>CM073508.1:32330054-37330054 GCA_037074495.1 Acacia confusa | reverse complement strand
TTAGGAGTTGAATTTTCGGCGAGGTTTTTATTACTCTAGAAAGAAAGATAGAAGGATGGAGAGAGAAAGATGAAGAGAGATGATGACATGGAAAATTAGAGTACATGTAGCTGACCGCTCATGAAGCACACAAGGTACTTCTTTCGGATTTGGCTTTCTTCTTATAATTCTTACCATCATTTTCCATCATTTTCCTTTTTTCATCATTGGATCAAAATTTTAACGGTCCAAATTTAACATACTATAAAAATATTATTATAATTTTACCTTCAAAAGATAATAAAAATATTATTATAATTTTACCCTATTATTATAATTTTACCTTAAATATATAATATGTTAAATCTGGACCGTTGAGATCTTAATCCAATGGTGAAAAAAGGAAAAGGAGGAAAAATGATAGTAAGGAGAAAAGGAGGAAAACCAAGTCCACTTCTTTCTTATGTGTTTCTTACATATTTGTCTCTCTAATTAGAGAGATGAAACATTTTTTTAAATTTTTTTATATATTTTATTTATTTAGATTTAAATTATATGTTGTTTTGTGAAATATTTTTTGCACCCAATATCTTAAAATAATTAGTTTTCATGATACTGGTGTTACAAGACAAATATTTCTGAATGCGATTCTGGAAAATAATTAATTTGAGATACTAGGTGCAAAAAATATTTCAGAAAGCAGCATATAATTTAAATGTAAATAAATAGAATATATAAAAAATTAAAAAATACAAACAAAAAAAATGTCTCATCTTTCTAATTAGAGAGACAAACATGTAAAAAGCACATAAGGGAGAAGCACCTAATGTAAACCCACTGCTCAATTAGTAATTTCAGTCAAAATTAAGTTATTAAAATAGAGGGGCGACTACGTTTTTATACTTTTAAAGTGATATTGAAAGAAAAAAAATTTTAGGGCAACATTAAGACTTAATAAATACTTGCGAGATAAATTTACAGCTTGACCATTTTGATATACTCTTTTTCCCCCAACAATTTTATTATACTCCTAAAGATATTTCAGATACAAAAATATTAATTGCTCTTAAAACTTCGTAAAATATCTCCATCTGAAAAAAAAAATCTCGTAATATATATATATATATAAAACAAAAGTAGTCAAAAGATGATGAAATGCATTTAAGTTGTTTGATAATTGGAGAGTTGTTGAATCTTGAAAATGGATCAAAGTAGGCTGGATCACATCACAATGTGTGTAGTCAATGGGCCATAAAAGCCGTCTTAATGATAGCTCTCTCTCTCTCTCTCTCTCTCTCTCTCTCTCTCTCTCTCTCTCTCTCTCTCTCTCTCTCTCTCGTTTAATCACTTGCCTGCCATTAATGAAACACTCATCTAATCCATTTGAATCAGTCTTATGGGCTTCAAATCAATGGCTAAAATGCACAATCATCCGATCATAGCACATTTCAACTATATCACGGAAAATAAGAAAATGGAAGTTAAATTTTTTAATACTCTCTCTTGTCCTTATTATAATGCACCAACTACCAAATATATTTGATCTTTTTTATAAGGCATTTACTTGTTTCCAATGAGTATTGATTATTTTTGTCCATGTATGCCTATAATTAATAGGGTAAGTATGTGAGAGTAATAATAATATAATATTAGAGTTTAATGTAAATAGTAGGGGTGATACTGGAAATTACTTAAATTATAAGACAAATTTATTGACTTTAATTATTTTTATTAGTTTGTATAATTTGTTAGTTGGTACCTTATAATAAGGACCAGATGGAGTATATCATAAAATGTAAAAAATTTTCACTTTACCCTTTTTAATAAGAAATATGTTTAATTACATAAGGAATGTTATTTTAGTGATAAAGAAGAGATATAATGAGTGGTAGAGTTGGAAAATGAGTATTAATCACAAAGACAAAATAGGAAAAAAAACAATTAATTAAACTATATATGATTTATATTTTGGATAATGGCTTCCTTGTAGAGGTACCTTGTATAGTTGACCGGATTAAGTAAATCATTCCCTTCAATCTGGAATTTATCAGTTATGAATTATGAGTTAGCACTTATAAATTCTAAAACATGACTTTAACCTTGATACTATTTTGACAAGACATTTGAAATTTTGATGAGAAGATCATGAATTATTAGATTTATGAACTTTGTCTCAGTTTTGCCCCCACTTTTTTGGGCTGCAAAACTTTTTTGCTTTGCTCAATGTATGAAGGTTGAAAATGGAAAATATCCAATTTTTTATGACAAAAGAACTAATACTATCGATAACTTAAGTTGGTATTAATTGTTTTGCTTTATTGATTGTTTTATGTTTTAATCATTAATACTTTGCTGAAAGGAGAGTCTTTATCTTCCAGATTCTCAACTCATCAAAAAACAATTTTTTTCCCCATAACTAATCTAACTACTCCCTCCGGTCCTTATTTAAGGCACCAACTAACAATTCTCACATACCAATAAAAACAGTTAAAGTCAATAAAATTGTCATAGAATTTAAGGAATTTCTAATATTACCCCTACTACTTATATTAAATTCTAATATTTTATTAATTATTACTCTCACCCACTATCTTCATTAAATAGGGGCATACATGGAAAAAGATAATTAATGCTCATTGGGAACAAGCAAGTGTCTTATAAAAAGGACCAAATAAACTTGCTAGTTTGTGTCTTATAATAAGGACCAGAGAGAGTATAATTAATAACATATTCTATGTGCAGAGATTTCGAACTCACAATATCACATTTAGAAAAGTTTTGGAGAGGTGTTTGGTGTTATTTGAACAAGTATCAACGCCAAACATTAATTAGATCCTTACATGACTTCCATATTCAAGAGCACTTGTTATTAAGCTTATGATCTAAATTTGCTCTGAAAATGGAGCAATATTATTCGAAAGTTTTTGTAAGCTCAATGTCACTCTAAAAATTTTAAAACATAGTAATTTTATCTTATACCATTTAAAGACTAACATTGATAATTAAAAAATTAACATTTGTCATTAATTTTTTTAACAGTGAGGGGTAACATTGATTATAAAAATACTTCCGGGACAATATTATTTCCTAATAAAAACTTTTGAAACAAATTTAAGGATTAACCTTTATTATTGTCTTTTCTAACATAATAGTAACTAGAGAAATGTGATAGTAAGAGGGGTGATGACTGACGAGACACATTTTATATAAATATGTGGAAGTGAGTTTAATTTCATCACTCCTTCTATCTTTATCTTTACTAAATTGTTTAATTATATTGCGAATGATTCACCGTAGATAGACCATATAAGTTTATTTAAATCGTGAATTAAGAGAACGCTAGGCAGACAAAAGCGCACTCCCTTTAGTCCTTAACATATATAAGATATTTTTGAGAATTAATATTAATCATAAATATAAGAAATATTTATCGTGTATATTTATCATTTTTTTCTAATTTACTTACATTTGCCCCAGATCCAATCAGAAGATTAAATTGATTATAAAAGCATGAGTTTAATTAGTTGATTTGTAACATCTCATTTTCATAAGCATTTTTATACAGAGCTGTGTGTTGAAAACATTTCTCAAAAGAAAGAGTGACTAAATAATATTGTATGTAATGTAAATAACTGAATATATAACAATACAGTCATCCATATGTCTGTCACACTAAACTAAAATATCCAAAAAAAATTAGGTTTTCACAGGGTCTTCACGCCGTCTTCTTACCCTTGTCCTCGATCTTGACTCCCTGGGATCCTGAGGCTATAGCAGGGGCTGAGGTTCAATTCCCATTGAACCTCAGGTAATGGTTAACCTCATGCTTATATAAACAATATATGACAGTTATCACAGATATACAACATAATCATAGTTTCAAAAACATATAACCACATGTAATGTGTTGAAAACATTTCTCAAAAGAAAGAGTAACTGAATAATATTGTATGTAATGTAAATAACTAAATATATAACAATACAGTCATCCATATATCTGTCACACTAAACTAAAATATCAAAAAAAAAAAAAAGGTTTTCACAGGGTCTTCACGCCGTCTTCTTACCCTTGTCCTCGATCCTGACTCCCTGGGATTCTGAGGCTACAGCAGGGGTTGAGGTTCAATTCCCATTGAACCTCAGGTAACGGTTAACCTCATGCTTATGTAAACAGTATATGACAGTTATCACAGATATACAACATAATCATAGTTTCAAAAACACATAACCACATGTAAGGCAATAACATAACACAGCCACTGCAATATGTATGTTACCCCAGTCTGCACATAACCAGTGCCACGACGGCCCATCGTGTCCTCAGCGCTAGGAAAACTCAACGGTGTTATCAAGACTATAACCCGTATACAATTCAACAATCATGAGCAAACTTTCAAAACAGAGTATCATCATGTGAAACAACTACCATATATAACCATACCATAAGCATAAGAGTTAAGGTTACAATACGCGTCCGTACCTGAGTTTAACGGGTTGTTAGGAACGTTTCGTTGACGGTACGCGAGCACAGTCTATCCTAAAAGGGTAATATTGTCTCAATTAATTCTCAAACAACATTTCAAGAGACATCTTGGCCACACTTGACATTTTTACCCTTGAAGGATTTATTTCTAATTATTTCCACTTAATTTTCGGAAAAAAACGTTAATTCAGCATTTCTGGGCAGAATTTCGCCTAACTTCGAAAAATCATAACTAATTCCACAAAAATCAAAATGAGGATTCGTAAAATTTCCCAGAATCCTTGAGATGTCTACTTTCAAGGAAAAATACTATAACTTACCTAGAACTCCTGGATAATTCCCAGTTTCCAGAATTCAAACCGTTGCCCAGATTTTCGCCCAGAAAATGTAACTTAACTTCTAAGATTTTTATCTTTTTGCACAGAGCTTCAAATGACACACTCTTTATAGATTTAGAAGGCCCTATATGTCTACTTTCATCATGAATTTTCCCAGAATTTTAGAACATCATCTTCATCATAAAATACTAGCATCTTTATTACTTACTCAGATTTTACTGATTTTGCCAGAGCTTCGCTATTTTGATCCTAATCTTCCAAAAATTTTGATATAACTCCTTCTTCATCAATTTTTCGAAATAGAGACAATGGAAACCTCAAAAACACGAAATTAAAACTGTATATGGAAGATTGAAGATTAAAACAACTTTTTCTAGCATTTCTACTTATAAACTAAGAACTTAAACTTAGAAGCTAAGAACTCTTATACCTCTTGAAGACTTCTTGTATCTCTTTCTCCAGCAGCTCCTCCCTCTCTTACTCTCCCTAAATTGCAGCCAAGGCTAGAAGGATTGGTGTGAGGAATGTGTTTAGCCAAGGCTCTCTATTTATAGGCAAGGAGAGGTTAAACATCTTGCAACTCTTGCTTGATCTTGGCTCTTGGATCATTACTTGGAGAGAAAGAAATGATCTTGGCCTTCCTCTCCCTCTTGGCCGAAATTTCCCCCTCCCCCTTCTAGAAATTTGTTTGCTTGGTCCTCAAGAAAAGCCTCTTCTTCATTAAGTTAATCCTAATTAATCCCAAATCCTAATTTAGTTAGGTGTAAGTTGGTATTTAAATTCAAAATCCAATCTCACTTTTGAAATCCTAATTTTATGGTTAGATTTATGGTGATTTTTAATTCCCAAAATACTTAAGTATGAATCTTAAGAGTAACCGAAAATAATCTTGGAAATAGCCCAGTTGAAGCTCATATTCCACTGAGTTCAAATATGTATTTATCTTTAAAATCTAATTCTAAGATTCCAAGTTATGATTTATTTTCTATGGATTTTTATCTAATTTTGTCTAATTATATAATAACTTGGTCCCTAAGATATACTAATTTTCTTTTATATACCTTTGACTTATTGATTTTGGGTTTTCAATTTTATTGAAGAGATTTTTATCCCATAGGATTAAATTAGGAATAATGAGTTAAATCCTAATTTAATCCCTAAAATATTGTTTTATATGTTAACAAGCTAAATAAATTTTTAGATTCTTGAATTCTATGGAAAAATTGCCTATAAATGAAGATAAATAAAATACCAAAATTTGAGATCCCATATTCACCTATTTAAAATAGGTATTATTTATAGAAATATAATATTTAAAATAAATATTTTTTCTGGGTATTACATGATTTATTAGTGAACATGGAAAAATATTATCTAGACAGATGAATAGATTGACCTTAAAACAACAACGATGAATTACAATTGCTATAAAACAAGCTTGTATTTTGTCTTCGTTATCTTTTCTTAATAATGAAAAACAATTTGAAAAAAATAAGTGGCCCACTAGAATTATACGTCTTAAAAAGAAAAAAGATATTACCTCAATTATAATCAAAAGATAAAGCTAAAGAAGGAATTTAAAAATATCAGTATTTTAAAAAATATATGTCATATTAACTAATTTTATTAAAATAATTAAATTATATAAATAAATCTTATATTAAATATAGGAAGATTTGACTATAAGATAATATGACTTTGAAAGTTTTGTCCATTACGGATTTGTCTACGCCATGGAGTGGTGGATACCAAACAAAACACCTACAATTGGCTATTTTTAATGTATATTTTTATGAAAAATCTTTTTAAGGTCTCAAGAAATTAAAAAATATTAAAAAGTCTCACAAAAAATTCTGATACCACAAAAATCTTAAAAAATTGTTAAAACTTATCAATAAAGTTGTTAATGAGACTTTTACCACATCAAAATCCTTTGAGAGTTTTTTTAACTTTTTTTTTTTTTGCCCTTTAGGATCTTAAAAGAATTTTTCCTATTTTTATTTAGGCTAAAATATATTTTTAGTTCTCTAAATTTTATATAAGGCATACTTTTGGTCTCTTAACTTTATAAAGTATACATTTGGTCCTATAACTCTAATACCGTTAATATTGTTAACGGAAAATGCTGATATGGCGAATTCAAGTGATGACTAATATCATTTAATTAAACAAATTTTATATATTCTTCAATTTACCCATATTTTAAATTTAAGTTTAATAACATTTAATTACATATTCATCACTTAAATTTACACCGTTATCACTTGAGTTTGCGTTTTCCGTTAGCAAAATTATAGGACTAAAGATATACTTTATAAAATTAAGGAACCAAAAGTATATTTTATGTAAACTTAAAGAACTAAAAGTATATTTTAGCCTTTTATTTATGCTAGTTAAGTTGTGAGAATATTTGTTGTGCCTAATAATTAACCAAGTCTTTAACAGCTATGAATTCATTACTCCCACAGTGAGCTAGCCCCCATTCATGCTCATGTGTTCATGTATTCCAATGATTATTATATACAAGAGACTTTCAATATGTTTTCCATATATTAAAAAAAACCCTTATACCTCTACATCTTTTTTTTTTTAAAAAAAATAAAAATAAAACTCTTCGAACTTCGTTAACTTTACTACAAAGTTCAACAATGTTTCAGCTTTATCTTCATATAATATAACATTATCTTATGAAAATAAAGTTAACACAATAATAAATAAAATATAAATATGTACATTTATATATATAAAAAAATAATGAAGTGTATTATAAAAATGAATAAAAGATTTTATCTCTCCCTACCTTAAAAATAAGACCTGAGAGGAGTATAAAACCATAAATTAATAGAGAGGCCGTAGACTTAGGGACTTGAAACACCTACTCTTTCTTTCCCAGCCTTTTTCTTCGTCTTCTTTTTCCAACCATTAGATTATCATATGAGTGGTTTAGATTTAATTTTATACAACATATTATTTTCATTTTCTTTATCATAGCATTGAATTACTCATGCAAAAATTTAGCAATTTGTATTTGATTATTTGCTTTCAGGTCAAAAAATTATTTTTCTTTTTATAATTTATCATTTCAATAATAATATTATAAAATATTAAATCTAGACCATATAATTGATAATCTAATGATTATAAATAGAGAAGAGGACTGAAGATGATGAAAAAACAAAGAGGAGGGGTTTTGAATCTGAGATTTATCTTGGTGAATTACTGCTTATGGCCCATATCTTGAAATTAGTCTCTTAATTAATTATGGTTAAATAATGCATGCCCATGGAATATGCAATGGTGTATTTTCATTCCAGAGTTATATTTTATCTTAAAATAATTATCCGTGTTGGAATCTTTAAGTGGCCTTAATATTTTATTCAAGGATAGAAACACACTCTTAAATCTTAATTGTATATTCAAATAGGGAGGTTTAAATAAATGAAAGGAATGCAATACCAATATATAACCTTAATAGTAGGGAGAATCATGAGGTTTCATGGAATAAATTCAGTCACAAAAAATATTTTACAATACGTGAACATGTAATAACAGGTTTTAGTATATAAAATAGTAATGGGCAGTGGTGGAACCACTTGTTAGCGCTTTGGCCTCTAAAATTTATTTGTATGTGTGTGTATATTTATTTATTATATAATATTTTATTTTATTTTAGCTAATAATCTAGCATCAGCTAATCTCTTATATTCATGCCCATGAATTAATATATTCCTATGATTATATATACAAGAACCTTTTAATATGTTTTCCACATATTTAAAAAAAAAAAACCTTAAACCCCTATTCTTGAACTTTGTTAACTTTATTATTTCCTATGGTCCTTATTATAAGATGTTAATTAACAATTCTCACAAACTAATAAAAAACAGTTAAAATTATCCTAAAATATATGTAATTTTTAATATTATCCATATATAGTAATTGTACCAAACGTGAACATTATATTAATTATTACTCTCACTCACTGCTCTTATTAATTATGGGCATATATAAAAAAAATTAAGTAATGCTCTTTGAAAATAAGTGAGTGTCTTATAAAAAAGACTAAACACACTTGCTAGTTTATACCTTCTAGTAAGAATAAGAGGAAGTATAAAATTCAACAATTTTCCAACTCTATCTTTATATAGTACTCCTATAACATCATCTCATGAGAATAAAGTTAACACAACAAATAATAAAATCTAAATATGCACATTTATATGAAAAAATTTACTGAGACGCTTTATTATGACGACTAAGATTTTATCTCTCCCTACCCCAAAAATAAGACTTGAGAGGAATGTAAAACCGTAAATTAATGGAGAGCCATAGATTTAGGGGCTTGAAACATCTACTTTTCTCTCCCTATCCTTTTTCTTTCCCTTCTTTTTCTAACCATTAGATCATCATTTAAGTGATTCAGATTTAGTTTTATACGAAATATTATTTTTATTTTCTTTATTGTAGCATTGAATTATTCATGCCAAAATCTAACAATTTGTATTTAATATTTTCCTTTTTCAGGTTAAAAAATTATTTTTATTTTTATAATTTAATATTTTAATAATAATTTTACAAAAGATCAAATCTAGAACATTTGATTGATAATCTAATGGTTATAAATAGAGGAGAGGAGTGGTTCCAAATTGATATTTAGGATGGGCATTTTGGTGAATTATTGATTATGGCCCACATCTTGAAATTAGTCTCTTAATTAGTTACGGTTAAATAATGCATGTCCAAGGAATACGCAATGGCGTATTTTCATTCTATGACTATTTTGGAGTTATATTATTTTCTTTTAAATTAATCATCCGTGTTAGAATCTTGGGAAAATTAAAATAAAGGACCTAAATAAAATAATATTTAATTAGACAGACCATAAAAATTATAATTATTAAGAAGGACCGAATAAGCTTAAAAGTACTAAATTACTCTTTAGCTTCTCCAACGTAGAAAACAAAGAGCAAAGCGCTTTCTTCTGTCCTCCTATGAATATCAAGGTAAGGCCATTTGAGAATTCAGTATTGGAAATTAAAAATGACGCTATTTTGTAAAAGTGTATGCATAGTAATGAAGTTTAATAACAACTTTATTCTAATTAACTTCTTGTTTTCACGGGATTACAAAAAATCGCTGTTATTAACTTCTAATACTGGATTTCCAAATGGCTCCACCTTGATATTTAGGGAAGAAGGAAGAAGATATTTTGTTCTTTGTTTTTTGCGTTAGAGAAGCAAAAAGGTAATTTAGTACTTTTAAACTAATATTATCTTATATCTTGTTTTGATTTATAATTATTGATTATTATTTATTTGTATTTTCAATATTATATGATACTATTTAATAAATAGTTCGATATATTTATTTTTTAGTTCGGGCTAAAAATATTTTCTGATATGGATATGTGCTACTCACTTGTTATTGGCATCTTTTAATTATTTCATTCCTTTCCTAAGATCCCCGCAATGATTTTTCCTTGATAATATAACTCATTGTTGAAAATTGAAATTGTCATGGTTGGTTATAAAGCCCAATAATCATATCTTGCTGTGAAAGTTGAATATATGATGAATTGATGATCCATCAACTCAAGTTGATAATTGATACAGACGTCTCTGCATAAATTGTGGTGATGAAATAATTAACTTATCCTTTCTTTCTTGCAGTTTGGGGCTTGATTAACTTCTATAGTTCTATTAGAATGGATGCTCAATTCAAAATAAATGCTCACTAAAATTTAATATGATCATATATTTATATACCATACGATGAAAGCATGAAAGAGAAAAACAGGTAAAATTTGTACCATTTGGAAGTCTTAAATCTTGAGCTTAAATTTCTCTTTTCTGATGTACACAGTTAAGTTTACCTTCATTTGATTTTGGTTCTTCAAGTTTTAAGCCATTTGTTTTGATTTCTAGACGATCAAAATGATTCAAGATTTTATTAAATTATAGGGATCAATGTATGTTATAAGTGAAATAAAATTTGATGGATCAAAAGAAAAATGAAGGTAAATTTAAGAGATCAAAATCAAAATAAGAGAAAATTTGAGCCCCAACATATATTAACCCGAAATAGGCAGTTGAAACTTGAAAACCCCGAGGTGGAATTGGAGAGATTGAGTTTGGATCAAGACGTTTTAAGATAAAACCCCCCAGAAACAAAAAGTCCACAAATACTTGGAAAAAGATAAGCCTTGCGATGTTAAGATGACCGGAACTTATGGTTATAGAAACGACAGCTACCCAATGAAATGGCATATGCTCTTCCTCGCTCCTTTTGATTCCTCACTGTCCCGCCACCATGTGAGAGAATATCCATTGTTGAGAGAGTTCCTTCCAATTAGACTTAGATTCTTAGATTCCTTCATTCACAGCGTCTCTAACACCACTTGATCTAAACCAAAATACTATAATTCTAAGGCAAGCACCTTTATATTATACTCTTCGCATCTTTTAGCATCATGATTTCATCTTCCATAAATCCTTCTATCTCTCATCGTTTCCTTTCATCATCGTTCCCGTCTTCTTCATCTTCTTCCTCGCACTCTCTACCTTGTGTTAGATTTCATCAATTTCAGTCTGTAGGAGCAATACCCATTAGTTTTTCTCCAGGATTTTGCCCTTTGCTTGGCTCAAAGAGAGTCAACAGTAGGAAAAGCTTCGTCTTTGAATCTAGCAACATGACCATTGCAGATGTTAATCTCCATGAGGAGGAAGAAAATCCTCCAGCTTTGCTTGATTCTGAGAATAATTCAAGGCCTCGTAGAATTGCTCTCTTTGTTGAGCCTTCTCCTTTTGCGTGAGTTTTGTGACTAATTTTTTCGTTTTTTGCATTGCTAATGATTTCAGTGTCCATTGTAGCTGATTGTGGGATGTATGAAATCTCTTTACGTTTTGCTTCCTTTCTTTGAGATAGTACCGAATTGAATTGCAGTTGTTGCTCTTATTCAGTATTGACTTCATGGTATTCGATGAATTGACTGTGAGAGAGCGAGTTCTAACATCATAAGTGATAGGCTTTTCCGGCTGCTTGCTTAGACACCGAACGTTATTAATATTCTGTTTTAGGCTTATAAATATCAGTAGGGCCTTCCTTGCTCTATATGTTGCTTACCAGTGTTGATGTTCTACTCAGCCTAAGCATATGTATTGTTTTGAAGTTTCGTAGTTCCCTTTAATTACTTTCACTGTAGTTAAGGTTTTGCTTTATTTTGTAATTGATCTGACTTTGCATTATCAGTGTAATAATTTGCTTCTCAACTGTGAATATGGTTTGAATTCTAGGCTTGAACCAGCTTATCATTAAGTGAACAGGAATGAATTTTTTCTAGTAGATGTTGATGAACAGTTAATTTTCTTATTTTTAGTTCCTGTTTGTACTACAGTGTTTGCGTTACACTTGCCGTTGTTCATTGACAATCTTTTGTGTGATAAGAGATTATTAGGTTTGGGAAAATAACTTATGTCTTCATTTCAGCTACAATATTTATTCAGAGCTTTATCCATTTTGCAGGTATGTCTCAGGATACAAGAATCGATTTCAGAATTTTATCAAATACCTACGTGAAATGGGAGATGAGGTATTTGTTTTCCCCCTCTTCCCTTTATTTGTTCTATATGTGCATGTGCACGTGTATTTTATTTACATTTGTTGCTTTTATTTAATATGCTAATTATTCTGAGCAAAGCTAGGATATATAGCTCCAGCATTATCATTTCGTTTGGGAAAATGGTTTTACTCATTTAATTTCCCTGTTTGATTAATTATTCAAACTGCCAACTTGTGATTTATTTTTTGAAGATTTTGAACTGTTGGTGCTCCAATATTGAAACTAAACTTTGTTGATGTGAAGTTCATTATTGTATTAAGATTCTCTTGCTGAAGTTGCAAGAGAGCTAGTTAGAAGCGCCCAGCATGAAGCATATGAAATTAATGTACAATCTCTGCAAGCATGTTTTGACATTAAAATATTGACTTCATCTGTGATTGTTGCAGGTCATGGTCGTGACCACACATGAAGGAGTGCCTCAGGAATTTCATGGAGCGAAAATAATTGGATCGCTTAGGTCAATTAAAATTTCTTTTTTCCTGCTCCTTGGTTTCCTACCTCACTTTTTTATTCATCTATTGTTTAAAATTGTTTTTCTTGAATCATAAAACTTGGGTTTCTTTTAGGCAAGAACAATGTGGCATTTCCAGTGATTTTCTTTTTGATCATTGATCCTCCTGGTTAAATTGTATTCATAAGTATAGTTTCAATCACTGACACTTATTTCTACAACAATTTTAATATGCAGCTTCCCCTGTCCATGGTATCAGAAAGTTCCCCTCTCATTAGCACTTAGTCCAAGAATAATTTCAGAGGTTGCCAGATTTAAGCCAGACATAATTCATGCATCATCACCTGGCATAATGGTTCGTCAACAACTCATGTTCTCTTATCAATTAGGCCATGCTACATTAACAAGAGTGAATATATATATACATATATATTCTCTAGGATGAATAGAAAGAGATATAATGAGTAGAAAAGTAAAATTAAAGGCATCATAGAGTCACATTCTTGTGAATCACTCTCTCTACTCAGGATGTAGAATGTAACAGATCCAATTTGTATCTTCATTATACTCTAAAGATAATGTAGAAATAACTTGACTTTGGCTATATTTCAGGTTTTTGGCGCCCTTGTCATTGCGAAACTTTTGTGCGTGCCTCTTGTCATGTCTTATCATACCCATGTACCTGTGTAAGTAGTATCCGTGTTCAGATTTTTATTTTTAATCATCATTATCATTTTGCTTTATATGTACGGCTTGTTGGCTTCCCACTTCTTCTTAGGGCTAATGGCTTTTCCAATGCTGTCTTTAGGTACATTCCAAGATACACCTTTAGTTGGCTGGTGAAACCCATGTGGATGGTCATCAGTATGTGCCCTGTCTTTCTGCCTTAATAGGATTAAGAGTCTATATTTGTGAACATGACATGAATTTTTCCTGTTTTGTACAGAATTTCTTCATGGAATGGCAGATCTGACTCTGGTGCCATCAGCTGCTATTGGGAAGGATCTTGAAGAAGCAAAAGCAGCAGCAGGTGAACAAAAAAAACAAATCCCTTTTCTTGGTAGTTGTCTGTCAATAGTGGCAGCAAAGTTAACTCTCATTGTTTCTACTGTTCAATGTCCAGCAAACAAGATTCGTCTTTGGAGCAAGGGTGTTGACTCTGAAAGTTTCCATCCTCAATTCCGGTCACATGAAATGCGACTAAGATTGAGGTAGGAACCTTCTCACATTTCTTTCATGTGTGTATCATTTTAACATAAAAGGATATCATCTTATTACATTTTTTTTGCCAAGCAGCAATGGTGAACCTGAGAAACCCTTAATAATTCATGTTGGACGACTTGGTGTTGAGAAGAGTTTGGATTTTCTCAAAAGGTAGAGTCCTTCATCCATCTTATCATTTTTCCTGAAATCTCTTGTCCATCTTTTAAAAAATCAGAATATTAACCAAGATCTGTGAAGGCCTCACAGTTGGTCATCATTTACCGATGTAATGATATTGAACTCGAACCTTTCCCTTTTGACATGCCTGTGCGTGTAGCTTTCTTTGTTACTTTGATTCACTTAAGATATTATAAGCATCATATAGTATATGAATATCCGCCTACTGTCGTTGGCATCAAAACACTTGATTTGGCAGTGTCATGGACAGACTTCCTGAAGCAAGAATAGCATTCATTGGAGATGGCCCGTACAGGTAATTTAATCTAACTTGTCCCTGTTACCATGAAAGTTTCTTCTCAAATCTTACTAAATATTCTCTGCAACTGACAGGGAGGAGCTGGAGAAAATGTTTGAAGGAATGCCTGCAGTATTTACAGGCATGTTAGGAGGGGAAGAATTATCTCAGGCATATGCGAGTGGGGATGTCTTTGTGATGCCTTCAGAGTCAGAGACGCTTGGACTTGTGGTCTTGGAGTCCATGTCTTCTGGTGTTCCTGTGGTGGGAGCGCGTGCAGGAGGAATCCCGGATATAATACCCGCCGACCAAGAGGGCAAAACCGGGTATCTCTATACACCTGGTGATCTGGAAGATTGCCTGAGCAAGCTAAGGCCATTGTTGCACAACAGAGAGTGGAGGGAAACCATGGGGAAAGCTGCACGGGAAGAGATGGAGAAGTACGATTGGAGGGCAGCCACTCGAAAGATTAGGAACGAGAATTACAACGCGGCTATATGGTTTTGGCGCAAGAAAAGAGCTCAGTTACTGAGGCCTATACAATGGCTGGCGAAACGCATTTTCCCATCTCCAGGACCAGAAGCTATCAACTACAGGTAAAAAGAAAAAAACAAGTGATGGAACATGCTAGTTACATATTTGTTTGGAGCCTAAGGCTGGTTTCTAGGAAGCATTGTTATGTGCAGAGGGAATGAATGAATGAATGTGTGGTTGGATTGTGATTGGATTGTGTTGCATCTCATTCAATGTATATAATGGAACAAAAATCCTAGTGGCCTTTTCCTTTCATACTGTGCCATGACTTTTACACTGAACAATTGTGATGCCTTGTATCAAGTCAGTCTGATTGGACGGTGGGGATCACATCAAGAGAAGAGCCTATGCAGTTTTCTGAATCATGGAGTGCCTTTTTCATTTTATTGAAAAGATCTGTGGATGAAATTCTAGTCCTTCTAGTACTGAATGTAAAACTTAGTTATTTAAGTCAATTTACTTCGTTTCTCAAACAAACCTAATGTATGCTGATAGAACATAAAGAAATTAAGAAAGAAAAATAATTTAGAGCCAAGATTTGTAAACTCTAGCCAATACACAATAATTCTCAAATAATATTCATCACATCTTCATAAAACATAGTTACACATATTTATAAGGGCAACTATCTATAATAATTGTTATTTAAACTGACAAACAGATAAGATAACAATAACTATTTAAAATAATGATAGCTTCTCCTAAACATGTGTCTTTCTTCAAAAGAGAACACATGGACCCTTAATAATATCGTCCCCTTGAAAATAAGCCTTATCCTCAAGGCGGAAAGAATGAAACTGAGCTACAAAAAGAAGTGACTTGTTGTGGAACGCCTTGTAGTTTGTAACGCTTCCTATCAACCCAAAAGTTCATAAACATCTTATGCCAATTTTACAGTCGTTGTATTTAAATATGCCAACCATTTAATCCCCAAAACCATATCTTTGTTGCCCAATGAGAAAGGGAAGAAGTCATCCTTAATTGTTAAATCTTGGACTTCAACCTCAAGTTGCTTGCAACCAAATTGACAGGCTCTCATAGTTTTGTCACCCACTTGTACATTGAAACGGGGAAGAGGTTGTGAGTGTATTTTCATGGTCTCCACAATTTTGTTGGAAACAAAATTATGCATTGAGCCATTGTTTATAAGAATCAAAACTGGTTTAGTCTCAATAGTTCCTCATACCTTTATAGTAGTGGCCAAAGAATTTCCCAGAATGGCGTGGAGAGAGATTTCAGCTAGATTGGTGCTAAAAAGATATTGTTCATCTTCTTGTGATTCCATCGCTTTGTCTTGAGCATCGAGAATTTCCATTAATTTTAGTGTCGAGGTTTTACAGTGATGACCAGGCACAAAACATTCTCACATCTAAAACATAATCCTTTTTCTCACCTTTATTGTCTTTCGGACTCGTGACTAGTCAGGGAGTGCGTGATCATGGGAACTGTTGAAGATAACAGTTTGTTGGGATGCGATGCCTTGTGATTTTGATTTTTGGAACTATCCCAGGGCTGACATGGCATAAAAGACTTATTATCTCGCCAATTATTTGAAATTCCTTAGAAACGTGAAACTTTTTTTTTTATACATAGGCGATAGGAGATGGGGGGATCGGACCCAGTACAAGGGGGTGGGGAGACTACTCCCAATACCACTGCACTACTAGTAGTGCCGGTAGAAACGTGAAACTTGATCCGAAACTTGAGGAAGCTGATTTCACTGAATGGATTTGGTAGCCGGTAGAAACGTGAAACTTGATCCGAAACTTGAGGAAACTGATTTCGCTGAATGGATTTGGTAGGCGGCTGCTATTGGGCTTTTGCTTCAAACTCTAAGGCCAAACTTACGACTTTATACACGATTTAGGGTTTTTGAATTTGTATGTTCGCTTGTAACTCCTCCTTTAAACCATTGATGAAGACGCTAAGAAGACAATGTTTGGGCTAACCTTGAACTCGAGATTTTCAACGGACAATTCTAATTTATATTCACCCACAGTACCGGTTTGCTTAATTCCACAAAGGTGAACGTTTGGGTCTTGAAATTCCGCAGGACCAAATTGTTCTTGGAAAACCTGTACCAATTCATCCCAATATCTTATAGTTCTTCCCAAAGAAATCCAAGTAAAAGTGTCTAATGCGTCACCCTCCAAATTCATTGTAGCAACATTAATTTTCAAATCTTCGAGTGTTTGATAATCTTGAAATTATTTTTCTGCTTTTAAAACTCAGCCTCTAGGATTGCCTCCTTCATATTTTGGAAATTCAACCTTCGAATAAGGTCGTTTAGATGGATTTTTACTCCACCAAGGATTATCCATAACGGCTTCATCTTATACCTCTGTTGTTAAGGCTTGTTTCTCCATGATCCATTGTTGGCGCCTTCTATTTCTTTAAAGCATTAATTTCTGAATTCATCATGTGCGATTGTGCAAGGATGGCCACTAGTTGTTGGTGATTGGACTCTGGATGCGTTTGTGATGGTTGTTGCACCATAATTACAGCAGCATCATTTTACGGATTGAGATTGGGTGGATTTTCTGGATTATGGGTTGGATGTAATGGGGAATTATTCTCATGAGAAGAATTTCCTGTGTTAATAATAGTATCTAACAAGTCCAAAGATTCACCGCCCAAATACCAAATTGATAGAACTTAAGAAAATTAAGAAAGAAAAATAATCTAGAGCCAGGATCTGTAAACTCTAGCCAATACACAAAAATTCTCAAATAATATTCATCATATCCTCATAAAACGTAGTTACATATATTTATAAGGGTCAGTCATCATAATTACCTATAACTATCTATAATAATTGTTGTTGAAATTGACAAACAGATAGGATAACAATAACTACTTAAAATAATAATAATTTCTCCAAAACACGTGTTTTTCTTCGATAGAAGACACATGGACCCCTATAACACATGCAATCTATGACTAAAAGGAGAGATGCTTTAAGAAAACAAATGTTTTTTTTTACATAAATAATTAACTTAACTGATTTATTTACATTTACGACTATAAGGAAATATCACATGCAAATGGTATTGTCAATTTTAACTGAGACTTTGATAACAATGTTGCAAAAGAAAAGGGGAACAAACGCCTTGAGTTTGTTGGTTGAAGGGCAGAATGGTCCCCAAATGCTGGTTTTTCATCAACAGATTCATATGGATGTCAAATTAAAATCCAAAAAGCCCAAAACCAACTTCCATGTCTGGTAGCTTTTCTCCCTCTCTCACCTCATTTATTGACTTCATTTTTAAGCAGTTACAAAATGAACTGTATCTATTATCCAAAAAAAAAAAAAATGAACTGTATTTAATATATTTAAAGAAAAAGTAAATATAAGGAGAAAACCATTTTTTCTGAATTTTTTTATTTTTAATAATAAAATATTTAATTTTGTTATGTTTTACCATTTAAATTTGTATTCTCATCTTTACCACTTCAACCAACAACCTCTTAATTTTTCTTTTTTCAACGGGGTTGATGCTCATTCCAACCTTAACCAACAAACTGTTGGTGATGCTTTTGCTTTTAATTTCCCTTAAATTAAACTATTGTAGGGAAGGGTGGGATGCATAAGAGAAAAATGAGAGGTTGAAGCATGAAAGGCAACAGAAGTTCATTGGGTCCTTCTCTGTCATTTTCTTTATTGGCTCTATTAATTCGTTTGCCTACTTCATGTTTACTACGTCCCCCCATCACCACCCAAAAACAAAGGGGCAAAAACTGAAAAACATGTTAAATGACCCTTTTACCCCTAACCAGGCACAAGATGAACTATCAATCAATCAATTGTTCTCAAATTCAAAACCAAGCATGAGAGGAGATATGGGCTCAGGAACATTGCTACGTATACATGATCTTGGTCTTGGTTGAATTTTGGTGGTAGTGGAAGACATCATGAAAATAGCTAATAGCCTAGTGATATAAAAGTCTCATTAAAAAAAAAAAAATCATAGGTTTAATTCCGATTATAATTTTAGGAGTTAGACCAATGGTGTATGCTAATTTAGTTTTGAGGAACAATAACCTTCCAACAATAAAAGGAAACAAGGCATTTGTGTGATGGGCTTAGAAAAGGGCTACTCTAAATTTGAATTACAATTCTTTTGGTTGTAATCATTTTTATGAGCCACACTATTAACATAAAGGGCTATGATATTCTTACTATCATTTTTTGATACTACCAATGTTACTACCACTCTTCTACTGTTAGATCAGAATCTCAATAGGAGAGAGAAATGATAAGAAATGATAAAGAGAGAGGTGGAAGAGTGATGGTAATATTGGTAATAACAAAAAATGGTAGTATGAATATCTTATCCATAACATAAAATAAATTAATAAAAATTAAGTAAAGGTTAGTATAAATATGTAACATTTTTCTGGATAGAGTAAGAGCTATTCATGTAGACACTTCTCTCCTTGTCAACATCACATAGTAAGTTAAGTAGGCAAATCAAAATGCATTGAATCAAGGACTCACTTTTCTCAATTAAATATAGAAGGCTACAACACACATTATGTTAAATTTGCAAGGCTCTACCAAATACAATCTAATCCTAGTCCCTAATCTACCACTTAATCTATTTCCACATCATCACCTAATCACACAACATTATCCTCACATTACACACTTTGACCATTCTCATTATCTACCCACAAACCCAAATCACATTCATAGACTGGTAAAACGACACTACTACTTACCTCAAAACACCCTACCTGCAATCATAGATTCATAGTCAATCTTCACTCTCACCTTTTTTTTTTTTTTTTTTGGTCATGTTATTTGATTTTCTCCCGTGGAAAGTGAAAGCTGTTTCCCTTTTTCTTTTTCTTTTTCTTTTTTCCCCAGAAAATTACTAGCTAAACACTGCCATATTACACAACTTTGACCCCACCATGCGACGGTTGACCAACAATCAAAAAAGGTAAAACCCGTTGTCGTTTAGCGGCTTCACTCCCCCAGTCCCGTCGTTTCCGACTTTTGCCCACATACTTCTCTTTTATGTTTAACTTCACGACAGCACTCACACGATCGGCGATACGTATTGCATAAACTCTGTGTCGTTTTCGAGTCCCGCCATGGTCTCCGGTGCCAGAACGACTTCCAGGTCGACACTTCCGTTTCCTTCTCTCCCCGGAAACGCTGAGATCTTGCCGTCGAATTTGTTCGCCTTCCCGCTCCTAACCGCCAGCGGTCGTCCCCATCCGAAATCGTTGTCGTACATCGGAAAACGCGGTGAGCTGCCCATCGTGATTGATGCGCCGTCGAAGTTCCCCAGCGGAAACAGCCTCGGAGCGTTCTCCCAATCCTCTATGCCGCGGCGCACCATGGCGTCGTCGTGTGCGACGACGTTTTGATGGAGAAGATTCGCGCACCACCGCAGATCATGAGAGAGAATATCGCCGACTTCAGCGACGGTCGGGATGCTCTGAATCGCGTTGCCGAAGTAGTAAGCGTCCATCTTGGGCCTCAGACGGTGACGGCAGTTCACCGCCATACGAAACGTCGACGTTTTGGATGGGCCCAGCTTCCTCCCACGTGTTACAGAACGCCACAGCTGCGCAGATAAGGATTGGAAAGATGAGATCTCTCTGGTCCTTGCTGGTACATCGTTGCTAATATGCCCGTTAGTAACGCCGTTAACGGTTTTCCAACTGTCGTTCACCTGCTTCCCCATTACCTCCGTGGAATCCGTGACACCGTTATGGCCGTCATTGTTGGCTCTGAGCTTCAGCTTCTGAATAGCTTCCCTGCTGAAGTGGAAAACTCTCTCCCGGAGAGGCTGCTCGGCGTCGAAGGTCAGCTTTGGGCCGCCGTCGGGTACTCTCAGAACGGCGAGAGAGTTGAAAACGGTGTCGCGGGTGAAATCCGGCGACTTCGAAATCCTCTTGGCGCCCTTACAGATCTCAGCGAAGGTATTGAAGAAGTGCCAAAAGGAAGTCCCGTCGGTGAGTGAGTGATTCACGGTGCATCCTATGAACACCCCATCGGCGAGCTCGGTGACCTGGACGGCGGCGAGCGGGTTTTGGTGGCCGGAATAGGAGATGGTGTTGTCGTAGACAAAGAATTCCTTAAAGCAATTGGGGACATCCACAAGTTCGGGGTTATAAATAGCGTTGATAAGGAGGTGTTTAGCCCTGGCGTGAACAAAATCAACGCCGGCATCATTGCAGAGGACGTGGACATAGCCAAGATCGTCGGTGATTAATCGACCGGCGAGGGCGGGAAAATGGGAAAGAGTGAGAGAAAGAGAGTGTTTGAGGGAGACGATGAGATTATCGAGGGAGTAAGGAGGGAGGGGAAGGAGAACTCCCTTTTGAATGTAATGACAAGAGAGCATAGGGAGGTCAGAGACAGAGAGCTTGAGAGTTGTGAGTGGAGATCTCTGATCTGGGAAGATGGTGCATTTTGAGATAATGGAGGTGGAAGAAGAAGGCATAATTGCGAAGAAGAAGTAGTGAAACTAAGCAAATTGGGAATTTGGGAAGGGATGGGTTTGAAAGGAGCAGGAAGGGAGAGGGATATATATAGAGAGAACTAGGAAAGAGTCAGGCCGATGATTCACAACGATGCTAAGAGTTTGGGAAGAGGGGAGACAGAGAAGGGTGAAGTGAAATGAAACCAAACTAGGAGCGTTTGAATTAGTTTTTAGGAATAGTTTGTTGGATCTATTTTTTTTTTGGTTGCTCGGTATCTAGAGCTTTGTCCTGACTAATCCGGATCTAATCTACATCGCGCATTTAGTTTGGTTGTTCAACCCAACTCTCGTTACTTATATCATTTTGGATTTATGATATAAGTATGTGAAAAAGGTTTTGCCTCAATTTATCTAAAAGCCCGATTTTAAAGGGTTTATAAACAAGCTAGAGGATTGAAGGATGTTGCTTCCCAATTCTTGAATCCCTGAGTCCCTGGATGAGTACTAATTTTTTCTTTTTGGCTTCAAATACTACTCTCTTCTATCATTGGAATATGATCTTCATAAATTAATGTATTTGGTTATTTTCTTAAGGAGCATTAATTATTATTTTTATATATGTCTATAATTAATAAGGGTAAGGATAGTGGGTAAGAGTAATAATAATATATAATATTGGGGTTTAGTGCAATTATTACGGGGTGATATTAGAAATCACTTAAATTTTAAAATAGTTTTATTGACTTTAATTGTTTTTATTGGTTTGTAAAACTTGTTAATTGATGTCTTATAATAAAGATTAGAGAGAGTATAAGATATATTTTTAAAATATTTTTAATACTCAATAATAATTAAGGAGGAGAGTAAACAAGGAATTATGGATGATGACTAGAGTGTTTTATAAAATATATATTATATTGATGCATTTAACTAACTCCTTTAATCCAATTAGGTATATTATATTGATTAATTTTTTTTACCAAAAAAAAATTAAATTAGGTAAATACTCAATCTACTTAAGGAATGCATGGTCTAGCATATTAGTGATCTTCAGTTTAATTAAAAGTTAAGGTGCAAATTTAGCCATCGACTGTTTTCCTATGGGCACCCAACCTAACTAACTATTTTTAGCTGCATAAGTAGACATAATTAATTTATTTGGAGCATATATTGTTATGCCGTTAACTCGATCAAGTTAACTTCTATTACCTTTTTCACTATGATTCATGAGTCTTATTACTTTCTATTATTTTAATATATTTTTAGAAGGGTTAAGATGCAAATTTAACAATGAACTATTTCCTTATGGCACCCAATACAATTATTTTTCATAAGAACATTTCTAACACAAATATGTGCATTTATATAAGAGTATTTACATTAATGCCCTTACTTTATTTTTTCATAAGAATATTTATAATGCAAATATAAGCATTTTCAAGACAAATAAAAGGATTTAAACGAATCTAGGGAGTTAAAAAATTTTACTTATTCACATATTTATCTTGTAAATGTCCATATTTTTTTTTCAAGGACAAAACTTGATTTTATTTTAACCCGATGGGGTGTAGTAACTTTTTTTTTTTTGACCCACTATATTCTTTTAAATTTCTTTGTTGGTTTTGTAAATTCTCTTATAAAAAATAACTGTGTTGGGTATGCATAGAAAAATAGTTCATTACTAAATGTACACCTTACCCTTTTTAAAGATATATTAAAATAATAGAGAGTGAGAACATCGGTATGCCAAAAATAACAGAAATTAAGTCTTCTTAAAGATGTTATTATATTTGCTCTCATATAAATTGTTTAGATATACTTTTGTACTGAAAAATAATTAATTGTGTTGGGGTACCTGTAAGAAAAGAATTGGTTTTTAAATTTGCACCTCCACCCTTTAATGAATGTTTTTCCGCCTTCATGATTTACCTTTATAAGTAATATTTACTTTTTAACTTTACCCACTCATTATATCTCCTCTATCTATTTACAATAAAATTTCTAATGCACTCAAACATATTTTTCAAGTCGAATAAAATGAAAATGATTTATATTTTAGGACATATTAAATAACGTCACTATTTTTTCCTATTTCTTAGATGAAGTATCTATACTTAGAGCTGAGAATCAGGGATGACTCGACCCTATAGGGTTTGGCTCTTGAAGGGTCGAAGCCTAACAGAGCTTAGAGTTAGAAAAACATATGTTTTTCAAGACCTAGCCTGAGAGCACCATGGCCAAGGCCGGCCTTACAGGACTCGAAAATTACTATTTCAAATTTTGATTACTTTTCCTCTGTTTTTTTAAAGAAATAATTAGTAAATTATAACAATTAAAGTTATAATTTATCAAATAAATGTTGCCAATATTAATATCCAAACAACAAAAATCATCTAACAAATAATTACATTTACTAATTCGTAATAAAAAACAAACTATTATTCATAAACAACTCACATAAAACATAAGAAGAATACCATTAAGCAAAATTAGTATGATGACTATCATTGTCATCTTCCTCGCCACTCTCATCACCTTCAAAGATATTCAACTGTGCTTCAATTTGAGTAGTATGCTTTGTTTCATGAGTAAAAATATTATTAATTTTTTCTTTTACATCATGAATATATCTATTAAAAGAGCCTGCAGGGCCAGGCTGAAACCCTATAGAGCGGCCCCTTTTAAGCTTGAGGCTCTACAGGCCGTCTTTACAGGGTTTATTTCATTTAACTCGTCTAATTTTAAAATCCAACCCTTGAAGAGTTAGGACTTAAAAAGTCCGAGCCTATCAATTTCCCCGACTCTACCTATACTATATTATATAGGAGAAGGAGTATCAAGGTTAATGAAGGAATAAATAAGGAAATGATGTGTTTACCAAAAAAAAAATAAATAAGGAAAGGATGTGAAGAGGTGGCGAGAGGATGGTGGAAAAGAGGACACGTGGAAGAGAGGTGGTCAGAGATGAGAATAAAAGGATTTTGAAGGGGGAGGGATTTTATTTTATTTTTAAATTAATTTTTGTGTGTTGGGAAGGAGAATTATTATACGAAGCTATGAAACTGAAACATAATCCAAAATGAACCATGGTTTTCGTGCGCAAACACAAATCCCAACTCTCTGCTATGCTCCAAACTTCTCGTGACCAGCTTCTCCATGTTTTTTTTTAAATGTGCTTGAAGTCATGTTTTCATTCTAGGTGTCTTTATGTTCTGTTCGTTTCTGGGTTCGAAATTCTAAGTTGCAAGAAATAGATTATAAACATTAACTGGTCATATTTTTAATGACTCATCTCTTTAATTTAATATCACTTCGTAAGAAATCTTGACCTTTACAAGTTGAATTTTTGAATGTGTCTATTAGGATCTTTCTGTTATGGACTTGTATAATAGACCTGGTTGAGTTGATAGGTGGCCCAGTAACAATGTTTTATGACAGAATCCCTCTATAATTAGGTAAAATGCTAATATTCTATAATCATACCTATAATCCTTGATAATACAGGTAGTGGAGTGGGCATTAGCAAAATGTGGAGGCGTATATTGCGTGAGAGGCGGCATACAAAGTAATGGATTGAAACTCTAGAAGTAATATCTATAAATAGAAGATTACTCACAAGGTACACACTCTCGATTCATCTATTCTAATATTCAGTTTCACTGTACACACACCCCACTCTCTTTGGCCATTGTCATATTCGTATAGCACAGTGATCACCGAACACTTTGTGGTATCTTTTTCATAAGTATCACTGAGTAATCTTCCTATCTTTGGTGTTTTAACCTATAGACATATTAGAGAATACATTTGATCCCATATAAACAATTTACTAGTCCATAAAGACTAAACATCTATGTTCTATAACAGAAAACTTTCTAATTACTTGTTTTATTACAATCTTATAGGTAGTAATTTATGTTCCATATCTATTTATAATCTGTAAGCTTTGTTATTTTGTATAATATCCTTTTATCTTTTCTTTTTTGTAAAAAAATATATATGTTTTTTTTATTGTCCATCAGGTATCCAGAGCTTTGCCCTGACTAATCTGGATCCGATCCGCGTCACGCACCTGGCTATGGTGGGAGAGTCTCCCAATAGGGCTTTTCTATATTCACAAGGCTCAAACTCGAGACTTTGCTAAAGCGACACAAGTCACTTACCACTTGTGCCAATCCCTATTGGTAATTAATATATATGTGTGTGTGTGTGTTAACTAGGGCTTATAATCAACTCACATGTCATTCCACACCTCCCCTTCCGCAAAAGGTAATGTGATGTATAGCCCAAATGACTAAAAATGGGTTGAATATATGTATGATGGATGTGTGGGTCTCCTTTTCCATAAGAGGAGGGAGGGGATTTTTAAAATTGTTAAAATAAAAAAAATTAAGTTGAGGGAAATTAAAACTATATCGTAGCAAAAGTAATGTCAAGATGTTTGTGTTGAAACCTGAAGATTGTTTTGGAAAAAATCCTACAGATATCTTATTGGTTAGATTTGTACATTATCAAACATAATTAGGGGTGCTTCTCCTAAAAATCTTTTGTGTCTACATTGCTTTTAACTCAAGATCTCATACTTAAGCAGTAAAAATCCATTCCATTAAATCTTATTGGTTAAATTTATTGTACTTTTGGTCTAAATATAAATTATAGTTTAAAATATTTTGATGCATACTTAAAAAAGTAAGAAGTTAAATTTCATTAAATTTATCATGAAAATAAATTCACATTCCTTCCGTAACCCCCCTGGTTTAATGTATTAGATTCAAACATATATTTACAATACATTAAAAGTAAGGGAAAAATAAGAAAAACATCGTTAGCACACCAAATTAAATAGAATCTAAATATGATCTATCTGTCGGTCCAAAATAATATTTTTAAAACACAACTCAGATTTTTATAATTATATAAGTTGTTTTTTAGATTATTATCTTGATTCAAATTATAAGGTGTTATGTAAAAGTATATTTAATAATTTAAAATTTTTGTCTCTCATAGTTTTCATGGTGATATCATAAATAGTAAGTGGATATTTTATATTTTTAATTAATAATGATACTTTCATCTCTTAAATTAAAAGATTAAAACTAGATTCTTTGAATCCTTTCTAACCCAATTTAACCGGGTTAGGTTTCTCTCGTTATCTTTTTCTCATCATCTCTCACAATCTATAAATTATGTTCGTCCAATGATATAAAAAGTCAAAATATTACTTTAATTTTTCTCTTATTTTCCCAATTAACATAGGGATGAAGAGAAAAATAGATAATGAAAGGATTTCCTCCCAATTTAACCATGTACCAATATTTATTTCTTAAGACGTGTGAAAATTCTAGAAACATTTAAAAGGACGTGATAGAGTAATTAGTAAGATCCCTTAATGGTTGGAACCCTCATCTTCCCTTCTCATAATCTTTCTTCGTCTTCCTTTTCTAATCATTAAATAAATATTTAAATGGTTCAGATTTTGTTCTTTATAAAATATTATTTTTATTTTATTTATTGTAGTATTGAATTATTCATATCAAAAGTTAGCAATTTGTATTTAATTAATTATTTTTATTTTTATAATTGAACACTTTAATATAATTTTATAAAACATTAAAGTTGACCCATTCACAAATATTGATATAATGGTTACATCGAAAAGAGAAGAGATAGAAGATGATGAGAAAGAAAGAGAAGGGGTTCCAAGCCGTGATCCAAGGCCGTGGTCTTAAATTATTTATTTAAGTGTAGGTTTTGGTCAGTTCAATTCAATTACATTTAATTCATGTTAAATTATTTATTTTTAAGTGATTTAATTTTTTGTGGGATGCTAAAATATGAACCTAAATCAAGAGTCGCTTATCATAAATTGATTTCATTTTCTTCCCAAACCGTAAGCTCTAATAACACAGAAAATTTTTATTTGTGGGGATCATGCACTGTCCACCTAATTAAGTTATACTATTTGCAAATATGAAATTAAATAGTTTACAGAACTTTAATCACCAAAATTTTGATTTGTCAGTACATAATCATTCACTGCTAATAAATTTAGACATTAAATAATCTATCACAAAAAACATATGTAAAATAATGAAATTTGTCGGCTTCGACAAGGGAGATTAATTAAAAGAACACAAAAGTATTATAATGAAATACTAGTTCAGTTTATTTTTGTTCAAACAAAACTAAATACTAAAAATCAAGCTTATGAAATCTGGACCCTCCACTAAACCAACCAGAGTAATGGTCAAGTGTCAGTGAGTCAGATCAAAGTTAAAAGAGACAAACTTGTGAGAAATTAAGAATTTTAGAGTAATTATATGAAATTCTAAACAATTTTTTTTATTAAACACACACACACACACACACAACCGAGTTGACGCCCAGATTGGACCAGTTTATTGACCGATTCACTGGTTTCTGGTCCAAATTTCAAAACAATGCTAAAATTAAAATACAAATTTGAGTGGTAATTAACTTGAATTTTCTTTCTTTCTTTCTTTTTTTTTTTCCTTTTGTCTTTTGGCCATGAGTAATAACTACTCTTGTTTAGGTTTGGTACTTTGAATTTATTCATAATATTAGGAGTATTAATAACCAGGTCAGTGCCTAATTAAGATAGGATAACCTCAAAGTGAAAGTTCTAAAATATGAAATGTTGATCTTTTGGAAGCAGATTAATTGAATCATATTCCTCCCTTGTAACTTCTTTTATTCTCGTTTATCTTATATCTTTCTTTAAACCAGATCTGAGTCTCATATACTATATAAAGTTTAAGACTAAAAGTCGTATGATTTTTAGTACTATGTATATTTAGACATTGGGTCTGGTTGGGTTGACGATAAGAGCGGTGGCTTAAAAGCTATCTGACTTTAAAAAAAGATCGGTAGGAAAAAAGTCAGGTTATAAATAATAATTTGTATTTGGATTGATGATGGTAGAAGTGGTGGGGCCCATGTCAAAAAGTTGAGAGTTTTTTGAAAAATGCTATCTATTGGAGCTTTTTTCTTAACGGGCTTTTTGAGCTTTTTGGGCTTTAAGTTAAGTGAATTTAAATAAATACTCCCTCCGGTCCTAATTATAGGACAACATTTGAGAGTTGGTTTTGGCCTTAATTATAGGACAAAATTTAAATTTTTGTCAATTTCTTCCTAAAACACCCATATTTTATTATCTCAAGTGTGTTTAGTTTTTTGTAAGTATATGTATTTAGGTGCATAGAATTTTCCAGTCAATAAAACTCTTAAGTTGTTGGATTTTAATTTGTTTATCAATGAGTTAATGTTAATTTACCAATATATATATATATATATATATATATATATATATATATATATATAAACATAAACACACATATATATTTATATATGTACACACACACGCATTATATAAATATGTGTGTGTGTTTATGTATATGTGTGTGTGGATGTGTGTATACATGTGTGTGTGGGGGGAGATGTGGGGGTTTGTATTTGTGTGTAGATATATGTGTATATCTGTGGTGTGGGGGGGTGTATGTGTGTTTTTTTTGGGGGGGGGGTGGGCACGTGTGTGCATACACATACATACATACATACATACATATGTACACACACACACACATATAGTAAGATCATCATCTCAGTTAGAAAGTATGGAAAGGAAGATTTTAGATTGGAGAGATATGTTAATGTCATTGAAAATTTATATAAGGGCATTTTAGGAAAATGAGTGAAATTAACTAATTTAACTCCCCTCCTTAATCTCCCTAAAATCGGTTAAATATGTCTTATAATTAGAACCAAAGGGAGTAATAATTTGTGTTTGGATTGATGATGGTAGAAGTGGTGGAACCTATGTCAAAAAGTTGAGAGCTTATTGGAAAATGCTATCTGGTGGAGCTGTTTTCTTAACGGGCTTTTTGAGCTTTTTGGGCTTTAAGTTAAGTGAATTTAAACTCAATCCAAATAGACCTAAAATCAGCCGGCAACGTTAATTAACTTTTTTTCAAAGCTACTGCAGAAAAGGCTTCTAATGCTGCACTCTAAACAGACCCATTAATATTTTATTGGGTCACGTTAAACCTACTCCACATCTTTATGCTTTATTTTTAATTAGGATTGATGTATATAGCTCATGTGTGGGGAAATTAAAGGTCCTTAAAAATATAAGGGACTTAAAATGAGTTATCTACGAAATAGGCAAATACGTGGAGTGGGTCTAACCCTATAAAAAAATATAACTTAAACACATAATAGAGGGTAAAGAAGTAGTTTTTGAATGTTAGGATCGATTTTCAATAATTAAATTTTATTTCTAACATATATTTGAATTCATGTGGCAAAAATAGACAAACCAATTTTGCATGGAAGTTGAACTGTTTTATATTTCCAAAGTAACTAATATTAAAAAAATTTATAAGTGTAGATTCATATTTAGAAAAATTAGATGAATTAATCTTCCTGAATTCATTTAAAATTGATGAAATCATATTTAAATGAAAAAAAATAATGCAAATATCGAAAATTAGATTTTATTGTTAAAAATTGATTTAAGATTCCTCCACTCAAAATTGACTTTGTAGATCAGTTAAAGTCGATTTTGTTTTGTTTTTATCATGCGTGTAAATCGATTTATTTTTTATTTATTTTTTTATAGGATTAGACATACTTCAGGTCCTTAGACTTTTAATAAAGTTTGATTTTGGTCCTATTACTTCTGATAAATTTTAGTGTTTGTCTCTACACTCAAACAGTCACAGTCGGCAATCTACGTTATCCTACTTAAAAATGTCAATACCATATCAATCTACGTAGAAAACTATATACGTGGACCAACATTTTGGATGGTGTAAAGTTTATACAGGGACAAAAAAATAATTGAAACAAAATATAGAGATCAAAAATAAAATTCATTAAAAATATAGCTATACAAAGTGGGTTTAAACTTATTTTATCGTTGTAATAAATGCAAAATAACATATTTTCAGCCCGAACGTGTTGTTATTTTTTAATCAGTAAATATGGTTATGATAATAATTTTATTCAAAGTTAAGTATCAATTTTGCTCTGGAAGTACACGCCCAAAAACAATTTTGTCTCTAAAATTTTCGACGTAGCAATGTTGTCCCTGAAGTATCAAAACGTAGCAATGTTGCCCCTTCGCTAAAACTCCTAACGTTGACCGTTAGTTGACCGTTAGGGTTTTTAACGGAGGGACAAAATTGCTTCTAGGTGCGTATTTTAAGGGCAACATTGCTATACCAAAACATAGCAATGTTGCCCCTGAAGTATCAAAACGTAGCAATGTTGCCCCTCCGTTAAAAACCCTAACGGTTGACCGTTAGGGTTTTTAACGGAGGGGCAACATTGCTACGTTTTGATACTTCCGGGGTAACATTAGTATGCCAAAAACTTCTAGGACAAAATTGCTCCTGGACACGTACTTTCAAGGCAAAAATGGTACTTAACCCTTTTATTAAATATATACAATTGCACTATCAGTATTTAATAATATTTTATAATTAAATGCTATAACTAATGTTGTGATAAACGTTTTGAATATTGTTTGACCAACTTTTTAGTGTTCTTTAATTAAATTATAAAACGGGAAAAACAGACGGATGGTGGGGACATGAAGCGAAACTTCAATAACTTTTTAACTATTTATCCAACACAAATACATTATATATTTATAATCTATATCAGTGAAACAAATTGCTATATTTTAGAAACGGCTTTGAATTACCGTAGAAACTGTTTTTCTTCTTTTTTTTTTTGATATAAAATTTTTAGGAAAGGGGTTGGACTCACCCACAGTCCAAGGGCAAGGCGCTCGAAGCCTAGTCCACAAGGAATACTGGCCAGAGAGTACACATGCCTCCACCTCTGACAATGTTACCACTGCTTCCCAGACCCCTAGGATGCCTCCCCCAGCTCCTTGACTAACGCAGGAATTGAACCCCCCTCTCTTAAGGTGAGGAAGACCGACCCCCACGTCAGTTGAACCCAAGAATGAGGGGTAGAAATTGTTTTTCTAATATGAGGTAAATTTGTGAAATAAGTTTTACCTTGACTTATATTAACGTATTTTTCCAACACCGACTCAAACAAACCCACAGTAGAAACTGTTTTTCTAATACGATTTATGATATATGAGGTAAATTTGTGAAATGATTTTTTTCTTGACTTATATTAACATATTTTTCCAACGCCGACTCAAACAAACCCCTTGTTGATGAATATAAGACCTTCGAGAAGAGAAAAAGGCTTTTGCTTTTTGGAGGACTGAATTAGGAAAAGCAACAAAAGAAGCACATACACATACAAGTGATAATTTTGGACTAAAAGGTCAAAAGAGATAATTTTTTTTAGACAAAGGTGGCTGTTTGATTAAGTCACGTTTGCTGCGATTAATTAACAATAATATAAGGATAGTGATTATGAACTGGATTGCGCACACCCAGTCTGAATATTAATCAAATGAACGAGTAGTAATAAATAAAATGAAGGTGGCTGTAAAAATGATTAAATGAAGGTAGAAAGAAGACAAACATCAACGTTTATCTGCTAATTAATCTCCATTTGTCTTTGTGCAATTGTCTATTGACACGTCTGACAGATCCACATATGAAAGGATGGCCACTGACTCACGACAAGTCGTTTTGCTTCTCTCTTGAAAATATCTTTAAAATGTCAAGTTTATAAAGCTCTTATTTTTTTTAATTTGACGAAGGTTTTCCCTTTTCAAGACTTAGACTTAGATAGAATGCAAAAGATTTTTTACTCTTCTAATAAGTGCGTTTTCAAGATTCAAATTTATATTTTTCTTTTTATTAGATGTAGCTGTTTATTACTTCAACCGATATTTTGTTAGACTATCAAGTTTAGAAAGCTTGTGCTGTATAATATTGGTAAAATATTTAAAAATAAAACAAAAGAAAAGAAAACTAGTGACATAATTTGTTATAGGGAATATCAACAAGTACTTAGAGCAGCATCTTTAGCTTTCCTCTCTTGCGTTTGTAATTAATTTCCTCATTTCTAAGTCATGTTTGGACGAGAGAAAAAGTTGAGAGAAAAGAACATATGGAGAAAAAAATATAAAATTTAACAAAAAATAAGGAAAAAAAAGAAAGAAAGGATAGGAGTTTTCCATTATTTAGACAAGGGAATAGAAGTGAGAAAAACAATAATAAAAAAAGAAAATTGTTAGTTCTCTATGTGTTTTGATGATAATTGACAATTGTAAACAAAATAAAGTTAATGGTTTAAGTCAAAATGCTTTTTTTAACTTGATGAAACTTAAACTAGCAACTTGTTGTCAAAACTGACTCAAGTTTAAAGTTATAAAAATCGAGTCAACACAAGACAAGACATAGAGCCTTAAAAAATATTTGAACTCATATTGACTTGAGTCAGTTATATTTTAACTCGAGTCATCTCAACACATAGAGCATTCAAAAGTATTTTAACTTATGCTTGATTTGAGTCTGTCATAGTTAACTCAAGTCAATGCAAGGCTAATAGCTGTCGTTATATTTTGGGCACATATTGAATCGAGTCAGTACTTCTTAACTCGAGTCATAGGCTGTTATAAAATATTTGTGAAATGTCTTTACCTCAAATGTATGGTATTTGACTCAAGTCATATTTTGTGGACTTAAACTTATTTTTAAATTCATAAGTACTTAACTCAAGTCAGTATATATTAACTTGAGTTTAGTGGTTAAAACATATTTTACAATAAACTAGTTCACTTGAGTTAGTCACTTAATAATTCGAGCTGACGTGATTTCAAACAACTTTCAACATACTATTTCAAAATAAGAGCTTAATTCGAGCCTAGAACTCTTAACTCGAGTCATGCACTTGAGTCGGACATTTTAACCTCAAGTTTGAATCATACAGAGACATTTTCATTTTAAACTTCAAACTTATTTTAAAGAAGATGACTCATTGACTCGAGTCATACACTCCAGTTTGCTTGAAATTATGTCGAGTGCAAAATGACTCTTTTTTACAATCACCGTTTTCATAAATGATAATCTTCAAGAGTAATTTGTATACTTCATATTTTCACTCATTATTATTTCTTACAATGTTTAATCAGTTTGCTAATGAGTTTCAGAAGATCAAACAAGTGATTTAATGCAAATTAATCAAAAAGTAAATGATTACGTCAAATGCATTAAATGCTGGTTTAGAAAACGAAATACTACTTTGAGGAAACAATCTCTGCACATTCCTAAAAAACTTATGTTGTCTTTTCATTTCTAGTCATCCAACAGGAATGTCACAATGAATGAGAATGATGCCACTAATTAAAAAATGAAAATTTGAGTAATGATCAAGCAATCAAGTCTTAACGGTCATCTTCATTATTCTCAACGAATAATTCTCAAGCTTCTCCAACGATTATAAATGTCAATACCTATAAATACAAGAAGCATTGACTTCTTTAACTATCGAAACGCTGTGCATTTTACTGTGAAATTAATACATATTTCAATTTTATACATTTATAATATTTTCATATATATATTCTTCAGTGTTTGTCAATCTACTCTTTTAGGGAATTTATTATAAAATCATTGTTCTTGTAAGAATTTCAAAGTTGTGAAACTTTGAGATTGAGATATTTGATTACAACTTATAAGAGGCAGTGAATCCTAATGAGAGGATTATTTTCAAGTATAGAGTGTGTAATCATTTGGAGTGATAGTGAAAAACCTAAAGAGTCTGAAGACTAGATGTAGGTTAAGAGCTTAAACCAAATCAATATAAATTTCTTGTGTCAATATCTCTCTCTTTACTTTGTCGTGTGAGCACATTTTCAGAGAGAATCGAAAAGAATTTTTTACACACAATTCACCCCCCTCTTAGGTGATATTCCTGCTTTAAAAAAATGAAGATTGTGAGTGAGTTTCTCTCATAATCCTTTTTTCATTATTTCTCATAATTTCTAGATCATGTTCGTTTAATTCATTTAAAAAGTCACAATACTTCTTTAACTTTTCTCTCCCTTTCCCAATCAATAGTTCATATAGGCTCATAAGGGATAATGATATAAAAAGATCATGAGAGGATTGCTTCTGAAGATTGGAATCGACCACATTTCCCCTCAAATTTTCTTTTTAAAATACGAAGAAATTTTTGGAAAAATTACTCCTCCGATCCTAAATACACTATAAAAAAAACTTTGGATCAAAGACAAAATTACCAACGGAAAAAATCCATTGGAAATTACCGATGGTAATGTCTTTTTCCATGATTTTTTCTACAACAGACGTTTTTTGTTGGAAATCCAATTACCGATAAAATTCCATTAATAATTCCCATCGATAATTTGGCGTTTTTTTGTAGTGATATAAGACGTAATTCATAGTGTCATATATCATATATTTAAGTAACCTTTTCCTTGTCGTCTTCTCACTCCATCCAACTACACGTACGAGTGATCTTGGTAGGCATGTCTTTCAATTTATTTTTAAACAATATAAATATGAAAAATATATTTTTAATTACACACATAAATAGAGATATATTGCCTGATTTTTTTCTTTCAATTTATTATTTTATTCTTGAAATATATTCTTAATAAAAAAAATATTGTTTTTTTCAGAATATTTTAGCTTAAAAATATTTTGATAATGTTTATATTTATATGGGTTTGTTATAAATGATGATCAGATGAGATGTAATAAAAATGAGGATATAAGGATATTACATTGTCATCATGACATTGCCAATTTTCTTTTCTTAATATTTTTTCTCGTCCAACGTACTAAAAAAAAAGTTAAGTAATGACGGGATTCTGTCGTTAATTAATTAGTGACAGTCAATTTGACGACGAAATCGAATAATTATTTCACTAATCCATCGCTAAATGAATTTGATAATATTATACATTTAATTCTTGTCTCACTATTTTTTCTCCTCCCAACTTTACTCGTCATTCAAACAGAGGATAAAGATTAGTATAATGACTTTGAGAATCCTTCTTTTCATTTTCTTCCAACCAAACAAAGCATAAGCATAGAAGAATTTCATCATGAGCAAATTAAAAAGATTTGAATACATATTACATATTATAATGAACACTTGTAAAGCTTTATTCAGAATTTGTATTTTGTGCTCATTTTAAAGATGAGCAAACAATTAACATGTTTTTTACTATTCTTTTTTTTTTTTTCCGAAATCAGTAAACTAGTTGTCAAGCTCCTATATATAAATTACACATGAGGAAATATAATCATTTCAAGCATGAAAAACATGTGAGAATCCCTGGTTTTTGCTTTCCCACGTACCAAACCAAGGAATCTGTCATCCTATACAGTTCAATAATTTTACCATGTACGTGTCAAATGGGGCCTTTCTCTAATGCTCTTTCTCCTTTCTAGTCTTTTCAATCTGATTCTACTCTCTTTTCTCTTTTCAGGAGATCTTAATTATTTCCAATAATTCCAACACAAAAATATACAATTATTTCCAGAAACCAGCCTCATAACCTGATTCACTCACATGCACTCAAATATTAGTACATACATTAATTGAACAAACGTTGACGTCCATATATATAAGCATGTATATTCATGATCCGCGCGCGAGTGTGTGTGTATAGCCTATATTAATTGATTCAATGCTAAACCAACATATATTATTTGAGGACTATCTCTTTCTTCCATTATATATCTTAGCTTGTTGGAAAAACACAGGTAAATTAAGGTAAATTAATTTGAATTCTCTATCATCAGATAGAGCATTGTGTGCATGTGACTAAACCATGCAAGTCGTTGCATAATTGTACTTAGTTAACACGCACATCATTGAGAACTATGGCCGCGTTTTGTTCAAGGAAAATTGGGGGAAGGAAAAGGAAAATACCGATTTTCTGGCGGCCACGGCTGTTTGGTTCACATTTTCACAGGAAAATGTTTTCTAATGGTGAGACATTTTCCTTTAAACATATGGAAAAATTGGTTCACTTACTTATTTTAGTGGGAACACATTTTCTGACGGATGAAGGAGACCAACCTATCATTTTCAGCGCTATGTATTAGTAGCACCTTGTGTAGCGTTGATGATGACAACGAGGTTTATAATGGCCATGCATGTGTCCAACTTGTCCATGGAAAGTTTTGAAGAAGGCAACGGTGATGATAGAAGAGGGAGAAGATGACGGTGAAGAAGGAAAAAGACTCAGACGCGGATGGATTTGTCAGTGGGGATGAAAGGAGGAAATACAAACGCCTACCACAAATTTTTCCGATTGGAGAGGATAAGATAATGAGATTTTTCTGATTGTGCTAAGAGAATGAAAAGAGAAGACGCGTATTTATTAGGCTTTGAGGTGATGTCCATGATGATGAAGGAGAAAGAGTTACTGATCGAGGAAGGGAAGGGAAGTTGAGTCTCAAATTTAAGTGTGCACTCTAGTGCACAGTGCACACTCAATTTGAGTGTACAGTGTCAGTGTCCTATGGTTTAGAATAATATTTTATTTTTAAAAATAAAATGGTATTTTATCTAATTTTTTTACCTTATTTCCTTCCAACCAAACAAAATTTTTCCTATAAATCCATTTTCTTTTCCAGTACAAACCAAACACATCGAGGCAAAATATTTTTCATTCCATTTATTTCTATTCCTTTCTATTTTTACCTTTTCTTCGATCCAAATGGGGCCTCTATGTGTTTGTGTCAGAGGAACTATATACAAAATTTGAAATCGTTAGGTGATCGAGAAATGAAGAAGAATATACTTAATTACAACTAAAGTATATGCCCACAACATGTAACTAAATTATTTCGTTTATTCTATCTATATATTTTTAATTTCATCACTACTGGTAACTACAATTGATTCAATTTTTATTTGTTGAAACGATCTTGATCGATGAATATTAACTAACATCTACACACACAAACACACATATTCCTACATGTGGGGAATGGTGTTTCTAAAGAATGTTCATGCATCTGGAAAAGATTTACACTCGTTGACAATACTCTTTAATTTAAAAAAAGAATATAGATGGGCTCTTGCGTCATCGTGATTATATTGTTAAATAAAAGCACTAGCAAGAAATAATGTTTTTAGCCGCATTATACGACACAGCTTGTTGAATCTTTTCAATGTCTATTAGCAAAAACATATATATCATTACTTAACAAATCAGAGTCTTCACTTCTTCGATCAAAAAAGACAAGAATGTCTGTTCTGCCAATTGATTATTTAACTTAATAGTACACTCCTTCTTTAGAATAAGAGCTAATCAACTAACTTTGGTATATTAAGAATACTAGTTTAGTTAGTTTTCTATAACCAAAGTAAGTTGATTTCCTTAAAATACAATTTTAATCATAATTGGCTTTGGGTGGAAACTGTTTAATATGTGTAATCAACAAAGATATTGAGGAGAATGAATTATAAATTTAAGAGACAGAGAATTGAGGTCATATATTTTAGGATCAAACTAAACTCCTAACTGACTCATATTTGTATTATCATTAAGGGGCACTAAGCATGTGCAGAGCCTAATTATTACTAACGTATACACAATGTTGCCATCCTATGAAGTTCAATTATTCTATTAAACACATATGCAATAATGCTTAACAAGTACCCACATGGGCTGACTAACTATATTGATAATCAATCATCATTTGGGTGTGTGCACATACCCATAACGTACATATTTTAATTTTAGTAATGTGTGTGTGTGTAAAAATCAAAAGTTCTTGTATCATATATGGCCAATTATATTATCTATTGTTTAAGTATTCTTAAATGAAACTTCCTGAATATGTATGTGTTATATTAAAGACATGATGAGTAAATATTTCTTTGCCTAACTCATTTAAATAATGGAGCGGCAATTTACAATAAAAAACACTAGTTCTTATCCCTATAAATTAAATGTGATGCATCGATCGATTCCCCCATGTCATTGTCTTTATTAATAACCAACACTTCAAATATATTATTAGTGATTAATTAAGAGATTAAATCCCTAGCATTTTTTTAATGTTATTCTTCATTAATCTTCCTCAATACCCTTCATGGAGTTAAAAGACATATATGCTGAACTCGCCTCAAAGGCTCCAACCTTCTTTCTTCATTTCCAAATTATCTTAAATAAATTTTCAATATTTTCTCTTTAATAAATACTGCATCAACTTTTTTCTTGTATACAATTATTAGAATCTTTTCTTCTTTTTTATATGACAACACATCCGTCTCAATGTCATATTTGTTAATATGTCAATTTTTTGTTCTTGTTAACATTGTTAATTCAACACCTAACATTCACTACCATCAATACAATACTACTAGCTAGCTAGTCTTACAACAATTTGGTAAACCTTTTATTTAATCACTTCGCAGCTACAAATTATTCTTCATGCCTTCCTTTTCATCTATCAAGCTTGTATCCTATACATAACACATCTATCAATTTTATCATTATATCATGCTATAATCAATATCAACTACTTGAAATTTAATAACTGTGGTATGGTCAAATATCTAATTTTTACTTCCAACTCATTTTTAATATAGTTCACCTTGCTTCTATTTAGGTTAAAAGCTTCGGTTTCAAAATCTGTCTGCATAGTTCAATTTAAGAATTAACCTATTTTCGCTTGACTTCTCAACTAGGACTATCATTCTCAAAGAACATGCACTTGAGAAATTGTTCTTTTAGTGCATAGTTAAAACATAAAAAAGAAGGCCAAATAAATAAGCTCTTAAGGATAATTCCTAACAAAGTGTCACTTTACAACAACAAAAAGCATTTATTGATTAAACCAATATATCATCAATTAACATCAATATGATTAATATAATATTTAAAATTTATAACAAATTGCGTTATGCATAAGTTATGAAGAATATGACTATTTTTTAAGTCCACATATTATTAATGCTTGATAGGCCCATCTGTAGAATAAAATTAAGTTAACCAAAATAAAAAAAATAAAAAAAAGAGCAGTGTACATGAATCTATCAACGTTTTCTTTAAAAATTACGTATATGTGTACGTAGCTATATTCTTGAATAGATAATTGTCCAACTAAGAGGACCAAAGATAAAGGGAGACAAAAGAATATGGCATACTTGGAAGAAAAAAAAGTGAAAATGCTTTATTGATGCCTTATTTAATTGTATTAAAAAAATGTGTTATTGATCGATTAATTAGGTTGTTGGTGTATGTTTAGGAATGTGGAATTTATTGGAAAGTTTGTAAAAACGCACTAAAGATGGTGTCGGGTGGCTTATTGCAATTTGGTAATAACGACTTAATAATTGGGAAGCTTCATGATTAAAATTCCAACAAGGTGCATGAATGTAGTCTATCAATCACAATAAGAGGTAGAAGATGCTAATCTCATAGTTTCAATGTTGCTCTCTTTCTCTCTCACTCATTTAGACTAGATTTCTTTCTTTCTTTGCTTTTTTTTTTTTTTGGAATGTAACATTGAATATCATTATATAAATAAAAAAAATACAAAAGAAATCTACAACAGTCTAAGTTCTTTCATCATCTTCCACCTCTTGTATGGAGGTAGAGGATGATCAAAGATATAAAAATTTCTTGCAATGCTATGAGCAAGCTCTGCCATTGGCAAGAATATGATCATCTCTTGGAACATTTTCAAATTTGATCTGCCAATCTCTATACATAAGAGTTCTAATCTCATCCAAAAGATCTCTAAATGAAAATTCTATTTCACAACCTCTAACTGCTAGATTAACGGCTTCTATATACCGTCAGAAAAAAGAAAAACTTTTCGGATACCCTTACTACAACACAAGTATAGGCCATGGATCATACCTATTAATTCGGCTATGGCAGGAGGAACACCAATAAGTTTACAGCTAAAACACCAAGTCATTGATTATTAGTATCCTTCAAAATGCCACCACATGCACCCACTCCTACTATTCCTCAAGACTGATCCATCCTCCTCCAAGAAGTAGAAATCTTCAAAGTTATTAAGATGAGGGTCTTGATTTGGACTAGATTTCATTTCATGTATAATATAATTGTCAAACCACAAATAATCCTCTAATGTTTATCTTCCTTCAATTTTTTAAAATTGTAATTGGGTTAATACCACTATTACTTTTTATAGCCAAATGGAATTTTGGTTTTAGACCTATAGTTTAATTTAAAATAGTTAGTTTGGTTCTTCCAGTTTTATAAGGATTTAATCCCACTTTAACAAGTCGTCCTTCTACTTTCAATAAATTTTGATTTTAATCTCTATACTTAAAAACTAAACTTGTAACATCCCAACTTTTCAAAAGCAGTATAAATTTTTTATTTCATTTAAAATCATTTCAAATCATCAGAGTAGAGCATTTGAGCGGAAGAGTAACTGACATGTATATATTTAAAGTGCCAACCGTAGTGTGTCTGGCTGGTTACAACAGCGGTATAGTAACCGCGTGGTTCAAAAGTGAATTAAAACAACAATGGAAAGGCTTCCGCCGGAACAACAAAAGGAAGTCTTCAACCAGGTCTTCTATGCGGGCTACTTGCCGCTATCTACGGTCCTTGGTCTTCCCGACCCTGAAGCTATATGGAGAGCTGAGATCCAGCGCACCGGACCTCAAGTAACGGTTAACCTTATGTTTACATACACAATATACGGACGACATATACCACAACATCAACAACATATACAAACGATCTATCACAACCAATGCATATGTATCGCTCCCAGCATGCAACCATATCGCTCCCAGCATACAGACATATTGAAGATCTGTAGCGTATGAAGTCTAGTTACTACAAGGTCTAGATAGCGTAAAGCAAATTTCGAGCACGAAATTTTGTTTAACGGGGAGAGAAATGTAATACTCGGATAATTATTTATCTGAAATATTATATTGATAAATATACCTATTGAAAATAGGTGAACATGAGGTCTCAAACACCTTGTATTGAATTTATATTATTATTAGGACAATTTCTCCTAAGATTAGATAATGTGCAAAAAGGTCCCTAAAACATTAGATAATTTGCAAATAGGTCCCTGAAATATTTATGGGTTATAAAATACCCTGAAAATATTATAAAGAGGAAAATAAATATTTATTTAACAAGTGAATGTTTATCTCAAAGTGGCCTATCTCCAAAGTCATTTCCGTAACTGACGGAATGATCATGAGATAAGACCAAGAAGATATTTTGTGGAATTAAGGCAGATAGTAGAAATGAGAACCTATAGAAATAAAATTATAACTTGAAATATGAGGATGAGTCGGTAAAAACCAGAGTATATTATAAATCAGTGAATTATTATCCAGAAGTTGACGTTGTCCAACGTTATTTCCGTAACTGACAGCGTTCGGCTTAGAATCTTCGACAGGTTACGAAATGTCCTAAATAGGATCAAAAATTTAGTCAACCCAAATATTCTTAATGAGGAAGATTACATCTTTAGTGAGTTGCTTCCGGAATTTTGGGATTTTTCAAGATTACGCTATTAGAACACCGAACAAGGACTTTATCGGTAGAAAACTTCTTAAGCAAGTGTGTGACATCACCTTGGTGACTAAGGATGACATCATCTTTGAGAGGTCAGAGGTGTATGGCCAAGATCTTGCCACCTCTAAGAAGTGCAATCCGATGGTCAGAATCTGATCAGGGAAAGTTCAAAGGAATTACCAAAATGCCATCCACTTTTCCTAAAATGCCTGTTATGATATCAAATATTGATAAATGTGATATTATCATTATAGGATATCAGTAATATTGTTCCGCTGTCATTTCGCTGTCGTTTCAATGTTTTCCGTCAAAAGTACAGTTTTCCGTCACCGTACTAAACGCTCGTCAACGAAGGTACGTTCGCGTACTGTAACACTAACTCTGATGTTTATGATATGCATATCTGTGGTATATGTGTTGTATGTATAGAGTGTTTATACTGTGGAGTGCATATAAAGGTTAGAGGTTATTTGTAATGCTGAGAACGATATATCCATATGCTAGGAGCGATATGGTTGCATGCTGGGAGCGATACATATGCATTGGTTGTGATAGATCGTTTGTATATGCTGTTGATGTTGTGGTATATGTCGTCCACATATTGTGTATATAAACATGAGGTTAACCATTACCTGAGGTCCGGTGCGCTGTATCTCAACTCTCCATATAGCTTAAGGGTCGGGTACGGAAATGACTTTGGAGATAGGCCACTTTGAGATAAAAATTCACTTGTTAAATAAATATTTATTTGCCTCTTTATAATATTTTCAGGGTATTTTATAACCCATAAATATTTCAAGGACCTATTTGCAAATTATCTAATGTTTTAGGGACCTTTTCGCACATTATCTAATCTTAGGAGAAATTGTCCTAATAATAAAATAAATTCAATACACGGTGTTTGAGACCTCATGTTCACCTATTTTCAATAGGTATATTTATCAATATAATATTCCATATAAATAATTATCCAGGTATTACAAAACTCAAACCAAATCTTTTTGAAATCACATGGACCAAAACCAATGATTTGAAATTTATGGAGAAAAATCAAACTTTGATCAAATTGTGGGGACTACTAATTATATTAACCCATTATAATATAATTTTAAATATAATTGATACAAAGTGTAAATTTATTTTTTTAAAATATAATTATTATGTCATTTTTTCCTCTTTCTAGGATTATATTTAGAGGGTGAGTCTTAACATAATAGTGAGGTTGGTGTCATGTGATATAGAAGTCACGGTTTAAATCCTGGAAACAATATTTCTTTTGAGAGGATAAGGTTGTGTACATTTATCCCTTGTCATGTCCTATCTAGTGGGAGCCTCGTGCACCGGACTGTCCTTTTTTTAGTATTTTATGGAATAATTAAATATAAGATAATCAAAAAAATCACTATGTCTATGATGGGACGGTGGGCCTAGTGTTGGATGAACATGGTTGACCACAACCATTTTTGTCGTTATTCTGTTGAGGTTGGAGGGTTGTAGAGTAGTCTTGGAAATAAATTACTTAGCATCTTAATCACAAATCAAAAATAAAAAGGCAGTCTCAAACTTTGTTAGAGAATAATTGTTATAACTCACTTTGGTCCAACAATCATTATCTCATGAGTGCTATACTACCATTTGTCATTTTTTCCTTTTTTTTTTCTGGTTCCAAATTGCCCCATTATCTCTCTCCCCCCACTCTAATCACATAATTAAGATTGCAATCTTCAAAAAGAGATTATTATTAATTTGATAAACGCACTTTCGTATCTAAATTAAATTAATAATTTCAATTCACCACTGAGTTGCAATTATACTATGTCTGCTTTGATATCCATTTGTTATTTTTCCTCTTTGCACTTTACCCACCAAATATCAAATGCTACTATAATTTTATGAAAAATCTCTCGATACAAAATTTATAGTCTAAAATATCTAAAGAACTGGGTTTTTGAGTAGGTGCAACTTATCTTTAATAGATACAACTCTTTTTAACAATGTATGACACATCTTTAAATATCTATAAATGTTTCCCATTTTGTATATAATTAAATATAGGTTGGCTGAAGAAGAATTGGACCTACTAAGAATATATTGCATATGGGTCCTTAAACAAATTTTAAATACTTTTAGACAATAAATTTTACAATGAGAGATTTTTCAAAACATTTCCTATCACTCCGTTTTTTTAAAATAAAAAATATATATATTAGGAGGGTGTTCCATCGAATGCTATTTGAATTGACAAAATTGCTTCACGGCTAGTACCAAAAATGGCGTTCATGAATTAGGCAGAAATTGAATATGCAAAGCTCCTGTCAACATTTAACAGTGATCTGTGTCCAAACATGTAAAGAAAACAGTCAACTCAATAGCTTGAAAAGGAGCAGCTAAAATATGAAATAATTTTTTTGAAATTTCAGTTAATTAAATGTGTGACTGCCATATATAGATTCATTCCCATAAAAGTTAAAGTAGATTTTTTATAAATTAAAATCAAAATTTGACTCGTTTCTAGAGACTCAGATATCGATCTCTGCGTCTATCTATGACGGGCAATGTATGGATTATATCTAACATATGCAAAATATTAAGATCTAGACAACCTTTCCATTAATGTCTGGATCTAATGTTTAATTATTTATCCTAGACACACTTTCTTGCTTTCTTTGACACATTAGAAAAAGATTTCAATCAACTTTTGACATTATACCATCTATCCTTGTATTTTCCAACACTCTTTAGATAGGTGCTATCCTTAATTTGCTTCAATATTTGACCAAATATATCACTACTAGATAGTTGGTTTCCAACTCATACTTCTCATTAGATTTGCATAGCATATATATGTGTGTACATATATATACATCTATGTGTGTGTATTATAAATTGACATTTATTGAAATATATCTTTTAATTAATTAGTAATAATTTTTAATCCCCTTTTCAAATATTTCAAATTGTTTATTTTTTATGCATATGCTTTTCACATATTCCAAAATTTTGTTATAATGATTTATTAACTATATTTTTATTTTTATTTTTTAAAATTATTAATTCTAGTATACTAGTATAAGCTTAATTATTGTATGCATTCCTTTTTCTCATTATTTTTAGGGAAAATCCCATCAAGGCCCAAATTATGAAAATATTGTCAAAAAAGACCCTATGAAAAGTCAAATGTCAAAAAAGATCCTACCTTTTTTGGTATTATTTCAAAAAAAAATTGTATGGACATAATTGTTAATGGCTATTGATATAGTTGTTAATGGGGCTGATTTAATTGTTAATATATAATTGTTAATTATATTGATTTAGTTGTTAACGAGACTAATATAGTTGTTAACAGGTACTGATATAGTTGTTAAAGCTTCTTGAAATAATACTAGAAAAGACCCTAAGGTCTTTTTTTACATGTGATTTTTCTTTGAGCCTTTTTTTGACAATGTTTTAGTTAATTGAGCCTAAGTAGAATTTTCCCTTATTTTTATCATATTATAAAAAATAGGAATAACATATGTTATAGGATATAGAGTTAATTTCTTTTATGATTAGACAGTGACAAAATCCCCTCATTAATTTCTCGACAATAGAAAGTTATGTGAGTTGAATCATTATACTCATTAGATCAGATCATGCCCTCAAGGTTTTGGGAATGCTTGATAGAACACTAACAAGTTTTTCATATCGATAATAGAATTTGAACTCGTAACCTAGTGTGGGTTTTGAACTGATTTCTTACCAACTAGATCTAAAACTTTTATTGGCATGTCCCCCACTAATACTGTGCTAGTGATAAAATTGTAATTTCTCGCTAGCTAATTTAATATATCTCTTAGAGGTGAATAAGATCCCTTACTAAATTCTCTGGCTAAAAGAAATCATTTTTCTAGTAGTAGTGTATAATTAAGTCAATTATTGTATTGTGTATATAGTTAATTTATTTTTTTCTTTTTCAATATAATGTCAGGTTACGTCCCACCAATTGAAACTTTTGATGTAACATAGGAATGTGCCATCTGACCAAAGATCGTGGTCTGTACTGTGTCTCCTTACTGAGGAAATTAAAGATAAGATGGTGATGTGGGCAATCACACCATCATATTTTGTCCAAATAATATTTAGTAATATTGAGATATAGCTAGCTGTTTTCAAGTCTAAATGATGTGATATGTTGAACAAATATGTATGGAATTATGTAAACAATATATTCATTATTTACATCTAAAAAGACCGCTCGGTGCATGTTATGTTAAAGTATTATATAAATTGACTCGCCAAAAAAAAATGGTATTATAAAAATTATTATTATTATTTGAGTAACTTCATAGCAAATTTCTTACGAATTAAAGTAAAATTGGAAAATAAATTTGATGATTAAAAATAATGAATAATAGGGATAATTTTTTGTTTTTTTAGATCTGAGCCCTCAAAATGTAATTTTTGTTATTGTACTTCTCGTCTCAATTTCTATTTGTTTCAGTTTCTTTAAAAAAAAAAAAAAACAGTTTTGAAGCCAAAAGCTTAAAAAAAAAAAAATACTTCCTTCATAAGTTTCAAGAAAAATAATCCATGACAATATCAATATGAAGTTTCTCATATTATAAAATATATCTAATTAATAGTCTTTCCGTTAGTTTTATTCACGAATTTAGTTATACTTCTTAATGCCATATAACCCATGAAAAAAAAAAGAAAAAAAAAAGGAAAAAAAAAAACAGAGACACTTCATGATTTCATAGCAAAATTAACGATTAACAGAACTGATTCAGGCCCCCCCACCACCCCCCCCCCCCCCCAAAAAAAAAAAAACTACCGGCAGACACGACTGAGTACTGATCATGATTAATAATTACTACTCATGGATTTTGAAATATTAATGATTACAAGATGCAAATCAAAATTTGTTAAGGATCGGGTTGATTAATTAATGGAGCATTAGTGGTTAATAAAAAATATGTAGAATATAATCAAACAAATATGATCATTTTATTGGGTGCCCAACCTAGCCGTGCATTGAAAAAATATCAAATTGTATTCACTGGAGAATACTCTCTATATCTTCCAACTAAATTCATTTTTTAATATTTTTTGTCATTATAGAATTAGATTGAGAATGTTTTTTATATGTGGTCTAAAGCCTCAAGCAATCATATTGCGTGGCTGTGAGAACTTAATTTCTTTCATAATATGAAAGAATTATGAAAGAAATTAAGTTTCTCACAGCGACGCAGTATGATAGCTTGAGGCTTTAGACAACATATAAAACACATTCTCAATCTAATTCTATAATGACAGAAAACATTAAAAAATGAATTTAGTTGGAAGATACAGAGAGGATTCTCCATACATGTGTTTGAACTATAATATACATGTAAGTATATGTATATTTATAATTTTTTTGGACAAAGTATACCTGTATATGTATAGGTATATGTACAGAGAAGACTAAGCATAATAATGTACGCAATAATAGTCATTTAATCTAATATATAACAATTCATCTTTGTCCTTCAGTTAGGTGACAGTAGGGCCCTTTTGATTTGTACATTAATTTGGCTTGTATGTGAGTGTATTTTTCTAGCTTCTTTTCCATTAATCTGAAATTTGTATGAATACAAATATATACACACTTTCACGACTGTCATTGAGAAGTTCTTGATCAATACGTCAATATTATAATTCTGCATACTTCTTCAATTATTTATACAGCTAATTAATCGTCCACAGATGATGACGAAAGCCCCGTTGGTTGCCCTCAAAAAAATATTCTCTTTTTATGATAAAAAATTAAATGATATAAAAACAAAAATGCTATGATTATCATGTAATTGGATTTAAGTAATTATTCATCATTATCAGAAGATTGAGCAAGAGTCAGCACATACACCATGCGTCCTCATGGATGATCACTAAAATTTGTTAATTAGATTTTTGTTATCGTAGCTCTATAATAATTATATTCTTTTATCTGGAGTTATCAGAGACATTTTACCTCTACAAATTTCCACCCTAATAAAAACTGTGTAATATACATGTTTTTTAAAATTCAACCCCTCATACTACTTTCGACCAAAAAAAAAAACCCCCTCATACTTAATTCCTTGCTAATAGTGAGGCTTGTAGCATTTAAAATATATATATATTTTTTCTTTTGTTTTAATTCTAATTCCCTGGCCCATTATGACAGTTCTAAAAAATAATAATAAATTAGAAAGCTTAAGAAAAGAAGTGAAAGTAAAATGGAATGAAAAATGGATTTTTTTTTAAAAAAATATATATTTTAAATGCTACAAGCCTCACTATTAGCTAGGAATTAAGTATGAGGGGGTTTTTTTTTTTGGTCGAAAGTAGTATGAGGGGTTGAATTTTAAAAAACATGTATATTACACAGTTTTTATTAGGGTGGAAATTTATTCTCCCTACATTATAAATAGAGTTAAAATGCATTTAGCACCCTAAAGTATTTTTCTAAGTGCATCATGTGCTCTAAAGTATTTTATAGTACATCCAACACTATAAAATATTTAATTTTCTTTCAAGGTGCGTCCATCTTCCTCAAGTATTTTTTGTGTGTGCAATTTTGTTCTTAAATATTCAAATAATATAAGGTATTGAATGCATAAGAAAGTAGTTCAAAGTATTGGACGCACCTTAAAAACCACTTCAGGATGCGGATGCACCAGAAAAAATATTTCATGGTGCATAATGCACGTCAAAATACTTTATAGCATTATATGGACCTTAGGGGCTAGATTCATCTTTACCCTTATAACATAAGACTAAAGTGGTAATGGGGCGTCAAAATTGATGATCAAGAATGACATCTAGGGTCTATAAAATGGATTTGTCATATTATTAAAATGATGGATGCAAAGCTATGGTGTGAATTATTACTATTTGGAATTCTTGGCAAACCTAGCTAGCTGCATGTGTTGAAAAGAAAAAACCTTATCATGATTAATTGAGGGAACAAACTTTAATTTCTTACACATGAATGGAGAATAGTACAAGACTAAAACTCAGAGGGCTATGTCTAACAATTCTTGTGTGTATGAATGAACAAATGAATTGGGTGTGAGCTGAGCTACCTAAGCTAATTAGCTAGATTCAATGGCTTATACCAATATATAGTGATCACAACTATACACACACACACATGTTTGTTTGCCCCTTATTTAGTCCTTGAAGCCTACAACACACCTACACATCTTCCAACCCTACCTCGCCCACTCAATTCTTTGTCCTTCAACATTAATATGCACATCCTTTTCTACAAAAGAGTATAATAATAATTACAACTATATAATAATAGGGATAGAATATTCTTACTACCATTTTTTGTTACTACTACTTTTTCATTGTTAGAATCTTATCTATCTTTATCATTTCTCTCTCCTATTGAGATTCTGATCTAACAATGAAAAAGTGGTAGTAACATTAATAGTAACAAAAAATGAAAGTAAGAATATCTTATCCCATAATTTATATATCACAAGCAAGAATTCTCTTTTTTTTTTTAAAAAAAAAAACCCTTATTTCTACGAAAGTGTGCTTCTCTTATTCTATTTATAAGGTAGAGAGAGATTTTTTTTTTTGTCCTAATTATAATTAGTCACTTCATTAAATTTTTCATATGAATATATAATTTTACTCTTCATTTTTCATTATGTAGACTTAATTCTCGTGGAGATACATAAGATGATCCATTTATATTTATTTTTTATTATGTAGTACATTATTCTCATGACCAATAAAATCAAGCCTCGTTCCAAAATCTGAAACATGATTTATTTGGAGGACATTATAAGTTCCTTTTACTATAAATGGATAATCTTTCTTTTGCAATAACTTTTACAGCTTTTAACATAACCATGAAAGGAGTCCTTTTGGTGGTCCAATAACTAAATGCTAACTTAATGTAAGGTTCTTGTGATTCATTTTCCTTGAACTCATTTGTGGAATATCAAAGGGAATCATTTCATATTATTTCAATTCCCAAATCAGAAAAGATGGATATATCCAAATATGTACCTTAAAATCATGTGCAATTATTTCATTTTCAATTGTCTCCCACTACTCTCTTTCTTTTCTTTTCTCTTCTTTTTAGTAAAAAATAATGGAATTCATTTATTCACACGAGTCTTATAAACATAGTTACAACAAGCTTGATGATCCACACATTATTGTCAAAAACTAGTGTAAAAATATAAAAAGTTACACTTTTACACTTTTACTAGAGTGATGCATATTAAAACAGAAGTAAAAAAGGGTAAAAATGTCGTGTAAAAAGGGTAAAAATGTAAGTTTTTACTATTTTTAATGAAAACTGTTGAGAAGATGTAAACCACTTAGATGTTGATGCATATGATGAGAGAATTTTGATTGAAGTTGAAGTGAGGGAACTTATGGATAGTCATAATTTGGATATTTCATGTTTTGCAAATGAACTTGTTATAAGATTAAAAAAAAAAAGGACATTGACGATATGTAACTGATACAAGATGATGTGTTTGATTTGAATCAATTGATATAATTTAGGAATTGTTAAATTTTATTCTTTTGATGTTTCAAAACTTGTTTTTAGGATTTGTTAAACTCTTTGTGTTTTGGGGCTTATATTTTATTAGTAAAAAAATTAATTACTCTACTTCACAAGGATTAAGAAAAGTAGTTAAAAGTAGTTTATATCAGTAAAAAAAAATTACTACATCTAGATTTAAATATAGGATCCAATTGATTTTTTTTAAAATTAATGAAAATAATTAAATTACTTTAAAATATTTTATTTTTATCTAAACTAATTAATTTGTTTGACTTATAAACTTATATATAAATTAATGATACAAAACATATGATATGATTTAGTAACTTATTTAACTTCCTTAAATTCTTTTAAAAGAAAATTAACTAAATTTTATGTTTAGGAGGGGAGTTACTACTACTTTTCAATACGATCCCCAAATTATAATCAAAATTACCTTTAATGCTTTCTTACACATCTCTTTCTACATTACAATTATTAAGAGTATTTGTGATAGAAAAAGGACACATGGAGTAATTACCCCTCTGACTCCATTTTAAAAGTGTATTCCAATTACCATTTTTATTTATGATTTGATTTTAAAAAGTAGGTGAAAATTCTATGCCCAAAAAATTTATTGGTAAAAAGAATTTGAATTCGAATATATATATGTGTGTGTGAAATTCTATAAAGTAACTTTTTTTCCTATGAATAAAAACATAACAGATATTTTTGGCAAATACTCGTAAAATTTTCACGTAAAGAATTTTTTTTTTACTGATTTTTTGATTTCGCAAAATTATTTAATTATTTAGGTGAAACTTTTCTACGGTTCTCGTCTTCCAACACACAGATGGACTCGTCATGTCACCTCGTTGATTTGAATTTGACTGCCTTCTTAATTTGGAAACTCTACGTATCTCCTTTGTGCCCTTTATTTCTTGCCTTTTCCTTTAGGTCTTCCACTTCTCTCGTCTACTTTGAGCTAAAGAATAAAATAAATAAATAAGTCACCAAATATAATGTATGTGAAGAACGAATTTTGTAATTAAATTTCATCAATATATTATAAATTCAATGATTTGACGATAATATATTAGTATTAATATATCACTATAAAATATCTGACAAGGCATATTGTTCATAAATCAAGAATAATAATATCGCTTATTCGTTTATCATTAGACATTGTGCAATACATGAAAAAAAATATGTCTAACCTTTAAGGTTAAATATAAATGTAAAGGTTAAAATTAAGGGTTTCAAAGGCAGAAACATTTTTTCTGCCGTTCCCCACTCACTTCTATGTGAGTGCGGCAGAAAAAATGTTTCTGCCTCAGAGGCAAAAACATTAAACCCTAAAATTAAACATGAATAGACATAAGGTTTAATGTTTTTGCCTCTAAGGTAGAAACATTTTTTTTGCCGCACTCACATAGAAGTGATGGGGTCCATTTATTTTTTTTCTTTTTTCTTTTAATAATAAGTCTCACTTACTTGTATGTGAGTGCGACAGAAAAAATATTTCTACTTCTGAGACAGAAATATTAAACCCATAGACATATTTCAATTATAAATATAAAACTTGGAAATAATCACAAAACCTAGAACAATCAAATTAAATAATAATAACTTGTGGAGTTTGGATTAGAAGAAAGAAGAATATATTTAGATATAAATGAATCATATGTTATCGTATGATATGATGAAGGAATAAAATCATAAATAAAATTTTTAAACTTCTAAAGTTGAATTTATGTTAATAAAATACTATGAGATCTACTTTATTTATATTTAAAATTCTATATCTGAAAATTCATTTAAGATAAAACATCAATTAATATTTGGGAAATTTTTAATCAATTCTTATTTCTCTTCATTATCTAGGTTTTGTTTTTTCTCAAGCGAGACTTAATAATAATTTTTTAAATAAAATAAAGAGAGATATAGTTGAGAACTTGGGATGTAGAGAAATTGTGATCAATAAAAAGAGGGTTAGTAACATAGTTAGTCATTGTACTTACTAAATTATATAGATCAAAGTCAACGATTTAAAATTACGTAGAATAAAACCAAATTTCAATCAAACTATAAGGATCAACAATAATATTAACTCATAAAAAAAATATTCATATATGCAACTAATCTAAGTATTTTTAAGTGCAAAATTAAATATCACTAATTCTCATACCCAAGGTAATTATACCACTTATCGCACAAGGAAATTAATATACTACTTTAATCTTCGTTTTTTTGTAATAATATATATATGTGGGACTATAGAAATTAATAATTTATGTGACACAACTAAGAAATGATTTAGGAATAAGAAGTGTATAGTCCCCTCACACAGGTCCTCTATCCTACAGCATATCCCTGGGCCCACCACCAACTTGTGCCTCCCCTTTTATACCCAATTAGTGGGGAATTGGCTTCTCTTCCTTATCATTCTCATATTTTTCTGTCATTTGCTCTCTTGTTCCTTTCTTAATCATTGGATCAAAATTTCAATAGTCGAGATTTAACATCTTATAAAAATATATTAAAAAATATATATAGACTACTAAAATTTAATTTGAAGAGAGATATTATTATCATAGTAGAATTTCTTCCTATTTTTTTCACTACAGTTGCCACCTTTTCAGATCAAATTTTAATAGTTTATTTATACTTTTTAAGTAAAATTATTATGATATTCTTAGAAGATGTTAAATCTGGACCATTAAATTTTTGATCTAAGGGTTGAAAAGGGAAGAGGAGAGCAAATGAGAAGAAAATGATGGGAATGACAATGGAGAGAAGCAAAATCCAATTAATGGTACGTATTATTAATTCTATTATTATTCCATTTATATGGGGGCCAAAAGCAAAAAAAGATTATATAAAAAACCTTAAATATATATGATACAACAGAACTAAGTTGTGCAAACATAACTCCATAATTTAAATGTGAGCTGTATATGAATTGTAGCTATGAAAAATAATTGAGAATGTGTGTAGTGAGTTTTATATTATCTTTTTTTATATTTTTATTTTTAAATTGCCTTTATAGTCATTATTGGCAACAAAAGAAACATCCATAGCAGTAATTGACTGGAATATCAATACTAATCACAATTTGGGCTCTATTCACAAGTGTCTGATTGTATGGATCAAGATCTTTTGAATTTTTATTATTCATTATTTTATTTTAAAATAAATTAGATAGGTTGGGTTTTGAAAACTCATACGAACTTGATTATTTTGTTCATTACTTTTTTTATAAGTTAGCCAGATGAATGTAATATTTTACATAACCTTGTCAATAATTTTCATTGTCTCATTTTTTTTTTCCGAACCGTGTCTTTTATCTTGCACTATAAATCTGCATACTTATTAATTATCAATAATAGGATTAAAAATAAAATTAAAAATGTTTATTAAGTGTTAAATTACATATAAAAATTTTTTTGCCAGCATATAAATATATATTTTTTAATCCATGCGATTGTACTTATCTCAATTGACTTTTAGCGCATGATCATTCTACTAATCTACTTGGCAACATAAATAATTGCAGCTTACCTACTGGCTTGGTCTGAGGAAAAAAATGTTTTGTCCAATTAAGTAACAAGGTATTGGGTTTGAATCTATGTGAATGCAGAAAAATGGTTTTGGAAGAGTTATTCTCTATCGGATATGATAATACTTAAATTTGACACAGTCATATAGTTAATTAGGGATGAAAATGTGCTAGGCTTTACCTGACAATATTCAAAGCCTGAGTTTATATATAGGTATTTTTTAAGCCTGAGCTTGGACATTCAAATGGCCTAACGAGGCATGAAACCTTTTTAAATGCATACTTAAAATGTAAGCTATTTTAAAGGCATACTCCCCTGAATTCATATATAACCCTTTAACTCTACTAACAATCATACATTATGTCTTAAAAGTATAGGAATTATTTTTGTTGTAATATAAAGGTTTAGCAAGGAAAAGAAAAGAATAACTGGTGATAATAGTTTTTTCAAACAAGTAGGAATAAGAAAAACCAATTGGTTGTTGACTAATGAGATATGTTTGCTAAAATCAACCAAATATAAAAAGCAACATGTAAAACTAGATTTTACTTCTTTTCCTTTTTCCACATAAAATAGGACAAACTCCTATTAAGATTATAATATTCATTTGGTACTAAAATAAACTTATAATAATTATTATGTTTTAGTGGACGACGTAAATCATGAGAGAGGGAATGAGCTAGTGTTGTCATCTTCAAAAATCAAAGAGCATAGAGGTGGGGTGAATGATTAATGAATGTAAGGGTTGAGAGTTTGTGAACGACAATGGGATGTAAAACTTAGAATTAAAGTTAAGTTGATAATTTTATAAATAACTTATAGGATTATTTGGATTATATTATACATAATTATATAATAGTATAAATTAAAAAAAATTAAATAGGTCAAGCCTGTAGACTTTTAAGTTAGGTTTTATGAAAATAGATATAATTTGTTTATTTAAATAGGCCTAAACTTGAGCCTGACCTATTTAGTAAATAGGTCAAACTAGATTGTGTTTAGGTTAGGTCGTAGGACCCTACTAAAAGCTAAGTCTATTTTCATTCATGCAAATTGTCATATAAAAAAATTGCAGGTTAATTTCCCATTAAAAAAATATAATAGCAACATTCAAATAAAAAAAATATTGCAACTAGGCTTTATCTGCTAAGCACATTTCATCTATAAAATTAAATGTTAGCCCATGAATTGTTTTGGGATTTGGGTTGGAATCAATGCATTATAAGAAATACAAGTTTGAGTTTAGTGGGTTTAAAAAAAAAAAAAAAACTTATTAAATGAAGGAGTTGCAGGGCCCATCATCCAGAAATGTTGGCATGCCAATCAAATTTTGCCCCATTTCTTCTCCTTTTTCTTTATTATCCCTTCACATCCCTTGCATATGAAATGTATACCTCTGGCACTAAACATATTGAACCGCAAAGCACTTTCTACCGTATCTTTTATATTTATCGTTTTTTCAGACTGATTTAGTTATTTTTAAACTTTTATATATATATATATATATATATATATATATATATATATATATATAAAATCTATTATCAACTATAAATGTTTTAAAGAGATTATGTTACATTAATTAAGTTATTTTGGTCTTCTTAATCTCCCTAAATATAATAAATAGATCTTTCATTAATGATTAGAAAGAGTATCATATTGCCCTCGCTAGTGAAACAATTATCACATGCTCATAGTTCTATAATACTATCATGCTATAGCCTAATTAAAAGTGTGTCTAGGTAATTTAGATCTTGAGGATTTAGTATATATATTAAGAACAGGTTGATCTATAAGCTTAAAACAATTTCATAAAAGTACTTACATATTATTAATTAACTAATTTAGTTAATCTCGCGTTAGGAACAAGATTCGAATACGTATCCTTACAAGACATTATTGGTCATACTCTAACTAGTTTCGAGCAAAAAAAATACTCTAATTAATTGAACCAACTTTTGTTACTACCTATAGTCCTCAATGTAAGAGTTAGATACGGATTTTATGTTGGTCTATATATTAAACCTAAATCGTTTCCTAAATTTATGTTGAGGGGTTTGCTTTCCAATAATGGGTAATTCTAATGCACATGATTAATAAAGTTATTTTAAGAAAGTCAATATTTATTTATTACAAATAACATTCTTTACTCGTTTTCTTAATATCCATAAATTAGTCATTTATCCTTTTATTAGAAGCCAGAAAAAAATAGTAAAACAGAGGAATAATATGAATTCATATAAAGTGCATGCATCACCAACAAATATAGGTATGAGTTGTGGAAGAAAATAACCAAATGACCAAAAGAACTTGACACAAACATTACACTATACCTCCATCCATTATACTCTCCCTCTCCTTGAATAAAAACTTCAAATAACTGATTTATGGTTATCAAAAAAATAGTAAAAAGTAATTAGTTAAAAGCATTAAATAAGTATTTTTTTTCAATTATATCCTTATTTAATTAAAAAAAAAAGATAAGAGAGAGAGAGAGAGAGACAACAAATGATACAAACACAATCAAGGGGATAAAGTTTAAAAAAAAAGAAAGACATAATAAATGCTTTGACAAACCTATAGTTAAGCTTATATTTTAGGACAGATCTATTCTTAAATTTAAAATTTATATTTAGTGACGCAGGGGGCATCTTTCAATAATTCATACAAGAATTTCTCATGAAGTTAAGAAAGCCCCATATTTTGTTCATATATATATATATATATATATATATATATATATATTTATTTATTTATTTATTTATTGAAATACACTTTGATTGACCTTAGTGTGTGTATCTTTTTTTTACGTCTTGTCGTTTTAATAAAGAGCATCCACTCAGAGGCGATCAGGTTCAACGGAAGAATCAGAATCCCTGACCCGTTAAAACAAACTGCTTTTTGGTATTCTAGGAATAAGGGTTCCATAAAATTAAATTATAGGTGGTTAAATACTATTCGCTCTAATCCTAAATATAAGAGTTAGCTAGGAAGTTTGTTTTGATCCTATAATATAATGAAACTTCAATTCTATCGTTTTATTTCTCAAATTATATAAATTCTTCTCAAATTATCCTTATAGATTATAACTTTTAAGGGGTGTCCATCTAGGAGAATAATACTTGAAGAGATATTTTAGAGAAACCATCACAAATATATTAACTTACCCAATTTCTTTAACATCTATTTATTAATTACGTAATTGGAAACAAACTGATGGAGGGTTACAAATAAAACTACTACCTGAGAATCGGGATCCTTAATATAAGATCAAATTGATTTTTTTAAAAAAATTACTGAAGCTGAATAAATTACTTTAAAGTATTTATAGTTATTATTTTTATACCAAACTAAAATGTTTGACTTATATAAATATAACATATGTTATGATTAAGTAACTTATTTAATTTTTTTAAAAAAATTAATTGGATATTATATTAAAAATACGAGGAGGAGTATTAAAGAGGAGGAGCAAAATATAGAATAAAGTAGGGATAGTGCTTTCAAACGTGCAGAGAAAAGTAGATTCTTTAGCAAGAGTTAGTGGTGATGTATGTATTGCTATTAGTTACTATTATTGATAATGTCCAACACTACTTTTTAGGTTCTATTTGTTGCCTTGTGCGTTTTTGTTTTAGTGCGAGGGACCAAAAGTATCAAGCTATTATTATGCTCTTCCAACAAGATTGCATAATACAAAACTAATTAATCAATCTAAGTCAAAAGTATTGCATACCAAATAGTTGTTTATTTTTTTTTAAAAAAAATGAATATATAGATAAATTCGAACCACAGACAACCGATAGATTAATTCAACAAGTTTTGACTACTTCATTGACTCAACTTATTTTGACAGTTTTATTCCCCCCCCCCCCCCATGTTGGCTTTCATTTATATATAAGTTCAGATAATTAATATATAAAAATAATTAAAGTAGGTTTTTGAGACTGCTTCCCTTTTCAGCTCAAGTTATATTTCATTCTAGGGTTAAGGTTGAATTTTGTTTTGGAAATTTTTGCGCGAGGCTGTAAGTACCCGAAGTCTTTTTTTTAAAAAAATCAATATCATCCCGAAAATGTTAAAAAAAAAAGGAGCAAAGACGCTTTAATAGTTTAAAAAAAAAAACTAACATTAACTATTAACATTTTTAATAATTAGGTGTTACATTACTTATTTTTTAACATTCCTAGGGCGGTGTAGATCCAAAAGAGTTTTAGAATTTCGTAGCTCTTAAAAAGAAGAAAAAAAAAAACCCCCTTAGGATAAAATAAGACCTCAATCCTTTATTCTATTGCATGCAAGTGACTATGAAGAAGACACTTGGCATTTGGAGTTATCTGAGCTGACATTATTTGAAGAATTAGTTCTTCTCTTTTCAATGAAGTCGTATCAGAATTAGTACTACATGTTCCAAAAATCTGCATTCACAAGGCAAGCGTACAAACATACATATATATCATACCTTTTTATTAAAGTTATAGTTATCAAGAATAAGAATGTCATTTCTGTTCCATATAATATGGAAAGAAAAAGGGTTTTGAGAACAAATTTAAAGTATAACTGAACTGATATGGACCGCAGAATAAAAATGGAAGCAGTTAATTTAGTTGCACAGTTTCAATGTTAAAGATTAGACAATACAATCTAATACATTCTTATATAAATATTCTCTGTGATCAATCAACAAGGGGGTCAAAACATCTCATGACGTTGCATGTATGTAATACGACACACACTTGTCGTTTCAAGGTTGAATATTCAGGAATAATAATCGATTATTGAAGTTTGAGAGATCAGTAATTCGATCCCAAGGATTTTCAACCTGGTTCACACGTCTTGTAATTAATTAATGTGTTGTCAACGTTTTCGTTGATTAAAGTTTCACTTTCTCATCGATCTATAACAGTAACGGGACAAATACTATATATTATATATATATATATATATATATATATGCCCAAGAATATTTGATGTTGAATATATAGCACAACGTAACGGAGTCCACTAATAAATAATATGCTTCCTCGATCCATTGAAACGCACAAGTTTCCAATAAGACGATGAAGAATTAATGTGTACGTACGTGAATTGGAATTTGAGAAGGAAATGATCAGATCATGACGAGATTGCGGTCTGTCCCTCTACAGTGACGAGGAAAAACCTGAGGCACAAAATAAACTAGGGTGTCGTAACTCGTACGTATGCATGAGAAAATACACTCATTTGTCACGTGTTGTTTTAAAAGTTGATATTCGTGTATACTCCTGTCTTTAAAATCAGACATATTCATCCAATATAATTTGATAAGATTAAGAAAATTAAATGAGTGGATTAGTATGATATGTATTTTCTAAAATACCTTAAACATCTTTTTCAATTCTTTCATTCCATTTTCTTATTGATTATTGTTGAATGAGTATCAATAAAGGTAAATTAGGAAAATATTGAAAATCATCAAAACTATATTTTATATTTAGGATTAAGATCAACTCTTCAAATATGACTTATATCCCCTCTAGTTCTTATTATAAGGCATCAATTAACAAATGTATTTTCTTCTTTTTATAAGGCACTTGTTTATTTCCAATGAGCATTAATTATTTTTTTCATATATATACATAATTAATAAAGGTAATGGGTGAGAGTAATAATTAATATGATATTATAATTTAGTGTAATTACTAGAGATAATATTGAAAATTAATTAAATTTTAAGATAATTTTAATGAAATTAACTGTTTTTATTAATTTGTAAGAATTATTGTTAGTTGATACCTTATAATAAGGATCAAATGGGGTATTAAGGACAGAAGAGAGTAATAGTTATACCATAAAACTAGTATTATTTTGTTCAATTTAGATGTAAGTAAATCATGAAAGTGACATATGGTAATTAAAGGGACTTAATTGGGAGGACTAGTAGTGAGGTTGAGATCTCTCAAGTTTTCAAACATATGAAATAATTTATAAAAAATCTATATATATATTATATGTGTTTTTGGATATGAACTCCTTGTGATGATACTACTATGCATACGTTAGAGAATAATGAACGCAATAGACTAAGTCCATTATATATATATAGATATTATAAATTTATATTTTGTTGTAGGACTAGTGTGGCAAGGATATGGTCATGTGTGTGTGTGTGTGTGTCTATATATGAATTGAGAACATTATTACGTTAGAGATGCTTAAGAAATTAAAGTGGAGAATGAGATACGGCGAGAATGAATGGCTGGTACAGAGATGAAGGGTCAAGATATGTGAAGGTCCTTTCAACTTTTGGGGACACAGTCAGCCAATTTTCAGAGTCAAAGGAGGAAGCACCAATCACTATGAACAAATGCAATATAATGTGACATTGTGACTCACCCAACCATATATTAAGTGTCCAAATAAGCTGCTCCCACTTTCAATCTTTTTCTTTCTTTAATTTCTTTCTTATTTTACCATTTTACATCATTTTTTTCTATATGAAAAATACATTCTTAAACTTGTTTAAAAAAATGCATAATTTTTTTTAAAGAAAAAGAACTTCATTTTCTACAGGGTTTAATATCAATTTTACCTCGGAAGTACACGCCCTGAAACAATTTTGCCCCTTAAATTTTAGGCGTAGCAATGTTGCCCCTAAAGTACACGTTCAGGAGTAATTTTATCCCTCCGTTAGAAACTCTAACGGTCAACTAACGGTCAACGTTAGGGTTTTTAACGGAGGAGCAACATTACTACGTTTTGATACTTCAGGGACAATATTGTTATGCCGAAAACTTAAGGGGTAAAATTGATTCTAGACGCGTATTTTCGGAGCAAAATTGATACTTTTTCTTTTCTATATGAAAAATACATTCTTCAACTTGTTTAAAAAAATGCATTTCAAGTCAAGCAAACCAATAGTGTTTTTGTGTGTTTGGTTTATATATTATATATATAATTAATGTAACTTATACTGATAGATCAGATGCATTTAAAAGTCAGCTGAAAAATTACCGAGTATAGTTTCCAGATAGGCCAACACCCTTGTGGTGTAATGACATGTGAGTTGCTGACATAGCTCACGGCTTCGATCTACGCTTGTAAACATTTAGCTTGAAATCCAATGGAAGATATCACGCTTGTAAAACTTGTGGTTAACCCAATAGGAGATAACTAAAAATGATTAAGGAAATAAAATAAAATAGGATGACTTGACTATAATAGGGGAAGCACACAAAACAATGAGACTGCTGATGACAGGTTCATGAACTTCCAACAACGTCTCTTGATGTCCACCAGTTATGAGAAGCACGAATTCCAAGAAAAACTGTTGTTTTAGTGCTTCATGACGAATCAGTGTCCTTTTCAATTAAAGGAGCTGAACCTGGTACTTACCTACCCCACACACTCTGGTGGCCATCTAATCACACATCAGATTGTTTTATTTTTTTGTAACACTAACACATAGTAGTAGCAGTAACATTTACTGTTCCATGTGAAAAAGCCTTTCCTAGCAAGCCTGATCGTACTTTTAAGGTTTAATTAAGGGAAAATTGATTTCAGGGCCCAAGCTAGGAAATTAATTACAAAAAAGGCCCAAGAAACATTCACATACCAGAAAAGGCCCTTGGAAGAGAGGAAGAGTAACCTTTCTCTTCATTTTCTGAGGGGCTTTAACATAAATTAATCGGTTAAGGTCCTCAGTCACATGAGTGAAAGCACAAACTTTGATGCATGATTATATTAGAAGGGGATTTAATTAAAGGGAAAATTGATTTCAGGGCCCAAGCTAGGAAATTAATTACAAAAAAGGCCCAAGAAACATTCACATACCCTAGGGCCTTTTCTGGCATTTTTTCAAAAAGCGTTAGCAACTATATCAGTAGCGTTTAACAACTATATCAGTCCTCGTTAACAACTAAATCAGTCTAATTAACAACTACATTTTAACAACTACATCTGTAGCAATTAACAACTACATCAGTAGAAATTAGCAACTATATCCGTACACTTTTCTTTGAAAAAATTCCAGAAAATGCCCTAGGGCCTTTTCTGGTATGTGAATGTTTCTTGGGCCTTTTTTGTAATTAATTTCCTAGCTTGGGCCCTGAAATCAATTTTCCCTTTAATTAAATCCCCTTCTAATATAATCATGCATCAAAGTTTGTGCTTTCACTCATGTGACTGAGGACCTTAACCGATTAATTTATGTTAAAGCCCCTCAGAAAATGAAGAGAAAGGTTACTCTTCCTCTCTTCCAAGGGACATTCCGATGATTGCAGACAACTTCTTTGGTTCTTCCTGGACATAAAATTACAACACAACAGGGAAATTCTCATCAAAACTACAATACCATAATAATTATATATATAATCAGAAAATCATATTACACAACCTCAAGCTTCACGGGTTAATTAAAATAACTTCCCTGGATATTTGGTTGTCTAGCTAGTTCTAGTCACATGGAGTTTCTAAGCAGGAATACAATATGTACTGATGATATCTTCAGAGACTAATCACTAAGGTCTAAATCCTCATATTCCTCCTCAACATATACACATAAAACACCATGAAGCATCTGTAGAAATTAATATGCAGCATCACTGAAAAGGGTTTAGCGTTTTAACACCTCCAAGAACTTTAACTAAACCCTCCATTATTAACTGCATATATAGTTCACTGTTGCTGCATTGATTGCGTTTGAAGAATAGTATCATAATAATAAGGTTCATGATGATCAAATCCATGGAGAGTACCTCTGAGCATACACTGCTCCTGTGATTTTGATACATGAGAAGGAATCCCATAAAATGGTGCCAAGAACAAGTTCCCATTTGGGGGATTGAAAACTGTTGGCATGTCATATTCCTGTTTAACCATGCCCACTAACTTCTGATTCTGGTGTGGATTTACAACCTTTGTAGTATGATTTGAAGAAGCTGGTCTGATACTGTGATCTGATGAAGGAGGTTTGGTTTCTTGGAGATTGACCATTGTGATATCATGGATACTGGATCTCCTCTTATCTTTCCCTCCTGTAAGCTGCCTGATGAAATACTTCTGAGCATGACTCGCGACCTGAGTTGGCGTCCTTGTGGTCACGAAATTGCGAGAGATGTTTCTCCAGTCCCCTTTGCCATACTTCTTCAGCCCCATCAGAAACTGCCTGCAATATAGATAGCTAATTCATTAAAAGATGTCCCTACTATTAAATTCCAGTAAAACTACTATTCATGAATGCTCTGGAAGCTTTTAAGTTAACAAAGCTTGATCCTCCATACTATTCACGGGGAACTGAAGACAAATAAGTAAATGCAAGGGCGACGAAACATGTAATAACCATTGACCACTATTAAACACTCCCAAAAAAAAAAAGAACGAATAGCCAAATCAATGCAAAACCAATTCACAAGCATGTCAGACTTCTCAAACTTTCTGTTTCGTCAACATCCTATAGCTAACCATGGATTCTTAAGAATGATCAGGACATGGAATATTACCTTTGAAAGCAACACATAAATAATAATCAAGAAAACTTGTTGATGTTAATCGATTTATACCTGTGCTCCTCTTCAGTCCATGGAACTCCTTTCTTCCTTTCCTGCTCAGAAGGCCTAGTGGGGGTACCTCTTTTTCCACTAGAAGTATAAAATTGATTGAACCCATCAAAGCCTCGGCCATTGACCCACTCCAATGTGAAAGAGCTATTAGTGTACCCAGGAATTGGGAACAGCCCTGCCTCAATGACACTCACATCTTCTTCCAGTTCTCTGTACTGTTTGATCACATCACCCACAGTCTTGCCTGGAATCATGGCAGCCACCTTCATCCAACGATCTGGTGTCTCCTTATCATACAGAGCCAAAGCGTTCTCAAATCGCTTGTTCTCTTCTGGAGTCCATATAGTTCCTTTGCCTTCCTGGAATAGCCAATTAGAGTTCTGGAGGTAGGAGGCCGGAGAGAGTGCTTCAATTCCCCTGTTCATTGTTCTTGATATATATACTTCGCACACAGAAGCACCAACAAGGAAGCATGCCAAAGCAGATGCTAAAGAAACGCACTCTCTCCGTTTGATGAAAATCCAAAGAGAGAAAAAGCAGAGAGAGTAAGAAATGCAGAAAGCCTCTTCTGGAGAGGCTTCATGTGGCCGAAGCAAGCATTTAATTCAACCAATAAGCAAATTGGAAGGGAATCATAAACCTGAAGAATCTAGAAAAGGCTTTGTTTTGTTTCCAAAACCGAAGGGGAAAATTCCCAAATCGACAGATCAATAGGGGGAATCATAAACCCTAAACCTGTTTAGATCTACACCGAAAGTGAGCAGAGAATATAACAATCTTTGAAGCTTAGACAGTGACAGTCAATGATAACGGGGACCAATAGGATGGAGAGGCTCTGAATTGAAGAAAACGAGAGAGAAATTGGGAACAGCAATATTATAAGTTGAGAGAGAATTGTTAAGAAACGAGCAGAGAAGTAGTACCATGTGTGTGTGAAACTTAAGAAATGTGTCAGCTCTTTGTACAGCTTGTGAGACAGCGATCTATACTACGGAAAAAGGACGAGCAGAGAGAGAGAGAGAGAAGGGTCAAAGGCACTGAGTTGTGATTGGTGGAGAGGGTGGCGACTAAAGAAGAGGGAAGGAAGGAGAGCGGCGAGAGAGGCCATGGAGAAAATGACAGGGACAAGTTCCTCGACGGCATATTCTCTGTTGTTCAGCCAAAAAAAAAAAAAAAACCTCAATAATAGTATAAATATAAAGAATTTTTGACAAAATTGGAATATCAATGATTTAGATTTAACGTCTTATAGAAATATTATTATAATTTTACTTAAAAGATACATAAATAAATTTTTTTATACAAGATACAAAATTAATTTGTATAGTTAAAATTATTTTTTATATTTCAAGTAAAATTATAATAATATTTTTATAAGATGTTAAAATTAAACAGTTAAAATTTTAATTTAACAGTAAAAAAGAAAAATGAGGGGAAAATATGGGAGATTGAAGGGAAGTCACTCCTATTAAGAATACTCCATACCATACATGATTGATGGGGAAAAAAAAGTGATTGAAATATGTGAAAAAATGTTAAAGAGATAGAAACAAAATTACATGAAATATAATGATATGGGTTGAAAGGAAAAGGAAAATATTTTTTTAAAAAATACTATTTGAATTTTAAAATCTCAAAAAAGTATTGTTGCCTAAAGACTATAGGTATTATATTAACTTCAAAAGCATAACAACTGATGACTCATTTTAATATGAAATGACTGATTGGGAAAATCTCATATAAAGTTGCTTGAAATAGAAAAATTATAAATTATGTTATTAAACTTAACAAATCCCTAATCAAGTTATTGACTCAATTTGGGATTTTAAAATATGGGTAAAATGACTTTATTGCACTCTTATAGTATCCTCTTTCTTCTTAAGAGAATTTCATTACATTGTATCTAATTTTGTCTATATATATTAACATTTGATATATAATAAAATGAATTGTGATTACTTTAATTGGGAAGAATCAACCAGAATAATTCAAGTCAAAAAATAAAAGGAAAAGCATTAACCCAATATTAGTTAAAATATTTTTATTTGAGTATCGTGAATAAGAAATTATATTTTTAGAAAAATTCGACTTAAAATTTTTTTGTCAATTTTAAGAAAAAAACTTCATTAAATTTTTATTTAAATATTGTAATATCTAGTTTGTTTTTTACGTTGATGAAAATATTTTTTTAAAATACCGCTAATGAAAATATTTGATATATAATTTGAAATATGCACCCTAGATTTTTTTTTTATTGACATAGTATAATTTTCTTTGCATCGAAAAAAAAAACTGGTGAAAAATAAAAATCTTAATTCTTCACATTCAACTGAAAATAATTTAATTGATCATGGGTTTTTTGCTTTTCTTCTTTTTTTTTTGGCTTGAATTGTTCTTGATGATTCTTCCACGAGACAAAAATTCTTTAGTTTAAGCTAATCATATTTTATTTTATTATATATTGATGTTGTATACATATTGTTGAAAAAAAATAGGTTATAGCCACCCTTTAAGAGGAGAGTGCAATAAAGTAATTTAACTTACATTTTGAAATCTTAAATTAGATTGATAACTTAATTAAAGATTTATTGAATTTACTAACCTGATTTAAAATTTTTCCTATTTCAGGCAGCTTTATATGGGATTTTCCCTAACCAATTTGAGATTTTAAAATTTAAGTAGTATTTTCTTTTATTTTTCCCTAAAAATATTAAACAATAAAAAGAGTTATTTAATAAACAAGGGATGTTCTATAAATAGTACAAGTTCATTTCCTTAAAATTGGCAATGAACCAAGGGAATAAATTAAAATTTTCACATTTGACAAAAGATTGACATTATCATGTAAGCATCCTGAATCAGTCTAATTATGGACCAAAGCACTCCTCTATATGCGATTTACTCCCTTCAGTTTTAGTTTTTTTTCTTTTCTTTTTTTTTTGAAATAACAAGTAATAAAATCACGTGGTTCAAAATATTAGTTAAAAATAAAAAAATGTATAATTTATACTCCTTCTAATTTTTATTATAAGTCATCAACTAACAATTCTCATAAAAAAATAAAAACAGTTAAAGTCATTAATTTTTTTCTAAAATTTAAATAATTTTTGATATTACCACTACTAATTACACTAAACTCTAATATTATATTAGTCATTACTTCCACCCGCTACTCTTATGAATTATGGGTATACGTGAAAAAAAAATTAATGCTTTTTTGAAACAAGTGCCTTATAAAAATGATAAATACATTTGTTAGTTGATACCTTATAATAAAGATCGGATGAAGTATAATTTTCTTTTCAATTATACCCTTGTTTAGGAAGAATACACATGAGAGATAATGGGTAGAAATTTATTGTGGAGAAATAATAAATGACATATATTTAATGAGGATAAAAATAGAAAAAAAATGTTTAAATTCATATAAATAGGATATATTGCTTATATTAAGTATCACTTTTGTTGATAAAACGTTATTTATGAAAGGTACTGATAGAGTATATCACTCTTATCTTATTTATAAGTTTATTTTGATCAAAAAAAAAATTAATCATATTTATAAGTCTACTTACATGTAATAAATGATATTGTGACAATTTTACCCATATTAATTGTACACATAAAGATAGAGAAAGAAGACAGAGTTAAAAAATATCCAATAATAAATTAGGGTAAGGTTGAAAATTTATATTTATAAGGGTTAAGGTGCAAAAATACACATAAGTTTTTTCTCTATGAGCAAAAATACACATATGTTTTTTTTAGGAGCAAAAATACACATGTAATTACTATTTTAGAGCAAAAGTCATATTTCACCGTTAAGTCACTGTTCACCGTGATGAGAGAGAAAAAGATGAGATGAACAGTAACATAACGACGGTGAACAATGACTTAACGGTGGAATGTGATTTTTGCTCCAAAATGGTAACACATGTGTATTTTTTCTCCTCAAAAAAGCATATGTGTATTTTTACACCTTAACTCTATTTATAATCACTGAGTTAATTACCTTTTTTTAATATGTAAGATTTGGTCGAAATGAACTTATAAATAGAACTGGAGTAGTAATGTAAGAGAGAGAGAGAGAGAGAGAGAGAGAGATGGAGGGTAGGCAATGAAATATTTTAAAAATGAAGTAAATATAAAACCAATGAGTCATCGACAACAAAGCAAAGTAATATTTCCAAATCTGGAAAGATTCGCTTTTACCAATAAATATGGCAAGTTGCCTCAATGATGATGTGCCAAAAGCAAAATATTTAATTCCTTTTGGGCCAATGACAGAGCACATTACAGACTACTGAGGAGGGGCTTTCGTCTTCTTCCCTGTGTTCCATTCAATGTCGCAAATTGTCGCTTTCGTTAAAGTATTTATATTTTTTCATTAATATAATAAATAATGGACATGTATTATTATCAACTTTTTGTTGCCCTTCCCAGGAAAAAGCATCTTTAAATATCAATTATAGAGGTCCCTCAGCTTTATGCAATTATGCACACCTCACATTTCTAGGTTTGGAGCTAAAAATTCATCCCAAACAAAAAGTTTCGAGCTTTATTATAAATATAGGGTTAAGGTACAAAAATACACATATATTTTTCTTCCAGGAGCGCTCAGCACCATATGTTTTTTTTTTGTGTAAAAATACACACGCCGTTAGGTTTTATGAGCAAAAATACCACTTCCGTTAGTTGACCGTTAACTGACCGTTAGTTGACCATTAACTATGGTGAAATTACCTTTTTGCCCTTAAACCCTTAACCCTTTTATTTTTTAATTATTTTAAACTAAAGGCAAAAAAGGTAATTTCACCATGGTTAACGGTCAACTAACGGTCAGTTAACGGTCAACTAACGGAAGTGGTATTTTTGCTCCTAAAACCTAACGGTGTGTGTATTTTTGCACCAGAAAAAAACATATGGTGTTAGGCGCTCCTAGAGGAAAAACATATATGTATTTTTGCACCTTAACCCATAAATATAACATAACGATTTTATAATATAAAAGTTAGATACTTCATCTTTATTATAAAATATTAACTGATAAATGTATTTGACCATTTACTTTTATTTGTTTCTAAATAGTATTAAATATATTTTTTTCACGTATGCCCCAAATTAATAATGGTAGTGGATAAGAGTAAAATTAATAAGATTATATTTTAGATTTTAGTGCAATTAGTAGAGTAATATGTGAAATTACTTAAATTTTAGAATAAATTTAATGACTTTAACTAGTTTTATTAACTTGTGAGAATCATTAGTTAGTGTCTTATAATAAGGGTAAGAGGAAGCACTTACTTTACATTTATCCAAAAGTTGGTTAATATCAGTAAATTAAATATGTTAGATATCTACTTTCTTTTCCCAATATATCCTTTTTATTAAAGGAATAAGTAAGAGAGATAACAAACAAGAAAAAAAAGGAAGAAAAAGAATGTATGGGAAAAAATTAGGTGAGAGTGTGAGCAATGTAGAAAAAAATATTAAATACATAGAAAAAAGAAAAGTCGACTTGTAAAAAAAAAAAAAAAAAAACCATACCCTCATAAATTTGACTCTTATATTTTGAATAAGGAAGAGTATTAAATTGAATATCATTTTCTTTTTTTGATAAAAAAAAAATTGTATATCTTTGAGTGTAAGTGTGTAACCTTTTTTTTTTATATATATATATTTTGATATGAATGTAACCCCTTTTTTTTAACTATACAAGTATTACCGGATTCAATTATTGGACTACAACTTTTTAAAAGTTTTTTTAAAGGCCTAGAAAAAATACCTGTTGGACTATAATTTTGGGTGGAATGATTTTTCCAAATATTTGAAACAAAAGCCCAATTACTGCGAACACAGCCCAACAAGAGATTCTGCCTATATGGTGTTCACTGATTCGGGAACGTGATTATGGATCAAATTCAGTTTTTTAATACAAAGGTAATGGAAATAATCCATCCAAGAGAGAGAAGTTAACTTGTGGCTAATTTTTTTTTAATTAATTTAATTATTTTTTAATCATAAACGGCTCTTAAATATGGATTTTTTTTGTAATATTGGACCAACTAAGCTTTAATCCATTTAAGATTGCCATAAGCTCAATTTTTTATTATAACCCACGCACTTATTATATCCTCTATGTATAGTGGGTTTAAATCAAGGTTCTAAAACCCCAACCCTCCGCTAAACCATATGGGGAATTGGGTCAAAGCTGAATTAAACCGAAACTAACTTGGGACCAAACTAGAAAGAAATTGAGGATTTCAAGATGATTAATATGAAATTCTAAACAAAATTTTTAAAAAATCAATTGAAAAAAAACCTAAACTAGTTGATGCTTAGACCAAACCAGCTTACTGACAGGTTCACTAGTTTCCAGTATGAGTTTGGGTTTGAATACCTAACCTTATCACACACATTTAAGACAGCCTTAAGTGAGACACTTGGTCTACAAAGTCCTTATCAATCCCTTGAGCTCGGTCATTGTGATGGGGAGTCGGCTAAGGTCCACTGCCACTAGCGTCCTTTTCCATCCACTTCCACCAAAACTGTGCTGTTTTACCCAAAAAAACAATGAACCTCATGTTTTTTTTTTTTAATATTTCATGATACTGACGGGTGTTAAAAATATACTTAAGAACACTGATTGGTACTGAAATTTTTTTTCATGATATTGAAAAATTATTTTAGGATTTTGAAAAATAATTCAGGATACTAATTGGTACTAAAAATATACTTGAGAATACTGACCGGTACTGAAAATATACTTTGGGATTTTTTTTCAAAATCATAGAATAATCTTTCAAGAACATGAGATATTTTTTCAGTATTTTCAGTGCCAGTCAGTATTCTCAAATATATTTTTAGTACCAATCAGTATCCTGGATGGAAGAGGACGCTAATGTCAGTGGACCTTAGCCGATTCCTTGTGATGGACTGGTAACCATAGTGTACATAGTATAACAAATTCACTGATTATATCTTTATTAAAAAAAAAAAATAGGTGTGTTAACACTTGTGAAAAATGCAAGGTTATTAAAACCGGACTGATTAAGATACTAAATCAAGGGTTGGTGGATAGACTGAAATTAAACCAAAGTAAACCCAAGGTCAAACTAGTGAGAAACTAAAGATTATTTCAAGGTTTTTCATATGAAGTTATAAAGAAATTTTTTAATAAAATCATTTTTTATAAAAAAAAAAAATTGCTAACCTGTTTGACCCTCAGACCTATCTACCAACTGGTTTGCTGTTTTCCTGGCCAAATTGGCCTGTCTGATCCGGGCTTAATTATATTGAAAAAAAGAGTTATGATAGCATTTATGATTTGTAAACAAAGTACGTTGGTTATAGTGATTATATGCATGTCCTTCAGATATTTTATTTTTTTGAAAAAATTGCATGTCCTTGGAATTAAAGCAACGTAACCCAACTAAATTGACGTTAACATGCAGGCTTGCCCTGCTGTTAAGTAACTTGCTACTTAAACAAAAAGCATGCTACGTATCTGTGTGTGTGACTGTGAGAGATGAGTTTTGAAAATCACTTCATCAATGATGAGCATGCGATAATATTAAAACGCACCCAAATGATACAGTTTTGTTGATAATAGTAAGGAAAAAAAAAGTGTGTACAAAAGCAACCATTGATTGAATAATTATTCTCCACTCTTTGAATCATAATTTATTCAACGTTCTTGAAGAAATTCTCCCATTTCCTAACTATACTCAACCCCCTCAAAAAAAGAAAAAGCAAAAAAAAAAAAAAAAGGTGGCCTGATGAAAACAAGTGCAATAATGTTTGCTTATTAAATAATTAATTAAGCAACTCGATCGATCATCATCTAAATGTTGACTCTCTTTTGCTTGGCCTCGTCGTCATTTGTGAATTAAGGAAGTGAAGTAGTCAAATGTACGGATCAGCATTTTGGAAGATCATTGGGTGGTGGAACCAATGATTCCTGAGGACCTTTCCCATTATCCACCAAAAATGCCATCTTTAATCCCCATGTCGTGTGTACCTCAAAATGGCAGTGCAAGAACCATACTCCTGCATTCATTCATTCATTAAACACACGCATGCATGCAATAATTTCATTAGAGATTCATATTATGTATCAATCCTCAAAACTAAACATAACCCACAAGAGATTTCAGTTTAATATATTAATGGTTCATTTGTATCTGGCACCCTTAAGTGTTTTTTCAACACTATTCGATTCGGTATTATACATTCAGCACTTTCAAATATTTTTTTAGTAGCACTTGGGATTTTAAAGTAATTTTTGATGCAATATTCAGTTTCCCTTAAAGTATTTCTCAATAGCAATGAGCACCATAAAATCAAAAAATATTTTAGAATATTGAGTGATGCTTGAAAAATATTAGGAAAATGACATTAAGATCTCGACCAAGAAAAATAATATAAAAAATCTCATAACTTGTCATGACATGCTAAAAGAGCTACTATTAACAAGTTTTGGGATTTTTCTGATATTTCATTCCTTAACTGAGATCTCTTGATGTGATTTTCTTTCAGAATGCTACGCTGGATGAACTAAAAATTTATTTTAAGATCCGGGAAAAATACTTTGCGGCATTAACCTTTAGTTAATTACCTGGATTATCTGCGGTGAACCTAATAGCAGTCCAGCCACCAGTAGGCACTCCAAGAGTGTTTCTCTCCACAGGATCAACCAGGTTAAATTTCTTGGGATCTTTCTTTGGGTCATAATTCCCTACTCCTCTCCCCACAACATAGAAATTGAACCCATGAAGATGAACCGGATGGCTCTCTGGGGCTATGACACCTGTATCCTGTAACACCACCTGAACCGTCGAATTGTAGGGTACCCTATAAAGCCTTGTCCCATTCTGTGTCCCTATATTCTGAGTTATGTTCGCAGTATAGTTAAACACGTGAGGTGGATTAGCAGGAAAATCAGTTGTAAATACGCCCTTAATGTTGTAATAATGAGCCTGAAGTAAGGGCGTGTTTGGCATCACAAAAGTCACGTTATTCACAGCCGCCACAACCCTAGATCCATTTCCTGCTTTACAGGTAGGGCAAGGGTTAACCCCTAGACCTACAGTGAAGAAAAGTGAGTGGTCAATATTTAGTGGGACTTTGGCAGGGAATTTTGGGGAATTCAGGCTTTTGAGAGAGTTGATGAACTGGTTAACTATTTGGGTGGCGTTTTTGGGAGGAGGGGTAGTGAGAACCGTAGGGGAATCAACGGAGAGATCGGTGGTGGAAGTGCCGTGGCTGCTGTAGTGAAGTGTGGCTGTGGCGGTTTGGTTATCAACGGCTACCGGAGCGTCCATGAAAGGTGAAACTGCGATTAGGTATTTTCCAGATTTCTGGTGGGCGGTTAGAAGGACGTTGGTGGTTTGGCCCGGAGCAATGATGATGGTGTCAGTGGTGAATGGCTTCACGTAGACGGCGTCAACTTCCACCACCGTGACATTGTGGCCGGCGATCTTGAAGAAAAGTTCTTCATTGAGTGCAGCATTGATAATCCTTAACAAATATGTCTTCCCACTTCCTACCGCCAAGTTGAATGCCTCTGCATATATATGAAAGGAAGTGTTTAATTCGTTGGTTCCTATACTTTCTGACTTTGACTTTGTTTAATCGCTCAAGAAGAAGAAGTAGATGATTTTTTGAGGGTGTAGGGACGATGGATTTGGCCTTTAAAGTGGCATCCCCCAATGTTCTTTCTAGTACCCAACTTTCAAATATTTTACCACACAATTTTAGAGTACTTTGTCTTTTAAAAATCAAAATGATATTAGTTCATGCATATAAGATATTAAAATACCAGTCATTTTACATGTAATAAATCTAATAATCAAAAGAAAAAAGGAAAAAATATTTAAAAAGTTGGGTATTAGAGAGAGACACTTTAGAGACCCCAAACCAAACCTGCGTAGGCATGTAGGAACTAATATTTTAAAGAACTCAAACTTTAGAAATTTAGTTGAAGGAGTTATAAACTTGAAGCATTTGAATATTAAATTAATGAGAATATATTCAAGTATTGTTGTCATAAATATAAGATATAATTTATAGTATAATTCACACTACATATAATTAATAAGTCCTGCATTTAGGATACAATAGGGTAGTAGTTTAATTAAGAGTACCTTGGGAGGAACAATTGGCAACAGAGCCAGGAAGGCCATTGATGGTATGAGCATCAGAGACATTTGGAGCCATTCCTGATTGCATAGCTTCATTGATAACAGCCTCAGTATCAGATTTCCACCATTCAGCTAACACCAACACTTTTTCTTCATGTGGTTTTGGAAATGGATAAGGCACACCACGCTTTGGCAATATCACTATGGCTCCATGCACTGTTGCCCTAAGCCAGTTGATATGTCCATGCCATAAAAGTGTCCCTCTTTGACCAGTAATGGTGAAGTTGTACACAAAGGTTTGCCCCGGCCCTATCGGGCACTGTGTGATGTATGCTGGCCCGTCTGACCACCCAGTTCGCAGTTGCCGGATACCATGCCTATCAACAAGTGAAAAGTCATGAATTTTTTTAATTAAAGAGACAAGCACTAAAGGCCTAAGATTACAAGTATGATTGGACTCACGATCTCCTACTTACAGAAGAACTTTTATGTCAATGAAGTGTATCCATCGCATTATATTCTTCTAATTCTAAATATAAAACTTTACTTATTTGATCTTGAATATAAGATACACTTTACAGTCATATACCAGTGGATGGTAACGTTGTGGCTAACGCGGTTGACAACTTTGACGAGAACATTATCGCCTTCTCTGGCGTAGAGAGTGGGTCCAGGAAACTTGCCATTGACTGTGACAATGGGTTTGCTTGAACACAACCTTGTCACGTTCTTTGATACAACCTGCGCCAATCAAAATCAATTGACCATATACATATCAATACATGCATGTTGAATATATATATTAAATATATACTTTTCCAAGAAGTTCACTTCTCATTTTCTTATATTTTGATTTTTATATATAGTTCATTTAGTTTCATCAATCATCTTTCATATAAATATTTTACATAAATTAAAAAGAATGCACTATAGAAAGGAATGTTTAGGAGTATTATTGTCATTTGCAACTTATCTTTTAGGAAGTCCTGGCCTAAAATAAAGAATGTTTGAGAAGTTAAATTGAATTTTGGACACATAATAGCTAGTCACTTCTCTTGAAAACATTCTTTCAGATATATTTACAAAGGTACTAATTAAAGAGGAAATAATAATCAAACTCAGCAGTGTTCTTTTTTTTCCCCCCTCATGCATGGATAGTAAAGATATGAAGTAAACATCGAGAGAGACTCACAAATAAACTAATGATCAGTGAGAAAAATATAAATATATGGATTAAGCAAAATATATAGTATGTACATTATATTTAATTACACACGCAAAACACTTTCATTTGTAGCATTTTCAGTACACTGCTATAAATGTATGCTTTTTTAAACTCTTACATCATTCAAACGAAAACACGTTATTGATGAATTACACAAACAACGTCAATTCTCTGTTGATGGCATTGTTTTAGTTTTAGTAAATGAAAAGAATGTTATAACTTACATGGAATTTGTAGTTTCTGACTCTGCAGTCAACCAAAGCTGGAGAAATGCAACAAATAAGAAGAAGCACTCCAACCACAGAATTCATACTCTCTCTCTCACTTTAAATCTCTCTTAAGTTACTTAAGAGTTTTGATTCTTTTATGAGTGACTGCCTAACGCACTGCCCTTATAAAGCCTCAAACAACTACTGCTATGACGTCGTTGTTACCCGGGTAGGTAAGCCCAGAAGGAAACTTAAGAGCATGCATTCTTGGAAATTAATAAATAATTTTCTTTCTGTGGCCAAAACAAAAATTAAAGAAAATAAAAATAAAAAACTCGATCAAACTTCTAGCTCTTAATTCTTAATTGGTATTCCCTTCGACCTTATTTATAAGGCTCAACTTATTGGTTCATGATACAAGACTTTTACAAACTTTAATCAAACGTGTATAACTAATCTCCAAAAATATCTTGGTATCTTTATAATGAACTGTTCTTTCATTCTCCCTTCCCAATAAGTTATACTATACCGATCAGTCTTTAATATAAGATCCAATTTATAGTTTACTACATATGTATGTGTGTGTATTCATTAAGGACCTATTTGGGAGTTCCATTTTGAAGGGAAAAGAAAGAAAAAGATAGGAAAGAGAGGGTTTTGGTAGTTTCTTCCCTTATTTGCAAGTTTTAAAAATAAGAATGAAGGAAATTAAGGATTTTTACAAATCCCCCAAAACCCTCATTCTTTTAAAAAATAAAGTTCCCATGATATAGGGGGTTTTAAGAGGGAAAATAGATTAATTACTTTTTTACTCTCGTTCAAATAAAACACTCTTGTTATTTCTGATTTCTTTTTTTTTTTTCTATTGTTGGAATACACACGAAAATATTTTTTAAAAGAGAAAAAAAATATTTTTTTAGGGGAAAATACTTTTTAGAGAGAGAAAATACTTTTTCAAGGGAAAATATTTTCTAGAGAGAGAAAATACATTTTTGGGGGAAAATATTTTTTAGAGAGATAAAATATTTTTTGAATATAAAAATTACATAAATAATTTTTTTTTAAAAAAATAAATTTAAATGTATTTGTAAAGTATAATAATTATATTAAGTTTTAAAGAAAAGGACAAAATGGTAAAAATAACTTATTAATTATCCATCTTCCTTCCTTACTATTTTTTTAACTTCTAAACAAGGAGAAGAAATATCCTCCATTTTCCTTCCTTCTTCTCCCCTCCAAACTCCCTGCATCCCTCTCCTTTCCTCCCCCTCCAAACTCTCTGCATCCATTTCCTTTCCTCCCCCTCCAAACTCCCAAACATAACCTAAAGTGAGTCTTATATTAATTAAGGACAGGATGATGTACTGATTAAAAGGTAATTTTTGAAATTTGGTAAAAAAAAATTAAAACTTATCTAGAAAAGGTACTCATACTGTCTTTAATATAAGATATATTTAAAAAATTAATTTAGATTCTAAATATAAGACACAGTTTTCATATTTGTCAATCTTTTTTCTAATTTACCTTTATTAATGCTCCCTCAATAATAATCAGGGAGAGAAGAGAATGGAGGAATTAAAGAAGATGACTAAAGTGTTTTAGAAAATATATGTCATATTAACTAACTCAATTAACTTTTTTAATCTAATTAAATTAGGTAAATATATCTTATATTGAAAACCGGAGGAGTAGTTAATACAGTCTTAGAAGAATTATGGGAGATTATTTAATTTAGTAGTCGAAATCTGAAGTTACTGTATAATTCTCTATGACGATATGTGTCATATATAAAATTGTGCATGTTGGGTCCTTAAAAACTTTATCAGAGGTTCAAATATTTATATACCCACCAAAGCTTCAGTAGCTAGCTTAAAATGCTGTAAACTAACCAGCAGTGGCACAATCTTTTACTTAATAGATTTTTTTAAAAAAAAATCTGGACACACACACAATATTACTAAGGTATGAAGTGTTGGCCAGAAAACAGAAAAATGATATAAAATGTTATGGTATTTAAATTTCTTTTTTTCCAGTAAATTTAAGATTATTATATTTGATATTAAAAATATGACAGAATTTATGTTTCAACTTTCTTATAACGTTGTACTCCTATTCATTATTTTAATCAGATTATGCAACCTGTCTTAGTTTTTATTCATCTGCATTCAACCCCATATGCTAATACAAAAAAATATGGCAGAATCAACGTGAGGAAGTTGATGACCTAAGTTTTGTCCTCAAAGAAACATAAATGTATAAACCCCTTCAATTTGTTGGCAAAAAGATAAACTCTGATTTTACAAAATATTTATCGATTAAACTAAAATTACTCACTCTGAACTCTGCTTTTAGATATTTAATTCTAGACCAATTAAGGCCTGTTGAGGCAATTAGGTAAAGTAAATATATGTTAGTGAAAATTGGATACAATATTTTAAACGTGGAATTGTGAAAATCTTTACAGAATGGTTTCTGATTTTTTCACAGTTGAGAAGAAATAGCTGTAAATAACTTAAAATCTTGAAAAATTAAATCTACATTTTTTTATCTTTCTTTATAACATTCTATTATGAGAGATAGTTAGTTTATTAGTAATTTATCTAATCGAAAAAAAAGTATATTAGCAATTTGTATAAATTAATCTGCGGAAGTCAAAAGATGTATAATATAAAATCATCATTTATAAATTAATCCATTAATTAATTTCACCCAATATGGTGTTATCACATGACTCTAATATGTTTATTGACACTTTCTAAAATCTGATATCTTTATAGACAGTAATTGAAATGATATTATAACAAAGCTTTGATTGTTGCCTTATACCTAAAACAAATTATTTGTCTCCAAATATTGTTAAAAGAGTTTAATTAAAGCAAAACCACTGACTAATTATATATCGCTAGCGTAAGATTAAATCAATCATTTTGGAGGTGAAATACCCTTTTACGTGCAATAGCAAAGCAGTGAGCTGAAAATTAAATCATTTACTTGCGCAAAGATATTCTTTTTCCCTTGATTAAAAATAACAACAACAAATAACTAACATAACATAATAGCTCTTTTTTTTTCCCTTTAAATAGCTTAATTATCTCTATATCTACCTTCATAACGTACTCCATATCCATTATAGGGTTTGAACTAGCAACCTCTGCAAGAGTCGTTTGTGGCACTTTGAACCATTCTCACTCACAAATGACAATTAAACAAGGTTATTAAACTTGGACTAGCTATTGAACTGATCATCAAGGTATTAAGTCAAGGGTCAATAGGTCAAATCCAAGCCAAATCAAAGCTAACAAAGAGTCAAGCCAGTGAGGAAGTGAAGATTTTATAGTTATTAATATAATATTTTGAAGAATTTTTTTTTAAAAAAAAAAAAGTGACCAAGTTGATGCTAAATTGGACCAATTAAGTGATTGGTTCACTGGTTTTTGGACCGGTCTGGGTTGAACCACCATCAATTAAACTTATTTTCAAAGATGAACCATTTATTAGGTATAAACAAAGAAGTTAATTAAACTATATTTTAAGTAGTTTGTAATGAGTCTCACATCGGGGAGCCAAGCTCTTGAAATGAGATTTATAAGTCCATTGGGCTCTCCCTCTCATAGGTTAGCTTTTGGGGATTGGGCTTTCCCTCCTCATAGGCTAGTTTTTGGGGATTGGGCTCTCCCTTTAGGCTTGTACTCGTCACATTGGTGCTTTCATTGTGAACCGGTGTTCCGGAGAGGGCTACCCACGGAGTGCTTCTAGCTAGCAAGGCTGAGTGAAGTGCCGTAAAGTGGAGCTGCTAGGGACATCGGCTCTTGATAAGCGGTAAATCTACCATGTTTTTAAAGCCCAAATTGAGCTAAACTTGATCTAACATAATTAAAAAGCTTAGGAATAATAAGTAAAAAACATGGATTCGATGTCAGACATGCCCTCACAAGTATTCTCGTGTGTTTTGCAGGTTTTAATTCACAAGAGAAGCCAAATTAAAGAGCTAAAGAAAGGTAAAAAGAAAAGTCACGAAGGAAGCAAAGTTGGCGCCCAAAGCGCCAACTATTTGGGCTACTTTTGGAGTTGGCGCCCAGGGCGCCAACTAGTGCAAAGTTGGCGCCCAGGGCGCCAACTCTTGGCTTGGAATTTTAAAGTTGGCGCTCGGGGCGCCAATTAGTGCAAAGTTGGTGCCCAGGACGCCAACTCTCTATCCTGTGGAAAGAGTTTGGCGCCCAGAGCGCCAAAATTGCGAAAATCTGATTTTTCTTATTTTAGGGCCCGAAAAAGGAAAGAAAATTTATATTTTCTAATATTTTTGAAGTCCAAGGGGCCCTAGAATATAAAAAGAAGAAACCCTAGCAAAGAGAGGGACCTTCTTGACCTTCTTGAACTCCTGACACAAGAAAAAACTCGACGGCATTGGAGAAAGAGGATCAAAGCTTCATCGTGGAGATCAACTTTCCCCAATCATTGAAGACCTATTCTATCTTCATCTTTTCTTCTTTGTTTTGTTGATTTAGCCATGCTTGGCTAATTTCCTTTTTGTAGTTAGGGCTAAGATGAACCCTATGCAAGTTTATCGTATTTGCTTGAATTCTTGATTGAATCTTGATTTCCCTTATTGAATGAATTATCTTTGCTTAATGCTTTCTTAGAGATTGATCACCTTTAAGATTGTTCTTAGGTTGATGTATGACAATAGAGATGTTGGTGCATCTAACTAGAACTTGTTAATTCATCATAAAATTGCATGACCTAAACATAGGCTTACGAATTTATGCGATCACAGGATTCTGGTTCAAAATCTGATCTTTCTAGACAATACTAAGACATTAGGTTGTTTTTAAAGATAAAATAGACTAAGGTAGCATCAAGACATTGGGACTTAGTCTAACCTTAGAGAATCGATCGTCAATTTGGGAATCATAATCAATTGGGGTTTCAAACCAAACACTTAAATGAGCATAGGGGGATTCTAAGCCTTAGCTGCGTTTTTCTTGATTGTTTATCTCTCTTAACCATCGTTCTTGAGATCCTTGCTTTTAGTTTCTTGTTTTCTTTGAATTCTTGAAATTCTTGATTGGTCACAATTCATCCCTTTTACGCAATTTACCCAACTAAAGCGAATATAGTGAATTAGTGATTGAATACTATTCCTCGTGGGACGATACTTTCTCACTACTTTATTACTTGTAACAACCGGTGCACTTGTCGAAGTCGCCCCTATCAAGTTTTTAGCGCCGTTCCCGGGGAATAGTTTTATTTCAACACTAAGAGTAATTATTGAAACTCTAGATTGGGTTTTTCTTTATCTTTTGATATTTTACTCTTTCTACTTTGTTTATGCGAGGTACCACGGACATGAATTCGCTTCAATTTGATCTTGAGATCGAAAAGACAGCAAAGAAGAACTGGAAACTTGCTAGACAGAGAAAAGAAAAGGGTGCTAGTTCTACTTCTGAGACTGAATTGATTATTATGGTAGAAAATGGTGAAGATCATCTTCGTCTTCCTCCTCCAAAAAGGACTATAGGTGACTACATGACACTTAATCCCACCAGAGCTGCAACTAACGTAGTCAATCCTACTGTCAACACGAACAACTTTGAGCTCAAGCCATCCCTTATCAGCTTGGTTCAACAAAGTTCCTTAAGTGGAAGCGATTTGGAAGATCCTAATCAACACATTGAGAAGTTTCTACAGATCTGTGACACAATCAGGATGAATGGAGTTACTGCAGATGCTATCCGTATGAGGCTCTTTCCCTTTTCCTTGATGGGAAAAACAAGCGCGTGGCTTCGCTCTTGTCCTACGGGAAGTCTCTCCACCTGGGAAATTATCACCATAAAGTTCCTTGAGAAGTTTTTCCCCTCTTCTAAGTACACGAAGCTGCTATCAGACATCCGTTGCTTTAATCAAGGCCATGGAGAGTCATTGTGAAGCTTGGGAAAGATTCAAGGAGTTGCTTAGGAAGTGCCCACAATACGATCTGCAAGACTATGATCAAGTGAGGATATTCTTTAATGGGATACTTCCATCCTCTAGGATGATGATCAATGTTGCAGCAAGTGGTTCGCTTAAACATAAAACTCCAGAGGAAGCATTAGAATTGTTTGAAGATATGGGCTCTCTTGAGAATGAAACTTCTACTCCACAGCTAAAGAGGGGAGTTCTTCAGTTAGATACTTATAATACACTCTTGGCTCATAATGAGAATCTCGCCCAATAAAACAGGTTGATCCAAGAACAATTAGCTGCCCTCACTAAACAGCTTGCCTCTTCTCAAGTCTCATCTATCTCGTCGCAACCTCTCTTGCCTTGTGATTTTTGCCAAGGGGACCACACTAATGGAGATTGTGCGGCAATCACTATTGGAGAAACAGCTGAGATTAACTACATGGGTAATCCTCCTAGGAATCAATTCGATCTATATGGCAACACATGCAATCTTGGTTGGAAATCTCACCCAAATTTCTCCTACAAACCTCAAGCAGCACCTCAACCCTTTCATAAAACCACTACTACTGACCTGGAGAAGGCTTTGACACAGCTGACTCGTACCACTACTGAGTATATACAGGGTTCAGAAGTTTTCCGGAATGAAACAAAGTCGTCTCTCAAAAATCAGGAAGCTTCAATCCGAAGCTTGGAGAATCAGATTGGGCAATTATCAAAGCAAATAGCAGAGAGGAGTCAAGGTTCTTTTCCTAGTGATACTGTGGTCAATCCAAAGGAGCATTGTAAGGTCATAACTACAAGGAGTGGTGTAGTAGTTTAGCCATTGGAGAAAACTGTTCCGATGAAGGAAAAGCTTGAAAATGAGGAGGAAAAGACCGAGATTAGTGATGTGCAGCAGATTCCAAAAGAGGAGACTCCAAAGAAGTCTCCCATCCCTCCTTATGCAAGACCTCTTTACCCCCAGAGGTTGAAGCAACAGATTCAGAAGCAACATTATGCCCGGTTTTTGGACATTTTCAAGAAATTGGAGATCAACATCCCTTTCGCAGAAACTCTTGAAAACATGTCCAATTATGCAAAATTCATGATAGACTTGCTGTCTAAGAAGCATCGGTTACAAGAAGCTGAAACAGTGGCATTGACTGAGCAGTGTAGTGCTATTATTCAAACAAAGTTGACACCAAAGCTTAAAGATCCGGGCAGTTTTAGCATTCCTTGTGCCATAGGGAATGTCAATGTGGGCAGGGCACTTTGTGATTTAGGAGTCAGTATCAACTTGATGCATTTGTCTGTTTCTAAAGCTCTTGGCATTAAAGAGATGAAGCCTACAATGATGTCGTTACAATTGGTCGATCGATCCATTAAGAAGCCAGAAGGAGTCATTGAGTATGTGTTGGTGAAAGTGGACAAATTCATCTTCCCGGTGGATTTCGTGGTTCTTAACATGGAGGAAGATGCAGAACTTCCTTTGCTCTTTGGAAGACCCTTTTTGGCTACAGCTAGAGCGGTAATTGATGTTGCTGCAGGAAAGATGGAGTTCTAAATGAATTATGAAAAAGTCACTTTTAATGTTTTTCAATCCATGAAATACCCAGCTGATAATAGTGACTACTTCAGAATTGATGTAGTTAATGAAGCCATTCATGAGGTTCTTTTTCAAGAAAGTTCAGATGAGTCATTGGAGGATGATATTGCTCAGTTGTTGCAAGTGGAAGAAGAGGTTTCTGCAGATAAGAATTCTGATTTCCAGGTTGAAGAACTGAAAAGGAAGGATTATTATGCGCCACCTGTTACTCCTAAGGCGAAACTAAAGGAGTTTCCTTCTAATCTAAAGTATGCTTTTCTAGGGAAGGATGACACTTATCCAATTGACAGAGGCAGGACCTCTGTGGCCTTGGAAGTTGAAAATTAAGGTGATATCCGTCAGGCTCGAGACGTTAAACAAGCGCTGGTTGGGAGGCAACCCAATAGATTTTTCCTTTTATTTATTTTTTATTTTCTCTTAGTTATTATTAGTAGGTAAGGAAGGATGATGAGGCCACACCAGAGGACGACGATGACCACTCCGATGAGTTTTGACTGAGCATGCGTCCATCTTCACGTTAGTTGCTGAGGACAACAACATTTTAAATCTGGGAATGGTGGCCAAAATCTGCAAATACCAGGGAAGAGATCTTAATTTTATCTATGTCCTCTTATTTTGTTATGCTCTTGTGTGAGACCTTTAGGGTCATTATGTAGCTAATTCTGAATGAACATGAGCTTAACTTGTATTAAACCTGAATAGCCTGTGTGAAGCATCAATGATCATTTGAGGTTTTATATTTATATTGATGTTATGAGGTTGCATTGAAATTCTTTAAAGAATATGATTGCTTGTTTGGATTAGTTGTTGGATTGTGAATATTTGGATAGTATTTGAATGATAAATCTGGGAATAGTGCCCTAGCTTGAGTCAATACCATGTGAGGATTTGAGCTTAAACAGTAAAACAATTTTCTTTTTGAGAGACCTCACTGTGGTAATACTCTAGAACTTGCTCCATTTCTCTCTTGATGCATGCATAGATTGGGAAGACAGAGGCATTTTTGTTTTTATGATAACCACTAGGCCAAATAGACCACCTTAAAAGAATATCTTCCATTGCTAGCCCCTTGAGCCTAGACTTGTTTGTTTTCTATTCACCTTACATTGTTACTTAGCCCAAAACCCCAAGCAATCCTACCTTTGAATGAGATTAGAAGATAGTATGAAATTCACAGTTCAAAGAAAATTTTTGGCAAGTAATGAGAAGGAGAGACAAATGAAGAAAAAGGAAAAAAGGGCTGATGAGCAAAGAAAAGAAAAGAATGTTCAAAAAAAAAAGGGAAAGAAAGCCATCCCCTCAAAAAAAAAATCCAATGTTGCAAATAAGTAGTGTGAGGGGTGGCAAATGCAAAAGTTCTGAAAGAAAGAGGTTGGTCAATTAGAGAGAGGAGCTAGGAAAATCTGTATTGAGTTAGCTTTATTTAAATTCAACCTATGTCTTCTAATCTCATACAAGGATTTTAGCTACTTCCCAAATATTCCTACCCCCAAACCAGACCACATTACAACCTTGAAAAGACCTTTTGATCAATCTGTGCATGTTGTCTGTGTTCCTCATCTTTAGGAACTTGAGAATAGGATCAAGCCTATGGTAGTACTGCTACACTGGTGGATTGAGTGCATACCTCCCTAAACACCTGAGTGACGAGTGAAATATTTATTCTAGTGAGGAGCACTCAAGTTAGATGCTATGCCCCTTTGTGAACTGAAAAATGTTATTCATGTATTCCAAGACAACAGTTAATTCATGCTTAGTATAATATTCTTCTGACTATCTGTTCTAAATCATTCTATCAATGCAATATTATACTTACATCTAACGTGCTTTATCTCAAGATCACTTGCTTGCATCATACTGGTTATTCTTGTTTATTGATGAGGACATCAGCTCTTGAGGGGATAACTATGTAATGAGTCCCACATTGGGAAGTCAAGCTCTTGGAGTGGGGTTTATAAGTTTATTGGGTTCTCCCTCTTATATATAGTCTAGCTTTTGGGAATTGGGCTCTACCTTTAGGCTTGTGCACATCACATAGTTTTTATTAATATCTATGAGCTAATTAACTTATTTATACTCCTTTCGGTCCTTTAGGGCACCTTCTATAAGAGATAAATGGTTCTTCTTATTATGAGTCACTTATAGGATATTATTTGAAGCTTTTCCAATATCATCCTAATTTCAAGTTATTAACTTTGAGTGAGAATGTAAGGCATATATAAAATCTTTTTATTTAATTAAAAATGAGCAAAATCAAAAAATTTATCACACTTTCAGACAAAGTTAATAATTTAATCACCTCTCTTTTAGTTCCAATGAGGTGATTAAAAGTGCCTTGATATGGCAACTTCGGCAAGTGCACCGGTCGTTACAAGTAATAAAGTAGTGAGAAAGTATCGTCCCACGAGGAATAGTTATTCAATCACTAATTCACTATTGTCACCTTAGTTGGACACTTTTAAGTAATAAAAGATGAGTTGTAACTAATTAAGAATCAAAGAAAGAAAAGAATTCAAGATGAAGATTCGCAAGAGAATGTTTAGAAAAGATAATCAGTCGAGTAAAACGTAGCTAGAGATTAGAATCCCCCTATGCTCCTTCAAGTATTTGGATTAAAGATCTAATTGATTATGATTCCCAGATTGACGATCGATTCTCTAAGGTTAGACTAAGTCCCAATGTCTTGATGCTACCTTAGTCTATTTTATCTTTAAAAACAACCTAATGTCTTAGTATTGTCTAGAAAGATCAGATCTTGAACCAGAATCATATGATCGCATAAATTCGTAAGCCTATGTCTAGGTCATGCAATTTTATGATGAATTAACAAGTTCTAGTTAGATGCACCAATATCTCTATTGTCATACATTAACCTATGGTCAATCTTAAAGGTGATCAATCTTCAAGAAAGCATTAAGCAAAGGAAATTCATTCAATCAAAGAAATCAAGATTCATACAAGAATTCAACCAAATACTCAAATTTGCATAGGGTTCATCCTAGCTCTAACTACAAAAAGGAAATTAGCCAAGCATGACTAGATTAACAAAACAAAGAAGAAAAGATGAAGAGAGAATGGTTCTTCAGAGGTTGGGAAAGGTGGATCTCCACAAGTGCTTTGATCTCCTCTCCAATGCCGTAGAGTAGTTTCTTGTGTCAGAAGTTCTTCTTTTTGTGCTAGGGTTGCCTCTTTTATGTTTTCTGATCCAATTGGGTTTCCAAATCTCCAAAATCCTTGATTTTCCTTCCTTTTTCGGGCCCTAAAAACTTTCCAAAAATTGAAAATCAGGCTTCTCACACTTCTGGCTCCCTGGGCGCCACTTTTGGCGTCCTGGACGTCATTTTTCCCTTATGGACAGAGAGTTGGCGCCCTGGGCGCCAACTTACTGTTTTTGACAGTAAAGTGGCGCCCTGGGCGCCACTTTTGATTCCCCTTTGTGGCTTCGCTTTTTGACTTTCCGCGGAGTCTCCAAATAGCTTCTTTTTATGGATAAGACCTGCAAAACACACAAGAATACTTGTGAGGGTATGCCTGACATCAAATCCATGATTTTGGCTTATTATCCTTAAGCTTTTTAATTATATTTGATCAATTTCAAGCTCAATTTATGCCTTAATACATGGTAAATTTGTGGCTCATCATGCCTTTTAATAAAAATCGCATTGGAGTCAGTATATTTGTTTAGCTTCTCATATCTCTATAGCTACAGGGAAAGATTGAATAATATTGGTAAAATTCTGAGCAAAAATAATATTGGTAAAAAAAATATATTGTAGGTAGAATAATAATATGTGGGAGAGGCCAAGGAAACTATTAGACAGTCACCTTTTTTGGACAGCAACTAGGAGATGGTTACTTAGTTTGAGAGATTGGAATCTTAAAAAACAAAAAAAAACAAAAAACAAACAGAGAGATGAGAAATGGTTTTCAGGTCACTTATCAGAAAGCAGCCCTTGTTTATGAACATTATCGATCAGTTGAGAAATAGTTTTCATGACATTTATCAGATAGAAACCTTTATAAGAAGAACATAATCACTTGTTTGAAAGCTAATACTAACCTCAACGTTGAACAGGTGGCATTAAATTCATCTCTCTCTCTCTCTTCGAGACAGCTCACATTATTTTGGTGCTACTAATATTTTTTTGAAGAATACATTTAATTTAATTTCTATCAATTTTTCTAAAATTAAATAAACCATTTATTTATTTTTTAAATCAATAAAACCTCTCTTAAATTGTTTAAAATGTAAATAATTTTTCTCCGTTTAAAAAATCTACACATAAATATTTCTCGAGTTTTATTGAAATTAATTGCACGTAATTCTTTTATTCTTTTAAACAACATACATAGAAATCCCCTTCGAAAATATAATAAACCTACATATGGTTTCAACAAAATTTAAGGAAGATCTGTATTTTTTTACTCTTTCGGTTTAATTTCATCGAAGGTATATATGGAAGCTTTGAAATGAACAAAACAACCTATAAAATATTTACAAAGCTGGGTATATATTTTATATTATAGACTAGCTATATTCAGATCAAGATATAGAATAGTTGGGGATTTGAAGGTCACAAAGTGTTTATTTACGTAGACCAAAACAACACTCTTCACATATACTTACATACTTATTTTATATTAGGGTTAAGTATATAGTAAATCCACTTCGAAAATATACATCAAGGAGCATTGTTGCCCTGAAAGTTTTTACAGGCTCAATTTTGCCCCGGAAATATAAAAATGGAGCAATGTTACCCTTAATTGTTAAAAAGTTAAAAAAAATTAACGTTGACCATTAATTTTTTAACAAAAAATGGCAATATTGCTTCATTTTTGGACTTCTGGGGTAACATTGAGCTCAAAAAAAACTTTCAAAACAACATTATTTTCAAGTCTATACTTCTAGAGCGGATTTACTACTGAACCCTTCATATTATAAATCACAAACAATTGAAAAGTTACGTTTTTAAAAATAGCTACTTTTAGGTTTGCATACCGGTCAGCGTGGTTGGAAATGAGTCAATATCATGAAATTTGTTGATGATGTTTGATGGTACGAAGTGGTAACTTTTAATATTTGAGATGAAGTAGAAATCAACCAAAATCTCCACATGGAGAGCATGTCTTCTATATATTCTCTTGTTATTTTTCTCTCGTTAATTTGCTTTATTCACACACCAAAAAAAAAAAATCTAATTACAATAGATAACACAAAACTAAACTCATAATTTTTTACTAATGATATAAATATAGTGTGTATATAATAAAATGTTTTTTTATCGTTGTGGATTTTGGTTTATATAATTTTTGTGTATAGAGAATACCTAATTTGAAAGATTTTTTTTTTTTACATTTTTTATCCTAAGAAGTTTTAATTTCTATTGTTGGTTAATGATAATCCATGTAAGGGGAAAAAATATTTATCTATATGTGTTTAATTTTATTTTGACCTTTTATCTGAAAAAACGAAAGTCCTAGAACTGGCTTTATTTTGGATGCTTAGAATCCTTTTTTCTATTCTTGATCAAAAAAAAAAAAAAAAAGAATCCTTGTTTCTACTCTTTTATTTCTATCAAAGTTAAACAGTTATTTTTTTTTTTTTAACGAACATATACATATCAATCATTTATTCTGTAAACTTCCTTTTTCATGTAAAAGAGAACTATAATACAAATTAAAGCAACAAGTAGCTAGGAAAAAAATTCTGATAGTCACTTTTCCTTGTTCTTAATCGTTTAGTTTTTTTTTTTAAAGTATTGATTATTGAATAAAAAGTATGTTGGCAAATGACTAAACACCCTATAAAAAATAAGCTTACTTATTTGTAGAGCTTCTAATAACTTTCGAATTTTCATTAAAAAATTGTGTGTCGAGATTCAAAAGATTATTTCTAAAATGTACAATATTTTTCTATTACTTTACAATACACTCTGCTATTTAATATAAGACATATTTAAAGAGTTGATTTTGGTTTTAAATATAAGACATAATTTTCATATTTATAAATCTCTTCCTAATTTAGCCCTATTGATATTTCCTTAATAATAATTAATAATTAAAGAGAATGAGGAAATTAATGAAGATAACTAGTGTGTTTTTGAAAATATAAAACTTAACTAATTGCTTTAATCTAATCAAATCAAAATTAAGTAAGTATGTCTTATTCCCTCCTGCTACCAAAAAAGAAAGTAAAAATTAGCAACGGATGAGATCCGTTGCTATAGAGCAAATTTCCATCGCCAATTCTACATTTTCTAGTAGTGTCTGATCCTTAATATTAGACATTTGGGGAGTTAATCTATATTCTAAATATAAAACTCATATTTATCAATATTTTTCTAATTTTATCTGGATATTCCCTAAAAAATAATTAAAGAAGATAAGTAATGAAAGAATTAAGAAAGATAGCTAAGTGTCTTTGAAAATACTTAATTTAACTAATTTCTTAATTTAATTAAATTAGGTAAATAAATATTATACTCCGATCCCTCCGGTCATTAACATAAGACATTTAAAAAGTTGATCTTGATTCTAAATATAAGATGTAGTTTTTATATTTATCAATATTTTCTTAATATACCCCAATTGAAACTCCTTCAACAATAATTAAGAACAATAATAAATGGGGGAATTAAAGATGACTATGATATTTTTAAAAATATATAACTTATCTGATTTTTTTAATATAATCAAGTTAAATAAATATATCTTATATTGAGCAAGAATTGTAAGGAGAATTTTAAATACTATATTTTTCAATAAGCTTGTCAGTAGATATCAAATAATCTTGGGGGCGTCCACAATTCTTCTTTTCTTGCCTATTGCTTAATGAACACATCAAGCATTTTTTCCAAGTTTGACATAAATTGATATCTAACTTCACCTCTGTAGTGATTAGAATAATTAATCCGTTTCTTTTACTTTCAGTTCGTTGATGAAGATTGAAGCTTGTCACAATTAATCCTTTTCATTTTTCCTTTATTAGTTTTCATTGATGAACAAATGTTTTGGCATGAAGGGCTAATTGTTCAAGCAATAATTGTGTTATCATCTTAATTATCCCGAGAAGATATGGTTTAAATCAAAAGGTCAACGTTGACATTCCACCTCCCCTTCCACTGAGGTGTAAAAAAAAATTAAAAAAAAAATCAGGAATGAAGCATCTTATATTAATTATTATCCCATTCCCGCCTTGACATTCAAGTTTTTATTTTTGTAAACTGGTGAAAACATAGATTTTTGGCAAAAAGCATAGTAGTATACTAATATGTGTGGGGGAAAGGAGATTGGGTTTTTTTTTAAAAAAAAGAAAAAAATAGTAATGTCACCTACACTAAGAGAAGAAGTTATTAGTTATATGACATTAGAATGTTTCATTTGTCATATATTTTCACTTTTTTTGTTTTTATTTCTTCCGCTTTTATGAATGTAATAATATGATTTTATTTTGTTCTAAAATAAAATGTCAATCTATTTTCCTTGAGCAAAAAAAAAAAATGTTAATCTATTCAAGAATGAATTATTCTGAGCAAAGAAAAAAATCAAATTTTAATCTGAATCCCTCATAGCCATGTATTCGTATTGTATTTAAAAAGTAAATATATATTTATACATATGAGAGTATTATCTATATACAATTACTTTTGTAACTGTATGGAATTTAAATGAGTCAAAACGCGCACACACAAACTAGTCACTGTAAATTTGTCACAAAAATATGGTCATAGTCTTTTTTTCCTTCCCTCAAGGGGCACAATTCACAAACTTCACTGACCATAAGATAGTGATTGCCCTCAAAAGCCATACAAGAGACACTCCCAGATCAGTAGTTCGTTCTATGTTGTGCCTCAGCAAAAAAGGGTCTCATTCCCAGGCTCCCTCGCTTGAAGAAGAATGTAAACCCAGAAGTTTTACTGGTGATACAGTCTTTAGCAGAAGAATGAAAAGAAACTAGTAAGTTCAAAGGTCATATAAGAGAGAAACTAAATGCTGATATTTGAGACAGAAACTTGCTGATAAAGTAAAAAAGCAAAGGAGGAGGTAGAATAGGCAAGGATGTAACCTGAGAAAAGCTGGTAGCAAAACCAGGAAAAAACATTTGCCTCGTCTCAATGTGGAATATTTGATTTTCTACTATTGCCTCATCCTCAAGCAATAGGAGAAAAGTTGCAATTCATGGAGCTATTTTAATGGCTTTATCTTAGTTCATCTATGAAAAAAAAAAATTTGTCACAACAAAAATCAAAGACAATAAGATAAAGAACAATGAAGAAACAAAACATCTTGATTCACAGCAAGTTGCTAAAGAATGTACATACATTATAAATGAGTGTTGCATGATACAATAACCCCAAGTGAAAGCTCACAACTTGGGCCTGATACATCAAGCATTTTGCTCTGGCATCAACATGTCATCTCAGTGATATCACTGCAATCACCAAAATCTAGGTACTGAGTAACCGCATGTGATGCTGATGAATCTCATTAATATTTATTCATATAGACAACCAAACTAAAGCTTTCCCAACTTTATAGCTTTCACAAATGTACATTTACAATTAAAGGTATACTTCTTCTCAAAATTATCTACAATACCATGCACAATCAAGAATAAAGTTCCATCTTTATAGTTTACTATGCCGGCATGCCACATGGATTGTTATTATTATTATTATAATAATAAATGCCGACTAACACAACCAACACAAAAAATCAAACAGCCAGTTCATATCTGGCTCGAGGAAGAGTACATCACCCAAAATATCCCACAAATTAAAACAGATGATCCTTATTGTTTAGAGAATAAAGTTTAGATGAACTTGTTCGGTGTGCATATTTAAAGATCAATATGGTTTTTTCGGTCATGAAATTTTTTGCACGCCCAATCACTGATTTTGAGTAATAAGAGTTAAATGGACTGAAGGTCTGAAGCTGAGATGTATTATTTAAGCAACTGAGAGCTCTCATTGTGTCAACCATGGAAGAACTCACCATCTTCCTTGATAAATTATAAAGTTGAATTATAAGCAAAGTCTGGTTAATGAAATCCATACTGTTTTCAAATATGCTGTTATCACAATTTTAATCAGCTTCAAAAGAAAGGCGCTGAAAAGGGATTAGTAAGCCCTTAAAATTTAATAATGATCAGTAGAATCAATACATACCTCTTCTTGAATATAAGTGTGTTCATCCACCTTCTGATACATACATGTCATGTTGCTTATTGACATGCCTACTGTGTAGCAGCACTGGAACCATGAACTACAGTTAAGCACAGTTGACCAGTCCATCGAGTCATCCAGGTGACTTTTCTAGCACAATTAAGCATCAGCATTAATGATCAGGATATTAAAATCCTAACATAACATCATGAGAACATATGTATCCATTCTTTGAATAATTATTTTGCTCTAACTTGGGAACTGTGTAGATAGAGCTGTATGGTGTATCTAGTAGAGTCAGAACATGAAGAGGATGGCCAAGCAACTTGATTAATGGAGATAATTACAGGCACTCCCTCAAAGCAAGTTGGATTATGCCCAACACCATTAAATACTCTGCTAGGGTCCATGATACCGCTAGCTCATTGCTTTTATAAGACCAACAAGCCACTCATGAATTAATAGATAGCTACAGCTGACATGCCCAACAAGCAGGATAGATAATAGAGGTTGAAACTGCTATTATTAATTTCAGAGCCCAAAAAATGAAGCTTAAGCCCCACATATAAACACACCTCTGACAAGTATATCCCATGTAATGGCAGTTGGGACAACTCCATGCCCCAAAGCTTCATCCAATAACCCAAGTGCATCTGTTATTCGACCACAAGAGCAAAGCCCCTTGAGAGTAATATTATATGAAATTATATCTGGCTGTAGCCCGTCTTCTAAAATGTAGTTCCAAATCTTTGAAGCTCTTTCACAGTCCCCAGTTTTGTAGAGACCATCCATTATGGTATTGTGAGTCACAAGATTAATACAGTTGGTCTTCCTTATCTTTAAATAGAGTTGTAGACAACATTTCACTTTGCCAAAAGAACAAAGTCCATGGATTATAATATTGTAAATAGTTACATCAGGCTGAAAGCCCATGTGCAATAACTGGTGCCACAACCTAAGGGCAGCGTCAATCTTCTTGCTTTGACAAAGGCCATCAATCAACAAGCTGTATGTGATAACATCTGGTTTCAACCCTTTGTCCAGCATTTCCTTCATGTAAAAATATGCCTCAGGATATCTTTCTGCTCTACACAATCCATTTACCAGAATATTATAGGAAACAACAGTTGGTGAGCAACCTTTAGAGCTTATTGTACTGAAGAATTCGATAGCACGATCAGGTTTGGAATGTTTTACAAATCCATCAAGAAGTGCATGGCAGACATATGGGTTTAATTTACATTTCCGCCTATCCATTATATTTACAATACTAGACACTTCATCTAATTTTCCATCTTTAAATAATGCATTAATCAACGTGGAATATGCAAAGGCGTCCACATTACCTCCCTTATGCTCTGCCTCTTCCAATATCTGTAAAGCTTTATTCAGGTAACCGTTCTTACACAAACCATGAGTTAAAGTTCCATAAGTAGTGGAATCCGCAGGACATTCTGTCTCTGGCAAGATTTCCCATAGGGATATTGCGTCGTCTACCTTCCCATTTTCAAGCAACCCCTTAAAAAATATGTTATAACTTCTTATGTTTCGAGAACCAAACATTCCCATCTCTTTCCATAACTCAAGACATTCATCAATCATGCCTGCTTTGCAAAATCCATTAAGGATAGTATTACATATAACAATATCTGGGGTTACCCCACTCTCAATCATCTCTTTATAAACTCTTTTTGCTCCATCTAAGTTCCCTGCCTCACTCAACCAATGGATCAGAGTACTGTAAGTAAAGTTGTCATGCTGTCGATAATTTTTCTTCATCCGGTCCCATATATCCAAACTCTCATTAAACTTGCCACATTTGCAAAGACCATTTATCATTACATTATAAGTAACAACATTTGGATAAACCAACTTATCCTCCAACAACCTTTCCCACATCTCATTAGCCTTCACAGGATCACCACTTTTGAAGAACCCATCTATCAACATGTTATAACACATCACATCAGGATTCACCCCTCTTTCACTCATTTCATCAAACACCTCCAAAGCATTTGATAAATTTCCAATCTTGGCTAGCGAACTAACAAGAGTACCATAACTAAATTTATCAGGCTTCATTCCCTTGTCCCACATCCACCTCAACAAGCCCTTCGACTTCTCAAACTGCTTTTTCTTACAGGATATCTTGATCAAAATATTATAAGTCTGCAAGTTTGGCACCATATCCACTGTCTCAAAATACGCAAAAAAGGCCTCTGCCCTATCCCATTGATTGGACTCAATAAAAGCGTTAAGTAATGAATTGTACGATCTTATTCCTGGTTCACAACCAAAAATTTCTCCCATTCTCTGAAATGTATTCAATGCCTGATCAGGCATGGAATTTTTTGCATAGGCTTTAATCACCGTCAATGCGACATCCTCAGGGCACTTGCATTTCTGGGATTGGATCATCTCAAGGACCCGACCCACATGTGTTACAAACCTTGGGTCGGATAGCCGTCGAAGAATGTGGTGGAGGACGTTGGAGGAGTGCCTGTACCCAGGATGCCGAGAGGCTTCATCAAAGAGTTGGAGGGCGGAGCGGTGGTTTTTCTCTGTGTTGAGTAGCTTGAGAAGTTGCTTTGGAGAAAGAGACTTGGGAAGCTCGACCATGGCAGAAGTAACTCTTTCGATTTCTTGGCATTATTTTTGGAGAATGGTTTCTCTGCAATGATTTAAAAGGCAACACTTGCTGCAGATGGAACAGTGCATTTCATTAAGTGTGCAAGCATCCCCGACTTCTATGCCAATTGCTAACAAATCTGCGCCATTCATTTAAATAATATAAATAACACATGGCTTGCTGCATATTCACCACCCAAATCATAGCATTAAGTAAACATGCAGTTGCCAGTTTATTCAGTTCAATCAACAGCAAAATTCAGAATCCAAATTCAAACTGAACAATTATAGCAACGAGAGCCATCAGCAATTAGCAATCAGCTCCTGGCAATTGTACAATTTTCAGAAAATGCAGAAACCAAAATGTCATTTGTACCAAACAACCCCAATCAATCAGCGAAATCCAAGATATTTTTCCATGTTATAATCAATAAATTAAAAAATTAAATACACTCCATTGCAGCAAATTTAACAGGACCAAAATTACCTATCAGCAGACATGAAGATGCATTCATACATCATATGTTCCTACAAATGAATTTCAACCAAACAAAAACTGAAAATTTTATAAGCTCTTTATCCTAAATATATTATTATTTTTCCAAGAAACAACAGTAACTAATACACTAGACATTACAATTACCAGTAACAATAATTTTGGCAGATATCATACAAGATGTTGAAAGAAATGGCTCTGTGAAAGAAAAACAATTCAAGCAAGGTCAGGTTTTATCAACAATTAATCACATATCACGTAATGTGATACCAAAATGTGGAGAGCCACCCCAAGCACACGCTAAGTGACAATAGTCAAATATTTATAAAGGGACAGGAACTAGAATAATTGAAAAATATCCAGGACTTCACTAGTTGAGTTGTCTGCACAAAGTATAGCACTTATGAAGTGTTTTTGCTGTTTTTTTCCAGTAAAAATCAGGGCAGATGACACAAAGCATTCATTGATGAGTAACAGATGCACATTTGAGGAAGGGACCCCATTGCGAGCCCTATTTTACATTATTTTCCCCGTCCTGTTCTCAGTTTCTACAATGCAAAGTATACTTTCCAACCTGAATTAACACCACTCTCTTTTGTTTATTTACAATTCTCATCAGTAGAGCAGTAAGCATCTCATATCAGCATTTTTTTTTCACGAAAATAAAAAGTTTCAAAACACAAGCTTATGACTGAGCATTTAGGCAGAAAGGATGACTATCCCTTTCCCTTCTCTACCATGGAGACATAACAAAGATAAATGACTATCCATTTTGACGAAGCTCATTTATAATGTTCAGTTTATCTTAATTAGTTAAAAATTGGAGTATATATCATTGAACCAATTCCCAGCCAATTAATTACTAAAGACCTGATGTCCAAAGCATAAAATCATGAGCAAGAAACTTTGAAGAGCACAAAATTACAAAACTTAATTCAACAGCACTCCAGGCCTTAGTTACATATACATATAACAGATTAACATGGGAACAGAAATAGACTTTCAGATCTCAGCCACCTGTTAAATGTTTGTGGTTTTGATAGTTTTTAAAGGTTTTGGGATCTAAGATTTTGTGGTCACTAAATAATACATTCCATCACTAGCATGAAGACACGAGGGATTTCCACTTTTTCACATACATCCGTGCAACCATATATACATACAGCAGGAAAATTCATACTATTGCGCTACTTTATCTGATTAAGAACATTGCAATACTGATATCATAGTTCCAACCAGCAAGAAATATTGTAAACAGGAAAGCCAAACTAACCTCCAAATTAAGGAATATCTTTTTGCTGAACAGGATCTCTACGCTCTGAAATACAGAAAATTATCAATATATCAGGACTTCAAACAAATGTGTACAAATTCAGTCTAAAAATAGCACAACAAATGTGTAAATTCAAAACAGATCAATAATGTAATAATCACACCCAGAAAATATCAAACACAAATGAATATAGCCAAACAAATGTTAATCACAGGGAAACCCAAAATAGGCCTAAACCTTCAAACAGAAAGTGAGCAAGAAAAAAAAATCACATCGAGAGAAAGAAAAAACTCAATCAGACCCTCTTCTTAAATAAACCTTAACTCCCCATTAACAAAGATTTTGATCTGATTAACTCTCCATATTGTTATTCTCAAACTCAGAAATTAATATCTGTGATGGGCAAGTGAGGAACCCATGGAGAGAAGACACACAAAAGACCTTGCAAGAGCTAGATGCCTCGGTGTAAGGTGAAGATACGAGCTAGAGGATTGTTAAAGAAAAGCACCAAGTGATGACAATGTTGTTGAACCACCGTGACTGTTCTAAGATATCTTAAATATTCGACAAGATGGAGCTTCATGGTAGAATGATATATCTAAGCAAGCAAGAGATCGTGAAGAATCACAAAATGAAAGACACAGGAACCAATGAAATCAACAGCCGCAAAGTGGTTTAGCAAAAGCGAAGTCTCAGAACAAAGCGTCACAAAAAATCTCTCTCCCTTCCCTGTGAAAATAGGAAAATGTTACTAGTGGTTGCCTCAAAGGAAGCGAAGAAGCCAAGCAAAGCCCATAATCAAAGTAAGATAAATTCTGAGATAAACATTAAGGGTTGCCTCAAGACCTTTTTATCCCTCTCTCTGTGAGTTGGACTTCAAAACATTTTACTTTCATAGAAAAGCCCACGAGAAAAGGCCCAAACTTAAGAAGTTTCAAGTCCTTTTGACACCAACATTTTTTTATTAAGAGTAAGTGGTAAGAGACGTGCTGTCCATTAATTATATCTTTAGTTTAAAGCGTAGGAACAAAGAAAATAATATTGAAAGCTCTTCCCCTACGTGCGTGGGCTTGACTTGGGCAAATCCGGATTAGTTAGAACCAAAAATTTCAGTGAACCAGGTGGGTAAAGAAATAATAATAATTCAAGAACTCAACCCTTGAGTAATAAATACTACCCTTATTTATAGGTTAAGTAGCAAATCCGCCCCGAAAGTACACGCTTGAGAGTAATGTTATCCTAGAAGTTTTTTTGGGCTCAATGTTGCCCCGAAAGTCTAAAGGTGTAGTAATATTGTCCTTTTCCGTTAAAAAGTTAACGATTAACGTCAATTTTTTAACGGTCAACTTTAGTATTTTAATATAAAATGACAACATTGCTATATTTTTATACTTTCGGGGCAAAATTGAGCCTGAAAAAACTTCCAGGACAACATTGTTCCTCAATGAATACTTTCAGGACAGATTTGTTACTTAACCCCTTATTTATTTTTATGGATGTTTAATAACATTAGTGAATGTTATCCTTGTCGAATGTGCAGATAAGGCTTTATTGGAAGAGTCTTGCCCAGCAAATTGGGCTCACCGATCGCTACTTCAATGGCATGAGTTGCTTAGGGAAGATACTAGAGTTGTTGTGGTCAATTTAGACCACGAATGATTGATTATCAATTCATTATAATGCAACAGTGTTGCTTCTTTGTTCATTTTACTTATATCTTTATGGTCCAATATGGTTGTTTTTGGATAAATGTATTAATTAAGTACTCTTTCTGACATTTATTATAAGGTACTAAGTAACAATTCTCACAAGCCAATAAAAACAATTAAAGTCATTAAAGTTTTCTTAAAATATAAATAATTTTCAATGCTACCTATACTAATTGAACTAAACTTTAATATCATATTAATTATTATTCTCACCCACTACCCTTATTAATTATGAGTATACATGAAAAAAAATTAATACTACGTAGAAAAAAAAACAAGTGCCTTATAAAAAGACAAAATATAGTTTCTAGTCAGTATCTTACAATAAGGATTAGAGAAAGTATTTTTTTTTATTTTTTTGGGTGTCAACAGGATGGAGTATTGTCATTGGCCAAAAAAAAGAAAGAAAGACAATAATGTTATGCTTGCAATGTGTTGGTGGTTTATAAGAATTTGCGCTCAGAATATTTCGAGCGCACCCTAATGGTGAATCAAAGCCTTAAAGAATCATTAAACATCTAGATTAATTGGTAAGGGGTCTTCCAGTTTAACCATAGGTCTCAAATTCAAGCTTTGGGAATGCATCAATGTTTGGTAGTAGAGTTTTTCGTCCTTGTTCTCGATCTGAATTAGTCTCGACCTCGATTCATCCTCCTCTTAGAAAGAGGTAGGTCAGATATATCATATGCTGATTTCCAAAAAAAAAAAAAAAAAAATCTTAAAGAAAGTGATTCCCAAAAATCCAAAATGCGAGTTTTGATTACTTAGATTCAGCTCCTTCCTATGTTTATATTTATACTTCCTCTTATTATAAAATACCAACTAATAATTCTCACAAATTAATAAAAGCAATTAAAGTTGTTATAGAATTTAAGTAATTTCCAATATTACCTTACTAATTACACTAAACTCTAATATCATACTCCCTTTGGTTCTTATTATAAAATACCAACTAACAAGTGTATTTGATCCTTTTTATAAGATACTTGCTTGTTTCCAAGGAGTATTAATTTTTTTCCATATATGTCCATAATTAAAAAGGGTAATGAGTGAGAATAATAATTAATATAATATTATAGTTTAGTATTAGTAAAAGTAATATTAAAAATTATTTAAAATTTATAACAACTTTACTGACTTTGACTGGTTTTATTGGTTTGTGAGAATTATTAGTTGATGTCTAATATAATAAGGACCAGAGGGAATATTAATTATTACTCTCACATACCCTTATTAATTATTAACATACAAGGAAAAAATAATTAATGCTTCTTGAAAATAAACAAGTACCTTATAAAAAATACCAAATACATTTGATAATTGGTCTCTTATAATAAAAATTACTCCCTCTGGTCCTTATTATTAGGCATCAACCACCTTTTCTCGCAGACCAAGGAATAGAAGTTGAATCATTAAATTGGTCTAAAATTGATAAATATTTCCAACATTACCCCTACTTTAATGATGTGAATTTAAAGAGTAGGTTAAAAATGAGGGTATAATTGAAAAATAGTAATAAATGAGTTGGTTAAAGGAAGTTGGTGCCTTATAATAAGAACCAAAAAAATTTGATAATTAATACCTTATAATATACATTGATGATAGGAAAGGTAACAAGTAATGGTGTAAAATGGGTGGGTGATACACAGAGTCAAGGGTGAGAGAGAGAGATGGTCATAGGATGAAGAGCCTGTTTTGTAGGCATCATTGGGTGTCTTTTTGATGAATTTGGTCATTGGAGGAACTGGTGCTCTTGTTCTTTTTGACTTTTGGTGCAAACATAGGATGGTGTGATAATGCAGCTTTGCCATCCAAATTATTATTATTATTATTGATTTGCAGGCTTGGTAATTGAAATGCAGGTTGTTATAGTGCGTGTCACTTACATTTACATTTGATTTGTTTTTGGATTCCTTTCATATCCCAAATGGGACACAACACAATAATCATGTTTAATTTAATCATTACCTTTTAATTCCTGTCTTTGCTTCCTTTTAATTTCTCTGTTCACACACACACACACATTATTACAAGTTAACTCCTCCTTTCACTCTACTTCCCACCTCCTCTAACCCATTTTTATGTCTTTCTTTATCTTAATTGTATGTTCCCTCTACTCTTATGATCCTATTTATCAGGCAATTCCAACATACTTTATATATTCCGTAGATCAAGAAAAACTTTAAACTATATTAACTATATCAAAAAATTCAATAACTTTTCAATTTTACCCTACTTAATATACATTAGGTCACATACTCATATAAGAACAAAATCAATATAATAATAAATGAAGGGCACGTTAAATTGTACATCGTGAAAAATTTCTTCTCACCCGATAAGATAAAAAAAAAAAAATTCTTTCCATCAATAAATAAAACTAGAGGAGTAAGATTTTTGTTGGGGTTTGTTTTATTCCTATCTCAATCATGTTCATATCTCTCTTTTAATACTTTTTTATACTCTTCTCATTCTATTTGTAAAATAGAGACAATGTTTTCTTTTTCTTATTTACAAATCACATTATTAACTTTTTTCATATAAATATATAACTTTACCCATTCACTTTATTATTGTGTGAACTTTATACTTTGAGTTGAGTACATGCAAAATAGGGATAAACTTAACAAGTTCTTAAATAGATTCTAAGGTTTTTCTTAAATCCAATAAAATATATTAAAAGCAACATAAGGTGGGCCTGAGAGAATGAGCTAATCGGTCACAAAGGAGTAACATACTTAGACTTTTGACAATAAATAATCAATTTAACTAATTTTCTTAATCATCATCAATTAATTAAGTACATCTTATAATTAGGTTAAGAGTGAGTATATCAATTATTGTATTTTTCTAGTGATTATTTAAAATATAAAAATTATTTTTTCAATTATTAAAATATTTGTATTCAATTATATCACACTGTTCAACAAATAAACCTCTAAAATATAATCACGTCATGGTTATTTGCTTCTTCCTCCGCCTCATGTATTTTATATAAAACATATTTACCTAATTTAATTATAATAACTAAGTTAGTTAATATGACATACATGTAATAAAACACCCCTATCATTTTCCTTGATATCCTCATTTTCTCTTTTCTTTCATTATTGTTGAAAGAGCATGAATATAGATAAATCAAGAAAAAAATAATGGATAATATGTCTTCAATGGCGGGTCTTGAGATAAAGTTTTGGGGGCCCAATGTATACTCATTGACTAATTAAGAAAAAAAAAATATTTGAGGGGGCCAAATGTATAAATTTTTAGGATAAATGTATACATTTTTTGACCAAATATATAAAAAAAAAATCCTATTTTCATTAAAAAAGTTTCACAGATTTTTTCAAATATATACAATATTAATTAGGATAGGATGGAGTAATAATTAATACCGACTAAAATGTGGGCATGTCAAAAAAAGCACATCCCTCTCACTAAAAACAAACAATTAATTATTAATTCGGACTAAAATGCTTCTCACACACACACACACACACACACACACACACACACACACACACACACACATATATATATATATATATATATATATTAAAACCATGAATGCTTCACGTAATGAAACATATGAAATATAATCTTCACAGTAACTATGCATATTATATACTTTTGTGCAGAAAATATATATTTTTTTTAAAAAGCATGTTACTCCAATTTTTTTTTCCCTAGTAGTCCGATTCTTGTAAATCAAATAGACAAATACTCAACAAGTAGGTGCGTAAATAAAAAAATAAAAAATAAAATAGATGAATCCCAACACGGAGAATTCACTTGCAATGATATACAAATTAATAATTTTGTATTCTTAAAGCAAAGAAACAAAACTGAAAGAACGGATCATGGAGTTGGACCGACAAAATCTTTTTTACGTTGTTCTTTAATTAATATTTAATAGACAAGAGACCGACCCATTTGCCTTTCTCATGCTCATCATCAATCATTTAAAATGGAAAACAAAACAAAAATTGTAAAAATCAAAGTACTATTCAATTTTGATTTTTAAAAATGAAAATTTAACGATAAATATTTCAATCAAAATAAAAAATTAATATCCGGTTAAATTGAATTTAAATGATCAAGAACAATCCCCCTTAACGTTCAAATAACTGTTTATTTTTTAAAATTTTTATGTAATTTTGAATTTTCCCCCAAAACTCATTCAAGAACATGAATTGAAATTAATTAAAATAAATAAATAAATAAATATATGTTTGAAAAAGAAGGAAACAATGCATGTTGTAGTTTGCTATTCGGTCGCATTGGAATCTGAGTGTGGGCAGTTTCAAAATATATGTTTTACAACCCAATGCATTGAGTCCACCGTTTTATTCTTTTTTAAAACCTTGAGAATTAAAAATATCAGCCAAAATGGGCAGGAATTTTTTTTTTTTTTTTTTTTTTGTAAAAAACTGCAAATTAGGTCTATTATCAATAGTAGTAATTTTAAGAAAATAAATCCTAACGCTAATATAAGTACTCTCCAGTCTTATTTACAAGCCACTTCCAACGGTTTTCATACGAACTAAGGAAAATATCAAATCTTATTAATTGTGCCATAAAATTCAACAACTTTCCAACTTTATTTATATCTTTTATACATAAACCAAATGAAAATAAAGTTAATAAAATAATAAGTGAAGGGTTAAATTGTATATTCAACTCAAAACTTTAACGAGGTGCTTTATAGATATCACTAAAAACAATCTTCTCACTCTACTCTAAATATAAGACTATATGAGTATTTTGTTAGTAGACGATTTATATATAAAATTTAGACACTTTTTAAGCCCCGAAGCATTTAACTTTAAAGCTCCCCTATTAGTCCAACTCCACTATTTTTTTTTAAAAAAAATATATCCAATAAGGGGAAAAAGGCCGGCATACATATAAACTTGGAAGATTTCTGTCTATACCCTTTAAACTAATTATATGAAGAAAGTTTTCATACAAATGAGTGATTATAGGTTCAATTCTACTTGTAATATCATGTTATTAATTAGTATATGTTGCAGGTTTAATTATGTTTTTGATCACAGAAACGTTAGTGTGAGTTAAGTCCCGATGGGTCATTAGAAGTAGGGCATGCTTATAAGTTCAAAGAACGTTTACAGAAATATTTACATATCATCTATCAACAAGATTTTCACACATTATGATTTAAATCCATAACTTTATAATTATAAATTAACCTCTTTACCAACTAAAACCAATATCATTTAGTATTTTAGTATATGCCATTGTAATTTTTTTTAAAAAAAAAACTTGGGAGATCATTTATTTTGAAATATATGAATAAGTTTTGGTGAGGAGGGAGAGGATAGGAAGAAGGAAAAGAGGGAGGAAGGTGAAGAAGAAGATGATAGTGACGGAACAAGGGGGAGGGGAGGGAGGAAGGAAAGAATCTGCAAGAAATGTCGTTTCTTTTACAAACATGGAGGGACCAACTCTCTGCACTCTATTAGATTCTCTTTCATTTTCTTCTACCATCCACATATCGCTCCTTTTTTTACTTTTTTTTTTTTCCATTTAAAGTTTTCACTTTCCCATTTATCTTTAATAAAATACTACTACCTTATGTCCTAATTATAAGGTATAGTTGACTTTATTTAGAAAGATTAAGGAAGTTAAATAAGTTACTTAATCATTTCATAAGTTATGTATTTTTAGATTATATATTAGTTTATTAGTCAAACTAATTAGTTTGAAGAAAAAAATAAAAACAAAAATACTCTAAAATAATTTAATTAGTTTACTTAATCTCTCTAAAAAAAATCAACTATGTCTTATAATTAGGACCGGAGGGAGTACTGATAAAATTTGTAGTACAATATATTTAGGACTTGAGGGAGTATTTATTAGAATTAGGAGATAGGCATGTTCACTCATTCACTTCATTTTTAAAATAATTACAATTTTTTTTTTATAAATTTTATTAAAATAAAATTTTAAACATATACCCACATGGTTTTATTTATAAGTTATTTTCAACAAGTTTCACTTTGTTTTAAAATTTAATAACTTTACAATTTTATCCCTATTTAATATACACTATATCCATAAGAACAAAGTTATAAAGGCCGACTCAGTGCACCAAGCTCCTATTGGGTGTAGTCTGAGAAGTGATAGATATAAGTAGTCTTGACCCCCACAATTAAAGAAGATGTTTCAACTATTTGAACTTATGACTTTCAAATCATATAGTAGCAATCTTATTGTTGTGTTAAGACTTGATGTCCTGTGATTCATAAATAAATAAAAATTATTCTATTTACTTAAAACATTGCGCATCTTTGAGGTTCCAAGAAAAGCATGGAAAAACTAGGGAGACTGACTATATATATATATATAATATTTACTAATAAGGATCTTAAAAATTAAAATATAAATCTTCAATTACGAAATTTCCTTATCAAACTCCCTACATCTCTAACTTCATCTCAATTATTTGAGAGGTAGTCATCAATTGATATTCTCTCCTCAAACACATTCTTAAATTAGACTGACTTGTATTTTTTATTGATATTCCTGAAGTTTATTTATGAATTTATTGTTAAAAAATTCTAAATTTTAGCATATTTCATCTTTATAACATTCTTTTCAAGGTACATGCTGTTTACGGTTTTTTTTTTTTAATTTTTTTTAGGAGATAAAAGCCTAGAAAGAGGTTGATCTCTAATATTTATAGATTTTAGAGGTTATTTTAATTTGGGTAACTTCTAAGATGATCATGTATGTGATAGAGAGAATAGTATAAAAATATTAAATTGCATATAGGTTTTTGATTTTTTTTTTCCTTTCAAAATATAGGGAGATATCATCAAATTTGATAATCTAACAGTCAAATGGTTAAAGATAGGGTTAGAGAAGATTAATCTCGTAATTAAAATTTTATATTTTAATTTTTTTATCCTTAAAAATAATTACAATTTTTAAAATCTCTATTAATAAATATTTTGTTTCTTTATTCCTTCACACTAATTCTCCCAAAAATAATTATATATCTTCATGCAAATAATTAAATAAAGATACAAATAATTAACTTAACTATTTTTTAATCTTCTATAAATTACTTATTAGTTCATTGAGTAAAAAATTAATTGGAAGTTCTAGTTGTATTATAATCTATATTACTCACTAAATCATATGCATAAAATGTTCAGAAAAATGTGTGTATTTTGCATGATAATCCAAACAAATAAGCCAATAACAGACTCTGAAGAACAAGACTAAAAGTTAAAGCCTTGAACGTGTCTGCAATGAACACATCAAATGTGATGATAAAGCAAACGAATGTACTAATATTTTGTTGGGACCTAGATCCAGACACACTCACATGTACTAAAAGTCTGGTTCATTGATGCCGACGAGAAAACAAAAACAAAAAAGAACTCAACAAATTATGACAATCAGCAAAACCAGGTGGCACGAACCCACCTTGCTAGACTTTTTCAGGAATATATGAATATACCATCCCAAATATTCAACTAATATTTCTCATATTAATTTCTTTTTTTTGCTATTGCACCCGATTCACCAGAGCTTACCCTGACTAGTCCGGATCGAGGTTCTGTCGAGCACATACGTGGGGACCCCTTCTCAAGGAAGTTTTATGCATCCATAAGGACTCGAACTCGAGACCCTTGCTTAAGCGACCTAAATCCGTTCTACTTAAGCAGCCAACTTTCGCTGGTTTCTCATATTACATATTCTTACACCAATCCACTATCCTTTTGCATCATAAAAGACAGAAAAAAGAACCCCCTACAGTTCCTGTCCAAAGCCAAAGCATGATTCAGTGTCTCCATATCATATGTCCCATCCTTAAAGAGTGCCAAAAAGAAAAACTCAATGGATCATCCAAGCCCTGAACAAATAGTATCTATCTACTATTATTGAAAACTAGTGCATGCATTCATTCATGAACAGATTATTAAAACAAGCACAGGAACTTTGTGTTATGAAGAGTGTAACTGAAGAAGAAGCATGCAGTGTGAAAGAGAAAATGCAGGGTGCTTTATCCAACCAACCAACCAAATAAGCATCATCAAGGCAAGAATACAAAAGGGCATATCATGTGTGTGGGTTATACAGAACAAATGCAGCAACATTCATTTAACAACCTCAAAAACCAAAAAAGAACAAAGCTTTTATGGATGGGACCTTCAATTTTTTTTTTTGTTTTAGTACAATCGAAGTACGCTTCTTGCAATGGAGTGAGCCTGGTTCGACCTGGTTTTGCCTGAGGACCCAACATTTCTCCACCCACCTCCTACTCTCATGGGTGTCAAGTAGAATCTCCACAGTCCATTATCTGCATCACTAGAAGAATACCTCGCACTTCTGTTCCTTTCCAATACAAACTCATCTCTGTTATCTCTTCCTTTATTCCCATGAAAGCCGTTCTTCCTCATGCTGCCACCGATTGATCCATTCATGCTCTGACCGTTTCTCCAGCTCACACTACTGTTGCTTCTCAGTACCTTAGGATTGAACCCATTTCTTGTATCTCTGATTCTTTCACTTCCCAAATCATGCCATGATTCTGAAAATGAACGTTCAGTTCCATTGGATCTACTATACCTATCTTCTTCCTCATCTTTGTTTCCTCCTCGCCGGTTTATTAAACCCCATATGTTCCACCCTTTGCTCCACCGGCGTGACTTCTTCGCGGATCCTTTCTGATCACCGGTTCCGATCACTGAGGCGGTGTCTCCAATACCCAGTTCAAATGTCTGATCTAAGCAGTCATCTCTAAGAGAGTTTGAGTTGGAGTCCCTTAAGATTCTATCGGGGAGGACCATCTTAGGTGGGAGGGTGTATTCTGTGGCGGTGGCTGCCGGAGTGACTTTAGCGTTTGAAGCTAACTTCAACTCATCCATCTCAGCCACCACTGCCGCAGCGGTTTTTCTGGCGGAATTGGACCGATCGAGGCTCTTTCTCCGGCGAGATGATGAATCGGAGTAGTATTCTCGGGTCTGCATTGTTCCTCCGGGGATTTTCTCGTCCTCGTTGATCGCATTCATAGGTTCTTCGACTGGGATTTGAGTGTCAGACCTTAGAACGTGAACCGGAGCATCTTCCACCACAGACAGCATCGGGGGCATCCTCGGAACTGTTCTTCCGATCAAGCAGCCATCCCAGGAAGCACGAGGCTCGTCGAAAGAGTATCGAGGATCGTCGAAGGACATCCGGCCGGCGTCGAGCGACATCCGACCGATATCGAGCGAGAACCTCGGATCGGTGTCGCACGACCTGCGTCCAAACCCGTAATCAGCGATCTCTGACTGGGTCTCCCGGAATTGCTTTCCGATTGGCTTTTCCACCGGCAAAGTGGCCGACCCACCACCGCCTCTGTGCTTCTTCATCTTCTGCTTGTGCCTCCATTTCTGCAATTTTTTGCTGAACACCGAAGCCGCAGACCAGAAACTACCTGCAATTTCTTTGATATGTCTCCCTCCCGAAGTCTTTTTAGCTTGTGAATCGAGATCTATATGGTCCTTCATGGTTTTAAACTCTTCCTCTGGCTCCTCTTCCTCAACAATTTCTTGAACTCTGTTCTCAATCACATTCCCCAAATTGGGCTCCTCTAAAACCCTAATCTCGCCTTCGTCCTTGTCCTCGTCCTCCTCAACGTTCTCTTCCTTGATTTCGTCCTCCTCTTCTTCTTTTGCCTCTATAACCGGACCCTGAACAATAGAAGATGCTGCCAAGTTCTTAGTTTCCGCTTCAGCCTCACCAGTTCCAGAACCAACTCTAGAACCTTCCTTCTTAAAAGGGTTCCGCTCGTTGTCCTGATGGAAGAGATTCCAGAGAGTGCTACGAACCCTAACGTCACAAGACTTTCTTTGAGGCTCAAAAACCCCAGAGAACCCCTCGTTTTTCGAAGCAGAGAAAGACTTAGTGCGACGAAGCTCAGGTAAGAATGACGACGAACTAGGTGGCCTGTTGCTGCGACCGCCTGCGCCGGAGACGGAGGAGGGCTTGAAAATGGCTTTAAGTGCAGCGGCGGCAGTGGAGGAAATGGGAGGCTTGCGGGCAGAGGAAGAGGAAGCAGAAGCAGTAGTGTTGGGATCGAGTACAGCTAGGCGTTCGCAGAGGCATATGGGACAGAACCCAGTGAAGTTCTCTTCTGGGTGACGGTCACAGGAGGTGGAAGACCGGTGAGGCTGCAATGGAGGTTGCGGGGGCAACAATGGCGGCGGTGCTGCGGCGGCTGCTGCTGGCGGCGGAGGAGGTGGTGAGGGATCGGTGGTGGGATTCATAACAGAAAATGGTGTGAGAGTGTAAGGATTTGAACTCTGATCATGTTAGGGGGAAGAAGAAGCTTGGGAGTGAAGGAGAGAAAAGAATGAGACTAGTGTGTGCGTGCTTGTGTGCTTGTCTTTTTCTCTGTGTGTCTTCGACAGGGACAGAGAGAGAGAGGGATAGAGAGAGAAAGCTCAGAGGCTGTTTGTTTGGTTCCAACGGACAGCGAGAAAGTAGAGAGAAAACTAATTTTGAAGGGAACTAATATTAACTCGGAAAATATAAGAAAAAAGTTTTCGCGCAAGGGTATAATCGGGAATTTACCCATGAGTCATGTGGCGTCTCGGGTGTGAAGGGAAAAATGTTACTCTCTTTTTCCTAATTATAAAATATAGTTAATTTTTTTAAAGAGATAAAAAAAATTAATTAAATTACTTTAAAGTATTTTATTTTTTAAAAAATTAATTAGTTTGAATAATAAACTAATATATAATTTAAAAATACACAACATATAAAATGATTAAATAATTTATTTAATTCCCTTAATCTCTCCAAAAAAAAATTAATTCTGTCTTATAATTAGAACCGGATAAGTAGTACTTACTAGTCATTGATGATCCAAAATTTAAAAAAGAAATGAGAGTTAATATAATATTTTATTTTTTAAATTTATTTTTATTTTTATTTTGGTCCATTTAAACTCAAAATGATTCATATTCTTATTTTTTTTTAATAGGAACTAATGTGTTAAAAATCTTACCTACACAGAGTTATGATTAGTTTAGAGTCGTACAGATCAAACAAATTATCAAACAAAATAAAATAGCTAAAAAATATATATTGTTAAATCATGTGTATGTCGGTATACAGTATACAGTATTTTTAAAATAATATACATTATTTTTTAATAAATTTTTATTTAACCATATTTTTAATGAAATTTTTATTTATTTCGTGAGAAATATTAATAGATTAATCAGTATTCAGTTAATTTCAACTAACAAAATGTCTTATTACATGTTTTGTAAATATTTACATATAAGTTATCATTTTGTATTTTTGTTGTTACATTTTGTTAAATTAAACTAAAATTCGTTATATGTAGAGTGTGTGAGTGTTAACAATAAAATATACTTTCTCAGCATAATTTATAATTTATGAAGTAAATATATAAAAATAATTTTATCTCAATTTATTTTTCTAAAATTAACTGAAACATTGCACTGCATGCATGCATGGGTTCCGTTGAAAGATTTTTAGTTCTATTGGGCTCAGAGGTGCCACTATTTACCGAAATAACACTGACGTTGTCATTCTCTGATTTGATAGTCTTCAGATTCATATTAACGTATGGTTTCGTACTTTATATTCTCTCCCTTGTGTGTTTTTTTCCCCCTTTTATTTTTGGCAATAACATTTTCCCCAATTATCTTTACACCCTGGGATTTTTCTAGTTTATATATATTCACTCAAAAACATACTTGTATTTCATTCGATTCTAAATATAAAATATAAAAGAGGATTAATTTTTTAAAAAAATTAATTAAATCACTTAATCATACCATACTTTATGTATTCTTATATTATATCCGATTATTAATTAGACAAAATAGTTTAAAGAAAAAATAATAAATATAAACATTTTGAAATAATTTAATTTATTTTCTTAATATCTTCAAAAATTTAATTATGTCTTATATTTAAGACCGGATAGAATAATCCTAATTTATAGCCTATTCCAAAGAGTAACGTATGCATGTAATTTTTTTTTTTTTTTTTATCGTCAGATTATGAAATTATTCATTATAGCTATATCTTACGTGGAGAAAGTTTTTGGTGCTGTGTGCTGTCTCCTCCGTTTATGTTTTGTAAGTTAAAAGTTTTACAAAAAAACATAAGAAAAAATCACTTAAACTTTATAATGTTAAATTAATTTTGTCATCCTTAAGTATGTATTAACTACAGTTGTGGAGTAATTAACAACTTATTTGTAATAAAATTATTGTAGATTTACTAATAAAAATTGGCATAAGTGGTAAACGGCTTATAGCGGTTAACTAAAGTCTCGAATGTGAGCTTTATGAATGCAAAAAAGCTACATTCGGAGACTTACCTACCATAGCCAAATGCGCGACGTAATTCGGATTCGGATTAGTTAGGGTGAAGCTTTAAATACCGGATGAACAACAACAACAAAAAACTATCGATTTAGGATTTTAAAGTTGAAGTAATATTTGAATACCGGATGGGTAATGAGAGAGAGAGAAAAAAAAAAACTACTGACTTAAGATTTGAAAGTTGAAGTGATATTTCTCAGATTTCCCTTTTGAAACTTAGAGCGTAAAGTCTTTCATCTCTTCTAAAACAATTGTATTTTCTAAAATTTGAGCTTGTATTTTTGGCCAATAAAATTTGAGAGGAGAGTTTTAATTGATTTTGTAAAAGGGTTTGATGAAGATGGTTCCAAATGTGAAAGATTCTCTTGTTTGGGTCTCAGAGTGACTGTGTAAGAGAGAGAGAGAGAGGGCTTCCTTCTCACACTTCGCTTTCTTGCTTTTTCTTTTTCTTTTGTCTGTCTTTTACTTTTTTTTTAATTTTTTGTTTTGCTTTTCTCCACAATCTCAGTTCTCCTTTTTTGTTTTTCAGCTTTCTTTTTCCCTCTTCTTTCCTATTCCTTCCACCAAACACGCTATTCACCCTTCATTATCACTCTCACACATTTCACACGACATCCTGCTTTCTCTTTTTTGCTTGTTTAATATAGCCTCCCATCCTAAATTGTACCCCAATTTAAATTTTTTTATTTTTTTTAAATAAAAAATTGATAAAAGTTGTTTGAATATTTAATAATTTTTTTTATTTTTATTTCTAATTAATTATTTGTATTGTATTAATTGAAATATATTGATAGTTATATACATTTCTCTCTCTTATTTATCCCATGTAAATAAGGGCTTAATTGAAAACATAAGTTTATTTTAATCATACTTATTCTTTTTAATTAATTTTAATCACTTTCTTAAACCGCGAGATTCAGTTATTGGATTTTTATAAATAGGGCCGGAGAGAGTACTTCATTCGGTCTTTAATATATGACATATTTACCTAATTTGATAAAATTAAGGAAGTTTGTTAAGTTAGCTAATATGACATATATTTTTTAAAACATCATATTACTTTCTTTAATCTCCTCTTTCCCTCTCTTTCTTTTATTACTCTTGTTGAAGCATCAATAAGAACAAATTAGGAAAGATTGACAAATATGAAAACTTTATTTTATATCTAGGACTAATATCAACTCTCCAAATATGATTTATATTAAGGATTACATTGAGTACTCCCTTCTGTCTTTTTTTTATAAAAGAACATTCTATTTCATAAAGTGGTCCTTAATATAAAGAAAAAAATGTATTTATTTGAAATTTTAAACCACTCTTTTCATTTTTACCCTCATTAAACAAATGCCACTCGTTATCTCTCAGTAATAAATTTTCATTCATCATTTCTCTCATATGCACTCTTTCTAAATAAAGGTAGAATTGAAAAGGAAAGTATATAAATTATTTTTAAGTAACATTTTAAAAAGTGTTAGTTTGGTAGTTATTCTTTATAAAATTGATCGATGTAGTAAGAGTTAGTTACATTTAGCTTTAAATATAAAAATCTCAATCTATTTTATCTCCCAAAATTATAATATTTTGGTTGATACTTTTTTGTATTATCGGTCAACCTCCACTTACCGGTGATAGTTGAAGAGAAAACTAGGTTCAAATGTATTTTGGTTGTTTTGATTAGTGAATGAATTCATCCCGTTTCTATTTAGAAAATTATCCATATTTATTGCATGTAAGACCCATTAATTTTTTTTTGAAAATATTAATAAAATTAATTTAATTACTTTAAACCATTTTTATTTTTTCTCTAAACTAATTTTTATGACTTATGAAATGATATAAATATAATAATACTTAATATATGATATGATTAAATAACTTATTTTACTTCTTAAATCTTAAAAAAAATTTAACTGAATCTTATATTTAAGACTTGAGTGAGTACAACTAATTAATTTTTTTAAATTTCTATAATTTAGTTATCTAACTCATGCATTCAGGACGTATGAGTATCAAATAAAAACAATTAAGTTTATACTAAAGTTTAATCTTAGATTGTGATTAGAGGTTGACTATTTTGATAAAAAAAAAAAAAATTAAATGTTGTATTTACAAAACACCCCCCTCTCCCAATCATGTATTCTCTTTAAATTCCTAATCAATGTAGGGTTAATTAGAGGAAATTAAAAAAAAGCAAAGTTAAAAGAAAGTGTTATCTTATTATACCTAAGTCTTGTTTTTATGAATTTGGGTCAAGGATATATACGTCAACTCAAAGATTATCCATGGAATATTTACACTCTTACAAATCTCAGTGTTAAGTTTGACAAAATTAAAGAATAAGTGGAAAAGATGTTTTGGGGTTTGTCTTTTTACGGCCAAAGATTACGTTGCATGATCTGAACCTGATCATTTCCATATCCAAACTTGACACAAGACATCATGTATCTATTTGTATTATCAGTTTTTGTCGTGTTCTATATAAATCCAACCACCATAATATCTTTTAATCCAAATTTAACACTTAAACTAATTGCAAAAATTTAAAAAAACACACTTAAGTTATACTTCCTCTAATCTTTATTAGAAGACACCGATTACCAAGTATTTTTTTGTCATTTTTATAAGACATATGCAAGTTTTCAAGGAGCATTTAATGTGTCTTTCTATGTCTGTCCATATTAATAAGGATAGTGTGAGAGAGTAATAATTAATGTGATATTTGAGTTTAGTGTATTTAGTAAGAATAATATTGAAAATCATATGAATTTTATGATAACTTCAATACTTTTAACTACTTTTATTGATTTATATAAATTGATTGTTGGCGCTTTATAATAAAAACTAGAGAAAGTAATTATTTTCGTTCCATCTGAAGCTAAAACTAGAGGGAGTTATTATTTTCGTTCCATCTGAAGCTTCTTTATTATCAAAATAAGCTACTACCATTAGTTCTAAATTTGTTAAGTTTTTTGATAAGATGAAAGAAGTTAATTTAATTACTTTAAATTATCTTTATTTATCGTTTTTTCTCCAAACTAATTTGTCCCACTTAAAAATTTATATATGATTTAATTAAGCATAACATATGATATAATTAGGTAAGTTATTTTACTTCATTAACTTCTCTAAAAAAAATGGTTAAATACCATTTTTACTATGGAAGTTTACTATGGGGAGCAATGATCACCCGGAAGTTTTTTTGATCCCATTTTTACTCTGGAAGTTTAAAAACGTAGTAATCTTACCCATCCATTGATTTTAACCATTAAATTGTTGCTGTTCTTTGTATATTTTCAGGGTTAAAATTACTCCTAAGAAAAGCTTCTATAGCAAATTTGCTCCTAAAAAAAATTTTAAGATATATTTGCTCCATTTTTAAACTTCCAGAGTAAAAATAAGACAAAAAAAACTTTTGAGTGAACCATTACTTTTTAAGGTAAACTCCTATGACAAAAATGGTATTTAACTAAAAAAAAAAATCAGTTAGGTCCTATATCTATAAGTCGAGTGGTATTATAAAAGACAGTGAGCTATGAAACGTGAGAAATTCTATCAATAAAAAAATAAAGCAAAAATTCTCTCCTTAATGGATGTGGGTCTCATGCTTGCTATAATATTTTTATTATTTTCGCTAATTTAATACGCATAATAATGTTATATATAAGGAGGATGAAACGTGTACCAATAAATTATTACCCATAATTTTATTAATTTAATTATTACTAAACGAAAGTGTTTTGCATTATTTAATTATTATTACTACAAAACAACACGCGAAGTAATTATTGTGTAAGTTCAATATTTTTTTTTTGGGTGAAATTAAACATAGAAGTTAAATATTGTATGAGAGAGCTACTTTTAACATCCCAACATTAGGCAACTATACGTACCTGTATTTTCTTAGAAGCATCGAAGTGGTTTTTCTTATAACCTAAAAAAAAATACTCTATCCGATTTTAAATTATGATAAAGTTGATATTTTTGGAGGGATTAAAAAAGTTAATTAAATCATTCTACAGTATTTATATTTAAGGTTAAGGTGTAAAAATACACATAAGCTTTTTCCCCAGGAGTGCCTAGCACCATGTGATTTTTTTTGGAGCAAAAGTACACACGTGATTACTATTCTGGAGCAAAAGTTACATTTCACCGTTATGTTACTGTTCACTTCATCTATTTCTTTTTCATCACGATGAATAGTAACATAATGGTGGGATGCGATTTTTGCTCTAAAATGGTACCAAGTGTGTATTTTTACTCCAAAAAAAACACGTGGTGCTGAACGCTCATGAAAAAAAAACTCGTGTATTTTTGCACCTTAACCTTATATTTATATTTTTTAAAAATTAATCAGTTTGACTAATAAATTAATTTTTATAAAAAAATTTACCTCTATCTTATATTTAGGATGAAAATGAGTATATTTTTTAAAGTTAAACATTACTGTAACTTCAAAAATTGAAACCAAAAACTGCAATCACGCATGCATTCTGAAAACAACTACTGTACCTCCTTTAGAAATTGTTTCAAATATATATTTTTCAGCAAAATCCATTACGTACCGAAAACCCCACACACCAACAAAAACAAAGCGTGCCATATTTTATGACGTGGAAAGGTTTTGATTTGTCCTATTCTAGCACGCAAGCATAGACTCTAGGAAATTAAATATATAATTAAATTAATCAGGAAGATTACACTTAAGATTTGGAAGGATTTTTTTTTAATCCTGTTTATTTATTTATTTTTATTTTGTCTGTCTCTCTTCCAAACTTCCATGCGGTGGGAATGAGCTTTTTATTTTTAATTATTTACGTTTTTTTTTAAATTTACAATTGGAAAAAAAAACCCCAGAAATTTTAACGTTTAGATACTAAAAACCACAAAAAGAATAACTTAAAATTATATAAACTGTCAGAACCTTGTGTGAATATCATAGAATATTTTTTTAGGGAAAAACGAAAAAGTTAACAATTAATTAAATGATTTGTTTTAGCTCTAAAAAGGAGATAGTAAAAATAAAGAATTACTGACAAAAATTGAATATATAACACGTTGTGCTGATGCAACTCAATGTGTTCCATGATATATAAAGTTGTTTAATACGTAATTAAGAAGAACAAAATAACTACTTGATTACCTTTAGATTTTAATTACCAGCTCAATGAGTTGACCCCTTTCACAAATGTTTAAATCGAGAATAATTAAGAGAGATTAAAAGGTTGCTTAATCATAGCCTCATGGGGTTTGTGTTTCTTTTAAATCTTGACTATAAAATCATTTTACCTGGGTTAAAACCATGTCCTCTTAAAAGAAGATAATTATTGCCACTATATATTTTGACAATTATATATATATATATATATATATATATATATATATATATATATATATTCATGTATTTTAAGTTAAAAGACATAAAAGCATGCACGTTTATAATTTTTTTTTATGTTGTTTTACTCTATTATTTATTGTCACTACTATAAGTGCAAAGAATCCGAATTGGACCATACATGGGATTTTGAAGCCTTCCTTTTTCTCCATGAATTATGAAGCCTAACACAATTGGTGCTTAATTGGATTTTTTAAACATATGGTTTATTCCCTGGTGGTGTGTATGAAGAGGGTCTCATAGCCAGCATTAAAGCTCATTTGAGAAGATGGTTGTGAAGTTTGATATTTCGTCCCGTTTTGTCCGTTGGAGTTCTGATTGAAGGAAATGGAGAGCGTGGTGGCTACGAAAGACGATTCACCGCCGTTGGCGGAGGATGGTCTCCAATCAACGAAGAAAGTACGTATTCGGGTGGATGGTGGGAAAGAAGGTCAGCAAGTAGCTAATGAGGACTCTAATGTGAGGATGAATGAAAATACTTCTGAGGGAGGGGTCTCGTATCGTAATAAGCTCCTTAATCTGGACAAAGGAGGAACTGACCATCAAGGGGTGGAAGAGGTGGTCATCACGGAAGCGGATTTCCATTTATCTAGAGATGGTGATATTCCCTCTATTGATTTCTCGAAGGAGGTGCGTGCTGTGTTGGCTAGAGGCATGGAGCGAACCCTCATCATTAAGCTTCTGGGGCAATCAGTGACGTACGGTGATCTTCTGCATCGCACTCAAGCTATATGGCAGTTGAGAGGCTCCTACAAGTTAGTTGATAAGGAAAGCAATTTCTTCTTTGCCACTTTTGATCTAGAGGAGGATTATATTGAAGTTTTGACAGGGGGGCCGTGGATGATTTTTGGAGCATATTTGACGGTGCAACAATGGTCGATTGATTTTGATCCCGTTTCTGCTAGCATCTCGGAGGTGGCTGCATGGGTGCGTATCCCAAGTCTCTCGTTTCAGTACTACCACAAGAGTACGTTACGGGCCATTGGCCAACTTTTAGGGATGGTGGTTAAGATCGATTATATGACTGAGAGCCAAGGAAGAGGAAGATATGCTCGCATTGTTGTGATCATCAATATTCATGCTCCTCTTGTGCCATGGATCAAGGTGGATGGCAAGACGTATGGTGTGGAATATGAAGGTCTGCCGCTTATATGTTTCGAGTGTGGGAAGGTTGGCCATGCCAAAGAAAAGTGTTCGACAAAGTATCATCTACTGCTCAACCTGAATCAGATTCGCTGACTGATAAATCAAATGGTGCAGACGGGATGGCACGGAGGAAGGAGCAACCGGTGGCGGCTATAGGATACACGGTGGAGCAAGTTCCATCACCGTACGGGGAGTGGATGCACGTGAGATACCCCAGGAAAGGAAACAAACTACAAAAGGGGAAGGTTGCGAAGGTTGAGGGATCATGATTAAATGATGGATCATGATATAATGTTTTATTCGATTGTGAGGATATGGTGGCAGAAAATACGCAAGTAACTCCAACGAGAATTGTGGAGGCTAACATGCAGAATAAAGATGATAAGGTGGCCGGTTCATTTGGATCCGATGATAAGAGTCACCGTGTTTTGCCTAGGACGAATGCTGGTAGGCCTAATAGGGCCTCTCATGTCAAGCCCAAATCTAGTGCCCAGGAATATCGACTGAAGGCTCCTCTTGCGAATGGCCTAGTTATAGCGCAACTTAACCCAACCCAAAAGTCCAGCTCAAGTTTAGCTGGAGTGGATTGTGACTCTAGTGTTGAGAAGACTATGGTTACGGATGGGCAGGCCTCAGGAAGCGGTGATGATGGTTGTTTTATTTCAGTTCACAGCAGGAAAACCTCCCTTATTCCGAAGTTGGCAGGCTCGACGTTGGATGGAAGTAAACATACGGTGATGAAGTTAGTGAAAGAAGGCCGTGTGTTAGGTGAAAACAATGGTTCAGGAGGTGGGGAAATGGTCGCGGGGAATTCTGATCTGTCACAAGGCATTGGGTCTACCAAGGGCAAAGAGAACAAGTTGGGGAAGCAACCGACGCCAAAGCAAATCCAGTTGGGGGTCAAGTTGATGAATAATAACTCTAAAAAAATTAAAAGTCCGTAAGAAGGTTGTTGGTGCGCATATTTCAAAGGATGCTTTGGCAATTCTTCGTGATGAACTATCCTCTCCCGGTGAAGCTGAGCTGAACCCTACGTGCTGCAAAGATATGACCGTTCCATTTCGGGAGTGGGAGGATGATCCACCAGGGTTGGGTATGTGTGCTTGATCTCCTTTCAATTATATATTATGACTATACAAATTTTTGTGTGGAATTGTCAAGGCGCAGCGAGCAAAAGTTTTTTCAAAACCTTTATACATTTCATTGAGGAGCATAAACCAGGATTGGTGGCACTTGTGGAACCCCGCATATCGAGACTTAAGGCGGACAGATTTATACGAAATTCAAGATTTGATTGCTCTTATAGGCTGGAGGCGCAGGGTTTCTCCGGTGGTATCTGGCTCCTATGGAAAAACTCTCTGCATGTCTCGGTGGAGGCTTGTCATTCACAATATATACACATGAGGATTGAAACTTCATGCTTCCCAGGTTGTTTCCAGTTCACAACCGTATATGGGAGTCCGAATAATAATCTACGGAAGGAACTATGGGAGTCTCTCGAGGAGGTGGCCATACATGTATCGGTTCCCTGGCTAGTGGCTGGGGATTTTAATGCATTACTAAATGAGAGAGACAGGTGTGGCGGAAGCGATTCTAGAGCAAGAGGGTGTGATTTATTCCGTAATTTTGTTTTTAATTGTGACCTCACAGATCTTGGCTTCAGTGGCCCAAAATTTACTTGGAGATGGGGTACTCTCTTCCAACGATTGGATCGAGCTCTTGGCAACTCTGCATGGATGAATATTCATGGAGGCACAATAGTTAAGAATCTTCCGAAGCTTAGTTCTGATCACAGGCCCTTATGTATTGTAGTGAAGGGTAGTGTATCTCGGATTTGTCCTCAACCCCCTTTTCGTTACTTGGCAGCATGGTCGTCCGACAGCACTTTTGGGAAGGTGGTCCAGGATAACTGGTCGGATATAGCTTCTCTTATAAATAATATTCAACAGCTTACTTCCTCAGTTAAAGTGTGGAACAGGGAGGCATTCGGAAACATTTCCTTTAGGAAGCGAAGAATCATGGCACGGATTAGTGGAATTCAAAAAAAGCAGGAAACTAACCCATCTGCTCATCTTGATCAAATGGAAGCCACGCTACGCAGGGAGTTTGAACAAATTTGTGAACAGGAAAGCCTTACCTGGGCACAGAGGGCACGGTGTGATTGGATTAAACTGGGTGACAAGAATACGGCTTACTACCACGCCAAATCCATCCGTCAAAGCAGAAGGAAGGAGATTTTGGCCCTAAGGAATGATGAGGGAACTTGGTGTTCGAATGGGGCTACTCTTCAAATGTGGGCCTTGCAGTTTTATAAGGACTTATACTCTAGTGAGAGTAATTCAGTATCTCCATACCCTGGTAGGGGTCTATTCCCACTAATGGAAAATGATATGAGCCTGTCGCTTAATAAACCGATTGCAATAGAGGAGGTACACAAGGCATTGTTCTAGATGAAGCCTCTTAAAGCTCCTGGGATTGATGGGTGACATGCTGCTTTCTTTCAGGAACATTGGAAAGTTGTAGGCCATTCCTTGCACCAGGTGGTTGCCAAATGCTTTAATGAAGGGGTTTTGGATCCAGGTTTAAATGAAACACTTATTTCTCTTATTCCTAAGATCCCATTTCCAGAAAGATTAAAAGAGTTCCGGCCGATCAGTTTATGCACGGTACCATATAAAATTATTACTAAAGTCTTATCAAACAGACTGAAGCCATGGCTGCCAAAGCTTATTCTCCCGAATCAGTCTAGTTTTGTGACAGGAAGACAAATCTCAGATAATGTTATTATTGCCCAGGAGGTGATCCATTCTATGAGGAACATGAAATCAAGGAAGGGTTGGATGGCAATCAAAGTTGACCTTGAGAAAGCATATGACTGGTTGAGGTGGGATTTCATTGAAGAAACACTTTATGATGCCAGCCTCCTAAGCAGATTTATTCAGGGGGTTATGGTTTGTATCTCAACTTGTAGTATGCGAGTTTCATGGAACGGTGTTATTTCTGAGAATTTCGCTCCATCACACGGTATTCGACAAGGGGACCCTCTTTCTCCATATATTTTTGTCTTGTGTATGGAAAGATTATCTCAAATGATTACAAAAATGGTAGGAGTTAATAGATGGCAACCAATTCGAATGGGTCGTAGGGGACCTCCTTTGTCTCACCTATTCTTTGCCGATGACTTAGTACTTTTTAGTACAGTTGAAGAATCCCAGGTCCGCCTTATCAAAGAAGTTATGAGGGACTTTTGTGTTAGCTCAGGACACAAAGTTAGTAGTTCCAAATCGGCTTTATTCTTCTCTAAGAATGTCCAGGTGAATGTCCAAAAATGGGTGAGTGAGGAGTTGGGATATGGTAGAATGGATGATCTTGGAAAGTATCTTGGTGTGCCTCTATTACACTCCCAAGTCCGGATGAATACATAAGCCTATATTGAAGATAAAGTACGGAGTAAATTATCTGGATGGGCAGCCAAGACTCTCTTATTAGCAGGCCGCATTACTCTTGCTAAGGCTGTGTTGGCAGCAGTACCATCATACACCATGCAGACAACGAAGATCCCTTCAGGACTGTGTAAAAGGTTGGAGTCTCTCATTAGAAACTTTGTATGGGGTCTGTCTGATCAAAATGGAAAAGTTAATCTAGTTAAATGGAACGAGATGTGTAAACCGACGAAGGAGGGCGGCTGTGGATTTAAGCATCTAGAGAGACAAAATTGGGCTTTCCTAATGAAGATTGGCTTTCATGTATATGCTAGACCAGATCTGTTATGGGTTCAGGTTTTAAGGCACAAATATGGTTGGGATGGCTTGAGGGGCCCTTGTCGTCGCAAGAATTCTTGCTCTTATTTGTGGCGGCACCTGCAGAAAATCTGGTCTGAAGTTGAACTTGGGTCTCGTTGGGACATTGGGGATAGAGCTTGTATTCGGTTTTGGAGTGATAATTGGGTGCCTGAGGTTGGTCCTTTAAAACTATTGGCATTTAAAGATATTTCTCCTATTGAGGCTTCCCTTCCTATTAGTAGTTTTGTGACCCCTAATGGTAGTTGGGATTGGGGAAGGTTTAAACATGACTTGCCGGACCATATTCTTTCACACATCTCTGGTATTAAACCGCCAGAAGAAGCAGATGGGATTGCCAGGTCATTTTAGGATGGGTCTCCAAGTGGTGTGTTTTCTGTGTCTTCCAGTTATAAGCAGTTGAGCATCGATGAGGCTACGAACTCGACAAAATTATGGGAGGAGATATGGAAGTGGGATGGGGCCCAACGAGTCTGAGTTTTTCTGTGGTTAACGGCTCGCCAATGCCTCCTGACCAATTCTGAACGAGCCCGACGACATATGACTAAGAACGAGGCTTGTTGCAGGTGCGGAGGAGGTCCAGAGAATATTAACCATGTACTAAGAGGTTGTCGGTTCGCGCAAGAGGTTTGGGGACAACTATGGGCACAGATGCAAGGCCTTGACCTAGTTCTTATGAACCTCCATGATTGGTTGTTGCATAACCTAACGATGCATACTAAGCGGATCAATGGGGGGTTGCAATGGCCTACTATCTTCGGTCTAACTTGCTGGAAATTATGGATGGCAAGGAATATGGTTATTTTCGAGGGAAAGCATATTCACGCGGCTGGTCTGGCTAGAGAAGTGTTAGCCATTGCAGGCTTCAATGAGGAAGGTGCAGCTTGTTACCGGCGGCTGCAGGGTGGTAGACAGCCTAGACAGGAAACTTCAATATCGTGGATCAGACCATCCAGTAACTCCATTGCTTTAAACTGTGATGGGGCAAAAAAGATGATCTTAACGACATCAATGGTTGTAGGAGCAAGTTGTCTTCTTCGGGACCATGCAGGAAGGTGGCTAGGTGGGTGTTGCAGAACGATAGGTCATTGTTCATCACTTCATGCAGAATTGTGGGCTCTCATGGATGGGCTTGAGCTGGCATGGGCTGGGGGTTACTGTGATGTTATGGTCCAAATTGACTGTCTTATGGCCTTGAAACTTGTTCAGAGTCCTGGAGATGATTTTAGCATAATTCGAAGGATAAGGCGCCTTCTTGACCAAGATTGGCGAGTTTCAGTGTCACATGTTTTCTGTGAGGGGAATCACTGTGCGAATTTCCTTGCCTCCCTTGCTCTAAACCTGGATACTGGTCTCCATTACCTGCGAGAACCTCCCCCAGGTCTTGTTGATCTCCTCACAGAAGACGCTCGAGGCGTTGGAAGACCTCAGTTTATTTGTAATACTCTTTGATCAGCAGTGATCACCCCTTGTCAACGAAAAAAAAAGCTCATTTGAGAAGTTTACGGTATGAGGGGATTAGTCATTAGTATTAGCGGTGGATAACTTGGACTTACCAAAAATATATATATCAATTTTAGAAAGGTTAATATAATTTTTAATCTCTTAAGTTTGCCCACATTTTGGTTTTGATTTCTCAAGTTTCATTTAATTTAAAACACTAATTCCTATAACTTAATAAAAAATTGGATCATTTCATCCTTAGAGGGACTAAAACCTTTAGTTTGTAATTTGAAATACCAAAACTAAAATGAGATCAAACTTGAAGAACTAAATATGATATTAACTCTAAAATAAGGATGAATTGATGATTATGATAAATTAAATATATATAGTTGGGCAAATGTTGATATATAGTACACTCGATCCAAATACTTTTTTTAAGTGAAATTTTAGAGGAATCACTTGTTTCTATTTATCAAAACCTATCTGAATATTTGTTCTTCTGCTTTTTTTTTTTTAAAAAAATATATATCCACTAATTTCATTAATTATCAACGTAGGTCTGAACCATTATTAACATGATAGAAATTGGCATATTTTGAAAATAAAAAAGATTTAGAGTCATAATTATGAATGGAATGTCATTAGTGAGAGCCATGCGCATTTGCATAAGATTCCTTTGATGTTTTTGGGAAGCTATTATTCTCAATAACAATAATAATAATTGTTGTCCAAATATACGTTTGGATCATTATTGTCCATAATCACTCTCCACCAAAAAGTGGTCATTCCACATTACGAGTATTTTTATAACAAGATCAAATAAATAAAAAATATTAGACCTCCAGAGAAAATGTCATTATTAATTCATTAACATTTTGATGTATACAAATCAATAATGATGCTATAACTTACAAATCTTATGCAAATAAGTGTTATTATATATAATTAATAAGAATATTTTATCTGTCCTGCCTTAAGTCTTTAATAAACATGAGATCGAGTTCAAACTCCATATATATGATACTGCCTTAAGTCTTTAATAAACATGAGATCGAGTTCAAACTCCATATATATGATATATGCCTTGAGATTATAGTTCAATTGGTTAAAGCACCGCCTTGTCAAGGCAGAAGCTACAGGTTCGGGCTTTGTCAGTCCCGATGGATAGAAATCCAATAAAAAGATACATAAATTCATCTCTTCTATAAAAGGGAGGCTTAAGAAAGGAATTTGTTATTATTGGGCTACAATGCCCCTCACATATTAAGATTGATTTATTAAATTTTATAATTTAAAAGCACTTAAAATATCAATAAAATAAAATAAAAGTTTTCAGGTATTACAATAATGTGATAAATTTATATGGCACTAAAGCTAAGGATGACCTTTTTTTTCCCCAAATTTAAATATTCTTCATTCGGTTGTAAATGTTCAATATTAAAATTTTTATATCATTTTTCATGATTAATTAATACAAAAAGAAAAAAAAAAAACTTAAATGTGTAAGGTGAAAAAACAAGCAAACAAGAATAATGATTGCGTGGGAGAGGAGAATAATGTAATTGAGAGGAAATGGCCCCACAAAGATAGGGCACATATAAATCAAAGGCTTTATTGTTTTGGGGACATAAAAATCCAAAGATGAGAATGATATGGCCAACACTTTTTTAATTTTTAAAGTCTAAACAAAGCCTCCACATTGGACCCAATATGTCTCTTCCTAAAACCTTATTTCACATTTTGTTCCCTCTTGATGGGACTCATTATTTTGGCACCATTTGCTTCTTAATCATTAATTAATATCAAAATTAATCACTATTAATTAATCTATATGCTTTTTTTTTTCTCTCCTCATCATTCTTGTTTACCATCCCCTGTTTTCAAATGCATGTGTAACATAATTAGAATAGAATCCCCTTTTTTGCCGCTAATCACGCCACATGGCACCCTATCTACATAATGAATGAAAGCACCTCCCTTTTGATAATAATTAATTCGAATTTTAATTTAAAAATGTATTCATAATATTGTTTTGAGAAATTCAACAAAGTTTTATGCTGATGGTTAAGAACTTAACGCAACCCTTTCCTTTTTTATCCAAGCTTTAGACTATTTATACCACTCCGGTCTTATTTATAAGTCCATTTTGACAAAAAAAATTGGTCTTATTTATAAGTCCAATTTTATATAATAAATGAGATTGTAACAATTTTACCCATATTAATTATACCCATGAAGATAGAGAAAGAATAAAGAGTTAAAAAATAGTCAATCATAAATGAGGGTAAAGTTGAAAATTTACCCTCATAATCATTGAGTTAATCATCTCTCATTGGTATGTGAGATTAGGCCAAAGTGGACTTATAAATAGGACCAGAGTGGTATATGAAAATGAACAAATTAAGTCAAAGTTGAGGTCACAATCATAAGGATGTTGAAATAGATGTATGTTCATATAAGAATATAAGATGCATGATAAGCATATATGTAGAAGAGTTAGTATGTTGCTTATTAAAAAAAAATAGTAGAAAATCGTTTGGAATAATTCAAACATGAATAAAGAAGGTAAGGAAATCATAATATGGAGTTATTTGAAAAGGAGTAGAATAAAATAAAAACAAAAAACACTCAATTAAGTTATTAAATAAAACCTTTTAGTAATCCATTTGTCTATTTTTTTTTTTTTGATAATGCACAATATCATTTATGCGAATCATGTGGTTAACCCTACTTAATGGGATTAGGGAGGTGACTTATTGGGAACGAGATCCTCTCATCATCCATTTCTCATTAGCTATCTAAATCATTGATTGAAAAGAGGAGAGAAAAATTCAATGAGTATAATCTGATGACATAACTTTTCAAATTGATTATACAACCATAATCTAAAGATTATAAGAACCAATAAGAAAATTGATGATGAGAGGAATATGACCTCTATTATTGTTGCATTCATAATATTATCATTATAAAAATAAGTGTGTCATTATATTAGTTTATTACAACCTTATATTTTCTTATTTGGGTTTAATGAAGATAAAATATTAGAAATGCAAGCAATAAAAAGTTTAAATCGTTTTGATTCAAAGATCAATTTAACGAATTTAGTTTTATTTCCAAATGCTGTCCATATATTTGTCTCATAAGGACAATAAAGCGATCAATAAATAAATTCAGACTTTATTCATCGAGGGATCATTAATTGAATATTTTTCTAGAAATTTAAAATTTTTATTTTTTATTTTTTATATCATCATTCATCACTCGGGCAGGTTCTAAATAATATATTCAATTAATTTCCTTCAATTCTATGGGCCCATAAACACAAGGCAGTGCCTAAATTAGGGTTTAATGATGACAAATTAATCTCATGAGCAATTAGGGCTATTCACACATTAATTAGGTCCTCTCTATCTATCAGGGTATAAAATCCTACACCCCAAATCCACGAGTTGCCTACCTACTTTTCATATATTTATATATATGTGGCTATATAATCATAATATCATTATCAGAGCATTTTCTCATGTAGTTATAGTATTAATTTAAAGAAATAAATCACATTGTTTCTAATTTATACTTATTATAAAGGGTTTAATGTTTATGTCTCTAAGGCAGAAATATTTTTTTGATCGCATTCATATATAAGTGAGTGAGACCTATTGTTAATAGAAGAGAGAGAAAAAAAAAGCACTACTCACTTATATGTGAATGCGGTAGAAAAAATATTTTTGTTTTTTATGGGTTTGAAACCCCTCATCTTCCTTCCTCCTTTTCCTTTTCTAATTAGTATATTAACATTTAAATGGTTGAGATTGAGTTTTATATAAAATATTATTTTTAATTTCTTCATTATAATATTGAATTATTCATGTAAAAATTAGCAACTTGTATTTAACTAATTCCTTTTATTTTTTTAGTTTAACATTTTAATAATAATTTTATAAAAAAATCAATTCTGAAGCATTCACAAATGTTGATCAAATGGTTAAAAAAATGAAGAGGAAGAATTCCAAGCCGACATACTAAGATACTCCGTCAAGTTTTATTTGTCACATTAGAATCTTAGTTGTTGTTTTTTTTTTTGGACTATCTTGCCTTTTATTAATAAAAAAATGGTAATTAAAGTAATTGTTTCCCGTTAAATACTAAGAGATTTTACCATGTTCAAAGCTATTTAATAGCTTTCCTAATCTATATGCATTATTATCATAAAAATATTTTGAATTGGAGGAACAGATTACAGCTATACTAATGTGATCAATGAATGTTAGCACCTAAAGTTCGTGGTTAGTGGGTCCCATTCTTAATTATATTATTACTTTGTGTAAGAGCTAATTAGATAATTTGGCAGCAAACTTTGAAAAAAAAAAAAAAAAAAGATGCCAAAAGAAGATAGCTAAAGGAGAGGGGTAGGTACTCACTCCTATTCTTTTTATTTGTGGTTTAAAATTTTAGCATAAAAATTAATAATTAATATGTCATGTTCTTTTTTTAATTTTTAATTACTCTTATTTTGTTAGTGCCCAATTTATGATAGCCGTGTAAGAAAAAATTGAAGTTAACAAGGGCAAGATTATAATTGGAAAAAATAATAAATAGAGTATTATTTAGGGTTAAATAATAAATTCGCTGTGGAAGTACATGCTCAAGAGCAATGTTGTCCTGCAAGTTTTTTTAGACTCAATGTTGCTCCAGAAGTTTAAAAACGTAGCAATGCTGTCATTTTCCGTTAAAAAGTTAACGGTCAACGTCAATTTTTTAATAGTCAACGTTAGTTTTTTAACAGACTAAAAGGGCAATATTGCTACGTGTTTAGACTTCCGGGATAAAATCGAGCAGGAAAAAACTTTCAGGGCAACATTGCTCCTCAATATATACTACCAGGGTGAATTTGTTACTTAACCCTGTTATTTATATTTTAAAAATAATAGATAAATGATTTTTTAAATAATAATTAAAAAGAAGCGAAGGGAATGGGAACCTACATTACAATGTCAGTATTCCAAGTGCATGAAAATCATCAGAAAAATTGGTTTTCTTCTGTTGAAAGGATTGAAGGAGGAAAAGATGAAATTCTCTTTTGCAGCTCTTTAATCTTTTTGAATAGTGAAGCGGCGAAAGTAATGAAATTATCTATGAAAGGTTGAATACTTATAAGAGAGTTAAACGCCTTTTGAAAAGGATTTCTTTTTATTGTTTTCAATTTATTATATATTTATAACTGTTATTGAAAAAACTTTTTATTTGTGACCATACTTATATCAAGTTCATTATATACATTACATCAAATTATTCAATTATACATGGCTGCATGTCATATTCTTTTTATATAAGTAATACTTGAATGGTAATAATTTAAAAATAAGACACATCATCATATGTGATTGGAGAACTTAATGAAATAGATATAAAAAACTTAATCTAGTGTGGAAAATGACAATATGTTTATACTGTTTACTTGTTGCTGATTTTTTTTTTTTATTTTTTTTTTGTAATTACATCTTTTCCTTATAATCTCAGATTTTACCTATAAAATATGAGGAGTTGCCTCTCTCATTCATTCTTTCTTTCTCTATGGTCTTCCACAACACATTTCAACTTTGTAAGTAAAGAAATCAAAGCTAAAGTGATAGAAATGGGAAGAGCTTTCCTCATGTAACAAAAGCTTTTGACATCCTTTACTGCCATCAGTGCTCCTAATTTGCTTTACTTTTGGGTCAAGTTTTTGCCGATAAGTCAGACTATGCCCATTGCCAATTTTCTTTTTCGGGTTTTTTTTTGGTACTTCAAATAAAGTAAGTTTGACTGAGCCAATTAAACATATATATCCTATTAATAGATCATTTTTAATTAATTCACATATACCAAGGAGATGTAGTTAGCTTAATGATCATGGGGTAAATTTTCAACTTTGTTTTTATTTATGAATAAGTATCTTTTAACTTTTTTTCATCTCTCTATTTTCATTAGTATAATTAATATGGACAAAATTGTTATAATCTCATTTATTGCGTGAAAGATGACTTATAAATAGAACCAACTTTTTTGGTTAAAAAAAACTTATAAATAGAATCAAAGTAATACTTCCTTTAACAAAAAGTTGTTGATCGAGGTGGTAAGTGGCTTCGCCCCAATAGAGAGGAGAACATAAGTTCAAATATCAAAAAATGCACTTGTTAGAAAACATGATCACCCTTTTCATTCTAAGTCTTGAAAAGAGAAATATTTCATATTATCAAAAAAATATAAGTCCCAGTTAACTTTTTTAGATATATTAATGAAGATAAATAAATGACTTCAAAGCATTTATATTATCGTATTTTTAGCAAACTAATTTGTTTAAGTTATAAATTGATGCATAATCAAATGATACAAAGCATATGCAATGATTAACTAATTTACTTAGCTCCTTTAATCTCTAAAAAAAACTTAATTGGGTCTTATACTAAAGATAAAAGGGAGTCCTACTTAGACAAAGGGGGGCCAAGGAAAAGAAAAGTAACCTTAGTTCTTGATTTGTCCTCCTTTTTCTTAAGGATCTGAAGATATAACGAACAGAACAATTCTCCATGATTCTTTACAGTAACGTAGTTAGTACTAATTTAGCATTACTGTTTTCAAGCAACAAGAGCCCTGCATTTCTCACATAGACAACATAAATTAAATGTAATAAAAGAATGCATTTATCTTTGGTATTTTGGCAATCTTGTCTGATTAGCCTTCAGAAAAAATTTCCTTACAATTGATGCAATGTTGAATCAAACAAATCATTCTTCCTACTTTTAACTAATCTAGTAATTGCATCTACTTTCTCTATGATTGATGGTAGAAGCTCAGCTGCTTCATTATATAACTGAGCTCCAGCTCCTTCTAAAACCTCATCTCCACAACTACTAATTTCTAATCTTGAAAATAACTGCAAAGTACTCTCAGCAGCAGAATCCAATCTATTTAATGCATCCTTGCATGAAATTATGGTTTCCTCTGGTTTATTCTCTTTACGAAGACTTTCTTTGTTATCTCTGTCCCTGCTCAGATCATCGCCAACCAAATTTTCTTTGACCGTGCATCTAGCTAATGCACATACTGAATCTGCTGAGATATGTGTCGAATTCATGAGGTCCTATTGAAAAAGAAAAATGTAAGCAAAGTAATGAAATTTCTGAGAAATATAAAGGAAACAGACAGTCAGTACTACAAATGACACTAGCATATTCACTTATGAAAATGCTCAATGAACTAAATGATTCTGTGAAAGTAACTATATAGTACCTCTGGTCTTCAATATAAGATATGATTTGTAGTGCATGTTTGTAGTGCAATTTGGATTACAAACCAGATCTTATATTAAAGACTTGAGGTAGTATTTATTTGATATTTCCAATCCACCCATTCTATGAATTTTTTTCCATCAAATTTGATAGCTTAAGGTAAGGCAGGGATGTGTGAGTGTGTCTTATGCCCTCGAGGTACCTGTTCCAAAGAAGTTTTCACTTGCTCATTTTCTATCATCCGAGAGGATGCATTTTCCAACATACTACGATTCGTGGCGCCTCTCTCATAGTTGCTGGTTTTATCAGCTATATTTCTGACTGGAGTGCTAAATAGTCTCTTGCAGTCCCTAGGACCATGATGTTGCACAACAAATCTTGCAGAGTACCTATGCGATAATGATTTTCGTGTCTCCATCTGCACAATTACACATTGAAGAAAAATACTATATTACAAAGCTGTAGCTTAAATCAATTAGAGGATGTCATGTTTCCCTTAGACATTTTGGAGCAATTCAACCACATTTGTTTATAAATCTTACACCCAATCTTAGTGTCATGCACAAATATTACTCGTCTATTTGTTACAACTCAAATTTTAGTGCTTCAATACTCAAATCGGGAAATTGATAACTAACCATTTTATTAAAAATTGAGGTTTTGTATCCTAGAAAAAAAAAAAAAAATTATGAAACAGCACAGCTGAGCCAGGAAGCCTCAAAGAGCACCATTGTCTACGGAGCTAGTAGTGCATTTCAGAAGTTGTAGATAAATTTCCATCTAACAATATAAACAAATATATTGACATCAATTTTATTCTGATTTTATAGTAGGTAGCTTTCGATGAGACTAAATTGGAGTACTGGACACAGGACTTTTCTTGGTTGTGATTAAATTTCATCCTTACCCTTTGAACCTTCCTGGAAATAGTCTAGTAATACATATTGCAACACGATATGCAGAAGGACTAACCTTTTTTGCATTTGATAAACTGCCAAAATGTTGCTTAAATAGTTCACTATCTTCTTCAGGATGCATATTGTGTGAGTTAGACTCAGTAATTGCTTTTGAACCACTTTCATATTCATCTGTATGTAACAGCTCTGTTGTGCTGCCAGAAATTTCTTCTGAATATTCACACCATGATTCATTATTACTGTTGCAACCTGCAACTTGGTCTGAGAAAAGATCCTGCTTTTCTTGTTTAATATGGCTACTGCACCCAGAAGAGTTTTGATCATTTCTGATCTCAGCTTCATCTTGTCCTGCAAAAAGCCACCATTTGTAAAACAATCATCGCTTTTATGAGCTCATAAGTTACATGAATTCACAATTGTTTACTTTTAGCTTCAGAGTTTGGCATGCTTCCAAAATCAGGAGTTTATAGAGCCTGACATGCACGCTCAAATCATACATACAAAAAAATCGTAGCAGATCATGCAGGTGACAATAAAGGAAATGCACTTAAAGACTGATTAGCACCACATGTCAACGGCAATATATTACAGGAAAATTGAGGTCCTTTCTAGAAATAGTCAATTGCTTCAACTGTAGATTTTTATTATTATTTCACCTTCAAATAATCTATGAAAAGGCCAATTCATCCCAATTGATCAGAAAGTAGACATAGTGCACCTACAATTGGAAGAGCGTAGAGAATGTTTGTCACAGTAAACATCTTAATTATTTGAAGCTGTTAGTTGTGACAAAACAAGGACTTTTACTGCTTCATCAAGGACTAGCCAAAAGAAACTTCATTGACGCGGCACATGATCTCAACAAAACTCTGGTGTCAGAGCAAGCGAAGCAATTTTCAAATCTCTAGTTATTATCGCATCTCAGATCACATTATGCACAAAAATTTCATCCAGGAGATTTCAACACTGTAAAGTTAATATAAACAGATCAAATTGAAGAAATGTCACATAGAACAACGCTTTTAAGAAATATACATAAGCATAATGGAAGTATACCGTAAATGTAGAAGTTGATGGAGAATGAAGGAGGGAAAGGGGAAAGGAGGAAGAAGAAAGGTGGGAGAAATAGAGAGATAGGGGAGAGAGCCAAAGGCAAATATTCAATCTCAATAATAATCCTGCAAAAGATCTAAAAATGAAAGTAATCAAGGGCTCTACTTATAGAGCCCTAAATACAACAACAACAATAATAATAACACCTATAACCTAATATGAAATAAACCTAGTAGGAAACAAAATAAAACATTAAATAAATTATTCCTAATTTACCATCAGAAGTATTTATAAAATCAAACAGTAATTCATTAAACACATTGCATGCAATGCCATTTCCACTAAATGCAACCACAAGCCACACGCAAGTGATTATAGTCATAAGATTTGCAAAAGAAACACCAGATTTTGTCGACAAAAACACAGTCTTCAAATAAAATATTAAAGACTCTTAATTAACAAGGTTGGTCTTCTTTCCTTTCATCGGGAGAAAAATAACATAAGCATAAGGGGTGGACTTACTTAAACTTGAGGAAAACTCTGATATCTTTGTATCCATTAAACTTTGCATCTCTGGCGAGGACAAAGCATCCATGCAAACAGTATAAACAGAGAGCCAACGGTTGTTGAAAGCAAAGTTTCTGAAACTATGGTGAATCCATCAGCAAAGTACTCATGCCATCAGAAGTTAATGACTGAGACTCAATGCTTACCTGAAAGTTCCTTCAGGCCTTGAAAGACATTGAGTTTCTGTGTACTCTGGTGATGAAGAAGAACGACCAACTGGCATAAGAACTTCGGGGGATAGGGAACAGGCCTGATCATCACCAATGAAACAGCTATGATAAATTAGAGCTCTTAGACCAAATTTTGAAACCATAAGCATTCGAGTCCTAATTTTTCAGGATTCTCTTATAGTCTCTTTGACCTTTGGATAGAGTAAATTTAAGATAGGAAAGTATTTTTGAAGGAATTTAAATTATGTCATTAGAAAATTACTTATTTAGATTTGGATAGGATCAATTTTTAAATTACTTAGATAATTTAATCAAGTACATTTCAAAGAATTTTCCATTCCACTAAAGTAGGAGGAATTTGAGATTTATCTCCTCCCTCATTTTTTTTGGAATAACATGGCCAAGGTCAAAACAATCTCATAGCCTCCTCCCGCATTTTTGAGAATTCCCCACACACGCACCGAGAACACATGCACAGTTGCAATTTTTAATATAAGGATTATACATACAAATAATTTTAAATACAAGTAATTGCAAATTTGCAATTACACAGAATTCAACACAATATGGTAATGCAACATTAGATATTTACCTATCTGATATACTGATATAGTTAACTTATCTGTTTTATTTTCTTGTACTTTTAAAACTTCCAAACTTCAAAGATTATCTTTTCGTTGTGGTTATATTTTATTATTGAATAAAATTATCCAGGTTTTCCCGCATCCCCCCTTCCCCAAACCAAAAAAATGAAAAAAATAAAATCAATATATACCTCTCACAGGCCTTACACCGAACAATAAGGGCGCAAACCGATATAGAAACACGATGGGGATTCTAAAAGGGCCCCGAAAAGAATCTAGAACACGTATACCTCTGATAAAGTGTTGGTCGTGTTGGTCATATTCCCGGAGACAACATTGGAGCCGGTCACTTTGTCTTGTGCCCATTTTGGAAGTCTTGAAACACTAAATTTAAAATCTTTAGCCTCCCTACCACTTCCTGGATAAAGCATTCTCCCAGTACTTTGGCTGTTGTTCTCCAATGCCCAGACATCCTCAGGATTGATCATTGATTGCTGAATCCGCTCTCCATAGGGTGGTATATGGCAAAAAGTAGCAGGTTGAGCTAAGCTTCTTGGAGACAATGGATTACTTTTTCCCATTATATTCTCCAGTATTTTAGAAGACAAAGAAGCAGGCAATTTCCACAGAAATATACAACCGTCACCATCTACCTGAACACATCAATAAAAAAGTGTAAGTGGTTTACAAGAAGATATTGACAACCTTCTTTTTCTATCATGGCGACAAGAAAAGCTATTTTAGAGTCTAAAACACTAAAAGTTATTTGCATTGGCAAGGCAACTTTTATTTATTTGGTCTTAAATATGCACGTTCAAGTTGCTGAACTTCATGATCTTTGAACATTTTACGCAATGTTTTTTCATTCTTGCAAATGCATTTAGCCCATATCTGCAAACACATGTCAAGAGCAAGGCCGTACCTCACATATAAAGCCAAAACAATGTCAAAAAGTACTGCCCAAAAATTGTGCCTGTGAGGTGTGTCCTTTCAGTGACACATTAAAATGGAGCATTAATTTTTAAGATTCAAGAACCATATATGAAATCTTGTCTTTGATATGGACTATTTGAAATGAACTTTTCCTTGATCCTGACATTGTGATAGGCATGGGCCTCGGTTGACTTCTGTTAAGAAGAAGCCCAAGGATTTAGTAAAGGGTAATTGAGGTATTTTCTGCTTGACCGTTAGAGGAGAGAGAGTATGGCAGGAGTAAAAATGGGGTTCGTTAGTGGGAGAGGGTTAAGGAAGGTTTTGGTCGAAGTTGTGTTGATCTGTGATTATTTCTCTTCGTTTGTGGTAGTTCCCCTCCATTAGACCTACACTCTAGAACATTGAGGTCGGCGCATGTTAGGGGTATTCAGAATATATCATCTGTACCATCCTCATTTTTGGGTTTTCTTACGAATGAATTGTCCCCTTTTCCTCTCTGTTAATATCAACCATGGATTCATGAGAATTGAAATGTTTTATATAGCAATGTGATTTTGTGTTATATGTCTTTGAACGTAGGCATAGTTAATTTCTTTTAGAAAATTGAAAACAGACAACTCTTAGAATCGCATATAGTTTTCTAAAATAGGACGAAAAAAAAAAACGAAAGTTCAGCATGAAGGAATCTCACAGAAACTATATGCTTGCAATCAGGCAAGAAGATGATTCCAGTTACAACTTCAGCATGTCCCATGGCATTTGCTACCATTTGTCCAGTAAAAATGTCATATATGCAGACGGACTTGTTAGAGTAAGAGCAGACCACATAAGTGCCGCTCGGATCCATTGTAACCTGAAAACATAATTAATTCTTAGCAAAACAGTATTTTAACATTTTGGAATATTTTTCTGACCATATAACTCACCTTTATAGGGTCTCCACAATCTTTACCTTGCTTGTACGACCTAATTAGCTTTCGATCACTAATGTCAAATGTGTTTATCTTCTTATCCTGTGATTAGGAAAACAAAATCAGTAACTTCAGGCAGAAGCATTCTGGAATTACGATCAATAAATTTTTTTTTTTTTAAAGGAAAAATGTGTTCATATAGAGTTAGGTGGACTAAACTTTGTGATTTTTGGATAATCATAGTTTAGCACAGAATAATAACTTCGGTTAACCATTACCTATATTACCTGCCCAACTGTGACTACAATCCCTAATCTTGGATCTACATCCATGTCATAAACAGTTCCATGCGAAGCCTTTAAGCAATGTTGATGCAAAATTTTATAACCAGAGTCCGCTATCCTAATGTCTCGAAGCACCAGCGAACTAAAAGTAGAAACAAAGGGTTAAGTTAATATAAAGGGAACCATTCAATATCAGAAATTGAGAAAGCAGGGCTAACTTCTTATTGTAGCAACATTCTTAAACTCCACTTGTTCATAAATTTAACTATAGGAAAGAAAAATAATGCGGAGAATGAGGTCCTAAACAAGGGAATAATACAAGTCCCATGAGTTGTTAATAGTAACTAATTCACTTGTTAATTGCCTTGTTCACTTATTAATGGGGACTTTTTTGATATTGTTTTCCTTGGTCGGGACTTAAAAGTCACTCTTCCAAAATCATATGTTGATTCTATCAAATGATATTTTTCAAATACAATATGGGGAACTTAAGGGGTGAAATCTTTTGATAGGATTGAACAAAAATACAACCAGATGTTCATAAAATATGATCATGAAATATGAAACTGAAAGCTGATATGGTAGCCACGTGTGCTTTAGCAATGCCCCTGAATTTCATTTGGTTTCTTAGATGATTTTCATCTGTTTACTTCTTGCAATGTAGAGTAGCATTTACTGCTTTCTTTTCTTATTAAAAAAAGAGAAACGTGAAACTGATACTAAACGCTGAGTGCACGTGACTATTATAAGGTAGGCGGGCCAGCATACCTATCAGCACTACAACTGAGGATCTTGCAGTTGTTGCTTGTAATTTTTATGGAAGTCACTGCAGCTGAATGATCATCAATACGGTCAATGAGATTGAAATTTCTGCCACATGCAAAATAGAGACAGTCATTGAATGATCATCAGCCCCTTAGATAACTAAAACATTGACAAGACAAACCTTTCTACATCATAGAGATTGATTATACAATCCCTACCCCCTGAAGCAAGACAATAACCGTTTTTGGTAATTTCTTTACGCATGTGTTGGCCGCATAAAGTAAAGCTGAGTGTAAGGATCTCTGCACCATGAACACTCTGAAAGAGCAGCCAATCTTTACTCTTTAAAAGATTGTATAAATGACCATTAACAGGAGGGGGGATGGGAACAGAATGTCCACATATAGCATTTTATGGTTCAGTAGTTTTGAAAAAGCACTGAGCACCTCAGTTTACCTGAATGCAGGTGTAATCTGATGTTTCAAGGTTGTATATATGAAGGTTTCCTTTGCAATCCCCTGCAGCAAGATACTTTCCATCTGAACTAGCAGCAAGAGACCGAAACCCTTGCCTGCCAACATCTGCTTCAACCGCTTCACGTTCAAAAGTCCCAGTAGTTACTGCAACAAGAAACAGGAAAGGTGCAACACACACAAAATTTGAAAACATGTTGCAGGTAGTCCTAATTGTGAGAACCTAAACAGAAGACTAGTGAATCGGCCACATTACCTAAACTTGAAGAACTCATTAGCTCAGCCTTTATAGAGCAATGCTCTGCAGCATCTTTTGGTAAATCAGATTGCAAAGCAAGATCCCATATCCTTATTGTACCATCAGCAGAGCATGTTGCAAATGAAATTCCACCAGAACAACCTCTGGCAATGCATGCAAGAGATGGATCATGGAAGTTTTCACAACATAGATTTTTGACATCCCATATACATGAGGAATGTGAAACTAGCACACAACACCTTGCAGCCTGGAAAATATGGAAATATTTTGTTCATCAATCACTATCTCTCTCTCTCGTGACGACGCCCCCGGGGGCCGGGGGGCGGGGGGGGGGGTTGCTTTAGTAGCTGTATGACAAAAATTATCAAACATATGAAGTTCCAATGATGTAAATACCATGAAAAACAGTTACCTGATTCACATCTTGGATGCTCCAAATGTATAGACTATGATCCCCATAAATAACCACTGTAGTGAAATACGGAGAATATTTTAAGTCACAAGGTTATGGCATGTGCGATTATCAAACTAGTATAATTTTGAATGCTCACCGAGCCTTTCTAAGGCTGAAAACTGGCACGCCACTGCATCTGGCAGGGGAGGCAACCGTGGTAAGTCCTTTTCAGGAACTTCAGCACGGCCAACTATATTTTTTTCAACATGAAACCTTTTTGCCTGTGAATATAATATTCTCCCGGCGTATTCTAGAGAGTCGGGGGAAAAGAATTGAACTATTCCATTATTGCATGCACAAGCAATTAGCTTCCTCGATAATGATAATGCAAAAGCTTTTTTAACCTGTAATATATAGGGGACGTTGTAAGAGAAAATGAAGAAAAGATCACCAGAAGTGTCACATAACAACTTATGGCAATTTTAATCTAGTACAATTGACAATGACAAGAACAATTTGAATCTTCAGCTGCTACGGCCAACAACTTCAAGCAATTTAAAGTATTGAAATACATTAAGTATCAGTGACAAAAATGGTGTATCTTCGCCCGCTTCTGACTATTTGGAGACGGACGGAAATAAAACTTCATCTACTACAAGTTAATAATTCAGGAAACATCAAGCTATAAAGCCAAAGCACCAGTCTTCCCTTACATTAGGGGCCTATTTGGTACAAAATAGGAATATGAAAGGGAATGAGAAAGGAAAAGCTCTCTCCTATAAATATGGGAAACTCTCTTTTAAAGAAATTCATTTTGCCATCTGCTGAAAACAACTAAACATTGTTTCCCTCACCTTTTCAATCCCCTCAAATCCCTTTTCCATGTACCAAACGTAGCCTACAACCTACATAAGGATCTCTTGAAACACTTAATGCCTTTTGTTTTTGTCAAAAATCAGTGCCTGTTGGACCGTGATACTCAAGAGATAAAAACACTCTTTTACTTTCTGCATGTTTGACCAACACTAAATGTCACAACTAAACGTAAGAAGATTTATGTTTTAGCCATGGGAGAAAAGGAAGGAACTGGAACTTCTGCAATAAAGCAAAACCAGAAGTAGAGTTTTTATTTCTTTGACAAAAATAACCACTTAAATAAATCAATGTTACAAAAATTGTCACATATATTAATAACATTGCTTAAAAAGCCTATCAGAAGATTTGGACAACTGTAAACTGCCTCTTTGTTATCATGCTTTTTGAAAAAACAATTTTCAAACAACCAGAAATCTACTTTTTAGTCTATCCAAATCAAAGAAATAACTTGACGTTTCATCTCTCAATTCCCAAATTGGAAAGACACAATAAAACATGCTTAATTTTAAGAAAGTGATTAGAGTTGAAATACCTCTAAATTCACTGACTTTTTCACGGCCACCCCAGAATCTATAAGGTACAAAATTCCTGCGAACAGAAAGAATCGTTAGATCTTATGCAAGATATACTAATTTCTAACAGTACAGATTACAAAACATATCAGTTTTAGAGTAGTTCTGAGCTAAATCAAACCTGCATCAGTCAATGCATATATGGGAAAACTGACACCCGCTTGTTTGAAATTATTATCACCGATATTACTCCAGGCAGAAGAAGCAATGGATATAAATGAGCTTCCTCTCTGAATAGCAAGGTTGGCCGGCTTTCCATGTATTGCCAGCGATGTTGTCCTGCCCCTCCCTCCATTCAGTTGAGTCCTTCTAGATGATCCAAGTACCCAGAATTTCAAGTGCCTTGTCCCAGCAGTTACAATAAGTTTTGCATCTAAAGAAAAGCCAACACTTGTGATACTAGAACAAGATGAACTTGCTTGAAGCTTTGTAACCAGCTCACCACTTCGGAAGTCCCAAAGGTATATATATACCCCAACGGATACCAGATGTTTACCTGGGAAAGATATTATACAATAAGTAAGAAAGAGGAAGAAATATAAATCAAGAAGGAGAATGCAGAAATCGCTAAAATGTAACTAACCATTTGGTGAGAAAGAGATGCAAGAAACTCCATATAGATGACCTTTTAATTCAGAGATAAAGGATAGATTAACAGAATCCCATACTATTACGGAGGAGTGGCGCCCTGCCTGCAAACGCAGTTAAATTGTTGTCAGATCAGAAGTGTCACTGATGAAGTCACTATGTGTTAGTCAGAAAATTCACCGTTACCATTAACCTGGAAAAGGAAAGGTTTTGTCACGAGCAAATTCAACAATAAATCAAGGAGACGCAGACATATCTAACTTTCATCAGATGCAAGCTTGTAAATGCAGAATATTACCTTGTGTTTAAATTGTTAAGAGGTTCCCATTGCACAACTTGTTTCTAATTAAGTTACTGAAAAATAATGGACATTCCTGTTCGAGTGTAAGTGTAATACTTGGCAATTAAATAACTGTCTGACGAAATCAGTGTGGATGGAAAATACAAGCGCCTAAAGATTGCTTCGATGGTTCCTCTTATTCATTAAGGTTTCTATTGGTCTGAGTAAAATATCACTAAGCAAAGAACAGGCAATGTCAACCCAGAAATGATACATAATAATTACATTTAATGTTTTAAGGCACACCTTCCATGCACTATAACTCGCAGCAGGATGGAGATAATTTAAGAGTGAGGAATAGACTCTACTTCCCACGGTGATAATATTTAAAAATAGATTAATACCTCTCCAGCTGCAACAAAGTGCCCGTCTAGTGGTAAAGCGACACAGCTCAAACGCTTTGGTGGTCGATGAGACACCATGAGGGGCGACTGAGTGCCCAAATTGAGATCATAAACAACCACAACAGAACCCGCAATATAGGCAATTGTGGATTTCGAGACATTGGAAGCCAGTCCATTGCTATTCTTGGTCGTCAATCCAATAATCTCCTCCAAAACCAGCTGCAAAACTCGAAACATAAATAATATAAAAAAAGAGCATCGATTTTGACGTGAAACTAAGCATAAGAAAAATAGCTGAAAAAGAATCTTGTTACTCATTGCAAGTACTCTTTTTGCCTAGCTCGTCTTTCTCAGAAATAAACCCGCAGTAGGGTGAAAGGTTTGAAATGCAATGCACATTTTTCGCTCGAAACCTCACCTTCGATGAATTATTGTCTCTCTTGATCTTGCGAGTTGGTTTCATTCTGATCGCAGGACAAAAGAAGCCCTAATTAAGAAATTGCTGGAACCTTCGAAATGGCCTCAAACTTCAAAATTTCATCTTCGTCACTGACGCTGGAGTGCGCTGAGACAGAAGCGGGAAATCGTGCAAATGCAAATGATAGGCTTACCAGTTCAAACTTCGAACGACCGTTACGATACCAAAACGCAAGACAGAGAAGAAGCAGTTATTCCAAATACGACAGTCTCATTTTTATTTTTCTTCCTTTTTAAAGAAATAGTTATGGGAAATTTTCATATAAATACCAATTAAATTTGTAAAACCCCAGGAGTCAAATGAATTTGTAAAAGAATTAATAAGACATGTGGGCATTTATGGAATATGCAAATTTGGGAGAAAAGACCTTATTGCCTCTTAAGTAACTTAAACAGATTATATCTCCTTCCTCATTCAGTCACGCATGAAAAATATAGGAAAAAAATAAAGGGCTTAGAGGAAAAAAAATACGCGGTGGTTAGATTAAATGGTGATCTTCGGATGATTATACACAAAGAAAGGAAAGTCAAAAAAAGATTAAAAAGTAAATATGCTTTCATTCTTCCATTGTGTTGATTAAAGGCGAGACCTAAAAAAAATTCAGATGAAGCTCTAGGAAGTCTAAGATTTTAAGTAACTTAGATACTCACCCATGAAGTTTGTATGCAAAAAATTTTTAGGAACTCCAACTTTGCATTCAAGTTTACTAAGCTTGCATGACTTGACGCAAGTAGCTTTTACAATAATTATCGTTGCTTGACGTAAGTCCAACGACATTGATGTTGTGAGATTTGTTATTAATTTATTTGTTAGTGTTAGTTTGGAGAGGAATTATATTGAAGAGGATATAGAGTTACCATGAATATTAGGATTCTTTTGTACTATAAATGGGAATGTTTTATGGGTTTGATCCATATATTTATTATAGTTGCTGTCATTAGCAGTTATGGTGTTTGGTAAACGCCATTATTAAATTTGTAATTACCATAAAAATTTTTGTAATTGCCATTTTAATTACAAGTTTTAGTCTGTAGTTGCTGATTTTTAAAATATTTGTATTTACCGCGATGAAGACAATGAAGAAGGTGTTAAGGCAGTTGAATGGAGACGAAAGAGAGAAAGAATTTTAAGGGCAATGTAGTTTTTTCCTCTGAATTTGCATATCCCACAAATGCCCACATGTCCATGTCTTATTACTCCTTTTACAAATTTATTTGACTTCTAGGGGTTTTACAAATTCAATTGATATTTATATAGAATTTTCTTAATAATTATTATGCAAACAGAATTCTTGACTTTAATGAAGCTCCTAAAATTCTATATTTATACGATTATATTTTTATCATTATGTTTCTTTTATTTCGTTAAAATAATATAATATAAATAAAGGTTTATTTGCATATGATTTAAACTTAGAAGAATTATATATAGGTAACTCCAAAGTCCAAGAAGGTTGTTCAAAAAATTTTAAAAATATTTAACTCCTTATAAAATTTTAAATATAAATAAAATTATTTATTTAAGGTAAACTTTCAGAAGATTTTTTTAAGGAATAGTTTGTTCATTTTTTGCCATCCAAGAGTAATTGAATTGATGTAGCTAATATAATCCATATTACTTAAGGGAGGTTACAAAGTTTTTTTTTTTTTTTTTATGCCCACTTTCACAATCAGTAAATTATATATATCTCGCGCATTGGCATGAGAGTAAATGCTTGTTATTTATGAATATACCTTTAGTGATTAATATTAAGATTCAGTATTTTAATATAAAATATAAAAATTATTGTTGACATGGTAAGAATGCAAGATTCATTGACTTTTGCTGAGAAGATGACAAGATACGGATCAGGCTGTTAAAGACTTCACAAGTATGGTCATTTCTCAAGGTTTTTTCATTATTACGCTCCTTCACTCATTCATAAGTAAATGTATATTTTTAAAAATATATTTTCTATAGATTTATTATTTTTAACTAATTTTAGATATTTTGTTAATAATACAATTCAATAAAAAAGACATTATTTACGGGACGAAAGTATGTTTCATACAAAAATGTGTCACAATAAGATTGTTTTTTTTTTTTGTTTTGGAGTGAGCAAGCTATTGCTTGCTAGGCAGGGATCGAACCTTGAAAGGGAGGTCAGTTACTGTGTCACTACGCTACTAAGGTGCTGACATAATAAGATTGCTTCTAACATAAGGACAGGGGTGAGCACGGTAGCCGGCAGTGCTCACCCAAGCTCACAAGAAAAATGCATAACCTTACCCAAAAAAATGGACTAAAAGAACATTGGGCGTTGTTGGGCAGGGCCACATGTCATGTAAAGTTGGGCATCAAACACATTATATTGCACTGTCGAGAGAATTTATATACTTTTATTTAAAAAACAGGATAGAAACAACATATAATATATGTGTTTGTATGCACATATTTCATTATAGTCTTTTTATTGCTTTTCTTTTTTAATGGATTATAGATTATTGGATGTTATTTATTTCTTATTCAAATAAGGATATTGTGTTAAAGACCTATTGTTGTGTTACATTTGATTATGAAATTATGTGGGCTATTAGTATATATATTTGTTGTTTTTTAATGTTCTAAGTTGTGGAATTATGGAATATATTTAATGTTTTAAATATTGTTTATCAAATTTTAATTGGATTTTTTTTCTCATATACTATGATTTTATGAGTATAATGTCAATACTTCGATTGGGAAACCAATCCTACCCACTTTTGTCTAGCTCGAAATTACTTAGGCTTTTCATTGGCAAGGGCTAGACAGCCGATTGCAAAATACAATTGATACATTCTTTATACTAAGCATCGAGCAAGAGACATGCCTTACCCATACCCTCCCCTATTTATTGTGCTTATTAAAAACTACCACCTCCAATTTATTAATACAGAACATATTTGGTCCAAAATATAGAATATAATTTTCATATTTATTAACATTTTCTTAATTTAACTATATTGATATTCCTTCAACAATAATTAAAGATGAGAAAAAAAATTAAAGAATATGACTAAAATGTTTTAGGAAATATATATTATATTAACTAACTCTTCTAATAAAATGAAATCAGGTGAATATGTTTTATATTAAGCACAAATTGTTACGAATCAACATGAAGATACTGAAATTAAATTGGCGGATCAGAACAATCTCACCGAGTCAAAACACAAGTAACGTTGACTCTCAAGGCCATGTGAAATATATTTGCAATAAAATATTTTGCCATTTATATACTTGTAATAATAATAATATACATATGCAGCCTCGATTTTTACCAAAATATATATATATATATACACACACACGCATTTCCATTCGCCTGCTGTGAATTCCTTTGCGCCCTTCGTTTTCTCACCAACCCCACAAGAAGAAAGGAAATAACTTTCCATTAATTTCTTTCCTTGCAAGTTCAAATCTGCAGAAGGCTGAGAGATCATCCAATCAAAAACTCACCTACCATTACCAGCAAAAGAAACACTCTACAAATCCCCATTTTCAAATCCCACGTCTCTGTCTCTGAATTCCCCTCCTCCTTCCTTCCTTCCATGGCGGCTACAACCACCACAAAAGTCCTACCACATTCTTCTTCTTCTTCTTCTCCGTTCACTTCCCGTTCTGGTTTAGCCTATTTTCGAAATACTCAGTTACCATTCACGTCTAGATTATTGGGAAAGCCAGTTTCCATAAGATATGTGCGGAGAAACAGAGGAGCAGAAACAGAGCGTGGTGAAGGTAAGACAAGGCAGAAATGGGCGGCACCGGTGAGATGCACGGCGGAGGGGATAGAAGGAGGAGGAGTGAGGACGACGATGGTGCCGGAGAGGTATAAAGTGGCGTGTTTGGTGGCGTGCGTAATGTGTCTGTGTAATGCGGACAGGGTTGTGATGTCCGTGGCGGTCGTACCTCTGGCTGCCAAACATGGATGGTCCAGTTCTTTCCTGGGCGTCGTTCAGGTACTACGAGGCTTTTGTATGTGTTTCTCTCTTTGTACATTTTGCTTTTGGATTTTATGCTTGTTTGGGAATATATTGAAAGTATATATTTATGTAAATAGAAACAAAACTTTTCTCAAAGATTTATTTCATAAATGTATCATTAATCATTGAAAAGTTGTTTTTTAAGACTCCTATTACAATTTTGAATAGACATTTTGATTTTTGGAAAAATTCTGTAAAATTCAATGGACTAAGAAAAAATAAGAAAGTTTTAAAGAGTTGTTAATTCGATTGAATAAATTATTAATAAAACTTTTCTGATATCTAAATTTCTTTTAAGATATTTTTGGTCTCTTGGGACTTGAATGGAATTTTACTCATCAATGGTCAAGTGGAATTAAGGGGTTAAGGGTGGCCCCCTCTCTAATAAAAGGAACCGGTTTCCGTGCTTTTTCAAAGAAAAGGCAGACAGAGCTCGTCCGTACAAATGAGCTCCTGACTGTCCAGATCTAATCTGGACGGCCGAGATCAATTTTTTAATTTTTTTTAAAAAAAAATTTAATGAATAGAGAACCTAAAATAAAATTGATCTTTTAACTAACATTTTCTTAAAAAAATGATTTTTTTCATGTAGAAATAAAAAATCAAAACTAAAAAATCAAAAAATAAATATGGGTTGTCTAGATATAGATTTAGACGGCCAGGAGTTTGTCCGTATGGACAAGCTTCCCTTGCATTTTCAAAGGAAATGCAAGGAAACCGGTTCCCTCCTAAAATTACAGAAAATGACTCAAATGGTTAAAAAATTATCTTTCAGTCACATAAAAATTTTATGATTTCAATGATGAAGAGATTAAAATGAAATTCTTGAAATTGTTATAGGGTAGAAATATAGTTTCATAAACATTCAGGTCATATTTTATAATTTTCACCCCCAATTACAATTCCTACCACACACACCCGCTGCTAGTGCAGCTGGAATTATCAAGTGTGGACCAAAATCTCATTAAAACTTGTTAAAATTTGTGAAATGGTGGCGCAAGTATGATTTTTCTTCCTCCTTCTTTTCATAACCAACATTTCGAACAAATCTTTTTATCCGAAATTTTAACATAGTCTTTCTATTTTTCTCCCCTATTAAATATAACTCATATATTATCTCTCATACACTGTCTTTATAAATAATGATACAATTAAAAAGAGATATTTGTTTATTACACATTTATTATTTTTAATCAATCCTAGCTTTGATAATTGTTGTTTAAAAACAAAAATCATAAGGAGGGGTATATGACGGCCGAGATTCACACTGGAGTATTTTATTATTATAGTTTTATACACATTTTTCAATGTCACATCTCTCCTCTTGGTCAAACAATAACAATCAGATCTCTTCCAATAAGATTAATAGGTTAGGCGCATGTTGATTGACTTTGCAGCAAAACCTCCTTAAGTTACGTTTTATCACCGCAATAATTATTAATATTTTATAAATTTTTTATCTCTTAAAACTTAAAGTTAATAACAACTTTTAATTATTTTATTCATTTTCATTCTATATCCCACACAAACTTCATCAAATACCACATAATGTGTCTTTTTCATTCGGGTCTCTCCTACTAAAGACACCTACATGTTACACCTAAACTAAAATGTATAGTAATATTCATAACTTGTGAATAAATTTAGATTTTTATAGCATTTTGTTATAATATGGTTCAACACCGTAAAGTATTTTATAATTCATCCAACACACTATAATATGTTTTCAGGTGTGTTCAATACCCTTAAAAAATATTGAAAAGATAATTTAATGTGCTAGATGTATCTTTATTTAAGGAGTTAATGAAAAGGTAAACATTGCACACAGAAATACTTTAAGGGTAAGATTTTCCTTGGAAAAATACATTAGGTGTTGGATCAACCTTAACTTTATTCATTCTTTAAGAATGTAGTGTTCTGCAAAACAAGTATGACCATGAAGCAGCTCATTTCTTGATTTATTGCCGCCATTGTTGTTGTATTCCTAAGAAATAACTTTTTCATTTTAACAATGCAATGATATTGAGTCTAACTAGTGGGTAACATTAAAACCCCCAAAAAAACATGAATGCATCAGTCATCTTTCTTGTGGGGATACATATTGTCGTCAGTGATAGGAGGAGCTTTGGTAGACAGATATGGAGGAAAGAAAGTGATGGCTTGGGGAGTGGTATTGTGGTCTCTAGCCACTCTTATTACTCCTTGGGCTGCCAACCACTCCACCTTCGCCTTGTTGATGGCTCGAGCTTTCTTCGGACTTGCAGAAGGAGTAGCTCTTCCTTCCATGACCACTCTCTTATCAAGGTGATGTCTCCTTCCTTATTCTCCTCTCACTTCAAAACCACACATTGCTTCATAATATACATTCTGTCTATAATTTCTCTTTGGTGCGTAAGTGTTTGTTGAGGATGAGTCTTGACACAACACCTATAACTTAGGTCACGAGTTTAAATCTTTTAAAAAAACAACTTCTCTACATATAGGGGTACAACTATGCCACCAGGTAGAAGTCCTATGCACTGAGCTGCTCCCATTTTTTATAGGGTTAAGCTACAAATTTACTTTGGAAGGAGCAATGTTGCCTTAAAAGTCTTTTTAGGTTTGATGTCACCTAAGAGTTTCAAAACTTAGTAATGTTGTCCCATGCCATTAAAAATTGATGTTGACCATTAACTTTTCTAATAGTAAAGGGCAATTTTGCTCCATTTTAACACTTCAGGTAACATATAACATTGAGCCTAGGAAAACTTTTGAGGTAAATTCACACTTCAACCCTTTTTTATAAGTGTTTGTGCATGCATTTATGTGTCAAGTTTCAACTTTCTTACAAATTGAAACATGACTAAATCTTCAAATGTGAATAGGTGGTTTCCAAGTCATGAAAGGGCAAGTGCAGTAGGAATTTCAATGGCTGGATTTCATCTTGGAAATGTCATAGGCTTGTTGCTAACACCAGTTATGTTAGCTTCCATTGGGATTTCTGGTCCTTTCCTTTTGTTCTCATCAATTGGCTTTCTCTGGGTGTTAACATGGGCATACCAAGTCACTAATGATCCTCAAGACAGTCATTTCATCAGTAGAACAGAGCTAAGACACATCCAAGCTGGAAAAATCACATATTCTTCTTCCAAACAAACTACCAACTTCCCTCCCTTGCGCCTTTTGCTCTCTAAATTACCATCTTGGGCTATCATTTTTGCCAATGCAACGAACAACTGGGTGAGTTCTGTTTCTTTTCTTTAAGGTGGACAATAATATGTGTGTTCTCGTGAATCCAATATAGTTTGGCGGGTTAATGCCATTGTTGATCTTTATAATTTAACTGAATTTTGATTTTAGTCCAGATAGTTTTATAAAGACTTGATTTGAATTTAATGGTTTTAAGAGTACAAGGATTAAAACTAAAGCTTATTAAAAGTATAAGGATTAAAATCAAAACTCTTAGGGATCAAAACCAAAACTACGTTTTGGTTCTTGTCCTTGTGCTTTTAATGAGTTTTGATATTGGTTTTGATCCCTATAGGAACTAAAAACTACTATTTGAAATTTTAGAGACCAACACTAAAATGGATCAAATTATAAGTTTCAATGATGGCATTAACCCTAGTTTGGCATTACTAATATTGGCCAGTGTACTTGCAGGGATACTTTGTTCTTCTCTCATGGATGCCAGTTTATTTCAAAAGCGTAATTATCTCCTCAATTTTTTGTCATTAGTTCTTTTTTGCCCCTCTTTTTAAATGCATTTAGCATCATCTACCAAAGATACATAGTTAATCTGTTTCTATATATAGGTATATAATGTAAACTTGAAGCAGGCAGCCTGGTTTAGTGCAGTTCCATGGGGAACAATGGCGATTTCAGGCTATATAGCTGGTGCAACATCAGACTCCTTAATCAAGGAAGGGTACCCTCTAACATTTGTCCGAAAGTTCATGCAGGTAATTAATTCTTCAGCAACTTCATGCTAAATTAAAGGACTTAAAAATGTAGGTTTTTACATGGAAAATCAGAAAAAGTAATAATCATTTTATTATTGTGTTCTTAGCTTGATCTTTTTCCATACTTGTGTAAATTACAGTCCATAGGGTTCATTGGACCTGGTGTGTCCTTGCTCTGTTTGAACTATGCCAATACACCAGCAACTTCGGCTATTCTCATGACTGCAGCTCTGAGCTTGAGTTCTTTCAGTCAGGCTGGGTTTATGCTCAATATTCAAGTAAGTTCAAACATTGATTCTTGGCAAGAATTTATCATTCTAATATATACAGCTAAACCAAGCCAACATGAATAGCTAAAAATAAAGATATTCTTAGGTAGACTTTTTTTTATAAAAAAAATGTTCACAGAACCACTCAGGGCTTGGATCAATTAGTAGAAGTTGTTCCACTTTAACCAAATGTCACGCGTTCAATCCTTTGGGAATGCAACAGTCTAGTGGTTTATAATTCCTTAAAGAGTTGGCAGGCAAAAAAAATGTTTGTAGAAAAAACAAATTGGATCTTCCATAATCATATAGCTATATATTTGAAAAGAGAAACAAAAACTAATGAACTTACAATGCATATATAGGAGTCCTAAAAACTCACACCTTTTATGTTCTACTTATCAGGACATAGCTCCTCAGTATGCTGGATTCCTACATGGTAAGTCTTTCCTTTCACTGCTTTTTTTAACCTTTCAACAATCTTTCTTTAGGTGTACGTTTATTTTCAAAGTCTTGTGTAAAAATATGTTATGATAATATGTTTCATAACTTAGTGTGTATATATAATTCTTTTTCACTTGTTTCCAACATATCACTACAGGAATTTCAAACTCCGCTGGAACTCTAGCAGCCATCATAAGCACAATTGGAACTGGTTATTTTGTTGAATGGTTGGGATCTTTTCAAGCATTTTTAACTGTAACAGCAGCTCTCTATTTTGTGACCACCATCTTTTGGAATCTGTTCGCCACAGGCGAGCCAGTTTTTTGAAAAATTTAAGTGTATAAACCACCAAGCACTTGGATCAACTGGCTAAAGTTGTTCTAACTAACCAGAGGTTTCAACTTTGAGTTCTAGGAATACAATAGTGTTTTGCAGTAGAGCTTTTCGCCCTTGTTGTCCAACCTGGTTCAATCCGGATTAGTTTGAACCCCTCGATAAATCCTCTGAGTTAAAATAGAGGTAAGTTAAGAATACATGATGCTCGTGAAAAAAAGAAAAATAAAAAATTAAGTGTATGAAGATCTGTCTGCAACCTTAATATCTGAAGCCATATTTTTTTTCTTAGGCTAAAGTATACTTTTAGTCCTTTAAATTTACATGAGATATATTTTTGGTCCCTTAACTTTATAAAGTATATTTTTAGTCCTATAATTTTAACACTGTTAATTTTACTAATGGAAAATGTAATCTCAAATGATGACAGTGTAAACTTAAGTGATGATTATGTAATTAAATGCTATTAAATTTAAATTTAAAATATGGGTAAATTGAAGAATATATAAATTTTGTTTAATTAAATGATATTAGTTATCACTTGAGTTCGCCACGTCAGCATTTTCCATTAGCAATATTAACGATGTTAATATTTTAGGACCAAATGTATACTTTATAAAGTTAAGGGACCAAAAGTATACTTTATATAAAACTTAGAGGACTAAAAATATACTTTAGTCTTTTTTCTTATTTATGTACAAGGTGGAAGAAGTATCATTCTTTTAGCTAATGCAAATTCCTACAAGACCAGAAGATTTTTTTTGCCCCAAACTAAATTTCTTGGTGATATGTGTGTATGTTTAATTATTTAGATATCAATTGCATAGATCTCATTCTGCACATGCTGTTTTTCATGTTATCTTTATTCCATAAGTGACATAAGTTATGATGAAAAAAAAATGTATTTATAGTCAAGTTAATATGAAATATAAGATTTATTGAAAAGAAAAATGATAGAAAAAGAACTTTCAAATTGTAAAATTCAAAATCAGGTATTTCCTATATAATAAGTTGTGAATCGTTTATCAAATGTTGTTATTATCTTGTCAAATCTCAATAACAAACTTAATTTAAGTTTTTACAATTTGAAAGTTCTTTTTCAGTCTTTTTTTCTTAAATTGCAATATATATAAATCATGGATGCTGTGGCTTTATAATCATTTTATTCTCGCATAAACTACCCAATATCTTTATTCATATTATCAATTACCACTCATCATTAGTTATAAATAAAACCAAATAACTTTCTCAATATACACATTCTACGTTTTGTTTTAGTGCAACCAAAAGAAGTGGATCTTAAACTCAATTTATCAAATTAAAGTTGCATTTTTACTAATATTGCAAAATTTATAAAATAATACTTAATTTTTGGTATGTAACCAAATTAATTATCTACATATTTACATGATTTTTTTTGAAATTATCATATTTAATAAATAAGAAAAATATATACGACAATTTTTTTTAAAAAAATAATATATAATTTTTTATATTATCTTACTAAACCACAAAGAGGTAAAAACTGAACCACGATTATTCAAATTCCAGCTCACAAAAAGTGACAATTTATGCTTAAATATTCTTGAGAAAGGTTTTAAATTATTTTTGTTGTTGAATATAACAAATTATATAATTAGTTTAGTTTAACCTAGTTTAACATGACGAATGAAAAATAAGTTGAATCTGTTGCCGGCCTTAAGCCGAATTATTTAAAGTAAAGTTTAAATGTCATTATTTTGAATAAAATTAATAATTATAAAATAAAAAAGGATATTTTACAAAATTAAAAGACAAAAATATGAAATTTTATTCGAAGTAATTTTAAATTACTGTGACAATTGAATGTTGGCTTATACCTATAAGAAACGTAGTCATAACCAGCGCTTGACGTTGAAGTCTGCTCAATAAATTGTTGGAGAAGATCCCTAGTCTGCCACGGAATTCATCGCTATCCAATTCTGAGTCCACAGCTCTGAACCCCATCAAAATTCTTCGTTTTTATCGTCTTCGTACGAGTGATTTCGAGAAGCCCAAGACCCGCTTTTAATTTATTCCCTCCAATTTTGGACATACCTGCGTCTTTGAGCTTAATTTGCAATCGTGTTTTTGTTTTTCTCCATCAAATCGAAGTGTTTTTGCTTATGTGGTTCTGGAAGCCATGAATTTTAGAAGCTTGGAAGATTTCTGGGCTTTCTACATGAGCCAACATTCGAAGCCATCCACAAGGCGTTGGCACTTTGTGGGCACACTCTTTAGTATTATCTTCTTCATCTGCTCTCTTTTATTTAGCTGGTGGTTCTTGGTTTTCGTACCTCTCTCTGGGTATGGATGTGCTTGGTACAGTCATTTCTTCGTCGAAGGGAATGTTCCGGCGACTTTTGGGCATCCGTTTTGGTCCCTCCTCTGCGATTACAAGATGTTCGGGTTAATGCTTACAGGTGGAATGGATAGAGAGATCAAAAGGCTGGGGAAAAGACCTGTTCTGCAAGTGTTCTGATTTCGATGTAAGCAACTTAGTTTTTTTTTAATTACTTCTCAAGCGAAATAGTGCAGTTTGTTTCTTGATTTATTTTATTACAAAACTAGGTGCCCCGTGCATTTCACAGAAATTGAGGAACGCTTGTAATAAATGTAATATCTGATGTTGGTATGTAGTAGTAGGTGTTGGCCATATACTTGATTGATTTTAATGAGTTCATTGGCATCTATGCTATGACCTTTTGGGCTGGGATGATTTTATTAATTTTTTTTATGGCTGAGGGAACCAGTTGGTGTGCTATGCTGTAGATCGCTGGTTTGGATGATTTTGCTGGTACATTATAACTGAAAATTAATCCTACAAGCTAAAAGAGAACTAGAAGAATCTGGCTGGCTTACCCCCAGAATTCTGAAATCTTGATAATGTCAAGAGCTCATTTCTCAAACTGAAATGGACGATGTGCTTGAAAAAAACATAGAGCAGCACTATTGACAATTACTGGTTTCAGTTAATTTCTGCTAGAGGATTCTAGTCTGCCTTTCTTCAACATGTTAGGTGACCTTGTTGGGACATCTTTTACGTATCTAAAACTAATTTGTTTATAGAAAAACAGAGAAAGCCCGATTCGAGCTTTGGGCTTCTTTGCTGAAGTTTTCTTTTCCTTGGATCTTTTGTTCTTGTCTTTTTCTTCTGCTGCAGTTTTATGAAGGTGTTGAAAGATTAGTTAAAATTCGTCTAGGACATAAAATGAGAACATAAGGTGTATGTTTATAAACTTAATTAACAGGCGAAAACATCTATATCTATTATCTATGATTTAATATACAAGCAATAACTTCTACATCTAAATAAGCAGTAAAAATTCTAATTTGTTTGTAATATGATAATGGATGTAATATCCTCCACTATCAGCTTTTAGTCGATGGACCTTTTGAATGAGTGAAAATTAGTTGATTCATAGTTTCATTATTGTGACCAGCTTTTACAATTAGAGGTTCAGTATGTTCATATTACCTTTAGGGCTTGTTTGGTATGAGGGATTTGGAAGGGAGGGGAAGTGAGGGAAATGTTTTTCAAGTTAGATTTAGAAAAATGAGAGAAGTGGGGTTAGAAGTTATTAATAATTTATTTTTTACTCTTTTATCCTACATCTCCTCCTTATTAAAATTTTATAACCCCACTTTTCTAATCTTTTATATCCGACTGCAAAAAAAAATTTTCACTTGCCCACTTTCCCTCCTCTCCCCTCCCCTCATACCAAATAGCCCCTACTTGACAGCAAAAAAAATCACTATTGTCTTGGTTTGTTCTTATTTTTCATGCTTTCTTTGGAACATAGTTTTTTGATAGTTTTCTGCCCAGAATTTTGAGTCTCTGCGAGATTTCAGTTCAGTATGTTTAGTGTGTCCACAGTCTATGTCAATAACCTAATTGTGTTACACTTCTAAAGCTCATATGTATATAGGACTGCATACCTAGGTTTATCAGCTCTATCTAATTGAAATAATTGAAAAGAATTATTTGAGTTCAAGAACATTCTTGAGTCTTATCTTTTCTTGTTCCACCGCCTAATCAATTAGAGATTGGTTTGGTAGATCAAGCCAATGATGATGATACAAATATTTCAGAAGTGAACTCCACTGTAAAGTCAACCTGGCAATTTTACAGTTCTTTTTTTTCATACTACTATCTGGTAACTGTCGCTTTTTTTTGGATCCTATTATAGTTCTGTTCATAATTGTTTATATTTTCTTGTCATCTTTAAACTTTGTCTACCTGATAATTTCTCCATAAGCGTTTGTTGCCTTATTTTGTTTTTATGGGCATTATCATGTTCGCAGGTTTATGAATTCATGGCTTGAGATGTCATGACCATTGCCGGGATGAGAAAGATGGATGTACAGGTGCATATGTTACAGTGTTGAGTGGGGAATAAGTGCTTTGTGGTTGGCCAACCAATACTGGGAAGGCTGTGTTGTTCAAAATCAAAATCATTCTATGAATTTCAAGTCTACTACACAACAATCAAGTTGACTTCACATATATGGGAGACTAATTATTTTTAGTGATATGCTGGTATTCCATGGGTTATTATGTCCCACTGAAACATTAGTTGCTACTGCTGGCATGGATTCAATAAATTCCTTTCTGTGTAATGATCTGAGATTCTCGGCAGAACTTGCTTGTGTTAGTGGGAACCTTTCATAGGTGAATTTGGTGATATTAAAATCTTAAAACAAATGCAATTAACAATTTAAATAAAATATAAGAGTTGGATAAATATCACCAAAGTGTAGACATGAGTTTATACTTGTTCAGCCTTAACCTCTTGACTTATATCCAGTCCTTAAAGCCCTTAAAGCGCCTTTGAAATTTTTACTATATTCTTAAGATTTGACGGGTTCTTAACACCGCAGTACAAAAGAGTTCATCAATAGGATGTTCACTCCCGCTTATTCTTTGTAATTTGACAACCACACTTAAGATCCCATTACCTTGAGATTTTCTTTATAGGAATTAAACAAGATTGGTAATCTCTCTCACAGAATAAATAGATAAACATTGAAGAATAGGATGAACATAAGAAAAATGTCAAAATATAACTGGGTAATAAATATACAAAATGCTTGTCGTTGGTTTTGTTAATCTCTCTCACAGAATAAATAGATAAACATTGAATAATAGGATGAATATAAAAAAAGTATCAAAATATAACTGGGCAATAAATATATGGAATGCTTGTAGTTGACTTTGTTAATGCTCTGACTTGAATGCTTTGCTATTTATAGGTAGTCGACTTTAATAACCTTTGTGAGCATTTAAATTTGTCTGTTAGATCTTATCAAAAAAAAAAATTGTCTATTAGAGATAAATTGTAGTCATTAATGAAATTCAATGTTTTGTCGCTTTCTTCACTTCATCAAATGCTCCAAACGCAATCCCTATGTTCGGCTTTGCTTTTCATTTAATGCTTTGACATATTTTTATTTTTGTTGCTTTTAAAGCCAATTCAAGCTTTAATCACCTATAATTTATATATAAATGAGATCCATAATATTTAGAAAGAGCATAAGTGATTATAGAGTTTAATCAGATGTTCATCGTAGATATTAAAATTATCAGGACAGTGATTTTCAAAAGACAAGAAACATGCACTTGAGTGTGATTCAAGATCACTCAAGTGATGCCTTGTCACTCGAGTGCTTGCAGTGTAACTCGAGCGCCTAGATGAACTTTGTGATTGGTAGTAAAGTGTTGTAGAAAAGGTTGTCACTCGAGTGCTTAAAATGCAACTCGAGTGATTTTCTATTGTTTCAAAAATACTTTAATATTACCAAGTGACTCGAGTGAATTTATGGATCACTTGCACATGTTTGCAAGTGATCTCAGATCACTCGAGTAATCTTGTGCTAAGATCAAATCACTCTTGATTCATCTATGAGTGTCTCGTTGAAATTTGCAAGTTAGTACCATTACTTGAGTGATCTTGAAGTATATCACTCGAGTGCTCAAAAGCGTCACTCGAGTAATCTGCTTCAAGCTTTCAAATTCTTATGAGTGATTCTGTCATTTTGAATCACTTGAATGCTTACCCAATCACTAGAGTGCTCTTACATAACTTTAGAATTTTATTGAGTGATTTGTAGAAATCCTTGGAGTGAAAATACATCACTCGAGTGCATCCACTGCCACTCAAGTGATCTTCTTTAATCACTCCAAGTGAAGAATATTCATTCAAGTGATTCGTTGATTCAAGTTTATTTCAGATATAGTTATATCACTCAAGTGTTTGTTTAGAAACTCACTTAATTAACTTGAATCATTAAATCCACTTTCTGTTAGGTTTAATATATCAAGATTTCTTATCAACTCATAATAATATGAGAACTGGAGGCTAAATTCTTGGAAGATGTTTTGGACTTGAATCAAAACAAAGATACTAGATTGCACGTGGAATATCAAAATTTTTCTTCCCTCCAAATTATTATCGAACATTTAACTAGGAGGCCATGATTATGAGACAATTAAATAGGATTTATCAATACTTATTCTGTCTGCTTTATTGCCTTGAAGGTTTCTGTGGACTCTCTTATAAGTGAAAAGCCTCTAGTAAATTGCTGTGCAATGATACAGAATGCATTAAAATTGAAATGTGTCACTATAAAGTTATTATGAATTCTTATCCAAAAAAAAAGGGTTATTATGAAGACAAAAGAAAAAAAAACTTCAAATGAAAATCTCTATGCGTCTATATATTTATATTTGCATCGGTATACAAAAAATGTACAAGTGTCTCTGTCAACACTACAATCTATTTCACTTTCTCAACCATCTTAAAATATTCCGCTTGACTCTAAATGTAAGAGTTTATTAAATAATGTGTTTTAGTACTAAATGTAAGGTCTTAATTCACAAAGTCTTTAAATTTTATAAATTTTTTCCTTAGCTTCCCGATTGGTTGTATAAATTACAGGAGATTATCATCAATAGATATAATGATTACAAGGGTGTATTTTAAGGAACTAACACATACTTATTATAAAGAACTAGATTAATTAGTTTACAACCAGCTTTAGAATGTAACATTATTTGGGATCTGTCCGACCCAAGTCGGTACAGATTAACAAAATCCAATTGTCAAAAAACTTCACCATATGTAGTTTGTTCCAATATGCTTTTTAATGTGAAAAGGACTAAATTGTTTTTTTTTTTTTGGTAAAAAAAAGGAATAAATTGTTGTTACTTGAATAGGTATTTCTCTCATCTTTTTTTTTCGTGGGTTTTTTTTTTTTTTTTGGGGGGGGGGTCCCTGAATAGTAGTTACTGTTTGGACATATAAGCATATTCAAATTTGTTTTTTGGTTTGATACAATCAGTCATAATAAGAATCTTGGGATTGAGCTGCTAGCATCATTTTCATGGAAGAACAAAACCAATCAATTGGTATTTATTTAGGCGTTGATGAGAACTTCATCTGAACAAGAGCGTTGGAACTAAGCCAGGATAGACAATGGAGGGATGTTTTGTACTAATATTCACAGGATGAAAATTCTAATTCATGTAATGGAAGCAGAATCTAGGAAACAGCTACCTTTTTGAACAGCTCATAATCACTACATGAGAAGAAAATTGATGCTTTACATTGTGATCCTAACCCTAATTCTCTTAATCTGAATACTCCGGCCTCATTTTTGAACTATGCAAACTGCATATAATAGGCCTAGCTAATTACAGAATAGAAGCAAGCAGCCTATATGTGTGATGGCCACATCATAGTCAAATCCAATTACAAAATGAAAGTAATCCCAAAGACAAGCATCAATAGATGCGGCTCATCTTGTTTTTCCTGATCCAATGCACTTCTGGCATCTTATTCTTACCAGCAGAGGAAATGTCATGCACGTTAAATCCCAGTCTCACCAATCACCTCCGGCGTGCTGCGCCGATATGATGGTGGGCTTTGCTGTCATTTTTTATCCTGTCAGCATACATTGGAAGGCGAATTATCTCATAAATTTCATTCAACAAGATATCCTGTGTGATGTTGTCTTTTATACTCCGCATAACCTGTAGTATATTTAAGAGAGACGGAAGAAAAGCTGAGCTTCAGGTACAGCTTAAGACAAGAGGAAGAATATAGCTAGAGAGGAGAGGGCCAGATTAGGAACTAGGACCTTCTTAAAAGTATTGATATCATTTGGAGTTGACTTATCTGTCCTGGTTCGCATGTATACCCATTCCTGTTCATTTAAGTCCCAAGAACACTCTATAATCTTCCCGGAATGAAGCAAGGGATCTGAACCATCTGCAAATAGGTCTACCGAGTGAGCAATTACAATGAAACCAGTAAAAAAGAATCAGTCATGAGCTAGAATCCGACTTCACATCAGAACAAATTACAGAGGATATTATTGTTAAAAAATAATCCCAAGACATTCATAGGGACCATTTTTGTCCTAACCAATTATAAGGTAGGCGCTTTCACTGAACACCTGTGACATATGAATATGTGCAACACAGAAATTAACAAAGCCAAAGATATGACTTGCAAGTGTACCATGCAAGAAGGAAGATTACTGATTACATTATCAAAATGAAAGAGTTGGGGGGCATTTCTTTTCTTTTGGGCTTTTAAAGAGAGAGATCTTATCTGACTGACCTCTGAAAGCAACCCTATTCCCTTCCATGAGTTTCTTTTTTCCTCGTTCATGAAGGAAAAGTGACTGACAATCGTCATCAATCTGTCCACAGAAGCAGATACGAATTAGGAAGATCACTAGTAACAAACAGGAAGTGACCAAGAACATGTAAAAAAGCAAGGGAAATCAAACGCAATATCCCAACATTATATGTTACAAGCCGATGATATACCTCAAAGAGAAAATCTACTGAATTCATCTCAGGATATTTCCACTTCAGGAGGCCTTCATGAGTGCGGGGTACATAAGGATCATCCCAACCCTGACAATTAGTACCATCAGTAAGGACCTAAATTCAATTTTAAAAACAAGAAAAGAAAAGTAGAACACTATAAGCCCTGAAGGTATTCATTGTCATGCAGTAGTATGCATATCCTGATGTGACAGCCAATGAAAGCAAAGTAAATACCCTAAAAGGTTGGCATTGAAACAGAAACAAATTATCAACTTAGCAGATAACAGGGGGGGCTGATTCTCATGTTTAAGTACATTGACACTGATCCAAAACCCACCTGAAATACAAGGCCATCTGCATCATGTGAGAGTTTCTTAATGAATTCATTTAAAAGCTTTGTAACGGTAGACAGCAACCAAAAATCTTTCCTCCTCACCTAATTAAAAATACAAGTATATTAATAGACAAGTTAGATGGAAAAGAAAATGACATGAAGATTAAACCTATGTAGCACCGACACGTGAAAATTTCTGATTTAAACGTATCCAATACACGTATGACACGGACACGCATATAACACGAAAAATCGCAAATCGGAAGGTTAAACGGTTTCAAAAACTGAAGGGCGTAATTGTTGGATTGGAAAGAGCCAGAGTTCTCAGGTAGCCGGTGGCAAGCACTCTGGATCTGACGGAGAGGGCGATGTCTGAGACGTGCCAGCAATATTGAGTCAATTGGCCAAGATGAACCCCCGACACAAACCATCTCGGTTCAGGTCTGTGAGGAGAGAAGTAGGGAAGAGTGAGTGATTATGATTATTTGATAGCATCTTGTGTCCAGATGTGATGAAAAGAAATGAAAAAGGATGCGGGATGGGAATAGGGGAACGCTGAAAGGGGATGATGATTAAGATCGTAAATATTGTGAACATTATGGTTATTTCTAATTAGGGGCAGTCGGTGGAGTTCAAAGATCCACAAATTCATATCAAACCCAAATGAAATGAAGAAGCCACCAATAGCATGTTGTTCCCACAGTGTGTATATGGTTTATCCAACCATACCTAATTTTTCCAGCTATACCATCTTACAATTTTCTTTTTATTATATTTTTTCAATGTCAAATACTCTTTATATTAAAAATATTATTTAATACTATGACGTATCGAAATATTAGTATTTTTGAAATAACGTATCAACATCGCGTGTTGGGAGCATATCGAAAATGCCGTGTCGGTATCGGTGCTACATAGGATTAAACACTGTTCAATCTAAGGTTAGTGATGCATACCCTGAATGGTTCCAGGTCATATCTATAATAAGGATTTCTGCTCTGGCATGTATTATGTCGTTCCTGATTTCTAGGTTCAATCACTTCTTTCTCAAGCATCTTCCACCGTTCATAGAATGGTCGCTGGAACAAAATTTAAAATTTTAAACACAACAAACAAGGTGTAGTTCTTTTTATAGAAAAATCAACAAAATAAGAAAACATATTACATGTTATTAAACATACAATAATAATATTAAAAACAAGCTTAGGATGGAAAGGAAATTTCAGTCAGGCAGGACGAATATCCACATGTAAAGACAATTTCAAGGCAGTAAAGCCTTGGACAAAAAATGAGAGATGTGGCATATCATTGATTGCTAATTTATGCAACCAGATATTCCCCTCTGCAATAATAAATGTCTAAAGGCTTCTTTGCTAGGGGACGGTTGATAGAATCAGACTATACATAATATGAAAGGAAATAGGAATTTAATATAGAAAATTAGTGAGTACTGAGGATATTGAACACTTTGCCTCTGATAAACCACAAAATTATACATACGTAGCATATGCCTGGCTCTTCTAATTGAAGCAATCCATTGTTTCTATGTAGTACAGAGCTAACAAAAAAGATAACAAACAGGTTGAACACCCAAGAAAGAAGAAAACAAAAGTATTTATTATATTTACTTTTTACAAAGCATGAAGGAAACACAGTTCTCTTCATCCCCTACCCGGATCCAAGAAAAATAAGAGAGCATATTGATCTTGAAAATGCCAGAGAAGCAACAAGTACATTTAGATTGCAACATAAGGTTCTGTTTTGCTAACATATGAAGGGAGCTAGACAATCTAGTGGGAAGTCCTTAAGAATCCATCTACAGGTTCAGTTGACAATGAGTACCACCCGATCAAGAATAAACCTGGAAATTGAGTTTAGTTGTATGGCAAATCTAGTACATTTTAATATTTTAGTAATGAATCACGAAGTTAGAGATAACAGCAAGACGGGAACATAAATTTTTCCTCCACAAGTATGAACCATTATTAGTTAAAAGCAACAAGTGGGCATCAAGCATCATAATGAGATGAGTTGAGAACCAAACCTCTATTACTGACACATGGTTAATTGCTATCATATCATATATGAGATATCTCCTCTCTTGTTTCTGCGAATCAGGCAATGTATCAATTATCATCTCCCCATCAAGTAATGTGTAGTGGTGGGTCTTCTCAGCCAAACCCTTAAAGCCAAATGGAACAATATGTCAATTTGGGCATCAATAAATTAAAACAACTCTGACAACCACTCCCAGGAACTTCCAGTACAAAGTTGCACACATACATCATTTGAGCCTCTGCAGGGAAACCTCATTTGTACCCTTCGAAAATTGAAACTTCTATCAATCAAGTAACACCCGTCCATAGTTATTAGCATCATATATCTTGTTCCATCAGCTTTCCATGTTGCATAATAATAACGCTGTCGTAGTAATTGTAAATTTTCCCTGCAATTTTAACACAAGCAAATCTAATTAAAAGATAAGGAGTGAGGCATTGGAAATAACTTCTGCAATCAACTAAACAATTACCACAAGTAAAATATAAAAACTATGGATGTATATGGATAGATGACAAATCTGAAGGTGAAGAAATGCACTTGAAGATGTGGACATTACTCTCAAACCAATAAACCACATATTCTCATAAACTGTGCCTTACCACAAAGTCAACCCGCTCCCCCCCAAAAAACAATCTTGTTAAGAACCCCAAGAAATTTGTTGGAACTGATCCAAAGTGCAACATTGTCTAAAATACCAAAGAGCCTGTTTGAAGGGCGACTCAATGATGAACAATGAAGAAAAAACTAGGGCAAAGTTTCTAAATCAGATTTCCACATGATACACATAAAGAGAAATGGTTGAGTCTATCAAATCAGCATATCTTCAGTGTTTATCTTTCTAATATTGCAGTCAGAAACAAGGGATTTGACAGAGGAGCTTTAAATTTGCAAATTTTCTTATCAATTACAAACCTGATTCTGTCTACAGTAATTTCTCCCGAGGCAAAATGGCTTCAACCATTTCCTTTGGAGCCTTATTCTTTATGGCATAGGTTAACTAGCAACAAATTGGAAGTCAACAGATTAGTTGGGATGTTATTCAGGAATTGGTGCTATTCACACGCTACCTTAGAAGTTCATCTTTCTGGTATATATCTTGGAATGGTACTTGATTGAAATTTTGGAAAGACCAATCATTTGCCCTGGAATTATTATTTCTGATTTTGTAGTTTGAATTATTTCCACTTTTCCTTTTAGATTGGAATCTAGATTATTCAGGATTACACAATTGTCATTTCATGATCAACTTTCCATTAAACACCCATTTGCCCAAAGCGTTTCTTTGCTCAACTGCTCTGGGTAGATCAAGGATGCAAGGTAAAGGCTGTTATTTGGACTGGAGCACTCAATAAAATTACCAAGTGAGTTCGACTCAAAGGCCAAATAAGGCTATTTAATCATATATTTGATTTGTTAGTTACCAAGGTTTAGAAACAAGAGATAATCAGCACGCTGAAATAGCACAAGAGACTGGAAGTAGGCTGTTCGACATCTTTAATGATCACTGGGTTTATGCTCATTCTTTTCATCAAATTCTACTATTAAATTTAAAAGATTAAAAAAAGTATACATCAAAACATAATATGCTACTGATTCAAATAAAAAATAAAAGTGAAATAACCAAAAATTTAAATTGCCTACAGACCTATTAAGAGAAACTGGGTGTGAACCTGGAAAATGTGCATGTGATCTAGCCTGCACACAGAGAATTAGTAAAAGTGGTTCATAATTAGCTTAATCAGTACATGGAAATCATCAATATAATGATTTTTTTTTTTTGTTTTGGGTGGGGGGGTTACGGAGCAAGATGCTGGCTGGAAGTCCTTGAATCCAAATATCTATCAGTGTATAATATAAAACTATAAAAAGTCACACTGTTCACAAGTCATTAACAGTATGACTCACCTTAGCCTTGTGCAAAGCATCAAAACCCGCATTATTATTTTAATAAATATAGCATAACATATTGTATTTAAGATAGCTGATTAGCTCATAGAATCATGATTATGAAAAATTAAAAAGATCCATTTCAGAAAGGAAATATCAGCTGTTCCTAGAGAAAGAACATGAAACACTGCAGGCTTCGGACACCAAAATAGCACAAATTATCCAAACAAAAAATATCTTCCTGAGTATTGGTCCTCACGTCAAACCACCAACGAATCTCTATCAATATACACATCACAACAAGAACAGCTAAAACATAATTAAAAGTATGCATAAGATACTGCCAACGAAATCAACAATGAAATATAATAACTCAGGACCACAATAGAAAATATGAATTGCACTGGAACAAGCACTTGCAGTATACATGCCATCAATCAATTTATCAGAATATAGTTAAATAAAAATAGATATATACAGAATAATAACCAACAATTTTCATTGTATTATTTCCATATCCAAATTCTCAACACAGGATGATTGTGAACAGTATCCCACATGGAAACCAACACTTTAAATGGCTTACCCCATAATTCAATTTAAGTGATTGATAACAGAAATGTCGAAATCCATCTTGTTGATCAATAGGTATTTCATCTCCCAAAACATCATCATTAGTCATTATTGCGTCTGTCTCATGGTTCTCCTGAGATCATTGAAACACAAATTAACATTATTTTAATAAAAAAAAAAAAGCCATGTGCTAGCTATTTTACTGAAAGGTCCCATCAGATATGAACAAGCATCTTACGCATGAAACTAGTTGACAACTAAGCATAGAAAAATAATGAAGTACTATAACATATTGTTGGAGATCCACAAGATGTACATTGTTGGTCCTTAGCCTATTAGAGTTTTATTTTTCACCTGTTCTTATCAGTTTTAAATTGTTCAGTTCAGATATATATGAGTGGTTATTTCAGTTATGATTATTTGTTTAGATTCCTGGATTTGGGCAAAAATCTAAGTCTGACTGCTGCCATCCTACAAGGGCCTGATATGCTTCACTAATTGAGTTGAATGGGGAGTTATCTACCGGTTTTGATCACATATTACAGGCCGACAATGGACTTCACATTCAAAATATGATCAACAATCATCAAAATAATGTACAACATTAGCTATCTTAGATGACCCTTTACTTGCCAGGACTCGGATTCCCTCCTCCCACCTTTTCCTCCAACTCTCCTCCTACTTTCTCCACCTTGAGAATTAATATTCAACAGCTGAGTAATTATAAAATTATTATAATACTAAAAAATAAATAAATTGTTAAAATTTGACATGAACAGTTCAGAATTGCTCTGGAAAAAAGTAGGGAAAATTCACTTTAAAATATTTTTCTTCACTATAGTTCTGAATTGTTCATATCAAATTTTAATAGTTTAAATGTATTCATTCATCTATTATTTTTTTAATATTATAATAATAGTTTTATAATATGTTAAATCTCAGTCGTTAAAGAATAAATCTAAGGGGGAAAGGTAGACAGAGAGGAGGGGGAGGTGGGAGGTGGGAGGTGGGAGGAGGGAAGACAAGTCCTGCTTGCTACAGCCTATAGGTATGTTGCTTGTGCTTGGAGGAGTAAAAAATGAACAAGTGGAAAATGAGGAGACGGAAAGAGATGTATGCAATGACTTTCTAAGAAAGTATCCTGCATCACCCACTCGCCTTGGTTTAAGAAGGCATTTAAAAGGCGGCAGATAATAGTAAAAGCCAAAATATAATAAATTCACTTCGTAAATTATCCATACATGAGGAGGGTCTGGCAATCCATCATCATCACCATCATCATCAGGCATTGCTTCCCCATTAAGATCAAATTCAGAGGATCTCTTCCACTCTGGTGTAGGAGGACAAACTACCATTTCAGGCTTTTTTTCATGATAGAAAGTGTACAAAGCATCAATATAATCAGGTTTATAAATTCCCGGGGGGCGTGCTTCAGAAAATATTTTTATTGCCTGCAGAACAGTCAAAGTTAACAAACAGAAAACAGAACTTCAAACATCAGTGCATGCTGTGTGTATGTGCATGTGAGTGAGAGAGAGAGAGAGTTACAAACCTGGGTGACAGACATAGGCATAGAGCGCATAAGATAATGAACAATCATGTACCCAGTGCGATTATGTCCATGCGTACAATGGACAAGTATATACTTCTTTGCTTGTTTTTGACGTGATAGAAATTGAGTAACCTAAAATTGCAGATAATCACATGTTTAAAGATTTGTAAACATAGTTTTGATAAAATAACAAGGAGAAAGTCAGTAATTGAGGTTTCCAAAAAGTCAAACAAAGCACTCAAGAAATTTAATTTTACGTGTTGGCCATAAACAAAAAAGAAACCTGATTTTTCTACTCTTATGATTTTCACACGTAATCAAATGCAAGCTTAAATACAATTAAAACATTATAAAAAGCCATCACGATTCTACATAGATGTATCAAGAGGAGACAAGTTTGTGCCAGTTAAGTTTTCCAGCATCTACTAGAGAATCAATTGTAGCTTACATTTATCTTCAAACATGAATTAATCCAAAAAATAATGCTTACACAAGATTTTGTTTTGGCGAAAAAAATGTGTCGAAACTACAAAACAAAATATCTTGAAACTACCAGGAACCCCCTTCCAAGGTGCATTAGTGAGGTAACAATAGATATGTTTCTACAAGCAGTGAACGACACAAATGTCTACCATAGAAAGAACAAAAAAATTCACATTCTTCAAACTAACTCAGGGAAACAAGAACATAAGAATGAAACAAACCTCGTGGACAAATTGATTCACAGACAAATTGTCGGGTACAGAATCACGCCCCTTGCATTGAATCTAAACCATAAAAATGATCTTAAAATATTAGAACCAGAAAAAGGCACCATACTTTTTCGAGACATAATTAAAAAGGCTCAGAAAAGAAAATTGCCCGCTATAAACCTTAATATGCTTGATACCCTCTTTCTTCAGATCTGAAACTGGATAGTAACGAGTAGTATTCGTCAGATCAATCACCAAGCCAAGCTGCAAATCATAAGATAATGGAAAAGGCAATCAGGAAGTAGCAAAAGGTGTCAACATACAAAGTCGAGTATTAATTTTTTTTTAATGCTGAAAACAGAAGTATAAATAGCAACTCCATAAACAAATCCATAGAGGGATCTTTTTTGCTTCTGCTCCCCCTTTCATACTCTTACTAACTCATAAAATTGAATGAAAAATCCAATTATACCCTACAAGAGAATATGTGCAGGACCAACAATGAACAAGAAACCATTTAGCAAGCAAACCACACATTTTATATATTCTACTTACTTTTCTCCCAAGAACTCTTTGTTGATGTATCACTTGTTTAAACGAGTATCTTCGACCAGGAGCAATACAGTCATTGAATGATTCGCCAAGTGGAACTTTGGAAGGTATCATGCAATATATTTCCTGACCAAATGAAGGGCAATCCAACCACCCTTCAGGTGAACCAAAAATATAATAATTCAGGATCACTTGTTAACTTACACATACAACTATTGGTAATCTGTCACATAAGACACATTCCAGTAATCTCCAATAACACTTAAGCAAAGCACAAATTGCCCATCCGTCTGCCGTGGTCGAACAGAACAAAGTCAAATAATATCATATATCCACTTCTATCAACCCCTCCCCACTGCCCCAAAAGAAAAGACAATAAACAACATGGATAAAGTACATAACAGAAAACATGAGCCCCTCCCTAAATGAAAGCTGAAACTAACGAAAACATCTGCTGTTTTAACTCGAGGTTTCCAATCCCTTCAAAGACCCACCAGACCCACCTCCCTAGGAGAGCCCATATATTATTGATATTATATAATTGGAAAGCTTGGTCAATTCATCAATTGACGTCTAGTGCTGTGATATAGATCCTTTAATATCAATTTATATTCTTGATAATTGTTGGATTGACATTTGTAGTAAATTAATATACTTAATTTATGACAGAAAGCAGTAATTCAATAAGGCACATTAACCCGGACGCTTCAAAGCACTGGCCTGGATGTAAAAGTACAATTTATACAAGGTAATGACACGCTCTTAAAAGTTACATGAATTGCATATCACATTAGAAAACTCAAGAGTCAAGACAAAAGAAAAGTGCAATCTAGAATATTAATTCATATAGTATTTAATCAGGTAGTAAACTTGACAAAGTAATTATCTGGATTGTACACTTCAGAAAACAGAAGTGCTGTTATGAAATTACTGGAAGGACATATGGTTGCAACCAAATTACTAAGTACCACCATCAAGGCAGCAATTTACCTGGTGGAAGCCTACTTTTATCATATGACTTAAGATACTTTGCATTAAATGTCTGATCATAACTAGTTGCTGACTGTGATACATGGGCAGGTCTATCATCTGCCCGTTCTCTTTTCAACCGCCTTTTCCTTTCTTCACGCTCCTGAAAAGAAGCAGGAAAAAAGCCATTACACACTGGTGAAAAACACAACACATGGACAGAGAAAACACATTTGAAATTCGAATGTTTATGAATAGTTTTTTCATGAATGCTTATTAACAACTTTTATCCAAAAATAAAAGGCGTCAGATATCATTAGATGGCCAAAGAAAAAAAATTGTTGTAGGGGATTTTGGGAATTTTGATACTATTGATACTTTATTTAACAAGGGAATCAGTTACGCCTCTGTACTGTGGAACGGAAAGAGGAAAATCACAAAAAGAAACCAATTAACTGAGCTATGGCTGATGACTGCAAGAAAAAACACTGATAATACTGAAAATAACAAATAAAAAGCAAAGCAAGACTGGTAAGCCTAACTTTTGAGAGGCCCTCTCCAAAACAAGCAACCAATTGTCCTACCTCAACCTACTGGCACAACAACAACAAGCTTTCTTGATTGCACAACACCATTATGCTCTATTTACATCCAACTCTTCTGATATATTATTCACCAATAAATCTTGATTCATAACTTCCTTGAATATCATTCTTTGTCCCCCTGCATCTCAACCAACTGGCACAATCCCCTAAAAACATACTGCCTGCCCTCACACTCTGACATCAGAAAACCACAATTAGGTGCTCTAAGGCTGCTCTTCATACTCGGCCCATTGTTTTATCAGGACTGCAATCAGTTTTGATTTCATTAAATGAGAAATACTAAAAGCCAATTATTGGGATTTACGTTTCCCACTTATTTTCTCTGTTTCTCAAAAGTAGTTATCACTTCAGTCTCCCAATCAACTTCAGTGTGTTGGAGTCATCCATCCTAAGCTAGTTTCAACTCATAATTTTATTGACTCAGATATTATGCATCAGTTGAAATTGAGCACAACAATTTTGGGGGGATCAAATTAACGTCCTTTCACAATGACAAGACAACTTGAAGCATTTTCATTATGCACTCTATCAATACAACAAACCAGATGCATGCTCAATATCTAAGAGCATTTTAAGGCAAGCATCAGAATGGATTCCGGCAAAAGTTACTTCGCGTACATGGAATTGCATAGATATATGCAAGTATATGAAAAGGCTGTTTATTAGATACATTTACTGCAACTATTGTATTATATTATAGTTATTGATTATTGATGCGGTTTCTAATTGAGGCAAGATATATAATAATTTAACTCATTCAATTTCCATCAGCTGTCACAAAATTACAACATATGATTGATATTTTTCCAGGCCAACTACTGATAACCGCCAAATGTGCAATATTATGTAAGACGTATACTCCTATCCAAGATTTGGAAACAACGGAAGACCAACTTTGCAGAAAAAATGTCTCTTCCCATAACCAGGGACACAGAAAAAGTAAGCACCAACATTGCCTCCATTTAAGAAAAATAAATGACTAATAAAGGTTCCAACTAAATAGGAAAAAATTGTTGTAATAGCTTCATCCCAATAATTGATAATTTCCAGTGAATCATGCACGAGAACCTACTTAAAAAATGAGATAGGAGGGGAAGGGCTAAAATATAAAAGAGGAAGAAATTGTACCCGGCGTGCTATATCAACTGCAGTTTCTATGCGTTCTTCTGGTTGGATATACTGTTCTATATGCCTCTCAAAAATATCCTCATCCTCCTCGGGCACCGGTGAGGCATTCAAGTCCATAGAGACAATCATTAAGAACCAAGCAACATTCGCTGCAGTAGAATACTTACAGCCCACAGTGACCTTAGTATGTCAGAAGTTATAATCCTTTTGCCTGCATCATTTAAATAGCCAACCATCACATCCACATGTCCAACACGACAAAGTGTTACTAACATATTATACCGGCATATTGTTCAAAAACCAGTTCCACGAAATGACCGAAATTGCCATGTTTTTTACAACCATATGAAACAGAGCAGAAAAATCAATTTTTTGGTCCTCCCTACCAACCGAGAACAGTCCCCGTTGAAATCAGCGTTCTCTTCGCAATCCAATTAACAAAATCACGCAAATACAATAAAAATCTTCCCCATTTCTTTTCCTTGCATCCCCATTTCCAACGAATGAAACCTTAGCAGAATCAGCGCAAAATACTCAACCCCTAGGTAGCAAATCTCGCGCCAGAAATACAGCATACTAGGACAACAGAGAAGGAAAAGCGCAGAAGAGTGGCAAACCTCGATAGACACAAGAATTGAATGACTAATTCCCCCGTGAAATGACGACACTCCTCGCTCCCAGAGTGCGAGTAAAACCCCTCCTATCGGATCGAAAAATGAGGCTCGCTTGATCACAGTGACTGAGAGTTAATGCAATCAAGTTTCAATTAAAAAGAAAAAAGAAAAATCATGAAAAAACCCTACAATTGCGGTAACGAGTGCTCGTTCTTCATCACTGAGAGTTCACATCGGACACCAAAGAGAAACAGAAATAAGGGGGAACGAAAAGGTTAGATTTGAGAGAAGTAAAGGTTGGCGTTGCCTTTGTTCCATCAATGAATGAATCAATCAATCAAGCCATGTGACGAAGAGAGGAAGAGAACAACGAAGGCAGGCATAGGCACACGAGGAGAGATAAAAGCACGCGAAGCTGAGAGATTTCAGAAATTAATTTTTAAGACTTAATTTTAAATACGCACCTCAATTGCATAATTTCTTTTGATTAGCTAAATTACCATAACTAACTAACTATCCCTTTGGTAAAGAAATAGTGCAGAGAATCATTATTTTCTAAATAATTTATCGAAAAGAAAAACAAGAGAAAATCCCTTTAAAATTCAAAAATATCAAGAAAATATTAAAAAAAAGTCTCACAAAAAATTATGATGTCACAAAAATTTTGTTAACAATTTGTTAGTAGAGTATCAACAACTTCATCTGTGAGTTTAAAAATTCTTTAAAATTTTTATGACATCACAAGTATCTGTAAAAAAAAAAATTGATATTTTTTTGGTCCTTAAGACCTTGAAAGAATTTTTCCAAAAAAGAAACATGTAATTTCTTCTAAAGTTAAAATATATAAAAGCCCCTAACTTTATATATTATATTATATAACTTCCATAATATCTAAAACTTTAAAATAACCTTTCATAAACTTTTACATTCATAATTTTATATAGATAACTCATGACCTAGTTTTTGAGAAATTAATAATACATGAGTTATCTATATAAAATTTCTCAAATACAACTAGTTTTTATTTACAATTTATATGTAGGTGACTTAGAATTGAAGGAGTTTGTTTCCATAAGTCAAAGTTTGAGAAGTTAAATGAATAGACACATATAAAATAAGAAGTTTAAGAGGGTGTGAAATTGATAAATAATTTGCTGTATGCCTAGATTTAAAAATTATGGGAATTTATTATCATTTAGAAGATTCAATATGATGAAACCTTTTTTAATGTTTTATTTTTTTGCCAGAACTTTTTTAATGTTTTCATTTTCCAAATATATGCAAGCCCATGTCAATTGTGCCCTCAATTAACTCTCTGTTTGGAAAAGAATTAGGGAAAAATAATATTATAAGAGAAAACTCCCAAAATAGTGAACTTAACAAATTTTTTTTCTTAGTATTTTATCTCATCCATTTCCCTCTCACTTTTTCTTTCATCTAAACATACGAGTTAAAAAAAATAAAGTAACAACAATGAACTCAAAATGATTGTGTATATTTTTAACATTAACTCCACAACTTACTAAAATATTGTTTAAGAATAAAAATGGGGGTAAAATTATTTTTAAGAATGAAAATGATAGAGTATCTGATATCCCACACTACTTCTCTCATCTTTAATATAAGACCTATTTATGAAGTTAATCTTGTTTCTAAATATAATACTTATTTTTCATATTTATCAATATTTTTTTCATTTACCCATATTGATGCTTCCAAACAATAATTTAAAAAAAATTGCATAAATTAAGAAAATGATTATGGTATTTTAAAAAATACATATCATTTTAACTAACTTAACTAACTTTCTTAATCCAATTATGTAAAATTTCCTTTTCTGATTTAAAATTGAATCATATAACTTTTAATACTTCTCTCTTTGGAAAACTTATTTCTCAACTTAGTGTGAGGATCGATCTTCTCTTCATCTATACTGGTAAATTTGCTATAAAACATAATCAGAGTCCATATTGATGTTCTGATTTAATATGAGAATTTTAATGATTTGATTCAATTCCACATACTCTCGAAATTCTTCAAACTTAGTAGTTTATATACTCTTTCTATTAGAACAGTTTTTATTTGTGACAAATATATTTAATGACTAAAATGCCTATCCTTGTTTAATAATTAAATAAGCAATTTAACGAAATTTATTATTAAGACAAAAAATTCATGGTTAAATACACTAAAAATTTATATATGTGACTATTACATTCTGTCCATCTTATTGCCAAATTTAGAATGTATGACTGCCAAATAAAATAAATCGTCTATTTCATAAGCATTTTATTTGTTGTGTAAATTTTCTAAAGAAGGACCTTAATTTTACAAAATATTTTCATAAATTTCAAAGGGTTAAGGTGCTAAAATAATATTCAAATTATATCAAAAGTACAAAAACAACTATAAACTATTTTTTAGAGTAAAAGTTACAATGAACTTTTAAAATTGAGGCAAAATTGTTAAACCCAACCAACTTTCATCTATAATAATAGGAAAATTCAATCTTTTAGCCCTAGAAGTTATTACCCACTTATAACCCAGTCCCTAAACTTTTGACTCTTTTGCATCTTAGTCTTGATTTTTTGAGACATCCTTTATGGCAAAAAAATGTTAAAATACAATTAAAAATTGTTTTGGTAGATTTTACATAAATTAAAAAAATAAAAAAAATAGCATCTCATCCCCACCAACTTGCATCCTCCCTCTGCCTCTATTTTCTAAAAACCTTGCTGGGCACCCGCGGCTCCATGACAAATCCTTCTGAAGCACTAGGTGATTGCGAACAAATCAGAAGAACAAGTTGAAGCCATTTATTATATTTTTAACTCTAATAAAGCACCCAAGTATGTAAGAAAAAACCATTGTGGAAAAAGAGATTTATTAACTTTTGAATAATAAATGATGAATAACCTTTTTAACAAGATGATATTAGGAAAAGTTGAAGCACACCCACTTCACAACATACTCGACGCACAATCTCTCTTGTTCATAATATATAGAGTTATAGATCCTTAACACGACACTTATAATTTTGAAGGTTCTTTAATATAAAAACATTGATCTCACCTGTTGTTTGAAAGGAGCTCCTAAAGGATCTTCCATTGACAATATAGATGCCTAGTGGGGTTTCTGGAAAACAAAGGCGAAAAGGGAAGCGAGTTGGTGGGAAAGGAGATGTTGTTTTTTATTTTTTTTTAATTTATGTAAAATATACCTAAGAAATTTTTAATAGCATTTTACCTTTTTTTTTGCCGCATAAGATGACTTAGAAACATCAGGAATAGATTTGCAAGCAAGTCAAAAATTTAAAAACTAAGTTATAAGGGTGTTTAACTTTAAAGACCAAAAGATTAATTTTTTTTATTGTTATAGATTGTAGTTAGTTGGGTTCAACAATTTTACCCCAATTTTAAACGTTCATGGTAACTTTTACTTCAAAAAAATAATATCCGTTATGTTTACCATTTTGGTAAAAGTTAAAAATTATTTTAACCCCTTAGCCCTAAATTAAAACAATTAATCTACAAATAACTAGTTATCATGATGCCTACGAATTTCCTCAAGTCTATTCAAAGTCCCACCTGATGAGTGCCTCTTGCTGAATAGCAAGAAATACAATTGCTTGTAATTTGTTGGCCAACAAAAACAAATATCTAACAATCAATTTGTGCATGTTTATTTTTATTTATTGGGTAAGTTCAAACCCTGAGTATAAGTGTGTATATAATATTCTTTTAGTCACATATTTAAAAAATTGATCTTGGTAAAAAATAAAAGATAAATTTGTGATATTTTTCAATATTTTATTAATGGGAGAAGGAGCAAAAATGCACATGAAGTTTACCTGTGGGAGCGCTCAGCACCATGAAGTTTTTTTTGGCTCAAAAATGCACATGCAGTTACAATAAGGGAGCAAAAGTGACACAAACCCAATAGCCTATGGATGTTGACCGTTAAGTAGTAACGGTTGACCGTTAAGTAGTAACGGTTGACCGTTATGGCTTATGTGGAAAATAAATTGGAGAGAGAAGTGGCCAAATGGCAAGAAAAAAGCTGACTAGGATGGTGACTGTGCAATGTCTATCAGATTGGGGGGAAAATTTTCTGATAAACCCTTCCTTCGGCCACGCTGGGTGAAGAGAATGAGGAAAGAAACCTAAATCGAATCAATCGAAAATGAGGGACGTGATCTGAAATCAAAATCGAAGGAAATCACCGAAAGGGTAATGAGGTAGCTCACTTCAAATCAGTTCGACACGAACTGTGCATGAAAGAGCTAGAACAATCGGCGCGACGTGGGTTCGTTCTTATTTTCGGCATAGAAATTCTTTCCATATCTCTTGGCTGAACTCGAACTCATTGCTCCTTCGGTATGTATTTTGAACCTAAAATTTGACTTCGATTTTGCAAATTGTTGAGGGATATTTTATTTATTTTGAACATAGCATTTTGTATCTGAGCTTTAGGATTGTGATTATGATTTTCATTGCTTTGTCTTGTTGCTATTCTGCTAGTCAAATTTGGCTTCTGCTGCCTTTAAATTCGAATAAAGGCAATCGATATGCGTAATGGCCTACATTTATCAGGAGAAGACTAAATTACTCTGTTTCTCTGCTTCATTAATTTCAAAACGAGAGAATTATGAACTCAATTACCTTTAAAAAGCTTGTCCTCTAAATTGCCCCTTTCCATGTATTCATATACCAGTAAGCTGTTCTCATCTTTACAACAATACCCAATTAGGTTCACCAGATTTGGATGCTTCAACTGCCCCAGAAACATAGCTTCTGCCCATTCAATTTAATTTCATCACTTGATCAGAAAAACACATGCTTTATTATTATCACTTAATTTTCATTTCATTCAATAATGTAGGGGCTTACCAACCACTCTATGGCCTTGTTTCCCATCTAAGTCTAAAACCTTAACTGCCACAACTTGAGGTTTTAATCCACGCCTAAGCTTGTCTTCAATAATGTTAGTGATCTCTTGAAGCTCCTTGTAGGTGAAAACATGAAGAAGCTGATTTAGTATTTGTTTGATGGCGCATATATGTGTGTATATTTATGTGGTTTTTAATTTAGACAAATAATATTGCATTAATTGTCATATGTGTGTGTTTGCCATGTGTTTGTCTATGCACAATGTCAAAGGAATTTGAAATCGATAGGTTGTTGGATGGCTTCGTCTTCAACATTGACGACAGGAAGAAACAAGAAAACGAGAAGGAAGGTGGTTTTGGTGAGAAGACCTAGTCGCGAGGAACAATATGAAAGTGCAGTGCGGTATTGCCATCACAATCTGTTGGCTCCTAGGTGGACGTCCTGGTCAGAAGGAAACCTAGGTAGGAGGTTTTATGGGTGCCGGAATTACTATGAGGTAAGGCTTGTTAGATGTGGGACGAACTTTTTAGTTGTGTGGGTTGTTCATTTCTAACTATTGGTTATGAAATTTCGTAGGATGGTGGGTGTGGATATTTTGAATGGCACGATGGTGTGTTTGGGGAAAGGGAAAATGAAGTTATCAAAGATCTACTTAATGACATAGACAAGCTATATGAGGAGAACAAGGAACTTAAAAAAGGGAATGCATGTGTGAAGTGGTATGAAGAGCTTGTTACACTTGAAGGTAAAGTGAAGAAGATGAAATCTGAACATTCAGTGAAAGAAAGTGAAGTGAAGAAGGTGCAATGCAAGTTCAAACTTGCACTAACAACATTGTCACTAACTTGGATGTTGTTTGTGTTAATGTATTTGTACCCATTGATGTTTACTTTTGTTGTGGTTGTGAAAGTATAGACAAAGTTCTAGTAACGTACTTATTGATGCTAATATGTTGTCAATGTTTTTAGTGTAACGTATTTGTGTAATGTTAATTTACTTTTTCATCTACTGATATATATATATATATGGACAAGTAAAGTTCAAGAATTGTAAGAGTGTGTTTTATTTCAATTCTTGTTGGTTTATCCTCATCTATGACCACAAGAAAAAGTAGCATTATGTTTATTTTTATGGAACATAATGCTACTGTTATCCTCAAGTTGTTGCCCATTCTGACAAAGGGAGATCAACATTATCCTTAAGTTAAATATATTTGGGACCAAGAGAATGTCTGCCAATAATGAAGTTGAATAATGAACAATGATTTCAGTAGAGATGAGGAACCAAAAAACTGAAACAATTGATCTATGTAAAGCCAACTATAATTCATCATTGTACATTGATGAGCCGTACATTGGTGAGCAGATTTTTATCCACAAAAGAAGCTAATTTGAGGAGCTAAAGAAAGTCAAGAAGAGAAGCCGACAAGGAAAGCAAAAAAGGCACCGAGGGCGCCAACTCAGTACAAAAGTTGGCGCCCAAGGCACCAACTTTCTGAATGGCACTAGAAAGTTGGCGCCCTGGGCGCCGGTTTGGCTCCCAAGTTATAAAACATATAAGAAGCAAAAAAATGACAATGTTGCTCTCCCACTGCATGTTACAACTATATATTTAATCCACTATAATCCACATATAAGAAGCCTCCCACAGTCAAGTGAAATGAACAATACTGCAGGTTACATAGAACAATTGTCTAAGACATACAAAAATAATCACAATGTTGAGCCGAAAACATTACAAAAATAACACTTTGGTCTTTACAGTTTTTCTAGCAAAAAAATTACAAAACCCAACGCTATACATGTGTACACATAGCCCTCATCAATAGCCTTCTTTCCTTTGTCGTTGTTGGTCCGAAAACGTGATAAGAGCAGCGGGGTCGTGAGACATGGTTCTCCTTGCCATTGTAGACCTCGAGGTTGAAATGGAAGGTCGGCTGGTGGAGCAACAGTGAGTGATTGGGGTTGCAACGATATGGATCTTGAACCTGCTGGCTCACTGGAGTTACTTCCTCAAGACAACCTCATTTCCCTCTCATTTGGAATGGCAAACTGAGTTTGGGGATCAGCATTCCTGCGTATATAGTCATTGGATGTTCCCTCTTTGATAACAATTTCAGAATTAAGACCAGGCTGCAATTAGCAAGTAACATAATCTTATACATTGAAACAGCAAGTACAAATCGAAACTGATAAATTGAAAGGCTTTTTATAAAATCTTGTAAATAAATTCAGTCAAGTGGAGATGACTTACATTGTAAACAGTACGCCCAGTGGTCTCGTCAAATCTGATCCCAAACCCATATCCACCTCTTGCATGCCTAGTGGAGGTCCTTCTTGAAATAGAGGGTTGTGAATGTAGTGTTTGACGGGGCTGTTGAGAGGTGGGGGAATATGATGGTAATTGTTGTTGGTCTTCTTGTGTTGGTTGAGGGGGCTGTTGAGAGGTGGGGGAAGGGGATGGTAATTGTTCTTGGGTGTATTGTGTGGGTTCAGGGTGCTGTTGCTTGGACATGCGCCTAGCCGCTGGTGCATTCACATGTTGCTGAACAAACAAAAATGGTATGAAACTATACTACTCAAAAGAAGCAAACAACAAAATTTATTTCTTAGTGATTAAAACAAAGTCATTATTATGGAGTCTATATATGATCTGTACGCACAAAGCCAAATGGGGGTTCTAAATTTACCAAAATCTGCACAAGACGTGTAACAAACACTTTCCGTTCACAACCACAAAGGAAGAAAATCAAACTTGGACAAAGGCACTCTCAGTTACAGAATCAAAACTACACAATATATATACATAACAAACACCTATTTACATTTTCAGTTAAGCCACAAATGGGAAACAATGATTCAATTAATAGCCCTAAAAACAAAATAAAAAATAAGTAGCAGAGATGCCGCAGATCTAACTATTTGTTAGAGCAATATTGAATTTTTCTTATTAACTAGAAGCCAGACAAAACAGTAAAAATAGTAGGGGGAAAAAACCAAAGGTGGAGACCCAAAGGCTACAAGCAAAGCATTTGTTTTTCCTGTATTGTACAGATTGAAGAAGCAGTGACACCAAAAGTAGCAAACATGGTGCACTAAGCCTAGCTAACCTATTTGACATCACTCATTGCTAATACACAATAACAAGAGAAGCTCCTTTAGCCGAATGAAAAGGCAACATGTATTGTGTCCTACATGACAGTCATTTTACCAACTTAAGGATGTTATACATACAGTAAACCAATTTGCCCTGTCACCAACATTATTGGATTATTACCTTAATTATAACTAGGACACAGGAAATGACATAAACAAGGTGGGAATGATTGAGAGTCTTATTCCCCTTACTGTGTAATTTTATTCTAGTTGTACTTTTGCATCTGGCCATCATTCTTATCAAAGAAAAAACAAAAAAAAAAAGCGGCTATCAGTATATATAATCATTATAATCATATCAAGTTGTGCAAAATCAGTTGCAACAAAAATGACAGAAGCGACTTCAATGTAAAATACCAAAGTAATCATAAGTAAAATCAAATCTAATTACATTAATGAATGGAATTCTACTTTGGGTTATATGTGATACATTGTGACAAAAAAAACTTACCTCTTTACAACTTGATTTGTTGTGTCCTGGTTTCTTGCAGCGAGTGCACCTTTGAGTCTTTCCACGCTTACTTAATCTCTCAATTCCCCCTTGTTGAGGCATATGAGCTGCAGATGACTTACTTGTTTGTATGCAAGTTCTTGATTTTTTCATTCGTCTCTCTGCTTCGTTAGTTCTGGACCTTTTCTTGGGAGGCCGCCCAGGTAAGTTAGTGACAAGTGGAGGCTGTAATGGTCCAAAATTAGTTGTGTCCCAGAATTTTCTACCCCTAACTGGTTGTAATTTCATTTGATAGGCTGCAATATACGTGTCCTTGTGGTAGTAGTGTGAGATGTGGGTTTTGGGGTCTATCTTAGCATGATACATAGCACATATGGCATGCTGGCAAGGTATTCCCGTTAGATCCCATGCCCTACAAGTACACCGTCCTATTGAAATATTCACTGAGTGCCCATCTTGCCCCTCTACAACCTCGTATCCTTCATCACCATTAAAGAATACTATACAATCAGCAGCTAGTAGCCTATTGGACTCAAACAATGAGATACACTTAAGACTAAAATTACTTTTCCAGCTATTGACATGCCTCTCACTTTCAGCTCACTTGGCCATCATTTTCAATCGAATCCCATCAACCATCCTAATGACAGGTAAAAACCTATACTCGTCTATCCATGCATTGAAGGACTCACTCATGTTATTATCAACCACCCAAGACTTACACCTAGAACTAAAATACGCTCTTACCCAATATTAGGGGTTGTACGTTACTGCATCTTCAGCTGCCTCTTTTCTCAGGGATCCAAGACGTTTGAGATTATCTTTGAAATCCTCCACATATGTACTCCATGCACAACTGAAGAATTTCTTCTTGAACTCGTTGCCTCTCCATTTCTTGCTCCAATTAGCGTATATGTGGCAGGCACAAAATCTATGCTCAACCCCCGGTAGCACCTCACTAACGGCATTGGCAAGTCCCTTTCATATAAAACAACAAATTAAAACCAATGGTGATTCATTAATTAAAAAATGTAAGTAGCACATTGTAAGTAATGATATTACCTTTTGCATGTCCGACATGAGCGTAACATTCTCACCACTACCTAAGTTTAGAGATTTCTGTAGCCATTCAAGGAACCACAACCAGTGAAGCGCATTTTCCTTCTCAACTAATCCAAGCGCTAGAGGATACAATGAGTCATTCCCGTCAACCCCGACCGCCGTCAATAATATTCCTCTGGATTTTCCTTTCAGGAAGGTGCCATCCACACCAATAAGTGGCCTACACCCTTCATTCCACCCAACCTGTAATATGAAAACAGTGATATATGAGCCAACCATTTGTTCTAAAACACTAAAACAATGATTCAGTAAAAGGAGAGGGTGAAATGGTAGTTATACCTTGGAGGCGTTGAAGCATACATACATTCGCTTGAATATTCTTCGTCCATGTTCTAAACCCTCGTTGCTCACTTCCACACACACATCTGAACCAGGGTTTGACAATCTCAACTCATTACAATATACCTCTAAGTTTGCAAACTCATCCCTAAAACTCCCCTCCATGTCATCCAATATGATTTTCTTTGCCCTCTTGCATTTAAACACACTGACACTGAGCTTTGGATCCCTTTGGACCTCCTTCTTCATCTCTTTCATCTTGAGTGTATGGTGGTCTTGTATCTTGTTCTTGAAATAATCAGCCAACCACCTTGTAGAAGCTCTTGGATTTTCAAACACACGTGCACACATGTGTTCATAATACAATGATTTCACTTGCCACCCAACACTCTGCCCATGTGTAGACACGTATAGTGTAAAAGGGCAGCCATCCTGACATACTACCCTAAACGTCTTGCTACCACTACGCACAATTGTCAGCTTAACACCCCGGCTGATAGCATACTCATTTACAACCCTTTTAAGATCTTTTTTATCTTGAAACGTCATCCCAACAACAAAAGATGTCATTGTACCCGATGGCTCAGCATCGGGGAGGACACAAAGCGGCTGAAGATCCTCATATTCATTTCCACTCCCTGAACCGTCCTCATCAACATCACTCTCATCGTCCACATCAAACTCCCCAACTCCCGAGTCATCGTACATGCTTTCTTCTATATCTAAACTACTACTTTGCCCTACATAACTCTCATCATCACAACTATCATCATCATTTGATCTGTTGCACTGTGTATCATACACATTAACATCACTTTCCTCCTCAGCATCCGGAACATCATACTCATAACCAAGGAATTCTATTTCGTCATATTCATCACTCGGTCCAGTTTCTTCAATGACCCCTTCCACATTTCCTCTGACAGTGTCCTCTTCATTTACTGTTTCTTGTCTTGAACTTTCACCCTTCCCTTTCAAGGTATTTTCATTTCCTTCTTGGTTTACCACTTTCTCGTTGCCCTTTGACGACATTGCCACTACACATATGGAAAGGAAAAAAAATTTAAACATGTGGTCAGTTAATAATTTATTATACATTGACCTATGTGACAATAAGAAACATCATTCATATCAAAAGCCAATAAAATAAGTTAAATTATTCCTCAATCATGTACTTAAACCTTAACACAATAAATCAATTATTACATACTTGTAAAAAAATAATAACGCCCACAAGTTAGTGGTAAGAGCAAAAAAATCAACTTAACTACTTAGTACATAAAGTAGGTAGTAGTATATTAACAGGCCATATATAACTTATCATGGTTTTAAACCTGACCGCAGAAAAGGTTTGTGAATAAAGCAATTAAGTGTAAGATTAGTAGTTTGGGATACTCCTCATCAAATAAAAAAATACCTTGTTAAAATATATAAGTGATTACTCGTCACTCATTAGCCTTTGACCTTTGTTTTAATAGGATAAAATTGAAACTTGACTGAAATCCAGCTCCAGAAATTCATTCCAGGTTCGTGGTGAACAACCAACGGTTATAATTATAAATAAACATACACTTTTCTAGCTTCAGTGTAGGATTAGCACCATTATATTCTATCAAAAAAACTTATTTTCTAACCAAAAAAGTAAGTTAGTATAAGATAATATTCCTTTCTATATTCGGTGGAAATATATCAGTGAAGCTTCACAGTTTTAGTCATGCACCAATGAAACCCAGACATAACAGTAGCAAGAATACCAATAACCAAACCCCAAAATTCAAATTATGTCTCTTTTCAAACTACATTTCAAGGGAATTTTATTTCAGATGAAGATACAAATTTCTCATTGTGTAAAAGTTCAAAACAACAATCATAAGAACCGATGATCCATCAAGAACAAACACAGCCATGAATCCATTAATACCAACAGAAAATGAACTCAAAAAACAATAATCATAAGTACCTCGTGTCGGTGTCGCAGATGATGAAAGAGGACAACGATGTCGCAGCTAATCCTAGCTAACCAAGACTGGATTGCGAACCCTAGCTCAATATCCCTCATCGTTTGATTTGCTGCCCGAGAGTGCCTCTACATTACTCCGTTGATAACGTCGCTCAATGATGCTCTAGATTTGCCCACCATTTCATTTCAGCTCACTCAATATTTCCTAGCCGACGACACTGGATTAGGGAATAGGGTTCCCCCTCCTTTATTTCTTCTTCCGAGTGTCGATTAGAGTGGATTTCTGAAGAATTTCTGGCCAATGACAATGGGTTAGGGATTAGGGTTGTGGATTGGGACTTACAGTTGCTCTCCTTTCTTTCTTTCTTTCTGTCGATGACAGCCGGCTTAGCTTTGGGTCGATGGAATGCTTCAGCAAATGATTTTGATAGACATTGCACAGTCACCATCCTAGTCAGCTTTTTTCTTGCCATTTGGCCACTTCTCTCTCCAATTCATTTTCCACATAAGCCATAAAGGTCAACCGTTACTACTTAACGATCAACATCCATAGGCTGTTGGGTTTGTGTCACTTTTGCTCCCTTATTGTAACTGCATGTGCATTTTTGAGCCAAAAAAAACTTCATGGTGCTGAGCGCTCCCATAGGTAAACTTCATGTGCATTTTTGCTCCTTCTCCCTTTATTAATTTACCTAGTTTGATGTTTCCTAAACAATAATCAATAAGAGAGGATGGAAGAATTAAAGAATGTGACTTATAGTGTTTTGGAAAATTTATGTCATATTAACTAATTTAATCAATTTATTTAATATAATTAAATTAAATAAATATATATTATATTATAGATGGGAGTATGTATTATGACTACAACTATATATATATATATATATATATGGGTTTATCGTTTGTCATGTCACTGGATATAAGTTTTTGTCCAGTGAAGACAAAACTACGTCGTTTTATCATTGAAAAAAAAACATTACAAAATGCTAAAAACAAATTCTTCCCTCCAACTCCTAGTAAATCGAAAAGTTGCAGGATAACTTCCCAATGAAAAAAAAAATCAGAATATAAACTACTATCACAATTCGTGGATCGGTAATTTATTAATTTAATTAAAAACTAAATAAATGAATAATATTTAAAATATAATTTACTAATAATAAATTTAAATTAATAATTCCATAATTTGAAAAATATTATTTTAGTTGATTAGTAATTCTTAATTCTTAATTATAATTCTTTCATTTATTACAAAAAAAATTATTAATAAATCATTGATCCTAAAATTGTGACAGCAGTTTATATTCTGATTTTTTTTGTACACTCGGAAGTTAATCTGTGACTTTTTGGATTCACGGGGAGGCAGAGGGAAGAATTTTTTTTTCAGTTTATTTTTTAAACTAATAATTACATAATTTGAAAAATATTAGTTTAGTTAATTAGTACTTCTTAATTAATTAATTATAATTATTTCATTTATTACAAAAAAATATTATTAATAAATTATCGATCCTAGAATTGTGACAACAATTTATATTCCGATTTTTTGTTGACTGAGAAGTTATTCTATGATTTAGATTGATTCAATTTTATTAGTTTAGATTGATTTGATTAGATTAGTTTAGATTGATTTCATTTTATTAGTTTAGTATTAGTTTTATTTTATTAGTCTAGATTTTAGTTTAAGTTGATTTGATTTTATTAGTTTAGGTTGATTTCATTTTATTAGTTCCAATTTTTTTTGTTCATTGGGAAGTTATTCTACGAATTTTTCGATTTACTGGGAGGCAGAGGGAAATAATTTGTTTTCAATTTATTTTATAATTTTTTTTAATCATAAAACGACGTAGTTTTATTTTCACTGGACAAAAGCTTATATCCAGTGACATGACAAACGATAAACCTTTTATATATATATATATATATATATATATATATATATATATATATCTATCTATCTATCGCACAAACAAGTTTTAATAGGGTTGGAGGTTTCTTAACTTGCTATTTCATCATTCTTATTTGCAACTGAATAAAACTGATTATGCTAACCTGGAACAGATCAAATAAAAAAAACAAATAATACCAAACAAAATTGAGATATACTCCCTTTTGTTCTTTTTATAAAGAACCGTCATTAAAATTATGTGGTTCAGAATATTAGTTAAAAATAATAAATGTGTAACTTATATACCCTTTTTTTCATAATTATACCATTGTTTAGAAAGAGTATACATGAATACATGAGAGATAATGAAGGAAAATTTACTATAGAGATAATGAGTGACATATAATTAATGAGGGTAAAAATAGAAAACTTAGTTGAAAATTTCAAACAAATAGAATTTATTTTTCATATTAAGTACTACACTATGAGAAAAAGATATTCTTTACAAGAAGGACAGGAGGAGGGAGTAGTTTACTTTTCATAATGCTAAAATTAATTGGTGTAGTTTGACTTTTGGTTTTATCTTAATTTTACTCAATTTGAACCGAACCAAACTGCTTAAATAAATATTTATATCCTCCATATTTAGCTGTTGAAAAAAAAAACCTACATTCACATCCTGCAGTCCTTTACATTCAAATTTTGACAAAAACTTACTAAGCAATGTATCAAGATAATGAAAAGTTTCATTGGTTAACTGTTTTTGTAACTTGTATCTTGAACAATTTTCCCCCACCTCCTCCTATGGCTCTAGAGATTAAGTGTAAAAAAAAAAACAGCAGCCCAATATTATTAATAGCTTCGAAATACTGTCCAGTGCCTTTGATTTGACAATATCAAACCTCTAAGCCCTTTGATTTCTTCAAGCATCAACAAGCTGCGATTCAAGAATACTGCAAATCAAGAAGCACGGGCAAGTTGATATGTCTTATACCGTAAATCAAATCCATGCCGGATTGAATTAGTGTTCAAGAAACACATTTATAAAATTCAACATAAAACTTATCTGATAAATTTATCTCGTATATTATAACTTACGTTGAAAAAATAATTTTTAATAGTAATCCAAACAGACTTAATATGATGGCCTTCTTATTTTTATCCGCCAGAATTTTGACTTGAGATGATTGTGCAAGTTGATACACTGTTTCAATGATATGTTATAGAGGCTAATCTACATTTATTACTTCAATTATAATGCAATATATTTTGCACAGCTACGTGATATTTGATACAGTGGTTATTTTATATTTAAGTACTAACTAATGGTTTAAAATGAGAGAAGTTCTTTCAATAATTTTAACTTCTTCTGGACTTGATGGGCTTCTGTATTAATTCGGTTAAATTTGAATATTGTCAAACTGAATTGGGTAAGCTATTCAAACATGATTTTTGTATTTATACAGATTCAAACTCAAAACCTTATATTTAAAATATCAAAATCCCTTCCATTAGAATAATGATATGTAATTGATTACTAGATGGATGTTTTAAATGAACATTGAAGATAACTAAGATCTTTTTACATATGTACCTAACACTGTGAAATTCAGAAATAAAAGGCACTAAAGACCCTATGATTAAATTGATTGCTTAGAAGGTCAATTACTTTATTTTGAAATTCAATCAACGTTATATGATTTTACACCATGACCTCACTTTATGTATATTGAATGTTGGGTCCTAGAGCAATAATAAGGGCATAAAATTGAGGTAACAAAGTTACTATGTTGAGATGAATAAACGATCATACTAAAAAAGATAAAATATTGAAATACAATATGAAGATAGCAGGGAGTTGTTTCGATATTTACAAAAAAAGATTGTTGGAAGAGCAGGCAAAGAAAGCAAATCATACAATATGAAGTCTGATAAAAAGAGTAGAGAAAAACTGAAAAAGATGCTTAGTAAAATATTGAACGAGATTTTTTGGTTAACAACTTATCTAAAAATTTTGTTGTTGATAGAATGCAATAGCATTTTACAATCCATATAATTAATCACATTTAGTGGAAAAAGACTTGTCCTCAACATAATCTCATCTCAACTTATTGAATCAGTGGAGTCTTAATAGTCTAAATGACACTAAAAGCTGCCCTTAAGACTCTCTGTCTTTTAAGTCTTTTATATTTTCTTAAGTGTGGGCTTATGAGTTTGAACATTAAGGATGTGTTTGGTTTGAAGGGAGAGAAATTTTTTACCTCATATTAACAAAATTGCCTATAATTTTTTTTAATATTCCATAAATATATTCTCAATAAAAAAGAATATTAACCTCATTAATGACAATTTGGTAAAAGCTCTCCCCTCCCCTCAAACCAAGTGAGTAAATGATATAACAAATGCGTTAACTTCCCCTGCCAGGGCTCGATTAATTATACTTGCCTTCTCTTAATGGTTTTTTATGTTTTTATATCACTCATTCTTACATATACTCTGTAATCCTTGGTTTTTCTGGCTGTTGTATGAAGGACTGTTTTGGTCGTTTGTTCTTTTTTTCACCTTAGTTTCTCCCTTGGTTCAATCTTACCTTTCCATTTTAAAAAATAAATGTCACGTCTAGAACTGAAATCTGAACATAACACTTTTTTAAAAAATATAAATATACTCTCTTTTAAATCCTAATTCAGCAATTTGTCCACAATAGAAACAATTTCTCGGGTAATATTTTGATACATTTACCAACTCTTATCATTTTGGTAATTTATTTTTCTGTTTTTAGTATAATTGTAAACGTTTTTTTTAAGAAGAATGACAAACAAATACTAAATAAAATTTTAAAACTCCTAAATGGATGTTAAAATTTATAAAGGACATAAATATGATATGAATCAAATTATGATTTTAAAATGTTAGTGAAGTTACTATCATGCCCTCTCTTTCTCTCTCTCTCTTCCTCCTCCTCTTCTGCAATGGCAACGCAGACACACACTCACACACATTTCCTTCACCTCTTCTATCTCCACTCCATTCTCTCTTATTCACCAATTTCCGGCACATCCCAGTCAACCCTAACTCCATTGCCCTCACCACCTTGATTTTTCATTCTAGAGAGGTCCATTATGAGACATAGAGCCTTTTAGCACGACTGTCAAAGTCATGGATGAAGTGAGCAATGGAAACTTAGGGGAATGGCTTCATGGAGTGAAGGGAGGGCACTTATTGTGGGAGACAAGGTACAAGATTGAGATATAATATCTGGGTTTCGGTGGATCTAAGCTAAGTCACAAACTTGATTCCCCATTTTTTCATTTTCTGTTGCGTCAAAGCTGATTACATTGTTAGAAGGGTTAGAGATGTGGTGGTTTTTGGGGCTATACTCCATTGTTGGAAAAGGAAGGAATGAGAGATAAAGAAGAATATGAATAAGGGTAATGGGATTAACAAGTTCTTTAATGCAATTAACAGATTTAATAATGTATTTAATAAGTTCATTCGTCAGGTGCAACTTAATGGTTTGTATAAATTATGGTCTGTATATTCCCGATAGGAAAAAAAAAATTATTTTAGTCAAATCATGTTCTCCATTTTTTATTATAGGGGTATTATAAGAATTTTTCTTCCCCTTCCTACTTAACCACAAGTATCTTCTTCCTACCAAACATTTCCCTTAAGTTTTAGGAAAACAATTCACTTTTTAAAGTTTCTTCTCAATTTTTCCTTCCATTAATTTCACTCCCCTTCCTTTTCTTTTCCTCCTCAAATATTCCCTATATCATTTCGGTAATTTGTTTTTTGTTTTTAGTATAATGCTGAAGAATTTTTTTTTTTAATGAAATGGGACTTCCTTAAGAATGTCATGTCTCGATTTGGTTTTTGTACAGAGTGGGTCTCTCTTGTTATGAAATATGTTCGCTCGGTTAGCTTAAATATCTTTTTATCTGGTGAAAATGTAAAATCATTTATCCCTAGCTAGTAGAGGTATTCATCATGGTGACCCCCTCTCTCCATATCTATTCATTATTATCACTGAAGTACTATTTGTTTTGATTAGTAAGAGCCAAAATGACAAGCATATTAAAGGTATTAAGTTGAGTAATGGGTGTCCAATTCTTAGTCATAGTTTTTTTTACTAATAATGCCCTCTTATACATGCATGCTAGTTATCGAAATTGTAGTTATTTGGCTAATATTTTGGATTTGTATCGCACGGCTTTAGGTCAGGTCATTAATCTTGATAAATCCAGTATTTTTTTCTCCTCTAATACTCCTATTGCAATGAGAAGTATGGTGGGCAGCCTGTTGGGCATCCCTGTAATAGAGGACCCCAAAAATTATCTTGATATTCTAAGTATTTAGGGAAAAACTAAGCACTAGGCATTGGCTTATATCAGAGAACGAGTAACCAATAAAATTCAAGTATGGAGTCAGCTCCAACTATCTTATGCCAGCCGCAAAGTAATGATCAAAGTTGTTATATAGCAATCCCAATATACACGATGAATTGTTTCCGATTTCCCCTTAAGACATGTAAGGAGATAAATAATCTTATAGCTTTGCAAAACCCATTGGAAAGCTTGGGATTTTATGACTAGCAGTAAAAGCGTTGGTGGTATGGGATTCTTGGATATTTCTATTATGAATGATGCTTTCATGGCTAAAACAGCTTAAAGGCTTTTGTTGAGGCCTAATGATCTATGGGCTAGGATGTTAAAAAGTATGTATTTCCCTAATCATGACTTTATTAATGCGAAAAAAAGGTTATAGGGCCTCATAGTGTTGGTCTAGCATCTTGGATGGTAGAAATTTTCTTAGAAAATACCTAAGGTGGGACATTGGTGATGGTATTGCAATCAAAATATGGGATGACCCCTGGGTTTGAAAGGTTAACTTCCCGGAGAAACCTAGTAACACTGGTGGACTGCTTATCTCATAGGGTAGAGTTTATGACTTGCTTATTGATGGGCAGTGGAATCTTATGCCTATTAACTAATATTTGTCTTTTGAAATTAAAGATGCGATCTATAAAATCCTTATTCCCACTAATGGGCTGGAAGACAAGTTGGTATGGACTAGTGCTAAAAATGGAGTGTATATGGTGAACCTGGGATACCATTGCCTGAAATATTGGAATTTTGTTAAAAAAAATAAAGCAAGATCATTGATTGTTATCTACACCACATGTTGGAACTCAATTTGAAAGATTAAAGTGATCCCACATGTACAACATTTCATATGGCTCCTTTTGAATAATACAATTGCTACCAATTTCGATTGGCATAAAAGGTCCCTAGACAACCAATGTCCAATATGCATAGAAGTGGAGAACATTATTGAGCATGTATTTTTCCATTGCCCCTAGGCTCAGTGCACCTGGTTTGGCTGTTCGCTTAGTGCCAGAGTTGATGTCTCCAACATCTCAAACTTTAATGTTTGGTGAATCTCGATAACAGGTACACCACTACTGAGCAAGCAGCACCTTTCCTTAATCTGTTGGCATTTGTGGTTTATCTAGAAAGTTAGAAATGAAATGATTTTTGACCATAGACAATTGAACCCCAAGTGTTGTTATCGAATTGGCCAAAAAAAGGAATTTTGAATTTTGGGCTAACCATGATGTAGGGCAAAGGAATCCTTTTGTGTCGAGGGGCTGTAATAGTCTTGGCATTAAATGGTTCCCCCAGCATCAAATAGCCTTAAAAATCAAACGTGATGAAGCCTTTTCACCTTATGAGGAAGTTGTTGCTATTAAGGCAATTTGCCAAGATCATATTGGTTTTTTTAGATAGGGATTTGTGGACAAAGTTAAATCCATTTTTGCTTTTATGCTGAAGCCTTGGCTATGAAAATGGCCTTGCTGCTAGCGGTGGACCAGGACATAATAAAGTGGTCTTTGAAACTAACCGTCTCCCTCTACTTACCTGTGTTAAGGCAAAGTCAATGGATTTATACGATTGGAGGTGTAGAAGCATTATCCAATATATTATTTGTCTTCTGTGGTTGAGTTCTCCTTGTCCCTTACCCCGAGATAGGGCAACCATGTTGTGGACCGTCTTATAGCTGATGCTTATAAAGAGGTGTGCCTTATTGGGGGTTTCTCGACCAACACCTACTTTATTGTTACTTCTAACTCTAAAGGCTTAGAAGACTTGTGTTGGTACTAGTGATCCTTCCCATTCTAACCGTTCATTGGATGGTGGCTAAATTGTTTGTACATCTTTCATGTTGTAGCTTTTTGTTTTTCTTTCTTATTTTGTTGTTTGTTTTCCCGAATGTTGTTTTTCTCCTATCTGTATCTGTACCCTTGTGAGTTTTAATTAATGGAATTTCCTTTCCACCAAAAATTAAAAACACAAGGATTTTTGTTTTTTTTTTACCAACTCTGGAATCTTTTTCCGCCTTCATGTGTGTGTATACATATAATATATTCAACTGGTGCAAGTCCCACTCGTTCGTCAGCGTTTCAACTCTTCTCCGATATCGGAACGCGACGCTGTGAAGCAAAGCAAGCAATGATCGAAGACGAGAGTCTCTTTCGCAAAGCTCTCTTCGCGCTCTTTGCCATCGCTCCCCCAACAATCATCAGCCTCCGATTTCTCCAAGCTCCGTACGGCAAGCACCACCGTTCAGGATGGGGTCCCAATCTGTTTCCTCCATTGGCCTGGTTTTTAATGGAGAGCCCTACAATCTGGCTCACCCTTCTCCTCTTCCCTCACGGCCGTCACTCTTCAAACCCTAGAGCCCTAATTCTCATCTCTCCTTTTCTCCTCCACTATTTCAATCGCACCATCCTCTACCCCCTTCGCCTTCTCAGATCGCCCTCATCGAAAACCGCGAGCGGTTTCCCTCTGATCATTGCATCGATAGCGTTCTTCTTTAATCTCTTGAACGCGTACGTGCAGGCCAGATGGGTTTCTCACTACAAGGATTACAACGACGGCGATGGGTTGTTCTGGTTGCGATTTTGCGGCGGTGCTGTGGTGTTTGTGTGTGGGGTTTGGATCAATGTGTGGTCTGATAGGGAATTGCTGAGGCTGAAGCGGCAAGGAAAGGGATATGGAGTGCCAAAAGGAGGGATTTTTGAGCTGGTGAGTTGTCCGAATTACTTTGGAGAGACTGTGGAGTGGCTTGGATGGGCAGTGATGACTTGGTCATTGGCTGGATTAGGGTTCTTCGTTTACACTTTCGCGAATTTGGTGCCGAGAGCAAGAGCAAATCATCAGTGGTATTTGGATAAATTTGGAGAGGATTATCCTAAGAATAGGAAAGCTGTTCTTCCCTTCTTGTATTGATTGTTCAATGAATCGATGTCTGGGCATCAATGGTGGCTAAAATCTTGCATGGAAGAAACTCATTGATGGCTAGTGTTTCAAAACCTTCCAAAATTGACAAGGTTTTTGTCTCGGTGCAGCTTACCCAAAACTGCTTCCAAACGCTATAATCTTTTTCTTATCATCCTTCATAATCTCTAAATGTAATAAATTATAATACTATTTTAATATTTTTCCCATATTTCTAATCAATCATGGTCTTCACGGACGATTATATCACTCAAACAAGTTTTCGTAGACTGGGGATTCACTCTGGTTAGAAAGTGAATAAAACTGATTACAGTGAACAGGAACAAATCAAATATGAAAACAGATAAGACCAAATAAAATGTGAGATATGGTTTAGCTTTTATAATGCTAAAATTAATTGGTTTTGTTTGATTTTTGGTTTGTCTTAATTTTACTCAATTCGAACCGAACCAAACTGCTTAAATAAATCTTTATATCTTCCGTATTTAGCTGGTGAAAATAATGGTTATTTTCAATATATTTTGAGTTGCAAAGACATGCATATTAAGGTGCAATCTTGTGTAGGAATGATTTTTTTTTTTTAAAAAAAAAAAAACTCCCTCTTGTCTTTTTTATAATTTTTGAATGAGCTGGCTTACTCCATTTTATAAGATTCGGTTTGATTTCTATAAAAATTAAATACAATTTTACTATTTTTACCCCGAATTAATTCTCATCTTTATTTTTTCATACATTCTATTTCAAAGAAGGCCTCTCTAATTATAGAGATAAGGTCACTTGCATCTATGGGTAGTCAGTCTCACCGAACATATTATTTTTAACTTGTTTTAACGTTTCTGAATTGCATAATTCAGTTAAAAATATCTTATAAACAAGACTAGAGAGAGAATATGTTTCGATTTTTTTTTTTTTTAAAGAAAATTTCACAAGAAAAAAGACCATCAATTAAAATCTCATTTATGAACAACTACAATATTTTTTTCCCTAAAAGACCACAATTTAACATGATCCAAACGACACTGACTCGTATCAAACTAAAGTGACCCCAATTTACGACTAAAAGGTTTGGACTTTGCAGATTCATCATGCTGATCAATTCGATTTGGTTAATTTCATCAATGTAAAACCAAACCAAACCAAGCCAAGCCAAACCTTTATCTTTTATTCAAATTTGGGAGGAACTGAGTTTTCAGCCAATATTGGTATCACTTCATATTACTAAATTCACACACCACAAAGATATCCCGTCCAAGAACTTTTCTTTCAGCACATTTGGCGGTCCACATAAATTATAGCAATATACTGGCAGGCAAAAAAAATTAGACAACAATTCACCAATGAAAAGAAGATATAACTAATCTGAAACACCATACATTCATATTATTAGGGTCCTGAGACTCGAGAAATCTATACAGTTCATTCAAGTCTATTGAGGGAGAAAATCCACCATTAAAAATAAATCTGAATATAACAAAAGAAAACAAAAAAGAAAGGTAAACACGAGCCTGATAAATTGATTATTCTAGAGATAAGTGAAACAACCTTAACTCAAATCCAAGCACAAAATGGTTTTTGTTTAATTCCCCCTTCTCATCTACCTTCGAGAAAATGATAGAAAAATATCTCAAGGAATCTCCGTGGTGTTCCCTTGAATCCCAAAACTCAGTATCAGGAAGACACTGGCCCATCTTCCACAGCTCCATTCATCTACTTATCTCAAGACTGCAATATATTCACCAGCACTATTTAGCACAGCCTGACACAGAGATATATATCATATATAATGCACGAAATAAGTTTACATGTAATGAAACTAAATACAAAAGTAGTGTCATTTTATCCAGTTCAATACTTCATAATTCAAAATCAAATCAAACCAGCTTAGAAGCTGCTATAATGTGTGAAATTTGAGAAATAAACTACATTGTTCATGGCTTGTAAATAAATATAACTTACTAAAAAGATTTATCATATGTTGACTGTTTAAAAAAAAAAACTAAAAATCACATCCTGCAGTCCTTTACATTCAAATTTTGACAAAAATTATAAAGCAATGTATCAAGATAATGAAAGGTTTAATCGGTTAACTATTTTTGTAACTTCTTGAACAATTTTTTGCTATGTCCTATGGCTATTGAGACTAAAGTGGAAAAAGAAACAGCAGTCCAATATTACTAATAACTTCAAAATATTATTTGGTGGTTTAAGGTACCATTGAGACATACTCTTACAATGAACTTGTCCATTTACAATCAAGAGATCATTTCTGAGAAGCAGACAAAAAGTGCCACCAGTGGCCCAGCGATAACAATAAAAATCACGAAGTTGAACGAGACACTTGAAACACAGCCAAACCACAAGGGGGAAAATTATGATTGACCCAAAGGAAAATTGAAATCGCATCTCCCTCATGAAGGTAACAGGAAATACCAATATTCTTGTAAAACTATAAAGATCAGAAGAAACAATATCTTTGGGTAAGTTAGAGATGAGGAACTCACATTAAGAATGAGTGCGGTTTGCACCAACTCTCTCTCTCAACTCATCATGGGTAAGACCGTCTCCTGCTGGATCTTCATCTGATTCTCCAGAAAATTCATTCATGCCGGAAGTCTCAGATGTTATATTCTCAAACTTCTCTTTTAAGCTGGAAGTATACATGGTCTCTGCAAGGCTTTGCTTTATTTGTTGCTGCAAAGCAACAATTCTATTTTTCAAGGTCGAATCCGGATTGTTTGCTGCTTTGGCAACCTCCATTTTCAGTAGCTCTATCTTGCTCTTAAGACCTGGTGAGCTTAGGGCATTTTCAATTCCCTTATAGATGTCTGTGTTTAGTTCTTCTATCAATGGCCGTGATGACTCCCCAATATTGTCCTGTGCCTTTGCTTTAACAATATCAACCTTTAATCCCTTTGACTTCAAAGCATCAACAAGCTGTGACTCAATCTCTTTCTTAAACTCAATGATTTTCTCTTTTAACTTTTCATCCAAATCCCTTGGCGAGGATATACCAGAACCTTCAACTTCAGCCTTCAACGTTTCATATTTTTCCTTTATATCAGGGCTGTTTATAATATCGTCTAATTTAGTTGCGAATTCTTTCTTCAATTCGACAGCCTTCTTCTTTTTATCCTCCAGAAATTTTTCAGATAAATCTTTCAACATGCCAATCTTATTCTGAAGCCTCTCATAATTAGGAGCTGCTGATAATCCCTGATTGAACTCCTCCTTTAGTTTTTCAATCTTATCCATCAGAACCGGATGAATAAGTTGGTCTTCTGAATTTGCCTTTGAAACTTCCTCCCGTAGCTCCACCAACTTGTCCATCAAGCCCATGGCTTTCACTGCCTCTGAGTATTCTTGATCAACCTCATCTTTTAATTTCTGTATCATCGTTTTTACAACTGGCTTACGAGGCTTTTTTGTGGATGTTTTGGCTTTCAAAATTTGCTCCTTCAGTTTCTCAACCTCACCCTCTAATTTAGCATCAGGAATTACTTTGGTATCGGGTAGTTCCCTCTTCTTCATGTTGAGTTTCTTCTGGGGATCAAGAGGAACTCCTTCCTGGAACCCACCAAGCTTTCGGAACTTGAGCATACGTTGCTTTAGTAGTTGTTCTGTTTCCATCTTAGTGAGCTCCTATAAATTAGACAAGCCAAGGATTCAAATTGATAGACGCTTCAATATATTTAATTTTGCTAGAAAATTTGCTGACCTAAAACTTACATTCATGGCTCTATTGATTGCAGATTTTATTTTTTCAGATGCCAATGATGGATCCTTATGCGCACCACCCAGCGGCTCCTATTAAATAAGAAAACAAGAAGAAAAAAGAAAATCCACTTAGATGCGATATACAATGAATGATCTATATATCACATAGAAAATATGAGAGAGAGAGAGAGAGAGAGAGCAAATAAAAGTAGGGGGAATAACCAATTACCAAGATGCCTCTAGAGAAATACGGGTTTCATTAGCCCTTTCTTAAAAATAACTTTCAGTCGGATATTCTTTATGGACATGACATAAAGTAAATTGCATTGATAATAAGGAGGCTGGAGAAAAAAAGGGGGAAATGAAGACAAGAAGGTATGATTAATAGGATTATTACACTAATAACACCATCTGCAACTTTCAATTTCTTCAACGCTCTAGCTGTTATTTTCATTCGCGACGCAGCCTGCAAAGGACAATAAAGAACATAATTTAAAACAACTAAACATTAGTAATTGTGAATTATATAATCTAACCCATGTTTTCAAAAATTCCAAGGACTTCAATGTTTTGAAAATTGCGTGCACCTCCCTTATCTTAGATTTTTCATTCAAATCAGATCCCCCCCTTTTTGGTGTTTAAAGGGATATCAGTGTAATTTCAATTATATGAAGGGTGCTCCATTTAAATTACTCCACATAACCCCCCCCCCCCCCAAAAAAAAAACACAATGTACAAAGATATGGCTATGTGTTATATGGATTTATAAACCTTGGGAGATTCTTTAGCACTCTTCCACAAGATTGCTGCAGCGGCCTCTGGACTAAATCATGACAAAAATGGACAGAAAGCAGCAGAACAAGTCAGACCAAAAGATTTGTTTACAAGCAGAAATATTCCAAAAATTAAGTAAAATTTATGCAAATGGAAAACTATTTTCTCATTTGAAATGTATGTTGAACGAATCTGATCATGTAAATCGAACATATATTAACCAGACTCATGAGCGCATAAGTAATTTATTAAACAGAATCAAACAAATGGAGAGACACGTGGATAATAGAACAATTGCAATATAAAGGAATTTAGAGAGGGCGAAAAAATCAAAATCACCTGGCTACGTAGAAAACTGCATTTTCAAGCATGAGTAATTTATTAGCACAGCTAATGGCAAGGGCACCACCAGAACCGCCTTCCCCAATCACTATAGACACAATTGGCACCTTCAGTCCAAACATGGTCCTCAAATTGTGAGCAATGGCTTCACCCTGCATGAGTGAAAAGCAGTCAAATATGTTGACCTGCTGCTTAGACAGCCAAAGTACAATTAGAAATTTATAAGGCACAATTTAATCAGCTAAATACTTGGCCTAGTTCCTCTGATTTAAGGTCAGCGAAAGCTCCAGGAGTATCTATGAAAGTGACTATGGGAAACCCATGGTGTTCTGCATAATACATCATGCGAAGAGCCTTCCTGTAACTGTATGAATTGAAAATAACATTATCAGAATCAGATGTAGAAAAATTCGATAACACCTCAACTATGTTAAGTGGAGCACTATATTAAATCTAGTTAATTTCTCAATAAGGGGGTAAAAATTCCAATGCCCAACATACCCATGGGGAGTCGGCATTCCAAAATTCCGCTGAATATTTTCTTTGGAGTTTCTACCTTTTTGATGACCTATGAACATGTATCTTCTACCATCTATGGTCCCTATACCAGTAACAATAGCAGGATCATCATAACCTGCCCGATCACCATGGAGTTCAACAAACTGCAACATTAGGAAATGTAAGACTTCTGCTCCAGGTTTGTTAGGAAACTAATTAACTAATGATGTTCAAAAGAGCAGGCAAAATTACTATAAAAGAATGATGATATGCAATGGACCTTTTCAGTTATGTTAAAGATATGATCAAGGAAAGTAGGTCTGTGAGGATGCCGGGCAATGCTGACCCGCTGAATAGGTTTCAGATGAGTATATAATTCTTTTAGAGCCTGAAATAACAATGTCATATGTCAGAAAAATAAAGAGGAAACATATGATATTAAACGATTGTCACTTAGATATGAAGAAAACCCTGGCACTGCCAACATAGAATACCACTTAATAAAGTAGGACATGAATCTAAAAGGTCCAATCAATATTTTATAGAAACAAGTGTGAAGCAGCTTAACTTGCCAAGAAGGGGATCATGGGATTTGCAACGATAGAATTTCAAAATGAATAACAGTTAAGTTCAGAGAATTCATCTAGAGTATGAAAAAACGGAATACATGCTACAGCCCTATTTGCAAGTACTGACCACAAGGCAAGATTTATTTAAGAGAAATGAAACATGGGTCGGGGGTAATTTGAAAGTAATACAATCAATCAATTATAATTTTTTTTTTAGTACTGTAAGCACATTGAATACGATAGGCTGTTCTTGGTCAACCATCAGTATTATAAATATCCAGATTTCTCAAGAATAGCGTTTATGACGATCAAACCTTTTGGTACTTAGTCTCTAATGAGATAATCTGGTCATTGAAGTCTAGGCCAGTATCTTCGGCCATCTTCCGCACCTGTTTGGAAGAAAAATAGCATAACCTCAATGAGGCACGCCCTTACAAGTAAATCTCACTTAAAAAAAAAAAAAGAAACCATAAAATTCCAAATTACATCGTTGATCTTCTTTTCCAGTTCAACAAGCGGTTTTTCAAAATCCAGAGTGACTGGCTTTGGCTGCTCTTGCAGTGGCTTGAAGTGAGAAAGATGAGTTAGCACTCCCCCCTTCACATTGGGGTCCGGGTTATCGGGCCAGGGATGCACGTGCTTCTTCTTCCCCTTCTTCATCTTCGCAGAAACTGTAAAATCCCTTCTCTTCAGTTTAAGAGGCAGACGTCCTAAAGTTTTTAAAGTGACACCAGAAACACCGTTCGTCGAATTTCGGAGAAGATCCGAAGCAGAAGTCCCAGCAAACGCCAACGCACCATGAGATGCAGAAGCCATTTCCGTAACCGATCGCGCAACGACTACTCAGTTAATTTCTTCGCAAACTGTCCAATTCAAAGCAAAAAAAAAAGTTGAAAAACCAAAATGGAGTGAAAAGCATATTTCTCAAAAAGGAGACAAATATACCCAGACCCAAAAGGCTAAAAGTAACAATACGCAAATAATGACGGCAAAGGATAACAAGAAATCAGCGTTCCATCTCGATTAAAATCATCCCAGTGAATTAACTAATTTAGCTAAGCTTCATGTTCAGAAATTGAAAGTAAAATTGTACACGAGCTCAACTTCTATTCATTCCACCATTCTCGAAACATAAAGCAAGCATTCAAGAATCAATTCCAGTATCTTGTATCAAGAGATTTGATAAAAGAAAAAAGAAAAAAAAAAGTTCGTTGCTAGTACTAGCTAGTAAAGCAGATTCCACATGCATATTGAGCGAAACATTTAAGAAATTAGAACGAGAACCGCATTTTCCCGAGATAACAATGGAAGAAATGGTGGGGTTTCAAGAGAAAATTACCGGAACGAGATTAGCCAAGTTGAAGATCCCTGGAAAGGAAGAGGAAAGAAAGCGATCTCCAATTAGATAGGAGATTGAACCGCGATAGAAATGAAGAGAGGAATTTTAAGGAGTGACTAGAATTGTGAGAGAGAGAGAGAGCAAGCTTCGTGGAGATCGTCAATGACAGACGAGGGGAAGTTGTGTTTGTAGGTAAGCTGGTCTGGGTGGCGATACTTACAATGAAAGTGTGAACTGGGAATGAGAATGAAAGAGAGGAGCAGGTTCTTCTATACGGGCGGACGCAGCATGGTTACGGTGGGCCTTCATACATTTAAAGAACTAATCAAATCTGGGCCGTCAGATCTAATTATTATAGTTTTAAAATCTTAAAAAATATTATTTTTAAAAAATTTAATTGGATTAGATTTTCTTAGCAAATTGGGAAACCGGATTCAAGAAAGACGCAGCCAATCTGCTTCTTCGTTCTCCCCGCTAACCCTCAAAGGAAGTCACGTGCCGTGCACGTGCGTCATAGGTCTTGCTCACAGTCTCACACGATGCCCTCCTTTTCAGTTGTTTTACGAGAATAAATTTGGAGTCCGCAAATTTATTGGTAATAAAGAATTAAAAATGATTTTTTAAAAAATTTTTATTTATAGTAATCTCTAGAACAGATTGCCGCATGCTTCGGTGAAGCCGTCCAAGCAAAATTCCTACAATGTGTTAAGCATTTTTTTGTCTCGAAAAAGAAGGAGATCATTAAACATATTTTTATAATCACTTGGCTCCCAATAATCTAACTAAAATATTGTATCATCCAGTAATTGGTCTTTTTAATACTACCTCTCATAAGTATGATTAATTATTTATTTATAGTAAACGAATGATATTTTTTTCCCTTTCTAAAATGCTCTTTTAAACCATGTGTATAAAAATAACCCGGGAATAAAAAGTCATTAATATATGTAATTAATAATTAAATGCTTTGGGCCAGAAGTTATACAAGGCCGACAAAAGTTTGTTGAAACTTTATATTTAGAATTAAAATAAATTATTGGGAAAATGTCATTTAGGTTTTAAAGAACTGAAAAAATATAAAAGTCTCTGTGTAGATACCTCTACCAAAAAAAAGTCTTTAGAGATCTTGGTGATATAGATTTGAAATACAAACTTACTTTATTGATAAGTATAAGTGACTATATCTTGGTGATCATTGATATAGAGTGATCTCGAAAGTATAGTATGCAATTAAGAAAATGTTACCTTAGAAGTTTTTTTAGGTTTAATGTTACTCTGGAAGCCTAAAAACATAGTAATGTTGCTAATCTATATTAAAAAACTAACGTTGACTATTAAAAAAAATGACGTGACGTTGACCATTAAATTTTTAACGAAAAAGAGCAACATTGCAATGACTTTAAACTTTCAAGGTGATATTGAGATTAAAAAAACTTCCAAAACAATATTGTTCTTGAGAGTATACTTCCAAAATGGAGTTGCTATTTAACCCTTAATTAAATGAGCTCATATTGACAAGTCATAAAGTGATTATTGACAAGCTCATCGATGTTACTGAGAACCCTAAGAACTTTTTTAATAGATGAATATACACTATAACTTTTTTATCAAAATAATGTACATTGAGATTTTGTTTAAAAAAAATATTTTTTCTGGTCATTATGACCTAAGTGAGATTTTCCCTAAATCATTTGTCTAACTCTTGTATTAGGAATTGGAGTACAATCAATTTAGACACAGATAAAATATATCACTCTGGTCTTATTTATAAAACCAAATTAACTAACTCTCACATACCAAAAAGAGTTAGTTAACTAATTAATTATGTGTTAACTTTCTATCTTTGCCCCTTATCTATATGATTGGTTCTAAAAGTCAACATAAATAAATTCTTTTTTTCTTATTGCAATTAATAGAGAAAAAAAGAAGTAAAAAACACATTTATTACTTTAAAGCTGAATTTATAGTAAAGACCAAAATTGGTCAAAATAAACTTATAAAAAAAATCATAGTGGTATTAATTAAGGTAGGGCCTGACTTTAAGACCTTATGGAGCGCCATAGATAGTTACAAGCTTACAACCACTCTTCGGTTGATACGCAGTAACAGTAAGATGCTTTAACTATAATAGTAGTTTTTTTTTTAAGAAAGAAAAAGTTTTTGAGGGGTTCGACACCAGTCCCCTACCAAGGCCAAGGTACGGCCCCGGACTCTATGAGCATTTCCTGGGGACTTACGAGATCGCCTACCAAAGAAGTTCCAGCGAACCCACGACCCAAGGGCCTAGTTCTAGATCTCTTATTGTATGCCAACTCTAAATTAGGTAATAGAAGTTGGTTTCATTGTGAATTTAGATGCCATCATTAAACTATTAAAGTAAACATCGGGTCAAGTACTGAGCCCAAAAAAAAATCGAGTCAAATAGTATGTCAGATTGTCAGTTGATTTATTGGGCCTTAGAGTTGGCCCACAATGTTGGGCCTGTGACTCGCAATTGCCCCTCCTGTGTATGCATAAAAGGAAACACGTGGCATTATTAAAAAAAAGGAAACACGTGGCACTCGCAGGCGTTGACTCATATCACAACGTTAACGTCCACAAAAAGGACAATAAACCAACCCCAAAATGATGACAGGGAGAAAAAACTGATATTTATTTTGCGTTCTTCCTTTTCACTCTTTCATCTACTCCCTCGAACGAATTTGTTATAGAATCTAGGGTTTCATTTCGTTTTTCTGGCGTCAATTTCATTCCGCCTGCGAGAGCGGTGGAACTTGAGAGTTTAATTGAATATGGAAGGGGCCAGCAATGGAGGAATGTTGTATCATGAGGTACAAGAGTCGAAACTCTGTGCCGTGCATTGTGTGAACACCGTCCTCCAGGGGCCTTTCTTCTCAGAATTCGATTTGGCGGCTTTGGCGTCCGATCTAGATCACAAGGAGCGTCAGATGATGGTTGAAGGTGGTGCCTCTTCCGGCGACTTCCTTGCCGAGGAGTCTCATAATGTGTCCTTGGATGGCGATTTCAGTATTCAGGTTGGTTCGATATCCTTCTCTTTCTTTTTAATAATTATTTTCATAAGGGATTTTTTCACCCCTTTTCTCACTTCCTCGGGATGTAATTTAAAGTACCAAGAGAGTATTTTCGGGTTCAACTTATTCATTCTATCTCGAATTGCATGCAAGAATGGTCATTCCTATATGCTTTATCTAAATGAAATGTCTCTTGTGATATTCCCCTAATTCTCTTAAGTTCTGTTGACCTTAAGATTGCAGTAGTAGAATTTCAGTCACTGTAGACAAATCCTTTTGAGAAATCTTTTTTTTTTTTTTTGTGCAGCATGTTTGGCATGGGACGAGCTTTCACTGTGCATATGAACTGTAGTTTACTGATTGAATATATCATTGGACTTATTATGCTCGGACCTCGAGTTGAAGATGACTACGTTTACCTATGTATTTGATTTTTCTCGTTGATTAATGTCAGTGGGATGGTTCAGTGAAATGTTTTATCTTGAATTATTATTATTGAGCTTATATTTGTTACTTTTTATCCCAATAAGTCATTTACTTTATCTCTCGTTTCATCGTAATTGAAATTTAGATTATGCCCGGGCCATTTTATGTTGGCTGAAGTTCAGTAGATCGCCCGATATCCGCCATGATAAATCGATGATTAATCTCATGCCAATATAAGAACAGCTTTCTTTTCTACCTGATTGTGTAAGAAATAGCATGTTCTTGATTCTTGTGCAAGATTGAAACACAGCTTCATTCAGAGGCTATATCATGTATCTTTCACGTTAGAAAATTTGATGTTGTATACCTTTTGACTCTGATATATTGCTATAATTTGTAGGCTATTTCTTGTACATTTCACTCAGTCTTCATTCAAATTCATGGTTCTACTTTAAATATGATGCTGTATGCTTTTGCTTTAGTATATCACAATATTTTTTTTAATAAAAAATTAAGTAAAGTATGTTTTAGTTAAAATTTATAAGTTCATAATGTACTGTTATCTTATGAAAGCATTTTCAGTTGAGGATGATATTTACATGCCTTTAAGTTTTAATTTTGGTAAAAAATGGGTGGGGTATGACCATAAGAACTTTTTAGATGAAAACTACATCCTGCTTCATATTCTGAAGGATCTTTTATGATGTTTCTTTGGGACAGTTTCTTGTTCGTTTTTCTACCTGCCCCAGTATATATTAGCATGATCAATGAAACTATAATAGAATATGATGACATCATGATGCCCTGAGTTGCTCTTTTGTTAATGCTGATATTGAGGGGACTGGTTGCATGCTTGCCCGATATATTTTATTGATAAACGAACTCTGATCTTCTGCCATGCACTCTGCTTTTGTATTTTGAAATTTTTCTTTGTAGAATTGTACCTTAACCTGATTACCTTAACGTGATTCCTCTACCTCCCTCTCTACACTACCCCCTTCTGGCTTTCCTTGTTTCCGCCGTACCCATTATTTTCTTCACTTTTTAAACATATTTCGCCGGTAGAATAATTAAAACATTTAATAACGAATAACCTTTTTAGAGATTATTGAAGAGGATTCACAAGGTTTATGGTTTATTTCCAAGAATAAACATGTTTTCTGTTTATATTAATCAGTAGTTATTGCTTTCCAAACCTCTCACTCTAAGATTTGCCTAATTGTGCAATCCCTTCGCTGCAGGTTTTACAGAAGGCTTTGGAAGTGTGGGATTTGCAAGTTATCCCACTTGACTCTCCAATTGCTGAGCCTGCCCAGATTGATCCTGAAATGGAAAATGCTTTTATTTGTCATTTGCAAGACCATTGGTTTTGTATACGCAAAGTGAATGGGGAGTGGTATAATTTCGATAGTCTCTATGCGGCCCCACAACACCTCTCTAAGTTTTACCTTTCAGCCTATCTTGACTCATTGAAAGGCTTTGGATGGAGCATATTCCTGGTGATAGGAAACTTCCCAAAAGAGTTCCCCATATCCTCTTCAGAAGCTTCAAATGGTTTTGGCCAGTGGTTGTCACCTGAAGATGCCGAGAGGATAACCAAATCCTGTAACTCGATGCAGGCTCCACCTCCACCTCCACCTCCAAACCAGAAAATTAACGACAGCCAAGGACGTTCTGATGAGCTTCTTCCATATGATGATGCAGAAATGCTTTCAGACATGGAGGATGAGGATCTAAGGGCTGCTATAGCAGCTAGCCTCATGGATTCTTCCTCGGCTGTGACATCTGCTGAAGCCAGTACTCCTTCAAATGATAATCAAAGTAGTCAACAATCAATAAATACCGGACCTAGCACCCCTTCAGATAATCGAAGCGACAAAAAAGGGGCATCGGCAGCAGCAACAGCAGCGACCACTGAAGCTGCTGGTCCTCTAAAGGGTCTAAGCGATGAACGAGTAGTGGCAGCAACTGTAGCTGGTGAGCAACTAAATGATCAAAATAACCAAGTTGCTTCTGTGCCAAGTAATACTTCTCAAGGTGAAAACCAGAAGACTTTGTGAGAATGCGCTCTTCTCAAAATTTGTTTTCACTATTGAAGACAATGATTTATACCAGTTTAGGTGATGGAAACATGCAGTATGTGCACGCACTTAATTTGAAGTGTTTGTTGCTTGAACTGGAAGGAAAACCTTGAAGCATTTCCATCTTGTCATGGTAGTTCCAAGTTTTGACTGTATTAATATGTATAAGCGATAATTCAAGAAATGAGAAACAAAAAGGAAATCTTTTATAAGTAGCGGAATTTCCCTTCTCAAAAAAGCCACATTTGTCTGAGCAAAAACAAGAAAGAAAGTAAGAAAGAAAGCCATATTTTAATATACTAAACACAATATTTTTCTCCATCTTTTCATAGCATTTCGGAGGCAGGACAATATGATACTCACTCTGTCATACTGCTACTAGGGTGTGATGTTATTATGTTTGGCCAGAATCCCTCTAAAATTATTTCATTCCGTTGATGTTAATCAAAACCATTATTTTTCCGGGAAAATAAAATTAAAACCATTATTTTAAAATAACACTCATTTAGTGATTAAATTGGTTAAAATGACATATATTTTTTAAAGTGCTTAATCATTTTTATGAATCCTCTTCTCCCCTCTTTTTCTTGATTATTGACGAGGGAGTAACAATAAGGAGTAAATTAGAAAAATACTAACAAATATAAAACTATGTCTTATATTTAGGTATAAGATCAACTCCTCAAATAAACAGGAGTAAATAATAATTTTTCTTAACTCAATGTTATTCTTTTAATAAAGGATCACATTTAAAATAATGTTTTTTTTTTGGGACAAACATTTAAAATAATGTTTAAAGTGTAAATTTACCCAAAAGTCTCCGGTAAGGAGTAATATTACCCCAAAAGTTTTTTTATATTCAACGTTGCACCAAAATTGTTAAAATTGATTAATGTTACCCTTTACCATTAAAAAATTAACAACCAACATCAATTTTTTAAATTGTCAATATTAATTTTTTTAGAACAAATTTACACCTTAACCTTTTAAAATAAAATAAAATATCATTCACATTTATTTCTTTTTTTCACAAAAGGGCCATTAAATCTACTTTCTCGGCAAAGATATTAAAGGAAAAATATCATTAAGGTCCCAATCATAAAAAATAATATAAAAAAAGTCACTATTAACAGTAAACAGTTATCATTATTGTTGACGAATTATAAGACTTATTAATTTTTTTTTTCATGTCCTTAAATGATTTTTTCCCTAATATTAAATGCAGTTGAATGTCTCTAAGTACAATATCCTTTCGGTGAGTCGTTCTGGCTGGCTTGGGCAGGGCAAATTCAGAGCTTTGGTTTTTAATGGAAGACCAGTTCATAAAGTCATTATTTTTCTTCATTATCTCATCTTTATTTACTCCGCTTATAAACAAAACGTGGGTGGGAAGCCATAAACCTGCTTTGGCTGAGAGATTGAAGAAATTATGCAGAGAAGAATGGATCTTATATTTATTTTTATTTTCAAATCAGATAAATTGGATCCTGAAAATTGACCATGACACCAGCTTTGCCTTCTGATTCACTGGAATTCTTTAGGCCTAAAATAATTGCTTCAAGGAAAAGATTCTCAATAAATTCTTTGAGCAATGACAGTATACAACACCAAACATTTCTTTTAATTGCATTGAACATTCCATCTGACCGGTCATGGTATGCATGTATGTATGTAAGTTAGGTAACATTTATATATATCAGTTGTTAGATAAACAAACATTGGGTGCCTTTGTAGATTAGGGTTGAAAGCTGATTTTTCGACGTGATTTCCAGTATATGAGATAAGTATATGAAAGTAATTTTGCCTCAACTTATGTGAATATATTTTTTAAACGCCAACTTAATAGGCCTTGGCTCTCCTATGTGAAATGCATGTAATCAATAATATATAAATTAGGGCATTGACCACAAATATATCAACTTGCATACTATAACCACCCTGGGGAGGAGAAAATCCTTGGTGCTTTGAATATATATAGATGATCCATTTGTTTTGTTCCCTCCAATTATGATCCATTCCACCCCATTCTAATGATAATCTTTTAATTTTATTCCATCACACTCATAGAAAAATTAATTTATTAGTTTGTGTGCGTCGATGTGGATGTGGATGGTTCTTGTAATAATAGAGGTCAAACGGCTTGCGGAGAAGTGATTAGGGATTGCCAAGGCAATTGATTATGTGGATTTTGATAGAAGTTAGGGTATACTTCCTCATTGATGTGGAAACCATGCCATCCATAGGGGTCTACTACCATGCAAATTGTTGGATTTAAATAGAATTAAGCTTTATATTAGAAGCTATGTGGTTGCTTTTGATTGATTTTGGACAGTATCATCTCTTAAAAGATGAAATTTAAGAAGTAAGGTCTCTCATTTTATCAAATTGAAATCTTAAGATTATTCATGTGTATACAGAAAGTTTAAGATATGTTGATTATCTAGTCAGCATGACTCAAAAGATCAACAAAATTTGATGTCTTATTGACATCTCCAATTACTTTTTTGGATCTATTTAAGATAGATGCGGTGAAGTACTAGAAAAACTCAATGTTTAATTAGTAGAAGTTGTAATTTTCAAGCAAACATATATAAATTGATTAACTACACATTATGTACTTGTATGAAAACAATCAAAACTCAGAATTTCTACCCATGTGGCTATGCATTGTTTTTATCGTCATTATTTTGGGACGGTCAAGAGATAATGAAAAGCAAGAGCAGTATGGCACTTTTAGGCTGGAAGGAGAGACCAACAACTGCAGCTTTATTTCATCGTCATTTTTGTAATTTTAGTCACTGTGTTCAGGGGCCACAGGTCCAACCAAGGAAAACAAGGGAAGCTGAATAAAACTAAAAAACCTCCTCTCCTTACTTAACAGTTTTTATTTTCCACTGTGGATCATCTCAAAGCTGCCTGCTTTTGGTGAAAGAAGATCCCTTACTGGATTCAACATTTTCTTCCCCAAATGGGTTCATCTGATACAGATCGATTGTTCAATAGGCAAAGAGCTCTTCATGAAATCCTCGGAGGTGGTCTGGGTTAGTCCAATCCCATAGTTCTTTAATTTCTCAGCTTTCTTGCTGATTTTTTCAACTTTTAGTCTATAATTTCTTCCATCCGATATCAAAATTTTCCGTCTTCGTCTCAATGATATCCATGTTCATTCATTTCGTTTCATCATTTTATTTCTCCATTACTGAACTTTGCCCTGTAACTTGAGGGAATAAATCTTTGACCTTACCTCTGTTCTTGAATCATCGCGAATTCATCAATACAGTTGCAGATGTGATACTGTGGAGGCGAAAAAATCTAACTGTGGGGATATTGTTGGTTGCATTAGCTGCTTGGATCGTCTTTGAAAGATCTGGTTATACTCTTTTGTCGCTTGTTTCTAATGTTCTCCTCCTCCTTATAGTCATTCTTTATCTTTGGGCAAAATCAGCGGCAATTCTCAATAGGTAATACTCTCAGTAGTTTTTTCTTTGAATAATGTACTCTGATCTTTCTTTCCTTGTGCCCATTTTGTGCCTTGAAGTGTACAATTATAGACACAACGAGGTTGTGGTATATTACTGTTAGTTCATTTTTTTTATGAACTAAAGTCGTTACTACTCATTCTGGGTTTTTTTTCTTTTTGGTGATTTATGCGGCTATTGATGTATTCCTTCTAAAGAACAATGCTGTTATAGTTTTTGTAGTTTAAGTTTGAGTACCATGTAAATCAGAATTTGTAAGTGTACTTGCTTAATTGTACATTACTGGTTATGGCAGTATTGTGAAGAACTTCTAGAAACCTTGATGATTTTTGCACAAGGGTGATGTCTGCCTGTTCTTCATGTACATTGAGATTTATTTGCTTATTATTCTTGGTAACCTTATAATTTGATATAGGTGTTCAGAACAGTACTGTGATTTGCTTATTTGATTAAGGAAGTGTGATCTATTGTATGAGCCACGCATTTTAGCCTTCTAAGAGACTGGAGTAACAGAGTTCTAAATGTACTGCTCGGTATTGATTGGTGAATCTTCAACTTATGACCTAATATAGTGGGGAAATTTAGCATTGTCTTCAGGATGATTGTCACTCAGTAAGTTGGAAGATGAGATGTTTTGGTCTTACCTTATTTTTTATCTACAATTCATTCTGGTGTTGTCGAGAAGGATTGATACCTTGTTCTTGTTTTTAAGTCTGAAAACCATAAGCCCTAAAACTATAGTTGTTTAGTCATGATACATTGTTCCCAGGGGATTATTTTAGCCAGGTGGAATATGGAATCTTGTTTAGAACTTTAATTTGTTATACTTTTAAGACTTTGTGGAGTGTCACTTCCTGATGCTTTCAATAGATAAATATGTAGTTTTGACACTTTTAAGATACTTAGCTTGTTTGGTTCCTAATCCTGACTTGCCCTGTAACTTGGATTCAAAATGCTTCTTCTTCGTTCGTTCCATGGACAAAAACAAAGCTGCTGATGGAGTTGCTTAAACTTCGTCTCTGACCATGTTTTCCTCTGGTTGGCTGAAAAATCATCCCCATTCTCTTTGGCATCCACTATATCTGTTAATGTATAGTTTGGTTGATTTTGCTGCTTTGATGTCTGTGTCTGGTTTGCTTGTTGCTGGTTTTTCTCCTTCCGGTTAAAATGAAGTTCTGCATGCCATTTTTTTTTTTTTCCTTTTCTTGGGTTCATCGAATATGGTCTTAGGCCACATTTAGCATGAAGGGCATGGATAGAATGAAATAGTAAAAAAATGGCAAGTAGTTGAGATGTGAAACAATACTAATATGCTTATTTTAAAATAAGTAATGAAAAAGGGTAAGTAATGTTGAGTGGTGATAAAATGAGTATAATAATTAATAAAACTGCATAATTTTTTCCCTCTTCCTCTCTAACTCATACTACCTCCGGTTCTTAATATAAAATCTCATCCATAGTGCAAATTGTATTACGGATGAGATCTTATATGAAAGAATGGAGGTAGTACCAAACAAGAAAACAAATCTTAATATTTTTCACTCTATCACCAAATTCTTGAAAGCAGTTTACTTTGTTTTCTTTGAACAGGCCAGCTCCACCTCTACCAGAGTTGCACCTATCAGAGGAAATGGTAAATGAAGTAGCAACTTTCATCCGAACTAATGCAAATTATGTGCTTTCAGTTTCCCAGGATATTGCCCTGGGCAAGAACTCAAGATTGTTCTTGAAAGTAGCCGCATGCCTCTGGTTTATTTCTGTGGTTGGAGGCCTTACTGATTTTCTCACCCTCGCATATGCTAGTAAGTCTCAAGTGTAATCTGATCAAGCAAGATTCAGTTTAATCAGTCAACAGTTCTTAGAAACAAAGTTCCAAACCATAAAAATGAGAAGAAAAGGGAAAAATAATCTTTTGGTTCCTATAGTTTTGACTCAGTGCAACTCAATCCCTATGCTTTGATTCAGTGCAACTCAAATCTTGATAGTTTTGACTCGGGTGTAACCTAGTCATTGAATTTTGACTCACTACTAATCAGTCCTATAGTTTTAACTATTTAATAATTTAGTCCCTGACCATTATTATATATATGATTTTATTTTTTAAAACACAAGACTGAATTATAAAATGGTTAAAACTATAGGGACTGAATTGCAAAAAGTCAAAGTTTAGAAAATGAGTAACAACCGAGTCAAAACTATAGGGACTGAGTTATATTGACTCATAGTTTAAGGACTGAGTTACAAGTGAATCAAAATTATGGGATCAAAAGATTAATTCTCCAGAAAAAAACTTGGGTGGAGACTTTAGATTACTGAAGGATCTGATTTGTGAATCTTTTGTGTTTTATGTTATGTGGCAGGCCTGTTTATCATTCTCACTGTGCCAGCACTTTATGAAAGATATGAAAATTTCATTGACAGATATATCTTGATGGGCTATAGGAAATCAATCCAATTGTGTGTGAAAATTAATGAAGAGTATATCAGCAAAGTACAGAACTGGGTTTTGGAGAAGAAAAAACTGAGCTGATTTTTGCATACTACCATTTTGGCATCTTCTTTTCATTCTTTTTTTCTAAATGTTTCTTGAGAGGATCGTTGGTGAGAGCGTAATTGAAGTGCGGAGCATGGTGGTGACTTACCCATCACCAGTTTATGGAGAAGTGATTTTTGCATTTTGCCATGTGATAGGCTCAACTGGGGGGGGGGGGGGGGGGGGGGGGGGCGTTGGGACAATCTACAAAGACTTCAGGCAATGTGTTGTTTGCAATTGTGAGTATAGATTTGTTCTTGTAATATATTTGCTTCATTCGAATCTGAACCTCCAGTGTTGTATGCTTTTTTTTTTTCTTTTTTTTGCTTTGGTAAATAGAGATGGCATCTTCCCTTGCCTGCGGTTTTAGTGCTAATCTGGACAGTCCTGAACTCCTGATTAAAATTGGACAAGTCCAGATTAAATATAATATAATATTTATATTTTTTTTACCACTTGTAGTTTTACTGAAAATATAACAATAGCAACATTAGCAACTTGCACTAAATGGGGTAGGCGTCATTGTGCCATATCAATGTCCAAATCTTTTAAAAGATTTTATGACAAAATATATAATAAAGATAGTTTCCGATTATCGCTTTTTTTTTTTTTTTAAAAATAGTGGCTTTATCATTTACAAAATATAATTTAAAAACCTTGCATTTGAGCTATTTATAGCATATTTAAACAGCACCGTAGTGATCACTACGATGATCATCAGCCAACTTTTCAGTTTGATTTTTTTTGAGGATATTAATATTATAGAAGCAAAATCATAAATTTATTTTGGCGATGTGAGTGATTGTGCAATTTATATCAGTAATGAAACGTATTGTATGATTTTGTTTAAGCTCATGTCAGGTTTTGCCTGGGTGTGGGTTCGATCTATTTCACCAAAACAGTCTAAATTATTTGGTTGCCATGCGATTCATTTTTCTTATGGTAAGATTATCTTATTGCTAAGATATGAACTACATAAAAATGAATCAAGAAATGGAACAATAACAAAAAACTAAATATTGCATATTTCGTTCCAGTCTAGAATACAAAATTCATTACCAAAAGGAGCACGAGCGATTAATAGGTAACATCAGTAAAAACCAAGTGCTCAGTTTTCAATAACCAAATCGATCTAATAATTTTCCCAAGTAGAGGCTTATGATTCAGAGCCTGCTAGTCCTGACCACCAAATGCTTCACGATTATCATGCTGCCAACCATAACCATGTCCATTGTGTCCAAACTCACCGGAATAATACTTGTTGTTCAGATGAGACATGGGTGGCAACGGCGGTGGAGGTGGGAGGGTCATGGACTGTGGTGCTAATATCCCTTTACTGTCTCGCGGATCCATAGCCATGCCAGCGTGTCCTAGTTCAAAAGGAGGGCCACCAGGTCCTGCATTCATGGGCTGAGGATAATTTGCTGGAAAATTAGGGCCATTAGGAGCAACCGGTGGAAAACCAAGTAAGGAATTCTGGTCTCCACCTCCTTCAGAAGCTGAGTCCTGCCAACGCATATCATAGGGGTTCACATAAAACGGCGGAGCTCCGTCGTGCGGCGGGTATGGAGGATAACCAAATGGCATAGGAGGATTCAACATTGGGTTAGCATTCACTGGCACTGGGAAATTGGGTGTCTGGGAGGAATGCATGGGTGGATAATCAGGGAGTGGTGTTTCCGGTGTGGCTCCTCGATGCCGATCTGTAAACTGGGAAGGATCTTGTGGAGGTCGCTGCATGTCAGAATTTTGTTGATAAAAGCCCTGCGGAATAGCTCCATTAGAGCCAGACTGGGGATCTGCAGAGTGGTTTTGAACTTGACCGAAAGAAGGCGGCTTCGGCTGCAAAGTCGGCCTTGAAGGTGGTTGGTCTCTTGGCGGTTGCTGACGAGCCTTGTCTTCTCGTTCATGTAGCTGGGAATTTGAACCAGGAGAGAAAACAGGCCTTTGGGGAGCTCGAGCGGAGGAATCTGACATTGCAGATTGTCGAACACTGGGTGTCTCTGACTCATTTCCATCTTCTTTATCTACACTGGGACGGAGAAGGTTAGCATGTACATCTTGGACATGCATTTCAAATTCTGACTTCTTCAAGAAAGACTTGAAGCAGTGAGGAGCTGCACAGATGAATATGCCTTCTAACATTTTGATTGTCTGAATTTTCTGGATTCGTTCATCACACCTGTGTTCCAAGGAAGATGAAAAGTAATCCACTTATTTAATACACTGCAATAGAATTACAATAGTATAAGCAGATAGTAAATAGTAAAACGAGTTAAGAAACAAATCACCCCTAGAATATGCATATTTTAATATTTCTAGTCTATATTTTTTGCAATTAGTGAAGAAAATTTTTTGATTATGCTGTCTGAAATAATAATTTATAATATACTGAGACATCATATCAATTTGTGTTAAAAGACTGAATAAAATCCTTTCTTACACATCCAAAATCCTTTCATCCCTCCCACTCAGTGCAACCCTTTGGAACAGAACATCTCTTGCCTGAATTAAGACAGGCTGAGTACAACATCAAGTCAGCATAATGAGTTAAATACTTGAAAACATACTCTTTCAAGGTTGAGAGGGAATCAGTTAGGTTGGAAACTAAGACCTCGGACCTCCTAGATTAATTATTTACCATGCAAGAGAACAAAGCAAGATCCATATTAATCTAAAGAAGTGGTCAAAAAAGAGACAGAAAGGGCAGAATTGGAAGATGTTCACTGCTTTAGTCTATGAAGTACAGAAGATAAGAAATATCCTTACAGGTAGCATATTGAATCACTTCTAGCACAATCAAGACAGAAGGCATGGTCACAAGGGCTCTGCAAAACAATAGGCCCGTTAGTTTATATAAAACCCACATTTATCAAACTACATCAAATGCAGCTAAAAGAAAATCACATGGAAGCCATAAATCATAACACTGATGAAGCTTGCCTCAGCAGCTCAGCTGCAATATGAATCAATTATCCAGGACTTAAAAAGTAGCAAAATGATTTACGAAAAACAGGTCACATCAATTCATGCCATTTCAACCAAATTTCATTGCAAAAGTAGTAATCATCAAAGAATTATCTAGGAACTCAAGAATAAATACCAAAGTTTGGAATAGGAATATGCTGTTTGAATGACACTGAGCTTGTATATTTCATAAAAGTATACTCTCATGGAAGTAGAGAAGAGAGAACAGTTAATAATTTTACATGAAACTTTTTGTTGCAGGATTACAACAAACTGAGCACATGAATGAGAGTTGAGCTACCACTCAAAACACAGAATTGAAGTAATTTCATAAAAGTATACTCTCACAAAAGTAGAGAAGAGAGAACAGTTAATAATTTTACATGAAACTTTCTGTTGCAGGATTACAACAAACTGAGCACATGAATAAGAGTTGAGCTACCACTCAAAACACAGAATTGAAGCATTTAAAAGTTGCAGTTTTCCGTACAGTTTGTGGGTCGCTCAAATGACTGGTTCACTTCTTATATGCTTTTTTCAGATGTTTTTAATTATCAGGATAAATTTGGCTCAAGTAAAAATGAATTATTCAGGGAAACATTGAGAAGTCCAACGCAGAGAAAGATGGAAACCCAATAAAAACATTGCAAGAGGATTAAATGTTTCGATTGTTACCAGTCGTCCATAGATTGCAATTGGGAAGTCACAACGAACACAGAAGTGGACACAGTCACCACATTGGCGGCGAGATCTACGACCAAGAGTCTTCACCAGAGAAGTAGCGGTTGCTGAACCTATGCCCTTTGCTACAGGAAGATCAGCAAGTACTAGATGATCGGGACAAGTAACTGTAACAGTCTCAACAGGTGAGGGCTTCACCCCTGCTAAACCTTCAGAGGATGAAACCTTACTAAGCCGAATCTGAAGCATATTGGACCAAAAGCTTCCCTGAACTCTCAAACTCTTTTAAAGCAAAGAATCAGAAATCCAGTACTTCGAATTGTAATTACAACAACGGCAACAGATGCTCCCTCCTATAAATAAATCGAAGGAAACACAGATAAAAATTAGTAATGAAGACAAGAAAATCAGTAAAAATCTATGCTCAGGCGTAATCATCAATCAATGGCAAAAATAATTGGGTGCATGGATGGCACGATGTAATTGTGCCCTGTCAGAAACCCTCTTGAGACAACAATACATCGAAACCAAGGAAATCTACAACTCAATTTAAAATTTTTAAAACCGAAGACGAACGTGAACACCTCTTAACTGTAATAATTTAAGATTTTGGGTCATAAGAACTAGAAAAGAAGTCGATGAAGTTCCATTGATTACCGAGAAGCAACAAATTTTCAAATTGCAGATTGAATACTAAAAGTTGAAGCCCTAGCATAAAAGGGAAGCGATAATTTTTCAAATTGCAGATTGGAGAATGAGAGAACCTAGTATCACAGCGACGGGAACGGCGGCTTCAACCAGGAGCTTGAAGTCGCAGTTTTTTCGTCACGACGCCATTCGCTCACCGTGGGGGCAAAGATTTCCGCCTGCGAGAGCCTGCCGAAGTCCGGTGATTTCAGATGCTCTCATTGTCTTTTTAATATTTTATATTTACATAAATATCTTATTTTTAATTTAGAATAAAGTATATTTTTTATTCTTTAAAGTTACACGATGTTTTATTTTAATCTTTTAACTTAAATTTTTTTTTTTAATGCTTTTAAGTTAACACCACTAACACTAATGACAAATACAAATGCTGGCATGTATGTTTAGAGGATTGATATTAGAATTAAAATATAAAAGTAACTATATTTTTTTTTTTGCTCAGAATAAAAGTAACTATATTAATGTATGTATATTAGCATGTATGCTTAGTTATTAGTTTTTGTTAGTAAAATTAACGGTGTCAACTTAAAGAAACTAAAAGCACAATTTTTTAAGTTGAATAGCTAAAATAGGACTTCGTCTAAATTTAAAGAATCAAAAGTATATTTTAGCCTTCAATTCATTATTAGTGCTATATTTTGATTAAAGACAAAGCTTATACTTAGCATAATATACTTAAAAGAGCTTGCTTTGTAAGTTTCTTATATACTCCATCAGATACTGAATATAAAACATAATTAAATTTTTTTGAAAATATTAAGAAAGCTAATTAAATTATTTTAAAATATTTATATTTATTATTTTTTCTTCAAATTATTTTACTTAACTTATAAAGTGATATATAATTTAAGAATATGTAATGTTTAATATGACAAAATAACTTATTTAAATTCTTTAATTTTTTTTTAAAGTTAACACTGTCTTGTATTTAGAACCGGAATAATATTATTTAATTTGTAAAAAATTATTATATTAATATTAAAATACTTTAAAATTCATTTGTTTTGATTTGATTGGATAAAGCTATATTAAGTAGATAAGATTAAATATATAACATTTGTTTTTATTTGCCAGAAAAAAAGGGGTTAATGTATAGATTGACTAATAAAGTATTACTTCAACAACACCCAACACAAAGGTTTTAAGTGGACCATAGCTACTAAAAACCAATTAAAAAATGCAGAATATCACAATGTCGTTAAAACTAAAGTGACCATTAAAAAAAAAGGTTAAGTTTATGGCCATTTAAAAAAAAAAGTGAAGTTTTGTTCAGGTAACTTTTCAATTTTTAATTAATTTCCCTCAATTTTTATTGTTTTTCATATCAAGGGGGAGTTTATATTATTTTTTATTAATCACTGATTACACTTTTTTTATTAAAACTTTTCTAGAAGTTGTTATATGAAATTTAACAATCTATTTTTTTTAAAAAAAAAAGGAAAATTGATTATAGGGCCCAAGGAAGCAAAATAATTACAAAAAAAGCTCAAGAAACAATTATGCAACTGTTTAACATTCAATATTATATTCATACATTATTAAGTCCAATCATTTTTTTTGCTGTCAAAAAAAAAAAAAAAGAATTAACTTCTTGAAAGTGATTTTAGGGTCTACCAAAAAATAAATTCGTGAGTTGAATTTTGAAAAGCTAAAACGGACATTAGATTCTGACATCACCAAAACGCAGCTTACGGCCTCTCAAATTGAAAACGTGGGACAAGATGAAGCAAAGCAAGATCTTTAACTTGGAGCTGTATAGCAATATTACAGAACGAATCAGAAACTATTCAAAGCTGAAGCAAGTAAATTTTAAATAGATTATCAATACTATTATTATTTATTCCTGAAAATTGTTCTACAATATCCCATATTCAAGAAACTCAAGGGAAGAGGATGTATTATTTTCTCAACAATTTGCATTGCATTTGCAGACAGTGCCTGGAAATCGTCCAACTGGTATTTGCATGAACTCAGGATGACTCTATACTTCTGACGACCTTTTTAGCCTGTCATGAGAGGAGAGAGTATGAATCAGTATATTACGTATAAAAAGAGTATGAATCAGTATAATGCTAAATAGTTCCATGACCAGAACAAGATTACCTGACAACATTATTAAACAGTTACTTGGGCTAATCAAATGCAAATATATGCAGGAAAATCAATATAAGATCTCGTTTGTAGACTAAATTGTGCTGTCAACGAGATCTTATATTAAAAACTAAAGGTAGTATTTGTTATAAATAATGACACCAGCCAAGTTTACTAATCAAGCATCAAACATTTAATCGTATGTCTATTTATAATAGACAAAGTATGCCACCTACCTGTTCTAAGGTTAGAAACATGACCACATTCCAGGATCCTAGCCGTCCAAAATTTGGGATGAACCCCTTGTAGAAGGCAAAAGGTCCCTGCAAAACAATAGATTCCATGACCTATCGTATCTGATTAATGATACCCAAATAATATATACAATAGCAAGGTAGGTCCTTGAGTAACGAAATACAAAGCTTATCATTCATATGGCTAAATGCTTCCAGACAGAGTCTTATGGATTGACATATAGAAGGTGTTCATCACAAAAGTAAAGTGGCTCCAGCTTCAAGATGTTCAAAAGAGAGGAACATAGGAGTATTTGTAAGAGGTAAGTCATACATCGTTCTTCAAAGTTTTCACGAAACAGTCAAGAGTGCTTTTGTAAGTAGAATCTCCCATCATTCTGGACTTAACCTGCATATACACCAGAAGTATGTATGAATTACTGGACTATTAGGATTGCACAAGCATGAGGCTCTTGATTTTTTATCAACCAACTGAGGAAAGAGAGAAAGAAAAAAGAAACTTTGTTGCGTGTCCACATAATGATAATTTGGATTCAATGAGAGATGGTAAAAATCCATTTTATCCATCTATTTGCAACTCAGTTAATCTTAAATTTCCACTCCTTTATTTCATTATGCGTCCAGAAGGTTTCTAAGTGATATCTAGATAATTTTTCTTTTTCTAAATTTTGCAGCCACTTTTAACTCTGTAGCATCAGCAATCGTAAAGTTTTCATATGATAAGATTAATATGTAATTAAAACTCAAAATACATAGACTCTTGTTGCCTTTCATTGAACCCCAAAAGACCACATAAATACTATCCATAAACCAGAAATACTTATTAAGCTTTAAAAGCCATTATAATTAAAAAGGAGTTAACAAATCAGCAATAATTAATGAATATTCATGGGTGGGAAGTGATAAATTACCACATCAACTGGAGAGCCAATACAGACAGCAAAAAACCCTGCCCCTAAACCGGAAAAGAGATGAGTTACAACATTGTCGGTGAAACCTGGGATTTTCAAAATGGTCTGCAGTAAAGAAAGTCTCATCAGATATAAAAATGTATTAAAAATAAGGTATAAATTAGTATAAAACATAAAAAGAAGGGTTTTATCCTGAAAAAAATGAGTTCAGTATCTTTTACATCACCTGCTTCACTTGATCATAGCTGGCTAGTTCAGCTGCATTGATGATGGCATTTCTTGCTACATTGGGGCCAAGCCCTGTCCAAAGAGCCCCAACTCCTTCCTGTGTGTTGTATATAGGTTTATGAACTAAAAAGGAATCGTCAATGATATCAAATTAAATCCACAGACCTGTCTCACAATCGTAGAATAAGCATTTAATGATCCAGAGTAGCGCTTTGGTACACCAGGAGGTAACTTTCCTTCAGCCTGAAGTCGAACTTTCACGAGATCAGTTGGATTAGCTACGGTAATTGCCACAGCACCTGTTCATGTGGCAAATGCAAAGGGAAAGAGAACTCAATTAGCGTAGCATGATTCCTGCCAACAGAAGATAAATTCTTAAATATCCTTAAAGTGCCACACCATTTGTATTCACTTCAATAAATCAAACAAAATGAGACTCATTTGGTAATAAAATAACGTCAAGTTAGACAATACTGTATGAAGCTCACTCTGCTAAGAATAGTTAAGAATCTTTTGCCAAAAAAGAAAAGCAAAAGAAAAAATGAGAGCATGCGTATTCTTGCCAAGTGAAGGCCAACAATTCAAAGATAAGCAAACGAATCCAATTATATTCCCATTGAACCTAAAACTGGGCTTACCAGTTGTAAGGCCAGCAAGAATTTTCTTTGATAATGGAACATCTCCAACAAAGTCACTTCCCACATAGAAATTCTTAACCTTCAGAATTCAACATGGACAATCAGATGCCTTAAACATATATGAACAATAATTCATTTTAAGTTTTAGCACCAAAAAATTCAGAACTCACAGGCTCGTATAACCCAATTCTTAACCCTCCAAACAAACATTGACGATGCAGTCCTGGCACAATGCCCTTCCAGAGTGCTGAAGCACCCTCTTCCCTTGCAATGGTCGCAACTGTTCCAAGCAAGCCCTTATATTTAGGCAAGGTCACTGCATCACCAGCAACAGCTTGCTTTTGAAGCTGGAGCCTAACTTTGGCAGTGTCTAAAGGGATAGTGCATGCCTATTATAAATTTTTTAAAAAACAAGCTTAATGAAATTCAAGCGGCTGGATTCTGAATAAAGAACAGAAGTATAAATAAGAGCAATATGACGACTAGTGCATTGAACACTCAGAATAGTATAATCAATCAGTAATCGATATTCCCTCTGTTCCTTAATATAGAACCTAATTGGGGAGTTGCTATTGGTCCTAAATACGAGACCTTTTTCTCATATTGGTCAATCATTTCCTAATTTACACGCTCTTACAAGACTAAAACAATCAAATAAGAGAGGTGGAAGGATTAAGAAAGATAATTGAATGTTGTAGAAAAAACATCTCATATATATTAACTAACTCAACCAAAAATCAGGTAAGGTAACAGTGGCAGAACCAGAAAAAAATTTTAGCCCGAGCCAAAAAACAAACATATTGAATTACTCCCTTTAGTTCTTATTATAAAGTAACAACTAACAAATGTATTTGCTCATTTTTTTAAAACACTTGCTTGTTTCCAAAAAATATTAAATATTTTTTTCATGTATACCCATAATTAAAAAGAGTGGTGAGTGAGGGTAATAAATAATATGATATTAGAGTTTAGTGTAATTAGTATGAATAATATTGAAAATTACTTAAATTTTAAGATATATTTAATGACTTTAACTTTTTTTATTAGATTGTAAGAATTGTTTGTTGGTGCCTTATAATAAATACTAGAAGTAGTATTTACTAATTAGTATCACATAACATTGAAAATAAAAATAAATAATAATTGAAAATTATAAATGAAAACAAGATATAAGATGATACTTACCTTTTTGGTAGGTATTTTAAACAAGAATTTTACTTTCTTCTCATAGCCTAATGAGTAATGAACCAAACATTATCCTAATAAAGAAGATAAAAAATTAGTTGGGGCCAATGGCCAAATAAAATATTATAATATATATATATATATATATATATATATATATAAAAACAAATTTTATAAGATCAACTCCGACTTGGCGCCAGCTGGCCAATGAATAGATCCGTCATTGTAAGCCATTGTAAGGTAAGTATGTCTTATATTAACCACGGACAAGTATCTAACAAGCCATATTATTCTCCATCGAAAAGCATTCTGGACAATTTCCGAATCTGTTTTAGTACTGGACATGGTTGGACCTTTCAACATCTAGCTGAATTATGAATTTGAAATAGCTGAGAATGTGTATGGATTTTATATGAGACCGTGTCGGAAAAAAATAACTCAGAAAAAAGCTGAAGCACTGAGAAACCAGAAATTCACCAAACAAACAAGGATGGAGTGACATTAACATTTAGATCCATACACTTATCATTCACACAATTGCTAAAAAAACTAATAAGAGAAACGATTGATTTCGCAGGCGATCATCACAAGGATTCCCAGAAAAAAGGGCGTCCAGGTAGCAGATATTCAAGAAAGAGTAATCGCCATGAAGAATAGAACTACCTCGGCGAGACAAGCGGCGAAGGCACTGCTGGCGAAGGTTCCGGCGAAGGAGATATTTGATTTGGACCTGCTATCAGCCACCATGGCTTCTCAGAGTTCAGAAATGATAAGGTTTCAGGGTAATGCGTAGTACTAAAGTGACGGGAAAAACAAAGAAGGAATCAAAACCAAAAGAAGGATGGAACAGATTCTCCATAGGCATTATTGAGAGATAGCATGTTAAGAAGAAAAGAAAATGACGTCTGAGTAAGAAGGCAATTAGCAAGAAGACGAAAAACAAAAATGGGGTTTTGGCGCAAATTTGCGTCTCGAGTCTTGACTCATGAGAGATGAATTGAGTCAAAACTCACAGGTCAAACCGAAGGTTGCATAGTAAATAAAGGTAACGCGGTTCAGGTTTATATTATTATCTTTTTATAATCACCCTCCTAATCTCTAAATCATATTATTGATGAATATCAATATGAAAGGTCAAAGTGTTTTTTTTTCATCTTCCCCATCAACGACTCAGATGAACTCATGAGGTACAATAATGAGAAACAAAAATAATAAAAGGATGTTCCTCCCTTGTGTTCGTGGCCCTTTTTTAAATAGACGAAGCTCGGGGCCTGCAGATGAATTTAATATATTTCAATAGTGAGGGCCACGGTGGCTATGATAATTTTATTACAGGACATATATATCGATCTTTTTTTTTTGCCTGAAGAGACAGATATGGAATAGTCATTATAAAAATAAAAAAGATTTTTTTTTTCAAAAAACATAACAATTGAATTTTAAAATTTAGAATAGGTAATTTAACAAGAAAGTAAGTTATTATACTGTTTGTATTAATTTCATTACTATTGTTATCAATATGATTTTAAAGTTTAAGGAGTGTTTTTCTATCATTTTCCCAAATTAAAACATCCTTAAAAAAAATTGTCATCAAGTGTCAAGATAGTTTCTTCATAAAAAATAAAAATATGTGCAAAATAATTAGTTACAATACTTAATTAATACGTTTTGCTATTTTGAAAGTACTTAGAAGAAGCCAAAATCCGACAAAAATACCACTCCAATTCCGAAATTCCAAAAAAGTTACTCTAACATACAAAAGGACATTGGTCGGTGAATAGTAACCTGAAATTTCAAAATGTAACTAATTTACTTATATGCTTCTTGTCACTTATGTTTGACTTGGTGGATATTAGGTATGTTTGGGTTAGTTGTGACTTATTTTTTATCTGACTTTTTTAAGAGCTTAGTAGAAAAAAAGTCAAATTATAAATATGATTTGTATTTGGATTGATTATGGTAAAATTGGTGGGGTGCACGTTAAAAACCTGAGAGCGTTTTAGAAAAAGTAATCTTATGGAACTTTTTCCTTAATTAGTTTTTAAGAACTTTTTTTAAAGAAAAAAATCCCAAAAAACTTAAAATTTAACTCAAATACTCCACTTAAAACATATTTTTTATTAGATTTTTTTTTTTCTGGTTTAAGCTATTTAAAACTTTCTCTAAATAAAGCCACGGTCTTTTACCCCTCACTGTTAGAAGTTCCCTTCAATCTCTCTCCCATCTCTTTCCCCCTTGTTGTCCTCACCGTGGAACTTTTGCGATTGTGGTTTATTGAAAAGCCTTGGGTGGACACAAAAAGAAAACCACAAGAAATAAATTTTCCTTTCATTTCTTTATAATGAGCCTACACAAAATTCGCTCAAACTTATAACTAGCACATTGCTCATTCAAGTAAGCATCAATACATTGAAATGAATTTTCCCAATGCTTTTCACTGCAAAAGCCCAGATTGCACCATGTGAGATGCTTTGACCAACAAAGGATAAAACTTGCCATTTTGGGAAGCAGTCGTCTAGCGCTAATCGATGAAGAGCAATAATCAAATACTAAGAGCCTAAAAATTTCGATCGTTTCTGTCACCAATCCAAGGCTTGCTTCTTCTGCCTAATAACCCATCATTAACACTTACAGAAAAATATCCATACCTTCTTTTAGTTTGCCATTTGGCTGATGCTCTATGCCTCATTATGTGGCCACCCAATGCTTGTACTTTGACCCATATCAAATACTCTAAGAATTTTCGCCTTGTTCCTCTATAATTGAAGAGAAATTTGAGATGCGCTTTTCAATGCATCTTTCCCTATTTCTTCAAACTCAACCTGTAATTTGTGCGGCGGCGGCAAGAGGTTGTGGGGGCTCAACATTAGGTTTCTTATGGCTTGCCCTCTGTGTCCACCCAAAGTTTCCGATGAAAGTTGATCTCAAGCTCAACGATGATATGGGGGAAGAACATGGAAGTGAGGTTGAGGGGGGATTTCTAGTGTTGGGCAAGTGATTGGACGAATGGAAGATAGAAAAGGGAGAGACGGAGTCGAGTTTTGGTTAGTGTTCACATCTTCATCTTCATATTCTTTTTAAGGTTAAGGTGCAAAAATACATATAAGCTTTTTCCCATTAGCAAAGATATACATAAGTATTTTTTGGAGCAAAAATACACACGTGGTTACCTTTTTAGAGCAAAAGTCATATCTCACCGTTGAGTCATTGTTCACCACCGTTATGTTACTGTGACTTAACAGTGGGATGTGATTTTTACTCTAAAAAGGTAACTATATGTGTATTTTTGCTCCAAAAATTATATGTATTTTTATACCTTAACCTTCCTTATAATGGTGTGCTTGATTTGAAAGGTGAAAGGATATAAGATTAATATTTTGGGTTAATATTAACCTAAAATATTAGTCTCCCGTCTCTCTTATGCTCCCTTTCAAATCAAACATATCTCAAGTGGAATCAGAGTGCGTCAAGCTTCGCCTTCGATTCATAGAAAAAAAGGAGGGAAGAGCGAGAAAGAAAAGTGAAGAAGGGTATATAAGTAAATTAATCAGATTTTGAAATTCCATATTCCAATCATCACCAACCTATCCTTTTGTTGGCAAAGGAAATAGACCAATGTGTCATATTTTATTTATTAAAGTAATCTTTTTAGAATTTTAAAGTTGAAGTGGCATTTTATGAGATTTTATCTTTTAAAAATTTATGATTTAAAAGAAAATAAAATTGTCGCGGGTCTTTTGAGTTTTTATTTTTACTTTTTGAGAGTGTTGGTAAACAAAAAGTGATGGGACAAGAGAAATTGGAATTGAGGAAGCATGTAAGGGGCAGTAGGCAACAAGTAGGAAATCAAATCATTAGCCTATTATCTTTTGAGTTTTTTTTAAAAAAATAAAAATGCATAATGTAAAAAAATTGATTATGGATTCATCCTTTACAAAGCTCAAAATGTTTTTGCATTTTCTAACAATTGCACTTTCCATAATGTAAATTTGGGTCTAAGTTCGTAACGAATAAGATTGCTAATTGTCTGAATCAACATTGCTAATCGTCTGAATCAACAATTTATTAATCTTTTTAAAATAAGAGAAATAAATATGGGAGAATTATAATCTAGTCCTAAGGACAAAAAATAATTACCAAAAGGTCCTATATCAGAATTCAATTACAAAAAAACCCTTGGGACTTTTTTGTAATTAATTGAATCCGTATTTAAAACTGAAAATGCTATATTAATAACAAAAATTCTCAATCCGTATTTACAACTAGAAATGCTATATTAACAATTCAAAATATATTTTCAGTTGTTAATATAACATTTCCAGTTGTAAATGCAGATTAAAAACTTTTGTTGTTAATATAGCATTTTCAGTTATAAATATAACATTTTTAGTTGTAAATACCGATTGAGAATTTTTCACTTAATTACCAAAAAACCCCAAAGGACTTTTTTTGTAATTGAATTCTGGCAGGGACATTTTAGTAATTATTTCTGGTCCTTGAGACCAGATTGTGATTCTCCCAATAAATATATGTGTTTGGTTAAAAAATGAAGGGGAGGGAAGATAAAAGTCTTTGTCTATTTACATAATTATCATATGTAAAATACTCGATTTAATCTTTAATATAAAATTATGTTTATAGTGTATAATGAGATATTATATTAAGCAGTGAGAATAACACAAACCTTATGTTAGATTCACCACTAGATCGCGGGATTTAAAAATGGCAAGACTTGGCGAGTAGTCTTATGAATTCATATATTTAAGGGTAAAGGTGTAAAAATGTCCTTGAGCTGTACCTTCAGGAACGTCTAGCACTATGTGTTTTTTTTGGAGCAAAAATATCTACGTAGTTACATTTTAGGAGCAAAAATACTCTTCTCCGTTAGTTGACCGTTAACCATGGTAAAATTACTCTTTTGCCCTTAGTTTAAAATAATTAAAAAAAGAAAAATACCCCACCCCCACCTCCTTTTGTCGGTGGGCCCCATCGCCGGCACCCCATGCCAGCAGCCGCCCGCTTCCAAACCACCTCCATCGACCGGCCGCCGACAATTTTTTTTTTTTTAAAAAGAATTTAACAATTTTTTTTAAAAAAATGAAAATAGAACTTTTTTTAAATTTTTTGTTTTAAGTAAAAATAATAAGAACTTACTTTTTTACTTTAATTTTTGAAAACAATTGTACTGAATCGTATCCTAAAAAAATTAGGAAAAAACCAAGAACCCATTTGTACACTACATGCATATACCCCCTCGACTTTTGAACCTGCAACTCACGAGACTCCCCCTCAGACAGCTCCTTCTTCTTCTCCGTCCTTTCAATTCATCTTTATGGTCCTGATCCACCTAATCCTTCTCCTTCATCCTATGATCGATGCTTGAATCTCCCTCTTCTTCTCCTTCAAATCCATTTCCTCTGTTACTCTCTGTTTCATCTGATCTATTTCAACATTGGTCTTTCGGTTTGTGCTTCTGGCTACTTTCAACCCTCTGAAGTTCGAACAGATCAATTTTGAAATTTTGATGAAAGAAAAACGTCATGTTTCAGAATCACTTCCCACGATCCCAAGGAAAATTCAAATTTAAGTTCAAATCCCCATTGACGGTATGTTTTTGCAATAAATATCACTGTAATGTTTCGTAATAGTTAATATAAAGCTTCGATGGCGGCCACGTGTTTTCATCCACTTCGTCTTCTTCTTCGTCATCGTCGAAGAGGCAGTTGAATTGCGATGAGGAGAATTTGGAAGGGAAGAGATTCGATAGCTTGGAATCATGGTCCACGATATTGGAGTCTGAGAATTTGGAGACATGGGAGGCTTTAAAGGAGGATCAGAAGGAAGAATGGGCCGCCGATCTTTCTCAGCTTCTCATCGGAAACAGGTTCGCTTCCGGCGCTCACAGTCAGATTTATCGCGGAATTTACAAGCAGAGAGCCGTGGCTGTGAAAATGGTTAGAATTCCGACTGCGAATGATGACAAAAGAACTTTACTGGAGCAGCAATTTAAATATGAAGTTGCATTACTTTCTCGTCTCTTTCAATCCTGGGGTATTTTTGTTTTTTTAAAAAAAAATTGTTAAAAATAAAAAAATTGTCGGTGGCCGGTCGTCGGAGGTAGTCGCCGGCGGCCAGTCGCCGGCGTGGGGTGCCTGCAGTGGGGCCTATCAGCAAGGGAAGGTGGGGGTGGGGTATTTTTTTTTTTTTAATTATTTTAAACTAAGGGTAAAAGGGTAATTTTACTATGGTTAACGGTCAACTAACGAGAAGGGTATTTTTACTCCTAAAATGTAAACACGTAGGTACTTTTACTCCAAAAAAAACACAAGGTGCTGGACGCTCCTGAAGACAAAACTCAATGACATTTTTGCACCTTTACCCTATATTTAATCGTGAGGCTTTTGTCTTCCTCTATACTTAAAAAAAGGCTTTTTAAATATTGTTTTTATTTTTTACAATTGATGAGTTTAATTAAAATAATTTAAAGCATTACGTAACCGCGATTTAGTCTTCGCATTATGATGTTAGAATTATAATTTTAATTAAGTTGTAACTAAAATAGAAGGGTTAAGGTGCAAAAATACACATAAGTTTTTTCCCAAGAGCAAATTGACACATAAGCTTTTTTTTTGATAAAAAATACACACGTGGTTACCATTTTGAAGCAAAAGTCACATCCCACCATTAAGTCACTGTTCACCGCTGTTATATTACTGTTCACTTTATCTCTTTCTCTTTCATCACGGTGAACAGTGACTTAACGGTGGAATGTGACTTTTGCTTCAAAATGGTAACCACATATGTATTTTTCCTCCAAAGAAAAATTTATGTGTATTTTTACTCTTGGGAAAAAACTTATTTATATTTTTGTACCTTAACCCAAAATAAAATGACCCAAGATGATGAAGGTAAAAAAATAGGCAAACCGATTTATAATCTTAATTTAGTATTCGCTTATTTATGGACTGAAAATGCATGTCAAATCTGAAATCAAACTTATTTATTTCTCATCAATAGCTAAACCGATTTCTAATTACATCCACATATGCAAAACAGTATCTACTTGAATAAAATTGAGAGTAAGAAAGTGAGTGAATATTACTTGGATCTGGCAAAAAAGAAAAAGAAAAAAGAAAAGTGCTTATTGAGGAGAGCATATGTATAACGGCGTCATTATTTTGACATATATCCATAATTTTATAGCGTGTTATATACAGTAATATCTTTGTTTTTAAAAATTTTTAATTTGAACCTGTCATTGCAAAAATAAAAATAAAAATTATTATAAGGAAATTTACCTGATACCACACGTTTGAGTGGATTTTCAACGAGTCAGTTTCTCTCATAATCCTTTTCTTATTATCCCTCATAATTTCTAAATCATATCCGTACAATCAATTTTAAAGGGTACAATACTTCTCTCTCATTCTCAATCAACGACCCAGATAAGCCTATGAGGGATAATGAAAAACAAAGATAATGAGAAAATCTCATTTCATTTTCAACAAAGCAAACTTGGTGTCCTAACGCTAACGGTTGCTAAAGTTTCATTAAGGGGTCATATCCTTCCAATTTGGTTTCAGTACCAAACATTATGCTTAACTCTCTCAACTTATTAAATCTAGCCCGTTAGATTTGATTTGGATGGTCTAAATTTGAGTTTTTCAAAATCTATATTTTTTAATAAAAATTATATTAATGGTATATAATCTAAAATAAAGATAATCTTTGCATTACTATTATTAAAAAAATAATATTTTATTTAAAAATCATCGCTTCAAACAAATCAAATCTAGATTGTCCAAAATCATATCTAGACGACTGAGGAGTTTTTTTTTTTGATAAAAAAATTTTAAAAAAGAGGTCGGACTTACCCACAATTTAAAGGTAGGACGCTTGAAGCTCAATCCACAGGGGAGACAACTGAAGAGTTGAGAGAGCTAAATAAAATGCTTAGCACTAAAACCAAGTCCAATGTGCTTCTCATTAGATGTGGAGACTGGAGACCTCCATCACGATTATGGCAGTTAGATACTGTTTTATTTTCTGAGTGTTGTTAAATTTCATTTATCTTTCGTCTGGACCTTTAAATTTGGTGTCTTTAAATTGTTTTGTTGCTTTCATCCCATTAATGAAGTATAAAGATTGTGATTGGAAAAAAAAAAATTGAGCCTGATATTAGAAGGATCGGCATGAATCATACTTATTCAATATCACAATCACATACATATGATTGTTCACCAAGGAAATTACATATAATTAATAATAGTAAATCAAGTTAAATTTAAGGAAATTAATATTTATAAATCTAGAATGTGAACCCAAACATTTCACAGGCAAAGATTCCTCTTTAGAAACTTGGACAATAAGTTATTCTGTGGGTTTTCAATAGTTTTCCAGATGCAATTAGAAAGAATGACAGAAAAATACTATTTGAACTTTAGAATCTGGTTGAGTAATGAAATTAATATAAACAATAAAGAAATTGATAATTTATTTTATTGTAAAATCACCTATTTGATATTTTAAATTTCAAGTGGTAACTTTTTGTGATTATCTTATAAAATTATCAAGGTTAGTCAAACAATTTAACCAAAAAAGGACTATATATAACAAGGCTGCTCTATCATATAACAAAAATTGAGGGTGTGAGTTTTTTTTTTTTTTTTTTTTTTTCGGATTTTGGAATGAATCAACAAGTTTGTTTTTGTATGATGGTACAAGTTTTCAGGTATACCTCTTCTTGGCCTCACTGTAAAGAAGAACACCAATCACAGTGAGGGCATAACCCATCATTCCTACAGTTGAAATTGGATTCTTAAATACTAATATTGATATAACCACAGCCACTGCCCCCTTTGCATTTCCTAAAACCTGCCAATAATATATATCATATGATTACTCTCTTGGACAAGATATAACAATAATTTTTTCTGAAAATTCAGCTGAATGATAAACAATATAAGTTATTAATGCTTAAAGATTGTAAATTTTTGAAATTTCTTTGAGTAACCAAGGCCTTCTCTTAAGAAAAAAAAAGGGATGTGATGATGGAATTGTAGTTGTTGTAGATTTTTCTAAATGGTAAATTCTTGTATTGGTAATTGTAGATTTATCACTTACGAAATGGAAATTTAAGGAGAACTAAATCTTTTAGTTACAGCCCAATCTCTAAATTTGGATACGGTATAATTTAGTCCTTATGGTTTCAAACCCTAAGCTTTAATTTACTTTAATTTAGTTCTTAAACTTTAACTTACTGTAATATTCAGTTCATGTCATTGTGATCATTTATAACTTTAGTGCCTAAACTTTATAAATATATAGTCTTATATTTTAAAACATAAGGACTAATATTTTAAATAGTAAAAATTATATGAATTGAGTTCTATTGAGTTAAAGTGCATAGACTAAAGTTATAATCACTAAATCAAAGTTTAGGGTCTAATTTACAATAAAGTTAAAATTATAATGATCAAAATATTAGTTTTCCAAAGTAATTTCAGAAATTTGTCGTCCTCCTAGGTAAATAACTTCTTATTTTGATCATTAGAAAAATTTTCCCCCAGATTTGTTAGTTTGAGATTTGAGTAGTTCATGAGACACACACCTGAAGAGTTAGGGCACTGGTACATTTGGTGACCAAGAAATTGGTCAAGTTGACAAAATAAGAGAGTGAGGAACTGAAGAGAAGCAGCCAGATGATTCTGACATCATTCCTCGCTAGATTTACTGTGATCCAAATCACATCTTTCTCCATTAATAATGCTGCTGGAAGCAACACCACCATTGCCATTGGTGCCATATACATCAGTAGATTCATAGAATTCAGCTTTTCCCTGCATTTATCATACCAAAAACCATACATTATTGAATTTCAGACAATTATTTAGTTGTGTTTCTGTGAGAAAATCAGAAAGAGATCTTAAGGAAAGAAATAAACGAAAAATCTCATAGTAAGTAGACATCATTTTCATAATCATTTTTTGTTTCCACCAGAACATTTCATTATACTGATTTTTTATGATTACATTTCTTACTTATGATTAGGACCTTATACTGATTTTCTTTTGGTAGAATTACTTTAAGGTCCAACGAAATTCTTAATGACAAGTGAGCTCATGTCATTTCGCGTACTGATTCTTGCATGATCACAAGTTATTATCAGACTTTGAGTGATTTAACGTCTCTCTTACCACCTTATAGTAATTGTCTTTTTTTTTTTCCCTTCTTCTTTATTAAACAAAGTGAAAAAGAGGAGATGCCTACCCCTCTGAAGATAACAAAACGCCTTGAAGCACAGATTTAAAAGCTCTTGCAGCAGTTGCAGAAACACATATCAGAAATCCAAAAAGATGAAAACTTGGTTCACCCTACAGAAAAATGAGGAGGATTATTCAACAAAACTCAATAGATGACTTTTAATAGAATGAATCAAAATCCAAAACGAAGAATGAAAAATCTTATTACCCCACTAGCTATGACTACCCCTGCAACGACAGGCACCAGAGTGCCGTATGTAATCCAAGTTTCCCTTTTCCTGTTCACCAAATAAGCAAAAACGGCAGTGAAAAAGGGAGTGGTTGCTCCGATCGCCTGATTAAACGACACTGGAATGTACTTAAGCGAGATGTTTCCACAGACGACGGAGAAGCAGAAAACGACACTAAGCCCACCAATTTTCATCAGCTGGCTCGTAGATTTTATGGTCTGAAACGGCACAACGTTCATAAAGTAAACGGCAACATAACTGAAGAAGGAACACGCCGTCATGTGACAGAGAGTGAGGAAAACAGGGTATGCGAAGCCGTAATTGCTGAGTAAGTATTTGTTGAAAAGAAGAACACCAATGTTTGAAATGTACCAACATATCACTGCCCCAATCGTAGGCCATGGAATCCCACTCGAAATCTCCATCTGGATTATTAAAAAGTTGCAATCTTTTTAGCTGGGTATTTGAATTTGAGGGTGATAATTTGATTAATGGCTAGAACTTAAAACAGAGAAGAAGTTATCCTTTTTTTCCTCTTTCTGGGAATTGCTCAGAGGAGAGAAGAAGAGGAGGAAGAAGAAGGTGTAAAGGAGAGGTAATGTTGAGAAGTTAAGACTGAGATCGAGTGATTGCAAAATAAATGAAAATAAGCAATTTATTTGATGCACGTTTTTGAGCTTGAGGGGATTATTTTTCAGACCTGGAATTGTTCTTATCATCTAGTTTCTCCGAGAGAGAGAGAGAGAGTAACAGGTTTTAATAATGTGACTGCAAAATTCTTTGTTGAGAGGGTTATCATTTATCAAGTTGCTATGGACAGATTGAATTATACGTTGTTTTCAATGTATTGTGTGCATTTCTTGAAGGTGACAAAATTGACAATAAAGGTATTTTACCACTTATATTTGGATGGTGAGAAAATATTAAGAGAAAAAATTTTCAAAAATAATATTTTTTTAATCATTTTTTAAAATTTTCTTTTTTATTATTAACTTCCTCCTATTTTTCACTCACTTTTCTTGTGAAATAATTCTGATAACGTGCTTTTACCTTTTTTTTTCTTAGTATTTTCTCCCAAAGTCATTGTGTGTACTAAACTACAAATTTAGAGTTGGGATTGTTTGATACAGGAAAATATTCATGAATTGGTCACTATGAGCTTCAAAAGATTTGGGAGGACGAGTAGAAAAGGTTTCAGATAAAAATCATTGAAATATAAGTTTTTTTTAAAATTTTTTTTTGGATATAAAAAAGTTTAGGTAGGGGTAAACATCGGTATCCTACTAGAGTCAGGGCATATTTTTAGGCTTAAAGAGTATTTACAGAGATACTTACTAATTGTCCATCAACAAGACTCTCACATCGAACAGTGAGTTTCGAATCTCCCCCTTTTAAGATGAATGCCGATGTCTTAGCTAACTATGTCACTTATTATTACCTGAAATATTTAAGTTAATACCAAATTATTGGGAGTACACGTTGTGGGTATTGGCTTGTGTTCCAAGCAATCCTAGTACAAGTCACGTTGAAATAGTTCAGTTACGTTAACTTGGTAATGCTATGGTTAATTAATGGAAAGAGTTAAATCCACATGCGCAAATTTGAGGAAGAGATAAATTAGATGTGTCCGATGTAGAAGGAAGACATAGGAATGGCCGGACTGTGATTACTAGGGACGTCTCTTGACACTGTCCATTTGGCTGCCGGCCGGGATTTTCAAAGCTCCTTTTCCAATAGTAAAGAAAAATTATATACTTTTACCAATAGTATATATACTCCATCCATTTAAAGTATAATGCATTGTTTGTAAAATCTTATCTTTCAATATATTAAACGTTTTATAGAGTTGTATGGGTAAATTCCCCCCCCCCCCCCCCTAAAATATCTTTAAAAGTATATCAAAATTATTTACCCCATACCTAACAAATAATCAAGGGTAAAGGAGCAAATTAGCCATAATCTTTTTCAAAAGGAGCTATTGGCATCATAAACAAATTTTAGGTTAAAAAATGCCCATAATTAATACTCTTTCTGGTTTTAAATATGAGATAAAATTAACTTTTCTTGGAGAGATTAAGGAAGTTAAAGAAGTTATCTAATCATATCATATGTTGTTATCATTAGATTATATATCAGTTTATAAGTTGTGTAAAATAGTTTAGAGGAAAAAAATGACAAATATAAATATTTTAAAGCAATTTAATTAGTTTTTTTAATCTCTATAAAAAAAATCAAATATGTTTTATATTTACAATCGGATGGAGTATTTCATCCTATCCTAAACATTGGAGCTATATATATATAGCTAAAAATAAGGGAGCTGAGGTTTCACTAAGGGGCAACTCCAAAACACATGATAAGGTATTTTAGAAAAATCACTACACGATTGAAACAAACAATTAATTTTATTAATGTTCACAGAGATTCATTATCTAATTTATATATTAAGGACCAGACCGAGTAATTGGTAGTATTAAAGAAAGGTAAGGTTGAAACCAATTAAATTTTTAAATCCCTTACTGTTTTCTCAATTCATGTGCTATAGTTAAATATACCTTGATTTGAAATGGAGGGGAGCATAGTGAACTGCATCAATCAAACAAGCATAGGCCAATTATTGCTTTCCTTGACTCATTATTCCTGCATTAAAATAAAACATTATTTTGACGCATATGTTTTTTTTCTTGATATTAATATGACTATTCATACAATGCATGATGGTTTCCATGAATTAAATCTTTTATATGTAGCTTTCTTTTGGTTAGTGATTTCATTCATGAGAATCATCGTGTATTGTGTGAATTGTCATATAAAAATGACAAGAAACACACATATGAGTCAAAATAATGTTTAATTTTAACAAGAAAAAACATACAAGCAGTTGCCCATATATAATTTTTTAAGAAACAAAATTCTCAATATTGATCATGTTCGTGGACAAGCTCAAGTGTAAATGAGACTTGGGTGTTTGAATTGGAAGGTAGTAAAATCTGCAAACCTGTCCAGAATTTTATGCGAATTGTTCACTATATTTATTTATAAAAGAAAAGAACTATGTTGATCCGATTAATTTTTTGGGAAAATCCTTCCTATGGCCCAATTGAACAAAAAAATGTAAAAAAAGGTTTCAACAACTTTCACATGTCAGAAAATGTGAATACGTGATAAAAAGACAAAAAAAACCCCTCGTTGGGCCCTGGGGAGGATATATATATATTTTTTTGTTTAAAATTCAGGCTCATGTAAATTTTTTAAGGCGAACCCCGGATAAACTAAATATAGTTAAAATCTGGGCTCCGTGTAAATTTTTGAAGACAACTCCGGTTAAACTGAATCTAGTTAAAATCCAGGCTCCGTGAAAATTTTTGAAGGTGGACCCTGGTTAAATTGAATCTAGTTCAAACCCAGGTTCCGTGCAAAGTTTTGAAGGCGGACCCCGGCTAAATCGAATCTGATTAAAATCTGAGCTCCGTGTTGCGACGGCAATGCCGCCAAATCTTCTTAAATGATTTAATTCAGGGTAAACAAACCCGTTTTCATAAATCATTTTGCAACGGCAATGCCGCCAAGTCTATTGAAATGATTTAATTCAGAGTAAACAAACCCATTTTCAGGAATCATTTTGTGACAGCAATGACATTAAGTCTATTTAAATGATTGAATTCAGGGCAAATAAAGGAAAGGAAAGGAGGAACCAAGCTCCAAAAGGAAAAAAACAAAAAACCAAACACGGAACCCGGTTAAATCCAAGTTTCACAGTTAAATCATGCTTCCATGAACAATTTGGAACCCGATAAAACTGAGTTTGAAGAATAGTTAAATCCGCGCTTTTTAATTGGATTTCGGATAAACTGAAAATTATACAGTTAAATCCGCGCTCCTTAATTGGACCTCGAATAAACTGTGATGCATCACAATTTTTTATTCTGAGGTAATGAAGTGAACCATTATGCTGATTCTGATCAGGTCGAAATGTTTAAAACGTTGGTTAAAAACTGAGTTTGAACATGTGACGTATTGCCTTTACTCCGGATTGAATTTTGGCATACCGGAATCTAATGTGACGGATTATTCAAAATTTTCATAAATATGATACCTGGTTTTAATACTGGACGAATATTCAAGCAGACTCTGCGTAAATATTTTTGATTCTGGCCCAGTCATTGAATAAAACTCTGAACAATTGTTTGAGTTCATATAATCAACTTGTTGACATGAAAATAAAATTCAGACATGAGACCTAAGTTAAAAAATCAATGCACGCCGACAACCTAGAGACCTGAACTACTAGGCTGGGGGGTAACAGAAAGTGGATAGCTGTAAAGTTGCCATAATGATATGAGAACAGAAAACAAAAGCCAAAATGAAAGCCCTTGCAATATACGGAATTTTCAAATGCTATCTCGGCTTTTTGAATATTGTTAGTGAAAAAACATGTTATCAATAACCGAGATCAATGCAAACATGAACGAGGAAAGAATATTGGACAAGCAAACCCCTAAATTTGATGCGGAAGGTTTTAAAGTGAATTAACCTGGACTTCACATATGGGGGCAATTCTATTAAAACTCAAGTGAATCTGAAGTTCATCAAAACTCGGACAAAAGTTGAACAACTCAAACATGAGATCCGGATTAAATAATCAACGCACCTTGGCAGCCCAGAGACCTGAACTACTGGGTTTGGGGACAACTGTTACATATTCAAATATGAGCCCTATCTAAGGTATGGCCTAACAAAAAGGTAATCAACATGACACAGACATGACGACATAACATTTGGGCTTAGAGGTATAGGAGGTCCACAAGTCTGAACTCTAACCCTAAGGTAATCTCTAAAAATAGGAGGTTAACCTAAAAGGTATAGACATTCTATGCTCTCTCTATTTACTATTCATCCGTCACTGTACACACACCACTTCTTTGGCGAAAATCTATATAGTTTGCACAGTGATCTGCGATCATAGGTATCTCATCCATAGATATTTAGGAGAGAGCTATTTGATCTTATATCAACATATTAGTTCTTTAGGACTAGACATTTGTGTTCTTATGATAGAACAAAGAGCACCAGGTGACAATTCACAAGAGTGAGGTAAAAGCCGTTGACTGATTTCCGAAAAGATTTATAGAATAATATCAAGTTAAATTAGGAATATGGAAGATTTTGTTATATTCACGACTGTGATATCAATTATTATTTGACATGGTTCAGGCTTTGAATCTTTTGAGAACATCACTGACATCCAAAGCTTCATTGACGAATGCGCTTTTCTACCTGGTGAAGAAGCCATAGCAAGAATCCACAACCTGAAGTTTTTGTTTCTGGTTAAAGCTATGAGAATTCTGAAATATGTCTGCATGATTAAATCTGTGCTAGTTTTTATAAACTTAATGAGGTGAACAAAATTTATCAGGGGTAACATCATCAGCTCAGCAATTTATAACTTGATATTTGGCTAACTTGATAGAAATGTCCTGATTTAATGGCATGAAGTTGACAGAAATATTTCTAAGGGTAAAATACCCTGAAAGTTTTTAGCATTAGGCACTGGGTCTGGAAGTTTTCTAGGGGGCAATTTTATCAAAAAAGAATTATTACGATTAAGTTTATTATTATTTTTTAATATATTTCTTGCCATTCTTTTCTTACATTAAGAATTTGGACTCTACATTCTATGATCTAACCCATAACACAAGGATTAGCAATGTGCTGTTAAATAATATACTATTTTTTTGTTAACTAATCGCAGTATAAAGATATTTTTACTGTGTTGTTAAATTCGAAAAATGGTGAGGCATTGAATGGGGCAAACGATTTGAAAATGATTTGTCACCAATAAACACTGAATGCATCTAATTAAAATGATTTGTAATAATATTGTTAAAAGATTACTACAAGAATAACCAATCCCCAAGTCATTCCTTTTCTCTTGGGGCCAAATTAATCTCCCTTTTAAATGTTGGCCAAAAGCCTTAGTTCCATATTAGACATTGGAAAAGAAATATGCATATAATTGATCGTTCGATTCCAAATTAACTTGTAGTTCAATGAGGACAACAGTACCAATCCAAACCTTGCTGCCAATATGCAGATATTGATGTTCATTGAGAAGAAATCGGATAAAAAGAAGCAAAGTGCTTAGAGTATCCTGCTTATGATGAATAATTACTCTTGTGCAGTGCAAGTAAAGGCTTTTGAGCAAAGTTTTAGGGCTTCCCCTATCTGCAATGACCCCATTTTGAACCACTGCTATTAAATCTTCATTCTTAACTGTGGATAACTACTGCAATATTGTTTTGAACCGCTATCATTACAGAAGGGAAATTCAAGCCTGTCTGAGAAAGCAGAAAGAAACCCTGGGGAAGAAAATCAAAAGCCATGAATAAAGGGCCTTAGAGCAACAGTTTTTAACCATCCACATCACTTGGTGAATAGCTGGGTTTTTGGGTAGCTTTCTTGTTTTGTTGAGAAGGGTGACGGTTAAGCCATAAACAAAATTGTTTGATTTTTTTTTTTTTTGGGATAAAGGAGCTAACCATGATCATTTTGAAATTGTTAATCCTCATTCATATTCCTTATGAATAGTCATTACCACCCAATTATATTTGTTTAATTTCATTTGTTTATTGCCCTTTAGTTTTAATATTATCAATCTACCCTTTAGTTTCATTGTCTTTGTTTTACTTGTTTCATTTCACCTGCCACAACCTCCTCCTCAATCGTTGTCACTGTTATCACCTGCCACCGCTACCGCCACGCCTCTGTTGCCGTTGCCTTCATCACCGTGACCTTAAAATGTCACCAAATTTCTCGAGGCTTAAATTTTAGAAAATCTGAAGTCTAAATCTAAATTAATAAATCTGTCGTTCCTGTTCAAAAGGTTGAATTGAATATTTGAATCTCTTTCTTTCCTTTCCTTTTAATTAACTAAAAACCATTCTAAGTTTTGATATAAGTGCACTTGAGGAGCGGTGCTTCCATTATCTTGTTCCCATGACATTGCTGGTCTTCATCTTCCTTAGCACATTGCTGTAAAGCCGGGCAGTATTGGTGGTTATTTGGTATTTGCTTGTGCTTTGGATCTCTAAGTTTAATGATTTTCATGTTTTTTTTTACTTGTTTTTAGGTTTGTTGAGTTCTTATTTTTATTTTTTATTTGTTGCTTTTTATGCTTCAGCTTCACAATTGCATACTTTGGTAAGTTAGCTGTTAAAACGTTTTCTTTTTATCATTTTATTTAGTTACTGTTAAAATTGTCTTTCTCAAAAAAAAAAAAGGAAGATTTTAGTGCACTATGAAGAACATCATAACATCATATAAGACAAAGCAGGTTAGAAAATTCAGTTTTATTTTACAAATTTCACAAATGGATAGTTAAATAGAGCATCCCCAACCAATGAGGGATTTTAATGTTTAGAAATTTGAATAAACATATCCAATATACTTAAAACATAAAAATAAATTTCATACACAACGATTCCCTAATGAGGATGAATGAAGGTAAAATGTAAAATAATTAAGATTTTTTTTTTTAAAAGTTCCTTAGAAATGAAGGAATTTCCCGCACGTGAGATGCAAACACATTCTGAAGTCAAGGCAAGTCGGTGCTTGAATGAAAAGCAATTTGGGTTCAGCCTTCATGTCACTACTTCACGTACACTACCATGAAAGTCATAGGAAGCTCCCTGTTTGGCTGTTTCGCCATTTGTACCAGACGCTGAGCTTTTTAACTTATCTTCCCTATGGAAAAACGCCACAAAAGATTGTCCCTACGAAGCTGCTTCGTCATTTCCTTTCTTCTCTCTTTCCATTTTCCCACCATTATTAATCACAACCCCTTTTGGATCCAGCTTACTGACTCCATCGTCAAAAGAAAAATATTTTTCTTTGAGGGAAATCAGAACTTCCGAAATCTGAAATATGGCTTCCATGCAAGACCTATCATCTCCTTTGAGTCTTTTCATGGACAAAGAAAGAAACAGAGTGGTTGTGGCCGAAGCAAGTGGAGATTTTGTAAATGCTCTCCTCAATTTCTTAACCCTTCCTTTGGGAACCATCGTTAGGCTTGTTTCCAACAACAAGCAAATGCAAAAATCAGTTGAGGTTGGTTGCATCAACAATCTCTACCGAAGTGTTCAAAATTTCAACAAAGAGGTATGTGCAATAATAACTTTACCATTGGACATGTTCGATATTTTTTTTTTTTAAAAAAGAAAATTAAATTCTTTGAATGAAGTGAAATTTGTGTATGAATAGGTTTTCGTGAATGGAATTTGCAAGAACATGTTGCTATGTCCACGTAATCCGTGCGAAAAGCTTTGCCAGAAACTAAAATTTAACGTGGATGACACAAAGCCCACCAAGTGTTTGATGTGTGGCTACTGCGAAGGGGGTAATCGGACATTGCTAACTACTTTTGCAGGGGTGAGCTGCTCATGTGGGAAACTGATGGACAAGGAGATGAGGTTGGAAGGGGAGGAAGATAATTCCAAATTAGGAGATGGTGGTTTTGTTAGAAGCGAAGCTATGTATTTGATCTTTGATGATTTAAGGATTCTAGAGAACTCTCCAGGAAACATTGTTGATCATCTTGTCCAACTTGGCTATACAGACTTCACTAAGCTCACTCATGTCGCTCCAAACTTTGGCTTAAACCAGGTATGTAATATTTCTAATAAGGATTTAAAATATTCTTCTTATCCTTATTACATTACCTATTTACCTAATTTAATTAAATTTAAAAAGTTAGTTAAGTTGGTTAATATGACTTATATTTTCTAAAATACTCTAGTAATTTTCCTTAATTCCCTCATTCCTTCTCCTTTTTTGATTATTGTTGAGAAGTAAACCTTGTTTTATATTTAGGATTAATACCAACTCTCACATATGGCTTGTATTAAGGACGGGAGGGATTGCATTGATTGAACTTGATGATTAATGTGCTTAATTACATACAAGTGTATATGTTTTAGATTATGAACTTGTTGAAGCGAGCCTTGATTTCCAAATCTCCTCTCAGTGAAGTATTCTTGACTTGGGAACATGGTGGATCTCATCTCATGTCCTCTTTCAAACCTACACTAGCTCCATCACAATTTGGACGAGTATCTGACCCCACCATCTCCTTTTTTGGATCTATACAAGCTTCAGAAAATGTGCTTGGGACTGGGAGTGATTCTTCATTACTGCTTAAGATAACAGTGAGCAAATCAAAGAACAAAGTCTTGTATGCTGAAGCAAATGGAGATTTTACTGATTTTCTATTCAGCTTCCTCACTATGCCTCTTGGATCCATTCTCAAGATCTTAGGAGGCAATGATTTAAAGCTAGGATCTATGCATAATCTTTACAAAAGTGTTGAGGGTCTAAGCACATGGTACACAAGTTGGAGTGGTAATTATAGCTCTCCATATAGTCCATTACTAGATCTAAAGGTGGCTCCTCAATTTGGTTGTATTAGGCAACCATTAATAATGGTCCAGGAAGAAAAAACTCCTACTTACTGGTATGGTACTGGCGTGATCAGAAATATGGTGTGTTATGCAAACAAAAATGGGGTAATTTCAAAGGAACGGAATCAGATAACAAATGCATCTGAAATGTGTGTGGTTGATCCAAGAAGTACTGGTGATGGAAGGACAGGATTAAGTGTGAGATTTGTGAAGAGCCCATCAATTTTTGTAGTAACTGATGATCTTCAAGTCACGGCACTAACGTATGCTTCAAGCGTGTCGTTTCTGCAGAAACTAAATGCCCCTCTGAATGATTTGGAGCAACATGTAGTGAATATTGGTCTAAATGAGGTAAAAAAATCTACTCCTAACTGATTTCTATAAGAACTTGTTGTCATTTTGGCACATAAATTCCTATATAAATCTAGGCAATGTCACTATGTTTTGAATTATTTTAAATGGTTTAGGCTCTTAATCTGTTGGGAGCATCTTTGACATCCAAAGCTGCATTGACAAATGGTCTTTTCTACCTCTTGGAGAAGCCGAAGGAAGAAGCCAAATCTTGATATTGTGGACAAAATAATGTTACTGATTGATATTATGGAAGGTGCATCGTAGAATTTCTGTAAAATGTTTGGATATGTTGATATTGTGGACAAAATAATGTTACTTTCTTGGACTGAGGGTAATGTAATATCCACAAGAAACTAAGATTAAATCTCTTAATCTATTTTTCACTCCAAGTGTTTAGTACATTTATAGTTGCAATTACAGAGAAAACAAGAGACATTGACTTTCATTGGAAGCTATCACGTTACCAATAGATGCATAAAGAAATGAAGCTACTGAAAGATTATGAAGAAGAGGCTCAAATGAATTAGCTGATGATGTTAGAGTCATTGTTTTGATAAGAACTTGATGTTTGATAGGGAATTGGAAGAATTTGTTTCAACTGTTTTTTACGAGTCTTTGGATGAGCAGGATCTTTCTGCAGCAAGGCAAAGAGCTAGGTGTTTAATTTAATGCTCCTTAGATATCACGATATGTTTTGTTTCTGTATTTCGAAAAATGACATGGATATTAAACTTAAACCAATATCTCCTATTGGAATGACACTTATTTTGGTGGATTGTATTCAAGTGATGCAATCGACTTGTTCAGGCAAGCAATTTGTTCTTGACAATATCGCATGCGTTGAGCATTCATTATTGGAGTTGGAAATAACAATACACTCGTTACTGGCTCATCCGATTTTTCTTATGATAAAAGTTTCAAGGTGATTCATAATTTTACATAAAATATCAAAAAATTATGAAGAGTCATAAAATAATTGTAGCCATTAATTATTATTGATTATTGATTACATGCACATTTTTTCAAAATTATATGTTTGTATTTAATACTAACTCTGAAGTCTGAATGCATGAAGGACCGGAGGTAGTATTAAATTTGTACATAAATAAAAATTGATGCACCTTTCGATATTCTTTATAATTAATATCCATATAGTAAACATGACCATGATAATCATTAGCTTTCCTTCGTGTATATGATCTTTGAATATTATTTATAGGTGTTCAACAGTTTAAGGCTTTCCTTCGAATAGCTGTTTGGGAAATAAGAGCATCAACCAAAAAGTTCATAAAATAAAATAAAATCAATAATAATAATAAAAAAAAGGCTCTTTTGCTTTTGAAGACAAAATAATTCTCACATATTTATTATGTGCCTTGTAAAATTACTTTAAATAAGCTAATCTATACACCCAAGTACTATGCGGAATCACCTCCCAAGTCGCCAATCATGACTTGAATAAGTGGATAGAAATATACTGGGAAAATTTCTTAAAAGGAATTTTAAAAATGTCAAAAAAAAGGTAGTCCAAATATTTATATTATTAAAGATTTGTTAAGGGCTGATTCGTCCTTTTTAAAATAAAAAAGAAATGACATAATTGTCCCTCTCAATTAAAAATTAAGAACATAGAAGAAGGTGTGATTCACACGTATAAAAAAGGTTTTTAAGGCCGAATGAAAGAGGCTCTGTAAGACCGGATTCACAACCGGTCTCGCTCTAGGCGGTCTTAAAAGTTTGTAACTTTTAAGATTGGATGTGAACCAGTCTTAAATAAATATTTCAATACTGGACATTAAAAAACAATATGTCTTAAAATTGAACTATATAAACTTGATATTATTTTGTTCGGTCTCAAAACAAAAATTTGAAGATTGAACATATAAAATGGTTGGTCTTAAAAATATAACTTTTAAGACCAGACAAAAGAACATCTAGTCTAAAACTTCTCACTTGTAACACCGGATAAACAAATACACCGGTCTTACAAAATCGAAAATCAAGACCTTACAATTATATACTCCGATCTTAAAAATATGACTTTTAAGATCGGACTAAAATATACATCCGGTCTTAAAAGTTGGTCTTTTTAGACTAGTTTATTAGGACTTGTAAGACCGTAAAGAAAACCCTCATCTCTAAAAAGTATGACTTTTAAGACCGGACTAAGATATACATCCAGTCTTAAAAGTTGGTCTTTTTAGACCAGTTTATTAGGACTTGTAAAACCGTAAAAAAAATGTCCGCTCTAAAAAGTTTGACTTTTTAGACCGAACTAGTAAATACACCGGTTTTAAAAGTGAAATTTTCCCCGTTCTACTTCTTGATCATACCACATTCGCTACCCAATCCAACATTTAAAAGATAGTACTCTAAGCTACAAGTTACACACACACACAATCCATTATAAATTGTTATAATTAAATAGGAAATGGATACAAATATTATTCACCAGGCCATGAGTTATATTGTGGCATCTTAATGAATATATATACGACTAGAGTACACACCTAATAAATGAATATAATTATACAAGTGACAGACGTTGATGAATGTTAGATTTTAATTCTAAGGTTTGATGTAATGACTCTGTTTGTTAGATAGTGATTACAATATTTATTTTAAAAAAATTTTAAAATGTACATTAATGAATCTATTTATTAGTAAATATAATAATCACTAGATAGATTCGTGAAAGTGAAAAGAAAGTTAAGAGTTTGTAGGGAAATAAAAAAGAGAGTGAAGAGTTGTCCAACTCATTCATAGTTTAAGCTTAAATACTGCTTCGAGGGTGAGTTTTGATTTGAAATGTAAAAATTTTATTTTATTTTATTTCTTATATTTATAATTTTGTCGACAAAATTTTTAATATAAATTACATTATAAACTTTGTCCTATATTTTGGATTAAAAATAATAATAAATACAACTTTGAGGATGAGTTTTGATTTGAAATGTACCACTTTTTTTTTTAAAAAAATTATTTCTTATATTTATAATTTTTTTAAGAATTTATTTGACTTACTTATTAATTAATATATAATATAATATTATACAGAAATATTTTAGAAAAGCTATGTCATATTTATTGTAATTAAATAATTTATGTCTCAATAACATTTTTCCTTCGTTAGCTAAAAATCACAATGCTACTTAATTTCACTGATTACCTGAGACTTGTTATTGTCGTTCAGATTTATCAGAGTCATATATATAAACTAAAAGGGCAAGAGCAAAACAGTGAACCACACATCGCACAAAAGTAGAGAATGTTGAGTTGTTCCAAGTTATTATGGCTATCAAGTCAAGATGAAGAGGTGCTACATTTCTGTATGAAATTTTAGACACCAAATTTATTTTTGGTGTGTAAAAACATGTTTCATTTCCTTGCCAACGAAGTTTGAAGTCAAGTCAACGGATAAATCCAACGAAACTGTTTCAAACCGTTCGTACAAAAGTTGGACCTTTAAACTGCTTTCCCAAATGGAAAGCAAAAACAACAGAGAAGCCAGTCACTAGGAAGTAGCTGCTTCGTGTCCTTTCACTTTTACCATTGATCACAACCCCTTTTGGACTCAGCTCATTCCTTCCATTTGTGAGATTAGAATTTCCTTGTGACTGAACTATGGCTTCCGTGCAATGCCCATCTTCGTCCTCATTGAGACTTTTCGTGGACAAAGAAAGAAACAAAGTGGTTGTAGGTGAAGCAAGTGGAGATTTCATTGACGCTCTCCTCAGTTTTTTAACCCTTCCTCTAGGAACCATCATTCGCCTTCGATCAGCAGAGGTTGGTTGCATCAACAACCTCTACCGAAGTGTCCAAAATCTCAAGGTGCGTAAAATAGTATTACGATTGAATGTCCAATTTTTAAGAAAACTAATTTTTATGAATGAAGAGAAAATTTGTGTATGAATAGGTTTTTTGGGATGGGATCTGCAAGAAAATTTTGCTATGTCCGCGTAATCCGTGCGAGAAGCTTTGCCAAAAACTAAAATTCAATGTAGATGACACAGAGCCCACCAAGTATTTGATGTGTGGTTTCTGTAGACATTGTGGAGATGGTAGGGAGAAATGGATAAGTGCTTTTGCAGGATTGAGTTGCTTATGTGGGAAACCGATAGACCAAGAGGTGAAGGTGTCGGGGGAGGAAAATAATAATCACACAGGAGATGGTGTTTTTGTTAGAGGCGAGAGTATATACTTGATCTTTGATGATTTAACCGTTCTTCAGAGTTCTACATGTAACACTATTCACCAACTTGTCGAACTCGGCTACACTGACTTCACCAAGCTCACTGAAATCTCTGCAAACGTTGGCTTAAAGCAGGTAAATATTATTGTCGCCTTCACTCTGTTTGTATGAATGGAGAGATTAAAATGTAATCATTTAAGGACCACGCCTAGCTGTGTTTGTTTAAGCCTTAGTTTAAGTATGCAGCTGTGTTAAATCATTGTTAACAAAGCTTTGCTCCTCGATGCCTGCCCAACTCAACTCAAATAAGCGAGTAACTTGACTTTGGATGCTGGTTGGTTTGACCCCAAAAAAGAGATAAAATTTAAGTTATTTCATTGAAATACTCAACATATAGCAGACGAGAATAAATAAAGAAGGCGGATGATCTGCAGATATAGCTGCAAGCTAACAACTGTTACTCTAGCTAATACAGAATTGATTGGAATCATAGTTGGTAAATTTATATTTCTGCATCATTGATCTCCCGCCACTTTTTAGGATTTGATGAAGTGGTAATGAAGGAAACTTGTAATTTTTGTCCTTCTCTGGTTCTCCTTTGGAGTTAATGAATTTCAGTTTATATAAAAAAATAAACTTAATAATAAACTTGTAATCTTGGTTGAACTTGATGTTGGATGTACTCACACATACACATATGTGTGTTTTAGATTATGGACTTGTTGAAGCGTGCCTTGATCTCCACATCTTCTCTTACTGATGTATTCTTGGGTCAAGAAGCTGGTGGGTCCGCTTCCTCTTTCACGCCACTACTAGCTTCACAAAATGTTTGCTGGAGTGGTCCTTCGTTTAATAATCTTCGGATAATAGTGAGAAAATCAAAGAACATGATCCTGTATGCTGAAGCTGAGGAAGATTTCGCTGATTTTCTATTTAGCTTCCTCTCCATGCCTCTTGGATCTACTCTCAAGCTTTTAGACGGCAATGTCAATCTGGGGTCTATGCATAATCTATATAAAAGTGTGAAGGGTCTGAATCCTTTGTGTTTTGTACGTTATCGTTCTGAATGTCCTCCATTCTCTCCATTAATGGATCTGAAGGTGGCTTCTCAACATGGCTGTAAAAAGCAGCCTTTAGATGTCCGTGAAGAAGAAAGCCCTTCTTTCCGTTCTGTCAAACTTTTTGAACCAAGATGTGCTGATGGAACGAGAGAAGCTGAGGGATTTGTGAGGAGACCATCACTTTTTGCTGTAATGGATGATCTTCAAGTCACGCCATTGACTTCTACTTCTAGCATTTCGTTTCTGCAGAAATTGCAGGTCCCTTTCAATGATTTGGAAGAGCACAAGGTGACAATTCACCAGACTGAGGTAAAAATCCACTCTTGACTGATTTTTGGAAAATTGTGTAATATTCATGACTGTGACATCAATTATTATTTGACATGGTTCAGGCACCGAATCTTCTGGGAGCATCATTGACATCTAAAGCTGCATTGACAAATGGGCTTTTCTACCTGGTGGATAAGCAAAAGGAAGAAGGCCCCAACCTTGTGCGTACTAAAAGAGTTCTGAAAACTACATCAAAATGAAAACTATATCAAAAAAAAAAAAAAAGTCTGAAATAGATGTGCATGTTTAAATCTGTGCCAGTTTTTGTAAACTTAATGAGTGAAAAAACTTTTGGTTAGATGTGCAAGAATGTTGTTGCTCTGGTAGAAACGACCTGACTTCAAGAGAATTGTCAATTATAACAGTTTGCTCCACAAAACTGGGACAGAAAACCATCATATTGTATAGTATTTTTTAATGGTTGGATTACTTAAACTTGTTTGTAACATTTTTCAAAATTGTAACCATGCACATTTTTTTTTCTGGGCTAGAATTCCAGAAACCAGCCGGTTAAATTATGGGGTATAGAAATTGGATTCTTTGAAGGTTGGACTTTTTCTAAATTTCTATGTGAAATATTATACTTTTCAAAACTCTGAATAAAACAGAGCAGTAATGATCTACTTTTATCATTCTTTATATTTATTTGTATATAATGTATCTTAATGTTTATATACAAAACTTCACAGTGATCACAAAAAAAAAAAAAAAAACTTCACAAAATTTCCAGGCTTAGATTTCATTAAATCTGAATTCAAAATCTAAGTTATAATAAATATGATGTTCCCATACTAAAGGTTCCATTGATGAATATTTGAATCTCTTTCTTTTATTTTAATTAGTAATTAAAAACTATGCAATGACATCTCAATGCAAACTATTAAGTGCATTGAATGTGGTTCGATTAGTTTATGGAGAATAGATTTTGGGAAGCAAATTACTTTTAAAAACTATGCCAATAAGTTTCAGACCAAATCATGATTTGGTCTTTATATCATTTAAAATATTTATTTCTATAACTCAATAAAAATTTAGATTATTTTACCCCTACAGGGGCCAAAACCTTTAATTTGAAACTTAACAGATCAAAACTTAGAATGGGGGTAAATTTTAGGAAGTAAAGATGTTACTAACCCTTCCCCCATTCAGTTATTATACAACAATCTTTTTTTTTTTTTTCAATGTCTTCTAAAGGAATAATGAAGATTAAAAAAAAAAATTTGTTCCTTGGAAATGAAGGATCTTCCCGCGCGTGACATGTAGTCAAGTAAAGTCAATGGATGGATGAAAGGCAATTGCAGGTTCCAACAGAAGGGTTGAGCCTTCATGAAGGTAAAGTTGAAGCTCACTGTTTCAACATTCGAAGCTTTGTCCCATGGAAAAACGCCAGAAAAGCTTGGCCCTACGAAGCTGCTCTGTATTTCCTTTCTTATCTATTTCCATTTTCAAAGAACTTCCCACATCATCAAAGAATATATATATATATATATATATATATATATATATATATATATATATATATATATCTTTTTGGAGAAATCAGAACTTCCCACATCTGATTTCATACTTGCGTGATTATTATGGCTTCCATGCAAGGCTTATCGTCTCCTTTGAGACTTTTCGTCCACAAAGATAGAAACAGGTTGTGGCTGAAGCAATAAGTGGAGAGATTTCGAAAACACTCATTCGGCTTCTTTCCAGTAAGCAAACCCATCAATCAGTAGATGTTGGTTGGATAGACAAACTCTACCAAAGCGTCCAAAATTTCAACAGAGTATGTGCAATACTAACATTATGATTGAATGTCGGATTCTTTAAAAAAAAAATTTATAAATAAAGCCAAATTTGTTGAGGCAGCATTAATAAATATATTTAAAAATTATGTTTTACATTTAGAACTAGATGAATTGCTAAATATACCTTATATTAAAGTAGAGAATATATTAATTAAACTTGATCATTAATGTGCTTATTAATTACATACAAGTGCATATGTTTTAGATAATGGATTTGTTGAAACCAGCTTTGACCTTAAAATATATCTTATATTAAGGCCGAGAGATTATATATATATATATTCATCTAGTATATTGATTTGGGGTTTGTGGTTGTCCTTCGTAACACAAATGTCTCTTAAGAGACTCAAGAGGGATCTAATAGGCTTACAGTACTAGAACAATTCTATGTTGATGCTTGAGAGTGATTCTTCATCAACAATGAACAAATCAAAGAACAAAGTCCTGTATGCACAAACGAAGGGAGATTTTGCTAATTTTCTATTTAGTCTTTTCACCATGCTTCTTGGATCAATTCTCAAGACTTTAGGGGCCAATGATTTTAAACTGGGATCTATGCATGATATTTACAAAAGTCTCAAGGGTTTGAGCACAGTTGAAGTGATAATATGGTCTTTTGCATGTTTTTTCCACATATTTTACCACCATTTTCAACTTATCAAAAATAAATTTTTCCATCCAACCATTCTCCGTTCCTGTGGATACCAAATATAAATTTTCCCTTTAACCCATTTTCTCTTCCATCACTATCAATAATTTGTAACAAATGCACCCTAATATATGCTCAACAACCCTTCCACCTTCCAATACCACTGATAACTTTTCTCTTTGCATTTATTTTATTTTAGAATCTCAGCAATCTCTTTATTTATAATTAAAATTAAAATTTAAGAAGGTCATTTGAGTTCTACAAGAATACTTGAACTCTTTCTCTTTCTCATCCATTTACAAATTTTGGGAGAATATCATTTAGGTCCCCAAAAAAAAAAAAAATCAGAAAAGTCTTCATAAATAATTTTTCCCTAAAAGTATTTTTGATAACTCTTTTCATATTGTCGTCCAAATTTATGATATTTTATTCAAATTATCCTTATTGATTGAACTTCTTAGAAATATTTCAATCAAAAGTGATTTTCCATACAAATGATTAAAGAGGATTTATCTATGGGCGGACACGCCCCCTGGGGGGGTGTCCCCCCTAAAATTTTTTTAAAAAATGAAAAAGAAAATAGAGCATCTCTCCTCCCTCTCTATTCTTCTATTAATTGTTGAGTTTTATTTATATATTACTGTTCTTTGACCATGTTTCATGCAAGATTGGCCAAGGGTTTAAAACACAATTTTTAGGGTTTTTTCTTCATATAAGTAAATTGTTATTGTTGTTGTTGTTGTTGTCCCCCCCAAAAAAAAAAAAAATTCATTTGAGGCATTTTAGACCAGACTAGAGAGGAGGTTAGGGCTCAAATGGAGGTGGATTGATATTATAATTTCTCCATTTTCAACATAAGTTTTGGAAATAGAGTATTTTTGTTTAATCTTTAATTTTGTCATATATTGAGCAATGTTAATATCCATTTCATGTCAGTTATATTTCTATTTCGTTCAGCGTATTAAATCCCATTTCTAAAAGATAATGTCACCAAACTGAAATGTCCAAAAGGTGGGCTTAGGCACAAGCAGATATGTTATCTTTGAACAGCAGCCGAGTCACCACTAGGTGTGAAATATAGTACACTATATCTTGAAATGAAAATACATGTGGAAATATAGTATGCATATACACAGACATAGAGCAGCAACCGAGTTGCCACTAGACTGGTGGTGTCCAGAATGCATGTGGGGTGCTTGTTGGGCAAAGGAGGGAAGATTATTGAACAAATGAAAATTGAAACCAAGACACATATTAGCTTTTAGTAATGAGTATTTTACCCTGGTTCTATGATATGTTTACTAATTAAATTGAACATGTGTCACAGAACTAGAAATAAAGAATATCAATGATGAGAAAAAAGCATCGATGGCAACTATTAGGCTCTCTGTAACTATGTTTCAATTAGTCTTGCTGGCATCATGAAGTGCAAATACTTTGAACTAAACTTTGACTATGTTTATCGATAAAGAAATCAAATCTATCTTCCTCACCTGTTGTACATGCATCAAATGTCTTAAATTTTGTAAAAACTCTTGAAAATAGATGTTATGTTTCAGTGTCATTGTTTTTACTTTAGAGATAGATAGTTGAATCCTTATAACGCTACATGCTTCATTTTAAGAATACCGTGTCATGCTAGGCGAAGTTTTTGCAAAAAAAATTTTGCCCCGTCATTAAAATGCCTGAGTCCGCCACTGATATTATTTAATGGAAACAAAAATACATGATCTTTTAAAAATAACTAAATTAATTAATATAATTAATATCTACAAATTAGTTATCTAACTTGTATAATTAGAATTGCTAACTCCTATGATTACGATGGCATGGAGTACCCAAAAAAAAAAAACTAACACAAAATGAGTAAAAGAAATTGTACAACGAATGGAATTTATAAAGTTTACCACGAATTTTGACAAAACTGTTATAATAAAATAAATATTACATTTCATGTTGTTAGATTTTTAAATAAAGACGCCTTGGGATGAACATGTATCACAAAAATGCCCGATTAAAAATGGAATTAATTTATTCTAGAAAAAAAAAGGATATTTACAATTACAAATATATGCAAATTCATACATAATTAGAATAAATTGCATGTCTTTGTCCAAAAAAAAAAAGAAAGAATAAATTGCATGCTACTGCCTTCTTGAAAGCTTTTCGAACGGCTTCTCTCCTCAAACCCTGCGGGGAACTCTATATATGTGTACAATCTTGCTTTGTTCAACATGTTGCTTATGCAAATTTCATGTTTAAATTTATTTTTGTTGCGTGAAAAGAATAATTTTATTCATATGATTAATAAAATGCGATTAACAAATTTGTGTTTTACTCCTGTCATGGTTTTCTATTTTGCCATCTCACTAGTTGAAAATGACTTCCAAATTGAAGCGCCATACAATTCCCACCATTTCCTTCCCAAATTTGTGTATCCATTTTAACGTGCTAGCTAGGAGGTGAATCTGCAACTGCAAGTGAGGTAAAAATGATGGAATATGGGATAACGATGAATTATAATTTATACAGATTTTATATATTTAACTCTATTTTAAAAATAGTCTTGCAAATTTGCAAAACTTAATTCCTTTATTAGTTAAAGAGAGTATACACTAATGAGCTGAGATTATGAGCAGGATGAAACCCGATCCAAAGTCGCGGACAGGGAAAAAAGATAAAGCTGTTAGAAATAAGATTCGGCACCGCCCAAACAATTCCAGCGACAAAGAGTTACTTTTCATTTTCAAAGTTACTTTAACTTTTTCAAAGATACTTTGAATGAGAATTGTCCCATTTGATTGTTATCCTTATTGTTTTAATGTCATCATATGTTATCTGTTTTGAATCTGCCGTTGTTTTTTTAACATAGTAATAGGGTTTATTATGATAATGATCATTATCAAAAAAAATTATTAATCCTCATTCATATTTTTTCCCCTATGAACACTCATTACCACCCCATTGTATTGTTTAAGAAATTCAATTTATCATTTAGTTTCATTTATCTTTGTTTCACTTATTTCACTTGTCATGTCACACCACAACTAGCTTGCATTGCTATTACCTCCTCCTCCATCGTTGTATTGTCATCATTTGCCATTGACACTGTCATACCACCGTTACCATCACCTTACCACTACAACCCCTGCCATTAAACTATCCTTGACAAGGTAGCAGACGGTTATGATAAGACAATACGACAGCTCTTAATTATGTGTTCTATAAAGATTATATTAAGGTTAAAATAGATTTTGTGTAATATATTAATTTTAAATAATTATTAAAAAATAACTCATCATAACTTGCTTAAAAATTGAACCAAACCCTAATAACCCTATAGTTAATATTGCATTGTATTACTATTGTATCATATTACACTACGCTATATGGCATAGGTGGAATTAGGGAGGGACTAGGGTCCCCCCCGGTTAAATATATATATAAAAGGAAATATCTTTCTTTGTGTGTAGCTTATTTTAATATTTTGACTTGGGAAAATGATGGAGCTGACCCTATGTCCTCTTTCAGACGTATACTAGCTCCATCGCAGTTCATAGATGCATCTAATTATGCCATGACAACTTTCGGACTAGCTCCAGCAAATAAGCCTGAGAGTGATTGTTCATTAATGCCTAAGATAACAGTGAGCAAATCAAAGAACAAAGTCTTGTATGCAGAAGCAGGGGGTGATTTTGTTGATTTTCTATTTAGCTTCCTCACCATGCCCCTAGGATTAATTCTCAAGATTTTAGGAGGCAATGATTTGAAATTGGGATCTATGCATAATCTTTATGAAAGTGTCAAGGGTTTGAGCTCATGGTATACAAGTTGGAGTGGTAATGATAGCTCCTTAAACACTCCCTTACTAGATCTAAAGGTGACTCCTCAATATGGTTGTATAAGGCAGCCATTTATAATGGTCCAGGAAGAAAAACATCCTACTTATTGGTATGGTACTAGTGTGCTTAGCAATATGATGTGTTATTCTAACGAAAATGGAGTTATTTCAAAAAACCTGCAACAGATAAGGAATGCATCTGAAATGTGTGTGATTGATCCAAGATGTGGTGATGGAAGGACAGGACTTTGTTGTGGGATTTGTTAAGAGACCAACAATTTTTGCTATGACTGATGATCTTGAAGTCACACCGTTGAATTATGCTTCAAGCATTTCATTTTTGCAAAAACTAAATGCCCCTCTAAATGATTTGGAACAACATGTGGTGAGAATTGGTCTGAATGAAGTAAAAAAAAAAAAAAAAAAAAATTACTCTGAACTGATTTCTAAAAAAACTTATTGTCATTTTCACGCATAGATATTTCTATATAACTCTTGGCAATGTCACTATAAGTTGAATTATTTTTATATGGTGTAGGTTCTTAATCTGTTGGGAGCATCTTTAACATCCAAAGCTGCATTGACAAATGGTCTTTTCTACCTAGTGGAGAAGAAGAATGAAATCGAAGACATTCTAAAACTTCAGTAATATGTTTGGATATGTTGATTTATGGACAAAATAATTTGTTACTTTCTTGGACTGAGAGTAATATATATATATATATAGAGAGAGAGATTAATAATATTCAAAGTGGATGATACTGGATATTCTTTTTTGCTGTATATATTTTTCTTATTGATGTTTTTTATTAGTTTAATTAATAAGTTTTGGTTGTGTTTGTGTAAATGAAAAAGTTTTGATTTTATATAAAGGTTTGATTTTCTGCTTTTGCTTCAAAAATATTTTTTCCGCTACATTCACATAAAAGTGATTGTGTCTCACTTATAACACCCCAAATTCCTTACTACTTATTATGTCAGTTGACATGTATTATTCATAATATCAACAGGGTTGACGGCTACAAATCAGAGTAATTCACAACAAAGAACATGTATTAATGTTTGAAAGATGAGTAACTAGTATTATATGCCTAGACATATACTGATTAATTCAATTTCCTTCAGGGATACATGTGTGATACAATTGTATAATTAAAAACTCTTATACAATCTCAAACTTTGCTCAACATAGACTTATAGCTATGAACCCAACACAATTAATTAGACCTATTGGCCAGGTCAGTGTTAGTTTAGTCAGAGTCTCTCTGTGCTTCTGCAACGGTAACTAATTAAGTAACCACGATCGACCTAATAAACTTACTTCGTCACTTCTTCTTGACCAATATCTTTCCATAGCTCCTTCCCTATCACCTTCCTAGGTCCAAATTCCTTTCTTGAACCTTTAGTCAAGTTTGAGATTTAATCGAATTGAATCTCAGGTAACAGTTAATCTCATATGCAAAGTATGAACAATATATGATAGATATTTACAACAATATTACATTCAACAAAGACATTGACACCCTACTACAATAGCAGATAGCACATGTATCACTACCAGCAAATGCACTCACCAGTGCCACATATGCTCGGTGCTAAGAAAACATGTAGCATTATCATGACTATAATCTACTTCACGCTGAATCCATAGTTTAGTTGAATGTAAACAAACATGTAACTTAAGATATAGTCTTAGTCATGGTGCATGGTCCAAGACCTTGTCTTGCCCATGACTCATGAATCAAATAATCATATATAAGCATACAAAACACACAATAATTAAATTTACAGTATGCGAATGTACCTTTCACCGTGTAATTACCAAGATATGCCGGTCTCTTAAATCTGACCCCGGACTTCACAGTTATCCTGACATATTACCTTCTCATTATTTCATTTTTCATATTTTATATGATATTATAATAAATAACATATGATTTAGAATAATATTGATAAGGCAAAATTTCAAAGCCTATAACTCCGCAAGTGTACGGGCCGTATCAAGTAATAAAGATGAGTAAAGTATCGTTCCCACGAGGACTTAGGACCCACTACTTCAGTTAATCACTAATCTTGTACTTTTCGTTTAAGTTGAATAATCAAATTTAATTTCACTAAGAAAATAAAACCAAGATCAAACAAATAATCTACGCAATAATCAAACGGGCAACCTAAAGGCACTAATCCCTTATTAATTTCATAAACATTTATCTCACCAATTCAATTACTCTTAATGTTAATTTTGTTAATCTCGAGTATTAGTAGTTATAAGTGCCTTCCGGTCCACTTACAACCCTCTCTTAAGTAAAAGCTGTTATGCCTAACAAATTTACCCTAGAGGCAATTTAATCCAGACACACTCTTCTACAATTATATGGGGCTATTAGGTATATTCCTATCCTAATCGCAAATTAAATTATAATTTAATCCCATATTGCTTAATCTAGAACTTAATTAAAATTCCCTTTGCCAAGGTAAATCCTAATTCTTAAAATCCTATTTAAAGATGGTCAGTCAATAAATAGTAAAACTAACCAAGATTTAAGTAACCAAAATCAATATTAATCATAATTAAACGATGAGAAATAAATCCTAATCCATTAATAAGTTCATAGGTCTCTAAGTTGCAAAATAAAATTAGCCAGACATGGCTTCAATCCAAATAACAACAAGATCAAAACTCAGGTTCAGATTCATGGAGAATGATAAGAAATTGGAACTAGACAGCACCAAAGATCAAGAACAATTAAAACCAACAACCTCCTCTATTTCCTTTTAATCTGTTCGTGTTGTTTCCTCTTGCTCCAGCTGTGTGCCTCTGTTTCTCCAATTCTTGTTGTCACCGTCTCTCCTCCAGCGGTCACTCTTCTTGCGTCTGTGCGTTCTCTGTTCGCGTCTTCTGTTTCAGCCGTAAGCGTCTTGTGCTTCTTCTCCAGCCGTTAGACTCTGTTTTGCGTGTTCCTTCTGTTCGTCTCCCTGTATTGCCCAGCCGCCTTTAATTCATTCCCTCGCGTCTTCGTTTCTTCATTCCGCCTTATCCTTTTATTTATTAAGCATTTAGGTTTAGTCCATTGATCCATTCCATTCTGATCCGTGAGGCCTGTCTCTGCTTCTTTTCTTTTGTGCTGAAATTCATTGATCAATTCTCTACGTGGGCCCATTTCAATTCAATCCATAATAATCCAAATTCAGTCCATAAAATCATGCGCCGAAATTGGTCCCTAATGCTTCTTCAATTGTGAAAATGAAAGAGAATTATATAATAACAAAATAATAATAATAATAAAACTAAATCCTTATATTTTTGTTTAATAGTTTTTTTTCTTTTTAAAACTTCTAATTACTATTATTTATTTTCTAAACTCAAACTATTTATTTTAAGTTGAAATCCCACAAATAATGCACCAACTTAATTTCTCTTAAAATCTTAAGAAAATCTCTTTAATTTAGTGTTAATGACTTCCTAAATATATCAAAATATACTTCAAATCTATTAAAATTAGGAAGTCATCAAATATCCTACGGGATATTTTTGCCACTTTTCACCTTTTTACCATTATTGGATAATTTATCCAATTTTTAACTTAACTTTTCCTTAAAAACGAAATTCCAACATTTCTTCCCAGATTTTCTAATAACTTTGAAAACTCATAATTAATTAACTGTAAAAAAATCCAATTGATGTGCTTCAAGAATATACATGACCCTTGACATGTCTATTTTCATGAAAAAAATAATCCCATATGCCATAAACATCTAAGTTATTCCCATATTTAATATCTTTCCCCATTGTTCTAGTTGCAAGTCCAAAAATATAGATTAACTTGTAAAATTCACATCTTTTTGTAAAAAGAACTCTAAAAACAGTTTGTTAAATACCAAAAGATAGCTACTGATGTCTACTATATCTTTGAAAATTTTCAAAATTTTTAAACATCATTAACTTAGTCAAAATCCTCTCCAAACAACCATTATTTAGATTAACTTCCAAAAATGTAGTCCAACTTCAAAAATTAATAACTCCTTGTCTAAAGTCTAAAAATAAAAAATTTTACATCAAATTAAAGTCATACATGTCAACTTTACTCTTATAAAATTTCATGATTTTAAGACTTCATTTATTGCATAAAATTTTGCTCACAAGTTTGCTGCCTCCTCAGAACTCAAACCGGCAGTTTTACAATTTTCACAAAACATATCATTTTATGTACAAAATCATCTCCTAACTCATTATTTGGCATCTAAACATGTTTTTAAACCATTTGGGCAGAACCTCCCCATTGGGATTTGAGGTTTCCAAATTAAGGAGAACTTATCGTACCACTCTGATCCTATTTATAAGTCCACTTTAACCAAATCTCACATACCAATGAGAGATAGTTAACTCAAAGATTATGGGTATAAGTTTTCAACTTTACCCTCATTTATGATTGGGTATTTTTCAACTCTTTCTTCTCTCTCTATCTGTATGGATATAATTAATATGGGTAAATTGTCACAATCTCATTTATTACAATAAACTAGACTTATAAATAGGACCAAATTTTTTTTTGTCAAAGTGGAATTATAAATAGGACCAAAGTGATAAATTACTAACAAGTTCAAGAACACAACAAATTGGGTCAAAATCATTTCTTACCTTGACTTGATTTATGTTCTTGTAACTTCTCCATCCTCCTTGGCTTCAAATTGAAAGCAAACTATCACTTAAGAGGGGGTGAATTGGGTGACTTCAAATTCTTTTTCGAATTCATTGATGAACACAAAAAACAGAGGCAGAGAAAAGAGAAGAGAATATGAATATAAAGGAATTATACTGGTTCAGTCCAAACTGTTGACCTACATCTAGTCCCCAGTCATTCTGGGTTTTTCATTAGCTCACGATTACGATTACACACTCTACACTCGAAGTAATCCTTTTATACTAGGATTCACTTCCCCTTACAAGTTGTAATCATATATCCACACTCAAGGTCCCTCTACCTTGAGATTAAATTTATAATTGATCAAAAGATTCAACTCTCTCATAGAGTATATATAAATAAGCACTAAAGTACAAATATCTAAAGATACTAAGAGAAATGAATGAAATAGTAAATCATAATAACTTCAATTGAATGTTCAGATGTTTCGGTAGGTGACGAATTCAATGCTTCTGGTATTTATATAAGCTACCATTAATGATCGTAGAAGAAGCTTTTAAGATAGATGTTATGAGCTTTTCATATTTTTGTTAGACTCAAAAAGCTTCTGTTAGACACAATCGATCGTTAATTGATTTTTCATGGTTAAGTCACTTTCGGATTATCGTTATCAATAGATATGCTTTTAGTCTGGACAGTGGTTGACTTGAAGAGTTGGTATAGTTTTTTTGCCAGAATGGGTGTAACATCCCAAATTTTGAGATTTTAAAATTGTAATATTAGTTGGAAATTAAATCGAGAAAGTTGACCAAATGATTTAAATTAATAATTTGCAAAATTAGGAATTTATTTTTCTTTTAATATTTAGAAATAAAATCATGAATAAAATAATTTTAATTATTGAAAATAATTAATAAAAATTTTGAAGGATCGAGAGGGATAATTTTAATGGGCCTCACAACAAACCAACACATTTTCTTAAAGTATTTGATAAATGTCATCACTCTTTCCAATTAAACTTATCGGCCCATTGTGTTTCATTATGACTCGTTGGCAATAAAACCAAGCCATATATATATATATATATATCCATTCTCTAAACACCTAAACTACCACGTGAGAAGCAACACATACTTTTGGATTCATCATTCCCTCAAGTCATACGTGCAGAACCATTGGCCATATATCAGTGAAAACCAATCCTTCATTGTTTCAAGCCTATTTAATCATCTAATAGGCAACCCATCCTTACTCTCTCGGATTCATCAGATGACACAGCAGGAAAGTGACATATTGGCAAGCCCAGACCATATCAGTTTTATTCTAACACTCTCAACCAATAAAACGCATCCAGCAAGACAAAGCCCAACGCGTAATAGATAGCCTTGCTAGAAACGCAACAGAGAAGGAAATTATATGTATACATCAGCAAATCCACCAGCCATACTCCCTCAGCTTTTCTATATCTCATTCCTGCCCAATTGTACACGCAAAGGTGACTGTGGCAGCGCAAGATGAGAACAGAGAACCAAGCCTTCTTAAGCCCAATGCAAAAATGCCAGTCACTCCATCAATTTGTCCTCACGTTCAGTCAGGACCTTAGGTCCTTAAATATTGTTGTATTTCTATTCCCATTTACTCTTCACTGTGAAACCGAGAGGTGAGACGGAAAGGGAGCATGAGATAGAGGAAGAAGATGGACGGAGACAGGGGAGAGTCGGAGGAGCTGAGAAAACGCCAAGAGTGTGTGATGGAGAGAGTGAAACCGAGAGGAAGTGCTATGGCTCGTTACTAAACAAAAACGAAATGAAAACAAAGGAAGAGTCATAGAGACTGAGAGTGAGCAATGAAAGAAGGATGAAAGCTAGAAAGATGACGAGAGATAGAGAATGAGAGACCCAGAACAAGAAGTTTGAAGGAAAGGAGCTAGTTTGAATGTTGCATGCAGAAGTTTCGAACATGGTAAGCATTTTCCTTCTAGTTTCTACACATTGTCCTTTGCGTTTAAAAATGATATTATTGTTAAGGGAATTTTTAGGGGTTAATCCATTTTTAATCCTCTAAAAATAATTGGCATAGTTAGTTACTTTACGACACCATAAGTGACTAACGACAATAATAAACATTTATAAGCTTACCTTGACACTTCCACTAGTCCCAACATCCACAGACAAAATTTAAGGACTCAAGTCTAAGGTGAGTAACTGTTATCTTATTAGTTTGTATGCGTATATATTAATGTATGACTAACCATATTTGCTAGACTATTTGCATATATGTATCCTAGCTATAGATTGGGGCTGCGTGTCCCATAGGACTGTGTCCTAAAATAGGATTGCGTGTCTTGAAGTGCTGTGATCCTTGGCTGATAACTATGGTTACGGTGCAATTTGTTTATTGTGAATTATTCTATGCTTAACATATAATATGTTGTCATTTATATTTCATACTTATATATAAGATTAATTGTTACCCTTAGGGTTCATTTATTTGAACTTCAGACTGTATGAAAGAGAAAGGTAGTTGGACTTTAGGATCAAGAGGGAAGACGCGGCTATAAGAAGAGGAACTTCTTGGAAAAATATGTAGTTGGACTTTAGTATATCGTTTGTCATTTGTCTATTATTTTTAGGATTACTATATTAATATTCAACTATAGGATAGATTTAAATTGCGAAAAATTTATCCTCATGTTTTCAAACTAAGTTATTTTCAGAAACTTTTATTCCGCAATTAAGTCATTCAAATCATCTCGATTCCTATGCACAATAACTCTAATAAATAAAGGGCCTCAGGGCCGGGTGTTACAATGGGAACTTGCCATAGTGATCATTTGGCCTGCTCTGATTTTCATTCCATGTGCGGTTGTGTTTTATGTAAGCATTTAATACTTTGACACACTTTCATGCTTTTTGGCCAATTAGTAGGTAAAGTAATCATTAATATACTGAAACATACTCAAAAGGATGATTAGCCTTTAAGTAGCAATGAATGGTTAATCAATATATTCAAATTTACGATTACTATTACAACGAAGGCATATAAGGCAACTATTGAATAATACTCAAGTAGAGTTCTTTAAGTAATCGAGTAAGGATTCAAATATCCTTCACAAAAGCTTAATGTTATACCATACTCGAATATACAAAATATCATCCTTGAGTACACTCTTAGGTGTGCTCGAGTATCATCTGAGCTTTGCTAAAAAATAGACTAAGTAAAACATTAGCCAGACTATACTTAAGTATAGTTTTCCTTGTGCTCGAGTATCATAATCGAGTAAGAGTAAAACAATGCTCGAGTAATGTTTTAACAAAGAGCAAGTATAAGTAATGAAACACACATACGTGAGTAAGATGCTACTTATGCTCAAGTACCATACTCGAGTAACACTTACCTCATGTTTGAGTATGATCTCTGATATGGGCATTTTGAAAGGTGGAATATCACCTAAGAGGAGAGTGAATTGGGTGATTTAAAAATTTTCTTTTAATCCTCTAAATCACAGAAGTAAAATAGGGATAAACAAAGAGAAGAGATAAAGAATAGACAAGGGAAATTTATACTAGTTCAGTCCAACTCTTTGACCTACGTTCAATCCCCAGATTCTCTGGGATTTCACTATCTCAAAACGTGATTACACACTCTATAACTCTTGAGTAATTCTCTCACTAGAACTTACTTCCCCTTACAAGTTGTAATCAAATAATCACAATCTCAAAGGTTCCATAACCTTGAGATTAATACAAGAATAATGAATTTAAAACTCTTTAAAAAGAGCTGATATATGATCACTGAAGAATATTAATATCCCAAGATATGGCTCAAAGATTTGAAACAATAAATGCTAAATTCACAAATTGAATGCAGAGAGTTTCGGTAGTTGGAGAATTCAATACTTCTGGCTTTTATAGTTGTTGACATTAATGATCATTGAGAAGCTTGAGAATAATCTGTTGAGACTAATGAAGATGACCATTGAGACTAATTAAGATTGGTCGATACTCATATCTTCTTTCTTCAATCAACGTCATCATTCTCTTTTGACATTCCTTATTCCATTTGTCCGTTGAGACTCAACAATGGAAGTGGAAAGGAAATGTTGGCAAGGATTTATGTTGCTCAGATAGTCGGTTGCCTAATTCTGGTATTTTTCTTTGTGTTGCATTTAATGCTCTGACACAATATTACTTTATTGCAATTTGGTGTTAATTCATATCAAAATCATTTGAAACTCATTAACAAACTGATTAAACATAGTTAGGAATAGTAATGAGTGTATTAAAAAGTATTCATATTATAATCAATGATTTAGATATTACAAACATGGTGTTTTTCATTTTCCAGCACATTGACTCGAGTCATATATATATCACTAACTCGAATTACATGACTAAAGTCAAGTGGAATTAACTCGAGTCATCTATGAGTAACTACTGAGGGATAGAGTTATAAAGACATGTTGACTTGAGTCATTGCCATATTGACTCGAGTCAAACATTTTTAAAAATCATCTGAGAACATCTCTGTTATAGCATAACCCGAGTTACACAAATATTACTCAAGTCACTTCAGTTTGATAAAGTAGGAGTTATTGGGTTTGGTCCTTGGAAAATATTTGAAATAGTAAATGACTTGAGTCATTAAATGACTAACTCAAATCACTGGAGTTGAGCCATGCGAATTGCTCTCCTTGGAAAACAGAAGTTGGGCTTCGTCGATGGCACCTGTCACAAAGAAGACCAAGATCCAACCATCCAACCTCAATGGGAAAGGTGTAATGTTGTCTTTCTTTCTTGGCTACTAAACTCAATTTCAAAGGAGTTGGCTAATGGCGTCATTTTCTTCCAAAGTTCACATCTTGTCCGGATCGATTTGTAAGAACGCTTCGACAAAAGGAATGGAGCACGAATCTTTGGTCTCCATCACGAAATTTCTCTGTATCACCAAGGGGACTCGTCTGTTTCTACTTACTTCACCAAATTAAAGGAATTTTGGGAGGAGCAATCTACCGTAATTACCTTACCGTCCTGCACCTGTAACACCTCCAAGGCGTATACTAAACTGATTCAGGAACAGAAGCTATTACACTTCTTAATGGGACTCAGCGATTCCTATAATCAGGCTAGAGTGCAGATACTTCTTATGACTCCACTTCCCTCAGTTAACGAAGCCTACTCCATGATAATTCAAGATGAAACTCAAAGGTCAATTTTTGATCGCAGGTATCCAACAGAAGGGATCGCTATGATCACTAAGGGCAAGGGCCGTGGGAGAGGCAGAGGCAAAGGGGATCCCACTATCGAATGTACCTATTGCAACAAGAAGGTCATCTCCGTCAACAATGCTTCCAGTTAATAGGATATCCACCTGGGTTCAAAGGGAATAAAACAAAGCAGAAGGAATCTAGTCAATTAGAGATTGAATCCACTGGTGACCCAGAGCTCCATATTAATACCACAAGCACAGTGGCTCCCTCCTTATCAAAGGAACAATATGATCATCTTTTGATTATGTTGGAGAAGGATGCAGAAGTGATTGTGCATGCGCTCACCGGTACAGGTTTGACTAGATCTTCCTTTGTACATTCCAATTATTCTCATTGAATTTTGGATTCAGGAGCCACCACACACTTAGTTAGTGATATTTCTCTGTTAGATAAATATATACCGTATAATGGCCTTGTGAAATCAATTAAAATCCCAAATGGACAAAGGATACCTGTTACACACATAGATTCAATTACTATAGCACCTAATATTACATTGAATGGTGTGTTGTATTCTGCCAAATTGAAATTTAACCTCATTTCAGTTTCAAAAGTCACCAAATCACTAGATTGTGTGGCCTATTTCTTTCCTAATCATGGTGTTTTACAGGACCTTCTACATGGAAGGACAAAGTTGACAGTTAGAATGATAGATAGGTTGTACATTTTTAAAGTTCCAAGCATTACTCATGTACTCAATGTTGCACAAAAATACATTACACAGAAACACGGTAGTAATATGAAGTATGCTGATGTATGTTTGTGGCATAGGCGATTAGGTCATCCCCCTCTTTTTGTAATGAAACGACTGAATTTTGCAATTAATGACACTAAGATGTTAAGTCACAAGTGTGACATATGCATCCAATCCAAGCAAACCAAGTTCCCTTTCTCATCTTCATGTATTAGAACCACTCAATGTTTTGAATTGATACATATAGATATTTGGGGTCCATATAGGACACCTACTCATCAAGGGTTTACATATTTTCTCACTATCGTTGATGATTATTCTAGAGCTACATGACTTTTCTTGATGAAGCATAAATATGATTCCATTACCTATATCCGTCATTTTATTGCCCATGTTATGACTCAATTCAACATGAGGGTTAAGAAAATAAGGAGTGATAAATGGAAGTGAGTTTGTAAGTAATTCATTCAAAATGTTAATACATGAAAAAGGTATTGTTAATGAAACTACATGTCCTTATACTCGACAACAAAACGGTATAGTAGAGCGTAAACATAGAACCATTATGCAATTAACAAGGAGTCTAATGTTGCAATCAAATCTACCTATTCAATATTGGGGTGAGTGTGTAAAAGCTACAACATATATGATTAATAGATTACCCTCTAAAGTGCTTGATTTTCAAACTCCATTTGAAAGAGTATATGGGGAGAAATCTGATATTAGACACATGAAAGTATTTGGTTCTCTTACTTATGCTACAGACCTTAAGATTCATGATAAGCTTCAACCTCGTGTTATTCCATGTGTATTTCTAGGTTACCTAAAAAATCAAAAAGGCTATTTGTTGTTGAATCTGAAAACTAATGTGTTCTTTGTGAGCCGTCATGTTAGTTTTGCAGAACAGGTATTTCCTTTCAAGACTACATTCTCACAGCAGCAAGAAGAAGTGCATCAAAACCTGAACGAGATGTTCTGGTTTGGGCTAGAAACCCCTGGCACACCATCATACCTAATACAGGATAAGTATGATTTTTTACATAGAGAGGATTCTCAACAATCTGCTCAGGATGTTTCTGATCAGAATGCTGAGAGTCCCCATGTTTTAGAACTATCACGTCTTGTAAGGGATAGATTACCACCGATTTGGTCTAATGACTATGTGTGCACACTTGTAACTTCTGAAGTGGATTTAAATTGTGCATCAAAATGTTCCTATCCTATGAATAATTTTGTTTCTTATGATGCTATTTCTTCTGACCATTTGGCTTTCTTGTCTTCCATTGATATAATTGCTGAACCTTCTAGTTACAAACAAGCAATTGCTAATCCTAAATGGGTTAAGGCCATGAAGGACAAAATGCAAGCCTTGGAAGATAACAAAACATGGGAGCTAGTGCATTTGCCCAAAAATAAGAAAGCAATTGGTTGTAAGTGGGTGTATAAAATGAAATATAATTTTGATGGTAATATAGATAAATACAAGGCTAGGTTGGTCGCCAAAGGGTATAGTCAAAGAGAAGGGATAGACTACCATGAAACTTTTTCACCTATTGTAAAAATGTTTACAGTTAGGTTAGTGTTGAAATTGTTAGCTATGAATTCATGGAATCTATATCATATGGATGTGTCTAATGCCTTTTTGCAGGGTGATCTTCAAGAAGAGGTATATATGAAATTACCTCAAGGATTTGAGAGTAAGGGGGAGCATATGGTGTGTAGGCCAAATAAGTCCCTCCATAGACTTAAACAAGCTTCTCGCCAATGGAATCGTAAGCTTTCTCATGCCCTTATTCAGGGAGGTTTTGTGCAAAGTAGAAGTGATTACTCTCTCTTTACCATGGATTGGTATAATGATGTGGTGTTTATCTTAGTATATATGGATGATTTGTTGATTATTGGTAGCTCTGAAGAAGGCATTAGTTATGCTAAAGGTTTGCTGCATGATAATTTTAAGATTAAGGATTTAGGACATATAAAATATTTCCTTGGTATAGAGATAGCTAAATCTGAATCAGGTATATCTTTGTCACAACGAAAGTTTGTATTAGATTTGTTATTTGAAAAAAGGATGGGTGGATGCAAACCTTTAAGCATCCTAATGGCACAAAAATTGAAATTAATGCCTTTTTAGGAAGGCAAGGACAAAGTTCAGGATTTGTGTAAAGATGCAGAACAATATCGTCGCTTGGTTGGTAAATTGATTTACCTAACTATGACTAGACCTGACATTTGTTTTTGTGTGCAAACACTTAGCCAGTTTATGCAAAGACCAACTAAGACACACATGGTAGCTGCTAGAATTGTCCTTAAATACCTGAAGGGCACTGTTGGACTTGGTATACATTTGAGTTCTATTGGAGATCCTAATTTGGAATGTTTTTGTGATTCAGATTGGGCTTCTTGTGGGATTACAAGACGTTCGGTTTCTGGCTATTTACTAAAGTTTGGAGGATCTCTTGTGATATGGAAAACGAAGAAACAAACCACAGTGTCCAAGTCTTTTGCTGAAGCTGAATATAGGGCTCTTAGTATGGCTACATCCGAGATAGTTTGGGGACTAGGCTTGCTTCGAGATTTGAGGATTTCAGACATCAGATCGATGCTGATTCACTGTGACAACATTGCAGCCATACATATAGCTGCAAATCTCGTCTTCCATGAAAGAACTAAGCACATCAAAGTGGATTGTCATTTCATTCGTGATAAAATGGCAAGAGAAAGTGATAGATCTTGTGCATATTAGATCTCATGAGCAAGAGGTTGATTTGCTGACTAAATCAATCTCAGGAGATGTCTAACGAAGGCTGTTAAGCAAGTTAGGAGCTGTTAACATTTTTGCACCCCTAACTTGAGGGGGAATGTTAGAATTTGTATATAATTAAATAAGTCATTTGTTTAAATGTGTAATTAGTTGTTGACAGTTAGTTAGTTGTTTTTCTGTTTGTGAGGTATATAAATAGTGAGTCATTTTGACAATAGACATTTAGTTGTGTAAAATGTTATTTTGATCAATACAAAGGATTTCATTTTTCCTCTTTCTCTCCCTAGATACGGTTTGTTGTAATATCACCCATAGGGCTGAGATATTCAACATCATGAAGTTCTGTTCAGAGTGAAATGACAAAATTATATGATTTTTGCTCATCAAAATCGGACTTCTCAAAACAAGAAGTTCAAAGAATCAGAACAGATGAGCGTTGAGCAAGAAAACCATCATGATCAAGTAGACAAAGGAGAAAAAATGTTAAAAGGCTTCAAAGTCTCCACAACAGCTTACAGAGCCATATCAGTTAATAAAAACATTAGTAATTAGTAACTAAACTTCCAGCTTCAAGATTGTCAGTAGCTAGCCCGTATGAAACTGCAGCCAACTGTTCTTCGGATTCATATCCAGTTGAGTTCCTCTGCTTCCTTTATCAGTAGATTGTTCATCTTTATGTTCTAGCTCAATCTGCTTGTGTTCTTTTATCCCAGCAAACATTTTCCTTCAGAATTCCCTGCGCGCTTCCCTCTTTAAAGCCCTATTCAAACTTCTGTTCGTCTTCTGGTGAAAAGAACACAACTTCCATCTTCCCAAGTTCCTCATACAGCTTCTCAATCTTGGCTTTCCAGAAGAGACCCAGTTGTGTGTCCAACTTGTGATATGGAGTTTTCAAGAAATATTCATCAACCCCACCAGACGTTGGTTTTGATAAACGAGCAAGCGGACTAAAATTTTGTGTTGCTTAGGTGGCTAAAAAAGAAGGACAAAAAGGAAAGAGAACGTTGAATCGCTTCCACCATTTATCATCCTCCTCATCGAGAGAGAGACGCAAGCTGAAAACTTAAGCTGTTACAAAACGGAGTCGTGTTAAGGAATAGGAGGGTCGTCCAATGGGAAAGATAAATGAGACAATCCAAGTCCTTTCTCAGGACCCAAAGCACTCCCCCGTACGAATTCTATGATTAAAGCTAGAAATTAGGGCCAGCCCGGCCCTTGAAGGGTCAGGGCCTAAATAGGTCAGCCCGATGGGCTTGGCTTGATTTCTTGGCTCTATCTATAATTACCCTTTGGGGTAGATGAACAAAAGACACTTCCACTTGCGCTTGATCAAAACTCAAATTTGCTAGTAATTGCCCTACATGCTTTACTCGAACCAGCCTAAAAACTGTTAGATTATTATAAATCATTTTAACCAAACTAGAGTGAAGTGTTTCACTTTCACCTTCCAAAATCCTGTTTAGCAGCTGGACTGTTGTGGAAGAGTCTGATTCCACAATTAGTTTCTGCACGTTGATCTGTCGCCTTTCCCTCAGGTATACTCTAACTTTGTTAGGACTTTTAAAAATTAGTTTTTATAATTTACGAGATAAGTATATGAAAAAAAAATTAATTCAACTTACAGAAAAAAGGCTTTTGAAACCACGATTTAAGTGTTATTTAAACACTCACTAGGTAACAGTCTGATTTATCTGGTTTTGCCCTAATAATATTGTTAAAAGATTACTACAAATATAACTAAGTATGGACCATGGTAAAATTAGATTCCCTCCAATCCTATCACCAACTCATTCCTTCTCTCTTGGGGCCAAATCAATCTCCCTTTTAAATGTTGGCCAAAAGCCTTAGTTCCATATTAGACATTGGAAAAGAAATATGCATATAATTGGTCGTCCAATTCCAAACTAACTTGTATTTCAATGAGGACAACAGGACCAATCCAAACCTTACTGTAGGTATGCTCATGTTGATTTGAAATCACATGCCAATATGCAAATATTGATATTTATGTAGAAGAAATCAGATAAAAAGAAGTAAAGTGCTTAGAAAGTATCCTGCTTATGATGAATAATTACTTTTTTGCAGTGCAAGTAAGGCTTTTGAGTAAAGTTTTAGGGCTTCCCTTATCTGCAATGACCCCATTTTGGACCACTGCAATTAAATCTACATTCTGAACCTAGAGCCACAACAATTGCGGTTCTATCCGTATACGCACCAGCAAAACAATTCAGTGACAATATCGATATCATCTTTTACTTTTCTCTCACTTGTTTTTTATTCTTGTTTTCCTTATGTTGCAGTTCGTCAAGGGAGCAGCTTGATCAGATCAAGGAATAAATAAAGAAAACGGAAAAAAAAAAAATCAGTCACTACATAATGTGAAAAATGTGATGCCCAACGTAAGATTACGAAGAAACGACCTAAGTGTAAGCCATTGAAAAATTGCTAGGTTGCTTTAAATTTTTAAGTCATTTTGGCTTTTTCGGTATGTAAAACTATTTAAAGAATTATCCATAGCAGTAAAACTTCAGTAATCATTAGTAAAGTAGTGACATTGTTGTTATGCCTATTATGCCTTTAAAAAGGCGCTTTTTTTTATTATTATTTTTGGCTAAAGAGCAAGGTTTCACATTAAGTGTACATCTCCCTTTGAGAAGGATGAGTACATTATATATATATATATATATATATATGTTGAATTCTAAAATATTTTTTACATCCAATATTTCAAATTAATTAGTTTCTAAAATATTGATGTTACAATTCAAATATTTCTGAATACAGGACTAGAAATTAATTAATTTAAAATATTGGGTGGAAAAAAATATTTTAAGAAACAACATAAAATTTAATATAAATAAATAAAATATATTTTTTAAAAAATATGTTCATCCCTCTTTAATAGAGGGATTAGCACATAAGGTGCATATTAAAGATGTACACCTAATGTGAACCCGACTTTTATTTAGCTGGGTCAGTTAAGCAACAAACAAAATTGTTTAATTTATTTTAAAAGGAAAAATCTCGGCTGTAATTCTTTTCCAGTTTTTTTTTTTAATGCTAGTTTATTTTTATCATTGAAATAAGATGCTCGTTATATGCTATTCAATTAAATCACTGAGAATAGGCGATACCAGGTAAAGAAAGTAGTTTTAAGGGTTAAGGTGCAATTTTGCCAACGAACTATTAGCTCAGGAGCAATTTCGCCAATAAACTCTTTAGTGGACCAAAATTGCCAACAAACTTTTGGATTAGGAGCAATTTCGCCAACGCCGTTAATTAAGTCTAACACCGTTAATCTGCTTTCATGCAAAAATTACATAATAGGACCCAGATGTTTATGAAATTATATTTAAGCCCCAAAAAATTTAAAAGTTTTTATTTTAGTCCCTCCACGTACTTTATATGGAGAGACTAAAGTGAAAATTATAAAAATTTTATGGGTCAGAAGATAATTTTCTAAAATTTTAGGTTCTTTTATGTAAGTTTTGCGGGGCCATCCCTACCCCCAAAAATCCGTCTCTGGTTACAGGCCTTTTTTTTTTAAACAAGCAAAAAACAGACTTACTTTAAACAGGCTGTTAGATGTAGGTCTGTTTTCGGCCAGTTTAAAGTATGTCTGTTTTCACCCTGTTTGAAGTAGCCTTATTTTGAGGTGAGACTTGAGTTTTGTTAGGCTAGTTACAAAATTTTTAAAATTACAGGCCTCCTTAATAGGCCACAGGCCAGGCTAAAGTTGGAAAAAAAAAGAAAAAAAAAAGCCTTAACCAGTGGCGGAGTGACGGATTTTGAGGGGTAGGGATGACCCGCAAAAATTACAGAAAAAAACCCAAAATTTGAGAAAATTATCTTGCTGTCCCAAAGTTTTTTTATAATTTTTACTTTAGTCCCTCCATATGAAGTACGTGGAGGGACTAAAATAAAAAATTTTAAATTTTTGGGGCTTAAATATAGTTTCATAAACATCTAGGTCCTATTCTGTAATTTTTGCATAAAGGCATATTAACGGCGTCAGGCTCAATTAACGGCGTTGGTGAAATTGCTCCTGATCCAAAAGTTTGTTGGTAATTTTGGTCCACTAGAGAGTTTATTGGCGAAATTGCTCCTGAGCCAATAATTTATTGGCAAAATTGTACCTTATATGGAGACGGTTAATAATGAACGGTTAGGTGTATGACATGTAGATATTAGATATCAGTTGGATGTATGTAGAGTCTAGATTCTCTATACACACTGCACAGTCATTTAACAAAGTTCTCATGTCACAGAGCAGAACATTTCAGTTCATTGAAGGCTTATAGTGTTAACAAGTGAATATAAATCTATTAAATTTGCAGAAGCTTCATCCAAATCAAAGGAGTATTTTGTGAACAACAACAAACTCAGTATAAATACTTTTAGTGAACTTGAGAAGTTAAATTGTAATAAATTCCCAACAACATAGAATAACCATTAACTTCACTTATCTAATGAGAACAACACACTATCATATCTATTCCGTTGTTGACTTTTAGAAATACATGTTCAATTCTTGAAAAGCTTTTCCCACAAGATACCTTCATCGTGTCAGTGACAGTAGTCAACCCAGTAGCAAGTAAAATATGAAGGGACTAAAAATTAGCATATCCAATACCAAAACAAGGTTAAGAGCCTAGTATATCCAATCCTAAAAATTTGTATAATTAGAGATGCAAACAAAATAATCAATGAAAATAGAAGAATTGTAGCACGCTGAATTCCTTCTTACAGACATAAATCTGACCAGAAATAAAAGATTTTCTTTGACATGAGGATCGTCAAAACAATTTTTATCCACTGGATATTTAACTTTCTCATATAACGCTTCATTGTGTTCTGCACTAGGCTGCCAAAGGAGAATGACTGATACAGACGATATCTCTAACATGAGGTTCAGAAAGATACAGAATTTATACATTACCTAGACAAATATGAACTCAGAGTTTCAGGATCCGTATTCTCCAATCCATAGTAGGCAGGATTGACCACCTAATAAAAATTTATCATTAAGCATGACTGCAGAACAGTAATACTACAATGGCTATATCATAAGTACTAGTTCAATTTCTGATCAATACCAGACATGATGGTACAAGGAAATGAATGATTGGCACAAGTTAAAATACTGTAAGCGGCAATATAAAAAAAATACTATAAAATTTCTTTAAACAACTGCTTTGCAACAGAACCAGATTAATAGTTAGATTGCTGACATATAAATGTTTATGAAAATATAAACTTGTGTATCCCATGTCATGCGTGTTATATACTTGAAGGCAGCAAGAAGATGACATGAATAAGCAAATAGAAGGTATGTTTAGCTAACTATGGGGAGGGGTTTTAGCCAAAATATTATTAAGGTCAGATATGTGAATCATAAATGAATTGCTTTAGTTTAAATATGACTTCAGAAGCATATGACCCCTAACCACTTTTCTGTATCATTCAAATATTGTAATGTTCCCAAACTTACAAGTCTACAGAATAAGTAAGTCCATGTAAGATAATGCACTGCATCTTGTTTGTGGCATATTGTTTGAGAAACAATTTCTGCACAAATGTGATCATGCAACTGCTCCCTCAGACTGCTCTCAACAGGAAAAGGCTTGTACAAGAACTGCAAATGACACAAAATTATTCTATTCCCCAAATGATTGAGGTAGGGAAAATTATAATAATCAGTATCGAATTTGACCTTTTTATAGAAACTCTTATTGGGTTAATGAACAAGAATGACTGCTTTCCCATGCTGCTTAAATTGAGGACGTCCAGCACGACCGATCATTTGCAAGATATCAGTTATTGGAAAATCAACATACCTCTATGTCTTTCCACATAGTATTCTGTCCCCTGCAAAAGAAACAAAGTATTACTACAAGGTGTAACAAATTCAGAGAGAAGACATTAATACTTGGCCATACACTACACATATCATATGCCACTGCCAGAGTAACATATAATGAAATTGATTGCTAGTCACGAAGGGTACATGTGCAACAAAGAAACAGTAAAGGTGCACTCAGGTCACGCAAAACCAACACGTAATCATGAGCAATATTAGATAAAAAGGAATGGTAAGAATCCCACAACATAGAAATAAATAAATAAGAAGCCACCCTACTTACAACAGGCAAAGACTAGATTAAGTCACAGATAAGTCTTCTGATATCAGCTTTAGATCAATTTTAAACTGATTCTCATCAATCAGAATTCACCCATCCTGATAGTTGTAGAAATTATGTAAACCTCAGTCCTCAAAATTCATGATGTTAACATAACAGCTACATATGACAATTTGAGGGACAGCTATACAAAGTATGAGATCGTTTGTAGGTCACATAGAAATCTTAGCATTCACAAGTCTGACAGCAGCCTAAAATTGTGACTTGAAATGCGATGGGACCTAACCCACTGCTACAACCAAAACACATAGAAGTAGACATAGAGGATCAATCCAGCATACATGGATTGCAAGCTTCTTAATTCACCGATGACTGGTGATATTTCGCCGCCCAAGTTTAAACTTGACAGATTCCTTCAAAACATAATAAAAGCACTGACATTAAATTTTAGAAGAGGCACATTTGTGTAGTTCCAGTCAACAAGAGTTACAAAAGAAATAAAAAACACAGAAATGGTAACCCAGTTCATACGACAATAACATTTTTTTCGAAATCACAGATTATCTACCAAACTTTGTAGTTTCTTTCAAACTCCCAGAGAAACATATTTGATGCAAGAGATTCGAGCACTGACTACCAAAGAAACAAACCCTTGTTTGGAACTACCTTGTTGCGTAATCGAAGCAGAGAAAGACAAGAAAAAGATTCATACACATGCGCAGAGCAAGAGATTCGAAACTCACGAAGACCGTCGACGGATTGAGACATCACCGGTGAGGAGAGGAGAAGAGGCGCCTGGAAGAGCCGAAGAGGATGACGAGGTCGAGCCGACGTGGATGTAAGGTCGAGAGGGCAAGAGCCAGGGTTCGGTTCGCTTCGTGAGTTTTGTCTTCCGAGGAGGGGGAGAATCTGAGTTTTCTAGAGGGGCTGAGGGAGTTGGCTCCTTCTGCTGCTATCCTTTGCCAAGAAGTGGCGTCGTTTTGTTGTACAAAACTGAAGTTGGTGTTTCAAAAAAAAAGATATACCGAAAAGATATTTTAGGATACTGAACAAACATTGAAAAAAATGCTTCATGAATCATACTTCAGAATATTAATTGATACTGAAAAATATTTCATGATATTGAAAAATTATTTTAAGATCATAAAAAATTATTTCAAAGTATCCAATGTTATCAAAAAGGATACTTCATAATACTGAATGGTACTGAAAAAATACTTGATGATCTGAAAAAATATTTTACTATCTTGAAAGCATATCTTGAAGTATTTTTGGTATTCGTTGGTATCTTAAAATATGTTTTCAAATCCTAAAATCATTTTTCAAGATCATGAAGTATTTTTTTAGTCACATTCAGTATCTTAAAATATATTTTTAGTACTATTAAGTACCCTAAAATAATTTTTCAAATTAATGAAATATTTTTTTCAGTACCAATTACTATTCTAAAGTATCATTTTAGTATCAGTGAATACTCTAGAATATATTTTTTAAGATCATACGATAATTTTTCAAGATCATAAAGTATTTTTTTCAATGTTGTTCAATATCCTGAAATATCTTTTCGATACTAGTGAGTATCCTAATTTTGTTTTTAAAGCACCAACTTCAGTTTTGTTGCCATAAAACGACACCACTTTATGGCAAAGGACATCAACAGAGAGAGTCAGGTAATAGGGGGAAGCCAACTCCAGGGCTGAGGCCCTGGGGTTGTTTTCTGAAAAATTATAAATAAGAGCTGATACCAAAATTGCCGTTGAAACACTATTTTGACCACCACACATGAGATTTGCAGTTGAAAACTCTAACCTTCAGCAGGGACAAGCAATTATCGGTATGACCTTCAGTGGCAACAAAATTTGTCACGCACTTTCATCGTGACATTATTTTCGACACTGAAAGTCTTACTTTTAGCAAAGACATTAAAAGTAGATACTAAATGTAGTTATAGTTATTTTTTTCTTGTAGTATTACTGACTTCATCATCAAAGAAAAAATCCTTTTTTGGGAGAAATCAAAACTTCCCACATCTAAAATATGACTTTCATGCAAGACCTATCATCTCCTTTGAAACTTTTTGTCGGAAAAGAAAGAAATAGTGGTTGTGGCCAAAGCAAGTGGAGATTTCGTAGACGCTCTCCTCAGTTTCTTAACCCTTCTTTTGGGAACCATCATTAGGCTTATTTCCAACAACAAGCAAACACATGAATCAGTTGAGGTTGGTTGCATCAACAATCTCTACCTGTTCAAAATTGAATATGTATGATTTTTCTTAAGAAAACTAAATATTTTGAATGAAGCGAAATTTGTGTATGAATAGGTTTTCTGGAATGAAACCTACAAGAATATGTTGCTATATCCGCATAATCTGTGCGAAAAGTTTTGCCATAAACTAAAATTTAACATGGATGACACAGACTTCACCAAGTGTTTGATGTGTGGCTCATGTGGAAAGGACAATTGGACATTGCTTAGTGTTTTTGTAGGAGTGAGCTACTCAGGTAGGAAAATTATGGATAAGGAGATGAAGTTGGCGGGGAGGAAGATAATTTCAAATTAGGAGATGGTCTTTTTGTTAGAGACAAAACTATATATTTGATCTTTGATGATTTAAAGGTTTTTAAGATCCCTCCAAGAAACATTGTTGATCATCTTGTCCAACTTGGCTCAAAGTGAACAAAATCAAAAGTAAAGTGTTGAGATGTTACAGACTCGGGTGGTATCAGAGCCTAATACTAGACTTGGGTGGTATCAGAGTCTAATACTAGACTTGGGTAGTATCAGAGTCACAGTTCGATCTACCTGTAAATACTCGTCTATGATATTAGAGCCAGTTATCAGTGGTATCAAAACTTAATACCAAACTCGAGTGGAACTAGAGCCACAAGTAGATGAAACCACAAGTATCCCTCTTTAATATTAGAGTTAAGCTTAGGTGGTAGTAATACCTAATAAAAGGTTTGAGTACCCCTCCTTGATATTAGAATCAGGCTTAAGTGGAATCAATACCTAGTAAAAAGCTCAGGTACCTCATAAAAGGCTCAAGTGGTATCAAAGTCAATTCAGTTGATGTGCCAACAAAGATTCCTCCTCCAATATCATAGACAAGCTCGAATGGTATCAAAGCCTAATACCAAGCTTGGTGGTATCAAAACTAGACTTAGATTGACTCTAGTTGATTGCAAACCTCTGTGTAACATCCAAATTTTGGATTTTGGGAATTTAAAATTAATTATGGAAAATTTGGCATAATAATAAATATGAAGTGAATTATTGAAATTTAAGGCGTATTTTCTATAAATTAAGGACAAATAATTAAAGAATAATTATTGGCCAAAATATTTTAGAGATAATATTTTATGGCCTAAAATAATTATTGGAAATTAGGAATTTATTTTCCTTAAAAATAAAATCATGGAAGATAATTACAATTAAATCTAATTACAAATGAGCATCAAATGAGAATTTCATGGGCTTCCTAATTAATCTAGTTCACTTTGGCCCACATGAAAGATGCATATTATAAGCAATGAATTAATCCCTTGCCCAACCCGTGAGATGATGGTAAAGCAAAAGATACTTCAGCAAAACTCCCACATGACATTATTTCCCTTTCAAATTAAATTAATGTTTGACTCCATTCTTCATTTGGGCCCATAACGTGCTAGCAAGAAGGAAACAAAACATTCTTTTAAATCTCACGTGAGCAGCAGCAATAAATACACTTTCTCTCTCAGGCCCAGCAATACATCCACTTCTCATTCATTCTTCAGCTCAACCCGTCGAAACACAGCAAGCAGGGAAATACCTATATAGGTACATCATTCATTTTGGCCCATGTTACTACAGATGTCATTCAGCCCAACCTACTGACTAATATATCCAATCCAACCTCATTGTCCATTATCCTTGGTCTCTCCGTGACGGCCAAACGCGTGAACAGCAAAGCAAAACATATATCCACACGCATGAGTTAAATCACGCCATTTATTATCTAAATCAGAGTTCCAGCGTCTGTTATGGGTGAGGCGGCGTGATTATAGGAAAGAAATCAGAGACCATACTCCTCCATATCTCTCTTGAGCCCAGCGACGTTGATATCCTCTGGTTCTCACGTCGGACTGGATTTTCAATGCATAATATATATATCTGTGCCTCGTCTCATTTGTGCTTCATCAGAGATAGTCCGATAGAGTGAGAAAGAGTTGAAGCAGGAGCGATAACTGGATTTAAGCTTCTGCTATATAATCTTCGATCTTGCTGCCAAAGACGTGAAACAGAAAAGCAGAGGTCACAGCAGAAGGACCATACCTCCTCAGATTTTCCTCAAAGCCTTCTCGAGCCCCGCGTCGCTTCTTTCTCTAGTTTTTCCCTCTCGGTCAAAGCCCCACGTCCTTATATATATATATATTTATCATTCATTCCCATTCGCTCAAGAGCTGCTGGAAGTAAAGAGCTGAGAGAGAGAGGGAGGCGCATGTGAGAGTTTAAGAGAGGGAGAATCGCTGAAGGAGGGAGGATGGAGGTCAAACTGAAGCTTATCGTTTCCTCTGCTTGGCATCGGAAAAAGCAGAAGGAATAGCGAGGCAAGTGAAACTGAGAGAGAGACGAGAAGCACACTGAAACTCTCCCCTGTTTCATAACCGCCGGAACAGGGGAGTAAAAGTGAGCACCCGAGCTCATCGTTTCATCTTGATCTTCGAAGAACAGAGAGGAAGACGAGAGACCGAGAGGTGAGACGAAGAAGGAAGTTGGAAGGAAGGGAGGAGGTTGAAGGAGCAGAAGAAATCATCTTCGGCCAGCCCCATACCTCCCCAACTCTTATTCCTTTCAGCTGATTGCAAAAGAGAAACAGAAGAGAGAGAGAGATTATTTTTTGCCTTGTTCAAACGCTATCGAAACAGAGGAGTCGTTATGCAGCTGAGACCTTGAGGCTGGTGTTGTTGCTCAGTCTTATCGTCAAGAAACAGAGGAGAAACGCATTGAATATAGGTAATCCACGACCATATGTATACGAGGAAAAACATGCACTTGGTTTCTGTTGAGAACTAATATCTAAGGCATAAAATATAGTATAACAGTAGTTTAGAAGCTGTTCTATTGATCAAAAGTTTCCTGTATGTGTGTGTATAAGACTAGAAGAAACTTGCTGCCATAGACCGAAGAAAAGGAGAGAAAGAAAACGCTAAACTGAGGTGTGTACGTGTAGATATTAGTGTGTGTCAATCGAAACCCTGAAGGATGAAAAATGGTATATGTGTGTACGTACATTAAGAAGAAAAAGAGGTATTTTGTTCTGCAAAATAACGTAAGGAAACCATGGGCCTGTAAAGGAATGAAAGAGAACTCCTAATAAATATATATATGGGCGGACCCAGGAATATAAATGATGGGGGGCGAAAATAAAAATAATATATCATAAAAAAATATTTAAAATACAATACAGACTTCATATATAAAAAATTGAAAAAAAAAAATCTATTATAGAAATTAAGATCACTTTACTTAACTCTCATGCTACGTGTTTTTATATTATTAAACTCATATACAATTGAATTCATGTTAAAATTCAAAACAATTTCTTTTTCAATGTATAGGTAATCAAATCATCTTTAAGAAATTGTTCTTGTATTCTATTTCAAAACTTATTTTTTAAATAGACCAAGTTTAAGATAAGTAAGACGAATTTCATCTTATTAATTTATAGGATAATTGGAGAGTGTAGTGTAGGATCTCTTTCCAATGAAGTAAGACTAACTTCTTTATTTTTAATTCTATGAGATTAATTTTAAAGAAAGAATCTTAGTATTTAGTAATTTAACAATAGGAATAGACAAGGTAAAAATTTTGTGTGGAGCATGTGCTTAAACGTGGGTTTGTTATAATAAAAACAATAGTAGTAACAATAATAATGATAGAGGGGCAATCCGTGTTAGCTTGTTTATGTGAAGCTTGAAGCCCAGTCACTATGATTAACACGATTTTACAAGTCTCGTGATCCCATTATTTCCACCTCCAAACACGCCATAACATTTCCCACATCACCCATGCACGCCATATATTTCCCACATCACCCATGCACAGTTCAAAATTTTAGGGGGGGCGGGGGCCCACCCTAGCCCCCGGGTCTGCCCTTGTATATATATAAAGGTGGTACGTGGTTGCTGTGTGAAGAAGGAGATCTATATATATGTGTTAACTGGTGTGTATGAATAAATGAATAAGAAAAAGAGAAGTTATTTTGCTTAGTGGTATAAGTTAAACATGTTACAAAATCAAATTGATCCCTAGTTGCATGCATTTTGTCACCACTTAGAGTTTTTAAGAAAATGCTATACAAATACTTAGAAGTAGTAAATAAAAAGCTTTTGAGATCTTGTGATCTTGTTAAGAAATAAATTCTATAATGCATTTTATAACTATGTCTATCTCAAAATTATTGTGAAGCATAAATTGTGATTGTATCAGTGTTTATTAAAGTTTTAGAAGAAACCATGAGAAACATTAAATTAACAAATTTAATCATCTTCTTGTATGATGGACATGTATTGATTTTGGATTGGTAAATAAGGGGAAGTAAATGAATAAAAACAATTATTTTTAAGTAATTAATAGAATGATATATTAAGGTAATAATAATAACAAAATAAATTAATGGGAAGTTTGGACAATTATAATAACAACGAATAATGTTATTATTATTTGGAAAGAGTGATAATAATAAATAATAAATGGGGAATTCAAATTAATAAAGCCAATGAGTTATAAGACTGATAAATGATTAAGTCATTATTCTTATTAGGAAAAGGGAAATAAATATCAACGGAATTAGTATCAAAGTTCGTAATATATAGAGTTGTAAGTAGTTATTAATAGTTATTGGATTGATTTGATAGATTAAATGGTGGAATGTGTTGAGCTCAGTTTGGGAGCAGTGTAATAGTAATTAGCTTTGACGAGAGGTAACCACTTTCCACTTATTATGATATCGATATACTGCTTTTGAGTATTTTTCAGATTAATTATGAATGTTTTAAATAAATTCTTGCCATGTGGATATTTATTTTTATAAACTGCAATTATATGCATAGAATTATCATGAAAATCATGGGAAAGAGAAGGATTGGGAGGAAATGTGATATTTATTTGCCATCACGTGGTGAGGACTCCGTGGATGCATAATGATTGGCTTTATTATTGTCCCACCAGTTGTTTGGGACCAGCCCACAGTTTATTGGGCTTATGACACCTCATTAAATTAAAGTGGGGAAAGACTCATGGTCTGGGGCAGGTGCCCTGAGGATTTTGGCCGATCCTCATCACTTGACCAGTGAGCTTTTAGAGTAACCAGTAACATAGATGTAACTTAGCCCATGGGTCTAGTCGAATGAAATAAGGCGGTTCGGCTGGTGTATATGGAGGTATTGGGTATTGCATATATTACTTCCGATCATGATATTAAAGAATCATGTGCTATTATATAATGAAGATATTGATGAATCGTTTATTTGAGATGAACTGTTTTAAAACCACTTGGTACCTCACTAGCACTTATCGATATTAGTAATGAGCTTGACTGATGGTTACAAAATTTTTTCCAAGTGATAGCTTACATCCAAGTCCATCAGGGAAGGCCTCAGAAGCTTAGACTACTCTATTAAAAGTAGTGCTTTTGTCTTTTTTGGTTTATGTTATATAATTGTATATTGTCATGTTATGGCTCATAATCCATACTCTGATAAAAAAAATTTTAAATTTTTCGTGAATTTTAAAGTACTATTAAGTTAATTACCTATCTAATATTAGGTTAATTCAGTTAATTAAATAGTGGTTATTTCACTCTACTTCTTTTTTTGTTTGATTATGGCTTCTCTTTTGCAGCTACAACAGCATCTACTAAGTCATTATCATGACCACCTTCTAATAATAATTCCCTCTCTTCTCCTACAACACATAGTGAAATCTTCAAGTTCTCCTTTGAAATGTTGTCAAGTTTCATCTCCATGAACACAAGCGTACATGTTTGTCTACCTGTGTGCTTGAAGGGAAGCCAAAGACTCAGCACAAGAACTTATCATATATAGTAAGAAGAATACTTATTTAAGTGAAGTTTTTATATGTTTTATATCAAGATTTTTTATAAGTACATAATATGGTTTTATTAAACAATCTATGATAACAAATATCTAAACAAGTACTCTACTAAAGTGTTGTGCTCCTAGTTTGAAGCTACTCTAATTTTAGGGGTGTTAATTATGAGTTTGTACGTGTTTCTTAAATTGTACAAGAAGGTTTGAGAATTAGAGTGTGTAGAAAAACTAAAGGGGTTCTAAACTCTTGATTAAGTAAATTAGTATGAAAAATCAATGTAAATATATAGGGGATGATTCTGGTGGTGCATGAACGAAAAATAAATAGATGCTTGTGTCTTGAGGCCAGAGGGTCAGGTGGGTTATGAGCTTTTAAGATTATATTTGACAGTTTGATTATCAAAAAGATACGTTGTTTCTTGGCCAAAAGTGATCATGGAAACTCTGAATATTTAATAAAATAATTAATTTGCAATTACGTACTTTGTTTGTGTTGTGTTCTCAGCTCTTTTATATATACACATATATGTGTATATATGTGCATGTGTGTGTATACATACACATGCACATATATGTATGTGTATATCAAAACCTATATATATATATAAAGGTTATTCACTAGTAAAGAGTCTTCTTTTTTTCTGTAGGTTACCTATACTTTTTAGATCATTTAATTTATCTGTTAATTAATCAAGAAATTGCTGATTATCCTTTGTTTGTGCAAAAGTAATAAAAAAAACAGCCAAAATTCTCTTCTTTTTTAAGCTACAATTTGTTGCTTGAAAAAAATTAAGTGCGAAAAGAAGAGAGAAAATTAAAAAACAAATGACCAATTATTCTTTAATGATTTGTTTTGACATTAATTACCCTTGATTTTCAACAAAATGACATCTCATATCACTAGACCTTTTTATATCTTATTTCAGTAATTTTACTAGGTACTTCTCTAATTTAACATCCAAACAGTTTTTTTTTATTTAAAAGTGATTTTTAAATTGTGTATCTAAACATAAAATAACTTTAATCACTAATTAAAATACTTTTTCTAAAAAGCAACGTATAAAAAGTCATTTTTTAAAAAACACATCGCCTCAACATCTAATACATCATGATTTACACACCGCCGAACAAATCAACTTGGGTCAATACCTTCGTAATTTTGTTACTAAGTAATTATTCATTTTAAATTTTTGTCTATTTTAGTCAAGATTCCTAAAAATAACATGCTGACATGATCATAACATATTTGATGTAAAAAAGATGTTTGATAATAGGTTAATAGTAGAGGTTTTTTTTAAGAGTTGAGATTATGAATTCTGGTGATCTTGGCTCATGAACAGTGCAATATTTTTAGGGTTTCTACACTGTATGTCAAAATTAATCACATAAATTTGTCCATTCATACATACGACACACACATCTATATTCCGAGTCAGGTTTCTCACATTATCTCTTTCTCATTATCTCTCATCATCTCTAAATCATATCTGTCTAATCAATTTGAAATGTCACAATACTTTTCTCCTTCCTTCCCAATCAATGGCCTAGATGGGCCTATGAGGGATAATGAGAAGCAATGACAATAAGAGTATCTCATTCCCTATATTCCTAGCCTGGACATTGGTATCATGAATTGACGAAGTAAAACAAGCATGTACTAGTAATCAACATAATTACCATCAATTTATCATTAATTTTAATTTTCACTTCATAACAGTACGGAATCAAAGTAGAGGGGGGGGGGGGGGAAATCTAACAAAACAATTTAATTGGTTCTTCAAAAAAAAAAAAATTATTAACACAAGCCAACACTCAGGATCAGCAACTATATCCAACTTTTGTCCAGTTATAGGATTATAATGATACAATTTTTTACACGCTTGTATCAGTATCTACAAGAAAAGCCCTCTCAAATGTATTATATATTTTGTTCCCACTCAACACTAGTACACTTCAACAGTTATTCCTCACACGCACACGCACAAAATCAGCATGTGATGTTTTGACTAGAGAACCATATAAGAAAGAAACAAAGAAACTTTAACTAACTTTTAGTTTTCATGACTGCTGATTTTAATCTCTTACACCCATTTCCATCGCTTACCCTCTCAATACTGTCGCTCTACAAGTCAGAGCACAGGCTTATATCTACACGCATAAAGTTCAAACAACTGAAAAAGTAGTTGCACAGAAAAGACAAAAGAAACGAAATTCCTACCTTGTATATATTATAATAGTTTGTTCTTGGTCCCAAGAAAATCTTCATCTGGATTACGGTAAGATTTAGATATTGACATGAAAACCCATTTATCATGAACTTCTATGCAAAACAGAAGCATAATACAAGAAACAAACATGCTTTTCTATGAAGATTTTCGACATTGATCTTAGGAAGGAGGCCAAAGTTCAAACAACTCCATGACCAATTCGACAAAGTAATGAATTTAAATTTTAACATGAATTCTATCATCAAGGTGTTGTTAGTTACAGACAAGTAGCTATTCTACAAGAAAGCAGAATAGATGCAGGAAAAAAAAAATTATGAAGTAGAAGTTCATATTGAACCAGCATAATATATAGAAAGACATCAGTCAGAGAAGAATTTGACATAAAACAGTTGGATAATAATGATAAAACTTGAAATCTGAGAAAGTTCTCAATCATACACTTGAAGTCTTCAGAGCTTCAGGTGAATGTGTTAGCTTATCTAGATAAATGTTCAGCAGCTCAGGAGCACGCACTTGAAATCTGAAAACAAATTTCTCCAGGAACATTTCCTCACTTAATCTGACCAAGGAAAATAAGGGCGTATCATTATCAATCAGACCCTTCCTTCTCAAAACTTTAAAAACTGAGGATCTAGGAATAATCCGGTGCTTCAAGCTATAACCAAGATATGCTGGGGATCTAACTATATCTTTTGATGACAAACCCAGTTCATCCCCAAGAAACTTAATAGTGCTGGTGATCTTCTCCTCGGATATTAACATACAATTCGGAAACTTCCTGAATGCCAAAAGAGTCTCATCCCTGGACCAGCCACACCTCTCATAGATCTCCAGCTTTGACTCCCAAGTTGATTTCTTTGTCATTGATAAGGCATGAATAGAGTGGATGAACGTAAGCCTAAAGGGTTTAACTCCTATTTCTTTAGCAAACTTCACATGTTCAACAAACTTTGCATGATCCACAGTTGCTACACTGGTAAACCTATTTAATTAGCAGCAGGTTGAGAGAAGATTTAGGTACTCTTCCAGTCTTTAATGTCTACCTTGATTATATTAAAGAAATTAATTGAGTTAGTTAATATGATATGTATTTTCACAAACATCATAGTTACATTTCCCTAAATCCTTAATTTCATCTTCTATGTATCAGACTCACATGACTTGGGCATGATGACTGATCTAAGAGAATACCCAAGAAAAGGTCACATGCTTATCATAATGAGAAGAAGTTGCACGATTTGGAAGGCAACACCTCAATATATAATAAGGACAAATATAGTTGAGGTGTGGATGATTTGTGTGTGATCCTCCCTGGTCCCATTCTTGGGAATTTTCTCTCCTTGTGACTCTTCTTTCCCTTTCTGGAATCCTGCAACTATGTTTCTTTTTGTGAAATTCCTTTTGTACTGCGATTATGATATATGACTGAACATTATAGTGTCAGATTATATTATAATTCTTGTTTCCCTCTATTATATTTGTGAGTTGAGTTATTTTATGACCATTACAATTGTTGCTTTCGTTGAGAGAACCCCTTCCACCATGGATAAGGATATCAATAAAGCTTATCTGGATGAGCTCGAAGCTGTGATCAAGCAGTTCAAATATTGTGCTTCTAATATGGTTACTAAGATGGATTGTCTTATTTCGTCACTAGAATTGCCAAGTTCTAAAATAGAATTACTAAACTCTAAATCGCTGGGTCTAAGAACATATAATATATATGTTTTCATTAAAAAAATCTCTGATAGAAGATATCTGAACAACTTTACTTTTGTGCTCCTGGTTTGAAAACTGCTTTTGGGCTGTTATAGTTTGGACGTGTTTCCCAAATATTGTATGTGAAGGTTTGAGAATTAAGCAGTCATGTGGAAAAACCAAAGGGGTACATGAGAAAAAATTAAAAACAAATGCATGCAGATCCAGTGGCAAACTTTGGAATAAATATTTAGGGAGCAAATGGATATTCATTAACTAATTAAAAAAAATTATTTTAGAGGCTAAATGTATAATAAAAGTATTTTAACAATTCTAGTGTATAAGATAACATACTTTTTTACATTATATTAATTTTTTAAGAAAAATTCCTAAACAAATTATGAGGTTTTAATAGTTTTTGATAGTTTGATCGCCAAAGGATGTACTTTAATTTGAACATGTAATAAAATAATTAATCTGCAATTATGTACTTACTTTTTTTTTGTGTTCTCAGCTCTTATATATGTCAAAACCAAATATATAGAGGCTATTCACTAATAAAGAGTTTTCTTTTTTCTTTTTTTGTAAGTTACTTTTACTTCTAAGATTATCTAATTTAATTTGCCAATCGAAAAAGAAAAGACGGGGAAAAACACATAAAGCTGCAAACGAATAAGCCTTATAGTATTTAATTTGCAGCCTCCTATTGTATTCTTTTTTATCATAACTAAGGAATTTTTGTGGTACGAAATAATCATAATAAATTCAGTATTGGAAAAAAAAAACCTTTTCCCTAATAAAGTTTAGATACAAGAATGGGCCAAAAGTAGTACTCCCTCCGATCTTAATTATAGACAACATTTGGGAGTTGGTTTTGGTTCTAATTATAGGATAAAGTTTAAATTTTTGTCAATTTCTTCCTAAAACACCCATATTTTATTGTGTGTTTAGTTTTTGATAAGTATATGTATTTAGGTGTATAGAATTTTCTAGTCAATAAAACTCTTAAATTGTTGGATTTTAATTTGTTTATCAATGAGTTAACGTTAATTTACCTACACATATGCATAGACACACACATATATATTTATATGTACACACACATATAGACATACACACGCATTATATAAATATAAATATGTGTGTGTACACGTGTGTGTACATACTCATACACTTATGTGTGTGTGTGTTTATGTATTTATGTATATGTGTGTGTGGATGTGTGTATAGGTGTGTGTGTTGGGGGAATTGGGGGTTTCTATTTGTGTGTACGTAGATATGTGTGTGTCTGTGAGGGTGTATGTGTGTTTTTTTTTTGCCGGGGGGTTGTAGATATATGTGTGTGTGTGAGGATGTATGTGTGTTTTTTTTTTTGGGTGGGGTTGTAGATATATATGTGTGTGCAAACACACACACACATATGTGTACACACACATATATGTATATATAGTAAGACCATCATTTCAATTAGAAAACATGAAAAGGAAAATTTTAAGTTTGGGAGGTATGGTAATGTCATTGAAAATTTATATAAGGGCATTTTAGGAAAATGAATGAAATTAACTAATTTAATTCCCCTACTTAATCTCCCTAAAATCGGTTAAATATGTCTTATAATTAAGACCGGAGGGAGTATTTAATTATGATCAACTCTGCAATGAAAAATGTTCACATATCTGCAGTCTGCGGATGATGTCTTCGAAAAGGATACACATCATTGACCTTATACATAGATTCAAATAACTCATTTTTTTCACTCCAACCCCCCTTTTTTATCTTTTCACCATGTTTTTGAACATAATATATACAAGTGTTTTATTTTAATCTTTTATATGTCATGGTCCTTTGAATTCATTTTCTTTGAAATTAATTTATCAGATTTTGTAGCTTTTTCTTATTTCTAATTTTGCTGTAATTCAACTTTTCTAATTTTTAAACAGTTAATTGATCAATTTTTCATCATTTTACAGCCATGATTTAACTAAAACTTGAGCATAATTCATTATTTGCGTATAGATCTTCAAATTCAAGTATGAGCAAATAAAGAAAACATATTTGGAATAGTAACCCTGCATTGGATGTGATAATATGTAAATTTGAAGTGTTGTCATGTTTGAAGTGTATAAACCCTTATTTATTACTCCTCAGTTTTAAATATGGGACTTGATTTTCTCATGTTGCATGAGAAAATAAAGATTCCTACACACATGAAATGGTGGGACCACATATACACATAAATAATTCATATGTATATGTTGGTCCCACCATTTCATGTGTGTATGACATGAGAAAACACTTTTCCTACAACATGAGAAGTGTTTTTCCCTTTAAATATATATAAGGCTCAGTTTTTTTTTTTTTGAATATGTTAATAAAGCTAAATATATTATTTAATACTATAGTATATATTGTATATCAGTAGATTATATATTAATTTATAAATTAGACTAATTAATTTGAAAAAAAAACAATAGATATAAATACTTTAATAGAATATATTTAGCTTCTTTAATCTCTCCAAAAAAAAGTCAACTGAATCCTATATTTATAATCAAAAGTAGTATTGAAACTCCATCCTCTCTTTTGTTTTTTTAGATCAATGATTTCCTTTTTCGAAATTTAGAGTATAAAGGGTTTTCGTCTCTCACAATAAATTTATTTTTTAGAATTTAAACTTGTGTTCTCTTCCTTATATAAGGGGATGCCACTAACTTTTTGAACCAACAACTTGTTTGTAACTCTGCCCTCGTTTTATTATTTGAGATAATTAACTCGAAATGGATTATATAATAATGATGGCACAGCAAAACTCAGGAGATCTACACTATTTAGCAACACTAATTTCTATTTATAATGGAATATAATAATATTGAGTTGGGATTCCTAAATTACTAATACTAATACAAATCTAACTGAGGGTAATTTCTGATACCGCGTCTACTAAAATTAGAATAAACATAAAATAAAATACGATAAATTTATTACTGCTTCTGTTTCACACGTAACCGATATGAAAATAGAGGTGCAAATTTACTAATTTATTTGATATTTGCATTCTATAATTTCTGTAATATGTTTGGCTATGTTGATTTTATGGACAAAATAATTTGTTACTATACTTGGACTAAGGGTAATATATATAAAGAAACTAAAATTTAAATCTCTGAATCTATTTTCATTCCAAGTGTTTAGTACATTTATAGCTACGAATATAGAGTAAGCAATACATTCTTTTAGCACGTGGCTCTAACCAGTTCTGAACAACTTAACTAACATTTCAAGTGACGCAATTGACTTGTTGTTCAAGCAAGCATTTCGTCTTGTGTTGAGCATTGATTAGGGGAGATGGGAATAACAATCCACTCATTACTGGCTCATCCGTTTTTTTTTTTTTTTAATGATAAAAGTTTCAAGATAACCATAATTTTACATAAAATATAAAAAGAAATTGAAATGTCATAAAATAATTAAGCCATTATTAATTTATTGATTACATGCACATTTTTTTCAAAATATATATTTGTATTTATTAACTCCGGATATGCTATGGAGCCGAGGTAGTATTAAATAGGTGCATAAATAAAAATTGATGCACCTTTTGACATTCTTTATATATAATTAATATCCATACCGTAAATATGATAATCATTAAGTGTTAAAAAAAATGATAATCATTAGATATATTCATGAATGTAGAAAGAAAATGAAGAGTTGTCCCAATACTATAAATCAAAGCTCCTATATGAATCAGCCAACGCCATCCTTAGCAAAATCCTATTTGAAAATCGTGTATTTGCTCGCAAACTAGGGCTTCCGTGCAAGACCCTTCATTTGCTTTGAGACTTTACGTTGAGAAAGAAAGGAATAAAGTGATTGTAGCCAAAGCAGGTAGCGATTTCGTAGACGCTCTGATCAGTTTCTTCACTCTTCCATTGGAAACCATCATCCCGCTTCTATCATAACTTGAAATTGGTTGCATCAACAGTTTCTACCAAAGTATTAAATATTCTGACACACAGGTACTTTGACTTAAATAAAGCATGTACTCCTATTAATGTAACATACATACATGTGTGAGATGCTGATTTTGTCTCTAGCTACTTAGGTTTTCTGGAACAAAATTTGCCAGAAAATGTTATTGTGTCCGCATGATGGAAAAACTTTGCCGAAAACTAAAATTTAACATGGAATACACAGAGCCCACCTTGATGTGTGGCTCTAGTAGAGGAGATAATCAGAAATTGCTAATTACTTTTGTATAAGTGAGGTGCTCATGTGGGAAATTGATGAAGTTGGAGGGATCGGAAGAAGATAATTCCAAATTAGGAGATGGTATTTTTGTTAGAGGCAGGGATCGAAAGAAGATAATTCCAAATTAGGAGATGGTGTTTTTGTTAGAGGCAAAACTAAGTTTTGATCTTTGATAATGTAAGGGTTCTTGAGAACTCTCTTACAAAAGTGTTGATCATCTTGTTCAACTTGGCAATAACACTTCACTTAGTTCACCCATGTCACTCCAAAAGTTGGCTTAAACCAGGAATTTAAAGTTTTTAAACAGGATTCAAATATTTCTCTTCCTATTTACCTAATTTAATTATATTAAAAAAAGTTAGTTAAGTTGACATATATTTTCTAAGATACTCTAGTCATCTTTTTTTAATTCCCTCAATCCCTCTCTTTTTTTTTTTACTATTGTTGAGGGAGCATCCCTCAACATCAATAGGGATAAATTAGGAAAAAATTAACAAATATGAAAACTCTACCTTATATTTTGGACTAAGATCAACTCCCAAATATATTTTATATTAAGGATGATTAATGTGTTTAATTACATACAAGTGTATATGTTTTAGATTATGGACTTGCTGAAGCAAGCCTTGATCTCCAAATCTCCTCTCACTCGTGTATTCTTGACTTGGGAAAATGGTGGATCTCATCCCATGTCCTCTTTCAGACCTACTCTAGTTCCATCATAGTTCGGACACGTATCTAACCCCATCATCTCTTTATTTGGATCCATACAAGCTCTAGAAAATGTGCCTAGGACTGGGAATGATTCTTCATTAATGTTCAAGATAACAGTGGGCAAATGTAAGAACAAAGTTCTGCTGAAGCTGCAGAGTGAGAATTTACTGATTTTCCAATTAAACTTTCTTACCATGCCTCTTGGATCAATTCTCAATATCTTAGGATGCAATGATTTAAAGTTGAGATCTATATATAATCTTTACAAAAGTGTCAAGTGTAACAGTCCAACTTTTCAAAAGTAGTATAATTTTTTTTTTTCATTTAAAATCATTTCAAATCATCAAAGTAAAGCATTTGAGTGGAAGAGTAACTGATATATATTCAAAGTGCCGTAAGTCTGGCTAATTACAAAAACGGTACAAAGACCGAGAGTTTTTAAAGTAAACAACCACAAAGGTATTCCCCTAGCAATACCCATGCCGTGACAACAAAAGATGGTCTTCAGCCGAGTTCCTATAAGTGCTGCTTGCCTTTCTCCTCGGTCCTCGGACCTCTCGATCCTGAAGCTATGTTAAGAGCTGAGGTCCATTGCAATCGGACCTCAGGTAACGGTTAACCTCATATTTACATATACGGTATATAAGCACAACAAATGAATCACTTCCAAATATATCACTCCCAGTGAATGCAAATGTACCGCTCCCAGCGAAATGTACCACTCCCACTGAATACAGATATATCACTCCCAGTGCATGCATATGTTCAGTTATCCTCTAACAACACTATGTACTCAAATAACACACCACCAACATGCATACAATACACATACCACATATACACATATTGTAAATGTCAGAGTTAGTGTTATAATACGCGAACGTACCTTCGTTGACGAGAGTTTAGTACGTTGACGGAAAACTGTACTTTTGACGGAAAACAGCAGAACGACAACAAAATGACAGATAAACAAGATTACTGATATCCTATAATGATAATATCACATTCATCAATATTTAATATCATAACAGACATTTTAGGTACAAATTACCATTTTGCCCTTATGTTGACAAATCGACGAGATTTTGCCAGAGCTTCGTTATTTTAATCCTAATTGATAAATCCCAATTTTCATATTTTTATCCCACCTTATTCATTTATTTTGGGGATTATTTTAGGCTAAATTGGAATTATTAGGTAATAATTAGATTGTTAGCCTATTTTAGGAAATAATGCAAATATGAATTAATTATAAGATATTGAGCTTAAATTATTAATATCCTGATTAAATAATATCTCTTGATATATGATAGATTGTGATTTTATAAGATCCTATGGTGCAGAATTTTTCAGGATAGTTAAAAGGGAATCCAATGGTGAAATTTTATTGGGTTCAAGTTGATATCCTAAAAGCCCTCTCTTCCTCCCTTTCAAAAAACACACACCATGCCGCACGCTGCGGGACCAAGCCCCCATAGCTGAAGACGAGACACCGTGAGAATTAAAGTCGGAGAGACACAACTACAAAATCGAATTCGACAATTCTTCAATTCATCTCTCACGGCCCCACCTCAAATAGCCATTGAATTATTCTTCCAATCACGTACACGTACAGCTATCATCAATTAACTCATTCCCCTGCACATTCACGTCCAGCCACGCAAGAATCAAAACTCATCCATCAATTAATCAATGGCCACGTCTTGCCTGAAGCACTTTGAGGACGATAAATTCATGGAAGCTTGAGTTCTTAAGGAGGCAATTTGGGAAGAGCATGGAGGAAGCTAAGGTCTAGGGCTTACATATGAAGATCATAAGAGAGTGTTGTTCTTTTTATCTATTTAATTCAAGACTTAAGATAATTTAGTTTTAAATAATTTCGAGTTGTGTTAATTGAGAACAATCTAGTTTTAGATTGTGAACATATTTTTTGGGTTGGATTGATAATCTGAAGTTTATGTGCTTGAGACATTTGCTGGATTTTTTTGTTTGCAACTTTTGCATTATCAATTGAATTATCAATTAAGTTTTGTTATTAATTTAATTGTCAATTTGGTTTATCATCTTAATTGTTTAATTGGGTTGATAAATTATCTAGTTGTTCAATTGGATAATTGTAAACAAGATTTCTAAATTATTTTGGAATCGAAGGTGTTGGATTTTAATGAGTTTAACTAGTCACCACTTATTCCATTATGAATTTTCTAGTGGAATATGTGTTATTGAGCTTGAGGGTTTCCCAAGTTTAAATTAGGTAATTGAACCTATTAATTTTAATATCTCGTTAACCTCCCTTGGGTCTAATTAATTAATTTGGGCTAAGAAAGTCGACTCCATGCAATTCCTAAGTTGTCCCCTTCGTCATCATAACTGAATTAAATCATTTTATTTTATTTTCTTTTAATCAATCTTTTTATTAGATTTTAATTATTCTCTCATAAGAAAACCCCCCAAAAATTACATTCAAATTCATATAGATTAGTTTCATTCTCATATAGGTTTTAGAGTCAATTGCATTAGTACATTCAGTTAGTTAATTACATATAGGTAGTAGTGTTTTGAATTCTAGTTTAGGTCCATTGCATCTTTTGTCACTTGAAAATTAGTCCTAAAGAAAACCCACAGCTTGCTCTTTGGGAAAATGACCTAAGTTGACCCTAAACTGCATAATTAATTTAGGACCTAGTTTAATTAATCACTTTAACGACAAAAGTAGCATTGATCACTAATCTCCCAAGATTTTGACATACCTCTTTCTCCAATATATTTCTGAAATAAATATCATATCTATCCCTAAAACATAATATCTAAACTGACTTGGAAGATTAGAGATTACTTTAGCATTTTTGCTATAACTACCGAAGGAATTACCAAAACTAAAGACTAAGGACCGAAGAACTTATTCAGGACTCTGCTACAACTTTCTCCAGAGCTTCTCCCTCTAACTTCTCTCTAGGATTGTTTGTGAATTGGTGAAGAATGAAGAGAAATGAAGGGGTCTATTTATAAAAAAAAACGATGGCATTTTGATAGTTCCTTTAAACTTTATCTGGTCAGATTCTGACCGTTGGATCGCACTTTTTGAAACGGGCTGACCTGGGCCTTACACCTCACTATGATGACATCATCCTGAGTCATCAAAGTGATGTCATGCTTGCATCATCTCTTGCTTTATGTGCCTTTATCTGATAAAGTTCTTTGTTCGGTGTCCTAATCGCGTAATCTTGGGAAATCTCAAAATTCCGAGAGTAAGGTCCTGAAGATCTTTTCTTTCTCTTTCAAGATACTTGGGTTATCTAAATTTTTGATTTCATTAAGGACATTCCGTTGCCTGCCGAACATTTTCGGACAAACGCTGTCGGTTACGGAAATAACGTCTGCCGACGTCAACTTCTGGATCATAAATCACTGATTCATAAAAGGTTCTGGTCTTTACTAACTCATATCCAGATTTCAAGTTATAATTTATTTTCTATAGATTATCATTTCTAATATCTGCCTTAATTTCACAAAATATCTTTTTGGCCTTATCTCATGATCACTCCGTCGGTTACGGAAATGACTTCGGAAACAGCCTACTTCGAAATAAAAATTCACTTGTCTATAATATACTCTGACTCTAGAAACTTAGTTCATGGTTTTCTAGGTAGGATTTTATTTCTATCCGTTCTCGTTTATCCTGTATATAATATCACAATTATAATATTATTTAATTACTAAATATCTTAGATATTTTTTCTTAATTTCCATTTTAATTTTTCTTTATTTTTCTTCATAATTTCGTTTATATATATATATTAATTAATTTCCACCTTTTTCTCTTTATCTTATGTCTAAACAATTAGCCATTAATTATCTAATTAATTACTTACTAATTTTTGAAAATTTTATTAATTAGTAATAATTATTATCTCATAACTATTTTACTGACATTGGTAATTTATGCACCATGCATAATATTAAAAATCATGGAGTCCAATATGGTCCCCATAATAATATCAGATTTTACCTCATCATTTTCTAAGGAAAATAATCTCATAAATTACCTAAATTAGAGACAACATACTTTCTAATTTTTAATACATATTTAGTTGCCTCTTAGGATTTTATCATAATTTTCTCAGGGTATTTTATAACCCATAAATATTTCAGGGACTTATTTACAAATTATCTAACGTTTTAGGGACCTTTTTGTACATTATTTATTCTTAGGAGAAATTGTTCTAATAATAAGATAAATTCAATACAAAGTGTTTGAGACCTCATATTCACTTATTTCCAATAGGTATTATTTACTAAATTATGATACTTATCATAAGTAGGATTTTTAGGGTATTAATTCAAGTATCTGAGCACATGGTACATAAGTTGAGTGGTAGTTATAGCTCTTCATATAATCCATTACTAGATCTGAAGGTGGCTCCTCAACATGGCATTACAAAAAAAATGCGGGATTATTGAAAGAATTCCGTCAGTAATTTAATTTCTGATGGAAAACAGCCATCGCAAAAAAATCCGTGGCAGAAGACATCACTGAGAAAATTATCGATGGAATTCTGTCGGTAATTATGTCCCTAACCTGCTGAAGATTTTTTGTAGTGGTATAAGGCTACCATTAATAATGATCCAAGGAAAAAAAAAACTCCTTATAGTACTGGTGTGATCAGGAATAAACTATCCTTGGGCAAAATCTATGGCTTCCACGCAAGACCCTTCATTTCATTTGAGATTTTTAGTCGACAAAGAAAGAAACATGGTGGTTGCCGCCGAAGCAAGTAGAGAACCTTCATTTGGAATAAAGTGAAGAGTTGTCCAACTCATTTGATAGCTTAAGCAAAGAATACATAATACTTCGGGGTGAGTTTTGGTTCAAAATGTAAAACTTCTTCATTTTTTTTTTCATTATATTTCTTATATTTACCTTTTTAAAAAATTAATTTGGCTAACTTATAAAATAATATATAATATAATATTATACATAAATATTTTAGAAAAATTATGTCATATTTTTTTGTAATCAATTAATTAATTTAGCTTATTTAATTTTAAAAAAAACATTTTCAGCTTCATTATCCAAAAATCATAATGCTACTTAGCTTCACCGATTACCCTGAGACTTGTTATTATTGTTCAGATTTATAAGAGTCATGTATATACACTAAAATCGGACAAAAGTAGAGAATGTTGAGTAGTTTCCAAGTTATTATGGCTATCAGGTCAAGATGAAAAGTTGCTAAGGCTTTGTTTGGGAGTTTCATTTTGGAGGGAAAGGAAAGGAAAGGAAGGGTTTTAGTAGTCCCTTCCCTTGTTTGGGAGTTTTAAAAATAAGAGGGGAGGGAATTAAGGATTTTTACAAATCCTCCAAAACCCCCCTTCTTCACAAAAATGAAGTTCCCCCAATATGGGGGTTTTAAAAGAGAACATGAATTAATTATTTTTTTACCCTCGTTCAAATAAAACACTCTCATTATTTATGATCTCTTTTCTATTCTTGGAATGCACACGAAAAATATTTTTTAGAGAGAGAAAATACTTTTTAGAAAGAGAAATACTTTTTTAGGGGAAAATATTTTCTAGAGAGAGAAAATACTTTTTAGAGAGAGAAAATGTTTTTTAGATGGGAACACATTTCTAGAGAGAGAAAATACTTTTTAAAGAGAGAAATACTTTTTTAGGAAAACAATATTTTCTAGAGAGAAAAAATACTTTTTAGAGAGAGAAAATTCTTTTTAGAGAGAGAACGTGCTTCTTAGATGAGAACATATTTTTAGAGGGGAACAAATTTTTAGAGAGAGAAAATGCTTTTTAGATGGGAACACATTTCTAGAGAGAGAAAATACTTTTTAGAGAGAGAAATACTTTTTTAGGAGAAAATATTTTCTAGAGAGAGAAAATGCTTTTTAGAGAGAGAACATGATTTTTAGATGGGAACATATTTTTAGAGAGAGAAAATACTTTTTAGAGGGGAACAAATTTTTAGAGAGAGAACATGCTTTTTTAGGAGAAAATATTTTTAGGGAGAGTTAATATTGTTTAGAGGGTAAAATACTTTTTAGAGAGAGAAAATACTTTTGTAAGGGAAAATATTTGTAGCGAGAGAAAATACTTTTTAGAGGGAGAAAATACTTTTATAGGGGAAAATATTTCTAGAGAGAGAAAATACTTTTGTAGGGGAAAATATTTTAGAAAGAGAAAATATTTTTGTAGGGAAAATATTTTTAGAGAGAGAGAGAAAATACTTTTTTACGAGAAAATATTTTTAGAGAGAGAAAATATTTTTTGAATATAAAAATTAGTAAATAAATTTTTTTAGAAAATTTAAATTTAAATGTATTTTTAAAGTATAATAATTATATTAATTTTTTAACAAAAGGATAAAATAGTAAAAATAACTCATTAATCCTTCATCTTCCTCCCTTACTATTTTTTTAACTCCCAAACAAAAGGAGAAAATATCTTTCATTTCCCTTCCTTCTCCTCTCCTCCAAACTCCCTATATCTCTGTCCTTTCCTTCTCCTCCAAACTCCCAAACAAAGCCTAAATGTCTTTGAAACTTTAGACACCAAATTTATTTTTGGTGTGTAAAAACATGTTTCCTTACTCTCCAATGAAACTGTTTCAAAACGTTCGTACAAGAGTATGACCTTTTAATTCCTTCCCCAAACGAAAAGCAAAACCAACAGAGAAGCCAGTCCCTATGAAGCAGCTGCTTCGTTTCCTTTCACTGTTTTCATTTGATCACAACCCCTTTTGGACTCAGCTCATTCCTTCCATTTGTGAGATCAGAATTTCCCATACAAGATATTCCCTCTTGTGACTGAACTATGGCTCCCGTGCAAAGCCCGTCCACATTGAAGCTTTTCGTGGACAGAGAAAAAAACAAAGTGGTTCTGGGTGAAGCAAGTGGAGATTTCATTGACGCTATCCTCAGTTTCTTAACCCTTCCTCTGGGAACCATAATTCGCCTTCAATCAGAAGCAGGGTCAGAAGCAGAGGTTGGTTGCATCAACAACCTCTACCGAAGTGTCAAAGGTTTCAACACACAGGTGCGTAAAGTAGTATTACGATTGAATGTCCGATTTTTAAGAAACTAACTTTTATGAATGAAGCGAAATTTGTGTACGAATAGGTTTTTTGGAATGAGAACTGCCAGAATATTTTGCTAAATCCGCGTAATTCGTGCGACAAGCTTTGCAAAAACCTCAAATTCAAGGTAGATGACAGAGAGCCCCCCAAGGGTTTGATTTGTGGTTCTCGTAGATATCGTAAAGATAGAAGTGAGAAATGGGTAAGTACTTTTAACGGAGTGAGTTGCTTATGTGGCAAACCGATGGACCAAGAGGTAGAGTTGTGGGGGGAGAAAGATAAAAATCTCAAAGAAGATGGTGTTTTTGTTAGAGGCAAGGGGATATATTTGATCTTTGATGATTTAACCGTTATTCAGAATTCTGCATGTAAAACTAGTCACCAACTTGTCAAACGCGGCTACACTGACTTCACCAAGCTCACTGAAATCTCTCCAAACTTTGGCTTAAAGCAGGTAAATATTATTGTCGCCTTCACTCTGTTTGTATGAATGGAGAAATTAAAATGTAATCATTTAAGGAGCACGCCTAGCCGTCTTTGTTTCGGCCCTAGTTTAAGTATGCAGCTGTGTTAAATCCTTGTTAACAAAGCTTTGCTGTTCAACTCTAATAAGCGAGTAACGTTGGTTTGACCCCAAAAAAGTGATAAAAATTTAGTTGTTTCATTGAAAAATTCAACATATAACAGACAAGAGAATAAATAAAGAATTTATTATATTTATGTTGGTTTAAAGGTTTTAAGGAGTTGATCCCCTTTCTGATTGTTTAGAAGTTATTAACCTACTAGAGGATGGCATTATTCACCCCTTTAGTGATATAGTTCATGAAGCTAGGTTGTTAGTTTATAGGGTTTTGCATGTAATGATTAGTCATATGCCAAGAGACTTGATGAGGTGGTAGTGGATGAAGGAAACTTGTAATTTTTGTCCTTCTCTGGTTCTCTTCTTGAGTTAATGTATTTCAGCTTATACTGAAAAAAGCACTTATTCATAAAAAACCTCGGTTGAACTTGATGATGGATGTACTCACACATGCACATATGTGTGTTTTAGATTAAGGATTTGTTGAAGTGTGCCTTGATCTCCACATCTCCTCTTACTGACGTATTCTGCCGTCCAAATGCTGGTGGATCCGTGTCCTCTTTCACTCCCGTACCAGCTCCAAAAAATGTGCGCTGGGGCGGTCCTTCGTTTAATCTCTGTATAACAGTGAGCAAATCGAAGAACAATATCCTGTTTGCTGAAGCTGAGGAAGATTTTGCTGATTTTCTATTCAGCTTCCTCTCTATGCCTCTTGGATCTACCCTCAAGCTTTTAGATGGCTATGTCAATCTGGGATCTATGCATAATCTGTATGAAAGTGTGAAGGGTCTGAATCCGTGCTTCGGACGTTATCGTTATTCATGTCCTCCATTCTCTCCATTACTGGATCTGAAGGTGGCTTTTCAAAATGGCTGTAAAAAGCAGCCTTTAGGTGTCCTTGAAGAAAGCCCTTCTGACGATCATTTCTTCCGTTGGATTGCAAAGGACATGAAACTTTGTGAACCAAGATGTGCTGATGTAAGGAGAGAAGCTGAGGGATTTGTGAGGAGACCATCACTTTTTGCTGTAATGGATGATCTTCAAGTCACGCCATTGACATCTACTTCAAGCTTCTTGTTTCTGCAGGAATTGCAGGTCCCTTTAAATGATTTGGAAGAGCACCATGTGACAATTCAACAGACTGAGGTAAAAATCCACTCTTTGCTGATTTTTGGAAAATTATGCAATATTCATGACCGTGACATCAATTATTATTTGACATGGTTCAGGCATTGAATCTTCTGGGAGCATCATTGACATCCAAAGCTGCATTGACAAATGGGCTTTTCTACCTGGTGAAGAAGCGAAAGGAAGAAGCCTCAACCTGAACACTTTGTATCTGGTTCAAGCTTAGAGAAGGAGCATACTAGAAGAGTTCTGAAATAGATGTGCATGTTTAATACTGTGCCAGTTTTTGTAAACTTAATGAGTGAAAAAAATCTTGGTTAGATGTGCAAGAATCTTGTTCTGGTTAATTATTACAGTTTACTCCACAAAACTAGGACAGGAAAACCATCATATTGTGTATTTATTTTGAACAATCGTATCGTGTATTTATTAATGGTTGGATTGCTTAAACTTTTTTTTTTTGATATAAAAGAAGTTTTAGAAGGGTTCGATACCAATCCCCTACTAAGGTCAGGGCACGGCCCGGGGCTCTATGAGCACTTACTGAGGACTTACGAGATCGTTTACCAAAGGAGTCCTAGCGATGGCAGAGGGGATCGAACTCACGACTCAAGGGCCTAGTCTTGGATCCCTTATCATCTGTGCCAACTCTCATTGGCTAGATTGCTTAAACTTGTTTGTAACATTTTTCAAAATTTTAACTATGCACGTATTTCGGTATGGCTAGAATTCCAGAAACCAGCTGGTTAATGATCTATTTGTATCTTTCTTTACATGTATTTGTATATAATGTATCGTAATGTTTATCTACATAACTGCAGTGATCACCAAAAGAAGAAGAAGAAGAAGAAGAAATTCACGAAATTTCCACGCTTAAATTTCATAAAATGTGAATTTTAAAGCTAAATTTTAATGAAGAAGAAGAAGAAGGAAGAAGAGAAGAAATTCACGAAATTTCCACTCTTAAATCTCATAAAATGTGAATTTTAAAGCTAAATTTTAACAAATATGATGTTCCCTTGCTAAAGGTTCCATTGATGAATATTTAAATCTCTCAAGAAGAAGAAGAAATTCACAAAATTTCCACGCTTAAATTTCATAAAATGTGAATTTTAAAGCTAAATTTTAATGAAGAAGAGAAGAAATTCACGAAATTTCCACACTTAAATTTCATAAAATGTGAATTTTAAAGCTAAATTTTAATAAATATGATGTTCCCTTGCTAAAGGTTCCATTGATGAATATTTAAATCTCTCTTTTCTTTTCTTTTAGATAGTAATTAAAAACTATTAAATGACATTTCAATGCAAAGTAAGTGCATTGATGGTTTGATTAATTTGTGGAGAATAGATTTTGAGAAATCAGAACTTCCCACATCTAATGACATACATGTGTGACTGAACTATTATAGCTTCCATACAAGACCTATTGTCTCATTTGAGACTTTTCATCAACAAAGAAAGAAATATAGTGGTTGTGGCCGAAGTAAGTTGAGAGATTTCCTATACATTTTTTAACCCTTCATTTGGGAACCATCATTCAGCTTCTTTCCGACAAGCAAACTCATCAATCAGTAGATGTTAGTTGGATAAAGAGGATATTTAAAGGAAACAAATACACATAATCTTTTAGAAATAACTAAGTTCATTAGTATAATTAATATCTACAAATTATTTAGTTAACTCTTATAATTAGAATTACTTACTCCTATAATTAGGAGTGCATGGAGTACCACAAAAAAAAAAACTAACACAAAATGAGCAAAAGAACTTGTACAACGAATGAAATTTATAAAGTTAACCACGAATTTTGACAAAACTGTTATAATAAAATAAATATTACATTTCATGTTGTTAGATTTTTAAATAAAGACACCTTGGGATGAACATGTATCACATAAATGCCCGAGTAAAATTGGAATTTATTTCTTCTAGCGAAAAAAATAGAATATTACAATTACAAATATATGTAAATTCATACACAATTAGAATAACTGCATGCAACTGCCCTACTTCTTCAAAGCTTTTTGAACGCCTACTCTCCTCAAACCCTGCGTGGGACTTTTTATGGGTAGAATCTTGCTTTACATGCACATTTTTTTTTGTATATATAAAAATTTTAGGAAAAGGGTTGAGCTCACCCATAATTCAAGGGTAGGGCGCTTGGAGCTTAGTTCACAGGGAATACTGGCCAGAGCGTAGACATGTTTCTGCCTCTACCAGTGTGACCACTGCTTCCTAGACCCCTAGGATGTCTCCTTCGGTTTTATGTTTAAATATATTTTTGTTGCGTGAAAATAATATATAGTTTTTATTCATATTCCAATAGAAGGAGTAGATTCCATCATAGCAAAAGGTCCAGAAATGTATTTTTGTTGCGAATGAGTATTGTCGTTAAAATGATAACGTAAGATATGACTTATGAGAGATTCCCAAATTAAAAAGGTAATGAACTCCCCAGGGCTAAAATTTAAAAAGAGGGACTTGGTTGGTGAAGATTAGGGTTAAGGTGTAAAAATACACATGTGGTTTGGTCAAAGGAGCACCCAACATCAAATGCTTTTTTTAGATGCAAAAGTAACTATGTGGTTACAAAACAGGTGCAAAAGTCACACCCTCTGTTAAAAGAAAACTGACTCTGTTATCTGAAGCAGACGTGGCAGTGAGCTTCTAATTTCTCCATCAAAACACACTGCCACGTGTAATAATTCATCATCATCTTCACCTTTTTTGCTCAAATAATCATCTCACTGCAACTGAATGAGCGAAGCAAGAGCAATGATACACCGACATGGTGAAGGAATAAAGAAGAACTCGGACAACCAGTGGTCGGTGGTAACAACAGGTGGAAGCCGAGAAGATCTATGCTTTTCGCTTATTCGTTCGGCTCACATGTGATTTGCTCCCTTACAAAGTATGGCCCTTTGTTGAGACTGGGATTAATAAATCAACAAATAAAAACAAAAATTGTGGGTTCACACCCTCCAACATGTCGTCCCAGATATAGAGAGATTCATACACTTGGGACCACGACAACAACTGTGTATCGATCCCCCAAGTGCCGGCAGCGGCAACTGAAGTTGTGACCATTTTTATTATTTTTTCCTGATGTCTAATAAATGAAGTTGCAGGAAGGAAGGTGATAATGGGATTAGAGGGGGTTGGAGAGAAAAGATAATGGGGGGCACGAGAGAAGTAAGGGTCAAGATTAGGAGGTGTACCTGCTCTCAATGGTTTTTCGAAGATGACATTATGAGAAACAGATGCTCATCCATTCACAGTTGCCGCCGCTGGCACTTGGGGGATCGATACACAGTCGCCGTTGTGGTCCCAAGTGTATGAATCTCTCTATATCTGGGACGACATGTTGGAGGGTGTGAACCCACAATTTTTGTTTTTATTTGTTGATTTATTAATCCCAGTCTCAACGAAGGGCCATACTTTGTAAGGGAGCAAATCACATGTGAGCCGAACGAATAAGCGAAAAGCATAGATCTTCTCGGCTTCCACCCGTTGTTACCGCCGACCACTGGTTGTCCGAGTTCTTCTTTATTCCTTCACCATGTCGGTGTATCACTGCTCTTGCTTCGTTCATTCAGTTGCAGTGAGATGATTATTTGAGCAAAAAAGGTGAAGATGATGATGAATTATTACACATGGCAGTGTGTTTTGATGGAGAAATTAGAAGCTCACTGCCACGTCTGCTTCAGATAACGGAGTTAGTTTTCTTTTAACAGAGGGTGTGACTTTTGCACCTGTTTTGTAACCACATAATTACTTTTGCACCTAAAAAAAGTATTTGATGTTGGGCGCTCCTTTGACTAAACCCCATATGTATTTTTGCACCTTAACCCTAAAGATTATAAAGAAGAAAGAGAATTGTTAAGAGGTACCAATATGTTCTCTCTTACAAGTTCCAACTTACAATCAATATGAAAGACAGGAAATAGTATTAAATATCACCCCAACAAACTCAATTATTGCGACTCTGACCCATTTTCCTTTTTTTTTTTAAAAAAAAAAAAGAAAAACAACTGGCAAGATACAGTTGATTATATATATATATATATATATATATATATATATATATATATATATATTAAAAAAATAATTAAATTATTTTAAAATATTTATATTTATCATTTTTCTTTAAATTATTTAGCTAATTTATAAATTAATATATAATCTAATAATATAAAATATATGATATAATTAAGTTAGCTATTTAGATTTTTTAATTTTTAATTTTTAAAAATAATACCCCTCCAATCCTAATTATGAGACCACTTTCATAATACAAATTACACTATAAACTTGCTCCTATAATTAAAATTGGAGGTAGTACTATTTTTCATATTTAATATTTCAAATTATGAATCAATTATCAATTAATGAAAAGCTCCTCCGGCAGGCATCAATAAATATGGTAATAGAAGAGAGTGACCGACACTCATGGTCGAGGATGTACAGTGTGCTAATATATTTTTTTAAACCGACGAAATTCAAGCCCGCCTCAAAAATGGAGCTGAAATCAGAGCCCACATGTCTACAAGGTTAGAACTAAAAAGGGCAGGCCTTCGAAGAAGCAAGATAATAAGGAAAATATTTTTTTTTTCCTACTAAGTTCGCCCCTGAGCGTATGAGTCAGGGCCGGAAGCTTTTTTTTTTTTTTTTTTTTACTTTTAAATATTTTTTCTGCATTTTTTCATAAAGAAATATAATTAGTGCATAACAATAATTAAAGTTTTAATTTAACTAATAAATGTTATCAACATTAAAGTCTAAACAATAAGCATTTTACAATAAATAAACACAATCACTAAGTCAAAATTAAAAGTCAATTATTGTCCATATACCACAATTACAAATAATTAATTAGTAGACTTGACAAAATTAAAAATACTTCTTATAAATACATTTTAAAAAGTATAAGTAGTCAAAAAAATATAATATAAGATATGAACAAAACAATCACTAGAAAATTAGTCAAAGAATACAAAATTAGTAAGAACACAAATATCTTTTATAAGTTTTTAATTTTTAGGTTCTTAACCCAAAATATTCTTATGAAACTTAATTCTAAAAAATGTAACAATTATTAAATATTTCCAATATCATTAACAAAATATAAAAATCAATGCATTATAATCATATAAATAATTTATTGGGTTAAGATGCAAAAATACACATGTGCTTTTTCCCGAAGAGCGTTCAGCACCAAGTGATTTTTTTAACTGCAAAAATACACACATGGTTATAAATTAAGTGCAAAAATATCGTTTGACCGTTAAATTTAACTTTTTTACTTTCAAATGTACAAAAATCCATATATGCTTTGGCAAAAAGAGTGCCTACCAACACCAACTGTTTTTTTTAATTTAATAATTTTATTTCAATTAAAGGAAAATTATTATTTTTCTAGGTATAATTCTTGAAAAGTCAAATTTTTTATTTTTATAATTTATTTTTTAAAAAAATCCTTATTAAATTTTCTAATTAATAAATGAGTATTTATGCATTTACAATTTGATATTATAAATACTATATTTAATTAAAAATAATTTTAATTTTTTGATCTAACAAATTGAACTAGAAATTATTTAAATAATTTTTCAATCAATATTGAAAAATATTATTTAATTTTTATTGCATTAAGAAATATGCAATATAAATGTTTGCACCTCTAAATGAGTTATTTTTATTTATATGTTGAATGAACATTAATCAAGAAATATTATAGACTTATAGTTATAAAGTTGACTTATAAATACTCATTTATCAATTATTAATTAGAAATTTAATAAAGATTTTTATAAAAAAAGAAAATAAATTATGAAAATAAATTTTTTACCAATTTTACTCGTTGGATAAATCTTCATTTCCAAAATGATAAATTAGAAGAAAAAATTTGACCTCTTAAGAACTATACATAGAGAAATAATAATTTTTCTTTAATTCAAATAAAATTATTAAATTAAAAAAAAAACTTGGTGTTGGACGCTCTTTTTACCAAACCACATATGTATTTTTGCACATTTGAAAGTAAAAAAATTAAAACTTAACGGTCAAACAGTATTTTTGTACCTAACTTGTAACCACGTGTGTACTTTTATACTTACAAAAAGCATTTGATGCTAAACGTTCATTGGGAAAAAGCACATGTGTATTTTTTCACTTTCACCCCTAATTTTTTTTTTTTAAAAAAAGAAAACAAGCCTAAAAAGGATAGACCTTTTAAACCCTTGACCCTACAAGACTGATCTTATCAGATCTGCTTTCACTTTTAAGAAAAAAAATCTAAAACCCAACCTTTTTCTAGCTATACTCAAGAAGCTAAGCTGAAGCTTTTTTCATACAAGCATATCTTTGGTTTTTGGAAAAAAAAATTCTTTTTTATTTAGTAGGGTTAAGGTGCAATTTTGCCAACAAACAATTGGCTCAGGAGCGTCCAACACAAAAAACAATTAAGGGTATCTTAAATGCCAAAAAATAATTACAGAGGAGTGTCCAGCACAACGCCGTTAACTTGGGGCTAACGCCGTTTTCCGAATTCGCGCAAAAATTATAGAATAGGGCCCAGATGTTTATGAAATTATATTTAAGCCCTAAAAATTTGATTTTTTTTTTATTTTAGTCCCTCCACGTATAGGGACTAAAGTGAAAATTATAAAAAAATTTTGGGGATGAAAGATAATTTTAAAAAACTTTGGGTTCTTTTCTGTAATTTTTGCGGGGCCATTCTTACCCCCAAAAATCCACCGCTGGTTACAGGCCTTTTTTCGGCTTTAGCCTGGCTTATTTGTGGCCTATTAAGGAGGCCTGTAATTTTAAAAATTTTGTAAGCAGCCTAACAAACCACAGGCCTCACCTCAAAACAAGCCTACTTCAAACACGGTGAAAACAGACCTACTTTAAACAGGCCGAAAACAAACCTACATCTAATAGCCTGTTTTAAGTAGGTCTGTTTTTTTACCGTGTTTGAAGTAGGTCTGTTTTCACCGTGTTTGAAGTAGACTTGTTTTGAGGTGAGACCTGTGGTTTGTTAGGCTGCTTACAAAATTATTAAAATTACAGGCCTCCTCAATAAGTCACAGGTAGGAAAGGCTAAAGTCGAAAAAAAAGGCCTGTAACCAGCAGTGGATTTTGGGGGGTAAGGATGGCCCCGCAAAAATTACAGAAAAGCACCCAAAGTTTTAGAAAATTATCTTTCAACCCCAAATTTTTTATAATTTTCACTTTAGTCCCTGTATGTGGAGGTACTAAAATAAAAAATTTAAAATTTTTTTGGGCTTAAATATAATTTCATAAATATTTGGGTCCTATTCTGTAATTTTTGCGCACGTGGAGGGACTAAAATAAAATTTTTTCTAATTTTTGGGACTTAAATATAATTTCATAAACATCTGGGCCTTATTATATAATTTTTGTGCGAATTCAGAAAACGGCGTTAGCCCCAAGTTAACGGCGTTGTGCTGGACACTCCTCTGTAATTGTTTTTTAGCATTTAAGACACCCTTAATTGTTTTTTGTGCTGGACATTCCTGGGCCAATTGTTTGTTGGCAAGATTACACATTAACCCTATTTAGTATTCTATTTCAAAGTAACAAGGGCCTGCTTTTGATTTTGGTGAGCTATAAGAAGCAATTCACCTGCAACAAGTAGGTGTTTGTTTGGGTACTTTTAAAAAAAGTATTTTTTTTAACACTTATTTATAAGGCGAGACAAAATAACTTTCAGACGCTTATTTTATAAATCATAAAATTATTACTAAAAAATTAGAACAAAGGGCAACTGAGTAGAGATTATAAATTGATTTGGGAGATTTTCAGGAATAGGCTCATGACAGAATCAATGCTCTCTCTCTCTCTCTCTCTCTCTCTCTGTATAATATCCCAAAATTTTAGGAATTTAAAATTGTAGTATTTTATGGAAAATTATACATTTAATTTCCTTATGATATTTAAGTAATAATAATAATAATAATAAATAAGTTGATTAATGAAAATTACGTTTTTTTTTCTTAAAAAAAAAAAGAGAAGAAGAAAACACAACAACAAGGCCTAACCCATTTCACTCTTGATCTAATATCTATTCTGACAAGCACTCACAACCCATGATCCCATTGCAAACTTTCCATTATTCCCTCTAGGGCTCAGCAACGGGCGGGTGGGGCGGCCTCGTGACATAATCTGTATCCGGCCTGTTTATAATGCATGGGTAAACCCATACCCATGGCATAACCCGTTTAACCCGTGATAAATGGGTAGGGGGAAACACAGGTTGCTTTGGATGAGTACGGGTGACCCCGTGTATGTCTCAATTTTTTTTTTAAAAATCGAAGAATCTCCACTAAAAAAAATCAGAAAACAAATAGATATGAGACGATAAGATAAAAGAAAAAGAACAGATCTGAGATGGCATGGTAAGATGGAAAAAAAATGGGGGACAAATCTGAGATGTCGAAAAGATGGAGGAAATCTGAGATTCTCGAAGTCAACGGTGAGGTGTAGAGAAGTGGATTCAGAGTCAATGGCAGGATGTAGATAGTCGCAATGATTGACGACGTGAAGATCGGAGACGCTGGTGGTGTGCCGACGTGGGGAGACGCTGGGAGAGTGAGAATCTCCGACGATGAAATAAGTAGATGGTTGAGACTTGAGAGAATGACTGAATTGGAAAAGTTCTTGATAAGGTCATTAAGGCATCGCTTACCACAGCTCAAGGATGAGCAGAAGTTAGACATTTAGGGTTGGTTTTGTTAGGGATCAAGGGATTATGTTTGTAAATAAAAAAATAGAAAATATGAAAATTGTTAAAATTTCAAGTGGGTGCTTGCGGGAATCGAACAACGTTATATTGAAGCTTCCCAAGTTACCACGTTTGCCACTGAACCAAGTGAAGAATTGCATCAGTTGGTGAAATATTATTATTATTATATATAAAAATTATGCATATAAAACAAACATGTGTGTGTGTGTGTGTAAACGAGTAACGGGCAAGCACGGATGCCCCGTGATCTAACCCATACCCCGCTTGTTTATTTTAAACAAGTACGGGTAACCCGGTTACCCGTTATGGGTAGGGGCGGAGCCAGGATTTAAAGTTAATGAGTGCACAATTAATGTAGGGGTTTGAGGGCAGCGCCCCTGAAATTTTTTTAAAGAAAAGTTTTAAATACATTAAGATTGTATCATTGACATTTCTGGAAGGAAAAAAGTTTGACAAGATTAAAGAACATGTTGGAACTTGGAACCTATAAGAAATCAAAGAATGAAGAATTATAATAATTAGAAGGTGGGGTAAGCAAACCAAAATGCTTGCTTCATCTTCAATTCATCATAGACGAAAATCACAAGGTGGGGTATTACCTTTAGATATTTATTTATATCAGCCTTCATCTGTTTAGCCTTGAGTGTTGCATCAACCTCCAAAAAGATTCGAGAGGATAAAGTTATTTCTTGAAGCAAATCAATTTGCAAAAGACAGCAGAAAAGGAAGCTGTGTCATGCCAATATTCAATATAAATAAGACTTATTATCATGTTTTCACCATAGAGCAAAGGAATAAGAGAAGGATAGTTACAAACCGGCACTCCAACTTTAGCATGCCTCAAAAAAGGTTATTCACTAGAAAGCACGGCACTTTCAATAGGTTCAATACCAAACACCTACATAAAGGGGAAAGGGGAAAAATCACCATAAAAGCAAAGGAATAAGAGAAGGATAGTTACAAACCGACACTCCAACTTCAACATGTTTCAAAAAAGGCTATCCACTAGAGAACACGACACTTTCAATAGGTTCAACACCAAACACTTACATAAAGAAGAAAAGGGGAAAAAAAAGGTAAAAGAGAAAATGGAGGTTTAAACTGGCAACCTTAAGCTAAAGATATGAAGTCTTAACCAACTATACTATCCATACATATTGTTACTAAATTCTCTCAATTTATATATATATATATTTTATGGGTTTTTTTTGCTTAGATTTTTATGGATTCACTTGCCCCCATTAAAACATAGGTAGCTCCACCCTTAGTTATGGGTTCAATATGGGCGGGTTTAAAACGGGTAAAATAGCACGGGTTGCAAGCGGGTATCGGGTCCTTTACTCATCGGGTAGCGGGTCCTTTACTCATCACAGCCCCAACATGTAGCAATAGGAATGTGTGTGTGTGTGTAAGCCCAACATGCAATCTGTATAAATATCCATTCAGCCCACTCTATGCAAAAAACCAGTCGGCCCATCCTCTCATTCACATAACCACAGCTTCGCCAAGAAGCTAGAGCAGAGAAATATACCAGTTGAAACACGTAAAACACCAGGCAATTATATTAGCAATCTCAGCACCGCTTAACTCACAGACGCAAGATCCAAAAGCAATGCAAGAATAGGGATGCAAACCAGAACGCCATGCTTTTTCAGATGTTCTCATACGTCTCGAGCCTCCCATATGTTTCTTCTCGGATCAGACCTTTGACTATTATATATAAATAGACAACACCCTTTGATTTATTTACCCTCAGAGGTGATCAGCGCTGAGAGTATCCAAGAAAGAGTCAAAACAGTGAGGTTTAGAACGAAAAGAGAGAGAGTTTGAGAGAGAGAGAGAGTGGATCTATCTTCCCCTGTTCCAACGTTGCTGAAACAGAGGTGAAATCCAGCACCATTGTAAGTTTGTTATCATCGTTTTTCTGGTTTTTGCTGTCATGAGAATAGATATATATATTTATGGGGGCTGTTAGCGTTAGTGTATGTGTATAACTTCAAGTTAGTGATATCTTAAATTTTAGATTTTGGGAATTAAGGATTAATTATGGAGAATTTGACTTTAAAAAATTTTAAAATTTGGAATTTTAAATTAAGGCATACTTTCCCAAAATTTAGGGGATTATTAGGAAATAAATTTTGGACCAAAATATTTTGGAGAAGATATTTTATGGCCCAAAATAATTATTGGAAATTAGGATTTATTTTCTTTAAAAATAAAATCATGAAAAATAATTAAGAGAGAATGTTGAAAAATAAGAATTCAAATATACAATAATTACAATTAAATCTAATTGCAATTGATATTGTTTAGTTTAAAATAAAGTAAAATAAGAATGAAGCCAACTATATTCTATTGTTTTTGTTTGCCAACACATCCAGCAACAATAAGGAATTCATTTATCAGCCCATGCAGACCCATTTGACCAGCCTCCTCACAATGTATCAGCAATGAAACACGCATAGAAAAAAAAGAAAAGAAAAGAGAAGAACCTGAAACAGACCAAGTATTAAGCCCATAACGTGGATTCTTCATTTCTTCATCTTGGCCCAACTCATGCAACCCAATATTCAAATCAAAACCCACGAAGCATTCCATCCCATTTAATCAATTCCTTCGGCCAGCAGTGATCAGCAACACGTAGAGCAGCAAAAGATCAAACATAATCAGAGAGCAGCGTTTTTCACGGTCAAACAAATCTCATGGCAGACGCAATATACCAGAGCACCATACCTTCAGCTTCCCTCGAGCCATGTGTTTATATTTTTCCAGTTAATACCTCTGGTCTTTGCCTCTTGATCAGGCTCTATATATATGTATCCCTCTTCCATTCAGTTTTGGGTCTGCACAAAAACCAGAGACAGCGTGATCACAGTCCGAGAGAGAGTGAAACAGAAGGAAAGCGTGGAAGAAAAACACAGGGAGAGCCGAGAGTGTGAGAGCCGTGGATAGTGAGAGGAAGCTGAAACCTTTTGCCCTGTTCATTGACGCTGAAACAGAGGAAGAGGAGCAGTATTTTGATTTAAGCATCAAAGGTGACTTTCTTATTTCTTTCCTCTCGTGTTCTGTCACAATCTCGCGTAGGATGATATTTAAGGGATCTGAAAATAATACTTGCTGAAAACAAAAGAGAAACAGAGAAAGGAAACGCATAAGTAAGGTGATATAGATACATATATATATTGGAACTGTCATGTCTTCTTCCAGCTATGGTTATACGTTGCTGTCATAGTAAATGGAAGAAGCTTGCTGAAGTTTCTTTGCCTTGCTGTCATGTAGAAGGAAAGAAAAAGAATGCTAGACGTGATATGCTTAGTGTATGCGAGCTGCATGAAAGTGTGTGTGTGTGTACATCATTACTTAGTTCAAAAAGAATGAAAACTGAAAACCAAAAAGAGAAAAAGAAGAAAACGCATGAGTATATATATGTGTCGGCATGTGTTTTAATTTTGAGAAAGAGAGAACCTTAGTTACTTAAAAAATGTTTAATTGTCCATGAATCAATGTTTTAGGGCTGACCAAAGTTTGACGGAATTTGAGTAAACAAATGCCACTGTTTTTCTAGAAAATTAACATGGAAGGTCAATTCGATAAATATAAAAGAGGTGCTATCATGTGGGTATGTCATTTACAAATTGAAGATTTATGACGATGTTGGTTTGCTGAAACTAAAGAGGAACACAGACACACACACATTGTAGCAACTACAAATACATATAAAAAGATGTGTATATACGAGTTGTTTGAACAATATGAGATTCAATTTTGTGAATAAAAAAAAATGACCAAAAACTTAGTGTTCTGAGATAAAGGAAGAGAGGGTAAATGTCATAAACCATAATCACACTAAGATTATGTTCAAAAAGGTTCTGTTTTGAATAAGTGTCTTACCTATATATAAACTGGGTTAAATACATTTAAATGATGGTGGAATTGATGCTTGATGAACTAAATAGTTAAAGCTTGAAATTGAAGTATGAGTTGTTGTTTTAAGCTTTCTACGTGTTGGTTTCAGTGATTATAAACTCCTAGATTAAAGTGGGAGAAAAGCCTCTAGGAGTTTAAGTAAATCGAATAATAATGATGATAATAATAAATTATTATCATTAGAAAAGGGAATAAATGAGAATGATTAATTAATAATCAATGAGGATTATTATTAATTAATAAAAAGTAAAGGAAATATATGAGGAGTATTTTTGTATTGATTAGTAATTAATAAGAGTTTAAATTAATTAAGGGGTGACAATCATAATAAATGAGGAATTATTATTATTATTAGGATTAACAACAACAACAACAACAACAACAGACAATGTTATTATTATTGGGAAGAGTGATAATGACAAATAATAAATGGGGAATTATTTTTATTATTTGGAATAATAATAATAACAATAATAATAATGATAATAACAATAATAATAAAATTATTATTGTTAGGGAAATGTAGGGGATTAATAATTATTATTAATCCTTTAAACTAATTCACATAATAGGTTTCTTTGCGATTCGAGTAAGTGAACAGCAACTTCAGTCAAGAGAAAAAGGAAGATTTGTGATATTTATATATATTAGGAAGCCACAAGAAATATTAAAAGTTATATAGTAATTAGTATTTATTTAAAGTGTCAATATTAGGTTAGTTAATTGGGATAGTTTTAGGGAGTTAAAATTAAATTAATTCTCAGTAACTTGCTTATTAAAAGTATCCTTAGTTATTATTAGCAATTTATATATTTTAATACGTAGAGTTTTTGATAAATTAATAATGGTTAATAAATTGATTTTGATAGATTAAATTGTGGAATGTATTGAGCTCTCGGAGCAGTGTGATAGTAATTAGCTTGGGTGAGAGGTAATTACTTTCCACTTGTTATGTTATTAATATGCTCCTTATGCTTATTTTTGTGAACTGATTATGCATGTTTTAAATAAAGTTTGCCATGTGGAATTTTTATGAGTTGAAATACATGCATTCAAATGAATTGGAAACAGATATATGATGACATGACTATTGTGAATATTCTGGAAATTCCCCTATTAAATTATTATGATAATTTTGAGATGGCAAGAGTTGGGAGAAGATGAAAAAGTTATTTCCACCACGTGATGAAGCCTCCATCGATGCATAATGGTTGACTTTTGATTATCCCACCAGAGTGATGGGACTTGCCCACCAGAGTGATGGGTTTACAACGCTTCACTAGGGTAAAGTGGGGAAAAGACCTATGGTCTGGGGCAGGTGCTCTAAGGATTTTGGCCGGTCCTCATCACTTGACCGGTGAGCCGTTGAGTAACCAGTAACATGGGTATGACTTAGCCCATGGGTCTAGTTGGAAGAAATAAGGCGGTTCGGTTGGATTGATTGGGAGGGAATTGAGTTCAAAAAGATTTGAGACACCCAGTTATGATACAACGTTATAATGTGATATTTTATGAAGAAAATGTTGATGAATTGTTTTAATTTGAATTACATTGTTTTATTCCACTTGACACCTCACTAGCACATGTTAATATTTATAATGAGCTGGACTGATGGTTACAATATTTTTCCCCACGTTATAGCTCATGTCCGAGTCCATCAGGGAAGGCCTTAGAAACTTAGACTACTCAGTTAAAAGTAAAGTTTCTGTCTCTTTTGGTTTATGCTAGATAATTGTATATTGCCACGTTAGGACTTACCATGCATACTCTGATAAAATTTTAAATTTTTCGTAAATTTTGAGGCACAATTAGGTTAATGACTTAGCTAAATATGATTATTTTATTAATTCAACGTGGTTGTTTCAGTGGCCAAAGATTTGAAGCTTCAATTCTTTTTAGGGGTCTATTTCTTACTCAGTTATAGTACATAGGAAGGATATTATAAATTCTAATAACAGCTGAACGTGGAAGCATGACGTACTCAGCCTAGAAAATTCATTGGTTCTAATTATAACCAATACAAACAGTATGATTTTCGTCAATTAACACTAATAGCTAGCCTAGATGTGGGTGTTTATATATATATATATATATATATATATTGCATCACTATAGATATTTTTTTGCCGTTAGCGTCTCTGTATGTTGAATATATTTATATATATTATGATGCCTTGCGTGATTTGTGTCTATGCTTCATAAGGGTCTGTGTGTGTGGTCATATATATGCTAAAACACTACTGAATGAATATATATTAATGGTGTGGACTTGCTGTCATGAATCCTGGTTTTGTATCCATTAATGTATAGTATATTAATTTTATCAAATGCATGCCTTGCGTCATTTATGCCTTGTGTGAGTATTTTCTATATACATATAAGACCCAAAAAAGAAAAAGAAAAAGAAAGAGGGATGCTAATATAACTTTTATATATATATATATATAAGAAAAGGAATAAATAATAATATTTATATATATTTTCATATGATAATAAAAAATGCAACGCGCACACACAGCATATTATACACACATGTAATAAAGCAATTGTAATATATATATATATATATATATATATATATATGTGTGTGTAAAAGCTTATTATTCGTGTGTGCGCGTTCGCACGCGTGTGTGTTTTGCCCAGAAAACTAAGAGGAGAGCTATTATCATGATATAGTTTCTTTTCAAAAAGAGTTGTCTTTAATTAGTTTTTTTCAAAAGTTATTCCCCTTTTTTTAAAACTAAAAACTGAATGTCACTCTTTTTTTTTTTAATTTCCTTGAAAATATAAGCAACTTCATGAATTGGCAAAAAATAAAACAAACGATTACATGAACAAACTGAAAATTTTCAAAAAAACAATAATAATTAATTAACAAACCACCAAACTGTATCTTATTAAGTGAACAGTAGTCAAAAAGTTGTGTTTAAAATATTCATTGTGATTCTTATTATAAATCACTAACTATTAATTCTAATATATTAATAAAAACAGTTAAAATTATTAAAATTATCTTAGAATTCAAGTGATTTTTAATACATAACTCTTATTAAGTACACTCAACTCAAATATCATTTTAATTATTACTTTCTCCCACAACTCTTATTAAATATAAGCAGACATAACAAAATAAATTAAATGTTACTTAGAAACTCAAGAGTGTCTTATAAAATGGAACATTAATACTTGTTAGTTGTTATTTTATTCTTTTTTAATAAGGAAAAGAGGGAGTATAAGTCATTTGCATGGTAATAAATAATGTTTTGTCAATTTTACCCTTATTCACTTTTAGTTGAACACATAAAAAAAGAGAGTAGAGAGATAAAAAGATGTAAGAGAAAATGTAGCCATCCATTGAGAGCAAATATATAAATAAAAACTTACCAATATAATATATATATATATATATATATATATATATATATATATATATATATATATATATATGGGATTAATGTTTCTCATGTTGTAGGAAAAAAATTATCTCATGTCTCACACATACACATTTTAATTTGTGAGGATGGGATACGAGTTATAGTTACAATAGTAATAATAAGTTACTCATTACTCACACACACACATTTTAATTTGTGAGGATGAGATACGAGTTATAGTTACAATAGTAATAATAAGTTACTCATTACTCTGTCTCTTATAATATCCTACTACAACAACTACTTCAACTAGAGCTGTCAAAACGAGCTAGGCCTGCTCGTTTAAGCCCTGGTTTTTTAAGGGCCGGGCTTGAAAAATGGACGAGATATTTAAAATTAGCCTTGGAGGAATGGCCCTGATAGGTTCCGGGTTTAAACGGGTCGGCCCTGGAGGGCCTCGGACCAGCCCTGCAGGCCCTTTTCACTGTAGCTTTTTCTTTTTTTCGTTTTTAAATTTATTAATTTATATATATTTTTTGTATTTGTTATAGAATTATTTATCCATTTGACTACAAATATATAATAATTACACTCTAATTTTAGGATTTGATTTATTATTTGTTGCAAATAAAAATTATGGATGTGTTCATGATACGGGAGAAGAATTTCATGATATTCTTATTCATGAGCTAGAGGCTACTACTCAAAGTGAAAAACAATCAAATGTTGTTAAAATCAATGATAGTGACGAAGATGACGACAATAATAGTCATCATACTAATGTCGCTTAGTGATATGCTTTTTATGTTTTATGTGAGTTATTTGTGAACATAGTTTGCTTTTGATTATGAATTAGTGACTGTGTTTATTTATTGAATGATTCGTGTTGTAATTTACTAATTATATTTATAAAAAAAAGTGGAGGAAAAATAGTTAAAATTTGGAATAGTAATTTTCGGGCCCTGCAAGCCACCCCTCACCCTGATTCTCTTGGGCCGGACTTTAAAAAATAAATGTTTTTCTTATTTCAGGCCCTGGAGGGTCGACTCTAGCCCTTTACGGGTCGACCTTGGAGAGTCAAATCGGCCCTGATTGATAGCTCTAACTGCAACACGCTTTCTCTATAAAGGCACTTCGTTTTCTTCACTCCCTCCATCACTTGCTTTGTCTGTCCTCTCTCTCCTTCGTTTCAGTCTTTCAGATTTTTCCGAGTCATCGGAATCTCACCGGACAAATATAATGCTACTTCCGTCCTTCGTTTCTTCTTCTTCTTGATAAATGGTATCTTCTGCTTGGCTTGCGTTACAATATTTCTAAGCTATTTATGCTTCTGGGTTCTGCAATTTAGCCTTTTCTTTGGTAACATTTTCACCTAAAACTCTTCATCAGTCTCTCTTCATTCCTGCGGTTTTTAAAAGCCGTTAAGCACATTTCTTTCTCAACCATTTAGATTCATAATTTTTTTTCCAGGACTGTGATTAAGGTAAAGTTTAAAGAGGAAAAAACATAGTAAACTTACAGTCAGAGCAAGCACATTTTCTTACCCTACTCTATCATTTCTCAAAGCACACCCTAAACCCTAGCAATGGTGGCTCACATGATCTCCCTCCTCCTCACAGATTCCCTCTCTTCCAAAGCCTGAAGCTCTCACCACATCCAGGTTCATATAACTCAGAAAAATCTGAGTCATATTTCGAATGCTAGTTTATTTTAATCATTGAACTAAGATGCTCGATATATACTAGTCCAATTAAATCAATAAGAATAGGCGATACTAGGAAAAGAAATTAGATTTAAAAGTGTCATTGAGGGAAAAAAATAATAAAATATGAAAAACAAAGATAAATTAATAAATTATTAGATTAAATTGCAATAAGGGATGAATTGTGGGAAAGATAAAAAAGGCATATATATTATCCATACGTAACTCAAAATTTACCCACACACTTGCAATTTAACTAAATTTGAAGAAATATTAAATTCACATACTTGCAATTTAGCTAAAGTTGATGAAATATTAGATTCAGGGAGGAAGCTAGCTTTGAATACTGTCTCATTTCATTGTGATCCTTATTGTTTTAAAATTATCATACGTTGTAGCTTTGAATTGGAGGTGAATGTTTGATTGCTCTTTAAGATGGTAAGAGGGTTTACCATAGTAAGGATGATTACTAAAAAATTGGTAATCCCACTTCATCTTTCCCTTATGAATACTCATTAGCACCCTATTAATTGTATGATTTAAAAAGTCTAATTGATCATTCAGTTCCTTTTTTTTTTCACTTGTCTCATTTCACCCACAACATCGTGCCACAATTGGCTATGGCCACTGCCACTGCCACTATATCCTCTTCCACCGTTGTCATTGTCATCACTTGCCACCACCGCCACTACATCACCATTACCATCACCTTCACCACCACAACTAGCTTTTGCCATTGGACAATCCTTGATGTGACAGTTATGATGAGGCAATGTGACAACTTTTAACTATTTTTTCTATAAAGATTATATTAAGGACAAAATAGACTTTGCATGATGTATTAATTTTAAATATTATTAAAAAAATAACACATTGCACCATAAGTAAAAATCAAACCAAATATTAATTCTGTAATTAATATTGCATTACATTATCATTGTATAACATTACATTGCACTGCAAGATATAATAGAATCGAACCAAACGGCCCTTCATGGAGATGGGTTAAAATAAGAGAAAAAAGTTTCAAACGACTTGATTATATGGAAGGGATCTTTAATTTCTTTGTGCCACATTAAAGATCATAGAAAGTGACATCTAAAAAAAAGTAAGGGAAAAATACAAAAAAAGAACTTTGAAATTGTAAAATCTCAAATCAAGTTTATTATCAAAAGTTGATAAGGAAATGATAAAATTTGATACGCAATTCACAACTTATTTTTTAGAAATTACATTTTTTATATTGCAATTTCAAATTTCTTTTTCTCAAAAAATAAGGAAAATTTCATTGCACCCCTCTCTATAGCCATTTAATATCAAAAAGCCCGGAAACTTTTTAAAGCTTTCTTCATTACACCGCTTAGGACTAAGCAGAAATTAAGTTTTTTTGAGCTTAAAAGACATTTATGTCCTTATCTTATAAATTCACACATGTCTTGTAAATATGTGTATTTAATTAATTTGCAAATTCTCACATGTATCTTGTAAATAGCATGTATTCTTGTGAATATGTTTTTTGTCTTGTACATGGTTGAGATGGTCTTGTAAATTCACTTACTTATCTTATAAATAATCATATTTGACTTGTAAAGTAAGGCACAATTGTTTTTTCACCCACAAAATTTAATTTCAAGTTAATCTGAAGGGGAGTGGTGGAATTTAAGAAAGTTTTGAGGGCTAGCTATTTGATATTAAATGGCTATAGAGAGGGGAGGGAAAATTATATATATATATATATATATATATATATATATATATATATATATATAGAAAGTTACATATCCAAGAAAATCCACGGACTAATAAATAAGTGAAATGCCCAAAAACAAAATCCAAATCCAAATCTATAATTGTGTGACTGAACTATTATGGCTTCCATGCAAGACCTATCGTCTCCTTTGAGACTTTTCATCCTCAAGGAAAGAAACAAAGTGGTTGTGGCGGAAGCAATTGGAGAGATTTCGTAAGCACTCTCCCCAGTTTCTTATACCCTTTCTTTGGGAACAAATTCGGCTTATCAATTTCATACAAGTGCATGTGTTTTAGATTATGGACTTGTTGAAGCTGGGCCTTGATCTACAAATCTCCTCTCAATGATGTATTCTTGACTTGGGAAAATGCTGGATCTCACCCCATGTCCATTTTGAGGCCCATACAAGCTCCATAAAATGAGCTGGGAGTGATTTTTTTTTTTTAATATTCTCATCCAACATCTTTGTTTGGAGTTTATAGTTGTTCCTCTCAAAACAAGTATCTCTTCAATGACTCAAACTCGAGACCAAGAGAAATTTAGCAAGGCTTACAGTGTTAGACTAACTCTATATTGGTGCCTGAGAGTATTCTTCATTAACGGTGAGCGAACCAAAGAGCAAAGTCCTATATGCAGAAGCAACATGAGATTTTGCTGATTTTCTATTCAGCCTTTTCATCATGCCTATTGGATCAATTCTCAAGATTTTGGGGGCCAATAATTTTAAGCTGTGATCTCTACATAATATTTACAAAAGTATCATGGGTTTGAGCACATGGTACACAAGTTAGAGTGGTAATATGGTCTTTTGCTTTTTTTTCCCACTCATTTTACCACCATTTTCAACTTATCAAAAATAAAATTTTCCATCAAACCATTTTTTATTCCGTACCAATATAATTTTTCCTTGAACCCGTTTTCCTTTCCATGATTATCAATTCTTTGCAACAAATACACCTTAAAATATGCTCTGCAACTCTTCCATCTTCCAATACCATTGTAACTTCTCTCTTACATTTATTTTATTTTAGAATCTCAACAATCTCTTTATTTATAATTTAAATTTAAATTTAAATTTAAGAAGGCCATTTGAGTTTTACAAAATATACTTGAACTCTTTCTCTTTTCTCATCCATTTAAAAATTTTAGGACAATATCATTTAGAATGTAATTAAGAAAAATAATATCAGAAAAGTTTCTATTGAAAATTTTGCCCTTAAAGTATTTTTCATAACTCTTTTCATATTGTCATCCAAATTTATGATATTTTATGTCAAATTAGCCTTGTGATTGAACTTCTTATAGATATTTCAATCAAGGAGTGATTCCTCGTACAAATGACTAAATATGATATTTAAAAGAAACAAATATACATAATCTTTTAAAAAATCACTAAATTAATTAATGTAATTAATATCTACAAATGGGTTATCTAACTCTTATAATTAGAACTACTAACTCCTATAATTAGGATTGCAAGGAGTACAAACTAACACACACAAAAGAAGTAAAAGAAGTTGTACAACAAATGGAATATATATATTTATAAAGTTCAACAGGAATTTTGACAAAAGTGTTATAATAAAATAAATATTACATTTCATGTTGTTAGATTTTAAAATAAAGACGCCTTGGGATGAACATGTATCACAAACATGCCCGAGTAAAAATGGAATCTATTTATTCTAGCACAAAAAATAGAACATTATAATTACAAATATATGTAAATTCATACATAATTAGAATAACTTGCATGCAACTGCCCTGCTTCTTCAAAGCTTTTCGAACGCTTTCTCTCCTCAAACCCTACGGGAGACTCTATATATGTGTACAATCTTGCTTTGTTCAACATGTTGCTTATGCAAATTTCCTGTTTAAATTTATTTTGCTGCATGAAAAGAATATTTTTATTCATATGATTAATAAAATGAGATTAACAAATTTCAGCTATCAGTAGATGGAAAAAGAATCTACACCATTAATAGAAGGAGTAGATCCCATCATTGCAAAAGGTCCGAAAATGTATTTTGCTATACAAGTTGACACTCCACATAATTCCATCGCAAATTGTGATGAAAAGCCATTCCGTCACAAAGTTTTACGGTGACGGAAATCAAATTCTGTTATAATTTATGAAGGAAAAAAATTCCGTCACAAAATTTTAAGATTGAAAATAATTTCTGTCACAAATTGCGAAAAACAAATTTTATCACAATTTATGATGGAAAAACCATCCCGTCACAAAATTTTACTGTAGAAAACAAATTCCATAGTAAATTCGCAAAATTCTATGATGAAAAACTATTTGGTGGCAAAACTTTGTCTCAACTCTCAAATCTCACCTACTCTCTCTGGACTGCTACTCTCAAAGCTTACTTCTCGAGAGACTTACTCTTTCCTTCTGCCCTAGCGATAGTCTCCGTCTCTCCTTCTACCCTAGTAATTAAAAAAAAAGCCAAAATTCTCTTCTTTTTTAAGCTACAATTTGTAGCTTGAAAAAAATTAAGTGTGAAAAGAAGAGAGAAAATTAAAAAACAAATGACCAATTATTCTTTAATGATTTGTTTTGACATTAATTACCTTTGATTTTCAACAAAATGACATCTCATATCACTAGACCTTTTTATATCTTATTTCAGTAATTTTACTAGGTACTTCTCTAATTTAACATCCAAACAGTTTTTTTTATTATTTAAAAGTGATTTTTAAATTGTGTATCTAAACATAAAATAACTTTAATCACTAATTAAAATACTTTTTCTAAAAAGCAACGTATAAAAAGTCATTTTTTAAAAAACACATCGCCTCAACATCTAATACATCATGATTTACACACCGCCGAACAAATCAACTTGGGTCAATACCTTCGTAATTTTGTTACTAAGTAATTATTCATTTTAAATTTTTGTCTATTTTAGTCAAGATTCCTAAAAATAACATGCTGACATGATCATAACATATTTGATGTAAAAAAGATGTTTGATAATAGGTTAATAGTAGAGGTTTTTTTTAAGAGTTGAGATTATGAATTCTGGTGTTCTTGGCTCATGAACAGTGCAATATTTTTAGGGTTTCTACACTGTATGTCAAAATTAATCACATAAATTTGTCCATTCATACGACACACACATCTATATTCCGAGTCAGGTTTCTCACATTATCTCTTTCTCATCATCTCTAAACCATATCCGTCTAATCAATTTGAAATGTCACAATACTTTTCTCCTTCCTTCCCAATCAATGGCCTAGATGGGCCTATAAGGGATAATGAGAAGCAATGACAATAAGAGTATCTCATTCCCTATATTCCTAGCTTGGACATTGGTATCATGAATTGACGAAGTAAAACAAGCATGTACTAGTAATCAACATAATTACCATCAATTTATCATTAATTTTAATTTTCACTTCATAACAGTACGGAATCAAAGTAGAGGGGGGGGGGGGAAATCTAACAAAACAATTTAATTGGTTCTTCAAAAAAAAAAAAAATTATTAACACAAGCCAACACTCAGGATCAGCAACTATATCCAACTTTTGTCCAGTTATAGGATTATAATGATACAATTTTTTACACGCTTGTATCAGTATCTACAAGAAAAGCCCTCTCAAATGTATTATATATTTTGTTCCCACTCAACACTAGTACACTTCAACAGTTATTCCTCACACGCACACGCACAAAATCAGCATGTGATGTTTTGACTAGAGAACCATATAAGAAAGAAACAAAGAAACTTTAACTAACTTTTAGTTTTCATGACTGCTGATTTTAATCTCTTACACCCATTTCCATCGCTTACCCTCTCAATACTGTCGCTCTACAAGTCAGAGCACAGGCTTATATCTACACGCATAAAGTTCAAACAACTGAAAAAGTAGTTGCACAGAAAAGACAAAAGAAACGAAATTCCTACCTTGTATATATTATAATAGTTTGTTCTTGGTCCCAAGAAAATCTTCATCTGGATTACGGTAAGATTTAGATATTGACATGAAAACCCATTTATCATGAACTTCTATGCAAAACAGAAGCATAATACAAGAAACAAACATGCTTTTCTATGAAGATTTTCGACATTGATCTTAGGAAGGAGGCCAAAGTTCAAACAACTCCATGACCAATTCGACAAAGTAATGAATTTAAATTTTAACATGAATTCTATCATCAAGGTGTTGTTAGTTACAGACAAGTAGCTATTCTACAAGAAAGCAGAATAGATGCAGGAAAAAAAAAATTATGAAGTAGAAGTTCAGATTGAACCAGCATAATATATAGAAAGACATCAGTCAGAGAAGAATTTGACATAAAACAGTTGGATAATAATGATAAAACTTGAAATCTGAGAAAGTTCTCAATCATACACTTGAAGTCTTCAGAGCTTCAGGTGAATGTGTTAGCTTATCTAGATAAATGTTCAGCAGCTCAGGAGCACGCACTTGAAATCTGAAAACAAATTTCTCCAGGAACATTTCCTCACTTAATCTGACCAAGGAAAATAAGGGCGTATCATTATCAATCAGACCCTTCCTTCTCAAAACTTTAAAAACTGAGGATCTAGGAATAATCCGGTGCTTCAAGCTATAACCAAGATATGCTGGGGATCTAACTATATCTTTTGATGACAAACCCAGTTCATCCCCAAGAAACTTAATAGTGCTGGTGATCTTCTCCTCGGATATTAACATACAATTCGGAAACTTCCTGAATGCCAAAAGAGTCTCATCCCTGGACCAGCCACACCTCTCATAGATCTCCAGCTTTGACTCCCAAGTTGATTTCTTTGTCATTGATAAGGCATGAATAGAGTGGATGAACGTAAGCCTAAAGGGTTTAACTCCTATTTCTTTAGCAAACTTCACATGTTCAACAAACTTTGCATGATCCACAGTTGCTACACTGGTAAACCTATTTAATTAGCAGCAGGTTGAGAGAAGATTTAGGTACTCTTCCAGTCTTTAATGTCTACCTTGATTATATTAAAGAAATTAATTGAGTTAGTTAATATGATATGTATTTTCACAAACATCATAGTTACATTTCCCTAAATCCTTAATTTCATCTTCTATGTATCAGACTCACATGACTTGGGCATGATGACTGATCTAAGAGAATACCCAAGAAAAGGTCACATGCTTATCATAATGAGAAGAAGTTGCACGATTTGGAAGGCAACACCTCAATATATAATAAGGACAAATATAGTTGAGGTGTGGATGATTTGTGTGTGATCCTCCCTGGTCCCATTCTTGGGAATTTTCTCTCCTTGTGACTCTTCTTTCCCTTTCTGGAATCCTGCAACTATGTTTCTTTTTGTGAAATTCCTTTTGTACTGCGATTATGATATATGACTGAACATTATAGTGTCAGATTATATTATAATTCTTGTTTCCCTCTATTATATTTGTGAGTTGAGTTATTTTATGACCATTACAATTGTTGCTTTCGTTGAGAGAACCCCTTCCACCATGGATAAGGATATCAATAAAGCTTATCTGGATGAGCTCGAAGCTGTGATCAAGCAGTTCAAATATTGTGCTTCTAATATGGTTACTAAGATGGATTGTCTTATTTCGTCACTAGAATTGCCAAGTTCTAAAATAGAATTACTAAACTCTAAATCGCTGGGTCTAAGAACATATAATATATATGTTTTCATTAAAAAAATCTCTGATAGAAGATATCTGAACAACTTTACTTTTGTGCTCCTGGTTTGAAAACTGCTTTTGGGCTGTTATAGTTTGGACGTGTTTCCCAAATATTGTATGTGAAGGTTTGAGAATTAAGCAGTCATGTGGAAAAACCAAAGGGGTACATGAGAAAAAATTAAAAACAAATGCATGCAGATCCAGTGGCAAACTTTGGAATAAATATTTAGGGAGCAAATGGATATTCATTAACTAATTAAAAAAAATTATTTTAGAGGCTAAATGTATAATAAAAGTATTTTAACAATTCTAGTGTATAAGATAACATACTTTTTTACATTATATTAATTTTTTAAGAAAAATTCCTAAACAAATTATGAGGTTTTAATAGTTTTTGATAGTTTGATCGCCAAAGGATGTACTTTAATTTGAACATGTAATAAAATAATTAATCTGCAATTATGTACTTACTTTTTTTTTGTGTTCTCAGCTCTTATATATGTCAAAACCAAATATATAGAGGCTATTCACTAATAAAGAGTTTTCTTTTTTCTTTTTTTGTAAGTTACTTTTACTTCTAAGATTATCTAATTTAATTTGCCAATCGAAAAAGAAAAGACGGGGAAAAACACATAAAGCTGCAAACGAATAAGCCTTATAGTATTTAATTTGCAGCCTCCTATTGTATTCTTTTTTATCATAACTAAGGAATTTTTGTGGTACGAAATAATCATAATAAATTCAGTATTGGAAAAAAAAAAACCTTTTCCCTAATAAAGTTTAGATACAAGAATGGGCCAAAAGTAGTACTCCCTCCGATCTTAATTATAGACAACATTTGGGAGTTGGTTTTGGTTCTAATTATAGGATAAAGTTTAAATTTTTGTCAATTTCTTCCTAAAACACTCATATTTTATTGTGTGTTTAATTTTTAATAAGTATATATATTTAGGTGTATAGAATTTTCTAGTTAATAAAACTCTTAAATTGTTGGATTTTAATTTGTTTATCAATGAGTTAACGTTAATTTACCTACACACACATATGCATTGACACACACATATATATTTATATGTACACACATATAGATATACACACACATTATATAAATATAAATGTGTGTGTACACGTGTGTGTATATATGTGTGTGTACATACTCATACACTTATGTGTGTGTGTGTTTATGTATTTATGTATATGTGTGTGTGGATGTGTGTATAGGTGTGTGTGTTGGGGGGGATGTGGGGGTTTCTATTTGTGTGTACGTAGATATGTGTGTGTCTGTGAGGGTGTATGTGTGGTTTTTTTTTTTTGGGGTTGTAGATATATATGTGTGTGTGGGGATGTATGTGTGTTTTTTTTTTTGGGTGGGGTTGTAGATATATATGTGTGTGCAAACACACACACATATATGTATATATAGTAAGACCATCATTTCAATTAGAAAACATGAAAAGGAAAATTCTAAGTTCGAGAGGTATGATAATGTCATTGAAAATTTATATAAGGACATTTTAGGAAAATGAGTGAAATTAACTAATTTAATTTCTCTTCTTAATCTCCCTAAAATCGGTTAAATATGTTTTATAATTAGTACCGGAGGGAGTATTTAATTATGATCAACTCTGCAATGAAAAATGTTCACATATCTGCAGTCTGCGGATGATGTCTTCGAAAAGGATACACATCATTGACCTTATACACAGATTCAAATAACTCATTTTTTTCACTCCAACCCCCCTTTTTTTATCTTTTCACCATGTTTTTGAACATATATATACAAGTGTTTTATTTTAATCTTTTATATGTCATGGTCCTTTGAATTCATTTTCTTTGAAATTAATTTATCAGATTTTGTAGCTTTTTCTTATTTCTAATTTTGCTGTAATTCAACTTTTCTAATTTTTAAACAGTTAATTGATCAATTTTTCATCATTTTACAGCCATGATTTAACTAAAACTTGAGCATAATTCATTATTTGCGTATAGATCTTAAAATTCAAGTATGAGCAAATAAAGAAAACATATTTGGAATAGTAACCCTGCATTGGATGTGATAATATGTAAATTTGAAGTGTTGTCATGTTTAAAATGTATAAACCCTTAATTATTACTCCTCAGGTTTTAAATATGGGACTTGATTTTCTCATATTGCATGAGAAAATAAAGATTCCTACACACACATGAAATGGTGGGACCACATCTACACATAAATAATTTATGTGTATATGTGGTCCCACCATTTCATGTGTGTATGACATGAGAAAACACTTTTCCTACAACATGAGAAGTGTTTTTCCCTTTAAATATATATAAGGCTCAGTTTTTTTTTTTGAATATGTTAATAAAGCTAAATATATTATTTAATACTATAGTATATATTGTATATCAGTAGATTATATATTAATTTATAAGTTAGACTAATTAATTTGAAAAAAAAAATAATAGATATAAATACTTTAATAGAATATATTTAGCTTCTTTAATCTCTCCAAAAAAAAGTCAACTGAATCTTATATTTATAATCAAAAGTAGTATTGAAACTCCATCCTCTCTTTTTTTTTTTTTAGATCAATGATTTCCTTTTTCGAAATTTAGAGTATAAAGGGTTTTCGTCTCTCACAATAAATTTATTTTTTAGAATTTAAACTTGTGTTCTCTTCCTTATATAAGGGGATGCCACTAACTTTTTGAACCAACAACTTGTTTGTAACTCTGCCCTCGTTTTATTATTTGAGATAATTAACTCAAAATGGATTATATAATAATGATGGCACAACAAAACTCAGGAGATCTACACTATTTAGCAACACTAATTTCTATTTATAATGTAATATAATGGAATATAATAATATTGAGTTGGGATTCCTAAATTACTAATACTAATACAAATCTAACTGAGGGTAATTTCTGATACCGCGTCTACTAAAATTAGAATAAACATAAAATAAAATACGATAAATTTATTACTGCTTCTGTTTCACACGTAACCAATATGAAAATAGAGGTGCAAATTTACTAATTTATTTGATATTTGCATTCTATAATTTCTGTAATATGTTTGGCTATGTTGATTTTATGGACAAAATAATTTGTTACTATACTTGGACTAAGGGTAATATATATAAAGAAACTAAAATTTAAATCTCTGAATCTATTTTCATTCCAAGTGTTCAGTACATTTATAGCTACGAATATAGAGTAAGCAATACATTCTTTTAGCACTGTAACATCCCCGTTTTAAAACACCAATTTTATTTTTTTTTACAAACAAACACGGTAATCAGAGTTTGAGCATTTTCATAAACTGAGTATTTGAATCCAAAAATGCATAACCATAGTGTAATTTTTTTCTTATACAGTCATCCCAAAAGAAGATAGTGTTTAACAAATATACAAAGATAAACTGATAAATAAACTTCTTCCGCCCTCCTACACCGGACACCTGCCTCTATCGTCATCCTCTTTGTACTCCTGACCCTGAAGCTACAGCTGAGATCCAATTTCCAATTGGATCTCAGGTAACAGTTAACCTTATGCTCAAATATAACAGTATATTGATAACAGCATGAAAATATTCACATAACAACAGTATATCACTACATAAGCACAAAGCAGATGCATGATCACATATTGGCAGAACATAAGCACAAAGCAGTATGTAAAGCCCCACATAATGGTTGCACATATCCAGTGCCACGACGGCCCATCGTGTCCTCAGCGTTAGGCAAACCCAACGGCATTATCAAGACTATAATCCGTATCAAGCTGTAAGTATAACTGACAACCCTATGCAGAGTTTCAGTATCTAAGCATGTCTATCACATATATGTATATAAGCAGCATAAGTGTTAAGGTTACAATACGTGTCCGTACCTCCGTTGACGATTTTTGACACTTCCGTCAAATTACGGCACGTTTGACAGTGGCTCAACGGCGGTGACAGCGGAAACAGCGAAAACAACGGTTCGGTGTTCCGAGTATCCTATAAGTTTAATATCACTAATATGAGTATTTAGAACCAAAACGGGCATTTTAGGTACAAATTACCATTTTGCCCCTGGTTTGACTGTTCGGCGGAATTTCGCCAGAGTTTCGCTGTTTTGACTTTAATTTCTCAAAATTTTTGCTATAGCCTTTCCTCTATCATATTTCTAAAATAAATATCATATTTATTCTTAAAATATGAAGATTAAAGACTATTCTAGCATTCCTATTATAACTACCGAAAGAATTACCGAACTAAAGACTAGGGACCGAAGACTTACTCAGAGCTTCGCTGGGATTTTTCTCCGGACTCCTCCTTCTTCCTTCTCCTCTAGATTTTCGAAAATCACAAGAGAGAATGGTGTGGAGAGAAATGAGAGCTATTTATAGAAAAAGGGAGTGGCATTTTCATAATTTCGCTGAACTTTGTTTGGTTGAATTCTGACCGTAGGATCGCACTTTTGCTAGGTGGTTGAATCTTGGCCTTCCATGTGTCTTGGCTGTCCTCCTCCTTCCAAAAGTGATGTCACCCTTGCTGCATCATCCTCTTACTTTATCCGATAAATCCCTGATTTGGTGTCCCGTTCACGAAATTCCGTAACACCTTAAAATTCCGAGAACAATACGCTGAAGGTCTTTTCTTCCTCTTTAAGAATGCTGGGTTCTTCTTCCCTTATACTCCCAGTAAGGACATTCTGTTATCTGCCGAAAATCCTCGGTATTCGCGACCGGTTTCAGAAATAACTTCGGTCGGTACTAACTTCTGGATAAAAATCCACTGACCAATAATATATTCTGGTTTTTCCTAACTCATTCCCAGAATCTCACAACGGAATTACTTTCTATCCGTGATCATTTATCCTGTTCATTTTTCCTTTGATTATTATATTATTATCTAATTAACACATGTTTTAATTATATTATTATTTTATTTAAGATCTTCTTTCATATTTATCCTCCCATTTTCTATTTTTTTTTTCTTTTTGGCCTAATTTTCGGCCACACACACATATATATATATATAATTATAATTTTTCCATTAATCTTAATATCCTATTTATCTTATATTTATTTCTCCCAAAATTTCCTATTGGTTCCTAATCAATCACATGGATTTAGACCTTGTAAAATTTCCAAAAATTACTTAATTACTCCTTTAATAATTCCTAATAATTTTCTTAATTAAAATTAATTATTTCCTCACAACAATTTTGTTAACATTGTTAATTCACCCTTTAAGTAAAATATTGAAAATTATGGAATCAATTTCCATTCTAGCATACTTTTTAGTTTTCCTTCTTTTTATTTTCATAGGAAATATTTTATTAAATTGTCTAAATTATGAATAATGTGTTTTTCTAAATTTCTCATAATTATTTCATGTTTCTTTGAATTTTCCATAATTCCCTCGGAATGTTTTATGGCCTTAAATGGTATTTTTCACATTTCTGACAATAAATTTCCTTTAATTTTTCTTAATTTATCCCAGAACTAATCCTATAACATGTTGAGACAAAATCTTCATTACCAGACATTTTATTGTTATAATATAATTTTTCAGATAATGGCTATCCGGGTATTACAAGCACGTGGCTCTAACCAGTTATAAACAACTTAACTAACATTTCAAGTGACGCAATTGACTTGTTGTTCAAGCAATCATTTCGTCTTGTGTTGAGCATTGATTAGGGGAGATGGGAATAACAATCCACTCATTAGTGGCTCATCTGTTTTTTTTTTTAATGATAAAAGTTTCAAGATAACCATAATTTTACATAAAATATAAAAAGAAATTGAAATGTCATAAAATAATTAAGCCATTATTAATTTATTGATTACATGCACATTTTTTTCAAAATATATATTTGTATTTATTAACTCCGGATATGCTATGGAGCCGAGGTAGTATTAAATAGGTGCATAAATAAAAATTGATGCACCTTTTGACATTCTTTATATATAATTAATATCCATACCGTAAATATGATAATCATTAAGTGTTAAAAAAAATGATAATCATTAGATAGATTCATGAATGTAGAAAGAAAATGAAGAGTTGTCCCAATACTATAAATCAAAGCTCCTATATGAATCAGCCAACGCCATCCTTAGCAAAATCCTATTTGAAAATCGTGTATTTGCTCGCAAACTAGGGCTTCCGAGCAAGACCCTTCATTTGCTTTGAGAATTTACGTTGAGAAAGAAAGGAATAAAGTGATTGTAGCCAAAGCAGGTAGCGATTTCGTAGACGCTCTGATCAGTTTCTTCACTCTTCCATTGGAAACCATCATCCCGCTTCTATCATAACTTGAAATTGGTTGCATCAACAGTTTCTACCAAAGTATTAAATATTCTGACACACAGGTACTTTGACTTAAATAAAGCATGTACTCCTATTAATGTAACATACATACATACATGTGTGAGATGCTGATTTTGTCTCTAGCTACTTCGGTTTTCTGGAACAAAATTTGCCAGAAAATGTTATTGTGTCCGCATGATGGAAAAACTTTGCCAAAAACTAAAATTTAACATGGATGACACAGAGCCCACCTTGATGTGTGGCTCTAGTAGAGGAGATAATCAGAAATTGCTAATTACTTTTGCATAAGTGAGGTGCTCATGTGGGAAATTGATGAAGTTGGAGGGATCGGAAGAAGATAATTCCAAATTAGGAGATGGTGTTTTTGTTAAAGGCAAGGATCGGAAGAAGATAATTCCAAATTAGGAGATGGTGTTTTTGTTAGAGACAAAACTAAGTTTTGATCTTTGATAATGTAAGGGTTCTTGAGAACTCTCTTACAAATATCATCTTGTTCAACTTGGCAATAACACTTCACTTAGTTCACCCATGTCACTCCAAAAGTTGGCTTAAACCAGGAATTTAAAGTTTCTAAACAGGATTCAAATATTTCTCTTCCTATTTAACTAATTTGATTATATTAAAAAAAGTTAGTTAAGTTGATATATATTTTCTAAGATACTCTAGTCATCTTTTTTTAATTCCCTCAATCCCTCTCCTTTTTTTCTTTTTACTATTGTTGAGGGAGCATCCCTCAACATCAATAGGGATAAATTAAAAAAAAATTAACAAGTATGAAAACTCTACCTTATATTTTAGACTAAGATCAACTCCCAAATATGTTTTTATATTAAGGATGATTAATGTGTTTAATTACATACAAGTGTATATGTTTTAGATTATGGACTTGCTGAAGCAAGCCTTGATCCCCAAATCTCCTCTCACTCGTGTATTCTTGACTTGGGAAAATGGTGGATCTCATCCCATGTCCTCTTTAAGACCTACTCTAGTTCCATCATAGTTCGGACAAGTATCTAACCCCATCATCTCTTTATTTGGATCCATACAAGCTCTAGAAAATGTGCCTAGGACTGGGAATGATTCTTCATTAATGTTCAAGATAACAGTGGGCAAATGTAAGAACAAAGTTCTGCTGAAGCTGCAGAGTGAGAATTTACTGATTTTCCAATTAAACTTTCTTACCATGCCTCTTGGATCAATTCTCAATATCTTAGGATGCAATGATTTAAAGTTGAGATCTATATATAATCTTTACAAAAGTGTCAAGTGTAACAGTCCAACTTTTCAAAAGTAGTATAATTTTTTTTTTTCATTTAAAATCATTTCAAATCATCAAAGTAAAGCATTTGAGTGGAAGAGTAACTGATATATATTCAAAGTGCCGTAAGTCTGGCTAATTACAAAAACGGTACAAAGACCGAGAGTTTTTAAAGTAAACAACCACAAAGGTATTCCCCTAGCAATACCCATGCCGTGACAACAAAAGATGGTCTTCAGCCGAGTTCCTATAAGTGCTGCTTGCCTTTCTCCTCGGTCCTCGGACCTCCCGATCCTGAAGCTATGTTAAGAGCTGAGGTCCATTGCAATCGGACCTCAGGTAACGGTTAACCTCATATTTACATATACGGTATATAAGCACAGCAAATGAATCACTCCCAAATATATCGCTTCCAGTGAATGCAAATCTACCGCTCCCAGCGAAATGTACCACTCCCACTGAATACAGATATATCACTCCCAGTGCATGCATATGTTCAGTTATTCTCTAACAATACTATGTACTCAAACAACACACCACCAACATGCATACAATACACATACCACATATACACATATTGTAAATATCAAAGTTAGTGTTATAATACGCGAACGTACCTTCGTTGACGAGAGTTTAGTACATTGACGGAAAACTATATTTTTGACGGAAAACAGCAGAACGACAACGAAATGACAGATAAACAAGATTACTGATATCCTATAATGATAATATCACATTCATCAATATTTGATATCATAACAGGCATTTTAGGTACAAATTATCATTTTGCCCTTATATTGACAAATCGACGAGATTTTGCCAGAGTTTCGCTATTTTAATCCTAATTGATAAATCCCAATTTTCATATTTTTATCCCACCTTATTCATTTATTTTGGGGATTATTTTAGGCTAAATTGGAATTATTAGGTAATATTTAGATTGTTAGCCTATTTTAAGAAATAATGCAAATATGAATTAATTATAAGATATTGAGCTTAAATTATTAATATCCTGATTAAATAATATCTCTTGATATATGATAGATTGTGATTTTATAAGATCCTATGGTGCAGAATTTTTCAGGATAGCTAAAAGAGAATCCAATAATGAAATTTTATTGGGTTATTTGAATTTTATTGGGTTAGTTGATACCCTAAAAACTCTCTCTTTCTCCCCTTCAAAGAACACACACCATGCCGCACGCTGCGGGACCAAGCCACCAGAGCTGAAGACGAGACGCCGTGAGAATTAAAGTCGGAGAGACAACTACAAAATCGAATTCGACAATTCTTCAATTCATCTCTCACGGCCCCACCTCAAATAGCCATTGAATTATTCTTCCAATCACGTACACGTACAGCTATCATCAATTAACTCATTCCCCTGTACATTCACGTCCAGCCACGCAAGAATCAAAACTCATCCATCAATTAATCAATGGCCACGTCTTGCCTGAAGCACTTTGAGGAGGAAAAATTCATGGAAGCTTGAGCTCTTAAGGAGGTAATTTGGGAAGAGTATGGAGGAAGTTAAAGTCTAGGGCTTACACATCAAGACCATAAGGGAGTGTTGTTCTTTTTATCTATTTAATTCAAGACTTAAGATAATTTAGTTTTAAATAATTTCGAGTTGTGTTAATTGAGAACAATCTAGTTTTAAATTGTGAACATATTTTTTGGGTTGGATTGATAATCTGAAGTTTATGTGCTTGAGACATTTGCTGGATTTTTTTGTTTGCAACTTTTGCATTGTCAATTGAATTATTAATTGAGTTTTCGTTATTAATTTAATTGTCAATTTGGTTTATCATCTTAATTGTTTAATTGGGTTGATAAATTATCTAGTTGTTCAATTGGATAATTGTAAACAAGATTTCTAAATTATTTTGGAATCAAAGGTGTTGGATTTTAATGAGTTTAACTAGTCACCACTTATTTCATTATGAATTTTCTAGTGGAATATGTGTTATTGAGCTTGAGGGTTTCCCAAGTTTAAATTAGGTAATTGAACCCATTAATTTTAATATCTCGTTAACCTCCCTTGGGTCTAATTAATTAATTTGGGCTAAGAAAGTCGACTCCATGCAATTCCTAAGTTGTCCCCTTCGTCATCATAACTGAATTAAATCATTTTATTTTCTTTTCTTTTAATCAATCTTTTTATTAGATTTTAATTATTCTCTCATAAGAAAACCCCCCAAAAATTGCATTCAAATTCATATAGATTAGTTTCATTCTCATATAGGTTTTAGAGTCAATTGCATTAGTACATTTAGTTAGTTAATTACATATAGGTAGTAGTGTTTTGCATTCTAGTTTAGGTCCATTGCATCTTTTGTCACTTGAAAATTAGTCCTAAAGAAAACTCACAGCTTGCTCCTTGGGAGAATGACCTAAGTTGACCCTAAACTGCATAATTAATTTAGGACCTAGTTTAATTGATCACTTTAACGACAAAAGTAGCATCGATCACTAACCTCCCAAGATTTTGACATACCTCTTTCTCCAATATATTTCTGAAATAAATATCATATCTAACCCTAAAACATGATATCTAAACTGACTTGGAAGATTAGAGATTACTCTAACATTTCTGCTATAACTACCGAAGAAATTACCAAAACTAAAGACTAAGAATCGAAGAACTTACTCAGGACTCCGCTACAACTTTCTCCAGAGCTTCTCCCTCAAACTTCTCTCTAGGATTGTTTGTGAATTGGTGAAGAATGAAGAGAAATGAAGGGGTCTATTTATAGAAAAAAACGATGGTATTTTGATAGTTCCTTTAAACTTTGTCTGGTCAGATTCTGACCGTTGGATTGCACTTTTTGAAACGGGCTGATTTGGGCCTTACACCTCACTATGATGACATCATCCTGAGTCATCAAAGTGATGTCATGCTTACATCATCTCTTGCTTTATATGCCTTTATCTGATAAAGTTCCCTGTTCGGTGTCCTAATCGCGTAATCTTGGGAAATCTCAAAATTCCGAGAGTAAGGTCCTGAAGATCTTTTCTTTCTCTTTCAAGATACTTGGGTTATCTAAATTTTTGATTTCATTAAGGACATTCCGTTGCCTGCCGAACATTTTCGGACAAACGCTGTCGGTTACGGAAATAACGTCTGCCGACGTCAACTTCTGGATCATAAATCACTGATTCATAAAAGGTTCTGGTCTTTACTAACTCATATCTAGATTTCAAGTTATAATTTATTTTCTATAGATCCTCATTTCTAATATCTGCCTTAATTTCACAAAATATCTTTTTGGCCTTATCTCATGATCACTCCGTCGGTTATGGAAATGACTTCGGAGACAGCCTACTTCGAGATAAAAATTCACTTGTCTATAATATACTCTGACTCTAGAAACTTAGTTCATGGTTTTCTAGGTAGGATTTTATTTCTATCCCTTCTCGTTTATCTTGTATATAATATCACAATTATAATATTATTTAATTACTAAATATCTTAGATATTTTTTCTTAATTTCCATTTTAATTTTTCTTTATTTTTCTTCATAATTTCGTTTATATATATATATTAATTAATTTCCACCTTTTTCTTTTTATCTTATGTCTAAACAATTAGCCATTAATTATCTAATTAATCACTTACTAATTTTTGACAATTTTCTTAATTAGTAATAATTATTATCTCACAACTATTTTACTGACATTGGTAATTTATGCACCATGCATAATATTAAAAATCATGGGGTCCAATATGGTCCCCATAATAATATCAGATTTTACCTCATCATTTTCTAAGGAAAATAATCTCATAAATTACCTAAATTAGAGACAACATACTTTCTAATTTTTAATACATATTTAGTTGCCTCTTAGGATTTTATCATAATTTTCTCAAGGTATTTTATAACCCATAAATATTTCAGGGACCTATTTGCAAATTATCTAACGTTTTAGGGACCTTTTTGCACATTATTTATTCTTAGGAGAAATTGTTCTAATAATAAGATAAATTCAATACAAGGTGTTTGAGACCTCATATTCACCTATTTCCAATAGGTATTATTTACTAAATTATGATACTTATCATAAGTAGGATTTTTAGGGTATTAATTCAAGTATCTGAGCGCATGGTACATAAGTTGAGTGGTAGTTATAGCTCTTCATATAATCCATTACTAGATCTGAAGGTGGCTCCTCAACATGGCATTACAAAAAATTATTGACAGAATTCCGTCAGTAATTTAATTTCTGATGGAAAACAGCCATCGCAAAAAAATCCGTGGCAGAAAACATCACTGAGAAAATTATCGATAGAATTCTGTCGGTAATTATGTCCCTAACCTGCTGAAGATTTTTTGTAGTGGTATAAGGCTACCATTAATAATGATCCAAGGAAAAAAAAAAAAAAAAAAAAACTCCTTATAGTACTGGTGTGATCAGGAATAAACTATCCTTGGTCAAAATCTATGGCTTCCACGCAAGACCCTTCATTTCATTTGAGATTTTTAGTCGACAAAGAAAGGAACATGGTGGTTGCCGCCGAAGCAAGTAGAGAACCTTCATTTGGAATAAAGTGAAGAGTTGTCCAACTCATTTGATAGCTTAAGCAAAGAATACATAATACTTCGGGGTGAGTTTTGGTTCAAAATGTAAAACTTCTTTATTTTTTTTTCATTATATTTCTTATATTTACCTTTTTTAAAAAATTAATTTGGCTAACTTATAAAATGATATATAATATAATATTATACATAAATATTTTAGAAAAATTATGTCATATTTTTTTGTAATCAATTAATTAATTTAGCTTATTTAATTTAAAAAAAACATTTTCAGCTTCATTATCCAAAAATCATAATGCTACTTAGCTTCACCGATTACCCTGAGACTTGTTATTATTGTTCAGATTTACAAGAGTCATGTATATACACTAAAATCGGACAAAAGTAGAGAATGTTGAGTAGTTTCCAAGTTATTATGGCTATCAGGTCAAGATGAAGAGTTGCTAAATGTCTGTGAAACTTTAGACACCAAATTTATTTTTGGGAAAATTGATTATAGGGCCTAAGGAAGCAAAATAATTACAAAAAAAGCCCAAGAAACATTCACATGCCAGGGCTTTTTCTGGCATTTTTTCAAAAAAAAGTGTACGGACATAATTGCTAATTGCTACAGATGTAGTTGTTAATTGCTACAGATGTAGTTGTTAAAATGTAGTTGTTAATTAGACTGATTTAGTTGTTAATGGGGACTGATATAGTTGTTAACCGCTACTGATGTAGTTGCTAACGTTTTTTGAAAAAATGTCAGAAAAGACCCTTTTCTGACATATGAATGTTTCTTGAGCCTTTTTTATAATTATTTTACTTCTTTGGGCCCTGTAATCAATTTTCCCTTTATTTTTGGTGTGTAAAAACATGTTTCCTTACTCTCCAATGAAACTGTTTCAAAACGTTCGTACAAGAGTATGACCTTTTAATTCCTTCCCCAAACGAAAAGCAAAACCAACAGAGAAGCCAGTCCCTATGAAGCAGCTGCTTCGTTTCCTTTCACTGTTTTCATTTGATCACAACCCCTTTTGGACTCAGCTCATTCCTTCCATTTGTGAGATCAGAATTTCCCATACAAGATATTCCCTCTTGTGACTGAACTATGGCTCCCGTGCAAAGCCCGTCCACATTGAAGCTTTTCGTGGACAGAGAAAAAAACAAAGTGGTTCTGGGTGAAGCAAGTGGAGATTTCATTGACGCTATCCTCAGTTTCTTAACCCTTCCTCTGGGAACCATAATTCGCCTTCAATCAGAAGCAGGGTCAGAAGCAGAGGTTGGTTGCATCAACAACCTCTACCGAAGTGTCAAAGATTTCAACACACAGGTGCGTAAAGTAGTATTACGATTGAATGTCCGATTTTTAAGAAACTAACTTTTATGAATGAAGCGAAATTTGTGTACGAATAGGTTTTTTGGAATGAGAACTGCCAGAATATTTTGCTAAATCCGCGTAATTCGTGCGACAAGCTTTGCAAAAACCTCAAATTCAAGGTAGATGACAGAGAGCCCCCCAAGGGTTTGATTTGTGGTTCTCGTAGACATCGTAAAGATAGAAGTAAGAAATGGGTAAGTACTTTTAAAGGAGTGAGTTGCTTATGTGGCAAACCGATGGACCAAGAGGTAGAGTTGTGGGGGGAGGAATATAAAAATCTCAAAGGAGATGGTGTTTTTGTTAGAGGCAAGGGGATATATTTGATCTTTGATGATTTAACCGTTATTCAGAATTCTGCATGTAAAACTAGTCACCAACTTGTCAAACTCGGCTACACTGACTTCACCAAGCTCACTGAAATCTCTCCAAACTTTGGCTTAAAGCAGGTAAATATTATTGTCGCCTTCACTCTGTTTGTATGAATGGAGAAATTAAAATGTAATCATTTAAGGAGCACGCCTAGCCGTCTTTGTTTCGGCCCTAGTTTAAGTATGCAGCTGTGTTAAATCCTTGTTAACAAAGCTTTGCTGTTCAACTCTAATAAGCGAGTAACGTTGGTTTGACCCCAAAAAAGTGATAAAAATTTAGTTGTTTCATTGAAAAATTCAACATATAACAGACAAGAGAATAAATAAAGAATTTATTATATTTATGTTGGTTTAAAGGTTTTAAGGAGTTGATCCCCTTTCTGATTGTTTAGAAGTTATTAACCTACTAGAGGATGGCATTATTCACCCCTTTAGTGATATAGTTCATGAAGCTAGGTTGTTAGTTTATAGGGTTTTGCATGTATTGATTAGTCATATGCCAAGAGACTTGATGAGGTGGTAGTGGATGAAGGAAACTTGTAATTTTTGTCCTTCTCTGGTTCTCTTCTTGAGTTAATGTATTTCAGCTTATACTGAAAAAAGCACTTATTCATAAAAAACCTCGGTTGAACTTGATGATGGATGTACTCACACATGCACATATGTGTGTTTTAGATTAAGGATTTGTTGAAGTGTGCCTTGATCTCCACATCTCCTCTTACTGACGTATTCTGCCGTCCAAATGCTGGTGGATCCGTGTCCTCTTTCACTCCCGTACCAGCTCCAAAAAATGTGCGCTGGGGCGGTCCTTCGTTTAATCTCTGTATAACAGTGAGCAAATCGAAGAACAATATCCTGTTTGCTGAAGCTGAGGAAGATTTTGCTGATTTTCTATTCAGCTTCCTTTCTATGCCTCTTGGATCTACCCTCAAGCTTTTAGATGGCTATGTCAATCTGGGATCTATGCATAATCTGTATGAAAGTGTGAAGGGTCTGAATCCGTGCTTCGGACGTTATCGTTATTCATGTCCTCCATTCTCTCCATTACTGGATCTGAAGGTGGCTTTTCAAAATGGCTGTAAAAAGCAGCCTTTAGGTGTCCTTGAAGAAAGCCCTTCTGACGATCATTTCTTCCGTTGGATTGCAAAGGACATGAAACTTTGTGAACCAAGATGTGCTGATGTAAGGAGAGAAGCTGAGGGATTTGTGAGGAGACCATCACTTTTTGCTGTAATGGATGATCTTCAAGTCACGCCATTGACATCTACTTCAAGCTTCTTGTTTCTGCAGGAATTGCAGGTCCCTTTAAATGATTTGGAAGAGCACCATGTGACAATTCAACAGACTGAGGTAAAAATCCACTCTTTGCTGATTTTTGGAAAATTATGCAATATTCATGACCGTGACATCAATTATTATTTGACATGGTTCAGGCATTGAATCTTCTGGGAGCATCATTGACATCCAAAGCTGCATTGACAAATGGGCTTTTCTACCTGGTGAAGAAGCGAAAGGAAGAAGCCTCAACCTGAACACTTTGTATCTGGTTCAAGCTTAGAGAAGGAGCATACTAGAAGAGTTCTGAAATAGATGTGCATGTTTAATACTGTGCCAGTTTTTGTAAACTTAATGAGTGAAAAAAATCTTGGTTAGATGTGCAAGAATCTTGTTCTGGTTAATTATTACAGTTTACTCCACAAAACTAGGACAGGAAAACCATCATATTGTGTATTTATTTTGAACAATCGTATCGTGTATTTATTAATGGTTGGATTGCTTAAACTTTTTTTTTTTTTGATATAAAAGAAGTTTTAGAAGGGTTCGATACCAATCCCCTACTAAGGTCAGGGCACGGCCCGGGGCTCTATGAGCACTTACTGAGGACTTACGAGATCGTTTACCAAAGGAGTCCCAGCGACGGCAGAGGGGATCGAACTCACGACTCAAGGGCCTAGTCTTGGATCCCTTATCATCTGTGCCAACTCTCATTGGCTAGATTGCTTAAACTTGTTTGTAACATTTTTCAAAATTTTAACTATGCACGTATTTCGGTATGGCTAGAATTCCAGAAACCAGCTGGTTAATGATCTATTTGTATCTTTCTTTACATGTATTTGTATATAATGTATCGTAATGTTTATCTACATAACTGCAGTGATCACCAAAAGAAGAAGAAGAAGAAGAAGAAATTCACGAAATTTCCACGCTTAAATTTCATAAAATGTGAATTTTAAAGCTAAATTTTAATGAAGAAGAAGAAGAAGGAAGAAGAGAAGAAATTCACGAAATTTCCACTCTTAAATCTCATAAAATGTGAATTTTAAAGCTAAATTTTAACAAATATGATGTTCCCTTGCTAAAGGTTCCATTGATGAATATTTAAATCTCTCAAGAAGAAGAAGAAATTCACAAAATTTCCACGCTTAAATTTCATAAAATGTGAATTTTAAAGCTAAATTTTAATGAAGAAGAGAAGAAATTCACGAAATTTCCACACTTAAATTTCATAAAATGTGAATTTTAAAGCTAAATTTTAATAAATATGATGTTCCCTTGCTAAAGGTTCCATTGATGAATATTTAAATCTCTCTTTTCTTTTCTTTTAGATAGTAATTAAAAACTATTAAATGACATTTCAATGCAAAGTAAGTGCATTGATGGTTTGATTAATTTGTGGAGAATAGATTTTGAGAAATCAGAACTTCCCACATCTAATGACATACATGTGTGACTGAACTATTATAGCTTCCATACAAGACCTATTGTCTCATTTGAGACTTTTCATCAACAAAGAAAGAAATATAGTGGTTGTGGCCGAAGTAAGTTGAGAGATTTCCTATACATTTTTTAACCCTTCATTTGGGAACCATCATTCAGCTTCTTTCCGACAAGCAAACTCATCAATCAGTAGATGTTAGTTGGATAAAGAGGATATTTAAAGGAAACAAATATACATAATCTTTTAGAAATAACTAAGTTCATTAGTATAATTAATATCTACAAATTATTTAGTTAACTCTTATAATTAGAATTACTTACTCCTATAATTAGGAGTGCATGGAGTACCCCAAAAAAAAAACTAACACAAAATGAGCAAAAGAACTTGTACAACGAATGAAATTTATAAAGTTCACCACGAATTTTGACAAAACTGTTATAATAAAATAAATATTACATTTCATGTTGTTAGATTTTTAAATAAAGACACCTTGGGATGAACATGTATCACATAAATGCCCGAGTAAAATTGGAATTTATTTCTTCTAGCGAAAAAAATAGAATATTACAATTACAAATATATGTAAATTCATACACAATTAGAATAACTGCATGCAACTGCCCTACTTCTTCAAAGCTTTTTGAACGCCTACTCTCCTCAAACCCTGCGTGGGACTTTTTATGGGTAGAATCTTGCTTTACATGCACATTTTTTTTTGTATATATAAAAATTTTAGGAAAGGGGTTGAGCTCACCCATAATTCAAGGGTAGGGCGCTTGGAGCTTAGTTCACAAGGAATATTGGCCAGAGAGTAGACATGTTTCTGCCTCTACCAGTGTTACCACTGCTTCCTAGACCCCTAGGATGTCTCCTTCGGTTTTATGTTTAAATATATTTTTGTTGCGTGAAAATAATATATAGTTTTTATTCATATTCCAATAGAAGGAGTAGATTCCATCATAGCAAAAGGTCCAGAAATGTATTTTTGTTGCGAATGAGTATTGTCGTTAAAATGATAACGTAAGATATGACTTATGAGAGATTCCCAAATTAAAAAGGTAATGAACTCCCCAGGGCTAAAATTTAAAAAGAGGGACTTGGTTGGTGAAGATTAGGGTTAAGGTGTAAAAATACACATGTGGTTTGGTCAAAGGAGCACCCAACATCAAATGCTTTTTTTAGATGCAAAAGTAACTATGTGGTTACAAAACAGGTGCAAAAGTCACACCCTCTGTTAAAAGAAAACTGACTCTGTTATCTGAAGCAGACGTAGCAGTGAGCTTCTAATTTCTCCATCAAAACACACTGCCACGTGTAATAATTCATCATCATCTTCACCTTTTTTGCTCAAATAATCATCTCACTGCAACTGAATGAGCGAAGCAAGAGCAATGATACACCGACATGGTGAAGGAATAAAGAAGAACTCGGACAACCAGTGGTCGGTGGTAACAACAGGTGGAAGCCGAGAAGATCTATGCTTTTCGCTTATTCGTTCGGCTCACATGTGATTTGCTCCCTTACAAAGTATGGCCCTTTGTTGAGACTGGGATTAATAAATCAACAAATAAAAACAAAAATTGTGGGTTCACACCCTCCAACATGTCGTCCCAGATATAGAGAGATTCATACACTTGGGACCACGACAACAACTGTGTATCGATCCCCCAAGTGCCGGCAGCGGCAACTGAAGTTGTGACCATTTTTATTATTTTTTCCTGATGTCTAATAAATGAAGTTGCAGGAAGGAAGGTGATAATGGGATTAGAGGGGGTTGGAGAGAAAAGATAATGGGGGGCACGAGAGAAGTAAGGGTCAAGATTAGGAGGTGTACCTGCTCTCAATGGTTTTTCGAAGATGACATTATGAGAAACAGATGCTCATCCATTCACAGTTGCCGCCGCTGGCACTTGGGGGATCGATACACAGTCGCCGTTGTGGTCCCAAGTGTATGAATCTCTCTATATCTGGGACGACATGTTGGAGGGTGTGAACCCACAATTTTTGTTTTTATTTGTTGATTTATTAATCCCAGTCTCAACGAAGGGCCATACTTTGTAAGGGAGCAAATCACATGTGAGCCGAACGAATAAGCGAAAAGCATAGATCTTCTCGGCTTCCACCCGTTGTTACCGCCGACCACTGGTTGTCCGAGTTCTTCTTTATTCCTTCACCATGTCGGTGTATCACTGCTCTTGCTTCGTTCATTCAGTTGCAGTGAGATGATTATTTGAGCAAAAAAGGTGAAGATGATGATGAATTATTACACATGGCAGTGTGTTTTGATGGAGAAATTAGAAGCTCACTGCCACGTCTGCTTCAGATAACGGAGTTAGTTTTCTTTTAACAGAGGGTGTGACTTTTGCACCTGTTTTGTAACCACATAATTACTTTTGCACCTAAAAAAAGTATTTGATGTTGGGCACTCCTTTGACTAAACCCCATATGTATTTTTGCACCTTAACTCTGAAGATTATAAAGAAGAAAGAGAATTGTTAAGAGGTACCAATATGTTCTCTCTTACAAGTTCCAACTTACAATCAATATGAAAGACAGGAAATAGTATTAAATATCACCCCAACAAACTCAATTATTGCGACTCTGACCCATTTTCCTTTTTTTTTTTTTTAAAAAAAAGAAAAACAACTGGCAAGATACAGTTGATTATATATATATATATATATATATATATATATATATTAAAAAAATAATTAAATTATTTTAAAATATTTATATTTATCATTTTTCTTTAAATTATTTAGCTAATTTATAAATTAATATATAATCTAATAATATAAAATATATGATATAATTAAGTTAGCTATTTAGATTTTTTAATTTTTAATTTTTAAAAATAATACCCCTCCAATCCTAATTATGAGACCACTTTCATAATACAAATTACACTATAAACATGCTCCTATAATTAAAATTGGAGGTAGTACTATTTTTCATATTTAATATTTCAAATTATGAATCAATTATCAATTAATGAAAAGCTCCTCCGGCAGGCATCAATAAATATGGTAATAGAAGAGAGTGATCGACACTCATGGTCGAGGATGTACAGTGTGCTAATATATTTTTTTAAACCGACGAAATTCAAGCCCGCCTCAAAAATAGAGCTGAAATCAGAGCCCACATGTCTACAAGGTTAGAACTAAAAAGGGCAGGCCTTCGAAGAAGCAAGATAATAAGGAAAATATTTTTTTTTTCCTACTAAGTTCGCCCCTGAGCGTATGAGTCAGGGCTGGAAGCTTTTTTTTTTTTTTTTTTTTTTACTTTTAAATATTTTTTCTGCATTTTTTCATAAAGAAATATAATTAGTGCATAACAATAATTAAAGTTTTAATTTAACTAATAAATGTTATCAACATTAAAGTCTAAACAATAAGCATTTTACAATAAATAAACACAATCACTAAGTCAAAATTAAAAGTAAATTATTGTCCATATACCACAATTACAAATAATTAATTAGTAGACTTGACAAAATTAAAAATACTTCTTATAAATACATTTTAAAAAGTATAAGTAGTCAAAAAAATATAATATAAGATATGAACAAAACAATCACTAGAAAATTAGTCAAAGAATACAAAATTAGTAAGAACACAAATATCTTTTATAAGTTTTTAATTTTTAGGTTCTTAACCCAAAATATTCTTATGAAACTTAATTCTAAAAAATGTAACAATTATTAAATATTTCCAATATCATTAACAAAATCTAAAAATCAATGACATTATAATCATATAAATAATTTGTTGGGTTAAGATGCAAAAATACACATGTGCTTTTTCCCGAAGAGCGTTCAGCACCAAGTGATTTTTTTAACTGCAAAAATACACACATGGTTACAAATTAAGTGCAAAAATATCGTTTGACCGTTAAATTTAACTTTTTTACTTTCAAATGTACAAAAATCCATATATGCTTTGGCAAAAAGAGTGCCTACCAACACCAATTGTTTTTTTTAATTTAATAATTTTATTTCAATTAAAGGAAAATTATTATTTTTCTAGGTATAATTCTTGAAAAGTCAAATTTTTTATTTTTATAATTTATTTTTTTAAAAAAATCCTTATTAAATTTTCTAATTAATAAATGAGTATTTATGCATTTACAATTTGATATTATAAATACTATATTTAATTAAAAATAATTTTAATTTTTTGATCTAACAAATTGAACTAGAAATTATTTAAATAATTTTTCAATCAATACTGAATAATATTATTTAATTTTTATTGCATTAAGAAATACGCAATATAAATGTTGGCACCTCTAAATGAGTTATTTTTATTTATATGTTGAATGAACATTAATCAAGAAATATTATAGACTTATAGTTATAAAGTTGACTTATAAATACTCATTTATCAATTATTAATTAGAAATTTAATAAATATTTTTATAAAAAAAGAAACTAAATTATGAAAATAAATTTTTTACCAATTTTACTCGTTGGATAAATCTTCATTCCAAAATGATAAATTAGAAGAAAAAATTTGACCTCCTAAGAACTATACATAGAGAAATAATAATTTTTCTTTAATTCAAATAAAATTATTAAATTTAAAAAAAAACTTGGTGTTGGACGCTCTTTTTACCAAACCACATATGTATTTTTGCACATTTGAAAGTAAAAAAAATTCAAACTTAACGGTTAAACAATATTTTTGCACTTAACTTGTAACCACGTGTGTACTTTTACACTTACAAAAAGCATTTGATGCTAAAAGTTCATTGGGAAAAAGCACATGTGTATTTTTTCACTTTCACCCCTAATTTTTTTTTTTAAAAAAAGCAAACAAGCCTAAAAAGGATAGACCTTTTAAACCCTTGACCCTACAAGACTGATCTTATCAGATCTGCTTTCACTTTTAAGAAAAAAATCTAAAACCCAACCTTTTTCTAGCTATACTCAAGAAGCTAAGCTGAAGCTTTTTTCATACAAGCATATCTTTGGTTTTTGGGAAAAAAAAATTCTTTTTTATTTAGTAGGGTTAAGGTGCAATTTTGCCAACAAACAATTGGCTCAGGAGCGTCCAGCACAAAAAACAATTAAGGGTATCTTAAATGCCAAAAAATAATTACAGAGGAGCGTCCAGCACAACGCCGTTAACTTGGGGCTAACGCCGTTTTCCGAATTCGCGCAAAAATTACAGAATAGGGCCCAGATGTTTATGGAATTATATTTAAGCCCTAAAAATTTTATTTTTTTAAAAATTTTAGTCCCTCCACGTATAGGGACTAGAGTGAAAATTATAAAAAAATTTTGGGGATGAAAGATAATTTTAAAAAACTTTGGGTTCTTTTCTGTAATTTTTGCGGGGCCATTCTTACCCCCAAAAATCCACCGCTCGTTACAGGCCTTTTTTCGGCTTTAGCCTGGCTTATTTGTGGCCTATTAAGGAGGCTTGTAATTTTAAAAATTTTGTAAGCAGCCTAACAAACCACAGGCCTCACCTCAAAACAAGCCTACTTCAAACACGGTGAAAACAGACCTACTTTAAACAGGTCGAAAACAAACCTACATCTAATAGCCTGTTTTAAGTAGGTCTGTTTTTTACCGTGTTTGAAGTAGGTCTGTTTTCACCGTGTTTGAAGTAGGCTTGTTTTGAGGTGAGGCCTGTGGTTTGTTAGGCTGCTTACAAAATTATTAAAATTACAGGCCTCCTCAATAAGTCACAGGTAGGAAAGGCTAAAGTCGGAAAAAAAGGCCTGTAACCAGCAGTGGATTTTGGGGGGTAAGGATGGCCCCGCAAAAATTACAGAAAAGCACCCAAAGTTTTAGAAAATTATCTTTCAACCCCAAATTTTTTATAATTTTCACTTTAGTCCCTGTATGTGGAGGGACTAAAATAAAAAATTTAAAATTTTTTTGGGCTTAAATATAATTTCATAAACATTTGGGTCCTATTATGTAATTTTTGCGCACGTGGAGGGACTAAAATAAAAAATTTTCTAATTTTTGGGGCTTAAATATAATTTCATAAACATCTGGGCCTTATTATATAATTTTTCTGCGAATTCAGAAAACGGCGTTAGCCCCAAGTTAACGGCGTTGTGCTAGACGCTCCTCTGTAATTGTTTCTTGGCATTTAAGACACCCTTAATTGTTTTTTGTGCTGGACGCTCCTGGGCCAATTGTTTGTTGGCAAAATTACACCTTAACCCTATTTAGTATTCTGTTTCAAAGTAACAAGGGCCTGCTTTTGATTTTGGTGAGCTATAAGAAGCAATTCACCTGCAACGAGTAGGTGTTTGTTTGGGTACTTTTAAAAAAAGTATTTTTTTTAACACTTATTTATAAGGCGAGACAAAATAACTTTCAGACGCTTATTTTATAAATCATAAAACTATTACTAAAAAATTAGAACAAAGGGCAACTGAGTAGAGATTATAAATTGATTTGGGAGATTTTCAAGAACAGGCCCATGACAGAATCAATGCTCTCTCTCTCTCTGTAATATCCCAAAATTTTAGGAATTTAAAATTGTAGTATTTTATGGAAAATTAGACATTTAATTTCCTTATGATATTTAAGTAATAATAATAATAATAATAAATAAGTTGATTAATCAAAATTAGGTTTTTTTTTTAAAAAAAAAAAAAGAGAAGAAGAAAACACAACAACAAGGCCTAACCCATTTCACTCTTGATCTAATATCTATTCTGCCAAGCACTCACAACCCATGATCCCATTGCAAACTTTCCATTATTCCCTCTAGGGCTCAGCAACGAGCGGGTGGGGCGGCCCCGTGACATAATTTGTATCCCGCCTGTTTATAATGCATGGGTAAACCCATACCCATGGCATAACCCGTTTAACCCGTGATAAATGGGTAGGGGGAAACACAGGTTGCTTTGGATGAGTACGGGTGACCCCGTGTATGTCTCAAATTTTTTAAAAAAATCGAAGAATCTCCACTAAAAAAAATCAGAAAACAAATAGATAGGAGACAATAAGATAAAAGAAAAAGAACAGATCTGAGATGGCATGGTAAGATGGAAAAAAAATGGGGGGCAAATCTGAGATGTCGAAAAGATGGAGGAAATATGAGATTCTCGAAGTCAACGGTGAGGTGTAGAGAAGTGGATTTAGAGTCAATGGCAGGATGTAGATAGTCGCAATGATTGACGACGTGAAGATCGGAGACGCTGGTGGTGTGCCGACGTGGGGAGACGCTGGGAGAGTGAGAATCTCCGACGATGAAATAAGTAGATGGTTGAGACTTGAGAGAATGACTGAATTGGAAAAGTTCTTGATAAGGTCATTAAGGCACCGCTTACCACAGCTCAAGGATGAGCAGAAGTTAGACATTTAGGGTCGGTTTTGTTAGGGATCAAGGGATTATGTTTGTAAATAAAAAAATAGAAAATATGAAAATTGTTAAAATTTCAAGTGGGTGCTTGCGGGAATCAAACAACGTTATATTGAAGCTTCCCAAGTTACCACGTTTGCCACTGAACCAAGTGAAGAATTGCATCAGTTGGTGAAATATTATTATTATTATTATATATATAAATTACGCATATAAAACAAACATGTGTGTGTGTGTAAACGAGTAACGGGCAAGCACGGATGCCCCGTGGTCTAACCCATACCCCACTTGTTTATTTTAAACGAGCACGGGTAACCCGTTACCCGTTATGGGTAGGGGCGGAGCCAGGATTTAGAGTTAATGGGTGCACAATTAATATAGGGGTTCGAGGGCAGCGCCCCTGAAATTTTTTTAAAGAAAAGTTTTAAATACATTAAGATTGTATCATTGACATTTTCTGGAAGGAAAAAAGTTTGACAAGATTAAAGAACATGTTGGAACTTCGAACCTATAAGAAATCAAAGAATGAAGAATTATAATAATTAGAAGGTGGGCAAGCAAACCAAAATGCTTGCTTCATCTTCAATTCATCATAGACGAAAACCACAAGGTGGGGTATTACCTTTAGATATTTATTTATATCAGCCTTCATCTGTTTAGCCTTGAGTGTTGCATCAACCTCCAAAAAGATTCGAGAGGATAAAGTTATTTCTTGAAGCAAATCAATTTGCAAAGGAAAGCAGAAAAGGAAGCTGTGTCATGCCAATATTCAATATAAATAAGACTTATTATCATGTTTTCACCATAGAGCAAAGGAATAAGAGAAGGATAGTTACAAACCGGCACTCCAACTTTAGCATGCCTCAAAAAAGGTCATTCACTAGAAAGCACGACACTTTCAATAGGTTCAATACCAAACACCTACATAAAGGGGAAAGGGGAAAAATCACCATAAAGCAAAGGAATAAGAGAAGGATAGTTACAAACCGACACTCCAACTTCAACATGCCTCAAAAAAGGCTATCCACTAGAGAACACCACACTTTCAATAGGTTCAACATCAAACACCTACATAAAGAAGAAAAGGGGAAAAAAAAAGGTAAAAGAGAAAATAGAGGTTTGAATTGGCAACCTTAAGCTAAAGATATGAAGTCTTAACCAACTATACTATCCATACATATTGTTACTAAATTCTCTCAATATATATATATATATATATATATATATATATATATATATATATATATTTTTATGGGTTTTTTTTTGCTCAGATTTTTATGGGTTCACTTGCCCTCATTAAAACATAGGTAGCTCCACCCTTAGTTATGGGTCCAATATGGGCGGGTTTAAAACGGGTAAAATAGCACGGGTTGCAAGCGGGTAGCGGTCCTTTACTCATCACAGCCCCAACATGTAGCAATAGGAATGTGTGTGTGTGTGTAAGCCCAACATGCAATCTGTATAAATATCCATTCAGCCCACTCTATGCAAAAAACCAGTCTGCCCATCCTCTCATTCACATAACCACAGCCTCGCCAAGAAGCTAGAGCAGAGAAATATACCAGTTGAAACACGTAAAACACCAGGCAACTATATTAGCAATCTCAGCACCGCTTAACTCACAGACGCAAGATCCAAAAGCAATGCAAGAATAGGGATGCAAACCAGAACGCCATGCTTTTTCAGATGTTCTCATACGTCTCGAGCCTCCCATATGTTTCTTCTCGGATCAGACCTTTGACTATTATATATAAATAGACAACACCCTTTGATTTATTTACCCTCAGAGGTGATCAGCGCTGAGAGTATCCAAGAAAGAGTCAAAACAGTGAGGTTTAGAACGAAAAGAGAGAGAGTTTGAGAGAGAGAGAGTGGATCTATCTTCCCCTGTTCCAACGTTGCTGAAACAGAGGTGAAATCCAGCACCATTGTAAGTTTGTTATCATCGTTTTTCTGGTTTTTGCTGTCATGAGAATAGATATATATATTTATGGGGGCTGTTAGCGTCAGCGTATGTGTATAACTTCAAGTTACTGTTATCCTAAATTTTAGATTTTAGGATTTAAGCATTAATTATGGAGAATTTGGCCTTAAAGAATTTTAAAATTTTAAATTTTAAATTAAGGCATACTTTCCTAAAATTTAGGAGATTATTAGGAAATAAATTTTGGATCAAAATATTTTGGAGAAGATATTTTATGGCCCAAAATAATTATTAGAAATTAGGATTTATTTTCTTTAAAAATAAAATCATGAAAAATAATTACAAGAGAGAATGTTGAAAAATAAGAATTCAAATATACAATAATTGCAATTAAATCTAATTACAATTCATATTGTTTAGTTTAAAATAAAGTAAAAATAAGAATGAAGCCAACTATATTCTATTGTTTTTGTTTGCCAACACATCCAGCAACAATAAGGAATTCATTTATCAGCCCATGCAGACCCATTTGACCAGCCTCCTCACAATGTATCAGCAATGAAACACGCATAGAAAAAAAAGAAAAGAAAAGAGAAGAACCTGAAACAGACCAAGTATTAAGCCCATAACGTGGATTCTTTATTTCTTCATCTTGGCCCAACTCGTGCAACCCAATATTCAAATCAAAACCCACGAAGCATTCCATCCCATTTAATCAATTCCTTCGGCCAGCAGTGATCAGCAACACGTAGAGCAGCAAAAGATCAAGCATAATCAGAGAGCAGCGTTTTTCACGGTCAAACAAATCTCATGGCAGACGCAATATACCAGAGCACCATACCTTCAGCTTCCCTCGAGCCATGTGTTTATATTTTTCCAGTTAATACCTCTGGTCTTTGCCTCTTGATCAGGCTCTATATATATGTATCCCTCTTTCATTCATTTTTGGGTCTGCACAAAAACCAGAGACAGCGTGATCACAGTCCGAGAGAGAGTGAAACAGAAGGAAAGCGTGGAAGAAAAACACAGGGAGAGCCGAGAGTGTGAGAGCCGTGGATAGTGAGAGGAAGCTGAAACCTTTTGCCCTGTTCATTGACGCTGAAACAGAGGAAGAGGAGCAGTATTTTGATTTAAGCATCAAAGGTGACTTTCTTATTTCTTTCCTCTCGTGTTCTGTCACAATCTCGCGTAGGATGATATTTAAGGGATCTGAAAATAATACTTGCTGAAAACAAAAGAGAAACAGAGAAAGGAAACGCATAAGTAAGGTGATATAGATACATATATATATTGGAACTGTCATGTCTTCTTCCAGCTATGGTTATACGTTGCTGTCATAGTAAATGGAAGAAGCTTGCTGAAGTTTCTTTGCCTTGCTGTCATGTAGAAGGAAAGAAAAAGAATGCTAGACGTGATATGCTTAGTGTATGCGAGCTGCATGAAAGTGTGTGTGTGTGTGTACATCATTACTTAGTTCAAAAAGAATGAAAACTGAAAACCAAAAAGAGAAAAAGAAGAAAACGCATGAGTATATATATGTGTCGGCATGTGTTTTAATTTTGAGAAAGAGAGAACCTTAGTTACTTAAAAAATGTTTAATTGTCCATGAATCAATGTTTTAGGGCTGACCAAAGTATGACGGAATTTGAGTAAACAAATGCCACTGTTTTTCTAGAAAATTAACATGGAAGGTCAATTCGATAAATATAAAAGAGGTGCTATCATGTGGGTATGTCATTTACAAATTGAAGATTTATGACGATGTTGGTTTGCTGAAACTAAAGAGGAACACAGACACACACACATTGTAGCAACTACAAATACATATAAAAAGATGTGTATATACGAGTTGTTTGAACAATATGAGATTCAATTTTGTGAATAAAAAAAAAATGACAAAAAACTTAGTGTTCTGAGATAAAGGAAGAGAGAGTAAATGTCATAAACCATAATCACACTAAGATTATGTTCAAAAAGGTTCTGTTTTGAATAAGTGTCTTACCTATATATAAACTGGGTTAAATACATTTAAATGATGGTGGAATTGATGCTTGATGAACTAAATAGTTAAAGCTTGAAATTGAAGTATGAGTTGTTGTTTTAAGGTTTCTACATGTTGGTTTCGGTGATTATAAACTCCTAGATTAAAGTGGGAGAAAAGCCTCTAGGAGTTTAAGTAAATCGAATAATAATGATGATGATAATAAATTATTATCATTAGAAAAGGGAATAAATGAGAATGATTAATTAATAATCGATGAGGATTATTATTAATTAATAAAAAGTAAAGGAAATATATGAGGAGTATTTTTGTATTGATTAGTAATTAATAAGAGTTTAAATTAATTAAGGGGTGACAATCATAATAAATGAGGAATTATTATTATTATTTGGATTAATAATAATAATAACAACAACAGACAATGTTATTATTATTGAGAAGAGTGATAATGACAAATAATAAATGGGGAATTATTATTATTATTTGGAATAATAATAATAACAATAATAATAATGATAATAACAATAATAATAAAATTATTATTGTTAGGGAAATGTAGGGGATTAATAATTATTATTAATCCTTTAAACTAATTCACATAATAGGTTTATTTGCGATTCGAGTAAGTGACCAGCAACTTCAGTCAAGAGAAAAAGGAAGATTTGTGATATTTATATATTTTAGGAAGCCACAAGAAATATTAAAAGTTATATAGTAATTAGTATTTATTTAAAGTGTCAATATTAGGTTAGTTAATTGGGATAGTTTTAGGGAGTTAAAATTAAATTAATTCTCAGTAACTTGCTTATTAAAAGTATCCTTAGTTATTATTAGCAATTTATATATTTTAGTACGTAGAGTTTTTGATAAATTAATAATGGTTAATAAATTGATTTTGATAGATTAAATTGTGGAATGTATTGAGCTCTCAGTTTAAGAGCAGAGTGATAGTAATTAGCTTGGGCGAGAGGTAATCACTTTCCACTTGTTATGTTATTAATATGCTCCTTATGCTTATTTTTCTGAACTGATTATGCATGTTTTAAATAAAGTTTGCCACGTGGAATTTTTATGAGTTGAAATACATGCATTCAAATGAATTGGAAACAGATATATGATGACATGACTATTGTGAATATTCTGGAAATTCCCCTATTAAATTATTATGATAATTTTGAGATGGGAAGAGTAGGGAGAAGATGAAAAGGTTATTTCCACCACGTGATGAAGCCTCCATCGATGCATAATGATTGGCTTTTGATTATCCCACCAGAGTGATGAGACTTGCCCACCAAAGTGATGAGTTTACGACGCCTCACTAGGGTAAAGTGGGGAAAAGACTCATGGTTTGGGGCAGGTGCTCTAAGGATTTTGGCCAGTCCTCATCACTTGACCGGTGAGCCGTTGAGTAACCAGTAACATGGGTATAACTTAGCCCATGGGTCTAGTTGGAGGAAATAAGGCGGTTCGGTTGGATTGATTGGGAGGGAATTGAGTTCAAAAAAATTTGAGACACCCAGTTATGATACAACGTTATAATGTGATATTTTATGAAGAGAATGTTGATGAATTGTTTTAATTTGAATTACATTGTTTTATTCCACTTGGCACCTCACTAGCACATGTTAATATTCATAATGAGCTGGACTGATGATTACAATATTTTCTCCCACGTTATAGCTCATGTCCGAGTCCATCAGGGAATGCCTTAGAAACTTAGACTACTCAATTAAAAGTAGAGTTTCTGTCTCTTTTGGTTTATGCTAGATAATTGTATATTGCCACGTTAGGACTTACCATGCATACTCTGATAAAATTTTAAATTTTTCGTAAATTTTGAGGCACAATTAGGTTAATGACTTAGCTAAATATGATTATTTTATTAGTTCAACGTGGTTGTTTCAGTGGCCAAAGATTTGAAGCTTCAATTCTTTTTAGGGGTCTATTTCTTACTCAGTTATAGTACATAGGAAGGATATTATAAATTCTAATAACAGCTGAACGTGGAAGCATGACGTACTCAGCCTAGAAAATTCATTGGTTCTAATTATAACCAATACAAACAGTATGATTTTCGTCAATTAACACTAATAGCTAGCCTAGATGTGGGTGTTTATATATATATATATATTGCATCACTATAGATATTTTTTTGCCGTTAGCGTCTCTGTATGTTGAATATATTTATATATATTATGATGCCTTGCGTGATTTGTGTCTATGCTTCATAAGGGTCTGTGTGTGGTCATATATATGCTAAAACACTACTGAATGAATATATATTAATGGTGTGGACTTGCTGTCATGAATCCTGGTTTTGTATCCATTAATGTATAGTATATTAATTTTATCAAATGCATGCCTTGCGTCATTTATGCCTTGTGTGAGTATTTTCTATATACATATAAGACCCAAAAAAGAAAAAGAAAAAGAAAAAGAAAGAGGGATGCTAATATAACTTTTATATATATATATATATATATATATATATATATATATATATATATATATATAAGACAAGGAATAAATAATAATATTTATATATATTTTCATATGATAATAAAAAATGCAACGCGCACACACAGCATATTATACACACATGTAATAAAGCAATTGTAATATATATATATATATATATATATATATATATATATATATATATATAAAGAAATATGTGTAAAAGCTTATTATTCGTGTGTGCGCGTTCGCACGCGTGTGTGTTTTGCCCAGAAAACTAAGAGGAGAGCTATTATCATGATATAGTTTCTTTTCAAAAAGAGTTGTCTTTAATTAGTTTTTTTCAAAAGTTATTCCCCTTTTTTTAAAACTAAAAACTGAATGTCACTCTTTTTTTTTTTTTAATTTCCTTGAAAATATAAGCAACTTCATGAATTGGCAAAAAATAAAACAAACGATTACATGAACAAACTGAAAATTTTCAAAAAAACAATAATAATTAATTAACAAACCACCAAACTGTATCTTATTAAGTGAACAGTAGTCAAAAAGTTGTGTTTAAAATATTCATTGTGATTTTTATTATAAGTCACTAACTATTAATTCTAATATATTAATAAAAACAGTTAAAATTATTAAAATTATCTTAGAATTCAAGTGATTTCTAATACATAACTCTTATGAAGTACACTAAACTCAAATATCATTTTAATTATTACTTTCTCCCACTACTCTTATTAAATATAAGCAGACATAACAAAATAAATTAAATGTTACTTAGAAACTCAAGAGTGTCTTATAAAATGGAACATTAATACTTGTTAGTTGTTATTTTATTCTTTTTTAAATAAGGAAAAGAGGGAGTATAAGTCATTTGCATGGTAATAAATAATGTTTTGTCAATTTTAACTTTATTCACTTTTAGTTGAACACATAAAAAAAGAGAGTAGAGAGATAAAAAGATGTAAGAGAAAATGTAGCCATCCAATGAGAGCAAATATATAAATAAAAACTTACCAATATAATATATATATATATATATATATATATATATATGGGATTAATGTTTCTCATATTGTAGGAAAAAAATTATCTCATGTCTCACACATACACATTTTAATTTGTGAGGATGGGATACGAGTTATAGTTACAATAGTAATAACAAGTTACTCATTACTCACACACACACATTTTAATTTGTGAGGATGAGATACGAGTTATAGTTACAATAGTAATAATAAGTTACTCATTACTCTGTCTCTTATAATATCCTACTACAACAACTACTGCAACTAGAGCCGTCAAAACGAGCCAGGCCTATCGGGCCGGCCCGTTTAAACCCTGATTTTTTAAGGGCTGGGCTTGAAAAATGGACGAGATATTTAAAATTAGCCCTGAAGGGATGGCCTTGATAGGTTCCGGGTTTAAACGGGTTGGCCCTGAAGGGCCTCGGGCCAGCCCTGTAGGCCCTTTTCATTGTAGCTTTTTCTTTTTTTCGTTTTTAAATTTATTAATTTATATATATATTTTGTATTTGTTATAGAATTATTTATCCATTTGACTACAAATATATAATAATTACACTCTAATTTTAGGATTTGATTTATTATTTGTTGCAAATAAAAATTATGGATGTGTTCATGATACGGGAGAAGAATTTCATGATATTCTTACTCATGAGCTAGAGGCTACTACTTAAAGTGAAAAACAATCAAATGTTGTTAAAATCAATGATAGTGACGAAGATGACGACAATAATAGTCATCATACTAATGTCGTTTAGTGATATGCTTTTTATGTTTTATGTGAGTTATTTGTGAACATAGTTTGCTTTTGATTATGAATTAGTGACTGTGTTTATTTATTGAATGATTCGTGTTGTAATTTACTAATTATATTTATAAAAAAAAAAGTGGAGGAAAAATAGTTAAAATTTGGAATAGTAATTTTCGGGCCCTGCAGGCCACCCCTAACCCTGATTCTTTTAGGCCGGGCTTTAAAAAATAGATGTTTTTCTTATTTCAGGCCCTAGAGGGTCGGCCCTAGCCCTTTACGGGTCGACCTTGGAGAGTCAAGCCGGCCTTGATTGATAGCTCTAACTGCAACACGCTTTCTCTATATAGGCACTTCGTTTTCTTCACTCCCTCCATCACTTGCTTTGTCTGTCCTCTCTCTCCTTCGTTTCAGTCTTTCAGATTTTTCCGAGTCATCGGAATCTCACCGGACAAATATAATGCTACTTCCGTCCTTCGTTTCTTCTTCTTCTTGATAAATGGTATCTTCTGCTTGGCTTGCGTTACAATATTTCTAAGCTATTTATGCTTCTGGGTTCTGCAATTTAGCCTTTTCTTTGGTAACATTTTCACCTAAAACTCTTCTTCAGTCTCTCTTCATTCCTGCGGTTTTTAAAAGCCGTTAAGCACATTTCTTTCTCAACCATTTAAATTCATAATTTTTTTTCCAGGACTGTGATTAAGGTAAAGTTTAAAGAGGAAAAAACATAGTAAACTTACAGTCAGAGCAAGCACATTTTCTTACCCTACTCTATCATTTCTCAAAGCACACCCTAAACCCTAGCAATGGTGGCTCACATGATCTCCCTCCTCCTCACAGATTCCCTCTCTTCCAAAGCCTGAAGCTCTCACCACATCCAGGTTCATATAACTCAGAAAAATCTGAGTCATATTTCGAATGCTAGTTTATTTTAATCATTGAACTAAGATGCTCGATATATACTAGTCCAATTAAATCAATAAGAATAGGCGATACTAGGAAAAGAAATTAGATTTAAAAGTGTCATTGAGGGAAAAAAATAATAAAATATGAAAAACAAAGATAAATTAATAAATTATTAGATTAAATTGCAATAAGGGATGAATTGTGGGAAAGATAAAAAAGGCATATATATTATCCATACGTAACTCAAAATTTACCCACACACACTTGCAATTTAACTAAATTTGAAGAAATATTAAATTCACATACTTGCAATTTAGCTAAAGTTGATGAAATATTAGATTCAGGGAGGAAGCTAGCTTTGAATACTGTCTCATTTCATTGTGATCCTTATTGTTTTAAAATTATCATACGTTCTAAGCTTTGAATTGGAGGTGAATGTTTGATTGCTCTTTAAGATGGTAAGAGGGTTTACCATAATAAGGATGATTACTAAAAAATTGGTAATCCCACTTCATCTTTCCATTATGAATACTCATTAGCACCCTATTAATTGTATGATTTAAAAAGTCTAATTGATCATTCAGTTCCTTTTTTTTTTCACTTGTCTCATTTCACCCACAACATCGTGCCACAATTGGCCATGGCCACTGCCACTGCCACTATATCCTCTTCAACCGTTGTCATTGTCATCACTTGCCACCACCGCCACTACATCACCATTACCATCACCTTCACCACCACAACTAGCTTTTGCCATTGGACAATCCTTGATGTGACAGTTATGATGAGGCAATGTGACAACTTTTAACTATTTTTTCTATAAAGATTATATTAAGGACAAAATAGACTTTGCATGATGTATTAATTTTAAATATTATTAAAAAAATAACACATTGCACCATAAGTAAAAATCAAACCAAATATTAATTCTGTAATTAATATTGCATTACATTATCATTGTATAACATTACATTGCACTGCAAGATATAATAGAATCGAACCAAACAGCCCTTCATGGAGACGAGTTAAAATAAGAGAAAAAAGTTTCAAACGACTTGATTATATGGAAGGGATCTTTAATTTCTTTGTGCCACATTAAAGATCATAGAAAGTGACATCTAAAAAAAAGTAAGGGAAAAATACAAAAAAAGAACTTTGAAATTGTAAAATCTCAAATTAAGTTTATTATCAAAAGTTGATAAGGAAATGATAAAATTTGATAAGCAATTCACAACTTATTTTTTAGAAATTACATTTTTTATATTGCAATTTCAAATTTCTTTTTCTCAAAAAATAAGGAAAATTTCATTGCACCCCTCTCTATAGCCATTTAATATCAAAAAGCCCGGAAACTTTTTAAAGCTTTCTTCATTACACCGCTTAGGACTAAGCAGAAATTAAGTTTTTTTGGGCTTAAAAGACATTTATGTCCTTATCTTATAAATTCACACATGTCTTGTAAATATGTGTATAATTTAATTTGCAAATTCTCACATGTATCTTGTAAATAGCATGTATTCTTGTGAATATGTTTTTTTGTCTTGTACATGGTTGAGATGGTCTTGTAAATTCACTTACTTATCTTATAAATAATCATATTTGACTTGTAAAGTAAGGCACAATTGTTTTTTCACCCACAAAATTTAATTTCAAGTTAATCTGAAGAGGAGTGGTGGAATTTAAGAAAGTTTTGAGGGCTAGCTATTTGATATTAAATGGCTATAGAGAGGGGAGGGAAAATATTATATATATATATATATATATATATATATATATATATATATATATATAAAGTTACATATCCAAGAAAATCCACGGACTAATAAATAAGTGAAATGCCCAAAAACAAAATCCAAATCCAAATCTATAATTGTGTGACTGAACTATTATGGCTTCCATGCAAGACCTATCGTCTCCTTTGAGACTTTTCATCCGCAAGGAAAGAAACAAAGTGGTTGTGGCGGAAGCAATTGGAGAGATTTCGTAAGCACTCTCCCCAGTTTCTTATACCCTTTCTTTGGGAACAAATTCGGCTTATCAATTTCATACAAGTGCATGTGTTTTAGATTATGGACTTGTTGAAGCTGGGCCTTGATCTACAAATCTCCTCTCAATGATGTATTCTTGACTTGGGAAAATGCTGGATCTCACCCCATGTCCATTTTGAGGCCCATACAAGCTCCATAAAATGAGCTGGGAGTGATTTTTTTTTTTTAATATTCTCATCCAACATCGTTGTTTGGAGTTTATAGTTGTTCTTCTCAAAACAAGTATCTCTTCAATGACTCAAACTCGAGACCAAGAGAAATTTAGCAAGGCTTACAGTGTTAGACTAACTCTATATTGGTGTCTGAGACTATATTGGTGCCTGAGAGTATTCTTCATTAACGGTGAGCGAACCAAAGAGCAAAGTCCTATATGCAGAAGCCACATGAGATTTTGCTGATTTTCTATTCAGCCTTTTCATCATGCCTATTGGATCAATTCTCAAGATTTTGGGGGCCAATAATTTTAAGCTGTGATCTCTACATAATATTTACAAAAGTATCATGGGTTTGAGCACATGGTACACAAGTTAGAGTGGTAATATGGTCTTTTGCTTTTTTTTTTCCCACTCATTTTACCACCATTTTCAACTTATCAAAAATAAAATTTTCCATCAAACCATTTTTTATTCCGTACCAATATAATTTTTCCTTGAACCCGTTTTCCTTTCCATGATTATCAATTCTTTGCAACAAATACACCTTAATATATGCTCTGCAACTCTTCCATCTTCCAATACCACTGTAACTTCTCTCTTACATTTATTTTATTTTAGAATCTCAACAATCTCTTTATTTATAATTTAAATTTAAATTTAAATTTAAGAAGGCCATTTGAGTTTTACAAAATATACTTGAACTCTTTCTCTTTTCTCATCCATTTAAAAATTTTAGGACAATATCATTTAGAATGTAATTAAGAAAAATAATATCAGAAAAGTTTCTATTGAAAATTTTGCCCTTAAAGTATTTTTCATAACTATTTTTCATATTGTCATCCAAATTTATGATATTTTATGTCAAATTAGCCTTGTGATTGAACTTCTTATAGATATTTCAATCAAGGAGTGATTCCTCGTACAAATGACTAAATATGATATTTAAAAGAAACAAATATACATAATCTTTTAAAAAATCACTAAATTAATTAATGTAATTAATATCTACAAATGAGTTATCTAACTCTTATAATTAGAACTACTAACTCCTATAATTAGGATTGCAAGGAGTACAAACTAACACACACAAAAGAAGTAAAAGAAGTTGTACAACAAATGGAATATATATATTTATAAAGTTCAACAGGAATTTTGACAAAAGTGTTATAATAAAATAAATATTACATTTCATGTTGTTAGATTTTAAAATAAAGACGCCTTGGGATGAACATGTATCACAAACATGCCCGAGTAAAAATGGAATCTATTTATTCTAGCACAAAAAATAGAACATTACAATTACAAATATATGTAAATTCATACATAATTAGAATAACTTGCATGCAACTGCCCTGCTTCTTCAAAGCTTTTCGAACGCTTTCTCTCCTCAAACCCTACAGGAGACTCTATATATGTGTACAATCTTGCTTTGTTCAACATGTTGCTTATGCAAATTTCATGTTTAAATTTATTTTGCTGCATGAAAAGAATATTTTTATTCATATGATTAATAAAATGAGATTAACAAATTTCAGCTATCAGTAGATGGAAAAAGAATCTACACCATTAATAGAAGGAGTAGATCCCATCATTGCAAAAGGTCCGGAAATGTATTTTGCTATACAAGTTGACACTCCACATAATTCCATCGCAAATTGTGATGAAAAACCATTCCGTCACAAAGTTTTACGGCGATGGAAATCAAATTCTGTTATAATTTATGAAGGAAAAAAATTCTGTCACAAAATTTTAAGATTGAAAATAATTTCTGTCACAAATTGTGAAAAACAAATTTTATCACAATTTATGATGGAAAAACCATCCTGTCACAAAATTTTACTGTAGAAAACAAATTCCATAGTAAATTCGCAAAATTCTATGATGAAAAACTATTTGGTGGCAAAACTTTGTCTCAACTCTCAAGTCTCACCTACTCTCTCTGGACTGCTACTCTCAAAGCTTACTTCTTGAGAGACTTACTCTTTCCTTCTGCCCTAGCGATAGTCTCCGTCTCTCCTTCTGCCCTAGTGATAGTCTCCGTTTGGTCGTTGGGAAGAGATCATCAGTGGGGAAAACGTTGCCGTCTCGGGGGGTTGTGACGAAAATGGAGCTGTACAGTTTCAGGATTCAGTTGATACTTCTTATTCTTCATTTTTGAAATTCGATGGAAGCATGGCGATTCATGGCAGTAAGTATCGTTGGATCTATTAATATTCCAAGTCAAATTCACTGGTACAAGCTTTTATGGCTTAGGGAATTTCTGTGTCAATGGATGTTTTTGTAACTGTATTCTACATACTTTACTCTTCTCTTTTCAAATTTGGAAATCTGCTTTGTAGATCCAATCCGATCAGTCGAGAACATTGATCTCTAGAGGAAACAAGAAGACTACTACAGTGCTCTGTTTACAAAGAGTTCAATCACTCTCGTCTTCTCCAACAATGAAATCTCTTATTTCGGTTCTTATAATTGCCGCCATCATTGCGTTCTCAGAGGCCAACCCTACAACATTTCCTCAACCCCAAGCTCTAGAATCCTTCAAGCTCAATGAAACCTTGAATCAGGTGTGTAATAACTAACAACCCTTTTCTTTTCTTCTTCTTTTGAGAAGTTACTTTTCTATCAGATAATAAAGTATTTGTTATGTATTTAGGTTTAGAAAGAATAGAAGAAGAGATTAGAGATCAAGAAGAAGAAGAGACTAGAAGAGAGCTCCTAGGCTCTCACAATTCTATTATTGCAAAGCCATGTCAAATCTGAAATCTACAATGGGAGGGTGGGCTATTTATAATACTATACCCTCCTTCAAATCCTAACTAATTCTAGCTTATGATTTATGACTAATTACCCTACTAACACTAACTATCTAGTTTACAATTAGGTCCCTAAATGCATATTATTATCTTTACATATCAATACCCCTCCCCCAAAACATCCTTGCCCTCAAGGATGATTGACTACAAAACTGACCCTAAAAATATAAAGCTGAAACAACAACAACACAAGCTTCATAAGCTTCTAATTCTGAAAAAAAAAACTTTTACTGATCTAAAAATCTATTGCTTGAATCATGTAGAAATTTGTCTTCAATACTGCTGCACATAGGAACAATTCACTTGTTGGATTCTGAGCCAAATGGAAATAATTGGTGCAAGGCTGAACCAAAAAGCATTTTAATAAGCTCTCCCCTAAACCAAAATTGTATCAAAAAAAGTGTAGGAATAAGGCAGATTTGAACAAAAGGAGGCCACTTGAAATTGATCCATGAGTGAAAACACTTTAGGCCCTTGCCTTTATTGCTATAGTCAAAGCCCATTTGGCCATTGAGCATGAACAACCTACATGCATCTTCCAAATATCTTTGACAGCCATTGAAAAAGGTAATCAGTTGTGCGGGTGACAAATCAAAATACTTGTCCTGCTCATTTAGAAAAATGTAAACCAGCTGTGAAATTTTTTTTGACTTTTCAACTTGATCTTTGCTCAGCCATGTAGCTCCTGGGACAAGAGATTTTTGTTCAGAATAGTTCTCAGCTTGCCCTGTTACTCTTTCAATTTGTATAGACTCATGAAATGAAGAGGGAACAACAAATAGAGACGGTGCTGAAACCCAAGAGCCTTGTGGCAGCAAAGCTTCAGGGTGCACTTCTTGAGTATTATGCTTTTCTGGACAAGCAGAAGTGATTTTTGCATCATTCCTTGGTAATACAGAATCAGACTTGGAAGAAATTGGAAGAACACAACCCAAACTTGACACTCCGCTTGTTTCTTTTATTTCGGTACATTCGTTGGTGGAATCTAAACAAGACCCACCACCTTCTTGGGCCTCATAAGCTTCTTGGGGATCGTTCTTGAAAAATTGATATTCCAACTCTTTTCTTGCTTGCTCCGCTTCCTTAGCTTGCCATTGCAAGTATAATTCTTCCAATCGAGCGATAGAACAAGCCCCACGCATGGTTTTTGGTTGAAAGAATTTGACTGAGTCACGGAGTTCTTCTTTCAATCCAACCACATATGCTTCAACAAGGTACTCTTCTGACATATAGAGCTGGAGATGTGATCTTTTGACATCTTCATCAAAAACTTCATTATACTCCTTCACATTGCCACGCTGGCAAGGCCACCGCTGGCTGCGACGGAATGCTGGGAATGAAGAGGAAACCATGTTTCTGGACAATCAGAAAAACAGAAGAACAGAACTAGAAATGAAGAAGCACAAAACTTGTTGGTGGTGTCTTGATGAGTTCTTGATGGTTTCTTGTTGTTTTAATGGATGGCAGAACCAGAAACCATCCTAGAAACAGAATCAAACCAAAAAAACAGAACCAGTCTTGAAAACAGAACCAAAACAGAGAGATACAGAAACCAAGAATTGAAGATGACAGACCAAGAAAATAGAAGAAACAAACCCAGAATGCAAGACTGAATTCAAGATTAGCAACAAAACCCAGCCACTATCTCTTGATGGTTTTCTTGAAGCTTTCTTGATGAGCAATTGAGTTCTTGTTGAATCTTGTTCTGATGCACTGCTGATTATACCGACATTCACCCCAGAACCAGAACTCAATTCCTTGTATACAGCTGCAGATTCGAATTCTTGTTGCAATGGCAGACAGAATCCAAATCGTGTTTCTCTTTTTTTTTTTCTTTTGGTCCACTGTCAGAACAAAGACAGCAGAACAGACGTGTCGAACCAGAATTGAAATAGAACAGACGCATAGAACAGAAGAGAACAGAGAACAGAACAGCAGAAGAAGGCGGAAAATTGTAACCTCTGATACCACTGTTACAGAAATGAGAAAGAGGAGGGAAAGAGAGAAATAGAACATTGCAACAGAGGGAGAAGAGAAGAGAGAAAACCCGTGATGCTCTTTATTCATTCATCATAAAAGCATAGCATACAATGGAGAGTCATATGCCTTATATAGGCAATGCCTCTAGACCAATTAATCCCAACTAACTACCATTAGTTACTAACAACTAACAAACTAACTAACCTAATTAGTTATTTATAGTTTACATATCAATACCCCCTTCCCCAAGGCATCCTTGCCCTCAAGAATGTGAAACAACAAATACACAAACCTAAAAAACAAAAAATACAAAACTCAAAAAAAAACAAATCTAAATCAATCAAAAACATAAATCTTGATGGAGAGTGTCTTGATTTCCCTTCAGCTATTGTCCCATACCAATAAGAAGAGAAATTTTTCTTGGTTTTCCTTCAGCTGTTGTCCCATACCAACAAGAAGGAGTTTTTTTTCTCCCCTTTTTCATAAGAAATCAGAAACACAGAAGAATTAGAAACAAAGATCAGAAATTTCTTGATGGTTTCTTGAAGTTCTGGATGAATTCTTGATGATTTTCTTGCTGCCCACAATTCTGAATCCAGAAGGAATGAAACAGAACCAATGGCAGCCTTAGAAATGATGGTTTCTTCTTGATAGTTTTCTGGAATGCAGATCCAAGCCATGAGGAGAGAAGAATGACTTAGGTCTGATTCAAGATTACCAAGGATTGAACAGAAGCATGCCAAGGACAGAGCAGAATTCGACGCAATCTAGGAATAAATTGGCACTGTTGCTGGTGATACAAGATTGACATTCTTGGGTCTTCTTGAAAGTCTATTTTTAGTTTCTGGATTGGTTTCTTGAGAGCAGGTTTGGACTGTGAGGAAGAAGAATGGTCCAGAAGTGAAATCAAGGATTTTTCAGAGATTATCAAAAGCATGTTGAGGAGGATGACCCCTCTGATACCACTGTTATGTATTTAGGTATTTAGCTTTAGAAAGAATAGAAGAAGAGATTAGAGATTAAGAAGAAGAAGAGACTAGAAGAGAGATAGGGAAGAGAGCTCCTAGGCTCTCACAATTCTATTATTGCAAAGCCATGTCAAATCTGAAATCTACAATGGGAGGGTGGGCTATTTATAATACTATACCCTCCTTCAAATCCTAACTAATTCTAGCTTATGATTTATGACTAATTACCCTACTGACTATCTAGTTTACAATTAGGTCCCTAGGTTTATCTTACAATTAGGTCCCTAATACATATTATTATCTTTACATATCAGTATTAAAGTAAAAGGAGGAAACCCTACAACCACATAAAGCATAAAAGATTATCTAGAAAGAGGAAGAGTGTTTAGGGATTCTTACTAGTCTCTTTGAAATAATCCAGCCCTGATGAGAGATTCCAGTGAGCAGGCCAAGCCGAGGTGTGTCATTGTTTTTATGCGTAGCTGCTTTTTATTTTCCCTTTACTGATTTATTTGTTGAAAAACAAAAATATATTCGTTGATTATTAATTGATAGGTAAGGAAGAATGAATCGGTTGATTCCACATTTTTCTGTATCTTTGAGTTTATTATCTTATTTATTCTTTTGTATCTTTGAGTTTTAGTAATTAGAGTATAAGTGGCCTAGTTGCTCTTGGTCATCATGCTATTTTTTTCTGTGTTTGCAGATGTATTGTCCAGTGCCTCCTCCCTCCTCATTCCTTAATCGGTGAGTCTTCAGTAGCTACACTCTCCCCCTGTCTAATTAATTTACTAGGCTTATGCTGCTCTCCTCTGTGTCACTGCTGTTAGGAATGGTAGTTTGATGTGCCCTGTTTCTTTGTCTGAATATAGTCATAGCTTTTGGCATCTCTGGGTTTTTGCTCTTTGGTTGGTTAAGGTTTGATTTATGGTTAAGACGGTGAATTTGCTATTTAATCTAGAATAGATTTCCTGTCTTGTTATTGCAATACTTATGGATCCTTAGACATTTTTCTGTCTTAAATGGCTGTAATAATATTAACAAGTGTGTAATACCAGATAAATAAAAATGTCCTTTGAATTTGGCATGATAGTTTTTTCCCCAATAATTGAATGATGATATGATGTCAATAAGGGATTCTGATTTTTCTTGGCCCTCGAAGATGGAGAGTTTGAGCTCTTCACCATTTGGTCATGTTCAAATTGGCATGAACACACTAGTTGGTTGGGTGGACTGTGACAACACTGAAATAAGGAGTTGTGTTATAACTTGGTAAGTGTCCAATTTGTTTTGTTTAGGACAGAGTGGTTACTGCTTGTTATGAATAACAATAGTAGTGCTGATGCTTTGAAATAGTAAAGAGGCATTGGAGTACTTATTCTTGATCAGTGTCCATCAGAGGCATCATTGGAGTAGCTCCAGCCTCACCTTTCTCTCTGCTACGGTTTAATTTGAACACGTCCTTAACTTGATGTTTAAAACATGGCACGCCAAGATTATTATTGATGTCTAATTCATTTTCATATTGCATTGCATTGCGAGAGTGAAAGAATTGGAAGATGTCCAAGGTAAGTGGAGGACATAAAAGAGGAAGCAATTAAGGTGGAATAGGACATACGTATCAGAGAAAGAGAAATTAATGAATAGGGAAGGGACCAAATGGAAAGGGGCTAAACCACTCCTTTCTGGAATGCAAAGTTCGAATAATTTATTTATGATTTTTATGTTTTTTAGTTTATTTTGTTGACAACATTATTGTTTATATTTCATTTTGTTTATGGATAGTTTTTTAGGATTATTACTGTATATATTTGTTCATATACACTTTTTTTAATATACTATTCAATATTGTTTATTTCATACTATTATTTTTCTTTATTTCAGTATAGTATTTTATATTGATATAACTCATTCCCAATTTTCTATATATATTTTTTAAGGCTGTTCCAATGAAGAAAATAATTAAATAAAATTTGGCTGAAAGTTTCAATATATCTTCTTTTATATTTCATAATTTTTAATACTTTTTTATATAATTTTTTTAGGAATTGGATTTTGCAATGGAAAATAAATTCCGTCGCAAATTTGGAATTTTGTGATGGAATTTATTCTTCGTCGCAAATTTTGAAATTTGTCACATAATTGTTTTTCTATTGCAGATTTGGAATTTTCTAACGGAATTTATTTTCCATCGCAAAACTTGAAATTTGCGACGGAATTACTTTTCTATCGCAAATTTGGAATTTTGTGACAGAATTTATTTGCCGTCGCAAAACTTGAAGTTTGCGAAGGAAATAAATTCCGTCGCAAATTATGAATTTTTCCATGGAATTTATGTTTTCTGTCGCAAATGCGTGGTTATTTTTTGTGATGGACGAATTCCGTCACAAACAATTTTTGGGACGGAAAATTCCTTTTTTGCGACGGAAAAATTTTGTAGCAAAAATTGAATTTTTTTTTTTGTAGTGTTGCATTGTCTAAAAAATCTAATTTATCTTTTTGTTTCATTTATCTTTGTTTCATTTATTTCACTTGTCAGGTCACACCACAACTTGCATTGCTATTACCTCCTCCCCCATCATTGTATTGTCATCACTTGCCATCGGCATTGCCACACCACCATTACCATCGCCTTCACCACCACAACCTCTATCATCAGACAATCCTCAATGAGGTAGCAAAAGGTTATGATGAGGCAATACAATGGCTCTTAATTATGTTTTCTATAAAGATTATATTAAGGTTAAAATAGACTCTGTGTCATATATTAATTTTAAATAATTACTAAAAAAAACTTATCATGCTTTGCTTAAAAACTGAACCAAACCCTAACCCTATAATTAATATTGCATTGTATTACTATTACATCACATTACACTACACATGAGATAAAATGAGAGGAAAAAGTTTCAAACGACTTGGTTATATGGAAGGGATCTTTCATTTCTTTGGGCCACATTAAAGATTATTATTAAATTACAAAAAGCAACATCTACCCAAAAAAAAAAAAGGGAAAATTTCCCCCTATTCTTTTATAGCCATTTAATATCAAAGAGCCCTGAATGTTTTTAAAATTTAACTGCACCCCCAAATGTTAAGCTGAAGTTAAGTTTTTTGGATGAAAAGATATTTATACCCTTTGTCTTGTATATGATCAAGATGATCTTGTAAATTCACATATGTATATTGTAAATACACATATTTGACTTACAAATTCTCACGTGTGTTTTGTAAATAACATATATTCTTTTAAATATGTTCTTTATCTTGTATATGGTTGAGATGATATTGTAATTTAACTTATTTGTCTTGTAAATAAGCATATTTGATTTGCAAATTATCACACATATATTGTATATAATCATATTTGACTTGTAAAGGGCAAAATTGTCTTATCCCCATAAAATTTAATTTCAATTTAGTCTTAAGGGTAAAGTGAAATTTTAAAAAAAAATTGGGATTGTTTGATATTGAATAGCTAGAGGGGGTGGAGTGAAATTTTCAAAAAAAAAAAAAATTATAGTGATATATCCAAGAAAATCCATGGACTAATAAATAAGTGAAATGCCCAAAACAAAATCCAAATTATCCTATCAGATCTATTAGATAGTGAAATTTATTTAATGATGAAGTTTTGTTTTTAAGACAGAACTATGCATACATCGAGGTGCTAGCTATCAGAATGCAATAACTAAATCAGCCAAAATTTGGTATTAACTTGGTTTCTCTGAAATTTCGACTGTTTCTGATATTCTATGTAAAATATTGTTCAAAACTCTGTACAAAACAGGTAGTAATAATTTTTTTATATATGTATTTGTATATAATGTATAATAATATTTATGAGTAAAATATCACAAAAATTCTCGAGGCTTAAATTTCAAAAAATCTGAACTCTTAATCTAAATTAATCAATATGATATTCCTGTTCAAAAGGTTGAATTGAATATTTGAATCTCTTTCCTTTCATTTCCTTTTAATTAATTAAAAACCATGCGAAGTCTTGATATAAGTGTAATACCCGGATAACTACTATCTGGAATATTATGTTACAATAATACAAATGTCTATTTGTGGGATTTTGATCTCAACATGATATATAATTAGTCTATGTCCAAAGGAAAACACTAAGAAAAATTAAAGGAAATTTATTGGCGGAAAGGTGAAAAATGCACCTTAAGGCCTTAAAGCACCTTGAGGAGAATTAAGAAAAATTATAAAAGGCATGAAATAATTATTAAAAATTTAGAAAGCATACTATCCTTAATTTAGACAATTTAATAAATTACTTCCCACGAAAATAAAAAGAAAGAAAATTAAAAAAGTATTCTAAGACTAAAATTGACTCTATGACTTTTGATAATTTGCATGGAGCTTAAATTATTAATGCCAATAAAATTGTTGTGAGAAAATGATGAGTTTTAAGTAAGAAAATTATTAGAAATTATTAAAGGATTAATTAAGTAATTTTTGGGAATTTTATAAGCTTATAGAAAATTTAGGAAACATGAGAAATAAAATAAATATGAATAAGTATTATTAAGGATCGAAATTTTTGGGCCAAATTAAATAAATAATAAAGGTCAAGAAGTAATCTTGGAAAACTAAGATCAAAAGCTTAGGATTATTCAAGGAATTTTAGAAGCCTAAATCTATGAAATTACTTATGGACCAATAGGAAATTTTGGAGAAATAAATGCAAGATAATAGAATATTATGGGAAATGAATATATATATATATATATATATATATATATATATATATATAGATATATGTGTGTGGGCCAAAATTTTTGGGAATGGGAAGAGATAAGGATGATGAAAATAATAATAATATAAGATTAAGACATGTGTTGATTTAATAATATTATATTAATAAAAAGTGAACAGGATAAATGACCACGGATAGAAATAAAATCCTATCCAGAAAACCTTGAACTAAGTTGTTAGGGTCAGAGTATATTAGGAACAAGTTAATTTTTATCTCGAAGTAGGCTGTCTCCGAAGTCATTTCTGTAACCGATGGAGTGTTTTGGAGATCAGGCTAAGAAGATGTTCTGTAGAATTAAAGCAGATAGTCAAAATGAGAACCGATAGAAAATAATTCGGATGCGAGATTCCGGGGATAAGTTGGGAAAAACCAGAGTATATTATTGATCAGTGAGTTTTTGTCCAGAAGTTGGCGCCGACTGAAGTCATTTCGGTAACCGGTCGCGAATACCGAGGATTTTCGGCAGATAACGGAATATCCTTAATGAGAGTACAAGGATAGGAAAATCCAGTATTCTTGAAGAGGAAGAAAAGAACTTCAGAGTGTTACTCCCAGAATTTTAAGATTTTACAAAAAATTTCGCGATCAGGATACCGAACCAGGAATTTCATCTGATAAAGCAAGATGACATAAGCATGATGATGTCATCAATTTTTTATTTTTGTGGGAGGGGGAGGTCGGCCTATAGGTGTATGGCCAAGATCAAGCCACTTCAAAAAAATGCGAACCGACGGTCAAAATTCAACCAGATAAGTTCAGCGAAATTACGAAATTGCCACTCCCTTTTTCTATAAATAGCCTCTCATTTCTCTTCATTCTTCACCAATTCACTCACAATCCTAGAGAGAAGCTCTAGAAGAGGAGTAAGAAGTTCATAGCAAAGCTCTGAGTAAGTTCTTCAGTCCTTAGTCTTTAATTTAAGTAGTTTTTCGGTAGTTGTAGTAGAATTGTTAGAGTAGTCTTTAATTCTTAAGTTAGCTTAGATATCATGTTTTTAAGAATAAATATGATATTTATCTTAGGAGTATGCTAGAGGAAGGGTTATAGCAAAAATTTTGAAAGTTTAAAATCAGAATAACGAAGTGCTGGCGAAATTCCGCCAAATAGTCAATCTAGGGGCAAAATGGTAATTTGTACCGAAATTGCCTGATATGATCTTAAATGCTCACACCGGTGATACTATCCTTATAGGATACCCGAAATCACGAATCGTTGTTTCCGCTGTTTCTGCTGTCTCCGCTGTCATACCGCCGTCGTACCGCCGTCAAGTGTACCACAATTCTACCGAAGTGCCTGGAATCGTCAACGGAGGTACAGACGCGTATTATAACCTTAACACTTATGCTGCTCATATACCTATATGTGATAAACATGCTTATATACTGAAGCTCTCTCTAGGGTTGTCGATATACATACAGCTTTATACGGGTTATAGTCTTGATAACGCCGTTGGGTTTTCCTAGCGTTGAGGACACGATGGGTCATCGTGGCACTGGTTATGTGCAAACATTATGTGGGGCTTTACATACTGCTGTGTGCTTATGTAGTGATATACTGCTATTATGTGATTATGTACATGTTGTTATCCATATACTGTCTTATTTGAGCATAAGGTTAACTGTTACCTGAGATCCAATTGGGAATTGGATCTCAGCTGTAGCTTCAGGGTTGGGAGGACCAAGGTCGGAAGAGAGAGGCAAGCAGGCTGCGTAGGACCCAAGACGGAGTTTTATTTTGTTATGTCTCTAGTTATGTATTTTACTTTCCTTCGGATGTTAGAAGACTGTAATAGAACAATTACACTGTGGTTATGTTTTATCAAGGTTCAGTTACTCGTTTTGGTCAAGAAGCTCTACTCTGATCATCGTTTTAAAAAAAAAAAATTTCCGCTGTTTTTTTAAAATGGGATGTTACAATAAGTGTACTTGTGGTGCGGTGCTTCCATCATCTTGTTCCCATGAAAGCTCATTTTTATTTTACAAATTTCACCATCTTTCTAAAAAATTAAGAATTTTTTTTTAATAAAAAAGTTCCTTAGAAATGAAGGAATATCCAGCACGTGGCATGCAAAAGCATTTTGAAGTCAAGGCAACTCGATGGATGAATGAAAAGCAATTTGTCTGAATGAGGATGAACGAAGGTAAGAAGGAAAAAATTGTATGAATATTTGCCTTATCGGTGAAGGTTTAAAAATATTTATAAACTTTTACTAAAAGTGCTTCTAGCATCATAAACATCTTGAAGGTACAAAAATACTCATAAACATTCAAAATAGAAGAAAAAATGTTAGCACTGTTAAATTTAACCTAACACTATTACTGATAGGGGCGACTTCGGCAAGTGCACCGGTCGTTACAAGTAATAAAGTAGTGAGAAAGTATCGTCTCACGAGGAATAGTTATTCAATCACTAATTCGCTATTGTCACCTTAGTTGGACAATTTTATGTAATAAAAGATGAGTTGTAACTAATCAAGAATCAAAGAAAGAAAAGAATTCAAGATGAAGATTCGCAAGAGAATGTTTAGAAAAGATAATCAGTCGAGAAAAACATAGCTAGGGATTAGAATCCCCCTATGCTCCTTCAAGTATTTGAATTTAAGATCTAATTGATTATGATTCTCATATTGACGATCGATTCTCTAAAGTTAGACTAAGTCCCAATGTCTTGATGCTACCTTAATCTATTTTATCTTTAAAAACAACCTAATGTCTTAGTATTGTCTAGAAAGATCAGATCTTGAACCAGAATCCTATGATCGCATAAATTCGTAAGCCTATGTCTAGGTCGTGCAATTTTATGATGAATTAACAAGTTCTAGTTAGATGCACCAACATCTCTATTGTCATACATCAACCTATGAACAATCTTAAAGGTGATCAATCTCCAAGAAAGCATTAAGCAAAAGAAATTTATTCAATCAAAGAAATCAAGATTCATACAAGAATTCAACCAAATACTCAAATTTGCATACGGTTCATCCTAGCCCTAACTACAAAAAAGAAATTAGCCAAGCATGGCTAGATTAACAAAATAAAGAAGAAAAGATGAAGAGAGAATGGTTCTTCAGAGGTTGGGAAAGGTGGATCTCCACAAGTGCTTTGATCTCCTCTCCAATGCCGTAGAGCTCTTTTCTTGTGCCAAAAGTTCTCTCTTTTTGTGCTAAGGTTGCCTCTTTTATGTTTTCTTGCTCCCCTTAGGTTTCCAAATCTCAAAAATCCTTGATTTTGCTTCCTTTTTCGGGCCTTGGAAACTTTTCAAAAATTAAAAATTAGACTTTTCGCAATTCTGGCGCCCTGGGTGCCACTTTTATAGGGGAGACAGTAAAGTGGCGCCCTGGGCGCCACTTTTCTGTTTGGGCCGAGAAGTGGCGCCCTGGGCGCCACTTTTCTGGTTCTCCTTTGTGGCTCTCTTTTCGACCTTTCGCGGAGTCTCCAAATAGCTTCTTCTTATGGATAAAACCTGAAAAACACACAAGAATGCTTGTAAGGGTATGTCTGACATCAAATCCATGTTTTTAGCTTATTATCCTTAAGCTTTTTAAGTCTATTTGATCAATTTCAAGCTTAAATTGTGCCTTAATACATAGTAAATTTATGGCTCATCAATTACTTTTTAATTTTTTATAGTGGGACCTACACCCTTCTTGTACATGTATATATAATGGTGTTAAGTCAAATTTAATGGTGTTGATATTTTTGCTCTAATTTTTAATGTTTATGAATATTTTTTATATCTCTAAAATGTATATGATACTAAATGCACCTTTGATAAAAGTTTATGGACGATTGACCTTTTAACCTTTTCTTCTACAGATAATTAAGAAATTTTGTTTTAAGAAAAAAGTTCCTTAGCCATGAAGGAATGTCCACGTTACATGTAAAAGCATTTTGAAGTCAAGGCAAGTCGATGGATGAATGAAAAGCAATTTGGGTTCAGCCTTCACGTCACTTCACAAACAGATAATTAAGAGGGGAGGAAAAAAAAAGGTTCCTTGGAAATGAAGGAATCTCCAACAAGTGACATGCAAATCCATTTTGAGGTCAAGGCAAGTCAATGGATGAATGAAAATCAATTGGGGTTCAATCTTCATGTCACTTCACACTAGCATGAAAGACATACTCTCTTTTTTTTTTGGACAAAAGCATGAAAGTCATATGAAGCTCCCTGTTTCACCATTTGTACCAGACCTGAGCTTTTTAACTTGTCTCCCCCATGGAAAAGCGTCACAAAAGCTTGTCCCTATGAAGCTGCTTCGTCACTTCCTTTCTTCTCTCTTCAACATTTTCCCACCACTATTAATCACAACCCCTTCTGCATCCAGCTTACTGACTCCATCGTCAAAGAAAAAATCCTTTTTGAGAGAAATCAAAACCTCCTACATATGAAATATGGCTTCCATGCAAGGCCTATCATCTCCTTTGAGACTTTTTGTCGACAAAGAAAGAAACAGGGTGGTTGTAGCCGAAGCATGTGGAGATTTTGTAAACGCTCTCCTCAGTTTCTTAACCCTTCCTTTGGGAACCATCATGAGGCTTCTTTCCAACAAGCAAACGCATCATATAGTAGAGGTTGGTTGCATCAACAATGTCTATCAAAGTGTTCAAAATTTCAACATAGAGGTATGTGCAATAGTAACATTATGATGGAATGTGTCCAATTTTTAAGAAAACTAAATTTTATGAATGAAGTGAAATTTGTTATGAATAGGTTTTCTGGAATGGAATCTGTCAGAAAATGTTGCTAAGTCAGCGTAATCCATGTGAAAAGCTTTGTCATAAACTAAAATTTAACGTGGATGACACAGAGCCCACCAAGTGTTTGATGTGTGGCTCTTGTGAATGGGGTAATCAAAAATTGTTGAGTACTTTTGCAGGAGTGAGGTGCTCATGTGGTAAACTTATGGATAAGGAGATGAGGTTAGAGGAGGAGGAAGATAATCCCAAATTAGGAGATGGTGTTTTTGTTAGAGACGAAGCTATGCATTTGATCTTTGATCATTTAAGGGTTCTTGAGATCTCTCTAGAAAATGCTATTGATCATCTTGTCCAACTTGGCTATTCAGACGTCACTAAGCTCACCCATGTCACTCCAAATGTTGACTTAAACCAGGTATGTAAAGTTTCTAACCAAGATTCAAAATATTGCTATGATTCTTAATATAAGACTTACTTATCTAATTTGATTAATATAAAAAAGTTAGTTAATATGATATATTATTTCTAAAATACCTAAATCATTTTCGTTAATTCCCTCGTCCGCCTCGTCTTTGATTAATATTAGTGGAGTATCAATAAAGGCAAATGAAGGGGGAAAAAATTGATATGAAGACTATGTCTTATATTTAGGACCAAAATTATATTCTAAATATGTCTTATATAAAAAACAAGAGGGAGTACCTTGATTGAACTTGATGATCAATGTGCTTAATTACATACAAGTGCATGTGTTATAGATTATGAACTTGTTGAAGCTGGCTTTGATCTCCAAATCTCCTCTGAGTGATGTGTTCTTGACAAAGAAAAATGGTGGATCTGATGACCCCATGTCCTCTTTCAAACTTATACGAGCTCCAGAAAATGAGGCTGAGAGTGATTGTTCATTAATGCTTAAAATAACGGTGAGCAAATCAAAGAACAAGGTCCTGTGTGTGCAGAAGCAGAGGGAGATTTTGCTGATTTTCTATTTAGCTTCCTTACCATGCCCATAGGGTCAATTCTCAAAATTTTAGAAGGCAATGATTTAAAGCTGGGATCTATGCATAATCTTTACGAAAGTGTCAAGGGTCTAAGCACATGGTATACAAGTTGGAGTGATAATCATAGCTCCAGAAACACTCCATTACTGGATTTGAAGGTGGCTCCTAAACATGGTTGTATAAGGCAGCCATTAATAATGGTCCAGGAAGAAAAAACTCCTACTTACTGGTATGCTACTATAGTAATTAGAAATAATGTATGTTATACTATCGAAAATGGAGCTATTTCAAAAAATTGACATCAGATATGGATGGCATCTGAAATGTGTGTGGTTGATCCAAAAAATGGTAATGGAAGGACAGGACTTAGTGTGGGATTTGTGAAGAGACCAGCAATATTTGCTATAATTGATGATCTTCAAGTCACGTCATTGACTTGTGCTTCAAGCATTTCGTTTTTGCAGAAATTGAATGCCCCTCTAAATGATTTGGAACAACATGCAGTGAGAATTGGTTCGAATGAGGTAAAAAGAAACTACTTCTAATTGATTTCAAGAAATCCTTATTGTCTTCACGCATAGATTCCGGTATAACTCTTGGCAATGTCATATGAATTGAATTATTTTTACATGGAGTAGGCTCTTAATCTGTTGGGAGCATCTTTGACATCGAAAACTGCATTGACAAAGGGTCTTTTCTACATCATCGAGAAGTTGAAGAAAGAAACTAAGGCTTGAACATTTTGATAAATGGTTGAAAGGAAAGGCACATTTTAGAATTTCTGTTATATGTTTTGATATGTTGATTTTATGGACAAAATAATTTGTTGCTTTCTTGGACTGGAGGTTATATACACACCAGAAACTAAAATTTAAATCTCTAAATCTATTTTCACTCCAAGTGTTTAGTACATTTATAACTGCAAATATAGAGTAACCAGTACATTCTTTTTGCACTTGGCTCTAATTAACCACTTGTGAACAACTTAACTAACAAGATGAAATAGAACTGTCATAATGGCAATAATGTGCGTCGGATTATGGAGAGAAAACAAGAGACATTGACTTGCATTGGAAGCTATCACGTTACTAATAAATGCACAAAGAAATGAAGCTGCTGAAAGATTCTGAAGAGGAGGCTCAATGGAATGGCGCTACTGCGAAAATGAGCTATCCTCAATCTAGGCTACATTGACTTGAACAACTGGGTAGAAATGTCATGTTTATAGTGAGATGAAGTTAAAGTCATTGTTCTGAGAGGAACTTCGTGTTTGATTAGAGAGAATTGGAAGCATCTGTTTGAACAGTTCTTTACGAGTAAGGTGTTTAGTGCTCCATAGATGTCATAATGCTTTGTTTCTATTTCAGAAAACTACATGAATATGAAACTTCTTAACCCAATATCTTTCCTGATGTTTGGAATAACAGAGTATTTTGGTGGATTGTCTTCAAGTGATGCAATTGACTTGTTGTTCAAGCAAGCATTTCGTTTGTGACGATCGCTTGTGCTTAGCATTGATTAGGGAATATGGGAATAACAATCCACTCATTACTGGCTCATCTGTATTTTCTTATGATAAAAGTTTCAAGATAACCATAATTTTACTTAAAATATAAAAAACTTGAAATGTCATAAAATAATTATAGCCATTATTAATTATTGATTACATACACTTTTTTCCAAAATTATATTATATATTTGTATTTATAAACTCCGGATATGTTAAGTAGCCGAGGTATTAAATATGTACATAAATAAAAATTGATGCACCTTTTGATAGTCTTTATAATTAATATCCATATAGTAAAAATGATAATTGTTAGATAGATTCATGAATGTGAAAAGAAAGTGAAGAGTTGTCCCAATGCTATAAATCAAAGCTCCCACAGGAATCAGCCAACGCCCTTAGCAAAATCGTATTCGAAAATTTGTATTTGCTAGCAAACTATGGCTTCCAAGCAAGACACTTCATCTCCTTTGAGACTTTTCGTTGACAAAGAAAGGAACAAAGTGGTTGTAGAAGCCGAAGCAAGTAGCGATTTGGTAGACACTCTGTTCAGTTTCTTCACCCTTCCACTGGGAACCATCATTTGGCTTCTATCACTTGAAATTGGTTGCATCAACAATCTCTACGAAAGTGTTACAAATTCTAACACACATACTTTAACTTAAATAAAGCATGTAACTATCAATGTAATATAGCAGGTATAAGATGCTGAATTTGTCTCTATATATGTAGGTTTTCTGGAATGAAATTTGCAAGAAAATGTTACTGTGTCCGCGTAATCCATGTGAAAAGCTTTGCCATAAACTAAAATTTAACATGGATGACACAGAGCCTACCAAGTGTTTGATGTGTGGCTCCTGTGTGAATGGGGTAATCAGAAATTACTAAGTACTTTTGCAGGAGTGAGGTGTTCATGTAGGAAACTTATGGACAAGGACATGAAGTTGGAGGGGAAGGAATATAATTCCAAAGGAGAAGGTGTTTTTGTGAGAGGGGACGCTATTTATTTGATCTTTGATGATTTAAGGGTTCTTGAGAACTCCTTAGGAAACACTGTCAATCATTTGGTCCAACTTGGCTATACAAATTTTACCAAGTTCACCCAAGTCACTCCAAATGTTGGCTTAAACCAGGTATGTAGGGTAGTTTCTAATCACGACTCAAAATACCTTGATTGAATTTGATGATTAATGTGCTTACATACAACTGTATGTTGTAGATTTTGGACTTGTTGTAGCAGGCCTTAGTCTCCAAATCTCCTCTTAGTGATGTATTCTTGGCTCTGGAAGATGATGGTGGATCTAAGTTTATGTCCTCTTTCACTCTTGGACAGGCTCCAAGTGTAACTGATAGTCCCATTATTGATCTCAAGATAACAATGAGCAAGTCAATGAACAAAATCATGTATGCTGAAGCTAAGGCAGATTTTTTTGATTTTCTTTTCAGCTTTCTCACCATGCCTCTCGGATCTATTCTAAAGCTTTTAGATAGAAATATCACTTTGGGATCTACACTATTAGTTTACTTGATTTAAAGGTGGCTTCTCAATTTGGTTGTGTGAGGCAGCCGTTGAAGCTTGGTGAAGAAGAAATTCCTACTTACATTGAAGAGATCATATGCTCTAGACATAGTATAGTTCATGTAGCCATCACAGGAGGCTCTTCAAGACACGCGAGGGAACCCATGAAACTTTTCGACCCAAGATCTGCTGATGGAAGGAGAGAAGCTGCTATGGGATTTGTGAGGAGACCATCACTTTTTGTTGTTACGGATGATCTTCAAGTCTTGCCACTGACTTCTACGTCAAGCATCTCGTTTCTGCAGAAATTGAACACCCCTCTCAATGATTTGGAGGAGCATGAGGTGAAAATTGGCATGATGGAGGTAAAATCCCATTCGTGACTGATCGCTGAAAAAACTGATTAATTAAGTGATCCTTGTATATGGAGCTAGCTCACACAAATTTATTGTTTTCATGAATAGAATCCTGCTTTCAGAATCTAACTATTGTAACCTAACAATAATTATTTTACTTATGGGCCAGGCAATGAATCTGTTGGGAGCATCTTTGACATCAAAAGCTGCATTAACAAAGGGTCTTTTCTACCTCGTGAAGAAGCCGAAGAAGGAAGCCAAAGCTTGAACCTCTTGTAGCTGGTTATATGGGAAGGGGCTGCGCAAACAATGATTCTTCCCTGCCTCACCAAGGAAGATGCAAAAAAGCATTCTGGAGCCTGATATGAAAGTTGAGGCTTGGAGGGAAACAGGTTTAATTGTAGGGTGAGGGTGTAAAAATCTTTTTTAAGAAAGAGTTACGATAACTATAAATAAATCTTAGGTTCAAATCTGATGTCTTGTACAGTGAGTTAGCAAAGTGTGTTCAGAAAATATAACCATAAATGAAAAGAAAGACTTGAGTTAAATCAAAGCCTCTCCATCCATTAAAAAAAAAAAAAAAAAAAAAAGAAGGAAAATCCATGTTTAGGTCTAAACTAAAATAAATAATATTAAAAAAATCTTATAACTTATTAATAATAACTGATACACTTATTAATAATTAATATTTCAGTTGTTATATATTAAAGTAAAACTATTACAATAATGTCAATGATTTGCATGAGAACAACATACACTGTATACAATACAAGTATACGAGAATGGAATTAGAGAGAGGTTAGGGGAGGCTCCCCTAAAACTATAGAATAAACCCTAATGTTTAAGAAATTACATTTCAACCTATAAATATTTCAATAGTTTCACTTTAGTTCAAATTAAAAGTTTCGAGGAGGGACTAAAATAAAAATATTGAAATGTTTATGGGGAAGAAATGTAATTTCATTAAAATATGGGTTCTATTCTATAATTTTCTCCTCCTAATTAGCATTCCTAGCTCCACCTCTAGCTATATAAAGAAAAATATGTGGCAAATACGAGATGGCGTGGTCCAAATATGTTGGAGCTAAGCTAACGGAAGACAGAATTTGAAATTCTCCTGTGGCTCATATAAACAGGGTTGAAGAGTTCTAAATCAAAACAAAATGAGGAGTTCTAAATCACTCTATTTCCCTCAATTTTCTCTGCCTATGCCTTTGCTCATACATGTATATGATCTTTGAAGATTATTTAGAGGCCGTCAAGGCTCTACTTCAAGCTACTGTTTAGGGAAACAACAGAGTCAAATTAAAAAGAAAGCTTTGCCGTTTTATGAGACAAAATATTTTTCTCATATTTACTATATATCATGTAAAATTACTTAAAATAAGTTAACCTATACGCTGACTTAGTGCAGCATCCCCTCCCAGCTTACATGCCCTACCGTGACTTCAATAACTTGATAGAAATGTCTCTTATAGTTGGCTTAAAAATATTGTAATTTACTGGTTCATAAATAGATGTTCTTTATAAAATTAAGTGAAAGATTGACACAAAACCAAATGAATGCAACCACACAAAAAATCCTTCTAGCTAGTAATATGTGCACAAGTTTGTTATAAAGTAATAAATCCACATAGCAGCAACAAAAGCGAAAAATGAAATGGGAACCCCATAATGTGACGAGAAAACTGGGAACGAAAAAATGGGGTTTTAGTATAATTTACGGTTTGTTTGTTGGAATGCGTAAAATATAAAAAAATGAAGAGTCATAAAATAGTTATAACCATTATTATTTATTAATTACATGCACATTTTTCAAAATCATATATTAAATATTAAAAATGTAGAGTATCTGTGGCTTCTAAAAAATGAGTTTGCTCTCAATATAAGTCACTTAGAGAGAAATTAATGATTATTTGTTAATTTTGTCTCTATAGTTAATCTTTAAATAAGGTTCTTTATATTTTTCTCTCTCTTTTAATACTTCATTTAATATGAGTAAAGTTGGAATTTGTTTCAATTTATGACGAATTTAATAAGTTAACTACAATTTCTTAGTTCTGATGAATTAATTCAAATGACTTATATTATTGATTAAAGAAAATATATTAATACTCCATCCCGTGCTTTTTATAAGGAATATTTTCTCTCATAGGGGTGGCCCTTTATATAAAAAACAAGACATCTTTATATGAAAATTTAAACTAGTTTTTCCATTTCTACCCTCATTAATACTCTTATAGTCTTTATTATAGGACATCAACTAACAATTCCTATAATCCAATAAAAACGGTTAGAAGTTTTAAATTTGTCCTAAAATGCAAGTTATTTAATTTACAATATTACCATTATTAATCAGACTAACCTCTAGCTAATATCATATTAATTATCACTCTCTCCCACTACCTTTATTAAATATTGGTATACATGGAAAAACTATATTTAATGTTCCTTAGAAACTAACAAGTGTCTTATAAAAATGATCAAGAACACTTATTAGTTGATGCCTTATAAGAAGTAGATGAAATATATGTCACTTATTATCTCTACAATAAACTTCCACCCATTGTCTTTCATGTATACTCTTTATAAAAAAAAGGGTATAATTGGGAAAAAAGTACAAAAGTTACATATTTATTGTTTTTAAATAACATTTTAAAATTAGGTTTAAAAAAACTAACATTTTGAACCTTTGAACCAGTTGATTTTGATGGTTGTTGGAAGGGATGGTGTAAAAATTTATGCACCTTTTGATATTCTTCATAATTACCCCCTAGTGAACATGATAATCATTAGGCAGATTCATGAATGTGAAAAGAAACTGATGGAAGGGTCGTCTAACGATGTGTTTATACTCCCCACTGTCCCAATAATGCTATAAATTACAACTCCTCATTAGCAAAAATCCCATTTGGAAAAATTCGTCTTTGCTCACAAAGCATTATGGCTTCCATGCAAGACCTTTCCTTTCCTTTGAGACTTTTTGTCGACAAAGAAAGGAACAAAGTGGTTGTGGCCATAGCAAGTAGATATTTCGTAGACACTCTAGAACCATCGTTCCCCTTTAATCATCTGAGATTGGTTGCATCAACGACCTCTACGAAAGTGTGAAAAATTGTAACACACTGGTACGTTGTCTTAAATTACCTAAGTGTTGCTGTGTCCGATTATTGAATAATGTAAGAAAATCGATCAGCGTAATGTGTATATGCGAAGCTGAATTTGTCTTTACCTAGGTTTTCTGGAACGAATTTAAATCTACGAGAAAATATTAATGTGCCTGACGTGTGAAAAGCTTTGCATAACCTGAGATTTGATGTGGATGACGTGTGTAGTCCCTGTGGTGGAAATTTGCTAAGTACTAGAACTTATGTGCCGTTGGAATAGCAGAATCTGCTGTAGGGTTTGTGAGTTGAATGAGTGACACTTATTTATTTGGTGCATTTTCTTCAAGTCATGCAATTGACTTAATGAAGAACGAATAATCATAATTCTACATAAAATATTAAAAAAATATGGAGAGCGCCATGCAATAATTATACCCATTATTACTTATTAATACAAGCACATTTTTTTTCAAAATTATATGTCTGTATTAAATATTAAGATTATAAAAAATGTACATTAATCAAAATCGATTCACCTTTTGATGTTCCTTATAATATAGTACTCCCTCATATCTTATTGAGAATTTAGATATGAGGGAGTACTATATTATAAGGAACATGTATAGGTTTTCCATAAGAGTAGAAATGGAGAATTGGGACTATAAAATTTTAACAAGGGAAAATGATAAGGAAAATACTACTTGAATTTCAAGATCTTGTTATCCATAAGAGTAATGAGATTAACAACAACAATAACACAATTAACAACTAATTTTAGTAGGAAATGAAACCATCATTCGCCTTCTTTCCAACGAGGAAATCCATCGATCACCAGAGGTTAATTGGTTGCATCAACAACCTAGATTTCGACACACAGGTACGGGCAATAATAACTCTACGTACGATCCAATATCCGATGTTTAGGAAACTTTTTGAAAGTACGGGTGGGAACCCATGAAACTTTTTGACCAAACATCTGCTGATGGAAGTAGAGAAGCTGCTATAGGATTTGTGAGGAGACTAACACTTTTTTGCTATAATGAATGATCTTCAAGTCTTGCTATTGATTTATGTGTCACGCATCTGGTTTCTGCAAAAGCTGAATATCCCTCTTGATGATTTTGATGATTTGGAAGTAATGACGTCGGATCCAGGAATTTTAATGACCGGAGATGAAAATAAAAAAAATATTATATCATAAATAAAAATTCTTGAATTAACTACTGCCTGCTTAGTTCCAATCCTCAATTATCTATTGATAGATCTGAATAATTTTAAATAAAATTAAACATCTATTTTAATGAATAAAATAAGAAAGAAGATGCATTATTTAAAAACAAATTGTATAATATATGCTTAGGTCTTTGACATTTTGCTTTCTTTTTAGGTCAGTAAATCTACCCTGCTTGGAGTTAATTATTTATTTTTAGTTTGACTTTGGTTATGCCTTCTGCCACCTTTGTTAGCAAGTTACAATAGTTGAGTTTGTCAGTTGGTTGCATTGGTAATCTCTATTGCATGTGTGCTCCCCTAAGTTGCAACACTCAACTACATTTTGAGTTCCCTATCTGGTTGAGGTTTGTATGCTTATTGAACAAATTCTTTGTTCATATGCTGCTTACTAACGTCCTGCATATATTATAATTTCTGTTATCCTATAGTATCTATGTTTTTTATGAAGCAATAATTTCTTCACGCCTATATGAATAATTTATAATGTAACGGATTGGAAACAATGTTCGAGGATGACTGGATGAGTTGGTTGAATTTCTTTTCATGGCTTTTTGACTGATCAAATTGCTGATGAAATCGTTGATTTTATATCTCTATTTCATTACCATGATCAAAATGCACGAATTGTAAGCACCATAATCAATTTGAAGTGCTGACAGCTCAATCATTCTAATAGAATACCAGATTAGCGGGAGATAATGGAAGTTGCGGAAATTTAGAGATTTTAGGAATTAATATTTAATTAATTAAGTCTGTTTTTATTATTATCTTTAGGAATTAAGAAATAAGATGAATATCTTATTAGTTAAGATTTAGTTGTTAGGATTTATGGTTGTTAGTTATCTAAATTTTAGATTTAGATATATTTCGTATTTATATTTTGATTAGAGCCTACCCTCTGTAAATCATTATAAATATGCCTAGTGCCTCATCAATAAAGTATCAATTATTTAGAGAGTAAATTAATCACCGGAGTATACTCTTGGGCTTTATTAATTAGTTAAATTGCAAATCCTGGCTTTCCTAATTTCTAGGGAAACGGCTGTTCCTATTGAAATAGTGAGATTCTTGCCATTTCTCTAAGATCATACATTAATACGTTCAGGTATTGAGCACATTTGGTACTCAATAATTGAATGTATTAATCTCCGATCTTAGAGAAATAGCAAGAATCTCACTACTTCAATAGGAACCGTCGTCTCTCTAGAAATTAGGAAAGTCAGGATTTACAACTTAACTATGAAATTAGAAAAGTCAGGATTTACAACTTAACTAATTAATAAAGCCCAGGAGTATACTCCAGTGATTAATATACCCTCTGAATAATGAATACTTTATTGATGAGGCACAAGGCCTATTTAGAATGATTTATAGAGGGTAGACTTTATTCAAAATATAAATACGAAATATATCTAAATCTAAAATTTAGATAATTAACAACCATAAATCCTAACAACTAAATCTTAACTAATAAGATATTCATCTTATTTTCTAATTCCTAAAGATAATAATGAAAGATAATATCTAATAAGATATTCCTCTTATTTCCTAATTCCTAAAGATAATAATAAAATAATAAAAAAAAAACTCAATTAATTAAATATTAATTCCTAAAATCTCTAAACTTTCCACAATTTCCATTATCTCCTGCTTATCCATTATTCTATCAATACTTCCCCCTTGAGATTCGCCTTAACCTCAAGGCGAGACCAAAGTGTCAGCCTTCATGTTTATCTTGAAGCTTCATAATGGTGATCTTCTTTCCAATAAGGAGAACGGAGCACAACAATGCCCATGTCAGAATGGTTCGGCAACGGAAGCTGAGGCCCTTTGGTGGCTCTGATGCTAAATGGTAGGGTACAAATTATGGGAAGGTTGAATGTGAATGGGAATGTAAAGAGAACTTGGGAAATAAAAGGAAAATAAATTTACTACTGTTTCTAAAGAGAAATAAGGATTTCACTAATTCTTTAAGAACAGTCTCTCTGAGATAGAGAGTATGCAAGATTCTCACATCTTCTCTAAATCAGCCCACATCCTTAATAGTAGAAGAGTCAGAATCTGTAACTCATCGGACTATTAAATCCCAAGGAGAATCTCCCGTATTGATTTACTCTCTGAATAATCGATACTTTATTAATGAGGCATTAGGCCTATTTATAATGATTTATAGAGGATAGACTCTATTCAAAATATAAATACGAAATATATCTAAATCTAAAATTTAGATAACTAACAACCATAAATCCTAATAACTAAATCTTAACTAATAAGATATTCATCTTATTTCCTAATTCCTAAAGATAATAATGAAAGATAATATCTAATAAGATATTCCTCTTATTTCCTAATTCCTAAAGATAATAATAAAATAATAATAAAAACAGACTCAATTAATTAAATATTAATTCCTAAAATCTCTAAACTTTCCACAACTTCTATTATCTCCCATTAATCCGGTATTCTATCACATTCAAATTAAATTTTGTCACATTTGTAGGCCATAACTTCTTTAAACAGTGGCCAGAGGTGTTCGGACTGGTAATTGAGGGCAATAACAATGAGAACATATATTTGTGAAAGAATTGTTTTGCAGTCCCAAAGGATTTGGCTTATCATTCCCTATTTGTGCACACTGCACAGATCAAACATGCCTAATCTAACAGTCAGCAAAAGAAAGTTGTCATTCCTGATTTTAATCACATCTTAAAGGCTAAGATCGAAGGCACGTATCCATGATCCCGGAGAAGAGCAGTCAATGGATTTAGACCGTCACGGATGAAGTCAGTATTGAGATGGTTCCTACTTCCTATCACCTGTTACAAAAAATAAAATCAAATAAATTTGGGAGGCAGTAGCCAACCCTAGCCCCTCTAGTTTCCTCTGTTTGGAGGTGCATTGAAGTGAAAATTGACATGATTGAGATAAAAATCGGACCTGACTTCTCTCAGTATCTTTCTCTCCTCTTCCCTCAGTATCCTTCATCCCAGCCGTTCATCTCCTCTCCTCTTCCATCTCATATTAACTTTTATTTGAGATGAACGGCTGAAATGAGGGAAAAAGAGGGAAGGAAGAGGAGAAAATCTGCTTCCGATAAAAATCCACTGATTTTTGGAAAGACCGGATTTATTAAGTAATCTAGCTATTGCTTATATAATAAGAGTGACATTGTAGGTTAATTGTGTAACATGTTTTAAGTCTACATGGGTATCCTATGAAATATCATGTACTAGATTTATTATTATTATAATAGGTCACCCGCGACTATATCAAACTGAAGTCTTAATTTTTTTAACTATCCGAATAAAAAAAATTATATAGATAATTATATAATCTCTAATTTTTCTCTTTACCTTAATATTAGATAATTATCTATCTTAAATTTATTTATTTGGTTTGTTTAACACATTTGTCACAGAGGTATTTGTTGTTCATATTATATAAGTAATAGATGTTATACTATTTAATTATTGAATTAAATATGTGAGTTTTTACTAGAGCAGAGAGAGATTTTACTGTATGTTGAAATAGAGGGAGATTTTATTCATTTTCTATTTAGCTTCCTCACCATGCCTCTTGGATCAATTCTCAAGTTTTAGGAGGCAATGATTTGAAGCTAAAATCTATGCATAATCTTTACGAAGGCATTAAAGGTTTGAGCATATGGTATACGAGTTGAAGTTATAATTATAGCTCCTTAAACAGTCCATTACTGGATCTGAAGGCGGCTTCTCAATATGGTTGTATTAGGCAACCATTAATAATGATCCAGTTAAAAAAAAAAAAACCTACTTACTGGTATGGTACTGGTGTGATAAAAAAAATACGTGGTATTATAAGAACAAAAATGGAGATATTTCAAAAAAAAAAAAACAACAACAGATATGGAATGCATCTGAAATGTGTGTGATTGATCAAAGTGGGGATGGAAGGACAGGACCAAATGTGAGATTTGTGAAGAGACTAGCAAGTTATAGCAAACTAATGATCTTCAAGTCACGTCGTTGACTTATGCTTCAAGCATTTTGTTTCTGCATACACAGAATGCCCTCTGAATGATTTGGAAAAACAAGCGGTGAGAATTGGTTGGAATGAGGTAAAACAATCTACTCCTAACTGATTTCTAGAAAAACTTATTGTCATTTTCACGCATAGATTCCTATATAACTCTTGACAATGTCACTATGAGTTGAATTATTTTTACATGGTGTATGCTCTTAATCTATTGGGAGCATCTTTGATATCCAAAGCTGCATTGACAAAGGGTTTCTTCTACCTTGGGAGAAGCTGAAGAAAGAAACTGAAGCTTGAACATTTTGATAAATGGTTAAAAGGGATGGCGCATTCTAAAGTTTCTGGAAGATATTTGGGTATGATGTTGATTATTCTGTTTTCATTTGAAAACCATCCCTTTGAGGTAGCATCTTTCTTCACCAAACTAAAGAATGTTGAACAAAAATTTGTATCCCCACACTCTAAACGAAGAAGGTGAAAGCAACTGTTAGAGAAAGGATGATGAAAAATCACCAAATTGCATAGCAGCTACGATATTTTATTATGTGAATGCATTTCAGTACTTTCATATTGTAATAGATGGAAATTAGTTGAGTTTAATGGTTTTGCCTTAATTTTCAAAGTTTAGGTTCACTTTTGATAAAAATTTAAGATTATTTTCGCACCTTAACCCTAAACTATAAAATTTATTAGGCAGAATAACTATGATACGAAGCACCAAAAAATGAATTTGATTACTAATAAGTCTAGGTGAGAGGTGAGCATAAAAATATATTGTCATTTTTTATTTTAAAACTCGTCCTTGACTACTTCTCAATTGTTATCAGATCCTTGGGTGATTAAATTCCTTTCTTAGACCCTATATTAATTCTACCAATTTTTTAATTATTTTTTGACCTGAGAAAATATCTTTTAGCTATTTATTCTTATTGAGGGTAATTTTGGAATCTTATTATAATACATAACTCATTTAATCTACCTATGAGTCCCAACATATACTAATGACGCGGTTAATTTCATCCGTTGGCAATTTTCATTCAGCATTCACAAGTAGTTAATACTCACCCGTTCATCTAAAGACTTATCTTTTAATACTTTGTGGTCTTTACATTTCATCATCAGTTTCATTCAAGTCATCCAAATTGCAATTGGTGCGTTACAAAGCTAATAGAGGAGTTGGAGAAGGTGATCCTTTGTCACCTTATTCACCTTATTTATTATCAGAGCAAAGAATGAAAACTGTAGGGTGTTAAATTAAAGAGGATCTTAAATCTGCACAGTGTAGTTTCAGTGTAAGAGATGAATTTGGATAAGTCTTGCATAATTTTCTATTAATATACTCCATCTCCTCTGATCTACTTGGTTTCTCTTTGGCTGTTTTAACTAAGCTTCGCGTCAATGCTCTTCAGTGAGCCCACGTGGCCTGTTATTTGATGTCATTCCCACGTTAAGGCTTCATTATGAGGATGGTTTGTAAGTGGGGATAGGAGCATGTTAAGATGCTTAAATGTTAATGGGATATGGACACGTGGTGGTTCTGTACCTTAATTTTTGAAGAAATGCTTATATACTCTCTATAAGCGTCATCTCATTTATAGTCTAACTAATTAAAATACAATAACTCTTCTTATTTTTATCTTACATCAAGTATATGTCATCTGGAGAAACTAAAATTTTATAATTTCAAAAAACAACTCATGAGAGGAAATTACGTCTTTTGTTTTTCTAAATTATGAAGTTTATGTTTTTTAAAATCATTAAAATTAGAATGGTGAGATCCTGTTTTTAGAAATTTAAATCACAACAAATGTTGAGATGATGTCTACATTGTCCAAAATAGAAATAAAAAAGAAGCACATAAAGGTCCAAGATAGCTATTCCAGAAAGCTGCGCATCCAATCACCCATCTCATTTTCAGGGATTACTGAGAATGAAACCACTAGTGAAGGAGACTCAGTAATTTTCACACGAGCCTTGTTTATCTCAGCCCACGTAAGACCTTGTATTTTCATAAGTTGCCTATATTTCCTCAGCCCTGTTCAAGTTAATAAGACCCATTCTTCTTGAATCCTTCCGCATTTATGCAAATTCCCTACATAAATTGGCAGAAGATTCCTTCAATGCTTTAGTAAGCAACTCTGCAGCATCTCAGCTACTCCTTTTCTTCCGTTTTGCTGATGAATGGACATCAGTTGGTTCAGGTGCAGCAATTTGTGTTTGTGTTGAGTACTTCTTCAGCATCGACTTCAGCTTCAACTCTAGAATAATCTTCTTCATCATCCTCACCTGGAGATGCAGGAACCAACCTCTGCTCCCGTTCCTGCCGCACGATCCTTACCTTATAGCCCAAACATATCATAGCTCTTCATAGTGGGGTAAACACCTATTTCTGAAATTTCCAGCATCTTTATTAACCTGAAAATTAAAAATAAACAGAATGATATGATAATTTAAACATCCTTATCGGTAAACATTAATAACAACAACTTGTAACACACCATTACCTTCGCATCATTATTCTACTTTGGTTGAAACAAGTTACATGACTACCATAAATCATCTCCCTAAGGTGCTTTCTTTTCTTGTGGAAATCAAGGCTGTAAATAATCATATCATGAAACATTTTTTGAATAGCATAAATAATCATTATGTAGCCTGACATTGAATGAAGAATGAATTGTTGCTGCTCTTCATCCATGTTTAACTGTACCCAACCAAAAACGAGAATCTAAATAAATAAGCAATACCTAACCATGGCATATGCGCACCACAATCTTGGTCACCAAAAATTTAATAGAGAACCAAGTAAGAAATATACGGGTCGGTAAATTTATTGCTCACAAATGCTAATGCCAAGAATTCTATTTTTCTTAATAAGAAAATAACCTTTGGTATCATTATTGACAGACACCAACAGTAGATAAACCTTGGTGAGTTTATCCTGTACCCCTCATGCACAATCTAAACCTCTGTTCTTGCTGAATGTAGTTCTAGCTTATGTAACCAGAAACAGGATTCAACTATCGCCATTTCACCAAGGCATCAATACATGATGATTACACCTAATTAATTAATGCCTAAATTTCACCATCAGGAATCAAGTGCATTAAAACGACAATTGAAGTTTTTTCCCCTCATTTTTTATCGTCAAATTTTACTTACACACAGTAAAAGGCCAATGAATAACTCTGCAGTGGAGTACGCTACATTCAGGAAAGCATCAAGAGTAATCTCTACTCTTCATATACCAAAGATCCTCTCAGGTTTCAGGCAATAGATCAATCAAATAAGAAATTCTTAATTAACGCTAGCCAAGAGTCCAAACCCCAAAAGGGTTCAATCTTTATGAGAGATTATAATAGCAAAAATTATTGGAGATATATAGCAGCGATGAACAGAACCCACACCAGGAAAAGACTTACGTCACGATCAAGCAGCGACGGAGATGATCAAGCGGTGGCAACTCCCGTTCGTCGGCGACAGCAAAAGCGGCCAATGATTGCATTGCATCAGCGATTCAGACGAGCGGCAAGCCCTTTTTTTTTTTTTATCAGCTAAGAGAATGACTTGGGTGTGTTTGGGATGGCTAAAAGTTGCTTTTAGATGCCTAAACGTGCTTATTGTTGATTTTGATTTTTAAAGATGTTTATTATGATTTTTTTTAATTGGGCTTTTGAAAAAAAGAAAAACTCAAATTTTAAGTCAAAATTTCTTACTTTTGACTTTTCTATTGTGAAGACGAAAAAAGTAGCTTATGAAAGAAAAATATTCAATCCCACTTTTTTGAATTGAAATACTATTATGGTCTTTATTATAAATTCTTATAGATAAAAGCTTTTGTCTTAAATATAAATTCACTTGAAAATTAATATTTATGATGGTACTTTGGATTTGGTGCATAAGAAATATAATTGTTAGAACTACTTCATACTTTTTTGTATAAAAATCATGACAATGCTTATCACCTAATAAATTTTCAATGGACTTTTTCCCGATTTTCCTAAAAAAATTTATGTAGTTTAGTATTGTGAAAATTTTTCAAATAATAAATTACATATTTTTATTTCAATAAAACTTATGTCTTATTTAGTCTTTTACCTTTAAACTTGCTTTTCCATTAATTATCCAAATAATTTTCTGTATTTTTCACCATACACACACAATATATATCTATTGGTATTTAATAAGATTCATATCATTTCAGTCATTTTCCATCTAAACTTGCTTTTCAAAATAATCATCTAAATAAGTTTCAATTTCTGAAAAGTCACTTATATTACTGTCAATCCAAACATAAATCGCACTACACAATCTGAATTTTATCCAGTTTTAAGTTTGCACAATTTATATTACAAATAAGTCATTGTTCACACTGTTATCCCAAACAAGGTAGAAAAGTAGGGTTTAATTGTGGGCAATATGGTCAATTTAGAAAGTTATAATGGTAATATTGTCTTTTCCACTTGATTACAAGACATTTGCATCTTCATTCAAATGTAATCATGATTATATCTCAGGATTATAAATGAATCCTCTTTACATTAAAATAAGCCCAACCACACACCAAATCAGCCTTTTGTAATAGTATTACACGTGACCATTATACTTGAAAGAATTTGGAGGTAAATATCATGCTTTTCTTTAGTAGATTTGTTAGGCATGATGATTAAATTTTAAAAGCAAGTAACTTTGCCATGATTTTGAGATCTCTTTTCATGATTTCTAAAATGCACAACACAGTCAATGATATTTAAACAAATCTTGGTCAAAACACAAGGTTTAAAACTTAGCATTGAAGTGTTGGTAAAAAATAAGTAACATGATTCCCATAAAAATTAGACTTTCCCTTTCTAAGAGTCAAGGAGATATCGAATGTCATCACTTGACGAAGGGGTAAGACTACCCCTAAGGCGCACCTTTGGGTAAGCAACGGTGGCGTATGAGAAAAAAAAAGGAAAAAAAAACTAACATAAATAAAACAGAAGAAACTTAAATACCTATCGGGGCTTACTCAGCAAGCATGGGCTAGGAGCCTGCTCAACAGGGTAGGGACTACATAAAACATATCTTAATATTTACATCAGCCTCTATTAACCCTTTTTCTCCTAGAATACAGAAGTATAGGCTAATTCGATTGATACCAAATGTCACATCATGCAATACCTAGACCTAGTTATGATACCTACTTTGATATCAAATATTAAAGATGTGTTATCCAGAACCTAGATCTGATACTGACTTTGATATTGGTCTTTAAAACCCAACATCATATAGTACCAAATGTAATTTCATGTCATACCCGAACCTACTTCTAATACCGACTTTGATACCGGCTATTAAAAAGCGCTAACTATTAAAATGAGCTATCTAGAACCTGGCTCTGATACCGGCTTTGATATTATTCTTTTCAAAACAACATCATATAGTACCAAGTGCTAATCCACATCATATATAAACTTGGACATGGTCAGCCTTAGGCTTCCTTTTCACCCCTTAGGTGCACCACATGCAAGAATATATTCCTATCCCTGCATAATCCGTGCAAAAAGTTTTGTCATAAACTAAAATTTGACATCCACCAAGTGTTTTATGTGTGGCTCCTGTGGATGGGGTAGTTAGATATTTCTGAGTACTTTCTTAGGAGTGAGGTACTCATGTGGGAAACTTATTGATAAGAAGATGAGGTTGGAAGGCGAGGAAGATAACTCCAAATTAGAAGATAGAGTTTTTGTTAGAGGTGAAGCTATGTATTTGTTCTTTGATGATTTAAGTGTTCTTGACTCTTGAGAACTCTCCCAGAAACATTGTTAATAATCTTGTCCAACTTGGCTATACACACTTCACTAAGCTCACCCATGTCGCTCCAAACTTTGGCTTAAACTAGCTATGTAATGTTTCTAACCAAGATTTAAAATATTCTTGGAATAAGAAAATTAGTTAGTATGACATATTATTTGTAAAACATATGAATCATTTTCCTTAATTCCCTCGTTCCCCTCCTCTTTGATCTCTAAATCTCCTCTCAGTGATGTGTTCTTCACTTGGAAAATATTGGATCTAACCTCGTATCCTCTCTCAAACGTATATTAGCTCTAGAAAATGAGTCTATGAGTGATTGTTCATTAATGCTTGAAATAATGGTAAGCAAATCAAATAACAAAGTCCCGTATGCAGAAGCAAAGGGAGATTTTGCTGATTTTCTATTTAGCTTCCTCACCATGCCCCTAGGGTCATTTCTCAAGATTTTAGGAGGCAATGATTTGAAGCTGGGATATATGCATAATTTTTACAATAGTGTCAAGGGTTTTAGCACATGTATGCAAGTTTGGTGGTAATAATAGCTCCTTAAACACTCCATTACTGGATCTGAAGGTGACTCCTTATTATGGTTGTATGAGGTAGCCATTAATAATGTTCCAGAAAGAAAAAACTCCTACTTACTTGCATGTTATTGGTGTGATGAGGATATGGTGTGTTATACTAACGAAAATGGAGATGTAGTTATAGAGGGACATGACTTAGGGAAGGATTTGTAAAGAGACCAGTAATTTTTGCTATAAAATGGTTGACCTATAGTTTTGATACCGAATATTAAAATGCGCTATCAAGAACCTGGCTCTGACTCTGATACCAGCTATTTAAATGCTCTATCCAGTACCTAGCTTTGATACTGGCTTTGATACTAGTCTTTTAAAAAGAATACTAAGTGCTAATCCACATCATATATAACCTTAGACATGATTAGCCTTAGGCTTCCTCTCCACCTTTTAGGTGCACCACCAGTGCCTCAGGCAACAACTCCCCTTCGCTTGGCTCTCATACTAGTCTTTAAAACCAAACATCATAGCAACAAATCTAAACGTCATGCAATATTCGAACATAGTTTTGATACCGACCATAAAACTGCGTTATCTAGAATCTATCTCATATAACAGCTTTGATACTGGTCTTTTAGAAACAACATCATATAGTATTAAGTGTTTTATATGTGGCTCCTATAGATGGGGTAATCGGACATTTCTAAGTACTTTGTAGGGGTGGGGTGCTCATGTGGGAAGCTTATGGATAAGGAGATAAGGTTGGAAGGGAGGAAGATAACTCCAAATTTGGAGATAGTGCTTTTATTAGAAGCCAAGCTATGTATTTGATCTTTCATGATTTAAGGGTTCTTGAGAACTCCCTAAGAAACACTATTGATAATCTTGTCCAACTTGGCTATACAGACTCCACTAAACTCTCCATGTCACTCTAAACCTTGGTTTAAACAAGGTAAGTAAAGTTTCTAACCAATATTCAAAATATTCTTAATATAAGACATACTTACCTAATTTGATTAAAATAAAAAAATTAGTTAGTATGACATATTATTTGCAAAATACATTAATCATTTTCCTTTATTCCCTCATTCCCCTCCTATTTGATCTCCAAATCTCCTCTTAGTGATATGTTCTTGACTTGGGAAAATGGTGGATCTAATCTTGTGGCCTCTTTCAAACTTATACTAGCTCTAGAAAAAGAGCCCCTAAGAGTGATTGTTCATTAATGCTTAAGATAACAGTAAGCAAATCAAAGAACAAAGTATGTAGAAGCAGAAGGAGATTTTGCTGATTTTCTATTTAACTTCCTCACCATGACCCTAGGGTCAATTCTTAAGATTTTAGGAGGCAATGATTTGAAGCTGGGATAAATGCATAATCTTTACGAGAGTGTCAAGGGTTTTTGCACATGGTATGCAAGTTTTAGTGATAATTATAGCTCCTTAAACACTCTATTACTGGATCTGAAGGTGGCTCCTTAATATGGTTGTATGAGGGAGCCATTAATAATGGTTCAGGAAGAAAAAAAACTCCTACTTACTAGCATGGTATTGGTGTGATGAGAAATATGGTGGGTTATACTAATAAAACTCGAGTTATTTAAAAAGGAAAAAAAAAAACCGACATCACATATTGAATGCATATGAATTGTGTGTGGTTGTTTGGTTGACCCAAGATGTGGTGATGGAGGGACATGACTTAGTGTGGGATTTGTGAAGAGACCAGCAATTTTTGCTAGAACTAATGATCTTCAAGTCACTTGTGTTTCAAGCATTTCATTTCTGCAGAAAATGAATGCCCTTTGAATGATTTGGAACAGCATACAATGAGAATCAGTCCGAATGAGGTAAAAAAAAACTACTCCTAACTGATTTAAATAACTTATTGTCATTTTCACGCATAGATTCATATATGACTCTTGGTAACGTCTATATGAGTTGAATTATTTTTACATGGCGTAGGCTCTTAATCTATTAGGAGCATCTTGACATCCAAAGCTACATTAATAAAATGTCTTTTTCACCTTGTGGGGAAGCTTAACAAAGAAACCAAATCTTGAACATTTTGATAGAATTTCTATTATATGATTGGATATGTTGATTTTATGGACAAAATAATTTGTTGCTTTCTTGGACTAAGGGCGCACACACATATTATATATATATAGACAGACACACCGGAAACTAAAATTTAAATCTAAAATTTAAATCCATATGGTAAACATGATAATTATTAGATAGATTCATGAATGTGAAAAGAAAATGAAGAGTTGTCCCAATGCTATAAATCAAAGGTCCTATAGGAATCAGCCAACGCCATCCCCTTAGCAAAATCTTATTTGAAAATTTTGTATTTGCTAGCAAATTATGGCTTCCATGCAAGACCTTTCATTCACTTTGAGACTTTTCGTTGACAAAGAAAGGAACAAAGTGGTTGTAGCCAAGCAGCTAGAGATTTCGTAGATGCTCTGTTCAATTTCTTCACCCTTCCACTGGGAACCATCCTTCGGCTTCTGTCAGTTGAAATTGGTTGCATCAACAATGTCGACCAAAGTGTTAAAAATTCTAACACACAGGTACTTTGACTTAAATGAAGCACGTATCTATCAATATAATACACATACATACATGTATGGGATGCTGAATTTGTCTCTACGTAGGTTTTGTGGAACGAAATTTGCAAGAAAATGTTACTGTGGCAACGTAATACATGCGAGAACCTTTGCAAAAAAAAACTAAGGTTTAGAACCCATTTGGATATAACTTCTGGAAAATGATTTTGGGTAAAAATAGCTTTTGGAGAATTGATTTTGAAAAATAGACTTTAGGATTTACGAGGTAAAAATGATTTTTGGAAAATAGCTTTTGGAGAATAGATTTTGGAAAAAAATGATAGTGTTTGGATAATTTCAAAACTTTTGGAGAATAGATTTTGGAAAAAAATGATAGTGTTTGGATAATTTCAAAACCTAGGTTTTGACAAAAGTTTGTCAAACACCCCAAAATTATCCAAAAACTATTATGCTTCAAAACCTAGGTTTAAGCAAAAGTTTATCAAACACCTCTATTTTTTCCAAAAGCTATTCTTCATCAAAACCTAAGTTTTCTCATAAACTTACCAAACACCTCTACTTTTTCCAAAAGCTATTCTCATAAACTTACCAAACACCTCTACTTTTTTCAAAAGCTATTCTACATCAAAATCTAGATTTTGAACCCCAAAACCTAGGTTTTGTCAAAAGCTACTTTTTTTTTCATTGCCAAAACCTAGGTTTTGTCAAAAACTATTTTTTTTAGCTTTTTCTTTCTCTCCTTTGCCATCATCAGTATTTTTTCAGTATTAGTTAGTATCCTTAAAATATTTTTTTTAGTCCATTTCAGTACTATGAAATATTTTTGTAAGAATAATTATCCTGAAATATCTTTTTAATACCGTAGAATAATTTTTTAAGATCATGAAATATTTCAAGGTACTGACTTGTACTGAAAAAATACTAATGATCTTGAAAATTTATTTTACGATATTGAAAAAATATTTTAGGGTAATGACTGATCTTGAAAAAATATTTAGGGTACTGAAAGATATTAAAAAATATCTTAAGGATACTGACTAGTACTGAAAAAATACTGATGATGATAGAGGAGAGAGAAAAATCTTAAAGAAATAGCTTTTGACAAAACCTAGGTTTTGGGTTTCAAAATCTAGATTTTGATGCAGAATAGATTCTGGAAAAAATAAGGGTGTTTAGTAAGCTTATGACAAAACCTAGATTTTGATGCAGAATAGCTTTTTAAAAAAAAAGGGTGTTTGGCAAACCTAGTACAAAACCTAGATTTTGTCTCCAAAACCTAGATTTTGTATTTTGCCAAACAGGCTCTTCATGTAGATGACACTGAGCCCACCAAGTATTTGATATGTACTCCCTCTAGTCCTTATTATAAGGCACCAACTATCTTTTCTCACAAATCAAGAAAATGGAAGTTAAGTCATTAATGAGCCTAAAATTAATAAAAGTTTCCAACTTTATCCCTACTTTAATGAGATAGATTTTAAAAAGTTTGTTAAAGTAAGGGCATAATAGGAAATAGTAATAAATAAGTTAGTTAAATGTAGTTGGTGCCTTATAAAAAGAACCAAAAATTTTGGGTAGTTGGAATCTGCAAAAAAATGTTGCTATATCCGCGTAATCCGTGCGAAAAGCTTTGCGGGAAACTAAAATTTAACGTGGATAACACAAAGCCCACCAAGTGTTTGGTGTGTGGCTCCTGTGGAGGGGGTAATGGGAAATTTGTATGGGAAATTCGTAAGTACTTTTGCCGCGGTGAGTGCTCATGTGGGAAACTTATGGATAAGGAGATGACATTGGAGGAGGAGGAAGAGAATTCTACCGTAGAAGGTGTTTTTGTGAAAGGGAATGCTACTTATTTGATATTCGATGATTTAAGGGTTATTGAGAACTTTTCAAGAAACACCGATGTTGATCATCTTGTTTATACAGACTTCACTAAGCTCACCCAGGTAACTCCAAACATTACCTTAAACCAGGTATGTAAAGTTTGTTTCTAGCCATGATTCAAAATATATAAGATCTACCTACAAATTAAAATAAGAAAATTAGTTTATATGACATTATTTCTAAATTACTTGAGTATTTTCCTTAATTTGCCTGTTCCCCTCCTTTGATTATTATTATTATTATTGTTAAGGTACTATTAAATTAGAAAAAAATTTGAGAAATGTGAAAACTATGTCTTATATTTAGGATTTAGATTAATTCCTAAATATGTCTTATATTAAGGATACAAGAGGTATTTGATTAAACTTAATGATTAATGTGCTTAATTACATACAATTCTATGTGTTATAGATAATGGATTTGTTGAAGTGGGCCTTGATCTCCAAATCTCCTCTTAGTGATGTATTCTTGACTTGGGAAAATCGTGGATATGACCCGGTGTCCTCTTTCAAACCTATGCTAGCCCCTGAAAATGAGCTTGTTCATTAATGCTTACGATAGCAGTGAGCAAATCAAAGAACAATGTCCTGTATGCAAAAGCAAGGGGAGATTTTGCTGATTTTCTATTTAGCTTCCTCACCATGCCCCTAGGATCAATTCTCAAGAGCTTAGGAGGAAATTATTTGAAGCTAGGATCTATGCATAATCTTTATGAAAGTGTCAATGGGTTGAGCACATGGTGTTGGAGTGGTAATTATAGCTCCTTAAACACTCCTTTACTAGATCTAAAGGTGGCTCCTCAATATGGGTGTATAAGGCCACCATTAATAATGGTCCAGGAAGAAAAAACTCCTACTTACTGGTATGGTAATGGTGTCATCAGAAATGTGGCGTGTAATACTAATGTAAATGGAATTTTTTCAAAAAACCCACATCAGATAAATAATGCATCTAAAATGTGTGTGGTTGACCAAGGTGTAGTGATGGGAGGACAGGACCAAGTGTGGGATTTGTGAAGAGACCATCAATTTTTGCTATAACTGATGATCTTCAAGTCACGTCGCTGACCAATGCTTCAAGCATTTCATTTCTGCAGAAACTGAATGCCCCTCTAAATGACTTGGAATATCATGCCGTGAGAATTGGTCCGAATGAGGTAAGAAAATCTACTCCCAACTGATTTCTAGAAAAACTTATTGTCATTTTCATGTATAGATTTCTATATAACTCTTGACAATATCACTATGAGTTGAACTATTTTTACATGGTGCAGGCTCTTAATCTGTTGGGAGCATCTTTGACATCCAAAGCTGCATTGACAAAGGGTCTTTTCTACCTCGTGGAGAAGCCAAAGGAACAAACCAAAGACATTTCGATAGATGGTTAAAAGTGAAGGCGCATTCTAGAATTTCTGTAATATGTTTGGATACGTTGATTTTATGGACAAAACACTTTGTTACTTTTCTTGACAGAGGGTGTGTACCAGACACTAAAATTTAAATCTTTAAATCTATTTTCATTGCAAGTGTTTAGTACGTTTGCAGATGCGAATATAGGGTAAGCAATAGATTCTTTCTGCGTGTGGCTCTAACCACTACTGAACAACTTAACTTACAAGATGAAGTAGAACTGTCATAATGGCAATAATATGCGTCGGAAGGAGAGAAAACAAGGGGTAATTGACTCATATTGGAAGCTATCATGTTACTAATAGATGCACAAAGAAATGAAGCTGCTGGAAGATTCTGAAGAGGAGGCTCAATGGAGTGGTGCTGGTGTGAAAATGAGCTATCCTCAATCCAGGCTACATTGACTTGAACAACTTGGTACAAATGTCATGTTTATAGCGAGATGAAGTTCAAGTCATTGTTCTGAGAGGAACTTAATGTTTGATTAGAGAATTGGAAGGATCTGTTTCAACAGTTCTTTATGAGTAAGGTGTTTAGTGCTCCATAGATATCATAATGCTTTATTTCCATTGAAACTTCTTAACCCAATATCTCCCCTGAAGTTTGGAATAACACAGTGTTTTGACGGATTGTCTTCAAGTGATGCAACTGACTTGTTCAAGCAAGCATTTCGTTTGTGACGATCGCTTGTGTTGAGCATTGATTAGGGGAGATGGCAACAACAATCCACTCATCACTGGCTCGTCTGTATTCTCTCATGATAAGAGTTTCAAGATAACCATAATTTTTACATATAATCTTAAAAAATTGAAATGTCATAAAACAATTGTAGCCATTATTGATTATTGATTCCATGCACATGTTTTCAAGATTATATATTTGTATTTACTAACTCCGGATATGTTAAGGAGCGTAGTATTAAATGTGTACATAAATAAAAATTGATGCCCCTTTTGATATTCTTTATAATCAATAACTATACAGTAAACATGATAGTCAATAAATAGATTCATAAATTTGAAAATAAAGTGAAGAGTTGTCCCAATGCTATTAATCAAAGCTCCTATAGGAATCAGCTGACGCCATCCTTAGCAAAATCCTATTTGAAAATTTTGTATTTGCACGCAAACTAGGCTTCCAAGCAAGACCCTTCATTCCTTTGAGACTTTTCGTTGACAAAGAAAGGAACAAAGTGGTTGTAGCCGAAGCAGGTAGCGATTTCGTAGACACTCTGTTCCGTTTCTTCACCCTTCCACTGGGAACCTTCATTCGTCTTCTATCACTTGAAATTGGTTGCATCAACGATCTCTACCTAAGTATTAAAAATTCTAACACACAGGTACTTTGACTTAAATAAAGCATGTAACTATCAATGTAATATAGACACATACATGTCCTAAGTGTTAAAAATTCTAACACACAGGTACTTTGACTTAAATAAAGCATGTAACTATCAATGTAATATAGACACATTCATGTATGAGATGCTGAATTCCTCTCTACGTAGGTTTTGTGGAACGAAATTTGCAAGAAAATGTTACTGTGTCAGCGTAATACATGCGAGAAGGTTAGAAAAAACACTAAGGTTTAATGTGGATGACGCAAAGCCCACCAAGTGTAACGCCCCTATTTCCTAAGTGTAATATGAAGTCCAATTATGACCCTAGGATTCTTATTAGACTAATTCACGTGTATTTATTAGAGTGTAGGCATTAACAGATCAGAGTAGAACACAACAGAGAGCGTACTTAGGCGTTTGGACGACTGAGTAACTGATTTCATATGCGCAGACATATACTGGTTAATTAAAATTCCCGAAGGAATAAAAGCGTGATACAACTTACATTTATTGCGGTGATCTTGGTTGACGTGTTAGGTTACAGTAATCCGAAAGATTCGACCAAACTCATGCATATTCTTATCCCAAAATGTAACTCTTTTTGAACCTTTACGCGTGTTGCTTACCCTCGTCTCCCGCTCCCGATCCTCCTGATCCTGAAGCTAGGGTAAATTCTGAGATTCAATGCCCATTGAATTTCAGGTAACAGTTAACCTTATACTCAAGTATAACAGTATGCATGATAGATATTCAATTACTTTCAGCATAAAACCATACATAGCACACAACACATGTAATAGTTTATATCTCAACAATTACAAAGCACACAACAATTGTAATGTTAACCTCTACATAGCATACAACACATGTAAGGTTCACCTCTACATAGCACACAGCCCATGTAAGGTCCACATAGTTTGCACATAAACCAGTGTCACGCCCCGAAGCGTGTCCTCAACGTAGGAAAACATCCATACGGCATTACCAAGACTGTAACCCGTTTTTAAATCAAAGCTGAATGTATTTCAAATGGTGACCTAAGACCCAGTCTTAGCCACAAACCACAGTCCATGACCTAAGACCCAGTCTTGTCCATGACTATATGAATCATCTCATCATATATAAAGTATACAAGCAGCATAAGAGTTAGAGTTACAGTTTGCGTTTGTACCTTAGACCTTGGCGCTAGTGGTACGTTCACCTTTCGGTACTAATTCCAAACCTTCTTGAATATCCTATAATATCATCACCGCATTATTTCCCATATAATGAATGTCCTAAGAGAGGACCTTGCCACCCATGACCCTATACCCCTAGAAAATTTTATTCCATTTATATCCTTTTTAATTCATTATTAATTAATACTAACTCTTTCAGTTAGTTAATTATTCCCCTTAACAATAATAATTTTATTATTATTATTATTATTATTATTATTATTATCCCCAATAATAATAATAATAATTCCTTATTTATTATTTATTATTTTCACCTTTTTCTAGTAATAATAACATTATCTGTTGTTGTTATTATTATAATAACACTAGTTTCCATCTATTTATCCTGATATTATTATTTCACCAATTATTATTAACTCTCTATAAATTACTAATCTATTTATTTATTTTTGATTTTATTTTTAAAGTAAACAGAGGCATTTAAACACACACACGTACACAGTAAAACTCGTACACACATATACATACTCCTTCCATTCTTCTTTTCGTTTGTGGGTTACATATTTAGTTGCAGAAAGAAATGTTCACACCATGCAGCACATTTGCCATACATATAAGTATATAATCATTTAGCATACAAGATACATATACACAACACGTACACATATATAGACTTGACTTGCTTTTGTCTCATATGCATGTGATTATCCATGAAACACTTGTACCAAAATATACACGTTTATCATCCATTCCTTTCCACTGGGCCGTAAGTTTTCATACCAAAAAAAAATTACAGAGAATAATTCACACAGCAATTCACGGCGTCCATTATTATGCAGAATATTAGCCGTTTTTCTTTTCCACATGATCGACAGCAAAAGACACACACATACAAGGAACATAGGTCCAACATTTTCTTCTTTTTCGTTCTGCATGTTAACAGTCACCTTTTGACAGCAAAAGAACACTCTTTCATGCAAATATGTACTATACTCGCACCATAAAAATTCAATGAATACGTTGACAGCAAGGAACCCGACGGCATTAACAGAAAAAAAATCCTGACAGCAAGTTGCGTTTTCTCTTTATCCTAAAACTTGTTTTTATCTTATTTAGAATTCATGCAGAGGCACTAACAGAAACTAACAGCCCCGGTGGGCAGCAACACAATGATCCAACGTTTTTATCTTCTTCTTTTATACATTATAGCTTTGTTAGGTTCATTAGCAAAAGAAAAATCAGAGTCAAGCCAAAACAGAAGCAATATACATCAGCAAACTCTTTTTTTTCTTGGTACCGTATAGGTTTGTATGTTTTTTATATATTTTTAAGCTTGGCATCAGTTTTTACCCTATATGCAGCAAACCCGATCTACCTATATATACAGTCCCTTAACCTATGTTCAGCGGTTTTCTTTCTTTCCTTTACTTTTCAGCTTCATATACGATACACTACTAGTCTCTGTTTTAGCTCCATGTTTCAGTGGCTTAGTGTTTTAAATTCTTAAAGCTTAGTTTCAACACCCTACCCGATGAGAAACCATGAAGAACTTAAGGAAAAGTAGGTTCACTACTTACCTTTGATTCTCAAGCTTGAATGACAGAAACAATTTGTTATTTCCTCCTCTGTTTTTCGATTCAAGAACAGATATGGCCCTGGTTCGGCTTCTCTTCTTTCACTCTCGGCTTAACCTCTTACTCTCACTCTCTTCCCTCTTTCTCGGTTTCTCCTTGTGAACACCGAATGGATGGAAAAAAAATGAGAATGGCTGAACTGGGATGGCTTTTATAGCCAGCTGGAGGTCCGGTCGAGATGCGTTAAACCGCTGGTCCGAAGGTCTTTTTGAGTCTCGAGAAGCATGGTTACGACTGAATTTCTGCTCTTGGATAAGCTTAATTACCTGTTGCTTATTAAACGCCGTCGGCTTCTCTGACCACGGAAATGACGATTTTATCTTCTGCTGCTTAATTAATGCCGTTCTGTGTTTTCTGTGGTTTGACTCTCGCAAGTTGCTCTCTGTTTCGTTTCTCTTTCTTTGGCTTTCGATTCTTTCGGTTTGGGCTGAAGTGAAGCAGCTGAAATGGATGTCTCGTGAGTCATGCATTTGGGCCGAAAGGAGAATGATATAAGGGCTGTGGTTCATGAGTTTTCGAAACTGCTTCTGCACTCTCATTCTCGCTGTCGGACTTGGAGCTGGAAAGGAGGAGTTTTGATTCTTGGTTGAATACTACATGCTCCTCACGTGGTTTGTGTTTTGGCAATTGAATGGGTTGGTTTTGCTGTGTTGGGTCTGTGATATATGGGCCCAAATCGTGGCCCATCTGTTTATTTGTTTTTGTTTGTTCTTTTCTTTTCCTTTTTTTTATTTGCAATTTAGATTTAATTGCCATTATTGCATAAATTTCAATTTCTTAATTTCCTAAGCGATAGAATATTAATCTTATAATATTTGGGCCTAAAATTATCACTTCCCATTATTCTTTGAATTTTTATTCTTTTCCCGAAATAAATTAAAGGAAAATATAGACATTAATTCCCCACAAGTATTCTCATAATTACTTTGGCACAAATTTCTCATAATTATTTTAGGCAAGTTTTGCAACTTAATTTTTCTATATATCAGAAGCCCCTAAAATTGGGATGTTACACCAAGTATTTGATCTGTAGTTTCTACGGTGAGAGAAGTGGAAATTTGCTAAGTACTTTCGCAGGAGCAAATTGCTCTTGTGGGAACTGATGGCTAAAGAGATTGAGTTCCGGTTGGATGGAGAGGAAGATCATTGCAAAGAAGAAGGCGTTTTTTGTTGAGGGGAAAATTATATATTTGGTCTTTGATGATTTAAGGGTTCTTAACAAGTCTCCTGTTAAATAACTTGTCCAACTTGGCTGCCCAGACTTCACCAAGCTCACTGAAATGTCTCCAAAAGTTTGCTTAAACCAGGTATGTATAGTTGCTAAGCAGGACTCAAAATACCTTGATTGAATTTGATGATTAATGTGCTTACATATAAGTGTATGTTGTAGATTGTGGACTTGTTGAAGTGGGTCTTGATCTCCAAATCTCCTCTTAGTGATGTATTATTGGCTCTGGAAGATGATGGTGGATCTAAGTCCATATCCTCTTTCACTCTTGGACAGGCTCCAAATGAAAATGACAGTTCCATTATTGATGTCAAGATAACAGTGAGCAAGTCAATGAACAAAGTCATGTATGCAGAAGCTGAGGCAGATTTTTTTGATTTTCTTTTCAGCTTTCTCACCATGCCTCTTGGATTTATTCTAAAGCTTTTTTAGATGGAAATGTCACTTTGGGATCTATGCAAAATCTGTACCAAAGTGTGAAGGGTCTTTGTAGCACCACAGACACTTGATGATTTGGAGGAGCATGAGGTGAAAATTGGCATGATGGAGGTAAAATTCCATTCTTGACTGATCTCTGGAAAAACTGAATAATCAAGTGATCCTTGTATATGGAGCAAGCCGACACAAATTTATTATTTTCATGAATAGAGTCCTGCATTCAGAATCTAACTATTGTAATCTGACAATAACTATTTTACATATGGGTCAGGCAATGTATCTGTTAGGAGCATCTTTAACATCAAAAGCTGCATTAACAAAGGGTCTTTTCTACCTCATGAAGAAGCCGAAGAAGGAAGCCAAAGCTTGAACCTCTTGTATCTAGTTATATGGGAAGGGGCAATCTAAGGCTTCTAGCTAGGTGTTGTATAACCTAGACTCATCATATTTGGATGTTTTAAATATAAGCCAGTTATTATGCATGGTTGTTTGTAATAAGAATGTTGAATCCAGCGATAACCTATCAATCTTTCATACTGGTTTTACTTGGGATACTGAATACTTGCTGGTTTCGACCAAAAAAACAAGAATACTTGCTGGTGTGAAAATAATGATTCTTCCCTGCCTCACCAAGGAAGATGCAAAAAAGCATTCTGAGAGAGAGCCTGATATGATAGTTGAGGCATGGAGGGAAACAGGTTTAATTATAGGGTGGAGGTAAAAAAATGCCTATAGTCTTTTTTAAAAAGAGCTACCAGAAGTCCAGAACTATAAATAAATTTTAGGTTAAAAAATGCCTATGCAGATTAAAAAATGGGCTTAAATGCTACAGCCGTTACTTTGATATACACTGACAGTTTGGTTGAAAAAATTGACCAAATCTGATGATGTGTATGGTGAGTTGGCAAAGTGTGTTCCAAAAATATGACCATAAATGAAAAGAAAGACTTTGGTTAAGTCAAAGCTGTTTAATCCAAAGATAAAATAAAACTATTATCATAATGGCAATGATTTGCTTGAGAACAATAGGCGCTGTATAAAGAAAAATATGTGGCAAATATGTTTCCCTTCTTCTTGCCTTGTTATGACTGAGAAGGCTTGGTCCTAATATCTTGGAGCTAAGCTAACGGTAGACAGAATTTGAAATTCTCCTGTGGCTCATATAAACAGGGTTGAAGAGTTATAAATCAAAACAAAATGAGGAGTTCTAAATCACTCTACTTCCCTAAATTTTCTCTGCCTATGCCTTTGCTTAAACATGTCTATGATCTTTGAAGATTATATAGAGGCCTTCAAAACTTTACTTGAAGCTGCTGTTTAGGGATACAACGGAGTCAAATTAAAAAAGTAAGCTCTTTGGTGTTTTTTTGATGTATCCTGTGGTGGAAACTTGCCAAGTACGTACTATCCCAGGAGCAAGCTGCTCATCACGTGGGAATCTGATGGGTTAGGAGATGTATTTGTAAATTGTTGGGAGCATCTTTGACATCAAAAGCTGCATTACAAATTGTCTTTCCTACCTCATGAAGAAGCCAAAGCTTGAGCCTTTTGTTGGGAAGGGACATTCTAAGGCTTCTAGGTGTTTGCCCAAAAAGAATGTTGATAATCATTCTTTGACATAAACACAGACATAGCTGATTTTAGTAGTTACTTTTACTAACAAAACAATGTGTCTGGGTAATGGGTTTTGAATCAAATGGCAAGCTAGTTGGAAATACTTCAAATGTCAGTAAATGGTAGTCGGTATTTGAAATTTTTCTTGTGGCTCATATAAATAGCTAGGGTTGAGGAGTTGTAAATCAAAACCAAAATGATTCCTCTGATAGAATTTTTTTTCTTCTTCTCTTCTAATCCTCTCCCACTTCACTTCCCTAAAGTTTCTCTACCAATACCTTTGCTGAAACATGTATTTGATCTTCGAAGATTATCTGTGTGTCTTCAAAGCTTTCCTTCATGTGACTCGTTCAGAAACAACAGAATCCATTAAAATCAAGTTCTTTTGTGTTTTCTGATACAAAATATTTCTTACATAAAATTATTTAGAATAAGCTGCTTCACTCGTTACGTACATCATCCCTTCTCAACTTGAATAACTTGGACTTGGTTTTCCTCCTTTTCTTCTTACCATCCTTTTCCCTCCTTTTCCCTTTTCAAACATTTGATCAAGATTTCAACGGTCCAGATTTAACATCTTATATATTTAAGGTAAAATTATAATAATAAGGTAAAATTATAATAATATTTTTATTATATTTTTAAGGTAAAATTATAATAATAAAGTAAAATTATAACAATATTTTTATAATATATTAAATCTAGACCGTTAAGATCCTTGATCCAATGGTGAAAAAGGAAAAAGGAGGGAAAAGGATGGTAAAAAGAAAAGGAGGAAAGCCAAAATAAGGGACTTGATAGAGATATATCCTATTGTTGGCTTAAAGATATTATTATTTACAGCTTCATAAATATTCTTTAATTTCTATAATTTAGTGGAAAATAACATAAAACCAAATGAACCAAAAAAAAAATAAAAAATTCTACTAGCTAGTAAAATTTCATAAATTTGTTACTCCCTCCATTTTTTAATTAAAGACATAGTTATGTTTTTTATTTTGGTACTAAATATAATATGTATTTTTTATATTTATCAATTTTTTTTCCTAATTTACTCTTTTTTATGCTCCCTCAATAATAATTACGAAGAAGAGAAAATAAAGGAATTAAGGAAGGTGATCAGAATATTTTAAAAAATACATATTATATTAATTAATTTCATTAATTAAATTAGATAAATATGGTCTGAACTCTGAACTAATAAATCCACGTAGCACCAACAAAAGTAATAAATGAAATGGAGATGTCCCAGCAGAAAACGGTAGAGCCCATAATGCGTGACAAATGAAAGCTGGGAACCCAGCAATGGGTTTCGTAACTTAAGTTTGTGGAAATGGTTTCCTACTCGTCCTTTGAGGATGAACGTGGCCGTCCAGATCTTTATGTGAGATCTAAAAGGCCCAGATTTCTTCTCATTTTTTCTCATAAAAATTTTTTCAATGCGAATTAATATTTTAGAATATTGTTTTAGCAATATCCAATACTCTAAAAAAAAATTCAAAATTCTAAAATGATCTTTTAAGATTATGACGATTTTTTCAATCTCAACTGATACCCTAAAATACTGTTGTAAGGTTGTTGTAAGGTAACGGCTAATATCCTAAAATAATATTTTAAAATTTTAAAATAATCTTTTAAGATTATGAAGAATTTTTCAATCTCAGTCAATACCTTGAGTATCTCTATAATACCAGTTAGTACACTAAAAAAATTTAATTTTTTTTAAATAAAAAAGAAGAAAAAAGAAATCCGATTATCTAGATTTTATAAAATACTACCTCCGGTCCTAATTATAAGACAAAGTTGACTTTTTTAGAGGGATTAAGGAAGTTAAATAAGTTACTTAATCATTTCATATGTTGTGTATTCTTATATTATATATTAGTTTATTAGTAAAACTAATTAGTTTGAAATAAAATAAAAATAAAAATTTTCTAAAATGATTTAATTAACTTCCTTAATCTCTCCAAAAAATTCAACTATGTCTTATAATTAGGACCGAAGGGAATAACTTTTTAGGATTATGGAGATCTGGCCCAGACGCTCGTCGTGCCCTATGGACGAGCAGGAAACCGTGTGGGCAAGTTTGTAGGGAGTCCACATTAGATGCTAAGCTCTTATGTGCCCATTAGGTGCTCGTCTCTCCATTAGAGGGATGGATATATATATATATATTTTTTTTAATTTTATACCGTTACATTTTTTTTATATGTTTTATTTATTTATATTTAAATTATATATTGTTTTCTAAAAAAAAATCATCTAATATCTCAAATTAATTAGTTTTCATGATATCGATATTACAGATAAATAGTACTTAATGCAAGACTAAAAACTAATTAATTTGAGATAATGGGTAAAATTTATTTTTCAGAAAGCTACATATAATTTTAATATAAATAAATACAATATATAAAAAAATTTAAAAAATATATATATGTTCATCCTTTTAATAGAGAGATTGGCATCTAATAAGTAAATAAGAGTTTGACACCTGGACTCGTTTGTACGTTTGTCACGTATGTCGGAGCTAAGAACAAGAACCCGCGTTGTTAAGAGCGTGGACCCCACTCCTCTTTACATGTTGATCTCTGTTTGGTTTGGTCTAGACCGTTCGGTTGCCAGAGGCAGACTGGCAGAGTAGATGTGTATCAATTTTTTTTTATTGGACTGATATCTCAATTTGACTTATCGGCAATTCAACTTCCTTAGTGGCAAAGGCAAATGTCGAGATAAAAATGCTTCATCTCTCTAATTTCTCGCAGAGCAGATAATCATCGGTATGGAGCAACCTCTGCTATCGGGTATTATGAAATTGTTGCCTCCGAGTTTCAATTTGAATTGATGATTTTCATTGTTTCTCGTGTTGTTCATTTTGGGTTTCTTGTGGTTGTGATTGGAATCGACAGAAACAAGAAGTGAATTATCTGATAGAGAGAGCGGAAAGTGGAGCGCGTATCAATATGCGGGAAGGACGGGTTCTGCGATTCCTACTGCTTCATCATTTGCCGGCACTGAGGTGAGTGTCGATGAAATTCGTTCTGCTGCCGCTGCTTCTTCCAATTACTACCCGCCCTCCATTCATGGCGCTTTGGTCAGCTCGCCTGAGCCCTTTTCTCCAGGTGGGTGATCGTGTTGCTTGCGATGTCCATTTCAATTATGTTAAGTTTTAAAAGGTTAATGTCGTAAGAAGCACATCCTGACACAACATGATCCTGTTAATTTGAAGTTTCATCACCTTCTTGTTATATACGGGTGTCTGGTGTCAATTCTTCTGATTTTCATATTTGAAACTGTTTCATGGATGTACTGATTCGCTGCTATTTTTTTAATTGGGTGGAGATGGGAGGAATTATCGGTTTGAAATTAACAATACTTGTATATGTGACCGTTTCTTTTTCTTGTCCAACATCTTCTGTAATTATAAGGCAAAGATGGACTGCCAACTTTTTAAGTTTTTTGCTTTGAGTTTATTTCAAAATTCTATTGGCATTTTATAAGCCTGTATGTTAAATATAACGCTACTTTGCAGAGCAAGCTATTGTTCCCCAAGGAGGATATGCAGGAGGTTACAGTGGAGCCAGAGCCGAATACCAGAGGTATGGATGATATGGGAACTGCAAAAGCTTCTTCCCCTCCATAAGTTTTTTTGTGAAGATTGGTCTGTATATCAAGCTGTATAAATTTGTGCATTTGCTCTCAAAAAATAATCGGAGTGTTGGCTATATTCTAGATTTCTTTCTTTAATTGCCGAAATTGAAGTCATATGATAAGAGTATCCTGTAAATCATGAATCAATAAAATGCATATTTACAAATTGTTGATGAAAGGCGCCAATGGTTTAACTCTTGCAGCATGATAGTTGGGAGGTTGATTTTTCAGTGGTAATTACTTCTTGTTCTGAAATTCAAAATATCATAAAAGGGGCCATCATTTGTGTTTAAGATCGAATGTAATTAATACTCAGCGGGTTTGACTTTTGTGAGAAAGACATTAGTAGAATTCACCATTTAATCATGTCTTAGGAATTAGGATCATTGGATTTCTAATAATGCTTTGTTATCAAGGCTGTATATATATTTATTGGTAACTCATCATGATATCCATGTCAGTTTTAGCGTTACATTTTAATGACACAGAATCTGTAAAGTAAATTATCTACTTTCAGGGGAACTTTGAGTGAAGTAGAGATACGAGAATTGCTCATTGATCATGTTGGTCATCGCCATTGTTGGGGTAGCCGTCCTGCTCGAACATGGAAAATTCATGCTGTGGAAGACTGCAATGTTTATGTGGGAACTCTTGATACTTTTATTGAGGAAAGAGAAACCATTAAAGAGACTGCGCTGTACACTGACGGCAAAATAGATGGAAAGCATAATGGGCCTGAACTTGGTGTCTGGGAATTGGATTTAAGGTCTCAGTTCCCTGTTCTATTTGTGCCACTCAAAGAAGTGCGGGAAAAAATCCCTCATTCTGAAGTTATTGACAAATGCACTGGTTAGGATTCAGGATTTTCACTTCATTTTTCACGATTTAAAACAGATTTGGTTTCTAACATTTTTCTATTTGTCTGTTTTTACAAAATCATGGAACATACTGGCAGCTTGTGAAGGACGGGGTGGTATTGTCTGCTCTGTGTGTAATGCAGACCAAGAACCTGGATTTTATAAAGAAAACCAGATGTCTAAGTGCCTTGCTTGTCATGGGAGGGGTTTGATTGCTCATAAAGATGGATCTGATACAGTGTGAGTAGTTCATTTTCTCAAGTGGAGATTAGGTTATTAATTGAAGCCATGATACATCTAGTCTTGAACTTGATGATCGATGCTTGAAGTCCAACTTACTTGTCATTAGCAAGAACTTAAAAAGGCACAAGATTGAGAATTTTCATTTTGGTTCAAGCTTAAGATTTCAAAGCTGCACTAGTCTCTATCAAGGCATCTGTTTATACATGTGGTTCACTTGCACTGAATTTTCTTGCAGATGTGTTAAATGCAATGGAAAGGGAAAGATTCCTTGTCCAACTTGTGGATCTCGTGGACTAATCAAATGTGTGAACTGCAAAGGAAGTGGCTCTCTTCTGGCACACAGCGTGGCAGTTGTTAAATGGTATGTCGCTATGCTTATGTGTAATCATGTTTGCCTGATTGTGGAATTTTTAAACCAAACTATCATCAAGTCATGCTACTAGGTTCAAAGTGAAGTCTGTAATTCTAACAAAAATCAAAGCAAGTATATATAATTTACTCTGAATCATACTTTTTCATCTAGAAAAGTTTCTTTAGTAAGTACTGGGATTTTTTTTTCAAAGGCTCTTTTTGGTAGTATGAACCACATGAATGGTAAAACAGGTTGCTTAATTTGACAGATCATGGTAGTGGGTATAAATAATTTGGGACTGATTCATGCGTCATGGCTTTTTGTATTAGTATTGACAATTCTAACCTTCTACATATGAATCAAATCAAGCGTTTGAAAGTTCACAATTTGCTTGTGACAAGTTCACTGTCCTCATGCAATGCCCTTTTCTTTTCTGTGAGAATGCAAATTGAGATCACATTTATATGTTACAGGAAAACATTATCAACTCGAAAAGTAAATGCAACTAGTGGAGCAACATCAGTTCCAGATGAGGTTTTCCACAGAGCCAAAGGGGTTCAGCTGTGCAATACCCAGGCACAGCAATGCACTCCAGCCTTCTTTGCTGATTCTTTCTTCCTCAACAAGTTCTCCTCTGATGTCATTGCAGAAAGAGCCGCAGTACCTATCTCCGCAAGGGTCATCTGTGAGAGGCACACCATCTCAGTTGTCCCAGTTACTCGGGTCACCATGGCTCACGGACGGCGATCTTTCAGCTTCTATATCATAGGCCACGACAGGGAGGTGTACATGAGGGACTATTACCCCGCTAGATTTTGTTGGGGTTTGTGTCCTTGCATGGAGTGGTTGAAGTTTTGATCTGGAAACTCTTCATCCCATGTTTTCGCTTTCTCCAGATTTGTGAGTGTGTTTTTCTTATTGTTTTTTATCAATGAGAAACGAGGGATTTGTAGATGGAGCATGACACCAAGTGAACTATATAGTGTTATTCCACTGTGTGTTTATATTTTGTTTTATTTAAACCTTTTTTTCCTTTTGGTGAAAGTTTTAGTTGAACTTTGTATGCTTATTTGGTTGCATTGTTGCAACTTAAGATATCAGTAATAAACATTGTAGCCTGTGAAGATCTCAAAGACTCGAACCATTTGCTTTCTGGTGAGATTGGAGTGTTTTTCCTCTTTATACGTCTTGTATTTTCTGTATTGGGCTTTTGGCCCTAGTTACACCTCGTCAATGGAAGAGAGGTTCCTCTTTTATTTGCTCATAGAGCTCGGGGCTGTGCCCTGGCCTTGGTGGGGGACTGGTGTCGAACCCTTCCAAAACTTTTTTAATATAAAAAAAAAAAAAAAAGATTCCTCTTTTGTTGTTTTTTTTTTTATATACATCAATTTTAGGAAAGGGGTTGGGTTCACCTACAATCCAAGGGTATGGTGAAATCTCCCTTCCTCCTAGATGATATCAATGTTGGGCAGGGCAAGTCGTCTATTACCTTCAAACGTTTACTCAGAAACTAGGATACTTTTCCCAGCGTCTTGACTAACTCTAGGATTGAACCTTCTCCTTTGATTCCTCTTTTGTGATTGCACGCATAATTGCAATTCAATTTAACATGGGATTGATGACTAGTATTTTCAAAAGCGAAATGTGCATTTATCTTATTTGTTTGTTTTTTTTCCCACCATCAACTTGCAATTTTTCAAGATTCTATTACTAAGTTTCCAAGAAACCAACAACTTTAGTTTTAGAATTTGAGACTGCCCCTCTCAATACAACTTTTTTTCTTCAAGACTCGAACCCAGGACTTAAAAGAATTTAATTAGGTTTGATACCGTTAAACTTATTTTATGTTTATTAGTCTGCTTTTTGATAAAGTGTTGCATGCAATTATTGAGCATTATGATGGAAGGATTGCTGTTGTTTTGCTGGCAACCCTCATAATAAGGTTGCACTAGTATTTATTTTGTTCTAAAGTATGGAAATTATTCAAGGTTAAAATAATTTGATAATTAATTATAAGTACTCCCTTTGGTTTTGAATAAATCTGGTCATGTTCTATAAAATCTTTGTATTGAACGATTTAAAATGACAGATCCCAACAGGGGATATATGCCACGTACGTGTCGCCATTTCGTGGAAGGACAACTCAGGAACTTAATCAAGGAGCCATCTTTTTTTCTTTTTTCCTTTTTTTTTTTTGGCCAGAAATTAAGGAGCCGAAATGATTGATATCTATTAATTAATCCCCTTTGTTTTTTGGTCTCAAACCCACCTAACGCCTTCAATTTAATCCACTAGAACATGTCCCTCCTCCATGTACAAAAACACGGCATCTTGTTCCCCTTTTTCTAGAGATTTTTTCACTCTCTCCAAATTAAAGTGGTAAAACAAACACAAATGGAACACAAAGCAAACATATAACTAAAACCAAGAAAAAACAAAGCAGTGGCTAGCTATGCAACTGTACTTAAAGATTGAGTTTATCATATTATTTTTTCATTATCTCTCGTAATTTCTAAATTATATCCGTCCAATTGATTGAAAATATCACAAATTTTGATTGTTTTTTTCCTCATATTCCCAAGTCAGCTCAAATATGCTGATAAGAGATAATGAGGGGGAAAAAATGGAAAGGATCAACTTCTCACATCTAATGAGAAGTTATATTTTGGAGGTACTATTTGTTCTTAAATTGAGGATCCATATATTTAGAATGAAAAATTGAGGAGTCATACACACTCCAAATATCTTTAGGCCTTACTTTTAATTCCTTTTTTCGGAGTAATGTATGCTTCAAATGAAAAATAACTACACGCACGTATAGGTTTTGTAGGAGCAAATGGTAGCAGTATATTACAAAATCTATTCACATTTCTGAAAAAATAATACTCCTCTTCTCCTTAATTTTTTTTTTTTCTAATTTATTTTTAATGATACTCCTTCAACTAAATCTATGAGAAGAGGGAGTGTGAAAATTAAGGGGGATGACTAAGATGTTTTAGAAAGTATTTCCTCCATCTTTGTATATAAGAACTTTTCAACCGAATCGCGATATTATAAAAAATGGTTAAATATAATAATTATGTAAGAAATTTAATTTGTTCCCCCTAAAAATTATCCTTATTTATGAATGAGTGAGAGAGTACTAATGAAGTGTTCAAAAAAAAAAAAGAGAGTACTGATGAGAAAATAATTTTTTAAAAAAGTACATAATATAATAATTAATTAAAGGCAAAATTAAAAAAAGTGTATTTATTACTAGACAAATTCCAAAGGAATATTGTATTTAGGGACAATTGCATTTAAAATAAATAGATGATAAACCTAGATCTTATTTATCAATCTCTTTTGATCAAAAAATTTGATCTTATTTATAAATTTTCTTTCAAATAATAAATGAGATTGTAATAATCTTTCCCGTATTAATTGTACCAATAAAAATCATGAGAGAAAAAAGAGTTGAAATATATTCATTTTTAAAAATGTACTTTATATTCATTAAATGAAGTATATCTCTTTTATATTTATATGTATGATTTAGTTATGGGAAAATCTATATAGGAGCCCAAGTAACAGGAAAAAAAATTAAAAAAGGCCTCAAGATTCTGAAAATACCAGAATCTTTAGTTGTTAACAGGACTGATATAGTTGTTAAGGGGACTGATATAGTTGTTAATGGGGCTAATATAGTTGATAACGTTTCAATGAATTTATACCAGTAAAGGCCCTGGGGCCATTTCGATATTTTCATAATCTTGGAGTCTTTTTAAAAAAAAAATTTCTGTTATTTAAACCCCTATATAGATTTTCCCTTTAGGGCCTGTTTAGTACACAGAATTAGTGGGAATGGAAAGAAAAATTGGAGAATTCCCTCGTTTGATATGCATTTTGAGTAAATCTTCCTGAAAATCCAACTTCCTAGGCCCACCAATCTTTCCTCACATGTGGGAAGATCAAATCCCACCAAAATTGGTGGGATTTCAACTTACCATGTTTATTTACATTTTTGGACAAATTTACCCCTCAAATTCAAATTTGGTGGAACGTTTGAACTTGACGGGAAAGTTTGAACTTGACAAGAAAGTTTGAACTTGACGGGAAATTTTTTCGGAAAATTTCATTCAAGGCCCAAGGTAGGAAAATATTGTCAAAAAATGCCCTAAGACAAGTCAAATGTCAAAAAAGGCCCTAGGGCCTTTTCTGGCATTATTTCAAAAAAAAAATTGTACGGATATAGTTTTTAATAGCTACTAATATAGTTGTTAATGAGACTGATATAGTTGTTAATGAGACTGATTTAATTGTTAATATGTAGTTGTTAATTAGATTGATTTAGTTGTTAACGGGGACTGATATAGTTGTTAACCACTACTGATATAGTTGCTAACGTTTTTCGAAATAATATCAGAAAAGGCCCTAGGGCCTTTTTTGACATTTGACTTGTCTTATGGCCTTTTTTGACAATATTTTCCTACCTTGGGCCCTGAATGGAATTTTCCCAAATTTTTTTCACAAGTTCGAACCTGATAAAAGCATATTTTTAAAAAATATATTTTATCAAAAAAAAAATCTTTTTTATTTTGAATTAATTATTCTTGAGGATAAAATAGACATTTCTTAATTCTTTATCAACTACTAACCCTTCATTTTCTTCCTATCAAACAATTTATCTTCCCTCAAACTATCTTCTCTTATCTTTCAAAATCTTCCTTTCTCTTCTTTTTCCTCTTCAAATTTTCCTTATACCACACGGGCCCTTAATTATTGGATGATAAATGTATTTATTGTTATGAATATTCTTATTATGTGGATGTCCATTGACCCATAATCTCCAAATACAGGATGACATGGTATATACGCATAGTAATCTACTATTTGCATCCTTCTATAAATAGAGGTCTCCTGTAACTATTCATTACACTTGAATGGATTTCATCTCTCTAGAATTTCCTCTGACTTCTCTCTAGAATTCCTTCAGTTTTATAATACGTTATCAGCACGATTGCTTCTCATCTCTTCCTAACCTGTTCTCTTTCTCTCTGATCATGCCGCACCTGTTCTCTTTCTCTCTGATCATGCCGCAGGTGGCGTCTTGCTTCCTTCTTATCTTCTTCTTAACGATTGCACACACGTTCTCTAAAAAAAGATCAGAGAGAGCTTCATTAAATTATGTGTTCTTGATTCTTCTTTCTTGATTTTTCTTCCCATCCGTACCTCATATTTCCCAAAAAACTACAGCAAATCTAACTCCCAAGGTCATGTAGAACCCCAAACCTTCGTTCATCTATGTTAATTCATCTTTTCCATCTGCGTGCCTCCACCGTTGTTTGTTCGTTCGCCGCCGGCGTCCGTCTCTGCTCTCGTCCAGATTCAATTTCGTGTGGGCCCAATTTCCATCTTCAATCCAAACCCAATAATTAATCCATCTTCAATTGGTGGGGCCCAGCTGCTTCAATTCCCTTTTTCAAAAAACGTTCAGATTCCTCTTTGCTTTTAGTTCATTCAATTCTTCAATTAATCCATGGGCCCACGCACAAACATTCAATTCATTCAGAAAATATTTGGTACCCCTCGTTCCCAAACTCCCTTCCTACCCGAAAAAAAAAAACAAATCACTGTTTAGCCGACAAAATAGTAATTTTTCAAAATAAAATAAAAATATATATATACAAGGGGCCAAGAAGGTAAGTAGATTTTTCAATTTATTATTATTATTATTATTATTAATTTGACTCCATATTGGAAGTCTAGATTTAATCTTTCTTTTTATTTGATATTTTATTATTGTTACTAACATTTATTTTTGTGCATTTATTTGATAGGTCTCGCTGTGAGTTTACTACCATTCCTATCTCATCTTCTTTTTATTTATTTAGCATGTTTATTTCCAGTCATTTATTTTATTTTATTTATTTATTAATTGCTTTATATATTTACATTTGCATATGCATCTTCTTTCTTACCTTTGAATGAGATAGGTCTCGCTGTGAGTTTACTCTCATTCCTATTTCATCTTCTTTTTATTTATTTAGCACGTTTATTTCCAGTCATTTATTTTATTTTTATTTATTTATTTACTGCTTTATATAAATCCCCCTTTCCTTTTATTATTTATGGCAACGACACTAATATATACATATTAGTGGGTTCCATCTATTTATTTTATTATGTTTATATTTTATTTATCCTGAAGATAAACTGTTAAAAGGCCATATATATTATGAAATCAAAATGCCATAGAGAGATGAGGCATAAATTGGCTTGAGACCAAGAGGCAAGATAGCCTTAATTTCAGAGGCAAGATAGCCTGAAGCCAAGAGGCAAGTTAGCCTGATAACAAGTGACAAATTATGAAACAATATTTGATCCATAAATTTTGTATGCCATCAGTTGTATAAAGGTCTCAAAATTATATATTTGGCATTAAATATTCCCTTAAATTATGAGACAAGGGATTGTATGATCATGATTGATATTATAAATAAATATATTCAATTTGCTATTGTAGTAGAAATATTGTGGTAAAGTCAAGAAATATTATGGATTAATTTCTTGCCATGATCAAACAAATCAGTGAGTTATGGATCATGAATTTTTATCCAACTTCATTCCCAGAAGTGAATGAAGTAAATATATTATTATGGTTGTTATGTGATTTCTATGATTATAACAATTTTTATAAATACGAGAAAAGCATAGTCATAAACAAAATAATTAAGCAAAAGGAAATATTATTTCAACAAAGTTTAATTGCGAGTGGCTCAACATCATTACAAACTTTAATCATCTCATTCTGAAGATATTTAATGTCTTCTTCTTTTGCTTCTCTTGAGATGGGATCCAGATGAGGCAAAGCTCTTCGTAATATCGAGATTTGCGTCATAAGTTTCTTGAGCTTCTTGTGTGGCCACTCGGTTAACCCTCCTTTTTGATAGATTTTTTGTATGGTGTGAGTAGACATATTTAATTGTTTACTCGCTTCATCAAGGGTTAAGTGAAAATAATTTCTTAAATCATGGAGCGTTGTTTTCTTTATTCTTTCTCTTTGCTCCATAGATAACCTATATAATTCACCCTGGTTAAGGGATGAAGTATCATAGGGTATACTTACTGCAGGTTGTTTTCCTTTGCCTAATGAGTATTCAATATTGGTTTGAAATGAACTTCCATGGAGGTCATTTGGATTTATAGCCCATTCTGAACCAACACAGAGAACCTCATGATAGGCTAATACAGGATCACGCATCAAGATATATCCTGATGCTTGTAAATCTATACAATACTGTGTCAGAAATTGTTTGATTTCTTCAACATTTTTCTTTGTGAAATCAAACATTGGAAGCCTGTCAGTATTATAAGATTTATCCTGTACTTTTTCAAATAAAACAGCATGGGTAATCATACCTGTTCTTCTTCCGTGAACTTCAAGTTTATGGTACTGAAGTCCGTTGGTATGAATAATTTCCCGTAAAACATGACAGCAACTACATTCCAATAAGCTAGTAGTTGTTAATTGGCTTGTAGCTGTTGGCTGGCTAATTGTTGCTGGCTGGCTAGTGGTTGTTGGCAGGCTGATTGTTGTTGTCGGGCTGGTTGTTGCTGGCAAACTGATGATAGTTTGCTGGCTAGTGAATGCTGGTTGATTAACTGCCGACACTATTGGCTGAACTGGATTGGTAGATTCCATTAGTTCTGCCATAGTTCTACACCTCTTAACAGGCCTCCTTGATGAACCTGCTTCAGTTGTACCTTCAATCCTTGTAGATTGAGGAAGAACACTTGTTCTAGGGGGAGAAGTAGGTACATTTGAAGCAGAAGGAGGAATAGTAGAAGGAGGAATAAACATTTCAAAGGGATTAGGAGATAACAAAGAAGTAAATGACATGTTATGCTGATCATCATACAACAAAGCATCAAGTAATGTTGTTTCGGATGTATCAGAAACTGGGTTTTTCCTAGAAAGGTTTTTAATGAGGCAGCACTGGATAGTGTATTAATGGATGTTGTACTCTTTTCTTTGGCTAGGTTTTTATCCCACTGGGTTTTTCCTAGTTAAAGTTTTTAACGAGGCACATTCATAAATGGACATCCAAGGGGGAGTGTTATGAATATTCTTATTATGTGGATGTCCATTGACCCATAATCTCCAAATACAGGATGACATGGTATATACGCATAGTAATCTACTATTTGCATCCTTCTATAAATAGAGGTCTCCTGTAACTATTCATTACACTTGAATGGATTTCATCTCTCTAGAATTTCCTCTGACTTCTCTCTAGAATTCCTTCAGTTTTATAATATTTATTATAATATTAGATTTTTTAGAAGTAATAATAGTCAACAATAGGGGCGGAAGACAAAGATCAGACAACATGCTGGCATTTCAGATAATCATCATAAGTCATAATCCGATTCTCCTCATGCCACCTCACCTATATATGAAACAGAACTACGCTGCCTCCCCCACACATTGGTTCTCATGATCTCTCGCTTCCTGTCCGTCACTTCAATCCCACATGTCCCTAATTCCAACGGTTGAAAAATAACCTATGAATAATGATGTACCCAACGGTCGGGTGTAAAAGTTAGGCCGAATAGGGCAGGGAACCCGACAGGCGACAACTGAAAAAGACGGCGATTTTGTACGGAGATTTGCATGAGAGAAGGACGCGTGTCCCCATTGATTTCTCATGTTAGGAATCTTAGTATGAAAGTCACGAGAAAAAAGGGTCAGTGGCGGTTTCTTTTAAGTTTTTAAAATTTAAGAAATAAATACTAGATCTTATTTTTATTATAAGATATTCCTTCTGGTCCTTATTATAAGGCACCAACTAGCAAGTTCATTTGGTCTTTTTTATAAGACACTTGCTTGTTCCCAATGAGAATTAATTATCTTTTTCCATGTATGCCCTTAGTTAATGAGGGTAGTGGGTGAGAGTAATAATTATTAGGATATTAGAATTTAGTGTAATTAGTAGGGGTAATATTGAAAATTACTTAAATTCTAAGACAACTTTATTGACTTTAACTGTTTTTATTGATATGTGAGAATTGTTAGTTGATATCTTATAATAAGGACCAGAGGGATTATACTACTAACGTATATCAATTTTTTATTTTTATTTTTAGGTATAAACTACCTTTAATTAACTTATTTATTATTATTTTTTTATTATACTATTATTTTTAACTAACATTTTAAATTCACATCATTAAAGTAAGGGTAAATATTGAAAACATTTATAAATTCCAAAACAATTTAATGACTCAACTTTCATTCCTTAATTCATAAGAAATAATAGTTGATGTGTTACAATAAGGATTAGAAGAAGTAGATAAAAAGAGTTTTATTTTAACTTCTAAAAAATAGCTTCTAAAATTGAGGTATATGGTTTTTCAAACAGGTACTTAATGGAACAGTAAAGATTGTTTTGGATCATTTTTAGGACAAAAAAAATATTTATATACTCCCTCTAGTCTTTATTATAAAGCACCAACTAGTAAGTTTATTTAAGTCCTTTTTATAAAGCACTTGCTTGTTCCCAATAAGCATTAATTACCTTTTTTTCATGTACGCCCCTAGTTAATAAGGGTAGTTAATAAGAGTAATAATTAATAGAATATTAGAATTTAGTGTAATTAGTAGGGGTAATATTGAAAATTACTTAAATTTGAGGGCAACTTTATTAACTTTAACTATTTTTATTGGTATATAAGAATTATTAGTTGATACCTTATAATAAAGACAAGAAAAAATATATAAATTAAAATAAAATTTTTCTCATATATTTACTTCATATATCATAAATAAATTATGATAAAAAAATTGCTTCTAAACTCGACCAACTATTCCAAACAAGGAGGTTATTGCATTGTCCTATTCCTCTAGGAAATTTCCCATGACCCATGTGATCATCTCTGCCCTTGGATTCAAAGCCTTGCTTTAGCCTGAAATTCCATTATTGTCCCTATGTACAATTTTTTCTTCCACCTTCTTTTTAGTTCACCATTTAAATTTACAGTGTTATCCACCACCACCAAAGCCGCTACCTCCTAATACAGGACTGACTGATTGTTATTTTTATACTATGTCAAGAAAGGCCAATCCTTGTCCTGATTCTCTTGCTTGTTGGGGTCATCAAATATACGTTGAAATTATCGCTATGAATATTTCTTAATAATAATAAACAAGGATAGAGAAGGAGAGGATTAATAAAAATGATTATATTATTTTAAAAATATATGTCATATTAATTAGTTTTATTAATCTTATCAATAACGATAATAAAGCCTTTATCCTACTATGTGGGGTTGGCTATGTAGATCACATGACGTCATTTTGCTTTATTGAAAGTTATATCTTTATTATTAACTAAAAGATCTCTCTTTCAATAATCTAATTAAGCATTCACTTCGGCCTTCCTCAACCTTGTTTTACAAGACTTAATACTACTTGATCAACCATTTTCGCTAGAGCACTCAAATGGCCTTGTTGAACATCTCAAAACTACTTCAAATGACTTTCCATCATATTTTCTTTAATAGAGGTCACTCCAACTAGTTCGTGTATATGAGTATTACAAATCTTATCTTTCCTTAATCTAATCAATTTTAGGTAAATATGTCTTATATTAAAAACCAGAGATAATAAATGATTCATAGGAGTATTTTAAGAAATTCAACACATATTTATTACAAATAACAATATTAAATTCTTTAATATCTATAAATTACTTATCTAGTTCTTAATTAAGGATAATAATTAAAATATTAATCTCTCTAGTCCTGGATATAGTTACAATTCTTTGAAGAGGACTAAGTGATTTTTACAAGTTACTACACCATATATTCTTTGAATTTTTCACATTTTCCATTTCTATTTCAAATTGATTACTACACCATATATCTCTTTTATCATTTTCCCTACTAATTTTAATTTGTCTTGTATCTTTTCTCACTCACTCTCTCATACCCATCCCTTCTCAAGAGTGTATATATATATTTGGGAAAAATTATTTTACCTTATGCCCTTAATATATGATTTTTTTTTTTTTTTATGTAATCTTTTTTAATGATACAAGTAAACGCATTTGAATGAATCTTGATAACTTGTAGCTATTAGTAAGTTTCGGTCATAGGCTAATCGCACTATAAAGTCACCCCCTATCACTTTCTCAGTAACGTTTAGTCTTAGATGGGATTCAGTTTCATATACTCAAATCATATTTATTTGACTAAATTAATTTCAGTCAATAAAATAACACGGTTTTTAACACAATTAATTGATAGTTTATGACTATTCTTATGGAAATAAACATATATCAAGTTACATCAGCCAATAAAAAAATCCAAGAAAAGCACGTGGTGTGAAAGGGTAAAAAAACAATATTAGGTTGCTTTTATAAAATACAAGCAATTGAATCATATAGATAAAACCCCTAAAATAAATTAAACGTAATAAATATGTAAAAATGATTTTTAAAAAAAAAAACTCAAAGGGGCAAGTCCAATTATGTGCTCATCACACCAAAAAATTGTAAGAATAACAAAGGACTTGACGAACAAAATTGTTACTTTTTGGACTGCAAGGAAGTCTAATATATATATTTTATTAGAGGAAGTATCATATGATTAAATATTAAAAAAAATCACTTCGCAAATAGTAAATGTTTATTATCAAGGAACATCAAAACAAAAGTATGTGGATGTGACCCTGTCATTGCAATTTTTTTTTGCTCAGAGGTCATTGCAATTGACTGTGTGGATGTTTTGGTATAGTTTTTGGGAGGGGTAATTGGACTTATCTGCTATTTCAATCGAGTTTATGAGGTTTTTTTTTTCCGTTTGGATGAAAAATTTTCGGAATTGGGTTTACGGGATAAAAGCTCCTCATTTGAAAAGCTAGTTTTTTTTGCTTATAGAGTAAAAGTTCATTATTTGAACCTGATTGATTTATAGAGTAAAAGTTGCTTATGCAACTTTTAATTTAAACATAAATCATATTTCACAATATGATTTTTCCATAAATCATTTTTCCTATTGGTATACTTAAATATCAAAATGAAAAACACGTCATTAAGGGAAATGGTTCAGAAAGCATTGGTTCGCTTTTGATTCTCATCCGTTCAAGTTGGATTTTGGATTTAAGTTTTGTGATTAAGGGAAATAGAAATGATATAAAATAATTTTACCATCCTGCAGCCTACTTGAAGGGGGGAAATAGATTAAAGTTGAATTGAATGCATTTTTTTATAATTAAATTGTTCAAAAACAGTTCCCCAAGGGCACGAACAAACTTTAACCGTAAGATTTATATTTGGTTGAAAAATTCATGAATCTATCTTTGAAACACTATGTCATATCTTATATTGACTGTGGAAAAGACTGAAAGATAACTTATAAGAGTTTGGATTCATTTTATTTCAATGAGTTTTAAAACCATAAAAGATGACGACATCTACAAAGTAAATAATATTAAAAATGAGACGTTGAAATCTTGACACTTTATGAGAATAGAATTAAATGGTTTTATACTTTTGGTGCTAATTTTAAGTTGTGTGCAACATAAATTCAGTTATATGCAATTATCTTTCATTTTACATGTAGGTGAAATCTTTGGAAATATGATCCAAAAAAGCACTAAAACAAGATTACCCTCCTTATAACTATCAATAAGATTCAAAATCTTTAAAATTGGATTAGTCAATTGTTCGAATAGCTAAGGATAAAAAAGTGCTAAAACTAGATTATTTGTTATGTGTCAATAGATGACGACATCTATTGATAATGTGTTTTAAAACCATAAAAGATGACAACATCTACAAAATAGATACTACTTCCGGTTTTAATTATAAAACAAAGTTGATTTTTTTTAGGATTAAGGAAGCTAAATAAGTTACTTAATCATTTCATATATTTTGTATTCTTAGATTATATATTAGTTTGAAGAAAAAATAATCACCGCCATTGTTGTTCGTTTCAAGCTCCGCCCTTCAACAAATTAATCCGACTGTAGATTGATTAAATTAATCACCGTAAGAATAAAGCTTGTGGATAATTTAAATTTATTGTTAACCAGGGAATAAAAAGGAAAAAAAAAGTTACAGAGTCAATGAACACACCAATGGGTTGCTGCTCAAACAGCAGCAAAATGTTGTTGCTCGAGCAACATTTAAATGCTGCTCGAGCAGCATTTAGTTGCTGCTCGACCAGCAACAGCTTTAGCTGCTGCTCGAGCAACATTCAGCATTTGAAATGCTACTAGAGTAGCATTGAGCTGCTGCTCATTTTAGCTACTGCTTGAGCAGCATTTGAATGCTGCTCGAGCAGTAGTTTTTTGCTGCTCAAGCAACAATTTGTGAACATGTGGGCCATAATTTTTTAAGGGTAAAAATGTAATCTTTCTTTATTTTGCCCTGATCAGATGATAGAGAGAGAAGAGAGTGATGACAGGGAGAGGAAGAGAGAGAAGACAATGACAACAAGGAGAAGAAGAGAGACCAGAGTGAGTGAGTTTAATCAACTGAAATCAACTCAAAAAGATGTTTAGATATAATATAAATAAAAGTTTGAGAGTGAAGGGAAGGGAAAAGGAAAATCTGTTTTGGACTTCACCGCCATTGTTGTTCGTTTCAAGCTCCGCCCTTCAACAAATTAATCCGACTGTAGATTGATTAAATTAATCACCGTAAGAATAAAGCTTGTGGATAATTTAAATTTATTGTTAACCAGGGAGTAAAAAGGAAAAAAAAAATTGCAGAGTCAATGAACACACCAATAGGCTGCTGCTCGAGCAACATTTAAATGCTGCTCGAGCAGCAGCATTTTAGCTGCTGCTCGAGCAACATTCAACATTTGAAATGCTACTGGAGCAGCATTCAGCTGCTGCTCATTTTAGCTACTGCTCGATCAGCATTTGAATGCTGCTTGAGCAGCAGTTTTTTGCTGCTCGAGCAACAATTTGTGAACATGTGGGCCGTAATTTATTAAGGGTAGAAATGTAATCTTTCCTTATTTTCTTCCAACTAAACAACAATTTTCCAATCCAATCATTTTCTTTTCCACCGTAACCAAACGCATCAAAGGTAAAATATTTTCCCTTCCATTCCTTTCTTTTTATTTCTATTCCTTTCCCTTCCTTCCTCTTCTTTGATCCAAACGGGGCCTAAGGATATAAAAAAGTGTCAACAGATTCAGAAAAAGCATGTGAAACAATTTCAGGGAGCTTTGAAAATAAATTTTGAAATAAACATCTCAACAAATTTTCCTTGTTTTTATTATCATCAAAATAAAAAGGGTTAAGGTGCAAAAATACACAAGATCTTTTTCCTCAAGAGCGTCCAGCATTAAGAACTTTTTTTTGAAGCAAAAATACATACATGACTACTATTTTGGAGTAAAAGTTACATCCCACCGTTAAGTCACTGTTTACCGCCATGTCACTGTTTACCGCCATGTTACTGTTCACTTTATCTTTTTCTTGGACCTAGCTTGCATCCAATTCTTCTTACATCCGCTGCGGTCCTTTTCTTCTAATTGGTGGCGTTTTGGTGCCAAATAGCATTATTCAACTTTTTTTAAAAAAAAGAATACTATTCACCATTTTTAAGTATTTATTTTAGTCCCAGTTAATATCCTGAAATTTTTTTTAACACCATTCAATATCCTAAAATATTTTTTTAGTATTAGAAAGTATCCTGAATTTTTTTTTTCAAAATCATAAAGTATTTTTTCAATTTCATTCAGTATCCTAAAATATTTTTTTAATACCAATCAGCATCTTGAAATATGTTTTCAGGATACCGGCCGAAACTGAAAAGATATTTTAGTATATTGAATGGTACTAAAAAGATACTTTATGGTACTGATTGGTATTGAAAAAATACTGCCTAATCTCAAAAAATATTTTATAATCTTGAAAAATTATTTCATAATCTTAAAATAGTATTTTAGAATATTGAATGGTACTAAAATAAATACTTAAAAATGATGAATGGTATTTTTTTTTTTTGAAAAAAGTTAAACAGTGCCATTTGGCACCAAAACGCCACTGTTTAAAAGAAAAGGACCCCAGCGGATGTAAGAAGAATTGGACACAAGCAAGGTCTCTTTTTCTCTCTCATCACGATGAACAGTGATTTAACGATGTGATGCGACTTTTATTCTAAAATGGTAACCACGTGTGATTTTTGCTCCAAAAAAAGTTATTGGTGTTGCGCGTTCCTGGAAAAAAGCTTATGTGTATTTTTATACTTTAACCCAAATAAAAATAAAACTTATAAAGGGAATAAAATGAAATGGAATTTAATTTTTTGATTAGGCAATTAAAGAAATTAAACAGGGGCAAAAACGTCATTATGAATAAAATCATGCTCCCCATTTCGATGAGGGAAGGTGGTGCGTATATAACAATGCCAGCAATCCAAGATCGAAGAATGGCGCGTTGCATACTGTGTTGTTCGCCTTCGATTTCGGAGTCTCTCCTCTCACCTTCTCAAACCAACGCAGCCATTCCCACAGACGAACCCTCCCTCTCCCCGGTCCCCTCATTTTCTCTCGCCCACCGCCAAAATTGAAGAAAACTCATGCGACTCTTTCTTTCGAGGAATTTTCGTATCTTTTTTTGAAGTGTTTTTAGAAATTGATCGCTGTTAATCTACAATTTTCCGTCACCGGCAATGTCGTCTGGCGGCCTCACTGGCTCCTCCAACACCAGCCCGAGGATGGCAGGGCCCACCACTACCAGACGACGAGTCGCAGACAATATGGACGCTGAGAAACTGACTGCCTTTTCAGACAGCGGTGAGGGCGAACAAGACGACACCAACGGCTCTAATGCTTCTATTTCTGTTTCTTCTTCTGGGTCCCACCACCATCATAACAACCAACTTCACCCTCTGATTCGCTTTCTCCTGCTTCGCTTGCGGAAACTCTTCTTCGTTCCCAATTCCTTCGTCCTTCGCATTGAGCACGTTTTCCTCTGGATTGCTTCGGTGATTCAGTCGATGAGATCCCTAAGGAACAGGGGTCGTAAGATTCTGGGGATTTTTTTGGTCTTGGTAGTTATACCTCTTATCGTGAGGGTGTCGTTGATTAGTGGTCTAATGGAGGTTAAAGGGACGAGTATAGGGCATGGTCATTTGATCTTGCAGAGGTTCAAAGAGGATTGGGCATCGGTGCAGAGAGTTCTCAGCGAGGCCCAGGATTCCATGCCCAAGCGAGTTCTTGAGAGGGTGTCTGTAAGTGAATTTTTCTCATCGTTTCAATCAGTGCGTTGTTATTAAGAATCTATCGATTTCCTCTGAAAAGAAAGAAAGTTGCATGTAGATCCTTCATGTTCTCATAAAACTCAGAATTCAGGCTCTAATTTTTAGGCATAATTCACTTTGTTTTTTTTTTTTTTTGTATTTTATTGAAAACAAATCTTTAAAAATAATAAGCACATCATGAATAGTCCTTTTTGACGAGTCACTTGATGAAATTGAAAAGAACCGAGGTGCAGGGTTTTGTTACTATGAAGGGCTAAATAAATATAGGAAACAGAAGGGCCAACCTCTTTCTTGTTTTTTGGTATAATACATTGGAAAGTAAAAAGCTAAATTTTAGTGATGGAACTTAACTTTTCAAATTGCTTCTTTTTCTTTTTTCGTTTTTGTATGCATATTAATTCGAAGTTTGATTAGTTGTTTCGCTTTCTATGGATTCTTTTTGGAGGGGTGGGGTCAGACTTTGAAACTTTAATTAGGTTGTTTAATTCGTAATTTCTGCCTTTTGAGGTGTGAGATTTGGCCTTAGGCGCCGTTAATGCTTCGCTGTAACGTTCTGAGCAAAATTGGAATCGTGTTTTGCTTTTCTAATTCGTTGACTCAAAGGATGGCGGCAAAAAAGCCCCTTGAATATCAGGCACTGGCTGGCAAGATGGCTCTGAGCAAAGACTAATGGAAGGAGATCTTCTCCTTATCAAGACTAATGTGTTTGGGCTGCTTCCTGTGACTTCATGGATTTGACTTTTTTGCCCCTCCTTTGGGTTTCTTTCATTCTGTCATATGCCAGCCCATGCTTGTTGATTTGATTGATAATATTTGGTGATAAAAATTTCTTGACTTTTAATGTTGTTCTTGGTAATAACTGGCAGCTCCTGCTCGAATATGACAAATGTTACAGGGCGTCTCCTCGTTCACTTAATCCACTTGACCAATTTTAGATTGATTTGGACTCATGGCATAACTATCTTTTCTTATACTTTGTCTGTTGTTTTGATAGACTCCAGAGATATGGATGAAGCCCAATAGCGACAACTACTACAAATGCATTTCCAGATCCGGCAATAGAACTGGTTTGTATAAATACTCTTGATTTCTAGTATGGCTGCACTAAATCACAAATAAAAGTTTGGCTGACTTCTCTTTCCACTATTATGTTCTTCAGTCACAAAAACAAATGGCTATCTGCTCATTCATGCCAATGGCGGCTTGAATCAAATGAGAACAGGAGTAAGCTACCCATTCGTTTCAATGGTTTTTATTTCATCGGTGATACTTTCTTAGCTAATTCTTAGAAGCTTCCCTGGCTTTACAGATATGCGACATGGTTGCAGTGGCAAAGATTATGAATGCCACCCTTGTCCTTCCATCTCTTGATCATGATTCCTTTTGGACTGATCCAAGGTCAATAATTTATTTGATAAATGTGATGCTTGCTAGTAAACTTCTAAATTCTCACATCATTTTCTCCAAGATGTGACGTGCCTAATATTTTTCAGTGGCTTTAAAGATATTTTCGACTGGAAGCACTTCATCCAAGTTTTAAAACCTGACGTTGAGATAGTCGAGTATCTGCCAGTCAAGTATGCACATTTTAAACCTCTTGTGAAGGCTCCTATTTCCTGGTCAAAGGTTTGAAATACAATTTGAATGCATAACTAGATTCAAACAATTAATCTCGGGAGGAGTAGGGTTCTTACTCATGTATGTTTCATTTGCAGGCTGGTTACTACAGAGCTGAGATTCTCCCATTATTAAAGCGACATAAGGTCATTAAATTTTCCCACACAGATTCCCGAATAGTCAACAATGGCCTTGCTCCCTCTCTTCAAAAGCTTAGATGCCGTGCCAACTATGAAGCTCTTAGGTACGCACCAGAGATTGAGCAGCTTGGGAGGACTTTGGTTGGTAGGCTAAAAACTTACGATGAACCATATATTGCCCTTCATTTAAGGTATTATATTATAGTAGTCTTTTCTTGTTATAAGTTATTACACCTTTAATACATTAAACTAACGTTTTCCCCCCTCTTGTTCTTATATTCAAAATAGATATGAGAAAGATATGCTATCTTTTACTGGATGCAGTCACAACCTCACTGCTGAGGAGGATGCGGAACTTAGAAAAATGAGGTATGAAGTTCAGCATTGGAAGGAAAAAGATATTGATGGTGCTCAACGACGACTAGAAGGGGGGTGCCCTATGTCCCCTAGAGAGGCAGCTATCTTTCTCAAGGCCATGGGTTACCCTTTCACTACAACGATCTACATAGTTGCAGGGCCTACATATGGTCACAAGGGCTTGTCTGACCTTAGTGCAGAGTATCCTAATGCGTTCACTCATTCCACCCTTGCAACTGAAGAAGAGTTAAAACCCTTCAACCCATATCAAAACCGCCTTGCTGCCTTGGACTACATTGTAGCACAGGAGAGCGATGCCTTTGTCTACACCTATGATGGAAATATGGCCAAGGCAGTGCAGGGCCATAGGATGTTTGAAGGATTCAGGAAAACAATTAATCCTGACAGGTTAGATTTAAAATCATCATCATGATCTGGGTATACAGTTTAGTTTTCAGTGGTTTGGTCCAAAATCATATTGGCCCCCTATGATTTGAGCAACAGGTGATTTGATCTATTATTCACCATGAGGGATATGCTATATTCAAATGAATGAAAGTTGTGTTGAAAATTTGTTTCACTTGCATTGTTTTTATCATTCCAAGATTCTCATGTTAGGGGGACAAAGTTTTTTTTAGCCAAACCACACGCTATAAACTATAATTAATCATTTTCTTTTCTCTCCAAGTTTTGGCTGGCATGGTGTAATTGAGATGCAGTGATTTTTTTTTCTCTTTGATTCTATTTCAGAATGAGTTTCGTTAGATTGATTGATAAGCTTGATGAGGGAGCCATTTCTTGGGAAGAATTTTCTTCCAAGGTTAAAAGTCTGCATTCCAATCGGCTTGGTGCACCCTATTTTCGGCAAGTAGGAGAGTTTCCCAGGATGGAGGAAAATTTTTATGCCAACCCCTTTCCTGGCTGTATCTGTAACAAGTCTCAGGAATTCATGAGAAGCCGGAAACTTGTCAACAGAGTAAATCTTGCTGCTGAGTCACAAAGATAGTATCTTTTCTGGTATGACTATCCCATGAACCTGTGTTCATGATAGATTATGAATTTATTATATCACTGCCTAAGAGACAGCTCATTGGGGTTGTGGTGGGAAATATGCCTCATTTTCACAGCCTGGTTGATGGTAGCTGCTGTGAAGTTTGAATGATCAAGGAACTTTTGGGGTTTTCAGACCACTAAAAGAGGAGTTTCTGTTCAGGCAAATACCTTGAGAAGGTCAAAAGGAGGCCAAGCAATTAGTTGGGAATAGAACGGTTGTCTATTTTTAAAGGCCAGTCACGGGTTAAATTATAGTGGGAGATTGATTGAGATTGGGCAGTAGAATATACGCCTATTGATCTGAGAGTTATACCATTGATTCATTCATTCTTTCTTTGATCATAAGTTGCCACATGGAGTATCATTTGATATTTTGAATGTGACATTTGATACAGTACAGAGCAGAAGATTAGCTTCACACGTTTCCTTCGATATATTGTTAATAATATATTCTTTGTCAGGGCTGATGCCAGTGTACAATTATTATTCCGTAGATAATTGTTCATGTGTTGAAAAGTTTTGATTTAAAAAAAAGAAAAAAACTGAGTTTAAGGATATTTTCTAGTTCATTGTTAAAGCAAATAATACAGTCTTGTTTGAAAAATTATTTGTATTTTGGTCCTATAAGTGCTTTGAGAGTTTTTAAACTGTAATTTTGTTGAGACAGTGGAGCCATGGGTCGGAATCTATTAATTTTTAAACATAACAAGCCTGTGTCTGTTTAAAATTTTAAGGGCTTTATATAATAATGGAAAAATTAACTATGAATAAATTAACAGTGACGAGTCATACTGTATAGTCAATATATCAATAGACATAATAAATATAAGGGTAAGGTGTAAAAATGCACATAACATTTTTCCTCTAGGAGCGTCCAGTATCATAATTTTTTTTTTTGTGTAAAAGCACCCATGACATTACGTTTTGGGTGCAAAAATACCACGGGCTGTTAGTTGACCAACGTTGACCGTTAACTTGGACAGAAATGAACAGTAATTCAGGTGAAATTACCATTTTACCCTTAGTTTTAAGCTGAAATTACCATTTTGCCCCAACTTTAATTTTTTTTTAAAAAAACACTAAAATAAACCCTCCTCCACCGATGGGCCCCACCACCGCTGGCGCCCGCCCTCCCCATCGCCCTACTTGCTACCGGCGACAACTTTTTTTTTAAAAAAAAACTAAGGTTTTTTTTTTTTTAGAAAAAACCTTAGTTTTTTTTTTTAAAAAAGTCACCACCGCCTCTGTCGGCCGCTTGTGGTGGGGTCCACCGACCTCCTCTTAGTTTTTTGTAAAAAAAACCTTAGTTTTTTTTTTTAAAAAAAAGTCGTCAAAGCCGGTCGCTGGAGGTGGCCGCTGGCGGCGGCATCGGGGAGGGTGTCCGCCGCTGGTGGTGGGGCCCACCGGCCTTCCCTTAGTTTCTTTGTAGAAAAAACCTTAGTTTTTTTTTTTGTAGAAAAAACCTTAGTTTAAAAAAAAAAAAAGTTGCTGCCGCCAGTGGCTGCCGACGGCGGCTGGCGGTGGGGAGGGTGGCCGCCGTAGGCAGTGTGGGCGGTGGTGGGGCCCACCGGTGGAGGAGGGTTTATTTTAGTGTTTTTTTTAAAAAATAAACTTGGAGCAAAATGCTAATTTCAGCTTAAAACTAAGAGCAAAATGGTAATTTCACTCGAGTTACTGTTCCTTTCTGTCCAAGTTAACGGTCAACATCGATCAACTAATGGCTCGTGGTATTTTTGCACCCCAAACGTAACGTCATAGGTACTTTTGCATAAAAAAAAAGGTTATGGTGCTGGGCGTTCCTGGGGGAAAAGTTATATGTATTTTTACACCTTAACCCATAAATATATCAAAGTATATAATGAAACAACCCCTCCAATTCTTAATATAACATCCATATACTAAGAACGAGAGATAGTAGGTGTTATATAGACTTGGCTTCTTTCCATTTCCCTTACTCTCATTTTCTTATCCTTTATTTTCCTTTTCACATCTCCACCATTAGAAGAAAATTTCAATGGTTATGATTTTACCTCTTAAAAATTTATTATTAGTTTTACCTAAAAAATACATAATTTAAATTGTTAAAATTTAATCAGAAAAAAATATATTTTTATTATAAATAAATTCACCAATTAAAATTTATTTATGTATTTATAACTAAAATTATAATACTACTTTTATAAGATGTAAAATTTGGGCCATTGAAATTTTTATTCAGTAGTGGAGATGAGAAAAAGAAAGTAAAGGAGGGGAAAAGGAGAGTAAGGAAAAATGATGAAAGTCCCTTCCGTGTTATACATGATCTTCAATAGTTGCAAGCTTTTTGGTTTTAATGTGTTTAGGTGGAGATAAAATAGGACTACGTCAAACATACAAGAAAATAAGTCAAACCATGTCACTTTGACGCAACAAAAACCTTAAGCCCCGTTTGTATTGAAGAAAATTGGGAGAAGGAAAAGAAAAATTGGGATTTTTCAATGGCGGCAGCCATTTGAATCAAATTTCCCCAGAAAAATATTTTCCCACCATGCGTCATTCTTCCATATTTAAATGAAAATTGGTTCCTATAAAAAATGGTGGGAAGCTATTTTCCAACACTTATGAAAATGGCTTAAAGTTCATTTTGCCCTTGATCACATGACAATGATAGAAGAGAGTGATGACGGGAAGAGGAAGAGAGTAATGTCGGAAAACGTTGTGGAAGGAGGAAGAAGAAGCCGCCAACAGTGGGTTCTTTTGTTGTTGCAGATCTGTCATACCGGATATGATGAAGATGGAAGAGAGTCGACAATTTGATACAAAAGAAGGAAGGAGAAAGCATTGCAAACTCAAGTGTGCAGTCCGTGCACACCTCAAGTATGCAAAGTGCATACTCGAGTGTTTCCTGTGAGTATGATTTAAAATAATATTTTATATTTAAGCACAAAATAGTATTTTACCTCATTTTCCTATCTTAATTCCTTTCAATTAAGCAAAAATTTTCCAATCAACCAATTACTGGAACCAAATACATTGAGACAAAATATATTTCATTTTATTCCACTATTTTCATTTCCACCCCTTTCCATTCATACATTTTCTTTGATGCAAACATAACCTTATTTTTCAAGGCTTCTAATCTTTTCTTCCATGGTTAGATTTCTTGGTATACAAAATAATATAACAAATGCTTCAATTAGTCTCTGATACGTTAGTCAATTTAGATTTTGGACTCTTGAAGGATTTTATCTTGTTTTTTCTTGGACTGAAAAATTTGACTAATATTGAGACAAACTCTTGCAATATGTGTATATTAAAAAAAAAAAAAAATCTCTTGCAACATTACCCCGCAGGTAAACCATCCAACGGATATTAACTAACAGATACGTTGGTGAAGTCATTGTGTACCGTCGGATCCTGATGCCCGATCCAAGATGGTTAAGGGGGATTTGCGATTCCGAAGATCTAGTCGAAATTTCGAACTTCACGACGAAGTTTTCCGTTCTTAATCCTCACCTTCAGTTGCCGGAACTGGAGGCTGCCGTTTCTGAACTGTTTCGTTTTTGAGGACATCGTGTTCTGAGGTGAGAACTAAATTCTTCTATTGTTCTGTTCCTTTGAACCTGCTTTGACCCATGCTTCGGTTATCTTGTCCTCGCCGCTGTGAAATTTGTAATTTCGTGGTTTTTTTCCCGATTGATTTTACCAGATATGGGTTTGAACATAGGGTTTTGTTGTTTAGAATCCATTCTATTGTATGTTGGTGTCTAGGGTAAATTTGTGTAAATTTGTGATCCTGGTGTTTGAAGTTTATAGTGTTAATAATTGATTTGAATCTGATTAGAGGATTTCCAAGTTGTTCTTGCTGACAAAACTGACTGCAAGTTGATTACAAAACAAATCTGTAATTTTTGCCCACTATAGGCTAGAAATGAACTAAAATTTTCAAACTGGAGAAATCGATTTTGGATTAGGGTTCCCTATTGAAGTATTTCTGGATATTTTGTTTGGGATTCTGAACTTCACGCCTTCCTTGCTGTGAAGCACCCATCGTATCAGAACCTCCTACCAAAGGGAATAAATCCTCTGAAGCTTAGACTATGAATTTCTATGATGTTTTCTCTTGTTTGGCATACTTTCACCATTTTTGATTTTTTTATAGAACATAAAATTTTCTATTGCTTTCTGAAAAGGCAAACTCTAGGAAATTCGTGGATTAAAAACTTCAGAGGATCCATTCCCCCTGCCAAATATGACATAATACTTCAAATTGAATTTAACCCTATGATCATGTGATATCAGATATCTTTGTCAACATTGTTGCTTCCTTGCTTGCCCACATTGCCATGGCTATTACTCATACTGTATCTCGCATCACACCCATATAGACATTTAAGACATGCAATGTAATGTGTAATCTCTGAGGCGCTTGAAAGATTGTTGAGAAATACAATCTAGTCTCAACCTTCTTTTCACCTCCCTTCCATGCCCAAAAAAAAGGAAAGAGAGAAGAGAGGATGGAAATAGAAAAAATACACTCAGAAATCCCACAACCATAGGGCATGACAAAAACTATCAGGAAAAACTTCTGTATTTCAATTCTCGTTTAGAGTTATCTGTTCATTGAATCATCTGTTTTTCCTTGATTAAGCATATGTTTTCCCCTTGAAAGTCTGGATTTAAGTTGTTAGTAAAGTCTTTATCTATTTTGTTCATAAAGAATCTTCGGTGGTTGATATTTGGGCAGAAAATGGGTTTATGGTCCTTTTTAGAAGGGTTTCTACTCTTAGCAAATGCAGTGGCAATACTGAATGAAGAACGTTTTCTTGCTCCGAGAGGATGGACAATAGCAGAAGCAACAGGACCCAGTAGAAGTAGCCTCAAAGGGAAGATTATAGGATTCATACATGCCTGTCAGTTCCTGAGACTTCCCCTTATACTATTTAATATCATCACCATAATTGTGAAGTTGTTTGCTGGATGAGTTGAAAAGCCAGACTCAAAGTCTCTGCTCTTTTGCGTGCATCTTGCAAAAATCGACCCATTTCAGCAGGGGAAGGGTGTGTTTGGATTAGTTTTTGTAAAAATCGACTCGAATTTTAGTATGAATCGTATCTGATCATTTTCTATTCCTGCCTTCATTTTTTTTAAACCTTTAGGGTTTCTTTGAATGCGGGTGGAATTTAATATCTTGAGCCTTTGAAAACCATGTATGGGTATACAAAATTAAAGATGAAGTCTATTGTTGTCGTATATCTAAATGATTGTTAAGATTGCTGGCAAAAAAAAAAAAAAAGCTTGTTTAGATTTGTTTATTTTAACTTTTAAGTGATTTGTGTTATATTTTTTTTGGTCAACAATTTTTTTGTTATATGAAGTAAACCTGTAAGGAAAGTTTTGTGTATAGAAGTATTTTTTTAAGCCCATCGATTCTATCATCTAAGAGCGAAAATCACTTCGGTTGGCGAATACAATCCGGCAATCATATATACCGGACAATCTCATGAGGTCCAGAACATTGATGAAGTCAAAAGCAGTACTGTTCAAATTCTTTATAATTTTTTTTTTAAAAATAAATTTGCTTTTGTATAATAACAGAAAAAAATTCAGAACTTGTTAATGGCATTATGGCATCATCAATATAAAAAAGTTTGCCCTGAGCGTTAATTAAATTTTTAAGCAGAAGGTTTTGTTAGACTTGGCAAGGTTTGAATTGAAGCCCCTATTATGAATTGAGATTTTTTTTGGCCCGCTAAATGAGATTGATAATTTTATTTGGTTCTTTTCAATTAAATTAAGACATGACCAACTCGTTCATGAGAGTTGGCTCAGATGGTAAGGGATTCATGATTAAGACATTAGGTCGTGGGTTCGATCCCCTCTATCGTTGTTGAGACTCCTTTGGTAGGCGATCTCGTAAGTCTCCAGTAGGTGCTCATAGAGCCCGAGGTCATGCACTGGCCTTAGTGGAAGACTGATGTTGAACTCCTCCAAAAATTTTTAGTATAAAAAAAAAAAAAGACATGTCGACCCCCTCGTCCTTGGACTCAACTAGCAAAGGGGTCGGACTTTCTCACCAAAGGGAGGGGGTTTGATCCTGCAGTTAGTCAAGGTGTTGGGGGAGACATCTTAGCTTCTAGGTGCCTAAGTAAATGCCTTGGGGTAATAGATAGCTCGCCCTATCCAACATTGGTATCACTTAGGAGGAAGGAAGATTTCGCCCCGCCCTTGAATCGTGGGTAAACCCAACCCCTTTCCTAAAATTTCATTATCAAGAAAAAAAAAATTAAGACCTGACGAATGTTGTGGCCCTAAAGTTGCGGCAAGTTTCTGTTCAGTAATTATGAATATTCTTTTTCTTTACCACCAATCTAGTGGTAAAGTACAAATTTTTTCTTAAGCATAGGTTGTGAATGAAATATGTGGTATTGGTGGTTTTTCTCTCACACTAGGGGAGACCGACTTAAAGCGAATTCAGATTAGTCTAATTTATTTATAAATTCTTCAAATTAAAAAGAGGTAGGCCAGGATATCAGATGCATATGGAAAGAAAAAAAAAAAACTTTTTCTTTCACAGTAGAGATGGTTAACAAATGTGGGCTCCAATCAATCAATTCAAATTCTACTTTCTTTGAAAAAACAATAAACTTAAATTGATGAGATTTTCAATTTAGACATGTTGCATTTAAATACATTTTCTTCCTAATATACTGGTCAGACAACCTTAAATCGTTAATTGCTTTGTAATGAATCATTACACAACGCTAATTTCTTATGGTTATGATATCAATTCCCTTTTAAGTGTGAGGTTTTCACCCAAAAATAGTATTGACCACAGTCTACAAATAATGAAAATTTTCTTCTAATTTTAAATATCTTTTTTTTTCCCCAGATATTTTTGAAATGTCTGAACATACTTAACGACCACAAAGAGGGGGAAACAGATAATAATTCTCTTCTTATTTTTGAAATATCAGGGGAAAATCCAGTAACAAAAAAAAGAGAGGGGAAAATCCAAGCAAATATTTGACTACAAAAAGACTTCAATCCAATAATAATATATCAAATAATAATATTCTAAAAATAGCACATATATAACGTATTTTCCATTATTAAGATTTCCATTACAAATCTCCATGTAAGGAAAAAATGTTTTGAAATCCGGCAATATTGTCTGGATAGTAACGCCACCAGCTCATTGAAAGAGAATTCCCTCTCTATTTTTTTTATTTAAAAAAAAAAAAAGAACAGAGGCTGAGAGGGAATTCAAAAATAGGGGCAACAGAGGTGTTTTTCAAATTTCAAATTCAAATTTCAAAATAGCGCAATCTGGTCCGTCCATACTCAATCCGCCCGTTGCACTGCTCAATCACAACCCTAAATCTCTAATACCAAGAATTCTTCTACAGCTCAGCCTCACTCAAAGCCAAATCATATTCAAGATCTAACCGTTGGTCCTCCAACCAAAATACCAACCACTTTTCTATAAAAAAGATTCTCTCTTTCGCCCCCACACTCACGAACCATTCTGTAATCTCTCCCACCGTTCTCTCTACCCCGAAGACCGTCGCTGTCTTTTGGGCATTTCTTCAAACACTTCGAAACCCTTCTTTTTCACCGACAATATGCGTGAGATCCTTCACATTCAAGGTGGCCAATGTGGTAACCAAATCGGTGCCAAGTTCTGGGAAGTGGTCTGCGCCGAGCACGGCATAGATCCTACCGGGAGGTACCATGGTGACTCGGATCTGCAGCTTGAGAGGATTAATGTCTACTACAACGAGGCCAGTTGCGGGAGGTACGTGCCCAGAGGAGTTCTTATGGATCTCGAACCTGGAACTATGGATAGCATCCGATCTGGTCCGTACGGCCAGATTTTCAGGCCCGATAACTTCGTTTTTGGACAGTCTGGTGCCGGAAACAACTGGGCGAAAGGACACTACACTGAAGGCGCCGAACTCATCGATGCCGTTCTTGATGTTGTCCGAAAAGAAGCCGAGAACTGTGACTGTTTGCAGGGTATGTTTCCTCTCTCTCTGTTTCCCCCCCCAAATTTCGACAAAAGAGGGTAGTATTTCGTTTATTTTTATGATTATCTTCTATTGAGATTTTCTTGGCGTCTATTTCTTTGCTTCTAATTGAAACTGAAACTTTCCGATGTTTCCGGATCTTTGCTCTTGCGTATGATTGTTCGTTATTTTTGATTAATAAATGTAAAATAAACTACGATTGGCTAATACATAAAAATCACCAGTGGATATCTCAGATGTTTTGATCTGTTCTACTTGTTTTCAGATCTCATGCAATGTTTTATGGATTGAAACCTGGTTTTTACTCTATAATAAAGTAACCGCACCTGCTTTTGGTATATGTGTTTTTTCCCTATCTTTGACCTCAACTGCTTATTGAATATGTCGTTTTTATTTTCAATCGAATCGTTGCTTTTCCTTTTCGAATAGTTGATGTTAAATTTGGACTTGATGTGATTGCAGGATTCCAAGTATGCCATTCCCTCGGTGGAGGAACGGGATCTGGAATGGGTACTCTCTTGATTTCAAAAATCAGAGAAGAATACCCAGACAGAATGATGCTTACTTTCTCAGTCTTCCCTTCTCCCAAGGTTTCTGACACTGTGGTAGAGCCCTACAATGCTACCCTCTCAGTGCACCAACTTGTTGAGAACGCTGATGAGTGTATGGTACTTGACAACGAAGCTCTTTATGACATTTGTTTCCGCACCCTGAAGCTCACCACACCAAGCTGTAAGATTTTCTCTATGCGATAACTCTTAAAAGGATGTTGTTTGATGGCACTTACTGTCTGAGTGTAATTTTACATAATTCATATTGAACTGAATCGTGACTTTCTGTTGAGCAGTTGGTGATTTGAACCATTTGATTTCTGCAACCATGTCTGGTGTGACATGCTGTTTGAGGTTCCCTGGTCAATTGAACTCTGATCTCAGGAAGTTGGCCGTCAACCTTATCCCTTTCCCTCGTCTTCACTTCTTCATGGTTGGTTTTGCTCCTCTGACCTCCAGAGGTTCTCAGCAATACAGAGCTCTCAGTGTTCCTGAGCTAACCCAGCAAATGTGGGATGCAAAGAACATGATGTGTGCTGCTGACCCACGACATGGACGCTACCTCACCGCCTCAGCCATGTTCAGAGGGAAGATGAGCACAAAGGAGGTTGACGAGCAAATGATCAATGTCCAGAACAAGAACTCCTCCTACTTTGTGGAATGGATTCCAAACAACGTGAAATCAACTGTTTGTGATATTCCCCCAACCGGGTTGAAGATGGCATCCACCTTCATTGGTAACTCGACATCAATTCAGGAGATGTTCAGAAGGGTAAGCGAGCAGTTCACAGCTATGTTCAGGAGAAAAGCTTTCTTGCATTGGTACACTGGTGAAGGAATGGACGAGATGGAGTTCACTGAGGCCGAAAGTAACATGAATGATCTTGTGTCTGAGTATCAGCAGTACCAGGATGCAACTGCTGATGATGAGGAATATGAAGAGGAGGAAGAAATTGCAGAGTATGACTGAAAGCTAAATGAGGAAGACTAATGGTGTATGCTACGTGCTGCAACTTCCTGTTGCCGGTTCATTGATGGTTCCGGCTCTCTTGGATTACTTTAATATATGATATTAAAAAAGAACTTAGTTGGTTTTAATCTGTTTTCTGTTCTTCATGTACCTTTTGGTTGGTAGTTACTACTCAGTAGGCATATGAAAAACCCAGTATGGTTTAAACAAGTTCAATCATTATATTTGTTCGATTTCCTTTGGTAACTGATTGGGTATTTTGGTTGGATTCCTCAAGAAAAATAGTCGGGAGAAATTGAGAGCGTTCATTTCCTGAATTTTGTGAAGCAATTATTAATATACGGAATCTTAAATGCTCCGTAACCATCGCTTAAAACAAAATATCTCTGCTCCGTTTCCTTAAGTTACAACATAGGAATATTGTGATGTGATTTAGTAAAGAACTCGATTTCGAAGTTACTTTTAGTACGAAATAAAATAAAATAAAATGAGACAGGACCAGTGAGACAGTGACAATCATTGTTGGGCCAAACCTAAATCCAAAATATTTGTGTTAATTTTATCTCCAGTATCGGGCCAGCGGCACAGAAGAGTTATCTGACGCCTGAACTTCCAATCTTCCATTGAATCATTTTGTCCTCAATTTTTATAGCAAAAAAAATTTTGTCCTCAATTTTTTAGTATGATTAATTGTGTTATAGAGGTTTCTTAGTATTTCTCATACTGGACGCATTAGGCCGGCATTACTTGACAAGAAGCACTGTGTCATATGATTTTAATTTTCTTAGTATTCAGAGTATGAGAAATACTCTCTATTATTCAAAGTTCAGACTATTTCTTTCGGGGAAAATTATATTTGGGTCCCAAAGATCAGAATTAATTAAAAAAAATTGTAATTAATTACCAAGATGAAAAAAGCCTTTAACAACTGAAAATGCTATATTAATAATAAAAATTATCACAAGCTGAAAAATCAAATCGTATTAACAACTTAAAATGTTATATTAACGATTGAGAATTTGTGTTGTTAACATAACATTTCCAGTTGTTAATATAACATTTTTAGTTTTTAACGGATTCTGTTATCTTAGGCAATTAATTACAAAAAAATCTCAAACTTCTTTAGGACTTTTTTGTAATGGAATTCTAGTTTGGGACTCTTTTGTAATTAATTCTAGTCCTTGGGACTCAAATGTAATTTTCTTTTTTTTTACGGGATAGACTATTTCTTTTACAATATAGGGGTACTTCTATTTTATTTACCGTCCACTTCCCTTCACTTCTTTATTTGTACCATTATATTAACTTTGAATGGTTCAGATTCTATATCCTATCTATATGGCATATTGTTGTGTATGATTAAGAGTGGAGGTAGTATTACATTTTTGTTATTTAATATTGTAATACTAGTTTTTGTACCTCTTTAGTAGGGTCTCTTTATTGTATGTAAAAAATTTCTTATCTAATACTCCCTTTGGTCCTTATTGTAAGGCACCAACTACTTTTTCTCACAAACTAAGGAATGAAAGTTAACTTATTAATTAGGTTCAAAATTAATAAATGTTTCCAACTTCACCCCTACTTTAATGATGTAACTTTAAATGAGTTAGTTAAAAATGAGGGCATAATGGGAAAAAAGTAATAAATGAGTTAATTAAAGTAAGTTGGTGCCTTATAATAAGGACAAAAAAAATGTTGGTAGTTAGTGCCTTATAATAAGGACCAGAGGCAGTACTACTTTTGATTCTAATTATAAGAACTGGTCGACTTGCTTTTAGAGATAAAAAATGCTAGATAGATTACTTAATCATATTATAGATTATGTATGCTTAAATTATATATCAGCAAATAAGTCAAACAAATTAGTTTAGAGAAAAATAATAAATATAAATATTTTAAAGTAATTTAATTCTCTACCTTAATCTCTAAAAAAAATCAATTGAGTCTTATATTTAAAAGTAGGGTAGTATTGTTGTCTTGTTTCAAGAAAAAAAAAATGATTAACTAAGAAAATAACTAATTTTCTTTCATCCCTAAAAATAGTCGGGGACATTACTTAATATTAGCTAAATTATTATACGAAATCACTCGATAGCACTTAAAACGTATAGTATTAAATAAAAGATACTCCATTAACAGAACGATTTCTAATAATAAATAGCTATTCAAATTAAATTTATTGGATTGAAAGGAGAAAAACAAACTGCACAGGAACATAGAGAAGATCCAATCCCCTATTTTTTCCAACGTTGAAGAGCAAAACGATAGAACACAAGACTGATTAAACTAGTTTAAAATATAGGAAAGGCAGATATTTAAATTGGTTTTAGAAGTACCATAGGGATCAAATTTTTTGAATCCATTCCTCTACATAAATTAGACCTTCTAAATTTGTAACTACACTGAAAAGCTTATTAAAGCACAGAGTTTAGTTACAACAATGTCCATAGGACTAATTTACAAAGGGAAATAAATCCAAACTTGAAGACAGAATCATCTACTTCTTCACACCACCATTGATGACACTTTTGTCTGCAACTACATTCACTTTCTTGTATTCAAACTCCTTATCCACCACACACTCCTCTGGCACCACTGGCCTTGCATTCCCAATCCTGTTCCAAAATAGCACAATGAAACCTATCAATCCTCCAAACCCAGTCCCAATCAGCAATGCAGAAACAACTCTGAAAAAGCAATCACACTTTGGTTCTCTTCCTCTCAGATCTTCTTCACTTTTCTTATCAAGAGAATTTGGATCTAGAGGCTCTGAATGTATCCAATATGGGAATAGCCTTGAGGTGAAGTTCCATGAATGAAGTAAGCAAGTTTCAGATGTGCTCTCCTTATTCACTGTGTTAAACATAAACCCCACAAACATTTCCTTCTTCTCTTTGACGGTTAACAAGTTGATTTTGTGCCAGAGAGATGGATGAAATGGCCTTGAATTGCCAAATTGACTGAATCTGACTTCTAAGCGTGAAGAACTTGCTTTATAATCAATCCAAACATGGAGTTTTTGTTCACTTTTCAGACCCATTTTCACAGTTGAAACAGTGCCATTAATCTTAGCTATAACAGAACTACGATTTCTATCATGGCCATCTCTTGAAATGCTTACTTCAAGAGCATTTTCTAGAAGGCTTCTATTTGTCACTCCAGAAGAAAAGCCAGATAAGCTATCCTTATTACCAAAAGCAATAACAAAAGCCAGACCATTCTCTTCCTCCAAAGGCATCGAAATTGCAAAGTAAGTCGAGAAAGAGACTAATTTTCTTGATTTACCTTCCAGAAGCTCGATGGGTTTCTCGTACATGACTTGTCCGGCGCCGGAAAGCTGAATAGCAGAGCCACCATGAAACTTGACGATCTTCGCATTGCCAGAAAGGGCTACAGTGGACTTACTAAATTCCGGGTCCTGTTGAAAATCCGTAAACGAAAACGAAGAGACAGGGTCGGAAGCTAGTGTTTGGTGGAAGAAGAAGACGAGGAAAAAAACAAGCCCCGTGAAGCGAAGGGAAGTGAAAATTGAGGCCATAGTGAGTTTCAGTTCCAGTTTCAGATTGAGCTGAGATGAAATGGGTGGTTACAATTTGGCATTAGAGGTGAAATGTGTAAGGTGAAGAGAGAAGAAGAAATCAAGAAATGGTGAAAATTGAAAGATGTTGTATTGTGTCGCGTCTGACTTGCTTGTTTGCTTTTCTGCAACGGCGTGGTTCACTTTTTCTCAGTGGTAGCTGACGACGCAGGGAGCATGTGAGTCTCCGTAAAAGGCTCAACTTTTCAAGAATCTGGTTTGACCTCTTGCGATCAGATTTGAGATAAATAATGTTATACGTGGAGGGAAAATCCGACCAAGTCTATCGGGTGGGTCTGTAAAGGTCCTGATTTTTCGTAGGCTAGGTTTAAAAGTTAAATGAATTAAATGAAATAAGTAGGCATGGAGTTTAAAAGGGTCAATCTTAGAAGGACTTGGGCTGGCCTTATAGAGTACAGACTCTTTTAATAGATGTGTTCATGAGGTGAGATAAGAAATTTATGATATTCTTATTAGAGCTTATTACTCAAAGTGAAGCACAATCAAATGTTTTTAAAATTGATGATGGTGGTGAAGAAAATAATCATAATAGTCATCGTATTAATGTTGTTTAGTTGTATGCTTCTTATGTTTTATATGAGTTATTTATAAATAATAGTTTATTTTTTTATTACGAATTAGTGGATATATTTATTTGTTGGAAAATTCATGTTGTTTTCATATTAATGTTGATAACATTTATTTGATAAATTAAAATTTTAATTGTTATAATTTACTAATTATATTCATGATTAAAACTTGGAATAATAACTTTCGGACCCTATAAAGTCGACTCTAACCCTGGTGCTCTTGGGTTAGGTTTTGAAAAACATATGTTTTCTTTATCCCGGGCCTTATAGGGCCTGCCCTGTTAGGCCTGACTAGCCTTGATTCCCAACTTTAGTAATATGTAATGTAATATTTTTTGTTTAGTTCCGGTTGAATTTAATATTTGGGAGAATAGTTTTTAAAATTTATAAGATAAGTTGTAAGAGGAGTTTTGTTTTGACCGATAGAAAATAGCTTTCGAAACCTAGGTACGAGGGTTTCCCAACCAGGCTACTATTTTTTTTTTTTAATAATTTGGATACTTAACTAGAATAAAACATTTAAACAATAACTAGGTTGCGTATAGGCCTTCAAAGTTCCAATGATTAAAAAAAAAAAAAAGTAATGTAGTGCTGGGGATTACTGAGAGAATCATAGTTACCCGCATGTTTGGTTACGAATTATTGTTATATGAATAATTAACATTTAACACCTGATAATATCTCAAATACGATTAATTTCAATAAAAATATACATATATCTAACAAAACAATTACTATACACCCACTTATTATAACAAAATTCTTCAACCACATCACTATATTAATTTTTTTAAAATAAACATTTTCTAAATTTATCCACATTTATATTAAATTTTAATAAAATAAAATCTTAAAAAATATAATAATTCCTGCTTGGTTATTTTTTTTTTCCTCATAACTCACATCCAAAACCACACTTGAGAAAGTTTTAAGTCTTTAATGTCTTTCACTCATTTGTGCCACAGGGAAGTCTCAATTATTTGATGAGTTACAATAGACTTTTTTTTTTTCAGAAAGTACCTTATTAGGGGCATAAGGAGTAACTTTATTTAGTAAATATTAAAATAAATTTAGATATCTCTTTTAACATTGTCCTCTTAGAAAGTTCTAAAACCCAAATAAGCTACTAAATCGGTTGGGGTACCGAGTCAAAGATCTGTGGGTCAGACCAAAACTAACTCAGTGAAGAATTGAAGATTTAAAAGTAATTAATATGAAATTCTAAAAAAAATATTTAAAAATATTCAATTTTTTTTTTTTAAAAAGAAACAAACTGATGTTTAGACCAGACGAGTTTACTAACTGGTTCACCCGTTTCTGATATGGTCCATTTCGGGTTTTAGAACATTGTTGTTAGTAGGATATAACATAAATGCTATCATGAAGAACAAGCATTTATAATTTGTTATCTTGGTAAGATAAGTTGATTTGTATAAAAGCTCATGAATTACCCCGCCTCAGTAAATATTGCCGATTAATGAGATTCTATACCTTTTTATAATTCACTAATTACATAAGTATTGATGTCAAATCCTACATAGTCTAGAAACAAATTAGATTTGGGAAACGTGTTAAGGCAAAATGTGGTATTTCGAAAAAGATTTAAGCTGATTACATAGAAACATATAATTAAGGGTGACAATTTTTAAATAAGATAAATTTTTATTGTGTTCATGACATTCTCTTCATAATAAATTTTATTCAGTTGCAATGGAGCACCCCAACAAAAAGTTAGCTTAAAGTTCTATGGTTTTGGAGCCAAGATTCTTTAGTTTAGGAGACTTTTCTATTGCATATGAAAAAGAGACTTTAGATGAGAGATAAGGAATATTCTCGGCAGAAAGTAAAAGATTAATACTCGTTCTAATTTTTAATATATGAGATATTTGCTAATTTAATTAAATTAAGTAAGTGCCCATTTAAATTTAACTTTTAGAGAATAACTTTTAAGATTTATGAAATAAGTTGCAAGAGGAGTTTTATTTCGACTTATAAAAAGTAATTTTTACAACCTCGGTTTGTAGGATTCCCAAACAGGCTCTTTAGTTAATAAGCTAGTAAATATTACATGTTTTTCTACCTTAATTATCTTCCCTAATTCCTTTGATCTCTCTTACTTTTTTTTAAAAAAAAATAAATTCTACTTCTCTTACTTAATTATTATTAAAGGAACATCAATATAATAATAGGTAAATTAATAAAAGATGAGGGAACATAGAAAATAGGTTTTACATATAAGATGATAATCGACTACTTTAATAGGTACTACATTAAACAGAAGAAGTACTATATTTTTAAGGATATTGAAGAGAAATTTATAATTAGGTAAATTTGCAACTATTAACTTTTTTTATTATTAACATTCAGTATTCAGTTTGAAATTTATAGTTGTCCCTTCTTCTAATATAAATGTCTTATTTGAGACTTAAACTCGAAAAAATCCCCCGCTAAATCATGTGTGCGTTGGTCAACTATTTACTTCAAACTTCAAAGATACAAATTATCGCAATTAGTGTGCATATGAGTATTATATGACTCAATGAAAATAATTTTTTTAAAAAAGAAAGTTTTGCATAGAGAAGAGAGGACTCCGTTTTTGTGTGGTCACTGCTAGACACTTCATCCTTAATGATGTGATTAAGTCATTAATTTAAAAATGAAATAAATTTCTAACTTTACCTATATTTAATATAATAATTTATATTTTGAAAAGTTAAAAAAATTACACAAATTCTAAAAAGGATAATATTTAAAAATGTAATTAATACCAAACTTTATAACTTATAATAAGAACCACTTAAAAAATTGCCATACATTCTCTCTAGTCTTTTTTATAAAGAAAAACTATTAAAGTCACACAGTTTTAAAATGTTACTTAAAAACAATAAATGTATAAATGACGTCCTTGTCTTTCCAATCGTACCATAGTTTATAAAGAGTATACATGGGGATAAAGTGTGTAAATTTATTATAGAAATATATATTTAATGAAGATACAAATGAAAAAAACTGTTTAAAATTTTAGATAAATATGATTTATTTGTTATATTAAGGACCAGCTCTATTAAAGAAAATTTTCATTAGAAAAAGGACTAGAGAAAGTAATAAAAAATAAAAGGAGTTGCAAAGGGCGAGGCTTTGCATGGCAACTGATACCAAACACTTCTCTTAGGCCCTGTTTAGTACGTGGAAAATTTGAGGAGGGAAAGGAAAAGAAAGGAATATTTTGAAATATGAGGGAAGATGGCTTGAGGAAAGTGGAGTTGTTTGATAAGAAGAAAATGAAGGGATAGTAGTTTGTAAAAAATTAGGAAATGTCTATTTTACCCTAAAAAAGTAATTAATTCAAAATAAAAAAGAAAAATATTTTTTTAGTGAAATATATTTTTACAAATTATGCTTTTATGAAATTTGTACTTGTAAAAAAAAAACAATTCTTGCCAGATTCAAACTTTCCCGCCAAGTTTAAACTTTTCCGTCGAATGTTTCCACCAAGTTTAAATTTTGAGGGGTAAATTTGTTAAAAAGTGTGAATGATGATATGAGAACTTGAGATCTCACCAATTTTGGTGGGATTTGATCTTCCCACATGTGAGGGAAGATTGATGGGCCTGAAAACTTGAGTTCCCAAAAAGATTGGTCCAAAATACGTATCAAACAGGGGAACTTACTAATCTTTGTTTCTATTCCCACAAAATCCGTGTACCAAATAGGGTCTTGGAGTCTTTCTAAGGGAGAGGTTATAAATTTTAACTCTATAAAAAGTGTAGTAGATGCGCGAGTTCTGTTAAAAAAAATACAGAGAGTTAAAGAGCGTGGAACTCACACCAAGTATAACCCTGGGGACATGGAGAATATCAAAGTCATTTTGGGTTGTGGGATCTTTGAGGATAGCGAGAAATACCATTACAGAAAACAAAGAGTCCCAAAACATTGTGGATCACGTACCACTCAAGTTAAGATATTTTGATATTTGGAGGAAGTGGGGACTTTTTTTTTTCCCCCCTTTTTCGGGGGGGTCAAAAGTGGGACTTATTTAATGCACAGTGGAGAGCACATGAATCTGCCCAAGCTCAAAACTATAATAAATTTATGGGTGATGGACCACTGAAGGAGATGGGGACATTGTAATAACTAAGACTCACGTGACGAGGATGTCTCTCTAATGCTTCTAGAGTTACTAACCATTATCCATATTGAATGAATCCATCAATTCTTATTACTCAAAACTATAAGAGTCTATGTTATATGGGACTATCCTATTTCTCTTATACTAAACCTTTCTCGTGAACCCCTACGACAAGCAACTATGTTGTCTGCTTCCACCTCAGTCAAAGTCTATCTTCTCTCAAGTTGGACGTTTCATGACTTGAGCCAGGCATTGCACCAACAATGCATTCATCTTTGTTACCAAGTGTATTACTTCTTTTTTTTTTTTTTATTCTAAACATAAGTTAAGAGGTTTGTTTTGGTTCTAAACATAGGATCTTAATTTACCTTATTTCCCAAATTTATAATTCTTTTCTAAATCACCTCTAACCTTGATGAATGTTGAGTACATGGATTAAAGAGAATCTGAATACTCCATCTAGTCCTTTTTATAAAAATACTCTTGGTCTTTTATTTAAGAGTCTGATAAAAATTGTTTAAACATTTAACTAGTTTTTTATACTTTTACAACTCATTAATTATATATATCACATTAATTAAAAGGTTGATAATGCTTATATCAATCATCCCCCTCTCTCTTACTTTCCCTTAATAAATAAGGGTATGCTTGAAAAAGAAAGTTGATTTCAAATATACTTATTATTTTAAATTAATTTTACCCACTTCCTAAAATCACGTAATTTAGTTTATTAAGCTCTTCTAAATAGGGCTAAAAGAATAGTTTTTAATGCAAATAATTAAAGAGAGTATCCTTTGTGTAAAACAAGAGAGCATTTTGAACTTTGAACACCTATCCACCCTCATCAATAATATCATTTATTCCCTTTGGTCGTTTTTATAAACAAATTTTATCTTTAGTGCACAAAACGAATTGACGATTAAGATTAGTTAAAAATAATAAATGTGTAAAAAAATGTCATGTTTTTTCTAAATATGCCCCTATTTATGGAAAGAGTATAGGAGAGGGGATGAATAACAAATATGAGTATAAAATATGGAAAGAATGCGTAATAAATAAGTAAACGAAAGAGAATCAGTAGTAAGATGGATATAATTAATATAAGGATATGTATTTAATAGACGTAAAAAAAAATAGTTTAAATTTTGAGACATAAAGAGAAAGTTGCTTATAAAAACAACCAACTTCAGAAAGAGAGAAAATTGCTTATAAAAAGGATAAGATGAAATATTTTTTTAAATTAGTAAAGAAGTAGGAACTAAGAGCTTAAAGTTACAAGACAGACCAAATCTGCTACCTTCCACTACTAAAAGATCTTCATGCCACTCGCCTACTAAAGCCATTTGGTTATTTCTTTTGCCAGTGAAAAACAACAGAAAACAGACCCACCAAAAGAAATAAATAAAAAACACAGCGGAGATGGAAAAAGATGGGAGGAAGGGCATGGCCAAGTAATTTCAAAGAAGGTTGGCCTCACTTTATCACTTTGCTTTGCTTATTTCACTTTCACCAGTGGCTTCTACACCTTTTGCTTCATCTCTTGCATCAGCTATAAGACAAGTGTTGCAATACAAAAACAAGACTTTAGGCCGAAGGCCTAAGCTCTTTGCATTTGAAAAGGGCAGCTGTATTTTAGCGGAAGGAAAGTGTCCATAATATTCAACTTTTTCTTCTTTTTGGGTGACGACTTCAACCTCAACTTTATCCAACTTTATCTTCATTAAACCCAGCAAGATAAAAAGGTACACCAAAGTAAGATAACAACAATAATAGAACCAGCTTTTATAATTTGGGGCCTTTTACTGTTATTTCTTAATGAATATGTGGGGCTTCCTCAATCAACGGCAGAGCTTCCCCAATAATTCCGATAGCACAATGGAAAGGGGAACAATGAAGTAATGAACATATAGAAAAAGGAAGACTTTATCCTGTAAGCTTATGCTCATACTCATACATCAATGCTAATATCAAATTCAACTCAATGCATCTCAAAATGCTTGACACTCTCAAGTATCAAAAGTGGTTTTAACATGTTATAGGAAATTATCAAAATATTTATGTCAAGATCCCAGCTACCTTCAACTACTCTCACGAAGAATATCAACTTGTAAGGTTTTGCTTCCACTTGTAGTTTCACTCTGAACATTTTCTTTAATTCCTTCTTAGAACTACTCCAGTTGAATCAGTTGAATAGCTGTGAGTGGATCGGATTGGACTCGAGAGAAATTTCTTGACTTGGGAGGCTATATTAAATTTGTATTCTTGGGAAAATAATACTCGGAATTTATAAATATTAAGGAACTTAGTTAAGTTAGTTATTTATGAGAAATATGAGATGATTTCTTTAAAATACCCTATTAAATCATTTGCTTTTGAAATTACTCACATATAAAACCAATAGGAATAGTCTTGAAAAAAATTATAAATTTAGGAAATAGAGAGGATTAATGTCGAAGACTAAAACAAACCCCTCAATAAGCTACTCTACTTCATTTAGGACTAGAGGGAGTATCACTGCTAGGTTGAGAAACAAGCCGCTGCACTAGCCTTTTGCACCTTGAAGAATTCAAAGTGAAGACAGCTCGCAAGCTTGACTTAGAGTGTGAGTAAGCACAAGTTATGACCAATTTACAAAGACTATCTGTAAAAGGGTTAGATCAGATCAGTCACCCTACAGAACATTCTAAACATTACCCTTAACTTCCTTTCAGCCTAATATTAAGGAACTCTACTCATTGCAAAAGATTTTCAAACACTTGAATGAAATTTAGAGCTAGTTACATGATCAACCAACTTGAAACACATATGCAAAGGACCAAAAGGAATAAAAAGTCAGTTAATAAATTACTCAACAAAGCTCTGAAAAATAAGCTTGTAAGCAAAATCCCAAAAAGAAATGACGTTTTATGAACTGAAAACCAATGGAGATAATGTGTAACAATGAGATGCTGACGTTAGAGAACTGCATTACATGAGAAAATCCACTTTTCCCTCCATTTTTATCGATTTTCTTTTTGGGGGGCTTATTTTACATCAACTTCGAGCTTCTCGCATACAGAAATTCTATACATCACTGTTGAGGAATAAAATTGAAATTAAGATTTATTTTATTTTTTTCCAGCAATTATATTGAAATTAAGCTTTGGATAACATATAAACCCCTGCTTGCATCCATGTACAATTAAGCTTTTTAACAGACTGTGGATTCCCTAACTTTTACTTGAGTCATAATTCGCATTTAAGCACTCAAGAATAATTTCAATGCAAAAATAAAAAATAAAAAACCAAAACGCCATTGCAAGTAGTGGATGTCAGCATTTTCCCTTGAATTATATCCAAAATTATTCACTGAATATCTGTTGCCTCATTGACATACTCCTCTGTGAACCTAGCCTAAGAATTATGGCTGCATTACTATCTAGACATTGAATTATGAGTACAATGAAGGTTTGGAACAATAATATTGGACACTAAGAAAATACAAAATTGTGAAGCATACCATTTCAGACAACCTACAAGGATCAGCTTATCTCAGGAGCAATTTCACTGACTTCTAAGTCGACAATATTCTCCTTACCAAATAGAGTAAAAGCCACAGTAGCCTGCAAGAAGATGATGCTTTAGTTTACATACTTATACAAGAAAAATGAAGGCATAAAATTCAACTTTCACAAAATCAGGACCCTTTCCCCCCACTAATTTACAAATCAGGACAACCTTTACAGCCATTTGGAACAATATATTGGTCCATCATTTTCATTACGTCAATCTACTTTTGTCAATTTTGTTAAGAAGGTAACTCACTATTTTTCTTTTGCGATTCAGCTTCTTAAGAGTGCCTGTGAACCCTGCAAATGTTCCAGAAAGAACACGAACAGTTGAACCTAGCTTAGGAGTGGATGATTTTTCAGTGGTAATAGCAGAAGTTCTGCTTGATTTCCTTTTTGGCTTAGAATGAGCTTCCAATTTTAAATCACCATCTGGTTCTAACTCTGTTTTGAGAACCTCAGAGTTCAGGACTGCCTTTTTCTCTTCTTCCTCAAATGCTTGGTCAGCCTTTTCTTGCTCTTCTTTTGCCTGCCTATAGATTGCTTCCATATCATCAGCAGATACTGGCTTAGGCTTGTTAATCTGCCTCTTTCTGCAATGCGAACAATAATATTGCTTTTAATTAGGATCAATGGGGGAAGCAGATCATATTATAATAATGGTGGTGGTGGTGCCAAACAGACGTTTGGTATAAGGTTTTTTAAACTGGCAATCAAGGGTCATGGCACATATGGAAGATGAGAAGGTCACCCATCAGAAAATTCAGCCAATGGGGGTAAAAAAAATCTTAACCAAATCTTAACCTCTTCAAGTGAAACAAGAGGGGCAGAAAGAGATATCACACATTACTTTAGGTAATAACTTTCTAGATTGTGATAGCCTCCATCAATTTTAAATTAAAACCAGTGTTAAACACTTATATATCTATAAGCTTCTTGGCTTCTTCCTTTGCATGGGAGCTTTTAATATGACTTTGCAACAAAAATCTAAAAGGCACAAGACATTGACCATTTCACATGCTTTAATATTACTTTTAAGAGAATAACAGTAAGTTTAACACAAACACCATATACTTACATGCTTCCAACAGTAGAACCGAGAAAGCCTCCAATACCATCATACTCTCTTATAAAGTCGTGCAGCTCTTTGTTCAGTACACATCTAAAAAAAATACAACCTGGGAATAGGGGCTTCGGAGTAGTCGAGTATGAACCATTCTTTAGTCTCCTTTTCACATGGACGGCTGGAGTAAAGAGCTGAACACAAAAGTCATAAAATTCAAAAATAAAAATAGATAAATAAAAAAAGAAATAAAAAACCATTTCTAAATTTCATATTTCTCATATATTTTGTTTTCTCTTCTCACCAGCTAGAAGGGGTGTTTAGTGAGGTCAGTTGATCAAAAATCAAAACCCATAAACTCTTATTCTTCATAATTCATTATATAGTCCAACTAATCTACAAGATACCTATTTTACATCTCAAACTAATCCAACTAGAAATGAAAAACAACTAAAGGTTAACTGAGAACCCAAGGAATGAAACTGGGTCGACCTTTCTTCTTCTCTTTTCTTTTGATAAAGCAACATTTCTTTGATATTATTTCTCAGCATATTTTCTATTTTCATCTCATCATCTGGTAGGGCTATATTGATCTAAAATAAAGTACTTTTAACAGGAAAAAAGCCAAAAATTATAATTCTCTAAACTTGTTCATACAATCCAATAGAGTAAAATCATGGATCATAAACTCAAAACTACAAAATTGAACTAGCCTAGACGTTACTCAATTCACAACTCAAATTAATCCATTAAGAGCCTAAGAACAAAATTTAAGATTAAGTGAGAACCAAAAAAATAATAAATAAATAAATAAATAAATGAAACAGTTCAAGGTGTTGTGACAAAAGAGGAAGCAACATTTCATAATCATTATTGCTAATAAATTTTGACATGAACTGGAAAGGGTGTTTGGTATTTTCAGTTAAACAAGTAATCAACAAGATAGAAATTCCTGTTCTTTATAATTTATTTAGAGAAAAAGATAGAAAGCATTGGTGACGAAATTCAACTATCTTTAGTGTAAGAAGAATGTTCGAGTTGAATGGAGAACCCAAAATATGGATCATAATTAGAGTTCTGAAAAGAAAAGAAACATCTCTTCATTATAATTGTCCAGTATATTTCGTTTTCTCATCAGATCAGCAGGAAGGGGTGTTTGGTATTGTCAATTCAACAGAAAAAAAAGGCTTTTAAATCTTCGTAATTCATTCAGACAAGCAAATAAAGTAAATAATATGTTCTTAAATTTAAGCCAGCTCACGACAAAAGGTATATCAGCTTCACAGCTCTTACTAAATAAATAATTCATCCACGGTAAAAGATGAGAAATCAAGTCTAACAGAGAACTCAGAAACAATTTGTATTTATAGCACTTAAGTAGACCATCTCAATAAATTTTCTCAGTTGATCAATTCAATAATCTATACATGTTTATTTTTATAATTCATCCATGCCAAAAAATGGAGTAAAAGCAATGGTCCTGAAAAGGAAGTTGCATTCAACATATCCATTTCGAAGCACGACACTCAAGTACCTTGAATTCTACATCAGGGAAGTTCCTAGCCAGCGAGCGAGCTAGAAGTTGAGCAGTGTCCTGACTCCTGACCCGAGATCCCCGAATAACCCACCATTGGGGACCCAATTTAGCGAGATTATCGAGGTTAAGTTCTTCGGTCCAAGAAGTTTTCTTCTTCTTAGGCTTCTTGATGAGCCTCTCTTCAACCTCTTCTCTCCAATTCGTTGTGGTTTTGGTCTCTCTGCTCTCATTTCTAAGACGCCTTCTCTCTCTGGCAGTGAGCTGTTGAGTATCGGTAGAATCAACCGAAGCAGAAATGGATAGGTTAAGGCTTCTTCTGATTTGAGGAAAGTTGAAAGAGAGAGAAGGGAGAGTGGATGGCGACAGAGAATGGAAGCAAGGATTCTGTAGCAGAAGCCCCCGCTTCATCTTCTCCAGATTACGAGCTCAGTGGATGGATTGATAAGTGATAACGAGCAGTTTCCATGAATTACATTATTGACAATACGGAACCATTATTTTGGAGGGGAAGAATTACATTTGAGGATGAAAATAAAGTTAGTTATAGATACAAAATATAAGATTTTGAAATTACATTATAGGATTAAAATATTTTTTCCCCCCACAAATAGCACACTTAGTACCTATGTTACACCGACACTGACATGAGACACAAGATACAATACAACTCGATACTTCGACACGTTAATTCTAAAAAAATCTAAATTTTGACAAGTTAGGACACACTTTGATATTAAATATATATATTATAATTTATATTCAAGTTCAATATTTTGTAAAATTTTGGCCTTCAGCTTTGGCTTATCATAAATTTGGCCTCATTATAAAAGTCGTGCCTCCTTTTTAAAAAAAATATGAAAGGAAAATTCATTATCAAAGTCAGTAATATTCAAAGCCACGTATATTTTTTAAAAAATAAGAGTGTCAAGGAGTATCGGATGGTGTTGGAGTATCGGACAGTGTCGGAGTGTTCGACACACATATTTTTTAAAAATAGGAGTGTCCGTGCTTCATAACTTAGTACTATTTCTAATTATAATATTACGTCTAACTGATTTTTTTTTAAATTAAGTTAGATAAATAAATTACTTAATTATAGTATATATTATGATTATATAAAACTCATGCATATTAATTTAAGAAAGATGATAAATAAAAAAGTTAAGGATATAAGAGGGTACATCGAAAAATCTATACATGAGAGTCATTTATACTGGGAAATATTGTTATAACGTAACGAACAAAAAAGTTTGAGGATTCTTTTTTTTACATACTAATAATTTTGTGATTTATGTTTTTTAAAATGAACTTCTTAGAATAAAAAAGAAATTTGACAAATTAAATTATTTCTACACCAATTAAAACTAAATAATTTATTCTAGTAAATGCTCCCTGCATTTCTTTTTATACGATGTTTAAGATTTTTGCATAGAAATTTTTTAAAAAAAGAGTAGTCAATGCGTTAAAATTCACATGATACTCCTATTTAAGAAAAAAATATTCAAGAAAAATGTCAATGGCAAGTTGCTAACTTGCTATAGCACATTTAGATCGACCAAAATAAATTGATTTATTTTGACAAAAAAAAACAAAGGAGAGTTGTAAGACGAAAATTATTTTTTCCATAAAACTACGTATAACAAAAAAACAGATAAAGTACATATTAATGTATATATAAGGAAAAATTGTACTTAAGTCCTAATCAAGACAAAATTTGACATAAATGTCCCTTAAAATATTTAATTTATAGTAAAATCTCATGAGACATTTGGATAATATATTTTAATAATGAAAAGACCTTAATACACTTGTGTGTATTTAGATTATCTTTTAGAAAATAATTTTTATGATTTACAAATTTTAGAATATGAGTGTTTTTTCACAATTAAAATATATTGGTCTCATAAGGCTTCATTGCAAATTGGATATTTCAATGGACATTTGATTGTGTTTTGTTTTGTTTGGAGCTTTAGTCGCAATATTCCCGGTATATAATGCATTATCCTTTTTTGAAGGGGGAAAAAAGGAAAAAAATATGACTTAAATTTTAAAATTCTATTAACAACAACACTAATAGGATTAATAAAAAGAATAAAATAATTAATAATTCATTTAATAAGAGAATTTCCTATTTAATATTTTAAAATTTAAGTGTTATTTTTTTTGGAATTTTTTTTAAAAGCATTATCCTTTATTTTGGTCTAATCTCAAAGCTGACAAAATGCATGTGCAGATGACCAAGAACAAAAAAGTCGATATGCCGGCTTCTTCCAATTTGTTTTCCAAATTGCAGTTTTCCCGTTAAATTCCATTTTTTGCCGGTAAAATCCAAATTACATTTTTAGCCTTAGCCAAGTGTGTGTCTTCTAAATTGCTGGTCGTTCAGCTGTTTGCCGCCAAAACACTAGGAATTCGTCTTTCCACATTTGGTTCCAAAAATTTCAAAAACCTCCCGCGTTTCTTCTCAATCTCTTCCAATACTTTTTCTTCCATTTTCTGCCCAGATGCATTATACATTATTGATACCTTCCTCTTTCTCTCTTTCTCCGTTCTCAATTTCTTCTTCGTCGCTGCCTCATTTCTTTCAAAGATGGGGAAGCAATCCAAATCCAGAAAACCCGAGGCCTTCGGAAAGGGGAAGGTCACTCCTATCCAGATCGCATTCATTGTCGACAGGTACCTATGCGACAACAACTACCCTGAAACTCGCGCTATTTTCAGAAATGAAGCTTCATCCCTCATTGCCAATTCTCCAATGCAAGAGGTGCGTTTGCTTATTCGCTTCTTCTCCCAATTTGAGACCTGTCTCGTCTGTTTGATTCATATATTATTGTGCCCTATACCCTTGTTGTCGGATTTTCTTAGGGAGCGGGTCTTGATTTAGATGTGTATTTTTGTTTTTTGTTTTTGTTTTTTGGTACCAGGCACCCAAGACGTTGTTGAGTTTGGGTGAGATGTTGGACGAGTATATCAGCTTGAAGGAGCAGAAGGTCATATTGGACCAGGAAAGGGTCCGTATGGATCAAGAAAAGTACAGAGTTCAGATGTTATTGCAAGGAATGCAGAATGTGATGAGCGCTTATAATGCAAGTGGGAATCTTTCTGGTCCCGCGCCAAATCTCCCAGCACCTGCCGCCAAATCTATGGCACCTCAGCCTCAGATTCCTAACAAATCTCCCTCCGGTACAATTCTATGTCCCGTAGTTAATATTTATTGCCTTCGATAATTCTGGGGATTGTTTAGAAGTTCTATGATTGAGACATTTTCATTAATTAGTGTGTATATATTCCCTGGCTGGTCAATACTCACTTACTGGAGATAATTTGATGCTTTTTTTTTTTTATTATTATTCGTGTTAGAAGACTCAATTGATATTATCAACAAAATATCACTTAAAAACTCAAGTCCTTCAGTTGAACTGCATTTCCGAAGTGTTGGGTATGCTGAAGTAGGTGTTTTGTTAAAGACATACTTCGTTAATGACAGTTAATGGCAACTCATTAGCAGGTGTGCTTGTGAGTTCTCATCTAGATCTTGGTTCTTCACGGAGCTTGGAAACTTGTATATAACTTCAACTTAGTTGGGGACAAGGGAGGAAGTGGTGCCTTCAACTTGTATATAACTCTTGCTGATTTGGTTGTGCTGTAGTCTGTAAATTATGTTTACTTGAGCGTTTACATTCAGTTGCGATTGAAGGATGTCATCTTCTTTATTGTTTATACTTTCTTTGTTTCAACCATGTGTTAACTTTGCTAAGTTATGATCCTCTTTGCTCGTTAATTAGGTATTCCTACTCCTATGCCAAGCACAATGAATATACAAACTCGGCCTCAGTCTACCAACACCCAAGCAGAGATAACACCCATGATGAATCCGTCTGACAGAAAGAGAAAGGATACTAAAGCCATGGATGCCCCTGCAGCTGCAAAGAAAACACGAGGTAGATCTTCTGCCCGGAAAATTCCAAGCCTAGGTATAGCTTTCACATGACTCAGAATGTAAGTATATATTACTATATTCTAGTATCTTGATAAATAGATTTCTGCTTTAACTTCATTAGCAGGTCCAAATACACTACCCCAATCTGATAATGCTGTGAATGATCAAGTAGTTGTTCAGCCCTCTTGTGCTGTTCAATCATCTCCTGACAATTGCGTGCCCAATGGGACACAGGTTCAAGGATCTTCTGTTGCTAAATGCTTATTCAATGAGCCTTCACATTCCATTCCTACCAACTCGCCAATTCTTAATACGCCTCCTAGAGCAAATTCCTCTCATAGTGACACACGTGTATCTCCGCCTGAGATTTCTTCAGCTGCAAATTGCAATAAAAGCCATGCTTCTCGGGAGATTACTCCCACACGTTGCACTGTAATTTCAACCAAAAGAGTAATGGTTAGTCCTGCAAAACAGATGGCTTACATAGAACGACGCCATTGCATTTCTCCTCTTAAACCAGAATCAGAAAGGACGAGTAAAAGGGAGCATGTAAGGAGCAGGTTGGACTTTGATGGCTCCGATATGCCAGAGAGCTTGGACAGGCCATTATTATCTAATGACATGTCTGCTTCTGAGTCTGACAAAGAAATAGACATATCTGACATCTTTCCTAACTTAGATGCATGGGGAATGGATTTCTCGTTTACTGAAATGTTAGGAGAACTAGACCTCCATTGTGAAGGCATTGACTTTTCTTGTGACCCATTATCAAACGTGTCCGTGGATAATGCTTCAGGGTATTGTTCTGTTCAAAGTTGTAATTCTCTCTTATTGTTGATCCAAGTTTTTTCTCTGATGTTTTCTCATTATATGAACAGGCCATCTAATGAATGTGATCAGACGAACCAAGTCATGTCTGAATTATCCCCAAATGCGGCAGTTCTGTCAGAGAAGGGAATGAATATACAAGGTACTATAAATGAAACTCATTTGTGTGCTGACAAATTTAGTATGAGCCAGAGTTTACTAAACCTTCCATTTCTGCAGGTCCTGATTGTTTGGCTGCAATGAAATCTGTCACAAAATGCATAACAATTTTAAGCCCTGGTAATTTCATTCTTCAAAGTTCAAATGTTCTGTGTTTTTTGAGTGAATTCAAACATCAAGTATTCCCAGCTAATACTTGAAAAAATAAAATTAGATTGAAAATATCAAGTTCTTTATGAGTTGGAATATCAATTTAATCTATTATTACATACTCGTATTACAATATTAACTCATTATATTACGCTTACAGTGAAAAACCGCCAGCGCCTTCAGGATTAACGGGACCCTAGGAGAGACTGAAGATGTAAAGAATAACTCAGACTGACTTGGCACCTGTGCTCGCTGCAGGAGGTTCTTTTGTTGATTGTTCCGAAGGATGGCTCCCTGCAGTTAATCTTGTTTATGATAACTCATTCAATTACTCCTCAGCTTGGGAGATTAGACTAATTTAGATTAATTATATTTTTGTGGTAGCTATGCTTAGCCCATCGACCAGTACAATTTGATTGCCCCAAGTAGATAAATTATTGTATACAATGTGGTAAGAAGGGATAATGAGAAAGAAGTGCATTCATATATACTCTATGGTGTTATATAATCTAAAGGTTTAGCCGTTAAGTCCTTCATTCAAAATATTAGCCTGACAGTGTAAGGTTCTTTTAAATCCCTCTTTGTATCTCAAATTTAAGTTTTAGATGAGACACTTGTATTGGGAGAAGTAGTTACTAGATGATAATATATAAAATGAGAGAATATTTGAAGGTGGTTTCTGTTTGGATTGTGGGTGTTTTGAGATGTTGAAGATTGTTTCTTTAAAGTGATCTATTTTTTTTTTTTTTTTTTGCTTGGTTTGGTTTTCATAAAAAAATGACAAAAAACAGAGAGAGCCATTCTGCTTTTACATTATGCATATTAACAATTTACTGCACAATCTGTGGCCGTGAGCACATCATTTATTTAAAAAATTTCTCATTTCATCTTCTCATTACTTTCTGATTGATTCTGTTGCCTTCAAAATGATACCTTGTTTTTTATTAAATTTTATTACTTTTGAGTTGGAAACATATTGATTCAGTCTTCATTAAAAAAGTGATACCTTCATAAACACCCAATGCTTTGAATGAATCTCATACTATTTCGGGAATAAAAAAAAAGGCTGATCACAACATATTAAAGGTTTGCAGTTGATAGTGACATACCTTTAACTTTATTCAAACACTGTAGTATCCTGCCCACATAGGCACATATATGAATGGATACTCTTTACTCTCTATGGTGGGATGCTTTTTGGATATTCCATAATTCCATTTACATGATTCTGATGAAAATTTATACAGTTGTGCCCAGAATAAATACAAGATCTGGAATCATTTTATCAAACTAAAGACGAGCTTGGATCAATGCTTTTTCTGGGGACCAATTCAAGGAAGAAACATAAATTTGCCCTTCAAAAACACTTTTGAGTGGATATTGCTTTACAAGATTGGATTCAGCAAAATATTGATAAACAAGTGTCATTTTTGGATGATCAACATATGAATTAAGCTAAATACTTTTCCACCTTCTCCACCTCTTCTTTGCTCCCAATGTACAGTGGAACACGCTGATGGATCTGTTCCAAAAGGGAAAAAAATAAAATAAATAAGAACACAATTGATTATATTTAAAAAAGAAAACATCAAAATGGTCTGAAATAAATTAAGAGAAAATTACCGAAAAATCCTTCATTTCAAAATTCATTGCCTAAAGATACCTAAGAACTTAGATCCTTGAGCGGATGCAACTCACTTCAGCTGTTTGCAACATATCTTTATTCATGTGTAAATTTATTTTGTTTTGCACATGGTTAAAGATGATATACAAATAGCTGAAGACGAATTGCACTCACTAAATATGAGTTGTACCTAAACTTTTAAACAAATTTAAGACTCATCTTTAGCTGTATACAACATATCTTTTTTCATGTGCAAATTTCTTTCACTTTGACATAGTTAAAGATAAGATGCAAATAGCTGAAGACGAATTGCACCTATTAAAGACAAGTTGCATCTAAACTCTTAAACAAATTGAAGATGAAACTCATCTTCAACTGCATGCGACATATATTTATTTATGAGCAAATTTCTTTTGTTTTCCACATCTTTAATATGCAAATAGTTGGAGAAGAATTGCACTTACTAAAGACAAGTTGCACCTAAGTTCTAAATCAAATTTCAGGTACATTTGACAAAACTCTACATTGGTGATTTTTCAGCAATATTCCCATAAATCAAAGTGAAAAAAGGGAACTTACTTCATTGGGTTGAATGTCAAGTATTCTCTGGTGGCCATCAGAGCCTTTGCCACCAGCCTGCTCTACAATGAAGCTCATAGGAGCACACTCATAGAGCAACCTCAGCTTCCCATTCTTACTCTTCTTATCTTTAGGGTACCCATATATCCCTCCATATAACAATGTCCTATGAAAATCCCCCACAAGGCTCCCAATATACCTTGCTGAATACGGCTTCCCTGAAGGCCCTGGGTCCTTCAAATCATCTATGTACTTCTTCAACTTGTCATCCCACAACTGGTAATTCCCTTCATTAAACGCATAGATTTTTCCTGCTTTTGGTATCTGAATATTCTCTTGTGTCAGAACGAATTCTCCGTACATTGGGTCCAACGTAAAAGCAAACACTCCTTTTCCCAACGTGAGCACGAAGATGACGGAGCTCGAATACATGCAATATCCTGATGCTAGTAGGTTGCTTCCTGGTTGGCACACATTCACTACACATCTTTGTTCTGCTTTGTCTAGCTGCAAAAATGGTTAAACTCAAGTCAACTAAATATATACTCAAAATCTTTGAGGCTCAAGTTTATGTGGGAGATGGGAGAAGAAACTGACGGTGGAGTCCTCCTCGATGTCGGCGAGGCACTCGTCGTTGGGGCTGTAGATGCCGAAGATGGAGCCGGTGGAGACAGCAGCGTCAATGTTGGAAGAACCATCAAGAGGGTCAAAGACAACAATGTAGTTTCCTGAATAGCTCTCTTCCACTGCCACTGGTACATCCTCTTCCTCTGATGCTATTATCCCTGTCCTCCCACTTGATCTCAGGCAGTTTGAGAACACCTGAAAATTTCATCATCAACATTGAGATATAGTGGTATTATGTAAAACTCAGATTCTGATCCTTGAATTGTTTTGTTTCTTTGACTATATTCTCAAAAAATGAATGAGCATACTAATTTCCCTACTTATTTCAATATTTTTGGTCAATTCATAAAACCGTCCTTTTAAATATATTATACAATTTAATTAATTTATTTTTTTAAAAAAAGGAATCTGTACATTAGAATGCCAAATTATTCATTCGTTTTGCAGTGATATATGACGGAGGAAACTGAGGATATAATAATTAGTTAAATAACTTTTATCGAAGACAGCTTTCAACAATCCGTTGTAGTCTAGTTGGTTAGGATACTCGGCTCTCACCCGAGAGACCCGGGTTCGAGTCCCGGCAACGGAATCTTCTTTTTTAGATTTTTTTTTTGGTCATTTTCAGAATATGATTGTTTTGCAGAACGGCGAAAAGCACAAACCTCGTTGGAGATGACGTCCAATTTCTTCTGATCTTCTCCTTGGATATTTGTGGCGCCCTGAATCCCAGTGAGGTTCGATATGTTAGCTCTCTGAACCAGAGACGCTATTTGCTTGCACGCCATTGATATGCTTGACAGAACTATCGTCAGCTCTGCGTCTATAGCTCCTGCCACCTCTTGCTTCAACAGCCACCCCGTCAACGTTTCTATCTCATACCCACTCTTCTTCTTCGTCCCCGTCGCCGTCGCTTCCGCCGCCGAACCCACCGCCGTACATCTGAATCCGCCGCTACCCACTTGCTTTTTCCTGCCGCCGATGTAATTTGAAGCAGAAATATCCGATTTTGGGTCGAACACGCATAGCTGGAGGGGGCAGAGACGAGTGGGAGAAGAAGAAGAAGAAGCTGATTTTGAGAAAACTAAGTGTGAGTATGCTGTTGCCGCTGCTACTGCAACCATAGTTATGGCTTCTTCTTCTTCTTCTTCTTTGGGACTTTTGTTTTTTGGTTGAAGTTTTTGAGCTTGGTCTGGTAGTGAGTGAGTCTGGATTTTGTTTGTGTAGATGTATGAGAAGGAAGAGATTGAGATTTGTGAGGTGGTGGGTAAAGATTTGTGGTAGTTGGGGTCCCACTTATCATCCTCATCTCATTTTCACAAAATTTGTGATTAGAATTGTTTCAAGAGGCCAATCACATTGCCACGAGGGATTACCCTTATACTCTCACTTTAGGATGACATCAACTTGACCCTTTCCATTCATTTTTATTCGTACAATATATTTATTGGCATGGAACAATGTTCAATGATTGTGAACTTCGTTGGATAATTTAGTGAATTGAACTGACTCAGTTTAACTGTACAAGGTTGTTGATAAAAAGTTTAGTCCAATGTATAAGAATTCATTTCATATCCAACGGGGTATGAGTTCACGTTTTAGTGCCTCTGCTAAAAATTTTAGTAACTTATTGTTAGAAGTTGTTGGGAGTAAGAAAATGAGCAAGAACACTCTCTACTTACCGTTGAGTTTCTTTTATTATTTCTGATCTTTCTTCTTGTAGCTGAGTGGCATCTAGGTTCAGTAAAGTTGAGTTGTTATTGTTTCAAATCTGTTGCAAAGCATTTATACATATAACACACATAAATGCTTTGCAACAGTCTCCTGTTTGGCTGTGCTCTGTCTGCTGCATTTTGATGAAACAGAGGAGTTGCTTGAATTCAGGCTAGCAAAAGGTCTCTTGAAATTAGCAACATGATATTCCTCTACAATAACAGGGTTGTTAATCAGATTCTCTGATTCATTAGAGTAAATTAATGGCCAACATATTTACCAAGGTCAGTATGAGAATTTTGAGATCAAGTGATAACTCATTGTTTAAGAACCTAATAACAACATTTGGGTTAATTTAAGCTGTCCATTTTGTTGTGGAAGGATGCTCAATCTATTATTTTGTCCTGTTCATGATTGTTTCCTCAAGGAAACTAAAGCACATGGATCAGTATGAGTGACCCAATCAGAACTCTCAGATACTTTTTATAACCAAATTAATAACCTTCAGGATTCAGGCATGTATAACTGCATTACTCATCTAGTTCTTTACTCTTTACTCATGTGCTGGACAGAGTAGGGTGGGCCATTTACAAAGGTCTCAAACTAGTTTGGGGTTTGGGTTTTCAAGAAAGTTATTAAGATCTTGATTGAAATTGTTATGGACTCATATATGAGGCCCATTTAATGTATGAACAAGGGGCAATCTGCATGACATAGATACAGTGGCGTAGCATTTGAGTTTGGAGGCACAAAGGCCCATAGTAAAATCTATAAATAAGAGGTAAACCTTAGAGGTATGAACATTCTCTCTCAGTTATTACCTTGCCGGCTTGCCGTCACTGTGCACATACACTACTCCTTTGGCGAAAGCCTTTCGTTATTATTCGTGCACAGTAATAGTGATATGCTATACTCATAGGTATATCCCATAAATACCTAAGAGAAAATTATTTGATCTAATATTAATATACTAGTTCATCGAACTAGACATTTTTGTTAAATCTAGACAGAAGAGAAATATTATTTAATATATGTAGTACTAATACTTGTAGCTTGGTTTATTTTCAGCTATAGAGTTTGCTGGAATATAGTTGAGACCTGCAATTATGACATATCTCAATAAATCATAATTATCTTGCTGATGTTTTAGGCAACTATGGTTTAACCGATTCATCCTTGTGGGATACTGTTCAACACATCTAGAGGCCTTGTTTTTTTTTTTGGTTGGTAAAATGATCGATTTTATATAAAGAAAGGAAATTATAACGCTAGAGTCATTAAAGAAGGGTCTAGAGAATGGAGTATTAATAATACGCGGAACAAGATAATAGCTCCGAGGTTGTGTCCCTGTTTAGAGTGCCCTCCAAGATTTGAGTGAACAAGGTCATCGAGTAGATTTTTCTTATATGTAAGTAGCAATATTGATGTGATCCAAGGAGGCAGCAAGTGTTATAACTACTTGGATAATCCAGTGCAACATCAGTCTCAGGCAAAAAGATACAAAAATAGAAGGATTTATAGGATGTAACTTTATCTATCTCGAACTTAATTTTGACTCATAAACTAAAGCGAAGCAAGATGCGTGTTGTATAATCTTAATCTTTCTCATGAAAATTGTCCAACCTTGTAGAGATTTGAGAACATTATCACAATTAGGTGAAAAAGTGATAGGCGTTGAAGAAGAAGCTGAAGAATTAAAAGAAAGATCTTGCCAGTTGCAAATATCCATGATCTATTGAAAAGAGCCTCGGAATTACTAAATAACTTGTTCTGGACTTGCACATGTAACCTCTGGAGAGTTGCATTCCGTTTAGTCCATATCAGGTTTAGTAAGATAATGATCCCTTTTAGCATGGTCAAATCATCATCACAAAATAGCTTATGGAGAATTTCTAGAAGCCATGCATGAAAACCTTGGCTAGAAATATCAGTGGAGTGAAAAGTCTTGTCAACTTAATAACAAAAAACACAAGTCACTTGGACATTTATTAAGTGATGTTTCCTCATAACTTCTCTAATAGGTACAACGGGATGAACTAACTTCGAGATAAATAGAAGTTGTTTATGAGGCAAATGAATTTTCTAGATGAAATCCCGAAGTTTCAAAGGATTTGCCCCATTTACCGAGGTATTATGAGTGGACAAAACATAGTACTGCTTGACGTTGTGCTTTCCAGAGATATCACCTTCCCAATATAATTCATCCTTGCCATTACAAATTGAGATAGGTGTTTTAAGTATGTTATCAACCTCCTTTGGGGAGTAGATGGCTCTGACTGGAGGCACATTCCAGGATGGGGAAAGCCAACAATTATGGTTGTTGGAGAAAAGATCAGAAACTTTTTGAACCTAAAAATTTTGTAGCTACAGATTGATTAAACATGGGCCGCCAGAGGTTGTGGTTTATAGGAATATAATTTCCTGAGCCAACCTGCCATTTAAGGTGTTTAAAAATGAGGTCGGATGATTCCAAGATTCCTTTCCAAAACCAAGAAAGCATTATATGCTTTTTTCAGCTTGCAACTAGAGGAGGTATCTAAATATTTTATCCTCAGAGTACTGGCAAGAAGAGAGTGACGCTCAGCAAAAGTAAGATTCATATGATGAGTAGATCTAATGCCTAAGCTGCCATTACTTGGAGGAGTAAATATTTGGATTAACTTTTGGAAAATAACTTATATGATTTATGAGATAAGAATATGAGTGGAGTTTTGTCCCGCTTGCAGAAAAAGGTTTATAAAGCCACGGTTTCAAAGTTACTCGACTTAATTTTTCTCAACCAAATGCATCCTTCACTTGTGATCATCATAACCCCCGAAAAGAATTGACAATATTTGCATCAATGATGTTGCATACCTTTCTAGGAAGCTTTACACATGAGAGCACATGGATGTTTAAAGCAGAAAGAACAGATGTCATGAGAGTTAACCTTGACGCCTGAGAAAGGAGCTTGGATTTCCAAGAGGCAGTTCTCTTGTCAATAGCCTCGATAACTTGCTTATAAACTGGAGATTTATCCCTTCCAGTGTCAATCCACATACCAAGCTGTTTCCCAAAACATTCAGATAGACCAATGTTAAATTTCCTGCTTAATTCATATTTGAGATCAGCAGTAACATTAGGAGATACAATGATAGATGTTTTATCCCTATTAATTTCTTGTCTAGACCAAAAGCAAAAAATTTGAAGAATCTCAGCAACGTCATTGATGTTTACTTCTAAATGGTAGAATCATCAGCATATAACAAGTGAGAAATAGGGAAAGCATCCTTCCATATTTTGATGCCATGAAGAGCACCTTGTGTCTCACGATGAAGGATTAAACATGATAGAATATTGGCCGATAAAATGAAATGATATGGCGAAAGAGGATCCCCTGCCTAATACCATTAGATGTAAAACTTGGCTGGGTGCCGTTAAACAAGATGTTGACTGCACAGTAGAGACGCATTGCATAAGAAGTTGAATCCATTTTGGAGGGAATCGCATCCTGATTAAAATGGCTTCAAGAAATGTTCAAGAAAGCTTGTCAAAAGCTTTAGAGAAATCCAATTTCAATGCAGCTAGTTTCTTTTGTTTTCTTTTAGCATTGTGAACCTGATGAATAAGATCTGCTGCCAGCGAGATATTGTCAGAGATTAATCTGCCCTTAAGAAATGCACTTTGGAAGGGAGAAATTAGCTTAGGAACCACAACTTTCAGCCTATTGCATATGACCTTAGAAAAGATCTTGTAAGAGACATTGCAAAGGCTAATAGGCCTGAGATCCTGAATGACTGGGGGTTATTCCCTTTTGGATTCAATGTGATGAAAGTTTTGTTTAATTCTTTTAGCAGGAAACCAAACTGCCAAAAATATTTAACTGAAGCAATAATATCTTGTTCAACCAAAGACCAATTCTTTTGGTAGGAGGCATGAACCCCATTTGGTCCAGGAGAATTATTTTTTGGTAGGTCGAAAGCTTGATTGTGTCTAACATAGTTATGATCATAATTAACATTTTATTCTTTGCTACATAATTTTTTGTGATACAAGGCTCTTTGGAAATGGGCCAAAAAGTATAACAAAGGGGTTGAAGAATTTATACTGAGGTGGAGATATATATACTTTTAGTCCTGAATTTCCTTGTAGAGTACGTTCAAATGCCCTGCCCTTAGATTGTGGATAAGCTCAACCCCTCTTCCAAAACTTTTATAGTAAAAAAAACAAAACTGGTGTGAAGCCTTTGGTTTGTCTCCTTCAGCTGCTTGCAAACAGAGTTATCTGGGAAATTTGCCATTCTAATCCCAAAAAAAAAAAATTGTCAAAATAGGCCACTGGGAAAACAATTCGCCAAAATAACTCACTTTGTGGCGCCACTTTAGATGGTGCCACACGTGGCACCATGTGGTGTGGCGCCACTGCGCATGTGGCGTGCCAACACATAAGTGCGTGACGCCACTTTAACAATTTTTTTTAAATTTTTTTAATTATTATAATTATATATTATTATATTTAATATATATTATTTTATATAATATATACCTTTTAAAATGATGTCAAATTTTCAAAAACAATTTCTCCCGGGGGAGCTGCCCCTTGACCCCGCCCGCTAACCGGCTAGCGGGACCGCCGTAGGGTTCCAGCTGATTGTTCCTAGCGCAATTAAATCATAGCGATTAAATTATAGCTGTTCGTAGCGTGATTTAATCATTACTTTTTTAATCTTCATATTATATGAATTAAATCTTCATATATATTTAATATAATATACTCTAAAAAAATCAACAGGCAAACCGGCAGAATCAAGTTCAAAAGATCCACAAGGAACACCATCTCTTTTATCACCAGTCATTAAATATTGCCCATGTTTCCCCTTTACCAGGACATACTATGTAACGTCTTCCTCTGCCAATTCCTTTTATGGTATGCATCTGATGAGAGAACATACTACGATCCTCAATTTTGCCAATCAATCTCACTTTTAGCCGGAACTTTACGGCGGTCCCGCTAACTGGTTAGTGGGCGGTGTCAAGGGGCAGCCCCTCTTGCGAGGGGTGCGGGGGGCAGCACCCCCGAGAGAAAATTTTTTCAAAAATAGGACATCATTTTAAAAGGAATATTTCATAAAATTTTGAAATTGGAAACACTTGGTTGACCTCCTGGCTTTGAATGTGATATATATCACATCATTTTAAAATATGATATATATATTATATATTATATATTAAATATAATAATATATAATTATAATAATTAAAATTTTAATTTTTTTTAAAGTGGCGTGCCATGTGCGCAGTGGCACCACGTGAGGCGCCACAAAGTGGGTTATTTTGGCGAATTGTTTTCCCAGTGGCCTATTTTGACAATTATTTTTTTTTTGGGATCAGAATGGCAAATTTCCTAAGTTATCTCTATTGGAAATAATGTGCGTGTTTTTCATTGGACATATTTAAGATATTTACATATATGTAAAAATTTATAGTAGAAATTTTAAGACACACAAAAAGTAATGGATATATTAGTCCTAACCAGTATTTTTTAAAAAAAAAAAAATAAAATGCATCAATTTCTAAGGGTTGACTTTATTTCTTTTATTATAATATTTGTTACGGAAGCTTTCTCGTTTGAAAGAGTCACTCTTCTTCTCTGCCACTTTCCATTCAAGATAATTTTAATTATTAACGAAAGCAAAATATATAGATTAATTGAAAATCAAACAAGGGCTAGCTCCCGATCCAAAAAAAAACAAAACAAAGACTAGCACACATATAAGGATAGATATTATTGAGAAGCGGTCTAAGTATAAAATCAAACAAAGGATAACTATATTTTCCCTTTACTCTCTCTTCCCAATCAATCAAATTTAATTAGGAACACACGTTACAAATATAAAAATGAATAGGTAAACAATCTTTACTATTCATTTTTTTTTTCCATTAAACTCCAACGCATAATAAATGGGTATTGATATAGAATGATTTTGAATATAATATAATTGATGGACTTAATTAGCACTGATTAGGAAGATCAGCTGGAGGAGGAGGAAGTTCGGTTTCAGGTGTTGGTCCATTCTCTACCTCAAAAGCCATTGCCATCCCCCAAGGCAAGTGAGCCTCAACATGACAATGCACGAACCATATACCTGCATATATAGTAGGAAAAACACCCGTCCAAATAATAAATTTAGTTTTATTTGTATATGAAAATACGGTCATAGAAATATAAATATTTATATGGTCCTTAATATAATACCTAATTGACTTTTTTTAGAGAGATTAAAGAAATTAAATAAGTTCGTTAATCATGACATAAACTATGAATCATTTGATTATATATCAATTTATAAGTTAAACAAATTAGTTTAGTATAAAAAAGATAAATATAAATACTTTATATTCCCTTTATCATGTTGTTGTATATTGTTAGATTATATATTATTTTATAAGTCAGATTATGTAGCTTGGAGAAAAAATGGTAAACATAAATATTTTAAATAATTTATTTAATTTCTTTACTCTTTGAAAAAAAAATAATTGGATTTTATATTTAAAACGGGGTAGTATTAAAGATGAAAGTATAAGGTCAACTAAGCACAAGAATGAAGGCGGGGTTGACCAAGTGTAATAAGACAAGCAATTGTACACAAGGCCTTTTCTAGGCTATAACCAATTCAACTATCTAGAGAATAAGCGATATGTGGCTTTTATAGCACACATACTCACGCATTAAACAACTATATATATATATATATATATATATATATATATATATATATAAACTAATATTTGAATCTTCGTTGGGAAAGATGTCTATATTTAATGCCTAAAAATTTCTTGAACATGATGATTCCAATTAGGAGGATATTTGTGCTTGTAAAACAAATTGACACACACACACACACACACATATATATATATATGTCTATTGATAAACAAAGAGATGATGAACAAACCTGGATTATTTGCTTGGAATCTGATGACGGACCAGCCTGCGTAAGGAACAGCAACAGTGTTACGAACCTGAGGATTTTTAAGATTAAACTTGGATTCATCTCTTGAGGCGTTGTAATTCCCAGTGCCTTGAGCTAAAACATGGAAATTAAATCCATGAATGTGAATAGGATGGTTCTCAGGACCCAAAATGGCATTGTTCTGATACACAATCTGCACCGTTGAATTGAACTTCAATCTCTTCACCTTCGTCGTTTTGGGAGCGAAGGCTAAATTTAGAAAAAAATTAGGACTTGGGTTAGTGTAATTAAACACAAAAGGAGGCTGATCTGGAAAATCTTTGGTGTAAACTCCTTTAGTTTTATTTCTGAAGTATGCATCCAACATAGAGAATCCTCGCCCTCTTGGTGACACGAAAGATTCATTGTTCATGCTCGCTGACATTTTATTACCACGAAAACCCAAACACGGGGCATTTTGTAGATTACAGAAGTCAAGGCCGAGTCCAATAGTGATGAACATGTGTTCGTCCACGACCTTTGGGACTGGGACCCAGTGGGGCGCACCAACCAACCCTGTGATGCTGAGGAAAAAATTATTGGCCGTTTTTGTGTCGTTGTGGGGAGGTAGGGTTGGCATTAGGGGTTTCTTTGAGGTTGAGCCTTGGTAAACGACAATGCCCGTGGTTGTCGTGTCGGCTACTGGAACCACCGAGGTATCTGCTGTTTGGTAAGGAGTGGCCGCCATGAAGTACGAGCCCACCACTTGTTTGGCCTTGAAGAGGGCGTCCACGGTTTGGCCCGGCGACACCACAATGACATCGGTGTCATAGGGATTCGTATAGGAGGCGTCGACGGCAACCACCGTGAAGGTGTGACGTGCTATCTTGAAGAAGAGGTGTTCATTGAGCGCAGCGTTGATAATTCGCAACAAGTAGGTCTTTCCATGCCGGACGCGAAGTCGGAATGTCTCTTTGTTACATGAAAATTAATTAATACTACAGTAATTAATCAAGGCAAAAGCAAATTTAGTATATATGAAATGATTTGACTCATACGATTTTTAGAGCAATTGTAGAGAGGTCCGGGCAAGCCATTAATGGTGTAAGCATCGGATAATCTTGGAGCACCACCAGTTCTTGTTGCATTTTCTTCAACTTCTATGATATTAGCATTCCACCACTCACCTGTAATATAATGAATCAACGACCTTCTCATCGTTATAAATGTCTCTGTATCTTTTTCATATGGTTCTGTAAAATAAAAAATAAAAAATATACTACATTCGATTTTTAGTATAAGTCAACTAGGCCTTATATTAAGATCGAAGGTTGAGGCTGATAATCACCCCAACCAACAACTTACTATTAGTTATTAAGTATATTATTAATTAAATAATATGCATACCCAATACTATGGGGACTTCTTTGTAAGGTTTAGGGAAAGGGTAAGAGTGTCCCAAGCGTGGGCGAATAATTAGGGCTCCATAGACCCAAGCACGAAAGTAAGAAGTGTGAGCATGCCACCACAGAGTTCCTTCTTGATCTGTTATATTAAATTTATAAGTGTACTTTTTTCCTGGCAGGATTGGGCATTGTGTTACATATTCAGGGCCGTCTGCCCATTGACTCATAAATTGAAATACTCCATGCCTGCATGCATTAAACAATATATTAGAAAAAAAATAATAAAAAATCTCATCCTAGTTTATATTAACTAACATGGGAAATCCAAATTTTAATTAATCCTTTATTGTTGTATTGATCTGATAAAAACTGTTACGTTGACCAACGGCGCGGCTTCCTAAGAACTTCAAGGTATAGGAATAACGAAACTCTTTAATTTTCTGGTATTCAATGTTATAGGTGGAAATTGGAATATTATTTTGAGCAGAACCAAGTAGAGAAGAAATTAAATATTGATTGCTTAATTTGTTAGAATAGAAATAAACAAATCTATTTGCCTCTTCTGTAGGGAAAGTCTAGAATATAATAATGAGAAATGGTAGTTTCGAGAAAATTATATATATATAGCAGGAAAAATTTTATAAGATAAACTATATATATTAGCCATTCTTAAGGTCAAACTATATATATGGTGCCTATCTTTCTCTAACGTGTAAGTTCTAATTATTAGTTAATAAATATTAGATCGATCATGTTGGCTGGGTAGAATTAATCAAACAGTTTTTTCTTACTTTGGCCTAGAAACATAAATTTAAATAGCTGATATTATATATATATATATATATATATATATATATATATATATATATATATATATATATATTTATTTATTTATTTATTTATTTATTTATTTTTACCAATGGAGGGTGAGATTGTAGGGTGAGTTATTTATGGCGTGGACTATAAGAGTATCACCCTCTCGAACATTAATGGTTGGTCCCGGCAAGATTCCGTTAACTGCAGATATTACACTTTTTCTGCATAGTCTCGTCAATGTCACGTTCGCTACCTGCATGCAGTATGCAAACACGTATTATGTATATTTAACGATCTTGCTTAATTTTTATTAAGGGATGGAACAAAATTGATGCGATGATTAGATTACTAATGTTAAGTCAGAAATAAAGAGCTCACTCAGATATCATATAAGACACTACGTACCGGTCAGGTTATATATATACGATCATGCACATATATCGTTAATGAACGAAAAGATGTATTTCGATTTAGTAGAATAAAGGATATATAAAAGAAATTCAGTATGCTAGCTAGCTTAGCAGAGATTTTAGGTATATTCAGGCATGAAATAGATAATTAAGAAAAGGGCTAATTTGTAATTTTATACATGTGCTTTTCCCTCAAGAGCGTCTAACATCACGTGCTTTTTTTAGGATAAAAAATACACACGTGGTTACATTTTAGAAGCAAAAATACCACGACCGTTAGTTGACTGTTAATCATAATGAAATTACTCTTTTGCCTTTAGTTAAAAAATAATTAAAAAAAAGAAAAATACCCCACCCCCCACGCCAGCGGCGACCAGCCGCCGCCGCCCTACCGCTGGCGATTTTTTTTTTTTTTAAAAAACTATTGGGGAGGCCGGCCTCTCCACTGCCAGCCACCCCACGTTGGCGACTAGCTGCCACCGTTCCACCTCTGACGACTTTTTTTTTTTATAAAAACAATTTTTTTAAAAAAAAAACACTAAGGGGAGGCCAGCCACTCCAAGCCGGTGACCTGCCGCCACCTGCCCTATTGCTGGCAACTTTTTTTTTTCTAAAAAAAAAACTAAATTTTTTCCCCTTTTTCTAAAAAAAGAAACTATGGGGAGGCTGGCCTTCCCACCATTGGCCACCCTACTCCGGCGACCACCTCCCCTTAGTTTTTTTTTTTTTAAAAACTTTGGTGTTTTTAAAAAAAAAAAATCGTCGAAGGTGGTTTCCAGTGGTGCGGCGGCGGCGGCAGGTCGCTGGATGGGGGTGACCGACGGTGGGGAGGTCGGCCTCCCCTTATTATTATTTTTTTAAAAAAAATAGGTTTTTTCTTTAAAAAAGTCGTCGGTGGTGGGGCGGCGGCGGCCAGTCGCCGATGGCAGCTTCCAGTCTTTGGTGGCGGCCGCTGACGTGGGGTGGCTGGCGGTGGGGCCCACTAGGGGGTATTTTAGTTTTTTTATTACTTCAAACTAAAGGCAAAAGGGTAATTTCACCGTGGTTAATAGTCAACTAACGGTCAGTTAACGGTCAACTAATGGCCGTGGTATTTTTACTTCTAACACGTAACCACATATGTATTTTTGATCTAAAAAAAGCACATGGTATTGGACGCTCATAGAGGAAAAGTACATGTATAAAATTGCATCTTAACCCTTAAGAAAATGAACAAGTTTGAAGGACTTACTTCGAACGTGTGTTCGACTACATCAGCAGAAATCAAAGAAGAAGAGGAAGCTAAAAGAGCAAGAGCCCATGCAAGAGATAACACCCAAGAAGTTCTCATAGCTGAAGATAATCACATGAGACTGTGATATGAAGAAGCTTCGTATTTTGAAGCTATATGATGTTTACTTTTTATATAGTAGTCGCAGAGTAGTTAATGCGATTGCGTGTTTAATATAATAATCCACCGAGTTTTGATCAGATCAAAATGCAGGTGGTTTGAATTTGATTAACGAAGAATTGAATATGATAGGGCACAAGAAGATGGTAGGTACTAAGTAGCTTTCAGATACCTGTTGTTGTTGTTGTTTTTTTTTTTTTTTTTGATACAAAGATACCTGTTGTTAGTAGTATTATACCGTTACCGTAGACTTTGAATTTCGGGGCCTTTTGACTATGCGATATATACACTACGAATTAAGTACCCGATTTAATTATACATATCCTGCCATAAAACTCGCATTTTATACTATATTTTCCCGGTTTCAATAGAGGGAACCTGAACTTTGACCAGTTCAAACTAAAGTTTGATAAGCAACCATACAATATTTGGAAAATTGTGTGTGTTGTCAATAATCTTAATTTTTATGTACACATTTCAATAATTTCCAAAATTAAAAGTAAATGATATGAATATTTCTTAAGTTTTGTGAGACGATGCAATATTTTGTTTCTAAAATGTGCTAACTTCTTCTTTTTCATTTTTTTTTGTATTAACAAATGAATTAAATTACACTTACTTTCTTGAGTTTCGTTAAAACTACATAAACCATATATTCTATTCTACATGAATTTTGTATGTATTTTAAAAATAATAAAAAAAGTGTAAATTGTACATTTTTTTTAAAAAAAATTGTGAGGTTCCCGACCACAAAAGTAATTCGGGGTATTTGTTTTCTTTTAGAAATTTAAGTAATATTAATATAATTTAAAAAATAATTAAATTGATCCTGAAGATAGACAAAGTAAACGCGTAAGCCCCCTTCTCTTTCTTTCTCTATAATTTTGACCATGCCGGCTTTATCACAAACTTAGTGTCATAACTCATCATTAACATTTATTCCTTATATACAAAGCTTGACCATGTCGGCTCTCTCTCTCTCTCTCTCTCTCTCTGTATATATATATATGTGTGTGTATAGATATATGTATGTGTGTATGTATATGGGATATAGATGAATCTTGGTCTTTGTCAACTCGTGTTTGGTTGTCTAGACTTACACCCCAACATGTTTTGTCTAAGCCATTAATTGATTATATTGTAAGTTTTCGTTCATGATTATTAGCTAGATATTATACCAAGAGATCTACATTTAGAAATAATTTATACACACACATATATCTTCGTGGGTCGTATTTGACAGATGCACCTCTAGAAGTGAAAACATTATAGTAGAAATTTTAAGATACACGCCAGCAAAAAGTAATATATTTTTCCTAACTAGTAATACTTTCTGTTTTAAATATAAAAGCCAGTTAAACTTTTTAGAAAGATTAAAGAAAAAAATTAAGTTACGTTAAAATAGTTATATATGTCATTTTTTAAGCTAATTTACCTGACTTATAAATAGATATATAATCTAATGATACATAATATAAATTATGATTAAATTGTTTATTTAGTTATTTTAAATTTTCCAAAAATGGTAACTGAAGAATGAGTAGTTTTTTAGTCAAGGATTGATTTATTCTTTAATATGATATTCGTGATTACAGAAGATCTCATTGGAAAGAAAAAGTCTTATGCTCCTAGCTATAATATGTTTGAATATAGCAAAAAAGAAGAAGAAGATAAGCTTCGGGTTCTAGACCCTCAACCATATACACATACAATATAAAAATCAAGATAATGTTAACTATTAATGAAAGTATAAAGATAAAGATCATAACCGAAGTCAATGTTGAATATTTTTAATTTCAATGTTGTGAACAAGTCAAGTAATGTGGTTGAAAGAAGACGCCAACTGTTTGCCCATTATTAGTACAGCCGTTATTCCCAAACTAAAAAAATCAAACGAGGAGCCCACAGTACAAATATACAAATGAATACACTTAACGAATCTTTATTCATTTATTTTTTTAATTCTAATTTATATTTATAGGTAATGATATAGAATGGTTTTGAGTATAATATAATTGATGGAACTTAATTAGCACTGAGTAGGAAGATCAGCTGGAGGAGGAGGAAGTGTAGTTTCAGGTGTTGGTCCATTCTCTACCTCAAAAGCCATTGATAGCCCCCACGTCAAGTGACTATCAATATGGCAATGCACCAACCATACTCCTGCACATATATACACACACAAGAAATTAATCAGTGCACAAACTAGGTCAATTATATAAATAACTAAGAACATGTTTGCTATATATATTACTTCATCGGTTTTAGACCTACCTGACTTTTTTTTTGAGAGATAAAAAAAGTTAAATGAATTATTTTCTAGTACTAATATTTATGTTTTTCCCTAAATTAATTTTCCTAGCTCAAACTGATACACTCCTTTCAGTATTTAGTGTAAGAGTTAGTTGACTTTTTTTAAGAGGTTAAAGATAATATAAATAAAATACTTAATTATAGCATATATTATTCATAATTAGATTATGTAGTTTAACAAGTCAAGGAAATAAGTTTAAAGAAGAACAAGAAATATAAATACTTTAATATAACTTAATTAGTTTCCATAACCTTTAAAAAAAAAAAAGACTCGGATATAGTATAATTTATTAATGTATAACATATATTATGACTAAGTAATTTATTTCACTTCGTTAATCTCTAAATAAAGTCAATTGTATTTTATGCTAAAGACTGACGAATGAAGAGATGATCAAACCTGGATTGTTAGCTTGGAATCTGATGACAGCCCAGCCAGAGAATGGAACAGCAACAGTGTTACGAATCTGAGGATCTTTAAGATTAAACTTGGATTCATCTCTTGAGGCATTGTAATTCCCAGTCCCTTGAGCCAAAATATGGAAATTGAATCCATGAATGTGCATAGGATGGTTCTCAGCAACCACTATTGCCGTGTTCTGTAACACAATCTGAACCGTTGAGTTGAACTTCAATGTCTTCACCTTCGTCGATTTCGGAGCGAAGCCAAGAGAGACATTAAGGCTCGAATTAGTGTAGTCAAACACAAAAGGAGGCTGATCTGGAAAATCTCTGCTGTAAACTCCATTAGTTGCATTTCTGTAGAATGCATCCAACATAGAGAATCCTCGCCCTACGGGTAACACGAAAGATTCGTTGTTCATGCTCGCAGAAAATCGCAAATCATGTGGACCCTGACACGTGTCATTTGGTAGATTACAGGAGTCCAGGCCGAGGCCTACCGTAATGAACATGTGCTCGTCCACGACTTCTGGAACTGGAACCCAGTGGGGTCCACCAGCTAACCCTGTGATGTTGAGGTAGAAATTATTCGCCGTTAGTGTGTCTTTGTGAGCAGGTAGGGTTGGCATTAGGGGTGTCGTTGAGGTGGATCCGTTGTAAACGACAATGCCGGTGGTGGTCGTGTCCGGCAATGGGGCTTCCGGCGTTGCTGTTCGGGTTTCGTAAGGAGTGGCAGCCATGAAGTATGAGCCCACCGTTTGGTTGGCGGTGAGGAGGGCGTCCACGGTTTGGCCCGGCGCCACCACGATGATATCGGTGTGGTACGGATTCGTATAGGTGGCATCGACGGCAACCACCGTGAAGGTGTGACATGCTATCTTAAAGAAGAGGTTTTCATTGAGTGCAGCATTGATAACGCGCAGCAAGTAGGTCTCTCCTTGCTGCACCTCAAGTTGGAATGTCTCTGTATTATAAGAAAATTCATATCACATTGTAACAACACAAAAGCTCCAAATGCTCCCTTGCTCATAAATATAACATCCATTTGTATTTTTAAAATTATTTAATCATATTATATTTTATATATCATTAGATTTTATATCAATCTATAAGTTAGACAAATTTATTTAGAAAAAAATAAAAATAAAAATATTTTGAAGTAATTTAATATAGCTTCTTTAATCTTTATATATGTTATTCATTAATAAGGTTGAATATGATTGACTTACGATTTTGGGAGCAATTGTAGAGAGGTCCGGGCAAGCCATTAATGGTGTAAGCATCTGATATCTTCGGAGCGCCACCGAATTGTACTGCTTCCTCTTCAACTTCTATGACATTACTATCCCACCACTCACCTGCAATATAATGAATCAACCTCCTCTTCGCTATCTTTTCGAACATATGATTCTTTATTTTAAAAAACAAATTTCTAAAAATAATTAATTAAATATATGTGCATACCCAATACTATGGGGACTTCTTGGTAAGGTTTAGGGAAAGGGTAAGGGTGTCCCAGGCGAGGGCGAATGATTAGGGCTCCATAGACCCAAGCACGAAGGACAGAAGTGTGAGCATGCCACCACAGAGTTCCTTCTTGTGCTGTTACATTAAACCTATAAGTGTACTTTCCTCCTGGCAATATTGGACATTGTGTCACATAATCAGGACCATCTGCCCATTGACTCATCAATTGAAATATTCCATGCCTGCATTATTAAACAATATATTAAGAAAATCTCATCCAAATTTATGACACGGAAAGACAAATTTCACTCATATAAAAAGATAGACACATGTAATCGAGAGAAGTCTACAATAATGCTCCTCCGATTTTTATTGTAAGATCTATTTATAGAGTTGATCTTGGTCCTAAATGTAATATCCATTTTCTCTATTTGTCATTTTTTCTCAATCTAATTTCTATTGAGACTCTCTCAACCTTGCTCAAGTCAGAGAGAGATGAAAAAAAATCAAGAAAAATAATTATGGTGTTTTGAAAAAAAAGTTATATTAACTACTATCTTAACTAAACATTATATTAACTACAATCTTAACTAACTTTTTTAATCTAATTAAATTACGTAAATAACTCTTACATAGAAGACGGGAAGGAGTAACAGAGATATATTTTATGAAGATATTTTCACCCAAAAATATGTTACCTTAAGGTCAAACCAGATGGCGTATATATACCTTAAGGATAAGATAGATCGTATTGACCGGGGAGAAATATAAGTTAGAAATAATCACTCTTTAGATTTTTTTTTTTTTTGGCATTTCTTGCGGGGGCCTTATTGAAACCAAAAAAAAAAAATTACGTTTAGTTATGTTTGTATAATTAATATACCAATGAAGAGTGAGATTGTAGGGTGACTTGTTGACAGCGTGGACGACAAGAGTGTCACCCTCTCGAACGTTAATGGTTGGTCCCGGCAAACTTCCATTAACTGCAGCTATCACCCTTTCATTACACAGTCTCGTCACTGTCACCTTCCATACCTACATACAGACACCGAAACTCATTATATTTAATAAATCTTCTTGCTTAAGTTCTTAATGGATCAAAGAGGACAGTAATACAGTCACACACGCCCATATGTTATATTATTATACCTCTAGTTCTTAATATAAAATCCAATAAGGTCCTTAAAGACCATGTAATATATGTAAGAAATGTCTCATGTGACTGTGATAAATGTATATAATTTAATAATTAATGAAATGAGCTAAATGATTATTGGTAAATGACTTTTGAGAAGATGTTTCTTGACTATGTAATACCCGGATAGTTGTTGTTTGGAATATTATAGTATATTAATAGAATGACTATTTATGATAAATATGGTCTCAAAGTATCAGATAATTAGTCTATTTTCGAAGGAAAATACTTAGAAAATTAAATGGAATTTATTGCCAAAAATATGAAAAATGCATTTTAGGGCCATAAAACATTCTAAGAATATGATGATAAATCCTAAAGGGCACTGAAATAATTGTAAAAATTAGGAGGAATATTGTCCCTAATTTAGACAATTTATTAAATTATCTCATTTGAAAATAGAAGAATGGGAAATCAAAAAGTATTCTGGGGACTTTATTAGACCCCATGATTTTTAATATTATGCATGGTGCATAAAATACCAATGTCAATAAAATAGTTGTGAGATAATAATTATGACTAATTAAGAAAATTGTCAACAATTAGTAAGTGATTAATTAGATAATTAATGACTAATTGTTTAGACATAAGATAAAGAGAAAAAGGTGGAAATTAATTAAAATAAAAATATATATAAAAATAAAAACAAAATTATGAATAAAAATAAAGAGAAATTAAAATAGAAATTAAAAAAAAATATCCAAGATATTTTGCAATTAAATAATATTATAATGGTAAAAAGCAAGTAGGATAAATGACCACGGATAGAAATAAAATGCTACCTAGAAAACCATGAACTAAGTTTCTAGAGTCAGAGTATATTATAGACAAATGAATTTTTACCTCGGAGTGGCCTATCTCCGAAGTCATTTCCGTAACTGACGGAGTGATCATGAGATAGAGCCAAGAAGATATTTTGTGGAATTAAGATAGATAGTGGAAGTGAAAACCTATAGAAAATAATTCATAAAATGGAATCCGGGGATAAGTTGGTAAACATCTGGACATATTACGAATCAGTGAATTTTTATCCAGAAGTTGACGTCAGCAGACGCAATTTCCGTAGCCAACGGCGTTTGGCCGAAATATTCAGCAGACAACGGAATGTCCTTAATGGGATCAAAAATTTAGATAACCCAAGTATCTTAAAAGAGGAAGAAAAGACCTTCAGAGCCTTGCTTCCGGAATTTTGAGATTTCCCAAGATTACGCGATTAGGACACCAAACAGGTAACTTTATCAAATAAAGGCATATAAATCAAGAGATGATGCAAGCATGACATCACTTTGATGACTCAGGATGATGTCATCATAGACAGGTGTAAGGCCCAGATCAGCCCATTTCAAAAAGTGCGATCCAACGGTCAGAATCTGACCAGACAAAGTTCAAAGAAATTACGAAAGTGCCATTCATTTTTTCTATAAATAGCCCCTTCATTTCTCTTCATTCTTCACCAATTCACACACAATCCTAGAGAGAAGTTAGAGAGAGAAGCTTTGGAGGAGGAGTAAGAAGTTCATAGCAAAGCTTTGGGTAAGTTCTTCGGTCCTTAGTCTTTAGTTTAAGTAGTTCTTTCAGTAGTTATAGTAGGAATGTTAGAATAATCTCTAATCTTTCAAGTTAGCTTAGATATCATGTTTAAGGAATAAATATGATATTTATTTCAAGAATATGTTGGAGGAAGAATTATGTCAAAAATTCTGAAAGATTAGAGTCAAAATAGCGAAGCTTTGGCGAAATTCCACCAATTAATCAAACTAGGGGTAAAATGGTAATTTGCACCTAAAATTTCTGTTATGATATTAAATATTCATAACTGTGATATTATCCTTATAGGATATCTGAAATCACGAACCGCTGTTTCCGCTGTTGTACCGTCGTCGTACCGCTGTCAAACGTAACGTTTTTCGACGAAAGTACCAGATATCGTCAACGAAGGTATGGACACGTATTGTAATCTTAACTCTTATGCTGCTCATATACATATATGTGATAGACACGTTCATAAACTGAGGCTCTGCCTAGGGTCGTCAGTTATACATACAGTTTTATACGGGTTATAGTCTTGATAACTCCGTTGAGTTTTCCTAGCGCTAAGGACACGATAGGCCGTCGTGGCATTGGTTATGTGCAGACATGTTGTGGGACTTTACATACTGCTTTGTGCTTATGTTCTGTCAATGTTATGATCATGCATTTGCTGTGAGCTTTTGTATTGATATGCTGTCATGTTATTATGAATATCTGTTGCATATATATTGTTTTATTTGAGCATAAAGTTAACCATTACCTTAGATCCAAATGGGAATTGGATCTCAGCTGTAGCTTCAGGATCGGGAGGACCGAGGGTTCAAGATAAGGGCAAGCGACCGGTGTAGGATTCAAGAAGGAGTTTTTATGTTTCTAGTTGTGTGTTCACTTTCGTTTGAATATTAGATGACTGTATAAGTACAATTACTATATATCTTTAAGGTTCAGTTACTCGCTTTCTAAAATGCTCCACTCTGATTATCGTTTTTTTAAAAAAATTCCGCTGTTTTAAATGGGATGTTACAGACTGCTTGATCGACAGTCATATCTATAGGATGTATATGTCTTTTGGGTACATAAGTTATTTAAGGAACAGAAACTTGTTCATTCACTCTCACCAATATAAACGCCTCTAGTTTTTCATCAAGAAGAGAGAGTGTGTAATGAAGGGTAAAGAGAATGATAAAGGTTTCAATTATCGGTTACAAGTTATGTATTATGAAGTATTGATTCCGTAATTATGGATAAATGTTAGTGTATCTTGACTTAAGCCTATAGTATTGGGAAAATTATGAGTTTTTAAGATCCTTGTTCATGTTCTTATTACTTGATATTTGAGCATGAAATTATAGAAAAACTTACATGTGGTATCAAAGCTTTTGGTTTTAGAATTTATGGTTTTTCAATTATGAATCTTGTATTGATACATGAATGATACTTTTGAATTTGTTCTTGAATGAATTTATTAATCTTCAAAAGTATGTGAAATGAACTTCAAACAAGTAATGTTGATTTGTTGAATCAAAAGTGCACATATTATTGTTTTATGTGGGTTTCTTGTTTGAAATAGAAATGTATATGACTGCCATTATTTATGCTTTATGAATTATTTAGAGTTTATTGTGTGCCGAATGAAAGTATTTGGAAATTTTGAAATTGGGTGATTGAAAAAAAAAAGTATTTTAGGCTAACAAAATAGGTGTCATTATGTAGATCTCGAAAAAACAAAGAGATAGACACTAAGAATGGGGAAAAAAGACGTCGGAAACGTCGGTTATGGAAGAAAGAAGAGTCGGGTCTGACGAACCCGACCCACAGATCCATACGGGTCTATGCGACCCGGCTAGAGGTAGGGGATGGCACCCCAATCTGAAAAGGCGTTATTTTTATATTTTGAGTGTCTCTTCTTTGTTGAAAAGGTGCCTGGCTCCACTGGTTGAGCCCAAGCCATAAGTGCACATCACACCCACAAATCCACGGTTCGAATTCCCTGGGTGTCATTTTTATGCAATGTGTTTTAAAAGGATGCGTTTCACTGTTTTAAATAAAAATATGAAAGAAACGCCCTGGAGCAATCAAACAGGGGTCGTTATACTATATGACGCCTTAACCGTTGAGTTACTAGCCCCTCTTTGGTGAGGTATGAGTCAAATATATTTTAAAGTATATTTAGTGTGGGGCTCTTTTGTTGGGCCGGACCAAAATTGTTTGGGCTGCACATTTTTTGGCCTATACATTTTTATTAGAATTCTTTTCTATTGGGTTGCACATTTTCTTTTTTGAAATTATGAAAGAAAAATGGTGGGTTCTAATTTTAGGCTGTTGCTAGATATTAAGGAAAAAAAAAATATGTTTTTCCTTTTAATTTTGGGCCGAATTTGTTTGGGTTGTATAATATATTTTTGGTCTAATTTTAATTTAAAAAGGGTGTTATATGCTTTAATTTTGGATCATCTAGTTTTATAGATAACTAGATATTATTTATGGCTTAGAAAAGGAACAAATTATTTTTGTTATTAGCCTATTATTATTATTATTATTTTGTTAAAGCCTCTATATGTTGATCCAAAATATAAATTACTTAGATGTTGTGAATAACAATTGTATATTAAACACTTAAGTTTTGCAATTAAGTATGATGGATTTGTCACCAAAGTGACCAAATTCTTATGAATTATTTTAATTCCAATTATTATTGTGATATTTCAAATTACACATAACCTTGATGCTATGATTTTTTTTTTGGTGGGTAAACTATAGTTTATTATTATAGGGTAGTTATGAATCAACTCAAAGGTTGATTATTTGTCTTTATAATAATTAAACATAAATGTTGATATTATCCATATACTTATAGTTTTATTTAGATATATGATAAATATTTCTAGTTGAGATATGCATTACTGCCAAATTATGTAAAATATTTATAGCATCATTATGATTGAATGTTGTATATTAGTGGGTCTTAAAAGGTGAATATTGATATGCATTGAATGAATTATGTCTGAATTTGTGAAGCATGTTAGTATGTGATATGTATGACTCGAAGCATTCATGTTAAGTTGTTGTTCCTCGTGTTATTGAATTGATTAATAATAGTGGAGTACAACAAATGAATGATTCCACTACTCATGATGAGATTATTGTTAATGAATTGAATGAACTCATTGTAGAAGAACCACAACAAATAGTATTAAAAGGATATTAGAGGGAAAAGAGATATACTATTTTTAACAAGCCATGAATAATGAAAATGGTGACAAGTGATTAGATGCCATGAAAGATGAGTTGAAATATATGAAACCAAATGATGTTTGGGACCTTGTTGAAGTACCAGAAGGATGTAAGAGATTGGTTGTAAATGGGTCTCTAAGACCAAACGCGACTTTCATGGTAACTTGGAATGTTACAAGGTTAGACTAGTTGTGAAGGGATTTACTCAGAAAGATGACATTATCTATAAAAAGACTTTTTCACTAGTTTCTAAGAAGAATTCTCTAAGAATAATTATGACATTAGTGGCTCATTATGATTTAAAGTCACATTAGATGAATATGAAAACTGCCTAAGAAAAGGAAAGAAGCACTTAATATGCAAATTAAAGAAATCAATATACAAACTTAAACAAGCTTTAAGATAATGGTACTTTAAGTTCAATGATACTGTTATTTCCTTTAACACTATTGATCAATGTATATATCTGAAGGTCAGTGGGAACAAGTTTATATTGCTGGTTCTGTATGTTGATGATATCTTGCTTGTAACTAATGATTTTAGTTTTTTAAATGAGACTTAGAAGTTTCTCTCTTGTAGCTTTGAAACGAAGAGAAATGGAAGCAATTCCATACACATTACTAATTGGGAGCTTGATATATGCTCAGACTTTTAGGAGACCCAATATTAGCTTTGCAATGTTGGGAGATGCCTGAGTAATCCTGGTATGGACCATTGGAAAGCTGCAAATAAAGTTCGGAGATATTTGCAAGGAATTAAAGGTTACATGCTTACTTATAGGAGGTCTAGCAACCTTGAAGTGATTGGATAAACAGTCAGTAATTGCTGCATCCATTATAAAAGCTAAATTTGTGGTATACTTTGAAGCCATGGTTCAGGCTAAATGGCTACAAAATGTTATTTCAAAGCTTGCGTTAGTCGACAGTATAACGAAGCCATTGAAAATTTATTGTGATAATTCCGTAGCAATCTTCTTTTATAAAATAACAACTATTCTAAAGGTGCTAATCATATGGAATGTAAATACTTTGTCGTTAAAGAAGAGGTTCAGAAACATAGAGTGTCAATAGAACATAATTGCACCAATATTATAATAGTTGATCCCTTGACAAAGGGATTACCACCCAGGACATTCACCGGTCATGTGTATAGTATGAGTATTATGTTTATTAGAGAATGTTAAAATTATTGTTATTTATTGGTCATTGACACTTTGAGCTCCTTAGTATATGTGTTTATGAGATTCTCCTATTTTCAACTTTATATATGTATGTATAAATGATGTTGATAGAAACTAGGATTTGTCTACTATGAAAACTTTATTGATGGACATTAAAGTTACTTCCATTAAAGTGTCATGTCAAGAAGAAAGACTAATAAAGTAGTATATAGAAAGGACTAATATATCAATATATTGATATATAACCACCATAACTTGTATTAGTTTTATCCTTAACTATGACTTATGATGTAACCAATATATAAGAAATCTTTTAGCCAAGGTTATGCGCAAAATTATTGATATTTTGTTAAATCATGAAATGACATATATCACATGAGCCAAGTGGGAGAACGTAAGAAATGTCTCATGTGGTTGTGATAGATGTATATGATTTAATAATTAATGAATAAGCTAAATGACTATTGGTAAATGACTTTTGAGAAGAGGTTTCTTAACTGCTTGATGGGAGCAATCATATCCAAACGATATACATGTCTTTTGGATACATAAGTTATTTAAATTATAGAAATTTGTCTATTCACTCTCTGACCAATATAGACGCCTCTAGTTTTCTATCAAGAAGAGAGAGCGTGTAATAAAGGATAAAGAGAATGATAAATGTTTCAATTATCATACTGCAAGTTACGTATTATAAAGTATCGATTCCTTAATTATGGATAAAGGTTAGTGTATATTGACTTAAACCTATAGTATTGTGAAAATAATGAGTTCTTAAGATTCTTTTTCATGTTCTTATTACTTAATGTTTGAACATGAAATAGTAGAAAAACTTACAATATATAGCTAGTCACTCAAATTTTTTTGTAGGAAGTTGAGGAAGAATACGATGTGGCACATTACTGGTCAGGTTATATAATATATACAACCATAAATATATATTAACTGTATGGGCCATGAAAGAGAGACAATAAAATGAAAGAGTTTAAAGGGACTTACTTCGAACGCGTATTCCACAACATCAGCAAAACTCAAAGAAGAAGAAGAGGAAGTTAGAAGAGCAAGAGCCCATACCACATATAAAAGTGATGAAGAAGTTCTCATGAGAGATAGTGATATGAAGCTAGGTTTATGCTTTTTTTGGGAAAGAAGCTTTGTATTTTAATGAAGCTCTCTCTCTCTCTCTCTCATATGTTGTCTTTATATATAGAGAAGTACTCTTAGACTAATGCCATTGCATGCCCAATAGTCAATAACCTAATCCAGTGGGCTTTCAAAATAAAATGGTGCTTTGAAATTTCGACTAATTACGTTGCTTGAACATACATCAGCATCATCATCTTTGGATCAAATCGTTTAAAAGTTGGTAAATAACGAATAAAATTACATGGCTTCAAGTAGAATATTATGGCAACTAGCTGGCCAGATTTTTAATTACTGGCAATTACCGTACACGTGTTGAACATTACATTTCTGAGGCTTCTGACTTTACCATCAAGTTTTAATCATACATATGAAACGATAACGTACAATTAATCGCTTCTTGTGATTTCCCTGATTTCAAAATGAGGAAACATAAACTTTTACCAGTAATTTAAATTTTGATAAGCAACAATACAGTATTTGGGAAAATTGAATATATCGACACCATAATGATCTTTATTTGTTTTGTTGTGGAAAGGAACAAGTACCTGCAATGTAGAAAATGGGGCTAACGTGTTAATTAGGGGTAAACCGCAATTTTTTTATAGAATTTGGCATAAGATTTTATTTAATCAAATAGCCAGTAGAGACAACTCAAAAATAGGTCAATGTAATTTTAATAAAAAATTATTATTGTCAATATACGTAGCTAGGTATCTAACAAGCTAGCTAGTTACTTGCTAGTGTATACCGTGTTTGGAACAATTAGTGCCGAATATTCCAAAAATATGCTTTTTATTCAAATTCGTACGTAGTACGTAAATGGGAAAATGTTGAAACAAGGGGCAGGAGCCAGTCAGTGTTAACACGCTAGCTCTCAATTCAAATTCACTAAAAAAACAGGATTCTTTTTTCAAATAAATTGTATTTAAATTTTATGCACAATACATTTCAATAAATACCTAGAATTCGGATAAACAATATCAATATTTATTCTAAGGATCGCTAGAATTTATTTATTTTTTTTGCTCGAGATCGCTAGAAATTATTCAAATATTTGGTTTAAAAAATATGCAGTTTTTTTATTATAAATTAATTACTCGAGTTTACTTAAAATTATATAACAAACCTCTCATTATTTTAAATAAACTTCACGTGCATTTTAAAAATGATGAAAAAGATTATTTTATAATTTTTTTTAAAAAAAGTATATCTGTATGCTATTTTTTGTTTAAAAAATATACCTAAACGCAACTTTTTTTCTTTCTATATATTTATATTTTATATATGTGAAACTGAAATCCAAAGCAAAATTACATCTAGAAATTAGATTGGGAAATCGGGCCAAGCCTGTCGGGCCAACCCGTTTAGGCCTTGACCCTTCAAGGGCTGGGTTTACAAATTTGAAGAAATAAACGAAATTGGTCTGTAGGGCCTTGGGCCTTGGAGGGCCACGGGTTAGCTCGTTAACCCCTACATAATTTTTTTTTTAATTGAAATTGAAGTTAGACTTGGCGCTTCAAATACATAGAGCTGGGAATCAGGGCCGGCCTTTGAAGGGCCAGGGCCTAACAGAGCCGGCCCTCCAGGGTCCGGAAGAAGAAAAACACCTATTTTTTGAAGCATGGCCCGAGAGCACTAGGGCCAGGGTCGACCCTCCAAGGCCTGGGAATTACTATTCTAAATTTTAACTATTTTTCGTTTGTTTTTTTTTAAAGAAATATGATTAGTAAAATACAATAACTAAAGTTCTAATTTATCAAATAAATATTATCAACATTAATACCCAAGCAACACAAATTATCCAACAAATGAACACATTTATCTATTCGTAATAAAAAACAAACTACTGTCCACTAGTGTCCACGAATAATACACATAAAATATAAGAAGCATACCACTAACAGGAGATGACTACACATCTTTTTTAGCACCATCATCAATGTCTATGATATTTTATTGTGTTTCACTAACCGTAGTAGACTCTACTTCATGAGTAAAAATGTCATGTATTTGAAATGCCCAAGCCCAACTTCAATTAAAAAAAAAATTATGTAGGGCCTAAAGGGATGGCTTGTGGCCCTCCAGGGCCCAAGGCCCTACATGGCCAGCTCTCAATGGTCAATTTCGTTTATCTCTTCAAATTTTTAGACCGGCCCTTGAAGGGCCATGACCTAAACAAGTCAGTTCGACGAGCTCGACTCGATTTCCTCACTCTTGTATACATGATATTTTTACTCATGAAGAAGAGTCTATTGCGGTTAGTGAAGCACAATCAAATATCTTTGACATTGATGATAGTGATGAAGAAAATGTGCAGTCATCTGTTGTTAGTGGTACGCTTCTTATATTTTATATGTTTTATTTGTAGACAGTAGTGGACTGTAGACAGTAGTTTGCTTTTGATTACGAACTGATGAATGTGTTCATTTGTTAGATAATTTGTGTTGCTTGGATATTAATGTTGATAATAATATTAAATAAATTAGAACTTTAATTGTTGTATTTTACTAATTATATTTCCTTGAGAAAAAAAAACGGACGAAAAGTAGTTAAAATGTAGAATAGTAATTTCCGAGCTCTGGAGGGCCGATCCTGGACCTGGTGCTCTCGGGCCGGGTTTTGAAAATATGTGTTTTTCTTCTTTCGAGTCTTGGAGGGTCAGCCTTAACCCCTTTAAAAACCAGCTCTGACTCCCAACTCTACTAAAAACAAAAGAAAATGTGGATGGATTTGACCGATCCTTCGGCCAGCTAGCCTGCCGCGCCTGTGTTAGGTAAAAGTTGACAATTATTTTAAGTATTTGAATTAATATCTTTTGAGGATATATATGTTGGGGCAGTCTCCATTTGTACATGAGAAAGTGACAACGGTGACTGGCGCAGCAGAGAGTACAAGTTTCGCAACTTATTAATCTGAGCAATAAATGTTCGTTTATGTATAACCACCTACAAAGATTAATGGTTTTAAATGATACTTCTTTAATGAACTGGTTTAATGCATATTAACTATAGATCAACATTTGAATTTTTTTAACCTATTTAAAGCTTGTCACGTCTGGCCCTGTGAGATCTTTATTTATTAAAGTTATTGTGTATTAATATCGAAATGATTTGAAATAAAATTTTCTTAAAATAACTTAATTTGAAAGTGAGGATAAATTTTTTGTGAATCAAAATTATTCTCATAGTGGAATATTAATACAGTAATTCAAAAATCAACGAATGATAAATGATATATTAAAATCTAACTACTCATATTTTCTCATAAAGTTCTATTTATCTTTTTTCAAAAAGTTTCTTCTTTAGTAAGCTTTACAGTTGTATCTTACCTTTTGATCCTAATTTACTATTTGTTTTTTTTATGTGGTCTGGAGTTCAAATAAATAAATTAGGGTAATAATTAATTTTGTATGTAATTATGAAATATAAAAAGAGGCTGATCTGGAAAATCTGTGGTGTAAACTCCTTTAGTATCATTTCTGTAGTATGCATCCAACATAGAGAATCCTCGCCCTCTGGGTGACACGAAAGATTCATTGTTCATGTTCGCTGACATTTTATTACCACGTAGACCAAGACACGTGGCATTTTGTAGATTACAGAAGTCAAGGCCGATTCCAATAGTGATGAACATGTGTTCGACCACGACCTTTGGGACTGGGACCCAGTGGGGCCCGCCAACCAACCCTGTGATGCTGAGGAAAAAATTATTGGCCGTTTTTGTATCGTTGTGGGGTGGTAGGGTTGGCATTAGGGGTTTCTTTGAGGTTGAGCCTTGGTAAGCGACAATGCCTGTGGTTGTCGTGTCGGCTACCGGAACCACCGAGGTATTAACTACTCCCTCCAGTCCTAATTATAAGATAATATTTGGGAGTTGGTTTTAGTCCATAGGACAAAATTTAAATTTTTATCAATTTTTTCTTAAAACACCCCTATTTTATTCTCTCAAGTATGTTTAGTTTTTGGTAAGTATATGCATTTAGGTATATAGAATTTCTCAGTCTATAAAACTCTTAAATTATTGGATTTTAATTTGTTTATTGATGAGGTGACGTTAATTTACCTATATATATATATATATATAAATAAACACACACATGCATAGACACACATAGACATACACACGCATTATATATATATATATATTTATTTATTATTTGTGTGCGTATGTGTGTATTTATATATATGTGTGTGTGTGGATGTGTACATGTGTGTGTGATATATGTGTGTGTTTTGGGGGTAGATATATGTGTGTACATCACATACATACATATGTATGTACATATATACACACATATATGTATATATAGCAAGACCATCATTTCAATTAGAAAATATGAAAAGGAAGATTCTAGGTCGATGGGGTATATTAATGTCATTGAAAATTTATATAAGGGCATTTTAGGAAAATGAATAAAATTAACCAATTTAACTCCCCTCCTTAATCTCCCCAAAATTGGTTAAATATGTCTTATAATTAGGACGAAGGGAGTATTTGGTAAGGAGTGGCCGCCATGAAGTATGAGCCCAGCGCTTGTTTGGCCGTGAAGAGGGCGTCCCCAGTTTGGCCCGGCGACACCACGATGACATCGGGGTCGTAGGGATTCATATAGGAGGCGTTGATGGCGACCACCGTGAAGGTGTGACGTGCAATCTTGAAGAAGAGGTGTTCATGATTGAGCGCAGCGTTGATAATTCGCAACAAGCTAAGTAGGTCTTTCCATGGCGGACGCGAAGTCGGAATGTCCCTGTTGTTACATGAAAATTAATAAATACCACAGTAATTAATCAAGGCAAAAGCAAATTTAATATATATGAAATGATTTGACTCATACGATTTTGAGAGCAATTGTAGAGAGGTCCGGGCAAGCCATTAATGGTGCAAGCATCGGATAATCTTGGAGGGTTACCAAATTTTGTTGCTTCCTCCTCAACTTCTATGATATTAGCATTCCACCACTCACCTGTAATATAATGAATCAACCTTGTCATTGTTACAAATGTCTCTCTATCTTTTTCACTTGGTTTTGTAAAATAAAAAATTAATAATACGCTACCTTCGATCTTTAGTATAACTCAACTGAGTCTTAAATTAAGGACTGAAGGTAAGCTTAGAGAGTGTACTTTTCAGACTTTAAACTTATGTTCTCCTTCTTTCAAGGTTGAGGCTGATTATCACCTTAACCAACAAGTTATTAGTTATTAAGTGTATTATTAATTAAATAATATGCATACCAAATACTATGAGGACTTCTTTGTAAGGTTTAGGGAAAGGGTAAGAGTGTCCCAAGCAAGGGCTAATAATCAAATTAAATATTGATTGCTTAATTTGTTAGAATAGAAATAAACCAATATATATATGTGCCTTTTCCATAGGGAAAGTCTAGAATATAATAATGAGAAATGGTAGTTTCGTGAAAATGATATATATAGCAGGAAAAATGTTATAAGATAAACTATATATATTAGTCATTCTTAAGGTCAAACCATATATATGGTGCCTATCTTTCTCTAACGTGTAACTTCTAATTATTAGTTAATCAATATTAGATCGATCATGTTGTCCGGGTAGAATTAATCAAACTGTTTTTTCTTCTTACTTTGGCCTGGAAACACAAATTTAAATAGCTGATTATATAAATACATATATAATTATAATTATTTACCAATGGAGGATGAGATTGTAGGGTAAGTTATTGATGGCGTGGACTATAAGAGTATCACCCTCTCGAACGTTAATGGTTGGTCCTGGCAAGATTCCATTAACTGCAGCTATTACACTTTTTCTGCACAGTCTCGTCATTGTCACGTTCGCTACCTGCATGCAGTATCCAAACACGTATTATGTATATTTAACGATCTTGCTTAATTTTTATTTAAGGGATGGAACAAAATTGATGCGATCACTAAAAAAAAAAATAAAGATTTAGCGACGAAGAAAATCCGTTGCTAGATGAAGAAAATCCGTTGCTGAACTGAGAAAATCTGTTGCAAACAACTTTTGCAATAGAATTTGTGATGGAAAAGCTTCCATTGCAAAAAGTGTCATTGCAGACGATATTTGCAACGAATTTTTTGTCATCCATCGCAATTTGTGATAGAACAAAAATCCATTACAATTTGCAACGGAAAATTATTCCATTGCAAATTGTGATAGAATAATTTTCTGTTCCAAATTACAACAAAAAAATTTTCCATTCCAAATTGTGACGGAGAATACATTTTCAAAATCTATTGCTAATATCGTTTGCAATGACACTTTTGTGAGGGAATAATTTTTTGTTGCAAATCGTGACCGAACTAAAATCCGTTGCTAATTCAAGATTAGAAAAAAAAAAAAAATATATATATATATATATATAATATTTAGTTGCAAATAACATGGAAAAAAATTCGTTGCAAATTGAAGAATTATTTTTTAAAAAAATATTATAATTATTAGGGCTCTTTCTCAACAAACTTTCAAATAAAGGAAAAAATATTACGAAATAAACAATACTAAATAATATATTAAAAAAAGTATATATCAACAAACATATAAAGTAGCAATTCTAAAAAGTTATACATAAAGAAAACAGAATATAAACAATGTTGGCAACAAAATGCACCAAAAAGCACAAATAAAAAATAATTTCTATATAGTAGGAGGATGATCATGCTCATCATCATCACTAGGAGCCGACCCCAGAAGCTTCCCCTAAATACAAATGAGGACCATTAATTAATTACTTCAAAATATAAAATATAGAATACCGAAATTATTAATAGAATTACCACTAAAAAAACACTGGATTAGCCACAGAAATTACCCTCAGAAAAATTCTATGGGAAATTACCCACAGAATTCCATGGGTAAGAAATTACCCATGGAAAATTTCCGTGGCAAAAAAAGACGTGACTTATTTTCCCACTTTTTTTTTTTGCGACGGAAATTTTCTGTGGGTAATTTTCATTATCCACGGAATTCCATGAGTAATTTCCCACAGAATTTTTCTGTGGCTAATCCAGTGTTTTTTTGTAGTGCCACTTGATTGATGGAGGGCCAAAATGCATATTCGTTCAGTTTGATAGTCAGTGGAGAATTTCATGCCGAGGACATGCTCAAAAAGTGCTTGAACTAGCTAGTTTCTTTCCAGCAAATTAACACCTGTTGACAGCAATGGTTAACAAAGTATGCGAGTGACAAAATTCACTGAGGAAGCAGTATTAACTTTAACTAACAACACAAACCAATTGCTTTTTTACAGCATAACATCAGCGCATTGAGACATTCATATTTTCAACTAAAATGTAATAATTGAGACGTGTGGATATATTATGATTATAAGAGTATAACTGCATGGATGCGCAAACATATCCATGCATCTATTTTACATTTCTCATATGCTAAATGCTCACCTCATCCATGGCAATCTCGTTGCATAAGTTTTGAGCAGTTGAATCTTGCGCCACAGAATTGTCGAAGACAATTCTACAAGGTGTAGATCTATCTGCTTCTTTTGATGCATCATTCCTAGTACGTTTTCTAGTCTTTCTTATGGATGAGATACTGGACATAGAACGAATCTCATCATGTTTTATTATTGATTTGCTTCAAATTACCAGAATTTCCATCCTAGATTAGCTTTTGAAATTTTCCAATTTCTTCAATCAGAGCCTCATCTGCAAAAAGTTCAAACTCCCAAGTCTTGGATATGAAATAGGAATTGATAAAAATGAAAGGAAGAGATGGTGAGTGGATGAGTTTTACTATGTAAAGATTAAAAGCAATCATGTAGTTTCCAAGAAAACATAGTCACAGTCCAATACTAAGTCAACATTGATATTGAAATTCTAAGGACAGAGATCAACTTATTAGTTATCAGAAGAGTAACTCTTACTTTACCCTTTAAATGAGGATTTGATTTAACCACAAAGTATGAGAAATCAAATATGGTATTAGGCAAGTGCACGCTAAGAAACTCAAGCTAGTCACATGCAACTTTTGAAAATCAATCACTAACAGGTTTCAAAAAGATATGAATTTCTTTCTAAAATCAATAATCAAGTCCATTTAGCTGAACAAGGAAAAAAGCGTATTGTATGAGAAAATTCGTTGACCTAACTAACACCAATGATTTCATCCACATTGTTTGATGTAGACAGTTGATTCTTCAGGGTACACATATAAGAGTACCTGATTTATTTACCAAACGGTCAAGGTTATGAAACCCGGACCAGTCATTGAACCGGTGGGATTACTATGGGTTAAGGGTTAATGGGAGTCAAACCGGTATTAATTAAAAAATCTAATTTATTTAAAATAGTCAAAAATATTTATGTCTTAATAATAAAAAAATATTTTAGGGAAATATGGGAGAATGTGTAATATAAAAAGATGTGTAATTTTATATTAGTTTTTTTTTAAAAGAAGAGATCACATGGGCTTGGCTTGTCTTGGCAAAACGTGAGAATATGAGATTTGTCTTTATTAGTTTTATTCACAGAGAGAGCTAAGGAAACCATGAAAGCGACTAGGGGTAGAGGGTGGTGTTTGTCAGAGATATTTCTCTAATCTCCACAGCTCTCGGTCATCTTCTTCACCGTTTGAGTATTACTCAGGCAAACTCACGACACCACTGTTGAAGGACACCTTTTTCAGTCTTGGATGAACTCATGAACAAAACACTGTTCGAGTCTCTGGTCTCTGATGGAGTGGGTTGGAGACAAGTTCGAAGACAAAGGAGAAGGTGAAGATGATTTGCCGGCGTCGATGCTCCATCTCGATTTCCTTACTAAGAACCTAACTCTTTTTTCAAATCTATGTGTATTTCTCGAACCCAACTCTTTTTTCAAATCTATGTGTATTTCTGGATCTCTGCTTCTCCATTTGTTTTCTTCGTTGACCCGGTGACTTCTCAACTCGGCTGTTTCAGGTTGAGTTGGACGAGTTGACCTAGGGTCACCGAGTCAACGTGGGTCTAACATAACTCGGACCGGCTTTTCGGTCGGTTCGCCGGTTTCCGGTCCGAACTGGTTCCTAAACCATGCAAACAGTTGACATATCAAGACATTCAAGAAGGCTACTTTAGTACTTACATTTGTCAAACTTTCCATGTTATAGACATCATCATGATGTATAATTTGTTCAGGTGATTCTTTTTGTGTCAACAAGTCAGAAATTGGAGACCGAGCAATTCTGGACCAAGGAAAGAAAATCATGATCAAGGAAGTGTAAAGGGAAAAAGCTTGGAAATACAAACATAAAAAGTGACCACATGATATGGCTGCAAACCAGTCATTTAGATTTTTTAGCAAGTAACACACTAAGAAACATGTAATAACTTAATGATAAACTATAATTGAGGACTCATCAATTATTTATGGAGAACAACTAGATTAAACTAATCAATGCATTTACTTAAGCTTCTTGTTTATTCCCATATGAATGAAGAAAGCATTCACAGAAATAAACAGGAAAATATATTTATCCAAAACTGCCAGTTTCGAAGAAATATATAATTACATTGATATAATATAAACAATATGTAGTTAGTATTAAAAAACAACACTGTGTACACTAATGAGATATGATAACCTTAAGAATGCTAAATTATTTCTTTTTTAATGTTCGTGATCAGTGACTTTGTTCACCAAAACCTTATGAAAAATGTTTGATGGATTAGAACAAAATTATCAAGTTAAGTACCTCTTGCAAATTTCATCGCTAAAGTTAAATATCCTCACAATATCCGTGGAGTATGGCGCTGGTCCTAGATATGAGTTGCATACAAAACCTGTACCTATAATAATTATACTATTATTAGTAGAAGGAATATAATAGCTTCTAAAATTTCTTTAAGTTCAGCACTTAGAGACAGAAACAAAATAAAACAGCAGCAATGCGTCAGTTTCTGTCTCATTGTGATGTTTAAAGTATTTTAACTTCTTTTTTTTGAAACATTCAAAGTATTTGAATATTCAATTAAAATTTCTGACAAACAAATGAGCAAAATTTAAAAGCCAACTTATGTAAAATAAATAGTACACCTCCTAAACGTTTTGCCACAGCACCAGTTAGAAGGCCACCAACCATATCAACGACAAGAATGTCTGAGTGGCAAGAGACATTAGCCATAGAGAGTAGAAGAGATAATGTATCCACACGCAGAAACCTGAATAATTAAAAAAATATTGAGTATAAATACATATACTTCATTCAAAGACAGTGTAATAGAATTCAAATGACCAGATAAATGTATATGTCCTAATAACTACCAGATGATATTAGGAACATTTTGCAAACAATACTTAGCAATATAACATGTGCGTATAAACGAATCCTCCATGTCTAAAACATAGAAAAGGTTACCTGCAATTTTTTGCATATTGAACTTCATCGAATCAGAGGGTTTCTTCCTGTACAACCCATAGTAAATATACACACAGCAAGACAAGAACGTTCACCATCTTATGCAAACTCTAATGCATGAAATTTCCTATAAGAAACTAACTGACCTAACCGATTCCTTAATCCACACACACCCATTCAAAAATAGGCACAAAATCGTAGTGACTGAGAGTGATAGAGAAACTAACTGACCTGACCGATTCTGTACCAGAGGTGGGAATCGAATGTAGCAGCGGAGAGGATGACTTGAGGGAAGCTAGTAGCAAAAGTAATCGAGGCACCGATTTGCGAAAGAAGAAGCAGAGAAGAGAAGTGGAAGAAGGCACCGATTTGTTCGAACGAGCAAAAGGTTCAAAATTGCAGGAACCTTTTTCTTTTTGCCAATTAAATTCAATTGCGGGAACCTCGACATTTTTGGAGGGAGAAAAACAAACGGAGAGAATATAAAGGTTCAAAATTTATATTTTCGTAAAAATTTGCCAAACACCCCCTAAAAATGTTCAGAAACTATTTTGGAGCCAAATCATTGTTTTGGGGCTAAAACCAAAACCTAGGTCTAAGAAAAAGTTTTTCTTTTTTTTTTCAGATTTTTCTCTCTCCTATGCTATTATCCGTATTTTTCAGTACCAATAAGTATTATTACGTATTTTTTTAAATACCCGTTAGTACCTTAAATTTTTTTTTTTCAAGATTAGTTAGTACTCTGAAATATTTTTTCAAGATCTTAAAATAAATTTTTAAGATCATGAGAAATATTTTTTAGTATCAATTAGTATCATTAAATATTTTTTTAGCCTTCGTTAGTACCATGAAATATTTTTTCAAAAATAGTTGTTACTTTGAAATATTTTTTCAAACTCAATCATTACTATAAAATATTTTTCAATATCATAAAATAAATTTTCATGATCATAAAGTATTTTTTCAGTACTAGTTAATATCTTTAAGCATATTTTTAGTTCCTGTGAATAACCTCCTGATCCTATGCAGATCTAGAAGTTGATTGTGTGGATCCTGATTCTGCCTGAAATTTTACAATCGCTGGTAAGGTAAATGAAAGCATAATTAATATAAGGCAATAATTTAGTCAAAAAAATTATGTTGTGCCAAATAATTTACAATTCGCAAGCCATGAACAGAACGAGTAATTTCTTGAACTTCATGCAATGTCTAGGAAAATGTGTATACTTTGATAGTTATAGCCTTACAAGATTGCTTTCTTACATTATCAGGTTTATGAAATCCAAAAACCTGAACAATGACAAAACCCCTTATAATCGCAAACTTAGTTAAGTGCTGGGCAAATGCAGTATCTCTGCCATCACAAGAAAAGCATTCACTAAATAAAATGAAATACAAACATTAAATAAAAGGCATCATTGAAAAATTCACCCAAAGCATTCAACTACAAATATATTTGAAGAAACCCAATGCTCTTCTGATTCAAAAAGCTTACTTGACTTGTTAATCTATGAAAAGGTATTATATGTTGTTACATACTCATAATAGTACTATCTCTTATAGTATATATCGTGGGTCATTTAATGTTATAGTAACATTGATTACACACCCGTGGCTTGGATGATGTGTAGAATCTAAGAAAATATTTAGTTGCATCATGTATAGTTCATGAACTACACAATTTGTTGTACATTTTACACCAATATATATATTTTGAAGCAAAGCAATATATATTATATACACTGATAGTCTCAAATGATCCATGAAAGCTTCAACATTTGATAATAATTGCATTTGATTAAAAACGTTTTGCAACGGATTTGTTTTTCCATTATAAATTGCAATGGAATTTGTTTTCCGTCGCTAAGATTTGCTAAGGATTTGTTTTTCCGTCACAAAGTTTTGCAACGGATTTGTTTTTCCGTTACAAATTGTAATGGAATTCGTTTTCCGTCACAAAGTTTTGCAATAGATTTGTTTTTCCACAGCAAATTGCAACGAAATTTGTTTGTTGTCACAAAGTTCTGCAATAGATTTGTTTTTTCATTGCAAATTGCAACGACATTTGTTTTCTGTCACAAATTTTTGCAACAAATTTGTTTTTCAATAGAAAATTGCAATAGAATTTGTTTTCTGTTGCAAGGTTTTGCAACAGATTTCTTTTTCCGTAGCAAATTGCAATGGAATTTGTTTGCCGTCGCAAAGTTTTGCAACAGATTTATTTTTCCATCGCAAATTGCAATGGAATTTGTTTTATATCACAAAGTTTTGCCACGGATTTGTTTTTCCGTATAAAATTGCAACGGAATTTGTTTTCTGTTGGAAATATTTGCAATGGATTTGTTTTTTCATAGCAATTTGTGACGGAATTTGTTTTCTGTCACAAATTGCAATAGATTTCCTTTTCCGTCTCAAATTCCGTTGTAAATTGCAATGGATTTTTTTTTTCCTTGCAAATTCCATCGCTGTTTTGGTATTTTCTAGTAGGTTTAGGTCATAAATAAAGAGCTCACTTAGATATCATATAAGACACTACGTACGGGCCGGGTTATATATATACGACCATGCACATATATATCGTTAATGAGCGAAAAGATGTATTTCGATTTAGTAGAATAAAGGATATATAAAAGAAATTCAGTATGCTAGCTAGCTTAGCAGAGATTTTAAGTATATTCAGGCATGAAATAGATAATTAAGAAAATGAACAAGTTTGAAGGACTTACTTCGAATGTGTGTTCGACTACATCAGCAGAAACCAAAGAAGAAGAGGAAGCTAAAAGAGCAAGAGCCCATGCAAGAGATAACAACGAAGAAGTTATCATAGCTGAAGATAATCACAAGAGACTGTGATATGAAGAAGCTTCGTATTTTGAAGCTATATGATGTTTACTTTTTATATAGTAGTCGCAGAGCAGTTAATACGATTGCGTGTTTAATATAATAATCCACCGAGTTTTGATCAGATCAAAATGGTGGTTTAATTTTGAATAACGAAGAATTGAACATGATAGGGCGCAAGAAGATGGTAGGTACTAATTAGCTTTCAGATACCTGTTGTCAATAGTATTATACTGTTACCGTAGACTTTGAATTTCGGGGCCTTTTGACTCTGCGATATATACGGGAGAAATCTCCTCATCCCTTCTCATCCTCCATTCTCATTTTTAAAATTTTGATCCAAGGCCCAAAAATAATTTGGAAAAAAACAGATGCAGAAGAGATGAGGAGGAATTTTTTTGGAAAATATTTTTTAGCCCTTGGATCAAAATTTTAAATGTGAGGATGGAGGATGAGGAGGGATGAGTAAAGAAGGGATGAGGAGAGAAACTGATATATACACTACGAATAAGTACCCAATTTAATTATACATATATATCCTGCCATAAAACTCGCATTTTATACTATATTTTCCCGGTTTCAATAGAGGGAACCTCAACTTTGACCAGTTTAAATTAAAGTTTGATAAGCAACCATAAAATATTTGGAAAATTGTGTGTGTTGTCAATAATCTTAATTTTTATGTATACATTTCAATAATTTCCAAAATTAAGAGTAAATGATATGAATATTTCTTAAGTTTTGTGAAATGGTGCAATATTTTTTTTTCTAAAATGTGCTAACTTCTTCTTCTTCTTCTTTGTAATAACAAATGAATTAAATTGCACTTAATTTCTTGAGTTTCATTAAAACTATATAAACCATATATTCTACTATTCTACATGAATTTTATATTTATTTTAAAAATAATTAAAAAAGTGAAAATTGTACATTTTTTTTAAAAAAAAAATTGTGAGGTTCCCAACCACAAAAGTAATCCGGGGTAATTTTTTTCTTTTAGAAAATTTAAGTAATATTAATATAATTTAAAAATAATTATATTGATCCTGAAGATAAACAAAGTAAACGGCTAAGCCCCCCACTCTTTCTTTCTCTATAATTTTGACCATGCCGGCTTTATCATAAACTTAGTGTCATAACTCATCATTAACATATATTCTTTATATACAAAGCTTGACCATGCCGGCCTGCTTTCTCTATATATATATATGGGAATAGATGAATCTTGGTCTTTGTCAACTCTTGTTTGGTTGTCTAGACTTACACCCCAACATGTTATGTCTAAGCCATTGATTTCATTATATTGTAAGTTTTCGTCGTTCATGATTATTAACTAGATATTATACCAAGAGATCTACCTTGAGAACTAATTTACACACACACACACACATATCTTCATGGGTCGTATTTGACAAATGCGACTCTAGAAGTGAAAACATTATAGTAGAAATTTTAAGATACACGTCAGCAAAAAGTAATATATTTTTCCTAACTAGTAATACCTTCTGTCTTAAATATAAAAGCCGGATGATTTTCTTAGAAAGATTAAAGAAAAAATTAAGTAAAAGTGAAACCATGTATTTCATAATTTGTTATTTGTATATTACATTAGTGAAATATATTTTCTTTTGGAAAATATAAAATAATATATTTTGGGAAAAGAAAAGATGTTTAGACGGATATGACATGAAAAACTGACCTATTCCATGAAGAGATGTTTTTAGGAAAAGATGTTTTTGATTTGATTAAATAATTCTTTGCATCGATTATTTTATCAGATTCTCTATCAGTTTTATGGATAAAGCAAAGGGAAAATCAATAACTTTGATATAATATAATGGATAATGATCCAAGTTGTTGCAATCTGCAAACTTATAGTTGCATTATCCTTTTATATTTAATTATTATTATTATCCTTTCCGTCATTCCAAGAATAAGGGGAGAATTCAGATTTTGATCTTTCCAATAATGAAGTGTGTCTCTTTTTGGGGGAAAAAAACTACAGATTTGGGCTGAAACGCATAATTTCATTTAAAATGCATTTTTGTTGGGCTCAACAATTTTGGGCTGAAGGATTATTTTTAAAATTCATTTGGGCTAGCTGTGTTTTTGAGCCTACCTACTTTGGGCTGAATTGTTTGGGCCATTTTTTGGCAGTTTTTTTGTGAAAAAGAAAAATCTTTTTTCGGCCGTACGTTTGTTGAGCAATTTTTTTTGTGTGCTGTTTTTTTTTTTAAAAAAAAAAACTCTAGGCCTAATATAAATCATTTTTGGGCCAAATTTAGGCTCTAATTTTGGGTCATTTGGTTTCCTATTATTGATGATTTAGATGTTATGAATAAAAATGTCAAATATTTAAATTTTGGAATTAAGAATAATGAATTTGTTAGTCACCAAAGTAAACAAATACTTATGAATTATTTTAATTTCAATTATTATAGTGATGTTTCAATTATGTCAAATATTCTTGACTGCTTGATGAGAGTAATCATATCCATAGGATGTATATGTCTTTTGCATACATAAGTTATTTAAATGATAGAAACTTGTCCATTTACTTTCTAACCAATATAAACGCCTTTAGTTTTTCATCAAGAAGAGAAAGGGTGAAATGAAGGGTAAAGAGAATAAGAAATGTTTCAATTATCGTGTTACAAGTTACGTAAAATGAAATATCAATTCCACAATTATAGATAAATGTTAGTGTATCTTGACTTAAGACATTATAGTATTATGAAAATTATAAGTTCTTAAGATCCTTGTTCATGTTCTTATTACTTGATGTTTGAGCATAAAATTAGAGAAAAAAACTTACATAGAAGATCTCATTGGAAAGAAAAAGTCTTGTGCTTCTAGCTATAATATTTTGAATATAGAAAAAGAAGAAGAATAAGATAAGCTTCGGCTTCTACACCCTCAACCATGAACATACAATATAAAAATCAAGATAATGTTAACTATTAATGAAAGCAAAAAGATAGATAAAGATCATAAACGAAGTCAATGTTGAATATTATTAATTTCAATGTTGTGAACAAGTCAAGTAGTGTGGTTGAAAGAAGACGCCAACTGTTTGCCCATTATTACTACAGCCGTTATTCCCAAACTAAAAAATCAAATGACGAGCCCACAATACAAATATACAAATGAATACACTTAACGAATCTTTATTCATTTATTTTTTTAATTCCAATTTATATTTATAAGTAATGATATAGAATGATTTTGAGTATAATATAATTGATGGACTTAATTAGCACTGAGTAGGAAGATCAGCTGGAGGAGGAGGAAGTGTAGTTTCAGGTGTTGGTCCATTCTCTACCTCAAAAGCCATTGATAGCCCCCACGTCAAGTGACTATCAATATGGCAATGCACCAACCATACTCCTGCACATATATATACACACAAGAAATTAATCAGTGCACAAACTAGGTCAACTATATAAATAACTAAGAACATTTTTGCTATATATATTACTGTTTTAGACCTACTTAACTTTTTTTTTTTTGGAGAGATAAAATAAGCTACATAAATTATCTTCAAGTACTAATATTTATGTTTTTCTTTAAATTAATTTGTCTCGTTCAATTATAAACTAATATACTTCTTTTAGTATTTAATATAAGAGCTCATTGATTTTTTTTCTTAAAAAAAGTTAAAGAATATAAATAAAATACTTAATCTCATAACATATGTTATACATAATTGGATATGTATTTTTACAAGTCAAGGAAATAAGTTTAAAGAACAAGAAAAAATATAAATATTTTAATATAACTTAATTAGCTTCTTCAATCTCTAAAAAAAAAAATAATAAAGTGGCTTTTATATTAATGACCCAATGTAGTATAATTTAATGATGTATTAAGTAATTTATTTAGTTTCCTTAGTTAAAAAAGAAATCAATTGTATTTTATACTAAAGACGGACAAATGAAGAGATGATCAAACCTGGATTGTTAGCTTGGAATCTGATGACAGCCCAGCCAGCGAATGGAACAGCAACAGTGTTACGAATCTGAGGATCTTTAAGATTAAACTTGGATTCATCTCTTGAGGCATTGTAATTCCCAGTCCCTTGAGCCAAAATATGGAAATTGAATCCATGAATGTGCATAGGATGGTTCTCAGCAACCAGTATTGCCGTGTTCTGAAACACAATCTGAACTGTTGAGTTGAACTTCAATGTCTTCACCTTTGTCGATTTCGGTGCGAAGCCAAGAGAGACATTAAGGCTCGAATCAGTGTAGTCAAACACAAAAGGAGGCTCATCTGGAAAATCTCTGGTATAAACTCCATTAGTTGCATTTTGGTAGAATGCATCCAACATAGAGAATCCTCGCCCTACGGGTAACACGAAAGATTCGTTGTTCATGCTCGCAGACAACCGCAAATTATCTGGACCCCGACACGTGTCATTTGGTAGATTACAGGAGTCGAGGCCGAGGCCTACGGTAATGAACATGTGCTCGTCCACGACTTCTGGAACTGGGACCCAGTGGGGTCCACCAGCTAACCCTGTGATGTTGAGGTAGAAATTATTCGCCGTTTGGGTGTCATTCTGAGCAGGTAGGGTTGGCATTAGGGGTGTCGTTGAGGTGGATCCGTTGTAAACGACAATGCCGGTGGTGGTCGTGTTCGGCAATGGGGCTTCCGGCGTTGCTGTTCGGGTTTGGTAAGGAGTGGCAGCCATGAAGTATGAGCCCGCCGTTTGGTTGGCGGTGAGGAGGGCGTCCACGGTTTGGCCCGGCGCCACCACGATGATATCAGTGTGGTACGGATTCGTATAGGTGGCATCGACGGCAACCACCGTGAAGGTGTGACGTGCTATCTTAAAGAAGAGGTGTTCATTGAGTGCAGCATTGATAACGCGCAGCAAGTAGGTCTCTCCTTGCTGCACCTCAAGTTGGAATGTCTCTGTTTCATATGACATTGTAACAACACAAAAGTAACAAAAGCTCCCTTGCTGGTAAATATAACATCCATTTGTATTTTTTTTAAGTTAGTTCATTGTTATCTATCATTATATTAGTTTATAAGTAAGAAAAATTAATTCAGAGAAAAAAATAAAAATAAAAATATTTTAAAGTAATTTAATGTAGCTTCTTTAATCTTTTCAACAAAATCAACTGGTCTCATATTTATTACCTTAAGTAGTATATATATAAACACTCCCCTGATCCTTAATAAAAGATATATTTACCTAATTTAATTAGATTATGAAAGTTACTTAAGTTAGTTAATATGACATGTATTTTTTTTTTAAATACACTAATTATCTTGAACTTCCTCATTTCCTTTCATTCTTTATTAATTGTTAAGAGATTATCAATAGAGGGAAATTAGGGAAAAAATTAACAAATATAAAAAATCTGTATTATATTTAGGACCAAAATCAACTCTATAAATATATTTTATATTAAGGAGCGAAGTGTGAGTATATATATGATTCATTAATAAGGTTGAATGTGATTGACTTACGATTTTGGGAGCAATTGTAGAGAGGTCCGGGCAAGCCATTAATGGTGTAAGCATCTGATATATTTGGAGCGCCACCGAATTGTACTGCTTCCTCTTCAACTTCTATGACATTACTATCCCACCACTCACCTGCAATATAATGAATCAACCTCCTCTTCGTTATCTTTTCGAACATATGATTCTTTGTTTTAAAAAACAAATTTCTAAGAACAATCATTAAATATATGCATACCCAATACTATGGGGACTTCTTGGTAAGGTGTAGGGAAAGGGTAAGAGTGTCCCAGGCGAGGGCGAATGATCAGGGCTCCATAGACCCAAGCACGAAGGAAAGAAGAGTGAGCATGCCACCACAGAGTTCCTTCTTGTGCTGTTACATTAAACCTATAAGTGTACTTTCCTCCTGGCAATATTGGACATTGTGTCACATATTCAGGACCATCTGCCCATTGACTCATCAATTGAAATATTCCATGCCTGCATTATTAAACAATATATTAAGAAATTAATCTCGTCCAAATTTATAACGGAAAGACAAGTTTCACTCCTATAAAAAGATAGATACATGTAATCGGTCAGGAGAAGTCTGCAATAGTTCTCCTCTGGTTTTTATTGTAAGACCTAATTACTAATTACAGAGTTGATCTTAGTCTTAAATTTAATATCCATGTATTTTCTATATTTGTCATTTTTTTTTCTTTAATCTACTCTCTATTGAGACTCCCTCAACCATGCTCAAGTCAAAGAGAGATGAAAAAAAATAAGAAAAATGATTATGGTGTTTAAAAAACATAAGATATTAACTACTACCCTAATCAAGTTTCTTAATTTAATCAAATTATGTAAATAAGTGTTACATAGAAGACCCTGAAGGAGTAATAGAGATATATTTCATGAACATGACTTTTCACCCAAAAATATGTTACCTTAAGGTCAAACCAGATGGCGTATATATACCTTAAGGATGAGATAGATCGTATTGACCGGGGAGAAATATAAGGTAGAAATAATCACACTTTAGAATTTCTTTCTTTCGTTGTTGTTGTTTTTTCCCCCCTTGCGGGGCCTTAATGAAACACACAAAAAATATTATGTTTAGTTATGTTTGTATTATTAATATACCAATGAAGAGTGAGATTGTAGGGTGACTTGTTGACAGCGTGGACAACAAGAGTGTCACCCTCTCGAACGTTAATGGTTGGTCCCGGCAAGCTTCCATTAACTGCAGCTATCACCCTTTCATTACACAGTCTCGTCACTGTCACGTTCCCTACCTACATACAGACACCGAAACTCATTATATTTAATAAATCTTCTTGCTTAAGTTCTTAACGGATCAAAGAAGACAATAATACACACACTTTGTATTACTATACCTCTAGTCCTTAATATAAAATCTAATAAGGTTCTAAAGACCGGGTAATATATAGCTAGTCACTTAAATTTTTTTGTAGGAAGCTGAGGAAGAACACGATGTGACACATTACTGGTCAGGTTATATAATATATACAACCATAAATATATATTAACTGTATGGGCCATGAAAGAGAGACAAAAAAATGAAAGTGTTTCAAGGGACTTACTTCGAACGTGTATTCCACAACATCAGCAGAACCCAAAGAAGATGAAGAGGAAGTTAGAAGAGCAAGAGCCCATGCCACATATAAAAGTGATGAAGAAGTTCTCATGAGAGATAGTGATATATGAAGCTTGTTTATGCCTTTTTTTTTTTTTTTTTGGAAAGAAGCTTTGTATTTTAATGAAGCTCTCTCTCTCTCATGTTGTCTTTATATATAGAGAAGTCTTAGACTAATGCGATTGCATGCTCAATATCCTCATCCAGTGGGCTTTCAAAATAAGATGCTGCTTTGAAATTTCGACTCATTACGTTCCTTGAACATACATCATCATCATCTTTGGATTGAATCGTTTAAAAGTTGGTAAATAACGAAGAAAATTACATGGCTTCAAGAAGAATGTTGTGGCAACTAGCTGGTCAGATTTTTAATTACTGGCAACTACCGTAAACGTTGAATTTCTGTGGCTTCTGACTTTACGATATATATATGTGTGTGTGTGTGTGAGAGAGAGAGTTTACCATCAAATTTTAATCGTACATATGCAACGATAACGTAGAATTAATCGCTTCTTGTGATTTCCCTGGTTTCAAAATGAGGAAACATCAACTTCTACCAGTTCAAATTAAATTTTGATAAGCAACAATACAGTATTTTAGAAAATTGAATATATCGACACCATAATGATCTTAATTTGTTTTGTTGTGGAAAGGAACAAGTAACTCCAATGTAGCAAATGGGGCTAATGTAACCGCAATTTTTTAAAGAATTTGGCATAAGATTTTATTTAATCAATTAGCCCGTAGAGACAACTCAAAAATAGGTCAGTGTAATTTTAATAAAAAATTATTATTGTCAATATACATTTGATGTGTTCAAGGTAGCTAGATTTCTACAAGCAAGCTAGCTACTAGCTAGTATATACCATGGTCGGAAAAATTAGTGCCGAATATTCCAAGCAAATGCTTTTTATTCATATTCTTGGTACGTAAATGGGAAAATGTTGAAACAAGGGGCAGGAACTATTGAGTGTTAACACGCTAGCTCTCAGTTCAAATTCACTTTAAGAAAAGGATTTTTTTTTTCAAATAAATTGTATTTAAATTTTATGCACAAGACATATATTTCAATAAATACCTAGAATTCGGATAAACGATATCAATATTTATTCTAAGGATCGCTAGAAATTATACAAATGTTTGGTTTTAAAAATATGCAATTTTTTTATTATAAATTAATTACTTGAGTTTACTTAAAATTATATAATAAACCTCTCTTTATTTTAAATAAACTTTGTGTGCATTCTAAAAATGATTAAAAAGAGTATTTTATCATTTTCTTAAAAAAGTATATTTGTATGCTATTTTTGTTTAAAAAATCTACCTAAACATAACTTTTTTCTTTCGATATATTTTTATTTTATATATGTGAAACTGAAATCCAAAACCAAAACTACATCTAGAAACAGAAGAAAATGTGGATGGATTTGACCGATCCTTCGGCCAGCTAGCCTGCTTCGCCTGTGTTAGGCAAAAGTTGACAATTATTTTGAGTAGTTGAATTAATATCTTTTGAGGATATAAATATGTTGGGGCAGTCTCCATTTGTACACGAGAAATTGACAACGGCGACTGGCTCAGCAGAGAGTACAAGTTTCGCAACTTATTAATCTGAGCAATAACTGTTCATTTATGTATAACCACCAACAAAGATTAATGGTTTTAAATGATCCTTCTTTAATTAACCCGTTTAATCACTACTACAAAAAACGTTAAAAATATCCTGAATTAGAGATAATTAACGTCCTTTTTGAGAAGGATGTCTTATTAGAGTAGTTGTAAAAATAGTCTATAAGGCGTCCTATGTTAAATATAGGACGCCTTAATATAAGGCGTCCTATACTTAATATAGGATGCCTTTATTAAGGTGTCCTGTGTTTAACATAGGACGCTTTAAAAAAGGCGTCCTGAATTAACCATAGGACACCTTTTTTAAGGTGTCCTGTATTTAACATAGGATGTCATATTTTCGCCAAAGCTAAGTGTTTAGGGCGTATTTTGGGTGTCCTGATTTAAAATCAGGACTCCAATATAATATTGTATATAAGGCGTCTTAGACTTAAATTTAGGACGCCTTATATTATAATTTTTTTTAAAAAAACAAATGTCCCTTGCTATTTCGTGGGCATTGATTACAAAGAAACTGAAACCTACAAAGCAATGATAGAACAATGCAAATAAGATAAATGCAATCTGATTTCAAATCAAAACAAGTGCAGCAAGCCACTGTCATTTGTGACAGCAAAACTATTTCACATATGCAGAAATTCATGTACAGATCAGTTTAGACCAAAATGCACTTGGCAACCAGCAAGACCACAACTGATCATAGTAGCTTATGAAATCCAGAGGTAAAGTTCCATAATGCAGCGGCAAAAGTTTCAGGGTAAAAATTCGACAATTTAATGTTTTCATTTAATGCACAATTAAGGAACATTGACAGCAACAAAGTACAGTTATAAAATCCAGCAGCAAGTGACCAACAACTTCAGAATTTTATTTTCCAAACTTCTGTAATAACAATGAGCATCCCACAACACCAGCAACAGCAAATGATGATGTACATATGTATATATGACCAACAACAACAAGTGACCAACAACAGGAACAACAAAACAAAGTACAATTATAAAATTCAGCAGCAAGTGACCAATGACTTCAACAACAAACTATTACTTAAACTGACCAAAAATTCAACTTTCAGCTCCAAGTTTCAATTCCAATACAGAACAAGGATCACAGCAACAACAAAACTCTAAATGATTGATATGATTTTCAGGGCTATTAACAAATCTGAGTTATCAATTCTGCAGAAACCAAGAGTATTAAAGGCGAACAAGGCAACACATTATGTACATATCTATATGCGTTGAAGAAAATTTGTAGCCAAAGCTTCTCAAACTATATCGATCTCTTCCTCCGAGCACGGATCCAGACTATCAAAAAGCTATAAATTCAAAAACAAGGTATAAGTTAAACCAATGAAGTGAATGAAATAATTAACTTAAGTAGAACAAAAAATTTATCATTTGAGAAACACAGAGCGATCATGTACGTTTTGAAAACCTGTAGTACGTCCGCTCGAAACGATGGTATGCATATAAAATATAACGTAGTATTCGCACTCAGAGTTCCTTGGTTGTCGAAGGCACTATAAATCAAAAGCAAATTGTTAAAACGAATAAAGGCATATCAAAAGCTACCATTGTGTCAATGAAATAACTAGAATTGAAATTACTTACTTTCGGATAAAACCACTTCGGTCCACCCTACTCTGTTGCTCCAAAAACCGATCTAGCCTAATTAGGAGCAAAAATTCAGAAATTAAGGTGAAATGGAATAAAAAAACTTAGCATTACCAATTAATCATCGTTTAAGAACAACATTATAATCATGTGATATTATATGGTCTCTAAAATACCAATACAACATTCTAATCTAGCACTCTATTGTCTGAAGTGATTCCAAAAGTAGTCATCACAGAATTAATGGGGAAGGAATCAAACAGTTCATAATTAGGAATTATCCAGCCTACTATTAATAATCTAATTAATTCGGTTCAAACTTAAGTCAACCAACTAAAAATCTCCAAAGCATTCGATTTTAAAGACAAACCCTAAACCAATTAGTCGATTCGTTAACACATTAAGCTGAATAATGAGAAAGTGGAGAAAGAGAGGGAGTGGGTTTTTATTATTATTATTTGGGCACAGGGTTTAAATGCTTGGCATATACATATTAAGGTCACATAATACAAATACTCATGTAATCATTGAAATGCTTGAATAACATAGAAATACTTATGATTATAACATAGAAAGCTTGAATTTGAAATTTCATGTTTCCATCATTCAAAAAGGCAACTTTCCATCTTATGTTTTAGGGGAGTATGATGCAGTCATCACATGTCTAGGTGCCAAAGTTAACATGCTTCATGAAATCTCGGGTAGGCTTCCTTTGAGAACATGGTAGATTACTGAGTCAAAGTACATGGCATCTATAAACCGATGAACCTTCTAGGGAGGAGGCATCAAAACTCTTGGAAGTGTGAGCACCCAAAAAAAAAAAGGAAGACTATCGTAAAATTGCAGCTAGATGAATTTTACTCTCCAGCATTCACTATGCTAAATTCTCAATGTCTAACAGCCAACAGTACAAACAAGACGCCCACTTGAGCAAAATCAGGGTTTTTCCTGTTTTTTTAAATGACCGCCAAGTTATTTGATACCTATGATATGATAAGTGATCAAGATATATGTGAATCCCAATATAGTAAAACATCGGTAAGCGAACTAATACTAGTTTCTTCTTGAGCAAAAAAAAAAAAAAACTAATACTAGTTTCCATATCACATCCTAACATTCAACGCTAGGGCTTGCAACATGGATAAAAGAAAAGAATCAAAGTACCTGCTCGAAGGGCGGGAGTATCTTTTGGAGAAGCTTTGAAGAGAACAAAGGATGGGTCGGAAGGTGAGGGAGGGAGGTAGGAGCCAACCTCAACTTCTTTAGCGAGCGATGGCGGTGAATCCTTCAGAAAGAGAAGGGGAAGCTCTTGCAATGCAATTCCTTTCAAGAATTCTCTTCGCTGAGAGTGACTAGCAAGAATTGGACCCGAAGGCTCAGTGGCTGAGGCTCTCAATGCACGCAAAGGCGAGGGCCTTGGAAATGCAATTTGCAACCCCAGCAAGAAAATGGTGGAGAAACCAAAAACAAACCAACAAAAAAAAACTGATAATCAAGAACTGGATAAAAACCAGAAGAATTGTTCAAACGCAGAAGTTTGAAGTCAGGCACAAACGCAGAAGCACGAGAAGCACGAATGCAGAAGATAAAATCCCAAAGCATGGCCAAAACCGAAAATGCATACCTGAAGTGAAGACTGAAGTCAGGCACAAGCGGCACGGGCTCATCAGAGAAAGTAGAAGAAGGGGGAGTCGCCGGTGGAAATAGAGACGTAAGCCGCGAATAGGGAAGAGAGGAGACCGAGTTGTCGTGTAAGGGTGAGGCGGCGGCTAAGTGATCCGATAAGGTGCAAGGGTTTCTTCGATAATTAGAGAGCAGGGGGTGGGAGCAAAGATGCGCGCGAGCTGATAAGTGTGTATGTAAGTGTTTTTTTTTATAATTAATGAATTGGCTTTTTAGGTGACTTGAAAGAGAATATAGAACGCCAAAAACTGTTTTAATGCGACCTGAAATATAATATAAGGTGCGGAATATATATTTAGAGCGTCCTATCAGTTATTCAGGTCACCTAAAACCACAAAAAAAAAAATTATTTCGAACATAAGATGAATTTTTGGCCATTTTAGGCGTCCTGAAAAAATTATAGGGCGCTAAAACAAAATATAAGGCATCCTTATAATTATTCAGGTCGCCCTACACAAAAAAAAAAAGTATTTCTTACATATATTATGTTGTTGTGTTGGCGCGAAAAAAAAATAATTTTTCCCCATTTTAGGCGACCTGGATTAATTATAGGGCCCCAAAACTTAATTTAAAATGTCCTAGTTAATATTCGGGTCGCCTAAAACCAAACAAAAATAAAAAAATATTTGCCACAAAGTTGTTGGCGCAAAAAAAAAAAAAATCCATAGATAGCACTATATTGTGCCAAACAATTAATTTCTTAGGCGTCCTGAAATAATTGAAGGATGCCTTAACTGAATTTAGGCTTCCTAAATAATGGTTTAGGTCGAAAAATGCTTATAATTCAACCAAATCATTACATGAATGCCACTGCTTTCACTTTTAACTTCCTTTTAAAAAATAAAGACGTTTTTTAAGATAGTAATAACTTTTTTTTGTAGTAGTGAATGCATATTATGGCGGTAATCTTTGTTATTTAGTAGTGTTCCTCTAGTAATTGATTAGATCAGCATTTGAATTTGATTAACCTATTTAAAACTCTTCAATAATGAAGGAGGAGGTTCAACACTTGCGAGTTAGAGGATTTGTCAATTAGAGAAAGTGAATAGAATTAGTGTTCTATAATAGGATCCATGTTGGTGAGTTTAAGGAAGAACTTAAGAAAATGGAAAATTGTTAAGACATTGGTCTTGACGGTATACCTATTGAAGGTTGGAAGTGTCTAGGTGTAAAGAGGGTACTGTTCTGGCTTTTAAAGCTTTTTAATAAGATTCTACCATATAAGAAAATGCAAATGATAGGAGGAAAAACACTTTAGTCCCTACTTACAAGAATATTGAGAATTGTGCTAGCTACAGAAGGTTAAAACTTATAAGCCACGTAAAGAAATTATGGGAAAAGTGATTGGACACGTATTGGGATTGGAGACTTTCATTTTGGACAACAAAATTGGATTCATGTTGGGAAGGTCCAGAACAGAAATGATTAGTTTACCGAGGGGGTTAATGGAGAAGTATTGGAGCAAAGGAAGGGATTTGCGTGCATATGGTTTTTATCAATTTAGAGAAAGTTTATGACTATTTGCTGAGAGAGATACTAATTTGGAAAGCCTTAGAAAAGAAAGGTTTGCGTGTTGCAAGGTCATACAAGATATGTATGAGAGGACAACAATTAGTATGAGAACATCTGGAGTTGAGACAAAGGACTTTCTTTTAAGGATTAATCTATATTAGGGATCAACCTTGAGCCCTTATTCATTTAACCTAATTTTAGACATTCTAACTGAGCACATACTTGAAGAAATCCCTAAGTGTATGTGTTTTTTGCAGATGATATTGTTCTTGTGGTTGAGTCAAAAGAAGAAACTAATTCTAAACTTGAGTTATGAAAAAGAACCTTAGAGTTGAAGGGCTTCCAACTGAGTAGGAGTAAGACATAATATATCTATTGCACTTTTGATAATTAAGAGGGGAGCAAGAAGTAATTTGGTGGTCAAATTCAGAGATTAGGTTATTCCACAGTTGACAAAATTCAGATATTACCAACTAGCTAGTCAATCTATCATTTTTAGAGAGGTGATGAAATTCATATTGTAAAAATAAATAAATAGCAACCACAACATAACATCAAGATAATGTTGACTATTAATGAAAGCAGAATAAATTGATTAGTTGAGAACTGAAGAAGATAATAACTAGCAGCATACAGGAAAAGATAAACGAAATAATATGTAGATATTATTAATTCCAATGTTGTGAACAAGTCAAGTAATATAATGTAGTTGGAAGGAAGAGGCCGGCCAACTGTTTGTTTGCCCAATATTACTATCTCTCTTCCCAAACAAACAAATTAATTGAACAGGACCCAATACAAAATATACAAATGAATACACTTAGAACAAATATTTATTCAACTATTTTTAACTCCAATGTATATCATATAAGTATTTATTAATATAGAATGATTTTTTGTATAATTGATGGACTTAATTAACACTGAGTAGGAAGATCAGCTGGAGGAGGAGGAAGTGTAGTTTCAGGTGTTGGTCCATTCTCTACCTCAAAAGCCATCGATAGTCCCCAGGTCAAGTGAGTGTCTATGTGACAATGCACCAACCATATTCCTGCATATATATATACAAGAAATTAATCAGTACATTAAATTGGTCAATTATAAGTAAGAACATGTCTTCCACATTAATAACGTTAAGATCAGATCACTATTAGGTTCCGTTGAAGGAATGTAAACACCAACAAATCTTGCAACAATTGAGCAGCGCATACAATAACAAGTTCTAACATAAGAAATAATATGTGCTCAATTGTTGTAAAACTTTTTGGTAATTATATATTCCTGCCTTAAAATCTCATAGTGATTTTCACATTAATAATCAAACAAAGAGATTATCAAACCTGGATTGTTTGCTTGGAATCTGATGACAGCCCAACCAGCGAATGGAACAGCAACAGTGTTACGAATCTGAGGATCTTTAAGATTGAACTTGGATTCTTCTCTTGTGGCATTGTAATTCCCAGTCCCTTGAGCCAAAATATGGAAATTGAATCCATGAATGTGCATAGGATGGTTCTCAGGAGCTATTATGGCCGTGTTCTGAAACACAATCTGAACCGTTGAGTTGAACTTCAAAGTTTTCACCTTCGTCGATTTTGGCGCGAAGGCCGGACCTTGATTAACGTTAATGCTTGAATCAGTGTAATTAAACACAAAAGGAGGCTGATCTGGAAAATCTTTGTTGTAAACTCCATTAGTTGCATTTCTGTAGAATGCATCCAACATAGAGGATCCTCGTCCTACGGGTAACACAAAAGATTCGTTGTTCATGCTCGCAGACAATCTCGTACTATTATTAGGACCCCAACACGTGTTATTTGGAAGATTACAAAAGTCGAGGCCGATTCCTATGGTAATGAACATGTGCTCGTCCACGTTTTTCGGAACTGGGACCCAATGGGGCCCACCTACCAACGCTGTGAGCCCACTGTAGAAAGTATTCGCTGTTTGCGTGTCGTTATTGACCGGTAGGGATGGCATTAAGGGTGACGTATTTGAGCCGGATCTGCTGTAAACGACAATGCCTCTTGTCGTTGAGTTGTTGGTTGTGCCGTTTAGTGTTTGGTAAGGAGTGGCAGCCATGAAGTATGAGCCCACCTTTTGGTTTGCCGTGAGGAGGGCGTCCACGGTTTGGCCTGGCGCGACCACAATGATATCGGTATGATACGGGTTCGTATATGCAGCATCGACGGCGACCACCGTGAAGTTGTGTTTTGCTACCTTGAAGAAGAGGTGCTCATTGAGTGCAGCATTGACAATGCGCAACAAGTAGGTCTTTCCACGCAAGACGTTAAGTTGGAATGTCTCTGTACATTATATGAAAATTAATTAATATTAATTTTTCTGTAAGGCAAAAACAAATTAAATACTCCGTATGTAAAATGGTTTATACATACGATTTTGAGAGCAATTGTAGATAGGTCCGGGCAAGCCATTAATGGTGTAAGCATCGGATATACTTGGAGCACCACCAAATTTTGTTGCTTCCTCCTCAACTTCTATGACATTAGCATTCCACCACTCACCTGCAATATAATGAATCAACCTTCTCACCATTAGAAAAGTCTGTTACCTTTTCAAGTGACATTTTTAAAGGGGGGGGAAAAGTAAGTATTAGAAATAGCATTCCAACCTTATTATAAGTTACCTCCTAGAAAGAAACATATGATCTTTATTATAAGTTACCAAGTAGAGTACTAATTATACATTTTTGCAAAATTGCTCATTTAAAATTTCATTTATTGTAACTTCTATCACTTCTTGGATGTAATTAATATTATTAAATATGGGTAAATTTAAAATTTTTTCTTTTAAATTTTCAGACAAAGTTAATGACTTAACTACCTTTCCTTGATTTTGACAAGGTAACTAGAGGAACTAGTTTCATTACGTACTAATCATAATAATGATCACCAAGAGCTCATCCCTACAATGAGATTTACACGATCAAATAGAATTTCAATGGACTAATTTTTCATATTTTCAACTTATGATTTTTAAATTAAAAAAAAATCTTTTTTGAAAAATTGACATCTTTATACTAGATTATGCACACATTAAAATATTTTTTTAAAAAAGGTAAAAGTAAAATAAATTCCATCTCAACTATTTAAGTTGGATCTAAATGGTCTACGAATACAATGAGCTCTTGGTGCTTATCATAGCCATTAGCACCCAAAGTGGTTATGATGCTAAGAGATGTTTTATAATAAAGATAAGAGTGGTACATACCGAATACTAGGGGGACTTCTTGGTAAGGTTTAGGGAAAGGGTAAGAGTGTCCCAGGCGAGGGCGAATGATTAGGGCTCCATAGACCCAAGCACGAAGGAAAGAAGTGTGAGCATGCCACCACAGAGTTCCTTCTTGTGCTGTTACATTAAACCTATAAGTGTACTTTCCTCCTGGCAGTATTGGACATTGTGTCACATAATCAGGACCATCTGCCCATTGACTCATCAATTGAAATATTCCATGCCTGCATTATTAAACAATATATTAAGAAAACCTAGCTAGCTAGAATAATGACAACAATGAAGACAATGATGACAGCGACCACGACAACAACAACCAAAAAACTTTATCTTACTAGGTGGGTGAGGTTGGTTACATGGAATATACAATGCTATTATACTCTATTGAAAACCAGATCTTTAGATAAAATAGTAAGGATATTTCATGAAAATGATATTGCAGACTGTAGATTAGAGTCGGCTCTTAGCGTCAAACTATATAGCGTATATATTCATCCAACGTTACTTGCTAATTAATTAAGGATAAGATGGATCAATTTGACCGGGAAGAAATATAGGGTAGAAAATAATCAAACAGAGAAAAGTTAGTTATTTGTCTTGTGGGAGCCTAAATAAAACACAAAAAGAAAAGTTTAATTATGTTTGTAGAATATACCAATGAAGAGTGAGATTGTAGGGGGACTTATTTACGGCGTGGACGACAAGAGTGTCACCCTCTCGAACGTTAATAGTTGGTCCCGGCAAGCTTCCATTAACTGCTGATATCACCCTTTCATTACACAGTCTCGTCACTGTCACGTTGCGTACCTACATACATATATACACCCAAACTCATTAGTTATAATAAATCTTTATATTTAATAAATCTTCCTGCTTAACGGATCAAAGCCAAGAATAATATATACCCCCTCCCTGTTATCTTTTTTTTTTTTTTTTTGTAAGGAAGAACTATCATAATTACGTGATTTGAAATATTAGTTACAAACAATAAATGTATAATGTAATGTATTTTTCTTTAATTTCTAATTATAGTCTCATTTATAAAAAGAGCACATAAGAGATAAATAGTGAAAATTTATTATAGAGAGATAATGAGTGGACAAGTAGCATATAATTAATGGATTAAAAATGGAAAGACCAATTTAAAATTTCAGACAAAAATGATGTTATTTATATTAAAAATCAACCCATGGAAAATATTGTTTCTTATAAAAAAGATCAAAGGGAGTATATATTGCCTCCTATTCTTAATATGAAATTTTATTCGCAGTGCAATTTATATTACAAATGAGATCTTATATTAAAGATTAAATGTATTATATAGCTAGGCACACACAAGTTATTGTAGGAAGAGGAAGAACACGATGTGAGACATTACCGGTCAGGTTATATATATAAGTTTTTCGTCAATGAAAGAAGGAGTTTAAAGAACTTACTTCGAACGTGTATTCCACTACATCAGCAGAAACCAAAGAAGAGGAAGCTACAAGAACAAGGGCGGCCAAATAGAACAATGATGAAGTTCTCATAGTTGAAGAAGACAGATAGGGATATGAAGCTTTGTTTATGCTTTTTCTGGGAATGAAGCTTTGTATAATTTTAATGAAGCTGTCTTTCTCTCATGTTGTCTATATATATAGAGAAGTCTTGGACTAATGCGATTGCGTGTTGTTCAATATCATAATCTAGTGGCGGGCTTCCAAAATAAAATTGTGCTTTGAATTTTCGACTCATTACTTAGTCTGAACATAGATCATCATCTTTGGATCAAATCATTTTAAAGTTGGTAGATAACGAAGAAAATTATATGGCTTCAAGTAGAATTTTGTGGCAATTAGCTGGTCAGATTCTTGTTATTTTGTTTACTAGTTATTACCGTAAACTTTGAACATTTATGGGGCTTCTGACTCTGCCATATATATATAAATATAAATAATGAGTTTACATCCAAATTTTAATCATACACATATGCAAGCATAGCGTACAATCGCTTCTTTGTCATTTCCTTGGTTTCAAAATGAGGAAACATCAGCTTTTACCAGTTCAAATCAAACTTTGATAAGCAACTATACAGTATTGTGGAGAATAGAATATATCGACGATATAATGATCTTAATTTGTTTTGTTCTGAAAAGGAATAAGTAACTGCAATGTAGCAAACGGGCTTAAAGTATTACGGGTCAACCTCAATTTTTTAAAAACTTTTACAAGAGATTTTATTTCATCAACTAGTTATAGAAACGACAAATCAAAAACAGGGCATTGTAATTTTACTTAAAAATAATTATTCACAAGATAAGGTCATCAGGAAAATTAATGCTGAATATTTGAAGCAAATGAACTATATTCATATTCTTAGTAAGTAGGAAAATGTTGAAACAAGGGGCAGAAGCCATTGAGTGTTAACACGCTAGCTCTCAATTAAAATTCACTAAAAAAGCAGGATTTTCCCCCAAAAAATTATATTTAAATTTTATGTATAACATTTCAATAAATACCATGGATATCAATATTTATTCTAATAAGGTTTTCTATAAATTATAAAAATATTTGGTTGAAAAAAATATGCATTTTTGTAATTAGGAATTAATTACTTGAGTTTTCTTAAAATTATATAAACATCTCTTTATTTTAAATAAACTTTGTCTCCTTTTGAAAATTATTAAAAAGAGTAATTTATGCAAAATTTTAAAATGTATATTTGTATGCTAGTTAATTTTTTGTTTTAAAAAATCTACGCACATGTAACTTTATATTTATAATTTATATATATGAAACTGAAATCCAGAAACAAAACGACATCTAGAAACCGAAGAAAATGTGGATGGACTTGACTGATGTTGGCCAGCTAGCCTACCGTGTCTTTGTGTTAGGCAAAAGTTGACAATTAATTTAAGGCTTTGAATTAATATTGTTTTAGGATATATATGGGGTGGTCTCCATTTGTTATGAAAAGTTGAGAACCAGCAGAGAGGACAAGTTTTGCAATTTATTAATCTGAGCAATAAATGTTCATTTATATATAACCACCAACAAAGATTAATGGTTTTAAATTGTATATACTACTTTAATCAACCCGTTCAAAGCATATTATGACAGTAATCTTTGTTATATAGCGTTCCTGTAGTGATCAATAAATTTAACATTCGAAATTGTTTTGCTTTTTTCTTCCTCGATCTCTTGATAACTTCGAATTATTGTTCTATTACCAACTAGTCAATCTATCATTTTTAGGGAGAGAACGAAATTCGTATTGTAAAAAAATAAATCAAGTTAATAATTAAACGCATGCATTACATTACAGAAATTAAGGTTGTCAAACTTATGGTAGTGATGTAAACTCATCTTATAAGCTTATAACAGTTTATTTTAATTTTAAAAAAATAATAGTGTATAATTAAATAATTTAAATATAAAATTAAAATAGTAAAAATTTGATTTAAATATATTTCAAATTAAATCCATCAGCTTTCATAATTTATCTTACTTAATAAAGAATTTTTTTTTTATAAAAAAAATCATATATAAAGCCACTAAATATGATCAAATTCAAAAAGTTAGCCAATTTAAGAATGAGTTAACACAATTTTATAAGTTATAAACAAAAAAAATGGTAACATCAGTGTGTGAACTCACGAGTTTGACTGATTTTGTAACTAGCATAGGTTTAAGAATAACTCAAAACAATTTTGTAGTCTAGAAATGTAAAATCTATAAATTCGAAGAGTCAATTCACGAGTTGAACAATAATGATAGAAATCACATTTTTTACCAAATTCACCAACCATTTATTGGGTTTTTTTTTTTTTTTTACCTTGAACCATTTATTGAAATTAAATTATAAGAGTAATGTATGAATGGGATCCATGTACAGGTAGTCATAGGTAATTTATAGCTGGGAAAAAAGTCATAGTTATTTGATAAGGTCAAAAGTTGGACTCTGTATTGCTTCAGCGTAGCTTCCTTGTCAAGGATTAAATAGAAAGACAAGTCCAAAAGTAATTAGAGAAGGATGATTGCATAAACCAATGAATATATAGTAAGCTGGTAGTGTAGGGAAGCTAGTTTGAAACAAATTACTACCCCTTTTTTCAACCAATAAAAAAATTAATGGGGAACAATATAATGATGATAATATTTACTTGTGGTCATACTATTGAGATTGTAAAAACTCAAATTCAATGTTTATTAAGATGCATACTGTAATTAAGATGCCTTGTGATTATAATTAACATGTTCTGTTATTTTTTCTATTTTTGATCAAGCAAGCATATTATGTCATATGAAGTTATGATGAATTAAGAAATATATGAATGTCCTTTTTTTTTTGGGTCTCACACATACATGTATATATATGATGAGTTTATAGTTCATATATATATTTTATTTAGTGATATTTAGTGATTGTGTTTGCGCGTGACTTATATTGTTGACCATATGATTGTGATTATTTATTTCATCATTTTAATTTTATAATCATGATCAATTGATTATTTGAGTTGTTGATTTACCAACGTCCCTTGATCATAAAAATCAAGGATTATTTCATAAGAAAAATTGGACATAACGCTTGAGCTAATTCATTAATAAAACATGTTCAAAAGATCATGGAGGGAATTTACAATACGACTGATATAGCGCTTTTTCTTTTTCTTTTCTTAATGAGATGTGATAAGTTTTTAATATATTTTTTTGGGTATGATTCTGTTGTCATAGGTCTTTTTAATTAAAAAAATTGATTCTGCTAAAAATTTGTAGCCCTTTTGTTTTATATACCATGCACACTATTTTTTTTTTCCCCTTGTTTTCTCTTTGGCTAACAAATCAACCATATACTATTCATGAGTGGTATGACTCCATATATACCTTTTATATTGTATACATATAAATAAATAGTAATTGAATAATTGAATAATGAGTTAATTTTATCTTCATGCATGTAGTGATTTTTAAAATAATATAAAATAGAATCCAATGGACTTTGATATAATCCGTTAAGACACGAAAGATATAATTCGTTACATAGCTAGCAAATCGTTGAAGTTGGAGTATAGTTTACAGAAACAAGATCTGGAAAGGCAATTTAAAACCTGTTTATTTCAGCATATATAACGAACATAGTTTGAATATTATTATCATCATCTGACTTTCTGAGTAGCTTGGGGCTCATTAATTAATGGACAAATTGGAGAAAAATACCCCACTAAAACTTTTTAAGTGAAAATGACTCATTCATAATTTGAGTTTTTAAGTAAAGAAATTTATACAACCTTTAAACATTTTTTTATTTTTTTTTAAATTTCTTTTTTTAAACTTTATCTTAAAAGTAACTTTTAATTTTAAAACTAGAGAGGATAAAAACAGGCTCTTACATAAGAGTACTAAAATTTACAGAGTATCAATACTTATACAAGTCATTTGGAAATTAATTATTATTTGTTAATTTTACACCAGTAATTGATGTTTAAATCTAGCTATGTGTATTTCTCTCTCTCTCTCTCTCTCTCTCTCTCAACACCTCATTTAATATAAGTAAATTTGAAAAAAGAAAGAAAGATATATTTAATAAGTAAACTGTTATTTCTTAGTTTTGGAGAATTAGTTGAAATAACTTATGTGGATTCGGGGAACACTTTTTTTTTTTTGTGGCCAAAAAATAGTATTTAATTAAAACTAACCCAACGAGATATAAAACCAAAAATAAAAGGTTTGTGAAAAAAATCCAAGTACATAACAATGCAAAAAAATTCTAAAAATAACCTAAATTTAAAATAGGTGAGAAAGAGCCGCCACCACAGCCAAGAATGTAACCTTCATAATCCCTTCATTGGAATCTGCAGGTAGAAAAACATCATAATTGGCAACAAAGATATTTTAAGAAGTGGTTATTCAAAGAACCATCTTAAAGGATCAACTGCTTTTTATCAGCAATAAAGCAATTAGATTGGTTGTTGAAAAGACTCCATGAGAAAACCTCATAGAATAAAAGAACCCAAAAAAAAAAAACATGAAGACAAAAAAGCCATCAACTACACAACGAACCGCACGGTCTCAACCATGATATGCGCTTTGGATTTGCCATTTCTAACAACCCATAATAGCATTTTGAAAGATGGAGCCAACAATATATAATAATGCTATAGTTACCAAATCCCAATGTAGCTGCCAAGTGATATTTGCTACTACTGAGACTCCCAACTTGATTTAGTGCCGCAAAGAAAATCAACACCACTATAAGAAGCCAAAGAAATATGAAAATAATCGAAGATTAATATAAAATACGAACATCTCTACTCCAGCCGAAATCAAGGAGGGAGACACCTAAAAAAACTTGCCCAACTATAAGAGAAGAGCTCCCACCACCCAAGAAGTCGAGAGAAAGGGGAGAGAAACATTTTTATTAAACGAGAATTCTTGATTAACAATATATTTAGAGATTGGAGGAATACTATCTTTTACTCCATTTGCTCCATTTTGTAAGACGTTTCTTTGATTCCATTTTATAAGACATTTATAATTAATTTGTATATATCAATAAGAATAGTTAAAAGTACAAAATTTGTCATAAAATTTAAATAATTTTTATATTATTTTTATTAATTACACTAAGTTCTAACATTATATTTATAATACCCAGACAATTGTTGTTCGGAATATTATAGTATATTAATAGAATAGCTATTTATGATAAATATGGTCTCAAAGTATCAGATAATTAGTCTATTTTCGAAGGAAAATACTTAGAAAATTAAATGAAATTTATTACCAAAATGTGAAAAATGCATTTTAGGGTAATAAAACATTCTAAGAATATGATGATAAATCCTAAAGGGCAGTGAAATAATTATAAAAATTAGGAGGAATATTGTCCTTAATTTAGACAATTTATTAAATTATCTCCTTTGAAAATAGAAGAAAGGGAAATCAAAAAGTATTCTGGGGACTTTATTAGATCTCATGATTTTTAATATTATGCATGGTGCATAAAATACCAATGTCAGTAAAATAGTTGTGAGATAATAATTATTACTAATTAAGAAAATTGTCAACAATTAGTAAGTGATTAATTAGATAATTAATGGCTAATTGTTTAGACATAAGATAAAGAGAAAAAGGTGGAAATTAATTAAAATAAATATATATATATAAATAAAAACGAAATTATGAAGAAAAATAAAGAGAAATTAAAATAGAAATTAAAAAATATCTAAGATATTTTGCAATTAAATAATATTATAATGGTAAAAAGCAAGTAGGATAAATGACTACGGATAGAAATAAAATGCTACCTATAAAACCATGAACTAAGTTTCTAGAGTCAGAGTATATTATAGACAAGCGAATTCTTACCTCGGAGTGGCCTATCTCCGAAGTTATTTCTGTAACCGACAGAGTGATCATGAGATAGAGCCAAAAAGATATTTTGTGGAATTAAGACAGATAGTGGAAGTGAAAACCTATAGAAAATAATTCATAAAATGGAATTCGGGGATAAGTTGGTAAACATATAGACATATTACGAATCAGTGAATTTTTATCCAGAAGTTGACGTCGGCAGACGCAATTTCCGTAGCCAACGGCGTTTGGCCGAAATATTCAGCAGATAACGGAATGTCCTTAATGGGATCAAAAATTTAGATAACCCAAGTATCTTGAAAGAGGAAAAAAAGACCTTCAGAGCCTTGCTTCCGCAATTTTGAGATTTCCCAAAATTACGCGATTAGGACACCAAACAGGTAACTTTATCAGATAAAGGCACATAAATCAAAAGATGATGCAAGCATGATATCACTTTGATGACTCAAGATGATGTCATCATAGAGAGGTGTAAGGCCCAGATTAGCCCATTTCAAAAAGTGTGATCCAACGGTCAGAATCTGACCAGACAAAGTTCAAAGAAATTATGAAAGTGCCATTCATTTTTTCTATAAATAGCCCCTTCATTTCTCTTCATTCTTCACCAATTCACACACAATCCTAGAGAGAAGTTAGAGAGAGAAGCTCTGGAGGAGGAGTAAGAAGTTCATAGCAAAGCTTTGGTAAGTTCTTCGGTCCTTAGTCTTTAGTTTAAGTAGTTCTTTTAGTAGTTATAGTAGAAATGCTAGAATAATCTCTAATCTTTCAAGTTAGCTTAGATATCATGTTTAAGGAATAAATATGATATTTATTTCAAGAATATTTTGGAGGAAGAATTATGTCAAAAATTATGAAAGACTAGAGTCAAAATAGCGAAGCTCTGTCGAAATTCCACTGATTAATCAAACTAGGGGCAAAATGGTAATTTGCACCTAAAATGCCTTTTATGATATTAAATATTCATAACTGTGATATTATCCTTATAGGATATCTGAAATCACGAACCGCTGTTGTACCGCCATCATATCACTGTCAAACGTAATGTTTTTCGACGAAAGTACCAAATATCGTCAACGAAGGTACGGACACGTATTGTAACCTTAACTCTTATGGTGCTCATATACATATATGTGATAGACACGTTCATAAACTGAGGCTCTGCCTAGGGTCGTCAGTTATACATACAGCTTTATACGGGTTATAGTCTTGATAACGCCGTTGAGTTTTCCTAGCGCTGAGGACACGATGGGCCGTCGTGGCACTGGTTATGTGCAGACATGTTGTGGGACTTTACATACTGCTTTGTGCTTATGTTCTGTCAATGTTATGATCATGCATCTGCTGTGAGCTTTTGTATTGATATGCTGTCATGTTATTATGAATATTTGTTGCATATATATTGTTTTATTTGAGCATAAGGTTAACCGTTACCTGAGATCCAAATGGGAATTGGATCTCAACTGTAGCTTCAGGATCGGGAGGACCGAGGGTTGAAGATAAGGGCAAGCGGCCGGTGTAGGATTCAAGGAGTTTTTATGTTTCTAGTTGTGTGTTTACTTTCGTTTGAATATTAGATGACTGTATAAGTACAATTACACTACGGTTATATATCTTTAAGGTTCAGTTACTCGCTTTCCAAAATGCTCCACTCTGATTATCGTTTTAAAAAAAAATTCCGCTGTTTTAAATGGGATGTTACAATATTATCTATACTCCCACTACTTTTATTAAATATGAACACATGAGGGAAAAAATATATTTAATACTCACTAAAACTATAAAAATATCTTATTAAAAGAACAAATAAAACATCTTATTGATCGAATAGAATGGATGGAGTATATAATGCGACACGTACCTCTTTTTTGTCAACATCATCAGCTCATTTTAGTTATTTCTAATGATTTCAGTTTATAACCATGAAATTGAATTAGATTTATCTTCTATATCAATTTACTTATTATCTGTGCTTTTATTTAAAACCTTGAAATTTAGTGCGACGAAAGAAAAAAAAACCATATGATTCTTAATGGTTGTGGTTTAAGTCAATATTTTTCTAATGATTGTTTATAATTATTGTAATGATTAGTTTAATTAAGATCAATATAATAACTATGATTTTAACTCATATGATATGGACTATGAGTACTAGTTAAATAGATCGAACTAAATTTTTATTGATTTTTTTTCCTAACATGACTCACATGAATATGACAACTATTACTGATTTTTTATCCACATAAGCTGTAAACCAAGAAGATAGATAAGTTTATTTATTTATTTATTTTTTAAAAAGTACTCTATATTGTTTGCAAATTAAAATTTCCGTCTAGAAACCGAAGAAATGACATGGCGTGTTGGACTTTTGCCCATAAACCTGCTCCTGTCAGTAATAAGCTAAGCAATAAATACGTCGTTATTTGATCATATGAAGGATTTAATTTCGAAAGAGATTTGTTTATATTTCATGGGAAATAAAGAAGAACCTTAATTAATCCTATTTTTTATTATTTTAAAACGATGTAATATGCCCATGTTCTATTTAAAGATCAATTGGGTCCTATCAAAATAATTCACTTGATAAAAAACGATTAGCATCGTTATAATATGGACGGTGATGTATGTGGACTCTGGGGATCCGTGTGCGTGTGGGCAATAGCTTTGAATTTTATATTAATTTGATTATTCAAACAAGTCGGTGAATAATAGTTCTCCATAATAGGACAATATCCATTATACTATTAATTAATAATGTCTCATTGCGAAAAAAAAACTATTGTTAGTGTTTCGTGTCCACGTGTGGTTTCTTTCGGAGTTGACTTCTCTCTTATACCAATTGCCATCATTTTTTTTTCCTATTTTTTAGATTAATCTCAACGGCTTAAATTTATTATATTATAAAATATTATTATAAAAAAAATGATGGTAAATTTAGATCGTTGAGATTTTAATTAGAAAAGAAAAAAGAATGTGAAAAGTAAAGAAAGAAAGTCAAGTCTGTTTATTACCAGGGGTGTTGATATTCGTTGAGTTGAATTTGTTTACTGAAAAGGTATTTTGGATGATCGGAAAAAGAAGTTCATATTCCATATTCTTTCAAAATTCTTAACATTAAGTTAAAAAATTATCAAATTTAAATTAGGAAGAATCCCAATCTAAATTTAGGCCTTTACTTTTAATAAATCGTTAAATAGGCCGATAGACCTTATTAGGGATTTGAAATATTGTTAAATGACCAAAATGCCCCTATATAATTAAAAAGAAAAATTGAAAGATGTAAGCTTGATTTTGGTTTTGATTATTTCAGCAAGATTTAATTTAAATTTTCTCTTTATTTTCAGTTTATTTTTTTATATGTTTTTTTTTCATCCAATATTTTTTTTAATATAATTTTTCATGCAATCTTTGCCGCAGAATGAAATTCTTAGAATTATTTTTAAACACGATCATTGATATATGACGATCCTATTCCATTTCACATCTACTCTGCGGGACCCCGGAGAACGTGGGACGCAAGAAGGATGAGAAAATACACAAAAGGATATAAAATACGCTTTTTGTATCAAATAGAAAACACATATTCAAGAGATAAAATTTGATGTTATAAATTGGGATATTGCAATTGACACCAGTAGGATCCATGGATTCAATTCATCATTCCACTGCATCTTTTGAAAAAAAAAAAAAAAAAAAGAGGAGTAAATTCATAAATTAACTGGAGCAATTACCAATAAGTTGAAAAAAAAGATGGAGGGCTTACCTAGACTTAATTAAATCTAAACTAAAACCTAAATTAAATATAGCTGAAATAATGAAAACCAAAATTAAGCCTACATCTTTCAATTTCCCTTTTTAACAATAGAGAGGCATCATAGTCTTTTAACAACATTCAAAAATTTCTAATAAGGCATCTTGACCTAATCACGAATTTCTTAAAAGTATAGGCCTAAATTTTGATTTTGATATTCCATCTATATTTAATTGGGATTCTTCCTTTAAATTATTCATCCGCATTTAATTTGTAGAGGACTTATCAACGGCCCGCTAGTTAGTCCAGCAGCATATAAGGAAGAAACAGATAAACCTATTTATTGAATTTTTATTTATTTTGGAAATCTCGGATTAATTGTAATTATATCCATTTTTGTGTGGATGTTCATATATTCGAACTTCCTAATTAGCTTTGTTGTTTTCAAGTTCTACACGTTCTTGTGATGCTAGCTAATATCCTGTTTAGACTGTTATAATTATATAGGGTTTACTTGTGTCCAAAGAAATTTCAGATAACCTTTTTGACTAATGAATTAAAGTAATCTGATTAACAGATAACCAATTTTTGTGCTTTCATTACATAAGCATGAAATAGTTTCTTTTACATGATATATGTGTGTATATGTGTGTGTGTATGCATCATAAATTTTATAATAAAATATTCTAACATCCTTTCTGCGTTTTACCTTAATTATACAAACATCCCCTTTATTTTAAAAACACACACGTATATAAATCCAAACCGTTAACTCGGTTAATAATATTCTTAAAAGATTCTAGAGATATATTCTTAATTAAAATTTATATAATAAATAGAAATGATTTACTAATTTACCTTAAATAATAATTCCAAATTTTAATTGATAGCTTGTAAATATCACAAGCTTTTAAGAATGTGAATATTTTTTTTTCATTTTCTAGAAAAGATATGAAATTATAAATTTAAATGACTTATACAATTTCTCAAACCAATATAGGCTATTATATTTCATAGTAAAAAAAATGTGTTTGATATAATTTTTAGTCATTTAGAAAACTAAAAATAAATCAAATTCAATATGGTGAAAAATTAAAATTATAAATTTAGAATCAAAAAAATTATAAATTTTTGACATATTAGAAATTTAAAAAATCTATTAGAATTAAAATTTATGGTATAAGTTTTTTTGGCCCATATGTGTGTGTGTGTGTTTAAATAATTATAATGTTAAAGAGGGGAATTTTGGTAAAACAAAAGGTAAAACAAAAGTCTAAAAGTCAAACTTAATGGTCAACTAATGGTTTAAGTAGATGAAAATTTAGTTCAAAATATAAGGGAGGTTTATGTAATATACATTTTAATTTTAAGGTAGGTCTATATGGATTTTCAAAACAGAAAGGAGGCCTTTGTAATTATGGTAAAACAGAGAGGTAGTTATGGTCCATTTGGATCAAAGAATATATAAGAATGGAAATGTAAAGAATGGAATGGAACAGAAAATATTTTACCTCAATGCATTTGGTTCACACTAGAAAAGAAAATGAGTTGATAGGAAAATTTTTCCTTGGTTAGAAGAAAATGAGGTAGGAAAATGAGGTGAAATACCATTTTACCCTTAAAATAAAATATGATTTTTAATCACATGAACTGTATTCTCAGGTGTGCATTTCAAGTGTGCAGTGTGCACACCCAAAGTGCAAAATTCACGTGCCTTTTGAAGCATACTAGAGTGTAGATTTTCAGCACTAAAGTGTGAAGCATTTTAGCTCCTCTGTTTGCCCCTGTTTCACATTCAACTTGTACAATGTTCAATAATTTGATCATACCTCTCAAACCACATTTGATTAAGGTGAAACTTATTTCATATTAAACTAGACTCTCAATGCGTTAAATAGACACCAAAATCAAGCTCAAAAGAGTTCATATTAAAGAAATATGCTATTTTAAAGTTGCCATTGGAATTCACGTCCTATATCAGATACAGGTTTAGTAATTTGGATGTAACGCACAAAATATACATCCAATTAAACTGAAACTTATGATATATGAAACTAGACTTAAGGAGCTTTTTGAGGATAGGTCATTTGTCAAATTTAAAGTTATATTGAAGATGTTATACCTATTAGAAATTGACCAAAAACACTTGAGTGCCATTTTTCAATTTTAACTTTGCTACGGTGATTTAAACGTGTACTTTTTATCACACTTGAGTGCATATTTTTAGCACTCAAGCGTGACAATATGCACTCGAGTGTTAGCAACTCCCAACATACAATGAATGTCATTTGCCCACATTCACCGCTTTGTACTAACAGAGAGAAAAGGGAGGGAGGGAGAGATGGGAGTGGTGATGATCGAGGGCACGACGGTGAGGGACTTTGTTAGCTACAAAGAATAGTTCATCAAGAGCGTGAAGGAGGAGTTTGAGACACTGGATCTCAACAATGACGGTGTTTTGTCGAGAGGGGAGCTGCGGAAGGCGTTTGAGTCCATGAGGCTAATGAAGACCTAGTTTAGCATTGACATGGCCACTCCGCTGGAGTAGCGCTCACCCAACTCTACAACTTCAATAAGTTCGATGTCAATGGCAGTAGCACCATCTATTAGGCCGAGTTCAAGTTCGATATGAAGAATATCCTGCTAGCAATCGCTAATGGTGCCGGCTCTTTTCCCATCCAGATGGTTTTCAAAGACGATAATCAGAGTTTCCTTTAGGAAGTCGCATTTCAGCTTGGTTCTTCTACTCAATGATAAGGGTGGACACAAGCGGGGGGCTAGCCCCCCCCCCCCCCAAAACCCCCCTTTTGTTTTTTAAAAAATGTTGTTGTTGGTGATGATTCCGTGAGGCTCTTGAATGATATGTGTATATTGTATATTACAGAAATTATCACTTCATTTTGGTGATTAGGCTTTCTGTATCATTTTGATAATTAACGTGTGTATAAATGACCAAATATTGATTTCAATCATCAGATCATTATTCCCTTTTTTCCTCTTTATCTAATAACTGCCTTGAACATATAAATTAATTGCATATTTTTTTTAGTGGTTTGATATTAATCATATTTTTAAAAAGATATCGATCATGAAATAATTCATGCTCTTTGTATGTGATTATTATGTGGAATAGTGCTACCATTGATACTTATTTTAAGAGAAAAAATAATAAGTTTTGCCCTCGTCTACTTTTAATGTCGAATAGTCATATAATGAGACTCATTCTTCATAGTCTCATAAAATTGCAAGAATTAACTAGTAGATTCAATGATAATATTGTTGAATTCTTACTTTGAGCATGACTTTAGATCTAAGAAATAGGTTCAAGTCATTTAATAGTGATGATATTGATAAAATTGTTGATAATTTTTATTCTAGAGATTTCAAAGAATAGAAAAAATTGCATTGAAAGATAGAGTTACAACAAATCTAGCATGACATTCTTAAACATCTATATTTGATTGATTTATCAACTATATCTGAATTATATCAAGGGCTAGCAAGAACTAGAAAGCCTATCATTTATCCTCTTATTGATAGAGTAATTAGACTTATATATACTCACTCTTCCAATTTATATAACAACTACTGAAAGATATTTCTCTATTATGAAGATAATCAAGAACAAACTTCAAAATAGAATGGAAGACCAATTTCTTAATGATTCTTTAAAAAACAAAAAATTGAGCTTTAGTACGGATTTAATTATAGATAAGTTTAACAATATGAAAATACGTAAAGCATGAGTCAAGTGAGATAATATTAATTTTTGTAATAAATTTCTTTCATTTTTTTGTATATTAGGTCCGTATTGTATTTTAAGTAATTTTATTTTCACCCCCCATGCGATTATTAAAATTTCTAGGTCCGCCACTGCTTAAAGGAGAATTTGGGTCTTTGGTGGTTTTTCTAAAGCATTAGAAAATGGGTTCCCATCATTTTTTGTCAAAACCCATTTTCATTCATCCAGTTGAAAATTGGCTGAGATGGGAAAATGTTGTCAGACAGAATTTTAATCCAAACGCCCGATGCCATTGGAAATCCCCATTTTCCTATTTCGTGATGCCATTTTTTGCGATCCAAACTGGCCCTTGGAGTATTTTACCCTAAATTTTAAAGGACCTAAATTTGCCAAACTATTTTGTAGAATAAATTTAAAAATTTTAGTGATATTTGAAGAAATCTTAAAAAAATTGAAACATTTCAGTTATAAATTAAACTTCAGCTGTACTTGTTGGCACGTGATTCATTAATACCATTTAGTACATGCATGAAGACTCTCAAGATTAAATTTAAACATTCTGAATCATTAAACCTTAAAAGGAAGATTGAATAAGGTGGCAATTGGCCGGGCTTCGTAATGATTGCCACTAATTGTGGTGAAATTTGTCTCACCATGCCAACTAATAAAATTGCAATATTCCACACAGTGATGATTGTACATTCAATCCATTCTGACAATATTTACATTAAACCTTAAAAGGAAGATTGAATAAGGTGGCTTAGCCAGGCTCCATAATGATTGCCACTAATCATGGTAGCTTCTAATTCCGGTTAAAAAGAAGAAAAGAAAATTTTCAAATCATGAGGCAATTATATTAAATTTGCTCTTTACAAACACACGGGCAAAATTAAACCCAGTCCTTTGTCTTTTGATTTTGGGAAACCTTTAGTTTGTTCTTCTTTTTTTTTTTTTCTCTTAACAAAAAAGTAACTGCTGGAAATCCATTTGGTGCAAAATGACATTCTGAGATATCTATGTCCGACTTAAAATTAATAAAAGTTTTTACCGGCTTTAATCTTTTATTTGTTATTAAAAAAAAGTTGTCTGGTACACACACACACATATATATAGGGTCTTGCGGGGTAGTTAATAAATCAGTAGTACTAATAGTTTATAATCCTTAAGGTGAATGATCATGTTGAAATTTTAGAAAGGCACGACAGCAACCTAATTGCTAATTGCTTACTCATCTCATACGAGTGTATATATAAAAGTTATGAGAAATGCTCGTTCCAGTTTTTAATATAAGACTCTATTAATTTTTTTATAAAAATTATGAAATCTAAATAAATTAGTTAATCAATTCATATATTATGTATCATTTGATTATATATATTAATTTTATAAGCTAGATAAATTGGTTTGAAGGTGAGACCATGCCTTCATAGCATAGTAAAGTGTAGCGCAATATCCGCAATATCTAATATGAGAATATATTAAAAAAAATAGATAAATATATATACTTTAAAGTAATTTATTTAATTTCCTTAATCTCTAAAAAAAAAAAATCAACTGGATCATATATTAAAAACCAGAAGTAATAATTGCAAAGAAGCAAGTGTATATATGGTAGCATCAAGAGATAAATTGGGGTTACAATTAAACTTAGGAAGAATGAGTCCCTTAGTTACACAAGAAAGAAGGAAAAGGAGAAGGAATAAAGTTGAAATGTTTTGGCCAATGGCCTTATAGCCCAGAGATATGTACTCTCTCCTATAAATGGGAGCTCTCGGATTCAATATCACTTATAACCTCATGTCATGTCGTTAGCCAAAAAAAAAAAGAAAAAGAAAAAAAAAAAGAGTTGACATGCATGTTTGGTGCCTATTTTGAGAAAGCACGAGAGGCTGAACTAGCCAAACAAACAATTATGTAAAACCATCTTAAATATAATATCAATCAAAGAACTAACGGTTCAATGAGAGGCCCACTTGTTATAAACATATGTTTGTCCACTTCAAGTGGACAATCGAGCCAGTGAGGCCCACTAACAAGCCCAGTAAGACTCGTACAAAACCGTGGGCCGTTCTGGTATCGTTGAAGCAGGGCAACACAGGCATCAAAGGAGGAGTTGCAATATGAGAGGCCCCCTTGTAAACGACAATCCCTCTAGTTGTCGTATCGTTGTACCTTATACCCACTACGCTTATGTACGGGTTACAGGGTTAGGAGGACACCGGTGGTTTGGCCGGGGGCGATATTGACAAAGTCAGTAACATAAGGAGTTGGTGTATCCGGCATCGATCACGACAACTGTGAACTTGTGGTTGGCCACCTCGAAGAACATTTTCACTAATGAGATTAGTGTAGATTATGCGCGTAACAAGGATGTCTTCCTTTGCTCCACCTTCAACTTGAAAATAGCTGCATATATTATGAGCATTATGCATGTGTTATATAACTTTTTATGCTAGAAACTGTACGGTGGAACAAGAAAAGATTTGAAACCTGGAAATTAATGAATCACAAGATGAAAAGATATATGTATATGTTGGTAAGGAAGATGACATACGAGATTGAGGGCAATTATAGAGATCACCAGCCAGGCATGCCGTTGATTGTAAAAGCAACCGATATAGGAACAATAATGTTACTGGTTAATTGAGTTTGGAAGAAATTTTGGTTTAGTTCAGATTTCCACCACTCACCTGCAATATAATTACCAATGCTGAGCTTTTTATTCTCTTGAAAATCAATGAATAGGTTGATTACTAGCACGACAAAGGGAAAAGAAATGATAGACTAGATATATATAGTAATTAGAGGTGAAAACAGGTTAGGCCAAGCTTCATCCTTAACAGGTCAGGCCTGTTCTGTAACAAACTGTCCTGAGCCTGGCCTGTGACCTGTTACAGGCTTATTTTTTTGCCTGAGCTTGGCCTGTATACAAGCCTGTGGCCTGTTAAGGCCTTTTTTTATTTTTTATTTTATTTAATCAAGTTAACAGGCCACAGACCGAAAACAGACCTACTTTAAACAGGCTAAAAACAAGTTAAAATTACATAAATTAATACTAATAATATAAATAATAGGCCACAGGCTGAAAATAAATCTACTTTAAACAAGCTAAAAACAGGCTACAATTACATAAATTAATACTAATAATATAAACAGGCCAGCCTGACAGGCCTAAAAGGCCTCTTATCAGGCCTGAGCCTGGCTTGTTAAGTGAAAACAGGCCTCATAAGATGCCTTGGCCTGGCATGTAACACCTCATTTTATAAACGTTTCCATAGTGTTTCTGATCAGAGTTGAGCGTTGAAAATATTTTTTTTCCAAAATAAAGAGTAACTGAATAACATTGTCTGTGGTGTATCTAGTTGAACATTCAACAGTACATTCATCCGAGTGCTTAATACACCTAAGTACATATCAAAATAATAACGTCTTCGCTTGGTTCTTATGCCGACTCCTTACCCTTGTCCTTGATTCTGATTCCCTGGGATCCTAAAGCTAAGGCAGGAGCTGAGGTTCAATACCCATTGAACCTCAGGTAACAGTTAACCTCATGCTTATGTAAATAGTATATGACAGGTATCACATAACAAGAACACAATCACAATTTCAAATTCTTAACAACATGTAAGGCAATAACAAAACACAGCAACTGCAATATGTATGTTATCCCAGTCTGCACTATTCACTAGTGCCACGATGGCCTATCGTGTCCTCAGCGCTAGGAAAACTTAACGGCGTTATCATGACCATAACTCGTATTCAATTCAATGTTTAAAGAGCAAATTTCAAAACAGGGTCTTAGCATGTGAGTACAACTATCATATATAAACACATCCTAAGCATAAGAGTTAAGGTTACAATACGCGTCCGTACCTTTGTTGACGAGTTTTAGTACGTTTTGTCGGTCAGAATGCGATCACAGTTATCCTATAACGGTAATATCGCCTCTATTAATTCCCAAATATTATTCCAAGAGATATCTTGGCCACAAATGATAATTTTACCCTTGGTGAATTTATTTTTAATTATTCCCACAAAATTTCGGAAAAACGCTGGTTCAGCATTTCTGGGCAAAATTTGGTCTAACTTTGAAAAATTATAACTAATTCTAGAAAAATCGAAATGAGGATTCGTAAAATTTCCCGGAATCCTTGGGATCTCTACTTTCGAGGAAAAATACTGGAACTTACCCAGAATTCAAGAACAATTCCCAGTTTTAAAGTTTCAAACCTCTGCCCAGAATTTTCCCCAGAAAACGTGGCTTATCTTCAGAAATTTTTATCTCTTTGCACAAAACTTCAAATAACACACTCTGGGTATATTTGGTAAACCCTATATGTCTATTTTAACTATGAATTTATTCAGAATTTTAGAACCTCATTTTCTTCATAAAATACTAGTGTTTTTGCTACTGGCTCCTGAAATCGTTAACCGATAAAATTTCGCTAGAGCTTCGCTATTTTGATCATAATCTTCCAAAAATTTTTGCCATACTTCCTCTTCATCATTTTTTTGAAACAAAGGCAATGGAAATCATAAAAACATGAGAATAACATTATAATTGGAAGATTAAAAATCAAAATAACATTTCTTAACATTTATACTAAAACTACATAAACTAAGAACAAGAACTATGGAGAACCTTGCTTCTTGTTCTTGAAGCCCCTCCACTCACTCCCTCACTCTCTAAATTTCAGTTTCTTGCTTGTGAATTGGTGAGGAATTATGAAGCATGAAACCTCTATTTATAGCAAAACAATGGTTAACTTAATAAAGAAGTCTTAATCTTACCCCTACACCTCAAAAGAAACCGCCACCTCTCCCCCTTCTTTGTAGATTTTTGCTTCATCTCTTAGTTACTCGAAATGTTAATTTAGTTAGGTGTAAGTTGGTATTTTTATTCAAGATCTAACTTTATTTTACAACTCTTCATTTTATGACTTAATTAATGGTTCTCCGAAACTTCCTGAACCACTTAAGTATGAATCCCAAAAGTATATAAAAATGACTTTGGGAATAGCCAAGTTCAAGCCCATAATTTACTGGTTTCAAATATCTACTTATATTTAATACTTAGTTCAAATATTTCAAGATATAATTTAATTTTTATGAGTTCTCATTTACTTGTATCTGCTTAAATAATAAACTTGCCACTTAAGTTTTACTTTGGATTTCAATCCATTATTCACCTTGGTTTAATCTTGAGTATTTCTACTACACACACACACACACACAACTCTTACACACACACACACACCTACACGCCACCCCCTCCCCCCTTCTTCTCTCTTCTTTATCCTCTTCCAATTCATTAAACTCAAAGCCTCTGAAGTCTTTATAAGTACACTTATCTTCTTCTAGACTTTAATGGCCATTTATCATTTAATTAGCCCATGTATTTGTATATTTATTTAAAACAATTTCCTCTTCTTTGTTGCCCAAGCTAAAAACCGTCCCTTCCTCTTCATCCTTTTGATTTTCAATTTATGTTTTAATGTTCTCACAAACTCAAGAAGAAAAATCTCTCATTGGTCCAATTACTTTCACAAGTATTTAGGATTAAGGGTTAATATAATTTGGTTCTTCCATTTATTTGTGTAATTTATTTATCCCTCATTAAAAAGGAATTTTCGCCCCTTAGTGAGAAATTAGGAATAATTAGTTAAATCCTGATTTTAATCTCTAACATAGTGTTTTATATGGTAACAAGTTGAATTAGTTTTTAGACTCTTAGATTCTAGGGAAAATTGCCTATGAATAAAAATAAATACAATACCAAAATTTGAGACTACATATTCACCTATTTAAAATAGGTATTATTTATGGAAATATGATATTTAAGATAGATAATTATCCGAGTATTACATGACCTTTTAACCTGACAGGTCAGGCTGGCCAGGCTTTTAATAGGTCAGGCCACAGGCCCTTGATAGGTCCTTGATCTTTTTCCACCCCTAATAGTAATAAAGAAAGGGAGAATTAGACTTTTTGTCCATATATATAGTTTTGACTCAATTGGTTTTAACTGAGTCACTTAATTTTAATTTTAACATGATGCAACTAATTCTATAATTTAACCGTTTAAAAGATAATTAGTCCCTATATTTTAGAAAAAGAATTACATATTTCAGGCAAAAGTTCGCTTTTGGTCTCTAAAAAAAACACACACACACACCGGATCAGGTACCAAAATACCAACGGAAAAATGGATGTTAGATATTACATATGGAATTCTGTCGGTATAATTTCCAACGCTTTTTCAAACGGACTTCCGTCAATAATTCAGTCGAAAATAGAAAATTGCCGATGGAAATCTCCGACAGAAGAATTCCGTCAAAAATTTCCACCAGAATTTCGTATGAGATTACTGACGGAATTAATAAAACATTGTCATACATACATACACAGGCGTGTATGGAAGAAGAAGATTACTAATGAATGGTAATGTTATGAGGAGAAGAGTTGAAGACGTGAATGACCAAAGTGTCATTCTCTGGTACGTCAATTATGGGACCAGGAACCATTCCATTAACTGTTGTTATAGTTTGTGTCTTGCATAGATGAGTCACATTCAAATTCTTCACCTGCATTCATGCATTCAAATCATATTATTGTGGAATGACGAACAAATTCTAGTCTTGAAGTTTTGAGTTAAGATGCGGGGTCCTCCACTCTTCACTTGCTAAAAATACTTTTATGTTCTACTTTCTTAGCCTCTTCAAATTTCAAGATATTTCTTTTATTTTCCAATAATTATCTTATGTGAAACATCTCGTCATTATCACTAAATGATTTTCGCACTACAGACAATTTCATAATTATGTTTGTATATAGTTTTCAGAATTGGTTGTTTGCGCAATGCAGATTTCTAATTTGAGACTCAAGTGTATGGAAGGAAAAGCCAAATTTAAGTATCATTTTTATTTTTATAAAAATAATATAACATGGCATAATATATGTTTAAGTGTAACGGGTACATCTTTGTCAGAATACTTATTCAGCTGAATCTTGTCTGAGCTAGCAAATTTACTGAAATGATCACATCAACCAATGAAAACAAACATTAAATAAAACAAAATCCCAAAACGCGTTTTGTGAAGGCATTTATATATCAGCCACATGAAACTGCTTATTATATTTAAAGAATTTGTTTGTTTGTTTATTATAACAACCATGCATGGATTATTGACTAATTGAGGTTTGAGAGTCCTTTTTGTGTCTCAAATAATGGGTAAACGTTAAATTGCAATTCCTTTTTTTTTTTCAAGGTTTAAATACAAATTTTAAATATTGAATCTTTTTTGTTGTCATTAACAGTATTAATTGTTATAGCAGTTGACATTATGTCTTAGTTTATCCAATATCGAACCAATGATACATGGTCACGACTTGCCTTTGCTAAATGTAAAAGGCTAAAGGAAGTACGAAATCTCAAGAGTACTATGAAATAAGTGGTTTGAAACCAAAAAGTGTGAAGATTAAAACTGATTTGGACCTGCTGATTTATATTTCTAAGTGCTGAATCGCTGTTGTAGATGTTTGAACTAGTCTGTTTTAGTACTTGTGAGTTCAAACTTGAAGCTGAAAAAATTGATTTCTAATTTCTGTTTGATACTTGCCATACTTAGTAGTATCTTAAATGCATAAATCATGTTAGAAGTATTAAAATGGTGATTCAAGCATTGCTCTTTAATCTGAAAAGTTTTCTGCTTCAAATGGGTTGCTGTTTCGAGATGTTGGTTTCATGTATCTCCAAAAAGTATGCATAAGAATGTCTAATTGTTAAAAACATTATATATTGGTCTTTGTTAAGTGCTCAAATACTAAATAGATTCAATGGTATGAGTGCTATACATGTTGATGCTTGAATATGGTTGATGAGTTCAAAATTTTAGAAGCTAGAACTGATACGAAGCTTATAGTTTGACACTTTTAAATGTGAAGCAATGGTTTTAAGTTAATAGGCTATCCACATAAAGTGTCTAGAGGCCTCAATGTCATGGTTGATAATAAAAGGATTGAATTTCATCCATGCTTTTCTTTTTACCATGTTTCAAACAGCCCCATTACTATAAGAGAGAATTGAAGTTTAAGAAAAGAAAGAAGTTGAGTTAAATAAAAAGTGAGAGTTTGGGGGCCTGCGAAAGATTGATTATGCAATTAAAATGAGTCAAATTGTGTGTATTAATCTGCTTTATATACATATAAAGTTATAGGTTTTGATATATGCCCCAGTTCACCAAGGAGGCACAAAGAAAGAAACCAAGAAAGAGGGAACCATTAGAGAAGAGAAAGCTAGAAGCAGCATATATAATCACTATTTCTTATGTTTTGCATTTATTGCATGTTTATTTGTACCATAGTTGTTGTTGTTAACCACGAGAACAAGTAAATCCCTTACTATCAGTTTGTTACTCAGATCAGTTCAATCGTGCAACTGATATATATATATATATATATATATATATATATATATATATATATATATATATATTATTGAGATTCTTCTAAATCTCACCTCTTTCTTCCATGTACGGACAAACTAAGGAAACTTTGTGGAGAAATAGCTAAGGTGGAGGCCACACGAGTCACTGGTCTAAAAAAGGGCTTTTAGACTTTCACATTGAGACCAAATATAGAGGATCGGTAGTTTTATAAATATAAAGAACTTTTCATATTGGCTCTTTTAATATGAAGTGTAAAAGATATTATTTAAACCGGTTTTCAAACAAGTCTAAAAAGTTTTTAAAAAATATCAATTACTTTTAAGACCGGTTGTCTTGTTTAATTGGTCTAAAAAATGAAACTTTTAAGACCAATTGATAACAATAACCAATCTAAAAGATGAAAAATAAAAAAAAAATATATTTATTACTTTGAAGACTGATTTTTACTAATAACCGGTCTAAAAGATGAATTTTCTCTTTTAGCATGACGAAAAATTGAATTTCACTCTCTGAACCTGCAACCCTACTTGCCGCACTCTATCTCCGTTCATGACCAACTGTTGTGAAGAGATGGGGCAGCCGTTGCGACAATTAGATTAGTGAAGAGGAATAGTAGTCATTCTCAATTTTCTTACTCTAATAGATAGATATAATTCCTTACCACGTTAGTGGTTTTCTCCTATTTCCATTTATCATTTTGAAATTTATGTTTGTGTTTTTGTATGAGGTTTCAATTTTAGCTTGAGTGATTAGGTTTCATTTCCTTGTAATCAAATCCAGTGCGAATTTTATTACGCCCTTACCGGCCTTGCCTCTCGAGTGGCGGATAAAGGGTTTCCCTCTTATTAGTTACCTTACCTTGATTAATTACCACTTATCAACACATATCAAAGTTATTCGCAGCAGAGCATGCGATCAGTTTGGACGACTACTATACACTGGCAGAAGTATAAATAGTGCACAAAATAAATTCCCTGAAAGGTTAAGTTACAGTCATCCAAAGTATAATTACGGCTGGTAAGTAAAATATACAGACATCCAGCAATATATGTGTGTGTGTGTGTGTGTGTGTGTAGTATAAAATGAGATAGGCATCCCCTATTTCTTCCGCCTGCAACTCCATGCCCTTACCTCTTCTCCTAATAAGCTCAGGTAAAATAACTTGTATCTTTCAATCAATCTGGGATTCAAAGTTGAATCCCAAAGTAACTATCAAACTCATATATGAGGTGTATACAATGCATGTATGCAATCATAACAGGGAAAACTACAATAATGTAACATATACCACAACATTCAGTATCACACGCAGTAACATATTAGAACATATCACACAATGTAATAATCACTACGAGAGGACCCAGTTCCCATAACGCTTGACAGGCTATCAAAGTAACCCCGGTTCTGCAGCTGAGAAAAACAATTGTAGCCAGTCCTCAAACTCCAAGTTACACTGAATGCATCGTCGGCCCTGCAGCGACCCAGAGACACACAATCCACTAGGCCCCACAACCCGATCATAAAACACTAGACAGGAGGTAACCCCGGTTCCACAATCATGGAAAACAAACATACAAAGACCACACCAAGTATATAAGTAAGCAGTTGCTACTACTACCTGATAGCTGAGCGATAAATATAAAATTTGTTGAGGTTGGCATTATTCCGAATATATGCCTACCCCAATACAAAGCAAATACAATCCATTTTATTCACTTATACAAATTCTTTTCTTCATTTTCCTTACCTATTCCCATACAAAATTTTGTTCTAACACTTTTAAGCTATCAAAATCACCAAAATAAAATCAGACCATCATGTTCTAGCTATTGGCTAAACTTTTCTTATTCTTTTGTAAAATTACAGAAGTTAGAGGAAAGGACTTACTTGCTCAAAGTTCTAACTTCTTTTGCTGCTACTTCTTGGATTCCTTTGTGATTATAGCTAGAACTTCAATAATGTCATGCAAGATCACTTAACTAATTAAAAACTTGAGCATATTTTTATGAATCTAAAGAAAGTAGAATAAATCTTATAACTTCCTTACCTCTTCTTCTTTGGAAGCTCTTCTTACTTGTGATTCTCCCAACTCTCTTCTTTCTCCTTTCTATTGTATATATGTGGTGCCTCTTGTTGCTAAAATGAGGGAGATGAAGTCCTATTTATAGGGGTCTTCATCCACAAAATATCTCCTTGTGATTTACCAACTTGTTGCTCATGAAGTTTCTAGGCTCCTCTTGATTTTCCTAGAAAAATCTGATTCTTTTTTCTCTTCCTCCTCCCCCTTCACGCCATATGTCCCCCTTTTTGACTCAAAATGCCTTCTATCATATGCCTGCTTGTGGTTAAAATAGCTTACTTAATTAAGAAGATGATTAGGTGTAATATCCTAATTTTTATAATACATTTAAATATATATAATACCTATTGAAAATAGGTGAATATGAGGTCTCAAACACCTTGTATTGAATTTATTAGGACAATGTCTCCTAAGAATAAATAATTTACAAATAGGTCCCTAAAATATTTATGGGTTATAAAATATCCTGAGAAAATTATGATAAAATCCTAAGAGGCAACTAAATATTTATTAAAAATTGGAAAGTATGTTGTCTCTAATTTAGGTAATTTATGAGATTATTTTCCTTGGAAAATAATGAAGCAAAATTAAATATCATTTTGGGGGAACATAAATTGCCCCATGATTTTTAATATTTTGCATAATGCATAAATTATCAATTTCAGTAAAATAGTTGTGAGATAATAATTATTACTAATTAAGAAAATTGTCAACAATTAGTAAGTGATTAATTAGATAATTAATGGCTAATTGTTTAGACATAAGATAAAGAGAAAAAGGTGAAAATTACTTAAAATAAATATATATATATAAATAAAAACGAAAATTAGAAGAAAAATAAAGAAAAATGAAATGAAAATTAAGAAATTAATATCTAGATATTTACATTAAAATAATAATATAATTAAGACATGTGGTAATTAAATAATATTATAATAGTAAAAATGTGAACAGGATAAATGACCACGGATAGAAATAAAATCCTACCTAGAAAACCGTGAACTAGGTTTCTTGAGTCAGAGCATATTACGGACGAGTGAAATTTTATCCCGAGATAGCCGGTCTCCGAATTCATTTCTGTAACCGAAAGAGCAATTTGGAGATCCGGATAGGAAGATATTTTGAAGAAATTAAGCAGATAATCAAAATAGGAGCTCTTAGAAAGTCAGACCGTTGTGGCAATACGGGCATAAGTAGGGAAAAACCAGAGCATATTATTGGTCAGTGGATTTTTATCCAGAAGCTAGTACCGGCCAAAATTGTTTCTGGAATCGGACACGAAAACCGAGGATTTTCAGCTGACAACGGAATGTCCCTAACAGGATCAGAAATCCAGTTAAAATATGACATTTGAAAGAGGAAGTAAAAAGCTTCAGCATGTCATTCTCGGAATTTTGAGATTTTACGGAATTACGCGAACCGGACACCGAACCCAGGATTTCATCTGATAAAGCAAGATGACACAGGCAAGATGAGGTCATCATCCTTTGTCTCTTTATGGATGATGAGGTCGGCCTAATAGGTGTATGGCCAAGATCATTCCACCTAGCAAAAGTGCGATCCAACGGTCAGAATTCGACCAGACAAAGTTCAGCGAAATTACGAAAATGCCATCCAACTTTTCTATAAATACCTCTTCATTCTTCACCATTCTTCACACCATTTCCTCTTGAGAAGGCCGAAAATATTGAGAGAGAAGGAAGAAGAAGGAGTCCGGGGAATTTCGCAGCAAATCTCTGAGTAAGCTTCTCGGTCCTTAGTCTTTAGTTTAGTAGTTATAGTAGAAGTGATAGGATAGTCTTAATTTTTCAAGATAATTTAGATATCATGTTTTTAGAGTAAATATGATAATTATCTTAGAAAAATATTATAGAAAAGTTTATGGCAAAAATTTTGGAAGTAAAAAGTCGGAACAGCGAAGCTTTGACGAAATTCTGCCAAAAAGGCTAACTAGGGGCAAAATGGTAATTTGTACCAAAAAATGCCTGTTATGGTCTTAGACATTCATACTGGTGATGTTATCCTTATAGGATATCCAGAATCACGAACCGCTGTTTCCGCTGTCACCGCTGTCGAGCCACTGTCAAACGTACCGTAAATTTGACGGAAGTACTAAAAGTCGTCAACGGAGGTACGGACGCGTATTGTAACCTTAACACTTATGCTGCTTATATACATATATGTGATAGACATGCTAGATACTGAAACTCTGTTTAGGGTTGTCAGTTATCTTACAGCTTACTACGGATTATAGTCATGATAATGCCGTTTGGGTTTACCTAGCGCTGAGGACACGATAGGCCTTCGTGGCACTGGATATGTGCAACCATTATGTGGGGCTTTACATATTGCTTTGTGCTTATGTTCTGCCATTATTTGATCATACATCTGCTGTGTGCTTATGTAGTGATATTCTGCTGTATGTGATTATGTTAACGCTGTTATCAATATACTGTTTTATTTGAGCATAAGGTTAACCGTTACCTGAGATCCAATCGGGAATTGGATCTCAGCTGTAGCTACAGGTTCAGGAGGTGTCAGGGTGGATGAGAGGGACAAACCGTCTTCGTAGAAGGAGCGAAGAAGTTTATATTTTTGTAAATATACTGACATTACTTTTTGTAAATAGTAGTTGTCTGTATTTGGATAATTACACTATGGTTATAAATATTCAGTTACTCGAAATGCTCGACTCTGATCACAATTTGACACGTTAAAAAAAAAAAAAAAAAAAATTTCGGTGTTTTAAACTGGGATGTTACATTAGGTGTCTCACATATTTAATTAAATGTACACAAGTGTCCTCAACTAAGTTTTCTTTAAATATCTTGTTGACACATAATAGCTTAGGTGTTATTCCCTTTAATCCTTGTTCTTCCATGTGTTTTGGCATTCTTCTTCTTCTTGTCTTTATCTAACCACTATTTTTGACTCCTTTGGAAGATCTATCCTTATCCTTTAATCCTTATTAGCTAAGGGTGCACATGTGTCTCTATCATTTTCAAAGGCAAGGATATTTTTGTTATTAATCTTTCTATTTTGCCATGTGTACATGTTCTTGAAATTTCTTTTGTTCTCTATGCCACCACTTCTCTTATAAGGTGCGATAAAAATCATTTATCGACCAATTAGATTAGAAAAAATACCTTTTATCATGGATTTAATAGAAATTCCATATATCTCAATTATAAGATATTCATTAACTTCACATAATAATACATGTATGAAAATAGAGTTATTACAAATTTCAGATGAGTTCATTGCCAATAAGAATTTTCAATGTCATCAAATTTAATATCAAAAGTTCATGTCAATCAGATTCAATATCAACTAGGTTGGAGGTACTAAAGAAGATGCAAGCTTATGTTTCTTTCACCGTCGTCATCCCTCTCATGTTCCCTCAGTTGAAGTGGTACTTCGTAACTGTTGCCTACCTCCTTGCTCCAGCTCTCTGTTTTTGCAATGCTTACGGCACCAGCTTAATTGACATCAACATGGCCTACAACTATGGCAAGGTCGCTCTCTTCATTCTCGCCGCCATGTCCAGAAAAAACAACAGTACGTGCTGTCATCGGACTCATTGGCTGCAGCCTCATCAAATCAATGGTCTCAATCTCATCAGATCTAATGCAAGATTTCAAAATCAAACACCTTACCTTCACTAATCCTCTATTAGTACTCCTAACACAAGCCATAGACACAACGTTTAGATGTGTGGTAGCTCTAATGTGCCTTTTCATGTTTTACAAGGCCTTCAATGTCCGGAATCTGAACGATGAATACAAAGCACCGTATGCTATCGCATACAGAAACATGGCGATTTTAGGTGTTGAGGGCATCTCTGTGTTGCTAAAGCATTGTTTGGAGCTATGTTACGAGTTCTTTGTGTTCGTGGTGGCGGCCAATTTGGTGAGGGATGTAAGCCCTAAGAGATTAGGGCGATGGGCGTCGCTTTCGATGGCCATGGTGGTGCCGTTTCTAGTCAGGTTTGAACAAGATTAAAAGCTGATGGAGATGACTAGTTATGACACAACTGGTCAAAGTCTCACTAAGACCGGTTATTTTACACAATTGGTCTTAAAAGTCTTACTTTTTAGATTTTATATCTTAAAAAAACAGTCTAAACAATAATTTTAAGACTGGTTGAAAAACCGATCTTAAAAATAACAAACTTTTTAGACCGACTATATCAAGATTGGATCTAGAACCAATCTAAAAAGCTATTTTTGCACTAATGAATCCTCTAGTTAATATATTTTGCCTGCTATTAGAACTGTAGTTAAATTGTTAAATTTTCAATTATATTACTAGCTATATGTTGTATATAAAGTTTAACATGTAAATTATGGGTGTTGGCATATAAATCTGTAAGAAGATATATAAAGGTAGGTTCTCTTGTGTGGAAATGGCAATAATGCATGATTAGAAGCGGCTATAATGTCGGAATATAATGCATGAATGAGCTACCATGTACTAATGTTATAACCTAATTTTTTTAGAGAAGTTTTTAATAGTCGGTGTTTTTGAGATTCTATGATTTCACTTATAATTCTTAAATAACTACACAACTTTGAAAGGCGACTCTAGAGTAACGTATGGCAGAATTTTCGTTGCTAATATAAAATTCCAAGTCGCTAATTTTACCACACAACACTTTTTTTCACCTAACTTCCTTGCATGTGCTTTAATTTACATGGTTCATTTGCACAAGACGTAACACACATCTCACACTACAAACATGGAAATTTACTCTTACCTGTTTGAAACTGCAAGATGGGATTTGAGAAGGGTTCAGATTGAGATAAGAGAAAACAAGGTATTGCACCGTAAATCCTTGGAAAAAACCGGAGAACCAATTAATTTGATCCTAACATACGAGTGTACATATAAAATGTATTAGAATATGGTAGGAAATAATTGTAAAGACGTAAGATATATAGTAGCATATCAAAGAGATTATATACTGGGGTTATTATTACACTTAGCTTGGGAAGAATGAGTCCCACAGTTACACCAAGTAAATCAAAGAAATCTGCAGCAAACTAAAAAGCAAAGCATAGAAAAAGAATCCATTCCACTTTTATGACTTTCATCAGAACAAATGTGAAGAAGCAGGAGAAGAATAAATAAACTTGACATGTTTGTGGCTATTTTTTGTTTAGTTTCTTTTGCCAGAAATGTTTGTGGCTATGTTGAGAAAGCACAAGAGAAATAACTAGCACTTGGGGAGATCAGCAGGAGGAGGAGGAACTGAGGTTTCAGGGGTGGGTCCGTTTTGCACCTCAAAAGCCATGGCTAGGCCCCACGGCAAGTGTCCATCTATATGGCAATGCATGAACCACATACCTGCAAATTCCAACTCCACCATTATCAATCATTCATTCATAATCTAACCAGCCTTTATGTTACAAGGAATTAGTCAAATTAAAGTGAATACTTGTTGTGGGTGTTAATCACCTTGTTAGTTGATAAACCTAAACTCTACACACACACACGGTCCCTTTCATCCCTATATATGGGCTACTTAATAACTTGGAATGATTAAGAAAATAAAATAAAGTAGTTAATTTGAACAATTATAATGGCATCTTCTTGAAATATCTCCGTGTAGTATTAAAGTATATATTAGTTTCTATATATTATAAAAAGGTGAATTAGTTTGGGGAAAATGATAAGATGGGATATATGAAATGCGTTAAGATCTTATGTTTTTCAACTAAATATTATATATGGTTTAAGCGCGAAGAGATATTATTGAAGTGTTACCCTTCACCTTTGCACCTCGTATGTGTGCCTTCGTCACCATTACTTAAGTGCTGAATTTATTATGAGTTGTTATCTTGTATATAAGAGATTATTGCTCTTTTATGTTTAATGATTTTTTTTTTTAATTTTATTCTTGTTACTATTCTAAGATTCAATATTGTTACCATTATATTACCTGGATTGTTGGCTTTGAATCTGATCACAGCCCATCCTCCTGCCGGCACAGCAATGGTGTTACGCCTTTGAGGATTCTTCACATTGAACTTTTTCATATCCCTCTTCGCATTGTATACTCCAAACCCTTGTGCCAATACATAAAAATCAAACCCATGAAGATGCATTGGGTGGTTCTCTATCCCCAGAAACGCTACGTTTTGAAACACGACCTCCACCGTCGAATTGAACTTCAACGTCTTCACCTTCGTCGCTTTTGGTGCGAACATCTTGGTCACGTCAAGGGTTATGTTTGGGCTCACAAAGTCAAAGAATTCCGGAGGCTTGTTTGGGAAATCTCTCGTGTACACTCCTTCTGGCTTGTTTCTGTAGAAGGCTTCCAATAGCGAAGATCCACTGTTGCTCGGAGTAACAAACGACACATTGTTCATGCTCGCAGAAAACCTAAACCCATTTGGGCCAGCACAAGTGCCGTTCTTTGCGCAGAAGTCCAAACCCAGCCCACAAGTTATGAACAAATGTTCGTCCACTTCACTTGGACAATCAAGCCAGTGGGGCCCACCGGCAAGCCCAGTTAGATTCGAATAGAATTTGTTAGCCAATGATGTGTCGTTGAAGGCGGGCATTATGGCCATCAAAGGATGGGTTTTGTGATGACGGGAGGCCCCCTTGTAAACGACGATGCCTCTTGTTATATTTGTGTTGGCCGGGATTGCCGCGCTCACGTATGGGGAAGAAACCATGTAGTAAGAACCCGCTGGCTGGTCGGCTTTGAGTAGGACGTCAGTGGTTTGGCCAGGGGCGATGACGACGACGTCGGTGATGTAGGGAGTTGTGTATCCGGCGTCCACCGCGACGACTGTGAACTTGTGATTGGCCACCTTGAAGAACATTTGTGAGATGAGATTAGCGTTGATTATGCGTAACAAGTATGTCTTCCCTTGCTTCACCTTCAACTTGAAAATAGCTGTATATATATATTATGAGCATTATATATGCATGTGTTATATTCACGAAAGAAATTGTATACAGTAATTAATCTATATATATATATAGATAGATAGATTGGTAATTAAGGAAGATGAGACATACGATCATGAGAACAATTATAGAGGTCACCAGGCATCCCGTTGATTGTGAATGCATCGGATAGAGGAACAGCGGCGCCGGCAACTTGAATTTGTTTGAAAAATTCGTTCATATCACCAGATTTCCACCACTCACCTGCAATTACGTACCAATGGCAAATTATACTTTTTTATATTCTTTTGACAATCAATGAATAGGTTGAATGCATGTACCAAAAAAAGGAAAATAAATTACAGAGTAGATATATTAGTAAGGGGAAGTTATTATTTGGTCTCTCTAGATTTATCCAATTTTAACTTAGTCCTTAAATATTAATTCGATGTAATTTAGTCTCTATAATTTTGACTTCATTTAATTAGCTTAATCTCTATAGTTTAGTCCTTTAAAAAACCATTACCTAAGTTTTCTTAAAAAAGTAACTCTGATACTTAATTTAAGTTAATAAAATGTTGTAACCGATAATGTAAATTGTTAAAATTATAAGGATTAAATTATATCAAACTAAAATTCAAAAACTGAGTTATAATTAAGTCAAAGTTACTGAAACCGGTTACACTGAGTTAAAATTTAATTTAGGGATTGAGCTCTGAGTCAAAATTACTGTACCGAATGATTAATTTTGCAAAATAATCAATAGGTACCTAATATAATGGGGACTTCTTCGTGAGGTTTAGGGAAAGGATAAAGGCAACCAGGTCGAGGTCGAATGATAAGGGCACCATGAACATAGGTTCGAAGAAGAGCAGCGTGGGCATGCCACCAAAGAGTGCCTTCTTGTCCTGTGATTGTGAATCTGTAGGTATACTTATGACCTGGTCTTATAGGACACTGTGTTATATATTCTGGACCATCTGCCCATTGACTCCTTATTTGAAATATTCCATGCCTGCATATATATACATATATATTTACGCACATATGGTAAGAATAATCCATGTATACCATAGTAATTAGTAAACAATGATATCATGTATTGACCATTTATATATCTAGAGCTAGAAGTAGGCACCACGTCGTTGTCACATGTCATATTCAATCAATTTAGTTATTCTTTATTTTATATATATAATGTCAATGTAAACACAAGCTCTTGTTTGCTTTCGATTCAGCAGGCAAAGAAAAAGGGTATTATTAATTGTTCAATAATTCTTTATTAATTAGTCTCCTCGAAACACAAATAATGAACATGCAAATATATATATGTATCGATGTGCGAGGCCAACGACCAAATATTAATATAATTATTGCATGAGCTCAACTGTTATGTCGGTTTTTCTTATATTACTAATTAATTATATAGGAAAAATTAGTGAGAAGACTCTATTTAAAAATTTTATTAGTCAGAAAGACCTGAATTCAAGAGTACGGGTACTTTGTGTGCCTGAAAATCCTATAGAGTACTAGTATTTTTTCGTGTATAAAAACATATGAAGTTGTTCTAGATAATAAAATTTCTAAACAGACGGCTTCCACGTTTTCTCTATTATATATTATCAAACTATTTAATTTCAATTATTGAAATGAAATCATTTGATCCAAGTGACATTATTGGCACCAACATACATACATACGCGTTTGTGTGTAGAGAGAGAGAGAGAGAGAGGTGTATGGCTGAAGAAAATTACCAATGAAGAGTAATGTTGTGAGGAGAACCGTTGAAGACGTGAATGACCAAAGTGTCATTCTCTCGGACATCAATTATGGGACCAGGAACCATTCCATTAACTGTAGTTATAGTTTGTGTCTTGCACAGACGAGTCACATTCAAATTCTTCACCTGCATTAATCAAATAAAACCTAATAAGCATAACTATTTCCGTAATTAATGAGATTCAAACTTATATTTCACTCCCATATATATGCACAATGCTTATCAGTATCTTACAGCAAAAGAAGCTTCAATAACAATAACTTACAGTGAATGAATATTCCACTATAGCACCAGATGCGAAGGAGGAAGCAGCTAGCAATAAGGCAAAAAGTGAAAACACCACAAAAGCTTTCATCTTTGATGATGAGGACGATCGAGAAGAAATTAAAGAATAAGAAAAAGAAAAGCCTATATGTGTTTTGTGAGTCTGAGGCTATACAAGTACGAGAAGGAAAGCTAAGAATGTATTTCAAACAACAAACATATGAATCTGTATTTGTGTTCTCTCCGGGCACGGTCGCATGATTTATGTTTTGATACGCACAGGAATATATATAGCTAGTCACAGAGAAGATGGTCAGGGACTTTATTAGTAGGTTTAAATTTCAAGATTGCGTGTGTTATTTAAACTATATTATTAATTAGTTGAATAATGACTTGATCCAAAGGGTTTTCGAGAACCATTCTGAAAGCTGGGTCAAGGAGGGTTTATCTGACTCAGGAGGAACAATTAATGCGAGCGAAGAAAACAATAGTACGAGGATTATTTTAATCGAAACAATAGTGCTTGAACCCATTTGGCATTGACGTATATATAGCGTTTAATCGAGAATTGTTAAAACACTTATTTATTTTGTAGTTGTACATGACCTCTCATAAATCAAGTGCTATTTAGAAAAACAGCACAAAGACTGATTCTAGGCCTTATATAAGTTTTATCAGAATTGGATATCAATTCATACCCTTTCACATACAGCTAGCATTAAAAAGTCAGACAAGTTAATTTAGTACTTTATATATTATGGCTAATATATATCCTACGTCAAATTTTACTGCCGCATGTGTGTCTTAGGATAGTTTTCTTTTTTTTGGGCCATGGTGTCTTAGGAGAGTTTGAATCTCTTAAAGCTATTTTATGATGTATGAGATTACTATATAGACGCGTTTCGTCTCACATTAAAAGGCCTTGTTTGAACAAAATATTTGTGTACATTTATATACAAATATACTAAAAGTAAAATTGGTCATAACTGGTTGGTCGGTTTGGAGAATTAATTGCTCGATGTTAACTGAATTCGAAAACCAAATACTTTCTGCGTATAAGAATATATCAGGTAGGATTAGGAAATTAATTCTTCAAATAGCTATTTATTGGAAATTTTCCATACACTAAATCCTTCAAACTCGGTAGCATAATTATATAATATATTTAGACAATTTCTTAATTAAGTGTATAGTTTTCTAAATTGGTTATTTTTAATGTAATTTCTATTTTGGGAGGAAAGTCAGGTGTGCTTGAGGAGAAGCAAAATTTCTATATTATTTTTATCTTTATAGAAATAATATGATATGGCATAATGTTTTAGTATAACGTGCACATCTATGTCAGAATAATCATTCAGCTTAATCTGATCATTTGAATGGCAAATTCACCAATCACATCAAGAAATGAATACAAAAATTGAATAAAACAGAATCATAAAGCGTATCTGTTAAATGTTTATAAAAAGTACATCTGACAGGTGAATCCCAACCAATCTACAAATGCATATATATCAGACACATGAAATTTTTTTTTTTTTTTTTTTGGTAAGAAGACACATGAAATTGCTTATTCATTTTAAAAGCATTTATTTATTTAGTTATTATAAATAACCATGGGTCATTGACTAATTTAGGTTTGACCATTAGGATTGGGTTTAAAATGGTGGATACATTTTATATTGTGATTTCTTCTTCTTCTTTTTTTATCTCCATGGTTTAAATTCAAATTTTTTTATAGAAATTGAATCATTTGTTGGTTGGCACAGAGAGAGAGAGAGAGAGAGAGAGAGAGAGAGTCTTTTGTTGATTTTTTCCATTTTATATAACAAAAAAGAAATATTATTTCGTTTATCCGAATTCGCTTTGAATGTTTCATCAATGAAAGAAGGTCATGACTTGCCTTTGCTACAAAGGCAAACTTGAGACTTCGACTATATATATATATATATATATATATATATATATATATATATGAGATGATATCTACGTTGAATTAACGTCGCAACTAACAAAATCCATATCTTAAGCATTAATAAATAAGTTTCTAATTCTATATTCTTCTGAGTATGTTCAGATTATTGCTTGTGTAATTTGGTGGAATTTCTTTTCTCAATTAGTATTTAGCTTTATTCAAAGAGCTAAAATGACTTTTATACCAACTACATTTTGTGAACTGAAAAAATGTTATTGCACATTCTGACTGATTTTTTATTTTGGAGTAGCAGTATGTGCATTGTTGTTAAACTTGCGGGTTAGCCTTCCGAATTTACAGTTTTTATATTTCTAGCTTAAAAAATTGATTCGAGTTGCAAGTAAACTCGTGCCAATTGCTCAATTGAATTCACTAGTTTATACACCGAATTTACCCTTTTTACATTTCTAACTTACAAAGTGATGTTAAATCATTCTTAAACATGTGCTAACTTTTTCAATTTAATCATATTTAACGGCTTTATATATGAATTTTATAGAAATATTTCAGTCAAATATGATAAATTATGAACGTGGATGAATTTAATTTTAATTATTTAAATTTAAAATATATTTGAATCAAATTTTTGTATTTTTTGTATTTTACTTATTTAATTTTACACTATTAATACCTAATAAAAATAAACTCTTATAAATTTATTATTTGACTTTGCAATATAAATTTATGTCAGTGTCATAAGTTTACTTAATTAAAGATGAATTCTTACTTTTGGACGGCTGCTAGCTCCTTTCTTTGAAAATTAATTAAAGACAAATTTAATTCCATTTAATTTGCTTAATTAATGAATTGCTTGCCAGCTACGTACTTGCCAGTCATGAAGGAATTATCAACTCTTCTAAACGCAACATATGGATTAATCTCTGACGGAACATCAACATGATACCCTACAACATACCCTGTGATATTAATTACTCTATTTAATCTTTAATATAAGACATATTTATCTAATTTAATTATGTTAAGTAAGTTTATTGATTTAGTTAATATGACATGTATTGTTTAAACTATTCTAATTATTATCCTTAATTTTCTCATTCTTTCTTTTCTTAAACTATTATTTAGGGAAAATCAATAGGGGTAAATTAGAAAAATTTTAACAAATACGAAAATTATGTTTTATGTTTAGGATAAAAATCGACTCACCAAATATATCTTATATTAAAGACTGAATGGAGTATACTAAAATAACCAAAATCATTTATTGGAGGTAAATACGAACTTTCCTTAGCTACTTAAAGCAAAATGCAAATCTATCTCAATGAGTTTTGATCAATAATATATATGTTTGGTTAAAAATGTAAAATATGGATAAGGAAATGCACTTTCTCATTACTTTTTTTTAGAAAATATGTACTTTTTTTTACACCAAACATTACCTCTTTGTTTTTAATAGACCGCAATAGTTTTCAAACATTACCTGAGTGTATTTGGAAAACCACAATAGTTTTTACAATACTGAAAGTTTCCATTGAATATGGGATTAGGGCTTTTCCATTTGGATAATTTAATATAACTAGTCACTTTCTTTGAAAACCATGATATTAGGTATGAAAACAACCCTATCTTTTACATATGGTTTAAGACTAATCATCTCTTTATTATAAAGGATATTTGCGTATTTGAATTCCCCCCTTTTCCCCAAAAAAAAAAAATGTTCAAATATTTTGGTTTTTTAATCCACACCAAAGATGCAATTGGACTGCACAGGAAGTTCATCCGTCCTTTTCATTTCAATAATCATTTCCTAAAAACAAAAATATTTCCATTTTACCTAACTTAACCTTATCTAAGTGTCAATAAGTCATCCTATTTAATTTATTTTATAATTCATCAACTACTAATAAATCTTTTTGGACTAACCACTTAAACGAGCGTGGAGGATAAATTGTTGAATATTATGGATTGCCATGTTGTCTCTCGTATATTTAATTAAGGGTAAATTAATATTTTTGTACTTATAGTTTTGAATTGATTGAAATTCAATTCCTAATTATAAATTAGGGTAAAGTAATCTTTTTGTCCTTATACTTTTGAATTGATTGTAATTCAATTCTTAAATTTTAACTCAATACAATTCAGTCCTTGTAGATTTGACTTAATTGTAACTTTGTCTCTAAAAATTGTTTTTGATGTAACTTAGTCACTACAATTTATTTATTTAAAATATTAGTCCCTACATTTTATAAAATATAATAAATAAATTTTATAAAGCTTAAGGATTAAAGTTTAAAATGATTAAAACTATAGGGATTGCACTGTAATAAGTTAAAATTCTGTAATTAAATTTTAACTAAATCAAAACCATAGGGATGAATTACACTAAGCCAAAGTTTAATGAATGAATTACAACAGAGAATAAAAAATGTAACCGCGGAAAGATTAAATTTTCCAATACTTGAACAGCCAAGTCCTCCATATGTTACCGGCGGACGCCAGCTTTTGGCTTGTGAAATAGATTATTCCAAGTTCTCATTATTCACTAATAAGTTAATTTTTGAACTAAGAAACCTTTTATTGATATGAATTTGGCTTCTCTCCATATATCTTTCCTTTCATCCACTACCTCGCAACAACACATCTCAATTATTAAATTAAATTTTGAATACTCCAGAGTGAATCTTTTATAAAAGTATATTACGTACGCCCGCATCATGTACTCTATTTATTTAAAATGCAAGATGTATTTAAAAAATTGAATTATTGAAATAAAATAGAGTAAGGCATATTGCACAGTAAATTCAGGCAACAAAAACTTAACAGAAAGAAATTTGATGCTGACATTCATATGGATATATAAAATTTATTACATAATGAAAAGGGTTAATGTTCAAAAATACACATAAACTTTTTCCCTAAGAGCAAAAATACACATATATTTTTTTAGGAGCAAAAATACACACATGATTACCATTTTAGTGCAAAAGTCACATCCAACGTTAAGTCACTGTTTACTATAATGAGAGAGAAAGAAATGAGGTGAACAGTAACTTAACAGCAGTGAATAGTGACTTAATGGTGAGATGTGACTTTTATACCAAAATGGTAACCACGTGTGTATTTTTGCTCCTAGGGAAAAAGCTTATGTGTATTTTTACACCTTAACCCTAATGAAAAATCATTGCAAAAGCACATACCATCAAGAGATAGGCTAGGGTTATTATATTACAATTGGGACTTGAGGAGAATAATAATCACCCAGCCGAATTAATTTAAATTATACTAAAATCTAAAGAGACTAAATTGAAAAATAAATGTACCATCTCTGAACCTATTTATAAAAATTTGAAAAAAAAAAAAAAAAACAACAACAACAACTTATCGCCTCTGTTTTCTAATATATGTGGTTGACGTTTTCTTAAAAAAATGAGGAAATTAAATAAGTTGCATTCAAATATTTATATTTATCATTAATCATTATTTAATTTCCCTAATTTATAAACTTATATATAAACGAATAATACACAATATATATGCTATGATTAAGTTATTTATTTATTTTCTTTAATATCTCCCAAAAAAAAAAGTCAATTGACTCTTATATTAAAAATCGAAGGTAGTATTTTTTTTTTTTTTTAATAAATAAGTCTGGAGGTAGCATATATGGTAGCTAGAAAGGCAAGTTCCACTAGTAGGGTGACTTCTCTCAATTTCTTTTCTTGTCTACTCTCATCCCTTACAATTGAACAAAATCTAATGATCCACATTTAATATTTTATAAAAATATTATTATAATGGAGAGAGATGAGATGAGAATTGAGAAAATAATGGGAAGGAAATATTAAATGTGAACCATTAGATCTTGATTAAATGGTCATGAAGAGTAAAAGGGCTGAAAGCGGATTGGGGAAGAAGAAGAAGAAGAAGAGAAGCCACATCCAACTACCAGAGAGGGAGATAAGGGGAGGCAGAGGCAGTGTGGTCTCAGGAGTGAGTATGTTCTCTATCTCAAACACCATATTTAGGCCATATAGCATGTCTACATCTATATGTGGCAGTGCACGAAGCCACGAACCATATACATGTCATCACTCATTAACGAATCTCTTTTTAATAATAACATTAACTCACATTTATTCTCAATCCATATATATAATACAAAATATATGACAAGTCATGGGGCCCGCGTGCAACATATCGGAAAACACTTTCTAGATCATGAGATATACATATTCGTTTTCTTCATTTAGAGGGGCGGCTACTAACAACCTCATGATTCACTTCAGCTTCATGCTACTAGGTTATAAGACTACACTTTTAGAAAGATGGATTTTACTTCGCTAAAAAAACGTACATTTTTTTTTTAAATGAAGTAAAAAATAAAGACGGTAATATTTTTGTAATTATATAATAGAATTTTGACATATTATATATATGTTCATTTAACAAACAAACGAACCATTGTATCCTTTTGACATCCTAATTAAAAAAGGAAAGCCAAAAGTAGAGTTTTTTGGTGCCAAAAGCACCACTTTTGGTCTCCTTTTAAAAGTTAGGACGCAAAAAGTGGATTTTAGACATCCTAAATTCAAAATTGGGATGCCTAAAATCTATAGTCTTTTTAAGTTTTTTTTTTTTTTGAAAACTTCCTTTGGACAGTCACCCAATTAAACTGGCACAGCCCATCCAAAAAAACATTTTGTCTTCTCATCATTTGCTTCTCTTCTCATCATTTGGCAAAAAAAGACGTGACTTATTTTCCTCTCTTTTTTTTTTGCAATGGAAATTTTCCGTGCATAATTTTCATTACCCACGGAATTCCGTGGGTAATTTCCTACAAAATTTTTCTGTGGATAATTTTCATGACTAATCCAAATTTTTTTTGTAGTGCGCATAAACAAGACTTACAACATCCTTTTTAAAAAGGGATGTAGTAAGTATTATTTAGTACGTTGCTTATATATATATATATATATATATATATATATATATATATATATATATATAATATTTCTGGTACAAGATAGGATTAAGAAGTCTCATTCCCAATCCTGATATTGAGTATAATTTTTCTCGATTTCAAATTTTATTGTTCCAAAAATTTTTATGACGGGATTTTCCATTCCCATTATTTAGGATTAGGACGAGAAAAATTTAAACACTCCTACTTTAAACAAACAACCACATGATTACTAATTTTTGTAACTAAAAATGATTAATAATTAAAAATATTTTTATTAAAAATTCATCATTTAAAAAAAACTCAAATCTAAATCATCCATACAAAAAAAATTGGTTTTTTATGACGGAAAAATTCCGTTGCAAAATTCTAATTTTCCATCGCAAACGCAACGGAAAATTGAATTTCCGTCACAATTTATTACGGAATTTTAATTCCGTTGCAAATTTTGAAATTTGCGACAAAATTTAGTTTCCGTCGCAAATTTCAAAATTTACGATAGAAAAAATTCCATCGAAAAACCCTACGGAATTTTTTCCGTCGCAAAACCTTTTGGGTTTTTGCTGAAATTTTTTCGTCACAATTGCGACGGAACCCAATTCCGTCGCAAAATTTAAAAAAAAAAATAAAAATCATAAATTTAAAAAATATTTATAAACATAAAAAAAATTAAAATTATTAAAATTATGTAGAAGTTGAGGGAAAATAAATTATCAATTAATCATATAAAAACAAAAACAAATGAAAACAAAGAGAATTTTTTTAAATGTATTCATGGATTATAGGAAGAGAGGATTATCAAAATATTATGAGGAAGAGAGGATTATGTATTCATTTAATCATATGTATTGGAAAAAGAGGATTATCAATTAATCATATGTATTCATTTACTTTTTTTTTTTCAAATAAATTATCAATTATAGGAAGAGAGGATTATCAAAATATTATGAGGGAAAAAGGACATAGAATCATGGATTTATGAAGATGATTATGCAATTACTATTCCAAAGTTTTTCGTGCGATTGGTCGGTAGAAAAATCTGTTTTAATATTTTCCCTCCGAACAAATTGCTATTAGAATCACTTTATCTCAATTTCCCACCCCTTTTTTTCTCCAACCCAAAATATTAAATCATTTCACTGCAATTTACAGTACAAATTAGATTTTTCAACTGCGTAAATGTAGGGTGATAATATTTTTCTATTTAATTTGAGAAAAATGAAAAAGGGACAGAAGAAAATTTTGAATGAGTTAGCTTTAAAAATACAGACGAGAGACATTATGTTGATAGAAACAGATTTATTACCTCATGGAAATAAACGATCACACATACAAGAAAATATGTCACCTTGTGACTGAAGAAGAAGAAGAAAGAAATGAAAAAACGAAAGCAATAAAAATAAGCCACTAACCTGAGGAAGAAGAAGAAGCAATACTGAGATCGCATGTGACCGAAGAAGAAGAAAGGAATGAAAAACGAGATGAAAGAATGAAGAATGAGAGAAAGAATGGGGAGAGGGGAAAGTTGAAGAAAGAAATTGAAAAAGGGGAGGGGGAGGGCAAAATTGGCAGACAAAAAGGCAAAATTCTGAGACAGAATTTTTTTTCCGTCGCAAAATTCTTTTTTTAATTATTTTTCTGACAAAATTTTGCGATAGAAAAATTTTCCATCGCAAATTTGAAAAATTTTGCAACGTAATTTATTTTCTGTAGCAAAATTATTTTTTTAATTATTTAAATTCCGTTGCAAAAAGGTGAAATTTTGCGATGGAATTTATTTTCCATCACAAATTTCAAAAATTTTGTGACGGAATTTTTTTTCTGTCGCAAAATTCTTTTTTTATTATTTTTCTGTCACAATTTTGTGACAAAATTTTTTTTCTATCACAAAAAACCTAGTTTTTGCGACAAAATTCAAATTCCATCGTAAAAAAACGAAATTTTAAGACGGAATATTTTCCGTCACAAATTCACTATTTTCTAGTAGTGATATATCATATCTAGATAGTGCATAGGTAGAGGGGGCTAGGGGTGGCCCCCACCCTCCTAATTTTTTTTAATATATAAAGGAGATATTTTTCTTTGTCTGCGGCTTCTTTTGATATTTCGACGACACACAAACAAACTCACGCACAAGAGAAACTTATTATATATAATTTGCTTATCTTTTGATCTAAATATATAGTAGTTTCACATAATCTCATGCATTTGGTCCTTAACTTTTGAGTTTGAAATTGTCGTATGTTAACAAAATATAAGGAGATATTTACATGTATTTACAATCTTAATAAGCTAAGAAATATTTACCTAATTTAGATAGATTAAGAAAGTTGGTTGAGAAAATTTAATTTGACATATATTTTCTATAATGTCATAGTCATTGAGTCCACATTAGGTGCCAAGCTCTTATGTGTTCATTAGATGTCCATCTCTCTATAAGAGGGATAGGCATATTTTTTTTATTTTTTAGTTTTTTTATATATTGTATTTATTTATATTGAAATTATATGCTACTTTCTGAAAAAAAAAAAATTCCACCCAGTATCTCAAATTAATTAGTTTTCAATCCTGCATTTAGTAATATTTATCTGTAATATCATTATCATGAAAACTAATTAATTTGAGATACTGGGTGATTTTTTTTTGTTAGAAAGCAACATATAATTTAAATATAAATAAATACAATATATATAAAAAAAAATATGCACATCGCTCTAATAGAAAAATGGGCACATAAGAGCTGGGCACCTAATGTGGACTCCATAGTCATCATCTTCCAAAAAAATTTTATTCACTGTCTTTCTTGATTATTGTTAACAAATATAAAAATTATATTTTATATTTAGGACAAAAAATCAACTCCCTAAATATGTCTTATATTATAGATCAGAGAGAGTAATTTATTGGAATATATATAGTTCATTCTTGGTGGATTAGGCCACCCAAGCCCAATGCAAGTAAGGCTATTATATGATTGGCTTCTATCAATTTTTTGTGTATTAGGTCATATGTAATATGTTTCAAGTACTTTTATTTATGATATAGTATTTTTTATTTTCGCCCCATCATTAAAATTCCTAGCTCTACTACTAAGATAGTGTAGATATTATTTCAAAAGTGCTTGGCAGTAACACTAGTAGGTCCTCCGAGCATGTTCTCCATAGAATGACTTTGTCCCTAAAGAAGTGTGTGTGTGTGTGTACACTCCGCAAATTTGTACAAAATTCAAAACGAATCCCATTTAACTTGTAAATAATGCGACTTTTATTTTTGTTATGTGGTATATTGATTGTTCTGATGTCTAGAACTTGTTAAAATTACCTATTTTAATGTCCAAATTTTTTTTTTTTGGGGGGGGGGGGGGGGGGGGGCATTGCTGATTTGTCATGCACATGAGCAAATATCTAAGTTGGAAGGAAACTCGAGTGTGAAGGAGAAGCAAATTCATGCAAACTTTAACGATTTCTTTTATTTATTTAAGATGATTTCTGCATTTATTTGACGCCACGCAAACAATATCCATAAATAATTAATTAAACAATGGGGTCTCGCTCTTTACATGATTATTATAAAACTCTAAATATTTCTCGGTATTCTTCAATTTCCAAATATTCTTTAACAACACCCAAAACTCATTACCACATACTCCCTCATGTCCTTTTTATAAAATTTTGTTAAATGTTTTAAATAAATTAGCTAGAATTAGTTAAATGTCATGGGACATATACATGGTGATTCATAATGTTGAAACATACACCACACTCAAACCCAATTTATATATTACGTAGCATATACAATAGAAAAGTTAACTAGATATTACATTAAGGGCATGAAATAGTATATTTTTTCATCCTTTCTAGATTGGTTAAGCTTAGGTTTGTGGTTTCTAATGACCTCTTATATGTGATTACTAAAGTTAAGAGAAAACACACACAAAGCCAAAATGATATGATGTTTTGTGCACTTTGAATAAAAGTTTATAGGTATTTTTGCCCCTTTATCATTTTTGAGTTTGGGGTATTTTGATACTTTCAGAAAAATAGCGTAGGCCCTACTACAAGAAGTAACAGATGTTAACATGTCTTTAACAGACAAATCATTTTTGTTCTAATTTTAAATGTTTGTGGAACCTTTGCACCCAAAAAGAGTTTATGGCGTTAAACACACTTTTAGTGTAAATTGCTAGGTATTTTTGCACCTTAACCCTAAATGTTTATATCTATTTTAGATTTTTAGAGTTAAGATGCAAAAATACACATGAGTTTTTTTCTCAAGAGTGCCCAGCACTACATATTTTTTTTTTAGCAAAAATATATACGTGGTTACGTTTTAGGAGCAAAAGTCACACAAGCCGTTAGTTGACCGAATTTGACCATTAACTTGAACGAAAATGAACAGTAACTCCGCTAAAATTACTATTTTACCCTAGTTTTAAATATTTTTTTTAAAAAAAAAACTAAAATAAACCCTTCCCTGCCGGTGGGCCCCACCACCGGCCGCTGCCAGCGAACAGCGACCACCTCCGACAACTTTTATTTAAAAAAAAATTAAAAACTAAGGGGAGGCCGGTGGGCCCCACCACCAGCCACACCACCGCCGACAGCCACTCTCCCCACTGCCAGCCGCCGCCGACAACCGGAGACCACCTCCGGCGACTTTTTTAAAAAAAATTAAGGTTTTTTCTACAAAAAACAAAGGGGAGGCCAATGGCCCCATCACTAGCCACACCACCGCCGGTGACTTTTTTTTAAAAAAAAAAACTAAGGTTTTTTTTTTAAACTAAGGGAAGGCCAAAAAGTCGCCGGCGACGTCCGGTGGTAGGGAGGGCGGCCGTTGGCGGTGGTGTAACCGGTGGTGGGACCCACCAACCTCCCCTTAGTCTTTAAAAAAAAACCTTGGTTTTTTTAAAAAAAAAATCGCCAAAGGAGGTCGCCGACGGTGATGTGGCTGGTAGTGTGACGCCCTTATTTCCTAAATGTATTATGAGGTCCAATTATGATACTAAATCTCTTATTAATCTAATTCTTATGTATTTATCAGAGTGTAGACGTTAACAGATCAGAGTAGAGCACAACAAAGAGCGTACTTAGGCGTTTGGACGACTGAGTAACTGATTTTATATGCGTAGACATATGTTGGTTAATTAAAAATCCCGAAGAAATAAAAGCGTGATACAACTTACATTCATTGCGGTGATCTCGGTTGACGTGTTAGGTTACAGTAATCCGAAAGGTTCAACAAACTAATACACAGTCTAAATCCAAAACATAACTCCTCCTGTGTCCTTGCGCGTATTGTTTACCCTTTTCTCCTACTCCTGCTCCTGATCCTCCTGATCCTGAAGCTAGGGTAAAATCTAAGATTCAATGCCCATTGGATCTCAGGTAATAGGTAACCTTATGCTCAAGTATAACAGTATACATGATAGATATTCATTTACATTTCAGCATAAAACCATACATAGCACATAGCACATGTAATAGTTTATATCTCAACAATTACAAAGCACACAACAATTGTAATGTTCACCTCTACATAGCACACAGCCCATGTAAGGTCCACATAGTTTGCACATAGTGCCACGCCCCGGAGCGTGTCTTCAACGCTAGGAAAACATCCATACGGCATTACCAAGATTGTAACCTGTTTTCAAATAATAACTGAATGTATTTAACATGGTGACCTAAGACCTAGTCTTAGCCACAGTCCATGACCCAAGACCCAGTCTTATCCATGACTATATGAATCTGTTTTCATATAGCTGTTTTCAAATACGACATACGGCATACGGCATTACCAAGACTATAACCTGTTTTTAAATAATAGTTGAATGTATTTAACATGGTGATCTAAGACCTAGTCTTAACCACAGTCCATGATCCAAGACTCAGTTTTGTCCATGACTATATGAATCATCACATCACATATAAAATATATACAAGCAACATAAGAGTTAGAGTTAGAGTACATGTCTGTACCTTAGACCTTGACGCTAGTGGTACATTCACCTTTCAGTACTGGTTCCAAACCTTCTCGGATATCCTATAATATCATTACCGCATTATTTCCCTTATAATTAACATTCTAAGAAATGGCCTTAACATCCTAATAGAGGGTCTTGCCATTCATGACCTTTATACTCCTAATAAATTTTATTTCATTTATTCCCTTTTCAATTTATTATTAATTACTACTAACTCTTTCAGTTACTTAATAATTTCCCTTAACAATAATAATTTTATTATTTTTGTTATTATTATTATCCACAATAATAATAATAGTAATTCCTTATTTATTATTTTCACCCCTTCCCAATAATAATAACAATCCAATAATAATAGCAGATAATGTTATTATTGTTATTATTATTATTACTATTATTATTCAATTCACTTAAACCCCTATTAATTACTTATCACAATTTGTTTGTTTGTTTGTTTCACTTTAGTTTATTTTTAGAGCAAACTGAGACACCAACGCATGGCTTGCATCTTGCATCTTGCATCTCTTAAATTTGACAATCCAATATTTATGTCCAGTAGCAAAACATGCACACATAAATATATACCTATTTCTTTCTTTCCTTTTTTCATGGCTTAAACACGACACACACACAAGCAGATTTTCTTCTTTTTATAACAGTCACCCACGTATATGTGTGTGTGTGTATACTCAATACACATGTAGCAAGGAAAGGATCTAAGATTATTAAAACACACACTTACATATATATTTACGCATACCACACTCATACAGGAAACTTATTCATGCAAATTTACATGTTTTCGAAGTTCCCTTTAAGTTTCAGCAACATACACATATATAAATATTTAATCCAGCAAACTCTTCCTTATGTGACAGCAAAAACACCTCCTCTTCCTTCTGACAGACTCGACATGCATATATATGTTAATTGTTCTCCTTTTTGCATCAACCAAACTTTGAGCATAGAGGTTAAATGGTTCAGCAAAAATAAACATTTCATGCAGCAAAAGTTTTCTCCCAAGTATATAAAAAAAACGATGACAGCAAATACATGGCCCATTTCATGCAGAATTTTATTTTTTCCTTGGACTTAAGACAACAAACACAACGGTTTTCACAGTAAAATCATGGTTTCCCTTTATTATGCAGAAAAATAGTTCTCTTCCTGTCTTTCTCTTTTCCTCGGCATAACCAGGACCTAAGTGCAGGAGAAAACATCTATGGCAACAAAACAAGAAAAACAAACGATGACAGCAAAATACTTCTGGATCATAAAACCATGCATGACAGCAAGTTCCACGCACACACTTGGTAGTACACATATAAACACTCATACATGTGTTCAGCTTTCAACATTATGTTTCAGGTTTGGTTTCAGTTTCATTGACTTCCGAAAGAAAGAAGAACAATCGCCAGTGACAACGCTAAAGACACACACATATCTTCATTTTGATGCTTAGAACAAATAAAAGCTAACGTCTTCAGCCCCTGTTTTATGTTTTTCGTTTTCAGTTTCGGTCTAAATGCCTAGGTTTGGTTTTCCTTTTGTTTAATATCTAAAACTACCGAAGGAAAGTTAAAGGCTTTGAGAAAGGTGAGTTCTTGAACTTACCTTTAATATTCAAGCCTGAACCGAAGTAAACCACTCGCTGCAACGGTCCTCTGTTTTCAGCGACACAGAACAGGGGATGAGAAGCTGCGATTCGCATTCTTATTCTCTCCTTCACTCTCGGTTTCTCTTCCCTCTATCACTCTCTGTTTTTCTGTTCTCTCAATATGCTGAATGAAGGGAGAGTGGAAATGAGACGAGGGCCATTTATTTATAAAGTCTCAGCGTTAAGTTGCTGCCCAAAGGTCCAAAGGCAATTAACCGGAAGACAACAAGCTCAGGGCTCGAGTGGTAAGGCTGGTCTGATCTTTCTGTGTTTCTTGTAAAACGCGATCTGCTTCTGCTTCCCGTAATCCATGCTGAACCTTGGTTACAGTATGGTTTTTCTGCTGCTAATATTTCGTGTTTTGCGTGTTGGCAAAGATGATCATTATTAATTGTTTCTGTTGTGACCCCAATGAGCTGGATGTTGGGATTAATCAGTATTTTATTGGCCACAGTAGCATGTAGGGAGCTGAAAGAATGGATCCTCATATATAATGGGCCTTCCTAACCTTGCCTTGGATCTGCCTTTATTGTTGGTTCCATTCGTTCTTCATCATTCAATTTTTTTTAATTAATTAGCTTAATAGTCCTTTTTATTTTACAATACTAATTTATTTGCAATTACACTTCATTGCAACTCTTGAATAATCATGGAAATAAATCCTATAATGTTTAAGCCTAAATATTTCTCAAATTTATCCTTTTCCCGAAATAAGTTAAGGAAAAAGACCTCAATTTCAAATAATTATTCTCATAATTATTTTAGCCTAAATTTCATAATTTAAATTTCCATAATATTCCAATATTCAAGTCCCAAAAAATTGGGATGTTACAGGTGGTGTGGCCCACTGGCCTCCTCTTAGTTTTTTTTTAAAAAACCTTAGTTAAAAAAAAAATCGCCGGAGGTGGCCGCCAGTTGCCGACAGTGGGAAGGGCAACTGCCGGTGGTGATGTGGCCAATGATAGGGACCACTGGTGGGGAAGGGTTTATTTTAGTGTTTTTTTTAAAAAAAAAATATTTAAAACTAGGGGCAAAATGGTAATTTCAATGGAGTTACTGTTCATTTCCATCCAAGTTAACAGTCAACGTCAGTCGACTAACGGCCTTGTGACTTTTGCTCCTAAAACGTAACCACATGTATATTTTTGCTCCAAAAAAAAAAACATGTGATGCTGGACACTCCTGAGGAAAAAACTTAGGGCCCGTTTGGGATAGTTTTGATAGAAGTGGCTTTTGTTTCTAATGGACTTTTCTTAATGGACTTATTTTCTAATGGACTTTTTTTAATGTGATTTGTGTTTGGGATAGCTGTAGCAAAAGTGGCTTTTGTTTCTAATGGGCACTTGTTTGACATAGTTTTGAAAAAGATAGATAAGATAAAAAATGACAGAAAAAGGCATGAATCAAATTCACACACATATATGAGTGTTGTATAAAATGTGATAATTTGAGATAAAAAATTAAAAAAATATATAAATTTACTAAATAAAATAGTAAAATTACCATTAAAAAAATTACAACATAATAAAGTGCTTAAATAAACCTATTTCCTACAAGTTGGTCTCTAAGTTGGTCCCAAAAAAAATTCAATGAGCTTACAATGAGATAATAAGCTATGGATATATAGCTTATATAAAAAGCACTTTAAAAGCTTGAATGTCATTATAAGATGAAGCCATACCAAACACTTTTATTTTTGCTTTTTCCATTAAATGGATTTCTAATGAATTTATTTTTGACTTTTAATAACATACCAAACAGGCTCTTATATGTATTTTTACGCCTTGAGCCTAGATTTTATCTCCAAGGATTAAAAAGCAGAATAAAGACAGGTTCGTCTTTAGATGACAGAAGCAAACTTGGAGCAATCAACCAAACACATTGATAAAACCCAATCGGCTCAGTTTACACTAATAATTAATTTGAGTTGAATATATATATAATATTTCCAGGACGAGAGAGGATCAAGAAGTCCCATCCCCAATTCTGATCCTGAATATAATTTTTCCCAATCTTGCATTTTCCTTTTCTGAAAATTTTCAGGACGATATTTTCCATTCCCATTACTAAGGATTACGGGAAAACTTTAAACAGACCACCACATGATTACTAATTTTTGTGCAAAACAGGATTAATAATTACAAAATATTTTCATTAAAAATCCATCGTTTAAAAAAACCTCAAATCTAAACCGTCCATTTCATATCTAGATAGTGTGGATTTATTTCAAAGTGCTTAGCAGTAACATTAATTAGTAGATCCTCTGAGCATGTTCTAGAGGGAGTGTGTGTGTAAACTCCGTAAATTTGTACAAAATTCAAAACGAATCTCATTTAACTTGTAAATAATCTCATTGATTAGTATGATGTCTAGAACTCGTTAATGTGACCTTTTTCTTTTTCTTTTTTTTTTTTTTTTGGGGGGGGGTGGGGGGTGTGGATTGCTGATTTGTCATGCACATGAGCAAATATCTAAGTTGGAAGGAAACTCCAGTGTCAAGGAGAAGCAAATTCATCCAAACTTTAACGATTTCTTTGGTTTATTTAAGATGATATCTGCATTTATTTGACGCCACGCAAACAATATCCATAAACAATTAATTAAATAATGAGGTCTCGCTCTTTACATGTTTATTGTAAAACTCTAAATATTTATCCGTATTGTTTAATTTCCAAATATTCTTTAAAAACACACATAACTCATTACCACATGCTTCCTCATGTCATTTTTATAAAATTTTATTAAATGCTTTTAAATAAATTAGTTAGAATTAGTCAAATGTGATGGGACATATAGATGACAATTCATAATGTTGAAACAGACACCACACTCAAACCCAATTTATAAACTACGTAGTATATATAATAGAAAATTGATTCTTGTAATTTACTTTGAGAAATTTATATATACACTATATATTATGCAGTATATGCATTCTAATGGCTGACTTTATCGGGCTTCAGAGACTTTCAAGTTTATATATCCTCATAAAATAGCAATTTGTTCACTGATATATTGTCTCTGAATAATGATAGGCAACTATTATTATTTTTTAGACAAATTGTAATTGACTATTATTAATTAATCATGATAAGTCCATTCTCCTGATCTGTTGTTCAATTCAAATGCAAAAATTTTAATTCCTATATGACGCACACACATAGTTTTGACAATGTAAAAAAAAATTCATATTAAAAGCATCATATATTCATCACCTTTTAACTCCAGTTACCTATATAATTTTGATTATGGTTTTATTGATGGGAATTCAATCATAAGTTTGAGCAATACGCATGATTCAAAGTTGTTTTCCCAGGTCTTACCAATTCTTTCTTTCTGTTTTAGCCAAAGGTATCTTACTAACTCACACCTAGGACGGGTTCTTCTCTTAGAAAATAGTGGAAGATAATTCTAATTTGACATTGTAAACTGTTGCTTGTTTCTCTTTTTCTTCTGGACGAAGAAACACGGCAAGTCGGCAGCACTGTGCTTCTGATAGAAGGGTCAAAAACATAATTGATAAAACCCTTTTAATTTAGTATGCACTATTAAGATAAATACATTTTACGTTATCATCTGATTAAATTATATGCTTTGTATCATTTAATTTAATCTGTCATTTGGATAGTTGTTACTCATAAAAAAGTGCTCTGTTTATAAGTTGTCTATATATGTGTGTGTGTGTGTGTAGACACACACACACACTCCCTCCAATCTACATAGACAAAAATACATGATTCAGAATATAAGTTACATCCAATTTAATTAATGATGTTTTTCCTATTTTGTCTATAATTAATATTCCTACTCATTATATTCCTTCTCTCTCTCTAAAATAGCATTCACAAATTCACAATGCTAATACATTTCTCAAGGAGGGTAAAAAAAAACATTTTAGGACATTAAATGGCTTTAACTTTCATTTCTTGTTTCTCTTTATATAGTTGAAGTACCTTATATGGACTGGAAGGAGTACAGGGCTTCCTATAAACATGTGTCCAGCTTAATGAATGTTACTCCCTCTGGTCCTTATCATAAGGCACTAACTACCAATTCACACAAACCAATAAAAATAGTTAAAAGTATTGAAATTGTCATAAAATTCATATGATTTCCAATATTGTTCCTTCTAATTACACTAAACACAAATGTCACATTAATTATTACTCTATCACACTACCCTTATTAAATATGGGCAGACATGGAAAGATAAATTAAATGCTCATTGGAAACTTGGAAGTGCCTTATAAAAAGAACCAAAAATACTTGTTAGTTAATGTCTTATAATAAAGATCAAGGAAGTATTACGCAATAATAACGTAACTAAATCATCTTATTAATTACAGCTGACTGTGTTTACTTCCTACTGACTCTATTATGAAGTATATCATGTTATTATTAATTGATTATAGGGTCTATGTTTTGCACAAAATTTGATAATAGAACCTCTCCTTTCTCACTTGAGTTTAGATCATAAAATCATAAAAAAAAATGTATGCAATATATTGACGATTGATGATTATAGAAGAAGTAGATGATGATGAAGAAGAAGAAGAAGAGAAAAGACAATATATTATTCATCAGTATCAGCTAAAAGATACGAAATGATAAATGGACAATATATAGGAAAATAAATAAATAAAATCTGGCAATAACGAATTTAGCTGACCAACTTTTGGTCAATGAATATTATTTAGTTGTTTAATTAAAATTATATATTTTAAAAATCATTACTTGCTTAATATACGGAAGCTTTGATCGGGTCGAAGAATATATATGTAGAATCTTCAAGCATTCTGTTACTTACATGGAATATGTATGTATACATTAAGAAGTTAAAAATGTCAATGAATCCTGACATGATGACTTTAGTTTTTTTAAAACTTTGAAACAAGTAGTTTAGCCTCAATTTAACGAAATTGTAAGCAGAAGCTAGCTTCCTTACGCGGAGCATAATTTTTCTCCTTGTTTGTTCTCTACGGCGCTGAATACTTCAACTCAAAGCCTTACAACTCATTTATAAAAGGAAATGGCAGAGAAATTTAATATATCTAAGAAGAAAAACAGGTAATTTTAATTTTTAAAAATAAAATATTTATTTATATAATTTCAATAAAATGTAACTAACAATTTTGAAATTCACCAATGTTCCTTTTACGGTTGATACAAGTAATATGTTATACAAGCAAAAATCAAAGGGTACAGCTAATTATCTCTTTGCTGCACCTAGTAATGGAAATAGGTTATGTTAGATTATGCTTTACTTAAATAACTCTGAGCCTGTAATAGAGTTTTAAAGCCTGAGGCTATGCTTAAGCCTGTATAAAGGCTTTTTTTATTCCTAAATCAAGGCCTTTAAAAGGTCTGACAATGCATAAAATCTGTTTAAATGCCTACTTCAAATGTAGGCCTTTTAATTCTATGCCTCCAAATTTATTACAATTATTCACACTTATTTATAATCCTACATTAAACCCTAAAAGCCTAACATTCATTCTCATTGTAATATAATGGCTTAGTAGAGGGGGGTGGGGGAAAAATGTCCAATGACAACAATTATTTGAGTAAATAGGAATAAGAAAAATTAATAGGTTGTTGACTAATGAGATATACTTTCTAGAACTGACCAGGCATAATAAGACGAATGTAAAACTAGCTTTTACCTTTCTTACTCTTCCCTCATAAATTGAGATAATTAAACTTCTACTAAGATTATAATATTTAATTTGGCATTAAAATAAATGTATAGTAATTATTATGATTTAGTGGTTAACGCAAATCAAGAGAGAGGGAGTGACTTACTGTTGCCAATTCAAGTGATCAAAGAGAAGAGAGGTAAAGGTGAATGATTGATTTGAAAGCAAAAGGATGAGTGCAACAATGATGAAATGAAAAACTTAGGATTAAGATTAAGTTGATAAATTTATAAATTATTTATATGATATTGTATATATTTATATAATAGTATAAATTTAAAAAAAAATTAAATAGGTCAAGCCTACAAGCTAGATCCTTATAAAAATATGTTTGGCCTATTTATTTAAATAGGTCTAGCAGAAGACCTGAGCTTGTGGTAAACCTATTTACTAAATAGGTTAGATTAAGCCAAAACCCCCTATTAGATTCCTAGCTATTTCCATCCCCAGCTGCATGTATATTCCCACATAAATCGCATTTTATGGCACTATTCGTAGAAATAGTGTCATAAATCACATTCCGAAAATCAATACATATAATATGGGGATTATTAAACTTTTTTAATCATCATAATTATGAATGTCTGATTTAATTGAAGCAGTAAGCTCAGTCTCATTAATTAAGCTGCTTCACTACCAGATCCAAGTGTGTGTGTGTGGGTAGGGAGGGAGGGAGGGGGAGAGAGAGAGAGAGAGAGAGAGAGAGGAATTAGTGTTGATTTTATTATCTTATCCAACTATTCACCGCCAACTAATGCTCTATCACGTCTCATTTCATTATTACCCCCCTCCGATCCTTTCTTTTTTATGATATTCTTGTTTATAAAGAGTGAATATTGGAGATAATGAGTAAAAATTTATTACTGAGAGATATTGAATAAAATATATTTAATGAGAGTAAGAAAAAAATAGTTTAATATTTCAGATAGAGGATTTGTTCCTTATATTAAAAACCACCTACTTGATGTGGACAGAATGGAGATTTGTTCAACCTCAGCATATATGACCAGAACTCTTAAAAGGCAAAAACTACTGGCAGGCTAGCTAGCTTGATTACTGGTTGTTGAGGTCCCTTTCTTGAATTCATATATTATCCATTTTCATGGGATCCTTTATACAAGAACCTTTGCAAGATTTGGAATTGCCATCTTACATTTTCCTTCTATCCAACTCAGTTTTTTTGTTGGGAAAATCTGTATAGGGGCCCAAATAATAGAAAAATTTTCAAAAAAGACCCCAAAATTCTGAAAAACCAGAAAAGGCACTGGGGCCTTTTCTGGTATAAATTCATTAAAACGTTTAACAACTATATCAGCCTCATTAACAACTATATCAGCCCCGTTAACAACTAAATGTTTTAATGAATTTATATCAGAAATGTAGGGCCTGTTTTTTTTTTCCATTTTTTGTTTATTTTTCAAAACATTTTTATAAAATTATTTGATAGTTTTTTTAAAAAAACATATTTTTGAAATAAAGAAGTAATGTGGCAGAGATGGTCACCAATAGCATGTTGATAGTGAATACGTAACGTCCTGTCATCCTCAAAAAAAAAAAAAAACAAACCTAAAAACTGTTTTTATTTTTATTTCTTTTTTTTTTTTTTTTGGTTTTGAAAAATACCTTATTGAAAACAAGCTTTCAAAAAAAAATTGTTTTTTCGTTATAAGAAAAAAGTGTTTTTAAGAACAAAATCAAACAAGGCCCAATAATTATCCAATATTAAAGTTTCGCAATAAGTGAGTTACATGAAATAACAATTGGTCCATATTATTCACTTGTTATTAGAATTTCTTAGTAAATTTTTTTTTTCTTTAGAATTTCATAGTGATTCTCCCTATATTTTATAAATTTACCAGCATTTATAGCAAACTCCTTGATGGAGGATGTCATGATGATCAGAAAAGGTCACATTCAAGAATACAAAACAGAGATACATACATATCTGAATACTTCAATTTATTTACATATTTGAATGTGTGCATCGACATGGCAGTGCACCAACAATATACATGCCTGTCATCATCAATTAATAAGGGAATATTTCATCCAGCGCCGGTAACAATCAACTGTGAAAAGATTCTAAAACTTCATTGCCCTTTAGACTAAAATGAAATTAAGTTTTGTGGGTGAATAAATAATGATACCCTTATTTTTATTTTTATTTTTTAAATGTGTATAATACAAAATACTAGTACAAGTTATGCATATACCATTATACCTGGATCTGTTGCTTTGAATCTGACAGGGCAACAGTAGTAATATTTGGCATTTGAAGATTCACCACATTCAATATTTTCCGTACCCGTTAATAATTATATCAATACCCATTAACAACTATATCAATATTTATTAACTATTATGTTTTTCTGAAATAATACTAAAAAAAATTTAAGGTCTTTTTTTATATATGACTTTTCTTTAAGCTTTTTTTTAACAATATTTCCATTACTTGGACCTGATAGAGATTTTCCCTTCAATTTTTTCCTACTCGAAACCCTTGAGCCAATGCATAGAAACTCATCGCATGAATGTGTATAGGCTATAGGGTGGTTCTCTCTCTATCCCTACAAAACCATCTCCACCGTCGAATTGAACTTGAACGTTTTTGCTTCTGTTTGGAAAGTCAAAATTGTCTGCGAAATCTGGTGTGTACAGGCCTTCCTTTTTTTTTTTTTAAATACGTAAGGAGAATAATAGCTTAAAAGAAACTTACAAAAGGGACTCAAATCCCAGCAACAGTTTTTTTTTTTTTGGTAAAAAGAATTTTAGGAAAGGGGTTAACTCCACCCACAATCTAAAGGTAGGGTGAACCGTCCTCAGGCGTTTACTTAAGCACCTAGGAGCTAGAATGTCTTCCCCAGCGTCTTGACCAACTCCAGGATCGAACCCTCTCCCTTTCGTGAGAGTGTCTGATCCCTTTATCAGTTGAACTCAAGCACAAGGATAATTCCAGCAACACTTGAGAGAGCATAACGTCCGCACAAATTCCGGGCAAACATCGAAAAACCTTGACGACCACAAACCTTTCTCAGCCGAATAGATGGGCCGAGGCATGTTTGGTTTTTTCACAGATGTCCAAATTCAGCCCAAACATGATCTGGACAATTGACAAGTGAGGCCCACCAATAAGCCCGCTGATATTCATTATATTTTGTGGGCCCATTACGACAAACCTTCTCGTTGACGCATTGTCGAGTCCTACGACTTTTGAGGCCGCGTTATAGAGAATGAGGATGACATGCCATCTCTGGAACTATATTTTGAGTTAGCGTTTAAAAAATATATTTATATAATTTAAGACAAAACTCATCTTACATAATTATTTTATATATTATAAATTATTATAAATCACTTTAGAAAAATAGCTTCACTAGTTCAAATGGGCGCTAACAAAGCACCTATTCCGCGGGTGACTTATTGAATTGGCTTGTAAATATCAGACTTCCACTACTCACCTGCGATTATGAACAGAGTGTCTATATATATATATATATATATATATATATATATATTAGTTAATTTGTGGAATAACAGGGAAATAAAAGGACCGTACGTAGTGATATGATAATGAAATATCATTCTCATCCTTATTATAAATTCATTTCGATTAAAACTTTTGGTCTTTATTATAAGTTCAGTTTTAAAGTTGTACTAATGCATTTTTAACAATTTTTCCCTTATTAATTGCAATAAACAAAAAAAAAACTTATTGATGTTAACTCTTGAAACCAATCATAAATAAAGACAAAATTGAAAATTTAGCTCATAAAAATGAGTTAACTAGCTCTCCTTGATATATAAGAATTAGTTAAATTAAACTTATAAATAGGATCAGAATTATACCTAAAAGAATGGGGATACATAAATTCAGTGGACTGAATATAATGTAAATTTGAGGATGAGATATTTGAGAAAATTAAAATATCTGGACAGAATGTAGATTTGTTCAACCATAGCATATATCACCAAATAAACTCCAAAAAGCCAAAAGCTGTTATTGACAGGCTAGCTACAACTTATGACAGTTTAAGTTTACATTTACAGGCATTGATCCAAGGTCTAGAAAACGCTTGATGGAGCAAGTCAAGATCACAAAAAGTCAGTCAATTATACAAATCAGAGTTGAATGCTTCCAAATATACTTTGGTTGGTTGATGCATTACAATAAGACAAATCCTTCAACAACCTCTTACATTTAGAACCTGAAGAGTATTATCTTCTCAATATCTTCACACCACAAGTTCACAACATGAGATCCTTTTCTTTTGTGTTATATGATAGTAGCCTTATTTAGGGAGTGATTTAGAGCCGATGAGTTTTGGATCTCATATAGCGTGGCTCCTTGGCTTTCTTCTATTGTCAGTCTTCAACATTAAGCCAATGGCCTTTTAACTTAGTGACATGAAGACTTCACAGTAAGTGAGACGTCGTAGGTTCAATCTTGCTTATAACCTCAGGCCTTTAATATTGGCCCCTCTAATTAAAAAAAAAGGAAATAAATAAAAGTTATGCACATTAGCGTGAAAGTATGACAACTTTCGCATCTTGTTTACTACTATGTATTACTTACTCATCATCAGCTACCTTAATTAAATACTAGTTAGGGTTGGAAGGACTACAGGTACGTTCTACACTGAAACAATAATCTGTTTGGAAATTTGAATTTCTATTGTTTGATCTAATATTCTCCATGCAAAAGCATTATTAGCAAGGAATAAAAAACCATACCAGGCAATGAACTGGTTGTGGCCACAAGTCAAGTGTTAATGGGTCAACTAGACGTTGTCGAACCAGCCATATTAAAATATTACAATTTAATTGACAATAACAAAACAACAATATTAAATCGTCATTCATAAGTTATCACTAACATCAAAATAGTAAAAAAAAATATCATAATATCAACCAGTAAATATCACAGAGAGTATAAATTGAATAAAAAAAACATTGAACCAAGTTTGCAATCACAAGTTCGACTACCACGAGATTGAAGGAGCAACACGGCGATGACTGAGAAAGTGAAGATTGAAGAAGAGCTTCGGTCTGGTTGCAGCTCAAGAGCCTTTGCAAGTTTGCCTCTCACAGTTGCAAGTTCACTCGCCTTCGCTATCACTTTCACTGTTGCAGCTCGCCATTGACTTTAATTTCACAAACTCGACATTATAGAGTTGATCAAGAGGAATAGAGTCTCTTCAAGCTAGGGGTTAGGGCACAATTCTCTGATCCTCTTGGTGAAGAGTCTCTCAATGAAAGCCAAAAGGGTGAATATTTGAGTCAGGTAATCGAGTAAACTTGCTTTGACCCGAATTTCATTTTTTTTCATTTGAAATGTCTCAAAACGATGTCATTATAAGACATTTCAAAACATACATACATACATACATACATATATATATATATATATATATATATATATATATATATATATATATATCTCACTCGAACAACCCACCCTCAATGGCGACTCAAGCGAGTTGACTCAAAATTGACTCAGTTGACCCTCCCCTTAAGCCAAACATTGTACCAAACCATTGGGGTTCGATTTTCCTATTAGACTGGCCAGCCCAATCTGCTTTTTCATTCCTTGATTATTAGTTATATTGTGTGAAGTTTTTGACATACTTGGCTGCGAGGAAAAGAAGAAAAGAAAGAGATTTAAGTTTTGGAAGAATATATAAAAATGTACATATAGAAGCTTCTGTCATTGAAGTAGAAATTATGGTTTAGTTGATATATACCTTGACTTTAATGTCGAAAGATCACTTAGGATTCTTTAATTAGTTCCTTTGAAGTGAGTTTGTTCCACCTTCTTCCTATTGAGAAAGAGATCCCCTGTCATTTTCTTATACCATATCTACTTCCACAATTTGAGTGGTTCGTTAGTTACTTTTTTTTTTCAAATAAAAAAATGTTTTTGGCGCCTTCAATAAGTTAACGACATGGTGGGGTTTGAAATTTGACAGAGAGAGAAGCAAAAGATATTTATTCCATAGCATTTTCTATTGTATAATAAGAGAGAGAGAGAGAGGGGGGGGGGGAAAAAGTAAAACGTTTGGTAAGGATTGATTCATCCCCTCACCTACGTTGATTCCTTTTTTCAACCACCGCTTGATGAAGGATTTTTTTTTTCACTTATATTCATTATTTTTTCAACAAAAAAAAAAAAACACAGGGTTAAGGATGCATGAAGAAAATAATCAAAACACAGAATTTATTATTTCAATTTTATTAGCATATAATGTTGATGGTCATATATATATATATTAATATTGGGAATATCATTTCTACCTTAAGCCAAAACTACGTCGTTTTGGTTTTTTTTTTAAATGAAAAGATGAAAGGGAAAGAAGGGAAAGAAAAAAAAAACAAAAACAAAAAAAGAGCAAAGAAAAAAAACAAAAACAAAAAAAAAAAAGCCAAAACGACATAGTATTGATTGAAGGCAGAAATGATATTCTCATTAATATTTATGTGGTGATACACAACAAGTGTGCGTAAAAACAGAAGGGAAAATACATATGGGAGCCCTTGTAACAGAAAAAGGCCCCAAGATTCTGAAAATACCAGAAAAAGCCCTAGAGCCTTTTCTGATATAAATTTATTAAAACGTTAACAACTATATCAGTGTCATTAACAACTTTATCAACCCTATTAACAACTAAAATCTTAATGAATTTATAGTAGAAAAGGTCTCATGACATTTTCTGGTATTTTTAGAATCTTAAGGCCTTTCTTTTCTGTTAAAAAAGCCCTATATGAATTTTCCCAAAAAAGAAGACGATGTTGGCCAAAACTAAAAAGAAAAACAAAAAAAACAAGATGAGATAGCAATTCTTCTATACACAGTGGTTCTAGCTAGTTGTACCATCCCTTATATGAATTTTCTTTTTCTTTTTTTTTTCTGACCTGTTATGAATTTTCATTTGATACTTTAAATTTCTCTTCATCTTATAAAATAAAGTCACAGTTTTATTTAATTGAATTATGAGGAGACATTTCTTGTGTGGAGAAACTGATAGCCACTGGCACTAAAATCAAACTATAATTTAAAATTAACAGAAACACACCAACAAAAAATACAAAATCAAATTCAAATTAATAGTCATACTGGTCTGTCATTTAATATATATATTGAGGGGGAAACTAAAAAGGCAATTAACTTGTTATCATACCACTTCAAGTCCTTAACATAAGAGTTGGTTAATTTTTTTTATTTTTTTAGAGATATTAAGAAAGTTAAATATATTATTTCATCATAATATATATTGTGTATTATTAAAGATATTTAATTAACTTATTTAGCTTTTTTAATCTCTCCAATAAAAAATCACTAACTCTTATATTAAAAAATAAAAATTGAACTTGTCCATCGGGCAAAAGAAACAGAAAAATTTAAAAAAAAAATGTGAGAAATAGAAAATACGATGAAGGTTGAGAACATGTGAGTGGCCATAATTGTTACTAGGATGTGATTTAAGAAGATGCTTTGCTTTAAATGTTGAATCTTCTTTTGACCTTACACGCATGCTTCACGTTCAAGCTCTCTCTGTTTTTTTTTAAAAAAAATTATAATATCTATTCCAATTTAAAAATTCTATCTTAAAATTTAATAACTTTTCAATTTTATTAATTCTATTTAACATATACACATTTCAATAAACATAAAAGTGCATATAATGAAAAATTAGAAGTAAAATTGTATATTCATGTAATTAATTTAAGGGTAAAAGTGCAAAAATACACATGTGCTTTACCTTCAGGAGCGCCCAGTACCATGTGTTTTTTTTTAGCAAAAATACACACGTAGTTACCATTTTGGAGCAAAAGTCACATCTCACTATTATGTTACTATTCACTAACATAATAGTGAGATGTGACTTTTGCTCCAAAATGGTAACTACGTGTGTATTTTTACTCTAAAAAAAAACACATGATACTGGACGCTCTCGGGAATAAAGCACATATTTAATTTTGTACATTTAGCCTTAATTTAATGAGATAACTTATATTAAAAAATTATTATCTCTTCCTCAACCAAAAAAAAAAAGAGTATTTGGATTGACCTAGATATTGACTTCGTTTCTCACGCACATGGAGATATTTTTGGGATTATGCATTAAAGCTCAAGCGCTATGACGTAGAAGTTACTTTGAGATTTCATTGATCTCTGTTCGTTCAGACTTGAGACTTCACTTCATTTGAAAAATCTCGTGAAATTTCCAGTGATTTTCATCTAATTTTTAAATTACATAGTGGGGAATAAAATAAATCATAACGTAGTAAATTTCTGTCTCGTGGAAGATACGAAAGAATTACACTTGAAAGGCGACCCAACCTTTTTTAGACTTTGACAAAAATGACAAGTTTTATTTTTTAAAATAAATAAATAAATAGTAATAGTGTTTACTTTATACTAATAAACTCTATTCTTAAATAATCGAGGTTAATAAGTCTTTTTTGTGGATAAGGGATTTAGAAGGGATGTAAAAATCTTTTTTAAGTTTAATTTAAAAAAAATTTGAAAAAGTTGGTTTGAAAGTATTAATTTTTTTTATTAATTTTATTTTATTTCTTCTCTTTATTAAAACTTTTTTAACTCATTTCTTCAATATTTTAATTCCACCCATAAAAACTTTCCTTCACACCCATTAAATCTCTCATTCTTACAAACTAAGATGTCTTTTCTTGCTTTTTCTTTGCCCTGTGGTTGGATTAATTATTTTATGCGTGTTATGACAAAGAAATTGAATACAGACGCACATCAAGAGCTTCTACTTCACAATGACTAGAAGTGATTTATTTTTAATTTGATTTTTATAGACGTAAAATATGATAAATTTTATATTGTAATATGATTTGTGTTTGAGTTAACGGTGGTGGTAGAAGTGATTTTTTTTTTAAACTAAAATTTGTTTAGATTATTATTTAAAAAATCAGTTGAGATGAAAAATGACTGAAATGACATGAATATTATTAAATAATACATATATTAGTAATTGTATATATAATATAGTATGATAATTGAAGATAAAAAAAAATCTTTTAATTTGATAATAAAAAAGTTACTATTATTAAAAAATTGAAAAAATAAAGTATTTAATTAAATATATTTAATAGATAAAATTATATATAAATTAAAATACATATAAATATATATGAATAGGTTGATAGTAAATAATATATTGTATAAAAACGTATAAACAAATTTTGTATAACAGTAAAATTAAAAATATAACCCAAATAAAACGGAAATGGAAAAAGGTATCATAAAATAAAATAAAGACGACAAGATTAAAAAAAAGACTTCATCGACAAACGTGTGTGATGGAATGAAGGTTGCAGGCAGGCTACTGGAGGGTAGTAATAGGAAAAGACAAATGAAGAAAGAAAATAAGAGGTAGCTGTACGGTAGATTTTGGACATCCCATAAGCCGAAAATTTTGGCTTAATGTTATGCCAAACACCTAAAAACGAAGATTTATGGTGCTCTTTGGAAGGACTATCTTGCAATTATAAGGTCTATCCCTATTTACCCTATGCAAGTTACATAGCTTCTAATGAATACATGTGAGGAGGTCGAGCGTTTACAACGTAATTTTATCTGGGGACATCCTGGAAATTCTCATGTTTTCCATTCTTTGGGTTGGGATAAAATCATTTTATCAAAACCTTATAGTCAATAATTACATAAGATAACTAATAATAATAATTAATATAATTTATGATTTTTTTGTTACATTCACCCTTTCTAACCCCAATGCACATGGTTGGGAGTTCGGGCAAAGATTTACAACAGTTAAATTTTTGGTGGATTACACATGGACTTTTTTGTGCTAAGTGCTCCTGAAGTAAAATTTTTTTGTGTTGGGTGTTCCTGGAGTAAAAGTTCGTTGGCCAAATTTGCATTTTAGATAACGAACATTATCTTTTTCTAACAGCATTGCGCTAACTGCAAGTTTTTAAAAGTTTTTTTATATTTTTGGACCACTTGAAAGTTATTTGTGCTGGGCGTTTGTGAAGTAATAATTTATTGACCAAATTGCTCCTTAACCCTATAGTTAATGGTGAGGTTATTCAGACACTCATAGCAATTTTACCACCAATGGAGGAAGCAAGAAAAGATATTATGATTTGGGGTGAAACATCAAATGGGTAGTTCTCTCTTAAAAGTTTTTGGTCATGGCAAGGGGTTGAGAAGATTCGGGTTTTTCTGTGGCAAGCTTATCATGAAAGGCTCCCTACAAGTGAGAGGCGAAGTATGTGGACAACCAACTCGCTATTATGTAATTTCTACAATAATGGAGTAGAGGACAGATTACATATCTTTCGTGACTGTTATTATGCGCAAAAAGTCTGGAAGGCGCTTATCCATCCCTGGTATATATCTATTTTCTTTTCCCTTTCCCTAAAAGATTGGATGAGGCTAAATCTCAAAGAGGAAGTAGGAAAAGATAGACTTATATCATAGAGTCAAATTTGGGGGGTTGCTATCTGGTTTTTGTGGTTATGGAGTAATAAGCATATATTTAGTGAAGATCTCCATAAACCTTTTGATCTTGTTGGTGTCATTAATAGGTCATGGAAATTATACTGTACTACATCTGATTTAGATTGTCAACAACAAACAATGGCTGTAGTAAGAACTTCCAAGTGGTCAGCTCCGCCTACTGATTGGGTGAAACTAAACATAGATAGTGCCGTAGTTGCAGATGGCCAAAAAATGGGGGGTGGTCAAGGTGCCTTCTAGAAATTAGTTAGTAGGATTCACCAAGGAGTTGGGTTAGTGTGGAGTATATGAGGCTGAAGAATGTGCCATGTTGTTGGGTCGGAGATTGGCATGGGAGGAAGGTTTCAAGAGAATAATAGTGGAATCAAACTCAAAAGTTTTAGTTGATAAGCTTATGCTTGATATAAATGACCTCAAGAGTAGTCTTGTTTTCCTACAGATTAGAAGTATTCTCATTAACAATTGGGAGGTCAGGGTTAAGCATGTTTCCAAGACTCAAAATACTATGGCAGATGGGGAAATTCGCATATATAGACCAAAAAAAAATTATCAAAATAGACCAGTACCCAAAAAAATTTCAAATCTAACTTAGTTGGTGACGCCACGTCAGCGGGCGCCACACATGACGCCACGTGGCGTGGCGCCACCTTGTGTGTGGCGTGCCACGTGGGCACGCCACAAAGTGGCGCTGCCACGTGGGGCGCCACTCAGCACCACTTGTGGCGTGCCCACGTGGCACACCACACAAGAGGCGTGGCGCCTCTTTAACAATTTTTTTTTTACTTTTTAATTATTATAATTTTTTTATTTTTTAATTATTTTAATTTTTTTACCTTTTAATTATTATAATTTTTTTCATTTTTAATTATCATAATTTTTTTAAAATTTTTAATTATGATAATTTTTTAAAATTTTTAATTATTATGATTTTTTTTTATTTTTAATTATTATAATATATATTATTATATTTAATATATATTAAATTTAAATTTAGTGAAAATAAAAGAAAACAAATTTAATATAAATTTTTAAATAATTCCGAACTTTTTGCACGTTAATTCTGCACGTTACCACATTCCCACGATCCTAAAATTGTGGGAGCAGTTTAAACATATAACGTGCAAAAATGGTGGGACCAAAAATTCGGAATTATTTTTTGAATTTAGTGAAAATAAATAACGTGTAAAATTATTTAAATTTAGTGAAAATAAATGAAAACAAATATTTTTTGCACGTTATATGTTTCTGCTTCCGATCCTGCAAAAATAATTTTGAACTTTTTGCACGTTAATTCTGCACGTTACCACATTCCCACGATCCTAAAATTGTGGGAGCAGTTTAAACTGCTCCCACAATTTTCACTAAAATGGGTATTTAGTGAAAATTTAAATAATTCTGTACGTTATTTATTTTCACTAAATTCGAAAAATAATTCTGAATTTTTGGTCCCACTATTTTTGCACGTTATATGTTTAAACTGCTCCCACAATTTTAATATCGTGGGAATGTGGTAACATGCAGAATTAACGTGAAAAAATGATAATAATTAAAAAATTTTAAAAAAATTATGATAATTAAAAATGAAAAAAAAATTATAATAATTAAAAACTAAAAAAAATTATAATAATTAAAAACTAAAAAAAATTATAATAATTAAAAAATAAAAAAAAATTGTTAAAGAGGCGCCACGCTCTTGTGTGGCGTGCCACATGGGCATGCCACAAGTGGCGCCCCACGTGGCAGCGCCACTTTGTGGCGTGCCCACGTGGCACGCCACACACAAGGTAGCGCCCGCTGACGTAGCACCACCAACTAGATTAGATCTGAAATTTTTTTGGGTATTGGTCTATTTTGATAAATTTTTTTTTGTCTATATATGCGAATTTCCCTGGCAGATGCATTGGCAAAAAAGGGACTTTCATATTCTTATATTTTGTATATGATTCTTATTAAGTTACGGACAATGCTTTCTAATTGTTGTATGGAACTAGATCCCCTTGTTGACTTAGTTAATAAATAGAGGAAGAGGATTCTCTCATTAGCTAACTTTCTCCTCATCTCTTATTTTCCTATCAAAACCATTGATCTTCAAGAAAGAGGTTGTTAGTGTGAACATTATATCAAATGTATGGTCCAAATTTAAAGACGATGAGGAATAATGAGAAAAGGCTAATGAGAGAATCCAGACCCATATATAGGGCTGAAGCCTCTCTATTTTAAAAAAAAAACTAAAAACACTTAATTTTCTCTCATTTGGCGTTGTCTTTATGGTTACGAAGATTTCATGGATTTCTGTCGCCATGCCAAACAAACAAACTAATTTTCTTTTATAATGGAGGCTGTGAGTTCAATACTTTAGAAGTAACCAAACATGGATTGAGAATATTTGTGAGGGGCTTGTCTGGGTCCCTTCTCATTTTAATTAAATTGTTAAAATAAAAAATACACAAATGTGTAATGGGAAAAAGACCATATGAACTTACAAAACCTCAAAAAGTCTTATAAAAAATAGAAAGGACACAAAGGTGATTGGGAAGAAATCTAGGTTTTTGAAGTTTTGGTGTTTTTACCAAAATGCCCCTCCAAATTTTTTAAAAAGGCAAGAACCCTCATATGCCACAGGTGCCAAAGCTCTGCTGGTCGGGCCCACCTCGCTGCCCTGTTTGATGTAAGAGCTCCGACACTGGTGGTCGGAGCTCCAATGACAACTTCAACAATACGATTTACTACTTTGGTATATAAATTGACAACTTGAACTCCCTAAGTTGTTAGTGTGCATATACAAGTTGTTAATTGTTGTTTTGAAGTTATCATTATCTATATTCAACTTGTCAACAATGTCTATACCCCAATTAGGCTTATTTAACAACTTGACTATCAACTTAAGTATAGAGATTGACAACTTCTCCATGTTGTCAACGACGCCTAATAGGAGTAGTTGCTAATTAATTGTTATACTCAAGTGGTCAATGATGCATGATAAGGGTGTTGACAACTTAAGTATATGCAATGACAACTTCATAATTGCAAATAGCAAAATACAAACAAAAATCGAGCCACAAACAAAACTCAGATTTTGGCAATGATTGAAATCGACAGAGAAGATGATGAGAAAGTAGTCAACGACATTGTGGTCTTGAGTAAGAGAAGGAGCTCGACATTCTTAAAAAAGAATAGTGGAGATGGAGAGAAGAAAAAGCAGAGACAAAGGGAAGGAATTGGAGAGAGATAAGAGCAGAGCACCACCATTGATTCAACGTCTTCCTTCATCTTCACTCCTTCTGTCAAATCACCACTATCATCACCAAACTCTAGAACTTTAGTTTCAAAGAAGAAGCCGACACTTGCACCTTTTTCACCAAAAAAACCCAAATCGATGATCTGGTGCTATTGATCAAAAGAGAGTGGTAATATATTTGATTGGGGCTAAGTCTTCCCCTCTTCACCAAGATAGCCAAGCTTGGTCACAGAACCCATTGTTCCACCTCTTCTAAATAAAAGCCCCTACGACAACCCCCAAAATCCTGAGAAAAGGAAGAGAATGAGAAATTTGGGAGCAGGGGTGACGGTGACAAAGATATGAAGCAATGGGAAGGGGATAGACAACAAGAAGAGGAAGAGAGGGAGAGAAGAAAACGAGAAGATGGAGATAGGGGTGGAAACAAACTAGGTCAGGTCAGGGTTCAACCTTAATAGGTCAGGCCTGTTTTGCAACATAGTGGCTTGAGCCTGGCCTGTAGCCTGTTACAGGCCTATTTTTCAGCCTGAGTCTAGCCTGTATATAGGTCTAGCCTGACCTGTGGCCTGTTAAGGAAGCCTGCTTTTTTTATTATTATTTTTATTTAAAAAAAAATTATATGATTATTATTATTTATTTATTTATTTAAGCTAATAGGCCTCTTTTTTAATTTTAATTTTTTTTTAAAAAAAATTCTTTATATTATTATTATTTATTTATTTGATTAAGCTAACAAGCCACAGGCCGAAAACATGCCTACTTTAAACAGGCTAAAAATAGACTAAAATTATATAAATAAATATTAATAATATAAATAGGTTGGCCTGACAGGCCTAAAAGGCCTCTTATCAAGCTTAGGCCTGGCCTGTTAAGCGAAAACAAGTCTTATAAGAAGCCTTTGTCTGGCTTTTTAGCCTGATAGACCTGTCCAGGCTTTTAATAGGCCAGACTACAGGCCCTTAGCCTATTTCCACCCTTAGATGGAGAAAGAAGGAATATAATGAAGTTTTATGAAGGGCATTTCAGTAAAAACTCTCAAACTTCAAAAACTTATATTCCTTCTCAATTATCTCTCTATCCTTTTTATTTCTTACCCTACGTTTTAGGGTTTTATAAGTTCAAAATGTATTTTTTGGTCCCTGTCCCAAACTATATTGATATATCTTGAAATTATAGAGTAAAACAGAAGTTTCACGAGCAGCAAATGCCTCCCGCAATCTCAACCGTAGATTCTGCAACAATAATGTCTTTATCTAAGCTCCAACCTGGACCCACATCAGCGGACAAAATCAATATAGCTCAGCAATTTTTCATTTATTCTACTTTCTTATTATTATTACTAATAGGAATTATTTTTAAGAGAAAAATACAAAAAATACCTCTTAAACCTAAAAATGTCACATAAATAATTTTCTACTAAACTGAGTTATCAATTGATGTAGTCTTATACTTCCTCCCATTCATGATATAAATCACTTTAACAAATTCAGCATAACTAAGAAATGATAATTAACTTATTAAAATTGTCTTAAATTAAAAAATATATTATTTTACCTCTATTAAATGAGTTTTTTTTTTTAATGAGAGAAAAATACAATAAAGGCATATTGGGGCCCTTATAAGAGAAAAAAAAAATTCAAAAATAGCCCCAAGATTCTGAAAATACCAAAAAATTAAAGGCTTTTTCTGGTATAAATTCATTAAAACGTTAACAACTATATCAGCTTATTAACAACTATATTAGCTCCGTTAACAACTAAATTTTTAATAAATTTATATCAAAAAATGTCCTAAAGCCTTTTCTGATATTTTCATAATCTTGAGGTATTTTTTGAATTTTTTTGCTCTTATAGAGGCCTTAAGATGAATTTTCCCTTTAACCTTTAATTGTAGGAGGTGAAATTGGAAAAAAAAAAAAAAAAAAAAGCATTAATTGTTCTCGATTTAGAATTTTAAATTTTCAGCGTTATTTTCTTGTCTTTCTTTTCCCTTTTGTCAATCTTCTTGAAGGTGTTTATGTCCCACTTCTTTATCAACCAAGAAATCTCAGAGTCTATTTGTGCTATCCCTGCACGTTTCTTTCCTCCTTCGCAGACAACAGGGTCATTGTCCATGTCTTCTACAGAAGCATGAGTCTCTGCCTCGTAGACCATTCCTTGCCTCCTCCAAGACTCTTCTCTCCACCACTTCTCTGTTTAAAGTGAGCATTCTTGAGCTTCGAGCCTCAAATTATTCCCAACACCTTATTAATTTCTTGGGGTGAACCATTATTGGAGTAGAAGAATCACCTAATCCAATTCCGAATTCTTTAACCCTTTTCCCTTTTTCCCCTCACTTTTCTTCTTCTATAAGAGGTGGAGAATGAAGTGAAGGCCCATTTCTTTCATACTCTGTCCCATGCTTTGAATCACATTCGTGTTCGATTTTTGTTTTTGGCCCCTCGTGGATCTCTGAAAATGTCGAGCATACAAATGTCCCATGTAGATTTAGAGCAAGGAGGAGGTTACCATCGTTCGGTGGTCGCGAGTGATGTCAGCGCCGACGGGAGTGTATGCTTCTCCGACGCCGACGATGGGTCCTGCTACTCTCACTTCTATTCAACCTACGGTGGTTCATACGACGATTGTAGTTTCGCTGGCGTTTCTGATTCTGAGGTTAGGTGTGTTGCTGATTCTAGGAGAGCTTCTTCAGCGACTGATTGTTCGGTGGAAGTTGAAATTGAAACCGGGGTTCCTGAAATTAAGGTGCATTTGGCCAAAGTAGAGAGAGATTGTAGGATTTGTCACTTGGCTTTGGAGAGTGATAGCAATGATGAGTCTGGGGTTCCCATTGAATTGGGATGCTCTTGTAAGGATGATCTAGCTGCTGCTCACAAACACTGTGCTGAGGCCTGGTTCAAGATCAAAGGGAATAGGTGAGTAAAAACCTAACTCGTTTTTATTTCTTATTGTAGTCCCAAATGAAGCATCAAGGCTTGTAACAATTCTCTCCGTTTTGGGTTGTTGGAAAATGAATGTTGTTTGGTAGCCAAGTTACTGTATCATCAATTGAGGAATGCGTGTTTAAAACGTTGAGCTTTTAAGGTCATGCTCCATCTAAAATTGAAAAAAAGAAATTGGAGAAGGTAAAACAGTAAAGAATTATTGACAGCAACTTATCCCATTCCAAATCTCCTAATTTTGAAGGGTTTGAAATTGAGGAGGATCACAATTCCCAAAATATCTGATCCCTTTACTGTTAATACATCCAAACAATGGTTTGTCTGCAATGTATTTATTTTAATAGCCTATGTCTTGCCTTACTATTGAACAAATTCACAGGCACTCAAGTTTCTTATGCTTTGAAGATGATTGACAGGTAGAAGAAAGCCAAAAAATGCAACTAAAGTATATAATGGTTTTTGGAATCTGAGGTTGTGTCGGGTTGTTAGTTAATTAAATTAAATAAAGTTAAAGATGATGATGGAAGGAAGAAAAATGCTAGGGGGACACATATTTTAGAAGGTTTAAAGGGATAATGGGTCAAGGCGGACTCACTTGTTTCTTCAAGGATAGGAAAAGTTAAAGAAGATTACGTTATTTAAAAGCAGATGATGATGGAAAAAGAAAGGCGTAAAGCCATCAGCCAGTCCTGCTGAGTCACTGACATGTCTGAGTGCAGTGGGATTCCCTGTTGCTGCGTCTTTTTTTGAAATTTAGGAAGCTCATGTTTTCTTCTTTTTTGCTTCTCTCTATCTCTATTAAAGATGAGATTATATTGTCCCCTTTCTCCCTCTATTTTACGTTATTCATTCATCATATGCCACCTGTCCTCTCTGATTAGACACATTCACAGGTCTTCACTTTACATTTAAACTTTAGAGGCATAATGATTCTTGGCACCCTAAATTTTTAATCCACTAATCACAGATCCCAGGTTTATGAATCCTACGTCGCTTCTTTTTACTTGTTCCTATAAGGAGATATCAGATTGCTCCTCTCATCCTTCTGTTTGCACTATTCCTTTATGATATGCAACCTGGTAGACATGACAATAAGAGTCTCTACCCAACAGCCTGAACTTGAGTTGCAGTGGTTCTTGACAACTTAAAATCTTTCATCCTTTAATTGCACAATCCGGATTTCATATTCATCTAAGTTTTATAACCATAGTCCACAGCTAATTTTATTGTTCATGAAAGTTTTCAGTTTCAGAAAGATGTTGCATTTTCAGTATTTTATGTCCAGTTCCTAGCTGCATTTCTTGAAGACTTATTGCACTGTTTCAATGGTAATGCTACACCGAATGCCTCTCTCCTCTTTGTGGATTTGTATTGCCAACTCGAGTGGTCCCATACGTCTAGTGTTTATCTCTCTGAAATTGACCATTTCAATGTCTGAAAGAAATTGAAAGGATCCAATTATTGTTGGTGTAGCTTATGGTTCTGAGTTTTTGAGGACCTTAGGGATAGGTTGCTTTGTGGTGGACAGCAGACCGTCCCTGCTCCACTGTCAATAAAAAGCTATTTGTTGGGGCCATTTGCCGAGAAAAAAAGGCTTATTTTTACTTCTAATGGAGATGGAGATGCAAATCCATCCCAGTGCATGTCTTGGCTCAATTAAATATTAAATAAAAAACCCAATGGGACAGAATCTGAATATGTTCTATATGGGAATCTTCTCTAATTTATTTAGCTCATGCCTTACTTGGACAGCAAATAACCCATGATACTTTTCTTTTTCTTTGTCTTTGGGTTTGGATTTATTTGATCATTTGTCAAACAATCCTGCAACAGTAAAAGTCAGGGAATATTGTGTGTACAGGATGCAAGCTGGAAAGCTTTAAAGCATCATAACCATTAACTGTTCTGTTTGGTTAATCCTCTGCTAAGATATCACAGTACAAATTGTTATGCTCATAGCCTCATAGTAAACAAAATTTTATGATGTCTACTTTGCAAAAGTCATCTTTCTGTATAATTTATAGCAGTTGCAGATTTTGAAACCAACTGATTTTACTTACTGAACCTCATCTGTTTTGTTTCTGTTTCCTTAAAATTTTCTTAGGACCTGTGAAATTTGCCATTCGGTAGCCCGGAATGTTTATGGAGGGAACGAGGAGGGAACAGAACATTCAAGCGATAGCAATAATGCTCCTACGGCAGCTGCAACAACAGTGTCCACAGCAGCACCTTCTGCAGAAACTCGAAGATTCTGGCATGGCCATAGGTTCCTGAATTTTCTGCTTGCTTGTATGGTTTTTGCTTTTGTCATATCATGGCTTTTTCACTTTAATGTACCTTCTACTTAATCAAACAGAGAGGCACAGTCCTGTCTCTATGAATTTGAAAAAGGGAAGGAAAGCTGTATTGGGAGGAACAAGGCAAAGAATCATAGAAGTAGAAAAAGAAGTGAGAGATCCTGCTGAAGCAAGCACACAGTAAATTGTTGCTGTGAAAATGAATAGTCTCAGTTTGAGGATTGGTCCTCAATTATTGGGGACCATATAATTTGTGTTCAGAACTGTAGAATGTTGTATCGAAATGTAAATGTTCCTGAGCTATTGCAGGGGAAGAATTATTATATATGATGATCAACTTTTGTGTCAAAATTTGATTCATAATTGAGTCCCCTGAGTTAAATTATGCGTGCATGTGAGGAGCAATGAAAATGAGGTAATAATATCTCAAGGGATTAGTTCAATTAATGAGAGATTTATCTTCTTAAATAGATTTATATAAAAGGGGATTAAGCTCATTTTAAAGAAATTTAGTTGGTGTTGCTAGCAAATCAAGTTTGTCTACTAATGTTGTAGAAAAGCTTACTGATAATTGGAGGCTGCATGCAAACCATTTCTTCCAAATGGCCATAATATTTTGAGAAAATCTTAAATAAATGAAAGGGATGAAAATCTTCCAAAATTAAGACATTGATATTATGTTTATATTAATGTTCTTTTTTCAACCACAGACATTTACATTGAAAAACTCTAAATAACAGAATTAAATATCTACTGCATGGCATCCCAATGGGGCCTCCCATTCTTTTCTTATGATGTAAACTCTGAAATGAACATACTCTAAGCAATTGGACAAGACAATGTAGAGATAAAGAGATATTGGTGTGGAACCTAAAGAGCTTGTTTGAATTAACTTTTCACTAATATTTGTATATAAGTTGAAACAAAATTTCTCTCATATACTTACCTATTACACGATGAAACCACGTCAAAAAAATTATTCTTAGGAGCCTAAAACAATACTAATGACTTTGTAATCTAATGCTATGAAAAATGAAAAAAAGGCTTTTTATATACTTTCCCTAAAACAAAAATTCTTTCATATACTTGCCTTTTATACAGTAAAACCCATCAAAAAAATTATTTAAATTGAGTGTTTGGGTAACTCTGAAACCATGGTTTTAGAAATCCTTTTTTATAAATCAAGATAAAAATTCTCTCACATGCTTACTTTATAAATCGTAAAAACTATTCTCTAGAAATCAATCTAATCAGACACTAGATTACAAAGTCATTAGGATTGTAACACTAATGGCATGAAAAATGTTCCGAGGTGGATCTTGAAGCATGACTTAGTCCAAAATGTTTTCAGGCTTTTAGAATTGGATTGGGTAAGCTACTGAATTCAGCTCATTAAGGCCTACAAGATGGGCCTCATGGGCTTCACTTCTAGTCCCGAAAATGATATGATGCCCATTAAGGCGTCACATTCTGTCCCCGTAAAGGCATATTGTAATTATAATTAGTATTCCTGACAAGCAAAAGGAAAGAGAGAGAGAGAGTAATATATATAAGGATCTCATTTAATAAAGATTTATCTTTTTTATTTCAGGATCACTTTGAGTCTCATCCTTAAATTCACATGACATTTAAAATGCAATGTTATAAAATGAAAATGCAAAATGTAGGATAGAGTGTGGATAGGTGCATGAAATCTTTTTCAAGTGAAAAGACAGGCCACACAAATTTAAAACCACACAAAGTCACTTTGAAAATCCAGGTCGATGACCGACATTGTGATGATATGGAAAATGATATTTCTGATTTATTACAGGACACGTCTTGTAAAATCATTCGCTTTCAGTTTCGCTGAGGACACCCACAAAAAACAGGAAAAGAAAATATGTGAGATTGATTTGATTCAAAATTAAGAGAAAAATTCATTTAAATACCATCTAAATTTTTAAAGTCTTAAAAAATCTGTTAACATTCGAAAATGACATAAAGATGACACAGATTAAATTAGGATTTTAAAATGTTGATGAATTTATTATTATATCATCAATTTTTTGTTTTTTTTTTAAAAAAAAACAGTCATTGCCAGGCCGGCCGGCCGGCAGAGCTCTAGCGCTAACCGTCCTACAACCGCGGGCATCCTGAACTCTACTTCACTCCAAACTTTTTTAAGGTGGATACTTAATTGGCAATAGAGAGAGAGAGAGAGAATGAGGCAAAGAAAAAGAAAATGGTGCCGACATCTAAAAATCATGATTCTTTAATCTTTATCCAAGTCCTATTCGTTATTTTCATGGAATCAACACATCCACCTAAACCTCATCTAAACTTGATGTTACTACATAAAATATGAACTGAAACTTTATCTTAAGATTTTTTTTTTTTTTTTGGGGAAAAATAGAGAATCAAGCACTAATGCATGATAGTTACAAGCAGAATCGAACCAGTAACCTTTCAATTATAAGAGAGCTTTCAACTCACACCAATGCAAAGTCTTTAGCTTTTTCTCGGAATAGCGATATTAGAAAATAATGCAAAGGGCATGGTGAGCCAAGAAATGTGGAAGAGCAATAAGTGAGTGAAAACAAGAACACAAAAGCAGATAAGAGGAGTTGGTGGGGGTGTGATGGCATGATTTCTGGAAGGCACAAGGGCATTAGGGAGATGAGTAGGACCATCTTTAATTCCAAAAACAACAAGGTGGACAACACAATGGCCCCAGTTAAGAATCCACAATATGTGATAAGTCCACATTCCCTCCTCATCCTTACCTCCTTATCTCATCTTTTTCTTTGAAATTGTCTCATCCTTGTCCCATGGTAATTAAATTACATTTTACTTTGTATGATTGGTCTGATGATAACGTTATTATTAAGCAATATGAATAAATCAGCATCTTAATTTAATTTGCTGTGACATCAGGGTGTTAGTTGCCTCATAGATATAAGGTGGGCGTATCAACCAAACTTTGTTGTTTTTACATCATAATTTTCTGTGAGACTTTTTTGACATTTGCTTGATTCTTTAAAATGTTAAAGAGATTTTCCTAAAAAAAAAAAGGAGTGGAGGTTGTTTTTGAATTTTATTAATTTAAATTTGGAAATGATCAATTTCTTGCGACATTTTTGGATATGAAAGTGTGGCCTATGCTACCTTCTTCATGAGATATATTTGTCCCATATTCCCCATGGATGCATGTAGGGTAAAGAAGCAAAGTTAGTGAATATAAATAACAACTAGATTTTAGGCATCAATAAACTAAACTGTTGGTTAAGATAATAAATGTCGTCACTCCATATATATAGAGAGAGAGAGAGAGTGAATATAAATTCAAATAATGGAAAGCATATTCTTTGATATAGGTGAAAACTTCTTGTGTTCTCAAATTAAATATGGAGTGATTCAAAATTTAGACAATCAAAATTGGTGATTAGCACACTATACTATCAAAATCTGCAATAATCACAAAATATGTACGTCCTTCCCATGTGATATAGCATATGACTATTTTTTCTTTTACTTGTTTTAAAAAAGGCCAGAAAAAGAGCTTGAAGAACAAAAAATAGGGCTGTCTTTTTATTATAAAAATTCAATTCTCTTGCGTAGATGAAATGAACAAAGACTAAGAGGACAAAACAAGGCCTCCCAAGTCCCAACTGACTCGTCATGAAAGGAAAACTACGATCTGGACGATGTTTCCGAGTGGTGCCGTCCAGCATATATAAAAGCAATGAGCACCATGTATTTTAATGTGTACAAAATCTAAACTAAAAAATAATTTTAAATATAGACTGTTGAAAATGTATATTTTAATAGGGTAGATCTCATCACAGCAATGAGCACCATGTGTTTATGATTGTAATGAGCATTGTATGTGATGAATAAGTGTATTGGTCTCTCTCAGTCACACCATAGAAGCTTTTCTGCATTAAGTGATGACCCACTTTTGTAGCCAAGCCATGTCATTAATACGTGTGTGCATGTATCTTTGTTTCATTGCATATATCTCTTTACGTGATTTCTGTGTAGCCTCATCTTTCTGGTCAATTCCATAATGTTACGTTGTTGGATTTTCAAAGTCTGCTTTTTGATTCGATTCAATCCAATCCCACCTTATCTTTTTCTTTTCTTTTCTTTTCTTTTTTTTTTGTTTTTGCTATAAAAAATTTTAGGAAAGTGGTTGGGCTCACCTACAATCTAAGGACAGGGCGTTTAGAGCCTAATCCGCAGAGAATACTGACCAGAGAATATACATGCCTCCACCTCTGGCAGGATTAACACTGCTTCCTAGACCCCTAGGATGTTTCTCCCACCGTCTTGACCAACGCAAGGATCGAACCCCCTCCCTTAAGGTGAGGAAGACTGATCTCCACGCCAGTTGAACCCAAAGACGAGGGGTCCACCTTATCTTTTTCTTGTGTGGTCGCTTGTATGTTTGTTTTCTCTTTACTCCATATATCATACGTAATAGCAAATCAAATCTCAATCTATATGTCTCTGTACTTAATACATAAAAATCCTAATAAATTATGATTGTATTTAAGATAATACTAAGGATCAGAGGTAGTTTATATCACATACTTCAGTGGGGAAAGATCTAAAAATTGGGTAATAAAGAGTTATTTTAGTTAATTTATTTACTTGCAACTAACTAATAATATAAAGGGTTAATGTGCAAAAATATACCTATGAGCTTTTTTTCCATAAGCAAAAATACACATATGCTTTTTTTAGGAGCAAAAATACACATGTGGTTACCATTTTGGTGCAAAAGTCACATCCCACCGTTAAGTCACTGTTCGCCGTGATGAGAGAGAAAGAGATAAGATGAATAGTAACTTAACGGCGGTGAACAGTAACTTAACAGTGAGATGTGACTTTTACACTAAAATGATAACCACATGTATATTTTTACTCCTCAAAAAAGCATATGTGTATTTTTGTTCCTGGAGAAAAAGCTCATGTGTATTTTTACACCTTAACCCTAATATAAAATATAAAATGCATAAAAAAATCGTATTATATATACATAATTCATATAAATAATGTGATCTATTTACTTTTAGAGTTCTGTGTATCTCTCGTCAGCATTTGTATTTATATCTACATGTCTCAATCAGTAAAATGTCGAATAATTCACTCTTGTGGATGAATCTTTATTAGCCTTGTGAGTTCATGTAATTTTTGTTATTATTTTCTTTTAATGAGATTTTTTTAATATACATTTTAACATTTTAAGTGGATCTTTGATCGCTCTTCATTGTCGTCAAATACAATCCTCGCAACGAAGTGACTTGGAATTAATAAATTAATTAAAGGAGCGTGGGATTAAAAGAAAAGAAATAAACAATGAAGTCTCATTAGCGTCAGCCGAGATGGGACTGTGACGGATGGGGAGAGGGGTCGCTGGACACTCAGGCAGAGGATCCGGTTCGGAGATTTGGAGTTGAGTTGGCCACATGACATGATTGCTCAATCTAACACGAAACAGCACTAAGTGGTTGGGGATTGATATAATAAAATAACAACAACAACAATAATATTTTCTTAAAAAAAAAAAGATATCGTACAATAATGTGGAAAGATCATGGTTATTAAAAACGCGCTTTAAAATGTTAAAAACACGTTTTTACGTTTTAAATTAAGCAAAACGATTTTGCTTTTGGAAAAAAACGTATAGGGGTAAAAACGTAAAAAGCGTATCCATAAAGCGTAAAAGCGTACGTTTTTTGGAAAAAACGGGAGTCAGACGCAATGTTGGATATTTTGAAGGGAAAATTATATTTGAGCCCCAAAGACCAGAATTAATTACAAAAAAGTCCCTCACCAAAATCTCATTACAAAAAATTCCTTTGAGACTTTTTTATAATTAATTAAAAAATTCTCAATCCATATTTATAATTAGAAATGTTATATTAACAACCGAAAAATGTTATATTTACAACAAATATACACTATTTTTATATACAGATAAAAACTACATATTTTGTATTACGCTTTTAAGTAAAATCTACATTTTCACAAATAGCTCAATTGAAATGACCAAGTGAGCGAAAAGACTTAGTGAGCAGCTGACATCAATAAAGAAGAGACAATGTGAAGGAGGACATGTGAAGAACGGAGAGATGCACGTGATGCCCCTTCAGCAATGGGACCCCCACTTTCCTTTTTCCATCCCTATTTTGGGATTTGGGACTGCCAGCAACTTTGAAAATCAATAAAATTAAGATTTAAGAAGTTCTTTTCATCAAATCGAAACAAATATCATCTCATATGTTTATTTCATAAATCATAAAAATTAGGTTAAAGTATACTTTTAGTCTTCTAAATTTTATATAAGGTATACTTTTTGTCTCTTAACTTTATAAAGTATACATTTGGTCATATAACTCTAAAACTGTTAATATTGCTAACAAAAAATGTTGACGTGGCGAACTCAAACGATGACTAATAGCATTTAATTAAACAAATTTTATATATTCTTTAATTCACCCATATTTTAAATTTAAGTTTAATAGAATTTAATTACACAGTAATCATTTAAGTTTACAACAGTATCACTTGAGTTTATGTTTTCCGTTAGCAAAATTAACGGTGTTAAAATTATAGGACTAAAAATATACTTTATAAAGTTAGAAACCAAAAATATATCTCATATAAACTTAAAGGACTAAAAGTATACCTTACCCTAAAAATTATTTTTAAACTCGGAGAAATTATCAGAGTCCAAACTAATCTGGATTGAACCAGATAGGACCACAAAAGCAGCAAAACTGGTGCAATCGCTTACCAGTTGAACCTAGAGATTGGTGGCTTTAACCAATTAATTGACAAGAACTTCTCTCTCACTGGGCAGTTAGCGGATAATCACATTATCCAATGAAAATAACAATACAGATCTGTATTATCACCAGACATTCTAACCCACTTCCCGAAAAAATATATGTTTAATGGATCTACTTGCAATTAATTAATTTGGTCAACTCATTGGAGGGAGCCTGCTAAGACTAAAGATCCTCTAATTCTGGTTTAAGCACATGCAGGGTCAAAAGGACCATCTCTGTGCTGCTGAGCATGTGCTTTCTCATTGGAAGCAATTATTCATGTTCCATTGCCTTGTAATTCCAACCAATCCCATCATTTGCGACCAAACATTTATTATATCCCAAAGAGAAAATGCAACTATGATAGAGAAACTGTTCAACATATTTACATAAAACTGAAAATGACATAATAATCCAGTCACTGTTACCAGTGAATACAAATTAGGTTGCTACTTTGTAAATTAAGTGGTTGATCAGGTAACTGAATCTCGTAATTGAAGGTAGAATCCTCATCATCATTTTCATTTGTGTAACAGAAGCAGCTCCAATATCTATGAGCCATTCGTTGCAAAGTCAGCTGGAAATTTATTACCATCTTCCAGAATCTTGCCATTTACCTGAGTTCTCTGCCTCTGAGTAAATTTACAGATACCATGTTATGTCCAGATCATAGATAGAGACATTTTACTGAAAAGACGAGGGGAAAAGACCAAACAGATAAATTCTAAGGGAGACCTAGTCTGTAAAATTTTATGTGAAATAAATTAACTGCTAGAGATACACATAGGCACGTGAAAGGTGGACCCAACTGAAGAATATGTCTAACATGCTTATGCGTATGAGTGTATCTTCATAATTGATACGGTCCGCTTATCTTTTTATTAAACGGTCCTATGTAAGAATCTCCCAAAGAAGAGATAGATTAAATTCAAAGTACCCTATCTGTAGGGTCTCCAGAATTGCCATTTAAGAGCTTGTGGTTCTCTTCTTTGATCCTGCCATCCTTGTCCTTAGTGCTTAACGGTAGCATCATGGTGGCCGATGCAATGGAACGGTCTGGCATTTCTGCAGGACAAACAAGTCAGCACAACAGCACGTTGCTTCTCAAAATTAAAATGAAAAAAGCATAAAGCTGCACTCAATGGTGGATCTCGAGAAAAATTTGTCTGACATGCTTGTATGCATATTCCTCACCGTGGCTCAATTAACATGGCAATAGCCTAGATAAATACTTTAGTAAGCTCAGCTTTTCAACCATAAATTAACATGGAAGCGTGTCAAAAAGTGAGTCTAATTGACCTGGTTGGCTAGGTGTCTATATATCTCAGGGACCTAATATAATAGAGATTTTTCCCACAAGCATAACATAGAATAATGTGCAGAGTGTCCAAACCTGGTAATTTCTTGTCAATAAAAAAGACCACCATGTTAACAGTATACCTGCAAAGGTTCAAAACATTAAATTGAAAGACACAAACAAAATCTTTCATTTCAAAATCAGAACATGCTCCTCACCAGGCAACAACAATATCAACTGTGTAATGTTTGCGAGATGCTATTATCAAAAGGCTCTGAATCACAGCAAGGAGCCATGCTAATTGCTTGATAAACCTGAAGTGGATCATCACAAGTCAGAACTAACACTAAGAAGTAAGAACACATGCATCAATGAAAGAGAGACCACTTTTATAAACATCCAACACAACAACAGTAGTAAAATTTCTACTTATTACAAAAATAGACAAGAAAAAGGAAAATTCTACCTTCGCATGCCATATTTCTGATATGTAAGCACGAAGACTAAACTAAAGATCATGTGTGATGAAAATATCAAATCACCACATCCATAAAGCACACCACGAGGAACTGCATATTGAAAATTAAAAGAGAAAAAGATCAAGCACCAAAGCATTGAAGTTCAATGCACAAATACAACAATGCATACTAACAATTAATCAAGAGGACTTCGAGAAAACGATCTGGGGGCGGCAGTGTGGCATGCTTTGAACCCTGATTGATCCATTAAGTATATCAGAATCATGATTGTTTCCAAAAATAGAAATAATTTATCCATAAACACAATTTTAACACAGCAAGAAGCACGGTGTTTCAGAAAAGCACACAAACTCAAGCAATTATACCTGCCGGCAATGATAGTTTGGACCAGGAAGCTGTGTGGAATAGAATGTGATAATACGAAGACATTGACAAGCCTGTAGCAAACAAATACATGGGATCAAACATTGTAAAAACAAAAACTAGCATATTGCACCCATATACAATAGCCTGCTGATGAAGAACAATAAGAGGTTGGAAAAGAAAACATGACAGAGAAGAAGAGTAAAGAGGGTAGGAAGGGGCATGAGAGTCCAAAAGGGGAAAAACAAGGAAACTGAACCTTGAAAATATTTCCTTCTTAAATCCAAAAGTTCTGCCAATACAATATCATAGATATGTAAATAGGAATGCAGGATTTAAGAAGAATGAAAATAAATTAAATTAAATTCTTCAAAGGTTTCTAAACAATCTAGGATTTCAAGCACTTGTCTTTGGTCCCTAATTTATCAATAATAAAAACGTTCGCAAATCTCTTTCCATCCACCGTCAATTGACAAAGAGTGGCTCATAGTCAAGGACAAAAAAAATTAAATGTTTAACAGAACTGCCTACAATATGGATGCATATAGTCCTTGCTCAGAAGAGACAACAGGTAAATATGATCTTTACTATTTTCTAAATGCACAGAAGCACAACTGGACATGATCATTTAATAATGACATTATACATGCTGACATCAAACGTTGCATTTAGATCAGGCAGAAAGCTATCTATTCCTTCAGAATGCTATCACTTTAAACACTGATGTGTAAGGAAAAAGATTCCCAAAATATAAGGTCATCTTAATAGAACACAATTTAATCACCACTTACAACTAAGAATGCCAGAACCCTGCACCATATAAGTACTGTGTAGATCTTTTTACTCTTCAAAACCAAAGGATGAAACGTCCACTGCAAAAGCCCATAACATAGAATTATAAATTACCACGGAAAATGTGGATGCTTGGAGAGCAGAACTTACTAGAAAATAAGACACATAAATGAATCAATGACAAATTAGGAAGGAAGCTATAGCCGTATGACTATCTGAAAGTTAGTCTCAGGCTGCAGCTTTAGCATCAATTAGCAGAACACCAAGCAAAAATTAAAAGGCAAACAGCCATTCAATGAAAGCCAAATATTCCTTCCGGATAAATGGTACTTGATTCAAAAGCATAAAACCTCAAACCACAAAAAGACATATAATTTACTTCTCTCAGTTCATATTTTCAACAAGTCATCTTCAACACAATAACACATATGTCAACTACAAATAACCCTAAACTTGTTAAGAGGCTTATGTGTAACTTTCTAATAAACCTTAAAGAGCTTCAATAGTTTGATTTCAATGAAGCATACCCATCCTCCAGCATCACCAAGCAACCTAACACTAAATACATTGACTTCATGCATTTTCATATGAAAAAAAGAGAGAAATAAAATAGAAATTCCTGCCAGGACCAATATTTCTGCCATCATGACTCAGACAGCCGGGTGGGAGAGGGAGAGAAAGGGAGCAGCTACACTTACCAGGAAAAAAGAGAAAAACATGAAGGCAAACAGGGTTTCGCTCATGTAAGCTTTTTCTTGTCCAAGCTCCTGTAACAACAAAAACATTGGAAATTGAAAACACATCCTAAGAATATGAAAAATGATTTAGATGAAAATATAATAGGAATTGCAATTACAGACCGGAAGAAGATAGAAACCAACATCCTGAAGAAGTGGGCCCGGCCTATGAAAGTAATGAACACCTCGAGCAGCCAGGGCATGCATATACTGTAGGGAAACAGTTTAAAATTTAGATAACAACCTCTTTCAAAAGAATCTTATATTATTTTCCCTATGGAAACTAAAAAAAAGTCTATGATAAAATGTTTCTGCTCTGTCTTTGTCTTCATCAACTAGCAACAAGCCGTTAAAGGCTTCAAATGAGGGAAATAAAACATAAATAATCTTAGGATACAGATAGACCCGGAAATTCTCTGAGATTTGAGTGAATTTGCAACATAGACGGAATAAGTAATTGGAGAGTTCACTGGTCATTTCACATTTTATTAGGAATGCAGTTATTGATCCGATATTGTGCAAGTAAGGAATAAACCCCCAGAGTTGAAGAACATCACAAATGATGTTGTAACCATTTACTCACAGCCCAACTTATCTTGTAAAACTATAAGACTGCACACTTGATTTTAATTACCAAGAAAACAAAGTTAGGTCGCAAAACCAGTAGATAATATAAAACTTTTTCCAAACTTTAAGGCGAGCAATTTGTAAAAGTAACAATAACATGAACAAAAGCTCTTGCAGCGATCAAACAAACTTCGCCCAACAAGATGTAAAGTTTATTTTCATCAATTCCCACTCTTCAAAGGAAAATAGAAAAAATAAACTTTATAATCCTTTTCACTGAAGAAAAGCGTTGCTCTGGAACAATATTTTCAACTAACTCATGACATTGATCAAAATAGAAAGACCTGAAAAACAAGGCCAGCAAGGAGATATTTCCAATTCTCCGCAAGAAGGATGATCTCCGTGGTTGCCTCTGAGCAAAATCTCTTCCATAGCTACAAATCCAGAACCCAAAGAAAAAAGAAACAATTCAAACACAGACAAAACAGAGTGAGAACCCCAGGATAACAAGTAGTTAAAGTGACACGAGGGATACAAAACCGGAGAAACCAACCTTTGAAGCCTCGCGACCAATGTAAAGCGACATGTTGTTCTTTTTCTCCTACCTCTATTTCTTCTTTTAAGCGTAGAACGATCACTTCCATATTACTTCATAACCACACCCTTAAGGTCAACATGATTCCCCTCAACAATCTCGTTATATTCCAAAATACAATTAAACCCCTTGTTCTATTTCTTATTCTGCTAAACCCACCCTTCCTTTTTTAATAAAGACTCCCAGGAAACAGAATCAACGCGAAACGGGTAGATTACTCGAACCCGATCCTCAAATAGTAGAAGATCTGAGACGTGAATGAGTACACACTATAGTGATGAAGATCGAGATTGCCCAGATGATCAGAAAAAAGAAGATGAATTGAATTGAAAGGATCAACGGAGAAACTTTCTCGAAACTGAAATGAGAGCGGCTTCGCGCACTCGCTCCTCACTTTCGTTATAAGCCTCCGATTCTCTCTTGCTTTCTTGGTCTGACTTCTATGCACGCAAGTTGAACCCGGAGTGACAGTTGAGAAGCGAGGAAAAATAGCACACAGGGGCAGACCTTTTTTTTTTGGCGCACATATTGGGCCTTGTTTGGGTTGGTATACGAACGATGCCTTCAAAACTATTTGAGTTTGAAAAAGATTCAATAAGAAATAAGAAAAAAGTCAGGTTATTAATAATTATGTATGTTTAGATTAATGGCAGTAGAAGTGGTAGAGCCCATGTCAAAAAGCTAAGAACTTTTTGAACAAAGCTAAGAAGTGGGGTTTTTTCCTTAACAGGCTTTTTAAGTTTTAAGTTAAGTAAATTTAAACTCAACTCAAACGGACCCAAAATCAACTGGCAACATTAACTGACTTTTTAAAAAATTATCACAAAAAAAGCTCAAAAAACTTGTTATCCGGACCATTGAGATTTTGGGATAGAGTTTCTCTTATAATCTTTTTTTCATTATCCCTCATAATCTCTAAATCATATTCGTCTAATCAATATGAAAAATACATTATTTTCTCTCTCCTCTTCCCCATCAATGACCTAGTGGGGTAATGAGAGAAAATGAGAAAATAGATTTAACAAATTACTTTCATAAATATTTTGCGTAGGAAATAAAGAAAACCAAAAAGAAAAAAGAAAAAAAGCAAACAAACCAAACCAAACCAAAGTGAAAGTAAGAAACATCGCCGCTTAACCTCTTTTCCTAAGCGCCAACCCTTTCCCTCTCTCTCTCTTGTCATGGTAGTGAGAGGATCCTGAGTAGAATCTTCCAGTACTTGAAGATTATTATGATTTAAAAAATTTTAAATGGGATATAATTTAGCAAGAAATTTATTTAAATCCAGATAAAATACCAAAATCTAAATTTAGGCATATACTTTTAATAAATTCTCAATCAAGTTAAGAAATCTTATGAAGAATTTCTAAATATTGTTAGAGAGACCAAAACGTCCCCATATAATTAAAATAATTGAAAATAGGTATATGCCTAATTTGGTTTTAATTGTTATAAAAAGATTTTCTCTTCTTTAAACATTACGACTAGCATCTAAAAACAAAACAAAAATCAAGATTAAATTTACAATTTTATAGATAACTAACTTTGAGCGATCAATTCGTCTTGAAGATTTAGTCAATATCACATTTTCAATGTATAAATTTTTTATTAAAAAAAACTAAAAAGTTATTATTGAATTGAGGCAAAGTTTACAATTTTCATACGTTGGGCTGAAGATTCACCATGGTTTGTGGTTTGTAAAGATGCAAATCATCATATGTTATATGTTATATTATCTCAAGAATTACGTTTTCAATTTTAAACCAAAACAATGATAAGTGAATAAATTAAATCACATGAATAAGAGTGTGTGTGTGTGTGTGTGTGTGTGTTTATTAGATGAATAAGAGATTATATATTGTACTGTATTCCTAGAAAAAATTGAAGATAAAATAATCAGCCTGAACGTGATAAAATCGAAAATTAATTTTAAATATATAGGAAAATTCCATAAATCTTTGATTTTTTATCATGTGTTATTTTATGTTAATTTTTTAATTGGGAAAAATCCAATTAAATTTAGTTGAAATAATCATTCACCTACAATATTTTTCTTTAACTATGGAAGGCCATTCTGATCTTTTAATAACATTCAAAAATTCCTAATGAAATCTCTTGGCCCAATTAAGAATTTGTTAAAAGTGTAGACCTAGATGTAGATTTTGGTATAAATAGAATTCTTCCTATAATTTAAAATTTTAATCACCAAGTAAAAAAAAAGTAATTAAGTAATTTTTGTAATACTTTTTTTTCTGATAATATTTCATTTAAAAAAATATTTATCAATCGGCAGTCCTCCGTATTTAGGCCTTTTATGAATAAACAAGGTTGAATTTCTCTCATCATTCTTCCCTTATTATTCTTCATAATCTCTAAATCTTATCCGTCTAATTAATATAATGTTACTTTTTACTTTTTTTCCTCATTTTCTCAATCAACGACCCAAATTTAACCAATGAAAGGAAATGATAAAAAAGATAAAGAAAATATCTTCTTCCGAATAACTATGGATCCACTTGGATGGAAAGTTCCGTTTATGGTTTTTCCGTTGTCTTTTGTAGAAGGAGTCCAAGTTTAATAGTTGTCCATATTTACTATTCAACCTCTAATAAGAAGATAAACATGATTAGAAAAAAAGAGTAGAAATTACTAAGAAATTTGCTCGGGTCTTTGAATGGGTGTGCCAAATCTAAACCTTCTAGATTTAGTTTTTTTAAAAAAATTATTTTAATGTATACAGAATATAAAATAAATATACTCTCTTAACTATCATAAATATACTCTCTTAACTATCAGTTTCTTAAAAAAAAAATTATTTAAAAATTTTAAATATGAACCGTTGAAATTGTATTTAGAAAATGATGGATGCAATTCTTTTTAAAAAATTTGTAACATATTGTCAACTATGTAGAAATGTCTTTCATTTGGTAAATAATTGAAGATATGTTCCCCAGGTCATTAAAACACATTTCAGGTACCCTTGGCCCTTGAATTTTTCAACTGGAGATTTTTTAAACATTTTTTCCAAATTTAAAAGTCACAATAGTGACTTAAATTAAAAATAATAATAATAAGTACTCCCTATAATCCTTATTGTATGACTTATTTAAATAATTTGATTATATTAAAAGAGTTAATTAAATTAGTTAATATAATATATATTTTCTAAAACAACATACTTTTCTTACTTATTTTCTTCATTCTCCCCCTTCCTTAGTTGTTATCAGAAAGAATCAATATAAGTAAATTATGAAATGATTAATCAACATATATCTTATATTTATACCAAGAATAACTATCAAAATAAGTCTTATATTAAGGATAAAAAAAATATTAAGTGTGAGGAGGTTGAAGAAGTTCGAGAAGCTAAGAAATATTCACATTGATAATCACAGCAATGGTATACCAAAGCTAAGAAGTTAGGTGAGTAGAGTGAAGTAACTTAGGGGAGGCATGACGTGGGGAGGTTTAATGGTAGTGTGAAAGGTTGACGGATTGTGTATGGCATGAAATATTATATATATATATATATATATATATATATATATATTGTATGTATGTATGTATGGGTTTAATGTTTGTGCTTTTCGATTGAAGCATTTTTTCTGTCACACTTATATATAAGTGAGTAGATTCCATTAATATTTTATCTTTTTTTTATAATGGGACTCATTCACTTATATGTGAGTATGATAAAAAAAATGTTCCTACTGTAAAAGTGGAAACATTAATCCTATATATATATATATATATATATATATAAAAGTTGTTATTAGGGAAAATCCTTATGGGGGCTCTTTTCACAGGAAAAAACTCAAAAAATGCCTAAAGATTCTGAAAATCTTTGGGTCTTTTCTAGTATAAATTTATTAAAATTTTAATTATTAACGGGCTGATATAGTTCTTAACATTTTAATAAATTTATATCAGAAAAAACCTTAGAACCCCTTCTAAGATTTTCAGAATCTTTGGGTCCTTTTTATGTTTTTTTTCTGTTAAAAGTACCCCTATGAATTTTCCTTTATTATTATTACTTTTGCGAAATTGGATGATGGTGATGGAGGCATAAATACCGTCTATATAAAGGGTATCTAAATCCTCATCTACTCCCTTTATTTTCAACATTTTATGCTCAAAATCACACCCCAATATTCTTCTTTTCCCAAAGCTACGGAGCCTAAAAAGTAACAGGAAATAATGGAATAAGAAGAAAATAAATTAAATGGCAGGAGGTTTTAGGAAAAATAAATAGTTAAATATCAAAAACTTAATTTAATGATAATTAAATCTATAAAAAAAATGACAAAAATGAGTTGTAAATAATAGATATTTCCAAAACTCTCTTTGTTTTTTTCGAAAAATATCATTGTTATTCTTCTTTTTAAGTTTTAAAAAGCATAGGTTAATGATCGAGTACTGAGATGAGAACCTAGAGAAATATTAAGAATAAATAGTTATTAATATAATTTTATGTGTTTTCTATTTTATTTAGTGCATTTTCTAAATGGTCCTCAAGTTTAGGATTAGTGATTTAGAATGTTAATTAGATACTTGCAAATTAAATTAACATTTTTATCTAGATAGTTACTCCCATCATCTGAGCTTTGGATTAATGATAGTATGGTATAGCTTGAGGAGTCATCAATTACTTATTTGTCTATAAATATTAAGGTTCAAATTAATAGAAAAATATATATCTGGAAAAATCTCTATTGAGTTATAAAGAGACTTATTTATATTTATTTAATTATCTCAGAGATTCTTCCTTATTTTAGTTGCATCTTTCACGAGTGTAAGGTTCTTCCTTATTTTCTATTTAAGATTTATCTTCTTTATGAATTGTGGAATTAGATTCTGATTTCATAATTTAATAAAGAGTTTTCTTCGTTATTTTTCTTTACTGATTTCATAATATAAACACCTCTTTTAAATCTCTCTTAAGTGTAAGTTTATGAGTTTAAAGGGACGTATATATAATGTATGAATGAGTTATGGCAGTTAAAAAAACCTCTTTACCATATCCAAATATACACAAGTTAAGCTAAGCCTCGATCGGAGGATAATTGTGTCCAAAAAAAAGGATAGACATTATCAATCTTAGAATACATCCAAGAATGGTAGTTAAAATCTCGTTTTATCACTGCAATTTTATGTTTTTACGATTTTTTTTCATTAAATTGATTTTATTAATTTTCCAAACGATTTTAAGTTTTTACGATTTTGCTACATTACGATTTTACATTTTACGATTTTTTATACCTCTTCTCATTTTACGTAAAATCTCAATTTTAACAACATTTCCGATCCAAGCATAAATTTTAAAGGATGCGAATCTTCTCAGTGTCTCTTATTAACTTTAAATCCTATTCGTTGAATATTTGATCTAAGTGTCCAAGAAGAGACACATCATCTATTTCAAATTATCATATGTGGTAAAAATGGAATTTTGAAAAGTAAATGGTTTGTCTCTTTCTAAGCTCTTGGATCAATATTGGACATTGGACGGTCATAATTAAAAGACAACGAGGAATGATAAGAAATCTAGTTGGTGAGAAAATTTGGATCCAAACCTTAGGACCTCTTATTTTATAAATTGATTTTTTTAATAATTTTTTTCTAGAACTCTACAATTCAAATTTTAATTATTTTAATTTATTTATTTATATTTTAAAATAATAATTTTATATTACATCTGAAACATTTTCCCATATAATGGCAAATTATATTAATAATTTCAACATACCAAAACAGGCATAAGAATCTATACCTACTATAAAGCTACCTAATCGTTTTATCTTGTTTTTTAAATATAATTTAAATGATCTTTCTTCTGTATTTCAAAACAAGAAAATGATTATAATCAGTCATCACGGTGCTAATCACGCTACTCCTTTAAGTTGCCAAAAATGCCCCCACTGATGTAACATATGATAATTAAATACCAGCTTTTATTTGCAAATTAAAGGTTGGCCACTCGTTTGCAGCCAAATACATCTGCATTAATTTTGGGCAAAAAATAATTGAAATGCTTTATATCTATATGTTATAAAATTATATAAAAATATATTTTTCCCAGATATAAAAATAATAATTGATTTAATCATGCAGCATGCAGCATGCACATAATTTTATTTTTATCAAGCTTCGTATTGTGTTATTCTTAAATCTGCGTAGTCCATACAGATTATATTTTAATTATAAACAATAATAAAAATTAAATAAGTGTATTAAAATCTAAAATATAGGTTAGGACAATGGGGAATTCCTTATAAGGCTGTGAGAGTGGATTCAAATTTTGTGCATGCTCTGTGATGAAATATTTTTAATTAGCTAATAGTTAAGCCTGGGAAAAAAATAACTATTATCGTCATAATATCAAAATTCTCACATTAGTGATAGGTTTAAGATGGGCTATAAGTTAACTCATTATTAACTTGATGACTTGACCCATATGTTGGTGATATTATTTTAACTAAAGTTATTTAAATTGGATTAGATCGGTCTGTTCAGGCTGAAAATCAGCGAACCACTCACATAACTGGTCCAGTCCAATCATATAATCGGTTTAATATTTTTTATTTTTTAAAAATTAATTTGATTTAAAAATATCATACTTTTATATTAATAATCTTAAAATTTATACTTTTTCATCAATTTAATTTCATGTTAGTTTCGGTTTGACACTTGATATATTAACTCTTGACCTAGTAAGCTGGTTTAAAAACCTTAATTTAAATTTTCACTTACAAAAAAAAATAAAAATGTGGAAGATTTGAGATGATTTTGATAGAGATGATGGGTACATTGATGGAAAATGAACAACGAGATGTGATATCGACCGAATTGAACGGTGAGGTTCCAAAGAGGGTCCACCTGGCGAACGGGAAAAGTCCACTTGCACTCACAACCTCAAATAATATAGGGAAAATTTCAGAGCCTAAGATAGAAAAATATTGTTAAAAAAAGCCCTAAGAAAGGTCAAATGTCAAAAAAAGCCCTAAGGCTTTTTCTAGTATTATTTCAGAAAAAAAATTGTACAGATATAGTTGTTAATAGCTACTGATATAGTTGTTAATGAGACTGATTCAATTATTAATATGTAATTGTTAATTATACTGATTCAGTTGTTAACGGGGACTGATATAGTTGTTAACCGTTACTGATATAGTGGTTAACACTTTCTGAAATAATATCAGAAAAGGCCTTAGGGCCTTTGTTGACATTTGACTTTTCTTATGGTCTTTTTTGACAATATTTTCTTACATTGGGCCTAGAATTAAATTTTCCCAATAATATAATCTCAAATGCCCCTTCAAAAAATAATAAAACAAAGCGCAAAAAAAAAAAAAAATTGTAAGAATTATTACTAAAAGACCTGCACATAAAATAACTGGCAGAGTGCAATTTTGATAGCTTTTAACCTGATTTAGAATTAATTCAGAATCCGATATAACTTTCACATATATGACTATGAGGTAATTTAATTTACCATTTTAAAACTTTAACAATGATAAAGAACCATAAAATAAAACTATGCATTTGGCATGGTAATGAAGTGTTGGCTTTTAATTTTTCAAAAAAAAAAAAAATTAGTATATGGCTGGGGACCAAAACTATTAGAATACCGCTAAAATCCTAAATTATAAGGCTAAGGAGCATTTTTATCATATAAGTTTTGACTGAGGGGTAATTTTATCCCGAAATTTTTTTAAAAGACAATTTTGCCCTGTAAATGTTAAAAAATGAAGTAACTTTTCCTTAGCTATTATTTCAATTAATTTTTATCGTTAGCTGACCAAATATACTAACCTAATAATCCATATGTCATTTACGTCATCACTTATATACAGATGTAAATTTACTCAAAAAGTTATTAACTTTGAAAATAGATAAGTTATATGACACATAAACTTTTAGTTCAAATTTACACCTTAACAAAATTAACGTGGATGACAATATGGACTATCAACTTATCATATTTAATCAATTAACAGTCAAAATTAAGAGAAATAAAAGCTAAACCAAAAACGCTTCATTTTTTTTTTTTTACATTTGAGAAAAGCTGCCTCAAAAAAACTTTCTAAATGGAATCATCCCCCTAAATTATATATGTATGTACCTTACCTCTTTACCGAACACATATTAAGTGGTCCAAAATAAGTGACCAAACTCTATCAAATTATTAAGTACTAATTGATTGATGAAAACAAGAACAAAAAAATCAGAAAAAAGAAAGCAACTAATTGTCCTGAACCAAAACAAAAAATGGTGTCAGTGATGAGTGAAAGGAAGCGTAAAAGAGGGGCAAAAAAAGTACAAATAATTAGAAGGTGAACCTAAAAATACTGTGAGAGACAGACCGTATAGTTTGCCATTAAAGAGGAATTCAATTCCTTTGTACTTTCTCATCAACATTACCAAACATATTCAAGTTGGTCTGGTCTGCAAACAAGAGTGTAAGATTTTAAGGTCAAGCTTCTGAATTCACTTTAATTCCCTCCTCCTTAATTGTTTGTCGTTTTTATGATCTCACTTAATAATAAATCGGGAAAAAAAAAATCATATTATTGAGTCTTATAAAAGAGGTGAATCCTTTATAACACCATAAAACAATGTTCGAGTTTTTATCAGAAAAAAGATAATACTTCAAGGCTTAACAATTGAACAAATATTTTTTATTCACCAAATTACTATTCCCTCTTATCCTAATTATAAAACTGGGTTGGTTTTTTTTTAAGAAATTAAGGAAGTTAATTAAATAAATTACTAAATCATATCAAATGTTATGGATCATTGGATTATATATTAGTTTATTAATCAAACTAATTAGTTTGAAGAAAAAAAAAATAAAAATTCTTAAAAGTAATGTAATTAACTTCCTTAATCTTTATAAAAAATTAAATTGGTTTTATAATTAGGTTTAGAGAGAGTATTGATGTTGATCCTTCGCATATCACGTATAAAAATAATGTTTATATATCACTTAAAAGTCTTAAATATTGTTTAGACGTCATGCAAAGTTAATGGAGTTATTGGAAGAAAAGAAACTAAGATATAATAAATTAAGATAATAATAATATATATATTATTAATAAAAAAACTAGACTAACTTACAACGAGAGATATTAAATTCATGATGGAAGCCCTAATTTCCCACTCATTTTATTGTTATCCTTTATTATTTTTATATTATAAGCATATGTTCCACGATTCCATTGACACAATCGTTCAACTGATTCGAAGAAATATAATCTTGCATATGTCAACTAAATCATCTTCCACTGTTTTGAATTTTATAAAGAATTAGGTTTTGGTGTAACATTTTTATACTTGGTAATGCTTTTTCCCTACTAAAATTAAAATTGTAAAATATACAACGTTTAATTTAAAGGTAGTAATACGATATTAAAATGAAAAAGTTATATGATTAATAAACTAATTATTAGTTTTGATTAATAATGACAATAAAAGAAATTGAGTTTCTCTCTTGTTGCTTCATGTAGAATAATATTTGTTAGTAAATTTTGAAGGGACACATACACAATGTTTATTTGAATTAATAGTAGAAGATATTTTTTTTATTGATGAGTTTTATCTTAACTTGCACGAACGTGCGTGTTTTTTCAATGCAAATCCAAATGGGCTTATGTGTGTAAGAGAAAAGAAACCACGAAAATATTGCAAATAAGTTATATGGTAATAACAGAAGAATTGACTAAGTCAAAAATAAATGGTCAAATAACTACCTTTAATATTTGATTTATATGTTTAAAATATAAGAGAAAATCTAAAAAGAGAAAAAAAAAAATAAATTGTCAATTATTTTACTGTTCTTGTTAATCTTATTACTATTATCATCAACATGATTTTGAAGTTGAAGTAGTATTTTTTTTATTATTTTCCCATAATATAAATTAGATCACCATATCCACAAGTTTTTTTTTTTTTTTTTGCCGAAACCACATCCACAAGTTAAAAAGCTTCATTTTGATTATTTTTCAACCAGGACAAAATGTTAGTATATGTTACTGAATTAAATCGCGAGAATATATATATATATATATATATATATATATATATATATATATATATATATATATATAGCATCCCTTCTATTGGATTTAGGCTTATATATTCTGAGACAGTTGCTGTTAAAATTTAAATTCAGAAAATGCCAAAATAGTTTTCTTTATAATAGGCCGACATAGTTTATTCTGAAATAAAGTTTTTGATGGTGCAGTCCTAGTGGGCCAAGAAAAAAAAAAAAAAAAGCCTTGGGATTATCTTGGTGGCCATTTTCCCCACATCTTATATCACAGAATAACTTTATGAAGGTGACAACAATTGAGATTAGCTCATTAAGTTGAATAATTCCAAGACATTAAAAAAAGTTATTTTGACTTTGTGTTGCCCTGCTTTTTTTTTTTTTTTTTTTTTTTTTGAGAAGACTCAATAATATAATTAGGTGTGAATGAGTAGGTTGGAGCAGTTTAATGGAGTGTTATTATAAATTATTAATTTTTATTATCACTTTTCAAATCTAATATATATATATATATATATTGATAAGTATACACACACACTCCCTCTGGCACTAAGGGACATAGATTTTATGGAAAAAGAGAATCATAATGGGGCCAGCCCAAAAGGTCACTCATTCGGTCTAATATGACCCAATAATATTTTGGGCCAGGACATATGGCCCAAGAGTCTAATACTACTATTCAGTATCTTATAGTCCAAAAAGAACACTATTCTGGTAGGTTAGGTTGGGCCTCACCGAAATAGATATGGGCCAGCAATGTAATATCCTAAAATTCACTATATTATTTTGGTAAATATTATAATTACAAGGGGTATAACATTTTAAATGTAATATCCTAAAATTCATTGTATTACTCTAATAAATGTCATAATTTCAAGAGGTATGACATTTTAAAAATGTTATACTCCTTATAATTACAACATTTATTAGAGTAATATAACGAATTTTAGGATATTACATGCAACAGATATTCAAATCCTAAGTTTGAGCTAGAGCATGTATGTAGGTTTTTTTAAAGCCTTCAAAAGCTTATATCTACCTAAGTGCCTCCTTAAAATGCACGCCTTTAATAGCTTTTAAAACATATATCTCCAAATTCATATGTAACATTTCATACTTATTTATAATCCTATATTATGTTTTAAAATCGTAACATCTATTTTTGTTTTAATATTAGAACTTAGTAAGGAAAAGAAAAGAAAGTTTAGTGATAACAATTATCTGAGCAAATAAAAATAAGAAAAACTAATTGTGTGCTGATGAATGAAATATGTTTTTAAAATTGATTAAGGATAACAAATAACATATAAAACTAGATTTTGCCTCTTTTACTCTTTCCAAATAAACTCAAACAAACCCTTTCTACTAAAATTATATATTTCATTAGACACTTAAATAAACTTATGACAACTATTATGGTTTAGCTGTTCACAAAAATCATGGGAGATGGAGTGAGTCAACCTTGCCATATTAAGCAAGGAGAATGATTGATATGAAAGTAAGGGTTGGGTGTCATGATGAAGTCATATGAAACTTAGAATTAAGATTGAGTTCGTAAATTTATAAATAATTTATAAAATTTTTAAATGCTATTTTATATATTGATAAAATTGTATAAATTAAGAAAAGTTAAATAGGCTAAACTTTATAAAAATGAGCATGGCCTATTTAGCTAAATAAGCTTGCACTTGAGCGTGACCTATTTAATAAGCTTTAATATTCTGAGAAAGTTGCTATTAAAATTTGAATTCAGAAAATGCCAAAATAGTTTTCTTTATACTAGGCTGACATAGTTTATTTTGAAATAAAGTTTTTGATGGTGGAAGCCTGGGAAATTTGCCAAAATAATATTTTTTTTAAAAAAAAAATTTACCTAAATAAAGTATTGTGCAAACATTTTACTAGACCAAGGCAGTTAGTGATGCCATTAGTGATGTCAGATCACTTGACGCCATTGCTCACCACTTCACTGAAAAGGCATAATGATGTTGCCAGAAAACGCTACTAATGACATTGTACTACTTGACGCCACATGTGTGGCGTCAAGTGATTCAATTGACGCCTTAGCATCAATTTTAAATTGACTCATGTGGCGTCTTTTACATTTTTATAAAAAAATTTATTTATAAATTAAATATAAATATATATTTATAATATAAATATAAATATATTCAATTTATTATTTATTAAAATAAAATAAAAAAGAACTAAAATATGAAATTAAAAATATATAATTATAATTTTCTATATTATATATTTATAAATTCATATTCTAATTATATATTTATAATTTTATATTATATATATTCAATTCTATAATAAAATTATAAATTAGAATACTTTAATACTAATATATAAATATCTAAATTAATAGAAATATATATTCTATATTAATAATTAAGGGTTAAATGTTTTTGTTTTTGCTGCAGAAATATTTTTTCTACCACATTTATATAAAAGTAAGTGGGTCCTAATGTAAAGAGAAGAAAGAGAAAATATTTGTGGGACTCACTCACTTTTATGTGAGTATGACAGAAAAAACAAACTTCTACAGCAGAAGTAAAAACATTAAACCCAATAATTAATAGAAGGTTTTAATAATCAACAGTTAAATAATCATTAAAAATTTGTTGCCAACAAACATGATAAAGCCATAGTTACCCCAAAAAGGATTTACTTTAAAGTCAGAAAAGATGCTAGCAAGCTAGCATATCAATCGGGCTAGTGTCTTTAAAGCTATCTTATGATATATATATATATATATATATATATATATATATATATATATATATATATATATAAAATTAGAATATTAATTTATAAATATATTATATAGAATTATAATTATATAATTTAGATTTTTAATTTCATATTTTAATTCTTTTTTATTTTAACTTAATAAATAATAAATTGAATATATTTATATTTATATTATAAATAGATTTTTATATCTAATTTATAAATAAATTTTTTTAAAAAAAAAGTGTAAAAGATGCCACAGGCGTCAATTTCAAATTGAGGCCTGTGGTGTCAATTGAGTCACTTGACACCACAATGGTACAACGAGGCGTCTTTTAATATGACGTAACTAGTAGTGTTATACATGGCGACGCCATTGTGCTTTTTTGATGATGTGGTGGGCAGTGGCGTCAAGTGATCTAATGTCACTAGTGACGTCGTTTGACATAGCGCCACTAACTGCTTTAGTCTGCTAAAATGTTTGCACAATACCTTATACAGGTAAATTTTTTTTAAAAAATTATTATTTTAGTAAATTTCCCGTGGAAGCCTAGTTGGCCAAAAAAAAAAAAGGGCCTTAGGGTTATCTTGGTGGCCATTTTCCCCACATCTTATATCACAGAACAACCTTATGAAGGTGACAACAATTGAGTTTAGCTCATTAAGTCTAATACTATTATTAAACATTATGAAGGTGGCAACAATTGAGATTAGCTCATTAGGTGTGAATGAGTATGTTGGAGCAGTTTAACGGAGTGTTATTAGAAATTATTAATTTTTATTTTATTTTTATTATTACTTTTCAAAACAATATTGGTTTCCACTCTCCACTGTTGTCTAATTGTAAATTTTTCTTTTTTAAAAAAACCCTCCCCCTGGCACTGAGGAATATAGATTTTATGGAAAAAGAGAATCAGAATTGGGCCAGCCCAAAAAGGTTAATCATATGGTCTAATATGACCCAATCATATTTTGGGCCAGGACATGTGACCCAAGAGTCTAACACTACTATTTAATATCTTATAGTCCAAACAGAATACTATTCCTGGCCCCAAAAGAAAGGAACACTGTTCAAATCTCTTCAAAGGATCAGTGCTTAGGAAAAACAAACGTCAAAAGAAAAATGTGGGGATGAAAATAGGCTAAACTTGTTATATATAAAAAAAAAGGCTAGTCTGGGTTGGGCTTCACCTAAATAGGTCTGGGCCTGTAACAAAGATTCAAAGCTTGAATATATATATAGATTTTTTTTAGGCTTTCAAAAACTTATACATACTTTTAAAGCTTATACCTTCAAATTTATATATAACTTTTCATGCTTATTCACAATCCTACATTATTTCTTAAAAGTGTAACATCTATTTTTGTTTTAATATTAGGGCTTAATAAGGAAAATAAAAGAAAGTCTAGTGATAACAATTATCTGAGAAAATAAGAATAAGAAAAACTAACCGTCTATTGATTAATAAGTTATATTTTTTAAAATTGATTAAGGATAACAAGTAACATGTAAAACTAAATTTTATCTCTTTTACTCTTTCCAAATAAACTCAAATAAACCCTTCCTACTTAAATTATAATATTTCATTAGGAACTAAAATAAATTTATAGCAGTTATCATACTTTAGCCACTACACATAGAAGAGAGGGAGTGAGTTGGCCTTGCCATCTTGAGCAAGGTGAATGATTGATATAAAAGTAAGGGTTGAGTGTCATGATGAAGTGATATGAAACTTAGAATTAAGATTAAGTTGATCAATTTATAAATAATTTATAAAATTATTTGGATGATATTATATATACTTATATAATTGTATATACTAAGAAAAGTTAAATAGGCTAGGCTCACAAGCTTGTAGGCTAAGCTTTATAAAAATAAGCATGACATGTTTATCTAAATATGTTTCAACCTAAACTTGACCTATTTATTAAACAAGCTAGACTAGGTTGTAAGTTCTTGTCAAGGGTTTGGCCCATTTCCATCTCTAACCTTAACCATGTGTGAAGCATTTATGGCAAAAATGTTTCAATTATACAAACACACAAAAAAATTTGAATTTTTAAATTATTTAAAGCGAATTCAATTTCTTCGTGGTATTATACGGGGAAAATTCTTTCCGTTTTTCTTCCAAAAAACATTAAATTTTTAGTTAATTATATAAAGGTAATTTGTCGCCCCAAAAACATAGAATTCAAACTCTCTTCCCCTTTGCCCCTCTCACATAAATTGAATTGAATTGAATTTATGCCCTAGCCACCAGAAACATCCCTAAGAAGAGTTTTACAATAAATTGGGGTTTTGACAACAATTTTAAAAATAATATAATGATATATTAGTTATTCACAACGTGATAAATTAAAATATAAATCTTTATTTAGAGAGCTGTCCAAATCCAATGCCCAACAATATTTAGAACTTGATTGTCTAGATACACGTACCTATATATATATATATATATATAAAAACATAATATATTAGGTTAATGTGCAAAAATGCATGTGTTTTACTTTAAGGAACGCCCAACACCAAATGTTTTTTGTATGTATAAAAATGACTATATAGTTACAAATTAAATACAAAAATATTCCATGGCTACCTTTACCCAACAAAAAAAAAAACCTTTTTTTAGCCGATCTTCTGCAATTTCCTCTTGCCTTTAGCCACCATTGAGCTAAAGGCCCTATTGATATTCAGATAGCCTGCATTGACACGTGGTTGGGATTCCCCTCTTCATGCCCTTCTTGTTCGCCTCCCCTCCCGTGCGATTTTCCTGGTGGTGCCCCTCTTGTCGGTAGATTCTAGCTTGCATTTGGTTTTCCCCCCTCATGGGCAATTTGGGAAAAATTTTCCCTCCCCTCCCCTCAAACCGAATGTCTACCTAATTGGAGGATAGGGATGAAGCCGGAGGAAAAATGAGCCTTCTTCTGATGTTTGGTTTGAAATTTTGAAGGGAATGGTTTGCAAAGTTTTCATTTCCTTCCCTAACCCCCTTATTTTAGTTTACCTCTAAATTTGGGGTTTTAGGGGGAGCCAAAATTTTGGACCACCTTATCCTTTTAACTTATGTGGTATTCCAATAATACCCATGATGAAAAATATTAGAATAAATAAAAAATTATTATTATTAAAAAAATTATTATAAAATTTAAAAAAATTAAAATAATTTAAAATAAAAAATTTATAATTATAACATATACTCATATAAATTTAAATAAAAATTATTTTTTAAAATTAATTTGAATAAAAATATTTTTATCTTTAAAAAATTTATATTTTTACAAATAAAAAATTTTATGTTTATGATTTAAAATAAAATAATATTATAACTATAAAATATGTAAATGTAACTTTGAATAAAAATATTACTATCGAGAAAAATATTTTATTTATATTAAATTTAGAATAATATACATTTACAAAATAAATTATTTTGATAGTAAAAATATATTTTTATACAATTAATTTTAATACTCACACACACATACATATATTAATTATAAATAAAAATATTATTACATTTAGTAGGTAAGATGTAAATTAATTTATATAAACATATAAATAAAAAATATAACCAAACGTGTTAGGATAGAAAGGTAAATTGCTTCATTATTTCACTCACATTTTATCTTAAACTAAATAAGGGATCATTAAAACCAATCACCTCCCCCTCTATCAACAAAACCAAATAATGTAACATTCTACCCATTCCTTCCATTCCTATCGCTCCATCACTTCCACTTCCACTTTCTCTCCCCTTCCAACCAAACCCTGTATTGTGGACTCATATATGAGGCCCAATTGTTGAATGGCCCAACAAGGGCAATTTATACCCAGATTTACTTATAATGAAGGAAGATCCTAATCAGTCTATAAGGCTATAATCAGGGTATGACAGCACAATTAAATGGGCTAGCGCACAAAGCCTAAAAGTCTAAACCTTAAGATAACTTTTATAAATAGGAGGTAAATTTAAAAAATATGCATATTCTATTCATCATCATTTACAATTCAATTTCTATGTGTATAAACGTCATTTATGTGCACAGTGATCCATTACTCTCTTTGATATCTAGCTTATGGATATCTTTGAAAATCATATGATATCCTCTTCCGTATATACCTTATAGATATCTTGAAAGAATTCTTTTATCTAATATAAATCCGCTAGTCCATCTAATACAGAACACCTGTGAAATGGATTGCTTCAGCCTCAGCTTCTCTGTTGTGTTGTTATTCTTATATCCACTGGATTCCGATAGAATAAGTATACGATAGCTCCATATCTTTTAAAGCGCATGTTTGGAGTTTTATACTTAGTCAGATTTTGATTAGCAACTCTATTGATTTCGATTTTATTAAGAAAACTTTTATATTTCGAACGGCAGATGCATATTAACCACCTTCTTCCTGCATTCCGATCTTCAATGGCAGTTCCTCTTGCTCTGAGGAAATTTGAAGAACCGAACGAAATAAAAAAAAGGGACGGCCAGATTATATTGAGACGAACGGTTGAAATTTCCCCTCTTTCATGAAAACGTGCGTTTCAATGATGAGTAGCTGGTTGAAATTTCTCCTCTTTCATGATAGGGTAGGTTCTCATAAACCCTATTCCCTGTTACTGGTGCCTTTGTTCTGGTGATCCAGTTCGAAGCTTCATCTATGGCGCTTCGAGGAACCGCTACTCTCTCCTTCAGTGTAAGCTTCCCATTTCTGATTTCCCTCAATACCAAGTTTTATCAGCTTTTTCCCTATGAGAAGCATCTCTAGTATTTCCGTTTTCAGAAACTCTCATGGAAGAGGATTTGGGTTTTGACGAACTTATTGAATGATCTATTCAACTGTTGAGTTTGGACTTAAATACTTGATGTTTTTGGCAAAGTTTAATCTTCAAGTTCCGTGACTCTTGTTGCTTCGATGATTTGATTGTTGACTCTGTTGGAATATGGGATATAGTATTAGAATTCTTATGTACTTAACTTTCATCCTATCTGGGTTCGTTACACTGTAAGAAGTTTTATTTGATATATTCCTGAGAATTATGTTTCTTTTTGTTTGTTCCCCTTCCAATTGCTTCAGATCAGAATCTGATTTTACTACTTCTTCCCTGAGTGCGCGCGCGCTTGTATTGATTTTGGATTTTTGTTTATGAAGGGACTTTCTTCTACAACAAAAGAGTTTAATTTCTTGCCCAGTTCATTCATTAATAGCTTTGGGAAGCTTCAACATGTTTCTCTGCCTCCATTGACGAAGAAAAAGTTAATCTTGAGCAAAAGCCTGGGAAGATCGAGTAAGTCTCTTTTTCTCAAGACAAAGTAGTTCATATTTGGGTTTGAATTTGCTGATAAGATGACGACTAGTTTTTAGTGAACGGCCATTAAAATTGTTTGCCTTTTTTCATTTCCCCTTGATTTTGCTCGAGTTTAATTTTCTTCAAAGCAAAATTTATATACAGATTTGAAGTATCAGGTACCTAGCTATCCAATATAAACATGATAGGTGAATATCTTTTATTCAAGTATCATGTTTCAATTGGAGAACTTGACAGCAAATATATAACTAATTTTGTTCTTATGAATACAGACACAGTTTTCAGGATTCATGGTTAACCTCATACTAAAGCCTCTATAGCATTTATCTGAATGATCTTCTAGTTTTATGTCAGGGAGACTAGAGAGAGTAAAAAGAGAAGACTCAGAGAGCATGTTGAGCAGTGAGAGCATTGCACTGGATGAGCAGACTTTGGAGGAAGAGCTAGATAATGCCATTGCAGAAGAGAACTATGCTAAAGCAGCTGAAATCAGAGATGCTCTGAAGAACCTTCAGAAAGACATCAAGACCACAGTATTGGGAGCAAACAGCCGGTTTTACGATTCGTTTAGGACCGGGGATCTTGCGGCAATGCAAACTCTTTGGGCCAGAAGGGATGAGGTATGTTGTGTCCACCCTGGTTTGAGAGGAATATCTGGTTATGATGATGTTATAGAGAGCTGGAATTTTGTGTGGGCAAACTATGAATTCCCTTTGGAGATTAAGCTAGAAGACATTAAGGTTCATGCTAGAGGGGATATGGGATATGTCACTTGTATGGAATTTGTAAAGACAAAAGGAGGAAGATGGGGAGGACAGTTTGTGACAAATGTGTTTGAGAGGATTGATGGCCAATGGTTTATTTGTATCCATCACGCTTCCCCAATAGACTTGTGAATTCTTCAAAGTTTGCTTGTGACATTCTCTTTTACCAATTTTGTTTTTGGTTTTGTTGATGCTTCAATCTCATACTCAGAATTCACTCATTTTTTTGAGTTACACACGTGGCGTGACTTTACTGTATTCATAATCTGTAACAGCTGTAGCATTTTGACGAAGAAATGAATTTATGTTGTATCTGAACCTTTTGCTGTGTCATGCCGAGTTTTGAAGTTCAATGAGTTTGCTTGTTGATTTTCCTTCGTTCTGTCCAATAATTTGAGCTCAGATTTGTGGCCCAAGACTCATAATGAGAGTGCAGGGTCCTATTTTGTTTGATTCAGGTGTATGATTTAGTGACAGCTCTCGTCCATTAACTGGTTTACGAGGACTTGTTAATCATACCTAGAAATTAGGCTGAAAAGATTTTTTTTGTATATATTCTCGCCAGCTACAACAATGAATTATTGTTGTTTAGATTACAACATGGAGGGGGAAAGCACGATTTAAGTGATAAAATTTTGCTGAATTTACCTTGTGCTGTTCATGTTTTTAGAATGGAGTTGTTTCAATGAGTAGACCCCGGTCCGACATGAGTTTAATTTAATTATTACTCAATCATTAATATAGGATATATTTGAGAGTTAGATCTCAATCCTATGCATAAAACATATTTATCTTTTTTGTCAATCATTTCCTATTTTACTCCTATTGATACTCTCTCAATAATAAAGAGGGAAAATGAATGAGGGAATTAACTGTTAAAGAAAATGATTGTGTATTTTAGAAATACACATCATATTAAAAAAATTTAACTAGCTTCCTTAGTTTAATGAAATTAAGTATACATGTCTTAGATTAAGGCTATTGGGCGTATATTTTAATTAGATGTTGATTTTTATTATAAAATTAAGTAAAAAAAAAGGAAAATCTATGAAGAATTACAATGAAAGTTCAAATGAAGGGATTTAATCATCAAAAAATTTTAATGACAAGTGATTAACAAAAATATGCTGTCAATGTATGTTCTTAATTGGGATTGGGGACTTTTGGATGATTGAATGCTTCATTGAGACTTAATAATAATTCCCCTTAAAATCTATAATACATTCTTTAAGAAAAAAGTTTTAAATAGTAATTCTACAGATTTTAAATATAGGATATAATCAAAAGCCCTTAAACAAAATTCATCAATAATGCTGAGTATAGCCTTTTTCTTTTATGATTCCCCGTACAATTTCTGCTTTTTTCTGCCAACATAAATCTGTGCTTGCTTGCCGACGAATTATGGAACAACGAATCATATCTTCTGTCATATTTTATCGGTTGACACTTCTCCTCCTTGCAAAACATACATGTGTGTGTGTGTGTGTGTATAAGTCACTCCCTTCTCAAGTTCTCAGACATAGCTGAGACATAATTACAAAGGGAAAGAAAATGATTCTAACCGACGTTATGGAAGCAGTGCCGACGGAGACTCCGTACAACTCCACGGTGGCAGCGAGGCTTGGCCGACGGCGGATTCCGATACACACAACAATGTATTGGGGGCACAAGGCATACGTGCTTTTCCCATGCTGGCCGGGAGATAACGCCGCCATGTACGGCGTGTCTCTGGTGTTGGTGTTCACCATGGCTGTGTTGGTGGAGTGGCTTTCTTTCACGGACTTGGTGAAGTTAAAGCCCGGCAAGAACGACGTCCTAGTTGGGGTGCTCAAGACGGCGATCTACGGCGTTCGAACTGGCCTCTCTTACTTGGTCATGTTGGCCGTCATGTCATTTAACGGCGGCGTGTTTGTGGTGGCCATTGTCGGTCACGTCATCGGTTTCTTGGTTTTTGGTACTCAGGCTATCATCCGGAGGAAGAAGGCCGGGTCGGAAGCTGATAAGGCATCCGACTTGTAATAACTAAGACGTATGACTCCAGACTGGTCGTCGATCGGCATTAACGGCTTCCAATGCATCTTTTTGTTGTTGAATTGTATGAGTGAACCATGTAATGTTTTTTTTTCTTTTTTGGTTTTGACGTTTGATGAACTTGGAGATCAAAGCAAATGATGTCTAACAATCATTTATTTATGATTTAATTTTATATGATAAAAATATACTCTGTCGGCCCCTTCGGGGACATCTAATAAAATTGGAACAACATAAAGAAGATTCTCTTGGCTGTGTAAGTAACTGTAAAGCGATTGAAAGAAAGTGAGACACCAACTTTATTCTTAGTCCATGTTTAAAGCTTCAATCTTGTCTGAACTCTGAACATTACAGTCATGACATGGGTCACAGTTTGAATCAACAAAGGAAAAATTGGCTTTTGTGAAAAACTAATCACAACATGATAGTGATTTGAGGATCTGAACCTCCATGTCCCTCATCTTCCTTCTTCCTTCGGCTTGTGTTCTGATGTGACTTGTGCAATTTCTCCAGGCTTCTTGTAGGAAAGGCAGCTTCGTTCACATGAATTAGAGTTTCAGAACCTTGTCTCCGTATGGTTGTGTTTGATCATTCTTAGTTGTACACAAAAATAACTGATTCTGCTTCAATTTAAGAGCTGCGTTTTGTCGTCAACTTTCATAATCGTCGACATGTGTGCGTTGGTTTTTTTATCAAGTTTTTGTGAAAATTAACTCATAATATTTTTTTTGCTGGTACTTTTTTATTATACTGTCTTTATAATTATGATGGACATTTTTTTATGGTGTCAATTTTTTGTTTCAAAAATTTTGACCGATTTTTCTATTCTATATTTTTATGCAAAAAGATTAGAAAATTGTTGAGTGTGTATAATTTTGAAAATGAGTTCTTTTAACCTTAATATTAGTTTCATAAGAAATAAGAAATACATCACATCCCTTTACCCAAAAAAGAAATACACCTCAACCCAATTAACTTTTTCAGACTTCCCTAAAGCCATACACCATATTGAATACAAATCTAATACATCTTAACCCTGCAAATGAATTCATTTTCAGATTAAAAAGGGGAGGCTATATAAATTGAAGTCGATCACTTGAAACTTACAGCCAACTTACCAAGAATATATAGCTTACACATTGAAGATAACATAGTATTTCTTTGGATACAACGGAAATAAGTAGTATAAAACAAACAAAACAAACTACAGTATTGGGGTTCAACAGCCCCTCAAATGGGCACTTAAACTAGCATGTGTTGTCTCCAATCCCATAATTTCCAAACCATAGGCTCTCTCCAGTGTGAATTGAAGATACCATGACAGGTCAGAACTGATGTTAAGCTTCTTCAGCTGCTATTTAGTAACTATTACCAAAATTGAATTTTTGTTGACCTACGTAACCTAGAGAGAATATTTTGTTTAACCTTATGAATGGCTTAGGTCAAAGGAGTGGAGGGGAAGTTAATCTGTTAAAAACTATAAGTTACAAGTACGGTCATGACTCGTCTTCAGCTTCAGCAGCAGCTATTTCTGAATCAAGCTTGTTAATTAGCTGCTCACTCACATGCTTGGCCACGGATATCATATCAAGAATGATGCTAGGATCCAACCCTGCACCTCCTCGTTTGGTTATACCACATATGTTCCCTTTCCTATTAACAGAAATAGATACAGCAGAACTCATTTCTGATTCCTCTTCTGAAGTTGCATCAACAATATAGTGCCTGCCTACCTGTTATCAAGGGCCACTCTCAGAATTTCTTTCACAAAATACGGTAAATAAAGGTTGGAGGGCCAAGTAATCACATTTAATCATAGAAGATGAGGAGAGCGGTATGACCTTAGTGAGGGTAACTATAACAGGGACTGCAGATGTATCAAACTGCAGAAACTCTTCATCGCTTACGTCAACTTCTGGTTGCTCATCACTTGATGCACCTGCGGCGACATGGACTCTTGGGATGCCTGTATTGCTCAGAGCAGCCTTGAAGAATAACAGTAATAAATAGGAATCAAGTCCTTGCCTCTGGCAATAGCATTGTATTCTTGAAGTCATAAAAAAGAAAATCAAAGCGGAAAAATACAAGTCTAGTAAACTGTTTTCAGTATTTTAAGTTTTTTGCAAATTTCGGAGCACTGGTAGATACTACTACAAAGAAAAAGTTACTATATTCCACAGCTTTCCTACTGCCCAGATGTGCGTCCAATTATCAACAGCTCAAAATTGACACGGAAAAAAATTGAGACTTCATAGTCATCAAGGTTATCAGCGTAAGGGACAATGTGAGAGATGTTAATTTGCAGTTTTGTGCGCCAAAGACCCAATATCATCATCTTCCAAACTCATAATAGCATTAACAGTAAAGACCACTACCTTAATGGAAGCTCCCAGAGCATCTAACAAATTTCCATCAGAGCTAACAACCAGCCCGTCAATGTAAAGATCCCAACAGATTTTTCCCTCCACAACAACGAGTGAGGAGAGATCAATTCCAGCACCTAAGAAAATAGACTCACAGTTAAGAGCTAGAATTTAAATTTGAATAGAAAGAAATAATGGAAGACGGAAAGCATATGGTATAAAATGAATACGGACCTGCCCCACTTTTACCACCCAAGAGACAAAGCTGAAGAGCAATTGACAGTTCTGTTGATAATTCCTCACCTCCTCTACCCTATGTTGAAGTATAAATGGAAAATCAGGGATAGCCAATAATTATACTTGTATTAACTGATTAATGCTAAATAAAATGCTCCTCAATTCCTGCCAAGTTAAATTATATTAACAGTTGACAATTCCTTACTTTGCTTTGTTAATTATGTTCATGGGTTTCAAAGTTAAATTTTATGGAAATAACCACCATATCCATCAGACAAAGAGGTTGAGAAAAACTGGCAGAGTTAAATAGGAAACCTCAAAAGCTGGCTCTGCGGTTGGGCTGCATTCAATACGTATAGAGACCTTCCCTTTGTCAGGTTGCAATGAGCTTGGCTTTCCTAATTCAGCCTGCACTTAAAGGCAATGCATATCATGGTTTAGTCACAAATGGCTAACAAGAAGCTTAAGTGGCTTATACGTAATACAAAAGGAAACCGAGTCCTACAGCAGAAATCTGTCCTCAAGCCATAAAAATACCTTCACACTGGCAATGACATCAGTGGCACCCATTCTAACTCTTGCCGAACCATTTGCCTACCATGAAGTCAATCAAATGTAGAAATTAAAAACTAAAATAAAGCATGCAAAATACACATGGTCAGGCAGCCAAGGAAATCCCTAGGGTTAAAAGGTCAGATTACTCTTTCAATTCATTTGTGCGCTACCTGAGGAATAACACCTGTTTCGACATAGATGGGTCGATAAGTCAGCCTCTTTCTCCCATCAGAGCGCATGTCTTGAGCAATACCACCATGTATGAATTGCTTTTCTCCAAGGGATAGGCCAACCATTTTCGCATATGCAAAAGTCTTGATAATAGTATAGACTGGAAACCTTAACACATCAAGAAACGGAAGCTCCCCTTTATATTAGATGACAAGACATTAATGTTAATTAAAAAAAAAATCATTCCCAGAGAAAAAATTCATACACAGAGCAAACACAGTTTTAAGAATTTCCTCAGAAACAAATTTGTCTACCAAACTTGATAGAGCGACAATTTTTATTTTCATACGCAGGGAAAACTCCCAGACATGGTCAGACAGTAACATTTTTTTTCCAAAATCACAGATTTCGTCCACCAAACTTCGTAATTTCTTTCAAACTGCCAGAGAATCAAATTTGGTGCAAGAGATTCGAGCATTGTCTACCAAAGAAACAAACCCTTGATTCGAACTCCATTGTTGCATAATCGAAGCAGAGAAAGCCAAGAAAAACGATTCATATGCAGACGCAGAGAAAGAGATTCGAAATTCGAGGTGAAACTAGAGGAAAACCGAATAGGAAAAGGAAGAAAATTTACCTCAACACTGAAACTCGCGGTGACAGTCGACGGACTGAGACGTCACCGGTGAGGAGAGGAGGAGAGGCGCCTGGAAGAGAAGAAGAAGAGGACGACAGGGTCGAGCCGTCAAGGACGCAAAGTCGATAGGCAGGCGCGGAGACAGGAGTGTCGGATGGTCAGGTGAGAGGTGAGAGGCTAGAGGGCGAGAGCTAGGGTTCGGGGTTTCCTTCTGTAAGCTGTGTCTTCTAAGGGTCTGTTTGGTTTGAAGGGATTGGGGGGAGAGGGGAGGATGGAGAGATTTTAGCGTCTCCCCTCGTTTGGCTGATGATATTTTTAAAGAGGGGAGGGGAGATTTTTTAAAATTTTCTCCTCTCTCTTTTCAAAAACGTCACCTCCCAAATCAGACAGATTTGGAGAAATTATTAGAATATGTGTTTAAGTGGATTAAAATGCCCTTAAAAATTTTCTATTATTCCTAAAATACCCTTGTGCCCTTTTTAAGTCAATGCATCCCAGGACACGACGCTGCTTCTACACCCCGACTCTCCTTTTTTGCGCTTGAGTTGCCGAAATCTTTTCTCTTTCACTCTGTTTCTTTAATATAAACCCAACCATCCCCATCCCCCACAAGAAAATAAAACGATGGTCAAGCAGAAGTAGAAACAAGAGAAAACAAAAATGCTAGGAATAAAAATAAGAAACCAGTTAGCAGTGCCTGCATTTTTGTTGTGCGTCGGATCACTTTTCTTGGGAGACACACCCAACTCCATGATTGAAAGAGGCAAACGCGATGAAGCTAAGAAAATGTTGCAGAAGATTCGGGGAATTGAGAACGTTGATGATGAGCACCAAGATCTGATTAATGCAAGTGAAGCAGCCAAACAAGTGGAACACCCATGGAGGAATATCTTGAAATCTAAATATAGGCCCCAAATCACCTTCTGCTCTCTAATTTTATTCTTTCAACAACTAACAGGAATTAATGTTATCATGTTTTACGCTCCTGTTCTCTTTAAGACTCTTGGCTTCGGTGCTCAAGCATCCCTCATGCCGGCAGTTATTACCGGTCTCGTTAATGTCATAGCTACATTGGTGTCTATCTTCTCTGTGGATAAATTTGGAAGAAGGATTTTGTTTCTTGAAGGTGGCATCCATATGGTTGTTTGCCAGGTTACGTATATGCAAATTACAAGATTTTGCTAATTTTATTAATTTAATGCAAATTAATATGTACGTACCACAGGGAGTATATGTTTAGATTGATCTCTCAATTAGATTTTTCTGGTTATACTGACACATCGATTGGCATCAATATTTGTTTCAAATTGCTGTGGGAATCATGATAGCTGTGAAGCTTGGAGTTAATGGACAAGGTTCATTCAGCAAAGGTGAAGCCGACTTGCTTTTGTTCTTGATATGTGCTTATGTTGCAGCATTTGCTTGGTCTTGGGGACCATTGGGATGGTTAGTGCCAAGTGAAGTGTGTCCTTTGGAGATTCGATCAGCTGGGCAAGCCGTTAATGTTGCAATGAATATGACCTTCACATTCATAATTGCTCAGATCTTCTTGCTCATGCTTTGCCACTTGAAGTTCGATCTCTTCTTCTTTTTCGCCGCTTTCGTCCTCATAATGACCATTTTCATTGCCTTCTTCCTTCCGGAGACAAAGGGCGTGCCCATTAAAGAGATGAGCTCAGTGTGGAAGTCACATTGGTTCTGGCACAAGTTTGTTCCTCGCAATGCTATAGCTTGATAAAATATTGTCTTGATTTTCAATACACACATATATGTGTGTGTTTTAAATGTTAATTTTCATTTTAGGGCATAAAATGTTATTTATAATTAAACGTTACAATACAATTAATAAAATTTGGGGAAAAAAACCACTTATAATATAAGTAAAGTTGTATGTGTGAAGATAATTTTCCTTCCCTCCTCTTCTAAATTAAATAAGGTAACATTAAACCCCTCCTCCAATATAAGGGTAAACTTGTCAATGTTAAAAAAAATTCCCTCCCCTCCCCTCCTAAACCAAACAAGGTAACATTAAAATCTCTCCCCTCCGCTTCCTTCAAATCAATCCAAACAAGGTAATTTTAAAATCCCTCCCTACCCATCCCTCCCCCTCCCCTCCATTAAAATCCCCCCTTCCCCTCCCTCCGTTGAACCAAACAGACCTTAAGTATCTGAATTCCGAGAAGCGCGGGCGTAGGGTTGACAGCTAACGGCTAACGGCGTGTGGTGTCACTTCTCGGCGTGTGACACTGTGTGGCGGCGTGTGTATTGTGTGAGTGTGTAGGTAGGGGGACTAAAAATAATACTTGGGCGCCAAACAAGGGTTTGGTCCGAGTTCGGTTCGAGAAAATCAGTCTGATTTGATCAATTTAATATTACTTTGGACTGAACTTTTTTACTAGACCAAACTGGGTTGGACCGGATTATCTTAGCCATCGGATTTTTTTTCATCCCTAACACCAGCTGTCATATCCACCATTTATTTTTGTCAATAGATCTCCCTCTAACGAAGGCAAATTTTCCAGAATAATACAAAAAAAAAAATTGCACTAACTTGCGCTGAATTTAAAATTGCATTTGTTGCCATTTAACAATGTTAGCAATGCATTTGTTGCCAATTACTTATATTATTATGGGCACATCACATTAAAAAAAACGCATTTTTCTTTATTGAGGTTGAGGAAAATGAGGCCCGTGTAGTGAGAGTATACCATCACTAGCATTACTACATACTTGACTTTAGGGGCGGGTCCATGAAATTTAATGACAGGTGGCAGAAATAAAAAATACCATATCATAAATAAAAGCACTTGAAATATAATACAAATTTAATATACAAAAAATTGAAAGAAATCTATTAAATAAAATAAGATCACTTCATTTAACTCTTATTCTACGTGTTTTCATATTGTTAAACTCATCTATAAATAAATATGTGCTAAAAATTAAAACAATTTCTTTTTCAATATATGTAATCAAATAATCATTAAGAAATTGTTCTTTCATTCTATTTTGAAACATGTTTTTGATTATCTTTATAACAGAGAAAGATCTTTCAGTAGTTGCTGTAAAAACTGGAAGAGTAAGTATAAGTCTAATTAATTTATCAATTAGAGAGTAAATGATGGACTTTCAAATTATTGCTAACATTTGACATAATTCATATGTAGTTAATAAATTAATCAAATTCGGATATTTAGGAATGTTAATAACTCCATCTTCAAATACAATTTTTCTTATTCTGTGAAATCTCTAGAATAAAATTGATTAACAAGTTTGCAAATATCATCACCATTAAATGACTTGTACCTATTTCTTGGATCTAAAGACATGCTTAAAGCAAGTAATTCAACAGTATTATTATTGAACTTGCTATTTAATTCTTACAATTGATAATCAATTGAAGCATAAAAGATATTTACCCTATAAAATTTTTCAATAAAATCATTTTGTTTATTTCGAGCACGACCTCTCCTTTACTTCCAATATATTTTGCACTTATATCAGAAATGTCAATATCATGTTTTATGTAGAAAAGGCCCCAGGGTATAAATTTATTAAAATGTTAACAACTATATCAGCCCTGTTAACAAACTAAAGGTTTTAATGAATTTATATCAGAAAAGGCCCTGGTATTTTCAAAATCTTAAGGGTTTTTTTTGAAATTTTTTCTATTACTTGGGCCCCTATACAGATTTTCCCTTGTATTAATGGGAGGTGAGTCTCACCAATTATTACTTGTTATTTTAAAGGTATGTAAAGCTACAATAGTCAATGCTTCCATTACTTCCTCATATTTATAAAATTCATATACAATTTTCCATCTGAAAAAAACATGAGACTCTTATCTTCTTTGTATCAAGATAATAAAAAATTAGAAGTCTTCTCAAAATGGCTTCTAGATATAGGTGATGGTAAACTAGGTTTGCCATATGACAAAATTGCAGAGATTGAGATTCCAGACGAATTCCTCATTTGTAACCTTCATGATATCCTATGCAAGCTATTGTGTCATCTACATGCGCATGGATTGCAAGAAAATTTAACTAACTCAGATTACTTTAATAGTAGAGTTATCATTTAACCAACGATTAAAAGTGTGAACCATGTAATACTATTATAGTTGTGATACTATTTACAAGTTGTGTCAAGAGGTTAATAGATTTGAGGATTGGTACACCATGGAGCTTTTGAATACAATTATTTATTCATATCTCCCTGTGCGTATTCTTATTCTCAAGATTGGAGTTCTTATAATGTTGTTGAGGAATATAGATCAAGCCAATGACTTATGTAATGGAACCAAGTTACCTGTCACACATCTTGAAAAAAATGTTATTGAAGCAATAACACTAAATTGGTCAAATTTAAATCAAAAGGTTTTAATCCATAGAATGGATATGAATCCTTCAGATAGTAGTCTTCCTTTTCAGATGAAGAGAAGGAATTTTCCTATTGCTTTGTCTTTTGCAATGACAATTAACAATAGTCAAGGTCTATCATTACAAAATATTGGATTGTATTTATCGAATCCGATTTTCACACATATGTACAACTACCTTTATCAATAGTTAACAATATTGTAAGTTTGAAGATTCTTATACAAGAAGGTTAAAATCATGGAAAATGTACAACTACTGTTGTCGTTTACAGGGAATTCTTTAGAAATGTTTAGTGAGCTAATTGAGATATTGATGGTTCTTTTTGCATGAATGAATGTTTATGTATTGTATTATGATCCCTGTCATGTTGGTGTTGTTTTGCTTTTGCTTTTGCTTTTGAGTTGATATACATTACTAAACATAAAATAGTACAACTACTGATATTGTTGTGGTTCATGTTGTGCTTTTAAATAAAGAGGAAGCTTTTTTTTGGTCGATTTGAAATGTATTTTTTTCTTTTACGATGCTTTATTTTTTATTCAATTACTGAACAATTTGGATGAGTTTACTGTGATAATGTACTGTAATTATTCTGAAACGTTGCACCTGCGCAGCTCGGGGGATTTTTTTGGAGAACGAAACCAGATAAATACACACATATATATGTAGTATTGATTTTTAATTTTCAAATGTTTGTTTCACATACAAATTGTAACCTGCTTGGTAGTGGCGCCAATTGAAAAATCATTTCAAGGTTCTAAGGACCTTATCACAATCATACATACCCAAATATTTAAGAAAATAAGAGAATCATAAACTCTGCTGAAAGAAGCACATTTATGTAAGTTGAAACATAACCCATTGTTGATTTGCATTTTGCATTTACAACTAAAAGCATTTTTTTAACCAATGAGATTGGATCTAATGGAAATGACTAGTCCCTTATAAAGTGAAAATTAAGGTTCGATTTCTCATTAAGAGAAGAGGTGCCTACATTTAATATTTGACAATGTCTTGAATATGATTGCCTCTAATACAATGATACATATGCTTAACTAAAAATAAAACATAGGGGCACTAAATTTGGACACCTCTCTCAGAGAAGAGTCAAAACTTAGTTTATCACGTTATAAGGAACTTCTTCCTTTCGCAACACTCAATCTCCACTGGTAAAGCATTTTTTATATATATTTTTTTTTAAAAAACCTACAAGCTAGTCCGATTTGAAGCCCATTATTTTGGTCTTTAAAGCCCAAACCCAAAATTATTGTTCACCTTCAAACCCCAACGTTTGAAGGTTTATATATAATCGCAAGCAACCAGCACTACTTGTAGTGCAGTGGTATTAGGATTCATTTCTCCTCTTAAGTCCTAGGTTCGATCCCCCTCCCCTCGCCTTGTATCAAAAAATATATATATGTACATATAATCACAAGCACTGTCAAAACGTTTCACTTGATGAAATTGATGGAAATTTGCAGCTTTTGGCTCAATGCTTTGGTAAGCTTTATTACTCCCTTGTTTCTTGATATAACACATATTTGACTTTTTTTTAGAAAAATTAAGAAAATAAAATAAGCAACTTAATTATAATAAATGTTATATATTGTTATATAAGTCAGAAAAATTAGTTTAGTATAAAAATGATAAATATGAATAATTTAAAGTAGTTTATTTAACTTTATTAATCTTTCCAAAAAAATCAATTGGATCTTATATTAAGAATATATCGAGATATTTCACATGAAACTCCTAATGATGCTTAGGCTTTGCCCCTTTACCGATGTTCTAATTTTTATTAATTTGTGGTCGGCCATAATTTTTGCAGCAGACAGTAGACTTTTTTTTTTTGCTCCAAAAAAAAAGGTACACTTCAGTGAACACCAGTATGTATGAAGGTAATGATCAAATATTCAAATGACTCACTATAGTGTCTAGCCCATTTTTGAATTGCTTATAAAAATTAGGTTAATTTGATATTTTGAATGCTCTTCTTGCTAAATAAATTTTATATTTATTACTTTTAAGACATCCAAAAAATTTAGAATATCTAGTTAATCAAACCATAATTTTCATAAATCATAAAAACACGCGCAGCTTATAAATTTTAGTAAATAGCTTGCTTCATTTTCAGGTTAACACTATGAAATGTAAAAGATTTTTTTTTTTTTTTTGGGTGAAGGGGCAGGCAAGAAAAAAAGGGAGAAAAATAATTTTGAATTTGTAAAATTTTAAATGAGACATTTCCTAAAAAATGAGTTATAAATTACTTATGAAATTTTTCCATCCCCTTATTAATTCTTAATAATAAACTTAATTTAGGATTTTTTTAATTTCAAAATTATTTCCGAAAAAAATATCAAGGAACACCAAGAGAGAAGTGTGTTTCCAAAGATACCACCATATCTCCTGCCTTTCATAAATACAAAGATATGAAAACGACGTAGTAGCATACTTTACTTTTGTGACACGTGTAAAGCTCCCAATGGGGGCCCAACCCCAAGCCCATTTCTTAAGAAGAGACTTGCCTCACAAGAAAACTCTGCCCCACACTCATTCACTCCATCAACTATCCCTCCCTTCCCTTCCCTTCGCATGATTCTTCTCGCCCCCTTTGCTTTTCCCTTTTTTTTCTTTTGGGTTCTTTCATGATTCAGAGTGGTGTTTTTGTAGTTATATAGAAATTCTGGCAAAAAGATAATTATATAGAAATACGAATGTAATCTTATCAAGAAAGAAAACCAGAAATAGTAAATACAAAACGAAGGGACGCTAATAACTGGAGCCCTAACCCTAATTGGTTCAATCAGTAGCGAAAACATTACACCACAGATCCAGCTGCCACGGGCATAGAAAAGGGCCAATATCTTCTAACACCATCAAAAATAAAAATAAAAATACAAAAGGCCCTTTCTCTCCCTAGTTATTTATCACTAGAATTTAATTTTAATGCCCTTTTGCCTGTTCATTACTCATTCCTTATCAGTGAGAATTAACCGGAAGCAGATATTTTCAGCGGCGTTGTCTCCTCATCCCTCAGAATCCTTATATCTTAACCGTCCACACACCCACAAAAAGTCACGTGCGCTTGCTCTTTCTCTGTACCCAGTACCCAGACTTTCAGCTTCTGAGAGATGCTGAGAATAGAGATGCTGAAACGATCCAAACTCGAATTAATCCATAACACTTCCCAGTGGGAGAAACACTTAAATATGCTAAGAGTCAAGATCCAAAAAAATCGATATAAATTTTCCTTAATTTTTATTAATATCAGAAATGGGTGAAACAGGGTTGAAATCAGGAATTGGCAAATTACTGACATATAGAGTAATTCTTGGGTCACCGATTCCATTGTCATACAATAATAGAAAGGGGAGTTTTTTGATGAGACAAATAAATTCCCCATCCAGAAAATGCTAAAAATGACTGACTTAAATCCCTAATCGTCTTTATCTTCTTCATTGACTTGACTTGCCAGTTCCGTTTATTATCCACAGAACAAGACGAGGCAGAAGTTATATGCTCCATCCACCGCTTTTGTCTTCAACTTTTTGACTGCCCCGAGCCCATCAAAAAGAACAAAAGTTACTGCTGTCACTGCATCTACTGCTGTGCAATTCAGCTTTAACCCCACAGGCACACACCCCTTTGAATCTCCCTTTATTTCCTTTTTCATTTCCTTGCTTCTATGGCTAAATCCCAAAAACACACCATCTTCAAAACCAGTGCTTCTCCTTTAACTTTCCTTACAAACAAAATCCTATTGCACTATTTCTCCTTTAAAACTCCTAATTCCTAGTAACTCTTTCCTAATTAAAAATTAAAAAGGTCCTAAGCAAACCACTAAAACCAGTTCAGAGCAGATTAGTAGGACCACTCTTGGGGAAGTCGGATCTCGTTGTGCACCGGTCGCTGCTGTGGCCGGAGGTAGCGACCCTGTTGAGAAATGTTATGGTTATTGGGAACCTTCGGGACATGGGCATCTGCAAAAGGCACAAACATCTCAATCACAATAAACAAAACATAGTTGAAACTTGAAAGAAGTTAGTGGTAGATCATTTTTAAGTTTAGGACAAGAATGCCCAGATCTTATTACCGCTTTCCATGGGGGAATATCCATTAAAACGAGCCTGATATTGAGGCTGGCCTCCGATTGAGTCCTCAAACTTTAGATTCAGGGCCTGCATAACTCTGGCCGGAACAAGCACTGTCGAACAAGCTGCATAGATAAAAATCAGTACAGTACAAATTTAGAATTTATATTCATATCAATGATGAAAAATTAAACCCTAACATCCAGAAAACAGAGATTAGTGCAGCGATTTGCAAGAATTTTGATGAGATTCTTTGGAGTTTTGTTAAGAAAGTAAGGGTTTACCTGGCTTCCGTCGTGATTCCGCAGGATTGTCAACTCGCCGAGGCAAGAACACACCAGTTCCGGCACATTCCCTTTTTCCGGCGGGGTTCTCAAGAAAAACGGCTCTCATTCCAGACCCAACCTGCTGCTGCTGCTTCGCCGGAAGCAGAGGAGGCCATACGGATGAAGATAAACCCACAGGCCGACCGGTGTTTCTGCAACCACCAATAGCTTCGCCACTCCTCACTCCCCTGTTAGAGAACGTTTGCTTACTTTGCCTCTGTTGGTTAAACCCACTTCCTGAAGCAACTTTGGACAACTGTTGCTGCCTCAGCATCTGAAACTGTAACGGGGAAAAAGCACAAATTAGCCTCAAACAAGCAAAAATACGAAACCAAACTACTACATCATAGAACTACGACTTGTCATACTTGGGCTATCTGCAGTTGACGGTGAGAAAGCGACGGTTGGTTGTAAAACCCAACATCAGGATTGGGATTCTTCACGGGTAAGGTCACAGGATAGGGCTTTCTGGAAGGTCCCAACAGCCCTCGTTGAAGGTTTAAGTCATATCCATCTTCATTCATCTTCATCCTCTCCACCTCGCCAATGGCAGCGCGTAGTAGATCCCACGTTGCCCTCGGAGATGATGCCTGGGAGGCACTATTGGGGCTACCATGGCTAGAAGAACCTTTACGGCATCCACACTCACTTCCGAATGCGGAAAGAGTGGATTGAGGCGAACCGGATAAAAACATACCCTACAATAAATAAAATCTGATTAGCACGCAAAATATAGTGAAATACAATCTCACAAGAGACTACTAAACTGTTTCATACCTTGGATTTCTCAAGATCGGAAGCAAAGTCCGAATCAAAATCAAGAGTGGAATGAGCCATAAGCCGAGTTAACTCAGCCATGTGTTCTTCCTCATCGCTCTCCGTTTCGCTTGAGCCAACCATAGACTCCACCGGAGAACTGAAGTTAGAAGGAACTCCATGGGACACATATCCGTACGGGAACTCGGACGGAAACAGAGTCGGAAAAGGATCAGCATCGTAGTTCTTTGGCTTGACGAAACAGCTATGCTTCTCCATAAACAAGTCGTCGTCGGCGAGGAACTGCGGTGGCAGCCAAAACTCACCGTCGTCCAAATTCTCAGCCATGATCAAACACGAAGATGAACAGGAATCAAAATACTACAAGCGACTCGAGGTAAAGTGAGAGGTAGTTAGAGAGAAAAGAGAAATCAAGGAAAGAGATATGGAGTGAAGAAATGGAATAGAGAAAGTGATGAAGGGAATTGCTGCTTTGTGAAGATTTAATAATAAGTCGCAGAGGTCTAGCATGCAGGATATGCAGAGTCTCAGGGCCCCATCACAGCCAAAAAAGCAAAAGACCAGAGGAGAGAGAGAGAATGAGAGAGAAGGGTTTGGATCTGAAACTTTTCAACGAAACAGAGCTCGCTTTTCAACAGTGAAAAAACGGTGAAACCGTTTTTCGTATTTAAAAAAAAATAAAAAACAACGTGGGGGTCTGTGTGCGCGCGTCGCGCGGCTGTACATACAGTCTATGAAACACGGACACTCCGACACCGTTCGACACTTCGACACCATCTGACACTTTTCGACAGTCATATTTTTTAAAAAAATATGTATGGCTTTGAATATTATTGAATTGATAATGAATTTTTTTTTTATATTTTTTTTTAAAAAAGAGACACGACTTTTATAATAAGGCCGAATCATTGGAAGCCAGGATTTCATGAAATATATATTTAACTTGAATGTAAATTATAATATATATATTTAATATTAAAACGTGTTCTAATGTGTCAAAAATTAGATTTTTTTAGAATTAACGTGTCGAAGTATCGAATCGTATCGTATCTGGTGTCAGCGCAACATAGCCAGTAGTGGAGTGGCGAGACTGGGAAGGAGTGATCTGAAATCCACGCTCTTGTATGAACGTGTTTAACACGCTCCACCGTGGATGAAGAGGGAAGGAGGAAAGGCATGTGAGACGGTGGAGGTAACTTTTTGTGAGGTGCGGTGGTGATGGTCATCACTCTTCTCCACGACGTGGGAGTCGTGTTGCTGTGTCACTATATTTTGCTTTTTATTTTACTTTATTTTTTAATAAATAAAAATAAAATTAATGTAACAATTCGAATTTTCTCGTTGAAGAATTTGGGACTCTGATTTGCCCACTTCTCTCCTCTTTCTCCGGACTCCACTTGGCACTATGCCCGTGATCCCTGGCGCTCAAATTTTGTATTCCATTTTCCGAATATTATTATTATTATTATTATTTTTCTTTTTCATCTTTTTGGCCCAGCATCCTTTGCGTACAAGTTTTAACATACATATATATCCCTTGAGCGTTTCACAATTGACAGACACTAGTTTCATTATATGTTGATTTTATTATTTGTGTGTTAAGTGGTAATATAAGCAGTAATGACACTTTTTGTTTGTATAACAACCTAATTGAGAATAGTTTATCTTTTTGTCTTTCATTTTCCTAATATTATTATTGGAATAGACGATAGAGTATCCTTTTTCTTTGTCAGCCTTTTCATACTTTCTTTCATCTTTTTGGCCAAGCATCCTTTGCTTACAAGTTTTAACACACACACACACACACACATGTATATTCTCATGAGCATTTCACTATTGACATATACTAAGTGTTTTCTTATAAGTTGATCTTATAAATTACTCCATCTGATCCTTATTATAATATCCTGATCAGTAAGTAGATTTAGTCAAATACTTGTTTGTTTCTAATAAGCATTAATTGTTTGTTCCATATATGCTCATAATTAATAAGGGTAGCGGTGAGAATAACAATTAATATAATATTAGAGTTTAATGTAATTAATAAGGATAATATTGAAAATTATTTAAATTGTAGGACAACTTTATTGATTTTAATTGTTTTTATTGATATGTGAGAATTGTTAGTTATTAGTATTTTATAAGAATAATAATGACTGTAGGGTGTATGAGTGATATTTAGGGTACTAATTAATCACACCACTTGTGTATACAACCCTAGATGACAAGAGTTTTTTTTTCTCTCCATAATTGCTCGTCAAATAAATGTTTTTGCACTTGGAACGTTCATAGTGACTAGCATCTACCATTGACACAGTCAATCAATTAAGAGTTAAAAAGGGTTGAGTTTCTCTCATTATTACTCATAATCTCTAAATTATGTCCGTCTAATCAATCTAATATGTGACAATATTATTTTAATTTTTCTTTCCTCTTCTCAATCAACAACCTAAATTAGCTGATGAGAGAAAATGATAAAATAAGATAAGGAGGGGATCCTTTTCCATTAAAAAGTGTGATATATAGAGGATTGCACTTAAGAAGAGAGATCACGGCAAATTTAACTAATTTGAAAATATAAATATAACCAACAATATGAATCTGTTGGTTGATATGATAAGTGGTAATCTCTCTGATTTTTATTATAAGGCACCAACTACCAAAATTTTTTTGTCCTTATTATAAGACACCAACTACTTTTAACCAACTTATTTATTACTATTTTTCCAATTATACCCTCATTTTTAACAAACTCTTTAAATTCACATCATTAAAGTAGGGGTAAAGTTAAAAATATTTATCAATTATAGAACAATTTAATGACTAAACTTCCATTCATTGATCCGCGAGAAATAATAGTTGATTCCTTATAAATAAGGAGACCAGAGGGAGTACCATTTCTAATAAGAGAAAAATGCTGGTTTAAATTTCTGAAAACACATTTATTAAAAGATATAAAGACTTTGTGCGCTTTAAGTTTTAATGGACAAAATCCTTATTTAAAAAAAAGAAATTATAAATATGAAAGGACGATGATTAAGAGATTTGGGAGTCCAGTTCCTCTCTTTGGCGACCCCTCTCCCCATCCTTCACAGTCTCATCTCGGCTGTTCAAATCCAGATCCAACGGCTCAAAATGGTTTTAAAAAAAATTTAATTTTTTTTAAAAGGAAAATTATTTTTTTAAAAAAAAAATCATTCTCACTCATTGGATCCGGATTTAAACAACCAAGATGAGATTGTGAAGGATGGGAAGAGGGGTCCCACGTAGAGGATGCGGTTTCGAGATTTGGGTGGTTGAGAGGGTAGTGAGGGGCGACACTCACGCAGGGAGGATGGGGGGATATATTGCTTGCATGTGAAGGTTTTGGAGGGAATAGTAAAGGCGGTGGGAATGGCGCCAAAAATGTTAGTGATGACGTGTCATAGACCCCTAACGCTGCCGTTTTTGGCATCACATCATTTCAGCCTGGCCCCATGAACTCCTCCTCTGGCTGGACCGATTTTCATTTTGTACTGTTATATATTTTCCCAATCTTTTATGCCACATGTGAAAATTAGTTGTATTTACTTGAGCCGTTCATATCAAAAAAAAAAAACTTGAGCCGTTTGGATGTTTGAGACTTTGAGTTGATGTTCGAAATATATGATTATACAAGTTAAAATATAACTCCTTTAATTATAAATTAGGTTAGAAAAACAACTACAGCTAATTCAAGCGAGTATAAGCGGTGACAAAAGTTTTTTTTTTTTTTTTTCAATTTGACTTCTGTAAATTTAAAATATGATAAAAGTTAAATTAAAAATGTAATTTATGTTTCGATTATTAGTGGTAAATGTGACTTTTTTAAAAAAATTGAAATTTATTTCGATGATTATTTGAAACATAAGTTTATATGGAAAATGACATGAATCTTATTAAATTAAAATCACATATCCTAACTAATGTCATTTGTGTTTTTCCTATTATTTCTTAACAAGTGGTCAAATCTGAATTTTGTTAATAATCTAATATTGTAAAAAGAAAAGCAAAAACTGTAAATAAAAAAAAAAACCCCTCATTAATCCAATGAGCCAATTGTTGTTTTCCCTATTATTTCTCAAACAAATAGCCAAATATAAATTTTTTTAACAATTTAATAGTGTCAATAGGATTTTTTTTTTTTCCCAGCTTTCCCTCATTATTTCGGAGACAAATGGCCAAATCTGGGAAAAAAAAAACTTCAGAGTAACAAAGAGTCATTACCACTCTAATAATATTTATAAGTTCAAATTAACTAACTCTTATATACCAAAAAGATGTACTTAACTTATTAATTATGGGATACATTTTCAATTTTACTCTTATTTATAATTGGTTCCAAAAGTTAACATATATAATTATTTATTTATTTATTTATTGCAATCAATAGGGGGGAAGTGTTAAAAAAAACATTTATTACACTAAATTGGACTTTTAATAAAGACCATTTAAAAAAAATTATATTCATAAATAGGATCAGAGTTGTACCATATACTAAAGAGCTTTTCTTTTCCCTATGATTATTGCTTTCTTTTTCCAAAGTATGACATAAAAGCACTACTAAATAATAATTTAATTTTTAACCAGTAAATATACCACTAACTTGAATAAAAAAAAAATTAACTGAAAATTCAAACACTAAAAAAGGATAAGGAATGAAATACAAATTAATATATAGCAACATAATGAAAATGTACAGAGTTCAATGCCCGGATTGTTTATAAATATGTAAATTATCTAGAAGCAAATACTGTTTATGGATAGAACAAGAAGGGTTAGGTAAAAAAGCACTTAAAAAGTTACTATTTGGCACATGATATAATATAAATAAAAGCATCATTAATTGTAAAGGAAGAATAGATTGCTTCATAATCTGTTTTTATATCATATTTGACACTTGGGCGCCGAAAGACGTCCTTCTCATTCTCCTTTTGACTTGGTCCCTTTTGTTCTTATATATACTCCACTAAAATTAATTCACATTCTCGTTTTGATTCCACATCATTTTTTTTTCTTCAACAACTAAAGATGCTTGTTTTCAATTATTTTTAATTCAATTTGATCTATGCCAATATTAAGAGTAGTTCAATCTTTCAAGTGGTCTAACTGTATATGATTCCTTCAATTTTCAGAGATTCATAGATAATTATGTGATACGCTTTCTTTCTGATTTTTAATATAAAATATATTTAACTAATTTGATTAAATTAAGAAAATTAGTTAATATGACTTTCTTTTTTCTTCTAAAAAATCTAATTATCTTTCTTAATTCCTTTCACCCGTATCTTCCTTAATTATTGTGAATTGTTGAGGGAACATCAATAGAAATAATTTTTTTTTAAAAAAAGATAGAATATACAATCCTACAAAAAAACTTTTAATGTCTATTTCTATGTGCTTTCTACATCTCCTAACAGGAGAACACCTAAGTGAGGAGCGTAATAAAATCTAAGAACAACGAACACTAAAAAAGAGACATTGTAAGTTTGACTTAGGCGTCCCTTTTACAAAAAAGGACCCCATAAGTATTATACTTACGTCATCTCTTTTTGTAGTAGGGATGCCGTAAGTGCTACCAATGGCATATGCTTGCACGTGCGAGCACTCCTTCCCAAATCCAACAACTACCAATGGCGTAATTTTGTAGTGGTTTTACAACCACTCCAAATTTAGATAAAATTTAAAAAAAGGCGGGAAAACTTTGTAACGGTTATTTAACTGCTGCACTATAATTTTAAACATTTATCCAATTTTGGAGTGGTCAAGAAATCACTACAACATCTTGTCGCCCTTTTTCAAATCTTTCTTCATGTATTTGGTAGTAGTTATACAACATTTTGGTAACCATTTATTGTGGTGTGATCAACTCAAATTAATAATGAGACGTGCAAAATGTATTTTAATTCAGTCATACTGCATTTAAAGTTTAAAAAAAAAATAAAGGAAGAATTTAAATCACCTCAATCAAAATCAAACCACTAAACACGTTTATCCGACTTTGAAATTTCATTCTAAATGTTAGTACTTGAGATTGATTTGTCAACATTCAAAATTTCATTATGAGCATTTTCTGTTAATGGAGTGAAAATTGGAGGACTAAAAAGACATTATGAAATTAAAGAATCAAGGTGAAACTCACAATAAAACATAAAAAGAGTAGCATACGCATAATGTTCAAGTTATAATAAAAACACTGCACACACAACCTTTTCAAACTATATAAAAATTATTTTGAAAATGTTATATGGTTTTGCCAACTTGAAAGTGTTATATATATATATGGGTTTTAGTTTTCTCATGTTGCATGAGAAAACTAAATTTCTTACATACACATGAAATGGTAGAACTCACATATACATATATTAATTTATATATGTATATGTGGGTTCCACCATTTTATGTGTATGTGATATGAGATAATTTTTTTCCTACAACATGAGAAACATTAATCACTATATATATATATATATATATATATATATATATATATATATATATATATATGAGTTTTAGTTTTCTCATGTTGCATGAGAAAACTAAACTTCCTACAGACACATGAAATGGTGAGACCCACATATACATGTTTCATATATCTATATGTGGGTCCTACCATTTCATGTGTGTGTGACATGAGATAATTTTTTTCCTTACAACATGAGAAACATTAATCCCTATATATATATATATATATATATATATATATATATATAATCTTTTCGATATATATGAGACCATATCTAATTTTGAGCCTACCATACACAAAATCAGTACCTCATTAATCCCTATTATTTCAGAAAGCGCTAACAACAATATCAGTACCTCATTAACAACAAAACTAGTATCCGTAAACAACAAAATTAATATATGTTAACAACTATATCAGTACCCGTTAACAACTATGTTTTTCTGAAATAATACCAAAAAAGGCTAGGCCTTTTTTGACATTTGACTTTTCTGAAGGCATTTTTTGACAATATTTTCCTTCCTTGGCCCCTGAAACGAATTTTCCCTTTTATTTTCCAAATCACTGTACATGATGTTTCAATATTAATTATTTTCATTATTCCAACATATACGTACATTCTTAGCTTGTTTGCTCTGCAACTAAATACGGATTTATTTGGCCAATGAGAGTTGATATAAATGGTAAGGAGTCCAAGACTAGGTTCTTGGGTCGCGGGTTCAATCCCCTCTGCCGTCGTTAGGACTCTTTTGGTAGGCGATTTCGTAAATCCCCAATAAGTGCTCATAAAACCCGGGGTTGTACTCTGACCTTGGTAGGGGACTAGTATCAAACCCTTCCAAAACTTTTTCTTACAAAAAAAAAAAAAAAGATACGGATTTGTTTGTTTCATTTCATAAGGGATAAAATGTCGGAAAATACTATGTCTTATCCTTACAACTAAACCAAGTGTGTGAAATTGAATATATTTAATAAGGTTAATTTTACAAAATTGTAGACAACATTTGCAAATTTGCTCCAAAATTTTTTGCTAGGTTAAATATTATTTTTGTCTTGGAAGTTTACCTAAGAAGCATTGATTTTCCGGAATTTTTTTTTGATCTCATTTTTTGCTCGGAAGTTTAAAAAGGAGCACATATAACCCTATTTTTTTTTTTTATGAGCAAATTTACTCTTGAAGTTTTTTTAAGAGCAATTTTGCCCCCAGAAATTTACAAAAAAGAGTAACAATTTATCGGATAATATTGCTACATTTTTAAACTTCCAGGGCAAAAATAAGATTAAAAAAAAAAGCTTTTAGATGACTAATGCTCCTTAAGGTAAACTTCTATAGCACAAATGATATTTAACCCTTTTTTGTTTAGATACTTGAATATTTTTTTTGAATTCAATGTTACCATAAAATTTTTAAAATATAGCAATATTATCTCAGCCTGTTAAAGATCTAATATTAATGTCATAAAATTAAAATTAACGTTGACGATTGATATTTTTATTGGTAACGGGGCGACACCACTTTACTTTAACATTTTAAAGGTAATTTGAACAAGAAATGTTTTATGAAAAAAAATTTCCTAATTAAAAAATTCCCCATTATATCACCTTAACCTAAAACTTAATGTTATAACCAATATTTAATCTTCCCCCCCCCCCCCTCACGGAGAAAGTGTTGAATATAACGGGAAAAGATGTGCGAGGGGAGGGGGAGGGGTGGCATGGGAGTGTGGAGGCCATCCAGGTGGGGCCCAAAAGGCCACGCAAGTCAGGCCGACAAAAAGACCAGGTGGCCCAATCACTGTCTTCTGTCTATCATTCTCTCATGTTCCTTGTAGCTTAACATTAATATTTAATTTTATAAAAAAACATTAATACTTAAAAATAATTTATTTAACTCCATTCATCTCTAAACTACTATTATGATCTTATTGTCCAGTTTGACTAAATCTCATATATCAAGGAAATGTGGTTAACTCAATGACAATGATTATGAGGGTAAATTACATTAATACTTAAAAATAATTTATTTAACTCCATTCATCTCTAAACTACTATTATGATCTTATTGTCCAGTTTGACTAAATCTCATATATCAAGGAAATGTGGCTAACTCAATGACAATGATTATGAGGGTAAATTTTCAATTTTACCCTTATTTTAGTATGAGTAAAATTGTCACAACCTCATTTATTACATGAAACTTGACTTATAAATAGGACCAAATTTTTTGGTCTAAATAGATTTATAAATAGGATCAGAGTGGTAGTTTAACAAGTATTATATTAAAAAGTTATGGTGTATTTTAAAATATTGGGCTTGCTTGGATTAATGATAGGATAATATCTTATTTTTTAATTGACTTTTACATAAGCTTGATATAAAAAAGTAAGATTGTAAATTCAATTTGTATTTAAATTGGTGGTGGTAGATGTGGTAAGACCTATGTTAAAAAAATGGGATCTTTTTCCCAAAAGATATCCCGTGGAGCTTTTGGTAAAAAGAGTTATTATTAGAAAAAGCGGATAAAAAGCCAACTCAAATACCTTTCATTGTTTTTTTTTTTTTTTTACTCTTTTTGACTTAAAACTCATCTAACATTCTCTCTAAATAGACCCACTAAGTGTCATTGAGAAATATTTCAGGTGTTAAATACTATTAAGCCATTTTTTTATTCAATTAATTTGTTTTTAATTATTTGTGATTTAATAAAAATGTGAACATGATGTTATTAATTCTGTTTTTTCATTGCATACGATGTCGTTTTTTGGCAGCTGATACAACAGCATAGCAAAGAATCCAGATCTGAGTAAAATCCCGTTGGGCTTGTTGTTGTGTCTCTACCCCCTCACAAACCACATCGCCTTTACTACCCAAAAAAAAAAAAAAAAAAACCACATCGCCTTTTATTTATATTGCCTTTTTTTCCCCCTTATGGATTTTATTATTTTTTGTTTAAATATTTCAAATATCATTTTAACAAAATATACCACGTATTTACTTCGTGTCTGACCGAAAAAGAAAACATATTTATGCCATTTTGCTTGCATGTGTTTCCTCTAGGAATCCGAATATGTTTTTTTTTTCTTTCCTTTCCTTTATCCAAATAAACAAACTAGGAATATCTCTCTTTCGGTGACCCTCTTTTGCTCCCCCCTTGAAACTGACCACAAAAATCTTTATCTATTATCTTACACATCTCTTATCCACAACAGTACATGAGAACCTAAAACCTTGTAAAAAGTCAACAATAGCCTTATAATTTTTTTATAAAGGACAAAATGACATACTATATTACATTCAGTTCTAATTATAAGATATAGTTGATTTTTTTTTAGGGATTAAGGAAGCTAAATAAGTTATTTAATAATTTCATATGTTGTTTATTCTTAGATTATATATTAGTTTATTAGTCAAACTAATTAGTTTAAAGAAAAAAATAAAAATAAAAACACTTTAAAGTAATTTAATTAGCTTCCTTAATCTCTCCAAAAAAGTCAACTATATTTTATAATTAGGACTAGAGGGAGTATTTAATTTATCAAGTCTTATTTACACAGAGAGATAGCGAGAAAAAAAAACAGAGCTAAAATGAAAAAGATTAAGTGAATGAATAGCATCATTATGACTTATGAATTTAAACAATTTAGAGGGAGAAATGAAAAAAACATAAACTATGCATGACATAGTGTTTTTGATAGTGGTAATCCGTTGAGATTTGGAATGATGATGAAGCTTTGCGCCTATTATACTATGATAAATTATTCATGTGTTTAATTATATTTATTAATTAATTACCGTCGCATGAATAGGGGGCTTTGGGGGTTAACTAAAGTTAGGTGAATCAGTGAATGAACGAGTGGGGGCGAAACACAACATATATAATACTATCTCTAATTTTAAATATAAGATCCGGTTGATTTTTCTTTTATTGTTGAGATATTAATGAAGCTAAATAAATTATTTAATTATATCATGTATTGTGTATGATTAAATTATATATATTTTTTATAAGCTAACCAAAGTAATTTGAAAAAAAAATGATAAATATAAATATTTTAACATAATTTAATAAGTTTTCTGAATCTCCTGAAATAAATTCAGCTGGGTTTTTCTTTTATTGTTGAGATATTAATGAAGCTAAATAAATTATTTAATTATATCATATATTGTGTATGATTAAATTATATATATTTTTTATAAGCTAACCAAAGTAATTTGAAAAAAAAAATGATAAATATAAATATTTTAACATAATTTAATAAGTTTCCCGAATCTCCTGAAATAAATTCAGCTGGGTTTTATATTAAAGAACATATATCGTATTTTACATTACCTTGTTAGTGATTAAATTTAATCTCATGGTTAAATTTAAATAAGAATGTTGATAGGGTTTAGAGTTAAGATTACTTGTTGGACGGGGGGCACAATAATGAACAATTGCGTTGTGACTAAACACCAAGTTCCACATGGCCATTATAAATTCACTATTCACAACATGAAAACCCAATATTTGATTCATATTGGTATAGGGGTTTGACCTAGGTAATTAAACCTGGACCGGTCAGTGAACCGGCCTGGGTACTGGGTCAAGGGTCAGTGGGTCAGACCGGAGTCAACCCGGGACCAAACCAGGACCAGGCCGGTGAGGAATAAAAAATTGATAAATAATTTAATTTCTTATCACACAATCTATAATTCCAAATACTACATATTATTTCAAGACTTTAAATTACTAGCCAAATAATTATATATTTGTCAAATACTCTTTACAATTTTCTTTACAAATTCATATCAAAGTATCATATACCATCCAATGACACTTAAATTTGTAATGGAATCACAAAATATTCATCATAACAAAATATCAATTTTTTTTTTTTTAAAAACGGTTCGACCGGGTCAACTGGCAGGTTAAGACCGGTTCGACTGGGTTACACCGGGTATACCGGTTCAAGGTCTTAACCCCGGTTTCTGATCTGGACCAGACTGGTTCCAGGTTTGATTCGCCGGTTTCCGGTCAGAATCGGCCGGTCCGGTTCGGTTTTGATAACCATGGGTTTGACCATGTTTGAAATAAAACTGTCCTCAATAGTAAGGTACTTGTGCCAGGAAAAAAGTACTATAAAAAAATTAATACAGTAATAACCCAAATAAATCATATATTATGTTTAATTATACTACTCTAGTAAATTTATCTTTGATGAGCAACAACAACATCAATAGAATAAATTTATAATTTTTTTTATCAACAATAACAGATCTTGTAGCTCCTATATATCTAGGTAATGTTATATTTAACTTGTAGATTTACATGAAATTAATGATAAAAATCTGAAACATCTATAACAGTAAGCTTTATTATTATTTTAAATTACAGTAACGAACTTGAGTGTGAGATATCCCTCATGCCGGATGTTAATGATTAATAATTGAGGAGGTGGGGAGAAATGCTTGAATTATGAATAGAATCGTGCGTCCCGCACAAAGATTAGTGTGATGAATACGATTAATACTACTCTAGCAATGATTAATTAGGGCGTGGCCAGCAAGTTTTTTTTTTTTTTTTTTTGTGCCAACAAAAAGTAGGGCTCTGATGATTATTAGTGTAATAATAATATTACGTTCATCTAGCCCACAAGGCCGTGAGTTCAATTTTATTACTAATGTAAGGGTTTTATTAGTAGAACGATTTATAGCTATTCCTTTTGATACTTATTAAAAGACACTAACTACTAACATTTTTTTGTCTTTATTATAAAACACCAATTACTTTTAACTACCTCATTTATTATTATTTTCTCATTATATCTTTATTTTTAACTAACTCTTTAAATTCACATAATTAAAGTAGGGGTAAAGTTAGAAAAATTATCAATTTTAGATCAATTTAATGACTTAACTTCTATTCTTTAGTCCACGAGAAATGATAATTTGTGCCTTATAATAAACATCATAGGGAGTACATTTGTAAGTGCTCTTTGATGAGCTTGACGGCATACCCTAATCTTGATGAGCCGCGTCTCCCGATCAAACTCACCTAAACTTTTTTTATATTAAAAAAACAGTTATGGGCATCGTCCGACCATACTCATTGCATACATAGATTGTTCACTATTGGGATCGGAATCTTTTATTATTAATAAATTCAAACTAGTTTACATGGTACCCCACTTGCTCTTGATTCATCCATCACCATGTTCTTTTGGTTGGGGTTTCATTTTCTTTGGGGAAAAAAGTTGAAGAAGAGAACAGAAAATTGGCATAAGTGTACGTAGGAACTGAATTAAAGTTTTAGATCAGAGTGAAGAATTTAAAAATCGAAACTTTGTTTAGTGGGATGAAGTATATAGGGAAGGATATTTATGCATATGTGCGTAGGAGAAAGAAGACGAAAGAGCATGTGAGCTTGATTAGCGGTGAAGTTATAAATGGGGTTTGGTGGTATATATTTTAGGGTTTGTCGTTTGCAAGTTTGATTAGCCGACAGCCTCGCTGTCCATAGAAGTGTCTCAACTTACAAAAGAAGTAAACAATAGATTCTTCTTTTTTATGGGACAACATTTGTTTGACTATATGTTCCCAATGCATGACATGCATATACTACTGACTTCATTTTGTAGTATTTAAACTCCTTCTTTGACCAGAACACAAGCAAGAAGCTTTTAATCTGAGTCGCACTACTTCCTTTTCCTCCAAATAATTAATATATATTAGCTTGTCTTTATTTTGTTAAGAGACTAAGTTAACATAATTTAGACAATATGTCAAATTTTAGCATTTATGAATGGAGAATTTCAAATTAAAAGAGGGATACGAGGCCGGCACTTCCTCTTTGTTTTCTATTTTTATTATTAGATCAATTTTTAATGGTTAATTGATATTTCACATTTTATAAAAAGTTAAGTAGTGAAAAATAGATAAATGACTTTAATTAATTGTTAAACTTTGATCTGAAGAACTCACAACCGTAGGATTTTACTAAATACTCCTATTTCATAACTTTTTTACTATATTTTATGTAAATGTTAAATTTCAACTATTGAAAGTTGATGCAGTTATAAAAAAAAAGTAAGGAGTACAATTGGGAGACTCCATCCCCGATCAAAAGTTATATTTTCTCCCTGAATTTAGGGCTTGATCTTGTTTAGATTTTTTTTTTTAAATTTTTTTTGCTAACTTGTCTGGATTTAGATTACTTGGCAGTAAGGACTTTGGAATAGTTTGTTATTTTTCTTAAAAAAATCATATCAAGTTGCATAATTGATCTAATATGAAACAATGTGCCAAGTCAAAGCAATTTTGAATTTCTAGGCAACTAAAAACAGAACAAATTTGACGGCCGAGACCATGAACATTGATATTTGCGCGGTTGATGAGGGTTTGATTTGACCCGGGGGGTTGATTACTTTTAAACATAGGCTATTTTGGGTTTCAAATATAAGACTTAATTGATTTTTTTTTAAAATATTAATGAAGTTAACTAAATTACTTTAAATTATTTATATTTATCATTTTTTAAAACTAATTAGTTTGATTTATAAGCAGATATATAATTTAATCATGCACAACAATAATATGATGAAGTAATTTATTTAGTTTTCTTAATTTCTCCAAAAAATCAACTAAGTCTTATATTTAAGATCAGAAGTAGTATATATGTGTGTGTGCGCGCACACACACAAGATACATTTACTATATGAGTTAAATATCATTTTTGTTATAGAAATTTACTCTGAGGAGTACTGATTATTCAAAAGTTTTTTTGGTTTGATTTTTCCCCTGTAAGTTTAAAAAAGTAGTAATTTTGCTCATCCGTTAATCTTAATCGTTGAACATTGCTCTTCTTTGTAAACTTTAGGGGTAAAATTGTTCCTAAAAAAACTTCTGGGATAAATTTGCTCATAAACAAAATTTTAAGGCATATTTATTTCATTTTTAAACTTCAGTAAAAATGAAACCAAACAAATTTTCGGATGATTAGTTTTCCTTAGGGTAAACTTTCATGACAAAAATGATATTTAACCCATTATTATATTATGTAAAGAGATGAATGTGGTTAGGTTGTCTTATTTTTCTTTGTTCGATTATTTTAATTAATAATAATCAGAAAGTGATGGGGGTTGTGTATGGTGGAAGACAGAGGATAACAGATGTTAACCAATGTTGTTTTTTCAGGAAAAGGCAAGATCTGAATCAACCCATATTGTGCTGCCATTACGGTTAGATGCGTGGGTGGGTCATTCAGGGGATTATATATATATATATATATATATATATATATATATATATATAGGGGAAAAAGTGGATTAATTATTAATTAATGCCTAATTGAGGGGGCAAAATCCTTTGTGTAGGTGCTCGACGTGGGGACTCTGTATCCCAGTTCGTTACCAAACCATAGTCCCCTCATTATTGTTCTCTATAAACCACTTTTGCTTCTTTAATTTATTCTTATTTAGCTTAAATTACACCAATCTCCCTCAAACTCTCCCATATTACACTTTACACTTACCTTAGCTTATTTGATTTTAACTTTGATGCATTCATTTTCTTTGAGACTCTACGTACTAATTATGTTTTCTTGCGCACATGCACTACTACAACAAACGCTTTTCACATCCATTATTTTGTCTATTTATGTCTATTTGGGTTTTTTTTTTTGGGGGGGGGGGCATATATGATTAAAGTTTTCTTATCTACGTCTATTTTGGACATGGAAAGTGGCACTCTCGACATATTTATGAATTTCTTGGTTACATTGAGAGTGGGATCTCGGAGGGCCAAGCAAGATCAACGGCAGCCTTTAGAGTGAGAAGAGAAGCATGGAGAGAATGTCAGTGTCGGGGCTGAGCTCGACCTTTAGAGGGATCTTGGAGGACAAGAAGCAACAAATACAAACAAGAAGCAAGCTTTGTGAGAAGGGAGATTCCAATGGCTCTATGAAAATAGCTGAAGACGATCCTAGTTGGAGGTTCTCTAGGTTTGCTTGGGAAGATAAGCTAAGACGGAAAGAAATAGGTGGGAGGAGGCAAAATATGAGAAAAAGATGGAGAACAAATTAGGGCACAGTGAAATAAATTCATTTTGCAAAACTATTAATATATGTTTTTAAAATAATAGACGTATTAACTTTTTTCAACGTTTGTTTTCTTAAAACAAACATAATAAATAAGCTAAAAATTTCAAAAAATGTAATCCTCTAACTTATCATGTTTGTTTTCAAAACACGGATGTAAATAGGACATAAATTATATATTTATTGTAGTGTTTGTGTGTCCTTGACCTACCCCAATTAACAAGATGATTTATTGAGACTAGACTAATCGAAATTAAAGTGGGCAATCCTCTTATTAACTGGGGTGGCTAGGCCCTTAAAGACTTAATGTAGTTGCATTGTAAGCAATTGAATTTGAATTTGAGACCTTTGGTTTAATTGATACAACTCCTTTATCAATTCAACCAAGCAATTAGTTATACTTTGCTATACTAGGTCAGAACAAATCTCCATTCTTATCTATAGAAATAACTTAAGCACAATTTATTATAATTCTTCAATACTTATATCTGAACTCGGTATATATCATGGTTGTTCTAGAGAGAGAGAGAGTGATCCATCTTGTTGTCAAACATTATTAGTATAGGAATCTGTCCAATAGATATAATTCTTAGTGTTTTAGTCACTAGTTTAAATTACGCCCAAGTTCAGTGGTGAGAAAATCTAAAGTCATCGAGAGAGTTATTTTTATAATAGATATGTATTTAATTCGAATATATTCCTTAACGTCCAAGCTTTTCTTTAATTAGTTGAAGCTGGATTCGGGAAGCATGTAATCACATATTGATCTAACTTGACTGTTGGATAATGTAAAACGATAATACTCCTAACGGATAAGATATTCTTACTATTATTTTTTGTTATTATCAATGTCACTACCATTTCTTTACCGTTAGATCAGAATCTTAAGAGAAAATAGAAATGATAAAGATAGATAAGATTTTAATCTAACGGTGAAAAAGTGATAGTAACATTAGTAGTAGAGCTGTCAATCAGGGCCGGCCCTCCAGGGCCTGGAGTAAGAAAAACATCTGTTTCTTAAAGTCCGGCCCGAGAGCACCAGGGCCAAGGCCGGCCCGCAAAGCCTGAAAATTACTATTCCAAATTTTAACTATTTTTCCTCCATTTTTTTAAAAATGTAATTAGTAAATTACAACACAAATTATTCAATAAATAAGCACAGTCATTAATTCATAATAAAAAATAAACTATATTTACAAATAACTCACATAAAATATAAGAAGTATATCACTAAATGACATTAGTATGATGACTATTATTGTCGTCATCTTCGTCACTATCATCGATTTTAATGATATTTGATTGATCTTTATTTTGAGTCGTAGCCGCTAGCTCATAAGTAAGAATATCATGAAATTCTTCTCCTGCATCATGAACACATCCATAATCTTTATTTCCGACAAATAATAAATCAAATCATAAAATTAGAGTATAGTTATTATGTATTTGTAGTTAAATGGATAAATAATTCTATAACAAATACAAAATATATATACATTAATAAATTTAAAAAGGGAAAAAAGAAAAAATTATAGTGAAAAGGGCCTGTAGGGCTGGCCCGAGGCCCTTTAGGGCCGGCCCATTTAAGCCCGAAACCCGTTAGGGCCGGCCCTTTAGGGCTAATTTCAAATATCTCGTTCATTTTTCAAGCCCGGCCCTTAAAAGGTCAGGTGGGCTTAGCCCATTTTGACGGCTCTAATTAGTAGTAACAAAAAATGGTAGTAAGAATATCCCATCTCTACTCTTAAATATCAAAATATAATATTGTCACAAATTCCTCCAAGCAGTTATTAAGATGCTGCGAGAAAGGTCTGAGGAATATATTTCATTAATAATCGGTATATCCAATCAACCGAAGTCACGGGAACGAATGAATGCTACATTCCTTCAACAACATTATGCTTTTTTTTTTTTTTTTTTTTTTTTTTTTGGAGGTTTAAAACAATGAATGTGTGTACTGTGTACCTTTTATTTTTATTTAAACAGCATATTTCTGTAAGAAATTGTTTGTTTGAATATGCCTCAGACAACTGTAGAATATAATCCATGTGCTGCTTTTGTATTCTCTTCGATCGTGATTTTTGAATAGTATTGCTTCATGTGATGAATTTCGAAAACAAATATTTACTTAATACGAATAACATTATTACTCAGGAAGTGCCTTAATTACGTTAAGGAGAAATAGTTTTGATTTGCTTCATACAATTTCCGACAAAAACTTGATCTCTTAAAAACTGACACACGTCTTAAAAGTCAGAAGTTTTCGCAGTGGCTTGAAGAGTTGGCCATGTGCGAGTGAGATCAAACGAACATGTAAATAGTTTTAGAATGGAGGTTTGTAGGAGATATTGAAAAGAGATAAGATTTGAGCGAGGCTCGTGAACAAGATTGAATCGTGTCCTAATCACAGCCACATTAATCAAAAAGTGGGTATTATTATAATAATGTTGTTGCAACTAACTCTAACTCTCTCCCCTGCTAAATACTCTTGACTTTTTTCTTTGAAAAAAGTGTCTGTGTTAGGTTGTATAAGTTTATTAGAGTTAAGACATGTCTTGAATTTAGAAAGGCACATAAAGATATATTTATATCTTTCACCAATAAAGTTTTCATATTAAGAACTTGTGGGCTATGAGTTAAGTCCTTGTCAAGTAAACCAATCTTTGTTGGCAATATTATGATATTCAATATAAGAGTTACTTAATTGATTAACTTGAGTAGATTAAGGAAACTAAATAAATTACTTAATTATAGTAAATATGTCACGATCTCTCTAAAATATCATTATATAAGGTTAGATTATAGTAACATATTAGTTTATAAGTTAAATAAATCAATTTGATGAAAAATGATAAATATTATAAGTAAGGTGAATATAAGTTCTTATATTTAGAATGAAGATGAAATCCTTAGATAGCTTCCATAATTAAGCCTGGAGGAGTATGATAGAGCAGATGGCCTGGCTTATAATTTACTTTATCTTTCATGTTTATATTTATAATTTTTTCCCCAAACTCTTCTTATTAATTGCATGTACCAAAGGAGTTATCATTAAGAGAGTTATTTGTAATTTAAATGATTAAAAGAGGGACACATTTTTTACATATAATTTGCTGAACCAATTTTTTAAATATCTGTGAATTAGTTATTTAACTCTTACATTTGCATAGGAGGGAGCAATCTCTCTTTTGTAACTCTCTCTCTGTGGTCAAGAGACATGTCATCTGAAGGGTGAATTAGTGGTCCAAAATAGACGAAGGAGGATGTGTCCAGAGATGAATGTGGTTGGGTTGTCTTATGTTTCTTTGTTCGGTTTTCTTAATGAATAATAATTAGAAAGTGATGGGGATTGTGTATGGTGGAAGCCAGAGGATAACAGATGTTAACCAATGTTGTTTTTTCATTAAAAAGGCAAGATCTGAATCAACCCATGTTGATTTCTGAGCAAAAAAACAAAATAAAAAATCAACCCATGTTGTGCTGGTATTAGGGTTAGACGCGTAGGTGGTCATTCATGGGATTTTATATATATATATATATATATATATATATATATATATATATATATAAGTATTAATTATATATATATATAATCCTAATTGAGTATGGAAAAAGTGGATTAAGTATTAATTACTGCCTAATTGAGGGGGCAAAATCCTTTGTGTAGATGCTGGACGTGGGGACTCTGTATCCCAGCTCGTTACCAAACCATAGTCCCCTCATTATTTTTCTCCACAAATCACTTTTGCTTCTTTAACTTATTCTTATTTAGCTTAAATTACAACAATCTCTTTTAAACTCATCTTGCTTATTTGGAATAGCGTTTGAAGCTTCTAAAAATAATTTTTCAATCTTTATTCATGGTATATAAGATAAGTATACGAGACAAGTTTTATTTTAATTTATTTGAATAAGAACTTTTGGGTTCCTAAACATGATCATAAACAAGCACGCTAAATTACACTTTACACTTAGCTTATTTGATTTTAGCTTTGATGTGTTCAATTTCTTTGAGACACTATGTACTAATTATGTTTTTTCGTGCACATGCACTATTACAACAAATGCTTTTCACGTCCATTATTTTGGCTATTTTATGTCTATTTTTTGAGGGATGTATATACGATTGTCGTAGAAAGTTTTCTTATCTACATCTATTTTGGACGTGGAAAGTGACACTTTCGACATATATGAAATTCTAGGTTACATAGAGAGTGGGATCTTAGAGGGCCAAGCAGGATTGATGGCGGCCTTCAGAGTCAGAAGAGAAGCATGGAGAGAATGTTAGTGCCGAGGCCAACCTCGACCTTTAGAGAGAACTCGAAGGACAAGAAGCAACGAATCCCAACAAGAAGCAAGCTTTGTGAGAAGGGAGACGCTGAAAAAAGAAAAAGAAAGTCAATCTGTAGCGGTTTAATATATTATGATTTGTAGTAGTTTATTATGTACTAGCTTAAACTTGCAACGAAATGACTCACGCTAAATGGCTTGCTGGTTAGTGAACGACATTTGTACTGATTTTTACAAACCAATTTGACACCAAATTTTTGGGGATTTGTTATATAAATTGCTACAAATGTGGCACTAGCTTTATGTCACATTTGTGGCAGTTGCTTTGTATAAGTTTATATGACAAGAATCGCTACAAAATACAAAAGGCCACATATTTGTAGCAGTTCTAATGTATAACTATTATTGAATGCACGAGGTATGATTTGTTAATTTGTTACAATTGAGTTGATGGTTTTTGTAAAACCACTACAAATATCAACTATTTGTAGCATTTTTTTTTTTGATAAAATCACTACAAATATCAATGCTTTAAATGCGTCATCACCCCTTATTTGACTAGTTTTTGCAATTTCGTTTAGCACGCGCCTTTTGAAGGTTTTGTAACAATCTCTAAGGTTATCCCAAGCATTTACAGAGAGTTAGGTACTTGAGGTTAGTAAAGTTAACTCTTTTATTTCGTTTCCTTGCTATTATTCTAATGTTGTTATAAATATTGATAATGTTTTTAATTATTTAATAATAATTGCAATGGTTAAATTATTATGACTTCTGAGAGAGATAATAGCAAGAAAACGGAGGTTGAGCATCCCCTTAGACCTATTCTGGGAAGAATAGTAGTAGATGGGGTAGTGGTAGGGGTAGTAGATCACAACATGGTAGTAGACATGTCTTCATGCCATTGTAGGAGGTGACCCCGCCATAGCAACTTACACCAGAGCAGCCACAACAAATGACCCCACTGGAGGTGACCCTATCGGAGTTGCCTGTTCAGCTAGAGGGGGCTGACATCAGTTTTAGTGATTACGACGAGAATGAGGAGTTTCACTTCAATATTCCAATTCTTAGTGACATGGAGTGGTTCCTGGATAAGGAGGAGGCCTGAGACCAAAGTAACCTACGATGGTCGTCTTCACGATCGACCCGATTTGAAGTGTAAGTTGAAGATAAATTTAGTTAGTCTTTTAATAAATTTAATATTTAAATTCCATAGGTTTAAAAGTGGATTTAAATTTAATTAAAGTATATGATAAATTGTGCAGATGATTAGGTGAACATAAACACAAGGAGGCTAGACATGGCTGGTTTCAATAGTCTGGACTTGAGATTACATGTCATAGTTCCATGGAATGAGGTCATGAACTTGTTGACTGATAATGATGGTCACCTATTCAATTGCTATGTGAACGAGCTAGGCCCGTATTGGATGTGGTTCCCCATCCACTTCAAGACATGGAAGAATGTTTCCCAGATGTCGAAGAATATAACGTGGGATGAGGATGTAAAGGTAATTAATTATATTATAATGTAAATAATTATAATTTATGTCATTTTTAATTAATTAATTGTATTTGATTATTATTTATTCAATTGTGACATATGATAGGTTTGTCGTACACTGACAAAGTCTTTAACTAACAACTTGTGGGTTATGAGCCAAATCCTTGTCAAGTGAACCAACTGTTGTTAGCAATATTATGATATTTAATATAGCACCTACTTAATTAATTAATTTGAATAAATTAAGGGAGCTAAATAACTATATAAAATATGTCATGATCTCTCTAAAATACCATTATAAAATGTTATATTATAGCAGTATATCAGTTTATAAGTTAAATAAATTAAATTGATGAAAAATGATAAATATTATAAATAAGGTGGATATAATATCTTATATTTAGAATGAAAGACCAAGACCTTAACTAGCTTAGTCAAGAGGGTTATGATAGAATGGAGACTTAGCTTATAATTCACTTTATCTCTCATGTTTATATTTAAATTTTTTCCCTAAACTCTTCTTATTAGTTGCATGTATCAAAGGAGTTATCATAAAGAGAGTTATTTGTAATTTAAATGATTAAAAGAGTAACACATTTTTTACAACTTAACCAATTTTTTTAAATATTCATGCACTACTAGAAAAGAGTGAAATTGTGACGGAAACACTTTCGTCGAAACTTTTGGGCAGTTTGCGATGGAATGATAATTTTGTCGCAAAAACTCCCCTTTTTGGCGACGGAACTTAGATTCTGTCTCAAAAAATTTACTTTTTGTGACGAAAATGCAATTCTGTCGCAAAAAATTTACTTTTTGCGTCTGAAAACCAATTTTGTTGCAAAAAATGCATTTTTGAATTCCGTCGCAAATTTGCAAACACATTTTTTGCGATGGAATTGGAATTTCGTCGCAAATTTGCAAACACATTTTTTTGTGACGGAATTCAGATTCCGCCTTTTGTGATGGAATTGGGTTTTCGTCGCAAAACGGTGGCCTTTTGGTCGCCATTTTGCTATGAAATTAGGCGTTCCATCGCAAAACTCTGTGAAATTTCACACCATTTTGGACGGAATTTGAATTTCGTTGCAAAAAGAAAAATATCTCCTCATATTTTGCTCATCACTCGTCATTCCTCTAGTTGATCTTTTGCGCCTCACGTCTGCTTCCAACTGGTCGCCTCCGCATTGAAGCCTCTGATCTCTGCCTTTGTGGTCATTTCCACTTCGCCTCAGCCTCGCCTCCACCTTGCAAGCCTCTGTGGTCGCCTCTGCGTTGCAAGTCGTGCCTCACCTCTACCTTTTACATCTCTTCCTCTACCTTGCAAGGTTCTGATCTGTCCGGTCATCGCCTCATTTCTCCGATCTTTGCTTCTACTCTCCTTCTTTGCCAATAACCTCCGTTTCTCTCCTGTCAATTTTTGTACACCATTTTTTTTTTTCGTTTTTTACTTCCTAAAATGATATGTTATTTAATCAAATGTCCATTTATTATTTAATCAAGGAAGATTGGCTAAATGGGTTTGCTTATTTGAGTTTATAGCAATACAAGTTCTATTAAGATTTCTCCTCCTTTTAATCAAATGTGCATATAATTTTTTATGCAATTATATATATATATATATATATATATATATATATATATATATATATATTATTTTTTTAAAATTTTTTCTATGCAATTTTATATATTATTATTATTTTTATAAAATGAATTTTGCGATGGAAATCGTGAATTCCATCGCAAATGCAAAGCTTTTTTTACGACGGGCAAATTCCTTCGCAAACTCATTTTATGATGGAAAATGCCTAAATTTTGTGGCAAAAATTGACTTTTTTTTTTTTTTTGGTAGTGATGAATTAGGGAGCAATCTCTCTTTGTAACTCTCTCTGTGGTCCAGAGACATGTCATCTGAAGGGTGAATTAGTGGTCCAAAATAGATGGAGGAGGATGTGAGAATAAATTGGAGTGCCAACTTGATGTCAATTCGCCCCAACAAACATGAATTAAGGTGATGTTGTAGCGACCCCATGTGCCCCGTCTCTGATTGGATCTTATGATGCTTCCTCAGTTGAGAAGCCATTCATAACTATCGCATTATCCTCTCTTAGTCTCTTCAATTCATATTCATTTCTGTCCTCTTCACTCACTTCGCCTTCATTCCATTATTTGCTCATTCACTTCCTAGCTCCCCCCACTTCCTCCTCTCAATCATGCATGCATTTATATATATCTTTATCTGATTTCTTTTTTGGGGCAATAGAGGGAAGATATCCCCTCAATCATGTATTTATGCTCACCTAAATTTTTGAGAATTACAATGAGGTCTTAAGAAAGGACTTAATTGCCAATAAGTTTCAATAATAACTAAATTAGGCAATGACAAATTTCAGGGTAAGAAATGACAACACTTCACTTGTTATTGAGACTTCTTCATAATTAAGTGCCTTATTTGGGACCTCATTGTAATTCCTCATAAGTAAGAGAGCTTAAAAAGGTATTTATAAATCGCTCAACAATAAGGTCCTCACATCGGTGATATTCAAACCCACAACTTTATAGTTATGACTTATGAGTCAAACCTCTTACCAACTAGACTAACATTTGTTAGCGATAGGGTGCTTTTTTTATGCTAAGCATAAATATCTTTCTTTTGGAGGCAATCCTATTCGAGGCACTGTTGGAAAATAAATGTGAGCACCTTTCCAAGTAGGAATTCAAATATTGATTTATCATGTTGTGAGGAACTGCCCTGTCCCATTAGACCTAACTCTTTTGGGTATAGGGTGCAAATTTGAAGCAACAGATGAAGGAACAAGCCCATTTAAGATGAAAGGCCCATTATTAAACTGATAATTCTTCTGGGTCATAACGCAGAAGGCCTTCTTCATCTCCAATCTTGGGCCAACGAACAACCTTATAAGGTAACTCGTTTTTTATTATTGGGTTTTAGGCCTACTAAACTATATAGTTCTTTAATTGCCCACGCAAAAACAAATCTGAAGGCCATAGTGAGAACAGAAAAGAAACTTCGCAGCCTATCCGAGTCCATTCCCAATTTACGATCCAGATATTTCTGAATAAACATCTAATTTTAAAAAAATATTTTTAATAATACCTCAGAAATGACGTGGCATGCAAGGATACTTGTTAGTAACTTCCTCCTCCACCCTCTGCACCCTTCATCCCATACATACATAACGCATGTTACTACTATTACTTATTAATACTCCCTCCTATTTTTAATATAAAATATATTAATTTAATTTAATTAAATTAAAAAAATTAGTTAAATTAGTTAAAAGACCAATTTTGAAATATAAAATAAATTTACCTAATTTGATTAAATTAAAAAAATTAGTTAAATTAGTTAAAAGACCAATTCCGAAATATAAAATATATTTACCTAATTTGATTAAATTAAAAAAATTAGTTAAATTTACAAACATATTTTTTGTGATGCAATTCCAATTCCGTCACAAAGTTGTAAATCTGTCATGAAAATATTCACAAAGGGGAATGTTATTCTGAATTTTTTTTTGGTCTCATTATTATTCCGATAGTATAAAAAAGAAGTAATGTTGCTCATGGCTGTTACCATTAAAAGACATAGCCACATCACATGTTAGTTGAAAATGCCACCTCATTACCTTGCTCCTCCTCCTAAATCCTTCATGCGTTCCTCTCTTCTATTCTCTCTCCTCTTTCCATAACATAGAAGATGATGAATCATATATTCTTACTTCAGAGGCACACTAAGTTTATTATATTGAGGATAAGAGGCATATGGATTGGAATATGATAGTTCACATAAAGTCTCGAGATCTTTGCGACATGGGTGATAGTGATAACATCGCTTACTAAAGTGAGCCATTCCAACTTACCAATCTTGAAAACTTCTTCCCCAAAGGCGAGGACAATTTACTTATAATTCGATACATTTTATAAGTTATACTTTATTATTTCTTAATTTAATTATAATTTTTGTACAAAATTATACACTCAACGTTGACATTTTCTCCACACACTTTTTCTAGGTATGGTGATGAAGAATGATTAAAAAAAAATAACTTTTGTTCTTGTAAATATCAATTTATACAAATATATTTTTGAAAAATTCCAATTAATACTACAAAAAAAGCACTACAACTATGAACGGCTATAAAAAGTGTCACCTTAACCTCTACAGACGTGATCCCTATAAATACCTCCACCCCATTTCATTTCTTACCCTTACATTTCTTCCCACCCTTCTCCATTCTTGTTTTTTTTTTTTTTTAAATTACTTGTCGATGAAGAGCTGAGCAAAAGATGGTAATTTTTTTTCCTCATATCTTTCATTTAATCATTTTATTTTATTTTTCTTATTTATATAATGCTTATAGTAATTATTTTCTGTCTTCTACATATATATTGAAGGTTCCTTCCACTATTTTTTTAAAATTCCTTCCATAACTAAACAACATCTTCAACTTTAATTTTATAAACTAGTGGAGAGCCTAAATCCTTTTTACCTACATATTCTCAATATTAAACATACATAATATTTATACTTATCTAACTTAATTTAATCTTCTCCTCAAATAATAATTACTATTATTTAAATTGTTACCAAAATGATAAAATATTCAAAATAATATTGGAAGAATAGATTGAAAATATTATTGAGGCATTTTTCTTCAAAATTTTACATAATTTAGTGGTGGTTGAAAAACTGCTACAACGTTAAATTAAAATTCAGATAAATATTAATAGTGGTTCTCAATCCACTACAAACTTTTGGCACCATAAGTAAAATTTTCTGAAATTGATTAGTTGCCGTTGGTCAACCACTAAAAGTGTTGGCAACAAATTTTCAATTTTCATTTCCCGGCACATCCAAATTTTGGCAAAAAATTTGGCGTGAACATTTGTAGTAGTTGGTTAACCTCTACAAAAATGTTTCAAAAATATATAATCCATGAAATTGAAACGACAGTTGTTGCGGTTTCCTAATCATTAGAAGATGCTCCTATAAAATAAAATCTATAGACGTATCTTGTAGTGGGTGAAAGCAACTGCTACGAATATAGTAGCAGTTATGGTGACATACATATATAGTAGTTCTCTCCAACCACTATAAAAATTCTTACAACAATGGGTTTTATAGTGGTTTTCCCAATTGCTACAAATACACCACTTTAACCGCTACAAATGAGCAATTTTTTGTAGTGTAACTTATTCCTGAATATCAAGGATTGTATTAAATTGATATATATTTTTTAAAAAACTAACTATTATTCAAGTTTTTGTCTCTCTCTCCATATCATTCTTACCAATCTCACCAATTTCTTCCTCTTTCCAACAATATTTCATAAAAGTTGAATTTAAAAACAATAATTAAATATCCTATAAGTGACTTATATTTATTACAAAAAATTTCTCCTACTAATGACTTGTAATAAGGCTCATTGTCTTATCCAGTTTTGAAAAGTACTCAAAAAATAGGGGAAGTGAAAATCTTGTTTATAAATTACCTTGTCGTCGATGAACTTCGACTAGAAACGAGTCAGACTCTGTTGTAAGGATCAGAAGGCAAGAAGGGAAAACCTATCTAAGTCCCGTCGACATATTCAAGAATCACATATTGGCTTGTCATCGTGAAGAAGCACAGGAACCTTCTTGTGTAACTGAGAAGAAGGTCACTTTTGGTGGCCAATGATACATGAATGTACTCATATTCCACTCCTTTATTTGAGTTTCAGGACAATCTCTATTCTGGCCTCAAGTGGGCTTCAGTTCCTACGATTCCAAAAAGCTTCACTTGTTGATTTGAAACCATGGCAATATATGGTTTTGAGGGTTGTTTGGTCTCTGGGTTTGTGCTTCCGTTTCTTATATATAGTTATGGGTAGAGATATGGATCGGGCAATAAAGTGGTATTTTCTTGAAGGGAAAGTCAAATCTTGATAATCAAACTTTAATGAAGCAAGTGGAAGAAATATACATCCAACATATATTACTATGTATTTTGAAACTAACTTGATAATCAAACTTTAATGACATTATTATATGGTTCATGTATATTGAAATTATTTCAGTGGCAAATGAAGGTTATTTGATCTAAGTTGTATAGTTCATGTATAAGCTGCTCTTATTTGTCCGATTTGCTTTTAATCACCACATTTAAAGTTTGCTTATAACTACATTGAACTTTGAAAAACTTCTGAACAACCACATCTCCTAAATGAACATTTTCAGGATAAATCTGAACGGTAAACTTTGTTTGAAAGCAAACCTTTTGATTTTGGCGGTTGAGAATGCTTTGAGAAGGAATTCAACAGAGTGATGATGGGCGGTGAAAGTTGTTAATTAATGAGCTAAAAGAAAAATTATTCCATTAATTTAATATAACTTTTATATTTGATATGTTTGGAATAGTGATGACAAAAGTGTGTTTTTTTTTTTGTAATATGACTTTATAAATTTAAGATTGAGTAAAAGTCAGATTATGTAATGTGATTTATGTTTGTATTGACGACAGCCTTAGTATTGAAGATATGGATGCGATTGGATATCTGAAGTTGGACTCTCTAGTTATGGGAAGCAGAGGTTTGAGCACAATCAATAGGCCAGAAATTTTCTGATCCCCTGGTTTTAGTCTCTTAAAAATGTTACAATTTAGGAAAAATTTTATATAAATATAATTGAATTACAAAAATTCTAATTTAACTTACTAAACTCTTTAAATTATTAATTAGGTTATATGACACAATTAGAGATTTAGAATTTGAGCCAAATTACCTCTTTAATTATTAAAAAAAAGCAACAACCTTGGACCAGAGTGAAATACATTGAAGCAAAACTTGTCTACATCACAAAGCTATTGTGAATTAGAACAATTCCGTCCACTTTCTTGGATAAAAAAAAAAAAAATCTTTTCTGATGTAAAAAACACTGTAAATTATCAGATCAAGAGGCAACATAATATAAATCTTGCACATCATGTTAGAAGCAGGGCCATGCTTTCCAGAATAAACGGCACCGCATCTCATAAACAACTAGCTATCCAAGCTCTATACAATAATTTAAATAAGCTTGTATACTGCCCCGCAAGTACTCAACATTGCCACGTGTCTTACACAGAAATCCTGAGATTAGTACGCAAGCATAGGATTATAATAGCGGCGTCTCATAACGCACAGAAGTTGTGGGATTCAGAAAGCCCAAAGTTGAACTTTGAAAAGATAGGCTCTTGATCAATAAATACTCTCTTTCTACCTCAATCTCTCCAATTGGTAAACGGTCAATAAAGCAATTCCTATCGGCAATGCTTTCTATTTGATCAAATTAAAGTCTAACAAAAATTTCATATTTCAATCTTCCAACAAATCAAAGAGAGAAGGAGAGGGAGGAGAGTACGAAAACATTTGTCGAGGTAGGATTCCTGAAGCATGGGTCCCAAGCAGATGGGGCAGCAATGGGAGTCCTGCGAGTCGGAGGATACACAAGTCATTGCCCTTCCTTCATTCTCTTCCATTCTATTGTAATCTGCTCCTCCCCTCTCAGTCTCACCCCCAATCAAGACCTACCCCTCTGTTTCCATATTTCTACGCTAAGGGCAGAAATTCATGGGGTCGTTCATCCTCCACAGGGCCCAGAGAGAGAGAGAGATCCCACCACTTCTTACTTTTCCTACAATTTACTCCATTATATTTAATAATGTAGAGATGTTACTAAAGTTTGTTGATAAGGTTTTGGTCAAATGTATATTTATATTAATTTTTGTTATTTGAGAGAATAGGATCATAATGGAAAGCTTGAGCAACTTTGTAGTGACACATGCATCTTGTCCTGTGACTATTGTGAAGGATTCGAGCAGCAGCAAGGAGTAAATGTTGGAATTTATGTCTAAATCCTATGGGTTATGGATAAGAAGTCCCACTGGTTTGCCACCACCGGTCGCGTCAGTTCGCCATGGTTGTGTTGGTTCACCAACAAGAGACAAGTCCATCTGATCGTGTTTTTTCAAAGTCTATAAATAGGACGCCCTAGTCACAGAATAGAATAACGTTTTCCTGCATACACTTTTTTCTATATACTGCATATACATTCTGTGCGTTCCAAAAGTAGACTCGTTGGATTCGTTTGGGCTTCAGATAGACAGAGCCATCTTTCTGGAGACGAATAATCCGCTTTATTTTGGGAGACAATTGCTCAGAAACCTTCGGCATCCGTATTGAGGGAGCAAAATTGTCTTAAGGACACAACGAAAGTTGGGCCCGGATTTCTTCAAAGTTCATTATCATATTTCGGCAGTCTTGTGAGTTTTTATTGTTTTTTCCTTTTTTTGTAGAAGTATTGTATGTTTATAGATTATGCATATTGATTACATAGATTCTTTCCCTTATGAAAATTTCAATTTAAATGATTTTCTACAAAATTTTAAGACAATTTTTGGTTGTAAATTTGTGTTCAACATTTGAATGGATTCTTGATTTGAAAAATCAATCTGTGAATTATTATGCTGTGTTCAGTATTTTTATGGAATCTTAATTTTGAAAAAAAAATTTAGAGTTTTTAAAATTATGATTTGTATGGGAATATATCTGTCGATTTATTTTTATAGGCAATATGTGTGTGTGTGTGTGTGTGTATCTTCCCCGCATAGCGACTGTGTTTTTATAGGCGATATATGTATATATAATATTGTCTTTAACTTTCCTCAACTTTTGAGTTAATATGATCTTGAGGATATATAATATATATGCATTCAGTGGAGGCTTTTATGTATGCACGATGACGTTGAAGTTCTGGATATATATATATATATATATATATATTTGTATTTCATCAATTCTCGGCATCGATTGATTATACCAGAGTTCTTTGTCGTAGAACATGGGCTACACAAAATCCTTTATTAAATCTTAAACTCTGGGACGATGACGTGCTGGAGAAAGAGATTCGATTTAATCTTTGTCCAATCCAACCGGGTCAAAACGACCCGGCTGGAGGTTGAAGATGAAGCAAAACGATAGGACGTTTTGTCAAAGCGCAAAATGACGCGTCTTCACCTCCAGGAATCAGGATGCGCATGGGCGTGTTCAAATGAAATGCACGGTTTCATTTATATGATCGAAGAGTCATGTTGCGCGCAAGTAATGATTGAGAAATTTTTGGGCTGTGAACAAGAAAAATTATATTATCCATTTAAATAATATAATTAAATTGGGCTGAATAATTTAATAAATAATTTTTGGTTCGTTGAATAATTTTAAAATAATTATTCTATCCATTGAAAGTTTGATTATATTTAGTTAATAAATATATTAATTTTGATTGATTAGGTAATTATTAAATCTCCTATTATCTCTCCTTATTTTAAGAGGATTAAATTAATAAAGTGAAGATAATGTATATCTTATGACTTGTTTTCATCATGAGATATTATTGGTTTTATTAATTAGTATTTTAAATTACATTAGTTATCAGAGATGAGACTTTGATATGATAATGAGATCATCATGTTCATGCCTGTTATTTTATTATTTGGTTTCTTGTTGCAGAGATTAAATATATTTAACAATTAAATGATAAGTTTTATTAAAAGTCCTAAATTTTAGGATGGAAGGAGAATTTTATTCTCATTTAAGGCTTTATTATCCATGAAGATATTAATTTTTTTGATAATCTCCTAAAATCTTGTGAATATTTTTAAATCAATATGGCTAGATAAAAGTGGAGATTTGTTGTATTTATTTGATAATAGTTTGAAATTGAAACAATATCTTGTTTTAATAAATCTGATGATATTTGTGAATATCTTAGCCACTATTTAATTTATCAGAAAGGATTTGTTACCATAATCAATAAATAAAAATTATGAAATTGTCATGTGCTATGATTAATTAAATGAAAATTTAATTAATTTGTTATTTGCTATTGAAAGCAAATTTTGTAAATTATTAAATATTTTGTGTGATAAGCATGTGACACTAATATGAAAATTTAATCATTTATCTAGTGTAGAGATAAATGTGCTTTAATTTTTCATAATATTATTATTGTCTTGGTATAAGCATGCATTATATCATGGAATATTTAATTTAATGTGGATTATTGGTGGTAAAATCCAATAAAATTAATTCATATGGTTGGTTTCTAGGAAAGTGATTCAAAGGCTAAGCCTTGATTTAGTGGTTATTTAATTGGTCACCGTTATAATAACACGGAGAGACTCCCACTAGTTTTGCACTTACCAGAGCTGATTTCATGTATTAGTAGAAATGCAATTATAGTCTTAAGTTTATAATTATAGATGATTTTGTGGCTATGATTTTATACTTTTTAAATATTGAAAATATCAATTGTATGAATGCTATATATTTAAATTTTGGAATTAATATGATGGATTTATTAATCACCAAAGTGGTCAATTCTTTATGAATTATTTAATTCCAAATATTACGGTGATTACCCATTACCTTGATGATATGAAGTTATGTTTGTCTTATGGGTAAATTGAAGTTTATTATGGATCAACTCAAATGTTGATTATTTGTTTTTACAATTATTGAACATAAATGTTGGTAGTTTTATTTAGACACCTAAAGATGATAAATACTTCTAATGGGGGCATGCATCACAATCAAATTATGTTAAATCTTTATAACATCATTATGGTTGAATGTTGCATATCAGTGAAAAAAAACAGACATTGAAAGAAATGTTAAATGCAATGTTGATTATGTTCGGGTTGCCATAGAATTTGTGGGGAAAAACCATTTTAATGGATAATTTTATTAAAGAGTACCCCACAAAATGATACAAAGTATACCATACGAAATATGGAAAGGAAAGAAACCTTCCTTGAAATATTTAAAAGTGTGGAGGTGATTGGCAAATGCTACAATTCCCAAACTTAAAAGGTTGAGAATCGAACCTAAGATAGTAGACTGTGTGTTTATTAGCTATGCATATAATAGCAGTGTATATCCTTTTTCTGGTTTATAAGTTTGATGTATCAGATATCCATGTGAATGCGGTTAGTGAGTCAAGGAACGCTACGTTCTTTGAAAACGTATTTCCGTATAATATAAATAATGATAATAACAACACAGTGATATCTAAGAATACTATGACTAATGATAATTTTGGAGAGGAGAAACCTAAATGTAGTACCAGGCAAAGGACTTTAACATCCTTTGGCCTTGATTTTCTGACTTATCTTTTAGGAAATGAGTCTCAAAAATATGGAGAGGCTATAGGTTCTCTTAAAGCATCATTTTGGGAAGAGGCTATTAATAGTGAAGTTGAATCCATTATGTCAAATTATACTTAGGAATTGATTGACCTTCCTCTTGATAATAAACATCTACGAACTAAGTGGGTCTTCAAAAAGAAGATGAAAGCAGATGGTACTATTGATAAGTTAGGCTAGTAGTAAAGGGCTATATACAACGTGAAGGCCTAGACTACTTTGACACCTATTCACCTGTTACAAGAATTACATAAATTTGAATGTTAATCGCATTAGCAGCATTGAATGGGTTGGTGTTGTCACAAGCACACTATATTGCTAAAATTCTTGAGAAATTCAAGAGTTTAAACATAGCTCCTATGTCAAACCCTATAGATTCTAGTCTTTGATTATTGAGAAATACTGGCGAAGCTGGAAAACAAAAAAGGAGCATGCTCGAGTGCTAGGCAGTCTCATGTATGCTATGAACTGCACCAGACCTGATATTGCTTATGCAGTAAGCATGTTGAGTCGCTTTACAAGTAATCCAAATGAGCTTCATTGAAGAGCTATGATAAGGGTTTTGGGTTACTTAAAGCAAACTCAAAACTTTGCTTTGCATTATGAAAAGTACCTTGCAGTGTTAGAAGGGTATTATGATGCAAATTAGATGACCAGCTCTAATGACACAAGATCCACAAGTGGATATATTTTTACCCTTAGTGGGGGTGCTGTGTCTTGAAAGTCATCTAAGTAGACTTGTATTGCAAGATCCAATATGGAAGCAGAATTCATTGCATTAGATAAAGCTGGTGAGGAAGTCAATTGGCTTCGTAATTTTTCTTGAGGACATTCCTAGTTGGCCAAAGCCGATACCGGCAGTGTGTATACACTGTGATAGTCAAGCAACTATTGGTAGGACCAAGAATGTTATGTACAACGGCAAGTCTGGATATATACGTTGTAGACATGATACCGTTAGACAACTACTCTCGAATGAGATCATCTCAATTGATTATGTGAAATCAAAAAGAGATATAGCGGATCCATTGACTAAAGGAATTTCTAGAGAGTTAGTTAGAAATTTGTCCAAATGAATGAGTTTAAGGCCGATCCATTGTTGATTATTGCAGTAACTCTACCTAGAAGAGTGGAGATCCCACGAACTATGTTCAAAGAGACAACTAAGTGATGATCGACTGTTAACACTATGGAGTTTTAAACTCATATTCATTCTTAGACAAGACAGTGCATATATATAAGGGTAAGCTTTTAAGCTTTTAATGGTTTCTTAATCTGATGTGTTGAAATGATGTATGTTGACTTACATCACAAGGAATCATTTATGTGAGTGTGAAGTGTGGGCCGCTTCTATGAGAATTTAAAACGGCCGATTCTCTAGAACACTCGCAGAACCAGATGGTGTCCAGGGCTAAAATGGATACAACATGAGAACCAACGATGCTAGAGGAGCAACTGTGTGACTCCTATTGTCTTGGTATACACTAAAAGGTTGATAGTTCAAGGCAGCACGTCCACTGATTGACCAGTATATCTGATAGGTTTTTACTAGAGAAGGTTCAAAGGCAACCCCTACCTTTCTCGATGAAGTTGTTTCTCGTAGAGGAATCGCATTTTGCATACATGATCATTTGTATTTGGTCATGATGGACTAACTTCTTATCCATGTAGGGAATTGTTGGAATTTATGTCTAAATCCTATGGGTTATGCATAAGAAGTCCCACTGGTTCGCTACCACCGGTCGCGTCAGTTCGCTACGGTTGTGTTAGTTCACCAACAAGAGACAAGTCCATCTGATCGTGTTTTTTCAAAGTTTATAAATAGGGCACCCTAGTTACAGAATAGAATAACATTTTCCTGCATACACTTTTTTCTATATACTGCATATACATTCTGTGCGTTCCAAAAGCAGACTCGTTGAATTCGCTTGGGCTTTAGATAGACAGAGCCATCTTTCTGGAGACGAATAATCCGCTCTATCCTGGGAGACAATTGCTCAGAAACCTTCGGCATCCATATTGAGGGAGCAAAATTGTTTTAAGGACACAACGAAAGTTGGGCCCGGATTTCTTCAAAGTTTATTATCATATTTCGGCAGTCTTATGAGTTTTTACTGTTTTTCCTTCTTGTATAGAAGTATTGTATGTTTACAGATTATGCATATTGATTACACAGAGTCTTTCCCTTATGAAAATTTCAATTTAAATGATTTTCTACAACAGTAAAGACATCATCATTCATTTTTGACTGTATTTGATGTCATCTCTTTGTTGGTCATATCCTAAGAATTTTCTGTATCATGTTCCAAATTTTCACCCTTTGCAATTTTCCTTTTTGCGTTTTGCCATTCTTTTGAAAGAATAAGGCCATGTATTTGACATTGTGACCATGTTGAAAAGCCAAAAAGCCCCGCTTGTTTAAATTGACTTTTGCAAACTGTAATTTTGGGCCAAACGACTAGTCGGCCATAGTCTTTGTTCAAATTTGAAAAAACTTCGTCCACTTTTTTTTTTTTTTTTGGCTATTGTCTTTTCTTTATATTTGAATTTTCTTATAGTAACTTTCTCAATATATAATTTAAACAAGTATATCTCAAAATGACTTTTCTTTGAAATTCTATTCAGTCGATAAATTATATCACACTAATTGATTTTTTATCTTAATTTCAGTTTGCAAAAGCCAATTAAAATAACAGTCACTTTTACCAACGTGAATTGGGTATGACAGAAGAAGATAGTCTCTTATAACACAACATACCAATGTTTGAATTTTTGAGAGATGTCCATATTAAATGTTTGATAGTTCCTCAAATATGATTATCTCTTATAGGAAAATACATGTATCTATATAAAACAAGTAACTTTTGCAAATCTTAATACAAATCAGCACTAATGCAATTTAGTGCCTGTTTAAATTAGTGTCCAAGGAGCATGTTCATGCAAGTTGAGACAAAATTTTGCTCATATATTTACTTAATATATAGTAAATTACGTTGAAATGAAGCTTCTACTATTAACTTAAACGCCATTATTAAATGAGTTGTCCACATCTAAACTAAATTATCTAGATTTAATTTTATTTATTTTCACTTTACTAATATTTTCTATTTTAGTATGTGTAAAATTTAAAATCAATATAATCTTATAAACATTAGTATTTTTTAAGAAAATTAAATAAAAAATTTAAATTTCATTGCATGCCCTAATCATATTACAATGGTTTAGATTGAATTTATCATCAAAAACCTAAAAATAAAAAAGAAAAACTATTGAGATTTTATTGCAAAAGAAAGTTACACATGTTTTTATCTTGGCATGATATTAAAACATGGGATAATAAACCCAAAGATGAATCCATTTATACTTTGGAAATAGCAACGCTCTGAAAGCGGGTTTTGTAGTAGGCAATAAGATAATCTTTTGGAGGCAAAGCTCCTTCTATGATAGGATGTTTCAGAATCTCATGACTCCATTTCTTGAGCTTTGGAAATTTCTCGTCACTGAACAACTCAATCCCACCAGCTTGTTCAATCAAAGGCAGCCAAAAAGCCAAGAACAATCCTGCAATATCCACATATCCAATTGAATCTCCATTAAAAAACTTTCCTTTAAGCTCAGTTTCCAGAATCCTCAGAGCCTCCAATGCTTCTTCACCACCTTTCTCTCTCTCCTTCACATCAGGATTCCAGGCTGCTTTAAATATAGCAGGCAAGACCTAAACTCAATCATAAAACACTTGTTCAGTGTGTGTGTGTGTGTATTCCAGTTTTGAAACATACAAGATGGCCTCAATAATAATCAAGTGGGAGAGGGAGGGAGAGAATTAAGGAAGATGATTAGGATGTTTTAGAAAAAATATTATTACTAACTAACTTAACTAACATCTTTAATATACTCAATTTAGTTAATTAGGCCTTATATTAAGAATCAAAGAGGAGTGTCCTACCTTGTCGTCGATGAATTTGGACCACAAACGAGCCAAGGCTCTGTGGTGATGATCAAAAGGCAAGAAGGGAAAACATGTCCAAGTCTCGTCGATATATTCAAGAATCACAAGAGACTCACAGATTGGCTTTTCGTTGTGAAGAAGCACAGGAACCTTCTTGTGAATTGGATTGTAACTGAGAAGAAGGTCACTTTTGCTGGTCAATGATTCATGAATGTATTCATATTCCACTCCTTTGAGTTTCAAAGCAATCTCTATTCTCGCCACAAATGGGCTTCCTACAATTCCAAAAAGCTTCACTTGTTGATTTGAAGCCATGGCAAAGTATGTGTTTTTGAGGTTTGTTTGGTCTCTGGGTTTGTGATTCTGTTTCTTATATAGATAAGGGTAGGGATTGATCGGTCAATAAAGTTGTATTTTCTTGAAGGGAAAGTCAAATACGCTTTTGGAGGAAACTGAGTGATGCAAGAGAACACATCACCAACGTTGAAATGTTTGGTTGATGATATACTGTGTTTCTTTCTTTTCTTTTTTCTTTTTGGCCAAAACAGCATATTTAATTAGGGGGTGGCAATCCTGTTATTGTATTGTTAATAATGGTTATAATTAATTGTTGTTGTGCATTCAACCGTTGGTATGAGGTTAAATTTTGTAGGATTAATATCGGTATATGACTTTCTAGAGACAACTGTCCTTTTCACTTTTTGCTGAAAGCAGTTTGTACTCTTTATAGTTTGCACTTCGATTTTTATTATTAAACAAGAGCAGGTAAAAATGTGCACTGTACAAAGTTTAAACAAGAATATTTGTATTGTTTCTTACATATAAGTAGTACAACATACAAACTTTATGCATATATGTAGGAATATTTAACTTGTACGTAGAAGTTAGAACGCAAAACTCTAATTCTTATGCAAACATGCACATAGAATGGAATTGATTAATTCTAAATAACACTACTAGAAAAGAATGAAATTGTGATGGAATTTTTTCCGTCATAAATTTTGGGCATTTTGCAACGAAATTAAAATTTCGTTACAAAAATTGAATTTTAGCAACGGAATTTCAATTCCATCGCAAATTTGCTAACACAATCTTTTGAAAACTCCTTTTTTTTGCGACAGAATTAGGTTTCCGTCACAAAAATTCAGTTTTTGGGCAAACACAACTTTTTGCGACGAAATTCAAATTCTATCACAAAAACTCCTTTTTTTGCGATGAAATGAGGTTTTCGTCTCAAAATTTGCGACATAATTCAATTTCTATCGCAAAACGGCGGGCTAATGGCCGTTGTTTTGTGATAGAATCCCCATTCTGTCGCAAGTTTTGTGATAGAATACATTCTGTAGGAAAACAATGGCCTTTTGGCTGGCTTTTTGCGACAGAATTAGGTGTTTCATCGCAAAATGGAAAATATCTTCTCATATTTCGCTCATCACTGTCATTCCTCTAGTCGATCTTCCATGCCTCGCCTTCGTCTCCAATTGGTTGCCTCTGCCCCACCTCTGCATTGAAGCCTCTGATCTCTGCCTCTTTGGTTGTCTTCGCCTCGCCTCAGCCTCACCTCCGCCTCGCAAGCGTCCGTGGTCATCTCCGCCTTGCAAGCCACCGATATGTGCCTCACCTCCACCTTTCACATTTCTTCCTCTACCTTGCAAGCCTCTGATCTGTGCGGTCACCGCCTCATTTCTCCGATCTTTGCCTTTATTCTCCTTCTTCGCCGGTAACCTCCATCCCTCTCCTGTCAGTTCTTTTACACCTCTATTTTTTTTTTCATTTTTTACTTCCTAGAATGATATATTATTTAATCAAATATACATATATTATTTAATCAAGGAAGATTGGCTAAATGGGTCTGCTCATTTGAGTTTATAGCAATACAAGTTCTATTAAGATTTCTCCTCCTATTAGGTTTAATCAAATGTACATATAATTTTTTTATGCAATTACACACACACACACACACATAAATATAATTTTTTATGCAATTTTATATATTATTTTTTCATAAAATGAATTTTGCGACAGAAGTGCAAATTCCCGAATTTTGTGATGGAACTGATTTCTGTCACAAATTCTCGAAATTTGCGACGAAAATTAATTCCATCCCAAAATTTGGGAATTTGTGACGGAAATTGTGAATTCCGTCACAAATGCGAGGTCTTTTTTGCGACGGAGAAATTCCGTCGCAAACTCATTTTGCGATGGAAAATGCTTATTTTGCGACGGAGTTTTTCCGTCGCAAAAATTGACTTTGTTGTAGTGTAAAATTTATTAGATCTAATAGCTTAGCGGTAATTAGTTTAGTCAGTTGTAACTGTGGCACATAGCTTCACACATGGCATTACTTGGACTAATAGAGTTACACAATGTAGCTCTATATATTGTACTTTGAACACACTTGAATGAGATATTTTGAGATCCAGAGCTTATACTTTTATCGTTTATCTTTGGCTTTTGGCATGGTATCAAAGCAAGATTTGGAGGTTGCATTTGGTAGTATGGAGAGTAGAGATAACGGGTCTAAAAAAACTGCGTTGTACTCAAGTTCATTGTCATTGACGTCTAAAGGAAGGAGGTGGTTTTGGATTAGGTGGTGGAGGTAGGAGGTGTCAAAGAGGGCAAGTGAAATGGGAAATGAATGAGAATATGATTGCTGGAAGAAAAGAGAGCCCATGAGTTTGAGGAAGAGGGTGTGGCAATGTATTCCTGTCCCTTCTCCATCATATCTGCACCAACTCCTACTCCTAAGCCTTCTGTTGATGCATCTTTGAATACTCCGCCTATATCTACCTCTGTTCCTACTAAGAGTGAAACTAAGTGTCTAATTTGACCCTACTTTAGCTCAGGCTTATATTGCTACTCCTTCCTCTATGACTAACTCAACATGGTATTTTGACTTGGGTGCCAACCAACATATGACCTATGATCCTGCAAACTTGAATTCTTTATCTCTAGGTGCTTCATATGGCTTAATTCAAGTTGGCAATGGTGATACAACAGACATTTCTCACTACAAAAAAAACATTGAATTATCGATGGAATTCCATCAATAATTTGATTTGCAAAGGAAATTACTGATGGAATTTGATGAAATAAGTTTGTCACAAAAAAAAACCCCGCAGCAAAAGACATTATTGACGGAATTTTGTTAGTAATTTTCATTGCAAATCAAATTACAATGAAATTTTGTCAATAATTTCTATCGCAAATAATTACTGATAGAATTCCGTTTGTAATTTCTAACAAACATTTTTCTGTTGGTAATTCCGTACTCTGTTAGTGTTTTTTTAAGTGTTTCCTCCTCTGTTAGTAAATTTCATATGAATAGAGTTTTATGTGTTCCTCGCATGCAAAAAGAACTTAGTCTCTATAGCTAAGTTTACCAAAGAAAACAATGTTTATGTTGAATTCTTTCCTCATGGTAGTATTGTGAAGGATTTGTAGATGAAACATATCCTTATGCATGGGCATGAAGTGTCAGGATTGTATCCAACTATGTATTGCACTTCTAGCTCCTCAAATTTGTTTGTTTAGTTGCAACATATTCTAGTATTGCTACTATTGATTTGTCCTAATGTCACTGTAGATTAGGTCATCCTTCTATAGATACTGCTAGGCTTGTTCTAAAAAACAATGCTATTTCTTGTAATTCCAATTCCTTTGTTCCTATGTGTTCAGCTTGTCAATTAGGAAAGAGTCATAAACTTCCTTTTTCTAATTCTACTATAGTTTATCAACATCCATTGGAATTGATAATAATGGATATTTGGGGTCTTGCTCCCTTTGTTTCCCATGGCTTTGTCTACTACATAGCTTTTGTTGATGCTTATACCTACTTTACATGGCTATACTTATTACGCAATAAATTAGAAGCATTACAAAAATTTTAAGAGTTTAAGACCTTGGTAGAAAGCAAGTTTAATTAGAAAATCAAGGTTGTTTAGAGTGACAATAGGGGTGAATTTACTATTTCTAAGTCTAGTTTGGCAGACTCAGGCATTGAGAAGAATTTCTCTTGTGGTTATACTTCAGAACAAAATGGACTTGTTGAATGAAGAGATCGTAGTATGGTTGAAATTGGTTTGACCCTACTTGGTCATGCCTCTTTATCACTTCATTAATGGCTTGATACTTTTCTTTTAGCAATGTTTCTTCTTAATTGGTTACCTTCCAAAGTAATCAATAATATGTCTCCATATGAAAAACTTTACTGTTTTCAACCAGGTTATTCCTTACTAAGAGTATTTGGTTGTGAGTGCTTTCATTACACACGACCATTTTAGGATCAAAAATTAAGTTTCAAGTCCACTGCTTGTGTGTTTCTGGGGTATAGCAGTCAAGTGCCTTGATTTACAAACAGGAAAAGTATATATCTTTGCCATGTTCAATTCAATGAGCATGTTTTTCCTAGGGGGACACAATTTAGTGTCAAAATCTTAGCAAATAGCATAGTTGTTATACCACCTTCATCATTTGTGTATACTCCCTCTTGTGATAGGAGTTTCTTTGAGGGTCCAATCATGTTAGCTCCTTCCTTTTGTGTTTCTTCTCAACAAGAATATTCTAATACTACATGTTCATCATAGTTTATTGTGGATACTTTCACTTCACATGCATCCACTCATGATAATGCTAATGTTCATCAAATGATAACCAAGTCAAAGGTTGGAATATTCAAACCCAAAGTTTTTCTTACTTTTGATGACACTACTTGTCCAGCAACCATTACTGAAGCATTTTCAAGTCCCTTTGGAAGGAAGCATCTCAAGATGAGTTTGATGCTCTTGTCAAATTTGGTACATGGGAAATGGTTTATTGACCTTTCGACAAGCGCCTTATTGGTTGTAAGTGGATTCTTAAAGTCAAGACATATGCGGATGGAATTTCAGCTAGGAGGAAGGGGCGACTTGTTACAAAAGGCTTATCTTAATAGGCTGGAGCATATTACAATGAGACTTTTAGTCTTGTGATAAAAACTGACACTGTTAGAATTCTTATTACTCTAGCTATTACAAATAATTGGAAATTGCATCAAGTTGATTTCAATAATGCATTTTGGAATGGTGATCTCTCTGAAGACATTTTTATAGACCCCCAACTTGGATTTGAGCACTTATTTAATTTGATGGTTGTTGGTTGTGACAACAACCAACAATGTAAACTTAAAAAGGAACTTCATGGGCTTAAGCAAGCTCTACGAGTATGGTTTCATAATTGTAGGATTTCTTATGTAGTCTTGAATTCCGTCCTTCTAAGGCTGATCTATGCTTGTTCATCTGTGTTGATGCATAGGGCACTCTCTACCTTATCATACATGTGGATGATCTCATCATTATTGAGACTAACGAGACTAGTGTTAAGCAATTGATTTATGTTATGAGTGGTATGTTCTCCTTAAAAGTTCTTGGCGATTTATCTTACTTTTGGGCATTAAGTTCTATCCCTCCCCTTTGGGATGTTTTTATCCCAAATATTCATCAATTCCTTGCTGATGTCGGGCTAGTAGCAGCTAATTATGCTTCTACCCCTATGGCAACTAATGTTCAACTTACATTAGTCACTGGTGACTATTTTGCTGATTTCAAATTGTATTGCAGCATTTCAGGAAAACTACAATACTTATGTTACACCAGACTAGATATTGCCTTTACGATTAATAAACTTAGTCAATATATTTATGAGCCTTGTATTCCTTACTAGTACTGTGTCAAGAGACTACTTCAATACTTAGCTGGTACAACTACTTATGGTATCCTTCTCAAACCATCATCACAGCTCCGAGTTCAATAATTTGCTATTGCATATTGGGGTGTAGACGGAGAAGACATGCGCTTAGTTAGTATATTTTGCACATTTCTTAGACCTAATCCAATTACTTGGGTGTCTCATAAACAACCAATAGTCTCCAAGTGCACCATTGAGGCAAAATATCAGTCAATTGCTAATGATGTTCAAGAGGTTATGAGTGTCATGATTCTTCTTCAAGAAATGGCAATGTCTGTGATCACTCCACATTTGGTGTGGTGTGACAACTCTGATGCTATTGCTCTTGCTGCTAATCCAATGCTACAAGCAAAATTCAAGCATGTTGAGCTTGATTTACGTTTTATTAGAGAATTTTTTTTTGACAAAAGTGACTTTTTTCCAAATTAAAACATGTTTAGATTATTATTTGAAAAGTTAGTTGTGATGAAAAATAACTGAAAATAACATGAATGTTATTAAAAAATAAATATATATTATATGCATATATTTTAATTTTAAGAAAATATTATAATTATAATTATAAAAAATAAAAATAGTTAATTATTATTGGAAAAAACTTAAAACTACTAAAATACTTAATTATAATAAATATGAAATAATTAAATATTGTAAATGTAGGCATAAAAAAAATATATTATAAAGCATAAAATATTAAACTTTTTGTAACATCTCAACTTTTCAAAAGCAGTATAATTTTTTTTCATCAGAGTAGAGGATCAGAGCAAGAGAGTAACTGATACATATATTCAAAATGTCGTAAGTCTGACTAATTACAAAAACGGTACAAAGACCGAGAGTTTTTTTTTTAAAAGTAAACAACCACAGAGGTATTCCCCTAACAATACCCATGTCGTGGCAACAAAAGATGGTCTTCAGCCGAATTCCTATAAGTGCTGCTTGCCTTTCTCCTCGGTCCTCGGACCTCCCGATCCTGAAGCTATGTTAAGAGCTGAGGTCCATTACAATTGGACCTCAGGTAACGGTTAACCTCATCTTTACATATACGGAATATAAGCACAACAAATGAATCACTCCCAAATATATCGCTCCCAGTGAATGCAAATGTACTGCTCCCAGCGAAATGTACCACTTTCAGTGAATACAAATATATCACTCCCAGTGCATGCAGATGTACAGTTATCCTCTAACAACACTATATATTCAAACAACACACCACTAACATGCATACAACACACATACCACATATACGCATACTATAAATATCAGAGTTAGTGTTAAAGTACGTGAACGTACCTTCATTGACGAGCGTTTAGTACGTTGACGGAAAACTGTAGTTTTGACGGGAAACAACGGAACGACAGTGAAATGACAGCGGAACAAGATTACTAATATCATATAATGATAATATCACATTTATAAATATTTGATATCATAATAGGAATTTTAGGTACAAATTACTATTACCATTTTGCCCCTACCCTTACCAATCGGTGGAATTTCGCCAGAGCTTCGCTACTTTAACTCTATTTCTCCAAGATTTTAACATACCTCTTCTTCCAACATATTTATGAAAAAAAAAATCATATTTGTCCCTAAAATATGATATCTAGATCTTACTTGAAAAACTAAAGATCTATCTAACATTCCTACTATAACTACCGAAAGAACTTAAGACTAATGACTAGGGACCGAAGAAGTTACCCGGCACTTTGCTATTTCCACAGACTTCTCCTTCTCTCGAAAATCTCTCTCTAGAAAGCTCTAGGATTTGTGAAGAATGAAGAGAAAGGTGAAGGCTATTTATAGAAAAAGTGGATAGCATTTTGGTAGTTCCTTTGAACTTCGTCTGGTTAGTTTCTGACAGTTGGATCGCACTTCTTTTAGGTGGCACGATCCTGGCCTTACACCTCACTATGATGACCTCATCCTGAGTCATCAAAGTGATGTCATGCTTGCATCATCTCTTGCTTTCTATGCCTTTATCTGATAAAGTTCCCTGTTCGGTGTCCTAATCGCGTAATCTTGGGAAATCTCAAAATTCCGGGAGCAAGGGCTTAAATATCTTTTCTTTCTCTTTAAAGATACTTAGGTTATTTAAATTTTTGAACTCATTAAGGACATTCCGTTGCCTGCTAAACATTTTCGGATAACCGCTGTTAGTTAAGGAAATAACGTCGGACAACGTTATCTTCTGGATAAAAATCCATTTATTCATAATATACTCTGATTTTTACCAACTTATCCTCGTATTTCAGTTTATGAATTATTTTCTATAGGTTTTCATTTCTACTATCTGTGCTAATTCCACAAAATATCTTTTTGGCCTTATCTCATGATCACTCCGTCGGTTATGGAAATGACTTTGGAGATAGCTTGCCTTGAGATAAAAATTCACTTGTCTATAATATACTCTGACTCTAGAAACCTAGTTCATGGTTTTCTAGGTAGGATTTTATTTTTATCTGTTCTCGTTTATCCTATATAAAATATCACAATTATAATATTATTAAATTACTAAATATCTTAGATATTTTTTTTTCTTAATTTCCATTTTAATTTTTCTTTATTTTTCTTCATAATTTTCGATTCTATCTATATATATATTTATTTTAATTAATTTCCACCTTTTTCTCTTTATCTTATGTCTAAACAATTAGCCATTAATTATCTAATTAATCACTTACTAATTGTTGACAATTTTCTTAATTAGTAATAATTATTATCTCACAACTATTTTGCTGACATTGGTATTTTATGCATCATGCATAATATTAATAATCATGGGGTCCAATATGGTCCCCCCAATACTTTTTGATTTTTCTCCTTTAATTTTTCCAAGGTAATAATTTAATAAATTACCTAAATTAGGGACAATATTCTTCCCTATTTTAAATAAATATTTATTTGCCTCTTTATAATATTCTCAAGGTATTTTATAACCCATAAATATTTCAGGGACCTATTCGCAAATTATCTAATGTTTTAAGGCCCTTTTGGCACATTATCTAATATCAGGAGAAATTATCCTAATAATAAGATAAATTTAATACAAGGTGTTTGAGACCTCATATTCACCTATTTTCAATAGGTATATTCTACCAATTTATGATATTTACCCTAAGTCAAATTTTAGGGTATTACACTTTTAACTAAATAATATTCCTATATAATTGAAATTAAAAATCATTTTTTAAATATAAAAAAAGTAGATACTTTTTAGGTGAGATAGCACAATAAAGGAAAAGTTTGTGAGTTCCATGAAAAAAATTATTCCCAATTGTGCATGGCTCGTTAGCATGCTTAGGTGAGTGGCTTTTGATAAAAAGCTACTTTTTAGGTAAAAGTTAGATGACCAAAACATTTTCCCAAACAGAAAAAAAATCATATCCATTAATTGGGCTAGAGATAGAGCTTCCTTGGCCCACCCCAAAATTTTGAGTAGAAATGTTTGACAAGTGAGTGCTGCACGTTATTGGTAGATTTTTTTTAAAAAAAATTTAATATAATGTAAACAAGTATTTTATCTAATACAATTAGCCTCCTAAATATCTTTTAGTTCAGAAGTATACATTTGCCCCCCAAATATTTATGGCAAGCTTCATCCTTGAATTGGGCTTCTGCCATTGGCTGTGTGTTTAGGCTCTGCAACACTTTCCCAAACATGCCGTTTATGTTATCGGGAAGGAAGATAGTATTAATTGTGTTTGGGCCAGCGCCTTAGTAGGGCAGTGGTATGGGAGCTTGACTCCCCTCCCTATATCTAAGGTTTGAACCCTGCCCCCTCCCCTACTATGTGTATAAAAAAAAAGTATTAATTGTATTTGGTTTGATTTTGAAGATGATGTTGATTGCCCCTTTGATGATTATGTTGTCCGTTGTGATTTTTCTAATTGTAGTTATACTTAATTGTAGTTATATACTTTTCTTGATGATGCTTTGGTTGACTATGCAAATGAATGTAACATAAGTGTAGCAGAGGGAATATTAAATATAGCGAAAATTCCTTCAATGTTCAAGGAACCAAAGAAAATTCCAAAACAATCCCATAAGATTTGATGGTGATTAAGTAAGAAGGTGAAATTACTTTGCTGCCCCAAGGAATAGAAAAGGAAAGGACAGGAGGTGTTCGGGCGCAATATCTTTCCTCTCCGCTTCAACTTCGCGTCCTCCTCCCCGGTTCTCTCTGCTCTCCCTTTAATTTAATAGAAAACGACCTTTGGTTCATTTACCCAACAACAAGCGACCTTGATTTGCTTCCAATCTAAAGATCTATTGAGGGTAAAATTTTCACTCTTCACTCTTGCCATTTATTGATCTTTAAGAATCTAAATTCTTATCGAAGTTCTTATTTGTTTATGTATTTACTCCACTTTTGAAAGATGTAAACCTCACGATCCGTCTCTTACCAGTGGATTTGATGGATTTGATTTATTGTAGAGCTTGCTCAAAATTGAACTTATCGTCGGCGTTCAAGCTTAATCAACTATTCCTCTAGTTGGATCGTTCCAGAAAAATGTATGATTATTAGTTATGCGATTATGATTCACATGCATGTCGAACTATTTTCTCACATTTACTTCTCTACAGTCACCCCTTATTTGAGGGCATTGAAATTTTCTATGCTGATACAACTGTAGGAGTTTACAAGATTAGCTTTTCATGGAAGGAGCTGGAAGCGGTGTAGCCTCCGCGGTGACACCTCTTGCTTAGTGAGGAATGATTTCTTTTGGGCGTTTTAGTACTATTTGGATTGTCCTACTCTTCACACACTTGAGAGGTGGCTGGGAACTCTTGCTGTGGCTACTATTTATGTCTTAAGGGTTTACTATGTTCGGGGGTTCTACATTGTATCCTATGGCCTAAGCATCTATATTACGAATCTGTTGATTGGTTTTATGTGAACCTTAGTTGATCCTGATCGCTCGAAGTTTTGGATGGGGCTTCATTCCCTACTAAGGACTCTGATGAGTTTAAGCCATTTGTTCATTGCCTTCCAGAGTTTAAGTTTTGGTAATATCTAATATGATTCTTAACTGAAGTTATTATGGAACTTTTAGCTTGCATGCTTCTTTTGCTAATGCTTATGTTGGAGCAGCAAAATGGCCAGTAAGGATGCTTTAGAGTAATGTCGGTTCTGTTACTTACGTATGGTATGTTCTGTTCCCATTTCTAAGGAATCTCATGAAGCACCTGAGAATGCTGCTGTAGTAATTAGTGATCATGTTATTTAACCAATAAGACTCTTGCAGGATAGTTGAGTTTTTTTTTTTTAATTATTATTATTATTATTATTTTATTTAAGCTGACCATATGACAGATGTTTGCATAGTATGTCAATTTGTTAACTTGATGGAGCTTCAATTTAGTTTGTGAGGGTCCAGAGGTGTGATCATTTTAAAAATCTATTGAAGGACAATTTTCTCACAAAGAGGCAACTGGTGAACAATTGTTATACTCATTAAATGAGCTAACTTCTTTAATCAAACCATTGAGGAGAGAATGTGTTAGTTCTCTATGTGTTTTGATGATAACTGACAATTGTAAACGAAGTAATGTTTCTTAATAGTAAAGATTTAAGTAAGGTAGAAGTTTGCTGTTGGTCAAACTCGAGCCTAAGTGTGCTAAACTCGAGCTTATGACTAATATACCGAAAGGAAAACACTTTGAACTTATGCAGACTCGAGCCTATTTTGATGAACTCGAGCTTACTCGTGACAGAGAACAAGTGTCAAGTTTTTATCTGAGATAAACTCGAGCCCATTATTATAAACTCGAGCCTATAGGTTACAGAGAGTAAATATAGTTGCTCACCAATAATTGAACTCGAGCCTATCATATTAAACTCGAGTTTATGTCTTATAGAGAGCATGTCGAGTATATGAAACTCAAGCATGATTGTTCTAACTCAAGTTTAAGTCTTGCAGGAAAAGGTCTCCTAGTTGGTCATAAAAGTAAACTCGAGCCCATTTACCTAAGCTCGAGCTTAACTCTTACAAAGAGCACCTTTGGAAAATGAACTCGAACCCAACTGAACAAACTCAAGCCTACTCTATTGGATGCAACGAGTCTAAGTAAAACAAACTTGAGCCTGACATTTATAGACTCGAGTATGGCTCTGACAGAGAGATGTCATGAAGACCACAACACGAATAAACTCGAGCCTGAGTGAATTCAACTCAAGTTTATTGGGACTCTGTTTCAAGACGAGATCTCATGATAGTTTGTTTTAATCTTACAAGTCTAAATTCTTACATATTAAGCTTCGAATCATCATACATATACTTGATCAAATTGACTATTTATTTCAGATGATTCCAGCAAATTAGGTTTGGGTCAAGTGTATTTAATGAAAAGCCAAAGAGAAGCCTGAAACTTCTCCTTTTTGACAAAGGTTCAGCACAGATTGTTGCAACTCAATTAAATCATTCCCCAACGGTAAAAAACGAATCATAAAACAACAAGAACTCTAGAAGATCATCTACAATGACTAAATCCAAGATTCCAGTTGAAAATTGAAAGAATGGAGAAAAATGTGCAATAGTCATTTTATCCAGAATTGAAGCTGAACATTGCAGAAAAAGAGAGATGAATATGCAACAGCTAGTTTGCTTAATCAAGTTATAAATACCCAGGAAGACTCATTACAACATACACAAGAACTACAAGCGATCACATCTTTCAATTTGAGTCATCATTGTGTATTTTGTTTGAATTTCAATGTTTATCAATATTTGCTCTTTTGAGAGTATTGTTTTGAAAATCATTTTTGATTATCTGTTTTGGGAAACTCAAGGTTGTAGAACCTGTGAGTTGAGTCTTTTGATTACAAAGTGTAAGGGGGAGCAAGTCCTAGTGGATTATGATTGCTTGGGTGTTACATTGTTGTAATAAGAGAATATTGATAGTGAGAAAAATCCAGAAGATATCTGGGGACTGGATCAAGGTTAGGACCGAACCGGTATAAATCTCTTGTGTCCTAGCTCTTCTCTCTTTGTCTTCTAACTTTGCGTTTTGAAAATTTGGGTATTACTCAGGAAGAATTTTTTTTTTTAAATCTCTAATTCACCCTCCTCTTGGTGATTTCTTCCATCTTCAAAATGATCTAGGAATTTCTTTGGCTGTAATTGAAATTGAATGCTAATTGAAGGAGCTGGAAGAGACTATAGTTTTTTCTGCCCCTCCCATTGATGGTCTGGTTTTTGAATCTTGGGTAGGGATGCTATATTTCATGTTGAATAAGATGTGCTAATATGATCAGAGCATGTTGGCGATAGAAATGGAAATTATTAGAAATTTGTGTTGGATGTTTACGAAATGCTCAATCCTCATCTATAGGCTACAGGGCAATAAATCATTACCATACAGTTTAAAACAATCACATTAGATTCTTTGTGCTTATATTTGTTTTCTTAATTGCCAGAAGAAACTTTTAGTTTCTTCCCATTAAGTTTGTTATATTCATTTGTCTTTTGTAAACAAGCTTCTAGGACCTAGGCATAAGTTTGTTGGACAAAAGGTTTTTTTTTATACCCTATATTTTAAAGGAGTCTTTAATTAATCTTGTTGTAAAAGAACAACTGATGAATATACTTTCTCGTATTGTGCAAAGTTTGAGGAATGAATTACATAGTTTGTGCAAAATGGCATGCATGCATGTAATCAGAACACACACTTCAACGTTTGGACCTTCAACTTTGATTACTTCCTCCTCGTGTGTGGCTTGCATTCTCTGTTTTTTCCTTTCTTAGTGATCAGAACACAACGCGGCAAAACATCTGCCCTTCCTTTCCTTTTTTTAATCCTGGGGGCACCAATGTAATTCCATTTTTTCCCATATAAAGCCCCTTACGAATTTTCTAATATGTGACTTTTCAAAGGAACTTTTTTAAATTATGTTGGTTCCTTGGAAACTTAGAGGGATTTTCCCTTAAATATAACAGTTTAGCTGTAATTAGTTTGGTCAATTTTAAATGTCACATGGGTTCTCATGCACATGGCATTATCTAGACTGATAGAGTTACACAGTGTAGCTCTATATACTTTACTCTAAACACACTAGAATGAGAGATTTTGATATCCATATAGCTTATACTTTCTCTCATTTATTTATGGAGTCTGACAAAATTAATTTCTAAGTATGATTATATATGAGTAAAAGCTGGCATAGATAGCTCATAACAAAAACATAATTTTAGATTAAAGATAAATTTTGACATGATAAGGGGCGCCATCATTACTTTAAGGAAAAACTAATGTCTTGATGTGGTAATAGTTATTTTTAAAATCGGTCGAGTGAGTCCCACATTTTCATTTGAAATTTCGACCGTTGAGAGTGCTCCAGAAGGATGAGGGATGGGCGGCTCATGAGCTAAAAAGGCAAAAATCGTCGGATCGTCGCGATGCGTCTACTATGTTTATTTATTTATTATTTTGTGTGGGTCTCAAAGGTGTTTATCAGTTCCTGGTGAGCACATAGGATCATAGATTCGTAGTATTGAGACCAAACCCAGATCACTGATTAGACCATTAAACCAGTCCTTGTGTTTTATTCTATTAAGAAATTTGGACAGGTTGATCCTGCTCCAAAAAATACAATCAATCCGTCAAGTTTGTGTGTATACTTTATACATGTTTTGTCGGATTGCATGTGTTTATACTTATTTTTTCTTTTAGGACTATGAATGAATACTTTTATTCATTCTAATTGAAATATATTATTTTAATCATTATTGAGTTGATTTTGGCTGAGGGCAGCATTCTTATACATTAAAAGAAAAAAAGATTCGTAATACTTATATATGCGATCATGTTTAAGGAAGACCATTAGATGCGCCAATAAAGAGAGTCAATCAAGTAGCATGGAGTTTTTTAAAAAGAGGTAGAAGAAAATTGAAGCGAACATTTAACCATGTTATAGAGTGGGGTCTTTTGGTTGATAATATATCTAATAATGTGTTTTGGTAGATTATGATGGACCTTATAATCCATATAACTAGCTCCATCTAATGAGATAAGACTTTTTGATATTATAGTATTTTGTTGATTTTGGCTCAACTATGGTCATACAACTAATCTTTAAATTTTTATTTCAACCAAATTAATAACTGATATGGTTTTCTCTGCTTTGAGTATAATAGGGACATCAAATAGAGAATAAGAAAAAGGTTAAAAACTCAATATTTAAAAGGTTTAATGTTTCTGCCTTTGGGACATAAACATTAAACTCATATTTAAATTAGGAGATAATGACGTTTGCGGATGAAAACGTTAAACTAATTTAATTATTAAAATCAAACAATTAAAACATACTAAAATACGGATTAAATTCTTTCAATGGCTCGCACTCTAATTCTTTGATTTTCAACTTTATAATGAGTGGGTGAGAATTGTCTATTTATTGAGGGAAAAAAAATAATTTAATCCTTCGATCACCTGGCATCCGGCACTTTTTCAAAATCTTATTATCATTAGTATGCAAGAATGGAGTGATCAAAATTAAAATTTTGAGATTAGCACGTCTCCCCTCAAATGTTTTTTTTTGAAGAGAATGAAATTCAAACTCAATTAACCCACTTGGTCCTGTAATTGACCCACTATTAGACTAAGTACCCTTAAAATATAACTAAATTAATAACACATAAGAGACCAACATTTCATTATTCCATTCATTTATAAAAATCTTACATTGGTGATGTAATCCTTGCATCACTTCTTCCGCATCAAGATATTAACATTAAAAATCCTCACTATTTTCTTCAAAAAGGTAATGCTTGCTTTGTTGCCCGACTCATCTATACATTTCCCAATCCTCTCACTATATAAGAAACTGATCACAATGGACTATCTCAAGCACCATAAAACTCATAACTCCCATATCAGATTCAAAGAGAGGAACGAGTACAGCCATGGCTACAAGCCAACAAGTGAAGCTCTTAGGTTTCCCAGAAAGCCCATTTGTGGCGAGAGTTGAACTTGCTTTTAAACTCAAGGGAGTGCAATATGAGTATATTCAAGAATCACTTACAAACAAAAGTGATCTTCTTCTCAAGAGCAACCCTGTTCACAAGAAGTTCCCTGTTCTTCTTCACAACGACAAGCCCGTCTGTGAGTCTCTTGTAATTGTTGAATACGTCGATGAGACTTGGACTGGCCACCCCATCTTGCCTTCTGATCCCTATCACAAAGCCCTGTCTCGTTTCTGGTCTAGGTTCATCGAAGACCAGGTGATTCAACACTTCCAGCTTTCTCTCTGTTTTTTTTTTTTTTTTCCATGAGATTTTATTTCAGTCAACTCAACAAAATATGAAATTTTAAAGGGGGCTAACGGAAGTTTTTCCCTTGGTTTTTTCGGTAGGAATTTGAATGAGGAGTCACTAATAACAAGTGTTTTGTTTCTTGATTTCAGGTGTTGCCTGCGGTATTCAAAGCAGCCTGGAACCCAAACAAGCAAGAGAGGGAAAAAGGTGCTGAAGAAGCAAGAGAGGCTCTGGAAATCCTGGACAAGGAGCTAAAAGTGAATGGCAAGTTCTTCCATGGAGATTCGGTTGGGTTCTTGGACGTCTCTGCTCTAATTATCTTTTACTGGGTGCCCATAATTCAAGAAGCTAGTGAGTTTAACGCGTACTGTGGTGACAAATATCCAAACATAGAGAAGTGGGGTCAAGAGGTTTTGAATGATCCTGTTGTGGAAGGAGTTTTGTCTCCCAGAGATGTTCTCCTTTCCTTCTACAAAGCTCGCTTTCAGAGCATCGTTGATTCAAAGTAGACGATGACAAGTGTTACCTATAATATATCTGAGTTGGTTAATTATCCAGTGTTGTGAGTAAGAGTGATGGAAATAAAATATGTATAATAATTGTACAGTGTTGTGCGTAAGAGTGGAAATAAAATATACATGAATGGGGAGGTGGGGGTTTCTTCTTGCGAGGGAACCCCTTTGGTTTGACTCATGCATCATAAAATAAAGCTTTAATGTTTGTTGTCGTTCCTTAAATGTTAACTTTGTTGTTTGTAGTAGTATGCTAGATTTTTCTTACTGGTCGTGTCCAGGTCAACGACTTTGAGAGAATCTCATGACCTCTTGTGACTGTAGACCCCTTTCATAACAAAAAGAAGAATAAAATTAAAACGCACATGTTCATTAATAACACATATAAATTACTAACTCTGCTCTCTAATATACAAATTAATTAGGGGTTAGATTTGGTTCAAAATATGAACTCTCACTATAAAACAACATTGAATTTCTAATAGAAATTCGGTTGTTAGTTATTTAAAATTTTTAATTTCAAAATGCTACATGTTACACTCGTAGGAGGCCACCTTGAGTGAGTAAATCAAAACCGAAATCGAAAACCGAACCAAATCAAAGGCTATCCGGTTTTTCGGTTTCGGTCTATTCGGTTTTCGGTTTTTTTTTTTTGTAAAACATGTGTATTTCGGTTTTTGGTTCGGTGTTTTTAAAATTAATTCAGTTTTAACCGAATAACCGAAATATGAAGATTTTTGTAAAATTGATTCGGTGTTTTTAAAATTAATTCAGTTTTAACCGAATAACCGAAATATGAAGATTTTTGTAAAATTGATTCGGTGTTGTGTGTATTTCGGTTTTTCGGTTCGGTTTTTTTTATTGGTAGGTAAGATATGGAGACCCATAATAAAAAAAATATTTCGATTAATTGCAAAAAAATAATTACTAGACCTGTTTCAACAAAAAAAAAAACAGTAAGGCCCACAATAAGGCCCAATTGAAGCCTAACAACCGAATTAATTACAAAACCGAACCGAAATATGTTGGTTAATTTAGTTCGGTTTTTTTGTTTTTCGGTTTTGGTTCGGTTTTAAAAATGTGTGTATTTCGGTTTTTACTGAAAAACCGAACCAAAAACCGAATGCTCACCCCTATAGCTTATAGTTGGCCCATTACCAACATTGCCACAAGTCACCTCTATCATCCTCCATGTCATTGTCGGCTCCTCCACACGTCACCGTCATGTGACCAAGGGCGGATTTATTTATTTATTTTTTTAAGGGGGAGGGGCTATTATCTATTAATTTAATAATTAGCAAATAAAAATTTAAGATTGACATAATGAAATAAAAATAATATGTTAATATAAATAAATTAAATTTAAATAACATAAAATAAAGATACATAAACAATAAAATGTAAACAAAAGAAAGAAATATAAACATTAAATAAGTAAATAAACAAATGAAACAAAAAAAATGAAATAACATAATATAACAACATAAAATGTAAAGAATACCAATATAAAATAAATAAATATAAATGTTTCTTAATAAGAGATACTCAGAAAATGATAAATAAAAGTAAAAAAACTTGTGATGGAGAATAAAACAACAATAATCTCCAATCTTAGCCATAGAACTCGATGTATAAAACAATCAGTAAAAGGGTCTATTTAATTTCATATAATGGCTTAGATCGTCCCAGATAAATCAAATAGATATCTGTGAAAGAAGGTAGGAGAAATTGTTAAAACAATTGTGAGAAAAATAAACCTTCGTTAGAGCTGGGTGTTGATAATGTGTTAAAAAAATAAGAAAGGCACAAGAGATTGACATAAGAGAGATAGAGAAGAACAAGAGAAAGTTGGAAGAAAAATATGGAGGAGCTATCATTCACTTCATTCTTTGATCTCAATGCATTGTAAATGACCTCTATTTATAGGCCTATAACTATTGAAGTCTATACCTATGGTTACATGGAAATAAAGATGAGCATAATGGTATTATCATAAAAAACTCCCACAACCCATTCATCGGAGAAGTTATAGCTTTAGAGCATTGAACACATATGGATTCCTAAGAGTGGGAGGTTATGCAGTGAAGGACATATGAATGGCCAAGAGTTGGATAGTTTATGGATATCCACATCAAATAATATTTACAACAAAGGCCAACTATTTTATATATTTCAAAATATACTTTTTACTTGCAAGTAAAACTGATGATATTTATATTCTCATTAATGACACTCATGTTAACAAAATGGAAACTAATATACATGCAATCAAACACAAACTCGAACGACATAAAGGAAACTAAATGTCCTTATTAAGTTGGGAAAATATTATTAAGATCCAATCAACAAAAATAATATTAGAAGTGTCATAATTTGTCAATAGTAATTCTTTCACTTGTCAACGAGAATTTTCTGATATTATCTTCTTTAGTTGATACTTGATATTTTCCCTACTAAGTTTTGGAGGATATACATACGTATTATATTAGTCCCTCCCCCCGGGCGGCGGGCTGGCGGAGGATATAGCCTTATCCAGAGTAAAGTTAACGATCTGAATTAGTTCACTTGGATGGTGATGGCTTTGGTTCATTGAATCATATGTAATGTAATGAAATATAATAATAAGAAATGGAATGTAATGTCTGATTTGGAGGAGTAAATGGAGTCTAATTTTTTAAGGACAATTATGTCTTTTTCTCATGACGCAATCTCCATTTATAGGGAGTAGGTATGTAAATAATGCAATTAAACATTGAAATCAGCCTTTTTATATCATGATTACATATGATGTTGGAAATTATGCTTTAGGGGCTAATCATTGTACTTCAAATATTATTGTTATTTAAAGTATTTCTCTATTTTGTTATCATATCATTTGCATGTTTATTATGATGAATGTATCATTAGATGAATCATAAAGATTATCTTAAATGTTCATAGTCGGTCATCTATGCGGGAGCAAAGATGAAATAAGACCAATATGACTTTGATACGGTATAGAGATATGAATCAAAGTCTTAGGCACTTATAAGAGTACAAGATACTAAACTGACCCACTATGAGAAAGCTGCATGGATTAAGTCATAAGCTTCTCTCATGTATAACCATATCACAAATGCCCTTTGACCTGAGATCAACATGGATTCGTACATGAGAGTCCCTGATCTTTGACCTAGTCAAAAGTCACCTTTGACCGGGTGATGATAAAGACTTTGATCATGATTAGTATTTTTCATGCAGAGGAATGTGAATGGTTAAGGTAGGATTTGTCCCTCGCATTTGTAGAGAGATATTACTAGGCCTATCGATGAGTGAGTCTGAGAAATGTATAACTATACTGTGATGAAAAGTAGTTTCTATTTTAATTGTTAGACTACTCAATAATCTAGAAAGTAATGGTGAAAAATAGGAGGATAACACTATCCATGTTTCATCATTGACCAAATTATCGCGTAACAAAAGGGACTTGACATGATTGTATGATAGGATGTACTGTATCATCAATCCTCATATGAGTTGGGTAGTCGTAATGTTTTGTTAGAAGACCGCTTACAACTTGTGGGCTGGTACAGTATTGGCCCACTGCCAATTTCATGTGGGCCTATAGGGTCGCACACAAGAATTGTCCAACAGGAGCTATAATGTTCAAATTCATTGAATCTAAGATATGTCTAAGATTTAATGAATACAACATTTTATTTAGGGAATGTATGTGTGTGTGTGTATAATAATATAGAATTTGAAATAATAATAATATTATATATATAGATAATAATATTACTATGTTGTATTAGTTTTGTATTTAATTTATTTGATAAATTAAATAACTAAAACTGATTGAAATATCGTATCTTAGATTTGAATTTTGAATATAGATATTATATCTTAGATTTGATTTTAAATATAGATATCATATCTTAGATTTGATTTATGAAGATAAATTAAATCAACTGGCTTTTAATTCGCATTAAATAAATAGATTGGATTGAATATGTTAGACAGATCTAATTTCCAATTCAATTTCGAAATTAATTAAGATTGATTTCGGATATTTAATGTGGCCCATTAGGATTGTAAATAATATTAGATTGTGAGTAATCGGATTACATAAGAGAACTAAAGAGCTGCAAGGAAATCATAGAAGAGTGATGTGAGATGAAAAGTTTGAAGGCGCTAGCATGTTGTCGTTCGTGTTGAAGTGCTGTTTGGTATGAATACCGGCAGAAGAAGTGGATTCATAGAGTTGGCTCCGATAGATTGATTGAGCAAGAAGGTGTTAGCCCACGAGTTTACAAAGCACGCACACGAATTTGTATAGGTACGGTTCATAATGACTAATCCGATTTAAATGTTGTTGATAGATCCTCTTCTTGGGATTTATAATTTATAGGATAAATTTCATTCTGCTGCGTGTATAAATACTAACATATAATCCAACCACATAACCCATAAAACTTCTCTGCTCATCATACTTCATATTCTATATCACAATTAATTTTTGATATTATGATGTGTTTTACAAGAATACAAGTTCAGCAAAGTAGGCGATCACAAGAATTACCTATAATCTAGCTGAGTTGGTTAATATTCCAGTGTTGTGAGTAAGAGTGATGGAAATAAAATATGCATGTGTGGGAGAGGTGGGGGCTTCTTCTTGCGAGGGAACCCCTTTGGTTTGACTCATCGCATCACAAAATAAAGCTTTAATGTTTGTTGTCGTTCCTTAAATCTTAAGTTTGTTGTCGTAGTAGTATGCTAGATTTTACTTACTTGTAGTGCATGTCCGGCTCAATGACTCTGTGAGAATCTCATGAACTCTTGTGACTGTAGACCCCTTTCATTACAGAAAGAAGAATAAAACTAAAACGCATATGTTCAGTAATAACACATATAAATTACTAACTCTGCTCCCTAATATAAAAGTTAATAAGGGGTTAAATTTGGTTCAAAATATAAGGTCTCACTGTTAAATAAACGTTGAATTTTTTTACGGAAATTCAGTCGCTAATCTTCTTAATTTCAAAATGCCAAGTGTCACGCTCGTAGGAGGCATACTCATCGCCAGCCCATTATCAAATTGCCACGTGTCACCTTCGTCGTCCGCCCTGCCATCGCTGGCTCCTCCGCCGCCATGTGTCTCCGCATCGCCCTGCCACTTTTCACGACAGCAAAATTAGTGGAAATGTGTCCCCACATGGATTCAAACTCAAGCCTTATGCGTGTGCGCGAGTTGGTTTACCACTTGACTTTCAAGGAATCCACAATCTAATATATATATATATATATATATATATATATATATATATATATATATATATATATATATAAACATTAAATACAAATTTATATTTTTGTTATATATATAATACTAAAAAATAATATTAAATTAAACGATTTTTTTTTAACTTTTATATATTTATTAAATTTTTTAAAAATAATTTAATTTCAAATTAATCAAATTTTAAATCTTTAATTTATATATTTTTCTCTCCTTTTTTACCTAAGCTAACGTCAGCTCTTGATAATTTACTAATTTTAGACGAATTAACCGATTTCATTTAGCAAAATCAACATTATTTCTACTCAGCTAATAAATCTTTCTATTACATGTATTATAACATAATTAAAACAATAATAATGGAGAAATAATTTTTATATATTAATATGGATATTGATATCATAATTTTTATTTTTTTTACAAAGATATCATTTTAAAAATGAACAAATTTTTTAATTTTCCCAACCGAATTAGCCAATAATTTTTCCTTGGCCAAAAAAAAAAAAACTTCCGTTGAAAATTTTCCATTGGAAATGAAAATTTGTTCCGCGGCAAATTTCGTTAGAAATTGAGTGTTTTAATCCATTTAATCTCCCATATTTATCATTTTTTCACACTTATTTATCTCATTTTTAAATTGATAATAATATATAGTTTAATGTTACACATGGATATTTTCAGGAGATTATGTCACATTTGCTTAAATCAATCAATTTATTTTATTTCCTTAATATACTCAAATCAGTTTAGTAATTCTTCTATTAAGTATAAAGGGAGTAATATATATGCAATCAAAATCAAATCACGTAAAGAAACTTGGAGCCTAGCTATTTGGTTTCCTCTTTCCAAAAATATTTTTTTGTTTAGAAAAACGTTTGAAAATGTATTTCGGGATATGTGTTATGAAAAATAAAAAGGTTAACATTTGTTCTCAAACAATTTTTTTTTTTTTTTTTATATATTTTGTACTTTTGTTACTTTTTGTTCAACAAAATTAGAGGAGAGAAAACAATCATATTAAAAAGGCAAACTATTTTATATTTTTCACTTGCAAATAAAATTATTGATGATATTTATATTCATTAATGACACTCATGTTGACAAAACAAAAAATAATATCCATGCAATCAAACACAAACTTGAATGACATAAAGAAAATTAAATGTCCTTATTAAGTTGGGAAAACATTATTAAGGTTACAATCAGCAAAAATAATATCAAAGGAAATTTCATAACTTGTCAATAGTAACTCTTTCTCTTATCAATGGTAAGCTTTTCATATATATATATATATATATATATATATATATATATATATATATATATCGCTGAAATATTATTAAGTTTTGGAGGATATACGTATTATATGACCCCACCCCACAAACTTGGAGGATATTATAGTTGTAGCGTTATCAAGAGTAAAGTTAAAGATCTTAATTAGTTCACTTGGATCATTGTTCAGAAAAAAGAGTTGTTTATTATGTGCTTTTACCTTGTATTCTTTAGTACTTGTAACCATATTCTACATCTCTATTGATCTTTCATATGATTTTTTATTCTTATTTCATTTCAGTTAAATTTGAGTGATATTGTCTTTGTCTTTTTCTTTTTTATACACTTTCAAAGAAATTAGCTTTTCATAAAAACTTCGAGGGCAAAATAACTATAGAAAAAAGTATAATCATGTTTAGCTACGGTAAGAATAGTAATAGTAAAAGTGACTTTTTTGAAATATGACATTTATAAGCTTAAAATTGGATAAAAATTAGGTTGTGTAATGTATTTTATGTTTGGATTGGTGGCAACATAAGTGTTTTTTCTGAAACTGAAATTGTTGGAATGATTATTTTGAAAAGCAAGTTTAGATAAAAATAAATAAATGAAAAGGACATAAATATTATTAAATAATGCATATATATTATGTGTGTTATGAAAAATACAAAAAACTTATTTGAATGATTAATGGAAAATCAAGTAGGTAAAAGACATAAATTTTATAAAAATAAGAATAGGTAATGTATTATTTGATTTTTTTTTTTTTAATTTTTACTAAACTAAACTACTTAAATTTTTTAGGAAAACCAGGAAAAAGTCCACTGAAAATTTAATTAGTGAGAATGACCTAAATCATAGCATTGCTATGATTTTTATATTAAAAATTATCAACTAATTATCACCAATTATATTTCTCATGGACCTAAATCAGAGTATTGTCATGATTATTAACTTTTGACTAAAGTATACTTTTAATTCTTTAAGTTTTATATGAAGTATACTTTTGACCCATTAACTTTCTAAGGTATATTTTTGGTCGTTTATTTCTAATGCCGTTAATGTTGCTAATAAAAAACGTTGACATAACAAACTTAATTAAGTGATAATTGTGCAAGTAACAAAGCATATTTAAGTTTTAATTTTTTTTAATATGTATTTAAATTATTACACTAAAATAAACTAACAATTCGCTGCTAATGAAATCCAGGTTTTGATATTTTGATTATTAAACTGATATATTTAGATTGTTAAATTAATTTTTTTTGATAAAATCGAAGTTTTAATATTAATTGCTTCATTAGGTTTTTAGATATTTTTTTTTAATTTACACAAATTTTAAATTAATAACATTTAATTATATAGTTATCATTTGAGTTTGTTGCGTTAATTTTTTTCGTTATAAACATTAACGAAATTAGAATTATAGGATCAAAAGTATACTTTATAAAATTAAAGGATCAAAATTTTAATCTTAACTTTTAAGTGAATTTGTATTGAGGGCAAAAAAATTTATCAATAAAAATTTATAATAAGAACCATAATAGTATTTGAATGAAAAAAAGTGAAACCCAACATTTTCCCCCCTAAAAGCTACTTTTCTCACCCATGCTAAGAAAACCAAAAGTAAACAATTTTGGCTTATAAATTAAAGTGTTTTTTTTTTAAAAAAAGACAATTAAAAAAATCATCCTAAACATATTAAAAAGCCAAAAGCATAAAAAACCTGCTTTTTGCCCATTGGTGATGTAATCGCTTTCATCACCCCCCCCCCCCAACAAAAACCATTTACTATTCTTTGAGCCCTGTGATGTAATCCGTTGCATCACTTCCTCATTGATCATTCTCTTAAAAAAAAAAAAAAAATCCCTTGCATCACTTCCTCATTGGTCATTCTCTTTGACCCCTGTGATGTAATCCCTTGCATCACTTCCTCGTTGGTCATTCTCTTAAAAAAAAAAAAAAAAAAATACTGCTCTAGTCCCCGACTAATATCAGGGAGCATAAAACTCATCACCCCATATCAGATTCAAGGAGAGAGAAACAAGTACAGCCATGGCTTCAAATGAACAAGTGAAGCTTCTCGGATTCGTAGGAAGCCCATTTGTGACGAGAGCAGAGCTTGCCTCAAACTCAAGGGTGTGGAATATGAATACATTCAAGAATCCCTGACCAACAAAAGTGATATCCTTCTCAAGAACAACCCTATTCACAAGATCAAAGGTCCCTGTTCTTCTTCACAACGACAAGCCTGTATGTGAGTCTCTTGTGATTGTTGAATACGTTGATGAGGCCTGGACTGGCCACCCCATCTTGTCTTCTGATCCTTATCACAGAGCCCTGTCTCGATTCTGGTCTAAGTTCATCGATGACAAGGTTAATTCAAAACTTCAAGCTTGTATTTGTTTTCTCTGTAGAAATTTGAATTATTGATGAGTCACTAAACAAGTGTTTTGTTGCTTGATTTCAGGTGTTGCCTGCGGTGTTCAAAGCAGCATGGAACTCAAACAAGCAGGAGAGGGAAAAAGGTGTTGAGGAAGTAAGAGAGGCTCTGAAAATCCTGGACAAGGAGCTGAAATTAAATGGCAAGTTCTTCAATGGAGATTCAGTTGGGTTTTTGGACATAGCTGCTCTGTTCATCTTTTACTGGGTGCCCATAATGCAAGAAGCTAGTGAGTTTGACGCATACAATGGTGAAAGATATCCGAAGTTAGAGAAGTGGGGTCAAGTGGTTTTGAATGATCCAGTTGTGAAAGGAGTTTTGCCTCCCAGAGATGTTCTCCTTTCCTTCTTCAAAGCTCGCTTTCAGAGTATAGTTGCTTCAGAATAGATGATCGCAACAATTACCAACAATCCATCTTTAAGTTACTTATCCAGTGTTGTAAGAGTGATGATGAGAATAAAATTTGTTTAATAACTATCCAGTGTTGTGATTATGAGTGGAAATAAAATATACCTTTGGTTTAATTTGGATCATCATATCATATATAAAGCTTTAAACTTTGTTGCCGTTTCTTAAATCTTTATTATTTTGCTATGTTATATCACTTTGATATTATTTATAAATCTAAATTACATAAGTCTTACATATTAACAAAAGTTACTTAGCTCAATAAACATGGGTTAAATTAATAAATTTTTTCAATTTTATCCTAATTTATAAATGTATATTTTTAATAGGGGCAAGATTGTTACACATTCATTTATTACTTTGAAATATGACTTATAATAAGAACCAAATTTATTTTTTAAATTGAACTTATAAATAAGACCAACATGATAATATGCTAGATTTTTCTTACTTGGAGGGCTGGGCCAATGATTTTGGGAGAATCTCATGACCTCTTATAACTTTCTTCATTTCACATATGTTCAGTAATGACACATAATAGAGTTGTTTGGGATTCAATTTGGTTAAAAATAAACCTAACTTATAATCTAATATATAATCTGATGTTACACATGAATATTTAAGGAAGATAATCATGTCATATTTGTTTAAATTAATCAAAATATTTATTTTCTTTAATACATATATTCAAATTAATTAAGCAATTTTTATATCAAACATCAGATAGAGTGATATATATGCAATCAAATTCAAATCACTTAAAAGAAACTTATAGCCCATTTGGTTGAGAGTTGATTACATGTAATCCTGATGTAATAGATTAATTATAGCATTTTACTGGGCTTATATAATGTAAAGAGATTACATTTTATAATATGATTACTTTATTTAATGTAATCAGGATTACACTACTAGGAATACAAATATATTATAATCAAGTAAAAATGACACTATTCCTATTATGATGTTTTAAACTGACCAAAATGCCTACCAATAAATGTCGTTGAAAATTAAATAATTCTAATTACCACCATTAAATAGTAAAAAAATTAATTGATAATATAGAAATTTAAGAATTATTCCCCTGTTAAATTTTTTTTAAAAAAATATCCCATTGTTAGAAAAATATTAAAATATCTCATTAAATAATATTCTCATCATCAAATATTAAAAGTTAATGTTAACCCATAATATTTCCACCATTAAATATTAAAAAATTCCCATGAACCCAACTTGTATACTGCACATAATGAAAAAAAATTATCATGAGCCCAACGTGTATATTATTATGTTTAGAATGGGGTAATTGTGTCCCTTGCTGTATTATTCTCATGTTGAATGTAAACCAACCAACAATGGCGGACCCAGGAATTTTACTGACGGGGGGTAAAATAAAAAAATGCTACATCATAAATAAAAATATTTGAAATACGATACAGACCTAATATCAAAAAAATTGAAAGAAATCTATTGCAAAAATTAAGATTACTACACTTGTTTCATCAAAAAAAAAAAAAAAGATTACTCCACTTGACTCTTACTTTACGTATTTTCATATGGTTAAACCTATTTATAATTGAATCCGTTCTAAAACTCAAAACAAATTTATTTTTTTCAATATACCTAATCAAATAATAATTAAGAAATTGGTCTTCTATTCTATTTCGAAGTCTGTTATTAATTATCTTCATAGTAAAGAAAGATCTTTAAATAATTGTTGTAGAAATTGGAAGAGTGAGCACATGTCTAATCATGTTATCAATAAGAGGATAAATGATAGATTTTTTTAATTCTTACTTGCTCTTGACATAATTCAAATGTAATTAATAAATTAATATATAACATTTTTTTGGTACTTTTAATATATGACATGATTCTTCATCTTTTTCATATTATTTCTCTAATTACATTTCTTAACATTTTGGGCCCATTAACTCAAATAGTCTCATAGCCCAAAGTTACATGATCTGCAACGCTCAGATTCTGGATTAGCCACCGCGCATAAAAAAAAAAAAAAAAAGAAAAAAGAAACCTTTACCAAAAAAGAATTAAATAAATAAAGACACCGGTGCCCGAGATTCTTGATTCTCCATTATTGACGCTAGCGTTCTCCCCTCTCACCAGTTCGAAGATTCTTGTCGTGTCGCTAGAAACTGACTAGAAGGCCAGTGAAGAATCCGGCCTTCAGAGACATCGTTGCCAGTATTGTTACAATAACATTGTTGGGCTTCAAGCAGATCATCGATGGGTGCTTTGAACAAAGGCTCTTTGATTCCTATTAGTCATTCAAGATCTAAGTTCTTCAGCAAATTGCTCACTGTGCTGAATCTGTGTTGAAGATCAGTCTTTATATATTTTAAAAAAATACATTAGGGGGCGGGGGCCACCCCTAGGCCCCTGGTCCGCCCATGCCAACCAAACATTTTTATTTATTTGAATCATCTTTTCTTAATGACAAATCAAACAAATTATGTAATCCTTATTAAATTACATTCCATTATATTACCTCTAATTCTATGAAACAATCAAGCACTTAACATCTATTCACTACTATAAAAAAAAAATAGTTTTCACTTTTCTAAAAGACGCCCTTTTTTAAAAAAGGGAAGTTAAAAATAAAGGTAGTGACATTTTTATAATTATGTAAAGGCTTTTCATGTTTGAATTTAAAAATTATTCCAAAAGTTACTTTTGGCATCCTAATTTAAAAATGGGTCACCTAAATGGACGCTTTAGGTGTCTAAAAATAAGTTTAGAACGTCAAAAGAAGGAGAATTGGTAACATTGACAGGAACATGAGTATTTTTTGCGTCTTAAATACTTTGTAGGACGTCAAAAGCAATATTTTTGACACCCTAAGATTAATTTAGGATGCAACAGCGTAAATAAATCTATGCCTTCATCTTATCAGTCTATTCTCTCTCATTAGCCCACTATACAATCATCTCCTACTCAGTGCGCTATACTCCTCTCCCACTCTCAAGATCTAAAGCGCCTCGTCCTCCCTCCATCTTCCCTCCCCTAAATCCTCCTTCCTCCTTTGCTCCCCTCCGATTCAGGCAGCCCTCAATTTCCTCTGCCTTTTGCCGCCATAAGAGGATATGATGACAGCGACGACGTCTCTGGGTTACAATAGCAACAATGGTTGACAAATCCGATGATGACGATGGCAATGCTACAATGGTTTTCTCTTAATCGGTTTTTTAAGTTCCTCCATCGCTCATTGCTCGTGCCAAATCCGTCTTCAGTGTTGCTAGTTTGAAAGGGACAAGTTTATTTTAAATTTTCAGTTTTAATTCTTCTTGATGATTCGCATTATTCTCTCTAATTGCAAATTTGAATATGTTTGTGAGATTTGAGTTCATATGATTTGCATTATTCCGGTTTTCATATGATTCACATTATTCCATCTTATTGATTTGCCTTTTTATCTGTCTTCAGATTCATTATTCTTCTTCGAGCTTTTGATTCGCTTAATTTCAGTTTACATTTCCAATTTCCTTTTGGTTGGACTTTCAAGTTAGTGAGATTTGAATTCATATGTTTGTTCCAGTGCTTGCAATTGATTCACTTATTCTTTTGAGCACCTGAATTCTTTGATTTTGAGAAACATTATTCTTTTATTCGAGATGTTAACAAAGTTTCTTGATCTTCATTTTTATTATTATTCTTTTTCATGGTCTATTACCGTTATGAAGAGGAAAATATATATATATTTTTTTTAATAAAAGCTTCAGCATCCTAAATTCAAATTTAAAACACCGTAAGCAAGGCTTACGGCATTCTAAATATATATTTAGGATGCCGTAAGTGGAGCTTACGATGTCTTTTTTGTTTTTTGGAATACCGTGAGTTCCACTTATAATTACATTCATTGAATATACACCCCGAAAAGGGATGTCAAAAGTGCAAAAAAAGTGATACCGTAGACCATTTTTGTAGGTATGATTTGGTGTTTTCAAAACAATATTTTTTTTAAAAAAAACAAAAGGTAAAAAAAAAAAATATCTTTTTGTTGATTAAAGGACAATTTATTAAAAATAAAACGAGTTACATCAAAAAGCTTGTATCTAGTGGGGCTTCCAAGTATAAGCCCAAGAATTTCCAGCTCTTACACAAGCCCACCATTGGTTATAAGATTTGTTTTGTTAAAAACATAAATTATATAAACCTTTTACCAAAAAGATAAATAAATTATATAAACCATTATACTTTACACAGTCGACATTTAGTTGGATTTTTTAAGCATTTAGTCACAGATTCATCCCTTAACTGTGTGTACAGAGCCCTTTTAGAAAGTCTACTATACAAGGTTAGTCATTACTTTACGCTGGACCTTAAAAAAACATAAATTATGCAATACCACAGGCTTGTCGAATTGACGCTGCTATACCAACTAGATATCGGAATGACGAGGAGAAAGTTAAATGTCCTTATTAAGTTATGGAAGAATATATAATATTATATTTAATCTTTATCAAGAGTAAGTTAATGATCTTAATTATATCACTTAGAGTGTGATGAGTATTGATGTGAGCCTTTTTATCTTTAACCTTGACTTCCACAATAAAAAAATTGACTAAGAATTATGTATAGGTAAATTTGATATCGTTTTCTCTTCTTGCCAAACCTTTTATTGATTTTTAAGTAATTTAAATGCCATATAAATGCAATAAAAGCAAAGGAAAAAAAATTGGTTTTGGATATTCAAATTAATAAATAAAAAATGAATGCAATTTAATTAAGGGGTTTAAACTTCTCATGTTGCATGAGAAGAAAAAGATTCTTACACACACATAATGGTGGGACCCACATGTATATATGAATTATTAATTCATATATACATGTGGGTTCCACCATTTTATATGTGTGTGACATGAGAAAACACTTCTCCTACAACATCAGAAGTGTTTTCTCATGTCAAATACACATGAAATGGTCGGACCCACATGTATATATGAATTATTTTAATTCCTATATACATGTGGGTCCGACCATTTCATGTGTGTGTAATTCATATATATATGTGGGTCCCACTATTTCATGTGTGTGTAAGAATCTTCTTCTTCTCATGCAACATGAGAAGTTTGAATCCCTTAATTAAATGTTAAATTATTGTTTTTGATATTTTTTTTTTATAAAAATGGTGAATGAGCAAATGGAATGGCATGTAATTGAAAATATGAATGATGTACGCTTTTTGTATTGAAATAATGACTATCCTTTCTCATAAAAAATTATGGAGTTAAAACTCATCAAGTCAAAATAAAACCTAAGATAACACTTGAGTCTAATATTCTCAATTAATAGTAGCTCCTACAAACATAATTAACCATTATCTTTTAAGAAATTGTTGAAAACCACTTGAAGTGCAATTAAATTTGAGTACAGTCCTTCAAAGGTACAAATAAACCATATTAATTAGACAACAACATGCTAATCAACACAGTCTCATTGTAACCACAAGAAATTCAAGCACACATACTCTTCACACTACAAAATCCAATTTCAACTACAAATATTAAACTAATAAAAGCAATTAACATCAATCTCCATCAATTTTAGTCCCAAAATTATACACAATAATTCTTAAAACTAAATGATCTAAATATATAAATCTAGACTAATGAAATGATAGAAAAAACTCTCCTATGTGAGCTCAATCAAAAACCCTCATCACCAAGAATTAGAAGCTAGCCACTCATGAATTAAATCTGCAATAATAGCTCTTCATAACGCCAAACTCCCATAGATATTGGATTGAAGTGTTCAATTTGGAGAGAAGCAAAATAAATGTTGTAGGTTCTTGATGAGAGAATGAAAGAGACGAATGTGTGTTGGTAAGGCTAACGGTGTTAGTGCGAGAATGAAAACGGAGAAAGGTGGGAGAGCAAAGAGAGAGTGGAATGATGAAGATGAAGATGGTGACCTCGGCGCTGCTTGTTCCTCCCTGTTCTCGCGTCTGCTCTGTTTCATCCACTATGTAACTTGCTGGTTTTGGATCTGAAACTTGAGTCTAGTGGCTAAAAGGGTGGTGGTTAGGTTGTGGAGGTTGCCCGCGACGATGGAGGTGATGATGGACGTTGCCGGCAACTTGGAAGTGATGGTGAAGGTTGAAGAGCGTCTGTTCTCATCTATGCGGCGCTGTTTTTGCTGTCTTGTCTCTGGTCTATAATCTCCGTCATTCAACTCACTCCCCTCATCTTATTATTATTATTTTTTTATACATCAAATTGTGGCAAGTGTGTAACCACTCAGGATTCTGTAGTGACAAAGACAATCCTCCTAACAGTGATAGGTCCATATAAAGCGGATTACAAGTGGTTTTACTGTAGCCCGAACCCTAGGCCTCTTAAGGGAATCCAGCGCCACATTCCGCTGGACCAACCAGATGTTGGTCTCCCCCTTCTTAGGCCAAGAGTACTGCGGTAGGCTTGAAGAATACCTTTGCTTCTTTAATTCCTCATGGCGCACGTCTCTTTTTTTTTTTTTTTTTGATACATATGATAAAATTAACAACATAAAACTAAAGGATACTCAGGGGATTGACTCCCAGTTTCTCATCTTGGATCATCGTCAGAAGAGATCCAGGGCACACGTCCAGGAAAGATGACTCAGATATACCCTTTTTAGCCAATGCATCAGCAACCATATTTCCATCTCTGGGGATACACTTAATTTCCACCTCCCAACACTTCTTTCTCAACTGCCAAATTTGCCAGGAAATGAGATCTCCACGGGATTGAGATCTCTCATCATTTAAAATATCAACTAATTCCTTTGCATCAGATTCGACCACTACCTTCCTAAATCCTAATTCCCATACTAACTTAGGACCCTTCAAAATCGCCCACCCTTCTGCCTCATAGCTTGAACAGATAGCCAATTGTTGTGTAAAACCAGCCACCCAATCCCCTTTAGAATTTCTAATCACTCCACCACAACCTGCCCTCCCACTATTTCTCGCCACCACTCCATCCACGTTACATTTAATCCAACCATCTGTCGGTGGGATCCATTTCCCCATAAACACCAGATCACAATGACTCTCAATAGTACTATCATGAAGCTGAACATAGCTTTTCCACGTGTTCAGCACTCTTTCAGCAGGATTCACTGGTTTCTGGAAGTCCTCACTGAAACAAGCCTCATTCTCCACAGCCAAAGCAACCAAATTGCAACCCCCCATATCAGCTACCAATTTTCGTCCTTCCTCTTGCCCATATCCCTCTTCAAATTAAAGGATCCACAGTCAGTCAACGAAGCAGAAAAGAAAGCCACCGACATAGATTGATCAATTAAGGCATCCCATAATCTCCTTGCATATTCACAGTCCCTCAGAATATGGATCACATCCTCCACCCCTTGACTGCAATGTGGACACAACAATGAGACCTGAGACCAGCCACTCCTCCATAGATTCGTAGGGAGACGGTTATTAAAAGCAATCCACATGAAAAGTCTGATCCTCTCAACTCCCCTCCATTTCCATATTCTCTTGAATAAACTACCCTCCAATAATCTGCACCTTCCATATTCACCATCATTTCATAGGCACTCTTCACTGAGAATATACCGTGACTAGATTCCTTCCATAAGAGGAAATCATTCCCAGCCTCCACCATCGGAGGCAGAATAGCAATTAGTTTCTGAAGGATAAAGTTAGGCAAGATTTGGGAGAGGAGGGGAAAATCCCAACAGCCATTGGACGCCCAAGAAGCGACATTACTGTTCTTTTCCTTAATTGACAGAGGCCTAATACAGAAATCACTAAGCCTCCTATCCTTGAAAAGCCAACGATCAGAAAAGAATTTAACATCCAAACCATTACGCACATTCCATACAGAGCCCTAAATCGCCCAATCCTTTGGCTTAGCAATGAACTTCCATAACTGAGAGTCATTCGCATTAACTGAGAACAACTCCGAATCATCACGAAGCATGTATTTGTTCATTAGAACCTCAGTCCACAAGCCTTTGGACCCAGAAAGGAGCTTCCACATTAATTTAGTTCCAAAAGCATCATTCAGCCCTCTGAAACCAAGACCACCTCTATCTTTTGGAGATGACACTTGGATCCAGCTAATGGGATGGAAACCCGATGAAGACTCACTATGTCCCCATATAAAATTCCTTTGAATTCTCTCAACTTCATAGCATATTGATCTTGGGATATGGGCTACTTGCATCGGATACATTGGAATCACGCTCAATACAACTCTCGCTAGAGTAATTCTCCCGGCTCTAGAGAGACTCTTCTCTTTCCAAACAGCAAGACGCGATCTAACATTGTCCACAATATACTGGAAGGTTTCAGTGGATTTTCTTTTCCTGGACAGAGGGAACCCCAAATACCTCCTTATAGCAGTAAAGATCTACATACTGGCCAGAGAAGCAATTTTACACTTCATTTGTGATGAAACCTTAGGGGAGAAGAAAATAGATGACTTTGCAGTACTGATTTTCTCCCCAGAGGCAGCACAAAAAAATTCCCAAACATTTCATCATACATGTCACCTGAGACTCAGTGGCTTCACCAAATAGCAACACATCATCTGCGAACATCAAGTGAGAAATGCTAGGTCCTTCTCTAAACAGCATAATCGGTTTCCATTGACCTAATTCGACCTCATCAGCTATGATAAGAGAAAGCTTATCCATGCAGAGAACAAATAATAAGGGGGAGATAGGGTCTCCTTGCCTAAGGCCCCTCTTGGCCGAAAAAAATCTAGTTTGAGAACCATTCCATAAAATATTATATGAAACAGAGGAAATACATTCCAGAATAAGCATAATAAATTTAGAATCCATACCAGCCTCTAGAAGAACGCTTTCCACAAAGTTCCAACGGATCCTATCGTAAGCCTTTTTGAAATCAATCTTTATTGCCATAAAGCCTCTCCTCCCCTTAGAGCGTTTCATAGTGTGCATAATCTCTTGCCCCACTATTATATTGTCATGTATTTGCCTACCTCTGATGAAGCTAGATTGGAAGGGAGAGATCAAAGAATCCATCAGATTTCTAAGTCTTCCAGTAATTACCTTCGTAATACACTTATAGTGAACTGAGCATAAAGAAATAGGTCTAAAATACCCCACCACCTCCGATTTATCTCTCTTTGGGATCAGTGAAATTAAGGTTTTATTATGGTCCTCCAATTTCTGGTTTCCTTCAAATACCTCCTTGACCCATCGATAGAAGGATGGCCCTACTACCTTCCATTGTGATTGATAAAACACCGGGGGAAATCCATCTATACCTGGTGCCTTGTACGGGCCCATGGCAAATAAAGCCCTCTTAACTTCCTCCTCCGACGGAGGACTCCCCAAACTACATAATAAATCCTTCTCCAGCATTGGAAAAGATGATTTGGTGACAAGCAGACTATCATTATTGTCCACCTCCTGGTAAAGGTCTTGGAAATAATTCACCACCATATCCTTCACTTTCACCTCATCCTCAACCCATGACCCAACATCATCCTTTAGCATACTAATTCTATTCCTTCTCCTTCTCATAGAGGTCTTTAGATGATAATACCTAGTATTTCGTATTTCTGTCCCCTTTGGTCACCCATTCCGTTCTAGCTTTTTGAAACCACTTCATCTCCTCCCTCATCAAGACCTGATCTAGCTCTGATTGAAGATACTTCTCCAACGCACACAAATAAGAAGAGTGTGGATACTACGGAGAGTTCTGGATACCCCTTAATCTAGCTAGGATATTTCGTTTGTTCCTCTCCACCATACCAAATATATTCCTATTCCAATCCTCTAGAGAAATCCGGACCTCATCCAAAGCACAACCCAAGTTGATATCATGTTTCCAGCAATCATTAATTACACTATTAAATGCGTCATGAAGAAGCCACATACCTTCAAATTTGAAAGGCCTGATGTTGTCTCCCCTACGCTGATTCCTAAGAGACATCAACAACGGATTGTGGTCTGAGAAAAGCGTTCTTGGCAGCACTTTAATTTTACAATCAGGAAAAACGTGGAGGAGATCAATATTCCCAAGAGCCTTGTCCAGTCTCTCATACAGGCGAGAGCATCCTGAAATTATCGGTCCTCTCAAAGTAAATTGCGGCCCTTGGAATCCAAGGTCGGATAGACCACATTCGCTAATCCGATCATTAAACCACTTGATTCTGTTAAAATTAACCCTTACTCCACCACGTCTTTCGTGGGCGAGTTGAATGTCATTGAAGTCACCAATTACCACCCAGGGCCTAGAGACACCAGCGGACAACTGTTGAAGCTTTGCCCACAGGGATGATCTCAGATTCGAGTGGGGAAACGCATAAATAGCCGATAAAAGGAAAGGAGGACTACCACCAACTTGACATTCGAGATGAATTAATTGCTTAGTTTCTTCCATGACCTTAACATAAACATCACTGCTCCTCCACAGCACCGTCAGACCCCCTGAAAGACCTTCACTAGCCACAAAACTATAGGAATCAAACCCCCAGGCGAAAATCGATCTAATGGGCTTGTCCACCTTACATTTTGTTTCTGAGAGAATCACCATATTAGGCCTGAACCCACTACACACAGCTTTAAGGTTTCTTAGGAGTTTTTTTCTACACCCTCCTCTTATATTCCAATATAAAATATTATCCATAAAAAAAATAATTAATATAGAAAGAGCTCCCCAGTTATCATTAACTCTGCACTCAGGCACAAAGGAACAAAACTCTGGGCCCACTCCTTCCTCCTCCATCACATTCGAACTCGGATGAATAGGCCCACCATCTTTATTCCCCTCATTTTCCTGATTGATTAATAAATCACCTGGATCAAGAACCTCATGTTGTTGTTGGGCCTCAAACACAAAACCCACCCGATCACATTCCATTCCTAAATCCCCATTCGAGTGCTCTGGTAACTCCATGGCTAACCTCGTGCCGTCCTTCAATACATCACCCCCTTCCTTCTCATTAAGCCCAATCACCAAATTTCCCCCACTTCTAATATCCCTTGATCTTTTCTCAGCTCTCCTTTTTGACACAGCAAAAACCTTCTCTTTTGTCTCCTTCGGGCCTAACTCCCCCAACTATCTCTCTACCCCACTTCTTTTAAACTTGACATGTTCCCGTACAGCACCAGAGGGCTGCGCCTACAAACTTCGCGCTCCCAACGTATGTACTGACATCTCCTGCGTACCAACGTTGTCGACCAGCACGTCAAATCGCGATCCCCTGCCGTCATATTTCAGCGAACCCTCCTTTCCCTCCTTCGACTTCCTCTGTCGTCGATTACACTGCACTGTGCGTCATGGCGCACGTCTCTGAATTTAAACTTTAAGCTTCAGCCACGTGCAAAACCACAATTTTATTAATTCTGGATGCTTTTCTTCTCTCTTTCCTTCCATATCCCTAGTATGTGTATGTGTATAGAGAGTATTTTTTTCATGCTTGCTCTTTATAATATATTTTCCAGTTCTCAAAACTTTACTTCACCCTCCAAAATGTCAACCTTTTTTTTTTTCCCTTCTTAAACACCTATAATATAAGATTAAGCACAAGATAGTATCAAAAGTCTAAGAGATTACATGAATAATTAACAAATTATGACTATTTTATCCTTAATTACACTTAATTCAATATAAATATCTTTAACTTAAATTAGTGCTTAATTATACAACAATGTCCTTGGAAGTGCATTAAGAATCTCAATTGAATTATGAAAAATAATATAAAAATATGATTCAATCACCAATTTAATTTATTCAATATCATATATAATGGAATGTAATATAATAGTGAGAAATGGAAATGTAAAGATGATCAAAATTCATAATCATTTTATTTTTAAGTTGATTTAAAAATTATTTTGAGTTAAAGTGTATTCAAAACCCTAAATAATAATAATTAAATTTAAATTAAAAGTATTAAAAATAAAAGTAATTGTTTTTCCATCCCAAGTTTTTGACAACCTTGATCAATTCATTTAATCATGCAGCCTGGGCAACGGCTTCATCATTACATTTTATCTTTTTGAAACAATTTAAGTTACACATTCAATTCATGTAATAAACTTAATTAAATTCAAATTTAGGAACTTATTATTTGATTCCTTTTTGTTTGGTCTTTGGGTTTGTGCTTCCGTTTCTTATATACATAGACGATATGGATCGGTCAATAGGGTGGTATATTCTTGAAGGGAAAGTCAAATCTTGAGTCAAACTTTATGAAGAAAGTGGAAGAAATATACATCTAGTATATATTACTATGTATTTTGAAACTTACTTGATAATCAAACTTTAATAACATTATTGTATAGTTCATGTCACTACTACAAAAAAGAGGTACTACTACCTTAAAAGACGTCCTTATTTAAAAAAAAAGGAAGTTAAAAGTAAAACCAGTGGCATTCTTGTAATTATATTGTTAAATTATATGTATTTGTCGACCTAAATATATATTTAGGTTGTCTAAATTCAGTTAAAGCGTCCTGAAAAAACTTAAGGACGCTTAAAATTTAACACTAAAAATTAATTTTTGGCGCCATGGGTGCCATATGGGGAATTTTTTACGTGCCAGGACATATTTTTAATTTTTTGGCATCATGAATATTAAGGTGGACGCCTTAATGTTACTTTTTGGCTTCCTATTATTTTTCTAGGATGCCTAAAATGTGAAAAAAAATTTGTTTGAACTTTTTTTTAAATTTTTTTTATTTAAAGCGTCCTGATTAAGAAACTGGACGCCTTAATATAAATTTTTGGTGTCTTGGTAAAGCACCAAGACACCGAAAATTCAATTAATGCATCCTTTAATATGTAAAGGACGCATTAATTTACTTTTTGGCACCCTAAAGGATAATTCAGGGCGCCAAAAAGCTTCTTTAGGCGCCCTAAATGCTAATTCAGGGTGCCAAAGAGCTTCATTTAATATAATTTCCCTCAGCTCTAGCAATCCCCCAGCTGCGCACGCATTAAGTAATTTCCCTCAGCTCCCTTGGAAGCTCCCACCAATTGCATTAATTTACTTTTTGGCGCCCTAAATGCTAATTCAAGGTGCCAAAAAGCTTCTTTAAGCGCCCTAAATGCTAATTCAGGGTGCCAAAGAGCTTCATTTAATATAATTTCCCTCAGCTCTAGCAATCCACCAGCTGCGCACGCATTAAGTAATTTCCCTCAGCTCTCTATAGCTCACACTCGCTCACACAGCTCCTACCATCTCCTCGATCAGCCCTCTCATTTCCGATAAAACCCTAGCCACCCATGGTTACTCAGCTCGCTCCTCTGTCTTCCTTCTCACGGCTCCGTCCCATTCCCTGTTTCCGACGAAGCCCCTTTGTCCTCAGCTTGCTCCTCCGTCTTCCAAGGTGCGTCCTCAAATATTTTAGATTTATGGTTCTTCTTTTACCAAAATCTTAGATTTATGGTTTGTAATTAGATGATAATATCTTATATTTATGGTTCTTACAAAAATCTTACAAACCAGAAAAATGTCTGTACCTTGTATACATTCGGTAATCTCCACTTATTTCCAATGTGAACGTACCTTCCTAATTTCAATAAAGTCATACAATTGTATGAATTAAGAAAATGACCCATCACTGAAAGGGGAAATAAAAAAAGGACCTAAACCGAGACCGTCGTTCTCTCAACTCCTCAGCAACCCCCACTTTCAACCATCGCTTTTCTAATTGTAAGGGCAAATTATATTTAAGCAATCATATTTTACAAATTTAGATGGCATAGTTTTGAAAATTATAATAATACCAATAAGTTATTGATTAAAAAGGTAAGCCGTCATATTTTAAGTTTTAACCTGAATATTAAATACGTAAAGTATAAATCAATAATATCTCACTCAAGACCCTGTGAAGATATATGGTCTTTAAATTGAGATGTCTTTCTCAATAGCGTGCTTGATGATTCAGCGTTATGGTTAATATTTATTCTAATCACATGTTAAACATGTTTTTCCAAAAAGGATGGCGATTCATTCAATCTATGCATATAACTTTAATGAAATCAAAATATGGAACCATTTTTTGTTGTAAATGCAAATTTATAGTTTATGACTTAGACAACTTAGAAATATTTGTACATTTTGTATTGATGAAATTATTGGATTTAATAGATGACATTTTCTAAATTGTCTTCGTTAGTAAATTTTGTTGAGTTAAACTGAGTAAGTTTTGTTGAATTAAGCTTAAATGGTTTGTTGTTGAAATTTTGGGATGTCTTACTATTGAGGGGAAATGCTGTCGAAGTTTTTTTTTACAAGATTGAGAAAAAAGCATGTCTGACTTGGTGAAATTGTTGTGAACTTAACTGTTGTTGGGATAGGTAGTAATAAAATGGGTCATAGTTGGATGAATGTTTTGAGAACAAGTGAAGAATATGAGAATGGGGTGGAAGAATTTATTCAATTTGCTAGAAGGAATGTGGTGACAAAAAATGGCATGTATTATTGTCCATGTGTTAATATTTTAAATGGGGTTCGAAGGAATATTCCTGATATAAGGGATCACCTACTTTGTGATGGAATAAACCTTTGATACACAACGTTGATATGGCATGGTGAAGAAGTAAGTACCAGTGAGTGCCACGAAAATGAAGTTGAGGTAGATGAAGATGGAATGGAGAGAATGATTCATAATGTTGAGGTACAATCTTATGCACAATCGTGTGAATATGATAGCGTGCGGAGTGATGCAGAGACATCTTTGTTCTCTGGGTGTACTAAGTATACATGGTTGACTGGGACCTTATATTTGGTCAACTTAAAGGCAACTTTTGGGTGGATCGATAGTAGTTTTACATCGCTACTTGAATTGTTGCGTGATATGTTGCCAGATGATAATGTACTTCCAAATCGTATGTATGAGGCGAAAAAAATCTTGTCTACGATGGGCATGGAGTATGAAAAGACACACAGTTGCCCTAATGACTGCATATTGTAGAGAAATGAGTATGAAGGCCTTAGTAATTGTCCGAAGTGTAAAACTTTACGATACAAAGTGAAGAAAGGTAGTGGTTCTGGAGATAAGACAACAAAAAGGCAACATTTGAAAGCATTGTGGTATCTTCCAATAATACCGCAGTTTAAGCGTCTGTTTACTAGTGAAGCAACGACGAAGAAGTTGAGATGACATTCTGATGAGAGAATATCTAATGGAAAATATCTTTGGCACCCGACTGACTCTTTGCAATGGAAGAAAATATACGAAATGTTCCCTGAATTTGGCAGTGAGCCAAGAAACCTTCGGCTGGGGCTTTGTACAGATGGCTTCAATCCGCATCAAACTCATAGTAGCATCCACAGTGCATTTCCAGTTCTCCTTGTAATATACAACTTACCTCCCTGGTCATGTATGAAGCGCAAGTATGTGAACTTTCTATGATGATTTCTGGACCAAAACAGCCCAGGAACAATATCGATGTGTACTTGGCGCCTTTGGTTGAGGATCTGAAGAAGTTGTAGGAGGAAGGCATAGATGTGTTTAATGCATATAAGAAAGAGTTCTTCAAGATGCGTGCAATGATTTTTACCACAATAAATGACTTTCCTGCATATGGAAATTTGTCAGGGTACAGTGTGAATGGCCATAAAGCATGTCCAATATGTGAAGTAGACACAAACTTCCATCAACTGAAGTACCAAAAGAAAACGATCTACCTCGATCACAGGAGGTTTCTCCACCAGTTCCACCCATATCGTAAATTAAGAAAGCGTTTCAACGGCTTACTGGAGCATAGAACGGCTCCAAAGGCATTAACTGGAGAGGAAGTTTACAGTCGGGTGGAACATATCAATGTAATATTGGGTAAGCATCAAAGGATTTTCGGGTGAGAAGAATATATGGAAGAAGAGATCAATTTTCTTTGATCTTCCATATTTGGCGTTCTCTTGATGTGATGCATGTGGAGAAAAATGTTTGTGATAGCCTGGTCAGTACCCTTTTGCACATACCAGGGAAGACTAAGGATGGAATTAGTGCAAGACTAGACCTTGTTGATATGGGAATAAGAGAACAGTTACATCCACAAGTAATGAAAGATGGTAAAAAGGCATACATGGAGCCAGTAGCTCATACACTGTCAAAAGCGGAGAAAAAAAGCCTTTGTGGGTGTTTATATGACATTAAGGTTCCACAAGGATATTCTTCTAATTTGAGAAAGTGTGTTTCAATGAATGATTTGAAGTTAATGGGAATGAAGTCTCATGATTATCATGTGTTGATGCAACAACTATTACCAGTTGCTATTAGAGGCATTATGAAAGATGAAGTGTGAACCACTATAACAAAATTGAGCATTTTCTTTAATGCTATCTGTAACAAAGTCATTGACATTGAAAAGTTGGATGAATTGGAAAATGAGGGTTATATTATTTTGTCCCAACTAGAGATGCATTTTCTTCCTGCATTTTTTGATATAATGGTGCACCTAATAGTGCACTTAGTAAGGGAGGTAAGGCTCTATGGTCCAGTTTACCTAAGGTGGATGTACCCTTTCGAGCGATACATGAAGATCTTAAAAGGGTATTCCAAAAATCTATATCGATCGGAAGCCTCAATAGTTGAGAGATATGTAGTTGAAGAGGCTATGGACTTTTGCAAGGATTATCTATCAGGGGCGACAATACAATCTCAACATGATGAGGGGATAAGCGAGGGAACTCGAGGAATCAAATTGAAGAATATGCCTCGTGAAGAGGTGTTGCAAGCACACTTTTACATCTTGAATAATATGGAAGAAATTCAACCATATATCGATGAACACAGAAAGTGTTTGAAGAATATGAATCCAAGGAAGAATGACATGCAGATAGCTAATGAGCAAAAAGAAGACATTCATACAGTGGTTCGAAAAGAAGGTTTTGCACGAGACCAGTGTGTCGGATACAATCGAGTGGCTTGCCTGGGGGCCTTCTTTCACAGTCATAACTTGGAGTGGTTATGAGATAAACGGGTATTCTTTCTACACAAAAGACCAAGATGACAGAAGTTCTGTGCAAAATAGTGGGGTGATGGTTGAAGCTGAATCCATGCACTTTTCGAGTTCGAAAGACAAAAACCTGGTATTAGCATCAATGGCCTATTATGGAGTTATTGAAGAAATATGGGAGATGAGCTATAACACCATCAAAGTTGCTTTATTCAAATGTAAGTGGGTTAGTAATAATGTTGTTGTAATAGATCCTAAATTTGAATTTGTCTTCGTTGATCTTCAAAGACTTGGTCATAAAGATGAGCCATTCATTCTAGCAAGCCAGGCGAAACAAGTGTTTTATGTTACAGACCCTGCAAATACAAAAATGTCCATTGTACTTCAAAGTAAAAAAACAACAGTATGGTGAAGAATCTTTAAACCTTGACGATACACTCCCTTTCACAACAAATCCACCTACAACACATGAAGTGGAAGTGGTAGATGATGAAGAATATGCTGTAAGAAATGATCATTGTGAAGGAATATGGGAAACCATATAAAGTAAGATCTTCTATGAAATATTGAACATCTTAAATTCTGAAAAAGTATCATGTTATTTTTGTAGTGGTTTAACATGTTAATATTTTCTTTATTAATTTGTTTATTATTTAATAACCTATCTAACATTGATTTATCTTTGTTGAACAGAAATATGTCTAGTTCGTCTAACTCATCCGAGTCAGCGGATGATAGAGTTGATGAACCCGTTGTTAGATGGGGTAGAGGTAGCACCAAGATGGGTGCGCTACTCGCACATTGTGGCATTCAAAAGAAGAGGCTGCACGTTGAGTTGGATGCCCATAAGAATCTAGTTGGTCCAGAGGAAGATAACTTCATCAGCTATCTAGGCTATTTGACTCGAAGCAAAGTTAGCATTGCAATCCCTCATTAGAAGTTGGTGCCTACGAAAACAAAGGAGCTGATTTGGGCACAAAATTTGGTATCTCAGTTTCGTTATATCTGCATTTGTATCTTTAGTCTTATTACTTGAAATGTAATTAACTTCTCTTTTACCTTGCAGCAAACAATGATGTCCCTAACACTCCGGAGATGAACAAGCATTGGATGAGCTTAGTTCAACTACGTTGGAAGAATTTTAAGAACAAGCTCACTAAAAAGTATATTCGAGGGCCAATGGGGGACAAGGATCCATGTGCGACATATGATTACATTTCTCTAGAGGATTGGAGGGCGTTTGTGGCGTCCCGGCAAAATATTGAATTTCTTGTACAATCTCTTTCATATCTTATCTTTTATTTGTTTGAATCTACTTGACATCGTGACTCAGTTTTATTTGTTTTCGTGTCATAGGAAAAAGCTCAAGCCAATAAAGAGAAGCAAGCGGCAAATAAGTATCCGCATACCCTATCTAGAGGTGGATATAGAAAGCTGGAACGGAGGATGATGAAGGAAGCGTTAAAGAGAATGAAGGAAGCCACCCAATCCAATCTGTCCATTGTTATTTAGGACCCTGAACCTCCTCCTCATTACGCAAAATGGAAAGCAGCGAGAATGAAGGGGGGAAAATACGTAAATGAAGATGTTGCTAAGGTTGCCTCAAAGATTGTAAGTAGTTTAATTAGAAGTATTAAATAGCTTCAGTTGTTTCATATTATAAGAACTTAGTTTTCTTATTTATGAAAAATATTATGATACAGGATGCACTTGAGCAGCAGAGCAGCCAAGGTTCATTCGCGTCGGGTACACAGATAGACATTTTGTCAACCGCGATTGGGAAGCCTGATTACCTTGATCAGGTTCGAGAGGAGACAAGGGGATTTACTGTCAAGAAATATTTTGGACGGCGTTCACGTTGTTCGCATGACGATGACAACCCTAGTCCTTAGCTTGCAGCAAAAATTCGAGCGTCCCTCTTTGATGAGATCATAGAACAAGTACGGGGGGAGGTGCGATCTATGATACAAGAGAAGGAGAATACGGAACATACAGCCCACAAATCCCTAGCCTTCTTCCCCAGCAGCAAAGAAAGTTTTCACCCTCCAGATGTTGATGATGTTGGCGAACCTTCGCATACTCTAGATGTTGATATTGGTAAACCTTCTCACACTCTAGATGTTGATGTTGGTGAACCCTCTCACACTCCACAGGGAGGACATCCTTGCACTCTATATTTGGATGCCCCACACTAGCATATTGTTGTCGATGCCCTTGTTTACTCAAAACAAGTCACCCACCATAATAGGCAAATTCCACAAGACCAACGTAGGGTTACTGTGACTAGTGTGCAAGAGGGGGAAGAGGAGACAATCATCCCGATTTATGATGAGGAGGTTCCCACGTTAGGGGAGGCCATAACATCGTTCATCCTTTGGCCGAATCATCTAATTTAGATGGCGATGACACATCTAATGGTACAAAATAACTTACTGATTGATGATGAGGAGGTTCTTGATTGATTTTCATTGCTAACCCACTAATAATCTATTTTTTTATGTTTTTATAGATTGAACAAGCTTCAATCAGATTTCCCTACTTGGCACAACTGCGAGAGCTATATAGGGACATCGGATTTATACCCTTGGAGATGCGTTTGGGCATTATGGGAGCAGAAAAAACATATCCTATAACAATTGACAAGAAAGATCTACGAGAGTTTATGGATATGGATGATTTAGATATAGGATTTCTTCAAGTTGCAATCATGTAAGTCTTTTCTCCCCTTTACTTATTGCATTGATCCTTTTGTTTTATATATTCAACAACATTTATAATGTTATTTTGATCATAGTGTCTGCCACAACACATGCGTCCAGCAAGGGCGAAGGGGTTCATATGGATTTTTGTGTCCTACAAACACGAGGAATTCCTTGGACAATAACATAGTCAGAAGGAGGCTTTATGTTGGTTGTACAATGGGAGAGTTGGGCGGAGATAAGCCTTGTTATCTAGTGCCAACACTTGAAAAGTACGTATTTTAGTTTTGTCTATATGAGATTTTTAAGAATAAATTGCTTTCTTGTCTTAATTTAATATATATATATATATATATATATATATATATATATATATATATATATATATGTTGTAGCAACCATTGGACCCTACGTGTTGTTTGTCCCAAAAGCAACATATGTTATTAGTTCAATTCCTTAGGTGGCAAGCCAAACGTAGAAATCAAAACCATGTTTGCCAGGTAAGTTAATTTTTGTCTAAATCATCGATTCTTATTTTACTGAATTGGTTTCATGTATGTTGCTTTCCATTTTAATGATAGTGGTCTCAAGACGTTTAGAGAGCTTGTTGGAGTTCAAGAGCAGGGTGGACCAAAGTGGTATCATCTTAAGGTAAGTAGTGTCAATTCAAGTTATTTCATTGACATAGTAATTTTCAATGTGCCTTTATTCGTTTTAACAATTTGTTTTTTAGTTAGTGTCCTTGACAACCAAGGAGCTCGGAGTGCGGATATTACATTATCAATTTTATGCACTCCATTGTTTCTAGCGGACGTGTTTCAAGTTTTCAACACGTACGTTATCGCTCCGTGATTCTCAAATGATGATATTTTTGTTGTTGTACTTGAGTTGTTAGTTAATTATTGTATTCACTTCATTGATTTATCTTATATACCTTGATTTCCAATTTATAGTTTTTTGATACTCTGGATCCATACTCGGAGGAAGACATCGATACGATTCGAGACATTTTGGTTGAACATCTTCTTCAACACATAGGCTGAGAGGGTATGGTTTATATGATGTTGTCATGTGAAGTCTAATGTATTGTATGTGAGCACTTTGTTGTGGACTCTTTTAGAATTGGAGCTCCTTTATAATGAGCATTTGAATTGTATGTGAGCACTTTGTTGTTGGAGCTCTTTTAGAATTGTTCATACAATTACATAGTTTGATATGTAAGGTGTAGATTAAGAAAATCAAAATTATTACAATCTGTGTTTTCTTTGCTGGAAGTTGTTTGTAAACTCAAAAGATGTATGCCTGCTTTGATTTGAAAGGCCATAGATATGCTTGGAAAATTTTAATATGCATGTAAGCAATATTAAAAAAAATATAACTATAAGGCGTCCTAAAAAAGTTTTAGGGTGTAAAATATCGTTTTTTTTTTTTTGCGTCCTAAATCATTTTTAAGATGCCTTAATGGATATTTGGCGTCATGAATGCTTTACAGGATGCCTTAATTTACCCTAAGCGCACTAATAGAAAAGAGCCCTTATATGTACTCAGAAGGCCTTATAAGGCGTCCTAAATTTACATTCAAGACGTCTTATAAGGCATCCTTAGTACATATAAGGGCGCCTTATAAGCCGCCCTGCATGGTAATTCAGAACGCCTTATAAGGCGTCTTGAATTACCATTCAGGGCGCCTTTTATAGGGCGTCATAAATAATTTTCAGAACGCCAAAATTTAATTTTTCTACTGCCCATTGACAGATGACCTTCTAATTTAAGGCATTAATTGTGTCTTATTTATTTTTTTTTTTTGTGGTAGTATGTATATTGAAATTATTTCACCGGGAAATGAAGGTTATTTGATCTAATTTAGGTTTAATAAGAATATCAAACTATATTATATTATTTCAGTGGCAAATTAAGGTTATTTGATTAAAGTTGTATAGTTTATGTATAAGCCGCTCTTATTTGTCCGGTTTGCTTTTAATTACCACATTTAAAGTTAGAATTCGGAATTGAGATTTTTGTTTAATTCTCGTTGATTGTCTTTTTTGGATTTTAATAATGGGCGTCTTGAGGCCAAGATTCTTATGGAATTCCCTTATTATAAGTTGCCATTCATTTAGTCATAGAATGTGAATTTAAAAGTATTATATCTTCTTGTGGGTGAGTTATGGGTTGAGGGCCTAGAATGGAGCTCCCTTGAATTGTGATGCTTGTTATAGGTACATGATCATTATGTCAAAAATTTGAATCAGAGTAACATCACGTTGATGAATAAGAAAAGTCTTATAAATCCACATTTTGGTTTTAGCTGAGAGAATATAAGGTAGTGTGCCACATTTTTTGTACATTGTAAATAATATAGGGTAGTGTGTCACATTTTTTATATTAGAGATTAGAGTAGAGAATATAAGTTAGGGTATTAAAAAAGTAAAATAAAAAAATACCTAGTAATAACTGCCGGTGTTCCACAAATGGCAAAATAAATAAAGTTGAGTTTCTCTCATCATTCCTTATCATCTTTAAATTATGTCCGTCCAATTAATATAATAATAATTTAATTTTTCTCTTATTTTTCCAATCGATAGCCTAGATTGCTGATAATGGAAGAAGAGAAAAAAAGACTGAGAAAAGAATCTCCTTCCAAATAAGCAGCAGCTTTCACTTTTGGCAGATATACCCCCCAGCAAAATTTAGACTTCTCTCCAAAAGAGACTTATAAATTGGGCCACTATAAACGCCCAGACATCACTCAATAAAATCACGAGATTAGCATTCAATTCTAAAACTAGCAGACCCGCCACCTAGAGGAATCCTGCAGCGACAAAATTCAGCTAGTAATATTAGAAGATTAATGTTAGGACTTGGATTTAAGAACAAAATTAGACTTAAATATCTAAAATAAGAACAAAATTTTAGTTTAGAAGAGACTAAAATAAGCGAAAATATCTAAAACCATAATATGCAATTCTTGATAGAAAAGAGAGACAAGTTTTCCCGAATAATATTTCATTCATGCTATAACACACATAGACTTAATTAAGATTAAGTAATAACTGAAAATAAAACAGACAGTAACAATGACTCATAACTGGGCAATTAAAATAATACAAACACACACCCAAGGTGGTTGTTAAAAACGAGTTTTTACGTACAAATGGAAGGAGAATGACAAATCATAAAACGTAAAATCGTAATACAAAACGTAGTTTTTATCTGTATATATAAATAAAAAAAATTAAAAAAAGTAAAGCACATGTTATCTTCCATATAGATCAATGCAATATCAATCAAAATATTCAACATTTTTATCAAATATCATTCAAACAACTTATTTATACAGATGCCTTCTCTCCTATTCGCCATTCCCAACTTATTTATCCTCACAAAAAAAAATCTATATATGAGCTTGGACATTCTAGATACAGAAAGAAGCATTGAACTTAATGCCTAGAAATGTCAAATTACTCATTCCATCAAGGGCTCTTCTTACATTTCGTGCAGAAAATTAAAAAAGAAAAGAAATTTCATCGGTATGCGAAGAATCTACAAAGAAGACAACAAACAGATAAATTTGAGCGAAACATAAGCAATTTATTTGGTTTCGGCGAAGCTCGACAGGGTGGAAAGCTCAGTTTTTTCTTTTATGTAGAAGTAGTATGTCATATCTTTTGTATTAGAGTAGAGTCCTTTTATCATAGGCATGATTAGTGTGTCACATTTTTGGTATTAGAGTAGAGAATATAAGCTAGAGTATTACAAAAGTAAAGTTAAAAAAAATAATAATAATAATTGGTAATAATCACCGGTGTTCCATCATCGGCAAAACGAACAACAACATTCACTTTGGCAAACTTTTATAAGAAATTCTCAAGTACTACAAACTAACAGGCTGGACCAAAACGCATGGAGACGTTATATATTTTGGAGGAGACCTAATACTAGCTACTTTGCGATATCCTAAAATTTGGCGGCCGAGTCCAGGTGCACCCGAATTCACCAAAATGACCTCATACCCAAGGGTATTGAGCTCTAAGCTGCAAAAACCGACAAAATTTCAATTAATGAAGAAAAAAATGAAATAATGATGTTGGTCAAAATGAACATAAGGTAGTGTGTCACGTTTTTCGAATCAGAGTAGAGAATATATTGGGGTGATGGTGCATGTGAAAATTGTGACGAAATTGTATTGGGGTGATGTGAAAGAGAAAATTCTGGATGTGATTGAAGATTTGAAGCTGGACTCTTTGGTTATTGGAAGCAGACGTCTGAACACAATACAAAGGTCAGAAATTTTCCGATCCCCTGTTTTTACCTCCTGATAACGTTACAATTTAATCCATTATGTTTGATTATGTACAGATGTTACTAAAATTTGCTGACAAGCTTTTGGTCAAATGTATATTTATCTTAATTTTTGTTATTTGAGAGAACAGTACCATACTGTGAAGAGTGAGCAACTTCGTAGTGAGACATGCATATTACCTTGTGACTATGCTCGATTTTTTTTTTTTTAATAAAATCCCATGGGTTATAAATAAGAAGTAGGTGCTCCTTTGCCACGATCGGTCGTGTTGGTTTGCCAATGGGTGTATTTCGCCAACGGGTGTTTATCTGGTCATTTCATCATCTATAAATAGACGTATGTGTAACAGAAAAAACTAACTTGTTTTTCTAACACTATGCTTTCATACATATAGTTTAATGCATTCTATCACAAGTCTTTTATTGTACGATTCTAAAAGCACGTGGTTGTGTTCGTTCGGGCTCCTGACTAATAATGCCATTATTCTGGAGACATAATATGTTCTATCCTAAAAAACAAATTGTTCATGATCTTTGGACATGCGTATAGAGGGAATAAATTGTTTTAAGGAGACAATGTACACTGGGTTCAGATTTCATCACTTTCATTATCATTATTTTCGACAGTCGTGTGAGTTTTTACTACTTTCTTATATTGTACAGACTTCATGTATGTTTATAAATTATGCCATATTGGTTACATAGATTCTTATCCTAATGAAATTTCCCTTAAAAGTATTTTCACCAACAATCTTAAGACAATTTGTCATTAAATGTGTGTTTAGTATTGTAATGGATTCTTGATTTTGAATATTTAGAGTTTCTAAAATTATGAATTACTATGATTTCATATAATCATGGGTCCACATATATATTTTGCTTCTATTTTTGGGCGAATACCTGTTGTATGTGTGCTGTTCAAAATCTTGGTTTTCGAGGAGCATGACTGCATTTGCTATATATAACGGTTTATGGATATGTCAATATTTTTTTTTTGAACTTTGCTTGGCCTTATGTGGTTTCAAATGATTCTACCTAGTTGAGTTTTTATTTCTGATCTTATATGTATGAATCTGGAAATTGAGATGCCTCTATACATAAATGACTTAAGTATGAGAAATAGGCAAAGTTTGGTCATAGTCGATTTCAACGGTGGATCTTGTCATTTGAATTAGTTTCTGCCATATGAATACATGAGTTCGAAACTGTATCAGTTTTTCTATGTTGATGACAATTTAGAACCAGCAAAACTAGTAGAAAAGAAAGATAGGGATTGCCCAAATGGTGTGGATTGAAGCCTTTGAGATTGGATTCTATGAACTCTGAAATTTAGGCTACATAGACCGTAAAATTACGCAGAGAACAAAAAAATGATGATTACATACCCATATATTATTGAGAAACAGAATGGAAGCCAAATATGAACAATATCATATTTGGCTGTCTTTCATTTTGACATTGGATCATGGAAAAACTATACTTTTAGGCCACAAAATAGGTGTGAGTGCGTAGATCTCGAAAAAAAAACGAAGACATAGACACTAAAAATGTGAAAAACCAACGTCGGAAATGTCAGTTATAGAGGAAAGAAGAGTCGGGTCCTTCATGGATCCGGAAGGGTATGGTGCGACCTAGCTGAAGGTTGAAAGGGTGACACGTCGTTTTAGTTTAAATAATGTTTTTATACCCTCTAAGACAAATTTGTTTTAGTGTATATATATATTAAAAAAAAAATAAAAGAAGCAAAGTTAGCACATGGCTCAACTAGCAAAATGTCAGTCTAGGGTGCGTCACACCCATATGTCATGGGTTCGAAACCCTTGGGCGCATTTTATCCAGCACATTTTTAAAAAAAAAAAAAAAATTAAAGAAGCACATCAAATCGGCATTACCGAGCTACTGGCGCCTCATTGATTAAAGTCGAGACAAATTTGATTAAAAAAACATTTAGTGTGGGGCTCATATGTTGGGATTTTCCTTTGTGAAATTAATTAAGAAAATGGGAGAACAAGGGATGTTCTGGGCTTAACAAAATTTGGGCCAAAGTTCATTATAAAAAAAAAAACTGTTTGGGCCGGATAGTTTTTTGGGCCATACATTTGTTGGGCTTTTTTCTGTGTGCTTTTTTTAAAAAAAATTCTGGGCCAAATATAAATTATTTTTGGGCTGAATTTAGGTTGTAATTTTCAGTCATTTTGTTACCTATCATTGATGGCTTAGAAAAGGAAGAAATTATTTTTTTGCTAAAGCCTCATTTAATTATTAAATGATGTTTCTTTGCAACTACAGAATAAACACAAGTTTATTATATCTAAGGCATGGGTACCTTGAAAAAAAAAATATTTTGGTAGAAGAAAATATATTGAAAACTATGAGATTCCCTTGCACTATGATTTATTCAATGAAGGCTTTGTTATTTGCTTTTTGAAAGCAAATTCTGTGAATGATCAAATATGTTGTGTAACAAGCATATGGCAATGATGATATGAAAATTTAATCATTTATCTAGTGTAGAGATAAATGTGCTTTAATTTATCATAGTATTATTATTTTCTTGGTATAAGCACATATGATATCTGACATATTGGTAGTTGAATCAGATAAAGTTAATTCATAATATTAGTGTTTAAGAAAGTTATTTAAAGGCTAAGCCTTGATTTAGTGGTTATTTAATTAGTCACCGTCCACTAGTACATAAAAAAGGCTTTAAGACCACCTCGTTTAGACCGGAATATTGAGGCCCCAGTCTAAAAAGTACAACCGGTTGCAATTTCGTAAATATAAAGAAATTTTTAAACCGGATTGTAAAGAATTAGGTCTAAAAAGTATGACCGGTGGCAATTCCGTAAATATATAAAGAACTTTTTAGACCAGATTATAGAGGATCAGGTCTAAAAAGTACAACTGGTAGCAGTTACCTAAATATATAAAGAACTTTTTAAACCGAACTTATAAAACATGAGGTCTTAAAAGTCTTACTTGTAAGACATAATAGTTTAAAAGTCTGGTTCAAAAAGTATAACCGGTGGTAGTTTTGTAAATATAAGAAAAGTCTTACTTTTAAGATCGGATGTTTAAAAAGTCTAGTCTTAAAAGTAGACTTTTAAAACCAGACGTTTAAAAAGTCCGCTCTTAAAAGTAGACTTTTAAGATTGGACTTTTTAAACATCCGGTCTTAAAAATTGAAAAGATGAATCTTCTATTTTCCTGCGCGCAAAAATTGAATAAAAAGTATACTTTTAAGACCGGACTTTTTAAACATTCGGTCTTAAAAATTGAAAAGATGAATCTTCTATTTTCCTGCGCGCAAAAATTGAATAAAAAGTCTACTTTTAATACCGGACTTTTTAAATATCCAGTCTTAAAAGTTGAAAAGATGAATCTTCTATTTTCCCGCATGCAAAAATTGAATAGAAAGTCTACTTTTAAGACCGAACTTTTTAAACATCCGGTCTTAAAAGTAGAAAAGATAAATCTTCTATTTTCCCACGCGCGAAAATTGAATAGAAAGTCTACTTTTAAGATCGGACTTTTTAAATATCCAGTTTTAAAAGTTGAAAAGATGAATCTTCTATTTTCCCGCGCGCAAAAATTGAATAAAAAGTCTACTTTTAAGATCGGACTTTTTAAACATCCGGTCTTAAAAGTTGAAAAGATGAATCTTCTATTTTCCCGCCCGCGAAAATTGAATAAAAAGTCGACTTTTAAGATCGGACTTTTTAAACATCCGGTCTTAAAAGTCGAAAAGATGAATCTTCTATTTTCCCGCTCGTGAAAATTGAATAAAAAGTCTACTTTTAAGACCAGACTTTTTAAACATCCGGTCTTAAAAGTCGAAAAGATAAATCTTCTATTTTCCCGCGCACAAAAATTGAATAAAAGTCTACATTTAAGACTGGACTTTTTAAACATCCGGTCTTAAAAGGCGAAAAGATGAATTTTCTATTTTCCCGCATGCAAAAATTAAATTTCTCTCTTTAAACTTGCGTTCGACCTTGTAAATCTTGCTTCACACTCTCTTCAACCTCATCTCACCTTATCTCAAGGACGTCACTCACAAATTTTCTAATGCCGCGAAAATTGCTCTCGCCTCCTTTGGTCTCATCATGGTCTCTTGTTTTGGTTATAGCTTCTCCAGATTCACAATTTTTACTTTGTCTTCTTCGATCTATTTTATTTTTGCTTCATTTTTGCTCTTACGAGTTGGAAAATTTGTAGACCAGAATTTAATGAATTGAAGCTAGTTCGGGATGATGGATGGGTTATCTTTGGGATGCTTGCTGGAGGGTCTAGAATCACTCCAATGTTCCAAGTATGTCTTTGTTTAAGGCACATAAAGTTTGTTTATTTCTCATTGATAGTAATCTGCATATTTATATATGTTTGTTTAGTTACGATGTCTACAAATTGTGTTATTTCGATTTTGATTTTATCATGCGTAGCTTTTTCTACAAGTGTAGTCTCACTTTCCTTCGTCTTTTGTCTTCTATCTCATACGTGAGGATACTCATTCTATTATATTCAAAGTCTTAGAAATAAATCTGGACTTCTTGCTGTTAAAGAATCTATATATATTTAATTAACTAAGTCTAGGCCTTCACGTGCTCTTTTAACAAGCATCTTCTAATCGGTAAGAAAGCAGTAACATATTGTTCATTAGTTCCTTTAGTCTATCTCTAGTACACTTCTAAATATTTTGAATCGATCTTAACTAGATTCACAATATGGTTTTGTTTCACAGTTTTAGGTTGTGAGAATCCTTAAATTTCAATATTATTTGTTATGGCTTCAAAACGCATTAACAAGGAATTGAGAGACCTACAGAAGGATCCTCCTCCTCCTCCTCCTCCTCCTTCTTCTTCTCCTTCTTCTTCTCCTTCTCCTCCTTCTCCTTCTCCTTCTCCTTCTCCTCCTCCTCCTCCTTCTCCTTCTTCTTCTCCTTCTTCTCCTCCTCCTTCTTCTTCTCCTCCTCCTTCTTCTTCCTCTTCCTCTTCGTCTCCTTCTTCCTCCTCCTCCTCCTCCTCCTCTTCTCCTTCTTCTTCTTCTTCTCCTTCTTCTACTTCTTCTTCTTCTCCTTCTCCTTCTCCTTCTCCTCCTTCTTCTTCTTCTCCTCCTCCTCCTTCTTCTCCTTCTCCTTCTCCTCCTTTTCCTTCTCCTTCTCCTCCTTCTCCTTCTTCTTCTTCTTCTTCTTCTCCTCCTCCTTCTTCATCTCCTTCTTCTCCTTCTCCTCCTCCTCCTCCTCCTCCTCCTCTACTTCTTCTGCTTCTCCTTCTCCTCCTTCTCCTTCTTCTTCTTCTTCTTCTTCTCCTCCTCCTTCTTCATCTCCTTCTTCTCCTTCTCCTCCTCCTCCTCCTCCTCTACTTCTTCTACTTCTCCTTCTCCTTCTTCTTCTCCTCCTTCTCCTTCTTCTTCTCCTCCTTCTCCTTCTCCTTCTTCTTCTCCTTCTCCTTCTCCTTCTCCCTTCTCCTTCTTCTTCTCCTTCTGCTTCTGCTGCTCCTTCTCCTTCTTCTCCTTCTTCTTCTTTGTGATCGAAAGGGACTTTTAAGACCGGATGTGTTTTTGCATTCGGTCTTAAAAGTCCCTTCTTCTTCTTCTTTTTTATTTTTTATTTTTTTTTTGAGATAGAATGAGACTTTTAAGACCAGATATTTTAAAAGTCCGGTCTTAAAAGTAAGACTTTTAAGACCTCATATTTTAAAGGTCCGGTCTTAAAAGTATTTTTAAAACCGATTGTGCATCCAGTCTTAGAAGTAACAGACATTTAAGACCACCTGAAACGAGATCAGTCGTGGATTTGGTCTTACGGGGCCTCTTTCGTATGGTCTTAAAAGCCTTTTTTATACGCATGGTTGCAATATCACGGAGAGACTTCCACTTGATTTGCATTTACCTAACCAATTGATATGATGAACAGAGTTGGTTTCATGTATTGGTAGAAATGTAATTATAGTCTTAAAATATTTTGTAACAACCCAATTTTCAAAAGCGGAATATTTTTTTTCCTATCAAAATCATTTCAAATCATCAGAGTAGAGCATTTTAGCGGAAGAGTAACTGAAATGTATATATTCAAAGTGCCAACCATAGTGTATTTGGCTGGTTACAACAGTGTTACAGTAACTGAGTATTTCAAAAGTGATGTACAACAACAAAAGGAAGGCTTTCGTCGGAACAACAAAAAGGAAGTATTCAACCGGGTCTTCTATGTGGGCTGCTTGCCGCTATCCACGGACCTTGGTCCTCCTGACCCTGAAGCTATATGGAGAGCTGAGATCCAGCGCACCGGACCTCAAGTAACGGTTAACCTCATGTTTACATACACAATATACGGACGACATATACCACAACATCAATAGCATATACAAACGATCTATCACAACCAATGCATATGTATCGCTTCCAGCATACAGACATATCACTCCCAGCATACAGACATATCGCTCCCAGCATATGGACATATCGCTCCCAGCATTACAGATACCCTCTAACCTTTATATGCACTCCACAGTATAAACACTCTATACATACAACGCACATACCACATATATGTATATCATAAACATCAGAGTTAGTGTTATAATACGCGAACGTACCTTTATTGACGAGAATTTAGTACATTGACGAAAAATTGTACTTTTGACGAAAAACAGCGGAATGACAGCGAAATGACAGCGGAACAAGATTACTGATATCCTATAATGATAATATCACATTTATCAATATTTGATATCATAACAGGCATTTTAGGTACAAATTACCATTTTGCCCCTACCCTTACCAATCGGTGGAATTTCGCCAGAGCTTCGCCACTTTAACTCTATTTCTCCAAGATTTTAGCATATCTCTTCTTCCAACATATTTATGAAATAAATATCATATTTGTCCCTAAAACATGATATCTAGATCATACTTGAAAAACTAAAGATCTATTTAACATTCCTACTATAACTACCAAAAGAACTTAAGACTAAAGACTAGGGACCAAAGAACTTACCTGACACTTTGTTATTTCCATAGACTCCTCCTTCTCTCTAAAATCTCTCTCTAGAAAGCTCTAGGATTTGTGAAGAATGAAGAGAAAGGTGAAGGCTATTTATAGAAAAAGTGGATGGCATTTTGGTAGTTCCTTTGAACTTCGTCTGATTAGTTTCTGACCGTTGGATCGCACTTCTTTAAGGTGGCATGATCCTGGCCTTACACCTAGCATTTTGCCTTCAAAGTCAACAAAATGATGTCATCCTTAGTCACCAAGGTGATGTCACACACTTGCTTAAGAAGTTTTCTACCGATAAAGTCCTTGTTCGGTGTTCTAATCGCGTAATCTTGAAAAATCCCAAAATTCCGGGAGCAAGGTCCTGAAGATCTTTTCTTTCCCTTTCAAGATACTTGGGCTATCTAAATTTTTGATCTCATTAAGGACATTCCGTTGCCTGCCGAACATTTTCGGACAACCGCTGTCGGTTACGGAAATAATGTCAGACAGCGTCAACTTCTGGATAAAAATCCACTGATTAATAATATACTCTGGTTTTTACCAACTTATCCTCGGATTCCAGTTTATGAATTATTTTCCATCGGTTCTCATTTCTACTATCTGTTCTAATTCCACAAAATATCTTCTTGGTCTTATCTCCTGATCACTTCATCGGTTACATAAATGACTTCGGAGACAGCCTACTTTGAGATAAAAATTCACTTGTCTATAATATACTCTGACTCTAGAAACCTAGTTCATGGTTTTGTAGGTAGAATTTTATTTCTATCCATTCTCGTTCTATTTGCTGCCTTGAGTTTTAAATATGTAAACTAGATTTTTCATCTCTCCTCTTGATTGTTTCACTACACACACACATGCACAACACTTAGACACACACACACTCACAACACACACATGTATATTATATATATTTACTTTTTTATATACTATTTTAATTAATCACATTATTCTCTTAATTCATGCTTTAGATAACTAGCCAGTAATTACATAATTAATCATTTACTAATTGTTGATAATTTTCTTAATTAGTAATAATTATTATCTCACAACTATTTTACTGACATTGGTAATTTATGCACCATGCATAATATTAAAAATCATGGGGTCCAATATGGTCCCCTAATACTTTTTTGATTTCTCTCCTTTAATTTTTCCAAGGTAATAATTTAATAAATTACCTAAATTAGAGACAACATACTTTCTAATTTTTAATAAATATTTAGTTGCCTCTTAGGATTTTATCATAATTTTATCAGGGTATTTTATAACCCATAAATATTTCAGGGACCTATTTGCAAATTATCTAATGTTTTAGGGACTTTTTTACACATTATTTATTCTTAGGAGAAATTGTCTTAATAATAAGATAAACTCAATACAAGGTGTTTGAGACATCATATTCACCTATTTTCAATAGGTATATTTATCAATATAATATTCCAGATAAATAATTATCCGGGTATTACATATTTTCTAGTTGGGGTATGCATTACTACCTAGTTATGTGAAATCTTTATAACATCATTATAGTTGGATAATTGCTGTAGATTCTATTATGTGTATCTATTTAATAGTAAAGATGAAGCCATTATTGCTTTTAGACATTAAAAAATTGAAGTTGAAAATCAACTTGATAAGAAAATTAAGTAGTAAGGAGCGGTTGTGGGGGAGAATATGATGGTCTCTTCAAGGAATATAGAATCTGGTATTATACACCAGACGCCTACTCTTTACGCTCCACTATCAAATGGGATTACAAGGAGGAAAAATTAGACATTAAAAAAAATGATGAATGCAATGTTGATTATGTCCGGTTTACCATAAAATTTATGAGGGGAAACCATTTTAATGACTAGCTTTCTAGTTAATAGAGTCCCTTACAAAATGATACAAGAGTGATGTTTTATAGTTATTTAATCAAATACCCTTCACTAGTTCACTTCTAGCATCTACATTATGTTATCCCACAAGAAACAAGTAATTAAACTTACATACATGCATGCATGTATGTATGGGTTTGGGTTCTCATAATCATTTATCTCTTTTTTTCTGTAGAATCTCATCTCTACCCTCATGTTAAAAAAATAGATATTTTAGATTTCGAATTTTATAAAATATTATTTTAAACGTAAATAAATAAATTTAAACTGCTAAAATCTTATTTACACAATTCATAATTACAAATACCAAAAAAAAATAATAATAATATTTTCAGAAAATATTAAATCTGAACCATTTATTTTTTAATTTAAGGGTGGAGATAAGATTTTGGAAAGAAAATGAGGAAAAAATTATGAGATTATCATCTTCAATATATGTACTAATATATAAGCATTCACAATTATAGAATTGAAATCCCACTCAGTCGCTTTACTTGTATGTATGCAGCTACTCTATACAATCCTATTAGATAGCTCATAACAATAATGAAATGGCGAATGGAATTGATTAATTTTAAGTAAGTATAATTTCTAAGTATAATTATATATGAGTAAAAGCTTTCATAAATAGATCATAACTAAAACATAATTTTTGATTAAAGATAAATTTTGACATGAAAAGGGGCGTCATCATTATTTTAAGGAAACACTAATGTCTTGATGGTAATAATTATTTTTAAAATCGATCCGATGAGTCCCAGATTTTCATTTTAAATTTCGACCGGCCGAAGATGCTCCCAAAAAAAAAAAGATGAGGGATGAGCGGTTAATGAGCTAAAAGACAAAAATCCGCGGATCGTCCCGATGCGTCTATTATGTTTATTCATTGTCCTAATTATAAGATAATATTTGAGAGTTGTATTTGGAATTGTGTTTGGTCTTAATTATTGAACAAAGTTCTATTTTTATCAAATTCTTCCTAAAATACCTCTATTAATACTTTTTAAATAATAATTAAACACAATAATAATTTATTAATGCACACATATATATTCTATAAAGTAAGTAATGCTTGCGATTCATTAATGCCATATACACCTCAATTATATTGTTTCATCAATTAATTTAATAACACACTTATATATAATCTATTAAGTGAGATATTCTACTTTTTTTTAAAAAAATAAAATAATTTTAAGATTTCTTTAAAAATATTTTCCAAAAATAGCCTAATAAAATATTAATTTCATTATACTTTTCCATGGCTAAAAAGAAAAAAACCTTGCATTTGTATAAGTATTAATGCAGAAAAAATCTCATTTGCAACCAAGCACGTAGATGACGGCAATAGCGAGGTAACAAGGGAATCTGCTGTTATCGTGGATCTTGATCCTAACGTTGGATACTTGGATCCATTAAAAGTGCATGGGGCCCTCCTGGATTGGATGTCAACAGTCCATGGAATTAAATTTAAATAAGGACATTTTAGGAAAATGAATAAAATTAACAAATTCAACTCATATCCTTAATCTCTCTACAATCTAGTAAATTTGTCACATAATTAGAACCGGATGGAATATTATTTGGTGTGGGCCTCAAAGGTGTTTACAGGTCCCAGGTGAGCACGTAGGATCATCGATTCAAGGTATTAAGACCAAATCCAGATCACTTGATTAGACCATTAAACTAGTCTTTGTGTTTTATTCTCTTAAGACATTTGGACAGGTTGATCGTGTTCACAAAAATGCAGTCAACCCGCCAAATTTGTGTGTGTACTTTATACATGTTTGTCGGATTACATGTGTATATACTTACTTTTTTAGGATTATGTATGAATATTTTTATTCATTTTAATTGAAATATATCATTTTAAGCATTATTGAGTTGATTTTTGCTGAGAGCAACAATGTTACACAGTAAGATGAGAATGTTGAGATGAATGTATGGTCATATAAGATGAAATTCCTAATACTTATATGTGTGAGACATTTATTGAAGAGAAAATGGTAACATATCATTTGAGGTGGTTTGCACTCTTTCAAAGAAGACCATTGGATACACTAGCAAATAGGGTCACTCAAGTAGTATGAAATCATTTGAAGAGAAGTAGAAGAAAACTAAGGGCCCGTTTGAGTTTGAGTATAGCTTTTGGAGAATAGTTTTGAGAATTTAAAAGTTAAAAATAACTTTTAAAAAATAGCTTTTAGGATTTACAAGGTAAACATGATTTTTGAAAAATAGCTTTTGGAGAAAGATTTTGGAGAAAAATAATAGTGTTTGGATAACTTCAAATCTAAGTTTTGACAAAAGTTTGTCAAACACCCCAAAATTATCTATAAACTATTATACATTAAAACCTAAGTTTTAGCAAAAGTTTGCCAAATACTCCTATATTTTGCAAAAGCTATTATGTATCAAAACCTAAGTTTTGTCATAAACTTACCAAACACTCCTATTTTTTCCAAAAATTATTCTGCATCAAAACCTAGGTTTTGGACTCTAAAACTTAGGTTTTGTGAAAAACTATTTTTTTTTAGCTTTTTCTCTCTCCCATGCCATCATCATTATTTTTTCAGTATCAATCAATATCCTTAAGAAATTTTTTAGTACATTTCAATATTCTAAAATATTTTTGCAAGATTAGTCATTATCCTGAAATATTTTTTAATATCTTAAATTTTTTGTTCAAGATCAAGAAGTATTCTTTCAATATCTTTTTAGTATCTGTTAGTACTATAAAATATTTTTTCAGGATTGTCAGTATCCTGAAATATATTTTCAAGATCATAAAAGAATTTTTTAAGACTATGAGAAATATTTTTTCAATACCAGTTAGTATCAAGTATCTTTTTAGTATCCGTCAGTACCCTAAAATATATTTTCAAAATCATTCATTATCCTGAAATATCTTTTTAATATCGTAAAATAATTTTTGAAGATCATGAAATATTTTAGGGTACTGACTTGTACTGAAAAAATACTTCATTATCTTAAAAATTTATTTTAAGACATTAAAAAATATTTCAAGGTAATGACTGATCTTAAAAAAATATTTTAGGGTAATAACGAGTACTAAAAAGATAATTAAGGATACTAAAAAATACTTTATGATCTTGAAATTTTATTTTACAATATTAAAAAAATATTTCAGGGTAATGACTGATCTGAAAAAAATATTTAGGGTGTTAAAAGGTACTAAAAAATATCTTAAGGATACTGACTGATATTGAAAAATACTATGATCACAAAGGAGAGAGAAAAAAATTGAAAAAAAATAGCTTTTCATAAAACCTAGGTTTTGGGATCCAAAATTAAGGTTTTGATGTAAAATAGCTTCTGAAAAAAAAAATAGAGGTGTTTAATAAGCTTATGATAAAACCTATGTTTTGATGCAGAATAATTTCTAAAAAATATAGGGGGTGTTTGATATATTTGTGACAAAACCTAGATTTTTTAGACATCCAAACAAGCTCAAAAACAAACACTTAACCAGGTTATGGTTATAGAGTGTGAGGACTGAAGCAAACACTTAACTAGGTTATACAGTGAGAAGTCTTTTGATTTATAATATATCTAAAGATGTGGGTTTTGCAAATTATATATAATGGGCCTTCTTATCTATATATAGCCAACTCTATCTAGTGAGATAACATTTTACTGTTGTAGTATTTAGCTGTTTTTGGCTCAACTATGGCCATGCAACTAATCTGTAAATTATTATTTGGACCAGATTAATAACTGATATGATTTTCCACACTTTGAAACGAGCATCAAATAATACAGAATAAGGTTAAAACCTCAATATTTACATTTGCGGATGAAAAAAATAGGTTAACTTAATATTAAGATCAAACAATTAAAACATACTAAAATACGGATTAAATTCTTTCAATGGCTTCACACTCTAATTCTTTTATTTTCAACTTGGTAATTAGTAGATGACACTTGTCTATTTATAAAAGAAAAAATAATAATAATATAACCCTTTGAGTTACTTCATATCAGGCACTTTTTTCTAAATCTAATTATTAAGTAAGCAACTAATCGACTAATCTAAATTAAAACTTTGAAATTACCATGCCTCCTCTCAAATATTTTTTCAAGAACTCTCATTTCTTATTGAATTCTTAGTGAATTAACCGCTTAACTTGTCAACTTGCTCTGTTATCAAATATTTATTTTGTATTTCCAATTTTTTTGTAAAAAAGACTTAATATATTTTATTATGAGAATAAATCCTACTACTTCTGGTCCTGAGGTTTCTGCGCCTGACAAAAAGAACCCGGGACATATCCCTCAAATAATTGGTCGGGTACTGGATGGATGTAGCTTTTCCCTAGAGAAGATGCCTTATATTTACAACGCTCTGGTAGTTAAGTTGTTCCTTTCATTTATAAAATATCTTACATTGGTGATGTAATCCCTTGCATCAATTCTTCCGCATCAAGATATTAACATTAAAAATCCTCATTATTTTCTTAAAAAAAGTACTGCTTGCTTTGTTGCCCGACTCATCTATACAATTCCCCACCCTTTCACTATATAATTAAGGAACTGATCATGATAGACTATCTCATGCACCATAAAACTCATAACTCCCATATCATATTCAAAGAGAGGAACAAGTACATCCATGGCTACAGACCAACAAGTGAAGCTCTTAGGATTCGCAGCAAGCCCAATTGTGGCGAGAGCTGAACTTGCTTTGAAACTCAAGGGAGTGCAATTTGAGTATATTCAAGAATCAATTACGAACAAAAGTATCTTCTTCTTAAGAGCAACCCTGTTCACAAGCAGCTCCCTGTTCTTCTTCACAACGACAAGCCCGTCTGTGAGTATCTTGTGATTGTTGAATACGTCGATGAGACTTGGACCGGCCACTGCAATACCCCAATTTTCATAATACATGTAAATATTAAATTTTGATAAATGACACCTATTACAATAGGTGAATTTGTGGTCTCAAAACTAGTAAAATAATTACCTTATCTTTTAAGGTGATTTCTCATGAAATTAGAGTAAATAAAGAGCTAAAAATCCCTAAGTGAATTTATGGGTCATAAAATACCCTGAGAATGTTATGATAAATCCTAAGAGGCAACAAAATATTTATTAAAATTGGAGAATATGTTGTCTCCAACTTTTTAATTGATTTATTGTCATTTTTAGGAATTATACCATTTTCTAAGCAATTAAAAACATCGGAGGATGATAAAATCAATTAGAGAAAATTAGTAACAATTATTGGGCAATTGAAATTGCAATAATTGAGATGCTCTAGTAATTTTTGAGATTAGCTAGTAATTAATTTATAAAGGTCATAATTAAGGAAAAATCAATTAAATTAAGAATCGAATGATATTTAGAAGCTAAAATTAGCACACAAGAAGTTATCAATCATTAGAATTAAACTAGAAACTTTGTCAATTTTGGTGGTTAACCCCTAAAACATGATGTTGGAAATTAAAGTTAGGATTTAAAATAATTATTCCTAATTTATTTCTATGAGACAAAAATTCCTATTTAATGGTAAATAAATGGAAGAATTAAATTATATTAACCATAAATCCTAAATCTAAGTGGACTAATGAGAGAATTTTCTCCTTAGAAATGTAAGAGCATTAAAAATGTAATTGAATAAATAAATTACATAATTCTAAGTCCTAAAGAGGGACCAATGAAAGATTTCTCTTCTTAAATTGTGAGAAACAATGAAAATACAAATGGATGATTAAAAAAAAAAAAGAAGAAGAAGGAGGGGGACGTTGCTTTTTCTTGGAGAGGAAGGAAAAGTTGTTTAATATATTATCAAGAAGCACATGGGTCATTTGATGCTTATGGGAGAAGATTAGGAAACTTGAGGAGCAAGTTGTTACCTAATGAGATAAAATTAAATAAGAATCTATAAAAAATAAATCATACCTTGAAATATTGAAACTAAGTATTAAAGATAAGTACATATTTGAGATCAGTGAATTATGAGCTTCAACTTGGCTATTCCCAAAGTTATTTTCGTATACTTTGAGGATTCATACCTAAGTGTTTCAGGAATTAAAAATCACCATAAATCTAATCATAAAATTAGGATTCCAAAAGTGAAATTGGATTATGAATTAAAGCATCTACTTACACCTAATTAAATTAGAGTTTGGGATTAAATTAGGACAACTTGTGAAGGAAGAAGAAAGACTTGGGGACAAAGCAAACATTTAAGAAGAAAGGGGGAGGAGGTGGCAGTTTTGAGGTGAGTTGTAAGGGAGAGATCAAAACTTTGTCACCAAGAAAAATCCAATGGCTTAGATCAAGTAAGAGGTGTTAGGAAGTTAAGCATGGTTTTACTATAAATAGAGGCTTAGGCAACACAAATTCTCCACCAACTTCTCAAGCTTGGTCGAAATAGAGAGAGTGTGGGAGAGAGTGGAAGAGCTGTAGAAAAATAGGAGGCTAGTGGTCTTCAAGAGGTAAGGGAGTTTTTAGTTCATAGTTCAAGTTCTTAGTTTATGAAATAGAAATGCTAGAAATGTTATTTTGATCTTCAATCTTCCAAATATAGTTTTATTTTCATGTTTTTATAGTTTCCATTGCATTTATTTCGAAAAAATGATGAAGAAAGTGTATGGCAAAAATTTCCGGAAGATTATGATCAAAATAGCGAAGCTCTGGCAAAATTTCATTGATTAGTGTTTTCTGGAGTCAGGGGTAAAAACGTCAGTATCTTATGAAGAAGATGATGTTCAAAAATTCTGAGAAAATTCATGGTGAAAGTAGACATCTAGGGCTTTTCAAATATATAAAGAGTATGTCATTTGAAGCTTTGTGCGAAAAGATAAAAATCTCAGAAGTTAAGCTATGTTTTCTGGGCGAAAATCTGGACAGCAGTTTGAAATCTGGAAACTGGGAATTATCCATGAATTCTGGGTAAGTTCCAGTATTTTTTCTCAAAAATAGACTTCTCAAGGATTTCGTAACATTTTACGGATCCTCATTTTGATTTTTCTAGAATTAGTTATGATTTTTCAAAGTTACCGAAAAATCTGCCCACAAAATGCTGCATCACGTTTTTGAAAAAATGTAAGGGCAAAATTGTAATAATAAAGCTATCAAAGGTAGAATGGTAAATAGAGGTGAAATATCTCTTAGAATGTTATTCTAAGTGATATGGTGATATGTTAGGATATCCAGAAAGTCCAAAGCCGGAATCAGAGGTCAGATGTTTAAAGACTATGTGATAAAAGGTACGGACGCGTATTGTAACATTAACGCTTATGCTTATGGTATGGTTATATATGATAATTGTCTTCACATGTTGATACTCTATTTTGAAATTGCTCATGGATTTGAGTTGTATACGGGTTATAGTCTTAATAACACCGTTGAGTTTTCCTAGCGCTGAGGACACGATAGGCCATCGTGGCATTGGTTATGTGCAGACTTGGGTAACATACATATTGCAGTGGCTATGTTATGATTACTTGCTGATATGGTTTCGAAAGTTATAAATGTGATTTTATCATTGTGATATCTGTCATATACTGTTTACATAAGCATGAGGTTAACCGTTACCTGAGGTCCAATGGACATTGGACCTCAGTCTTAATAAATAGTACAGGAAAGGAACCGGGATGGAGAAGGCGTTGGTAGATAGAGCCGTGAAGAGGCAGCGGTTAAAGGTAAAGGTCGGTAGAAGTTATTAGGACTTAGCTTCTGGCTCGAATTTGACAAAGTTACTTTGAACAGTTTGGTGTCTAAGGCTGGGTTAATCTATGTGGGAAGCCAATCAGTCGCCATATAAGTCGGTGAGGCCCCCATGATAGACCCCTACCTGGCCAATCTGTTTAATTAACTGATGTTAGGTTCCAAGTCATGGGTTTAGTTTAAAACTTTCTTTATCAGATGATTGTATTTAACCTCTGTAAATTGTATCACATGAATATTCCTTCGGGATATTTAATATATCAGCTTATGTCGGGCATCATCATATGTCTGGGCATTTTTATATCAGATACTCGTTGTCCGGATCTTAGCGCATGCTATCAATTTCCGCAGTACTCTAAGCTGTAGCATCTCAAACTCTGTTGTTTTTCTTAAAACTAAGTGTCGACCGACACGATTTTCGAATCTGGAATTTGGGATGTTACAGCCACCCCATCTTGCCTTCTGATCCTCATCACAGAGCCCTGCCTCGTTTCTGGTCTAAGTTCATCGATGACCGGGTGATTCAACACTTCCAGCATTCTGTTTTTTTAATTCAGTCAACTCAGCAAAATATGAAATTTTAATGGTTGGGTTGAAATAAAATTAAGTTTTGCAGGTGAAAAGAGTCCTTACCTTATTTGTCTTGAGAATGTTCTTATTTGACTGAAATAAAATCTCTTCCATTCGATAAAGGCTAACGGAAAATTTTCCCTTGTTTTTTCCGTTGGAATCTTAATGAGGAGTCGCTAATAACAAGCGTTTTGTTGCTTGATTTCAGGTGTGGCCTGCGGTATCCAAAGCAGCCTGGAACCCAAGCAAGCAAGAGAGGGAAAAAGGTGCTGAAGAAGCGAGAGAGGCTCTGAAAATTCTGGACAAGGAGCTTATTGTGAATGGCAAGCTCTTCAATGGAGATTCGGTTGGGCTCTTGGACATCGCTGCTCTGGTCATCTTTTACTGGGTGCCCATCATTCAAGAAGCTTGTGAGTTTAATGCGTACAGTGGTGACAAATATCCAAAACTAGAGAAGTGGGGTCAAGAGGTTATGAATGACCCTGTTGTGAAAGGAGTTTTGCCTCCCAGAGATGTTCTTCTTTCCTTCTTCAAAGCTCGCTTTCAGAGTATCGTTGATTCAAAGTAGACGATCACAAGAGTAACCAACAATCCATCTTTAAGTTAATTATCCAGTGTTGTGAGTAAGAGTGATGGAAATAAGATATGTATAATAATTGTCCAGTGTTGTGCGGAAGAGTGGAAATAAAATATACATGTATGGGGGAGGTGCGGGTTTCTTCATACGAGGAAACCCCTTTGGTTTGAATCACCGTATCATATGAAATAAAGCTTTAATTATGGACATATATATATAGACACACACTCACGTAAACAATTAAATACAAATATATATTTTTTGTTTTCTATATCTAATATTAAATAAAATGAAAATTTAAAAAAATTACATATTTGTTATAATTTTTTAATATAATTTACTTTCAAATTAAAAACTACTCTTAAATAATTTTCTATATAAATATATTTTTCTCCCATTTTTGAAAGTGAATTTTATCTTTAATTACATTAATTAATATATAATAATATATATAAATTTTTGAAAATTTTCATATCAGTTTAATATGTCATGATCATATATTAATACCATCAATTAATGAATATATTATATAAATTTTAAATAACAAGTAGTTCATGTTTATATTTCAAACTTGTATCATGTAAAAAAAAAAAAAAAAAAGAGTCTAGTTCGCAAAAATGTTACTACAAATTATGTAAATTTTTCTAGGGCCACAAAATATATATATATATATATATATATATATATATATATATATATATATATATATATATTATTTGAAATTTTTATAATTGTTTTTTGGCCAAAGAATAAATTATAACAAAAGCCAGCGCCCATTGCTTTAACGTTGTTTTTTCTCCCTTTCCACCTAAGCTAACGTCAACTCCTGATGATTTACTGTTTTAAACGAATTAACCAATTTCATGTTTAGCAAAATCAACATTATTTCTACTCAGCTAATATATCTTTATAATACATGTATTATAACATAATTTAAAAAATAATAATGGAGATATAATTTTTATATATTTGTATGGATATTGATATCAAAATTTTTATCTTTATAAAGATATTATTTTAAAAATTAATAAAATTTTAAATTTTCTGACGGAATTACAACACAAAATGTTTGCCCAGCGCAAAAACATTTTCCACTGGAATTTGCCTCAGAAAAGATTTCACCGGAAAAAATTCTGACAAAAATTTGTTCCATGGCAAATTCCATCAGAAATCGGTGTTTTTTTTTTTTAGTCTTTTAATCCTTTTCATCTCCTATATTTATCATTTATTATATTAATTTACCTAACTTTTAAACTTATAATAATATATAGTTTAATGTTACACATGGCTGTTTTGAGCAGATTTTGTCATATTTATTTAAATCGATCAATTTATTTTATTTCATTAATATACTCAAATCAGTTAAGTAGTTCTTACATTAACTACCAGACCAGAGGTAGTAATATATATGCAATCAAACTCAAATCACCTAAAGAAATTTGGAGCCTATTTGGTTTCCTCTTTTCAAAATATATATATATTTTTTTTTGGTTTTGAGAAAAAGGGGTTTGAAAATGTATTTCCGGATATGTATTATGAAAAATAAAAAGGTTAACATTTGTTATCAAAACATACAATTTTGTTGTTGTTGATGTTTTCGTACTTTTATTACTTTTTGTTCAACAAAGTTAGAGGAGAGAAAACAATCATACTAACAAGGAAAACTATTTTATATTTTTCAAAATATATTTTTCACTTACAAATAAAACTAATGATATTTATCTTAATTATATAAAAGTAGAGCAATAAATGTCTCATGGCCGACACATCAGCAAAATGGCACGCTTAAAACACTAAAATATTTAATTTTTTTTTTTAAAAAAAAAAGCAAGGCAGTTTTGAAAGATGGATAATGAGGAAGATAACTACACAATATTTTATAAATTCATAATGGGGGAGGTAGGTATAAAATATTTAGTAAACAGTAATTTGATATTTTAATTATTCCCTTAGAGATCTAAATGATTTTTACATAACAACACACTAATAAATACCTAACCCCTTACCCCATGGCCTGGGCTAGTTTTCATTAATGACATTCATGTCAACAAAACACACTAATATACATGCAATCAAACACAAAATCGAATGACATTAAGAAAATTAAATGTCCTTACCAAGTTGGAAAATATTATTTAGGTCCAAATAATTGAAATTAATATCAGGAGAAGTCTTATAACTTGTTAAGAGTAACCTTTTCACTTATTAATGGTAACTCTTTCACTCTTCAATTAGATTTTTTTGATATTATTTTCTTCTGTTTAGACTCTATATTATCCCTATTAAGTTTTGGAGGATATACATGTTATATTAGTTTTTCCCCCACTTGGAGGATATTATAGTTATAGCCTTATCAAGAGTAAAGTTAACGATCTTAATTAGTTCACTTGGATAGTGATGGCTTTGGTTCATTGAATCATATGTAATTTAACGAAATATAATAATAAGAAATGGAATGTAATGTCTGATTTGGAGGGGTTGAAAATTATAGTTTTGGAGCGGTGGATGGGGTCTGATTTTTTAAAGACAATGATGTCTTTATCTTGATGTAATCTCCATTTATAGGGTGTAGCGATGTAAATAATGCATTTAAACAATGAAATCAGCTTTTTATATCATGATTACGTATAATCCAACCAAATAAACCATAAAAGTTCTCTGCTTGTCATGCTTCATTCAGTATCTCAATTAATTGTTTATATTATGGTGGGTATTACAAGTTCAGTAAAGTGAGAGGTTGTTTAGCGATATAGAATTTGGAATATTCCCAAGACAATCCCAAGATGCAGTTGGTAAGATACAAAGGACACTACCATCAGTGAAGATCAAGTTGTTTATTACTATGTGCTTTTACCTTATATTCTCTAGTGTTTGTTACCATATTCTACATTTCTACATCCCTATTGGTCTTTCATATGATTTTTTTCCCCCTTCATTTCAGTTAAATTTGAGTGCTCCCTTTGACACTTGCAAGGAAATTACCTTTTCATAAAGACTTTAGGGGTAAAATAACCATAGAAAAAAGTATAATCATGTCCGCATGGAATCAAACATGACGATGTCCGTTTGGCTACCGTGAGAAGAATAGGGCAACATTGTTAATGTTTTAACACTTTTCAGACTATATTAAACTTTGAAAAACTTCTGGACAACCATATCTGCTAGATGAACATTTTCAGGATGAATTTGAACCGTAAACTTTGTTTTAAAGCAAACCCTTCGATTTCATCGGTGGAGAATGCTCCGGAAGGAATTCAGTAGAATGATGGGCGGTTAAAGTTGTTAATTAATGAGCTAAAAGACAAATGATTCCATTCATTTAATACAATTTTTACATTTGATGTGTTTTGAATAGTAACGGTAAAAGTAATTTTTTTACAATTTAACTTTTGTGAATTTAAGATTGGATAAAAATCAGACTATCTATTGTAATTTATGTGTGGATTGGAGGCAACATAAGTGACTTTTTTGAAACTAAAACTTATTTAGAAAATTATTTTAAAAAGCAAGTTTAGATAAAAATAACTAAAAAGGATGTAAATCTTATTAAATGATGCATATATATTATGTGTATGTGATGAAAAATACAGAAAATTGTTTGGATGATTAGCGGAAAAACAAGTTTAAAGATAAAAGACATAAATTTTATAAAAATATATATTATTTGATTTGAGGAAGATGTTCTGCACTTTTGGTTTTAAAGAGAAAACTTTATATGTTCATGGAAGAAAGGGAACGACATAATGTCAAAGGCACAAGATCGAAGTTGAAATATCTGAAAAATTTGAGTTTCAACGACTGGCTTTGAAACACCAGTCGTTGTAACTCAAAATAATAAATAAATAAAATAGTATGAGGGACCAACCTTGCTCTATTTAATTGTTTTTATAAAAATAGTTGTTGATACTTTATTTCTTTTCTTAATGCATATCAATGACTTTTTTTTTTTTTTTTACAAATTGTCATTATAACTAGGTAGAGATACAACGATTATTTTACTTCCCTTAACTATTGAAATTCTAGGTTACATACTAGTACATAGGTATCTCCGAGATAAAATCACAACGGTTATATAATCTTTAAGACTTCTATTCTAATGGGAAGTAGCACTAATTTTTCACTTATTGATTAAATTTAATGGCATGATTTCATGATATTAATATATTTTTACACACACACACACATAAAAGAGATATACTGCCTAATTTATTAAACAATATGTTAAGAAAATACGTACAGTGTGTGTATGTATATAAAGAGATATATTATTTAATTTATTAAATTTAATTAAAAAATAACTAAAGGACAATAGGTTAGATTTCTTCTGTTAACTATCGAAATTATAAGCTACATATTAGAAAATAGCTATAAATATGGGATATATATAAGGATCTAAGTAAATAAAAATATAGTTATATTTCTCCTCTTAACTATCAAAATTTTAAGCTATGTATTAGGAAATAGCTATATATATTCAATGGACTTTTTCTAATAAAACAATAGTTGTTTATCAAAATAAAATAAAAAATTAAATGGTATCTGAGATACAATAACTGTTTTTATAAAAATAGTCGTTGTATTACAAAATTTATCGTCCATTTTATAAAATAGGTGTTAAATGTATATTTTTAACGTTAATTTCTAAAAAAATAGACCTTAAAAAATGGACGTTAATTGGGGAACGTTAAATTCTCATTTTATAGTAGTGTATTGTCCTCTATTTTTACTGTCTTGTCTTTTCCTCACTGCTACTCATTTAATTTTAAGATTGAAATTTAAATAGTTGAGATTTAATATTTTATAAAAAATATTAATAAAATATTAAATTATTAAACAATTTAAGTAGTGAACCTGTCATGGATATCATGACTTTAATGATTTGATACTTCTATTCATTTATTTGCAATATCAGAGCTATTAAATTCATTATTTATTTGGGCTACATCACTAAAGACATTTGGTCTTTTTTTTTTTTTTTTTTTTTATCTCTCCTTCCACGTGAAAATATTAACTTTAGAATCCTCGATCGGTTTCTTTAAAAAAAGACTGTCTGAGAATGACTAAGTTAATAATACATGAGTCCTCACCAAATCAACGAGTGACTCTGAGAAAAATTTTGGGAAAAATCATATTGGGGCCTTATAAGAGAAAAAAAATTTATAAAATACTCTAAGATTTTAAAAATACCAGAAAAGGTCAGTCGACTAGCGGCCATCTGGCATGGGGGTATTTTTTTTTATAAAAAAAAATTAAAACTAAGAGTAAAAAGGTAATTTCACCCAAATTTACATAACTCTCATAGATCCTTGTCATTTCTAAATCTTTTTATAAATTCAGTGGGCTTATAGAGATTTCACAAATTCAAATGGTATTTATTTGTAACTTTCTCAAGAATAATTTTGTTTTCACTCGAAAAAAAACATTAATTATGAGTTAATAATATATTTTTGTATGATAAGGGGTGCTTTTGAATGACTAAAGAAATTAAATATCAAGATTTTGTTAGTAATAGTAACTGTTTAAAAATAAATCTAAACATCCACTTATTTACAATTTAAACCGTAGATCCGTAGATCATTTGAGAATGCTCCAGAAGGGTGTAGATAGGCGGTGCCAGATGCTGTCGGTGGGACAAAAATAATCAGACTGTCACGAACTGTGATGGATCTTTATTTATTTATTTTTTAGTATTTTGCGGGGGACATAGGCCAGAGTGGATTGGATTCGAGGATCAAATAGAGAAAATCCCACAAACAACTTGAAAAATAGGAAATAACAAAGATATGTTTTCAATATTCAAAATACCACAACAGTGTGAAGATGTTAGTTGTCATTTTTAAAAATCAAATTGAAATGATAAAAATGGCCCTCTCTTTGTTTCTTTTTCTCTCAGGTTCCTGATCGAATCTCTTCCCCCTTCACCTACTACTTCTCTCTCCTTCCATGGGAGCTTGCTTCAACAAGTTGACTTTGTTCCCTCTTCATATCCTCCTCCTTCTAAACCTACCTCTAAGCAAGAAGTTAATTTTCTTGTCTCAACAAATCTACTTCAATGCAGCTTGTGTAATTGTAGTGTTGCTGGTGTAGATGTCTAATTCCTAAACTGTAAAAGATATTCCTGAGTTCTTAATGCATTTTATCAATTTTTCGGTTTGAAATTCACAACTTGCAATTACGTATCCACCACTTGAGAAATTTAGAAAAATGCATATTTTCTATAGATTCCTAATTATTCCTAAAATTTAAAATATATTACCAAGTTTTCAGTGCATTTTTATTACCAATTTTCAGTTTAAATTCACAATGGGCAAATCCAGCTTCAACACTTATGGAAAATGAGAACAATGCATGTTTTCTATAGATACCTAATTCCTGAACTCTAAAAGATAGCATCAAGTCCTCAATACATTTTACCACATTTTGGTCTGAAATTCACTAACTCAAAATGTCATATGTAACACACTTATGAAAATGAGAGGAAAAAAAAGGCGAGTTTTTAATAGATGCCTAATTCTCAAACTTTAAAAGATGATACCAATTATTATTGATACATTTTACTAATGAGAAAAAGGCAAGGTTTTTTATAGATGCCTAATGAAATATGGTGAATTCTTTAATAAAAGTAGTTAAAACTTTATCTAAACTTGTGAAACCCTTATCAGAAGTAGAAATTAATATATTTTCATTGTAACAAGTCATAATTTTTGGATTAGAATTTATGAAAATCTTATCAAAACATATTAAAACCTTCTTAGAACTTATAAAAATTTTATCAGAAGTGGGAATTGATACCTTTCCATTGTAGCAAGTGGCAAATTTTGAATTGAAATTTGTGAAAAGCTTATCTCAACTTGTGAATAATGTAATTAATACTCCCTCCGATTCTAATTATAGAATCAAGTTTATAGTGTAAATTGCACTACAAACTTGGTCCTATTGACCAAAGGTAATATCTTATTATTATAGTAAATGGTGATTTTTGAATTAGAATTTGTGAAAATCTTATATGAAATTATCAAAACCTTATATGAACTTGTAAAACTTTTATCAGAAGTAAGAATTAAAATCTTACCATTACAACAAGTAGCAAATTTTGAATTAAAATTTATAAAAATCTTATCAAAATTTGTTAAAACCTTATCTTAATTTTTAAATATCGTATATAATCAACATTTGTTATTATTCTAATGCGGTGATTTTTGAATTATAATTTATAAAAATCTTATTATAACCTGTTAAAACATTATCTCATCGGAAAACCCTTGTAACAATTGGGAATCAACACTTTATTCTCTCTCTCACTTTCCAATAATATCTCGTTCTTCTTCTCCTCATCTTCAATTGATTTGCCGTCACCAAAACTGAAACCATTACCATCGCTGACTTTGCTATTGGAAAGCTTGAAACCATTTTGGCTTCCAATCTCATGAAGCCTATGTGTTTTCTGATAATTTGAAAGAGGAGAATGGAACTTGAGAGAATCCAATATGTTGCAACGCCGATATCGTTTTTGCTTGGAACTAGCACAACCTGTGATCACAAAAATCTAAAATACAAAAACACAAAGCAAAATAAAAATCAATTACACAAGAAACCCACCAAAGAGTTAAGATCAATTCATTTCCAAGATACAGGTTTCGCGACTGGGGGAAAATCCACTGCCAAAATTGATGACAAAGCTCATTTAACATTGCTCGATGGGTGCCGCATGTCCTACGAAAACCAAAAGGAATGGCAGCAAGGAACCTAGCTCGTAGATCTGATCGCTCTTCACAGCTCATGTTGATCATATCTCCACCGGAGCTTTCTGTGATCCCTGTCTTCCATTGAACTCCACCTTTCGTCACCCTTCTACCTCTGGATAACTCTCTCCTTCAAACATTGTTTTGGGACCAGAAATATGAGCAATTGCTGTCGTTAATGGTTGTAGTCATTGGAGAACCGTCACCGGATCTAGAGAAGAAGAGGACCGCCCCCCGGCCCCCGGGGCGGGGGGAGATAAGAGTCTGACACGAGAGAGAGAAAATGAGGGGTTTAATAAGTGCGGGTCATTTTTTTCATTTCTATTTAATTTAAAAATGGATAATTTAGGTACAAACACCTTTCTGAACCTTTCTGGTTGAATATTTAAAATATCTTTTTGTCTTTTTCAATTTTTGAAACTCTTTATATGTCCTTTTCCTTTCATCAAAATATAGAAAATTAGAAAGAACTAAAGATCTTTCCAATAATTGATACACTTGTTGCTGATTTGTAGCTTAGTAATCACTAATCTATGATTTGTCTATTCGTAAAAAGAGAAAAATATAACTTATACTAAAAGATATGATAGCTTCTCATGATTTAATATTATATTCATTCATTTTTACAGGTAAAAAAAAATATTCATTCATGTTTATTTATTTGTAATTTTGTCGTTGCTAATTTGTAAGTGATATTTATCTATTGATAAAAAAGCATGAATATTTTCCATGATTTCTTGTATTTTCATATTCGTATAATCCAATTTGCCACGTCAAAAATGAAAATAATTTTAGGAAATTTTGATTATTTTATTAAAAAATGGAAATTTAGCCAAAATAGGTGGAAAGTCTATATTTAGAAGTTTTATTAGCCAAAAAGGCTTAATATGTTTCTACACATAGGTCATTTTGGGTAATAAATTTCTAAATAGGAAAAAGTTTTCCGGAAAATTGAGCTGTTAAGGAAATTTCATTATTCCACTCATTTATTAATGGAAAAATCATTGAAGGAAAATAATAATAATAATAATAATAATAATAATAATAATAATAATAATAATAATAATGGAAAGATCACAATAGGAAAAAGTTTTCCGGAAAATTGAGCTGTTAAGGAAATTTCATTATTCCACTCATTTATTAATGGAAAAATCATTGAAGGCAAATAATAATAATAATAATAATAATGGAAAGATCACAATCCCAATACAGAAATAACCTCTAAAAGATCACATAAAATCTTCAAATAATAACTGAAAAGTTTCAAAAGACTTGGAGTTCACATTATATGCCCATACTTTAGATGCCCATTATGTGTCTATCTCTCTATTAGAGGGATGAACATATTTTTAATTTTTTATATATTGCATTTATTTATATTTAAATTATATATTGCTTTCTAATTTTTCTTTTCCACCTGGTATCTCAAATTAATTAGTTTCCTTGATATTGGTGTTACAAGTAAATATTACTAAATGCATGACTAGAAACTAATTAATTTAATACATTGGGAGAATTTTTTTTCCATAAAGAAAGCAGCATATAATTTAAATATAAATAAATGTAATATATATATATATATATATATATATATATATATATATATATGCTTATCCCTCTAATAGAGGGATGAGCCACATAGTATGGACCCAAAGATTTGAGGGTAAGGGATTTTAAATGTCCAATTATTAAACTACCCTTAGTGTTTTAATTGAAAAGCTTAGATGAAGATTAAAACAGTTAGGGCCTCTTTGATACTCGGAATAGGTGGGAAGGGAAGCAGATTGGCAATTTCCCTTGTTTGACTTTTATGTCCAATATTCCTATGAATTCAAGTTCTCGGGCCCACTCTAGGCTTTCAAATCTTCCGTTAAAGATGGAAAATAAGGTATTACCAAAATTAGTAGGAACTCAAATTCTCACGTGAAAAGTCATGCTTTCGGAAACATTTACTCCTAACAAAATATTTATTTTTCATAAGGCAAAAAAATATTATTAAATTCAAATTTATGAGATAAATTCGAACTTATGCGACAAATGATTGAACTTAGCAGAAGAATATTTTAGACAAATTTAAACTTGACTTGAGAATATTTTAGACAAATTAAAACTTAATAAAAGGATAAATTCAAACTTTTTTTACAAAATAAATGCTTTGTCATAAAATTAAATTTTGATCCATAAATTTAAATTTAATCTAAGCAAATTCGTACAAATTCAAATTTTGCTTCATTTTCTTCCTACCAAACAATTCATATTCCCTTATCCCTTAAAATCTTCATTTCCTTTCCTTCTCTTCCTTTTCCTCTTTAAATCTTCCCCATAACAAACAGGCCCTTACTCAAAGGCATCGCTCTCCCTTTCTGCCCCACCACAAGAACTATCTTATCCCGACATGACTCTGCTAATCACTTGTGACAGTATTTATGAAATTTAATTTAAGTTGTGAATATATATACTAAAATTCTATTTTTTTTCGTTATGGTTCGGCTGCTACTTTCCCTATCCCGGTTGAAAAATAGTAAATCCTCCATCACTAACCCCACGGCCCACACTGTCACCTTTAATTTTAAATGAATAAGGGCAAGACGGTAATTGGACATTTGCAATCTCTTACCCTTAGATCCTTTGGGACTTTTTAATCGTTTGAAAGTTTTATGAGACCTTTCGGTGGTTATCTCTCTTGCTTGGCAACCTAGTATAATTTTCCCTTTATTAAGTAAGCTTTGACATTGGTGAGGTAATCCCTTGCGTCACTTATTCTTCCGCAACCAGACTTGACTTTTCAAAGTCCTCATTTACTTCAAAAAACCAAATGTTGTTGACCGATTCATCTCCAAAGTTCTCCACCCTTTTGGGATATAAGGAACAGAGCGGCAATCTCAGGCACCATAACACCCATCACCCCTAAACATCAGATCTTCAATTCTCATTGAGAAAAAAACAGGTACAACCATGGCTTCAAACCAACAAGTGAAGCTTCTGGGAGCTGTAGGAAGCCCATTTGTGGCAAGAGCAGAGATTGCTCTGAAACTCAAGGGAGTACAATATGAGTACAGCAATGAATCACTATCCAACAAAAGTGATCTTCTTCTCAAGAACAACCCTGTTCACAAGAAGGTCCCTGTTCTTCTTCACAATGACAAGCCAATCTGTGAGTCTCTTGTGATCGTTGAATACGTCGATGAGGCTTGGACTGACTCCCCTATCTTGCCTTCTGATCCTTATCACCGAGCCCAAGCTCGTTTTTGGTCTAAGTTTATCGATGACAAGGTGATTCAACTCTTCAAGCTCTGTTTCCTCTGTTTTTTTGAGAAGGAATTTGAATGATGAATCACTAAACAAGTGTTTTTATTTTTACTTTTCTTGATTTTAGGTGTTGCCTGCGATATTTAAAGCAGTCAAAAGCCCAGACGAGAAGGAGAGGGAACAAGGTGGTGAAGAATTAAGAGAGGCTCTGAAAAATCTGGACAACGAGCTAAAAGGGAAGTTCTTTAATGGAGATTCAATTGGGTTAGTGGATATTGCTGCTCTGTTCCTAGCTTTTTGGCTGCCCCTAATTCAAGAAGCTGTTGGGCGTGATCTATACAATAGTGAAAAATATCCAAAGCTAGAGAAGTGGGGTCAAGAGATTATGAATCACCATGTTGTGAAAGAAGTTTTGCCTCCCAGAGATCCTCTACTTGCCTTCTTCAAAACTATCTTTCACAGCAACACTCCTTCAAAGTAGATGGCTGATCACGAGAATTACCTATGATCCATGTTTGAGTTGAAGTTAATTATCCAGTACTGTTATTGAGAGGGGAAATAAATATGTTTAAGTGGGATTTTCTGTCCGTTTGGTCGGGATTATCTAATATGTTTAAAGCTTATTTTTGCCGTTTTAGCTAGTATGCTAGATTTTCCTTACTTTTGTGGTTCACCTTGTGCATCCCCTGTTTTGAAAGGATTCAAAACTGGACCAACTTATGCCCTCTTAAATTCTCGATCATTTGTTTAATGTTAATGCAGTTATCAGTTTAAATTCAGGAATTATCCCTTGTCTAAAATTTGCTGAATATATCGATTGAGAAAGGTCTCAAAAGTGAATAAATTTTTTATTCTGAAAAAATAATTAGATGCTTTACAATCTTATGCAGAGTGAATGCCATTCTATGATGTGCTCTACATAAAGGACCACAAGAGAGTAGATGAGGAACTGAACCACAAACCCAGAGCCCTTTAAGCTATCAAAAACAGATCTTTATGGAATTGTAGTTATATAACTGTTATCTTTTTACATATGGACACCCGATTTTTAACAGAAATGAAGAATAAAAATGAAAAGGCATATGTTGACTCATAAAACAGAAACTGCCACATGCAATCAAATCCCGTTGACATAAAGAAAATTACATGTCCTTATTGAGCCTTGGTGGATACTTTTTAAATTTCTTACAATGTAAACACATGCGCATATAAATATATCAACGCCATACTCGAGTTAGTATGGGACCTCATTCAATCCAAATGTGGCGATTGGTGTTGTCACTCAAACAATTCAATATTGACCCTTGAAGGATAGTCTAATTATAGTTATATATATCATGAGTACGCTAATGATATTGATTAGATTAATGATATTGAGAAAGTTGTCTACTCATGAACATAATAATCCAAAAAATGTCACAACTTATGGAGCGCATATTTCAAATAATTAGTTATTTTGGAAAAACCAACAAATGGAGCTTTTGCGACGCTCGCGTTTTCTCTCTCACACTCTGGTAGTTTCTGTTGCTCGTTCTTGTTCATGCAGGCACCTTCAAGTAGACGACTATCTCCGGATTGCAATGAGAACTCTTTCTCTTGATACCTCCTACTTCCACATCTACAAAAAAAAAAAAAAAACCCTTTCACGTCCTATTTTTCTAACTTTTTATGTCCTATTTTGTGCGGACGCCTTTTCGGGGGCATAGAAAATCAAAGCTTAAGGCGCCTAACTATTTTCTTAGACGACTTATGCTATTTTTTTTTTTAAAAAAAAACCCCCAAACCTCAGGTTCGGGAGGTTGACTGTGGAAGAAGAACCAGTGACTAGATGAAGAAGAACCGACGATCAGATAAGATGATAGAAGACAGATTACCAAAAACAAAAATCGACAATCAACATACTCCCTAATCAAATCTGCACAAAATCAAAAATTTCAATTAATAATATCAATGCTCAACGACTTGAAACTTCAAGCTCCCCAATGCTCGACGACTTGAAACTTCAACTCGGCTTCGATGTCTGGAACAAAAAAACTGTCCGCAGATCTAAAAGAAAACCAAATCAAGCAAATAAGTAACCAAATTAAAGTCACTGTTCACAGATCTAAAACCCCTATTGCAGATCAAAAGAGCGAGTAGCAAAAAAAAAAAAAAATCAAAGTCGCCAACCTTAGATCTGAAACCGCCGTAGTAGATCTACAGAAATCGATGCTGTAGATTTGAAATCAAAATGCAAGAAAACCGATCTTATTCGCATTCACCATCTGCAAATCTCCTTCAATGTCTGGCATGACCTCTGCCTTCGATGTTTGTCGTTGCCTACGCCTTCGATTTATGCTGTTACCGTGACAAAGCTGAAGAGAGAGCTGAAAGACAAGCGGGAATTTGAGCTAAGAAACTTAGAGAGAGCTGAGCTTTGCGTGTGTGAGGAGAATTCTAGAGAACTTTGATTTATGATTTGAGCTAAGCTTTGTGAGAACTTAAGTTCGACGGGATGTTTGGAGTGATGTTTTTTTCGGGACTTTTGGAGTCTAAGTATTAAGTTAGACTCCAAAAGCAGGCTTTTGGCGTCTAAGTCCTCAGATTAGATGCAAAAAGTGAATTTTTTTTTTTAAAAAAAATTGGGCGGGAAATAAAAATACTTTTGGCGTCTAAGTTCAAAACTTAGATGCCAAAAGTGATGTTTTTTTTTAAAAAAAAAGTTCGACGGGACTTTTGGAGTCTAAGTATTAACTTAGACTCCAAAAGCAGGCTTTTGGCGTCTAAGCCCTAGGATTAGACGCCAAAAGCATTACTTTTGGTGTCTAATTTCTGGTCTTAGACTCAAAAAGTCAACTTTTATCACATATAATTATAAAAATGCCACCGCCTTTACTTTTTACTTCCTTTTTAAAAAATAGGACACCTTTTAGGGACGTAAAAGCCCTTTTTTATAGTAGTGTTCTTTGATGCTTACTATGCGATAGCAAGGTTGATGTTTCATTTTCTTGGGCTTTTCTCTTTTCAAGAATATGGTGGTTTCTTGGAATTATGTTGAAGATGTGATTAACAAGATTGGGAACTTACCTTTTCTTGAATTGGAACCATACACCAATCAAATTGGCATCTTGTTTTTCTCTCTAGAACAGAAAAAGGGGTACTCAAAAATCAGCAATTTCTTAAAGTTTAACCCTAATTTAAGTGGAAAAACCCAATCCAAGTTTGTTATCCAAGTCATTTAAGGTAATTGATTAAATTTATATCTTGATTGATTGATTGAATCAATCATTTAAGATAATCGATCACATTCATATCTTGATTGATTGATTACATAAAAATTTAAGATGATGAATCACATTCATATCTTAAACTAAAATTCAAAATATCATTTTCAATTCACGTGGTTCTCTTACTTTGACCTAAGGTTAGGGTTTTTTTATGGTAGTGGTTTCTAGGTTTAGGATTATTCTTGTTGGCTTTGGCAAGGCCTTTTTGTTAGTTATATGTTTGTTTTGGTCCTTTTTCCCTGTAATCTTTAGTTTATTACAATACAATGATATTTCTCGGGACAAAAAGAGTATCATGAATGAATTTTTAACTCTCTTCATCTTTTTTTTTTTTTTTTTTTTTTATGGAAATGGATTTCATTAAAATAAATGAAATATGTACAAGTAGTAGTCTATGATTGACTTACATGTATATTTGGATTAGTAATAGAAACTATTTTTTCAATGTAATTTATTATAAACTAGTTAAATTTGTGAGAATAGTTTTATATTGACTTGCACGAATGGGCTTATCCACCACTTACATGAGAAGGACGAAATAACCAAAGTTACATTGTTGGAAGGTGCCTATTTTCATTTTTTTCGAGAACCAAGAAATATTATTGTATATACAATCGTTCTAAAAAAAAGGAGGCTTAAGCCCAAATAATAAATTTTTAGATTATATAAAAACAAAAAACCTTGTTTGATTCAGTTTTTAATTTTTTTTCCTTAGAACAGTTTTATATAAAAAAAAAATCATTAAAAGTTTTGAGAAGAAGAAAATAAAAATGAAATAGTTTGGATGATGTTCTAAAAAATCATATTTGAAAAAAAAGTTATATAAAAATTTGTTTGAAATATTTGTTCTTAAAATCTAAATTCCAATGTTAAGAGTGAAACTGAAGAGTGGCAAATTCGTGTTTGAAAGGATAGAGCTCAAACCATTAACTACTAAAAAAGATAAGGCTCTTTGCTTGTTACCTGATTTTGTAAAATAAAAAGAAAAAGAAGATTAAAAATGGGATTCTTAACGGGAAACTGGAGAGAAACATTTGATCGGTTAGCTAAGGAAGCACAAGTTCTGGCGGAAGGTCTTCAATTGTTCAGTGTTGTTCCAACAGTCCTGGCAAATTTTATTAGACCTAATGTAGAGTTGTAGTGGTTTTAATGCTTTCTTGTGTATACAATCAGGGGAAAAAAAGAGGAAATATATAAAATCTGTTAATACATAGAAATGACATATAAGTTTTTATAAGGGAATATGAGATTTTGAAATATTGTGTTTTTACCAAAATGCCCATCAGTTTTTATTTTTACAAAAGGTAAGGTTTTCTCACCAGCCATCACGCTCGCAAAATGACTGCTGGAGCTTTGATGACAACTTTAGTAATGTATTAACTACTTAAATATAAAGATTGACAACTTTAGCTCTCTAAAATTTATCAAAAGTCGTTGACAAGTTAAATAATGAGAATGACAACTTGTGTGTAACAATTCATAACTATAGTACAAAGAATGACAATTTGGGGTGACAAGTTCAATAATGACAATGATAACTTGCGAATAACAATTTACAACTATGGTATAGACAATGACAACTTAGGGAGCTCAAGTTGTCAATCTCTACACTCAAATTGTTATTTTCCTCATTCAACTTGTCATTAACGCTTGAAAAAGCTTAGCAAATTAAAGTTGAGGTGGGGCCAGCAGTGAAGGTCCAACATTGGCCCCTAACAAAGCTATGGCCAATAAGGGAGATTTTTTTTTTAAAAAAAAAAACGTGAGTGCCATTTTAATAAAAATACAACATTTCAAAATCTTATATTCCTCCTTATAAACCTATGTGTTCTTTCCATGTGTCACCAAACCTTTTTTTTTTTTTTTGGGTTTTCTAAGTTCAAATGGTATTTAAATGAAATTTTCCCACCAATTAATTCATTTTTATAAAAATTGTATCTATTTCAAACTTCAATAAAATTACATAAATCTGCTATTTTTTTTTAAAAAAAAGTAAACCTCTTATCCATTTTAAAAATATATCAAGTTCTCTTTTAATATATTAACTAAAATAAACTTTGTTAATTAATCTAGATATTTAACTTTTGTCAACTGAAAAATATTAAATTGGCTCATCTCCTTCGGAAGATCAAAATTCAAAACAGTGACATTTGTGTTTTGGGCCAATAAAAGGTGATTTTTCTTTGTTGTTAGATCCTATGAACACGCTGATCATATTAATTATATAAAAACTTGTTTATTGTGTTAGATTTAGATCTTAGTACTGACACACATTTCTACCGAAAGAAAAGTATTGAAATAAATTTTTTGATTTGTCCAAAAAAAGAAAAGGACGGTCTCTTGACGCAAAGAAAGTAATAATATGGCTCCAAGTTTCTGCATTAGATACCCATGAACTTTTTTGAATATACGTCCGATACTATAAATTTTAATTAGGTATTAAAAGATCAATAAAATTCTCAAAATGGCATAAAAATATTACTTCCGTTAAATGAGTTAAATTTTTATTTATTTATTTATAGACTCCACATTTTATTATTTAAATGACGACGAAATCGTGTCCCAATCAAAAAGGATGATTGAAATTGATTTACGAGCATAATTAGGAATAAAATAGATTTTGAGCAAAAACAAACAAATACTATATATTTAATATAAGAGTTAGTTGATTTTTTTAAGATATTAAATAAGCTTAATAAATTAAATATTATACTTGATTATAGCATATAGTTTGTACCATTAAATTATACTATATCAGTTCATAAATTAAATAAATTAATATATATATATATATATATATATATATATATATATATATAAAACTTAATTAATCTCATTAATTTTTCTGAAAAAAAGTCAACGACTTTTATTGTTATGAGCAAAGATAGTATAAGTAGTTTGTAACAACCAACAAGACAATAATTCTGACTTAATATATTTATATATGATAAGGGGTGGTTAAATGATCTAAAAGAAAAATCAACATTTTGTTCGTAATAATTATTTTAGAATCAATAGAAACAGTCACTTATTTTTAACTTCAACTGAAGAGTCCTGAACAACGTAGAAGGGCGATGCCAAATGTTTGCTGAATGTTAAATTATTTTTTTTATACTAAAATTTTTGGAGAGGGATTAGGTTTACCCACGATTTAAAGACAAAGGTTTTGCTCCCTAGGACATGCAGGACTAAGAATACACATGTATCTATCTTAGCCTGCGTTTCCATAAGTTTATATCGTCTAAGATGCCTCCCCAACGCCTTGACCAACTTTAGAATTGAACCCTCTTCTTTTGATGAGAGTGTCCAACCCCTTTGACAGTTAAGCCTGAAGATAAGGGGTGCTCAATGTTAAATCGTTAAGGGTTAAGTAGCAATTTTCTCTGGAAAGATACACCCAAGAGTCATGTTGCCCTAGAATTTTTTTTTGGACTCAATATTGCTCCGGAAGTATGAAAACGTAGCAATGTTACTTTCCACTAACAGTGACCAAACGTTGACTGTGAAAATACCAGCGTGGTAGCACAAAAAGACCAGGGTGTGAACCAAATTGAAAAACACGTGGAGAAGGGTGCGGAGTAGGAGATAGGTAAGTTTGAAAATTTGTAACCAAGACACTAAGGAGCATGGACAAATATGAAAAAGCCCTAAAACAAGATTCTCAATCTCGAATGAAGCCACCATACAGAAAACAAGGAGCATGAGTTCTTCTCTTCATAGAGCATAGGAACTCAGAAAGTCCGGTGATCAAGAGTCCACATTCCTCCTGATTAGCCATTCAAGCCTCTAAGTTGTTGTGGAGGGGGCAACACGTTATAACAACATCACAACTTCTTCGATACAAGCAATCAACCATGAACATTTCGCCGATTAGGAAGAAGACTAAAATAGGATGGGGAGGTGGCTAATTGGAGTTGTTGTCGTTTATTTCCTTCAATGCCACTTCATATGGAGCGTTTTGGTTTATATTGTAACATATTCCCAATCGAAAAATTATTTTCCAATACTTGTCACTTTAGGATTAACCTCTTTGCATTAAACCGGCTTTAATTTGAAGATATTAAAATTATCTACATACTTTGTTGTTACTCCGTCTACCTCCTCTGTCAACCCCTATTCAATTAACTTGAAACAGAGCTAAACATAGGCTACTTCCATGTGTGTCATACTCGAGTGATATTATGCATCTTCAAGTGCCAACGGGGAAACGTCCGATAAAAAGTGCTTTAAAACATTGTCCTTACTGATTACACTCTAGTGTGTGATAAGTGATGGACGATCCACAAATCACACACACATTGAAGTGTACAAACTTCACACCAGTGTACAATGGAGATCTAATTTATACGATTTGATTTAATTTATGCATATCATTAAAAATGGATTTCTAATTTATACATATCATTTTCATTTTTCTATTTAATTTCTAAATTTAAAATAGAAATACTTAATCTTTATTATTATTATTATTATTATTATAACATTTAAAGATTGTATTATTAATTTCATTAACTAATCATGATCAATATTGAAATAGAATAGAAAATGAGAATTTTTTTTTTATATTTTCATTACAATACAAAAATGATTTTTTTTTTTGGCTCAAGATATAAAAATGAAATTTAGAAGTTAGAAAAAAAAAAAGAAAGAAAGATAAGATCACACAACATCACATTGGAATGTGTGAGTATCATACTCCAGTGTGATAAGTTAGGACAGTAGGAATGTGAGTCACAAAAATGTGTGAATGAGTACATTGAAGTGTAGTGTGAGAACATCACACTCGAATGTGATGTTATCCATGATAAGTTAGGATAGTAGGAATGTGAGTCATGAAAGTGTGTGACTGAGTATAGTGAGTAAAAACATCACACTCGAGTGTACACTAGAGTGTGATGTTCTCACACTCTAGTGTGATAAGAAGGACGGTGAGTCATCGACATCACAGTGGGAGTGTGATGTTATCAACTCTAAGTGTGGTTATATCCTTTTTTTTTCTTACTTTTAAATTTCATCTTAATATTATAATACAAATTTTTTCTTTAAAAAAAAATCTCATTTTCTTTCATTGATGATGATTATTTAATGAAATTCATAATAAAAGCTTTAAATGTTATAATAATAATAAATATTAAAAATTCATAAAATTAAAAAATTATCGTGATAACTGATGTACACTCATTATAATTTTTTTTTATATAATTTAAAATTAAAAAATGGATTTCTAATTTATGTATATCATTTTCATTTCTCTATTTAATTTTTGAACTTAAAATAAGAATATTTATTATTTTTATAACATTTAAATATTTAATTATTAATTTCGTTAAATAATCATCAATATCAATAATATTGAAATAGAATAAAAAATAATATATTTTTAAAAAAATTTATTACAATATAAAAATAAAATTTAGAACTTAAAAAAAAATCACACTGGAGTGGAGTGTGTGAACACATCACACTCCAGTGCTATTTATTATTATAGCAGCCACCACAACACCTCCCAACCCCTCCAGCCATGCTATTTATTATTATAGCAGCCACCACAAGTCACAACACCTCCCAACCCCTCCTGCCAAAAATCCTATCTTCCCCATTACAATACCAAACGCCTGAACTGAGACCTTCCTTGGCAAGAGAGAAGCTCGAAATCAGGTAGACCCAAACCCGATCGGTGGAGCTGAGGCAGTCGTTCGAAACACGGACTCACGGCGGAGCAGGGCCATTCGATCGACGGACTGACGGTAGACGAGCAAGCCATTTGACCTCTCATTTCCTATCCAAATACCACTAGTATGCTTCTTCTCTCAACAAATCTCCTTTCAATGAAAATATATTATTTGGCGGAAAAATCTCCTTTTTAAGTTAAATGCGAATAGTTTGGCCATGTATCAACAAATTATTGTTATTAATGTGTAATTGTTTTTTATTTGAAACCTGCTAGTACTTGGAGTATTCATTGGCGGGAGGGAGATATGCAACTCGTTAAGTAGTGTTCTATGCGACTGCGATTGTGGGGACACACTTCGTACTTTGTTCTCTAGTCGGCTGAATTTCAAAAGGAGGTTTAGTGTTTCAGACTTCTATTTTTATTTTGATGGTTCACTTCTTGGATGGCTGCATTGGTCTCCCCTTTATAGAGAAAACACCATGGGAAGATGATAGAAAGATTTGCAATCTACATCTATAATAAAGTAAAGCCAAAGGGTGTGGTTGGTACTTTGGAGTTTAAATCTCGAGAAAAAAAAATTATTCTGAAATTCTGAAGGGTGGATCCCTGTCCCTATACATACATAGTTACATACACACTCTGCTTTAGAGTAACAGAACTAGGATGTTGCTGTTATAGGTTATATTACTTAAGAATATGAATGTTTTGTAATAGACTTTCACTACAAACACTGTTATAGGTTATATTGGCGGGAGATATGTTGCTGCCTATTTCTAAGCATAAAACCACATTCATTTTATTTTTTGGACCAAAACACGTGGTAATTGTTTGCAGTGCATCCTCTAATTTTCACCAAGTTTCATGAGTTACTAATATTTGAACTGAATTAAGTATTAGTAATGTATTCCTTATTTGAATATTATGGACAATAATGTTTGATACTTGTGCAGTTGTGATTTGCAATAAATCAGCATCTTAATTCAATCATGCATGAACGACCAGTGATAAATTTGCAGGTATTGGTTTGTTTACTTTAAATTTTAGTTTTCTTTGATCATCAGTATATCTTATTTGCTTCAGTCTTATCAATTATCCCTCTCTAATCCACCCCTACCAATGGCAAAGCCTTATGATGCCTGTTTTGATTTCTTTCTCTTCCCATCCTTAAAGCAAATAGTTATTCATCCATAGCACTATTATCATTACCTATCTTTTGGCATTTGTTATGTGCTCGGCTTGCCAGGTTTTACCAAATGATATGCTGGACTTTTTTGATGCACCTGCTCCGTATGTAGTGAGTATCCTATTCTTCCTTTTACTATTTGACTTGAGGTCAGGGCATGAGGTTGTTTTGCATTTGGGTATACATGCTCTGTGATTGCCCTTGCCCTTGTTCTTGAAGTCAGGTCATGAGGTTGTTTGAATTTCATCCCTTCAAATCATTGCAGACAACTTTTACTAATTGATTTTGTTATGATATTTATGATTGTGACTTGTATAATTTTGGTGGCAAGCTAACTGTCACGCTTCCAATTTCTAGTGAAGTGCGAGTAAAAGGACTTGAGATAATAGATTATTTGGATAACTTGCAAAATAGACGAAAGTTTATTGAACAAGAGGATGTACTCACATTTGAGTTTGAGTGAATGTCATGTGACACTCGAGTGTGATAGCTTCACACTCAAGTGTGAAGTTATCACACTAGAGTGTGATAAGTGGTGGATGTGTGAGAAGCACTAATTCGGCTCCTTTGTTTGCCCATGTTTCACATTCAACTTGTGTTTTCACAACTACAACTTGTCCACTATTAGATCTACTATGTACAACTTGGTTCTAGCATTCACTTTTGTGCTTATGGTCATCTTCAGGTATTGGATTTGATGAGATCTATAATCTCACAAGCAACATCGCAAGCTAAAATGAAATTTCATAATTTAGATTCTTGAATTGCAAGATACATGGGGTATTCGACTTTTGTTAAAATCGTTCAATGATGGAAAAGATAGATATTAGAAAAGCCAGATGAAAGAGGTTGTCGCTACCACCATTCTCGTTACTGAAGAAAGGCATTGTCACGTCATCACGAGGATCATGGAGATAAAAGATCAAGGCCTCTACTTCCAAGTTAGCCTTTCGCATTAGCGCTTCCAACTCGTCAGCCTCGCTCTCAACCCTTGTAGAGGTGTACTGGTGGTGTTGGGTCCAACGACAAGGAAGGAGGAAGAAGGGAAGGGGAGGAAGAAGATGACGAGGTGTGATGATGAGGTGGTGGTGCAAGGTCCACATATGAACTCTAACGTGCCTCTCCTACGTGGCATTTAACGTGTCAACTTATCCTACGTGGCAAACGTCTGTTACTCTCGTCGTTAGCCGAGGGCAATATTGTTACGTTTTCATACTTCTTCGGGGTAACATTGAGTCAAAAAAACTTCTAGGGCAACATTGCTCCTGTGCGTGTACTTTTGGTGCAAAATTACTATTTAACCCAATTGTTAATGAACTAAAAGATGAAAAACGCCACTATGTGTTTATATTTATTTTTCATTATTTTCTAGGGCCTCAAATTGTTTACCAAGACAAGATTCGAGGATCCCATATAGAGATTTTCTTTTTCAAAAAAAGAACTCAATCTTACATCAAAGTCAGTAGTTGAGACTTGAGGATCAAAATATAAAATTAATTTAACATTAAAATTTGTTAAAATGAGAAATAAATATCATTTTCACATTTTTTTTACACTGACTAAGTAAAACATTAAATCCCATTAACTATATCATAACATTTAACGATTCTCAAACTCCATCTCTATTTAATATATAAAATATCATATGAAAGCAAAATCAACACAATAATAAATAAATGATTAAATTCTATATTCACTTAAAAAATTTAATAAAATGTCATATAAATAAGACGAACACATGCTTCTCTCTCCACGTTTTCTATAGGACAAGGGGTGCTCAATAGAGATAGGAATCAGGGCCGGGCCGGCCCTACATGTTGGTCCTTGAAGGGTTAGGGCCTGACAAGGTTGGCCATACAAGGTCTAAAGTAAGAAAAACATATGTTTTTTCAAGCCTGACCCGAAAGTATCAGAGCTAGGGTTGACCCTACAGGGCCTAAAAGTTACTGTTCCAAATTATAATTATTTTTTCTCCGTTTTTTTAAGAAATAATTAGTAAATTACAACAATTAAAGTTATAATTTATCAAATAAATGTTATCAATATTAATATCCAAACAATACTAATCATCTAACAAATAATTATATTAACTAATTCGTAATCAAAAGCAAATTATTGTCCATAAATAACTTACATAAAATATAAGAAGTATACAATTAAGCAACATTAATACGATGACTATCATTGTCATCTTCTTTGCCACTATCATCAATTCCAAAGACATTTAATTGCGCTTCAGTTTGAGTAGTAAGCTCTATTTCATGAGTAAGAATATTATAAATTTCTTCTTTCGCATCATGAACACATCCATTAAAAGGGCCGACCTGAGGCCTTGCAGGGCTAACTCTTTTAAGCCCGAGGCCCTACAAGCCGGCCTTGTAGGACTTATTATTTAGCTCTTCTAATTTTCAAGTCTGGCCCTTAAAGAGTCAGGACCTAAAATGACCGACCCGATATACTCGACCCAATTTCCCGACTCTAGTGTTCAATGTTAAATTGCTAATGAACTAAAAGACGAAAAACATACTATGTGTTCATATTTATTTTTATTATTTTGTGGGGCATCAAGTTGTTTACCAAGACAAAACCCGAGGATCCCATAAAGATTTTCTTTTTTTAAAAAAAAGAACTCAATCTTACATCAAAGTCAATAGTTGAGACTTGAGGATCAAAATATAAAATTTATTTAACATTAAAATTTATTAAAATGAGAAATAAAAATCCTTTTCATATTTTTTAACACACACTAAGTAAAACATTAAATCTCGTTAACTATATCATAAAATTCAACAATTTTTTAACTCTATCTCTATTTAATATGCAAAATATCATATGAAAGTAAAATTAGCACAATGATAAATAAATGATTAAATTCTATATTCACTTTAAAAATTTAATAAAATGTCATATAAATAAGACGAACACAAACTTCTCTCTCCACGTTTTATATAGGACAAGGGGTGCTCAATGTTAAATTGTTAACGAACTAAAAGACGAAAAACGTCACCATGTGTTTATATTTATTTTTCATAATTTTGTGGGGCCTCAAGTTGTTTACCAAGACAATTTACAAGGATCCCATAGAGATTTTCTTTTTTTAAAAAAGAACTCAATCTTACATCAAAGTCAGTAGTTGAGACTTGAGGATCATAATATAAAATTAATCTAACATTAAAATTTATTAAAATAAGAAATAAAAATATTTTTCACATTTTTATATAGAATAAGTAAAACATTAAATTTCATTAACTATACAATAAAATTCAACAACTTTCTAACTCTATCTCTATTTAATATACAAAATACCATATGAAAGCAAAATCAGCACAATAATAAATAAATGACTACATTTTATATTCACTTTAAAAATTTAATAAAATGGCTTATAAATAGAACCAACAAAAGCTTCTCTCTCCACGTTATATATAGGATAGAGGAGTAGAGTTAATGAAATTTCAGTTTTTTATTTGTGTGAAATATGGTGAAAATGACTAATAAATATGAACGAGGAAGTAAAACATAAAATTGCATAATCATGTTATGAGTAAAAATTTTAGTGGTATACTGGCCAGTTTATAAGAAAACTTTTTCTTTACGCTTTCCTCTGAGTTTGGTATGCCGAGTGCTATTGCTTCCCCCGGAGGAAAAGGAAAGTCGTGCATGTACGATACCAAATCAAAAGAAAAAGATGGTAAAACATGAGTAGTAAGAAATTTCTCCACACAAAGGAGGATAATTGGGTAACTAATACTTCTTCCTATCTTTAATATAAAAAAAAAAAAATATTGGGGGATTAATCTTGATCTTAAATATAATACAAAATTTTTATATTTATCAACATTTTTATAATTTATTTTTATTAATACTTAATCACCAATAATCAATGAGGAGAAAGAATAGGCGAATTTAGAAAAATGGCTAGGATATTTTAAAAAATATATGTAATATTAACAAACTCAATTAATTTTTATTTTAATATAATTAAATTAGATAAACATGTACCCAAGTAATGTAATCCCTTGCATCACTTCTTCCCCGTCAAGTTATTGACTTTTAAAATCTTCAATAATGCTTGTTTGTTTGTTTTTTTTTTTTTTCACCAACTCATCTCCACTTCTACACCTTCCTTCGCTATATAAGGAACTGATCCGCCATCTAAGTGGCCATAAAACCCTCAGATCAAATCCTCAATTCTCAAAGATAGAAACAAGTCCAGCCATGGCTTCAAGTCAACAAGTTAAGCTTTTCGTAATTGTAGGAAGCCCATTTGTCACGAGAGCAGAGGTTGCTCTCAAACTCAAGGGAGTGGAATATGAGTGTGTTCATGAATCGTTGTCCAACAAAAGTGATCTTCTTCTCAAGTACAACCCTGTTCACAAGAAGGTCCCTGTTCTTCTTCACAACGACAAGCCTGTATGTGAGTCTCTTGTCATTGTTGAATACGTCGATGAGACTTGGACTGGCTACCCCATCTTGCCTTCTGATCCTTATCACAGAGCCCAAGCTCGTTTCTGGTCTAAGTTCATCGATGACAACGTAATTCAAAAGTCAAAACTTCAAGCTCTGTTTTTTTCTCAGTAGGAATTTAAATGATCAGTCACTAAAAACAAGTGTTTGTTGCTTGATATCAGGTGTTGCCTGCAGTATTTAAAGCAGCATGGAATCCAAACGAGAAGGAGAGGGAAAAAGGCGCTGAAGAAGCAAGAGAGGCTCTGAAGATTCTGGAAAACGAGCTGAAAGGGAAGTTCTTCAATGGAGATTCCGTTGGTTTAGTGGACATAGCTGCTCTGTTCATAGCTTTCTGGCTGCCGTTAATTCAAGAAGCTGGTGGGCTTGATCTGTATAGCGGTGAAAAATATCCAAAGTTAGAGAAGTGGCGTCATGAGATTTTGAATCATCCTGATGTGAAAGCAGTTTTGCCTCCTGGAGATAATCTCCTTGCTTTCTTCAAAACTCGATCTCAGAACATCTCTGCTTCAAAGTAGATGATCACAAGAATTACCTTTAATGATCCATGTTTGAGTCTGGTCAATTATGCACTGTTGTTGTGATTCAGAGTTGAAATAAAATATGTACAAGTTGGGTTTTCTCTTGCAAGGAAACATGACTATCCCTTTCGTTTTGGATAATCATTATCATTAATAAAGTTTTTTTTTCCTTTCTTAAATATTATTTTTGTCGTTTAATGCTACTAGATTTTTCTTACTTGTGTGGCTTAAGCTTGTCCATCGCCAGTTTTGAAAATAGTCAAAACCGAGCCTACTTTATAGATAAATAACAGATAATAAACAATTAGTGTGACTTTCATATAAAGCAAAGAAATGAGTGACAATATTACTTATTAAATGTCACTGTTACTAAGTATAACTGTTATATATTTACTTGGTATTGGTATTGTAATAAGTGACGGGTTATTATTTAATGATTATAATATATAATACATATTATATTTTTTCTGAAATTTTGGCGGTGGATTATGCAATCTGCGTCATTTAAAAAAAAAAACAAAGTAAACTATAAAAATTTAATTTGGACAGTTTATAACTGTAAAGTACATGAAAAATAATAATAATTTCATCAAATCTTAAATTTTCGCTATTCATTTTTTTAAAAATAGAGTCATAAAGGGATACGAGAGAAACCATATCCATGACATTGCTGGAAGTTGCCTATTCTCATTTTTTCGAGAACCAAGAAATATTATTGTATGTAGAAAAGTTCTACAAAAACAAAGGCTTAAGCCCAACTAATAAATATTTAGATTATATACAAACAAAAAACATTAAGGACTGGTTTCATTCAGTTTTTAATTTTTTTTTCCTTAGTATAGTTTTATAAAAAAAAAAAATCAGAATAAGTTTTGAGAAGAAGAAAATAAAAACTTTTGTTTGGATGATTATTTCATATTTGAGAAAAAAAAAAATTATATAAAAATTTGTTTGAAATAGTTGTTCTTCACATCATAATTCCAGTGAGCACCGAGTAAATTGGGGAGTGAACGTGTGAATTGAAAGTTGAAACTGACGAGTGGCAAATTCGTGTTTAAAAGGCTGGAGCTTAAAATGTTAACTATTAAAAAAGATAGGCTATTTTGTTGTTACCTAATTTTATAGAATAAAAAGGGAAAAAAAAATAAAAATGGGATTTTTAATGGGAAACTAAAGATTGACATCTGATTGTTTAGCCAAGGAAGCGCAGGTTCTCGGGGAAGGTCTTCAACTGTTGAGCGTTATTCCGACATTTGTGGCAGATTCCTATGGATGCTGAGGCATGTTCCTAAAACAGCTGTACCGAGCATTCTAATTTTCCATAAAGCCATATCATTAATTGTGTATGATATTAGTACTTTTTTAGAGTCTCAAAATTATTAAAATTAATTTAGGGAAAATTCTAGATAAATATCATTTGAACTTCTTACAAAACTTAAAAAGTTTGTTAATACCTGAAAATGATATAAGGAAGGGGTGGGGCCGGGCCGCAAAGATCTAGTGCCCCTGGCCGGCAGAGCTCTGGCCGATGAGGGGGATTTACTTTTTTTTTTTTTTAAAAAAAAAGTGAGGCACATTTTGATAAAAGTACAACATTTCAAAATCCGATATTCCTCCATAAAGATTTATGTGTTTTTTTTCCATGTGTTAACAGACTTTTTAGGGTTTTCCAAGTTAAAATGGTATTTAAATAAAAATTTTCCATTAATTAATTCATTTTTATAAAAATATTATCTATTTAAAACTTGAATAAAATTACATAAATCTTCTCTTTAATTTTTTTTTTTGAAAAAATTAAATCTCCTAACCATGTTAAAAATATATCAAATTCTCTTTTAATATGTTAACTAAAATAAACTTTGTTAATTAATCTCCCCCCCCCCCCCCCAAAAAAAACTAACTCTTATATTATATTTGGGAACAAAAATAATATAAATAGTTTGTAACAACCAACAAGACAATAATTCTGACTAAAAAAAATATATGTTTGTATGATAAGGGGTGGTTGAATTATCTAAAAGAAAAATCTATTATAAAAATGAGAAAATACAATAGATGAAATGAAAAGATTAAGAGAGAATTATAGGAAAAGATAGAGCAATATCTTATTGATTTAGATACAATCAAAGTGTACTACATAGTACTCTATTTAGAAGTCATTTACCACAGCCAAGAGTTACATATAATAAATGACAAACTTTAATTCTCATAAGTGCACAAATTGTAACCTTTGAATTATGAGCATGAAAACTCCTAAAGACTATTTATTGGAGAGGTTATGGAGTGTAAAAATGAAAGACCAAGAGTTGAGAGTTTATGGACATCCACCTCAATTAGGTTTTTTTTTTTTTTTTACAACACTCCCCCTTAAATGTCTATAAACAAATATTGTGCCTCATTAAAACCTTATCAAGAAAAACTCATTAGGACAGAAACCTAAGAAGGAAAAAAGAGTACATAATGTTTAATCCCTTGATGACATCTTCGCTTTATGCCTTTAAGCCTATATATTCCAATATCATACACTAACTTCTGAAAGGTTCTAGTTGGTAGTGTCTTGGTAAACAAATCTGAAAGGTTATCACATGAGCGAATTTGCTGAACATCTATGTCACTGCTAAGATCATGACTGAAAAAGAATTTTAAAGAAATATATTTTGTTCTATCTACTTTTATGTACCGGCCTTTTAATTGAGCTATACATGTTGTATTATCTTCATATAGTATTGTTGGAATCTTTTGTTTAAGAAACAGACCACACACTGATTGGATATGTTGAGTGATAAACGGTGAATTTACCATGTTTTTAAGACACAAATTGAGCGTAAACTTGAGTTAATATGATTGAAAAGCTTAGGAATAATAAGAAAAAAACATGGAGTTGATGTCAGACATACGCTAACAAGTATTCTTGTGTGTTTCACAGGTTTTTACTCACAAGAGAAGCCAATTTGAAGAGTCAAAGGAAGGCAAAAACAAAGCCACGAAGGAAGCAAAGTTGGCGCCCAAAGCGCCAACTATTTGAACCCCTTCTGGAGTTGGCGCTCAAGGTGCCAACTCTCTGCCTGGATTTTTAAAGTTGACGCCCGGGGCGCCAACTAGTGCAAAGTTGGCGCCCTCTCTGTCTTGCAAGAAAGGGTTTGGCGCCTAGGGTGCCAGAATTGTGAAAATTTGATTTTTTTAATTTTAGGGCCCGAAAAAGGAAAGAAAATTTATATTCTTTAATGGTTTTGAAGTCAAGGGGGCCCTAGAATATAAAAAATAAGAAACCCTAGCAAAGAGGAGGACCTTCTTGAACCTGTTGCACAAGAAACAACCCTACGACATTGGAGAAGAAGATCAAAGCTTCATCGTGAAGATCAACCTTCCCCAATTATCGAAGACCTATTCTATTTTCATCTTTTCTTCTTTGTTTTCTTAATCTATCCATGCTTGGCTAAGTTTCTTTTTGTAGTTAGGGCTAAGATGAACCCTATGCAAGTTTATCGTATTTGCTCGAATTCTTGATTGAATCTTGATTTCCTTTATTGAATGAATTTCCTTTGCTTAATGCTTTCTTGAAGATTGATCACCTTTAAGATTGTTCATAGGTTGATGTATGACAATAGAGATGTTGGTGCATTTAATCGGAACCTGTTAATTCATCATAGAATTGCATGACCTAGACATAGGCTTACGAATCTATGCGATCTTATAATTCTGGTTTAAAGATTTGATCTTTTTAAGCAATACTAAGACATTATGTTGTTTTTAAAGATAAACGGACTAAGGTAGCATTAAGAAATTGGGACTTAGTCTAATTTTAGAGAATTGATCATCAATTTGGGAATCATAATCAATTAGGATTTCAATTCAAATACTTAAATGAGCATAGGGAGATTCTGAGCCCTAGCTGCACTTTTCTTGACTAATTATCTTTTCTAAACATTCTCTTGCGAACCTTGATCTTGAATTCTTTTCTTTCTTTAATTCTTGAAATTCTTGTCTAGTTACAACTCTTCTCTTATTACTCAATTCATCCAACTAAGGTGAAAATAGTGAATTAGTGATTGAATAACTATTCCTCGTGGGACGATACTTTCTCACTACTTTATTACTTGTAACGACCGGTGCACTTGCCGAAGTTGCCTATCAAGTTTTTGGCACCGTTGACGGGGAATAGTTTTATTTCAACACTAAGAGTAGTTATTGAAACTCTAGATTGGTTTTTTTTTTTATCTTTTGATATTTTACTTTTTCTACTTTGTTTATGCGAGGTACCGCGGACAGGAATTCGCTTCAATTTGATCCTGAGATCGAAAAGACAGCAAAGAAGAACCGGAAACTTGCTAGACAGAGAAAAGAAAAGGGTGCTAGTTCTAATTCTGAGACTGAATTGATTATTATGGCAGAAAGCGGTGAAGATCATCTTCGCCTTCCTCCTCCAAGAAGGACTATGGGTGACTACATGACACTTAATCCCACCAGAGCTGCAACTAGCGTAGTCAATCCTACTGTCAACACGAACAACTTTGAGCTCAAGCCATCCCTTATAAGCTTGGTTCAACAAAGTTCCTTTAATGGAAGCGATTTGGAAGATCCTAATCAACACATTGAGAAGTTTCTACAGATCTGTGACACAATCAGGATGAATGGAGTTACTGTAGATGCTATCCATATGAGGCTGTGGCTTCGCTCTTGTCCTACTGGAAGTCTCTCCACCTGGGAAATGATCACCATAAAGTTCCTTGAAAAGTTTTTCCCTTCTTCTAAGTACACAAAGCTGCTGTCAGACATCCGTTGCTTTACTCAAGGCCATGGAGAGTCATATTGTGAAGCTTGGGAAAGATTCAAGGAGTTGCTTAGGAAGTGCCCACAACACGATTTACAAGACTATGATCAAGTGAGGATATTCTTTAATGGGATATTTTCATCCTCTAGGATGATGATCAATGCTGCAGCAGGTGGTTCGCTGAAACATAAAACTCCAGAGGAAGCATCAAAATTGTTTGAGGATATGGGCTCTCTTGAGAATGAAACTTCTACTCCACAGCCAAAGAGGGGAGTTCTTCAGTTAGATACTTATAATACACTCTTGGCTCATAATGAGAATCTCGCCCAACAAAATAGGTTGATCCAACAGCAATTAGCTGCCCTCACTAAACAGCTTGCCTCTTCTCAGGTCTCATCTATCTCATCTCAACCTCTCTTGCCTTGTGATTTTTGTCAAGGGGACTATGCTAATGGAGATTGTGTAGCTATCACTATTGGAGAAATAGCTGAGGTTAACTACATTGGTAATCCTCCTAGGAATCAATTCAATCCATATGGCAACACGTACAATCCTGGTTGGAAATCTCACCCAAATTTCTCCTACAAACCTCAAGCAACACCTCAGCCCTTGCATCAAACCACCACTACTGATCTGGAGAAGGCTTTGACACAGCTGAATCGTACCACCACTGAGTATATACAGGGTTCAGAGGTTTTCCGGAATGAAACAAAGTCGTCTCTCAAAAATCAGGAAGCTTTAATCCAAAACTTGGAGAATCAGATTGGTCAGTTATCAAAGCAAACAGCAGAGAGGAGTCAAGGTTCTTTTCCTAGTGATATTGTGGTCAATCCGAAGGAGCATTGTAAGGCCATAATTACAAGGAGTGGTGTAGTGGTTCAACCAGTGGAGAAATCTGTTCCGATGAAGGAAAAGCCTGAAAATGAGGAGGAAAAGACCGAGATTGGTGATGTGCAGCAGATTCCAAAAGAGGCGACTCCAAAGAAGTTTCCCATCCCTCCTTATGCAAAACCTCCTTACCCCCAGAGGTTGAAGCAACAGATTTAGAAGCAACATTATGCCCGGTTTTTGGATATTTTCAAGAAATTGGAGATCAACATCCCTTTCGCATAAGCTCTTAAAAACATGCCCAATTATGCAAAATTCATGAAAGACTTGTTGTCTAAGAAGCATCGGTTGCAAGAAGCTGAAACAGTGGCATTGACTGAGCGGTGCAGTGCTATTATTCAAACAAAGTTGCCACCGAAGCTTAAAGATCCGGGCAGTTTTAGCATTCCTTGTGCTATAGGGAATGTCAATGTGGGCAGGGCACTTTGTGATCTAGGAGCCAGTATCAACTTGATGTCTTTATATGTTTCTAAAGCTCTTAGCATTAAAGAGATGAAGCCTACAATGATGTCATTACAATTGGCCGATTGATCCATTAAGAAGCCAGAAGGAGTCAATGAAGATGTGCTTGTGAAAGTGGATAAATTCATCTTCCTGGTGGATTTCGTGGTTCTTAACATGAAGGAAGATGCAGAACTTCCCTTACTCTTAGGAAGACCCTTTTTGGCTACAGCTAGGGCGATAATTGATGTTGTTGCAAGAAAGATGGAGTTCTAAATGAATGATGAAAAAGTCACTTATAATGTGTTTCAATCTATGAAATACCCGGCTGACAATAGTGACTGTTTCAGAGTTGATGTAGTCGACACGGCTATTCATGAGGATCTGTTTCAAGACAATGAGTCCCTGGAAGAAGATATTGCTCAGTTGTTGCGAGTGGAAGAAGAGGTTTCTGCATTTGAAAATTCTGATTCACATGTTGAGGAGCTGAAGAGGAAGGATAACGATACACCACCTACTCCTCTGAAAGTGGAACTGAAGGAGCTTCCTTCTAATCTGAAGTATGCTTTTCTAGGGAAGGATGACACGTACCCCATTATCGTTAGTGCTAATTTATCACCTACTAATGAAGAGAAGCTGCTTAAAGTTTTAACTACCCACAAGACTGCAATTGAGTGGTCTATATCTGATTTAAAAGGGATTAGTCCTCCATTCTGCACTCATAAGATTCTTATGGAGGACAATGTGAAACTGGTAAGACAGCCCCAAAGGAGACTTAACCCGACTATGAAGGAAGTAGTAAGAAAGGAGGTGATGAAACTATTGGATGCAGGTATGATATACCCTACCTCCGATTCAAAATGAGTTAGTCCAGTACAAGTAGTACTGAAGAAGGGTGGAATCACTGTCGTGCCAAATGAGAATAACGAATTGATTCCCACTAGAACCGTCACAGGCTGGAGGATGTGTGTGGATTATAGACGGTTGAATAATGCCACTCGCAAGGATTACTTTCCTTTGTCATTCATGGACCAGATGCTTGAGAGGCTTACAGGCCATTCTTATTATTGCTTCCTAGATGGCTATTCCGGGTACAACCAGATCGCAGTGGCTCCAGAAGATCAAGAGAAGACTACTTTTACTTGCCCTTTCGGCATTTTCACTTACAGACAAATGCCCTTCGGTCTTTGCAATGCCCCAGCTACTTTTCAGAGGTGCATGTTTTCTATCTTCTCTGACATGACTGAGAGATTCATTAAAGTGTTTATAGATGATTTCTCGGTCTTTGGCACTTCTTATGACGCTTGCTTGTCAAATTTATCTTGTGTGCTCCAAAGATGTCAAGAGAGTAATTTGGTGTTGAATTGGGAAAAATGTCATTTAATGGTGAAAGACGGGATAGTCTTGGGCCATAGAATCTCTGAAAAAGGAATAAAAGTGGATAGAGCCAAAATTGTAATCATCAAAGATCTACCTCCTCCCACCAACGTGCGTAGTGTTCGCAGCTTTCTTGGTCATGCAGGATTTTACCGGAGATTTATTAAAGATTTTTCCAAGATGGCCAAACCACTTAGTCAGTTGTTGGTCAAAGATGAAGAGTTCAACTTCAACAAAGATTGTCTCGAGGCCTTTAACTTGTTAAAAGAGAGGTTAACAACTGCACCTATTCTGACAGCGCCTGATTGGGAGTACCCTTTGAGTTGATGTGTGATGCCAATGATTATGCTATAGGAGCTGTTTTGGGGCAAAGGAAGAATAAGCTGCTGCACGTTATCTATTATGTGAGTAAAGTTCTAAATGAGGCGCAGCTGAACTATGCAACGACTGAGAAGGAGATGCTCGCTGTTATTTATGCACTCGACAAGTTTAGACAGTATTTGATTGGTTCCAAAGTTATTATTTTTACTAATCATGCTGCTCTAAAATATCTCCTGACTAAGCAAGATGCTAAGCCAAGGCTTCTCCGCTGGATGCTGCTACTGCAAGAGTTTGACATTGAAATCAGAGACAAGAAAGGGGTGGAGAACGTAGTAGCTGATCATTTGTCTCGGATTCAGATTAAAGAGTTGCAGGATGATTCGGAGATGGAGATTTGTGATGACTTCCCAAATGAGTATGTCATGGCAATGCACAATGTACCTTGGTTTGTTGATATTACCAACTATAAGGCAATTGGGATGATACCAGAGGAGCTATCATGGCAGCAGAGGAAGAAATTTATGCATGATGTTTGGAGGTATGTCTGGGATGAGCCCTTTTTGTTTTTCAGGTGTGCATATGGAGTGCTACGACGCTGTATCCCAGAGGAGGAAACTCATAAAGTCCTTTGGCATTGTTACGACTCATACTAGCCAAGGTATTACAAAGTGGTTTTTATTGGCCTACATTATACAAGGATACTCGGAAATTTGTAGAACGTTGTGATCGTTGTCAAAGAACTGGGAACATCTCCAGGCGACACGAGATGCCACTCAACAATATTGTGGTTATTGAGATATTCGATGTGTGAGGAATAGATTTTATGAGGCCTTTCCCAACTTCTTTTAATAACAAGTACATCCTTGTAGCTATAGATTATGTCTAAAAGTGGCTAGAGGCAACTACTCTTCCCACTAATGAAGCTAAGGTGGTTGTCTCCTTTCTCAAAAAGAATATCTTCAGCAGGTTTGGGGTACCTAGGGCCCTTATCAGTGACGGAGGCACTCATTTTTATAACCGACAACTTCAATCTTTGCTCAGCAAGTATGGTGTGACTCATCGTATCACTACTCCATATCACCTACAGACTAGCGGGCAGGTGGAGATTTCTAATAGAGAATTGAAGCAAATTCTGGAGAAAATTGTTGGGAAATCAAAGAAGGATTGGTCCAAGAAGCTTGATGATGCTCTATGGGCATATCGAACAGCATTCAAGACGCCTATGGGTATGTCCCCGTTTCAGTTACTTTATGGTAGATCTTGTCATCTTCCAGTGGAGCTTGAGCATAAGGCGCTTTGGGCAACTAAACTGCTGAATTTTGATGCTAAGTCTGCTGATGAAAAGAGGTTGCTCCAGCTGAATGAACTCGACGAATTCAAGGTCTTTGCATATGAGAGTGCTAGCCTCTACAAAGAAAGAACCAAGAGATGACATGACAAGAAAATTATTCCTAAAAAGTTTCATCCGGGACAACGGGTATTACTTTATAATTCACGTTTGAAACTTTTTCCAGGTAAATTGAAATCTAGATGGTCAGGACCCTTTGTGGTCAAGGAAGTCACACCTTTTGATGCAATTGCCATTGCACCAATTGGTTCGGATGAAGCTTTTAAGGTAAATGGACAGTGACTGAAGCCTTACCATGGTGGATACATTAACAGAGGCAGGACCTCTATGGCCTTGGAAGCAGAAAATTAAGGTGATATTCGTCAGGCTCGAGACGTTAAACAAGCGCTGGTTGGGAGGCAACCCAATAGATTTTTCCTTTTATTTGTATTTAGTCTTAGTTAGTATTAGTAGGATAGAGGAGAAGGTGAAAAGAAGAAAAAAAATGGACAGAAAGTTGGCGCCAGGGGCGCCAACTCTTGGACCCCCTTCTACCAAATTTTTTTTAAAAAAAAAATTCAAAAAAATTAGGTTTTCTTTTTTTTCCCCCTCTTCCAGCCGCCCCCCTGGTTCGTCCCCACCCTTCTTCTTCCTCCTTCTCTCTCTCTCTCTCTCTCCAACTCATTCCTCCATTGTTGCCCCACTTCCCCAACTCTCCCCCACCGAACCTCCGTCACCACCCTCTCCCTCTCCCTTTCACTCTCCCTCCACAACCCCAACCATAACCACCCACATTTTGACCCCGCCCCCTCCTTCTCCCTCCCGTGAGCCCCCTCTCTCACTTTTCCCTTCAGCAACCACCCCCTTTCCTCACCGTAACCCACCCCCCACCTTCCTCTCCTCCTCCCTTCTTCACCAACCCCCAACCCCACTCCTCCATGTCTCACCTCCATTATTTCTCTTTCCTCCAGCACCAAGCTTTCTTCTTCCTCCTTCACCCTCTTTCTCTCCAACTCCACCCACATTTCCCTTCCCCAAAACCACACCACCACCTTCCTCCACACCGATTCACCACCCACATTTCCCTCTTCAGATTTGACCCTACCCTTCCCCTCCCTCTTCTTTCATTTTCATCGTAACCCACCCCCACCAGACCCCATCGTCGGCCCCCCTTTCCAATTTTTTTTTACTATTTATTTCTTTATTATTATTATTATTATTATTATTATTATTATTATTATTTCCTTTATTTTTTTTCTGTCTTTCTTTTCCCTTATTCCCTTTGACCCCACGTCCCTATCTTTCTTTCTTTGTTCTTTTTTTTTGCTGTGTTTTCCCAAAACAAAAAAAAATAGGGGAAATTTTCAGGTGAAGAGCACAATGGGAAAGGGCAAAGAGAAAGCGATTCAACCACATGCACCTCCAGCTGCTGGTTCAAAGCGGGCTCGCAGTTCCTCTTCATCCACTGACACCTCCAAATTCAATGCACCAGAGAGCAGGGACCGGTACCGGACATGGTTCCTTCCCAAGAGCTTTGTTCCGGAGCAGGTGATCGACTCATTCATTCCTAATGACCCATCCTTGCCAGAAATCATCTGGCGCTGAAAGTGGAAGAAATTGGTAACCTTTCCTACCAACAGCTCTAGTAAACTCTGTCGTGAATTTTTTGCTAATGCTGATAGAGCTACGGTGGAGGAAACCTGGATCTCGTGGGTTAGGGGTGTATCTGTCCCATTTGATGTTGCTACTATAGAGAGCTTCCTGGAAACTAGTTATGATCCGGGTAGCCCTTGTGCTTTCCAAACCTATATGCAGCTATTTATCGCTATACGCCCTCGCCAATATCGAGCTGATATTACTGCTTCGACCGACAATCTGCAACGACAAATTGCTCACCCATCTTCGGGATGGATTGAGCGACACAGATTACCTGGAATTCCTGCCAAATTGACCAGGACAGATCTTACTACTGCTGCCCGTCCATGGTTCTACTTCATCAACAGCAACATATTTCCATCCACCAACCATGGTGATGTTAACGTGGAACGAGTTGTCCTCATTTGTGAAATTATGGGCAATGGCAATATTGATATCGCCTCCATCCTCTCATATCGGATCTTCCATACCATTAATTCGGGCAGAAAAGAAGATAAATTGGGACATTCCTCATTGATAATGAATCTTTATCTTAGGGCCGGTGTCCCCATTCCCGCCGATGAGGCTTTGGATGTTCCGTTGGTTTCCCCAATCCAGTGGGCCACCATAATCAATTGGACCAAGAAAGCCTAGCGGTATGCCCTAATGAAGACCCTTCTCCAGGCACGACCCGCATCTACTCCTGGCCCCTCTACCACTAAGGCCCCTTCTGAGCTCACCGAGGAGCCACAAGCTAAACCCACCAGATTCGAGCGACTGGAACATCAGGTGCGTTCAATAGAGCGTGGGTAAGTTTATCTAACAAGAATGGTGGAGGCCCTTTGCATCCGGCAGAACATAGACCCTGCTAGCTACCAACCCACTGAGGGAGACACCGAGTCCGGAGATGATGCTGCACCGAAGGATGAGGATGACTACTTCGACGACTTTTGACTGTGTCTTCTTGCATCTTCGAGTTTGTTGTTGAGGACAGCAACCATGTAAATCTAGGAATGGGAGCTTGAATTTGAAACACCAGGGAAGCTTCTTAATTTTATCTGTCCTCTTATTTTGTTATGCTCTTGTATGAGACCTTCAGGTCATGATGTAACTAATCTCAAATGAACATGAGCTTAACTTGTCATTAAACCTGAATGATCTGTATGCAATACTAGTGATCGTTGGAGAATCTATTTATATATCGCTGCCATGATTTCGCATTGAATCTAATTGAAGAATATGATTGCTTGCTTGGATGTGGCTTTTGGATTGTGAATGTTTGGATAGTATTTGAATGATAAATCTGGGAATAGTATCTTAGCTCGAGTCAAAAGCCATGTGAGGAGTTGAGCTTAAACAGTAAAAATTTTCTTTTTGAGAGGCCTCACTGTGGTAGTACTCTAGAACTTGCTCCATTTCTCTCTTGATGCATGCATAGATTGGGAAGACCAATGCATTTTTGTTTTTATGATAACCACTTGGCCAAATAGACCACCTTACAAGAATATCTTCCATTGGTAACCTTTTGAGCTTGAGACTTGTTTGTTTTCTATGCACCCTATATGATTACTTAACCCATGACTTCAAACAATCCTACCTTCAAATGAGATTGGAAGATAATTTGTTAAAAAAAACAAAAGAAGAAGAAGAAGAAGAAGAAGAAGAAGAAGAAGAAGAAGAAGAAGAAAGGAGAGTCATTCCCTCTTTTAATGTTTACAAGAAAAAAAAGGAAAAGAGAAAAAAAATTGCAAATAAGTATTGTGAGGGATGACAAATACAGAAATTCTAAAAGAAAGAGTTGGTCAAATAAAGAGAAGAGCTAGGAAAATCTGAATTGAGTTAGCTGAATTTAAATTGAACATTTGTCTTCTAATCTCATACATGGATTCCAGCTACTTCCTAAATATTCCTACCCCCAAACTAGGCCATATTACAACCTTAAAAGACCTTTTGATCAATTTATGCATGTTGTCCTTGTTCCTCATCATTAGGAACTTGAGAATAGGATCAAACCTATGGTAGTACTGCTACACTGATAGATTGAGCGAATACCTCCCGAAACACTTGAGTGACAAGTGAAATATGTCTTTCAGTGAGGATGCACTCAAGTTAGATGCTATGTTCCTATGTGAATTGAAAAATGTTATCCAGGTATTTGCAAAACAACAGTTCATCCATGCTAGTATAGTATTCTTTAAACTAACTATTCTTAATCATTCTGTCAATGCAATTTCATGCTTTTATCTAATATGCTTTTTCTCAAAGATCACTTTCTTGCATCATACTGATTATTCTTGTTTATTGCTGAGGACATCATTGAGTCATTGACCTCAACCAAACACATTATTGACTTTCCTCGTGAGCTACAATTATCTCTACATGATTTGGTGAGGTAGCGGCTAAAGTCTGTTTTGTTGAGTGCCAAAATTAAGGAAGCTCTGACCCATTTCCTTTAATGAAAACACATCAACAAATATGATCATTTTTATATTATTTTCACAAATATTCACTGAGACGATTATACCACATTCTTCCTTATTGTTTCAATCCATATAAGGATTTAAGCAAAAAAATTGCACAATTTTCTCGAGAATTCTTACATCCTTCTAGCAATTTGAATCCTTCAGAGATTTTCATAGAGATTACAATATATCAAGTGCCATATAAGTAGGCTATAACAACTTTCATTAGACGCATATCTAGTCTCTTGCTCACTGCCAGACTAATTAAATGCATATGGCGGTTGATTTGCAATGTTTTGCAAATGAATTATTTCTTGAACTTCAAGCTCACATTGTTGTATATGAGGATCTAGATGTGATAGTGACGTTGTTTTCCATGTAATTTCTTTATCTAGCTACTTATTATCTTCGCTAATGTTGGAAAAATTGTCTCATCAAAATGGCAATCGTCCAAATGTGCTGTAAATAAATCTCTAATTGATGACTCTAAATGCTTTTTATAGAAGGAAATTCATAACTAACATATGGTCCTAACCTTCTTTGAGGTCCCATCTTTGTGTGTTGTGGTGGAGCAATAAGAACAGATACCACATATCCAAATATTCTAAGAGGGGAAATATTTGGCTCTTACCAAAAACCAATTGTAATGGGAGACACTACTAAAAAATGTAAATTTTGTAGTGAAATTTGCAAGGGAACACATTTTTCCTTCGCAAATATTTATATATTTGCGACGGAATTAAAAATCACTCACAAATCCAATAATTTTGCGAAAGAACCTATTTTCCCTTGCAAAATGACTAAATTTGTGAGGGAAACTATGCCCCTCACAAAAAGTGGAGCCATTTTTCACAAAATGTTAGTGCCACAGATAGTTTGCGACGGAAGAGAGTCTTCCATCGCAAACTTATGCATTTTTGTGATGGAACATGGCGTTCCATCACAAACAGGCGGTGAGTACGCCACCAGTTTTCCTAAGCACAACATTTCCTCCTTTCCTCTCGCTTCACCAATCTTCGGTTTTCCTGCTGCAATGTCTACTTGAAGTGGTTGGTGTTTCGTTTCCAATTCTCTTCTCTGATGAAAATTCCTTTTCTAGGGGTTATAAAGTCCAAACGTTTTCTTACTGATTTAATTGTAGGGTAGGTCTGATCGTTGATCGAATTTCTCTGGATGGAGCCTCGAGTTGGAAAAAAGTTCTGTCTCGACTGAAAGTTTGGTAGCGAGTCGTTTGGAGAGATCTACCTTGGTGAGTTCTAATTCCTTTCGCTTTTAATTGTTCCTTCTTTTTTTTTCTGGGGATTTCTGAATCCATCCTTTCTTATTATCAGGTACTAATATTCAGACAAATGAAGACGTTGCAATTAAGCTTGTGAGTACCTTGACCTACTTGAATATGGATTTTTTGAAAACAAAAAAAATCTTTTTTTCGTGGGCGAATTTGAGATTGTAGTTTATAAATCGCCTTCAATTCGTTAAGCATATTGCAGCTTTGTTTAGACTCGGTAATGATATGTTAGTTTAGTTTTTTGTTTAGCATTTTGGAATATGCTGTTGGGAAATGTGGATGATCGTAGTGTCATTTTGTAGGATTAGATGCGCATGTAAAATTCAAGTAATAAATTTGGTTTTCTTGTTTAATTCATTGTGAATGCACAGACCAATATGCTTTAGTACTGCAGTTGCATAAGGCAGAAGATTGTCTCCAGATGTCTCCTGCCTATCTGATGTATATCTTTTTATTCTAGATTCTGCAGGATTGATATGAATTTATCTAAATATTTTGTTGATAGTTATTTAATTTGTTCATCCAGCATGCTGGTATATGGTAATTGTAGCATTGATTATCGCCAGAGTGACTTTATCTAAAGCCTGATCTTAATTTCTTGGATCCTTTTCTTCATACAGCTCTTTGTTTTATTATCATTTTTATCCCTCGCGCAACTTCTTTGTCATTAAGTTCACTGACATGAATTGACTTCTTGGAGAACTATGTTGGGGGTAAGAGTTGTGTTTAATGAACTGTTTTCCTCCACTTTGCCTTTTGACTCAGGAAAATATCAAGACCAAACACCCCCAACTTTTGTATGAATCGAAGCTATATAAAATACTACATGGAGGAAGTAATGGCTCTTGTCACAATATTTCTGCCTGCTGGATTTTTTTTTTTTTTTTGGTCAGAGGTTTCGTATTATTAACTTAGCTCAAACAATTTCTATCTAACTGCCTGTATATATTTGGCGGCTGGAATCCCAAACTTAAAATAGTTTGGAGTTGAAGGAGACTACAATGTGCTTGTAATGGATTTACTGGGGCCTGGTCTTGAAGATTTATTCAATTTTTGTAGTAGGAAGTTGTCCCTCAAAACTGTTCTGATACTTGATGATCATAAGGTTGGGTTCCTGCACCATTGAACATTTTTCTCTACATTTTTTTTCTGTTATCTTTCATTCTCAATTGTTTTTTTTTTCTTTTTACTAAATGTGGTAACTATGGATTATTTTTAGATAAATCAAGTTGAGTTTGTCCATTCTAAATCTTTTTTACATTGTGACATCAAGCCAGACAACTTCCTCATGGGTTTAGGAACAGAGGGGTTGGTTCAGGAACTCACAAAGTTTGAGATTGACACACAATATCATAATTAATCAAGTGATCTTCAATGATGAAGGTAGCCGGCTACCTTCCATACATTTTGTTAATTAATGTGTTGTATTTGTTTATCCATTGTCGTAGCTTATTTATTCTGCTTGTTGATTTGATTATAATTTATAATATTTTGTTTTTGCTATGTAAATTCGTATAATTGTCATAATTTATTTTTATGATACACAAGTCCTTTTATTTTCTAATTTTTACTACTCTTTTATGTGATTATTTTTTTCTGATTCTTTTTATATTTTTTTAAAAAATAAATTGGAATTTGCGAGAGAAAATAAGTTCCCTCTCAAATTCCAAGACTTACGAGGGAAATCTTTAACAATTACAATGTGTAGATATTCAATATTCTTTTTATTTATAGTCACAATATGATACTCATTGAGGCGGATATCCTTAAAACTCAATAAATGTATGTGAGACTCAGAGGAATATAAAGCATCATTAATAACAAATTTAGTTCATTTAGATATTATTATAATTGCTCTTCCAAAGCCTTCAATTAATTTTGAATTACCCGTTATGGTAATGATGCTTACACTACTTATTGTTAGATATGAGAAATGTTTTTTATCTTTAAGTATTTTGTGTGTTGTAGCACTATCTAAGAGGCACATATCTTTATTCTTGTGTCCAATGATCGAAACATTTATAATCTTCATCAAAAGAAAAGAAATGCATTAAAACAAATTAAAAATACATGATGAGCAATAATACCCTTATTACATATGAAAAGCGGAAATGAAAGTAAAACATAAAATATATTTGAAAAACCATAAATTAAAACATTTTTTTATCATTGTTCTTCTAACCAAACTCATTCAATCACGATTCTCAAAAAAATTAGTCATATCCAAGTGTGCCATAACATCATGGCCATTAATATCATCTAGCTCATTGACATCATCATTATTGTGTGTCTCAATATTATCATCTTAAAAAATCAAATTGCCTTCCACATTATTCGCACTCCTTTTTATGGAGGCTCGATAAAGTTTTGTTAGATGCTCATGCGTATGATAGGTATGTGTGATAACTTTCTATATTTTATTTATTTAAGGTATATTTTGGAGATATTTAAAGAGTTATCTAAACAATTTTGAGAGATTTTTATGAGATTATGTTGTTGTAAGATCAAATCAAAGTAGTGTATTATTTGTGGGATTTCAATTTAAAATAAAAGTTTTTTTTAGTTTAGAAAATTTAAAAAAAAATTAAGAAAGAAATAAAAATTTATTTTTATTATTATTATGACTATTACTATTATTCACTTTCTTTCATTTCATTTCTCTACAATTAGAAGCATCAGGAGTACGTGGCTTTGTTTAAAATGAATAAAAGAGATCATATGCATTGGACTTTAACCAGGAGACATTTGGACTTTGGATTTAATGCTGCCTGGGCCCACACGAAAGAATTGAGGAATGAATTGGACTTTGGATTGCTTTTGGGCCGTATGGATTAAATGGCAATTAGGCTAATTTTTTTGCTATAAGCAATTAGAATCAATTGAGGAATGGCAATTAGGCTAATGAATTGAAGAAACGAAGGAAATAGAAGGTGGGCCCACCAATGGATTCAATTAATAGATTGAATGAGACCTAAAATCGGGAGGAAGCAGCCGAGACACGAAAAAGAGGAGGTGACGGCACAAAAAGGAGGAACACGCGCAGATAAAATATCAGAGACGCAAAGAGGAATCACGAATTGAAGAACAGAAGCAAGACGCGACGGCTGTGCAGAACAAAAAGAAGCAGAGAACAATAGTGAATAGTCTTCTATCTTGTGATTTTCTTCATGTCTTTGAATCTTGACTTAATTTTATGTGTTGTCATGACTTTGTTTAAAGCGTTGAGTAGTTGATTTTATTTTGCAACCTATAGGAACTAAGAACTTATTAATGGATTAAACTGAGTTTTCATTATTTAGTTATAATTAATATTGATTTTGGTTGCTTAATCTTGTTTAATTTTATCTATTTAGTAATTGGCCATCATTAAATATGAGTTTAAAAATTAGGATTTACCTTGACGAAGGAGATTTTAATTAGGCTCTGAGATTAAACAATATGGGATTAAATTACGATTTAATTTGCAATTAGGATAGACATATATCTAATAACCTCATATAATTGTAGAAGAGTGTGTCCAAATTAAATTGCCTCTTAAGTAATTTTGTTAGACATAACAATTTATACTTAAGAGAAGGTTGTAAGTGGACCAACAGACACTTATAGCTATTCATACTCGAGATTAACAAAATTGATATTAAAGGTAATTAAATTAGTGAAAACAAAGTTTATGAAGTTAATAAGGGATTAGTGACTCTGAGTTGCTCATTTGATATTTGTAATAGTTAGTTTATTTTAATTTCTTTTTTTTAATTAAACTCACTTTGGTTTGCTCAATTTAAATGAAAGTGTAAAATCAATGTCTGATCAAAGTTGTGAATACTAAGTTCTCGTGGGAACGATACTTTACTCACTCTTTATTACTTGATATAGCCCGTACACTTGCGGAGTTATAGACTTTAAAGTTTTGCCCTATCCATGTGACCAATGGCTCTTCATACCACACTGATAACATTGATTCTCAACAACTTTTGAAGGATCACCATTTTTGTTTTTCCGCCCTTCATTATATTTTTTCTTATGGTGGGTATTAGGATTATAATTATTACTTATACCAACAAGATGACGGTAATTACCACGTACCATGGCCACGAGCATAATAATTATTACCTAGAGCCACGTTCGGTTAAAGGAATGGAGTAGATTCAGTGGGACAATTTTCATAATTTTACATCAATATCTCGTTATTTTGTTCGGCTACCAGAAAGCATGAGATTAATTCAAAATATTTTTAAAAGCTTTTTCTCGATATTGCTGCTGCTGGAGCTTATTTTATGCATGAAAAGTAGAAAAAAAAAATCTCTAATAAGTCCTCATCAGTTATTTTCTCACCATCTAATTTCAATTGAGAACTTCTTTTGAAAACCACTGGATTATATTCACTTCTAGTCTTAAAATCCGGTAGCATAAAGTGTATCCATCGTAATGAGCTCGAGCTAAAATCACCGTCTTTTAGTGATCATACCTTTCATTCAAATTAGTCCACAATTCTAGTGGATCTTTTACCGTTAGGTATTCAACTTTCAGCCCTTTGTGCATATGGTGGAAAACAAAAATCATGGTCTTGACCTTATCTTGACTAGTTGCTTTATTTCTTAGTAAAATAGTCCTTCCTAGACCCTTAGCATCCAGATGGATCTGAGCAACTAAGACCCATGATAAATAATTCTTTCTTGTGATATCATGAGTTTTAAACTTGAGTTTGGATTCAAACTAAAAATAGTGATAACAATTAGATAGATGAAGCATAAAGCATCGTCGTGAATTAAAATTAGAATTCATAAATCATAATGAACATCTTGATAAACAACATAATTAAGGGGGACAACATTTCATGAGTAGCCATTATAAAATTCAATAAACAAAATTTCTTGAAAATATTCTTCATATATTCATAAAGAAACATTTTACCATTAAAATCATATAATCATTAACAAGTATACATATATGAAGATAAATAACATATAACAATATATATAAAGGAGAAAGGTAGAAAGAGGGAGGGAGAATATAAATTATGTATAGAGAAAGGAGGAAATCATAGCAATAGAAATTGTGTAAAGAATAAAAGGTAAATCCACAATCGTAGAGATCACACTATATAATCATACGTAATACTATAAATAAAATGACAATAGTACGTTATAAAATGTAAATAAGAGTAAATGTAAACAAATATAAAATATCAAAATTGAACATAAAGATAGCAATAATAAAATTAAAATGGAAAATAAATTAAATAATGAACAAATAAATAAATAAAATTAGTAATATAAATAAGAAAAAATAAACTAATAAATGTGGTGATCAAATAAAATGAAAAATGTAAAAGAAGTAATTTAAAACACAATAAAAATAAATAATAAAATATTATAAACAATAAATAAATAAAGTGAAATGGCTCGATAAAATCAACATAAGTAAATGAAAAAAAAAATAACAATAAAATGAAATGAAATGAATAACATAAAATAAATAAATATAAATAATATAATAGAACATGGAATGTAATTAAAATGGAGGTTAAAGTATAGTTTTAGTTTAAGTTTACTTTAGATTTCAATTTAATCTTTTAAATTTATAAAGTACGTTTTTATTCATTTTATTCTAACACTGTTGACTCTCCCTAATGGAAAATGATGAAGCATATTTAAATTTTAATTATTAATATAATTAATTTTTATAAAAAATTAAAATAGAGGAAAAAATATTTGTCTTCTCCTTATCTCCTCCCTCCCTTGTTAGACAATTGCATCTCCCCACTGATACAATACTCTAGGCCCACATTACTGATTGATACAACTACTGACTAAGCAGTTTAAACAAAGAGCTTCTTTTTTAAATTGTTAATTGCCGGGTGAAAATTGGATTTGTAAAAAAATCAAGGCTTTTCTAGTAAACTCAACACCTTCTCCTTCTTTCCTCCTCCTCCTCCTCCCTTGATGACGGCCCTTGAATGGGGGAGAAGACAGTTTATTTTTTAAATATAAAAAGATTATATTAAATAATTTAAATAGCATTTTTCAGTTAACGGTGTTAGAATAAAAGGACTAAAAGTATATTTTATGAAATTAAGGGATTAAATTGATATATAAGATAAAATTTAAGGACCAAAACTATACTTCGGCCTAAAATGAAACATAAATAAAATAACTAAGAAATGATCTAAAAGAAGCCCATACAAAACAATGAAATATATGAGAAGAAGATAACAAATAAAAATAGATAAATGTGAATAACAAAGCAAAATTAAATAGAATGAAACACTAAAAAGTTGTGCCAATATAAAATCAAAATGTTTAAACAAGTAAAAAATAAAATGAACTATTATAAAATGTAAATAACAATAGATTATAAAATAAAGAAATTTAAATGAAAATAAAAATAACAATAATCTCAAATCTCATCCATTGAACTCAATATATAAAAATAATCGGTAAAACAGCCTCTTTAAATGCACACAATTACTCAGATTATCCAAATAGTTTAAATAGAGATATAGTAAAAGAAGATAAAGAACATGGTTGTACAACGATGAAAGAAAAAAAATATATACATTTGTTTGAGAGTTGTGCTAATAACATGTTATAAAAATATAAAAATACAAGAGATAAAATAAAAAGATGAAGAGCAATGGAGAGAGATGATGAGAGAATTATAGGAAAACATAAAGCAATATCTTATTCATTGAGAATGTAACCAAAGTCTAATATATAGTGTTCTGTTTATAGGCCCTTCACCACAACTGGGCTTTTTTAAGATACCAGTAGGAAAAATTACTTATAGTCAATCTAACTTATAGAGAAGTTAGATTGTGAAATGTGATTTATATTTGGATTGGCGGTAACATAAGTAACTTTTGATATTTAAACTTATAGTCAATCTGAAATATTTTTGAGGGTACTGATTGATACTAAAAATATACTTCAGAATACTGAACTGTACTAAAAAAATACTTTGTAATCTTGAAAAATTTATTTTTAGTATCAATCAATACTCTAAAATATTTTTTAGGATACTAAATTGTACTAAAAATATATTGAACAGTACTAAAAAAAATACTTTATGATCTTAAAAATTTATTTAAGGATCTTTAAAAAGTTTAGTACCAGTCCTTACCTCAAAATATTTTTAGCGTATTAAATGATACTAAAAACATACTTCAAGATTTTGAACAGTATTAAAAAAATGCCTCGTAATCTTGGTCTATAAGTCCAATTGGAATAAAAGCTCTCCAAAGTAACTTTTCAAATAAGTTACTTTTGATTCATAAATTCAATTGAAATAACTTTTCAACCAAACATACATTTTCTCATAAGTTGAATTCAAACAGTGCATAAGTCTAATTAGCTCTCCAAAAATCATACCAAATAAAGTAAATGATAAATTTTAATCCTCAGGAGGAGTGTACAAATTGTAACATTTGAGTTTGAACACAAACACGCCTAAAAACTATTCATTGGAGAAGTTATAAAGTGTAGACATTGAAAGGTCAAGAGTTGGGAGTTTATTACATATGCCTCAATTAGTATTTTTACAACAAAATCAATATTTTGTTCGTAATAATTATTTTAAAATCAATGGAAACAGGCACTTATTTTTAACTTCAATTGAAGAGTCCTGAACGACGCAAAAGGGTGATGCCAAATGTTTCTTGAATGTTAATTTTTATTTTTATTTTTTTTATAACAAAATTTTAGAAAAGGGGTTGGGTTCATCTACGATCTAAGGGTAGGGCGAAATCTTCCTTTCTCTTAGATGATACTAATGTTAGGCAAGGCGAGTCATCTATTACCCTCAGACGTTTACCTAAGCACCTAGAAGTTAGGATGTCTTCTCCAACGCCTTGACCAACTTCAGGACCCGAATGTTAAATTGTTCATTAACTAAAAGACGAAAATCATTATACGGTCATGCGCTGATTTTTATTTTTCATAATTTTGTGGGGCCTCAACTTGTTTACCAAGACAGGATCCGAGGATCCAATGGAGATTTTTCTTTAAAAAAAAAAAAACTCACTTTTATATCCATGTAAGTAATTGAGATTTGAGGATCATCATATAGAATTAATTGAACATTAAAATTTATTAAAATAACAAATAAAAATATTTTTCATATTTTCCATATAGACCAAGTAAAGCCTTAAATCTTATTAATTATATCATAAAATTCAACAACTTTCTAATTCTATCTCTTTTCAATATACAAAATATCAACTGAAAACAAAACCAATACAATAATAAATAAAAGGTCAAATTGTTCATTCATCAAAATTTAGTGAAATGCCTTATAAATAGAACACCCAAAAAAAAAAAAAAAACTTCTCTCACAGGTTTATATATAGGACAAAATAGTAGAATTAATGAAGTTTAAAATTTTTTAATGGTATAACCATGTTAATGAAAATGCCTTATAAATATGAGTAGATAAGTAAAAATGGGTTAAGATGCAAAAATACACATATGTTTTTTCTCCAGGAGCGCCCAGCACCATATGTTTTTTTTGGTGCAAAAATACACACGCCGTTAGGTTTTAGGAGCAAAAATACCACTTCCGTTAGTTGACCGTTAACCATGGTGAAATTGCCTTTTTGCCCTTAGTTTAAAATAATTAAAAAAGAAAAGGGTTAAGGGCAAAAGAGTAATTCCACCATGGTTAACGGTCAACTAACGGTCAGTTAACAGTCAACAAAGGTCAACTAACGGAAGTGATATTTTTGCTCTTAAAACCTAACGGCGTGTGTATTTTTACACAAAAAAAAACATATGGTGCTGGGCGCTCCTGGAGAACAAACATATGTATGTTTTTACACCTTAACCCTAAGTAAAATTTAAAATCTTATAATCAAGTTAAAAATTAAAAATTTAATGGTATACTAACTAACTTATAGGAAACTTTTTTCTGCACACAAAAAAAGGATAACTGGTTAGCTAATACTTCATCTTGTCCTTAACATACAATATATCTGAAAAATTGATCTTCAGCTAAAATATAAGACAATTTTTTTTTTTATATTTATTAACATTTTGCTAATTTACCTGATGCTCCCTAAAAGGGGGGAAAAATCAACGAGAGGAACATTGGGAAATACCACTACAATATTTTAGAAAATATATATACTATTAATTAACCTAACAAACTTAATTAATATAATTAAATTAATTAAATATGTGGTGAAGGAGAACTTTCCGGAACCCAATCGGCAATCCGCACATTCAATTTACTCGAAGTGATGTAATCCCTTGCATCACTTCTTCCTCATCAAGTCATTGACTTTTAAAGTCTTCATTAGTGCTTCCTTTTTTGACCGACTCATCTCCATGTCTTCACAATTCTTTCGCTATATAAGGAACTGATCCGCCATCTCAGAGACCATAAAACCCTCAGATCAAATCCTCAATTCTCAAAGATAGAAACAAATCCAGCCATGGCTTCAAGTCAACAAGTTAAGCTTTTCGTAATTGTAGGAAGCCCATTTGTCACGAGAGCAGAGGTTGCTCTCAAACTCAAGGGAGTGGAATATGAGTGTGTTCATGAATCGTTGTCCAACAAAAGTGATCTTCTTCTCAAGTACAACCCTGTTCACAAGAAGGTCCCTGTTCTTCTTCACAACGACAAGCCTGTATGTGAGTCTCTTGTCATTGTTGAATACGTCGATGAGACTTGGACTGGCTACCCCATCTTGCCTTCTGATCCTTATCACAGAGCCCAAGCTCGTTTTTGGTCTAAGTTCGTCGATGACAAGGTAATTCAAAAGTCAAAACTTCAAGCTTTGATATTTTCTCAGTAGGAATTTGAATGGTCAGTCACTAAAAACAAGTGTTTTGTTGCTTGATATCAGGTGTTGCCTGCAGTATTTAAAGCAGCATGGAATCCAAACGAGAAGGAGAGGGAAAAAGGCGCTGAAGAAGCGAGAGAGGCTCTGAAAATTCTGGAAAACGAGCTGAAAGGGAAGTTCTTCAGTGGAGATTCCGTTGGTTTAGTGGACATAGCTGCTCTGTTCATAGCTTTCTGGCTGCCGTTAATTCAAGAAGCTGGTGGGCTTGATCTGTATAGCGGTGAAAAATATCCAAAGTTAGAGAAGTGGCGTCATGAGATTTTGAATCATCCTGATGTGAAAGCAGTTTTGCCTCCTGGAGATAATCTCCTTGCTTTCTTCAAAACTCGATCTCAGAACATCTCTGCTTCAAAGTAGATGATCACAAGAATTACCTTTAATGATCCATGTTTGAGTCTGGTCAATTATGCACTGTTGTTGTGATTCAGAGTTGAAATAAAATATGTACAAGTTGGGTTTTCTCTTGCAAGGAAACATGACTATCCCTTTCGTTTTGGATAATCATTATCATTAATAAAGTTTTTTTTTTCCTTTCTTAAATATTATTTTTGTCGTTTAATGCTACTAGATTTTTCTTACTTGTGTGGCTTAAGCTTGTCCATCGCCAGTTTTGAAAAGAGTCAAAACCGGGCCAACTTTATAGATAAATAACAGATAATAAACGATTAGAGTGCCTTTCATATAAATCAAAGAAATGAGTGACAATATTAGTAAGTCACGTTTATTACTTAAGTGCCCGTTTGGATCTCTCATTTTAGGCTTATTTTCTCCTTATAAGTAAAAAGTTAGGTCAAACAATATTTTACAAAAGCTCTTATAATAAAAAGAGTTTTTTTTTACATGAAGAAAAATGCTAAAAATAAAAAGCTTTCCAGAAGAGCTTATTTTTTAAGCTCTTATTTTTTAAGAGAACCCTAGTCTCTACGCTGTGACCACCGCCGGCCATCCCAGCCGCTGTTGGCCGCTAGTGCCGCCCCATCACCAGCGACCACTTCTAGTGACTTCTTTTTTTTATAAAAAAACACTCAAGGGAGGCCAGCCACCCCACGCCAGCGGTTGCCACTGACGACAGACAGCCGTCGCCGCCCCATCGCCGGTAACCACCTTCGGCGACTTTTTTTTTTTAAAAAATACCTAAAATACCCCAACCCCCCCACCGGCCACCCCAACCGCTACTGGCCGCCAGCGCCGCCCCATCATTGACGACCACCTTCGATGGCTTTTTTTAAAAAAGAAAATACCTAAAATACCCAACCCCCCACCGGCCACCCTAGCCGCTTCCAACTGCCACCGCCGCCCCATCGTCGGCGACCACCTCTGGCGAATTTTTTTATTTTTATAAAAAAACTAAGGGGAGGCCGGCCACCCAACGCCGACGGCCGCCATCGGTGAGTAGAAGCCGCCGCCGTCCCATTGCCAGCGACCACCTCCGACGACTTTTTTTTAAGAAAAAACTAATTTGTTTTTTAAAAAAGGAAATACTAAGGGGAGGCTGGCCAGCACACACCGGCGACCTGCCGCCACTCACCCCACCACCGGTGACTGTTTTTTAAAAAAAACTTAAAAAAAGTGTTTATAACAAAAATTTTACGAAACAACTTATTTTAAATTTCAGCTTATAAGTAACTTTTAAGCTAAGAAATTTATATTATCATCAAACAGCTTTTAGCTTTTTAAAAAAAACTCTTTTTTTTAGCTTTAGCTTAAAAATAGCTTTTAGCTTAAAAATAAGAGGATCCAAACAGGCTCTTAATAACCGTAATATATATACATATTTTTCTGAAATTTTGGTGGTGAATTATACAATAATTATTTTACCAAAAAAAAAGACAAAGTAAACTATCAAAATTTAATTTGGACAGTTGATAACTGTAAAGTATAAGAAAAAAAAAATTCATCAAATGTTAAATTTTCGCCATTCATTTTAAAATTTTGAAGTAGAGATAAGATGAAAAAGAAAAATAAAATAGTTAAGAAGGGATGCGAGAGAAACCATAACCATGTCATTGTTGGAAGCTTCCTATTTTCATTTTCTCGAGAACCAAGAATTATTATTGTATACACAAAAGTTCTACAAAAACACAAGCAGGCTTAAGGCCAAATAATAAATACTTAGATTATATACAAAACAAAAAACATTAAGGACTTGTTTGATTCAGTTTTAAATTTCTTTCCTTAGTATAGTTTTATAAATTTGTTTTGCAGAATAATTCTTGAGAAGAAGAAAATAAAATAAAATAAAAAATTGGATGATTGTTCTAAAAAATCATATAAAAATTTATTTGAAATAGTTGTTTTCAAAATCTTAATTCCAGTGAGGCCCGAGTAAATTGGGGAGTGAAGACAGCGTGTAAATTGAAACTGAAGAGTAGCAAATTCGTATTTAAAAGGCTAGAGCTCAAACCGTTGACTACTAAAAAAGTTTAGGCTCTTTGCTTGTTACCTAATTTTATAGAATAAAAAGGGGGAAAAAATTAAAATTGGGATTCCTAATTGGAAACTGAAGAGTGACATCTGACATTGGTGGCATATTTTATTAGACCTGATGTAGAGTTGTAGTTTTAATGCTTTCTTATTTATGTAATCGGAAAAAAGGAAGGATAAAAGATATAAGTTGTTCTTCTTCTTCTATTTTTTATTTAGGGAAAATTCTAAATACATGACATTTGAATTTGTAAAACCCTCAGAAGCCCATTGAATTTGTCAAAAGACTTAGAAGTGACAAAAACTTATGAGGGATATGCAAATTTGGGTGAAATTACTTTTTTCCCCTTAGTTTTTATTATTTTCTTTTTAAAAAAAGAATTCCCCTCGCCGACGGCCGCGGCCGACCTTCGACGAACAGCGGCGGGCCGCGGCCGCCCGCCAAGGCCAACAGTCGATGGACAGCGATCCATGGCAGCCTCCTGCCATCTGCCAACGGTCAGCAGCGGGCCGCGGCTGACTGTCGACGGCGGCAACGAACGACAGCCCTTCGGCGTGGGGGTATTTCTTTTAAATTTTTTTTAAACTAAGGGCAAAAAGGTAATTTCACATAAATTTGTATATCCCTCATAGGTCCTTGTCACTTCTAAATCTTTTTGTAAATTCAATGGGTTTCTGGGGGTTTTACAAATTCAAATGATATTTATTTAGAATTTTCTCATTTATTTATTATTTTTATTTATTTATTTATTTTTCTGGAGGAGACGAAGGATTGTGATCTAGATCATTTATCTAAGAATGGGGTGTGTACCCCACCTGTCAGGATACCATTTGTTGTCCTGCGCACTGGGCCCATGAAGGGTATAATAATTCCTATGCATGCTGAGGCATATTCCTATAACAGATTCTAATTTTCCATAAGGCCATCTCATTCATTCTATATTATACTAGTACATTTTTCTTAGCCTCAAAATTATTGAAATTTATAAGGAAAAATTTCAATTAAATACCATTTGAACTTCTTATAAAACCAAAAAAATATGTTAATATATGGAAATGACGGATAGGCCTTTAGGGAAGAATTTGATATTTTGAAATGTTGTGTATTTACTAAAATTCTCTCACTTTTTATTTAAATAAAAGGCAAGGCCCCTCATTGGCTGTCACGTTGGCGAATTGACGGCTGGAGTTTTAGTGACAACTTAAATAATGCAATTAATTACTTGAATATAGAATTTAACAACTCTAACTCTCTAAATTCTATCAACTATCGTTGACAAGTTAAATAATGATAATGACAATTTGCATATAACAATTCACAACTATAGAATAGAGAGTAACAACTTGGGGTGACAAGTAGAATAATGATAATCACAACTTGAGTAAAGCAATTCACAACTATGATACAGAGAGTAACAACTTAGAGAGCTCAAGTTGTCAATCTTTATACTCAAGTTGTCATTTCTCTTATTCAACTTGTCAATAATGTCAAATAGAGCTTAGGGAGCTAAAGTTGTCAAGCTCTATACTTAAAAATAGTGAATCACATTACTTAAATTGTCACTAGAGCTCTAGTCGCCAACCCGTTGGAGGGGTGGGGCCAAGCAATGATGGCTAGCGAAGCGGATTAACTTTCTTTATAAAAAAAAAAAATTGAGGGGTATTTAGGTAAGAGTATAACATTTCAAAATTTCAAATTACTCCCTAAGGATCTATGTGTTATTTCCATATATTAACAGATTTTTTTGCATTTTCCAAGTTCAAATGATATTTAAATGAAAATTTTCCATTAATTAATTCATTTTCATAAAAATTGTATCTATTTTAGACTTAAATAAATTTACATAAATCTGCTCTTTATTTTCTTAAAATTAAATCTCCTATTCATTTTTAAAATATATCAAGTTCTCTTTTAATATATTGACTAAAATAAACTTTGTTAATTAATCTAGATATATAACTTTTGTCAACTGAAAAATAGATTTAAATTTTAAAAGTCTATTAACAATAATGGTAATGAGATTAATGAAAATAATAATTAAATTAAAAAAATAGTAATGATATTAACAACTCATTTTATTATACAATCACTTATTTAAAATTTTGAGTAAAAGATTAGGCTCTGCTAGGGTTTCTCCTCAGGCGGTGCATGGTGCAACAGGGGGACATGAAGGAGCGGTTGTATGCAGGAGCTGCATGTTCGGTTCAATCGTTGTGGGATGGGGAGCTGGAGGAGCATAACGTGGAGGTCTCTATAGAGGGGGATGCCGGAATAACACAAAAACTCAATGAGAAGGGTATCATGGTGTTTTCATTATCGGAAGGGTTCAAGCAACAGGCCTAGCGTCGATGGCAGCAAACTCTCGTTGTGAAAGCCGTGGGGAGGACGTTTGCTTATGATAATATGCGACAACGACTGGAGTCTTTCTAGGCGAAAAAGAGAAGAATTGTTGTTACTGATGTGGCGAATGGATATTATATGGTGCGTTTTGAATCTTTGACTGATCTGAATGCTGCTAAGTTTGAAGGGCCATGGATGGTGCAAAACCATTACCTTGCAGTACAGGAGTGGAGGCCAACTTTTGACCCAGAGAATGACAGGATTGGTAAGGTGAAGCTGTGGGTGAATTTGCCAGGTTTCCCGCCGGAGTTTGTGAAGATGAGGTTGTTGACAGACGTTGGCAACTTTATTGGAAGATTCATTCGAATGGACTCTATGGCCACAAAAGTTGTAAGGGGACGATTCACAAGAATTTGTGTAGAAGTTGACATTTCAAAAGAGTTAGAGCTGAGATATTTCCTCGACAATTAGCATAGGGTTATTGTGTATGAAGGGCTTGAGGTAATCTGCGAGGCATATAAGGTCTTTGGTCACAGGTCAGGCAATTGCCCGAAGACCCTAACTGAGTTGGACCAGACAGGTGGAAGGAAAAATGCAAGTAATATTGAGTGCTGGACGGTGGTGGGCAAGAATCGAGATATTAATGCTCATGTACGTAGGGATGTAGATGTCTTTATCTCTGGCTTAAAATCTTCAGATCATCGGATGCTTGATTCCCCGAAGCAGGGGTTGGTGGAGGAAGCTGTGTAGAGCTTTTGTAACGTCGTGGATGCAGGTACAGAACTTCCATCGGTTGTGGGGCTTTCATCAGAGGTTAGGAAGGATGCACCTACTTTGCATGGCAGAGAGTTGGCTATTTGTGCGCCTAATGATGTTGGCCTTTTCGGGGGAAGTGTTACAGATGTAAAGGGCGATGGGAATAGTCTTTCGTCAGAAGAAACTGCATTGAATGAAGGAAGTGTGGGGTTACCGAAGGTTGCTAAATTGTCAGTTGAGGGGGGAAAAGGAGAGGGGACCTACTATGTGTGGGAGAATGAGACTGAAGGGAAGGTTGTGCAGAACAATAATTCTGTGTGCAGCTGAGGGTGCTTGTGATTGGGCTGGGACCCATGTGAGCCCATTGAAGAGTGGCGGTCTTAAGAAAAGAGGAAGACCAGTGGGTAGTGGAAGGATTGCAGTGAAGATGGGAAGTAGTGATAAGGTGTCTCAAGTGCGCGAATCACATGTCCTTTCTCCACGTTTACCTTGATGTCGTTCCTTGTATGGAACTGCAGGGGGGTGGCCAATGCTGATATTGGGCGCCAGTTGAGGTTTCTATTCTCAAAATATAATATCAAGCTTTTAGTACTAGTTGAGACGAGGACTAATGGGGAGAAGTGCTTAAGGCTTCGAAGAAAGATCGAGTTTGATAGTTCGTTTGTGGAGGAAGCGAGGGGTTTCTCTGGAGGTATTTGGGTCCTTTGGAAAGCTCAAGATGTTCAGGTTATTGTTTTAAATAACTCATTCCAACATGTTCATATGTTAGTCGATGTTTTTACCCATTCTTTTCAGTTTACGGTTGTTTATGAAAGTCCTAAGGAGGAGGAACGTAAAAGTCTATGAGATTGGTGAACAGTAACATAACAGTGTGATGTGACTTTTACTCCAAAATGGTAACCACATATGTATTTGTGCTCCAAAAAAAGAGCACATGATGATGTGCACTCCTAAAGAAAAAGCTCATGTATATTTTTGCACCTTAACACTTAAAAATATTCTCTTGATTATTTATGAATGGATAATGGTATATGATAATGCATTATCATTTTCTCTCTTAAGTATGTAAACGAGAGGGAATCGTAGATGTGGATTTTATGAGAAGTAATTCAAAGAGGAAATAAGAGAGTGAAAATTATAGAAAAAGAAGACATAAAGTTGTGAGGTTTCAATGGTACATCGTTAGTCCTTTGATCTATTTGTATTTAATATGGCCTTGACATCCCACTAATATGTTAAAGGGGAAACCCATAGTTCAAACATTTGCTCTGTGGATTTGGTTAGTCCATATCACTCGATCAGTGAGCTTATTGATTTAAACTACCAATCATATGGGTGAATATTGGTGTTGAAAATATAATAAAACAGGTAGAATTTGAATAATAACAAGGATCTATATTAATAAGATTACATATACTATAAAACAAGTATCTGTATAACTAAAATCGCATACACAACAAGCATGCAATGGAATTATATAACCAGAAAAAATAATGAACGAACTCACAAAACTACCGAATATGATAATGAATTATAGAGTAATTCGGGCCAAACGTACACTGTCTCCTTCAAACAATTTTGCTCCCTCAATATGGATGCCCAAGGTTGTTGAGCAATTACCTTCCAGGATAGAGCAGATTTTTCATCTTCAGAATGACGGCCCTCTCAATTTAAAGCCCAAACAAACGCAACGAGTTTGCTTTCGAAACGTACAGAATATGTTTGCAAAATGCAGTATGCAGAGTGCAATGTTACAGAGAAAAATCGAATATAGATTCTGTCACAAGGGCGCCCTATTTATAGACGAAGGAAGTTTGATCAGATGGACTTATCTGTTGTAGTGAATTGGTGCGTTGTGTAAACAGACACACCAGAACAAACCAAATGGTAACGACTGGCGACCCTCTGGCGAACTAATGTGTCGTACGAATAGACGCACCAGACTGGAGTGAACTTGACGGATCTCGGAGGGGCAAAAAGGAATTATTAAAAATTTTGGGGTCAAATTGGAAATTCAAAAGATAATTTTTTAAAAAATTATTTTTTATTTCACACATGTACTCACCGAATCAAGCGGGCAATGCGCGATCGAGCTAGCGGTGGTGCGCATGTGTGGTAGACCAAGGATTGTCTAAGTTCTCACCCCTCCACAAAAATAAATTAGCCTAAGGGCCCATTTAAGAGGAGCAAAGTTGAGGATTATATACCCTCCAACTCCTCTTCAACCATTCAATGTGAGACTTCTATCCACACACACATATTCCTTTTTCCTTTTTCCTCTTCTTCTCCGACCTTCTTCTTATTCATAACCCATGGGATTATATCCTAAATTTCAACGAATACTAGCCCGTAAGTTCAGTTAAATGAAATAAGGCAGGGAGGAAATAAAGGAGGATCAAGAATAAATTCTTAAATATTGATTTTGTGCACTTATGTGCTAAATACAGAAATGGGATTGTGATAGTTTAAATTGATATATATGTATATGTCACCAATTGACATTTTTAATAATACTATGATTTTATAATATCTCACTTGATACCTCACAAGCAATTACTCATATGCTGATGAGATGGATTGATGATTAATAATATTTTTTTTTTCAGGTGATGGTTATTGTATGGATTTAACAAGAAAAATTTCAGAAGCTTAAGCTACTTTCGTTGACAATAATACTTTCTTCTTTTTAGTATATGTAATATTATGTATGTTATCACATTTTATGTTGCTTCCTCTAATTTATTTGAGATATTTTGATAAATAATGAATGATTTTATCAAACCTAAATTGTTATTATTTTATGAAAAATGGAGGATGTTACAGTCACTAGTCACGATGCGTTTGTATCTATTTTTCATTATTTTTCAGGGCCTCAAGTTGTTCCCAAGATAGGGTCCGATGATCCAATAGAGATTTTTTTTTTCCTTTAGGGGAAAAACTAAATTTTACATCAAAACCAGTAATTAAGACTTGAGGATCATAATATAGAATTAATTTAATACTAAAATTTATTGAAATAGAAATGAAAACATTTGTCACATAGACTAACTAAAACCTTCTCTCTCTCTCTTTTCTCAGAAAAAACCTTCTCATTAACTATACCATAAAATTCAACAACTTTCAAATTCTATCTCTATTTAATACACAAAATACCAAATGCAAGTAAAATCAACATAATAATAAATAAATGGTTTAATTATACATTCACCTTAAAACTTTAATGAAATGTCTTATAAATAAGACAAAAAAAGTTGAGGTCTTTTTTAATCTATGTGAAATATACTGAAAATAACTTCTAAACATAAGTAAATAAGTAAAACAAAATCATATAATCATGTTAAAAATACAAAATTTAATGTTATATTCCCTCTAATTCTAATTATAAGATTACTCTTAAATTGTATTACAAAGTGGTCTTATAATTAAGATCAGAGGTAATGCTAATTAACTTATAGTAAAAAAATTTTATCCACACAAAGGAGGATAACTAGTTAACTAATATTCCCTCTTATCATTAATACAAGAAATATTTGGGTAGTTAATATTGATTCCAAATATAAAACAAAGTTTTATATTTGTTAATATTTTTCTAATTTACTTATATTGATACTTCTTTAACAATAATCAAATAAAAGAGAAAAATTGAGAAAGATGACTAAAATATCTTAGAAAATATATATAATATTACTTAGGGTTTAAGGTTTCTGCCTCAATAAATGAGCCCAACTCACTTATATGTCAGTGAGGCTGAAAAAATGTTTCTGCCTTATTAAGCCCTATAACTTAACTCAATTAAATTTTTAAATATAATTAAATTTGATAAATATGTAGGAGGAGTTCTTTCCTGCACCCAATCGGCAATCCTCACATTCATTTTACTTCCCCCATGGTCTGCTTTGATTAGTACTCCGATCTGCTTGGAGATGTATGTGTGTTGTTGATTGAGATCGCGCTTGTAACTAAGGGGCAGGGGATTGAACGTAATCAGAGAAGACCTGCCCAAGCCTTGTCCTTTACAGTCGACTGCCTAAAAACCCTCTAGCTTCTTCTACTAAGATATGTCATCAATTGCATCACTTCTTGGCCGTCAGGGTATTTGCTTTTAAAGTCTTCATTAGTGCTTCCTTTTTTGACCGACTCATCAGCTCCTCTTCTACACCTTCTTTCGCTATATAAGGAACTGAACCGCCATCTCAGTGACCATAAAACCCTCAGAGCATATCCTCAATTCTCAAAGATAGAAACAAGTCCAGCCCTGGCTTCAAATCAACATGTTAAGCTTTTCAGAATCGTAGTAAGCCCATTTGAAAAAAGAGCAGAGATTGCTCTCAAACTCAAGGGAGTGGAATATGAGAACGTTCATGAATCGTTATCCAAAAAAAGTGATCTTCTTCTCAAGTACAACCCTGTTCACAAGAAGGTCCCTGTTCTTCTTCATAACGACAAGCCTGTATGTGAGTCTCTTGTTATAGTTGAATACGTAGATGAGACTTGGACTGGCTACCCCATCTTGCCTTCTGATCCTTATCACAGAGCCCAAGCTCGTTTCTGGTCTAAGTTCATCGATGACAAGGTAATTCAAAAGTAAAAACTTCAAGCTGTGTTTTTTTTTTCTCAGTAGGAATTTGAATGACCAATCACTCAATACAAGTGTTTTGTTGCTTGATATCAGGTGTTGCCTGCAGTATTTAAAGCAGCATGGAATCCAAACGAGAAAGAGAGGGAAAAAGGTGCTGAAGAAGCTAGAAAGGCTCTGAAAATTCTGGAAAACGAGCTGAAAGGGAGTTCTTTCATGGAGATTCAGTTGGGTTAGTGGACATAGTTGCTCTATTCATAGCTTTCTGGCTGCCTTTAATTCAAGAAGCTGGTGGGCTTGATCTGTATAGCGGTGAAAGATAACCAAAGTTAGAGAAGTGGGGTCATGAGATTTTGAATCATCCTGATGTGAAAGGAGTTTTGCCGTCCCGAGATGATCTCCTTGCCATCTACAAATCTCGATTTCAGAGCATCTCTGCTTCAAAGTAGATTATCACAAGAATTACCCGTAATGTTCCATGTGTTTGAGTTGTTTAATTATCTAGTGTTGTTGTGATTTAGAGTTGAAATAAAATATGTACAAGCTGGCCTTTGTCTTGCAATGAAACCTAACTATCCCTTTCGTTTTGGATCATCATTATCATTAATAAAGTTTTATTGTTTGTTTTTCCTTTCTTAAATCTTATTTTTGTCGTTTTAATGTTGTAGTATACTAGATTTTTCTTACTTGTGTAGCTTAAACTTATCCATCCCCAGTCTTGAAAAGATTCAAAACTGGGCCAACTTTATAGATAAATAACAGATAATAAACTATTAGTGTGACTTTCATGTAAATCAAATAAATGAGTGACAATATTAATTAATAAATGTGCAATAAGTAATTGTTGTTACTTAATAACCATGATGTATATACCTTTTTTTTTCTTGGGGTTGTTGATTATGCAACTACTATTTTATAAAAAAAACGATAAAGTAAATAAACAAATTAAAAATAAAAAGTTACGGAAATGTTTTAAAAATATGATACATCATTAGATTCTTCATTTTTCAGTAATTTGTCCACCTTCTAATTCAAAGAGCGAATATGAGATGTCAATTCCTTCAAGGGCTGATCCATGTGTCCTTGCTCTTGCAAATAAACATCAAGAAAAAAGTTGGCTTGAAGGTTGCGTGGATGAAACCATCAATGTTTGATGGTGAAAGGAGTTCATATTTTGTTTTTGTTTTTTGTTTTTTTAGATGATGAATTAGAAGTTCTTTTGCGTTTGTTCATGATATTTTGTTAATCAAAAGTTGGCTTGGAGAAGTTGAAACGAAAGTATAGAGAAGTTGCATTTAGTTTTCAAACATTTATATAGAGAGGGTTTCGTAGATTGTCGAACCATTGTGTAATACTTAAATTTTTATTCATCATAAATCTTTTATTTTGATGAATAATTAATGTAAATGAAGGTGAATATATGTCTCAAAATATTGTAATCCATTGATTATAATTTTGGGCAAATTTCTTCATAGAATTTATAATTAGATGGTAGGATTTGATCAAACTACATATAAGAGTAATAGAATGTGACATAAATAACACATAAAATAATGGTTATTTTGTAACCAAAGAAGGCAAGAAAATGTGATGGAAATGCTTAAGCAAATTAGCAAATACTAAAAGGCATTTAAGCTTGCATTGATTAAAGATTAATTGCAACATGATTAGAGACAATCAAATCATCAAAAATGGGGCTGTTCATTTTCAAAAATATCAAGGTTCTAAGAGATGAAATTAATTTGTTGATAATGGTCTAGTTAGCTTGATTAAGTAGCCAACCAATTAACCTATGACATTTGCAATAAAAGGGCAATTAAACATATGATTAGGGAGATAATTAGGCTTAATCAAATCAGCCCCAAAAGTTAACAATTGCAACTAGGATCAATGGTTGAGATTGATGCACATGTAATTCAATCTAAAGGTCCTAATTAATCCCATAATTAATCTTAATCCTCTTGAATTTCAATCAACCAATCAAAGCAATTGACTTGGATTAATGCCACATGAAAACTCATCAAATGACTTGGAACCAATGTAGTGGTTGGCCAAAATGTGCAAAGGATAGGATTAGAGATGAAAAAGGGAGTTTTGATATAATGGATAGGAAGAAAGGTGAGGAGAATGATTCCATGTTTTTGGTTCCAAATGAGCTTGGATTTTTTTTTATAAAGAAAGGTGCTCCCCCTCTTCATTCTTCACACCAAAAACTCATTCAACACATTGAATCTTTGGCGTTCATATTCGAATTTCAAAATTAATTGGATTAATTTTAAATATTTTAATATGACTCAATTAGGGTTTTAGAAATCCTATAAATAAACATTGATCTAGTCGTATTAAAAAAAAAAAAGAGAAGAGCCGTAAAAGAAAACCCTAGAGAAAAGAAAAGGTGTAACACGCAAAAAGTAAGAAGGCGCTAGCACGCCAACATTCGTGTTGAAAAGCTGTTTGGTGTGGATACCGGTAGAGGAAGGCGATTCGAAGAGTCGACTTCTACTGATCGAGAAGGTAGCCCACCAGTTCAAATAGAACAAGAAGCACACGAGCTTTTGAAAGGTACGGTTTCTTATAATGAACCTTGATTTAAACGCGGTTGAGCGATCCCAACAGTGCTCCCCCTCTAGGGTTTTTAACAGAATGAACACCAAAGACTCCCAGGGTGCACTAGCTGAGTCTGATGAGGAAGAAAACCTGAAGACAAATCGATTGGAAGGAAAACCTGGAAAGCTAAGCTTCACAGCGGAGGAGTACCCAACATGGTGTTTACCTTGGATGAATTCTCTCATCATCAAGGTGTTGGGGGAAAACTTTCCTACGTACTTGACTTGAGATCGTGTGAACAAGATGTGGAGACCCAAAGACTCCCTGAAACTAATTCCTTTGAGTAATGGCTATTTCATTGTTTCTTTCTCCAACAAGGAAGACAGGGATTATGCATTTCAGGAAGGGCCATGGATGATTGAAGATCACTATTTGATTGTGCAAAGGTGGATACCTAACTTTAATCCCTGGAAGGCAGATTTGAAGTGTAATATTGCGGCATGGGTTCGGCTGCCGGATATATCGTTTGAATTATATAATGTAGAATCACTTCGAAGGATTGGAAATATGATCAGTAGGATGATTAAGATTGATCGCTCTACGTCGATTTACGACAAAGGAGGATTTGCGCGCATCTGTGTAGAAATCAACCTGTCTCAACCATTGCTTCCAACATACATAGTATTTGGGGAGGAACGCTCGATCATATATGAGGGCCTACATCAAGTCTGCTTCTCCTGTGGTAAATATGGTCACCAAAAATCCAGTTGCCCGATGGTTCAAATGCAGGATCAAGATATGCGTAAGGAGACGGTTAACAAGGAAGGAGGAGAAGGCGATTCAAGAAGTAATGGTGGAAGGATCATGGAGGAACAAACAGGGTCTGCCGTCGGAGGTAACATGGCTGCTGGAGGTGTCGAAGCGAAGGAATCTTTATTTGGGAAACTGCAGATTCTTAGAAGGGAGTTTCGGGGACATTCATCACATGCGAAATCAAAGAAGGAGAATCCCATAATCCAAGGAATGACCGTTGAGCAGGGGCGATTTGATATGGTGAGTGGTTTGCGGCATGGATCAAGAAAAAATGATGATAGGGTATTTATGAAGGAGCAGAAGGGGTAGTTGACTAAGAGTAAGGGCCCACAAATCTCTGAATGGGTTCAAGTAGGTGTTAAACGAAAGAATGTGGGGAGAGGAAAGGCTAAGGGAAAAGAAAACAGATCCCCTGCAGGTAATCGGATAAATAAAAAAGGCTCAGTGGCCAAGAGGTAGGGCCCATTAATTCCAATTCGTTTGTGGTATTGCAGGAATAAGAGGCTTATCTAACGGATAACACGCCTAGACCTTATGCCGAATCAGTAAGCTGGACCTTGAATGGGCCTGACATGAATATTAGGGAACCTCTGCATAATGCTTTAAAGGAGACAATTTCACCTATTATTCATGGCAATGTTTAGACTCAACAGTAGGATGAGCTTATGTGTGATCAGGTTAAAGCTGCAAGGGAGGCTATTTCACCCAAGCACATTTATAATGTTTCTCAATGAATTATCTGATATGGAATTCTAGAGGGACGGGGGCCCGCAGTTTCCCTACTCTTGTTCGTAAACTTAAAGCATACTATCAACTGGATTTTATTGTTATTCTGGAGACTAGATGTTCTAAAGAAATGTCAACAAGATGAGTTTCTCAGCTAGGTTTTCAGAACATAGAATTAATGGATGGTGAGGGGAATAGTGGTGGGATTTGGTGTCTATGGGACAATACCATTTCATCTGTATCTCTTATTGAATGACAACACCAATTTGTTCACCTTCAGCTGACTGGGAGAAATGGTGGTATTTGGAACCTTATTGTGGTGTATGCTAGCCCCTCTTATATTCCACACCGGGCTTTGTGGGACAACCTTACCCGTCTAGCACTATCGATTCAAGGAGCTTGGTTAGTGGGAGGGGATTTTAACGGTACTCTGTTGCTAGGCGAGCGGCGCTCATCGGCAACCTTCCAGCGCTCCGTTGATCACGATTTCCTTCGATGGGTGGAAATGCATGACATAAGAGACATAGGATTCGTTGGACCAGAGTTTACATGGAAACGAGGAACGGCAGAGGCACGTCTTGACAGGGCACTTGCTAATGAACAGTGGGTCAATATGTTTCCTAATGCTTCGGTTGTTCATCTTCCTTTTTTCAAATCAGATCACAGGCCCATTCTCATTCTTCTGGAAACAAACATGAGTGTAACAAAGCCGAACAAGCCTTTTCGATTCATTGCTGCATGGACTTTTCATGAAGGTTTTGACTCCTTTGTTCGACACGCATGGTCCTCCAATATTCCATGGGTACAGAATATCTCGCAGTTTGCAAATGCCTGTTCTGCATGGAACAAAGATGTCTTCAAGCACACGGAGCTCAGGAAAAAGCAACTACTACGGCAACTTGATGGTCTAAATAGGGCGGTATCCAGTTTTGGCCTATTGCCCAAATATGAGAAGCTACAAATAATCATTTGGAAGGAACTCGAGGATGCTCTTCTGCAAGAATCCCTTCTGTAGGCTCAAAAAGCGAGGGCTGAGTGGTCTATTTATGGGGATAGAAATACCAAATATTTCCATGCACGAGCGAATGGTAGGCGGAAATCGCAACGAGTTGAAGCTATCAAAGACACTAGAGGGAATTGGGTATATGATGCTTTGACCATTAAGGGTCTAGCTATAGAGTTCTTCTCAACCCTACTCACAGAAGAAATCAATGATCGGCCAAAGATAAATTGCCACGTGACGTTCCCTTGTGTTGAAGAGCATTTACTTTGGTGGTGCAGCAGAGAGATCAATGACAGTAAAATTAAAGAAGCTATTTTTAGCATGGGGGCACTGAAATCTCCAGGACTTGACGGCTTTAATTCCCTCTTTTATCATAATCAGTAGAGTACAGTATCTGCATCTGTCTTATCTTATGTTAAATGTTTATTTGCTAACTCGCAGGCTATTAAAGACATCAATGGTACCTTGATTGCTCGCATCCCGAAACAAGACCATCTAGAAGCTTTCGGAGATTTGAGGCCGATCAGTCTTTGCAACGTCATCTATAAAGCCATTTCGAAAGTTATTTTTAATAGATTAAAGCCTATCCTCCCCCAGGTGATCGCACCAAACTAATGTAGCTTTGTACCAGGGAGACACAATAGCGATAACATTATTCTAGCACAGGAGGTTATCCACTCCATGCGCAATCTCAAGAAGAAGAAGGGTTTCTTGGCCATTAAAATTGACTTGAAGAAGGCTTATGACCGTGTGAACTGGAACTTCTTACTAAACTATCTTCATGAGCTTAATCTGCCTTCCAATCTTACTACGGTAATTGAGCAGTGTGTGACTAGTTCTAATATGTAGCTCTTATGGAATAGGGATAAGGCGGAATCTTTTTCTCCATCACGGGGAGTAAGGCAGGGAGACCCCCTGTCACCATACCTATTTGTCATATGCATGGAGAAATTAGCACACATTAGTCAGGATGCTATTCACGATGGTCGCTGGAAGCCAATTCATCTTACTAGATCTGGGCCTCCTATTTCTCACTTATTTTTTGCAGATAACATTATTTTATTTGCAGAAGCTTCAATGGATCAAGTGTCCATGATCAAGAGGTGTCTTGAGAATTTTTGTGCCAGTTCGAGGCTAAAGATCAACCAACAAAAAACTCGGGTGTTTTTCTCACAGAATGTTCACCACGTACAACGTACTAAGATGTGCACGGCTCTTGGTTTCTCTATCACCAGTGACCTAAGGAAGTATCTGGGGGTTCCTCTTCACCACAAATGTGTTACCAAGGAGTCTTTCCATTATGTGGTGAATAAAGTTAAGACTATGCTCTCAAAGTGGAAAGTTAAATCTTTGTCGGCTGCAAGAAGATCAACACTTGTTTCATCAGTTACCACGGCGATACCTGGCTATGTAATGCAAACTTCATTGCTCCCGGCAAGCACGTGCGAGGCCTTAGATCAATGTAATCGAACATTCCTATGGGGTAGCACTGAGGAAAAGAGGAAAACTCCTTTGGTCTCCTGGAATATTGTGTGTCAACCTAAAGCTAGAGGGGGTTTGGGAATTCGGCAATCTCATCTGTATAACCAAGCCTACCTTATGAAGATCGGTTGGAACTTAGCAAATAGAAGGGATGACTTTTGGGTACAAGTTGTTCGGACTAAATATAATTGTGGTGGAGACACCCTTCCACGAATTGCCATGAACCGTCCTGGATCCAATTTATGGGGTGGGATAAAATGGACATGGGGAAGCGTTCAAGAAGGAATAGAAGAGATGGCTGATGGAAAGTTGAGATGGAAGTGGAATAAAGATGGTTTGTTCTCAGTCAAGTCAGCGTACAACTCACTTACCCAGGAGGCTGAATATTCCGAACCATTATGGGAGAAAATATGGAAACTTAAAGTTCCTGAGCGTTGTAAAATGTTCATGTGGTTAGTATTGCATAACCGTTTATTAACAAACGTCTCTAGGTGTAATCGAAGGATGAGTATTGATTCTCAATGCCCTGTATGCTCGGCTAACCAAGAGACCATGCTACATGCTCTCAAAGATTGTCCTGAAACTTTTAAACTTTGGAAACAAGTGGTCCCACAGCACCTTTGGAGAACATTCAGGGGTTTGCCTTGGGAGCAATGGGTTCAGTGGAACCTAAAGTATAGAGGTAGGACCCAGGACAATGAGCAGTGGCAACAATACTTTGCTACCTTCTGCTGGTGGGCTTGGCGAAGGAGGAACACGATGGTATTTGAGGGTAAGCGGATCTTGAATCACATCATCATGGCAAGTGTTAGTGCTTTAGTCCGGAGTGGGAATGAGGCTTGAACTCGTCTCAATATCGTGTGCAAGGAGAAACCATATCAAGATAAGATTAGGAACCAATGGAATCCTCCCCCCTCTGGATGGATCAAACTGAACACTGATGGTGCTTTCTCAGCCTCAACTGTTGGAGTTGCGAGTGGTGGAATTCTGTGTGATGAATGGTCTGATTTATTGAGAGCCTTCATGTTTAAGGGAGATAGTGGAGATTGTCTAACGGCTGAACTTTGGGGCTATCTACATGGTCTAAAGATTGCATGGGACTTGGGCTTTCAACAGGTTATCCTGGAAGTTGATTCGACTGACGCTTTTGAACTGTTATGTGGTCCTACAGTGGACACACATGAAGACAGACTGCTCATTGAGGAGATCAAGACCATGGTTGCACGTCACTGGTGCATTCAGATTAATCTTATCAGTAGATGGGCGAATATGGCTTCTGATCACTTAGCAAAGGCTGGACTGTCATCCATGCCGGGGATTCAGATCATCTCGGTTGTTGATTTGGCTCTGGAGAGATTTCTTGCCCAAGATAAAGGATAGATAGTTAATGGTTTCTTCTATGTATCAAAAAAAAAAGAAGAATTCATAGGAGCAAGGAGAAGAAGGGGCAAGAACTTCAAGAGGTAAGTTCTTAAGCTCAAACTTTTATATTTTGGTAAATATAGGAGTTTAATTTAGAAAATTGTAGGAAAATTTTCTTTCATGCTTGGAAGTCCCCATTGCTTTTAAAGTGCAAAATGAAGTGGAAAACATGTTGGAAAATAATTTTTGGAGTCAAAAGATCCAAGTGGTGAAAGTTAGGAAAAATCTCAGATTTCAATTTTCTGGAATCAGTCACTATGAGGACATATTTTTATAGAGTAAATGATTTTTAAAAATCATGACATTTAGAAATAAAGTAGACATACAGGGCTTTTTGATTATATAAAATTTGTAACATTTTAAGCTTTGTGCAAGGAGATACAAATTTTTGAAGTTAAGCCTTGTGTTTTGGATGTTGATCTGAACAATGGTGTTGTGCATGGGTTTTGGCCATACAAATTGTGTTTAAAAATCCTGAAAATTTTTCAAAGATATAATAGATATGGAGGGCTTTCATCCATATATAACATGTAATTATTTTAATTTTATATAAAAATATGTGAATTTTCCAAGTTAGCCCATATTTCTGAACTAGGAACGGGAACAATGGTTAAAGAAATTAAAACTGGGAATAGTCTAATAATTTCAAGTTAAAGCCGTTATTTTCCCTAAAACTAGACTTGTCGATGGAAATTTTAGCTTTGGAATCACACCATTTAGATTTTTGTATAATTAGTTATGATTTTTCAAAGTTAGTGGAAAATCTGGGCAAATATACTGAAATTCCATTTTTAAGGAACTGTAAGGGTAAAATTGGGATAATAAATCCACCAAGGGTAAAAAGGTCAATAGTGGCAATAATACCTCTTAGGATATCATTCTAAGATGTATGGTATTCATTATAATATCATAATGTGATAATGGTATTATAGGATATCCGGGAAAGTCGGGAATCGATACCAAAAGAGAATCGTACCAAGCGGAAAAAGGTACGAATGAGTATTGTAAGTTTAATTCTTATGTATCTTGTATGATTATATATGATTTTTTGATTCATGTTGAGCGATGGATAAGACGAGGTCTTGGGCCATACACCGTGACTAGAACTCAGTCTTAGGTCACATGTTTGTATACATTCAGTTTAGCTGTGGAATCAACTTGATGCGAATTATAGTCTTAATAATACTGCTTGAATGTTTTCCTAGCGTTGAAGACACGTGGATTCGTGGCACTGCTTAGTGCAAACATTGTTGATATGCATTTGTTGTGTGTTATGTATTGTTGTTTACTGAATGTAATGAATATCTGTCATATATATTGTTATTACTTGAACATGAGGTTAACTGGTACCTAAGATTCAATGGGCATTGAATCTCAGACTTGACCCTAGCTTCAGGATCTGGAGGATCGGGAGCCGGTACAAAGGGTAAGATGCACGCATGAAGACTCAACTGGATTTTTATTTTGGACTGTATTTATACTGTTAGATATTTAGTATTTAAATACTCGGATTATTGTATTGTTATTATACCAACCGGATCTGCCACTGTTAGTTTAAATTTGTAGCCACGGATATGTATTAGTAGATTACTCAACACAGACGCTCTAACGCTCCCTTCTAATGATATTAATATTTACTATATGTTTATATACATGATACGTAGTATGGAATTAGGGGTGTTACACATTGCATCTTTTATTATTAAAGATCATTATATTTTAGAAATGACGATGGTTAATTCTTAATAAACTTTATGTATTTGATAATTTTTTTTAATTTATTGTTGTCTACTGTTAATTGCTTGATCAAGCACAATATTAACTTACAACTGTTAAGTATGTTGACAAAAATACTTTTTCTTAATATTTGTCTTGCAATTTAGTAACTTTTCCTATAGTCTTATTTATAAGATATAGAGATAATAACTTTTTTTGGTTCTATTTATAAGTTGCATCATTGAAATTTTCATATGAATGTTCTAATTAACATTTCAATTATTATTTTGTCGATTTTCTTTTCATGCAGTGTAATGTATAATAAGGATAAAGTTAAAAAGTTGTTGAATTGTAAAATAGAGTTTAAAAAAAAAACTTAAAATTTGTATCAGTATGTGTAAACATGTTGAAAATAACTTATAAATAGAATTAGAGAGGTAATAAACAAAATTGTATAATCATGCTAAAATCTAAAATTTTAATGATATTACTTTTTTTTTCTAACTGAATAATTCATTAACTCTAATCTCAATCTCTTAGTTTCAATACAATACATAACCAGCAAATATTACATCAACATACACGTATACATTCCAAAAGCATGCATCAATCAAGGGCTCTCAAAACATTTCTTGTATCCTTCTTCAACAGTCTCTTCAGGCGCTCCTATGGTCATAGTACCCAATCAGACAGGCAAGGCCCACTTAGTGCAGCTTTAGCAACCCAATCAACTACTAAATTTGCTTTCATAGAAACCCAATTATAAGAATGGTTTCTAATTAGTTTCCTTCAATCATGAATATTTTCAAGGATGTTGCAACACTTCCAATCATTTATCAATGCTTTTTGCCAAGCTGAAAAATTTTCTTCACAAAACCACCAGACCACCCACTGGCTTATATTTAAATTCAAAAATTCATCTGTTCTAAAGGAGAATATAATGTTGAACCGTATTCTTTTGGCCCTTTCACACCTAAAAGACAATGTTCTGCAGATTCAGTTTGTCCCTGAAATATCAAGTAAAAATCAACTCACAGCATTTCCTCTTACATAGATTTTGGAATGTTGATAAAGCATTAGATAATAATCTCCAAATGAAATTTCTAATTTTTGGTGGCACATTAAGATTCCATAGTTCCTTCCACTTCCTCTTTTGCTCACACCTAGATGTTGTTGGGATATTTTCAGACCTTCTCAACACATTCATTGAAGTCCCCCCCCCCCCCCCCAAAAAAAAAAAAAACCATGGAATTGCCGAGTCTGGTCTTAACCTTTCTAGCCCATTCCACCATCCGTGCTTGTCATTCGGCCCATATACAAGTGTGATGTAATCCCTTGCATCGCTTCTTCTACACACAAAGGAGGATAACTTGTTTACTTTCCTGCACCCAATGGGCAATCGCCACATCATTTTACTTTGGTGATGTAATCCCTTGCATCACTCTTCTCAATCAACTTATTGCTTTTTTAAGTCTTCATTAGTGCTTCCTTTTTTGACCGACTCATCTCCCTTCCAGTGACTATAAAAACCCATCACCCTCAGATCATATCCTCAATTCTCAAAGATAGAAACAAGTCCAGCCATGGCTTCAAATCAAAATGTTAAGCTTTTCGGAACCGTACGAAGCCCATTTGTGAAGAGAGCAGAGATTGCTCTCAAACTCAAGGGAGTGGAATATGAGTACGTTGAAGAATCGTTATCCAACAAAAGTGATCTTCTTCTCAAGTACAACCCTGTTCACAAGAAGGTCCCTGTTCTTCTTCACAACGGCAAGCCTGTGTGTGAGTCCCTTGTGATTGTTGAATACATCGATGAGGCCTGGACTGGCTACCCCATCTTGCCTTCTGATCCTTATCATAGAGCCCAAGCTCGTTTCTGGTCTAAGTTCATCGATGACAAGGTAATTCAAAAGTCAAAACTTCAAGCTCTGTTTTTCTCTCTGTGTTTTTCTCATTAGGAATTTGAACGATCGGTCAATAAAAACAAGTGTTTTGTTGCTTGATTTCAGGTGTTTCCTACAGTATTTAAAGCAGCATGGAATCCAAACGAGAAGGAGAGGGAAAAAGGAGTTGAAGAAGCAACAGAGGCTCTGAAAATTCTGGAAAACGAGCTGAAAGGGAAGTTCTTTAATGGAGATTCAGTTGGGTTAGTGGACATAGCTGCTCTGTTCATAGCTTTCTGGCTGCCATTAATTGAAGAGGCTGGTGGGCTTGATCTGTATAGTGGGGAAAAATATCCAAAGTTAGAGAAGTGGGGTAGTGAGATTTCGAATCATCCTGTTGTGAAAGGAGTCTTGCCTCCCAGAGATAATATCCTTTCCATCTACAAAACTCGATTTCAGAGCATCTCTGCTTCAAAGTAGATTATCACAAGAATTACCTGTAATGATCCATGTTTGAGTTGTGATTTAGAGTTGAAATAAAATATGTACAAGTCGGGTTTTGTCTTACAAGGGAACCCGACTATCCCTTTCGTTTTGGATCATCATTATCATTAATAAAGTTCTATTGTTTGTTTTACCTTTCTTAAATCTTATTTTCATCGTTTTATTTTATTATTATTTTTTTTGGTAAGAATTTTCATCGTTTTATTGTTGTAGTATACTAGATTTTTCTTACTTGTGTAGCTTAAGCTTGGCCATCCCCACAGATTCAAAACTGGGCCAACTTTACAGATAAATATAAAAGATAGTAAGCAATTAGATTGACTTTCATGTTGATCAAAGAAATGGGTGGCAATATTACTTGATAAATGTTGTTGTTACAAAGTACAACAATTATTTAGGAAAATTCCCCATTGGGCCAAATTACAAAAATATTATAAAAAAAGACCAAAAAAAAAGTCACATGTCAAAAAAAGTTATATGGTCTTTTCTGGTATTATTTTAGGAAACGTTAACAACTATATGAGTACACACCATTAACAACTAAATCAGTCCAATTAACAACTACTCATTAACAATTAAATCAGTACCTGTTAACAACTATATTAATACCTGTTAACAATTGCGTTTTTTTTAAATAATACTAGAAAAGGCCCTAAAGCATTTTTTGACATGTGACTTTTCTTTAAACCATTCTTAACAATATTTTCATAATTTGGGCCCTGATGAAGATTTTCCCTTATATATTTACATGGTATTCTTATGGTTACAACTATCTTCAGTCCTAATTATAAGATCAAGTTTATAATATAATTTGCATTAGCAACTTGGTTATATAATTAAGACCGGAGGGAATGCTTAATAATCGTAATGTATATACATTTTTTTTCTAAAATTTTTGTGGTTGATTATGCAATCATATTTTACAACAACAAAAAAGACAAAGTAAACAATAAGCTAAAAATAAAAAGTTACACGAATGTTTTAAGAAGGGTTAAGATGCAAAAATGCACATGCACTTTTTTTAGGTGTAAAAGTACACACGTGGTTACAAATTAGGTGCAAAAATATTGTTTGACCGTTAAGTTTGACTTTGACCATTAAGTTTAACTTTTTTTACTTTCAAATGTGTAAATGTATACATGTAATTTGGCAAAAAGAGCGTTTAACACAAAGTTTTTTTTTTAATTTACTAATTTTATTTCAATTAAAGAAAAATTATTATTTCTCTAGATATAGTTCCTAAGAGGTCAAATTTTTTCTTTTGATTTATCATTTTGGAAACGAGGATTTATCCAATGGGTAAAAAAGGTAAAAAATTTATTTCCATAATTTAGTTTCCTTTTTTTTTCAAAAAAATCCATATTAAATTTTTTAATTAATAATTGATAAATGAGTATTTAAAAGTCAAATTTATAACTATAATTTTATAATAATCCTTGATTAATTTTCATTCATCATATAAATAAAAATAAATCATTTAAAGGTGTAAATGTTTATATTTCATATTTCTTAACACAATAAAAATTAAATAATATTTTTTAGTTTTGATTAAAAAATCATTTAAATAATTTTTGGTTCAATTTGTTAAATCAAAATTATTTTTAATTAAATATAGTATTTATAATATCAAATTCTAAATGCATAAATACTCATTTATTAATTATTAATTAGAAAATTTAATAAGGATTTAAAAAACTAAAAATAGATTATGGAAATAAAAAAATTAACCTTCCAGAAATTATACTTAGAGAAATAATAACTTTCCTTTAATTGAAATAAAATTATTAAATTAAAAAAAAAAAAAACACTGGGTGTTAGGCGTTCTTTTTGCCAAAGCACATGTATATTTTTGTACATTTGAAAGTAAAAAAAGTCAAACTTAATAGTCAAAGTTAAACTTAACTGTCAAACGGCATTTTTGCACCTAACTTGTAACCACATATGTATTTTTGCACTTAAAGAAAGTACTTGATACTGGACGCTCCTCGGAAAAAAAACGCATGTGCATTTTTGCACCTTAACCCTTTTAAGAATATAATACATCATTATATTTTTCATTCTCCAATAACTTGTCTACTCCCTCTGATCCTTATTATAAGGCACCAACTACCAAATGTATTTGGTCCTTTTTATAAGGCACTTGCTTGTTTTCAAAGAGCATTGATTACTTTTTTCCATATATGCCCATAATTAATAGGAGTAGTGGGTGAGAGTAATAATAATATAATATTAGAGTTTAGTGTAAATAATAGGGATAATATTAGAAATTACTTAAATTATAGGACAACTTTATTGACTTTAACTGTTTTTATTGGTTTGTGTGATTTGTTAGTTGGTGTCTTATAATAAGGACCAAAGGGAGTACCTTCTAGTTCAAAGAGCAAACGAGAGAGGTCGGTTAGTTCAAGGACTTCTCTATGCATCCCTGCTCTTTCAAGTAAATCTAAACCATATGATAGAGCTCATAGATTGATGCATTGCTTTCGTTGTCAAAGAAATTAATTAAATTGGGTCATAATTAATTATGTAGTTTATTGTCAACCTAGGTCATTCTCCCAAAGAGTAAGCTATGGGTTTTCTTTAAAACTAACTTTCAAGTGACAAAAGATGTTATGGAATAGAAATGAATCTGAACTAGAATGCAAAATACTACTACCTATATGTAATTAATTAACTAAATGCGCTAATGCAATTGACTCTAAAACCTATATGAAAATTAGATTAATCTATGTGAATTTGAACACAAATATTGAGGGTTTTTTTTCATGAGAGAGGAATTAAAATCATAATAAGAAAATTGATTAAAAGCAAGTCAAATAACAAAAATCTAGTTCAGTTATAATGATGAATGGGACAACTTAAGATTCACATGGAGTTAACTTCTTATCCCAAATTAATTAATTAGAGCAAAGGGAGGTTAATGAAAGACTGAAATTAATGAATTCAATTACCTAATTGAAATATGGGAAACCCTCAAGCTCAATAACATATATTCCACTGGAAAACTCATAATGAAATAAGTGTGGCTAATTAAACTCATTAAAAATCAATCACATATAAATTCAAAATGATTTTAGAAATCTTGTTTACAGTTATCCAATCGAATAAATTTGTCAACCCAATTAAATAATTAAGATGATAAACCAAATTGTCAATTAAATTAATAACGAAAACTCAATTAATAATTCAATTGACAATCTAAAGGTTGCAAACAAAAATCCAGCAATTGTCTTAAGTATAAGAACTTCAAATTATCAATCCAATGCAAAAGAAATATGTTTACAATATAAAACTAGATTATTCTCAATTAACACAACTTGAAATCCTTTAAAACTAAATTATATCAAGTCTTGAAATAAAAATATAAAAAGAGCAACACTCCCTTATGATCTTCAATTGTAAGTTATAGGCCCTGGCTTCCTCTATACTCCTCCCAAGTTATAACGCTCCCTTATGTCTCTCGACATATATCACAGTTGCTATACAATGGAGTGTATGAATTTGATTTGGACGAATGAGTAATTGATAATTTAAATAAATATAAATTTAGCTTTGAACTAAAAATTAATCCTCATCGGGATATTTAATTACAGTTATCCAAAAATAAACTTCAAAATCAAAACCCCATATACAGCCCATTAAAATTAATCCAAAATATATGTTTATAAAATAAAAGAACTCTTTTCGAGTTCCACCTTCTCTCGATCGCCCCACAAAACGGTCTTCCCCTTTCTTCCCAAGTAGCTACTTGAAGCCTTAGTAGTGTCTGGGATCCAAAATTGAATCTCAGGTAACAAGTTAATCTCTATGAAATGTATATGCAAAATGTGATAATAAATAATAACCATAATTCAGAAAAAGCAATTTAACATGTAGCATCAACACACAACAACAATAAATAGTATATCATACATGTCATGTTAACTATGAGTGGAGTCTACAAGTCCAAATAACGCAGAACTGGACAAGTCCTGAATTCCACAATTCTAGGAAAATAAACGCAGGATTCTACGAGTCCTAAATTCCATAGTGATAGGAAAAGTAAACACAAAACCTTGTGGGTCCCAAATTCCTTATCCTAAGGAAAAATAAACGCAGGACTTATTTATTCCTGAATTCCTTAGCACACAGAAAAATATAAGCGCAAAATCTTACCGGTTCCAAGTCCTCAACACGTAGAAAGAAATTTGCTATTGGCCAATTAAATACCATATATTAATAGTTTGTGTATAAGACATGCCCACCCACAATCATGGTAACTATACATATAAATCACACAAAAACCATAGAAGATTAAAGTTACCATTTATCCATGTATTTGCTCCAAAATCATCCAAATGCTTCGTAATGCGTGCTCTCCCTGAAATCCCTATAACAGTACCATTGTACTTTACTATTATTCATGATATTCGGGAAAGTCAAAAGGGTTGTCTTTATATTGAAATTACTTTGAAACCCTTTTTGCAAAAGCTTATTACTTTTGTCTTTTAATTTATTCATTTTTGGATTAATCCCTTAACTGGCCAGAAAATATAGTAACTTAAATTATTTATTAAAAATTGTACAAAAATCAAAAAATTGTGCAATCAACTCTCACGTACTCCTTGAACTTTCTATTTTCAAGGAAAGATGATTTCAGAGGTCAGCGCACACATTGTAAATCCCAATTTTTGAAACTTTACTCACTGTCGAGATTGGTTTTCCAGAAACCTTTCCTATCTTTAAGAATTCGTATTTAATTTTTCAAAACTCCTAAAATTACGAATTTTATATTCAATAAATCTCTGTCAATCCTCTATCAATATCAAAAATTTCAAGATTTTATTACATACCAATTATTCCTAGTTTCCAAAAACATACGAATTGTTTAGTAAGTTTTCTAGAAAAATGTCTTAACTTTAAAAATTGATAACTCACTGCACAGAGCTCTAAAATTTACCAACCACCTATAAAATTAAACCCTTGTGATTCCTCTGAATGCCTAGAAAATTTCAGAATTTTATAAGTACATTAACCAAGTCAAATACCATGCAAAAGCCCCCAGCCCAATTTTTCTTTCCAGAATACAGGGTCATTTTGTAAAAATTATTTCTATCTACTTAAAGCTTCAAAATACCTGCCAATTTAAAGCTATGTGTGTCCTCTACCTTTTTGGAATTTATCATAATTTTTATGGATCTTTTACTTGGTCAAAACACACAGACAAGCTACTTACCTCAGATTTTCCAAAACTGGCAATTTTCACTTCTTTAATGAGCTTGTTATTTTATGTTTGAAAATCCCTTTAGAAATTCATTCCCCGATATATTCCCACTCCATTTTTCATGAGGAATACGTTGGTGAGCTTAGATTTACCAAAATTCATTCATTTCTTTGAGTTTACCTCATATTACGAAATTTGGGTTTTCAAGCAAAACTCCAAAAATTTTAAGATGTGCTTACCAATAGGCTTGTCTTTAGACTTGAATACACTTCTTCTTCACTTTTCTTGCTCAAACCTTCAGCCTAACACTCAAAGAAGCTCATGCATGTGGATTCAAACTCATCCAAAGTGACATGCATAAGAAGATCAAAACACTTAGATAGTGTCCACATGTTCTCACCTTCTTTTTGATCTTCTTGGCTGACCTTTATCCTTGAGTGTGGAGATGATGATTACCGTATGAGAGGGAATGGATGAAAGGATGAAGGAAGGAGGTTGTTGCTGGACTGGAAAGTGTACGTGTGTATGAGAGGGAATGGGTGAAAGAATGAGAGAAACATGAGTAAATGGTTAGGAGAGAGTGTTGTCCGAAAATAAGGATATGTGTGGGTGAGTGATTGTGTGTTATGTGTGGAGTATTATATGTGTGTGTTGGTGATTGGACCCCATGGAAGATTGGAAAAAAGAAAAGACAGAGAGTGTGTTGTGTGTATGTGTCATGTGGAGAGGAGAAGAGCACTAAGTGACAAACATGCAAAATGGAAGAGAAGAGTGTGCGCCCCACTCTCACTAAAAACACCATTTAACTCCTCACAAGGCTCTTGTTTGCAATATATTCTCTTACTAATTAAATTGTAAATATTAGTTAGGAAATCAAAATTAATAATGAATTTCATTTAAAGATTTATCTTCCTCAACTACTTTCTTTAGGCCATAAAATTTTGTTTCGAAAATATTTGGACCAAAATTATTTCCTAATTATTTGTTCTTAATTTATGGGAAAATATGCCTTTAATACCAATTATTAACTTTAAAATAATTAAGGCCAAATTTTCCATAACTATTCCCACATCATATTTTAGTTTCTTTAATCCAAAATTTAGGATATTACACAAGTTGCGTCCCAAGAGAACTTAAGCTGTCATGAAAATATTATCCTCACACTTGAGACAGCAAATGACGTCCATTTGGTGAATGATGAATGGGAGATGATGATTGAATGAACTGGAATCTCTTGTTCGGTAAATGGAGAGAAGGGAATGAATATAAGGTAAGTGATGAAAATTGTCAATGAGGGCCCGTGATTAGAGAAGAATTTCCAACCAGTTCGTCCGTCTCAACCTCGTTGCTGCATGCGTGAGTATCAACACCAGGTCCTTCAGTCTCCTCGTGTAGTGGCAGCAGCTAGGTCAATTAATGGGGAGGAAGAAAGGGCTTTTTGGTGTCAAATTTGAGCCCAATAAAGTTCAAATAGCCTAATAAAATTCCACCATTATATTTCCTTTTAACTTTCCTGAAAAATTCTATACAATAGGATTTTCTAATGTTTTTTTCTAGCAAAAATTAAATAAAATTATAGTCTATCATATATTTAAAAATATTATTCAATCACAAGATAACAATCAGAATATTATTAATTTAAGGCTAATAATCTCATGATTAATTCATATTTATATTATTTCCTAAAATTAGTTAACAATCTAAATATTATCTAATAATTCCACATTAACCTAAAATAGTCCCCAAAATAAATGATTAAGGTGAGATAAAATATATGAAAATTATGATTTATCATAGGTTGCGTGGATGAAACCTTTAACATTAACTTACAACTTTTAAGCATGCTGACAAATTTTTTTACAATTCTTAATATTCATTAACATTGTCTTACAATTTAATAACTTTTGTCCTATGGTCTTATTTATAAGGTAGAGAAATAATACATTTTTTTGTTCTGTTCATAAGTTGCATCATTAAAATTTTCATATGAATGTTCTATTTAACATTTCATTTATTATTTTGCCAACTTTATTCTTATAAAGTGTAATATATAATAGGGATAAAGTTGAATAGTAGTTGAATTTTTTTTTTTTGAAGAAGTGTTAAAAAAAAAAGGATACTTGGCAACCCAAAGATATGGCTATGAACTCTCATTTGTACAATTTTTCTGGCTATTAAAAAAATTCATCTTCATTTCTTGTTAGACCTCAATACAATAGGATAATAATAACCAAAGATTTTTTCTTAAATTATTTCCAAGTTACCGCACTTCAATTATTAAGTTGTATCATTCGCCTTACCACCTCTTGTTTGCTTTTACCAACAATACGTTAACAATTTAAACTTTTTGATAAGTAATACAACTAACAATATAAAAATTCCTTTAATCTCTCCACATTGCCCAACTTCTAATGAGAAAAGTCTATCTCCAAAAATTGCGAAACCATACATACATACACACATACATACATATAGATACACACACACATTGCATATCCTCCAAAACTCTGGTAATCGCGTTAACTTTGTGGTAGGTATAATCATTGTTTCGATATCTCTTTCTATTTAACTATTCCTAACTTTGCATCCACTTATCAACTTTTGATATTTACTATCTCAATTATCTAAAAATTATCCTTACCTTAGGGAACAAATTGATTATTCTAAATTTGCAAACTTGCTTTTCTTACCTTTTCTCCCCTCCTAAAGACAAAACCGCAATTAGATAGCATACCATGGTGATGGTCTATAATTTAACTAATAAGCGGACTTACTAAACATGCAAGTGCACATGTCATTAATATACATGTTGCCATGACCACTGAAAAAATACATTTTGAAACATCAACCCATAAACTTTGAAACACAAGAATCTGATAACAAAATTGTAACACCTCAATTTATAAACCATAATTAAATAGTTCCTAAGTTATGGTATTACATATGTAAACAGGAATGACAAATGATCGTGTTTGCTAGTAAGAGGAACCTTAACGAGAGCCTATAGCTAGGCTTACTTCTTACAACTTCCCTACAGCCCTGTGCAATAGCGGATCCAAGATTTTAGGTTTGTGGATACACAATTAGTGGTGGGGTTCAGGGGTTTTTTTAAGGAAAATTTTAAACGCATTAAAAAAACAAAAGAATATAAACAAAATCAAGAAAGGGAAAGTGAAATAGCAGCTATACAACATTCTAAGTGGATGATGAAAGTGAAATTTTTGTCTTCCTAAGTGAAACATCATTGGGATCAAGTGGATGATGAAAGTGAAACAATTAAAAAACAAAAAAGAACAGCAAAGAAATAAATATCTTCCGTCAGCCTTAGTTCAAGAATGAATTGTCATTGTCCGACAAAGCATAAGCTTGCAAATTTATATATACACTAAAAAGGAACTTAATGACCGTGATAACTCATAGAGCACAAGTCCTGGCTCTGATCCAACCAAATTCTCTACCTAAATCAAATATATCCAAATTACTTGCCCATATACTACTACAAACGAAATAAGGTAATTTGATTTTGGAAGCCAAGGTTTGGCAAAAAATCAATCTGCTTCTATATTTAAATGCGGCATTCAATCCCACAGTGGTACGTCCAATCACCCCCCAACCCTCTAGCAATTTCTTGCATCCAGAATTTATTGAAAGTAATAATGGTGAATATTAAATCAATGAACAACATAACCGTTAAATATTTGGGGAATAACTATCGAATTTCCATAGTAGAAAACAGTCAACGAGCTGCAGAAGAACACTCACAGTTGACGAGTCAACGGAACCGCAGAAGAACACTCACAGTCGACAGAAAATTACCATTGAGGCATTGAGAGACAGTGGACAAGGCAGAGAGCATGGCTGCACAATTTGGGGAATTGCTGATGAGAGGAGAGCTAGGTCTGGCAGAGACGAGAGAGGCTGAGAGGGAACGGTTCTGGTCTTTTGGAAATTGAAAACAAAAAGGGGCAGAGACGAGAAAGGGAAGTGGGAACAATGTAAATGGAAAAAATAAAAAAAGAGTCAAACGCTTCTCTCGAACCCGTGACTTGTGAGTAAAATGAATTCAAGGTTTGCCATTTGCTCTAGCTGTAAACATTATCATTTATTTATTTTAAATTATATATATTTTGTGTCTACACTTGCCCATATTGCCACTAGTGTAGATCCACCACTGGCCCTGTGCATTTATCACCTGAAAAAAATGTGAATATATCAATCATAAGACCCAAAGATCTCATTAGCCATTAGTTATTCAAAAATATATATGCGAATTGAGATCGAGAACATACAGTTCAAAAATTAAGTTCAACTCAAAATAATTTATTTATATTATCAATATAAAATCTTTTAAAAACTAATACTTGATTTGATTACCAAAACCCCCTCCCAAAAAGGGTTTCAAAATGATTGAACATCATAATTCAATTTCCAAATATAGTTCACAAGAGATTGCACAAAAAAACATGTTTCAACCCTGTGACAAAAAAAATTATACAAAAGATTTATCATTCAAATCATGAAATCACATATATAAAATACCAAGCAAATAATTGATACCTAGACCATCCTTATCACCCTTGACCAGCCTTATGCTGACTGAAGCCACAAGCTAACATATAGTCTAACAAAAAATATCCATTTAATTGGATTGTTCCAAGTTCACCAGTTCTTGAAATATACCTGGCCAAAGTTGCAGAGTTCAAGTCTGAACTAGGGCTCCCTTTCTTAAAAAAAAAAAAATACAACTAATGAGGTGTCACATGTCCTACAACTCCAACGTAATCTTATCCAAAAGAAAACATAAAAGAATGGGCCTTGACACGTACCATCCAACCACTATGCGGTGAATGATGGCATAACACGTGGTAAGAGATCTTATCATACAAATTCCTCCCTACTCCAACATCAGAACTCTACAACTATCCATGTGCATAAAAAAACAATCAATCACAACTATGGCATGTATATTATCTTCCAAATCATGAGTATGGTTCCAACAGATATATAAAAATAATAAAAAAACATACATCGTCTCAATAATCATTAAGATAATAATATTATTTCAACTAAAGGAATTATAACAAAAATGTTCATCATGTAAAACATATAACATCATTTCCAAATCACTTATAACAAACAGTACTATTTTCAACAAAACATACCAGAATGCTTAAATATTTCTATAATACATACCATAAGTTATAATATACACAAGCATGTTTGAATAATTTCCAAGTTTAATATTATTTTCTATTAAACATACAATTTCAAATCAACCCCTTTATAGGCATAATAAATCCACATGCACATACACATACATGTTGACAAGTATATAAAAGAATAACCAAAGTTACCTCTACTCCAAATTTATTTTTTCCAATACTTGAATGTTTCCAGTTTGCTAACATCAAATAATTTAACTTCAATCTAGATCATTATAATACAACGAGCTTATGCCTCCCCGTGCGTTGCACAAGTGATAATACTTCATGGATTACTCAAACATATTTTACTTTCTAAATGATGCTACTTTCTTATCTTTTAGGAACATTACAACATTATTACCCATGAATAACTACATATTATAAATGAAACCTTAACAATTGAAAACAGAAATATCCTCTAATCAATTAAGAACAACAATATCCATGTTCCTCACTTTTGATAATGAAACACAATTGGCCTCATGTAAGCAAAGGCTTTGATTTCTATAATCCAACATGATTCAAAGATTAATAGCCAACAATAGAATATTTGAGAATTGTGTTGTGGACATCTCTAAAATGAGTTAATGGACACCTCTATTAGACTTATCAAATGGTGCAACAACGAAAATTGACCCTGCAAAAATTGAGAGCAACTATGTTATCTAAAAAGTAGATATCAACTTTATTGGCCTGGGTTGGAGAAATTGCAACACACAAACAAAAAGGGAAAATGATCATTGCAAGGGGAAAATGAGTTATTAGTTATTATATATTATATATTGTTAAACATCAGAGTGGTAAAACCGAGTATTTGAGAGGCATGCAATATTCAAAACAGTGGTAGGGTCTGAAAATGAAAAAGGGTGCTACAATATCCCAACATCTAATTTTAATAATTTATTTGAGTCATAACCATTGAAATGTTTTCTACTGCACGCTTGCAGAAGTCTAATGCCTTTTAGATACATAAAAAGTTGAAATCACAATCAATTATGGCCATATAGCTAAGAGGCACATGCAAACAAATTTAGCAGCAGCTTCTTCAAATAGTAGCAAAATCAGAGAAGAGAATAGCAATTTGTGGACCTTGCGTAAGAGCCCAAATCCAATTTCTGCCGCTTGGTAGCTGAACCTTCTACCCCAGTGATTGAACCATATTTTTATGTGATTTTTCATAGTAAAATTGGGATTCTTAATGTATTTTGTTGTAGTTGTTGAGCTTAAAATGCATTTCTTGTGATAAATTAAGATTAAAAGTAAATACATGAAATCAGGATTAAAAAGGGCAAAATTGTCAAAGAAATTGTAATTATTCTTAATCATTGATTTTCATGAGAATATTTGGTGTTAGATTAATTATTTCTATTGTAGATGCATGAAAAGATCAGATCAAATTTGAAAATGAAAATTTGAATTCAAATTATAAAAGTTTCCAAGTTTGCATCTAAGTCCCTCAAGCAACTTTTTAACCTTTGCAGTTTAGTCCCTGGTCAGAACTTGCGTTTTGACCAGGGAAGCCATCAGAATTCAGCAATTGAATGAATGGACGTGGGGTCCAGCTGGGAGACGAAATGAAGAGGGGGCAGCTGAATTGAATATTGAATAATTACAAAAAGGAAAGCAAAAACGCAGAGCAAAAAAAAACATGAGCTGGAGATTGAAATATTGAATAAAGATAGAACCAGGAAAGGAAAAAGGGGGAATAAACAGAGACGCAAGAGATGGAACAGATCCAAGAACACAGCGCCGAAACGAGAGCTCGACCTTCCCTCTCGTCACTTCACCACCCTCCTTGGTCGCTGGCGATCTCCGTTCACTTCACCATCGCCGGTGACCTCCGTCGACCCCTCTCCCAGCATTGCAAACGGAGGTTGAGATCTGGAGCGGACAGTGGACGCAAGCTGAGAGCACCGTCGACCACCACCCTTCACACCATCAACCACCATTGTCTTCTATCTCTTGAACCCAGTCAACCTCCATTTTCCATTTTTCCTGCGAGACTGAAAACCATTGGAGACCTTTCACCACTACCTTTTCTCCCACCTCCAACTTCGATTTTCATGGCTGAAACATTTTATTGGTTTTTAGTGAGAGAAAGGTGCATCATGTGTGGCTGATCCATTTGCCTCTTGGAGATGAATAGTGACTGGGATTTCAGAGCAAAATAATGGGGGAGTTTATTTTTGTTCAATTTATTTTCTCTAATTATATTTAAATTTCCTAGTTTTAGGAATATTTGATTATATTGTTGAGACTTAGTTTACCCGTTTGGATAACTTTGTGGATTGAACATATGTGATTGGATTGAGTTTTTGTGGCTTGTTGGATTTATATGTTTGTATTTCCCTTATTGATTCGACGATATTATACTTTCTACGTGTTATTGTTAGATAGTATAATTGAATTGGATTAATTGAGTGTCGTGTTATCGCATTCATATTAAGAGGAAACAAGTTACATTAGTTTAATCCTAATTGCACACTAATTGTACTTCAATAGTGCCTTAAGAGGTGATTGCTAGCTACGGTAGTAGGAGTAATCATTAATTAAGAACACTAGACTCATAGCGTTTGCTTGGGGTTTTTCATCCAGACTTAGTGAAAATTTACTCCTACATCTAATTGAATTATGATAGCCACTACTCCATTTCCAAGAGCATCCATATTTCACATTTTCACTCTCCATTCCATTTTATAAAGAAAATACCAAAAATAGAAGTTTAGGATTTCATTTAATTGCATTCTTATTTTAGTTATTAGTTCAAAAATCCAAAACCAATTTTCCCCTTATTTTTATCGTATTTGCATGTCATTTAGATTACGTAGGAATCAATAAAAGGTTCCTCGAGAAGAGAGAACGATCCTAGGGTTGTCTATACGCAATCCTTGGTTATTTTGTTGATTGTGAGCCCTAAGGTTAAAGACGAAAAAGGCCGCGCGACCAAATGGCGCCGATGCCGGGGAGCTAAGTAATTGGCTCCTTAAGTAATCTAATTGTCAAATTCACTTTTGACAAGGGGTTTCTCGTGTGAAGCTTGTTAGTTTTGCATAATTTTTTATTTTTTATTTTTTTATTTTTCATTGCATATAGTTTATGATTTTTGCATTTAGGTAGCTTGCATAGCATTCATTGCATTCTTGCATTGTCTTGACTTGGTAGCTTCTATGTGGTGTGTTTGCATTAAATTTGAAATGATTTTGAGCTTATTTGTTTGAATTCACCATGTCTCCAAGTTGATTCATAGTATATTTGCATTTAAAAAAAAAATTCATTTTCAAACTTCTTTTTCTTTTGCATTTGCATTTGTATTTTCTTAGATTCTTTTTCTTAGTTTTTATAGTTTGTAGTTAGATAGTTAACTTGTGATTCATTGGAATTTATTGTATTGAATTTTCATGGCTTGGTTTAATGGTAATCAAGAGTCATTTTCTCAATCTCACTCTTTTGTAGGAGATTCAAGCGGAAAGGAAGAATCATTCTCTCAAAGCATCCATTCCATGCTACAAACATTGCAACTTCTTGAAGTTAAATTGGGATATGAAGATAAGAATACAATTAGTCAAGAATATCATGGTCCAATCCACCACCCATACCATCAACCTTACCACCAACCTTCATTCCAATCTAATCACTCACCATACCCATCCTATAGATCACACCATGAGCCTTACCCACCACCATATAACCCATATCATGAACCTCCTCCTTCATACCATCCCACTTCCCAACCATGTCATTTACCTCACAAGTCTTTGTTCCCACAGTCTGAGTCACCTTCTGGATTTCCTTTTCAACCATCTGTGCCAAATCAAGAACCTACCACTAGTGAAGTTATTAGAAAATTTGAAGATCAAGTGACTCAGGCTATAGATGAGGAGAGGTTGTACAAGGCCAACTTTGACCGTCAAATGGACTCTATAATGAGAAGAATGGAATACCAAGAGAAAGAGAATGAGAGATTAGAAAAGGAACTTGAGCGTCTCACTCAACAATCACAAGTGTTGAAGACCAATTTCCAAGAAAATCCTCCACACATGTTCACGCATATAGAAGAAGTTGAGCAAGTAGGAGAAAACAATGAGAAGTTAGTGGAACGGCTTGCACAAAAGTCTTCTATGTGCCATACCCCATAAGAGACTCCCTCACCACATCCACTTCTATATGAGCCACTTACTCCACCATGTCATGAACTTCCACCCCAAACCTCTACTCCTCAACCTTCTGGACTTGATGCCTTCCTCACCTTACCATATATGGATGCCCAAACCCTTACATTGAGAAGAATGTATGACCAACTAAAGGTTCGGCATCTATAATTATTCAAGCTCAAAGAGACTCTAGGAATCTCTGAGGAAATGGAAAAGGAAATGGAGGACATTGAAAAGTTCATCAATGAATTTGTTGACCATGTGTTATGGATAAAGACCGAAGGAGAAGAAGGAGCTCAATTTCCATGTGCCTCTAATGATGATGGGAAAATCGAAGGAAAAGGAGCCCAAGCTCAAGAGCCAAATGCCACTTCACAAGTGGAAGTTTCCAATCCTTTAATACTTATTCCCATACAAGCACAAGAAGTAAAGCAAGTACAAAAGAGCATTGAAGAGTCTTCTCTACCATTTGGTAATGATCCTATCCTTATAGAAGTAGACTCTCATACTACTTTAACTAATGAAGCAATTCATGATTTAAGTGATGATGAGGTGGATGAGGAAATAATTGTTGAGTCCCCTCAAGTTTTTGAAAATGTAATTGCTCAACCTATTAGCTCTAGTAGTAGTGATTCAATTGTACTTGTTGATGAGTGTGCTCCTACTCCTTTGTGTAATGCTTTAACTGTTGAAAATGCTTCTCTTCATAGTACTAGGGATTATTGTGATAAATTGAATGAAATATTTTCATGTTCTTGTGCAGAAGATCAATTATGTGTAGATTGTTATAATGAGAAATGCCACTTACTTGTTGAGTTTCGAAAGAAAGCATTTAGTGAAGTGGTTGATTCTACCATTAATCATAATGCACCCTCTTGTACTATTGATGATTGTAAGCATGACAACTGTGGAAATGTTGAATCTTGCTTAGATGATAATGTGGTTGAAGTGAGTGAGAAAGACCATAGCCTAGAAAAAGAAATTGCTCTTGATTCCAATGAATGGCATGATAGTTTAATAAGGAAAGATTCAATTGCTTTGATTGATGATATTACAAATGAAAATGAATCTTTCCATATGATTCTTTCTTGTGATTTGCCACCCGATATAGATAAGGAAAATGATTCTTTTGAACATTCAAAAGTTTTAGGTGGCAATCATTTGAAGAATTATCTTCTTTCTTCCACTCTTTCTCCTTCCATCTCTTGTGATTGCAATGATGATGTGGTGTACCCTGCACCTTCCACTTTGCAAACACAAGAGAATTTTCATAAAATAACTTATTGTTTGACTTCTACTTATGGGAGTGTTATTGATTTCCTTGGATGTGATAGTTACTTGGAGAGTTTAGTTCATAAAATGTCTTTAGTTCACTTTAAATCTCTCCATGTTTCTATTTTTGGATGGCATACTGCTGTTTGCTTGTCTTCTTTACAAGCACATCATTGGAAAGGTCCTTTGTGGTACCAATCTCCACCGTATATTCTTGAGCCTCTTCCAATTGATCATGAGCCACCTCCACCAAGGAAATTCAATGTGGGAGAAGATGCTCTTAAAGGCAAATGCATGATTCTCATCGAGGATGAGAACTTCTCCTTCAAACAACTCAAAATCTTTTAACAAAGGTTGTCTCTTTCCTTACTTATTTTCTTCTGAATTCATATGATTACTTGGGCTGAATTGTTGTATGAGGAAGATAAGTGTGGGGGAGGGACACAATCCAGTAGAAAAGATAGAAATAATGTAGTTTAGTAAGTAGAATAAGAACCCCCTATGTAAGCTTTGCATTCTTGGCCACTACCCTACTTAATTACCATTGTGCCTTGAATTTCAATTTTCTTATCATTCTCTTTTGAGTGATTTTTCCACATTGAGGACAATGTGTTGATTAAGTGTGGGGGAGGGAAATACATTTTGAATCCAATTAATTGGTTGTTTTTAAATGAGAAAATGCCAAAAACTAAAAGTTTAGGATTTCATTTAATTGCATTCTTATTTTAGCTAACTACATTTGATTGTGTAGTTAGCTAATTTCTTCACATCACTTGATTATGACTAGAGTTGGCTTGAGGAATTTGATTAATTAATTCATTACTTTCTAATTATGAAATTGCTCATATTTTAAATGCATTAGTGATTTGAATATGGAATTTTGTATTCAATTGCCTTTGTTCAGGAGTACAAAGGTCTAAGTGATAGATATACTCCTTTCTTGGTTAAGTCTTGGTAACTTCTAAAATATGAGAACAACAGAAGAGTTAACAGATGATACAATCAATTCTTTGGCAACTTATTCTTCATGTTTAAATATCACCATGAATTAGAGATCTAGATTTATGCATAATAGCATCACAAATATACTAAGGAGTCAATATAGCAAATATTAATACAGCTCCTGTCGCCCCAAAAAACTTCAAACTTCACAAAGAACAAAGCACTCACCAAAGTTAGGGAGAGTTTAAGACACCGCACCCTAGTGAGGTAACACAAATATAGTAAAATACTCAAACATAATAAATTTCACAAGCAAGCCAAGCATGAAAATGTTATTTTGCTCATAATTCATTATTCCTCTTTAGCTACCAAAAAAAAATGACAAACTTTGTCGAAACTCTCCTTGAGCCAACAACATGGGGAGGACAATTTTGCTCAGCCAATTTTGCTCAGTTATCCCAGTGATGAAGCCACTGTTTTATTTACACAGTTAATCAAACTATGTATAGAAAATATCATTCACAAAAAGATGATAAAATGCTAACTGCTAAGCCAGTAGCATTTTGTGACAACAAAATGCTCATGCTAAATATGCAATCATGTTATCTCATTGATTACTTGTAGTTACTTGCAATGGTTCATCAACAACATTTGGTAGAATTTCACCCAATAAGCCAGAGTCCAGAGATATGTCCACCTTCTTTCATATCCACTCAAGATTCAAAACCATCATCAATTAGTCAAGGACTGTGGCCTTTCAACCTAGATCTGTAAAATGATGTCAAATCCAAAAAGTGTTTGATAAAAAGGGCATGCAAAAGCTGGACAAAGTATATGAAAAAACCCACAGCATTTGTTGATTCATCATAAATTAAAACTGTAAACCCACAGCACCATCAAGTTTTTGCATCAAGTTTTTATATAATACAAAGATTTTGAAAAAACCTTTGTTGATTCTGCATAAATTAAAACCGTAAACCCTTAGCATCATCATAAAGACAGTTAGCCCTTGCTTTCTCCATTATCATCTGCATTCATCATCATAATTACATACTTGAACAATGACATCAGAGAGATAGAGAGTGTGTGCAGAAAATCAGAGAGAATGCACCAAATACTGCATCATCATTTTGAACATGCTGCAGTCTAAAGCCCTTTATTCATTAAATCAAAATATCAGATTCATTCTAACAAAATATCATTTTTTAAATTCTAAAAAGAAAGAGGCAAAAAATAGAGCAGAAAAAAAAAAGAATGTGAAACAATATGCTTATATTTGTAAATCCTGGTTCTTCATAGAACACAATGAAGTAAAGCAATCCTAAATGTATGAGTGTACAGCTCTAAAAAGCATGAATAACACACCTCTTTACCAGAAACCAAAGATATAATACATCTCTAAAAAGCATGAATAATACACCACTAAAAATATAATACACATGTATTATATTGTTTGTTTACAGAGCACTCTGCTAGGCTTTCTTTACACAATGTTACAAGTAAAGATTTGCCCTTGGCTCTGGCCTCTCTTGCTTTCCCCCTCTACCTCATTTTCTTCTTCAAAATATACTATCATCATTACAACTTTATTATTTTCAGGTCATGACAGGTACATATATGGGAATAATTAAAGTGGAATTGATGTCTTAGAAGTAACAATAACCTTTAACTTCATGGACTTCAGAAAATGATGTCTTAAAAGTAACAATCCCTTGGCACCACTTTCCAAAACAAATCTTAGAAAACCATAGCAAGCCTTAAGAACAAAAAGTTATGTTGTTGTATACTTTAAATCAGGGAGAAGAATCTTGTTAATGCAATGAATGCTAAGAAATCTTATTCCCAAACATGAAGTACATATATGTGTGTGTAGCTAGGATTAGTTTGATCATTTTTAACATTAAAAAAGTTCATATGCAATTTAATAAGTTCATTTTTAATTTATGCCTTTTCCTTTCTTTGGGTCTCTCTCTCCATACTTTTAATTCTTTTTCCATTCAGATTCTCATCCTTTTCATTCTTCTCTTGCAAACGACCTGATAGACCTTAATTAATTAATGATTAATCACAAAGAAAAGCCTACATTATTATTATCAGAGTCAGAAAGCATACCCATTAATTAATGAAGTTATTATACGGAGAAAGGTTAAAAACCAATTAACCTTTGGCAAGTTTTGTTTCCTCTAAGTCTAGACACAAACCTCCCCTCCTCTTCATCAGTCTCTTCTTCCTTGGTCTCCTTAATCACCAATGATGAATCATGCTTCTCCCATCTTGAAAGTTCTTTCTCTGTTCACCATCATCCTGAAAGATAGGCCATAAAAGTATTCCTTATAGTAAAAAGTAAAATTTCCTAGAAAAAAGAAGAAGAAGATTCACTGCACATACCTTATCTTTTCTCTGTTGCTCTGCATTGTTTCCTTTCTCAGGACTTCTAATACGCACAGAGCACAAAAATACTCAGCATTCAAATAGCCTCTCAATACTTTTAAATTGCTTTTGACGAAAGTAAGTTTTCTCTTGCAGATTTTAAACTGCTATGTTTTCAGCAGCAAACTATCCCTGTTTGGTTGTTTCTTCCACTAAATCCTCAACTGTGTGCCGCATTTCATTCAAAGGATTCAAAAAAGCTGTTAAACAATTAGCATGGTCTACTAAGGATTCAAAAAAGCTATTAAACAATAAAGCTGTAAAACCTTTTGAAAAAAAAAAGCTATAAAGCATCATGCCTAAAATGTCACCTATAAATCACCATGTACTTAAAGGATCTGACATAGATTATCATATCGCATGCCTGGGTAACTTCAAGAAAAAATGGAAAATTTAAGAAGCCTATGATCTAGTATTTCCACTTATGATAACATACATTATACACTAATTAACAAATGCCATAAAACTACACCGTTGTCATTATAAACACAAAAACATCCCAACCAAATCACTTTTGGGATGGAAACATGAAAAACAAAAAATTGAATATCACTCGATTCATTCCAAGTAATAAATGAAAATCACAAAGCCCGGAATGCCAAATATATTCCAAGTAATCTCACAATTTTAAACAAATTTCACAATTTCACAAAACCTACCATATATTGTTGTTGTTGCAGCCCTCATTACTTCATAATCCCATTAATTGGAATTGACATAACTGCCATGCCATTATTCTTCCTCTTACTTTCACATTCATACATTTTCAAAAGTATAATCAACCTAGCTGATAAATATTTCCTCAGCCTTGCAAAACAGGGTAATCTTTTATGGAAGAGTAATCAGACTTTAATGCAGCTTTGAACACCCAAACACTTGTGATATTTAGAAACATCACTAGCTTAATATATGGAATTGGAAAGACAAGTATTTCTCTAGTTTGAAAAGAAACTAACCTTCAAATATAATCCTTCGTCCCATCCTTATTTCAAACTGATGAGACAAGTAACATGATCCAGAGATTAACTTCAGCATTTTTCCTGAAATGCTATTCCTGCGGTCCCCATCCAAACATCTCATTTTAGCATTAAGATTGCAATCATACGAGAAATTCTGCAACTGAGGACTGTGAGTATGCATTTGCCAGATTCTGTTGATGAGGAAATTTTTTTGTTTTTTTTTTTTTGGGGGGGTGTTAAAAGTACTGATCATCTTGTCTCAAATGAATGAATTCATGTTCCAAATTTAATAAATGTACTATGGAAATTATTTACCCCACAATTTCAAGTAATCCTTAGGGAAATCATTAAACTACTGCAGGGAAATTGCTAATAAACTTGAAAAATGATTAATACTATATATTTTAAATATAAGAAACCTCATCACCATCCATTTTCAACACTTGAACCATACTAATGATGACAAAATCCAGTGAGACATTCATTCAATATGGGCATTGTATCATAAATATTTTAGAAGAGAAAGAGAGGAATAGGGCATCGAGAAAGGAAAAGGAGAGAGCATAGCTTGGAGAGAGAAGGGTAAAGAGATAAAAAGTGAGAGAGCGGTATCCGTGAATGAGCCACGAGAACGGAGCATAGCCCGATACAGGAGGAATCGGCTTATGAACAGTAATATGAGAGAGGAGCTGACGATAAACTGTTTTATTATATATATTGATTTCTCATCAATCAAATTGGTAAATAAATAATCTATTTAATTATGTAGACTTAAATTGTCCAACTTTACCTTCAACTTCCAAACCATCACCTTTTAATGACTAAACCTCCAATCCAATATCAAATTACATCTTTTCTAAATCCTCATATCTCATTTGAACTAATAATTATCACCTAATTTCTCCAACTTAGAGTTTCACCCAAACTACTCATTTTCATTTTACAAGTTCTGACAACATTCTAAACTGATTAAAATTAACTATTAATTATCATCTACATTCTTATATTCATCTATTAACAAAACTTAAAACTTGCTCAAAATATAAATCCTAAAATATTCTCTAGTTAATATAAAAGTAACATTATTAGAAAAATAAAATCACATAGAATAATTTTTGTAAAGAAAATTTAACGAGAAGAAATGATCTTCAGTACTTTATTAATTCTCAAATTTTGCCTAGCCTATGAAAAAAAAACAAAAAAACAAAAGGCGGACGAACAAAAAGGAAGAAGACGAAGTGTTGTTTGAAAATAGGAAGAGGTATACATTAAAGGGTGTGGGCTCACGTACGTACGTACGTATGTATGTTTATTTCTATAAATGAAAATACGAAGAAGAGGGAGGAAGTCGTAGAGTAGGTGGAAAAATTGTGTATGGACTTCATATCTTTATATTATTATATACATATAAAATTCTTAAATTTATTTATCTTTTATAATATACAAAAATCTTAATTTTATACCTCACTTTTTGCGACCAATAAACCTCTTGTTGATCCCATAATTCTTTAAATCAGCCCCTTCCTTTGCAACTTCATTATCCCAGCTAGAATTAAGGCAATCCTGAACCGTCTTCATGAGCATGTTAATATCGCTTTGACTATTTTTGAACTCTTTCCTGCTCCAGGCTGTGAGTAATTCTCTCAACTCATTTAAATTTCTTACAAAATCCGCCAATTCCCTTCTGCTTCCATCTTCCTTCCAATTTTGTTTAATTAGGTCCATCAGATTAGGTTAAGTGAGCCATCTTGCATCAAGTCGGAATAATGGGGGCGTTTTTGTTTCCCAATACTCATACTCTATAAATATTGGGCAATGGTCAGACCCAATTGCTCCCAAAACAAGGCCTTGACCACTTTGAAATTGAGTTCTCCTGCTTGGATTGAAGGTTGCATGGTGGAACCCCTCGTTTTTGAGTTCAACTGGTGTGGAATTGGTTTTTCTCACCTTTAAGGAAGGGGTTTGTTCCTGCGTTAGTCAAAACGCTGGGGGAGGTATCTTATGGGTCTAGGAACCAGTGGTAACGCTAGTAAAGGTGGAGATATGTGTACTCTTTAGCCAGTATCCCCTGTGGATTGTGCTCCAAGCGTCCTGTCCTTAGACTGTCGGTGAACCCGACCCCTTTTCTAAAATTTCTTTATCAAAAATAAAAAAAAAAAGATTGCATGGTGGAAACCTTCCCGAATAAATTCCCCATCCTGTCTATTATTCATCCATGTAAACCGGCACCCCTTAAAGTCTTACTCCATTAAATCACTGCTGATCATAAACCCCTAAATCTGTCCAGATCTCTCTGAGAGCAATACCTACCTCCTTCCTTATCTGAAGCATAGAACAGCTCATTGAAGTCCCCCAACATAAGCCATGGAATTGCCGAGCCTGGTTTTAACCTTTCTAGCTCATTCCACCATCTGTGCTTCAGCCCCATATCATTCGGCCCATATACAAGTGTGAGTTAATCCCTTGCATCTCTTCTTCTCCACACAAAGGAGGATGACTGGTTTACTTTCCTGCAGCCAATGGGCAATCGCCACATTCATTTTACTTAGGTGATGTAATCCCTTGCATCACTTCTTGTCCGTCAAGTTATTGATTTTTCAAGTCTTCGTTAGTGCTTACTTTGTTGACGAGTCATCTCCATTACAGTGACTATAAAAACCCATCTCCCTCAGATCATATCCTCAATTCTCAAAGAAAGAAACAAGTACAGCCATGGCTTCAAATCAACAAATTAAGCTTTTCGGAATGGTAGGAAGCCCAGTTGTTGCGAGAGCAGAGATTGCTCTCAAACTCAAGGGAGTAGAATATGAGTATGTTCAAGAATCATTTTCCAACAAAAGTGATCTTCTTCTCAAGTACAACCCTGTTCACAAGAAGGTCCCTGTCCTTGTTCACAACGGCAAGCCTGTATGTGAGTCGCTTGTGATTGTTGAATACATCGATGAGGCTTGGACTGGCTACCCCATCTTGCCTTCTGATCCTTATCACAGGGCCCAAGCTCGTTTCTGGTCTAATTTCATCGATGACAAGGTAATTCAAAAGTCAAAACTTCAAACTCTGTTTTTCTCTTTGTTCTTTTCTCAATAGGAACTTGAATGATCAGTCACTAAAAACAAGTGTTTTGTTGCTTGATTTCAGGTGTTTCCTGCAGTATTTAAAGCAGCATGGAATCCAAACGAGGAGGAGAGGGAAAAAGGTACTGAAGAAGCAAGAGAGACTCTGAAAATTCTGGAAAACGAGCTGAAAGGGAAGTTCTTTAATGGAGATTCGATTGGTTTAGTGGACATAGCTGCGCTCTTCATCGCTTTCTGGTTGCCGTTACTTCAAGAAGCTGGTGGGCTTGATCTGTATAGTGCTGAAAAATATCCAAAGTTAGAGAAATGGGGTCATGAGATTTTGAATCATCCTATTGTGAAAGGAGTTTTGCCTCCCAGAGATCATGTTCTTGCCTTCTATAAAACTCGATTTCAGAGCATCTCTGCTTCGAAGTAGATGATCACAAAAATTACCTGTGATCCATGTTTGACTTTGGCTAATTATACAATTTTGTTGTGATTAGTTGAAATAAAATATGTACAAGTTGGGTTTTCTCTTGCAAGGAAACATGACTATCCCTTTCGTTTTTTGTAATAATTATCATTAATAAAGTTTTATTGTTTGTTTGTCATAAGTTACCAATTACCATAAGTTATGTTGTGTCAAAGTTTCTAAAATCATCTCCAAAATTTCTTCGCTCAATGACTTGTGAAACTATCCAATGGTAAGACATCAAAACAACGATTGCTGCTAAACCAGTATTTAATTTCCTGACAATAGTTATTTTTTTACGTAGCCTAACTATAGTTCATGAACTGCTAAACCAAATAATTATACAATATATTGATGGATGGATACTTCCAGTTGAACCTGCCAAACTTCAGAAAATCAGTGTGCAGAGGATTTGGATACCTACTGCTATTGGGCTTGGTCTTTCACATTCTGAGGATGTGAGCTGACAGCGGTACAAGGGCACTGGTTTCACAATATACCTACCATACTGGCCCAAGTCATTGCCACTAGCTGATGCGCTTTATAGATAAATAATAGATAGACACTTATATAAAAAAAATAAAAAAAAATAGATAGACACTATCCAATTCTAAATATAAGACCTTATTCAATTTTTTTTAAAAAAAATTGAATTATAAAGTGGGACTTATATTAAAAACTGAGATACTAAAAAATCTGAATTATTGAAATCTTATTAAACTAAACGGTGTAGATCTCACTTCATTGATTAGCTTTTGTTGCTTACGTTGCATTTCCACCTTCCAATCTCCACTGATGGGTCTTCGTTGGGAAGCATTAACTGCCCTTCTGACCTCGGATGCTCCTAAACTGCCCTTCTTCAACTACTCTTCTCACTACTTCATCTATAACACCATGTAAATAAATCAACTCTATTCACCCTTATCGCTATATATATATAAGAAACTGAATGACCCATCACACGCACACATCTGATCTTCAACCTCAAGTCTCTGCAGCGAAACAAGAACAAGTATTTACACAGCCATGGCTGATCAAAAGCAAGAGGTGAGGCTTTTTGGAATTGTGGGAAGCCCAGAGACGACGAGAGTAGAGATTGCTCTCAAACTCAAGGGAGTGTCATATGAGTACGTTCATGAGTCGCCCACTAACAAAAGTGATCTTCTTCGCAAGTATAACCCTGTTTACAACAAGGTTCCTGTCCTTGTTCACCATGAAAACCCAGTTTGTGACTCTCTTGTGATTCTTGAGTATGTTGATGAGACTTGGAAAACTTGTCCCATCTTGCCTTCTGATCCTCACCGCAGAGCTTTGGCTCGTTTCTGGTCCAAGTTCATCGACGACAAGGTTAGCAAACTCATCAACTTGTACCGTTTCTGTGTTTTTCAAATTAGTAGTAATTTTGGTTGACTTCTGAAATCCACTGTCATTAAACTTCTCTTAACCTTTTTTATGATTATTTAGCTTATAAAAAAGCTTTCTTTTTTTGTTAGTTGCAATGGAACCACTGATATTTAGTTTTTATTGCTGCTCCTATCCTTAATATAAAGGGATTGAACCTAATACCACTTATAAAAGGGTCAAGGTACCTTGACCAACCCCACATCAGTTATACACAATCTTTCTGATTAGGTAAAAGTCATTGTCTCTAAAGTAACTTGGAGAAAATATTTCAAATTGTTTGTATATCAATATATGATTAAATGCCAACGGCTAGTTGTTTTAACAGCAACACCACTTACTATGTTTGAATAAGGTCTCATATTCGAGCCCACTATTGACATATTAGTGTGCGTGGATGTGTTTAGATTGAATTAACTTGGACTCAAATTCTTTTATTATGTTGTTTTCTTTTTTAAAAAAAAAAAAAGAGAGAGAGAGAGCATTTTGTGTTAAGTTTTTGAAAGCAGTAGTGTTGAATTGTTTGAGCATTATACAGGTGATACCTGCAATATTCAAAGCAGCATTGAACCCTGACGAGAAGGAGAGGGAAAAAGGGAAGGAAGAAGTAACAGAGGCACTGCAAATAATGGAAAATGAGGTGAGAGGAAAGTTCTTCAATGGAGATTCAATTGGGATTGTGGACATTGCTGCTGTGTACGTTGCTTTCTGGCTTCCAATAATCCAAGAAGCTGGTGGCCTTCATGTCTTCACTGCTGAAAAATTCCCAAAGCTTGAGAAGTGGTCTCGTGAATTTCTGAATCTGCCTTATGTGAAACCAACTTTGCCTCCCAGAGAAAAGCCTCTTGCATACTACAAAAATCTCATTCACAGCCTTGCTTCTTCCAACTAGTTGAATCAAGCATGCGTGTACTTTTTTTTTTTTTATCAGTTATGGATCTTTGATGAGTAGTCTTACGTTGTAGTTTCATGTCAAAGTAAAACATGCACAACCATTGTTAATTCAGATGTGAAAGAGTAGGATGAGGTGTCTGTAACTGAAGAAGTCTGGAGGCTTCTTGATGGCTATGTGCTTGGATTGTTGTTTCATGTTCAAATTTTTGTTATCTGATGTCCTTTCTTATATCTTATCTCTTTCAATCCCTAATACAAGAGTTGCTGTACTAATTTTGACAGATCATAGAAATAAAATAATTTGGTTAATTTAAATAAAATGCATAAATGAGTGCAAATAATTAAGCAAACAATCAATGCTACAAGTTTATAATAAATGATAAATTGCCTGTGATCCATGTACAACTTTATACCCAAGCGACCCAGTCACATATGCAGTAGCTCCAGATCGATACTCCAATGCACCCCCAACCACGCGATCAGGACTGATTGGATATTTTAGACAAAATTCAAACCTCTAACAAATTCTTATATTAGAGATTGGATTTGATATTGCTATTGAATATGGAGCTCCCAATCTGAAAAGTTGGGCTTTAAAAAAAAGAACTAAAACATATCAAGCCTACTCTTCCAAATGATTAAAGTTAAAATTACATCAAATGGGCTCAACTGTTTAACATTTTCCCTTCTGAAGACTATCCCAACCAATGAAAATTGATACAGTTAGCTAAGGTATTGATCTTTATTCTAAATTGGAGAAGGTTCAATACTCGCTTTTTGATATAAGGGTTTTGTTGGTGGACAATTTATAAGTACCTTAGTAAGCGTTTTTTTGAACTTGGAGGCGTGTCGAACCCTAATAGGTTACTAATGTCTACCCCACCTAAACTGCTTATGTATTAAAAAAAAAAAAAGTATTGAGCATTGTTTTTGGGTTGGAGGTAAAAAAAAAGATGCATTATGTTTGGGTCAATAGCATTGGCCGCTGCACCTTTTAGTTTAATTTAACAAATATAATAACCACTAGTTCTTGGATATGATGGAATGAGCCAATTTCTCACAATATAAATAATGGATTTTCAAATTTTTATCAAGAGAAGTACCCACTTTTAAAAGTATCTGATACTACTTCAAACAATATTGCATGTGTGTGTGTATGGCAATGTGTCAACCTTTTGAATAGAAAGAAAATTTCCATAATCAGAATAAATATAGGAGATATCATTGTAGGTATTCAAAAACTTATATTGTATTTTTATTATGTTTTCTATTAAATGATTCAATCAAAATATAACAATATTAAGTTTGAAAAGATTGGATCCAAACAAGGAATGTGCTAATATTCATAACTCCTTATAAAAAAGGAAAAAGGAGAGGTAGATAGAGTGGGATGCAAAAGTAGCTTTGGATAATTATAAATGAAAGTAGAAATTAAGTACTTAATATCTTGAAGCATAAGTCAATTATGTAAAAAACCAAAGAAGAAGGGGACACCAACTTTGGTTGTTAGGAGTTATTGCCGTTGGTAGAATGAGCCTTTCAAATAACTCTTCTCTTTTTGTTTTTCCATTTGCAAATTCTGTTGGAACAACTTTCTTCATTATTATCATTGCTATGATCAAATAGAAAGAGTGTGTTAGTTTTGGTTTGGAGTAGGCTAAGCCTTGTAAGTAAAGTTAGTAACTAATCTCTCATTACCCTTAATCATATTTCTGCTTAATACAAGTTTTTTTCCTTGTTTTTTTTATAATATTAATTTTTATTAAAGGTAAATACATTAAACCTAATTAAGACAGACATGTAATCATAAACATTGTCTACTTTTTCGTTTGTTATTTCTAATACGTGTGTGTATATATATCAGTGTAATTAAACTTGACCTGACCAGTTGGTTTGGCCCATAAACTAGCGAACTGGTCGGTAAACCTGTCCAATCTGAGCATTAACCCGGTTTATTTACTTTCTTAAGAAAATTGATTTTTTTTTATAATTTCATATTAATAATACTGAAATTTTCACTTTCTCGCCAGTTAGCTTTGGTCTAACTCTTGACCCAGTACCGTCATTGATTTAGTGACCGATCCGATTTTAATAACTTTGATATATATGGTGCTTATCCTTAGCATACATTAGTGAATAACAACAGCATAGGATTTAGTTTTTATGATATACATAAATTCTTAGATTGATTAGTGGGTTTAAATAATTTTATTAATTATATTATAAGTATATTTTTTTCCAACAACTAAGATTATACTTATACTTGTTTAGGAAAATCAAACTTTAATGTTTATTATTTAACAAAAATAAATATAAATTAATATTATAAAAATAATTAATTATTTTGAAATCTTAATATAAAATCAATTTATATATTTTAAAATGGGTTTAATGTTTCTGCCTTTGAGGCAGAAATATTTTTTCTGTCGCACTTACATATAAGAGAGAAAGAATAAATGGGCCCTACTTATTTATATGTGAGTGCGACAAAACAAATATTTCTGCTTCAGAGGAGAAACATTAAACCCTTTTAAAATTGTAAGAACTATATATTTTATTAAGTTATATATTTAAAAAAATAATTGAAAAGTATTATACTTACTTGTTAACATTTTTTTACGATAAAATGAGTATGCTTTCCATTATTATGTAATTGTCTTGTGCAATTCTACATAAAAGAGAACAGAGAGTATATGACATTTCTTTAAAGGGAAAACATTTTCTCATGTTGTAAGAAAATTATTTTTTTATGTTACACACACATGAAATGGTGAGACCCACATATACATATATTAATTCATATATGTATATATAGATTCTACCATTTTATATGTGTGTAGGAAATTTTTTTTTCTGATGTAACATGAAAAAACCAAATCCTTTCTTTAAAACATAGAAAAATGTAACCATAACTTGACCAGAAATTTGGTATACAATATGAGACAGATCCGTGGTTTCCACGATTCCCATGACATTTCTTTATTATAATTTAAACAAGTCTCACATTGATCAATACCCTTATCGTTTTGCTTAAGCCAAAAAAAAAAAAAAAAAACCCAAAAAGTAAACATTAATTTGCTCCTCATCCATTTCAATATTATATTAATTTTAAACGGTTCAAATTTAATGAATTTAATTTTGTATATTTTAAATAAATTTTTATTTTAATATATATAAAATTAAAAATAGAGATAATTTTATATATATTACATCTCATAAAAATGAATATATTATTTAAAATTTTAAATTTAAATGATTGAGATCTTGTTATCATAATAAAAGGATTTGGCGTGAGACAAAGAATATGTAAGTTTTACATGGTACTTATGGTAATGAAGAAAATTCGCTCCAAAAAAAAAAAAGAAGTAAAAATAAAAATAAAAATGGTGAACAGTACATAGCTATCTAATCAGGCAAAAGAGAATCTTGAGGGTAAGAAAAGCCGCTTTTTTCTCATTCCATTTTCATGAATTGTCTATCTTCTGAGCAAAAAAAAAAAAAAGAATTGTCTATCACACGATAAGCTTTCGCTAGCTCCAGGAACACTAATCATCACCACTACTTCGTCCTTTGCATATAAGTAAGAATCAGAGAGGAGTCTTTGCAAAATGGTCCATAGGTTTCTCTACATTGTCCAATCTCCTCCTCCTACCCTTCACTGTTGAGTGTTGACATTGCTTTCAGCTACAAGAAGAAAAAGAAACCCATTGGCGAGGCTTTTAAGCAACAAAACCCCAAACCCATAAAAGCCCATTTTGAACTTTTGGGGGATTCTTTTCGATTTTTTGCTTCACAGAGTTCGATTCTCACATGGGGTGAGCTCGAGAGGGCTTCAGTGTAATGTTTTCTTGAAGAAGAAATAGTTGCAATGGAGGGTTTCACAGAGAAGAATGAAGCTATGGAAGCAAAGAAGGATGACGGAAATGGCGGAAAATCTGATACTGACTTCGTGGAGGAAAATGGCCGCCAGAGCTGTTCCAGTTCTGAATTTCTATCATCTGAGACGACAGGGCTTGAAGAACAAAATCAGAGCAGTACTGAGGAATCACCTTCTCCGGCTTCAACAATAGGATGGCCTGTGAAGGAAATTGATGATGAAGAGAAAAAGAACTTGGATAATAAGAAAATGGAGAAGCAAGTTTCAGTGTTATCAGGTATGCCCACTCTGCTATAAGTATATACGATTATTTTGATTATTCTCGCCGAACAAAATGTTGGTACTAATTTGATTCTGATTCTCGCCACTAGAGATTGAGATGATGAAAGAGAGGTTTGCAAAATTGTTACTCGGAGAAGATATGTCTGGTTGTGGAAATGGAGTACCTACAGCTTTGGCTATATCAAATGCCATAACTAATCTGTGTGGTAAGAAAATTCCCGTGTTATTGTGTTGTTCGTGTGCTTTCTCTATTACTTAAAGGTTGTTATTGTGTCTCTATTAATTATTAAACACGGCTTTACTTCTTTTGCAGCCACCCTCTTTGGGCAAGTATGGAGATTAGAACCATTGCCTCCAGAGAAAAAAGCAATGTGGAGAAGAGAGATTGAGTGGCTTCTTTGTGTCAGCGATCATATTGTTGAGTTGACACCTACTTGGCAGACTTTTCCAGATGGTAGCAAGCTTGAGGTACTGTTATGCACATATTTTCAGAATGGATATATGTATCTGTAAATTTGCTGGTAAAAATGGTGATGAAGATAGTTTACTGGCTAGGGTACTGATGCTATTTTTGGAATTGTTTGCTTGTGTATATTGGGCCCCCTTAGGCTGGTTCTGCACATGATTCAGGTTTGTTGTGCCTTGCATAATCTTGAATGTAGCACCATGGTATCACCAGGTTCTGTGTCGTGTGACAAAGTTGATTTAATTTCATTACTCATATAAATTTTATTTTGTTTCTCTTGCAACTTTTTGGCTGCATTGCATATGTTGATTTTATTGCTTTAACTGTGATGCTTGGAGTTTTTCTTAAGCAATTGGTGTTGCTACTGTGTTTGTCCATATTTTACCTATCATTACATCTGTCATTTGGGGTTAATTTTGTTTACTCTTAAATATGAATCAGGTCATGACTTGTAGACCCCGCTCGGATCTTTATGTCAATCTGCCAGCGCTACGTAAATTAGATAACATGCTTCTTGTAAGATTTTGCAGCTTCAGTGCATATTAATTCTATTTCCAGAAGAAGGGCATCGAGTGTGATTCTTAACTCAGGTATTTTCTGCAGGAAATATTAGATGGTTTTGTCAACACAGAATTTTGGTATGTTGATCAGGGGGTTCTGGCCCCAGATGCGGATGATGGTTCTTCTTTTCGGAGGGCAGTCCAGCGCCAAGAGGAAAAATGGTGGCTCCCAGTACCCAGAGTCCCTCCTTGTGGCCTCCATGAAAATTCTAGAAAGCAGTTGCAGCACAAGCGTGATTGTACCAACCAAATATTAAAAGCTGCAATGGCCATCAACAGTATCACTTTAGCTGAAATGGAAATTCCAGAGGCATATTTGGAATCCCTTCCCAAGGTATAATAAATGAGCCAGATTGTTTTCACTATAAGATGATTAGATTACATAATTTGTTGCTGATCTGGCCTTCCTTCAGAATGCAAGAGCCAGCTTGGGGGATATTATTCATCGGTATATTTCATCAGAGCAATTCTCTCCAGAATGTCTGCTTGCCTGCCTTGATTTATCCTCCGAACATCAAGCTATAGAGATCGCCAACCGAGTGGAGGCTTCTATCTATATATGGCGTAGAAAGACCAATTCCAAACCTGCCTCCAGATCCAGCTCAAGATCATCTTGGGGCATGGTGAAAGATCTGGTGGGTGATGCTGAAAAAAGGGAACTGCTTGCTGATAGAGCAGAAAGCCTTCTGCTATCTTTGAGGCAACGCTTCCCTGGCCTTCCTCAAACAACCTTAGACATGAGCAAAATTCAATACAACAAGGTTGGTATTCATTATGTTTCAGGCTGGACTCCTTCATCTTCTGAAGTGCAGTATTTACATTTTCTGTAATGAATTACTCCCTCAGTCCTTAATATAAGAGATATTTAGAAAGTTGATCTTAATCTTAAATATAATACAGAGTTTTCATATTATAAATTTTTTACTAATTTACTTCTATTGATACTCCCTCAATAATAATTAAGAAGAGGAAATGAGGGAATTAAGTACGATAATTAGGGTGTTTAAGAAAATACATGTCATATTAACTAACTCAACAAGCTTTCTTAATCTAATCAAATTGAATAAATATGTCTTATATTAAAAGCCGAAGAAGTATTTTTTTAAAACACATCAGAAGTAAATATCTTCTATAGTTTCAGATCACATGATTATCTCTCTCTTTCGAAAAACTTTTCCCACATCTTTTGTTTTGATTGTAAACCTAATAGTAAACACTTAAGTAACCTCACTTAAAAAAGATTTGTCATTTACTTAAAGTCCTTCAAATTTTTGTGTGTAGGATGTTGGGAAATCAATTCTGGAGAGCTACTCTCGGGTGCTAGAGAGTTTGGCTTTTAATATCATAGCACGGATAGACGATGTGTTTTATGTGGATGAGTTGACCAAGCATTCTGATCACTTCTCATCACTATCAAAAGTTGGGGTAGTTGCACACAAGACTATTACAGCTCCATACACTGTTACCGTCCCAAGCAGTCCATATAAAACAGCTTTTGCCACACCGAGCTTTTCACCGGCACATGGCATCAGCCCAGTGAAGGGAGAAAAACCCCAATTTATAAATGGCAGCAGCAGAAACCTTCCCCTTCCCCATCGTGGCGGGATAGGTGTCAAGAAAGTTTTGACAGATTTTCTTAGCATTGATACGAAAGGGAAGGGCTGTAATAGCAGCAGCAACCCAATTGACAGACTAGTTCAAACAACAGAAAGGTCTGAAGAAAAGGCAGCATCTGAAACCGATGTGGATTCTAGTGAGTGCACAGTAGAAGAAGAAGAAGAAGCATCTAACAGCCCGAAGAAGATAAAGGACCAAGCATGGGAAGAGTAAAAAAGCTCCTTTGAACTCATTTCTGAGACCCCTCGTACCGGCCCTTTGGTTTCTTTTTTAGATGTATATGTAATGCATAGAAGGATTCACATGTCAAGAGTGGATAATAGTATCTTTCCTTTGTTGTTTATATATTATTATTATCTTGATGTGGTTATTTTGTAGTGCGCCGGATAAGGCTTGTGCTTTATAGCTGATTCCCAGCACCCTTCCACCTAACATCGGAGCAGAGGTTGATATTTGCATTGCAAAAAAGTATGGGGAAAAAATAGAATAAAATGGGGGCATTCCGAGAATTGAACTCGGGACCTCTCGCACCCTAAGCGAGAATCATACCACTAGACCAAATGCCCAAAGTTGAAAGTGATGAGTTGAAGGATAGTGTAAATATGTTCTACTCTTTGTTCTGGTGACAGTGCAAATTTCTGCGATTTGAAGGCTTTTGAACGCATCTAAACAATGGAGATTTTTGAATCTCTTTGCAAGCTGTTAACGAACTGACCAGGATCTAGAAGGATCGCTTTCAGGCTTTTTTCCAGTTTTTTTTAATCTTTTTTAATTTATTCTTCGGGGTAAAATTGTCATTTGTGATGTTACAAATTTCCTGAGTTGATGCTGTCAATATCCTGATGAGAGATTCTCCTTCTGAGCATCCTTTAATGATATTATTTGGGAGACTAGGGATCTTTTATTCCGAAATTGAGAGGTGGTGCTTCATCATACCCCAAGAGACAACATTTCTTGTGCTGACTACATGGCTAAAAATGGTCAAAGTGTTGCGGTCAATACCGAAGTGGTTATGGTTCCATTACCCTCTAGAGAATGCCTCTATATGGTTTTGAAGGATCAATGATCTTGTCTTTCCTAATTTCTTTTGTTTGTTGTACTAAGAGCTAGAGTCTTATAATCTAGTCCTTGTTCTCCTTTTTAAGCTTCAGCTTGCTTATTTTATCTAAAAAACAAAAAAAATTTCCTGAGTTGATTTTAAAATTCTGTAAAACTCTGCACCGCGTCAGAAGTTTTCAACGTTATTTTCATCCGTGACACCTTCCTGGTTCATACCTTATAGTTACATAGTAAATGCAATTCTAAACAAAAAGGTCGTTGAAGTACCGTGGTAAGTATTTCCGTCCGGGTTTGATCCCGGGCAACGGCGAATTTTGACTTTTTTTTTTTTTACGTCCGGCTACAACGACACAAGGACAGAAACGACAAAGAGTACGGCGCACAAAGGACCGAAACGACACAGAGTATCGCGCATATGTGATAAAAACCCAGGCCTGCAATGTTTGTATTATGAGTGACGCTGAAGCAGACGTAATTTTAGAAACAGAGGTTTCAACGAAGAAGGGTTTGATTCCATGTTTGAGGGTGCAAGTTCTCCGTACATGGAATCTCTGCTGTTCTCTCTCATTGCTCATAACACCTCTGGAATTTATCATTAACTGGTTTTTGTTACTGCAGCCTTTTACAGAAAAGTGACGAATGAATTCCTATACTATAGGCTAACATGGTAAAGACACGTTTGGGAAGAAAGTGAAACAGATTCTTTTTGACATTGAACTCTAAAAACCAAGTTTGGAGACAAAGGAGAGGTAAATAAAATAGGTGTTGTTGTTCCTCTCCCACCATTGATGGACATGGACAAGGTTGGAGCAGTTGTGGATGAGAGAACTAACATGAGGCTATATGGGTGTGGCCATGGTCCACTGCAGTGGACGGTCCCTTGCCCCTGTAGTGCTACAATTTTCTTTTTTTTAAAAAAATATTTTAGGCAGTTTTGAGAGCAGTGGATAGTTCGCTGCATTGGATTGTAACCACGTCTGGGCTATAGAGAGCTATTTTCTAACACAATTTGAATGGACCCTATTTGTTCGTTTTAGCACACTTTTGGACATATTTTCAAAAAAAAAAAAATATTATTCTTGTTGTGCCACAAGAACACCCCGCTCGTGCTCTTCTTTTGTACAATTTTGTATATTGCTCTTTAATTATTCAGACATAACATGGATGGTTTCATTTATTTTTATCTTATTGTTTCTTATTCTTATGTTGAAGATCCAAATTATCACATTATTGGGCCTTGTAACCCAAATGACATTAAACACTTTCCTTAAAGCTTTGTTAAACATGGGGTTCTGAGTTTGAACTCTCTGTTGAGAGTATTATGGATACTTGAGTTACCTTTTTGAAAAGTTTTCTTCTAGTGTTAGCGGTGAAAGGCAACTCTCTAACTTTATTCTTCTGTTGGAACATAGTTCACAAACCCTTGTAGCCTACACTATTTTCATATATTGTTCCATTCATTTTCTTGGTGAATCACTTTAAATTTACATCTTGAGCCTAGTTCAATTCTGCAATATTGGTGAAAGAATCTATACGGACAAGGGTATCAGTTTCTCTGAAAAAGATGTTTGTATGTACACAGTACATACATCAGTATGTGAGTGACAAATTGGATTAGAGCATCTACTTTTCAAGATCAAGTTCATCCCCAGACTTAGAAAGCATAAGCACTCATGGATCAATCACTCTATTTGTCACATACTGATTCAACAAACTTCTTTTACAACTGTCAAAACAAGTTGATCCTATAAAATTACGCCTTCACTTATTCTCTATTATTCCCCTGATCTTGTTGAGTATCAATACCATGTGTAGAATTCGATGCATAACCAACACAAACTATCTTTGAGCTCTCAAAATCAATAATCTTGTTGCGTCTCAACCTACACACAGAATATCAGTAACTTGCAGTTATCAAATTACTTAATCCCTCAAACTTCATCACACTAAAGTTGCTTGCTTTTAATAGTTTACTCACTCTAAGAATGAATTAAGTCAATTCCATAAATGGCGTGGTCCAGACCAAACCAAGACCAAACCAACTAAAAAGATCCCCACTTACAAGCTTTTATGGGTCAGAGCAAGAAGACAGTTCAACAGGGAATATTTTTACGTGGTTAGGGATAGCATCAAGTGCTCCATTTTCATCCCCACAAAACTTAAAGGGCAAGAAATTCACCAGCAGAGAGGGTTTCTCAAAATCTATTAGTTTCAGCCACAATACGAGTAGCCAACACAAGATGCATATTCGTGATTCTAAAATAGGTAAGAGTATACCATTTGAAGATTTTTTCCCCCAAATTGTAATTCCAAAGTTTCAGCTACATCAAGAGTAGTTTGATTGATAAATTGGGGTTCCTAGGCAATATAACCTTTACATTCTGCTATATGAAAGAGCAAGGAAAGCACTCTTTACAGTAAAAACAGAAGCAAATACATATATAATTAGAGGTTCATGTGATTCTGCTGTTCGGCCAGAGAAATGAACTAGCTTTGCCACAACGTTCTCACTGCTGTATAACTCTTCCATATAATACAAGAAGAATCATCCTGCACTAAGACTTCCTACTTACCTGAAACACAAGAAATCGACAAACAAACGATACAGCAATAACAAATCAGTACAACTCCTGAAATATTTTCTAGAAAGTAAAAACAATGATCTCTCAAATTCAAAGCAAATTAAGTAGCATAGAATATGGAGTTACCTTGATGATCTTATTCCATGGAAAGTATGCTATCAATAATAAAGAGACCCTGCATGAAGTAAGCGACAAGAAAACAGCCGAATGAGAAAACAATGAAATTGATTCTACAAACCATGCTCAAAATGTTATGTCCCAACAAAGTAATAAACCTTGCCACCAGTTGCCCCTAGAAGCACTTCCTGAATCATCTTCTCCGCCATCTTTCTTGTACTAATATATTAAAAAGTCACGTCAGGGATTCCACATAGCAGAAAAATATCAACTGACTAAGCATTAAACAAGTGCACTTACCAAAGGGTTTGTTTCAGTATTATCTGTCTTCTGAGGATAAGAATACACGTCCTGGCCGCCATAATAGATTGATGAACTAAGGTGACAAGGCTGAACCTTTTGTTCCTGATAAATGGAACTCATATCCTTAGTTGATGTACTCTGATTTTCATTCTCATTTCCCTTGATGCTACCATCTGTACGGACATCATGTGTAAGGAAAAGATGTAGAAATAATACCAGTAATTTAGCCCTCATGGCTCGAGGTTGGAATTTGTCCTAGAGGATCCAAGTTCGATAACCGGTATGAGCAAAAGATGTAAAAATAATTTTTACTGACTAATCCGCAGCTAATAAAGAGTTACATGCTCGCCTATAGATTATAATACTTCATATAAGCGAAAATATAGCCAAAGTAAGTTTTAGGTTAATCAACAGAAAAAACACTAGAAATTCGAGCATAAGTCAAACCAAATTTTGTTTCAGCAAAGATGACCCAAACACTAATTGGCTCCCATAAAGATTTTTTGGATGACTTCTTTTTTTTTTTTTTTGGGCTTCTGTTCAACAATTGAATCACTTGTCTTCTTGACACCTTGGTATTATTTTACTACTTGAGGAAATGAAATTGATCAGTCATCAAATTTTCAAGACATAAAGTGGTACAAAAAAATCTTCAATCAAGCTACTTGATAAAGGGATCTTCCTTTGACTAATCAAAACTCTTAATTAACAATAGGACTTTCAAGCATAACTACTAGCCGCCAGGGCAATATATAGATATAACTAGGACACCAAGACAGAGATTTCAATGATCAAAGAAGCAGAAGCATACAGAAGTAGCCAATAGTACAACTTCAAAGTTCAAACATTATCAGAAATGAAAGAAGTAAATCAAATAGTCCCTCCATACCTATTTATAAGAAACAAATGTAAATAGGCTATGTAAGAAGAGGCTAAAATAGAGTATACCTACCTGAAGTTCCAATTTTGGGGCTCCAAGTCTCACTGGCAGTTTTGACGACCCCTCCAGAAGGCAGAGAATCAGTCCCTGACACCTGAAATCAAAAGGTCCAAGAAAAGTCTCAGAGCCATTTTTTTTCAATTTGAATATAGAGATATGAATGAACCCAACTTTAGGATTCAAACCCAAACTTGGATAACTAGATGAATTAAATCTTCATCTCTTAGTTAATTCATATGTGCAAATACTCATTTCCCGTCAATTTTGGATTGCAATGGTGAGGGCAAATTGAAGGAAAAAATGCAGAGATTGAATTGAACTTTCCAGAATCAAACAAAAAATAATGCATGAAAAATTAAGAACAGAGAAAAAAGCTCTTCTCACCTTAGATGATGGAGGAAACATAGACTCGAAAATCCCAGAAGACGAAGAAGGGGATGGATCCTTAGAACCAAAGAGCTCAGAAGTGAAGGAAGAAGACGACCCAACTTGATTCTTTCCTTCCATTATCGTCCCAAATCTTTCAACTGGACACCTCAAAGAAATGGGATTTCAAAATCCCACTAAGATAGTACACGAGGCACGGTCTAGCTAATAGAATCTTCAACGAGAAAAACCCAGCAAGTTATCAACTTTTTTTCTTGGGAAACAGAGTGAAGGAAGGGAGGAAGAAAAGAAAACGAAAATAGACGAGAAAACACGTGAAAGTTTTGCTCACGATGGATTCAATTGAAACCGTAGTTCATGAACCCATTTATAAGACAGAAAAGACGGCCTCTAAGGTGAAAAAAGTTTCAATCATTTTTTCCATTTGCATTAATTTTTTTTTTCTTTTCTCGTTATTCTTCGGAAACAGAAACAGCAATAGAAAAGAGAAAGCAGAGCCCCTTTCTCTTCCTCTTCCTTTTTAATTTTCCTTTCTTGTTTCTCGTCGTCCTTCAGCACTGTCAAGAGGTTATTAGATTGCCGCCACGTGGATCCGCAAACACCAGAGATGGGTCCCACAAGCAAATCTCCAACCATTTACTGCCACGAGTACCCTAGTGGATAATAACAACTCTGCCATTTTGGCCCAATGTTTCTTATCACAGGGGCAGTTTACAACTTATGATCCTATATTTTTTTTTTTTTGGGTTCCAAATCCTATATAACTTATTAGTAGTTTCATGATGAATTTTTTAAGGGGTTTATATTTCTCTGCATGAGAAGAAAAAGAAGATTCTTACATACACATGTATATTTATATAAATTAATTTATATATGTGTGTGTCCCACCATTTTATGTATGTGTGACATGAGAATACACTTATCCTACAATATAATAACGGTGAGATGTGACTTTTGCTCCAAAATGGTAACCACGTGTGTATTCTTACATACACATGCATATTTATATAAATTAATTCATATATGTGTGTGTCCCACCATTTTATGTTATTGTTCAGTAACATAACGGTGAGATGTGACTTTTGCTCCAAAATGGTAACCGCGTGTGTATTTTTGCTCCAAAAAAAATGTATGGTGCTGGGCGCTTCCGAAGATAAAGCACATATGTATTTTTACTCTTTTACCCTTAATAAATGATAATTAAAATTGGAAAAACATTTTCTCATGTCACACACACATGAAATGGTGGGACCCACATATACATATATTAATTCATATATGTATATGAGGGTCCTATCATTTCATATATATGTAGGAAACTTTTTTTTTCTCATGTAACATGAAAAACCAAAGTCCATTAAAATTATATGATAAAATAATTGAAATACTAAAAATGACAAGAATTCATCGCTTGCTTCTGTTACTAATATAATGTAATTGAATACAGTTTATTCTTATCATTTTTTTCTTCATTTGGGGATTATTTATTGGATGGTGAAAAGTTTGAAATATAGTATTTACAGATGTTAACCTTGGGTTGAATAAATTATAGTATGGCTGTTGGAATTTAAGAAGAAATCTCATAGTTTATGAATAAGAAGAAGGATAGAAAAGAAGAGGAAAAAATAAGAAGGATTGTGTATGTGGTAATAAGTCCCACATTGGTTAGGAGAAGGGAAGTTGGAGGGTATATAAGCCCCAACTTGGCTCCTATTAGTTGGGCCCTTGAGCCTACCCACTTTTGTGGAGGGGTGAGGACTTAAGCAACCGTTGGTCCACCACACGCGCGCGCGCCGGCTCGGTTCGGTTGGTCGCGCGCGCCACCCACCCGGTCCGGTCGTACGAAATAAAATAATAATTTTTTATTAAATTATTTTTTGAATAAAATAATCCTTTTATTTTTTTTTCTGATTTTTTCCAGCGGCTATGTATGACTCGTTCAGCCCCGTCTGTTCGCGTCTGTTCATACGACCCATCGACCCGTTACGCACCAGTTCGCTGGCAACCAACGCAGGTCGCCTCTGTTCGTTCCGTTCTGGTGTGTCTTTTCGCACAACGTACCAATTCGCGCAACAGACGAGTCCATATGATCGTGTTTTTCCGGAGTCTATAAATAGGGGCCCCTAGTCACAAAATTTTTCACGTTCTTTTCTCTCTGCATACACTCTTCCTACATACACATTTTGTGCGTTCCGAAAGCAGACTCGTTGGATTCGCTTGAGCTTCAGACAGACGGAGCCATCTTTCTAGAGACGAACAATCCGCTCTATCCTGGGAGGCAATTGCTCAGAAACCTGTGGCATCCGTAGAGGGAGCAAAATTGTCTTAAGAAAACAATGAAAGTTGGGTCCGAATTTCTACATAGTTCATAACCATATTCGGCAGTCTTGTGAGTTCGTTTATAGCTTTTTCATATGATACAGACTTGTTGTATGCTCTCTATATGTTATATTTTTTTAAACACAAATTATTGTTATACTGTTTTATTTACTGCATATTCAATTTTTACCTACTTCATACGTTAGAAACAACAATGGCTATATATCATGTGGCGGTGAGGGAAAAACTGAAGAAAACACGAGAAATTTAACCTAATAGTCAAACTCATAAAAAACCTATTATGCTAACGATGTTGCTGTGAGTCTGCAATTTCACTTGCAAGTCACTATGATTTTTTATTCTTCCGAGTTTGTCACTCAATCGACACAAAGAGGAAGGTGGAAGCATAAATTCGTACGATTTTACAAGTTGAAACACGATTTCAACAACAAAGGTTATAGGGTGTGGTCCTCTGATTAATAAAAATGCTTAAATCATGAACAATAAATCAAATTACTTGCTTTAGAATATCAAGAAATTGGATAGACTTGAATTTATAATTTTATAAAAAATTAAAATTGATAAGAAAGGGTGGTACTTTCTTTCCGATAGAAGGGAGCATACGTCGTCCTTTTATTAGATAAGATATTGAAACCTGCCAAGGATATATATACTTACATTACATGTATGTTTTTGTACCTAAAGAGCAAATATTTTTATTGTGTGTTTGAAATAGGGATGAAAAAAAGTTGTTGTTGTTTTTTTTTTGTGCAATCGGATTTTTATAAATTAAAGATTGAGTGAAAGTTAGATTGTGTGATATGATTTATGTTTGGATTAATAATAGTATAAGTAGTTTTTTCTGAAATTGAAATATGTTTGAATAATTATTTTAAAAAACAAGTTTAGATAGAAAATAATTGAATATTAACTAGTCAAAAAAAGCTTTTAGATAGCCTCATTTAGACCGATTATAAAGTATGAGATCTAAAAAATATAACTATAGGCATTTTTGTAAATATATAGAATTTTTTAGACTTGTTCCATTAATATGAAGACTAAAATATATTATTTAGATCGATTTTCAAACAGTTGGCCTAAAAGGTTAAAAACAAAAAAGTATTTATTACTTTAAAACTAGTTGTTATAAATAACTGATTTAAAAAGGTTTAGAAAACGTATATTAAGATCCGTTGTTACAAATAACCGACCTAAAAAGTTTTAAAAAAATTGGTGAAAATGACCTAATTTAGCATTGTCATGATTTTTATATAAAAAATTATTAAATAATTCTTACCAATTAAATTTCTCATAGACCTAATTAAATCAAAGTACTATTATGATTACTAATTTTTTAGTGAACTTATATTTTGTTAAAACTCTATGTATTTTGATGATAACTGATAATTGTAAATTAAAAAAACATTGATATTGATCATTATATCAGATTATTTCTCTGTTAAAAAAAATATCTTGATCAGTAACTAGCTTCACTGATAAAAAATGACTCGAGTCATCTTTGTATAACTTGAGTCATTGCCATTTGTTTTAAGACTGATGACTAATGAGTGACTCGAGTCAATTGTTTATGACTCCAGTCATAGTTTTTTGTAGCAAAACATTTTCAAGTTAAATGACTCTAGTCATAATTACTTATTTGCAAATGCTTTCAAAATCAAGTCAGTGTGTCGTGACTCCAGTCACTCTAAACAAATTTCAAACTAAGTCTTTTCCAATAGTAAAATGTGACTCTAGTCATTCATTAGAGGACTGCAGTCATCTATTGTAGCCAAACTTTTTCACAACTTAAGCCTGGCATCAAATTTTGTAAAAACTGATATGACTCGAGTAAGAATTACTTGACTCCAGTCATAGCTGCTCAGAGGTGCTCTCAGATGTGCTAAAGTATTAATTAACTCGAGTAATTTAATCATGACTCCAGTCATGTTAGCACAGAGGCGCACCTAGGTTTTGTGAAAACATAAATGACTCCAATCATCCTTGAATGACTAGTCATATTGATATAGAGAACTATTCAAATGTTTTAAATAACTCTAGTCATCTTATTATGACTCCAATCATCGTGAGTGAAACTATGTGTTTTTCAATTGATATTCAAGATGACTCCAATCAATGTTTGATGACTCCAGTCATGGTAACTCAATCAAGTTAAGCTATTATGACTCGAGTCATGTTTGTGAACTTTGAAAAAACACCGTGTCCGTATTATTTAAATCACTGATTATGACTTGGAATGCTTTATATTCTTACTCATTACTATTCCTAACTATGTTTAATCAGTTTGTTAATGAGTTTCAGCTAACTTTGATATGGATTAACAACAAATTGCAATAAAACAATTATGTGTCAAAAGCATTAAATACAAAGCAAAGATGAATGCTGGAATTGGACAACCAACTATCTGAGCATCTTAAAGTATTACAACCTCTTCCTTTCCACTTTCATTGTTGAATCTCAATGGACAAATGGATCAAGAAATGTCAACATGGAATTATAGCACTGATTGAAGAAAGAATTCGTCTGAACAACATTAAGGAAAATAGTCTCAACGATCTTCTTCATTAGTCACAACGGATAATTTATGAAGCTTCTCAACGGTCATAAATGTCATCAACTATAAAAACTAGAAGTATTGAATCCCCCACCTACTAAAACACTGTACATTCAATTCGTGAAAACTAGCATTTATTGTTTCTAACCTTCATCTAATATCTTCGGATATACACACACTTCAGTGATTATTCATTTACTCTTTTAGAGAGATTTTAAACTTATTGTCATTATATTAATCTCAAGGTTGTGGAACTTTTGAGATTGGAGTTTGGTGATTATAATTTGTAAATGTGAGTAAGTTCTAGTGAGAGAATTACTCTAAGAGTTATAGAGTGTGTAATCATCTCTTAAGATAGTGAAATCCCAGAGAGTTTGGGGACTAGACATGGGTTAAGATTTTGGACCGAACTAGTATAAATTTTTGGTGTCTTATATTTCTTTAATCTTTTATGTTTATTCCTGTTTTACCAATGTAATCCAGATGATTAAAAAGAAAATTTTTAAGTCACCCAATTCACCCCCTCTTAAGTGATGTTCCATCTTTCACATTTATGACAAAATATTTCATCTATAAAGATTTATAATAATGAGCATAATAGTATTTTAATTAAAAGAAGTAGGACCCAATATCTTTTTTCATGAGCTATTTTTCCCTCTCCATGGTAGAAAAGCCAAAAACAAAAAATTTTGGCTTATCGCTTAAGTTGTTTTTTTTCCTTCGAAAAACACAATTGAAAAAAAGTTATCTCAAACATATTAAAAAAGCCAAAATGATCCTTAAGCATGTTTGCCCATGAAAAAACTACTTTAGTCCCCCCAAACACACCTAAGTTACTCATATATCGTTACTAAACTAGTTTTTGAAAACAACACATTGTACCAACACATATACTTAAAAAAGGTTTAGAAGACTATTACACCATATACTTAAATTGTAAATAACTTTAATCACTCATACTAATTAAACTAGTTTTTGAATACAGATCGTTGAATATTAAATACTTGGAAATGTAAAGTGGGTCATTCTAGTCCATGAATTGAATTATATTATTACGGATATAATAAATTTAGTGGGTCAAATTCAATGTTAAGATGGATGTGAAGTGAATTAGTTAAGATTTTTTTTTTAGTTGAATTAGTTAATTAAGATTAAATTTGAACATATGAAAGGATTAGGTGGTAATTTTGCATGGAAAGTTTTCACCAAGGGAAAATCTTTTCCTATAAGTTTAAAAAAGGGAGCAATTTTTTTATGGCCATTATCTCAGTTAATTTTGACTGTTAGTTGGCTAAATATGCTAGCTAACTGTCTACATGTCATCAACGTCATTTTTTTTAAGTGAAAATTTTCTTTAGAAGTCCACCTATCATCTAATTCATTTTTTTTTCAAAATTAGATTTAAAATTTCTGGGATAAATTTACACATTAACAAAAATGACGTGGATGACATATAAACTGTCAACCCAATATATTTAGTCAATTAACAATCAAAACTAATTAATATAACAACCCAAGAAAAATTGTCCCCTGGTGAAAATTTTTAGGATAAGATTGATTGTTCACCATAAATGAAATTATGGGTTATTAGAATATATAAATCTACATATGTGTGTGCATAAATGTGTTGAATTTAGAAGATCACTTTCATAGACCTAAATTGTAAATGATTTAACTAACTCATAACTCGTAATTATTAAATTAGTTTTGAATACATCACATTAATTGTACATTTGGAGATGTGAAAAGTAAAATATATAGGTCCATGCTCACCAATGGATTGAAATGAATGACATAAAATCAAATATAATTAAATATATGAAAAGGGTTAAAAGAGTAGAGGGCGAGAGGTATATATAATAAGGATCCTATGTGGATATGATGTGGGAGGCAAAGGGATGTGAGTAAAAGATTTGAGGTTGAAATAAAATAAGGGGTTAGATTTGGGTTCATTGAATCACGCACAAGGGGGGGAAAAAGAGAGGAGGAATGGCATTAATTGTCATATTGAGAGAAATATTTGTATGGGCTTAGATATGGCCAACCAATACGTTTCTGGTTCATTGAACCGTGTAGTCAATGGGATGTAAAGTAATTATGGAGAATATAATATAATGTAAGAATGATTATAATAAGTTTATTTGGCTTTGTCTTGACAGTGTTAAAGAAATAATGTCATTTTTCAAGTGGTAATTTGTATTCATAAGGATTGTATTAGATTTAGTGATTTTAGCTATGTATTAGGTTAGTCTTTCTATCTAAATGACTTAAGTCAATTAGATATTAGATATAATCTACCAATGAGTTATATACATTGGCGGACCCAAGTAATCAAGAAGGGGGCATGTGTCCCCCTTGAGTTTTGACCCTTCTAATTTTTTTATTTTTATTTTTTTAAAAAAAATTCTCTTCTATGCTTTTCTCAACACGCATGCCCGGCTCTACTCTTTGTTTTTTTATGACCTAGCAAGATAGGGAAGTGCCCCTCTTGATTGATTAGTGTCTTATAATACAAAAGATGTATTTGATAGCATTGATAATGAGACAATTATGATAGAATTCTAAAAAATAAGGCTTTGATGACATTGTAATTATTGTAATATACTTTTATTATTACAATATATGTATTTGAACTTATTTAGTGCTCGCCGCTTGGCTTTGTTACTTCTAACAGTATTTAGCCTTGTTTTTCCTTTATATTATTTTGTTTTTTTAATACATTTAAAATTTTGCTTTAAAAAAAAATTCTAATATTCTCCCAACTTCTTTTTTGTTTTTCTTTTTGCCTAGGTTTGTACTTTTTTTTTTTTAAGTCTTAGAGGCCTCAAGTCCATAATACTTTTTCTCTCTCTATTTTTCAATATTCATTTTTTTTCTTCCTTTTTTTTGTTTTTTTGTTTTTTTGCCTAATACTATATTTGATTTAGTGATTTAGGTATATATTAGGTTAGTCTTTCTATCAAAATATGACTTAAGTCAATTAAATAGAACCTACCAATGAGTTATATACCTTCACTTCAATGTTTATTTATTCAATGTGGGACTTTTTTCTTGATGTATTTTAATAGATTGGGCCCGACTGTTTGATTCAGATGATGCAATATTTTAAAGGAATTGGTAAGTAAAAAGCTCAAAATGTAATCTCATTTCTATTTAAGAAACTTTTAATCAAACAATGAAATCAACTATTTTAATAAGGAATATAATTCTAATTCATGCAATTCCTTTACACATCTGATACATTTAATTTATGAAAAAAAATTATGTCTCCGTTCAATGGGAGATGGTAGAGAGAGCGGTATTTATATAAGGTATTTATATAAGCAGTGACGAACCTTAGGATAAATATTTAGAGGGTTAAATATATTAATTTTTATATTAACAAAAAAACTAGAGGGCTAAAATTAAATTTTACATTATATCAAATTTCCTTAAAAAAAATCAGAATTTTTTTTGGGGGCCATAACCCCCCCTCATCTCTTTTAAGGTCTATCATTACAAATTTTTTTATTTTTTTTTGGGCCATAACCTCCCCTTGTCTCTTTTAAGGTCTATCATTGCATATAGGATCATGAATCCTCAAAAGGTTTAATTTTTCATAATATTTTATGAATGTGAGTGATACATTTTCAACCTTTCCTCCAAAATTTAAAAATATTTAATCTCCATTAATTTCTTTCATGATTAAAATTTGACTTTGTTATGTTTTCATTCGTACTCACACGACTTTCCCAACATGGTAAACCCTTGACCCCCCATCTTTTGTATGTCTCATTTTTTACCCCTCCTTTTCATGAATGAATGTCTAAATTCAAAGGGGCTCACATAAAAAAAAATAAAAAAATTATATTTTTATAAGTTATTATTGATTTAGTTTATTTTAGTTTTCTTTTTTTACAATCGCTCTTCAAATATTGTGTGCCTCTTGATTCCTTTGATATTTTTCACACATTTTACTAGTTTGAACAACGTTTAAGCTTATGAAGGTAGAAAATATTTTTTTTTAAAAAAAAAAAAGATTTACCTTCCCACCCAAAAAAAAAATATTGTACCTTAAAGAATTCTTCAAAGATACTTAAATTTTTTAAAAATTTCTAATTTGTTATTTATTCGGTACATAACATTAAGAGGGTACTCCATTCATTTTCTTTTAAGAGTCTAGCACACAAATTTAAAATAATGAATTAATATTCCATGAATTTATTTTATTTATTATGTCCATTATCTTTCTTATTCTACAACCAAAGAATTTAATAAAAAATAAATATACGAATTAATATTATCTAAGTTTTTTTAAGAAAAATAACATATCGATTGGAAAAAATTTCAAAAACATTTTTCTTACGAAAATTAAAAATTAAAGAAAATATAGGTAATATGAATGAATGTAATTATTCTAAAACAAACAGTGAAGAGATTCTTAAATTTGAATGCAAGTGGGGATAATCAGATCAGCACATTGGTCTCAAATGTCAATGATTAAGTGATAGGGTCAAATAATATCAAATCAACCGATCAATCTGATTTCCACTAATTGTTTTACTTGTATGCCAAGTGTTGGATATGGAAGTGAAGAAGATCGATGAGAGGAAAACAAGTAACATGTGTCAAACAATGATTGGTAACCTATGAATATGCGGATAAGATGATAAAGAGTAGTGTAGAATCTTATCATGGGATTACACGAGAAGGGATGAGGTTAATTAAACATCATCATTAAACAAAACGTGATTAGGATAAGCTGGTGATGTAATTCAGATAATCAGAAAAACGGCGTGGCAGACACATCATAAATTAAGATAAGTACAGTAAGTAAACGACATATACATGATAATAATGGTAGTCAAATGGATAATTAGATTGGAGTGTTTGGAGTGAATATATATATATATATATATATATAGATAAGTTTGTTGAGCAAAAAGACAGAGAGCAGTTGGTTTTCTTTGACCGTGTTATAGAGTGGTTGGTCGAGAAGTTGGATTATTGCACTTCTCAATCAATATGACTATACACATCACAATAAATAAATAAATAAATCTTTCTCAAGTTATAATTTAAATTTGTCACATAAGTTGAAAATCATGTTCCTAGTCATTTGCTTAAAAAATAAAACCTTATGTCACCTCTGCAACTTGCGAGCTAACCATATGAGTTTAATGTTGTTATGTTTCTAGTTTATATAATCGGATTAAGTTATTGATAAACTTGTTATCGTTGTAAACTCAGTTAAATTTATGAATTTAAATACCGAATTTACCATTTTTACGTTTCCTACTTATATAATCATGTTAACTCATTTTTAAACTTGTGTTAATTTCTTCAAGTTGATAATGCTTAGCAGCTTTAAATATAAATTTTATAGAAATTTCTTTGTTAAATATGATAAATTATGAATGTTGATGAATTTAATTTCAATTATTTGAATTTTAAAAAATATTTAAATCAAATTATTATTATTTTTATATTTAAATTATTTAATTATATATTATTAATATCTATTTAATAATAAAAATAAACTTTTACGAATTTAAGATTCAAATTTGTAATACAAGTATACTTTACTATTACGAATTTACTTAAACTCGTAAATTTAACAACTTTCCCTCTACCCACTTAAGTTAATATAAAATTTATATGGAAAGGTTGTCTATAAATATGTAATTGTTTGGAGAATTAATTGCGTACTTGCTGCTTGAATTCGAGCTCCATTACTTTTCGAATAAAAAAATATTTAAGAATACTATTACTTTCCACGTATAAAAACATATCAAGTGTCATTTTGCAGTTGATTCTCTCCAAATTAAACAGAAAGCAGTTTTCCCCATTTGTATTCATTATACAATTTATGTCATGATTTACTGGACTTATTTTTTATATATCATTCATTATATTAATTTATTAAAAGAAGTCTCTAATTATATTGATAATTTATTTTCTTAGTTTTATAATTTTTTTAAAATTATCTTCTATTCATATTATTTAAATTTTTTTACTGTAATATTTTTTTATTACGCAAAATATTTAATGCATGATAATCATATTCTCAATAAATCCTTTGAAATAAAAATTAAAATATTTTTTATATTTTATTTTCAAAAATATATAACATGATATAAAAAAAAATTAAAATACAACTCAAAAGCATACTTTTTTAAATTAAATATGAAAATATAAATTATTCAAAGGGAAGCATCAAGTAATCTACATATCATCTACTTGTGTGGGAGGGTTGCCGCGTGTATCTACTTGCCAACTTCCATCTACCAAAAAGTGTCTGCCACTTTTCAATGGTTCGCCTCAAAAGTCCTCTCATCGTTTAATTTGGTCACCTCAAGTAATTGTTTCAATAAAATGAAAATCAATAATTTCACAAAAAAAAAATTAATTTCATAATAATTAATATTTTTCCCATATTATATTTTTTGATTATTTAACTCTTACTACGAAAAATTTTCTCTCAAGTAAATTAAATTTAATGATGTTAGGAGCTTTTTTTTTTTTTTTTAGTGGACTGGATTTTCAAATTGAATGAATAAATTGAAAACCAAAGTCTAAGTTGAAAATATGGATCTTTCTTTAAAAATAAATTTAAGAAGTGAAGTAAAAAAAATTCAAAGCTAATATATATATTATAAAGTCTATATAACAAGTTGTATATATTATTTACAATAAATCTTAAATAAATAATACGATTAATTACTTAATTATAGGAAAAAATTAGGACACTTTTTTATGCCTAAACAAAACTAAAATACTTAAATTTATATTCTTCTTATGTCTATTTATCTAATTTAAAAAGATTATAAAAACTAAATAAATTATTTAATTCATGTCCTGATTAAAAAAAGTTTGTCATTTTGATTAGGTAACTTATGGTGTGGTTGGTGTAAGTAATAAATTTAGGATATATAGTTCAAAAAGAAATGTATGAATGGAAACACTCAGGAACATGGAATCATAAACTGAGGATCATCATACCTATTTTGTCAAGACTCAAACTCAGACATCCAAGAGCCCAAGTACATGTTGCATGCTCAAAATTAGGTACAAACTATGTTCATGAAATGATGATTGAGTTTCCACTGCCCCTACTGAATCATTTACATCCACACAATAAAGGATCCAACCCCAAAAAACAGAGAGAATTATGGGGCTGTTTGTTTTTGCCAGTTTTTTTTAACAAAAAAATAACAAAACTTATTGGAAAAACTGTTTTAAATTTTAAAAAACTATAAAATAAAATAATTTTTAATTGTTTTCTTAATTTTGAGGCCGCTACCTGCCCACTAATGATATTATGGCAATATCGCCCACTACCGAATATCAACGTCGGGTAAGGTTGCCACCACGTCATTTTAAAAATAGATTTTTCAAAACAACTGTCAAAACAATTTTTATTTTTAAAACTTTTTTTTGATAAAAAACAGAAGTCGACAGAAAAAAAGCCCTATATGTCACTGAGATCCAAAACAATGTCATGTAAGCTCATATATGTGTGTTCGAGAGCGCATTTTAAGCTCCAAATAATGGGTTAAATATCATTTTTGTCATGGAAGTTTATCTTGAGGAGTACTTGTCATCTGGAAGTTTTTTTGGTCTCGTTTTTTCCTTAGAAGTTTAAAAATGTAGCAATATTGTCCATCTGTTGATTTTAACCGTTAAATTATTGTTTTTTTTTTGTAAACTTTTAGAGGCAAATTGATCCAAAAAAAAAACTTCCAGGCCAAATTTGCTGCTAAAAAAACTTTCAGCGCATATTTGCTCTGTATTTAAACTTCCAGGGCAAAAATGAAACCAAAAAAACTTTTAAGTAACCAATGATCTTTAGGGTAAATTTCTATGACAAAAATGGTATTTAACCCTTTAAATAATTTACAAGAGATAATTATGTGCTTTTCTGGTAAGAAGATTAATCACTTGTTTGAATTAGCATTGATAAAAATAACTTTTTATTATATTTAATTACTTTTACAAACTAAAATAGGGTAAAAGTTATTTAGTATAGTATTTCCTCTTGTTCTTAATATAAAATATATTTATCTAATTTGATTATATTAAGAAACTTAGATAAGTTGGTTAAAATAATATGTATTTTCTAAAACACTTTGATAATCTTTCATGATTCTATCACTCTCTCCCCTCATTGATTATTTTTTAGAGACCGTCAATAGGGGTAAGTTATACAAGTATTTTCAAATATAAAAATTATGTTTTATTTTATGATCAATATCAACTCTTTAAATATATATACCTTATATTAAGAATCAAAGGAATGTGATTTATATTTGGATAAACTCTTATAAAAAGATCAATTTGACATAAATTTATTTAGAATATATATTAAAAAGTTAATTTTAGAATAAAGTTAAATTGTAAGTCTCAAAGGCACAAAAGAAAATTGTTTTAGTTTCAATTTGACTTTTAACCAAGAAGTTAATTTTCCTAAAACATCAACGTTGAGCCAAAGTTTCTTTTTTATGGCCTGTAGGTCAGTTTGCCAAACAAGCGCTAAGAAATTAATGAGTATAATATTGAAGTGATGAAATCTTGATCAGTGTTTAAGGGGGTGCCAAAAAGTTGCATGAATTTACTTTTCAATTCCTCTCTTGATTTAGTATCTGACTACCGACTACAAAAATATTACTGTCTCATTTTCTAAATATAAAACTCATTTGACATCTTTTTTTAGAAGGATTAAGGAAGTTAATTAAATTACTTTAAAATATTTATACTTTTATCCAAATTAACTTTTCTAACTTATAAACTGATATTTAATATAATGATACATAATATATGATTTTTTGATATTATTATATGGTATCCGATTCAAGATAGATGGCTGCCCCTCCAACACATCACATGCATGCATGTATCTTCTTCAAGACTTGAACTCAAGACCAAAAGAGATTTAGCGGAGCCTTACACTGCTAGATCAATTCTGTGTTGGTTACTTAATGATATCATATACAACCTATAATATTACTAATTAAGTAATTTATTTAACTTCCTTAATTCCTTTAAAAAAAATCAATTGAATCTTATAAGGAGGGAATATTATCCATACAATATAACAATATGTTGCATAATGCATATTCACATTTCTTATCACGACCATCCTTACAAGTCATATATATTTAAACCATTTTTTAAGGGAAAAAAAAAAAAAAGGAATGCGTACGGAGGAATCTGGTGATATACAATCATTTGGAGAAACCACTTGGAACAAATCAAAATTTCATGATAGCCATCCATAAAGAACTTGAATATGTTGTAGGAAGAGCAAAATGCTAAATAAGATGTAATGATAGATGGAACAAAAGAGTAAACGACAGGGTTTGGTATCTATCTATCTATCAACAGAAGTTGGTCTTTCTCATGTGTAATATTGTCACTAACCAAAACCAATGAAAGTGGATTCATATTAGCCCTACATTATGGAGTCTTTTAACATTATTAGTGAAAAGTCTTCAAACAAATGATGACCTTTTTGTGGAATCCTTGCATTATTGCCATGAACTCTCAGCATCGCAAAATATAGGTTTTCAAATCATAATATAAATTACAAAGTTTGTTTTCTCACTTTATTATTTCAAATTATTTTGATCTTAATGTTATAAATATTACAACTCAAACTAAGTATGTTGTCGTTTCTTTGAAGATTTTGTCAACAATTAATCGTTAATGTAAGAAGCTCTTCTTTGATAAATTGAATTTCTTACGTTCATGTATCTATATACACTAGAACGAGCTATAAGTGACACAAAATATAATTGTGTAAATTCTATAATTTTTTTTTTAAACGTGTGGAATCAGTATTTCAATATTATACTTGCTATATGCTCCCTCCAATCTAAAATATAAATCACTTTTTAAAAAAAAAAAAATATTTAGCATCTAATATAAGTAACTTGAAAGTAATTAATATTTTTACATCAATTTTTCCCCAATTATTATTGCTTAAATATAACGTAACACGTATTTCTCTCTATCCCTTCTAAAACTTTATTTGATGTAGGTAAAAAAAAAATTTAAATCATTTACAGATAAATTTAGTGAGTTATATGTCATTTTTTAATTTTGGCGACTTTTTTTTTTGGCCCAATTGGTGACTTAGTAATTAATATTGTGGAGAAGAGGGAATATTTCCTTTATACAATGTTTATTCCAACGAACTACTTCATTCTATTTAAAGCATAAGTCTAATTTACCATATTACATGGAGATTAATAAAAAAATAGTTAAATCATTAAATATGTCAAAAAGTTGCGGCACTTTATAAAATTATCCCCTTTTTTCCCGAAAAATATCATTCTTATTAAATCAAAGATATCATGGACTCATATTAGTATTTAAGTATATATGGACAAGAGTAAACTAAGAAAACAAAGCAATTGATACCCTAATTATTATACAAGGTAAAAAAAACCCCTGAATATTATCAAATGGGGAAAAAAATTCTATATACAGCGATTATAACTTTTAAAAACAGCTTTTCAATCCTAATTTTCGGTATTTTAAGTAAATATATGAAAAAATTTTTGTCTCGATTTAAGTAAATAAACATTTTTGAGGTTCCAAACAAGCAGCTTTCGCTACGAGATAAATGTATAAAAAAAGTTGGAAAATTACACTTAGGTCCTAAAGACCAGAATTAATTACAAAAAAGTCTTACACCAGAATCTCATTACAGAAAAGCCCTTTGGGACATTTTTGTAATTAATTATTAAGATGACAAAAGCCTTTAACAATTGAAAATGTTATATTAACAACAAAAATTATTACAACTTGAAAAACCGTATTAACAATTGAGAATTTTTATTGTTAATATAGTATTTTCAATTGTTAATATAGTATTTTCAGTTGTTAAAGGATTTTTTCATCTTAGACAATTAATTACAAAAAAAGTCTTAGGGACCTTTCTGTAATGGGAATCTGGAGTGAGACTTTTTCTTAATTATTTCTGGTTCTTGGGACTCAAGTGTAATTTTACCAAAAAAGTTTTATCTCCACTTACATGAACTTACTTTTCTTACACCAATTCAAATAAGTACACGTGTTAATATAAGATCATTAGTGACTTCTATTTTCTGATTACTACAAAAGTGGTAATATTCAAGAGACAATGTTACAGGTTTCAACATGGTCGGAAAGCATTTTGGGGTCAGATTGACTCTTCAACTAAAAACGTGACGTTTGACACGCGAGGTTACCCCATATTTTGACAAGTCCATTTGACTCAATTAATTAAGAAGACCAACTAGCTCCACATCCCAATTTGGGAAAAAAAAAGAAAAAAAATTTAAAAATGATAGATAAAAGGGTTAAATTTGTGAAGTGGAATAAAGGGATCAAGGTTAAAAAAAATAAATGGATAAACAAAAATATCTGTAAGTATCTAAAATTTAATATAAAGCTTTAATTTGTATAAACTGCGGAAGTTTTGTAAAGTCCAAAGCTTAATTAGCGGTAAATCTTGATTAAAAGCTCAACTATAAATATTAAAACATTAATTGTATTTATAAGTTTGTAAATTGTCGAACATTTATCAATTCTAAAAGCTACATTAAAAATAGGAGAAATTACAATTTTTAATCACTTAATTGTGGATTTGTGGAAATTTTGTTGAAAATCATCGAAGATATACAATATAATTCAAAACACTTGAGGAGTTGGTTTAATGATATTCTAATTCTTTCAACTAAGTTTCCATAATTTATAATTGAATTGTGTTGCCAATTGCATAATGACATTTTCATCCATTAATCTTTATTGGAAAAAACATTTATCCATCTTTGTCATTTCAAAAAATTATTTATAACTCTTTAATATTTTTTTTCCCCATCCAAATGCTTCTGCGTTATATTCCTTTAAATAAATGAGTTGAAACTTTATGAAAATATGATTTATATAGTGACTGAAAAACTGATAGCCCCCCTTATCAGAAAAAAAACCCTAATAGCCCCCCCCCCCCCAAAAAAAAGTAATACTAACTTATTTTGCTTCCTGGAGGGATAATTATCCAGCATATTTCATGAAATTATCACTCATTTCATGAAATTTTAATACCTTTTTAATATTTTCCATTGATTATGTTACGGATATTTATGAGGCCCATTTACATAGGGTCCAATAAGGGTTATCTATAATAGGATCCTCCTATGATCAATGAGGATATCAAAGAAGATAGTAAATCCAAGATTATATCCTAGATGTGGCGGCATAAGAACTTGGGCTTAAAGGTACAAAAGCCCAGGAGTTCAAATCCTACAGGTAAACTCTATAAATAAGAGGTCAACCCTACAGGTATAAACATTCTCTCTCGTTTACTATTTTGATTTCCCATTTACATAGGGTCCAATAAGGGTTATCTATAATAGGATCCTCCTATGATCAATGAGGATATCAAAGAAGATAGTAAATCCAAGATTATATCCTAGATGTGGCGGCATAAGAACTTGGGCTTAAAGGTACAAAAGCTCAAGAGTTCAAATCCTACAGGTAAACTCTATAAATAAGAGGTCAACCCTACAAGTATAAATATTCTCTCTCGTTTACTATTCTGATTTCACTGTACACATACACTACCCTTACCCTTTGGCCGAAGCCAAGTTGTTCGCACAGTAATCTGTTATTCTCATAGATATTTAATCTATAGATAACTAGGAGAGAGTTATCTGATCTAATATCAATATACTATTCTAATAGTTAGCTAGAAGAGAGTTATCTAATCCAATATCAATATACTAGTCCAATGGGTTAGACATTTCTATGAATTTAGACACAACAGATTATATAAAGTAGGGATGCTTAACTATCAAGTCTCATCCAAATACTTCAACAATATAGAATGTATTCCAATTTGCATGCCGAATAATTACAAATAGTTTACCATCAAATTCGTGGGCCTAGGCCATATCTTTTCAGCCCAATGGGCTAAATATAGGCCTCTCAAGTTGAGGTCCAAAGCTAAATAAGTTTCCTTTCATACTCGTGATGTTTATGACTCTATCTATGATACAGCTAAATAATTTTGTTCCCACTCAATATCTTACGTTTAATTTATATATACATGAATATAAAGTAGCATGTCATGATTTTGATTTTGATCTTGTTATATTTTGAATAAATGGTGAGTCCCTAAACGTTTTTAGCAGTACTGTTTATTGGTTTAGATTTAATATCGGTGCCCTCTAAAAATGAAATTAAAACGTGCCTTTAAGAACATACTCTATAGTGATAAATACTTAAATACTTTGTTTAACATGGAATAAAAGCTTCTATTGTTGATGTAGAGATCAACTTTTCATAAAATACTATTCTTTTACTACTCTATCTTATTAACTCTAGGGAAGGTGAGCCACATTATACACACCCACGATAGTTTTTTCCTTTTTCATACGCATCCAATCTTGACACATCTCTTTTTAACTTGAAAGATTTATTGAGGTCAAACTAATTTAGATTTGTCCCTAGTCGATTTCTCTGATGGGAGGAAAGAGCTACTTATGCCACCTGCCACCAACTCCATTCACAACCCTTGAGGACCCATTTAAGGATAACGAGTACCTTACCACTCAATCCTAATGAGATATTGGTCATAACAATTTTTTTAAAATTAAAACTAAAAGGTTACATAAAATGCATAAAGACTAGCCTAGCTAATTGTCACCTAGAGCTTATTTGGGAAATCTCAAAACCTAAGTTTTAAAAGTTATTTTATGTAAGTCAAGACAAAATTCCTTTAATAACTTATCTCATAAATGTTGAAAGATATTCTTCAAAAGTTAAATCCGAATGGGCACTAAGTCTAAATTTATAAAAAATGATGGCTTTGTATTTCCCTTAAAGAATATCTATATGATGAACATTCATTGATAGTCATACCAAGCCAAGGAATCAACACAATGGTTAAGTTCTCTTGACACGATATGAAATGATACAATTCAGTCTCTCATAAAAGTTGTGTATTCGTTTGATCTAATTTAGTAACTGTTGAGAGGTTGATTCTATATTAAGTGGTGGTTGTTGAGATATGAGGTTTCTAGGGTTGTTAAAAAAAAAAATCATGCGTCAAAATTTTGTACATAACTATAGAAATTAAAAAGGACCGACAAAAAGCACATAAACCCTTGCATATAATGGATTATTTTATTTCCTAGCATAGATCTATATCATGTATGATGTCATAGTGTTTCTAGATTTTAAGTATTAAATGTGTTACAATTTTTTCCGTTGTTTCTCAGCTTTCGTGTCACTTTCGTTGTGACTATTATTCCATTCACATTGCTAAATAATATTAATAATAAAACCGATTCAAAATTGAAAGAAAATAATAAAATGTTATGAGATCGTAATCTAAACAAACAATAAACTGTACGATAAAGTCATAAAACGATTCACTAACACTCAATATTTCGGGTAAAACTGCCCTTTTTTTTCCTTTTATATAAATAATAACGACTCTTGAGATTAAATTTACAGTAATTTAGCCCATGAAAGGAAGATTTAAGAGCAGTAATATATAGAATTATTATCCATACTAATCATTTGATCTAAAAACTACAGGATCTGAAAACCCTTCTTCTTCCCTTCCCCTTTCATAAAAGGACTGTAAATTTTCTTGCTCATGACAGTATTCACAAAAATGACACAGAAAACAGACACACACGAGGGTATCCAGATATATATATTTTTCTATATATAGAGTATCCCTGATTCTTCCAAAACAAAACGCAGTGAAAAACCAGAAGATCATAGATTAACCTAGCTAGTCTGGTATTTCCATGGAGAACACTGCAAATTAGAGCAAGAATCTGTCCATGTGCTTGTGCAGGCTCCTCCAATCCCATCACAACACTTACACACAACTCCAAGCGAAGCCAAGTTCTGTGAGGCTCCTATAATAATAATCATCACCAAACGAAGAACACCATAAGCTTATATATCAAGTAAAATTGATATCCAGAAACAACCAAACAGAACAAAAAAAGAAAGAGAAAATAGATATTTACCTTGATGATGATGATGATGATGATGATGATGATGATGGGGTTTGAGCAGGGAAAGTGGTCTTGCTTCTGAAAGGGAGGTTTTCTGAGAAATAGAAGAAACCATGATGATAAGAACAAGAGGAAGACACTTATTATTGATGATACTCATGATGAGTACAGAGATTATTCAGAAACACTCAAAGGAGTTTAAGATGAAGAAGAGAGGGTGGACTTATACTATAGAGTCCACAAGAAAAGGGTAAAGGACTCGAGGGAATTGCGCAGAAAGTCTCCAAACATTAAATGATTGTGGTTTCGGTAGTCCCAACCAATAAGAGGACAATAATAGTGACTGGTTTATCTAGAAGAAGCAATATAATACTCCTCTTATCTTATTTATAAATACTTAATAATAAAAGTATACAGTTTAAAAAATTAATTGAAAATAATAGATATGTTTAAAATAAATTTTTTATTTAAGTATATTCTTATTTATGTGGGCTGGTAAGAAATAAAATATATAAATATTATTAAATATAATACATATAATTAATAAGAGGAAAATAGAGAGAAGATTATACAGTATTGAGGAAAAAAACTTAAAAAGGTGGGTTTGTGAAAGAGACGGGGAGGATGATGGCAAACACGTTTACCACTTGTTTACGTCTCCATTACTGTGAGGACCCGGTCTCGCAAGGTGGTGGGTCCCACTGTCGCTTATTTTAATATTTTGTTCCTTTTGGGAGCTTTTTTTTTTTTTTTTTTTTTTCTCGATTTTTTGTATTTATAACTGAGTTGAAGTTAGAGGCCCCATCATTATCATGTTAAACTAATATTGGCCTATTTGGAGAGCTCAAAGTAAATTTAAAGTAAAAAAAAAAAAAAAAATCTCTAATGAAAAAAACATTAAATGAAATGTTTGGGTTGAGCTTTAAGTTCACTAGCATTTTTTGAAAAAACCTCCTAAAAACCAATTAAGGAAAAAACTCATGGGATAGTTTTTTATTTTCAAAAAGCTGAAAGCTTTTTGATATAGGTTCTACCACTTCTACCACAATCAATTTAAACACAAATTATAATTACAACTTAATTTTTTTCCTACCTGGCTTTTGAAAAAGTGAGATAGGAAATAAGTCACTGATCCCGCCACTAATCCAAACAAGCTCACTATTAGAGAGCCACATATCCTTTTAGCTCTCTCTCACACAGAAGCTTTGGGTTAGACAAAAGATGATTTTTATTTTGTTTTCTCATAGTTTGTATTATATTATATATATTTCTTCTTTTTATTTATATATAGGCTCAAAAAAATATTTAAAAATAATTTCGGTTGAAAAATTGAATGCAATATAGTGTGGGGAATAAAGAAAATGAATGAGAGAAACGTGGGCGACGGAACCTAGGAGATGACAAGAGAGGAACTGAAAAGTAAAAATTGTTATTGAAGAAATGAAAATAAATCAAGGTGTAAATTGGAGATGCGGGGTATCGATCTCCGTACCTCTCGCATGCTAAGCGAGCGCTCTACTATCTGAGCTACATCCCCATGATTTGCCTTGGCTTCCGGTTAAATGTATTTTAAAGTTAGTTTTTTAAATAGACATAGCACCGCATCAAAATTTGTAACAAAAATATTGGGTATGAATATTATTTTATTCCCGGACCGAGTTTAACATGCATGTTTGAGGAAATTTTCCTGTCTATAAATAGTCATTGGGAATGTAATTATCTAATAAATAATTACATTCACTAATTCGTAATAAAAAAGAAACTATTGTTCATAAATAATTCACATAAAACATAAATAACATATCACTAAACAACATTAGTACAATAACTATCATTTTCATCTTTTTCACCACTATTATCAATTTTAAAGACATTTAATTGTACTCAATTCAAGTAGTAGACTCTATTTCAAAAGTAAGAATATTATGAATTTCTTTTTTCATATCTTGAACACATCCATTAAAAAGGTCACCCTCCAGGGCTGGGAGGGCTGGCTCTTTTATACCTGAGCCCCTACAAGGCTGACCCTGTAGGGCTTGGGCTTCTTTTGTTTAGTTTCTCTAATTTTCAAAGCCCGGCTCTTGAAGGCGTCTAAAAAGGCTGGCCCGATTTCCCGGGGATGAAATGTCGGGTATACATTATTGATTGATCGGAATATATACATAAAAGTTTCCGTTATATTTATTTGTAACTAATATGGCAAACGGCTAAAGAAAATGGTGAAACTAAAAAGTGAACACTAACTTCTGGCATGGCAACAACACCAATCACTTGGCTAATTACCACAAGTATCAAAAAGGAAGGGGAGGAGACAGGTGTTTTGATAGCAAAGATATCAGCGTCCCACACAGCATTAGATGAAATCTGAATCACTCAGAAAATGTTGCAGATCTGGATGAGTGTCCTGCCCATGCCTCTGAGGATTCCTGCATGATTGGGGGCAAAAGAAATCGTGTATCGGTTAAACAGCATTCAACATTATTTTTAGGTTTAATCCTATTGTATTGTTCATCCTTATAGTTTGATCAAATTTTGATAGCAAAGGTAGTAGCGTCCCACAAACACAGCATTAGATGAAATCTGAATCACTTCGAAAATGTTGCAGGTCTGGATGAGTGTCCTGCCCATGCCTTCGAGGATTCCTGCATGATTGGGGGCAAAAGAAAACGTGTATTGGTTATCAGCATTCAGTAGTATTATTCTTACGATTAATAATATTGTTCGTCTTTATAATTCGATCAAATTTTGATTTTAATCCCTGTGATTTCAAATAAATAGTTTTGGTTTCTATAAGTTCATGTATCTACATTCTGGTATCTATGCATTTTGAAACTGGTCTAGTTGTCAAGGTATCGCCCACCCACCTTGGTCATCAGCGCGGTTGCTCTCCTTGACCTATCTCATGGTCTGGAGGATCATAGATCTAGAATTTGGTCTAAGTTTAACTACTAGTCTCTATACTTTTAACAAGTTTTGGTTTTGATCCATATACTCAAAATCAAATCCTTATGAAACAATAAGAATCGAAACCAACAATTTGAAACCACAGAAACCAAAACTAAAATTTGATCTAACTATCAAGACTAACAATAATATTAATTCTTATAACCTATTAACTTGATTAAAATGTTATAATAAAACTCGTATATGCTTTTCCTTATTTGATAACACGTGTACATGCTTGCTACAGCAACTCAACAAAACATAACTAGATCTTCAAAAGAAAGTGATGTCAAGTTGTCAAAAGTACTACTTAGTCCAAACCATGGTTATCAAAACCGGATCAGACTGGCCGGCTCGGACCCGAAACCGGCGAGTCCGGAAAACCATAGAAACCGGAGTCATCGTCCAACCCAGCATTGGAAAAAAAAAAAAAAGAATGGAAGACGGAGAGGAAAAACAATCGATACAGCTCATGATCTGGGTTTTTTGCAAGGCTTCGACCAGTCATCTGGTGTCTTCGCACGGTGTCTCATCGCGATCTAGTTTGGTGGAGGGAATGGAGGTCCATATGGAAGATCGGAGTTACACTTTCTAAATTACTTTCTCCATCATATCATCAACGATTGGAGCGTTCTGATTTCTCAAATCTCACTCTCTCGGTCTCTCTCTTTCTCTGGTATGAAAAAGGGATGAAGATGAACAAACGAATTCCAAAAAGAGAAAGAGAGAGAGTGAGATCTGAGAATGAGAGAAAGAGAGACCTTTGGGCTTCGCATCACCCCACATGAATATTTTATTAATTTATGTGGGTGGTATATTTTATGTGCTTCTACAAGCATCTGCTCTGGGGGTGGGTGATGCGTCTTGTCATTAATTAAACCTGCATGGGATTTCTGATTCTCTTACTTTTGGATATTTTATTAATTTATCACCAATTTCAAAATTTGTAACTCCCATCCGTTTAAAATTAAAACCTTCCTTTTGCATCCTCTCATATTTTTTAATAATTTTTTATGATTTGATTAATAATATATTAATAATTCTAAAATTTTTACTTTCTCACCAGTTTGGTTCCGGTTTGACTCCAGTCTGACCCACTAACCCTTGACCCAATATCTCGACCGGTTCAATGACCGGTCCGGTTTTAATAACCTTCGTCCAAACACAACATGGGCTTTAAACATGAATACAATGGTTGAAATCAGTACTTTCCAGATCAAATTCCAGCTGTTTCCTTTTCTTTCACCAACCATTTTCTTTTGTTTTCTCCCTTCTTAGTTATTTCTTCCAAATTCAATTATCCTCTACCCCTTGTTTCACCTTTAGCATCCTAGGTTAATGAAACACCATAAAACAGAAGAAAAAACTAATGTATTAATCAAGAGCCCTTTGTAATTAAACAGATGACTTCATTACTGTTATATAACAAATAATTATAATTTATTCACTCTGCCATACCTTGCAAACCTGTTGGGTTCGAAACCAGGAATGCCAGGGGGACCATATGGATCAAATCGAGCACCTGGAGGAACACCCCTGTTTGGATAGATACAATCATACACATGAGCGAGAGAATATGCCCCAAGCAAGAGGGAGACCAATGGTGGAAGAGGGAAAAGAACATGACTTACGGTTGTCCTCTACGGAAACCAAGTTCTCCACCAACACTGATACAATCATAAACATGAGTGAGAGAATACGCCCCAAGCAAGAGGGAGACCAATGGTGGAAAAGGGAAAAGAACATGACTTACGGTGGTCCTCTAGGGAAACCAGGTTCTCCACCAACACCTCCAAACCAACACGGGTCATTAGGCCCTGTTCCGCATTTATACACAACATTAATCATCATTAGCTGAGCAACATTCAAAACCTAATTACTTGCAACTATATTGATACAACATAGCTCATACGTACCTACAAGCATACCCCCACTAGTGCCATGATTGCCCCTATATACCAGTAGAGAAATTTCAGGGGAGAAAGGAATTGTCAAAACACCGACCAACATCGCTCAGAAAGGTGACTGAAAATAATATAAGGAGAGATATACCTCATGGGATAAACTCCAGCAACAGGCCCAGGGTGCAAATCATCAAAACCACTGGGATTTATGGGAGGATATATAACTCTGAAAAACGAATGACAAAACAAGAATGCAAACTCATAATCAATGGAAATTTACAAGTCACTTGTCAAAGAGTTCTTGTTAAAATTCTTAGAGTTGAACATAATTATTATGTCATGTAAATATAGAAGAGGAAAAGGGTGATAGTCCAGAAAGAATGACACACAGGCAATCAACTGCTCCAAAGCATATATGCATAAAAGGAGCATTGACTTAAGTAGCCTTGAATAACATAATGACACACAAGCTCATGTGTTCTCAGATATCAGAGCTGAAGTGATGTAAGCATTTAATACATGCAATTGTGGTTTTGTTCCACGTCCATTCCTGAAGCCAACTGCCTCTATACAATCCACGCCTTTACTCTTAGTTTGGTTTTTTTTTTTGGGGGGGGGGGGAAAGGGGGGGGGGGACATGGAGTGAACATTTCATTATCAGAGATAGTGGTCACCATTCTATCCTGAGCAAGATGGACTGCCTATAAGAGAATATTGATTCCAGTGATCAGGCAATTAACTAATCCTAGTCACGATTAGGATGTCATTTCATGTGAAAATCACAAGGACAAATGGAACGGACATGGCAAGAACTGGAACATGACTATTTAAGTAGCTATTTCATTCATATTGTGATTCCAAAAGGCTTTATTTTTTACCAAACATGCTCAGTATCTCTTTCTACAAGGTGAGCTCAATTAGTTTAGATTCAGTCAGTAAAAGAAAATGGCTGGCATTATCCACAGACAGTACCTTTTTTGGGCTACCAAAATTTAACAAGTACATGTTTTTATCCTAAAAAACAAACCCATCTTTCATATTGAGTGAGAGATAATATATATCTTAGCCAAAAAAAAAAATCTTGGCAGGAAAGCAGAATGAAAACTCTGATTCATGCAAATTGTTGAATATAAGGCTTTCATAGTTTCTCCTCCCTACAGGATATGCAACGCACAGGAGGCACAGAGAGAGGTTCTTTGTGTTGCAGAATCACAATTCAATCCACTGGAAGCATCTAAACACATGTAGAACTAATTAAAACTGAAATCACTAGAGCAACGAGGACACTTACCCTGTAGGATGAATTGGAGGACCAGCTGGTTTACGAAATATAGTGTCAGGCTGATTTACTCCTGACCTTGATCTACCACCTTTTTCTGAGCTTTGAGAAGAGCTGTGAAACAATATTATAATAAGGATATCAGATCCCATTCACGGGGCAGTGAACTTCATATATTAGCAGAAGTTCAATTCAAAGATCCAGAAATTCAAAACAAGTATGACATCCAATTTTCACATACAGACATGTATGGGTGGGATTTCAGTGTTCCTTTTCCTTTGGGATCAAGGTGGCTGGAGAACATACCAGTAGAACCCTTGCAAATGTAAGGATGCTCATGCAATTCTAGCTTCTTGATGATCATTTAACTTGGAGACAACAACTCAGCCTTTGCTTTTAAATTTAATATTATTTGGGGATAAGACCGCAATTATCTTTGTGCTGAGTGTTGACCTAAAGATTGGGTGTTTCATACTAATTTAGACAATAATACAGCTTGGCTGCTTTGACGTTGGTATGTGGTAAATTGTATCAGTTAAACAGTGCATCTATCAAGTCCTATGCAAAATAACACACGCACTTGACCATATGAGTAGAAAGAGTAGAAAACCCAATAAACTTCAAAACGACCCTAATGCCACAATTATAAAACCCTTAAAATACTTCCTCAAATCAGAACTTACTCATCTCTGCAGAGCACAACTAGCACTAGCCAAAGTTATTCACCAATAAAATCTAATAGAGCACAATAATGTGAAATAACTTTCAACTGTACTCCAATTTTGAAAAATCCAAACTTTTATGAGCAAAATGTAAATATTAACTAATCTAAGCTGGTGAAACTTCAATTCTCAAATTTCAGCACCGGTTAAAACATTCATATAGCCAAAGGAAGAAGAAAAAGAAGTTTTACTACCTTCCAGGATTACTTGATAAGCTGGATTTAGAGGAGCCCTCCAGTTTAGAGAGCACTTCCTTATCCAGCCTATTCACTAACTTATCCAAATTTTTGAACTGGTCCGAATAATTGCTGCTCTTATTGTCTCTAGCATAGTCCCCAACACTGATATCAGAAAACAAAGACCCCATAACCGTTAAATTCTTCAACAAGAGTTCAAAGTTAGTCGTTCAAGCCACAAAAACTGATCCCTTACTCAATCAGAAGATGTACAGGCTCAGAAGATCCTTCAGCCAAAGCATCAACGAGAAATTTATCATTCATCACAAGGCATTTGACCAAAACTTTCTTCGAACCCTTTTCAGGATTCGCGTAAACAAATGCGTACTCATCGTCCAGTTCGTTCCAGTGATCAACAGAAACCTCATCTACACACACATAAAATTCAGCAAAGGGAAAAATGAAATTGAATTTGGAGAAAACGTGAAAACAGTCGGAGAAGTGAATACCTGTAGAGGGATTGGAAAGAGCGGAGTCAGAAACGGCTTGAGGACCCGTGGCAGTAAGGACATAGCCAGAGGCGAGGAAGGAAGCGTGAACTGCAAAAGCGATTCTGTCGAATTTATTGCGAAATGTTGGCCTCGCAGCCCTAATCACCGCCATCACCGACTTACCGCTGGCCATAGTCGATTCCGAGTTTCAGAGAGGAGGAAGAACAAATGACGATGAATATGGAACGGGAAGGAGGCAGTGGAAAAAAAGAGAGCTAGGGGGAACCAGATTCTCTCGTTGTCCAATCTAACCGTCTCTTCAAGAAAGCTTTTTTTTTTAAAAAAAAAAAGGATAATCAAGAAAGCTTTCCCGAGAAGTGTTCAGAAAGAACAATCCAGAGAAACCCTCGTACTTCTAGAAAATTCTAACTTTATTTATAAAAGGATAAAGGTGTAAAGATACCCATAAACTTTGTCTTTAGGAGTGTTGAGTATCATATACTTTTTTTTAGGACTTTTTTAAACCAAAAGTACCTACGTGGTTGTGGTTATAAATTTAGGGCAAAACTCACACAAACCTTAATGGAGCAAAACGTCCGTTTGAGAGGAATGTTAACTTTGTCAGATCTGCAGGGTTAGGTGGACCATAATAGATAGAGAAATAAAGCATTCCTTCCTTTTTTAAGAGTGTCAGAGAAAGCAAGAATTATTAAAAAGGGGAATAAAATCACGCAGAGAGAGAGAGAGGGGAAAATGTTTTGCCTTTTCTCATAAACAAAAAGAGGACGAAAAAATTGAGCCCAGTAATTGCTCGCACTGTTCAATTAAATCTTAGTCTTCACTATTTGAAAGTGAAGAACTATTGTGCAAATTCCATTGTTTCAGAAACTTTCGTCCCCCCAAGGCCAAGCACACCATTTTCACATAGAATTGGAGAAGAACACAGTCCAAATCAGCAAGCTTTAGACTCGCAGAGAGATGAAAGATAGAAGAAAAACACACTTTTCATGACGAAGCCAGATTTAGAATTAGCTATCTCCCTTTCTTCTACTGGTTACTGGTTTGGTGATGAAGGCTTTTTCGACAAGCAGCAGCAACTACTACTACTACAATAGAATATCTCTTGAGGTAGTAAGAGGCTCCATCATCACATAAAGAGACCTCACCTTTCTGGCCTGGATTTTGTTTTGTTCCTTCTTTATATTTTGTTCTCTTTCAGATCTCAAAAAGAGCATTTATTTTGCCTCTTCTCTCAGTCTCTCCCCAATCTCAGTTCTCATATGGATATCGTTTTGAGACCCAGAGCCTTCTTCACCTTGCTTGCCGCCGTCAAAGTCAGTGATCTATGCAGCGAAGGAGACGGCGTCAGCGCCGAATTACTCTGTTTCCCTTTCTCGGACTGGGAAACGAACGTCAAGGGCTTCCCCCCAGTGCTCCTGCAAGCAGAGACCAAGATCTCTTAAGATCCAAATTGTACAGATTTGGAATAGGGTCGCCGAAGGGAGAAGGAAGGTCTTCAGTTGGGTGAACAGGCATGGTGTTTTGGAGCGAAAAAGGCAAAATAAAAAGGGAAAAGAATGCTTTATTACTTTGTCTATTATGGTCCACCTAACCCTGCAGATCTGTCAAAGTTAACATTCCTCTCAAACGGACGTTTTGCCCCATTAACATTTGTGTGACTTTTACCCTAAATTTATAAGTACATGGTGCTGGACGCTTTGAAGATTTTTGCATCTTTAACCTTTATAAAATCTTATGGTGGGTTGAAAGGAGGGTTTAAAAAATAGGGAAGATTTTTATTAAATTATCATTAATAAGAAAATTTATTTTTGTTGAGAGTATAATTATAAAATATTAAAAAAAATTTATGAGCAATTTGATAGAAACAAAGTCAAAAAAAAAAAAAAATCCTTTCAAACCAAACATGCCCTAAAGTAGGGAATTTAAAAGTTCTCTTTTGGGCTCGATCTCACCCAAAAGTTTTCAAATGGTGGTGGGCGGTGGTTTGTTCATCAAATATTACTTCATTTGGTTTAATGTACGAATATGTATCAAAAGTTTTCATTAAGAATATCTCTAAGTTTAAGTTTATTCTCGGTTTAATGTCCACTAGAAAAATGTTCAAAATGTAATAATATTATCTTTGTCACCTTAATTGATCAAAGATGTTGATCGGGCGTTCAAATGTATTCAATTTATTAAAAATAATAATTAAAACTAATGATCATTAGGTTAGGTGAAGAAAAGTCACTATCCTTTAAATGAGATTAAACATTTGAAAATGCCGAGAGAGAGAGAGAGAGAGAGAGAGTTGCCCTTCTTTAAGGCTTATGATTTTCAAATTGAGATTAGTAGCACTCGCGGAGATAGGAATTTTCATAATAGAGGCGAAAGTAAAAAATGTTATATCATAAATAAAAGTACTAGAAATATAATGCAAACGTAATATATAAAAAAAATTGAAAGAAATTTATCATATAATAGCTCCATTTATATTATCTTTAGGAAGCCCAAAATGAAATAGTTATTCCAACAAATTATTCCCACTTTGATCCATAATATAAAACATATTTAGATTTGATTTTTGTCCTAAATCATAGTTTTCATATTCGTTAACAACAATCATGGAAGATAGTGAAAGAAAAACTTAGGGAAGATGGTGACTAAGGTGTATTAAAAATACATGTCAAATTAATTTACTCAATTAACTTCTTTAATATATCTAAATTAGATAAATGTATCTTATATTTTGGACTAGAGGAGTATTAATTGGATTTTTAAATTGCAAATGATGAAATGCAATAGAATCAAACAAGCTTAGCTTATTAAGCTTATATATACATGTAGATATCTTTTTATATTTTGTTAAAGTACGATAATTTCAAACCCAAAAGTTATGGACCAAACACAAACAAAATTATGAGAAACTATTATATATTGATATCAAAATATAAACAAATTATACCTAATAAGTTTCTTTTGTGCGTGAGTTTATTTGTATGTAGTCGAAATATAAAAATAAGCCGCAAGCAAAGAAAGATATCTTGTTTCATATATATTATAATGCCATGTTAATATATATATATATATATATATATATATATATATATATATATATATATATATATATATAACCCCTAACCCCCCCCCCCCCAAAAAAAAAATCCACCATTGATTAGTAGGTAGTATGATTAGTTCATCACCAAATAATTTTATCCCAAAAAAAAAAAATTACCACAAATAATAATAATGAAAATGTCAAAATTCAATAAATCATTGACGTATTATATAGAATTAACCTAGAGTTGAGGAATAGCAAAATAGAGGAGTAAGGAATGCGGAAAAAGAAATTAAATAGAGAATAATATAAGATCTCTAGTGGACGCAGCTTGACTTGAGCAGTTAAGTATAGAAAATTAAAAGTTGAGTAATGGAAACTAGCATTGCTCATTTTCACTGCAAATCATAAGTACAATAGCTAAAAGTAGTTTATTTTCTCTGCAAATAACAAACTATCTATTCACCAATTACTATCTTTACAATGAATGAATGTTGAAACAAGAAAAGATTTAAGGGGAAGAAGAAGGAGAATCTGCATTATTATGATGGGATCTTGCAGTGGCTCTGATATAGCAGAAAACAGAGACCAAGAAGGTGGTTGCTAGCCCTCCAAGAATCACTCCTCCTCCAGCTATTGACTTATCAGTTGATGAGTGCTTAGAATGAGAGTGATTCTTCTCTTCAACACCAGAATTATCACTCTCAAGCGCCATCGATGGAGGACCAAGCTTCCTTGTAAGTACCACTGATGGTGCTTCTGTTGGTGATGGATTTGAACATGATGCTGATGAACACCGTTCAACAACCATGGCTTCAGTTTTATTATCACTAGCCATGGCTAGATCCACAGCAATATTTCCCAACAGAAAACAGAGCACAAAAAGCTTCACCATTTTTCCCTCAGAACCTGTGTTTACGTTTATGGATCAAGATTGGTTTTGAGTTGGCTATCTATCTGTGTGTCTCTCTCTCTCTCTTACATATATATAAGCAGCTCCCCTGTGCATAGGGATTCCTAAAGGCTAACATCTTGTAGATTGATGGAAACTTTCGACAGGTGGATTGATTCGTTAAGGAAAAAGTGAATTTTCAAGTATTTTTTTTGTAGAGGGGTTTCAATTTGTTAATGTTGAATTGTCGACTGAGAAATAGGAGGAATCAATGAAAGCACACGTGGAAGTGTTAAAATATCATCTGAAATACAGCTAAGAAACAACCAAGGGGAGCAAGAGTATCGCATGGTTGTTTATATGCAGATTTGTCAGATGCAAGTAGGTTCCTTCATTAATAAAAAACCAAAATCAAAGCCACTATACTAGTTTAGTTTATATTAAAAGAAGGGATAAGTTCGGTTTTTGTCCACTTTAAGTCTCAATTTTATTTTGGAAGTTTATTTTGGTAGTAATATAAATTTTTAAATTGTAGCAATTTTGTCCTAATTGTTATTCAAGTTAACTTTGACTATTAGTTGATCAAATATATTGAACTGACATATTATGACATATTAATGTATTATTCATGTCATTTTTTATTAGGGTACAAATCTGCCTTAGAAGTTTTCACTCAGAAGAAGCATGGTTACCTTGAAAATATTTTGGGTTCAATAATGTCGAGAAGTTTTTAAATTGTAGCAATGTTTTCCTAATCATTATAAATGTTAACTTTGATGGTTAGTTAACCAATTATATTAAGCTAGTAAAGTGAATGACATTGAAGGAGAAGCTAGAGATGGAGGAGGAACTCATGTTCCCTAAAGAGAAATGAAAAAAAAGATTCAATTATTATATTGAAGACACACTGAGCAAGATTACTAAAAACAATGTCATTGGTAGCCTTTTCTCGTTGTACCCCAATGAAGTCAAAATAGACTGATAATTTTTTGATTTTCTCTTTATTGTACTAGATATTTTTACCTTTTCGATTTTCTCTAATCATTCAAATGGATGTGCATTTTTTTTTTAAAAAAAGTATTTATAAATAAATCTAACTTGAAAAAAAAAATGAAATGGATATTATATATGGATTGCCAGATAAACATATTTAACCAACTAATAGGTAAACTTGCCAACGTGAAATTGCTATAATTTGAAATTTTCTTGGGCAACATAGCTATTGAGCAAAAGCTTTCAGAGCAACTTTGCACCTAAACCCAAAACAAAAATGATATGTATGTCATGTGGATTGTTAATTCAGTATATTTAATCTATTAACTATCAAACTTAACATGGATTGCTATAATTTAAAAATTTTCACAGCAATATCGCTCTAAAAAAAAGCTTTTAAAACAAAATTGATACGTATTGATAACTTTTAGTGCAAAAATGGTTTCTACAACTTCAATTGCGGCTTTTGTTCTCTCAAAGTGAGGGAAAAAAAGACTGATGAATTCTATGTCATAGCTCAATTAATTTTTCTTTTAATTTAAATCATTTGGGACCTGTATCAGAATGTGATCCTAAGTCACTGGATCTTTTATTGTCTTGACAAGGATCTGTAAGTGTGTTTGTATGAATATAGAAACAGAGGTAAGGAAACAGGGCGCTATCTTTGTTTTGATCCCTGTCATTGACGTGTTATATGTTTTATGGGATAACTTGATTGGATTTTGCAATCAATTTTTCTATTTTTTTTTCTAATTTAAAGAAATGGACACTTTACGGGCTGATTTAATCTATTACCTCCAACTTACTTACCAGACATACCCATACATCACAATGACCATTAACATTTGAAGATTAATTTAGAACATAATAAAACACACACAAAGAAAAAGTGCATCGATTCACATTATGCTTTTTACCGAGAGATTCTGAAAATTTGATGTGATTCTAAGAGCTTGTTTGGAACTTCTTTTTTTAAAACTAAAAGCTATTTTTAAGCTAAAACTGAAAAAAAAAAAAGAGGTTTTTTATAAAAAGTTAAAAGCTGTTTCATGTTATTAACACTTTTTCTAATAAAAATTATCATAAAAGATATATTATAAAACATTATGTGAACTTTTTAACAAATCGAAACATTTTGAGATTTGTGAAAACTTTATCTGAATTTATTAAAAACTCATGTAAAATTCTAAAATTCTTATTAGAAGGGAATAAAAAAATGTAAAAAATCTTATTTATTATCAGAATTTAAAACATTATTTAATATTATTTATATTTTTAAACTTTTTTTTGTGTGAGATTTTTCCCAAAAATAAAGAAAGAAGGAAATAAATTATTAGAGGTAGCCTCTCTGTAATTCAAGATATTAAATTCAAAATTTATCTATAAATAGATAAACATACTCATTCAGACCTAGAGCTATACACTCATGTCCCTTGTTAAATATTAAAAAATAGTTTAAGATAATTTTAATATTTTTAAGGGTTAAGGCTTTAACTTTAAAACAGTTGCTTAGAAATGGAGACGATGAGGCAATGTGTGAACAAATGACAAGATTTGAGTTTGTTTAATTTGTAGTTCTTTGGGTTTATTCAATTTGTAGTTTTTTTTTCTTTTTTTATTTGATTTCATACTCCTTGCTTGACATTCTCTCTTGATTCAAAATTATGTTCTGTTGATTCAAAATCATAGCTAAACCTGTTGATTCAAAATTATATTTGTTATTTTATATTGTTTTGCTCTTCGTCGGAGGAGATGATAGTAAACCATTTTGGGATAAGAGCTTTTGGTCAATAAGAGCTTAAAAAAAAGCTCCTTTTAAAAGCTTATGGCTTCTAACTTTTTTCTTTTTTGTAAAAAAAAAAAAAAACTCTTTTAATTATAAGAGTTTTTGTAAAAGCCTGTTTGGCCTAACTTCTACTAATAAGAAAAAAATAAACTAAAAATAAGAAGATCTAAACATACACTAACTATAAATTAAGAAATGATTACTGAATATGTGTAAGAAGTATAAGAATAATAAACCTTATTATAAGGAAATGCAGATGCGACTGAGATAAGATTGTCAAAGTCAATACCTAGAGTTTCAGAGTATTGCCTGTGGGTAGAAGGACCATAGCAATATTCTTAAAACTTATGAAGCATCAAGGAAATAGGAAATAATGTTCAGAAAAATGAGAATTCATTTTAATTGCACGATGAGGGAATAATGTAGGCTCATGTAGATGTATCAGTCTCCCAAGAAGGCACATGTCCGGATAATAAGCAAATTGTATCAAAGCTTTTGTTCTTAGAAAGAGAGACAAGAGACACAGTTTGATTAGTACGAAAACAGGGGACAGATGGGGAAAAAAATAATACATACAGCTATGTTGTGTTGCGCTTTGCTGTGCATGATATGAATATGTATACCTCGGTACCAGGAGCCCACCACAGGGTTCGATTTAATTAATTTTTAGTAAAAAAATTGGGTGTTAGATGGTGTCATTGAATGATGGGGAAAGTTGGCAAATTACGCCGGCTTATTTTAAGCCCTTTTGAGTCAAGGGCGGGGCTTATAAGTTGAAGCATTAAAGGAAGTTATATTTGAAAGGTCAGTCTTTTAAGACACAGGGTTTAAAAGGGCTAGCTTGTTTAAGTTGGTTAATTTTTATTATTTTTTTTTCTAACTTGTCGTGCCATTTTGCCAGTGTCTAGTTGCCCTTGATCATGCCTCTTACTAACTCTAAAATTGCATTATTTTTCTCACCTCTCAATCACTCTCATCTTCTTCAGCTCAGGGCCTCACAATTACTTAGTGACTCAATCCAAAATCCACCCACACATTGAGACTGAAGTGACTATAGATAATAATTTACCTTTAATTATGAGTTAGCGAAAGTGTTTGTTTGTTGCATCATGCATATAGTTATTTGTTAAATTTAAACTTAAATTATTGTAATTTATTAATTTATTTCTTTAGAAAAACACAAGAAAGATAGTTACAATTTGGAAAAATGCCTTTCGGCCCTACTGGGCCAGGCCTAACCTGTACGCTTACGGGCTAAACCTTGAAAAACATATGTTTTTCTTATTTCAGACCCAAAAAGACCAGCGACCTTGTTTCCCAACTATAATGATGGGGGTGTGATTGGATTTGGTGGTGAATGGTTGATTATTTTTAAGCTGGGTGGCATTATAAGCAGTATTTAACTCAAAACCTCTCAATTAGATAGAAGTTTTCATGTCTATAACATGTCTATAAGGTCACGTTTTCATGTATACGGTCATTAGCAATGAATGATTAGTTGTTGTGAGAGACCTTTTTAGTTATTAGTATTCTCTCTCATTCTTATTGTAAGGTACTAATTAACAAATATTTTTAATCATTTTTTATCTTTTTATAAAGCATTCGCTTGTTTCCAAATAGCGTTATTTTTTCCCCCATTAATGTCCATGTTTAATAAGGATAGTAGAAGAGAGCAATAATTAAGAAAAAATTGCATTTAGGTCCTAGGTAAGAGAAAATACAACAAAATGATCGCTTAAAATCTCAAAAATGCATTTAAGTCCCTGAGAGTTTTTTTGCAATAAATTCCAATTCCCATGATGAGTCCAAAGGCATCTTCTGAAAAGTCCATTGGTATTTACTAACAAGTCTATGGGCACTCTATTGACACGAATCTTTAGGCGCCAACTAACAAGTTCATTGGCATTTGACAATTGAAATTTATTGTCAAAAGTCCCATAGGACTTAAATATAATTTTAAGATTTCAAGAGACCATTTAGCCGTATTTTCTCTTGTCTGGGACATTAATGCAATTTTCTCAATAATTAATATGATATAGAGTGAATTAGTAGGGGGAACATTGTAAATTACTTAAATTTTAGAACAAATTTAATGATTTTAAATGTTTTTATTGGTTTGTAAGAATTGTTAATTGGTACCTTATAATAAGGTCCGTATGGTGTATTTGATTCAAGAGCCAGCTCATGTGTATACATACCCTCTTTGGAACTTATTATTAGGCACAAACTAATTATAAGTGTATTTAATCTTTTTTATAAGGCATTTGAGTGTTTCCAAAGAGTATTAAATTTTTTTTTATATGTATGCCCATAATTAATAATAGTAGTAAGTGAGAGTAATAATTCATATTCCCTCTGATCTTTATTATAAAACACCAACTATCAAGTATTTTTTGGTCCTTTTTATAAGTCACTTGCAAGTTTTCAAGGTGAAATTAATTTATTTTTCCATGTCTACCCATATTTAATAAGGTTAGTGTGATAGAGTACTACATTTGAGTTTAAGACAGTTAGTAGGGATAATATTAGAAATTACTTGAATTTTATAACAACTTTAATACTCTTAACTAACTTTATTGGTTTGTGAGAATTGATAGTTGATGCCTTATATAAAGGACCAAAGGGAGTATGATATTAGAGTTTAGTGCAATTAATAGCAGTAATATTGAAAATTACTTAAATATTAAGAAAAATTTAATGACTTTAATTGTTTTTATTGGTTTGCGAGAATTGTTAGTTATTGTCTTATAATAAGGACTAGAGGGAGTATATAGTATTACTTCTGATTCAGAATATACTCCCTTTGGTCCTTATTAAAGGCACCAACTAACAAATATTTTTGGTTCTTGTTATAAGGCACTTGCAAGTTTTTAAGAAGTATTTAATTTATTTTTCTATGTTTGTCCATATTTAATAAGAGTAGTGTGAGAGAATAATAATTAATGTGATATTTGAGTTTAGTGTAGTTAGTAAGGGTAATACTATTAGAAATCATATGAGTTTTATGATAACTTCAATACTTTTAACTACTTTTATTAGTTTGAGTGAATTGATAGTCGGTACCTTATAAAAAGATCTGAGAAAGTAAGAGCTAAATAACTAAATTACACTTCAAAAAGTTAGTTAAAATTAACTAGAGATAATAAATATTTAAAAGTTATAACTTATGGCTCACTACTTTCCTAAAAACCCATATTTAAGAAGAGGGAGAGCGGGAGAGAGAAGAAGAGAAAAATAGATGCGAGAGAAAGAGTGGAAAAATTAGACCAGGGAGCACACAATTAATTATAGGAAAGATTGGAAAAGAAGCATTAAATAATGAGATAAAAATAAAGTGAATCTTATTTAAAAAGGGAAAATTATAATAAAGGATTTTTTAAAAAATAATATTTATTAATAAGGACCATAAAAATAATAATTATTTTGAAGGACCAGAAATTAAAATATTAAAATGGAAAAACTAAATTACCTTTATCTATATTTCATATATTCTCTCTAGTTATATCAGGATTTAGAGTAATTGATGGATAATGACCAATAGAGGTTAAATCAAAATATGCTAAGTCACCAAATTTATAGATTTTCTATCCTCTCGCTTCCTTCTACTGTTCAAATCCATAGTTACTGTGAAGTTTCTTAGGCACAAATATATGGGAATAATATGCTTGCAATGAGGTAACCGAAGTGTTTGCACACGTGTTCTAGATTTATACCCATCATTTAACTAGATGTATTCATCAAACTTCGCTCCTTGATCCTCCTGAATTTTCTTCCTAACAATTTAGAATTTCTTTTCCTTCAAATATAACTTTCCAAGGGAACTGTGGTTATCCCATCTTTTTCTAATTGTGCTAGGTAGGTTTATAAGTTTGTTTTTTTTATCCATCAATCACTCTAGATTCTGATTTAATTAGAGAGAATATATGAAATCTAATTAAGGGCAATTTAGTCTTTCTATTTTAATATTTTAATTTATGGTCTTTCAAAAGAATTACCATTTTAATGGTCCTTCTTAATAAATATTATTTTTCTTAGGTCCTTTATTATAATTTTTCCATTTAAAAAGCCACGCACGTCACAATCCACAAGTTTGACTATTATATTTTTAACGACATGGAGTATACCACTCTGGTCTTATTTATATGTCCCTCTTGACCAAAAAATTTGGTTCTATTTATAAGTCATCTTTTAAGTAATAAATAAGATTGTGACAATTTTGCCTACATTAATTATACCAATAAAAATAGAGAGAGAAGAAATAGTTGAAAGATACATATTCATAAATGATGGAAAAATTCAAAATTACCTCATAATTATTGAGCTAACTACTTTTTCTTGGTATGTGTGATTTAGTTAAAAAAGACTTATAAATAAGATCAGAGTGGTAGGTATCTATAATATGTGAGTTTCAAACAAATACATTCTAGCTAGCTATGTGATCATATGAGCAACATCTAGAATACATTTCGAACTAATTAAGCTTTTATATATAGATTTATAAAAGAAAATCAAATTTAAATAATCTTGCATCATCCATGGCCATTGTGGTATACCTTAAGGTCATGTTTGGTATCCATAAGATGACTTAAGGGGAAATAGAGAGAATTCTAATTTATCTTCATATATTTTGTACACTTTATTTAAATTACCAAATAAATATTTTTTTCCCTCCTATAGGGAATGAGAAAAGGAAGTGACCTTAACCAATCTACATGTTTGATGTGCATAAAAATAAAAAATTTGACATAAATTTTTTTTAAAAAAAGTATATAATGGGAAAAATCAATGAAAAGTCTCTATTTAAAATGGAGGGAAGTATGAATGGAAGAAATTGTTTGTACCTCTATTTATAGTTGATTTTCTACTATTGTTTACTTTTGTCTTTGTTTATCTTGTTCGTTCACTGAGGAAGTATCGCTGGAAGCAATTGTTTGTGCCTTTTGTTTATAACTGAATTTTTTATTCTTGTTTGGTTGTGTTGAAAATTTGGATATATGTAGGCAGAGGTTGAATTTCTATCAAAATAATTTAAGCTAATTAATATAACATACCTCTTCTTTTATATACTTTTAATTCAATGCCTAAGTATTCAATATGAGACATGTCCTAATTGGTTGAATAAGAAAACCATACCTTTTATATCCAGGAAGATGTTCGAATTCTTCTGAAACCTTCCACACTTCAGCAACAAACTTGTAATTGAAAGACAATCCAAGTTTAGAAATTAAAAGTTGAATTTCAAAATTCACCATACCAAAATATCTATTCCCAAGAACCTTACACACTTCAATAACCACTCGAAGCTCAATGTCAATCCAAGTTTGGAAATTACAAGGTCAAATATGATATTCACAGGACTTGAATAGGTATTTACAAGGCAAATTTTAGTAAAAACTTGTACACTTGAGTGTCATCTTGTGACCCAATCACTATTCAGGTTTGGAAATTAACAAGTTCAAATTTGAAATTTATAAGATCTATATAGGTATTAACAAAAAAAAAAAATACTTAGAAATTATCTACCAACAAGATCTTTACAATGGCAATGCGATTTGAACTCTTGTCCTCGTGGTTTATGAGCCAAATTCTTCCCAATTGGTCTAAAACTTTTGTTGCCCATTTGATTCACTTGAACTTTCGGTTCCGACTAATTTAGATTCACCCCTAGTCAGGAAAATGGTCATGGAGGAAGATTTCTCAATATTATTTTTTCTATTCTCATGTCTCAAACTGAGGACGTGGTTAATGAATGATAAATCCCCTTTGCTTTTTTTTTTTGATACAATACTTATTCAATTCTTCTAACATATGGATCACAATGATTTTTTAAAAGGCCCAAATATAAAATCTGAGAGATCTAGCCCACTTTTAGTACCATAGCCCATTGCGATGTCAGTCGGAGCAGCCTCATAGTTCCTGACGTTCGCCATTACGTCATCAATCTTGGTCAGGTTAACACTTGGGAAAATTTCTTTCAAGGTTTAATTAACTAAAATATTGTAAAAAGAGACATAAGGAAAATTCACATGTTAAAATAAAAAAGGTCCTAAAGCCTTTTCTGGTATTATTTCAAGAAAACAATTACTACCTCCGATCCTAATTATAAGAAAAATTTGATTTTTTTTGGAGGAATTAAGAAAGTTAAATAAATTACTTAATCATTTCATATGTTTTATATTCTTAGATTGTATATTATTTTATTAGTCAAACTAATTAGTTAAAAAAAAATAAAAATAAAAATACTCTAAAGTAATTTAACTATCTTCCTTAATTTCTAAAAAAAAAACTCAACTATGTCTTATAATTAAGACCGGAGGGAGTATATCAGTACTCATTAACAACTAAATCAGTATAGTTAACAACTACATATTAACAACTAAATCAGTAGTTTAGTACCCGTTAACAATTAAATTGGTACCCGTTAATAACTATATCCGTATAACGTTTTTTGAAAATAATACAAGACATGTGACTTTTTTTGGGCATTTTTTAACAATGTTTTTATAATTTGGGCCTTGAGGGGGATTTTCCCTTAATACTTTGGCCTCATTTAGGCATGAATATAATTCAGGCCAAGCTAGATTTTAGTCATATAGACCTCAGCCTATAATAGGAATCTTAAACTTGAGCCTACATGCATATTTTTTTAGGTCTAGTCATGAGCCTACATAAGGTCTAGTCAAGCCTGACGCCTTTTATTTTGTACATACTTGCATACAATGTTACATCTTTCAAAAGACCCCATATTGCAAGCCTTGAATACCATAAGTAGGCTTTGAGCCTATTAAACCCTAAATTAATTTAGGTTTTTAGTAGGTTTCAAAGTCGATATATTTACAAATGGTAGGTTTCAAATATGTTTAAATTGTATATGCATATATGATATAAATACAATTATAGTTTTTGTGTAAACAGACCAGGCCTTAAACAAAATGGACCTGACCTATTTACATATTTAGAACTTTAAATATACATTGACCTGACCTTTTTAATAAACAGGTCATACCATAGGCCACCTGATACGGATCTGACATATTTCCACTCCTAGCTGTATTGAAGTATTAGAATTTGAAATTCTTTTCCAGGTAAAAAAAAAAAAATGAATGAAAATTTTTAAAGAATGAACCAAACGCATTGACTTAAGAAATCTCATTTTCCATTCCCACATAAATGGTGAGATCATTCAATCCCCATACTTCAAATGACGCATTACTTGTCCATCGGTGAAGACTGAGTGAGATAGTGCCATAGTGCTATTTGACCCCTTGGAAGATATAATTAAAAATGAATGAGATATATAGTGCTGCTTATTGACCCCCAACAAGATATCATTAAAAATGTTTTTTGTGGGTGCATGCAATCTGTAGTGCTCCTTTTAAATGATTTTGATTTAAACTCATTCCACATTTGAGTAATTAAGTACACTTAAGGTTTGTCTCAATCAACGTTAGCAAAAATCACTTTTATTCCGATTGACATTTGAAAAATAAAATTGAAGTAAAAGTCAATTAACGTAACATGACTAATTTATAAAAAAGTTCAACTTCATATAAATTTATTTAAATGATATATTAAAAGTCAATTTTAGAAAAGTTATAAATAAAAAGATAAAAGTCAGAAAATTGTTTTAATTACTTAAAGTGAATAATTGTACTTAGACTACTATTCCGTCATATAACTTTCTGATAATTGGGCAAGGTTCATGAATTTAGGCGATTATATTATGTATAAGATCTTATAATAAACTGTAAGGAATAATTATATATAGCTAAATTTGATGTTTAGGTATGATACAGATTCACAGTAATCCGAGACGTTATTATTATAATTAACACTTGAAAAGGCATCCGATACTTGCGTGATTGGAATGTTTAACAAAAGAGGAGTCTCAGGATAATAAAATTTATTACAAAAGGCAATTTTAAGGGCTTTTACCTTCAAGAGTATCAATTCTAGCTAGTAAAAGTGACAATATCTACGTACCCACATAAATTAACAGAGCATATAAATCTCCCAAGTCCCAGCAACGATAAGATCATTTTTTTTTAAAAAAAAAAACATTGTCGGAGAGAACTTCTTCAAGGTAACTGATATTTAGAGGCCCTTAATTTTTTCTTACTTGATTAATTATAACCGTATGCGACCCTCAATACTTCAGTTTAATCACCATTTGCTTTCTTTGGAAACCAAATTTTGCTAGTCTTTGCATTTTTGTTTATTTTTTACCCCTACGAACCACTAGGTTTTCACGAATACCGTCTCTTGTTTCTTTTTTTTTTTTTCTTTTTTTTTTACTTCTACTAAAATTTGATAATATTTTTTTCCAAATATTGGAAATAATTTTTTTACATAAAAAAAAAAAGAAACTTCTTTTAGAGAGTCCTGAAAGATTCCATCCCCAAAAAAAAAATCCTCAATCATGTTTTTTTTCATTGAAATTTTTGTAAGGAAGATCCACTTTAGGTTTAATCATGAATCATGAAAGTTGTTTGAATTACGAATCAAATTCAAAAGGAGCTTAGATACTTATCCTATACAAGCATTATGATTTTCATCACGTGTGTATGCATAAATATGTAAATTATGCAATGGCATCTGGCACTTTATTAAATAGAAAGAAACAAAACGTCTAGGTTTCAACACTATAATGACTTTTAGAGAAATCTTACCTACTAACATCACTTACAAGTGATAAGCCAATGAGAAATAAGTGAAAATGAAATTTTCCTCCTTTTGAATAGGTTGTGATGGATAATCACAACAATTGATAAATATATCCACTAGCCAGGTTAGTGGAATTAGCTAGTGAAGCAAAATAAACAAATGCATGTAACTAAATAAGTCAAGAAAAGTGATGACCACAAAATCTTGGAGCACAACCATGGAGATTCTCCTAGAAACAACTTTATAGTGTTAGACGGAGCTTTCAAGATTCATCATTATATTTTAATATATGACACGTGCTTTGTGTGCTTCATATGTATTTATTTATTTTCTGTCTGTGTTTCAGATCATGTCTGTGATATCTGACTGGAAATTAATGGTGTTTCTCAAATTCGTTGGCCCAAAGAAATAAAGAACACGTACTCCTAGTTCTCATATTCCGTTTTCTTTGCTCAAGAATTTCATATTCAAAAGCTTTATTCTAATTAATCTGAATGGTGATGGCGATGACACTGTGATTTCTTGCTCTTCTTTCTCGTGTTTTATTTCCCCTAGCTTGTTCTTCTCTGCGCAGGATATATATATAATTTTGAACTCAAAGTATGTCAAGAATTAAAAATCTTGTCCCTTAATTTAATTTTTCTTTAAAATGATATGTTTGTGTGTGTGTGTGTAAAGGATATCCATAAGTTAAATGACCAAATCAAAAGCAAATGAAATCAAAGAATAAAAATAAATTTTGAGGTAATGTTGGAATAAACTAAAATTAAAATAAATTAAGATGTGATGAAAGTATTTTCTGAAATGATTTCAAATAATTCAATCTTATTGCGACATGAAAGATGAAAGTGCAATATGAAAGTCCCAAACCAAATACTTTAATTTTAACGTAAATATAATTTTGAATATATATATATATATATATATATATATATATATTGCAGGTCACTGTCCTAAAAAAATTCCAGGAAAGAGAAATGGATTTATTCACACTTGTATTTCAATTTGGGAAGAAAAGTTCTGCTGTTCGTCGATCCACTCACCCAAGTGGAAAAATTCCTACAAAGATTCCTGAGAACAGAAACAACTGTCAACATGAAATTAATAATCAAACAGTGTGTAATATGATGATGATGTTGATGTTTCATTGATATGTATATATCAACACTCCCTCTTCCAAACTTGTCGTTGAAGACTACATCAATCCCTTGCTATTTTCTTAACACGGACGGTTACACGCACACACACATATTCCTCTCGTGTGGAAGTGTCTTCTTTGCTCATCATCGATCAATTCGTTTCAACTTTCAATATATTAGTTGTTCTTCCAATTTCAGTGTTCAAATAAGAGAATGAAAATCACGTGCTACATTGAAAATTTGAGTCCTATTAGTTTATAAAGAGTGGTGGCTTCAATCATTCATCATTTTAATTTGTTTGTACTCCCTCTGGTCTTTATTATAAAGCACCAACCAGCAAGTTTATTTGGTTCTTTTTATTAGGCACTTGTTTGTTCCCAATGAGCATTAATTATCTTTTTTCATATATGCCCCTAGTTAATAAAGGTAGTGGGTGAAAGTAATAATTAATAGAATATTGGAATTCAGTGCAATTAGTAGGGGCAATATTGGAAATTACTTAAATTCTATGACAACTTTATTGACTTTAACTATTTTTATTGGTATGTGAGAATGATTAGTTGGTGCCTTATAATAAGGATCAGAGGGAGTAGTTAATAATATTAATTGACGATAATTAATCAACCACATTATTAAGTGCTACTACTAGTTTGTGTGTTGTGCGGCATTATTATTGTTGTGCGAGTGATATTGATGAAAATGGAAGTGAGGTGGCCACAATAAGGGGTTTCGCTAATGAATTGCAGCCACAGAAATTGAATAATTAAAATGTAATACGAGCTTAATTAATCATGAGTTGACCTTTGCCATATTACTAATTAGTTAATTAATCAGCAGCCTATTACTATAGCCTTAGAGTTTAGGCTTTTCTCAAATTACCAAGTTGAATTGCTTTTAGTAAATGACGTCCCTCTCCATTAAAGTATGTAGCTATAATGGCATACAACCCGAAAGAAAGATAAAGTCAGAATCTTTATTATATAAAAAGAAAGATTCATACACATACAACGATTCATAAGTGTTTGTTTAATTAGATTAGAAACAGAAACTAGTTTTTCAATATGATCTAGAGGTAGGTTTATGAAATGAATTTTATTTTAACTTACGTGAACATGTTTTTTCACCGCCAACCCAAAATCCCTGCTAGTTTTAGTTTTATTTCCATGTTTTAGATGGTTAATTTGCACTACTACAAAATATAAATTTTACTTCTCTAAAAAAAATTCATTTTTCAAAAAGATAAGTAAAAAATAAAGGTAATGACATTTTTTAAATTAAGTGTGGGAATTTTGATATATTAAACGTCTCTTCTACTTAAAGGAACGACTTTTTTTTTTCAAACTGCCCCTTTTTAGAAAAATATTTACCAAAATGCCCTTTTTTTTAAACTATTTCCCATTGTACCCCTGTTTAATCGACTAAACCTTGGTTTAGTCGACTAAAACTCGGGGATTCAATTTTTTTTAACTTTCCCCAACATTTAGTCGACTAAGTCTTGTGACTTAGTCGATTAAATCTCGGGGCTTCAATTTTTTTTAACTGCTCACGACATTTAGTCGACTAAGTCCTGTAACTTAGTCGACCAAATCAGGGGTAGTCATAAATTTTGAAGATAAAATATATGAGATAATATAGGGATTCAAATTCCAAATAAATTAACAAAAATAATTCCTTATTTTATATGAGCTTGTGTTAGAAATAATATTTTATCTTCAAAATCTATTTTATAAAACAATAAGCATATATATGAGATGTAGTTAAAGATAATATATATGAGATTGTGTTAGAAATAATATTTTATCTTCAAAATTTATTTTATAAAACAACGAGCATATATATAAGATGTAGTTAGAGATAATATAGGGATTCAAATTCCAAATAAATTAACTAAGATAATTCCTTATTTTATATGAGATTGTGTTAGATATAATATTTTATCTTCAAAAGTTATTTTGTAAAACAACGAGCATATATATGAGATGCATAGTTAGAGATAATATATATGAGATTGTGTTAGAGATAATATTTTATCTTCAAAATTTATTTTACCAAACAACGAGCATATATATGAGATTGTGTTAGATATTTTATCTTTAAAATTTATTTTATGAAACAACGAGCATATATATGAGATGTAGTTAGAGATAATATAGGAATTCAAATTCCAAATAAATTATAATATAACAAAACAAACCAAAACATGAGAAGTCATAATCAAATGTATATATTTATCCTGCAACAGTTTCGTTATTATAATGATGGCTATTTCGGTGTGTGAATCTCGGTGCATGTATATATGCGGGTTCCAATAAATAAAAAAAATCATACATACACATTATCATATAAGAAGACAAATAAATAAGAAATTATCTTAGTTAATTTATTTGGAATTTGAATCCCTATATTATCTCTAACTACATCTCATATATATGCTCGTTATTTTATAAAATAAATTTTGAAGATAAAATATTATCTCCAACACAATCTCATATAAAATAAGAAATTATCTTAGTTAATTTATTTGGAATTTGAATCCCTATATTATCTCATATATTTTATCTTCAAAATTTATGACTGCCCCTGATTTAGTCGACTAAGTCACAGGACTTAGTCGACTAAATGTCGTGGGCAGTTAAAAAAAATTGAAGACCCGACTTTTAGTTGACTAAACCTTGGTTTAGTCGACTAAACAAGGACACAATGAGAAATAGTTTGGAAATAGAAGCACAATGGGAAATAATTTGAAAATAGGGGCATTTTGGTAAATAGTTTCTTAAAAAAGGGCATTTTGGGAAAAAAAGCCCAAAGGAACTCCAAAAGTACACTTTTGATACTTTTGGCGTTCCAATTCAACTCTAAAAGGGACACCAAAAGTAATCTTTTGATGTCCCCAATTTAAAATTGGAATGCCTGAAGTCCACTTTAAATTGGGATGCCTAAGTTATTTCAAACAAGTTTTCTTACCTCATCCCGTGTCTTTACAAGTGGTGAAGTGGACCCTCTCATTTCACTATCTCTCTTTACTCAAAACCCTAGCCCTCTCTACCTTTAGTCATTGTTGTTCAATCTTTGCCTTCAATCGAAGAGATTCCTTTACCATCACTAGTGTTATCAGCTCCTGCTCGGACCGGCCGGGTCGAACCGGAACCCGGTGAACCGGGCACAAAACCTGTCTGAGCCAGACAAAAGATCGGAATGTGATCAAAACGGTTTTTGGCCGGTTGAACCGGCCGAGTTGCATTAAACCGGTGAACTGGCCGGGTTTATGAAAACCTGCCGGTTTGAGCACGTTTTTTTATTTTTAAGAATCAGACCAAGCAGATTCCATTTTAGCGCGATCGGGCTTGACGAGACGAAGCAGATTGGGGTTTTTTACTTTTTTTCCAATCTCCATTCCAAATCTCCTTCTCCTTCTCATCCAAATTCATCTCCGCCACCGTTGTTAATCTCCACCACCACTGCACCGTTTCGTCTTAGAGGTAAGCCCGCCGTTAATTTGGGTTTTTTGTTTTTGTTTTCTGGTTTTCTATTCTGAAAAATCGCAGCCCCTTCATCTTCATTTAATCCTTCTCACCCAGAATCGCAGCTCCCTGCTTGCTTGCTTGTTTAATCTCTCTTTCCTCTCTCCTAACCTACGTCCTCAATCGGCGACTCCTTCGTTTAATTCTGCATTGCCGCTGCTTGTTCACAGTTAATCCCAATTTGTGTTTATAAATTTGTGTGATTATGCATTTTCTTCGCCACTTGTCTTACTTGCTTGTTCACATGATAAACTAAGTGTTTGTCTTGCTTGTTTATCGTTGTCTTGCTTGCTTGCTTGTTCACAAAAACTAATATTCTGATCATTCTTACTGAGGCAAGCTAATAATAATGGCTTTTGGTTAATTGGTTGTTACCATGTATGTGGGGAAAATGATTGATTTCATTGAGTGAAATCTCATCTGTACAGGATTCGGGCTATGTATACAGCAAGAGGCCAAGAGTTAAATATAATAAATATGAAAAGTCTAAAGTAAAAATGTTTTAGATACTTTTATCTTTTGTAAACTCATTATATATATATATATATATATATATATATATATATATGGTTTTCAAGACCGGGTCATGGTTATGCGGTTCGACCAGTGACCCATTGACCCAGTACCCTAACCGGGTTGATGACCGGTTCGGTTCTGATAACATTGGCCATCACTCCTCCTTGTTGGGCGTGTGGAGTCGCAAATTTGGTTGTTTCCATCGCTATTGATCTTTAGGTTCCAGCTGAAACTCTTTGTGTTCTCATCCTTCCTCTTCGTTGAAACTCTCTATCGTCGCCTCCCTTGATTCCCTCTCCACAGCTGCCCGTGGTTTTCATACCATGGCAAGAGCTATTGTTCTCATCAATTTTGTTGCCCTTGCCATCGATCTTTAGGTTCTAGCTCGCCCTCGCTGTCATTTGGTCGCCAAAGCTATTGTTCTCATTGTATCTAGTCGCCCTCACCGTCAATCTAGTTGCAAGAGCTATTGTTCTCACTGGATTTGGTCACATGCAAGAGATCAATGACCCAATCCGAAGTTCCTCCCTCGCTGGCAACGGAAGCGACCTCCTTGGCTAAGTCTAATTCCTCCCTCTGCTATTGTTTTGGATATGTTTTTCTTTCCATTTTTATTGTGTTTTGTTTTTGTTTTTCTTTTGATTTTTAGATCTATAATTTTTTATCTGTTAGTCTAATTCTTAATTTATGCTCCTCCCTCTTTGTCTATTTGTATATGTTAATCCATTATGGAATGAACAAAAGCTTTTTTTGTTTTTCTGGGGAATATTTGGCCACAAAGTTATGAAATTGATATATGTTTTGCTCACAAATAGCGTTACAACCTTCCAAGTTTTGCGTTTTTTTTTTAAAAAAAAAGCCTTATGGCATCCTTTTTTAAAAGAGACGATCCTAAACTTTACTACGTCGCTCACATAGGCATCTCTTGAAAAGAGACATAAAAATGATCTAAAAACATACTTTAAAAGGTTTTTTTTGTAGTATTGTTAGCTTCATGTATCACCTAAAAACATGCCTTGTATGCATAATTTAAAAAAAAAACATCTAATCTCTCTATTTCTTACTCCCTCCCATATTTTTATAAGCTACTTTCTCTCTCTTTAGTATGGTCTTAATATGAACAACTTTTTTTTATGTCTCAAAATTTAAACTTCTATTTCCTTTCCTACTCTTGTTAAATACATATTTTTATATTAACTATTCTCCATCACTATTGATTCTCTTTCATTCAATCACTTATTACACTTTCTTACCCATATTTTCTACTCATTTTCTCTCACATTTTTTTACTTATTCTCTCTCATATACTCTTTTCATAAATAAGCGCATGTTTGAAAAAAAAAGTACATTTTTAATATTTAAGAAAATTTGCTTATAAAAATAACATGAAGGAGTATTACAAGACACCTCTAATAATCTTTACACAGATCAGTAGATCAGCTGATATGGGAATTCTTTTTTTTTTTTTTTTGCCAATAATAGTGAGCATGGATATTATTACTAGATAGTTGTATAAAAAGATCATATAATTAATTTATTAATGGCTATGGTTCACACAAATATATATATTCAACATATTTTTAAGTTTCATTTGCCATAGTCAGAACATTTAATTAATTTGTCTGAATTCAATGGATGGTGAAGCAAAGCCCTCTTTTCTAACGTAGTTCATTGAACTTTAATTTGGGGACCATGATGTCAGTCACGTATAGGTTTTAGCAATATGATCAATTTCATTGTTAATTGTATTTACTCCTTTTTGTTGTTGTTGCCAACTAATTGGCCATAAAATTTAGTGAAAATGTTATTAGCAAATTCAAGAATAATGTGACTATATATTGTTCACTAAAGCCTCACACTTTTTAAGATGAAAAAACAGTAGTGGAAACAACAAAGACAAAACAACAAAAGATAGGACGAGACTTAAGAAAGGCAACGTGAAGTTAAATCTTTTGCATATATATGAAACAACTGGCCATTAAAGAGAAGGATTCATATTATTTAAATTATATGAAATAACTGCATTGCATGTTAAACTATGAGCAAATCCATTAAATTAAAGCCACCGGAACTCCCTTAAAATAAGGCTGATTAAAAGTGTATCTTTGATATTTTAATTAATTTTATACAAGGTGTTTTGGTCTAGCCGATTAATTATTTTTTAAGAAAAAAATCAACATTTTAACCCTAATACCATTAGTGTCACATGACGACTTTTTGTAACTATCATTGTTATTTTTAAAATTAAACAATAAATTAGTAATATTTTGTCAACATTTAAAATTTCAATGTCACTATTTTTATTTTATTTTTTGTTAATGGTGTTAGGGTTAAAAGACTAAATGTGCACTCCACTTAAAATTAAGTGGGAAGAATAAGAGACATATATATTCGGTATATTATATAAATATGTATTTGCAATTGATTTAACTTTATCAAAATACATATTTGTGATTCTTTATTCTATTCATAATTATGAGGGTTCATTGGATAGATCATATAAATATATATTGGTGATCAACATAATTCTCTGGATTCAAAGAACAACGATGCAAATGCATTTTACATGATCATATATCAGGTGGTAAAACTATGGGGTACATGAAAAGTAAAATCTTCTGAATATATGAAACAACCGGTTAAGAAAATCGTCTAAAGGCAAATCAAACAGAAAGATTCTTTGAACCAAGAAATTGCAAGTTAAATTTATAGAGAGTAGAGACGAATAAGCAAACGTAAAAAGTACCCGGAGGCATTAGTAGTGATATCAATGTAGATCAATAATATAATTTACAAAAAACTATATTGTTAATAAATTATATATTATAACTCATTCTTTTAACTTTTTATTAGAGCAAGTACGTGAGGGATGAAGGATTTTCTAGTTACATAAAAGAAACAAACAGATATATTAAGTTGAAAATCACGTTTTGAAAGTCAATTAATCAGTTAATAAATATCTTCATCTTCATTTTCTGTTACAAAATTATTCAAAGCCTTGAGCCTATATGATTTGTTTCATGGTATTAAAACTTGTAATATCCCGGATTTTTGGACTTGGAAGTCAGCATTTGGATCTTGAAGTCGAATTATTGGATCTTGAAGTCGACAGAGTTATTTTGGACTTTGGGCCCTATTATTATTCGGTTGCTCCAAGCGCAAATAAGTTAATCCGGCCCACTGACAAATAATTCATATTTTATTAAGAAAGGAAGGTTAATCACACAAAATTGACTGAAAATCCTACCATCATACCGTGTTAGCACACTTCCCTCTCTCCCTAAACACGCAAGAGCATCACAGCACCTACTTCTGATGTCCTTCTAGTCGAACAAGTACTATAGAAGAGAGATGTCTGGAAGTTCATTCATCTTGCTGCAAACAAGAGCTGAGTCTTTGATCGAGAGAAAGGAAGAAAGTAAGAAGGCATTTGCTGGAACATAGCTTCGCATACTTCTTCTGTGCTTGCATTGAAGGTCGAAGGTTAAGGGGAATGATTACAACAAAGGAATTCATTGAGCAGAAGGTGACTATCGATTCCCTCTTACTTTCCAGTTTTTGCTGTATTTCGAGAAAGAGTTTTAGGAAAGAGAAACGTAGAAGGAAAACCTAGAAAGTTTATGCTAGGAAGAACTATAAGAACTGAACTATGAGGTTTTTTTTGTTGCATAAATTGTAAATCTGGAGGGGGGTGGATAGAAGAAGAGATAAAAATGAAATCCTGAGATGCTTGATGAGAGGAAGGAAACTCGGATAGTATAATTACTAAGGCGTAGGAAACTAGGAAGAACGATTCCTAATACCATTGCCTTAACCCGACCATGCCATTCCCTGACAAATAATACGCACACAACTGCACTACCCGAGCTCGATCTCGGTAATCACTTCACATAAACCCCATCCTGGAACGTATAACTGTACCCGGCGACATACAACTACAACCTAACATGCAACTGCAACAACATACAATACAACTATGAACCCGGCAATTACAACCTACAACACAACTACACAACATATAAGCACCACAACATACAATATAACTATGAACTCGGCAACTACCCGACAACATACAACTAAACCTCCACAACCATAACTCGGCAACTGTGACACAAACCTTACCTTAGCACAATACAACCCGTCACTTCGACACACACACTAGTACAATCCGACACTCTTTGGGAATCTAGAAAGAGATATTAGGAGAGTCCAATGTTCCAAGTGACTAATGACAATGATAATGTTTATAGGTATTCCAAGATACCTCTGTTGATCTTGACACTTCTGAGAAGGACTTAGGAATGCAAAACCGAGGTAAGTAACTGTTATTTTATTAGCCTGTATGATTGTGTTCTTGTATGATTAGTCATGTCTGCTTAATAATTGCATGTATGTATCCTAGCTACGGATTGGGGTTGAGTGTCTCGTAGAGCTGCATGTTCTACAAATAGGGCTGCCTGTCCTGCTATGAATTGGGGTTACGTGTCCCATAGAGCTACGTGTTCTACAAATAGGGCTGCATGTCCTAAAGGGTTGCGGTCCTTAGTCAGTAGCTGCGGTTACAGCGAGATTCATTGTATTGCATATTTATCTGTGCTTACATGTGTTATGTAGTAATTAATACTTCATGCTTGCATATAAGATTGACTTTTACTCCTGGGGTCCCTTCATTGGAACTCCAAATTCTATGAAAGAAACAGGCAGTGGGACGGGATCACAAAGTAAGACGCGGCTGTGAAGAGAAGCGGCTTTGCGTTTATTATTCTTAGGTCGGGCTGTAATATAACTCGATTGTAGTTTTCTTTAACTCGGATCTGTACTTTTGTTTCCCTATCTCAGACTTATAGTGTTAGATACCCAAACGGGATGGATAATTGTATCAAAATAGTTATTTTGAGTTGTGTTGATTAAGTAGTTTTCCTGAAAACTTATATTTCGTTTTAAGTCATCCAAATCATTTTGATTATATGCATGATAACTCTGGTGAATAAGAGGCCCTTAAGGTCGGGCGTTGCAAAACCCAATCCAATTTGTATGGTTAAAACTAGTGAACCAGTCCCTTAGTCGATCCAGTCAAGAGTTTTGGACATAGCTACGGTCCTTGTCAAGGATCGTTCACTGCACAAACTTTACACTGAGATTTTTTTTAATGTTACTTTTTTTTTGGTAATGTTAAAAATTTGCCTTGGGTTTGTGTAGCGGAGGGTCCTAGGCAAGGACCTTAGCCGCTTCCAAGAGTTTTGGGTAGGTCGGCCATTTGGAACTTAATATTTTAAATTTTTTTTTAGTTTCCTGTTGAAACCGAGCTATTGTTTAGTAATTCTATTTTATTAGATTATATGTGGTTACTCATGAATGTTCTAAATACTTGTGATTACTGCTTTTTTAATTAATTAGTATTTGATTATGACTAGTTTAATCTTGGGTTGATCCTGATTTAAACTACAAACTTTTAAATCACTGCGCCTCAAATGATTTATTGATCAACTCTCCTTTAATTTGTTTGCAATATTTGTTAAAGCTTTTTTATTAAGCTATTTCTCAAATAAAGTTTTGAAAATAATATAGGATTTTTAAAAAAATTAAGAAAATAATGGAACAATAGTTTTGTTTTTCGCTGAAATTAAAACATTTTCATTGTATATTTGACAAAATAGTAATTAAATATTGAAAATAAAGAGGAGTAAAGGCTTTAGCACCTTTATATAATAGTACAAGCACACATGACAAGTTGAGATGTTTATGGGGAAAGTTTAAATGGTTATAATTAATTAATTACAGGACTTGTATTTAAGCGCCCTACAGTTTTTTTTAGCCGTAGATCATAGTATGTAGTATTATATTTTATACTACAAACTATGTATTATATTTATGACCGAAGGAGTATTATATTTTTCAAAGGCTGCAAGTTTAAGAAAATAAGTGTTACAGCTGCATTTTTTTCGGTAATAGTGAGTGACTACATTATGCTTTTAATCATCCTATATATATGGATGTATATATTGTTCTAATTACAAACTAAGATGTATATCACTCGTTCTTCTTTTTTGTCAAATCTCTCGTTCTTCATTCAATGCTATATTAATTAAGAATTATATTTTTCTCCTCACGGCTTTAATAAAGTTATGTCGGTAGGATGTAATTAATTAAATACTGAAACATCTCGCTTGCTCGCTTTTGGTTTGTAATCACTGTAGAACAAGACAATTCAATTTGATCCTCAAAGAAAAGCACATATATCTTCTTTCAAATCAATGCTCGAAAACACACTGCAACATTGGGGCATCAATTATTCTGATTTTGAAGGTAATTAGACTATACATACATGCATATTTATAATTTCTATTTCCATTTTATTATAGCCATTTAGCTCAACTAACGCTGAGCACCTCTTTAAATCCATCTTAAGTATAAAGTCATGTGTTGCGATGGGTGCGTGAATCTTTCCATTGAGTGAATGGGGAAAAATAAAAAATAAAAAAATGTCATTTTTTATATAATATTTATTTTTGTAAAATTATTCTCTCTAATATAATAAAGAAATTCGAGAAAAACTTAATCCATCAAATACATTTTTTGGATGTCTATCTTTAAGTTTGAAAGAAATTATATAAATATGTTGATTCAATATCACTTCTTATCAAAAAATTAAAATATTAATTTATAGATCCTTTTCAAACATAGATTGATATTTTAATCTAATTCCATTTTGTCTGATACGTACTTACTACTTAGACACATGTACACACACACATATACTTTTGTACGTTTGAATATTCACATCCGGATTGAATAGTTGGAAAATGGCTTAATCGGGTGTACGAAATTATGCCGTACATGGTCAACTTTGCTATTTCTTTTGTTTTTTTTTTTTTTTTTAAAAAACTCCATATAGACACTGCGAAAATGATTTTAGCCTTTAAGTATGAGCCATGCTTTCAGGCAATGTAATATTAATTAAAATCCTTTATTTCAAGTCGGTGATAGTTTTTCCTTGATCATTTACATGATGAGGATGAGAAAATCTGCAGTCAACCCAGCTTAATTTGTTTGGTATTAGTGTGTGTGTGAGAGAGAGATGGCATAAAATTTTTCTTCATCATGTAAAAATTCAATGGGTTGGCACAGGGGGTTGAGGACTAGGCCTTTAGGTCGTGGGTTCGATCCCCTCTGCCATCGCTAGGATTCCTTTGGTAGGCGATCTCGTAAGTCCTTAGTAACTGCTCATAGAGCCCGGGGCCGTACCCTGGCCTTGGTAGGGGATTGGTGTTGAACCCTTCCAAAACTTTTTTTCATACAAAAAAAACAATTCAATTGTTTATTCATTTCATTCTCTTTTTTAAATAATTGTTACCCGCACATCCAATATAGAAAGTAAAGTACAGTCACCGACATTACCAAAAGCATAAAAGATAAAACAGACACAAAGTCTTATAAAATATAAATTCAGATTAAACATAATTATTCTTGATAATAGATTGCTCCAAAATCTGATTTAAGATGTCAAAATTTTGATGGCTTAGAAAATTGACGTGACATCCGATTTAATATATAGAAAAAATGATAGAAAAATACCACTTAAACTTCACAATCTCGTTAACAACAATGGTAATGAGATTAATAAGAAGAAAAGTAAAGGAATTAATAACTCATTTTATTGAAAAATCACTTATTTAAGATTTTAAAGTTTAAGTAGTATTTTCTTAAGATTTTCTCTAAGATATAACAAATGCCCCTCCAAATACGTGAGGTTGTGTGTTTAGATCTTCAGTGAAGAGTGTATGAGTTCTCTTTTCTGTTTAAATTAAACAAAAAAGATATAATTTATAAATTTTGAGTTATATTATTTATCTATGACTTAATTACAACAGTTCTAGTTCAAGAACACTAAGTCTTATTATTTAATCCATGATTCAAGGCATATTGTAGGTTCAGCATAGATCCAATTTTATAATCATTATTAAAATTTTATTAAAAAAAGAGAGAATAATTTTACTTGGTGCATTTTACTTTATATGAGAGGAGAATAACGTGTGGCTTGGTTGATATAAAAATATATTCTTTTCGTCCTTAAAGTATAATGATAGGCCAATAATGAGCCTCTAAACAGTTTCAGTTCTTTCAAAAAACACATTACAATTAGACCCATCAAAATATTGATGGGTGTGGTCCCTTTGATGCGAGAAACTCATAGCACGGATTGGATTCTATTCCTTTAATTTCCAACTACAACAATTTTATTATTATTATTATTGAAAGTGATCTCCATTACATATAATCCTATAAATTGTACTCTTATTTCTTTATTTTATATATGTCATATATCTTTATCAGAATATGAACCATTTCTTTAAAAACAAAATCCTACTCTCCCAGCATGATGGATATGTAACCCCAAATAATTAAATAAAAATTAGATAAGGGATGGATTGAAAGTTAAGTAATGATCAGATCCAACCCTTCCATCATTCATTAATTTAATCAAAATTAACAAATGAGAGCATCACACAAGAAAGTTTGTAAAAAGTTTATATACTAGGCAATATAATATGACTAATTAGACCAGTGGAAGAGGTCAGTTTCGAGGGGGTTACATTTAGTAGTGAAAGGAATTTGATAATTCATTATTATCATCACTTTTCTTTTTGGGTAGAGAATTTTGTCTCTCCCAAATTGCCATTATTGCATGAACAGCCAGAGAGAAAGCGACTTTATGGAATTCCTAAATGCAGCTAGAACCAAAGCTTAAAGCTGAAACTTTTATCAAAATGTAGAATATCAGCCCAAGCTTTATATAAATCAAATAATTCATGTTATTTCTAATTTATAAATTAAGCTAGTTGTTTTTTGTTTTGTAAATATATATATATATATATATATATATATATATATATATATATATATATATGGTAAAATAAAATATAAGAATTCTGTTCATTAATAATGTTTGTCGATGATATGATTTTAATTAGAATAGTAATGCATGTAATAATAAACGGTATCAATTTATTTCTCATAAATCACAAGAAGGGAAATTATTTTGGAATTTGTAAAAATTCATATGTGTGTGTGGCAAGAGTATCCAAATCAACAACTAAACATTAATTCAATTCGAAGCTTGTAGATTATAGAAGTGAGCTTTGTTTACTTCAACAAAGTTTTTTTATAAGCCTAGTTAGGATTGAAACTTTAATAACATATATACTTAAAAGAACCCAATTATCTGCTAAATTTATCAGACTTTGTTGGTAAAAATTTATATTTTATTACATAAATGTAATAACATAAGTGCGACGAAAATATATAAGGGAAAATTAATTCATTAGTATTAGGTTGATCCCTATAATTTATTTTGCTTGAATTATGCCCTTATTGTTAAATAAAAGTGAAATTAGAAAACAATTATTAATAATCTTCTGGCCTATCTTTAGGACAAAAAAGTTTTTCAAAAAAGTTACTCCCTCCTATCTATAAGGGATATTTTCTCTTATATAGGTGGTTTTTAATACAAAGAATAAATTCTTTTTATCTAAAATGTTAAACTAGTGCTTTTTATGTCACTCATTCTCTGATCTCTTTCCAATAAATTACCATCCATTATCTCCTATGCACTTTTTCTATATAACAGTATAATTGGAAAGAAAGTATGAAAGTTACACATATATTGTTTTAAACCAACATTTTGAACAACATGATTTTAGTAATTACTCCCTCCGGTCCTAATTATAAGACGTAATTAACTTTTTTAGAAAGATTAAGGAAACTAATTAAATTACTGGAGAGTGTTTTTATTTTAATTTTTTCTTCAAACTAATTAGTTTGACTAATAAACTAATATATAATTTAAGAATATATATACAACATATGAAATGATTAAATAACTTATTTAGCTTCCTTAATCCCTCTAAAAAAAATCAACTATATCTTATAATTAGGACCGGAGGTAGTATTTGTAATGGAAAATGGCCTTATGGAGTACTCTCTTTTTTATGTTTATTAAAGACTTATGGAGTACTCATAGTAAGGACCAAAGTGGTAGGAAATTTATTTTTGTCTTTATTTAATAATCTGAATATTGTGCAATGGTCAAACATATGTGTTAACTAAAATAAATGGACGAGATTGAAATAATGCTGTTGATGGTCATCAAAATTCTCTATATAAAGGATCCCAAGGTAAAGCTAGTCTCCGCACTGGTCCCATCTTCCTTCTCTCTCTCGCTCGCTCGCTCTCTCTCTCTCTCTCTGAGATTTCAAAAGCATCCACCCTAGCTGCTTCTTCTTCTTCGATCTTCTTCTTCTTCTTCTTCAATAATTAAGGTGAGGTATGGCGAAGAGAACAGTAGCAGAAATAGAAAGTGGTGCTCATGAAGTTGACAGCATGAAATGGGTTTATGATTCTTCAGTTGATCATAAAGGAAGAATTCCCTCACGACCATCCACTGGCTCTTGGAAAGCTTCCTTCTTCATTATCGGTATCTTCCTTCTCTTCTTCCTCTTCATTTCTAATTATTTTATATTCTTTATCAATTCCTTAATTAATTTCTTCATGCTTCTGGTTCTTGTTCTTGTTCTTCATCATCATCGGTCATGTCTGTTTTTTCCTGCAAGTTTTCATTCATGGTCGAATGACGGCGTTCAAGTTGGTTATTTTCTTGTACTCTAGCCTTTAATGGTGGCCCCCAAACTAATCCCATTAAATATAGAAAATTAATGTTCTTTCTGAAATAAGGGTTTGCATGTGTTGCTTGTTCAACACGATTGAATATTGTAAAGGGGTGTCTGTTCCCTGTGATCTTGTTGTGACAATATCCGTTTTACTTTTTTTTTTTTTTGGGGTTTGGGGTTTTTGAAACTGAAACCATCAATTTGTCTTAGCCGCATATATAAAATATATACTTTCTCCCAAGAATATTATTTACTGTATATCAATATGATTTATATCGAATAGGCTAACACATACTGTTGATTATTTAAATTTTAGACCAGCTTCCATTTTAATCATCTCATTTTAAAAAAATGTGTTTTTATTTTTTTTTAAATAAACACAGTTAACTTTACTAACAAAAATTTCTTAGTCAGCAAATATAAAATGTCGACTCAAAAACTTTAAAATGTTTATATGTCTTTTTGAGAATTTTTTTTTTATAAAAAAATTAGCTATATTAAAGAATTAAAATTTGGGCATGCCATCCCTTTTTGTGTGATGACATGCCAGCATTTTAAATTTCTAACTCAAAGTTTTCCATTAGTTAATGGAGTTAACTTAAAAAAACTAAAAGCACACTTTTTTAAAGTTAAATAATTAAAATAGAACTTTTTCTAAATTTTTAAAAATAAAAAATATACTTTAGCCTATCAAATATGAAATTGATAACAAATTACATTATTTATAATTTAAGAATAATATTCATTACTCGTATTATGTATGTAAGGAAAAATATGTTTAGCTATTTTACTATTCTTCAGAAAACGAAATTAGAATTCATGTATATATACTACTTCTATTTTATACTAGTAACATTTTTGTAGCAAACAATCCAATTTTTAGTATACTCTTACTTAATTCAGATTTAGTAGTTGTCCCACTTTCCTTTTTTGTTTCATCCATTATTTGAATTAGAAGTGACATTTTGTCCTTTTGCTTTTAATGCGTGCCATCACTTAATGCTAAGTTGACACTAAGCACTTTAAAAATTGCTCATATCTTCCCATTTTATCACTTGAATTCATCAATGAAAATCATGAAATAATTTTTTTCAAAAATTAAATAGAATATTAAATTTTAATAATTTTAAAAAATATTTAATATTTGTGCTCCCACCGATTCATGATTATCAGGATATGATAAATGTTTGAAATTGAAGAATCTGGACTAGTTGACCTTGTGGAGTAACCACGTTTAGATACCTCAATAGTTAAGACATTAATTTATGTTGGGATTAGAACCCACTTTATATATAATACTACTCCCTTTTTTTTATTATTAAAAGGTATCAACAATCATTTTTCGTAGACTAAAAAATAGAAGTTAAGTTATTAAATTGATTTAAAATTAATAACTATTTTTAACTTTATCTATATTTTAATGATGCAGATTAAAATAAATCATTTAAAAATGATGACATAATAGAAAAATAATAATAATTGAGTTAAGTTAAAAACAGTTTGTATCTTATATTAAGAATAAAAAAATTGCTTATATAATAAGAATTAGATGAAATACAAGGCAGGCCAGTCCAATTTCGACAACTACAAACCCATCAATACCGCTTGATTCTCAAAAGAATCATATTAATTGTGACTGTTCCTTGAGATTTTCAACTATTTATGACCCTCTTAAACATCAATAATAATCTAATAGATTCTCCTCCTGAAAGTTCATTTTCATATTAATTAAAAAAAATGATTGTTGTGTATTTGTGTTGCAGCAATTGAGTTCAGCGAGAGGTTGAGTTACTTTGGAATAGCGACGAGCCTGATCATTTATCTCACCAAGGTAATGCATGAGGACCTCAAGACGGCTGCCAAGAACGTCAACTACTGGACCGGCGTCACCACCTTGATGCCTCTCATCGGCGGCTTCTTAGCCGACGCTTACTTGGGCCGTTACCTCACCGTCTTCGTTTCTTGCATCGTTTATCTCCTGGTACATCATACACAATCACTCTCCTCCTTCTTTCTATTTATGTGATATATTACCTGATAACTCCTCCTCCTCCAGTCTTTAAAATTAAAGTTGATTAAGTTTTTTTTTTAGAAATTAAGAGAGCTAAATAAGTTATTTTCTTCGGATTATAATATAAGGCGTTTATAGAAGAATAATTTAGTCTAAAATATAAATCACTTATAAGAGAATTAATGTTCATTTTTGTCCATATAGTTTATACTCATTTTCAATTTGCCCACTCATTACATTTTCAAACATATTTTTCAATAAAGGTAAAAGTGGAAATTTTCTTTTGATTTAGGATTTGTTTAATGAGTTAACTGTCACGTCTTATTCTACAAAAATTAGTTAAAGTGTCATATATTATGGACTGGAGGAAGTATTTAATCACAATATATATTGTGTATTATTAAATTATATGATTAGTTATAAGTCAAAGAAATTATTTTGGAAAAGAATAATAAATATAAACATTTTAAAATATAACTTATTTATTTTCCTTAATCTCTAATAAAACGTCAACCGACTTTTATATTAATTAGGAGGTGAGGCAGTATATGTATCATCTCTCTACTCCCTCAAAACTTAACTCTCTGAAAAAAAAACAGGGTTTGGTTCTTCTCTCTATGTCCTGGTACCTGCCAGGTTTGAAGGCTTGTGATGCAGCCATGTGCACTAAACCTAGAAAGGTTCATGAGGTGGTGTTCTTCCTTGCCATATACTTAATATCCGTAGGAACTGGAGGGCACAAACCTTCCCTGGAGAGCTTTGGAGCAGACCAATTTGACGATGAACACGCCGGGGAAAGGCGGCAGAAAATGTCATTCTTCAACTGGTGGAACTGTGGCCTGTGCAGTGGCCTAATTCTTGGGGTCACCTTAATTGTGTATGTGCAAGACCATGTGAATTGGGGAGCAGCTGATGTTATACTCACCGGGGTCATGGCTTTGTCTTTGGTCATTTTCTTAATGGGAAGGCCTTTTTATAGGTATAGGGCTCCCACTGGAAGCCCTTTCACTCCCATGCTTCAGGTCCTTGTTGCAGCCATCTCCAAAAGGAACCTGCCCTACCCTTCTAATCCTTCCCAGTTCTATCAAGTTCCCAAGTCTCAGAGCACCAACTCTAGACTTCTCTGTCAGACCCAGAAACTCAAGTAAGCAATGCTTTCATCAACTCTATAACCAATTGCAATCTCTTTACCTTTATAGTTTTGAATCAATAGTAAATCAATATTTTAACTTTGACTCAATGCAAAGTTTTTATAGTGTTGGCTCAGCGAATTGGTTTCCCTGTTAAGCACTTTACTAGTTAATAGAATTTGAATAATCTAGATTTGATTTTGGACGATCTAGATTTAAGTGTTTTTAGGATGAAATCATTTTTTTGAAACATAAGAGTTAAAAATATTATCCTTATTTTATATTCTATACCCATTAAAATATTTTTAAGAAAATATAAAATTTTTAAAACAAAATCTAGATGATCTATACCTGATTAGCTCTCCCTACTAAACACTTTGCTTAGCTGAGAAACTGGGTTCATTGCCTCAATTGAAACTTGGTGTATGAACTTTAACTTATAGCAATTCAACTCCTAAAATTTTAAGTCTCATGAAATATATAATTTTATTTTTAAAAGTAAAGGGACAAATATTTTCAACAAGATAAATCATAGGACTAAATTGTAGCTTAGTCAAAATTATAAGGATAAAAAATATTAATTTTCCCATTCAATTTATACGTTTGGCCCAAAAAGGGCTACTTTCTCATATGCTTGGCCTGCTTCGTTGAAGGCCCAATAGTTTATCTGTTGAGCCAACTGGGCCTCCACTTATTCATTTAAAAAATGACATGAATTATGGATTTGTGAATGGTGTTTCAGATTTCTGGACAAGGCAGCAATTCTGGAAAACAACGATGGAAACTCATCAGCAGAGAAGCAGAGTCCATGGAAACTAGCAACAGTGACAAAAGTGGAAGAAATGAAACTGATCATCAACATGATACCGATATGGATATTCACACTCCCCTTCGGCTTGTGCGTTGCTCAAACCTCCACATTCTTCATCAAACAAGGAACAACCTTAAACCGAGACATAGGACTCAACAGCAACAACACCTTCCAGCTACCCGCAGCTTCAATCTACACCCTCTCCGCCATCGGAATGATAATCGCTGTAACCATCTACGACAGAATCCTCGTTCCCTTTTTCAGGAAACTCACCGGCAACGAACGTGGAATCACCATCCTTCAGAGGATAGGATTTGGGATGATGTTTTCTGTGAGCACAATGATAATAGCAGCATTCGTGGAACACAGAAGACTCCAAGTTGTTCATAGTAACCCGGCAAAAGGTTCACTTTCCATGAGTGTCTTCTGGTTGGCTCCTCAATTTCTGGTCATAGGTTTCGGAGATGGCTTCACACTTGTGGGGTTACAAGAGTATTTCTATGATCAAGTGCCTGATTCCATGAGAAGTTTGGGGATAGCACTTTACCTAAGTGTGATTGGAGCTGCGAATTTTCTAAGCAGTTGGGTGATTACCATTGTGGATAATGTGACAGTAAAGAGTGGAAAAAGTTGGTTCGGGAAGGATTTGAATAGTAGCAGATTGGACAAGTTCTATTTGCTATTGGCGGCGATAACGACATTTAACTTGTTTGTGTATGTGTTCTTTGCTCGCAGGTATACGTACAAGAATGTGCAGAAGGTTGCCGTGGTCGATTCCTATGAAGGAAAAGGTGATGATAATGCAGCTCATGGTACTATGGTTTGAAACTAAGTTTATTATGTTAGATCTTATTACATATATATATATAGAGAGAGAGAGAGAGGAAAAAGAGAGATGTGTAGTGCATTAATAGAGTAAGAGTTCATTATTTGATGATGCTGCGCAAATTTCTCATATCCTAAGCTATATGGCTTTCCTTGATGCGTTTGTTTATTCTCAAGCCTATTGTAATCAATGAATAAGGAGGTGTATTTTAATTTTACCGATGGGTGAATTATGTTATCATTTTGATTATAGCTAGTTTTCTGTTTTATAATCCTTCAAAGTGCCTCCGTCATTCCTAGAGTTTTGGTAAATATATTTTATGTTAATTACGAACTGGAAAGGTAGAAGAGAGGTTTCATAGATATAAAAAATTTTTGGGGAAAATCCCTCACTCCTTACAATTTTTTCCCCCAAATACCTAACTTTTAATTAGGGTTTAGAATAAATATCAGCAAGTATTTAAGAATTCCTGATCAATTTTATTTACCACATTTCATTAACAGCTCCCTCCTCGTGTCCTTTTTTATTAAAAAAAAAGGAAGAACTATTAAAATCACGCAATTTAAAATATTAATTAAAAGTAATAGATGTCTAATATATGTTTTTATTTTCAATTATACCCTAATTTATAAATAGAAGGGATGAGAGCTAATGGGTGAAAAAATATTACAAAGATAAAGAGTGATGTATATTTGATGTGGATAAAAAAATGGAAATACAAGTCCGAAATTTTAAAAGAAAATGACTTATTCATCCTTGATATTGGACACTTTTGACTCTAGTATTCCTCTCACAAACATGTTGAGATAAGATATCTAGAATCTTATAAGACTCTTCCTCCCTTACTGATATGGGATATCACACTTCAACTTTATAGCTTTAGCGTCCTTATTGGCTCATTGACTCGAGCTTGACCACATGTGACATCCTATTTTCTTGCTAATGAAATTGTCCCCATAGTGTTTCACACATGGTAAGGGAGGGGAACGAAATGGAACCTAAAGAGAACAATATCAACATTCTAACATGGTATCAGACCCATACTGGTGCCATAAGAGCCAACATGTTATCCGCCTAAGCTTGGGTGGTATCATGTCTCATAATAAGGTGCCTTCCTGCTAGTAAGGCATCATTTTCATTAAAAATAGGAATAATTTACCATTAATTGTAATTAGGAATTCACTGTATCAATTCTGAAACTCATATCTAAACAAGTCATCAATCACATAAAGTTGGAATAAAGTGACACCAAGCTGCGCCGCACAGAGATCTTATTAATATCAATGTGAAAACCTTTCGGTTTTAAATGTATGCCTTAGTTTATAGTATACATTTATAATCAGGTACTTTTTTAGAATAAATCTTTTAGGGTATATAATCACGCCGCTCATATATTGAATTGAAAACCTATTTAGATTAACAGATTGATTTGTGAACTAGCTACCTGGTTGAACAAGGTATCATAGAGAGCCATAAGACTCTACCTTGCTCAACTGATGTGCAGGCTTTACTGTTAAACTCACGCTGAGGTTTCGGAAGATCAGAAAAACTGTCCACTAATGAAAACTTTTATAAGCATGTATATCACAGCCTCCATAATCCTTATTAGTGTTGTTTATTTATTTATTTATATTTATTTTCCTTTATTTTTCTCTTTTCATAAAATATAAAATAAATAAAACTGAACCAGAAAAACTTTGGCTCCAAGTATGAGTGATATCATATAGCCCAACAATATCGTATTTTATACATGCATATAGTGATGAATCTTGAGAGAAATATTTGGGGGTCAAACGTATACTCATTAATTAATTAAAAAATTTATATTAATTTTTAGATTAACAAAAAAATTAAATTTTACATTGTATTTTAAAAATTCTGAACAATGTTTTTTGGGAAGGCCATGACACCCCCCCCCCCCAAAAAAAATTGTCCCTGAGAAGGTCTGCCCGTACGTGCATACATACATGTGTGTAGAGAGAGAGAGAGAGTAAATTACTAATTCATCATTTGATGATGCTCCAAACTTCTCATATTCTAGCTAAATGGCTTTCGTTCTATTGAGTGAAGGGTAAAAGTGTAAAAATAGTAATTATAATTTGCACTTCGAGTATTCAACAGAGTAAACATTTGATGGATGCAAACATAAACATAAACACTTTTTCAGGGAGTAAAATTGAGAATGCCGTTACATCCGTCACTTTTCTCTCATGCCACATCATTATACTACCATTTCCATCATTTTTCATAATCTGTCTAAATAATCTTGTTATTTGATTATTTATTTGTTTGTTTGCTTGTTAGTATATTTACATTATTAGAAAATACATCTTTAAAACTTTCAGATCCAAACATCTAAATGCAGAGACTATTTAAAAACTATAACCTGTAGCAATGTTGTAAATATTGACAAAAATAACATTAATCGAGAGAGAGGAGACCGCATTAAAATTTTTAAACCGTCTTGAAGTCAAAATTAAAATTTTCATATATTTAATACTTATCAAGACCATATTAATGGCGTTATTTGCATTAATATTTTACAAAAATACCACCAATCATAGCTTTTAAATTGTCTCCGCCTACAGTGGTTTAGATGTGGCGGTCTTAAAAACTTTTTTTAGTAACATAAATATACCAACAAGCAAACAAACATATAACAAGATTTGCATTTTATTAAGATTGGTTATGAAAAGTGAGGAAAATGATACTATAGTGTTGTGGCACTCCTACTATTGTGACATGACACTTGGGAGAAAAGTGACGGACATAACGACAACTTTGCATCATTCTCAATTTCACTCCCTGAAACATTGTTTATGACCATGTTTGCTCCCATCAAATGTTGATTCTATTGGATGCTCAAAATGCAAAACATTATAATTATTTTCGTACCTTCACTCTTAAGTGAATTATGTGATTATTTTATAAGGAAGTGTATTTTAATTCTACTGAGTGAATTATGTTATTAATTTGAACGTAGTTAGTTTTCTGGAGTATTTTATAATCCTTCAAAGTGACGTGTATTGCAAAAAATCCTTCAAATACTCATTCTTACTATTAGATTTGCATCGTTATAACGGTTGAGATTTAAAGTTAAAACCCTACTACTGTTGAATCTTAAAATAATGAATATACTCAGAATAGCTTGGTTATTTTTCTTTTCTTAGTGGGTAAAGTGAGATTAATTAAGTAAGCAATTGGGACTCGAAAGTCTGCAATCCACATGATGATACTTGATCTCACGTTTCTTCACTTCAAGAACAATTAAAAGTGAATGGCTACTTGCAGAAACTTCACGTGCACGCAGTTGGATAACCAATAAATGTGTTTTGGTGGCAGAGTGAAATAACGCATAATAATTCTTATATACTCCCTCAGATCCTATTTATAGCACTAAAATTATAAAATTATAATGCAAATTGTATTATAAATTTACTCCTACAATTATGATAAGAGGTAGTGATACATACATGTTACTCTTTATGATCTTTATTATAAGGCAACAATCACCATTTCTTGTGGACCAATGAATGAAAATTAAATCATTTAATTGGTCTAAAATTGATAATATTTCTAATTTTATCTCTATTTTAATGATGTGACTTTAAAAAGTTAGTTAAAAATGAGAGTATAATTATTAATAATAATAAATAAATTAGTTAAAAACAGTTAGTGTCTTATAATAAATACCAAAATTTTTTGATAGTTGGTAATTTATAATAAGAACTAAAAAAAGTATTTCTTAATTATGATTCTTACCACAAGATAATAATAATCATTCTTGTTTATTTTAAGAAAAGACTCAAGAAAACACAATTTGAATTTCAAAATTTTAAATAGGTGATTTCTTTATAAAATGAATTATCAATTATTTTATTATTTTGGATAAATGAGTAAAAATACACATGTGCTTTACTCTCGAGAACACCCAGTACTATATTCTTTTTTTTGGGAGCAAAAATACACACGTGGTTACTATTTTGGAGTAGAAATCACATCCCACCGTTATGTTATTGTTCACCGTGATGAAAGAGAAAGAAACGAAGTGAACAGTAACATAACGATGGAATGTGACTTTTGCTTCAAAATGGTAATTACGTGTGTATTTTTGTTCCTAAAGAAAATATATGATGCTAAGACTCTTGGGGGTAAAACACATGTGTATTTTTGCTTCTTTACCCTTTTATTTTTATTAATCTCATTACTATTTTTATCCATAAAATTTTAAAGTTCAAATGATATTTTGTTGTCGGAAAATTTTATGCAATTTTTTTCTTAAAAAAATCTATAAGGAATAATTTAGTGGGGGCAATAATTTATGAACAATGGTAAGTAATAATGCGCTCTGTTTTGGATGGTGGAAGTGAGACAGTCTCATGACTATGATCTGTGATGTAGCAACTCAGTTGATCTTTTGTCGGGTGGATTATGAGCCCAACGCACTCCGAAGTGGCTTCATCATTCTGGAAGTAGGGCCCTTCATAGGCTTTATCAATCTTTCCATGTACTTTAAGCTTATCTTTTATTTTTGGGAAAATTTCATTAAACCCCTAAATAAATATAGGGCATAATTTCAATTAACTCCTAAATCTTTCTGAAACTTAACTGTATTCCCTTATGTCAAAATGATTATACTTTATTTGTCTTGTAAATTTTTTTTATATATATATAAATACTCATATTTGTCTTATAAATAGCCACAATATTTTTAATTCTCTAGTTTTTTTGGAATTTCTTTATTTATCTTATAATGTCCACATATGTCTTGTAAATGGTCAAAATATTTTTAATTCTTTAGATTAATTGAATCCCTTTATTTATCATATAAATGCTCTTATTTGTAACATTCTTGAGGGCTCAATAAAATTCTCGCCTTATTTTTTTTAGCAAATTTGCATATTAATACTTCCAGTCTTAATTACAAGACCACATTAGTACAATTTATACTACAAAAGTGATCTTATAATTAAAGATCGGAGGGAGTATCAATTTTGAGTTATAATGTGTGGCTACCAGGGCTGTCAGTGGGGAGGAAGCGAGGTTGATGGTGAAGGTAGAGGTGTTCGAGGCGACACGAAAGTTGGCGGTCGTGAAATTCTCAAAGACCTCGGGCGATAAACTCTAGAATATGCAAAGTTCATTTGAGAAAGAATTTAGGCTGACATTGAAAATGGTCGAGTGTGGACGCCCAGAAGCTACAAATTCTAGCTTCTATCATAAGTTGTTTTTTGTCAAAAAAGCCTTAATTTCCTTTTACAGGGCTTTTAGCTCTTGATCATTGAGCTTCTAAGGTGTTTGGACGTTAAGCTAAATAGGTTTATATATTTTTCAATATACAATTTATGTTCGCGTTTTCAACAGAAACGTAACAATGGTATTAGTAAAAGTATTGGGTAAGAAGATCTTACACCTTATTGGAACATATATCCAGCGTACTCTTTAGACATAAATTGTTAAAAAAGTTGATGGTTGAGGCAAATATAATCTAATTAATGTATTATGTTAGGTGAACTGTGGTTGGAGATAAGTTTTAGAGGGTATCACCTTTTTTTGGTCACTTAGAGGATCCTAATACTATCTTCACTCGTGATATGGGCTAGGGTCATTTCACTTCACCACTTGGATTTTGATGTAGGATATATTAATAATTATGAAACCATCTTCTTCACAATGAAAATGAAATACACGCAAAGTGCTCTGGCCTCTGGGTCCCAAATATCATGTGTCGCTTTTATTAGCAAAGGATTTTTTTTTTTTTTTTTTTGGGGATAAAAGGCAATTTATTGAACAAAATGATAAAAGGATACATATGAAACCACCAAGCTAAGTGATCCTAGTTTAGGATCAATTTGGAGGCTTAAACCGGGTAACAAAAACTCACGCACTAACACAACAGTTGAAACAGATAAAACATAAAACTATATCTAAAAGACAACTTTGCAAAGACCAGCAAAAACTTTAGTCCCATCTTGAACTAGCTATATCAAACAAGGTCACATACCCTACACTTCCCTCAAACCCTTAACAAACCCTTGAGCTGTTGAAAGGGATCTCTAAATGACCCTGATGAGAAGGAGTGGCCTTACAAGCCAAAGCTAGAGCTTGTTGAAGACCTTGAAGGAGTGATGCTGGGGAGGAAAGTTGACTAGAGAGAGCAAGCTTCCTGAGATAAAACAATTCATAAACTAAAACACACAATACACACAAGCAAACAAACCGAAGAGATAGAGTACTAAAATAAGAAAGGAATAAAAAAACACTATAAAAAAAAGAGTAACAGAGAGTTTAGAAAGGCCAGAAAACCCAAGCTTGGCTGCCTACTCCAAAGTCAAATCCACAAACTTGAAAGCTCTAGCAAGACGTAGAAGCCAGAAGAAACCAAAGCAAAGGTTTTGGACACAAGGAAACCCAGAGGAGCAATCCCAACAAAGCAACACATGGGACAAAAGCGAAGAGGCAACAGAGGTTAAAAGGGAAATGGAACAAGTAAATAGAGACAAAGTAAAACAAAAAGAGTCGGTGAAGAGGTAGTGAGGATTTAAAGCGATGGAAAAATGAAATAGAAAAACAGGGGACGAGGCAAACGAAAAAACAGAACCCAAAGGAAGACACCGGAGAGGACAGGGATGACGGAGAAATAGAGCAGCTAGTCGGAGGGACAGGAGCAAACAACCTCCTGGCGAAAAGGATGATTGGAGAGACAAGGATTGCAGACGGCAAGAGGAGGGATACGAAAGCGTCACAAGGACGCCGGAAAGCGCTAGCAAAGCGCCGGAAAAGTGCCAAACAGGCACCGGGAAACCCCACACAGGCGCCGACAAGAGAAACTCTTATTCCTACTTTATGATGAGTGTTCGTTGGTTCTTATCTCCACGTTCCGGCAACTTATCATTTTGGTCTCCAACAAAGGATCATGTTTGATAATTATCACGTTTGGATAAATGGTAGAAATTACGTTAGAATTTTATCTCCATTGAATGTTCTACGTTAACTCAAACCGATCAAGTGCCGTGTTTGGCTTTCACTGTTCCTTTCTTCCTTATTCAAAAACCAATCACTAATTTTCGGCACACTGGATAGCTTTCAATTATTTTGGAAGCTTATCATTTATGACCATCTTATCAAACTCATCCCAATTGCCCAAAACTTCCCCAGCAAATATGCTAGCAAAAATAATGCACAACCTACAATATAGTAATTTACCACTGTATAAAATTAAGTTGCTATTAGAATTTTGTTATCACATATTCACATTAAATTGCATTGTTCTTGTTATTCCCTCGTGTCCTTATTATAAGACACTAACTATCAAAATGTTTTGGTTCTTATTATAAGACACTAACTATCTTTAACCAACTTATTTATTATTATTTTTCAATTATACCCTCATTTTTAACTAATCCTTTAAATTCACATTATTAAATTAGAGACAAAGTTAGAAATATTTATTATTTCTGAACCATTTAACTTCTATTTCTTAGTTTGTGAGAAATGGTAGTTGGTGCTTTATAATAAAGACCAAAGAGAGGGATTATGTTACTATTATTTTTTCAACTCCAGGATCCATATAAAATAATTTCTACATATAAAAACATGTAAAATCCCACAGGCCAATAAAAAGAATTTCTACTATTTTTCCTTATAAAAATATCAATTAACATTTCGATCTATATATCATCCTGAAATACACAAATAAGAGGAATGTTGCATATCAACAATTGCTGAATTATTAACCAAAGTAAATAAATAAAAGCTATAATTCATTTTTGCAGAGCAATTAATAGAATAATGTTAAAAACATAATTAAAGCTCCCAGATGGGACCTGTGCTATGCAATGAGATGCACCCAGCGAGCTACGCTTGGTACGCCGCCTTGATTAACCGCAAATGCCATGTAGTAACCAGGAGGAGCAACCGCTGAATTAGGCGGTGCAGTGCACACAATCTTGTACCGTCCGTCACCGTCCGGCACGGCAGATGTAACGGTTAGTTTGACCAGGCGTTGACCATGAGAAAAAGAATGTGTGGCAAATGGTGCGCTTCCCAAATTCACTTCCACTATTCCCACCACTGGCAATGAAACCGTTATAACGACATCGAACTTTCCGCCGTAACGTACCGTCTCTGGGATCATCTCGATTGCGGGTCGGATATTTGCCCTATCCGGTGATAAATACTCCGGCGAGAACGCTTCGATCCGCATCTCCGTCGGAAATTCTGCATTGAATTTGTAGAAATAGTGTGGATTGCTTCCTGCAAGTAACACCCTCCCATCAGGTAACAAGTTTGCAGTTGAGTGGTACAATCGGGGTATCGTACCCGGGTTGAGGGTCATGAAACGTAACCCGACGGGTTGGTCGGGTCGATATAGGAGCGGGTACAAACACGGGTCTGAAGCCATCTCAAATCCTTGCGCCCCGGATTGTGCGCCGTTGATGATCAACACGTCGCCGGTGGGAAGCATCACCATGTCACCCATTATCCGACCCATAGGCATATCCTCCACTTTCCAAACTGGGTCCGGATCCGTTGAGACGATCCGGCCACAGCTGCCATGAGCTGGAGTATCAGTGCTTTTCTGGAGAAACGCACCGTATTCGGCTCCGCCGCAGACGACAATCTCGGCTGTGGAGTAGTCTCCGCTAAGTGCCAACATTGCAGACGACCCGGCTGACGGGTAGTTCCTCGGTCCTCCATCCAAAGGTGGAAAATATTTCAGGATTTTGTTGGTTTGATGATCGTACAACACAGATTTCGTGTTGGCGAAGATGAACAGATGACCGTTGGGGAGGAGGTGCACATAAGGGTACAAGTTGTCCATCTGAGTGTCCTCGACGTCAGCAAGGAACGGAAACGAAACGGCGCCGTTCCTCGGAGGGTAATATTCCACGGTGTTAGCTCCTCTCCCTCCGACGATAATGACCGAACCGTCCGGTAATATCTGACTACTGGCGTACCACCTTCCCTCAGTTAATTCGACGTCGTTTAGCTCCACCCAGTCACACGACCTGTTGGGTTCACATGGTTCGAACTTTCGGATCTTCTTGAACCCGTCCAAATCCCCACCCGCTTGAAAGAGGGTACCGTCGGGTAAGAACTGGCCCGACGAGCACCAAGTATCAGTGAGGATCATGAGTGGTCGGATTTGGTTTGTTTGTAAGTCTAATTGAACGGAGTGAGCGTAGCAATCTCGTTTCAGAGCGCGGTCGTTTTTGTCGAAGCGGCAGTGACCTTTGCGGAGGAATTTTCTTGAAGGGCCGATGTTGGTCCGGTCAAGGAGGACGACAGTGTTGAAGCGGGTGACGGCGGTGTGCATGGAGGCGATGCCAGCGTCAGGGACCAGCAGCTCCCACGTGCCGGGAAGCTGAGCATGAGCTTGTGTAGTTAAAGAAAGAAGAAGGAAGAAAATGGACAAGAAATCCATGAGAGAGAGAGAGAGACTGAAGTGAGTGAGTGAGTTGATTCAGATGAAGCTTCTAAATAGCAGAAACGAGGTGGAGGGGGAGGGGAACGAGAATTAATGAGAAGATAAAGATCGAAAAAATGTGGTCCGTTGGATGTGGACGTCTGAAGAATAGTGACAGAAGACGAAGCAAACTGTAGTACGGGAAAGGGAAAGAAGAAGGTGAGTGACGTCAGAGGGTTAGGAACAAAGCATGGGGGAATTTTGGACACATAAGCATGTGGTACATACCACGTGGCCAAGATACTCTGTATATTGGCAATTTCCGGGGGGGCTATTCCGGCCAAAAATTCCGGTGGGCTATTATTTATTTATTTTTTTATACAATTCTTTGATCTATTTTACATCCAACAAAATTTAAACTTTCAAGTTTTAATCGTTATATTAGAAAAATTGAACTTGTAATCTCATTTGAGTGATTGAAGCAGTATTTTGAGCAACAAAAAATAGATAACACCTAAAGTAGACTTTTTTTTTTATATATACAAAAAAATTTTGGAGGGGTTCGACATTAGTCCCCCACTAAGGTCAAGACACGGCCCCGGGCTCTTTGAACACTTAATGGGGGCTTACGAGATCGTCTACCGAAAGAGTCTCAATGACGGCAGTAGGGATCGAACACACATCCCTTTAGGACTTGACTAAATCCCCTACTATCTATATTAACTTTGTTCGGCAACAGCTAAAGTATACTTTTGAAAAAAAACAAACACCAAACTTCACAAAAGAAGATTGAACCAAGTAGAGCTGCATGCCACGTAATGACATTTTGCAACCCATAAAAGCACGTACGTCACCACGAACCACCACCAGAGACTTTCAATTATTTACAACTTCATCGGAGACTTTCAATAATTTAGGGCGTGTACATCTCATTTGATGTTTGACAACATATTTCTTGTATTATGGATTCTTTGCCATAATATTCATCATGACTTTTTTTATATTTCAAAGTAAGAATCTCCCTATTCTCTTCAGGCTGCTGGGATGAGACTTTGATAGGGAAAAAAAGACCCATGATTACCTTTTTTTTTTAAAAAAAAAAATTACATTGATAAGTTAAAGACTTAAAATTTATAAAAAGTCTAAAATTAGACTACATTCCCGGGTCTCAGTGACATTTCGTCACACCGATGATTACCTTTTACCTCACACTATGGAGCCTAGCTAACTTGATAGTTTGTAGGCGATGTATTCTAAAGCCCCTCTTGGTAATGAGTTAGGTATTTTTATATTTCTAACTACGAGTGACTACGTATTGTAGCTAGAGCAAGGCTCGTGGAACTTCGTAACCCTCGCATCCCTCCCTCGAGTTAACATATATACCTTTAGATTCTTAGTACAAGTAAACCATAAGCAAGAAGCTACCTCATATATATGCTATATGGGTAATTACGTATCTCTTTCTGTCTATAGAATCTATTCCTTATTGTATCCTCCCTAAAAGCTATCTTTAAACATCTACCATCATAATTTGTTGTCTTTAAACTTTTTTTTTTTTAGAATTTTGATGAATTTGTAATTTTAATTTGTTTTAAATATTTCTATTGTAGTGATTAGATTTAAAACATAGGAAAAATCCCTGATAAAGATGTTTGAATTACTCAAATTCTAATTTGGGTAACTAAACTTGACAAATTATGTATCAAATTATACATCATAATTAAGGATTTAAACTTTACGTCAAATTAACTCTATATCTTTAAATTATTAAAACAATAAAATTGAAAACATATATAACCCTATTATTTTCTCTATCAATTAATTTCTTAGGAAATACTGTATCATACAAAGCACTTTTTATTCTTTGACTTCTTTCCAAATGTTGATAATGCATAATATTCTTTTATATACAATATTTGATTTTTTTAGGAAAGTATGATCAATTAATTCCTTATAATGGACTGTGCTGTTTGTTTTCCAACTTCTTTTCAAACATTAGTTATGTACAAAAAGTTTTTATGCAATATTCGATTTTATAGGAAAGCTAGTATGAGCATATATAATTGAAAGATGCGAATTTGTGTGCTACACTGTTTCATGAATATAAAGATTTTCCCTTGTTTTTTAAAGATAATCATGGATTGTGTGTGCATACATACAGGATTTTAAATTAAAGTCATAAAATTTTGAATAAAAATATGAATATTGAAAGGAGATAATAGATCTCCACATGAATATGTAGATATACACATGAATATATAGATCTACCATCAGATTCCAATTGATTCTAATATGTTATTTTTTAAAATTACTACTATAAAAAAAAATATTGTGCATAATTAATGTTTGAAAAGAAGTCGGAGAACAAATGTGGTTCGTTTACCTCCTAAACAATTAATTGGTAGAGTGAATAATAGGATTATGTTTTCAATTTTGCTTTTTAATAATTAAGGGTTATAGAGGTAATTTGACCTAAATTATAAATCTCTAATTTCAACATATAACAATATATATAATTTGTTAAGTTCAATAACCCAAATTAGAATTTAGATAATTCAGCCTTCTTTATACATGATTTTCCCCAAAATATATTTCAATCAAATTGTTGTCATTTTTATATTTTACTTATTTAATTATATACTATTAATACTTATTTATTGATTAAAGTAAACTTTTACCAACTTATGATTCAAGTATAGTTTACGATGCAATTATACTTCAATGACATGAGTTTAATTAAACTTGTGAGTTTGGCATCCTTACTCCCTCCCATGATGATACAATTTGATTGTTGATGGAGCATGGCTTGAGTACGTGTTTAAGATTGAATTTTTTTCACAATTGAAGATTGATGACGTGTAAATTAGGAAATATGATGTCTCGGAAAATTAAACCCAGGATATTTAGTTAGAAAAATATAGCGAATTAATAGTTTCAAGTAATGTTTTAAAAATCGGATCGGAACACTAACCGAAAAGGTTAGCGGGTCATGGTTCAAATGGTTGAGCCATCTAGTTAGACAAGTGACATAATAATTAAATAAAAATAATATATATATATATATATATATATATATATATATATATATATATAAAATTATGAGAAAGGATTATTGAAAATGCATTTTATATATATACTCCCTCAAGTCATAAATATAAGATTTAATTGGTTTTTTAGAGAGATTAAAGAGACTAAATAAATTATTTAATCATATTATATGTTTGTATTAATATATTTTATATCAGTTTATAATTCAAATAAATTAGTCTAGGAAAAAATGAGATAAATATTTTAAAGTAACTTATTTAATTAACTTTCTTAATCTCCCAAAAAATTGTTAGTTGTGTCTTATATTTAAGAAAAAATTTAATCCTAATGTCCATAGTGCAATAATAAAATTATTGAAGAATATAGGGATAAGGATAATAAAATATCACTTCAACTTAAAAAGCTAAAATTAATATTGTTACTTATAAGAGTATGGATATATATTAACCACAAGAATATAACAACTGACGACTTATTTTTGTTAAAAAGAACTGATTTGAGATTTTATAGTTTGATTAGTGTTTTCTTATCTTTTTCTGAAGAATATAATACATTAAATTAATACATTTTAAATAATATACTATATAATAAGAAAAAAGTGGTAAGTCTAAAAAAATTAACAAAAAGCGTAAGTAAATATTTTAAAATTTAAAAGATAACATCATTCAAATTTTGAAAGGCTAGAGGCCAGTTCAGGTTGAAAAAAGACATTTATGTAAATTAAGATAAAACTCATTTCATAAACTTATTTAGTATGCCAAAAATCACATTAAAAAAACAATTTTCATCGTAAATTTTATCCAAGATTAAAAAGTTTAAACTGACTTGTTGAATGTCTGTGGCCGTAGTAGGCATTTGAATTGAAAATAGAGAATGAGCCAGAGTAGCATAAAAAATGGCAAGGGTAAGCCATTAGTCCAGTATTCCTTTTGATATTTGTTGCCTCATTTCCTTTCAACTTTTGGTTTTATTTTCTTCACGTTACCTTCTTTTATATTTATGTTTATTTAGATTAGTGGTGGAAACTATTTTTCTAACATGATTTATGATTTTAAGAAATGATTTTTGTTTCGACTTATGTGATAACGATAGATCGAAATTCCAGTCTTTGACATATTAGAGGTCATGGCTTGCAAGTGATTCCGTCTCATCTTCTGATCTTGTGGCTATTTTTAGCCATTTTTGTTGCTATTTAAAGAAAAATCATAGAGGCAAGCCTTGGTTTTCTTTTCACTCGTTCTTTCTCCTTCCCTTCTTCCTCCTCCTTATTTTTCTGTGTAATAGGACCCTTTCTTGTGACTCGTCCGCCTTTGGGAAACTTGCTCCGGTTCCCGGGTTACTGATGGTTTCCAGCCTAAAAGCCAGTTCTTGCTTGCTCAACTGATAAAACGGCTTTCAAGAATGAACCGATTTGTTTAAAGCTCCGGTCACCGGTCCGACTCTGAAATCATTTGTTTAAAGATTGAAAAGACGAGTTAATGTTGCTGATTATAGGTGCACATCTTTGAATTTTTTTTATATAAATAATATAATGAAGATTTTGTTCAACGAGAATGATCATTATCTTTGAAATATATTTTATCAAATATTATTCAAAGGAGCGCACATGTATTGATCTCATTCTTCCCACTAATCCATTACATTCCCACTGAAACGAGTGCAAATATACAATACTACATAATACAAATCCAGCTATAGTGAGAGATATACACTTTGCTATATCATACTAATATTGTAATGCGATTTCACAGGACAATCACCACCGCTTTTCTTATTCATGGTACACCCAAATCAGACCCCACTACACATAATCTCCCATAATTATCTTTGAGAAAACTTATGAAATGAACATTATATTTTTAAGAAAAATGTCCTGTCTCCGGCCTTAAGAAATTAAAACTCAGAAAAATAAAATGAATCATATTTTTTGGCCAAATATCCTGTAGAATGTCTCCAGCCTTATACTCCATTGGGTTTGTGCATGAGCGATGAAAATGTCTTTTTTTTTTTTTTGGAAAATCCTTTTAAGGTCTCGAGGTACCAAAAAAATTCTAAAAAAATCCCAGAGAAAATTCTGGATTAAAAAAAGTTTTAAGGAGTTGTCAAAACTCAAAATCCATAAATGGAGTTGCTAATCCCCTCGACCATTCGGTCTTGTCCGATCTTCTTTTCCATTGTTTCAGCGGGAATGCACATTCCATGCTAAGTATTTACATGCTTGTTATGTGCCCATCTCTCTATTAGAGGGATGAGTATATTTTTTTAAAATTTTTTTATATTGTATTTATTTATATTTAAATTATATGCTGTTTTTTGAATTTTTTTCCCCTAGTATCTCAAATTAATGAGTTTTCATGATACTGGTGTTACAGATAAATATTACTAAATGCAGGACCATAAACTAATTAATTTGAGATACTGGGTAAAAAAAAAATTCAGAAAGCAGCATATAATTTAAATATAAATAAATATAATATAAAAAAAAATTTAAAAAAAATAAAAAAAAATATGTCCATCGCTCTAATAGAGGGATGAACACATAACAAGCATGTAATATGCTTGGCATGGAATGTGCACCCCTTTCAGCGGAGGATTGGATTATAAACCTCTGAACAATGGTACTTTGAAACACCCATGATCAATGGGACCCTCACTCCCATTCTTATCCAACCACCTAAACATCTTCAATTTGCATGTAACGGCTGTTACATTATACCCTAATGGCATTATGCTATTTTTAACATTTTAATTGGTTTTTGGTACTTTTGGTCCTTTCAATTATTTTTTGTGTCGGGTGCTCCTAATGTAATACTTTATTAGCCAATATACACCTTAACCATATAGAAATTAGCCAATATAATGTATTAATATAGGATTTTATGGATTTACAATTCGTGTCTAATTTACAATGCAATTTTACTTTAGTGTTAAGAGTTTATTTAAATCCATGAGTTTGACAACAATATTCCCTACAGTGATAATACAATTTGATTGTTAATGGAGCGTGGCTTAAGTATGTGTTTAGGGTTGAATTATTGCTATTAATGAAGATTGATGACGTGTGGATAAGGAAATAGGATGGCTGGGAAAATTAAACACACTATATTTAGTTAGAAACATATAGCAAATTATTGGTTTGAAGTAATGTTTTAAAGCCCGGATTGAAAGACAAGCCGAAAAGGTTAGTGGGTCATGGTTTAAACGGTTAATTAAATTGTTCAGGCTGTCTAGTTAAATTGGTGACATAATGTAATGAATCCCACATAAGGGAGCCACGCTCTTGGAGTAGTGAGGTTTTATAAATCTATTGGGTTCTCCCTCCTTATATGCTAGGTTTTGGGATTGGGCTCTCCCTTTGGACTTGTACACATCATATTGGTGCTTTCATTGAGAGCCGGTGTTCCAGAAAGGGCTACCCATGAAGGGGTTCTGACAGGCAAGGTTGAGTGTAGCGCCACTGTAGAGGGTTCTGACCAACAAAGTCGAATGAAGTGTCATGGAGTGAAGTTGTTGAGGATGTTGACTCTTGAGGAGGTGACTATGTAATGAGTCCCACATCAGGGGGTCAAGCTTTTAGAGTGAGGTTTGTAAATCTATTGGGTTCTCCCTTTTCGTAGGCTAGCTTTTGGCGATTGAGCATTTGGACTTTTGCTCGTCACACATAATAATTAAATAAAAATAACATATAAAGAATCATTATAAAGGGGTATTGAAAATGTATTACGCGCACACACACACACACACTCCCTTTAGTCATAAATATAAGATCTAGTTGACTTTTTTTGGAGAGATTAAGAAGACTAAATAAATTACTTAATCATATGATATGTTTATATTATTATATTTTAGATCAATTTATAAGTTAGACAAATTATTCTAAGGAAAAATAAGTTAAATATTTGAAAGTAACTTATTTAATTAGCTTCATTTTCCTCTCAAATAAATTACTTAATCATATAAATTACTCAAATAAATTACTTAATCATATGATATGTTTATGTTAATTGTGTCTTATATTCAAATCAGACATAGTATATATTACAAGTGTCAGGTGTCTAAATATATTAAGAAAAAAATTAAACCTAGTGTCCATAATGCAATAATAACATGATTGAAGAATATAGGGATAATGACAATAAAATATCTCTTCAACTTAACTACAAGAATATAATAAGTGACAATTTATTTTTGTAAGAAATAAATAATTTGAGATTTTGAAGTTTAAATAGTGTTTTCTTGTCTTTTTTTTTTGAAGAATATAATAATTAAATTAATGCATTTTAAATAATATACTATATAATAAGAAAAAAGTTGTGAGTCTGAAAAGATAAAAGGAAAAAATCATAAGTAAATATTTTAAAGTTTAGAAGATAACATCATTCAAATTATGAAAGAGACTAAGGACCTGTTTGAGTTATCCGGTTAAAAAAACACGTTCATGTATATTGAGTCAAAATTCCTCTTATAAACTTATTTCATATATTGTAAATTACGTTGAAAAAATCCTTAATACAATTGGCATTAAAAATTTTAAAGAGCCTGGATGAATGAATGTCAGGTAGGTATTTGCATTGAAAATAGAGAATGAGCCAGAGTAGCATTGAAAATAATATTAAAAATGGCAGAGGGGGTAAGTAATTAGCCTAGTATTCCTTTTGATATTTGTTGCCTCATTTCCTTTGGTTTTTTGATTTTATTTCCGTCCCGTTCTCTTCTTCTATTTATGTGTCTGCTTAGATTAACGATAAAATTTTTTTTTATGTGATTTACAGAATACGAGATAAGTATGTAAGTTGAGTTTTATCTCATTTTACATAACGTTAGTGCATCCTAGCTCTAATCTCTGACATATTAGAGATCATGGCTTGAAGGTGATTCCATCTCATCTTCTAATCTTGTGGCTATTTTTTCACTCTTTCTATTGCTATTAAAAGAAAAATCATAGAGCCAGGCTCTGGGTTTTTTTCGCTGCTTCTTTCTCTTTCCCTTCTTCCTCCTCCTCCTTATTTTTCTGTGTAATGGGACCCCATCTTGTGACTCATCTAGCTTTCGAAAACTCGCTCCAGCTCCTGAGTTATTGTTGGTTTTCGAGCTAAAAACCACTTCTTGTTGGCTCAACTGATAAAACGGCTTTCAATCATAAACCAAGCTGTTTTGAGCTCCGGTCACCGGTCCAGCTCTAAAATTATTGGTTTCAAGTTAATGTTGCTGATTATAGGTGCACATCTTTGAATTTTTTATAAATAATATAATGAAGATTTTGAAAGGCATGCACATATATTCTCATTCTTCCCACTAATCCATTACGTTTCCACTGAAACAAGTGCAAATATACAATAATACAAATACAGCTATAGTTTTTTTTTTAATGCGATTTCACAGGACATTCTCCTCCGCTTTTCTTATTCATGGTACACCCAAATCAGACCCCACCACACATAATCTCCCATAATTATTTTTGAGAAAATTTATGAAATCAACATTATATTTTTAAGAAAATGTCCTGTCTCCGGCCTTAAGAAATTAAAACTCAGAAAAATAAAATGAATCATATTTTTTGATCAAATATCCTGTAGAACGCCTCTAGCCTTATATTTTTTGGTTTGTGCATGAGCAATGTAAATGCCTGTTTTTTTTTTTTGGGGGGGGGGGGGGGGGGAATCCCTTTAAAGTTCCAAGGAACCAAAAAAAAAAAGGCCATAAGAAAATTCTGATATAAAAAAAAGTCCCAAAACGTTATCAAAACCTACCGATAAAGTTGTTAATCATCTACTAAAGGAGTTGTAAGTGAGATCTTTTTTATATCAAAATTTTATGAGACTTTTTTTTTATATATTTTTGTCCCTTGAGACCTTAAAAGGATTTTTCTTTTTTTATGACATAAAGAATATAATTGAAATATACAGCATTTACTATATCTTTAATATTATTAAATAATCATAAAATTACTCCATTTGATTTGTCTTAATTTATGGAAGTAAGCACCTTTAAGGATTCTAAACATAAACTCAAACAATCATTTAGTCGATATCAAATATACTATTAGAGTTTGGTTGCGAGCAAGTATAATATAATACATATGCACGGATGACCTTTTAGATGTTGATCATCAAAGTGTAAGCTTGAAGCAAAAGAATATTTGAAAACAAAATACACAAGAGCACTGGAACTTTCTCCAGTTTCGGCTGGTGTGATCCACAATAATCAACTCTTTAACAACTTGTGTTGTTTCTTCTCCTTTTTATTTTCAAAGGGAAACAAATAAAGGACATCATCCAACCTTCCACTTGATTATTTTATTTGTGAACGATGATGATATTAATTATTAATATACAGATCGAGAGGTTAAAGACAAAATATGGATGAATTAATTAATTCCCTTTCATAATAATGTTAGATATTGTTGTGCAAGGAGGAAAGTTGTTGTTGTTTTTTTTTTTTGGAGCATGGTTGCTTAGAGGCCAATAAATGTGGCAATTGGCGATCTTGATGTTCCTTTTTGTTTAACTTTTATTGATCCTCTTTATTTGCATGACTTTTTTCTTTTGAATTTAAAACTGCGATTATATTATATTGTTTTCACTAGCTGGATTTTGATGTATACATAAATCCATATTTTTGTCACTACGAAAAAGCTAAGAAAAACATACATGGGGTCCCAAATGTGTCACTTTTACTCGTAGAGGATGATGTTTGTATGCGTGGGGTGTGGCCTTCCACTTTTTTCCTTTTTAGTTATTGAAAACGAGTCACAAATTCTTATTGTAAACAAATTATCATTATTATTAAAAAATATTGAACCAATACAGTTTACTAATAAACTAGTATCTGCCAATGGCTTAGGTGCCATCATTATGACACCAATTAGCCCCATAAAATCCTTCATTAAAAGCAATATTCACTTGCAAGGAACCTTTACATCACTACTATCAGAACATGATGACAATGGGAACAAGCATCCTTACTTGTCCTTTAATTTGGACAACCAGGAAGTGCTTGTCCCTTTGGGAGAGATTTGGCTATCCAAATTTCTTTCTTTTTTTAATAACAATTTTTTTTAATATCTTAAAACATTGTTTTAGTATTAATCAGTATTTCAAAATAATTTTTTAAGATCATAAAGTATTTTTCAAGACACTCTCAAAATTTTTTTTAAGACTCAAAAAAATATTTGTATTTTGATTAGAACTAAAAAGATATTTTAGAGTATTGAATGGTGCTGAAAATACTTTATAAACTTAAATTTTTTTAGGAATATTTCAAGTTATTGAATGGTACCAAAAAGATATTTTAGGATATTGAAGAAAAAAAATATTAAAAAAAAAGAGATATGGATGGTCAGATCTCTTTCCCAAAGGGACGAGCAAGGAAACTTGTTCCGATAGTAGTGTTAGAAATAACCCTTTTGATTTTGGTATATCAAATCAATAAACAAAACACATACTACCTCCAATCCTTAATATAAGATTCAACTATTTTTTTTAGAGATTAACAAAATTAAATAAATTACTTTAAAGTATTTATATTCATAGTTTTTCTCCAAACTAATTTGTTTGACTTATAAGCTGATATATAATTTGATGATACATAATATACATATAGTTAAAAAAATTTATTTAGCCACCTTAATATTTTTTAAAAAAATTAATTAAGTCTTATATTAAAGGTAGTGAGTATACATTATTGAACACACTCATCTTTAGTATATAATAATTTTTTTAGATTCTGCAGCAAACCATTTATTAAACCATGAACAAATTAAACTCACTTTAGAGAACTCTATATATATTTTACAATATAGAATAAAAAAAAATCATATGCAAATATTTTTGTGTAGGATTAAGAATACCCGGACAACTAGCTCACAAGCCAGAATATATAGTGAATACGATCTCTAGTTTGAACTTTAAGATTTAAAGAAGATTTGAAACAAGAAAAAGAGAAAAGCAACTTCCTCCAATTACCACTTTTTGGCCGGTGGCAATCGTTTCCACCGAACTTGCCTTGATTCTTCTTTTTATATGTAGAAACAAATTAAAGGCCATTCAAGCTATATGAATATATAGTTGTTCATATACTAGTTCTTTTTTTTTCTTTTGTTATATTATGATTTTATTTATATATATTTTCTTTACTTCTTGAGAATTTAAATTTGAATATTTATGTTTTAAAGTTTCCATGATGCTATTATTCATCATCCCATGCTTTCGTAAGGGGAAAAACATAATTTTAATATGTATATTGTTATGAATATACTTATTATGTGGATGTCCATTGACTCCCGGTCTCTAAATACTACAAGATGACATGAGACCCACGCATAGTACCATGCATAGTGATTTAATATTTGGTGGGACCCGCACACAATTATACACACACCCACGGGAAGGAAATCCGTGAGTGTACAGTTTATGTTTTAGGGGAAAACTACACCAAATGACCCTGAGGTGTAAATTACACTAAAGACCCATTTTCCTTCTATAAATAGAAGTCTTCTATAACTATTCATTAAATAGTGAAATGAGAATTTCTCTCTCTACTTTCTCTCTCTATAATCTCTTCTCTTATTCTCACCAGTTTTATAACACGTTATCAGCACGATTGCTTGCTGATATCTTCTTCTTCCTTCTCATCTGCAAATCGCTTCTTCATATTTTATACTCTCTCCAAGATGTTCATCATCTTTTTCCAGTAATCTTTTCCCAGATCCTCTTCCTCAATTTTTCCTTCATGATTTAAATATTATATCTCGTCTCTTCCATCCTCAAATCCATTTCCCTCATCACTGTCGGTCTCTTCCTCTTCTATTTCTCCATCGCTCTTCACCCACATCGTGTATCATCCTCCGTTACCCTGCTCCACACCGCCGTCGCTCTTCGCTCATCTCTGGTTCCCAAAGTCTATTATTGCCTTCATCGGCGTCGTTCAGTTTTTCCTTCCAACTCTCTTGTTTCTCGATGTGGATGGAAGTTGTTAGCTGTGGGATCCATGTGTTTTTCTTCTCTTCTTCACAAAAGTCATCATGCTGGGCTGTGTGTTTTTCATGTTGGACCCATATGTTTTTCCTTGAAACTTCTTAAAATTGAAAGCTGAGGGCCCAATTATTTTGTAGTGTATCAATTGTTTATAGTCAAAAGCTTCTTTCTTCTTTCTTTTCTCTGCCTGTGGTTCTTTGATAATAATTTAAATTGGGCCCTACCATTTGAATCCAATTGACACATTTTCATGGAGCATGGATGCTTCTGCCGACAATTCATATCTAAAAAAAAAAATCACTATTCTGTCGGCAAGAATAGTTTAAAAAAAAAATTAAAAGGAGGCAAGAAGTAAAGCTATTGACAAATCCAAGGTGAGTAAATTTTTCAACTTTATTTTTATTATTATTGTTATTAATTTGACTCTAGATTGGAAGTCTAGATTTAATTTTTCTTTTAATTGTTGTTATTTGAGATTTTATTATTGTTACTAACTTAACTAACATTTACTTTTATGCCACTAACATTTAATTTTATTGCTACTAATATTTATTTATCTTTTATGGCGGCAATACTATATATTAGTGGGTTTCATTTGTTTAATTTAATTCTTTAATGCTTTATTTATTTTTCATGGAGACACACTAGTATTTATTAGTGGGATCCATTTATTTATTTTATTTTATATTTATTTATTTTTCATGGTGGCACACATTAATATATTAGTGGGCTTCATTTATTTAATTTACTTTTAATTCTTTACTGTTTTATTTATTTTTCATGGCAGCAACACTATATATTAGTGGGCTCCATTTTATTTACTGCTTTCTATATATTATATATATATATTTGCATTTGCATATGCATCCTCTTTCTTACCTTTGGATGAGATAGGTCTCGCTGTGAGTTTACTACCATTCCTATTTCATCTTATTTTTATTTATTTAACACGTTTATTTCCAGTCATTTATTTTATTTATTTACTGCATTATATCCCCCTTCCCTTTTATTTTTATTTATTTATTTACAATTTATATATTCCCCTACCCTTTTTATTATTTATGGCAATGACATTAATATATACAAGTATATTAGTGGGTTCCATCTGTTTTATTATTTACTGCTTTTATTTTATATATTTATCTTGATGATAAATTGTTAAAGGTCATATAAGATCAATATGCCATTGAGATATGAGAATGCATAAATTGGCCTAAGAACATGAGGAGGCATAAATTAGCCTGATGCCAAGAGGCAAGTTGGCTTGAAGCCAAGAGACAAATTATGAAACAAGGCTTGATTCATAAATTTTGTATGCCATTAGTTGTATAAAGGCCTCAAAATTGTATATTTGACATTTAATACTCCCTTAAATTATGAGACAAGGGATTGTATGATCATGGTTGATTGTAAATAAATATATCTAATTTGCTATTGCAGTAGCAAAATTGTGATTAAGTCAAGAAATATTGTGGATTAATTTCTTGCCATGATCAAACAAATCTGTGAATTATGGATCATGAATTTTATTCAACTTCATCCCCAGAAGTGAATGAAGCAATAAATATATTGTGATTATGGTTATTTTACTATTATTTTGTGTTTAGATAATTATAACAATTTTTGTGAATACAAGAGAAAGAATATTTATAAATAAAACAATTAAACAAAAGGCAATATTATTTTAACAAAGTTTAATAGCGAGTGGCTCAACTCCATTACAAACCTTAATCATCTCATTTTGAAGATATTTAATGTCTTCTTCTTTTGCTTCTCTTGAGATGGGATCCAGATGAGGCAAAGCTCTTCGTAATATCGAGATTTGTATCATAAGTTTCTTAAGCTTTTTGTGTGGCCACTCAGTTAACCCTCCTTTTTGATAGATCTTTTGTATGGTGTGAGTAGACATATTTAATTGTTTACTCGCATCATCTAGGGTTAAGTGAAAATAATCACTTAAATCATGGTGCGTTGTTTTCTTTATTCTTTCACGTTGCTCCATTGTTAATCTATATAATTCACCCTGATTAAGGGATGATATATCATATGGAATATTAACCGCGGGCTGTTTTCCTTTATCTAATGGATTTTCAATGTTGGTTTGAAATGAACTCCGTGGTAGTTCATTTGGGTTTTTAGCCCATTCCGAACCAACACAAAGGACCTCATGATAGTCCAATACAGGATCACGCATCAAGTTATATCCTTATGCTTGTAAATCTATACAATACTGTGTCAGAAAATGTTTGATTTCTCCAAAATTTTTATTACTAAAATCAAACATTGGAAGCCTGTCAATATTGTAAGATTTATCCTGTACATTTTCAAATAAAACAGCATGGGAAATCATACCTATCTTCCTTCCGTGAACTTCAAGTTTATGATATTGAAGTCCATTGGTATGTATAATTTCCTGTAAAACATGACAGCAACTATATTCCAATAAGCTAGTAGTTGCTAATTAGCTTGTAGTTGTTGGCTGGATGATTGTTGTTGGCTGGCTGGTTGTTGATGGCTGGCTGGTGGTTGTTTGCTGGCTTGTGAGTGCTGGCTCATTTATTGTTGTGACTATTGGTTGAACTTGACTGGTAGACTCCATCAGTTCGGCCATAGTTCTACACCTTTTAACAGGCCTTCTTGATGAACCTGCTTCAGTTGTACCTTCAATCCTTATAGATTGAGGAAGAACACTTGTTCTTGGGGGAGAAGTAGGTACATTTGAAGCAGAAAGAGGAATAGTAGAAGGAGGAATAAATATCTCAAAAGGATTAGGAGATAACAAAGAAGTAAATGACATGTTGGGCTGATCATCATACAACAAAACATCAAGTAGTGCTGTTTCAGATGTATCAGAAACTGGGATAAAATTACTAGGTCCAGCTATGACAATAGAATTTAGAGAAATATGTGAGTATCTGGTAATTGATATTATCAGATGCTTGTGTGTTTGTGAGGCATGTTCGTTTGCCTTCTTCTATTTATAGCCGAATTAAATCCTATTGAATCTCTGCAGATTTGCGCAGTCCTGTTAAATCTCTGCAGATCTGCTCCCTATAAAGCACGAGCTTAGAACCTTTTTGACTTTAAATGCATACGACAATTCGAGTTGTTGCATCTGTGATTCCACAGTGATGCATCTATGATTACACAGTATTGCGTTCGTGAATCTGCAGTGATCCATTTGATGATTTTGTATTTAATATATATTTGTTTGTCGATTCTGGAAAATGAAAATTTTGTTACCAGAAGTAACAAAATTATGCATTGATAATGCATTAAGAAATATGTGAAATTTTAATGAAATAGATATCATATATGCTATTATTATGAAATATTGTATGGAAATTCCATGAATTAATTTTTAAGGTCTTACACTTGAGGGGGAGAATGATATATATCAAGTGTGAATATTTATGTGATAATTCTTTGTGAATGTTTCTGTGTTGATTCCCCCAAAATGAATATTAGATTTGATGATAAATCATATGGATGATAAATCATATGGAAAGTTGGCATGACTTGTTTGATCATCCGAATCATATATTATGTGCTGCTTGTTCTCAAATAGAAATAATTATTGGAAATGGATCTCTGGAAATATATCAAATTGAAAGATTAGATGTGAGATTATAAGTCTGCAAAGTTTGCAGTGATGTTTGCAACTAGAAATTTGCAATATATTATGCCAGAAATCATATATGAGTAGATCAATGATTGTGAGAACATTGTTTATATATATTTGTAGCAATTATATAAGCCAACAAAATTCTCCCTGTAAAATTGGCTTTTGGTCAGGAGCCAGATAAATTCCATTTTAACAGTTTTGAATGTGCAATGATCCACTATAATGCACACAGATGGATATACACTACATGATTAGATGAGGGGGAGAAAAAATAAGCAGATTGGGTAAAGAGATAAAGTAGAATGAATTATCATTAGCTCATTTTGATCCTCGTACAAAGAAATGTGCACTGAAAAGATAATTCAATTTTAGAAACATTTATTGACCTAAAGAAAGTGACAAAGTCACAAGTCCCAACTGCAAATGCTCCTATATGAATTGTTATAAAGCACGCCTGAAGCGTTGCAGGTCCATCGGTTTTAAAGATAAAAATCCTCGAAAGAGAAAAGGAGCTATAAAAATATAGATGATCAAGTTGAGGATAATTAAGAAAAGCTCCAGAAGAGCAATCTCATGTAGAGTTATTATCTCCAGTAGAGATATTATAAGAAGAGAGTATTGTGGTCCAAAAAGAGACCCAGGTACCTAATATATGTGAATATAATGAGATCTCAATAAATTATGAATGAAATCCGATGGGACCGAAAAATAAAGTCAACGTTGACGACATTTATGTTGATATGATAGTATATATTGTAATGAATGATAATGAGGATCATGAGCCACAATATTTTAATGTGTGCCAAAAGCATATGTCCTTGAAGGACGTAAGGCGCCAGAAACACATATGTCCCAGAAGGACTCAAGATGCTGGGAGCATCAAATTCTCGAGAATAATCAATTAAATAAATTCATATAGTGCATATAACATCATTATCTGAATAAGCATTTATTAAAGTTCTATATGCACATGTATATTTATGAAAAGATTATTATGATTTTACTTGAAAGATTTAGATCTTGCAGGTATACAATGAACAATCAGATTGGACGTTTCATTATTCCACAACGAATAACAGAATACTTGATGATAGAAAGGATGATATGCTCAGAATGATATTGAAGCAATGTGGTCATCAGGGGGAGCAAGTCTGATGTAATCAAGAGGGGGAGATGATACACGCTGTACTCTTTTTCCCTTATTTAGGTTTTGTTCCACTGGGTTTTCCTAGAAAGGTTTTTAATGAGGCAGCACTGGATAGTGTATCAATGAATGATGTACTCTTTTCTTTGGCTAGATTTTTATCCCATTGGGTTTTTCCTAGTTAAAGTTTTTAACGAGGCACATTCATAAATGGACATCCAAGGGGGAGTGTTATGAATATACTTATTATGTGGATGTCCATTGACTCTCGGTCTCCAAATACTACAAGATGACATGAGACCCACGCATAGTACCATGCATAGTGATTTACTATTTGGTGGGATCTGCACACAATTATACACACACCCACGGGAAGGAAATCCGTGAGTGTACAGTTTATGTTTTAGAGGAAAACTACACCAAATGACCCTGAGGTGTAAATTACACTAAATACTCATTTTCCTTCTATAAATAGAGGTCTTCTGTAACTATTCATTAAATAGTGAAATGAGAATTTCTCTTTCTACTTTCTCTTTCTATAATCTCTTCTCTTATTCTCACCAATTTTATAACATATATATAATATTAAGGAAAAAGGATCAACAAAAGCGTTTCAGTAAATGAAATTTAAATTAATGATTAGGTGAGATCAAGTAATTAAATTATTATATAGTTTTGTTGGAGCAATCGTGGAATTAAAGGAAGAGCAAGTGAACGGGGGAAAAAAGGACAAAGGAGGTTGGTTTTTTAATGTATTATAATGACGCATACATCCTTTTGCTTTATTTTATTTGGTTCTTTTTTGGCAGGAAAAAGCTTTTAATTTGGATGAATGCACTTTATGATTGCCCTTTCTCATGCTTGTTGGCTTCACAGGAATCATATTCTACACTTTACACGATTGCCTAATTTTTCTTTGCAATTCTGTGCCACCTTTTGGCTCCCCTTTATTATATGTGGTAGCATTTAGAGCGGGGAAATCAGATCGAGCAAATCAGATCGGCCCGTTTAGGCCCTGACCCTTCAAGGACTGAGCCTAAAAATTTGAAGAGATAAATGAGATTGGCCATGGAGGGCTAGCCCTGAAGGGCCACGAGCTAGCCCATTAGGCTCTGCATAATTATTTTTTAATTGAAGTTGAAGTTAGGCTTGGGCGCTTCAAATACATTGATGATGGTGATGAAGAAGATGTGTAGTCATCTGCTGTTAGTGGTACGGTTCTTATATTTTATGTGTATTATTTGTGGATAGTAGTGGACTGTGGACAATAGTTTACTTTTGATTACGAACTGATGAATGTATTCATTTGTTGAATAATTTGTGTTGTTTGGATATTAATGTTGATAATATTTATCTGATAAATTAGAACTTTAGTTGTTGTATTTTACTAATCATATTTCTTTAAAAAAAGGGTTAAGGTGCAAAAATACACATAACTTTTTCTCCCAGGAGCACCCAGCACCATAACCTTTTTTTTTGTGTGCAAAAGTACCCATGACGTTACGTTTTGGGTGTAAAAATACCACGGGTCGTTAGTTGACCGACGTTAACCGTTAACTTAGACAAAAATGAACAGTAACTCGGGTGAAATTGTCATTTTGCCCCTAATTTAATATATATATATATATATATATATATATATATATATATATTTTAAAACACTAAAATAAACCCTCCTCCACCGGTGGGCCCCACTACTGGCCACACCACGGTCGGCGGCCGCCCTCCCCACCGCCGGACGTTGGCGGTGGCAACTTTTTTTTGTTTTTTTTTTAAAACTAAGGTTTTTTCTACAAAAAAAACTAAGGTTTTTTCTACAAAAAACTAAGGGGAGGCCGGTAGGCCCCACCACCGACGACGGACGCCCTCCCCACTGCCGGCCGCCACCTCTAGCAACTTTTTTTTTTTAAAAAAAACTAAGGTTTTTTCTACAAAAAACTAAGGGGAGGCCAGTGGGTCCCACCACCGGCTGCGGAAGGTTTTTTTTTGGTAGAAAAAACCTTAGTTTTTTTTTAAAAAAAAAAAGTCGCCGCCACCGGTCACCGGAGGTGGCCGGAAGCGGGGAGGGCGTCCTCCGCGGGTGGTGGGGCCCACCGGTCTCCCCTTAATTTTTTGTAGAAAAAACCTTAGTTTTTTTTTGTAGGAAAAACCTTAATTTTAAATTTAGAAAAAAAAAGTTGATGCCGGAGGTAGCCGCTAGCGGCGGCCGGCGGTAGGAAGGGCGGCCGCTGGAGATGGTGTGGCCGGTGGTGGGGCCCACCGGTGGAGGAGGGTTTATTTTAGTGTTGTTTTTTTAAAAAAATTAAACTAGGGGCAAAATGGTAATTTCACCCGAGTTACTGTTCATTTCTGTCCAAGTTAACGGTCAATGTTGGTTAACTAACGGCCCGTGGTATTTTTGCACCCAAAACGTAACGTTATTGGTACTTTTGCACCCAAAAAAAGGTTATGGTGCTGGGCGCTTATGGGGTGAAAAGGTTAGGTGTATTTTTGCACTTTAACCCTAAAAAGAAACTAATGAAAAATAGTTAAAATTTATAATAGTAATTTCCGGGTCCTGGAGGGCAGGCGTTGTTAGGCCCTAGCCCTTCAAGGGCTGGCCCGACCCCTTGATTCTTAGCTCTAGTTGCATCCACATATATGAATGAGTTTCGAATTAAATTATTTGTAGGAATTTAAAAAATATTCGAAGAATTAAATAGAAAACACTCATAGCATACTGCCATATGGGATCAATTACTCGTATATCATTAAAATCATTTTTAATTTTAAATTCTTGTCACGGCAATAATATGGTTAAAAAAAGTAAGTTTAATTTTTTTATATGGCAATTTAACTAAGTCAAATTCAAGTATTTTCAAGTCCAATCATATATAGCATCGTCAAAGGACTTGATTCAAGATTTTGTGGTTGAGTGGTCAAAACTGTTTTTTCTTTTTTCTTTTTTACGTTGATAATGAAATTTCGTTTTTTTTTTTTGTTAAATGCTCACATAGAATAATGGGACATGGCCCATGGCTATTTGCGCTTACAAAAAAGGAAAGACGAGAGTCCAAATTCTGGCCCAAAAAAAAACATCATAGACCAATTTGAAAGTTGATAGGCCCAAATTCAAAAGATGTAGAACATGAAACCCATTTCGTATTGGGCTCTCATACATGCTTGTGGGATAGCAGGGCCTCCTCATATCAAATGGTTCACGACATGAAACTGACATTGTATGTGGGCCCAACTATTGGGTCCTCATAAACTTAAATTTGAATTCTTATAGAATGAGATGTTTATACTGTGTGTTTGCTACTGTTTCAAACATACTTGTTTTCAAAAAGGATACATGTGTATAATGGGTTTGGATTCTCTCAGAATTTTTTTTATCTTTTTTTTTTAGATTTAAAAAAATAGATGGTTTAAATTTAAAATTATATAAAAAATATTATTTTAAACATGAATAAATAAACTTAAACTATTAAATCATAATCTACTCAATTTATAAAGGTAATACAAATAAAATTAATAAAAAATTAATTTATAAAACACTATTATCATAGTTTTAAAAAATATTATATCTGAACTATCTATTATTTCATCTAAGGGTGAAGATCAGATACTGAGAAAAAAATGAAAAAAGAGATTCTAAAGATATCTGCTCCACAACTAATTGATGGAAAGAATGAATAAGCTTAGAACAAATTAGTTCCTCACATCATGATGAATGAATTGAAATTGAAATTTTGAAAAAATGCTCATATTTATTATTTGGAAAATTTTTATATTTGAAAATTAAGCTGGAATATTTATAAATTTTTTGTCACAGTTGACGATCTCATTATAAATATTCGATTTTGTAGGATTTATTAGTATTAAATGAAATTTCGAGGATTTATTTTTTTTTTCCCGTTATTTATTTATTTATTTTTTGTGAAATGAGTGATTATAATTTAACTGAAATTATAATAGTAAAAAAGAGAGAAAGACAGCCGCAAGTCTACAAGATGGAAGCGCGGCCACACTTGCGAGACTTGTCCAAACCACAGAAAAACCCTAAGCCCTCGTTGTGAGTAGGGGTTTTCAGCTAATCTTTGAAATCTTTCTCCTTCACGGCAAGTATCTCCATTCCTTCCATCCATGTTTCAACCATTCCCTGTTTCCAATTCTTCCGAGAATCGTTTGTTTTGAAGATCGAGACCCATGTGAGATCCAGCTCCACCGCTTCTGGTACACAGAAATTTCGGGAAAAAGCCAAAACGAATCCTGCGATTATGGAAGCACGAGTTGGTATGGTTGTTGAAGGCGGACAAAGAGCTTTGAATACTGCCCACGGAAGCGTTGCCGATGAGGGTAGTAGAAAATTTTTACCTCAGAGCAGCCGTACAAAACAGACGCTAAATCAGCAACCCCAGATGGGAATGGTGCAGCAACTTCTGTCAGGTGGTGTCGCCGGTGCTTTTAGCAAGACTTGTACTGCGCCGCTTGCTCGCCTTACTATTCTCTTTCAGGTTTTATTTTGATTTTGGTTGTACATGTTATTTGAGCCTTCATATTCTTAGAGCTGGTGATACAGTGATCGATTAAGATTTCTTGTTAGTTGTTTCAATGATTTGCAGCTTTTGGATAATATTTTTTGGGGGTCCAAATTGGTTATATTATGCAGGATTTCCACTTCAATTGTGAGATGCATCGTTCTTTTGGACTAAAGTTTCCATCTTGCGTTCTGCGTCAAGGTTGAAGGCGCACTTCGAACTCATTTTGTCTTTTTAGGATATAACTATCAGAAACTGAAACTTGTACTGTTGCCTTTATCGCTCCTTCAAATGAATATGAAACCAGAGTCAACTATGAGTGAGGCTGCTGGATTCCTGTAAACTTTTCAAGTGCCCAACTGCCCATGCTTTGAGCCAAAGATCTAATATTTTTTTTGTATTATTGAAAAGTCTAATTAGCTGCGCTATTTATTTGTCATAAACAATACTGCAAGTGATTGTGTCGATTGGATGGTTGAGTTGTTTTATTTCTTTCTGTTGATGACATTTAATTCTCAAATGTAACTTGAGTGAATTTAACTTTGAATATGCGTCCATCTTTCCTTCTGTTAATTCGAAGGAATATCCTTGAGGAGTTTTCTGACTTTCCACATGTCTTATTCAGGTGCAAGGTATGCATTCGGAAGTGGCTGCATTGAGCAAGCCTAGCATATGGAAGGAGGCTTCACGCATTGTCAGTGAAGAAGGATTTAGAGCCTTTTGGAAAGGCAATATGGTGACAATTGCTCACCGTCTTCCTTATTCTGCAGTCAGCTTCTATGCTTATGAACGCTACAAGAATGTAACATCTGATGTTCTTTACATGATCTGTATGTGGCCCTATTAGTCATCACTGATATTTATTTAGCTTGTATAAATTTTAACTTATTTTTGTCATATTGTAGGTAATATATTCACTTCTGGGGGAAAATCGTAGAGGCTATTTGAGTTCAGAACCTTTTGTGCACTTTTTAGGGGGTGGCTTAGCAGGCATAACTGCTGCCTCTGCCACTTATCCTTTGGATCTCGTGAGAACAAGACTCGCAGCTCAGGTAATTATAAATTATTGTATCAGGTAAGAATTTTTGTAGATTCTTTTCAAGTCTCTGATTGCATGAGGCAATTACTTTACTATGTTCTGTATGATTTGTATAGTTGATTGAATTTGCTCCCCTGCATCTTGATTCTTCTGTTGTGATTTTTTTTTAATATTTTTTATTTGGTTTTATGCAGAGAAGTACCATGTACTACAGGGGCATCTCGCATGCTTTTAGTACCATTTGTAGAGAGGAAGGTTTTCTTGGCCTTTATAAGGGACTTGGAGCAACATTGATGGTGTGCGCTTATGTGGCTTTTTTCAATCATTTGCTTTAATCTTGCCTCTTTTTATTCCAATCGTTGTAACTATTGATGTGATGCAGGGTGTTGGGCCTAGCATAGCCATAAGTTTTTCTGTTTACGAGACTTTACGCTCCTTTTGGAAGTCCCAAAGGTGAATAATTGAATATATATACTCTCTTAAAATTTAGTATTCCTCTGGTCTTTAATGTAAATCCTAATTAACTAATTTGATTAGATTAAAAATGTTAGTTAATATGACATGATTTTTCTAAAACACCAATAATCTTTTTTAATTCCCTCCCTCCCCTCCTCCCCTATTTGATTATTGTAGAGGGAATGCTAGGATGGCTAATTTAGGATAAAATTGATAATATGTGAAACAAGTCTTACATTTGGAACCAATATAAACTCCCCAATTAGGCCTTATATTAAGGATTGGAGTAGTATTTATGCCAAATGTTACTGTCTAATAATGATGACGAAAATGTGGCTTATGTAGTTATGTGTTTCTAAATAATAATTGTCATTTTCTTCTAAATTTAGGCCCAATGATTCAACCGTCATGGTCAGTCTTGCTTGCGGCAGCCTTTCTGGCATTGCATCATCGACAGGTTGGTGTTTGCTGAATGTCACATTTTTATTCCTTACACACGTGAAATTTATGCTTCAACTTGTATTAGCATTTGATTCTTATTTCAATTCTCATGTATGTGATTTTCCAATCGCCATTGTGCATCCAGCTTTGGTTGCCTTTCTACTTTTACTCTTCTCGATATTGAGCATGAGGTCCTCATGCTTGGGGATAAAATGTTCTATATCTTGATTCTAATTTCATTTTCTGGTTCATTGAAATGTGCAGCAACTTTTCCTTTAGATCTGGTCAGGCGCAGGAAGCAATTAGAGGGGGCTGCTGGTCGAGCCCGTGTCTATAACACTGGCTTGTTTGGGACATTTGGGTACATATTTAGGACTGAAGGCCTACGGGGGTTGTACAGAGGCATTCTGCCTGAGTACTACAAGGTTGTTCCGAGTGTTGGCATCGTCTTTATGACGTATGAGACAATGAAGATGCTTTTGTCATCGGGCATTCCACAACCCTAGCGTGATCTTCCATAGCTTCTCGTGCTCTTCCTATCCATTTAAAAGCCTTGGACAGAGGCTTAGAGGTAAAGTTGATAAGAAGAAAATTAAGTAGTTGGGACCTATTTGGCAATTTTGGGTGTATAGATAGGTGTTTATGAGCAACAACAATTGTACTCAATTCGAATTTTAGGTTGAAACCTTTTTCTTAGTAGTAGCAGTAGTGGATGATGATATCACCAAAGCAATTTTGTTGGAGAGCCATTTTGTCAGGTGCTTTTGCAGCTATCAAGTGTTATTAAGCATTCAACTTGTTATATATTTTAGTGGGACCAAATGGGTTTGTATAGTGAAAAGTAGAACTTTTCTTACGAGGATATGGTATTTACAATACATTGGCTGATGTATCGTGGTGGATCAGCAGGTTCTTTAGATAGTAATCAACTTTTTATGGCAAAGGGAAAAACCCTTTGCCCTTTGAGTCTTGAAAGGGAAACAACTTGATTGAAAAAAAAAGAACTTTTCATGGCAGTCTCAACTCTCAAGCTTGCAAACACTTCACAGTTAACTTCGTCCAACCAAACATGAAGATTTGTGTAGTATGAACGCATACACAAGCACAGATAGAGGATCCCTGACCTACTTTCTCTCTCTCTCACACACACAAGGGCATATATTCGTACCTAGGTTACAAAGTGGAAGCAATAAACTAATGGAGGCTCGCTGAATTTGTTTTCTTTCCTAATTTGATTCCCTAGGGAGAGGCTTAGACTTCTATGATTTTTATTTTGAGTTGCAGAGGCGGCGCTAACGATCTTCCCTCTGGCCTTATAAGGGAGCATTCATACAATTGGACAGAGTCCCATGATTTTAAAGGGCATTAAAGAGCCTATTACCTTTATCTTACACCTATTTCTAGACCAAATCTAATCTAAACATTATAAAAATCTAAGACAAAATCATACTACTCACAAACGTAGGGCAGTGCAGTTTTTATTTTTTTATTTTTACAAAGAACAGTGAAATTTGTTATAGAGGTTTATAGTAATAAAATGTTTCAATTTTAAAACTAAGCAACATTGGTTAAAGAAAACTAAAAGCAGAATCATATTTGTAGTGACGGAGTTACTTTATGGGCATCTAAAGTAAATTCTCTTGCCGTCATTAAAAAAAAAGGTCATTAAAGAAAAAGGGAAAATTCCGCTCTAGGCCCAAGTAATTAAATTATTGTTAAAAAATGCCTAAAGAAAATTCATATGTCAAAAAAGGTCCTAGGGCCTATTTTGATAGTATTTCAGGAAAGAAAACGTTAACAACTATGTTAATACAACATTAATAATTAAATCATTATATATTAACAACTATATCTTAACAACTAAATCGGCACTCATTAACAATTATATTAGTATACGTTAACAACTATGTTTTCTGAAATAATATCAAAAAAGCCTTGATATCTGACTTTTCTTTAAGTCTTTTTGACAATATTTTGGTAATTTGGGTCCTAAGGGGAATTTTCCCTAAAAATAATCACTCAAGCCAAAAATGATTTTAATAAAGAAACCACCATTTAGTTTATACCATTCTGCCCTTGGATATGGCACACGTAAGAAGGATCAATACGTTTGATTATGTTTTTGTTTGTTTGTCGAGCATTAGAGCAAAGCCACTAAAGAATCAACAGATTCTCAAATGTACATAAAATGAAACGTCCTTGAATAATTAACATTTAAAAATAGAGTTACTTAAATATCCTTAATTTCTAGTTAGTTTAATACAGTCTTAAAAATTGCAAGGTTGTAAATTAGAACCCGTTTCAGTATATCTCTCATTTAAGATTATGTGTACAATTTAGAAAAAAAGTTTAGCATATGAAGTATTCAATAAAATTTAATGTTACTTTTCTAAAATACCCTTTGTTTGAAAATAATTGTTAGTACTAAATAGAAAAATTATACGAAAACAATTTATACTCATCAAAATTACCAAATGACTATTTTTTTAATAAAAAAGCCAAGACTTTAAAATAACAGATATGTTGAAACCAGGATAATATTCTATAACACATTGTAAATTTGTGAAGATAAACATCATATTCATAGCAAATAATTGTATAAGTTAATTTTCAATTTCTTGTCTTGGAAAGTAAGTTGTAATTTTTATTTGGTGAATCATATTTGGGTCTCTTATAATAATTATTGACACTTTGATCTCTGAAAAGTTGAAACAAGTATTGTTTTGAAATTAACGCTTATATATAACTAGATTTTACACCTATGTGATGCACAATGCCATTTGAGAAAAAAATTTAAATGAGTTTAATTTTAAACAAATATATAAGTGAAGTAGGAGATTTTACATTCCTTATGATGGACAGGACTTTAAAAATTGATTGAATTGAATATTGAATATATATTAAATTGATAATTTTATAAATATTATATATTAAATTCCCTTATTGGGGACTCAAAATAAACTCATAGAATTCGCAAATAATTGTTAAAAAAGGCCGATGTCATTTAAGTTATTTTATGAAAAAAATTATAATCACAGGTTCTTTTTTATACCTAGGGATTTATTGGTTCATCAGTGACATTGATCTGCTCCTTTTCTTTTAATCAATATACAAATTGTCAATAATATATAATTAGGGGTTTTTAAATTCTATTTTCCCATAAATTAAAGAAAAAAGAAGCCTTTACATCCCAAAACCCATCAAATCAAAGAATATTTACATATGCTTGATGGCTGACTATAAATACATAAGCTGCTCACAAAGATTGCACTCATCAAATAATGCGTGATTAGTTCTTGCTTAGGAATTAATGCTTCATCATTATTATTAAGGGTGATGAGGATGTGGTAATCTGCATCCTGAGGTTTAGAACCATTCTTCCTCTTGTTTCTTTCTAGACCTCCGGCTGCAGATTACCTCTTCCTTATGTATCACTTTCATTATTTTTCTTCTTCATTAACCCTTTCTTTCTCTGATATATAGAATCTGGTTTTGAAGTATTTAATTTGTTGTTTATGAAACTATCCGATAGTGCAGCGGTTAAAAAGAGAGAATTCTCAGTTTCATGCTACACAAGCTAAGTACGTACATAATATTCATATATGTCAGCTTCAGATGCCATTAATGCCTTCCCAGCAATTTTCTCTCCTCTTTAACTGCTTTACAGATCCACACACACACACATATATAGCTGACACTGGATGATCATTTTGATTCACTGAATCACTACTGTTTCTACCTCTCAAGAGAGCTTCAAATACTTGAACAAGTTTTATTGATCACGCTACCTTCTCATTTATATATTTATTCTCATTTAAATTTATCTCATGTCTGTGAGGTTTTGTTTCTTCCTCACTCTTCACTCGTATATATTTGCCATCCCAATTAACTTCCACCACTATATATCTTTCTGATCACTAAATATCAAAACTATATCAACACCATCTAACAGAAGAATTCAAATCTTCTGCATAATAACCGTGCCGTGCCATATGTGCTTCAGGATCCATAGTCCTTTTTTACCATGGAATTCCATACAAATGATCTTCATGCCTCATCAAGCTTTTGCTTCAAAGGTCATGTAACTTCAGTATATCTCCTTTTCCTACACACTCACACCCACAAATATATATGATAAGCTTGTTGAAAATGGAGTCATAACTTCAATAAGTAGTGAACTGTAATCCTGTAATTAGAACAGAAAAGTGATGACGTTTCTGTTTACAACAAGTAGGTGGAGGTGTTATGTTGTTTTTTTTCCGATTACTGAATGTTTAGGAATTGGGTCCCAGGGACTCACAAGGGACATGACAAGAGATTTGCTTTTCCCACTCTTTCAAAGAATTGAATAAAATCCATTCCTTTGTCTTTAATTAGAAAATATATAATACGAAATCTTTAGTTACTATGAAAATAAATGGGTTCCTAGAAGTAAACTACATATATTTTAGGGTTAAGGTATACAAATAGTTATGAACTTTTATTTAAAATGTATCTAACATTATAAGCTTTTCGGAAACCCAAAAGCACCCATGAATTTTCAAAATCAGACCAAAAATACCATCATCATTTGATCACCCTAAGTGCCGTTACTTTTGGAGAAAAGCTATTGAGTATTTTTGCACATTGATCCTATATTTTAGGAGGTGAAGAAAGGAATCTGCATAATGTTCCAAGGTCTTCATTTTTTTAATCCATCAATGAACCTTTTTGGAGCTAAAAATGGATTCTGTACATATTTTATAACATTATCGAGAATCCTTTGTGGTTTCTTTTGAAAGTGACCATTGGGGCAGCAGAACAATCAAAATATAGCCGATTGGGAAACCAGCTCCTTGAACACCGACTATATATATAAAATTTGATATATGTTGTCTGATTCGACACACACACACACATATATAGCTGACACTGGATGATCATTTAAATTCACCGAATCACTGCTGTTTCTACCTCTCAAGATAGCTTCAAATACTTGAACAAGTTTTATTGATCACGCTACCTTCTCATTTATATATTTATTCTCTCATTTAATTTTATCTTATGTCTGTGAGGTTTTGTTTCTTCCTCACTCTTCACTCGTATATATTTGCTATCCCAATTAACTTCCACCACTGTATATCTTTCTTATCACTAAATATCAAAACTATATCAACACCAATATCTAACAGAAGAATTCAAATCTTCTGCATAATAACCGTGCCGTGCCATATGTGCTTCAGGATTATCCATAGTCCTTTTTTACCATGGAATTCCATACAAATGATCTTCATGCCTCATCAAGCTTTTGCTTCAAAGGTCATGTAACTTCAGTATATCTCCTTTTCCTACACACCCACACCCACACACACGCATATGATAAGCTTGTTGAAAATGGAGTCATAACTTCAATATTTTCACATCAATAGCAGGATTCAAACTTGTGACATTTTTGGTTATGAATTCGTGACCAATTGGGTTGTCCTTTGTTGGCAGAGATATATTATTATTTACTATGTGTAAAAGTAAAACAAGAAAATCGCTTTCTGGTTCCACTGCATTAAAGCAGAAATCACGTCCATTAAAGTTAATTGGTATCATCATGATCGAACAAATTAAAGCAAGCCTTTAGAGAGAGATTTGCTTAGCTTTTCCCACTCTTTCAAAGAATTGAATAAAATCCATGCCTTTGTCTTTAAATAAAAAAAAAAAAGGCGAAATCCTTAGATACTATGAAAATAAATGGGTTCCTAGAAGCAAACTACATATATTTTTAAGATTGGGTTAAGGTGTAAAAATAATTATAAACTTTTACTTAAATGCATCCAACACCTTAAGTTTTTCGAAAGCTTAAAAATACCTATGAATTTTCAAAATCAGACCAAAAATAGTTTCATCATCATCCTAACTTCCCTTACTTTTCTTTGGTGCGGCCCCCAATATTTAAAAAAAAACGCCTAGGAGTTTTAGTTTCATTAACTAGCAACGGCAACAACTATTCTTTACCAGCATCATCGACTACCTTTTTTTCTCTCCTCTTGTATATATAAATGAAAAACTCATCCTCCACGAGCTCTCCTTCCAGATCCGCTCCTCCGCCTCTATCCCCCAACATCTTGGAATCAGATTCTACTTCGACTTGTTTGAGATTTTCCATAATGGAAGGAATTGTCTGTTCCTAGGCCTACTATAATTGCAGTCGTCAGCTCAGTACAAGAGATTTTGTAGGTTCACAAGAGTGGGTCTGAATCAGTGAATTGTAGAAATCATCTCTCCTCCACGGTATGTTTCCTTTTCACTAAAATCGAGATGTTGAAGAGGGAGGGTGTTTTTCCTTTTTTGAGCATTTTGGTATTTTCTTATTGTATGGTCGATGATATTTTTACCCTGATTGTAAAAGTTTATTGGTGTTTTTGTATATCTGAAAAGCACATGATGTTAAATATAAGCCATAAACTCGTATAAGTAGATTTTCATAAGTCATTTTAAACAAGCAAAAGTTCATGAGTAATTTTGCATATTTACCATTTTAGGACGGTAAAGAATGGAATCTGCATAATGTTCCAAGGTCTTCATTTGTGTAATCCATCGATGTCCCTTTTCGGAGCTAAAAATGGATACTTTATATATTTCATAACATTATTCAGAATCCTTTGTGCTTTCTTTTGAAAATAACCTATCGGCCAATTCAGAACAATGACAATACAGTCGATTAAGAAACCAGCTCCATGAACACTATATATATAAAATCCTGACACACACACACACGTGTGTGTGTCTATATGTGTGTGTATGTGCGTGCCCGCTCCTAGAAAATACAACACAAGACTCTAAATTATACTTCAAAACTTGCATATTTTGTCTTTGTAGCAATTATTCCAGATATAGTGTTCCATATTCCCGTCTGTGATATGCTTTAGCTTTACCCGCTTTTCGTGCAAACGCTTGAAAAGCATTAGCAAGGCGGAACTGGTTTCCCTACCTATCTAAAAGATAGGCAGAGAGAGCCTAGAGAATTTAGACCGTCCAGATTTAATTTTTTTAATTTGGTTATTTTTTAATGAAAAAATTATTTTTTAAAAAAACATTAGTTAAGAGATTATTTTTATTTTAGACTCTCTACTTATTAAAATATTTTTTTTAAAAAAAAATAAAAAATAAAAAAAATTAGATCTGGACCGTCCAGATCCTCTAGACTCTCCCTGCCTATCTTCCTATCTAAAAAATAGGTAGGGAAACCAGTTCCTTAGCAAGGCATATCACATCATTGATAAGACATTCAAATTACTTAAAATGCAAAATAGAAGAATCACAACACTGCTTTCAAATGCATCAACTTGGGTGGTTAAGTTTATAATTAGAGTATTAGATCCTAGGAATCTTTCACAATGGTTTCAAAATAGCGAGAAACAAAGTGGCGGATCTACCTATTGGCCAGCTGGGACCGGTTGACCTTCTAAAATTTGTTAACATATATATGTATTTATTATATGATATTTTATTTAGCCAATAATTTGTCCTCAATTAATTTTTTATCTTCTTTATAAAGATAATGTTTGGTTAATTACTTATTGGATTATGAGAAGAAAGTAAAATTCTTATTTGAGATAACAACCAAAAAGGTTAGTATCATCTTATATCTTGTTTTGATTTATAATTTTCGGTTATTATTTATTTTTATTTTCAATGTTATGTGATATTATTTAGTAAATACTCCTTCTGGTCTTTATTATAAGACACAAACTAACAATTTTCACAAGTTAATAAAACAGTTAAAGTCATTAAATCTATCCTAAATTTTAAGTAATTTTAAATATTATCCATACTAATTACATTAAACTCTAATACATATTATTTATTACTCTCACTCACTACCCTTTTTAATTATGGGTATACATAAAAAAATATTTAATGTTTTTTGGAAATAAGCAAATGCCTTATGAAAATAACTAAATACCTTGTTAGTTGCTATCTTATAATAAGAACCAAAGAAAGTAGTTCAATATATTTGTTTTTTTGTCCGGGCTAAAAAAATTTTTTGGTTCAATTCGCCACTAGAGAAACATTTCAAACATTTAAAATAGGAACAAAAATGTTAAAATCATTAAATATATCATTAAATATAATCTAACATCATTACTTTTTTGTGGTAGGACTGATATTATTTATACATTTAATGGTCCTAACATTTTTGCCCTTATATTAAATATTTACAGGTATTTTTGCATTCCAAAAGTGTATGGTGCTGGACGAACTTTTAGTAAGAATTTATGGGTATCTTTACATTTTAAGACAGAATTTTATATACACTGCCACGCTGGTGAAAGAAACATAGACAAACACAGAGACGAAAAGACCCAAATTTCAGTCCACTTGTTATGCTGATAATGCATTATCTATTATACTAGGGGTCCCCAAAAGATTCTTCGCTAGCCAGATGCAAACAAACACAGGGCCATGGATTCTTGTGAATTGAATAACAATCTGCCAAAAATGACTTTTTTCCCCACCTTTACATGCAAGTAATATCTTGTATCAAACCAGCAAGAATCACGAATAACTTGTAATTATATAATGAGGTAATAGAATCCCAAGACACAGTTGGTTCTATATATCTAAAAAAAATTCAACCACAGACACACTCAATAACCCCTCTTTTCTTGGGTCCTTAATTAATTTGCTGATACTGCATGCACAGCTTGTTTAATTAATGCTAAAAGATTTCTCCCAAAAGATTGCACAAAACGCATAAAAGATGTCTCTTTTATTTTGGTCCATATATTTCTGAAAATGGTTGATGATTCCAAAATCGCATGGCTAATTAGCCTGTTTAAGATTCGAAGAATAAAGCAGCAGCCACATATATTCAAGCAATCGATTACCTTAATTATTAATTAATTTATTTTGGACCATTCGTGCACACAAGACAAAAGGAAAATGGTTCTTCTCCAGCTGGTGATTTCATGTTCCATACATTGAATTAATTATCTGATACAGATTCGGACTACTAACCACCTACGAAACAAAGTACATATAGCTTAGGGTAGGCCAAAAAGATTCATATTCAACATGTCTCCCCAAATATAGACATGGCCAATTTAATTAATACTCGATGATTCGTGCTTACTGGCAAGTTTTATTCAAGTCATATACTCATGTACGTGTGCATGAGTGTGTGTGTGTGAGAGAGAGAGAGAGAGAGAGAGAGACCCAAATTAAATGACAAAGATTCCATGTAAGCGTGTTGTGTTCAATGATCTGTTTGTTTTACTATAGAAAACAGGCGTGTGGAAGGATACAATATTGAGAAAATTACAAACAAAATCATGTCAGCAACTCACATGGCCACAATGACCTGTCCCCAGCAAGAAAATCTAAAAAATGGTCAACAACTCTATGAAACTTGGATCTGGTAAATTTACAATTTGTCTTTTTCCCAAGAAACTGAAAATCTTTATCAGGATTGTTCAATTTCAATCAATTGAAGCCAAATAATTCGAGCTAAAGAGAACAAAAAAACAAGAGGCTTTGTAATCTGTACACAAGAAAACACCTTGTTTTCAATTTTCAACAGAAATTTCTACTTGAGAACAATAAACAATTTGCTTTGTAATCTGTGCACAAGAAATTTCAATTCCAAAATGAACATAAATTTGGGATCTTTTTCCGAAATTACCCCTGCCCATGATGGTCGGGGAACATGACTTAGCTTCAAGATCGCAGCAAGAAGACGCTGAGTTCTTGACCAGGTGACTCGTCCGGGTTAATGAGATGAAACGACTCGGAATCTGCACTTCCCACAACGTGCTCGTAATTAGCCCTCATATACAAGAGCTCCTCCGAACCGGAATCCCTCTTAAAACCGTACGGAATGACTCCAGCTCCGACCGATACGCACTGCATCGTCTTCAAAATCAACCTGACCCGTTCGCTGGCTTTCCGATTTGCCGCGAACCCGACTTTCCGCCCGTTACAAATCATCTTCCAAATGGGTACGGACCGGAGCGGGCAGGATTCGAGTCCGGATCTATCGCACTCGAGGGCTATTCGGACCAACCCGAACCGCATTTCTTGGACCAGCTGGTTCGTGGAGATGGAAAGTTCTAGTAGCAGAATGGGTTTATTAGACAACCGATTGTGCTGGACGCAGAACCAGACATGGCCGCGGCGGTAGCCGAAGATTGTTCCGATGACCAACGATTTCGAAGGACGCGGAGGTGCGACCGAAGTCGTGACGTTGGCGGGGATTCCGGAGGAGTCGGAACTGGAATCTTGATCATGATTTCCTCTGGTTCTGATCATTAGGTGGTCGGCAAAGACGTCGTCGTCCCGGAGAGATGTGCTGAGGCGCCTCTTGGGTGCGGTGGAGGCGGCGGTGTTGGCGGCAGAAGCGTCGGTGGAGTTGAAGCAGTGGAGGATTCGACGGAGGACGTCGATGGCCATTTAAGTAACGAACTTGGTGGAAGGAATAAATGGGAGTGAAGATCGAGGATTATTGGGGACGATGAAGGTACGGTCCGTGCATGTGTGTGTGCATATATATAAATATATATGATAGAGGAGGGAGATAAAGATGGGCGGGAAGTCATATAGCCGTTAGGGTTTTGCTGGTTTGGATTGAGACGAAGGCAGGGTCAGTGGGTCAGATGCATCAGAAGAGATTGGTGTGAGTGTTGTTTTTTTTTGGTCGAAGTGTGAGTGTTGTTGACTGATGCGGGATTCAACTATAAGCATTTTGATTTCTCCCCCTATCTTTACTTCCCACCAAATTTTGGATTCATTATCTCTCTGCCTCTAGCTCCTAGATAATTCTCATATATATTTTATAAAATTTTATTGTTATTTTTACATTTTAATCTAATATAATTTAGGTTAAAGTACACTTTTAGTCTTTTTTTTTTCCCAAACACTTTCAGTCTTTTAAAGTTATATGAGGTGTACTTTTAGTTTCTTAACTTTACAAAGTATATTTTTTGTCCTATAATTTTAACACTGTTAATATTACTAACGCTGATGCAGTAAACTCAACTGATGACTATATAAACTTAAGTGTTAATTGTATAATTAAAATTTATTAATTTAAAATTTAAAATAAGTAGAAATTGAAAACTTTCTAAATGTTTGATAAAGTTATTATTATCAAAACTTCGATTATGTTAAAAAAAATTAGTTTAATGAAATAAATCTAAAAATTTTAGTTTAATAATCTAAATATCAAAATTTTGATTTTATTTGCAACGATTTGTTAATTTATTTTAGTTTAATAATCTAAATATTTTATATTAAAAAAATTAAAACTTAAATATGTTCTATCAACTGTATAGTCATCAGTTGAGTTTGCTGCATTAATATTTTTCATTAGCAACATTAATTAACAGTGTTAGAAATATATGACCAAAAATATACTTAATAAGGTTAAAGGATTAAAAATATACCTCATATAAGACTTTAAAAACTAAGTATATTTTAGCCTATAATTTATCTCAATAGGATTTTTTTCTTTTTTTCAATTTGCATTCCTCCTAATGAGATCTGATCATCGTCAACGATAACAACATTAAGGAACAAAACAAAAAGAGATTTCTTTCACTGAAAAAAACAAGAAGATTTCTTTTTTTGTGGCCCCTAATAATTAACAAGACATGAAAGAATGAAGAGAGCCAAATTGTGATGAACTGAGATGTTTCATCATTGTAATATCTGCTGACCTAATTAATTAGCTGCAAACCGATGATTCTTATCTTGCTCCTCTCTCTTCATTGTCTAATTGTTCAGCAACACCAGGCCCCACCGGAAGCACCTTACTGTACAGAAAATGACGAGCAAACAAAATATAATAAAACATGTTCACCACTCCAATAACAGCAATGGTATAGTAATAATACTCAAGCCTGTTCTTGTTCAAATCATTCCCACCCAACCATGGCGTCTTTCCCTCAAACCACGTCGTTCTTTTGATCACCACAATAAGAATCGTCGTCAAATAATTCGCTATAGACAAACTCAAAAAGAACACAGCACCACCTATTGCCTTCATGTTCTCCGGCCAATACGACGTCAATAGCTCCATCATGGCTATGGCGGCGAAGGCTTCAGTTAAACCAGACAGGGCAAACTGTGGGACCAGCATCCACATGCTCATCGGCGACTCAAACGACGTGTTTTTCAATGCCGTTTCACGTCGTTCAGCCTCTACTATCCCTGAAACGATCATGCCTATGATGGAGAGAACAATTCCGATTAAAATTCTGTGTTCTATGGACAACCTTCTGCCTCCGGCGACGGCCTTTTGAGACCAAGGAATGAAGATTCTCTCGTAAATGTAAATCCATATGGAAAGTGCAATCATTGGTACTAATCCTAACCAAGCTGGTGGTACGTTAAAATGATGTCCCACTGATTTGTGCATTTGGATGGCTTGAAGGATCCCAAAGGAACCTGTTTGAGTCATAGAGAGGAAACAGAATACTCCGGCCACCCAAACGGGTATGGTTCTTAGTATTGCTTTGAGTTCTTCTACTTGCTTTACACTACATAGCCTCCAACTATCTCTTGGTTCTCCTTCTTCGTTTAGTTCATTGTCTTCTACAATTACAGAAGCTTTGTCAAAACATGGGAACCTATCCGTACGAAAGACAGCCTTGTTTGGGTCGGACGGTGGTGGGTTGTAATAGGAGATTTCAGAATCTGTCCCCATGTTCACTCTCCGTTTTTTACTTGCTGCAACTATAACCTGAAAGAAAATCATTATTACTATCAATGTAGCCGACTCCCTCCAACTTAATTTACATAATTTCATAAAATTAAGGAAGTTAGCTAAATTTGTAAATATAACATTGATTTTAATTAAAACGCTCCAATTATCTCCTTTAATTTTTTCGTTCTCTTTCTCATTGATTTTTTGTTAAAGAGTATAAATTATTAAAATATTAATAAATATAAAAAATATGATTTATATTTAAGAACAAACAAAGCAATATAATCCACTCGTTATAGTTATTCATTATATGTAAGGTTATAAGAAGGGAAATGAAAATCATTAAAAAAAAGGAATGTAATTATCAAAAAGTTTTACAACAAATGAGCAACATAATATAAGTTCTGATATTGAAAATGATCATGAATCCATGTTGTTCATTTGTTATGAACACTTTGGCAATTACATTATTTCCAAGACATCGGTGATTTTCCCAAATACTATTTCATGTCCTTTTTATATACTCCTCTTATCCTATACACGAGACATGGAGAGAAGTTACTTTTTGGTTTTTTTTTTTTTTTAAGGGCATACAGAAAACCCTTTTATATAAAGATACAATTTTTCTTTTAATTTATTAATGTATTACCTTTCGACCAAAAAAAAAAAATTAATGTATTACCTTTGTTTTTATTTTCATGAGATATAATACATATTAAATAGGGGGATATTAAAAATTGTTAAATTTTATAATAGAGCTCACGAAGTTTAAGACTTCTCTTAATACATGCATGAAATATGAATATGCTGGAAGTTGAAGGATGGAAACATTACCTTTAGTAGGTCAACAATGACGCTGCCTTTGGGCTTCAAGCGAATGTAAGTGTTGCGACCGACAAGGAAAATAACAAAGGCGACGGCGAAGCAGGCGGTTGGAATGGCGAAGCCTAAGAACCAGCTTATGTTGGTTTGGATGTAAACGACGAGGGTGAGGGCGACAAGGAGAGCGAGGGTGAACAATAAGTACCACCAGTTGCAGAAGCTCTCTAGTTGGGCCCGTCCTTTCTCTGTCGACACATCAAATTGGTCTGCTCCGAAGGCAATGTTGCAGGGCCTGAGCCCACCAGAGCCCACAGCTAGAAGCCCAAGCCCAATAAAAAGGACTGCAAGTTGTAGGCCCGTGGGCTGAATGCAGTCCATGGGGTTAGTGCAGCTTGGAGGTCTTAAGGATGGGATGCCTGCGCCCAGTGACAGTAACGCCAAGCCCTGTCATTCTCAATTTTGAAACATGAAGAGTAGTTTGGACCCCTTTCCTATTTTTTTTTTTTTTAAATCAAGAGAGAGAGAGAGAGTGGATAAAAATTTGTAAGGCATGGTTCTTTTCTTTGTAATTATTTTTTTTAGAAAAATAAAATTTACAAGCTTTCTAACTTGTGAAGAGAACATGCAAACAGTTATTTGTAATTCTTTGTAGGGGCGCATTCTTTACTTATTACTCTTTGATCTTTTTTATAAGTATCTAATAACTACTTTTTCATACATTATTGAAGTTGGTCGAAATTAGTTTTGTTGTTGCTGTAAAATATCAAAATTACCCTCAATGAAAGTCATTGAGAGGAGTTGGGTTTCTTAATGAGGAAATTTTAGGACTGCTTAGAGCTGGTGAGTGGAAAAAATTAATGATTTAGAAAAAGCATGTTATATTATGAAACATGTTGGTGGTATTTATTTTATGGGTTAATAATTAAAAATACACATATGGTTTTTTCAAAAGTGTACCTAACATCAAGTTTTTTTGTGTGCAAAGGTGACTATGTGGTTATAAAAGTGGAGCAAAAATACTTAATAACCATTAGTTTAACTTTTTTGTATTTTTAAGGCTGACATTGATGATGACTCAGCTAAATTCCATTCTAGTTGCTAGTGGAAAACTAGAGAAAATTACAGAAAATTGTCCAAATAATTTTGAAAATGAAAAAAAGGTGGTAACGGCGACAAGGAGGCGGAGATGGGCAGCCTGATGAGTAAGATTGATATTATGAGAGAAAAGAGAATTGGAGAGAGAAGGGCTAAATTGTAATTTTAAAAATATCTATGCCATTTTATATAATTTTCTTCGGTTCTTTACGCTAGCTAGATTGAAATTTAGCTGAGTCATCATCTATGTCAATCTTAAAAATACAAAAAAGTCAAACTAATGGTCAATGTCTATCTTTACTTCACTTTTATAACCATACAATAACTTTTGCATTTAAAAAAAAAAAACCTTGGTGTTGGATATACTTTTAAGAAAACAACATGTTTTTTTTCATGCTAACCCTCAAAGACAGAAGGGAGTATTGTTTTTATAAATATTTTTTCTTTTCTGAATTGAGGCTGCACGCATCAAGCTAGGAGACGACGAATGGAGAGGGATTCATGCCTCTAATTATATGCTCTTTTATGCTATAAATATCATGTAAAACTATTGATGGAAAAATGCTGTAGTGTTTGAAGAATTACTAAAAATGGCGGTTCAACTCTAAGGTTGAATAAAACATTTAGAACTTTGATTATTGAGAATTGATTAAGAAAAATGAAAGCTTACCAGAAAAGATGAAATAAGGCCATAGAAGAGCATACGGTACTTGCCCAGATAAGCATCAGCAAGATAAGCACCAAGAAGAGGGAGGAAATTGCTAGAACCAGACCAAATACTGAAAACTTCAGCAGAATATGTGTTGTCTAAGTTGTATTGTGTATGCAGATACAGCACCAAATTGGCTATCAAACTCATCGCAGCTAACTTCTCAAATGTCTCGTTCCCTTCATATCAATATATAACAATCAGTAACAGAAAAATTAATTAATTAATCTTGATCAAATTAAACTCATCGCAGATAACAACGTGTTTGTAAACCTTAATTATCAATTTCAATTCATGACAAGCATATACATATACATTAATGCATGAAAAACTAGAATAATGATAAAACATGAATGATGATGATGAAAAGGCAAATGTAGGGTTTGACTTTACCAAGAATGTATTTGACTGCCCTCCATCCTCCAAGTTGGTTGGAGGAGGAATGAGGAGGAAGGTGGGCTGAAGAATCATGGCTTTCTCCTGTCATTGATGATTCCTCTTCTTCTTCGTCTTCGTCTTCTTCCTTCCAAATCTTTGTGCCTAACCTTCCTCCTCTTCCTGATTTTTGGGATTTGTTGCATCAGCTTCTAATTAATGTTTTTTATGTTTGACAGCGAGGACTTTCCATTTTAACCACGGAGGTTAACATAGTTTTCACAATTAATGTAGTTGTCTCAAAGGACTCATACTTTAATTCATATTCTAAATTTAGAAGAAAAGACTTCAAGTTTGTTTAAAATTGATGATCAGGCTGCTGCATGTTTGTTCTCCATTTTAAGTCAAAGATTTGCTATTTTTTATTTGTGTTTTATTAGGATACAAAAAGTTTTGTGAGTCTACCCAATCATTCCCTCTATGATATATCATATATAGAATCCAAATATTTGACATTTGACCCTACATAAACACAAAATTAAGGACCAAAAACAACGCTTTTTATAAGAAAATTGAAGTATATGTGCATAGGGAAAAACATTCTCATGTTGTAGAAGAAGTGTTTTCTCATGTCACACACATATGAAATGGTGAGACTCACATATATGTATGAATTCATACATTATATGTGGGTCCTACCATTTCATGTGTGTGTAGAAATCTTCTTTTTCTCATGCAACATGAGAAAATCAAATCCCATGTGCACAAATATTCAAATACTCCATCTGGTGCTAATTATAGGACAACATTTAGGAGTTCGTTTTGGTCCTAATTATAGGACAAAATTTAAATTTTTGTCAATTTCTTCCTAAAACACCCCTATTTTATTCTCTCAAGTGTGTTTAGTTTTTGGTAAGTATATGTATTTAGGTGCATAGAATTTTCCAGTCAATAAAAATCTCAAATTGTTGGATTTTAATTTGTTTATCAATGAGTTAACGTTAATTTAACTATATATATATAGGGTAAAGGTGCAAAAATGCACATGTGCTTTACTCTTAGGAGCGCCCAGCACCATATGTTTTTTTTGGAGCAAAAGTAACTATGTGGTTATAAAATAGATGCAAAAGTCACATTTCCCTGTTAAATGTAACAGTTGACTGTTAAATGGTTAGTTTTGACCGTTAAATCCCAATGTAAAGAGAGAGAGTGAGGCGGAGAGTGAGACGAGATAGAGAGGGAGAGAGAAAAACTGAACCTCATCTTGCTCTGTTTGAGGTGCCAAGAAACAGAGGAAGCAAGGCAGTGTCATTGTCTGACGGAAGCATCGAAGGTGATAGTTATATCTTCTTTCCCTTTGTTTTTTTTTTCCCGTCACTGTCTTGCCTAACATGAAGTTAAAGGAATCTAAATAAGGCTTACCGAACATGAAACCAAAACAGGGGACTGTGAACTTGTGTCTTGGTGTTGGGCTATGTGAGCTGTTAATGTCTTTAGGTGGGTGTATGAATATGTATGGTTTTGGTAGCAAATGTAGAATTAAAAAAAAATGATGAGCTTGTTTCTTGTATGAGTATAGGTATATAGATATTTTGGAAGGTTGTAAAGGTTTTGTAAAAAACGGTTTTTGCTGTCAAAAAATGCCTTCTGCCGTCGGGTTCCAGTTGAGTTAATAGGATAAGCTTTTGCATTCACACACTTATACATACATACACACATACATATATATATATATGTATGTATATATATGTATACATACATATATATACATACTCATACATATTCATACATTTGACTACATAGTTACAGGAAACAAGCTCATCGTTTTTTTTTAATTCTACATTTGACTACCAAAACCATACATATTCATACACCCACCTAGTATGTATGTATGTATAAGTGTGTGAAGGCAAAAGCTTATCCTATTAACTCAACTGGAATCAACGGCAGAAGGCATTTTTTGACAGCAAAAACCGTTTTTTACAGAACCTTTAAACCTTCCAAAATATCTATATACCTATACTCATACAGGAAACAAGCTCATCGTTTTTTTTTTTAATTCTACATTTGACTACCAAAACCATACATATTCATACACCCACCTAAAGACATTAACAACTCACATAGCCCAACACCAAGACAAAAGTTCACAGCCCCCTGTTTTGGTTTCATGTTCGGTAAGCCTTATTTAGATTCCTTTAACTTCATGTTAGGCAAGACAGTGATGAGAAAAAAAATGAAGGGAAAGAAGATATAACTATCACCTTCGATGCTTCCGTCAGACAATGACACTGCCTTGCTTCCTCTGTTCCTCGGCACCTTAAACAGAGCAAGATGAGGTTTAGTTTTTCTCTCCCCCTCTCTATCTCGTCTCACTCTTCACCTCACTCTTTCTCTTTACATTGGGATTTAATGGTCAAAACTAACCATTTAACAGTCAAGTCAACTGTTACATTTAATAAGGAAATGTGACTTTTACACCTATTTTATAACCACATAGTTACTTTTGCTAAAAAAAAATATGGTGCTAGGCGCTCCTGAGAGTAAAATACATGTGCATTTTTGCACCTTTACACACACACACACACACACAGAGACATACACACGCATTATATATATGTGTGTGTGGGGGGATGTGGGGTTTTGTATTTGTGTGTAGATATGTGTGTGTATTTGTGGGGGTGTATGTGTGTGTGTGTGTTTTTTTTTTGGGGGGGGGAGGGGTTGTAGATGTGTGCGCGTGCGTACATACGCATACATATATACATACATACATACATATGTGTACACACACATATATAGTAAGACCATCATTTTAATTAGAAAACATGAAAAGAAGATTCTAGGTTGGGGAGATATGTTAATGTCATTGAAAATTTATATAAGGGCATTTTAGGAAAATGAGTGAAATTAACTAAGTTAACTCTTCTCCTTAATCTCTCCAAAATCGATTAAATATGCTTATAATTAAAACCGGAAGGAGTATCATATTGGTATTGAGGTTGTGAATGAAGCTTCTCACATGTCACGTGTTCAAATTTGATATAAGAAATAAATATGTGTGTGTTTGGTGTCATGTTCAATAGCCCTAATTTAACTTATTTCATCCAAAAAGTCATTTTAAACCCCAATTATCCTTCCCTGTAGAGATAGCAATGTAGTGATCTAGTTTTTAGGATAATCATGGGATAAAAACATAAGTTGGTTTTTAAATGTTTTTGGTCCAATCATGAAGAGAAAAAGAGAGGAAACATGGAGAAAGAAAGAAAGGAAAAAAAAAAAAAAAAACAAGTGCCATCATAATGAAAGGACTCCTGGACCTTACATTTTTTTTTCAATCGATCCAAATATAAATCACAATATGCTACATTACTTTTAACCAAACATAAAAGGAATATATCTAACTATATCTTATGCATACCTTTTTTTTTTTGCCAACTTATGCATGCTTATACATCAGAAGCATTAAAAATAATTAGTGAAAAATATGCATGTATATATATGTGTGTGTATTACAAAGCTAAAGTTAAAGTTGTAAAACAATTATACAAAGAAAAATGCTTATATCAAGTTTCTTATATGTATTACATTAACTTCTCAAATTACATTTGACAATGTGTCATATTTTTAAATTAGGATTATTTTACTAAAAATCTTTTTTTATTTTTTTTTAAAAAAAGATAGGACACAATCAAGAGTGATTGAAGAACTTGATATAATGGATATAAAGAACTTGATGTAAGTATGGCTCTTGTACAAATTGGTGAAATATCCCGTACTCCATTTATTTTTATTTTTTAAATTGGGAGATATGTATTAACCCTTCACAATTTTCTTTTTCTTTTTTTTATCCTTACTCACTTTATAATTAACATTTATTTTATTGTTAATTTTACCCAAAACTACTTTTCTTATATTTTTCTTATCACTTTTTAAGTTGGGAAAATCCCTAGTAATGAACTCTAAAAATGCTAAAAGACAAAAAAATGTTTCAAATATTCATAATTCCAAAGAGATGACATGTTCAATTTTCTTTTTTGAAATTAAAAGTAAAAGACCAATCTCCTTCACAAATTTTTTTGTTGGTTGAAAAAATTACCTCAACTGGCCTCCATCATTTTGGGGGAATATTTATTCCCAAAGTCATGAGGGTGGGGTTCGAAGCCCAACCATTTTTGTTGTATAAATTGTTGGTGACCATTAGGGTATCAATGCTATTCAATTTAAATGATGTGAAAAGAAATATACATGGTTGTCCAAAAAAAGAAAAGAAATATATATGTATTAACCTTTGATTTTTAACCCAAGTCCATTAATAAGTTCAAATAATGAATTAACAAGTTTAGATATGAAATTTGCAATTTTAATTTTTCAAGTAAAAAATTCACTTACTCTCTTAAGCCATTCACAAATTTAGATAAGGAATATACAAGTTCATATAAGAAATCCACAAGTTTAAATAAAGAATTCACAACTTTCGTTTAAGTAAAAAACTCACTCACTCACTCTCCTAAGCCATTCACAATTTTAGATAAGAAATTCATAAATTTAGATAAGGAATTCACAAGTTTTAATAATGAATTGACAAGTTTTGATAAAGAATTGACAAATTTAGATACGGAATCCGCAATTTTCATTTTTTAAGTAAGAAAATCTCTTATTCTCTTGTGTTATTCACAAGTTTAGATAAGGAATTCATAAATTCACATAAAGGGCTGCAAATTTGACACTCGCGTTCCAACTTGATTTTTTATTTTATTTTGATCCTCTAAAATATTAAAAATATGATAAGAGAATTTAATTTGAAAGAGAAATGAGGTTATTTCTTTTTCCAAAATAAGGGGCATGAATTATGTAAACAATTAATTCTTCATTCTAATTTTGTGTGTATATATTTTACAGAATTTATCTTGTATGTCTTTTCCAAAATTTATCTAATATATGGAGACAAGAAATATAAGTAATTAGGTTATTTATGTATGCTCTAAAGGAAACAAGTGGATCAATGATATGTTTTTCTTTAAACAAATATGTATTGAATACTCATATATATATTTTGAAGATTTTCTTATATAGACAAATAGAGTGATTCTGTTGTTTATATTTGGCAATTGAGATGACTTAGTATTGTAGGGAAAGTTGTGGGTGATAGCTAGTGTTAGAAATCAAGTTGGAACATCGAGCATCGAATTTGCAATGTTTATCTAAAGTTGTGAATTTTTTATCTGAACTTGTGGATTCCATATCAAAATTTGTAAATGACTAAAGATAATAAGAGGATTTTTCACTTTAAAAAATGAAAATTACGAATTCTTTATCTAAATTTATAAATAATTTGAGAGAGTAAGTTTTTTACTTAAATGAAAATTGTGAATTTTTTTATCTAAATTTATGAATTCTTTATATAAACTTTTGAATGACCTAAGAGAGTAAGTGAATTTTTTACCAAAAAAAAACGAAAGTTGGGAATTCATTATTTAAACTTGAAAATTCCTTATGAACTTGTTAATGGGATTGAGTTAAAAATCAAAGGTTAATGTATATATTTTTGTTTGTATCATTTATATTGAATAGCATTCATGGCCTAATGGTCACCAATATTTTGTGCAAACAAAGTGGTAGGGGTTCAAACTTCACTCGCAGAATATTCTCATTGGAGTTCTGGTGGGTTAATTTTCTTTTAAATAAAAAAAAATTAATGGAAAAATGGCGTTTTACCTTTAATTTCAGAAAAAGAAAATTTGACCTTAACATCTTTCTCAAACTATAAATATTGGATCCACCATTTTGTTTTATCATTTTTAAAGTTATTATTTATAAGATTTTCCCTTTTAAGTTTTTATGTATTTTATTTAAAGTGGGCAATTCTCAATCAATTGCTTAGGAACGAAGGCATACAGCCATATATACATGACGCTCGCGCGGCTTCTTTTTCTTTACCAGTTCATCTTCTAACCATATATTGTCGTACACTACACACGACCTCATTATTCAATCATTTTCGTTAAATCGATTACTTGGTTGCTAAAGCAATTCTTCGTCAACTTCCATTCTTTACCTCAAATTTCAGTTACCATACCATTTTCGTTCGTTCTCCATTCAGATTTTCTTCCTAGGGTTTTGCAGACATGGATTGGGGAAACGTAACAGCTGAAGATTTGATCGACGCACTTCGTGAAGTGGATTGGTCAACCCCACCTCGCCCTCTGTCCGAATTCTTCTCCAGATTCACCGTACCTAAATCCTACTCTAGATGGAACAGCCGCCTCAAATGCAATCTCTACTAGTAATATCCTCTTTTTCCATAACTCTGCACTTCACAATAGTTTTGGTTAATCATTGTACGTGCTTTGTGTGTGTGTGTGTAACGGAATTCTATGATTAATTGATTAATCAATCCTGCTACTGAAATGCTGGTAGTTTTGTTCTTTTCGATGTTTTAGCGGAATCCCCAATTTGGCGTGACCATGCAACATTTTTTTGACGTTGTTGATTTTCCTTACATGCTCATTTATCTTTACAAGTTTAAAGGGAGTACTTTTGAAATTTGATATGAACCCATGGAAGAAATGAAAAATCGTAATTCCAGTTTGATTGTTAGCTATCATGGATTTAGTGATGCATAAGCTTAGTACAGCTAGGAAATAGAGTTATTGTTTTCCCAGGGAGTTGATCACGTGATATCTGCTTGCATCATTTTCTTCTTGGTTTGATTTTTTTTGTTATCTTATTTTAATAGTTAATATTGGACACTTCTAATTTTGCCACCTAGGTTGGCTGTGGGTGAGTGATGGGTAGTATTTGGGGATATATGAACAAAATATCTGATTAGGATTAATGCATATACTGAAAAAATGATTCTTGTTTGAGATAAATATATAGCCAGAGCCAAACTGGGTTGCACTTTTCCTCCTCTGCATTCCCCACCCATCGTTCAGGAATGGTTTTGTTATGTGATTTCAATACAGTCCAAATATATAATTCAAATTTATATATTTATTAATTGTCTAATAAATAGTATATATGGTTTTGCTTGCATTTGCAGTTATCGGACCAACTACTTCATGTTGATTGTTTCTGTTCTCAGTAAGTTAAACATGTTGATATTGTTTTTTGATTTCCCCAATTGATAAATGACTTCCTGTCTCAACATTCACATTTTGATTTGTAGTATTGGGATTTCTTTGGAGACCGATTGCTATAGTGGCTGCATTACTTACAGCAACAAGTCTTGCTTTTTTAAATGACAGGTGCACGATATATCCGCTTCCCTTTCTATATCAAATGACATCATTGGTTGAATTTTGCTGTTCTTACAAACATCGTCTGTATGATATTTTAATGAATGCAATCGTCCTTTTCTCTTTCTTGATGCAATGGGCTCAGGAAAAGTATTGTGTAGGTAGCTCTTTGCAAGACCAAACCTGATCATGCATCTAATTATGAAACATTGGATGATGATTACTTTTTTTTTTTTTTTGGGTCTGAATTTGATTCTAGAATTTTTAGCACTTGAAAACAGTGGGAAACAACTTGGAAAAGCACTGGGGAACTCACCTAAATAATTATGTCTTAGCCACTCTAGCATTGTATTTCAATTTTATCTATAAAACATCTTATTGTATTGGGGCATTGATATCTGCTATAAGACAATGACTTCTTTCATCTGGGAAGAGGCACTACAGTTACATGAACAATAATGAATATGTCTTGTACATTATCCACTGCTTTCATCTTTACTATTTCCAGTGCTTTGATCTAATTGGGTGTTTCTTTCAGCTTTGCAGCCACCTTCAGTGAGAAAGTAACACGGACAGTTCGGCAATTTTCACCGCATTTGGCAGCCAAGATGAGACCTCCTCATACGTGAGTGTGTTTGGTTTGTAGTATCTCTATAAAACATCCATGGTTGGTCTACAATAGTTAATCAAATTGCAGGCCTGTTATTCGTGGACGCCCGTCAGCTAGGAGAGTGATACATATATGCGGTCAACCTCGTTGGGTGTTTGTCTTGATATTTTCTTCTGGTAATTGAAGCTTTTGAACCAAATACCCATTTTCTCTTTTTGACTGTTTTGGGAATTGTTGTCAATCTTTGCTCTTTACTTACCCGTCTGATGTCAGCTTTACTAATTCTTTCCCCAACCCTTTCTTTACACAGCAAGCTTTATCCTATGGTTTGTTTCTTGCGGTCTCCTAATGGTTCTATGGACACTTGCTATTGGTCTTCTTGGTACATTATATTCTTGAAATTTTAATCTTTAATCTTATCCTGTTAGCATATATGTTCTTTTTTTTTTTAAGAGGTTGTTCACTCTCTGTGTTCAGCGACCATAATGCATGCAAGCTTTAGAACACCTAACTTGAAAGCACGCTTAAACACATTCCGTGAAGAATTTCGTGCAGTTTGGCGCAATTACAGTGAGCTGTAGCTTGAATGGTATGTTCTGGATGAGTTCTTTCTGCCTTGACATTTGCATTTAGTCATGATATAGTAGCTTTGGTTTTTGGTGCTGAGTACATGAAGCACAACTTTATCTATAAATGACTGAAAAACAGAGTATCTTTTAATTTATAGAACGGGTATGTTGTATTTTAAGATGTATATTATCTATAAAGTTTGATCTCAGATATTGCAAAATTATTGTATTTTTAGATGATACAAGACTTGTTTTTTTTTTTTTTGGGAAAATGACAAAAAGACCTTGGAAGTTTGAAAATCCCAGATCAGGTTTGTTGCCTATATTTGAAATAGTAATGACTATTTTTGTTAAGCAATCCACAACTCATTTTATGAGACTTGATTTGTTTGCAGTTTCCAAGTCTTTTTCCGTTTTTTTCCTTTTTTTAACCTAATAAACGATACAATACTTCGAGTAATACAAATGTGAAGCATGTAAAATGGCGACAACAATTTATATTGTCAGTGATATATAGCTACAAGTGTGTTCTTATTTTCAAAGCTTAGTTGATTGAATGGCGGTCAATGTTTTAAATTCCTTTTAGGAAGGATAGTATTGGAATAGAAATTTACTTCATTTATTCTAGTTCACTGACAAGCTCCTGCATCTCAATGTTTATGAGTATAATTGAATGATTTTTTGCGTCTTATATAATAACCCATCCCGTCCATAACGTAAGATCTACTTCAAACTAGATATGATATTAAGCCAGAGGGAGTTCTCAATTTCAACAAATAGCAACGTTTTCGCTTCTATATGCCAACTTTACATTTCTGTAATTTAGATGCTGATTGCAAAACCTTGCATCTTTGCTGTTATGAATGTTGTTCTAGGTGTGGCTGCGTTTCAGCTGAGATTGAACCATTTGGGAAAGGCTGCCAATAATTGCAGAGATCACATCAAAGTGTGAAGGATGAAGAATCTTTTTTTCTTCTTCTTCTGTAAAGTATATATCTTTTTCATCTTCAAACATAAGTGGAAGTATTGTAACATTTATAAATATGCCTTTAGCTTGACATGGTCACTGTAGTGGAGCAGAATCTGGTCTGGAATATGATTCTTGATGGCGTTGATCGTATTAGAAAACGAGTGATGAAATAAGTGTCTGTTTTTTTCTCTCTTGTAGGAGGAACCCATATTATTCACTCTTATAATATTCTTTACGTAAATCCATCAGTCTCCACCACCTGCTCTGCTGTCTCCACCGTCACCTCCTTCGCTGACCGCTGGTGGCATCATGAAAAGTCAAGATTAAAAACAAACAATTGTAAAACTTGTTTGGAAAAATGTTTTCAGAAAGTTGTTTTTAAAAACTAAAAAATAAAAATAATTTTTGGTGTTTTCTTGTTTTTATTATTTTTGACGCCCTCACATGTTCACTTTCGAGTATTAAAACCACACCACCGGCGCTACCACCTTCCATGACATTTTTTAAAAATCAACTATCAATATATATATATATATATATATATATATATATATATATATATATATTCAAAACTTATTTTTAAAAACAATTTTATATAATATTTTGAAGAAAGACATAAAGCATAGAGACAAACACGTCACTGGTTTCTTTGGTTTAGCGCCTGTTTGTTAAATTCCTTTTTAAACAAGCAAAACACGGTTTGGTTTTTTTTTTTTTTTAAGTCAAGTCTAAACTTTTCTTGTATATTTACCTAATTAATATAAAACTTATGAAAATAGAGAACAATAACAAGAGAATATAGAAATAGAGAGAGAGAGAGAGAGTAAGGAGAGATTCTATTTCAGTGTACCCAGAATGTTTACAGAAGGCCTCTATTTATAGAAGGAAAATGGGCCTTTAGTGTAATTTCCACTTTGGGTCATTTGATGCAATATTCCCATAATTACATAACTGTACACTCACGGGAATGCATTCCCGTGAGTTGTATAATTTTGTGCGTGGGTCCCACCAAATAGTAAACTACTATGCAATGGTACTATGCGTGGGTCCCATGTTATCTTATAATATTTGGAGCCCGGGAGTCAATGGACATCCACATAATCAGTATATTCATAACACTCCCCCTTGGATGTCCATTTATGAATGTGTCTCGTTAAAAACTTTAATTAAGAAAAACCCAGTGGGATAAAAACCTAGCCAAAGAAAAAAAAATACATCATTCATTGATACACTATCCAGTACTGCCTCATTAAAAACCTTTCTAGGAAAACCCAGTGGGACAAAACCTAGATAAGGGAAAAAGAGTACAGCGTGTATCGACTCCCCCTATTGACAACATCAGTTGAGATCTTTGAGTCTTCGAAGACCAATACCATAAACAAGCTTCTCAAAGATTGCTTCTGGAAGTGACTTGGTAAATAAATCTGCCAAATTTTCCCTTGAACTGATTTGCTGGATATCTATTTCACCATTCTGTTGAAGATCACGAGTAAAGAAAAATTTTGGTGAAATATGCTTCGTTCTATCGCCCTTGATGTATCCTTCTTTAAGTTGGGCAATACATGCAGTATTATCCTCATATAGAACTGTTGGAACCATTTTACCAGAAGATAAATGACAAGTAGTTCGTATATGATGAATTACTGACCTCAACCACACACATTCTCGACTTGTTTCATGCATGGCTAGGATTTCTGCATTATTAGATGAAGTGGCTGATATAGTTTGTTTCATAGATCGCCATGAAATTGTTGTACCTCCACATGTAAATACATAGCCTGTTTGTGATTTTCCGTCATGTGGATCAGACATAAATCCAGCATCTGAATAACCAATCAGTTCATGTTTAGATACATTTGAATAATATAACCCCATATCCATAGTACCTCTGAGATAACGAAAAATACGCTTTACACCATTCCAATGCCTCAGTGTTGGTGCAGAACTATATCTTGCTAATAAATTAACAGCAAATGTTATATCAGGTCTTGTGTGATTAGCAAGATACATTAGTGCCCCAATAGCATTAAGATATGGTACTTCTGGACCAAGTAATTGTTCTACACCTTTTTTGTTAATTACTTGGGGTTGAAATGGATCTTTTTCTTTTATCAAAGATCTTACAACCATTGGAGTACAGAATGGATGTGACTTATCCATATAAAATCGTTTCAAGACCTTCTTTGTATAAGTTTATTGATGTACAAAGATCCCGTCCTTCAGGTACTCAATTTGTAATCCAAGACAAAATTTTGTCCTACCTAAATCTTTCATTTCAAATTCTTTCTTCAAACAATGAATTGCTTTTGTAATCTCTTCAGGAGTTCCAATAATGTTGATATCATCAACATAAACAACAATTATAGCAAATTCATTTCTCGATCTTTTTATAAAACTGCATGGGCATATCGGGTCATTTTTATACCCTTCTTTCAACAAATATTCTTTAAGGCAATTATACCACATGCGCCCTGATTGTTTCAAGCCATACAGGGACTTATTTAATTTGATCGAGTATTGTTCTCGTGAATTTGAATTAAATGCTTCAGGCATCTTGAGTCCTTCAGGAACTTTCATATAGATATTACTATCAAGTGAGCCATATAAATAGGCAGTCACAACATCCATTAGATGCAAATCAAGCCTTTCATTTGCTGCAAGACTAATTAAATAACGAAAGGTAGTTGCATCCACTACTGGTGAATATGTTTCTTCAAAATCTATGCCAGGTCTTTGTGTAAAGCCTTGGGCTACAAGGCGTGCTTTATACCTTGTAATTTCACCCTTTTCATTTCTTTTCCGTACAAAAACTCATTTATATCCAACTGGCTTTACATCTTTAGGTGTATGGACTATAGGTCCAAATACTTTTCGTTTTGCTAATGATTTTAATTCTGCATTAATGGCATCTTTCCATAGGAGCCAATCTTTTCGTTGTTGGCACTCTCTAATGGATTTTGGCTCATGATCCTCTTCTTCATTCATTACATCATATGCCATATGATTAGCAAAAATGTCGTCAATGTTGACTTCATTACGGTTCCATTTGATATTATTTGTGACATAATTTATTGAGATCTCATTATTTTCATACATTTCAGATACCTGGATCTCTTCTGGGGCCTCAATATTCTCCTCTGGAGATAATTTCTCTTCATGAAGTGGCTCATCCAGAGCTACGCTTTTTACTTGATTATCCTCGACTTGGCCATCTATAATCTTAGCTCCTTTTCTTTTTCGAGGATTTTTATCTTTGGAACCAATAGGCCTACCACGCTTAAGGCGTGCTTTTGATTCATTTGTAATCGGTTGTCCTACAGGGACATCAATTCGAATAGGAGCATTAGCAGCTGGAATTTGTGACTTTGTCACTTTCTTTGGGTCAGTGAATGCTTCTGGCATTCGATTAGCTGAATTCTGTAAATGAATTATCTTTTGAACTTCTAGTTCACATTGTTTTGTACGAGGATCAAAATGAGCTAATGATAATTCATTCCAGCTAATCTCTTTATTCAACTGCTTATTTTCTCCCCCTAATGTTGGGTAAACTGATTCATTAAAATGACAATCTTCAAATCGTGCAGTAAATAAATCTCCTGTAGATGGTTCTAAATATTTTATAATTGAAGGAGATTTATACCCAACATAAATTCCCATTCTTCTTTGAGGACCCATTTTAGTACGTTGTGGAGGTGCTATAGGCACATATACTGCACATCCAAAGGTCCGTATATGAGAAATATTAGGTTCTTCACCAAAAATCATTTGTAAGGGGGAAACTTTTAAATAACTAGTTGGCCTGATGCGAATTAACATTGCTGCATGCAAAATGGCATGGCCCCAAGCAGAAATTGGTAAATTAGATTTCAAAAGTAAAGGTCTTGCAATAAGTTGCAATCGTTTTACCAATGATTCTGCAAGTCCATTTTGCGTATGAACATGTGCTACAGGATATTCAACATCAATTCCAAGGGACATACAATATTCATTAAAAGTCTGTGAAGTAAATTCACCAGCATTATCAAGACGTATTTTCTTGATAGGATAATCCGGGTAATGTGCTCTTAATCTTGTCAATTGAGCAAGTAATCTCGCAAACGCCAGGTTTCGAGAAGATAATAAGCACACATGCGACCATTTAGTTGATGCATCAATTAAAACCATATAATACCTAAATGGTCCGCATGGTGGGTGTATTGGCCCACAAATATCTCCCTGTATCCGTTCTAGAAATGTGAGAGACTCACTTTCTACTTTGGTTGGTGATGGCCGAATAATTAATTTTCCCTTGGAACATGCATCACATGAGAAATCATGGGATTTTGGTATTTGTTTCTGTTTCAAGTTATGTCCACTTGAATTCTCTATTATACGTCGCATCATAATTGACCCGGGATGGCCTAACCGGTCATGCCAAACAATAAATATGTCTTTATCAACATGCTTCTGGTTTTCCATAACATTTATTTCAATTGTACTAATACTTGAATAGTACAAACCAGAAGATAACATAGGTAATTTCTCCAGAACATATTTTTCACCATATCTAACAATAACAATTTGTAGATATTCTTTATTCTCCTCATTTATAGTTTCAATATGATATCCATTTCGACGGATATCTTTAAAACTCAACAAATTTCTATGAGACTTAGAGGAATACAAAGCATCATTAATAACAAATTTCGTACCATTGGATAATATTATTATTGCTCTTCCAGAGCCTTCAATCAATCTTGTATTACCCACTATGGTATTGATGCTTGTACTACAATTTGTTAGATGTGAAAAATATTTCTTATCTTTAAGAATTGTATGTGTCGTTGCACTATCAATGAGACATATATCTTCATTCTTGTGTGCAATATTTGAAATGTCCATGAGCTTCATTAAAAGAAAAGAAATGCATTAAAACATATTTAATATAGAAGATGCATTAAAAACATATTTATTATACATAATTGGCAACAAGTCAGAACGAAACAAAATAATTATTACAATTTTTGCAAAACTTATTTAATCATAAAAATCTTCCACCTCCAAGTGAGACATTACATCATCATTTGGCTCATTGACATTATTATCTTTATGAGCCTTATCATCACATTCCACATAATTAACACTCTTTTTTATAGAGGCTTGGTAAAGTTTCGCTAAATGTTCTGGTGTACGACAATTACGTACCCAGTGTCCCTTCATACCACACCGATAACATTTATGTTCAACAACTTTTGAAGGACCTTCTTTATCATTCTTTTGTCCTTCATTGTTTATCTTTTTCTGGTGGGTATAAGGACTATAATAACCTCTTCCACCATGATAAGGACCATGATTATTTCTACCTCCACGATTTCCACGTCCTCGTCCACGACCACGGCCACAACCACGACCGCGACCATGGCCACGACCATGATCATTCCGTACACTCACATTCGCTTCAGGAAATGGAGAAGATCCAGTGGGACGATTTTCATGATTTTTCAATAATAACTCGTTATTTTGCTCGGCTACTAGTAAACATGAGATTAACTTAGAATATTTTTTAAAACCTTTCTCACGATATTGCTGTTGTAAAAGCAAATTCGAAGCATGAAAGGTAGAAAAAGTTTTTTCTAATAAGTCCTCATCAGTTATTTTTTCACCACATAATTTTAACTGAGAACTTATTTTGAAAACAGCTGAGTTATACTCACTTACAGTTTTAAAATCTTGTAACCTGAGATGAATCCATTCATAACGAGCTCTAGGCAAAATCACCGTTTTCTGATGATCATACCTATCTTTCAAACTAGTCCACAATTCAAATGGATCTTTCACCGTTAAATATTCAGTTTTCAAACTTTCATGAATGTGGTGTCGGAGAAAAATCATAGCTTTAGCCTTTACTTGAGGGGACGCATCATTTCCTGGCAATATGGCCTTTCCAAAGTCCTTTGCTTGAAGATGGATTTCAGCATCTAAAACCCATGATAGATAATTCTTCCCGGTGATGTCAAGAGCATTAAATTCAAGATTTGAAAGGTTGGAAGACATGATTCAAACTAAAAATAATAAAAATAATTAGAATCATATTATAAAATCTTATTATAAATTAAAACATAATTTAAAGAATGGTAAATAAACATGCTAAGAAAATAAAAATAAGATGAGATAGGAATGAGAGTAAACTCACAGCGAGACCTATCTCATCCGAAGGTAAGAAAGATGATGCATATATTATATAATATATAGATAGCAGTAAAGAATTAAGATAAACAAATAGAGATGAGATAGGAATGGGAGTAAACTCACAGCGAGACCTATCTCATCCGAAGGTAAGAAAGATGATGCATATATTATATAATATATAGACAACAGTAAAGAATTAAGATAAACAAATGGAGCTCTATTAGTGCCGCCACCATAAAAAGTAAATAAATGCATAAATAAATGGTAGTAACATAAAATTTAAATGTTAGTGGCATAATGTAAATATTAATAAAGTCAGTATGGAGCTTAATATCGCCACCATGAAATAAATAAAGCAGTAAGTAAAGAATTTAAATTAAACAAATGGAGCTTAGTATCGCCACCATGAATTAAATAAATAAAACAGTAAAATTAAATTACAAATGGAGCTTAATGTTGCCACTATGAATTAATAAATAGGGAGTGGGAAGAATATATAAACATAAATAAATTACTGTAAATAGTAAAATATAAATTTACTGTGAATAGTAAAGTTACTATTCACAGTGAATAGTGAATAAAATAAAATTACTGAAATATTAAATCTAGACTTCCATAAAGGAGTCAAAATGAATAGAAATATAAAATTATTGAAAAAGGTAAAATTAACATGAATTGTAAAAATTACTATTTACTGTGAATAGTAAATAGTAAATAATCTCAAATCTTAACCATGGAACCCGATGTTAAAAATAATCGGTAAAAGTAGAATTTTAATTCCATATCATGGTTAAGATTATCCCAGATAGAAAAAAATAAACAAATAGTAAAGGAGATGGTAATAAAATCTTACCTTGGTAGAGTCTTCGTGCTGATAACGTAATATAAAACTTATGAAAATAGAGAACAATAACAAGAGAATATAGAAATAGAGAGAGAGAGAGTAAGGAGAGATTCTATTTCAGTGTACCCAGAATGTTTATAGAAGGCCTCTATTTATAGAAGGAAAATGGGCCTTTAGTGTAATTTCCACTTTGGGTCATTTGATGCAATATTCCCATAATTACATAACTGTACACTCACGGGAATGCATTCCCGTGAGTTGTATAATTTTGTGCGTGGGTCCCACCAAATAGTAAACTACTATGCAATGGTACTATGCGTGGGTCCCATGTCATCTTATAATATTTGGAGCCCGGGAGTCAATGGACATCCACATAATCAGTATATTCATAACACTAATAGCTTTTTAGAAGTGTTTTTATGATTTAATAGGTAAATATGTGAAAGGATTTTTGTTCGGGGCTTGCTGAAAATAAAATGAATTTTCAAAATATGGTTTGGTTGTTTTCAAACAGACAAGTAGATTGGTAAACCCGAGGGACAGTGCGGGGGGAAGTTTGCCAAAATAAACCAAAAAAAAAAAATTGTCAAAATAGACCAGTAGGAAAACATTTTGCCAAACTAACTTAATTGGTGGCGCCACGTCAGCTGGCGCCACTTTGTGTGTGGCGTGCCACGTGAGCACGCCACAAGTGGCGCCAACTGTTTAAAATAAATAAATAAATGAAATTGCTGGGTGCTGACGCACCCTGCAAAAGTTGCCTCGGGGGCAGCTTTTCTGCCCCCGAGGTAGTTGTGGGGTGAGGGGCGTGAATTATTCACGCCCCCTACAGTACATTTAAAATATATATATATATATATATATATATATATATATATATATATATATATAATTCTTCCCCTATTTAACACCCAACACACACATACACAAACTTCACAATTTCACAGACATACACACATTTCATCTTTTGTCCGGGAGAGGCTGTGAGCAGGAGGTGAAAAAAGAAGAAAAGGAGAAGAAATATCTTGGTAGCTATTTTAAGGTATGCTATGTATTTTATAAGATTATTTATGTAGCTAAACTATAATATTTTCAACAAGTCTTCTGCATAAGATGTTTTGTGTATATTTTTGTCTATGCAATGATAGTAGTATTTTGTTGGTTAGAAAAAATGTTAGAGTAAGAATTTTTTAAAAGTTGTAAGTTCTGACAATAGAAGACTGTATTTATGTAGTAAATGATTAATAATAAATTTAAGGCAATTTATATGTATGTTTTGTTTGTTTTAAAAAATTAAAACTAATTTTTAAATTTAAGAAGTTTAAGATTGTTGTATTATAGGATATTTTGCCCGATTAAATGTTGTGCAAATAGTATATTTGAGTTCATAGAGATATCATGAAAATTTTCATCAGTTTAGTTTTCAAACATTAGAGAAAAAAAACTAAAGTAGGATGAGAAAATTAAATTACAAATAATAATTCAATATATATGATTCATAATATATATATATATATATATATATATATATATATATATATATATATATTATGAATTCTAATTTGTCTTTTAATTATCCTTCTTATTAGTTAACTTTGATTTATTATACTTAAATGAATTTGTATTTGTTGGACAATTGTCATTATCATAATAGAATTTTTATTATTTTTGTTATTATTTGTCCGTTATGAATTTTAATATATTAATTAATTATCGTTGTTAGTATTATATTATTTTCATTATTAATAAATAATTTTAAAAATTTTTTACTAATTATAAAATTTGATTTTTTTATTAATTTTTATGATTATTAAATAAATTTTTTTATTATTATTGTTGTTATTATTATTATATAAACTTTGTTATTTTTATTATTAAAATATACTATGAATTTTAATGTTTAGATTAATTTTTGTTAGATTATATTATATATGTTATTTTGATTAAAATTATTATATATTATGAGTTTTCAAATTTTTCTTTAATTTTCGTTCATATTAAATAATTTTTAATAATCTTACATATTATGAATTTTGAGTTTTTATTTTATTTTATTTATTACTACATAATTTTGATTTGTTCTTATTCATTTATTTTGTAGAGAATACATAATTATTCATCAATTGAAGCAGAAGGAGAAACGAGAGGGAATCAATTTCCATAATTTTCATCTCCATCCACTTCTTGCACTTTCATTTGGTCTTTTTAATCACATTTTGTTTCTTCATTTCTTTGTCTCATTGCTTATATATATTGAGTTTCTTCTTCTGATTAGTTGCAATTTGTGTTGTGGTTTGATTTACCTGTAATTTTTTTTATTCTTTTTCATTCTAGAATATAAGAAAAAAATGAATCCGATTCGTACAATTGTATATTATAATGATTCAAAAAATATAGGCGCAAACGGGTTGACTTTTGAAGGTGAAAAACGAGCAATATATATTGTTCGAAGTATGTCATTTGAAGATTTAATCAAATAATTACAATTCATAATATATAATCATGATATAAAAATAACAATTTTTATATAATAATCATAAAAATTATTAAAAAAATAATTTTAAGTAAGATTTTTTGAAATTATTTATTAATAAAGAAAATAATATAATACTAACAACGAAAATTAATTAAAATTTTAAAATTCATAACATAAAATAATAAATAAAATAATTAAAATTATATTATAATAATGACAATTGTTCAACAAATAAAAATTCATGTAAGTAAAATAAATCAAAATTAACTAATAATAAGGAAAATTAAATGAAAAATTAGAATTCATAATATATATATATATATATATATATATATATATATATATATATATATATATTATGAATTATATCTATTGAATTATTATTTGTAATTTAATTTTCTCATCCTACTTGGGTTTTTTCCTCTAATGTACTACTAAATAAATTGAAAACTAAACCGATTAAAATTTTCATAATATCTTTATGAACCAAAATATACTATTTGCACAACATTTAGTCGGTCAAAATGTCCTATAATACAACAATCTTAAACTTCTTAAATTTTAAATTTTGTTTTAAATGTTCCAAACAAAAAAAAATACATCTAAACAGCGTTAAATTTTTTATTAATCATTTACTATATAAGTACAGTCTTCTATTGTCAAAACTTACAACTTCTAAAAAATACTAACTCTAACATTTTTCTAACCAACACAATATTACCATCATTGCAGAGACAAAAATGTACACAAAACATTTTATGTAGAAGACTTGTTGAAAATATTCTAATTTAGCTACCTAAATAATCTTATAAGATAAATAGCATACCTTAAAATAGCTTCCAAGAGTTGTCTTCTCATTTCCTTCTTTCTTCACACCAAGCTCCCAGCCTCTCTCTCGCACCACAGAAGAAGAGTGAAATGTGTGTATGCCTGTGAAGTGTGAAGTTATGTGTGTGTGGGGTGTTTAAATAGGGGAGGATATATATATATATATATATATATATATATATATATATATATTAAATATTAAAGGCAGGGGCGTGCTTTGCGCCCTTGCCTTATGCTGGAATTGCAGCATATGTTATGCTACAATTCAAACAAAAAATTAATTTTTTTAATTTTTTTTCCAAATTTCAGAGCAGGGGGCGTGCCCCTGCTTTGAAGTTAGCTACCACGAGGCAGCTATAAAGCTGCCTCGGCAGCTAGCTGATGCCCGAGGCAACTTTTGCAGGGTGCGGCTTTTTAATTTTTTTTTTTAAAGTGGCGCCAGTTGTGCTAGCGCCACTTATGTGACGTGCCACGTGGGCATGCCATAAGAGGCGCTGCCACGTGGTAGCGCCACATGGCCTGTGGCGCCACGTAAGGCGCCACAAAAGAGGTTAGTTTCGCAAATTCTTTGAACAATGGCCTATTTTGACAATTTTTTCTTTTTTGGGGTCTATTTTCACAAATTTCCCACAGTGCTGGTCCCATACTTCTGTTACTGCATCATCTTTAGCTGAAGACAAACCATTAAAGACACCCCATGGATCATGACTTGTGCTTCAAGCGGTTTTTGAATTTTGAAAAATCTCATTTCCTATAATTTATAGCAGCAATAACAGCTTTATGATGGTTCAATGAAACTGACAAAGACTGGTCGTTTTACGCCAAGCATTGTTGTAGCTCACTGAAAGACTGTTTCATATTCAAACTTGGCTGTCGAAATACAATGCTTCAACTTCACCTATTCTTTTCCACTCTTTCGAACGTACACATTTGAATGTTATTATGAAAACTTCTAAAAGGATATTAATTGTACATGGAAAAATAAAACGCAATTGATTACTAATTCCTTCAGATATATATTTTTAATAATAAATATTAAAACATAAAGGGCTAAGTAGCAAACCCGCCCCGGAAGTATACGTCGAGGAGTAATGTTGCTTTGAAAGTTTTTTTAGGTTCAATTTTGTCCCGAAAGTTTAAAAACGTAACAATGCTACCATTTTCCGTTAAAAAATTAACATTGACCATTAAAAAATTGACGTTGACCGTTAACTTTTTAACGGAAAATGGTAACATTACTACTTTTTTAAACTTCCAGGGCAACATTGAACCTAAAAAAAACTTTTAAGGCAACATTGCTCTCAGACATATACTTCCGGGGCGGATTTACTACTTAACCCAAACGGTAAATTTTAATATATAAACAATTAACTATATGTGATATTTAACTTTTAATTATAACTATCAAGGGTCTTTTGTTATATTATTTTTGTCAAATGGTATCCAAATAGTTTATATTTTTATACTTTGTATTTTATTATTTTCTAACAAAGCGAAATGGAGTTTTTCCGCTTTGTGACCAATTTTTATGGTTGCTTTTAAGTGACTATGATTATGCCCTTTAAAAAACAAAAGATAGTTAGTGGAAGAGAAGGAAAGGCAGTAAAAAAAAAAAAAAAAAAAAAAAAAAAAAAAAAAAAAAAAAAAGAACGAGAGAAGGAAAGGCAAAGTTCAGTGGTAACTTGGCCTACCATTACATTATTCTGTGTTTGGCTTGAAAAAGTCATGTTTGGCTGTAAAATATTCCGACGTTCCCTTTCTGCCAAAGCTGGTCGACCAGAGAGAAAGAGAAGAGCATGCTCCAAAAACAAACATATCGCAGAGATCACAATTTAGAGTACCTAACTTTGGCAAAAAAGTACTCAATTTTGCAGCTCGTTTCATTATTGATAAACAAACCAAAGATCAAACCACAACTAGCATTAAAGGACACTGCTGATCGATAAAAAAAAATAACTGTATTGAAAGTTCAAATCTAGAATCAAACTATATATATAATCACAACAAAGATATTGATATATGCTACTCGCTCATCTATACTTACTATATTCACAAACAAACGAACAAAAATTGAATTCAATAAGATTCTATATATACAGCAAGCATATGCCCTGAACTCAAAGATGGACAATTTGAGCTACTTGGAATGAGTTTTTCAATAAGATTCAGGAGTAAAGATGGTTGGAAGACTTCAGGATGTGATTTAGTTTTGTCTGGAATGACGATTGGAGGAAGATGGATCAAACACAGGCTTGGCCACCGCCGTCACAGGTGAAGCCGTCGTTGCCGGAGTCGTCGAGGTCGGGATCTTGTTGAGGTTTGGTGGTGAGGCAACAGCACATGAGGCCAATCAACAACATGAAGCCCCACGCAGTAGCCAAAGCCTGAGCCCACCTCAAGTACTGCTCCATCATCTTCTCATCTCTCTCCTTTCATAGTCTCTCTCTCTCTCCGTAGCTCTGTCAACTCAACCTTAAGCTTCACTGTGTTTCTATATATATATATATGTATATAACTTTTAGGAGAAGAGAATATAAATGGCATCAAAAAGCCAATTGGCTAGCCTGTTGATGAGAACTTGAGGCGCACATGGTCTGATGAGCTTGCAAAGAGTCTCATATAACATGGGCTAGCCTGTGATGTGAATTCACAATATAACATGGAATTACTTAGTCTGAGTCAACTATCAATCAATCAATCAAATAACTTATATTCTTGAAAATTTGTAATACCCGATATTTTCTGATTTCCTTAATTTAGGATTGTCCATATGCTGGTATATGTGATTCATTAAGTAGTTAAATTTAAAAATGATTTAATTATTTCTTCTTTTTTTTTAATAAACTAATAGAAAGATGGCATTCCCTCAACCAGCACGTTCCCTATTTTTGGACCATGCATATTGGCCTGTATTAGATCCAGATTTCTACAGATCTATCTGCAGAAGAATGTCGTTTCCACATTTATAGTTACTACGCATAACACGAGCCCTCAAAGCATCTCCATTTTTAATAAGATTCCATCCTTTCTTTGTCATGTAAGAGAGATTCTGTTTCATGCCCATCCCACCACTCTCTTTTGGCTTGATGAATTTTCCACGTTTCGATAGAGGATCCCCATAAAAAACGCCTGTTCTGCTTCTCAATATTCTCACAAACACTTACCAGCATATCCCATGTTTGCATTGTATACACCGAGATTGCAGACGATATGATTGTCCCTGTACCAGCAAAAGAAAGTGAGCTTGCTGTTCATCCTGAGAGTCGCTTTCGTACTTTATCAACAACCTGCTAAAATCTCGCTTCACCAATAAATGCAGACAGTAAACTCCCTCCTTCAAGCTGTTAATTGTGGAACCGTCTGGGGAGCTTGCTCCCTTCTCCGGCGACTTTCCGTCAAGCTTCTCCTGCTGCAAACCCGGTTGCGACGACTTGCTGTCATGCTTCTCCTTCTGAACACTCGACCTAACATGAGCACCATCCTCTGTCATATCCTTCGGACCCTTCTGTTGCTTCATCGGACATTATTCCATGTGATGCCCATAGGTACCACAATGAAAGCACACCAAAGCTTGCACCATTCTGCATATTCCTCTGCTGTCACCTTCCCGTTCTCCCCCACCATCGCCGTCCTTCCCTTTGCTACTCGCTGTTTCTTTCCCTTTCATTCTCTTTCCTTCTATTTCTTAATTGGCTTTATTTCCTAATTTCCTCAAAACATGATTCATGCTGCAGAAATAATATATCTAATCAATCATGTTACATTATTTCTAATTATTATTAATTCTTGTATTTCCTTAATTGCATCTTAACCGTTCAAAATATATTAATTTATTGGCAATATGTCAAATCAGAGTATGACCGTTGTCCTTGTCCAACCATGGCGCCATGAACTTATATTTCAAGTGATTCATTCAATGCCCGGTCCAATTTCCATCCCACTGATTTGTTTTCCATGACCATCTTCAAAAGGGAAAGAAATGAACTTAGATATATGTTATGTCTAATTTAGACAGCTTCAAGCTGCTGTAACGGACGAAGAAACTTGGATAAGTTTATAAACGAAAGGAATATGGGGAATCCAATATGGAAGGAAGAAGAGAAATGGAAGAGACTTTTGTTTGTGATTGGATCTTTTTTATGAGCGCTTTGTCTAATCAATTTTAAAGTAAGCGAAAGCATAATTATATTGTTGGAAAAAGAGAATGATACTATTAAAGGGCCTGTTTGGTTCGGGAAACATGAGATGAGGGAACAAAAAATTAGATTTTTTTGGTCGGCCGTTTGATTGGCTATTTTTGTGGGGGGAAAAAAATATTTTCCCAAGTCCACCAATTTTTAGCCATATGATTCAAATTGGGTTCCACCAAAAATAGTGGGAACTAATTTTTAAATGGGAAGAGAAAACATCTAATTAAAGTCACAAAAACCATTTGAATCTTAATAAGTGGTTCCTATAGACAATAAAACTCTAGGGTAAAATGGTTTTCAACTCATTTTCCTTCCTCATCCAGTTCAATGGAAAAATATTTTTCATTCTTTTCCTTTATATTACATTGATTTTAAACTTTTATTTTTTAATCCAAACATGCCCTAAGTGAAAAGATCGAATAAAAAGTTCCCATTTGATTTATTCCATCATGTTCCACGCTTTCTTTTCCTACTTTATTATATAACATTAATAAAGCTAGGTACTCACTTTTTCTTTTTAATATAACTTACTTACCCATCATATCTTTTTGGAAAGTATGAATTCACAACCCTACCTATCAAATAAACTTCTATTTGGTGGAAGGGATCTCGAAGGGAAGGGAGAATAACTTTTTTTTTTTGAGTTTAATTTTTTTTTAAAGAAAATTAGAGAAATGAGGTTATAAAATTTTAATAAGAATAAAAAATAAGATAAAAGTGTAAGAGAAATTAATTAAAAACTATTAACCCCACTTTTCTATTTTTTTTAAATAAAAAATCTAACTCAAAACAATTTTGTTTCCCGGAGCTACCCCTTATTCCAAACAACCCTAAGGGTCTGTTTGGTTCAAAGGAATCAAATAAGATAGAAGGAAATAGCAGAGGGTTATGTTGTTTTGTTTGATTTGGTGGAGAGAGGAGGTGAAGGGTTTTTAATGATCCCTTAGGTCCCGTTTGGTTCATGGAATATTTAATGAGGGAAGGGAACTTAAAAAAAGGGAGGGAAGGGAAGGGAAGATAAAAGGGAACTTAAAAAAATAGAACTGTTTGGTTGGAATGGGAATAGAACTTAAGTTGACTGAAAATGAAATGTTTGGTATAAAGAATTGGGGGTTGATTAAGTGGGAACTTGAGATAAAATTCCCATTATGCCCTTAAAGTAAAAACTGCTGGAAAAAAAAAACTGGGAATCAATTTTGAAGACAATGAATTCTCGAGAATGGTTTCAGTCGCCAAAAATATCAACATGCTGATTAACAAAGAAAATCCCCCAACCAACACAGCCATCTTTTAGATAGATGCAGTGCGTTCTTTAAATATCCAGAAATACGAAGCAAGAAGAAATCAAAATTGAAAGAGTCCCAAAGATGATGACGAAAAAGAAACCATCGATAGGCACCCCGATTAGCCTTGAAAAGGGCAAGGAACTTCTAAACCCTGCTAAGGATAACCACATTCATGCACACTTCCGTTCACGCAATTGCCGAAAAATTTAAGCTAGAGGCATTGTGTTGAAGTCGAACAATTTTGAAGACAATGAATTCTCGAGAATCATCTCCTTATTCTTGAGAATCACACAAATCCAAGATGTCCATATTACATTGCTTATGAAGGTCATTCTCGAGAATCATGATTTAATTCTCAAGAATTGTCATGAGGTAGGTGTAATTCAAATGTGTTTGAATTAGATGCATTCTCAAGAATCAGTGTCTCATTCTCGAGAATCATCGTGAAGGAGGTGAGATCAATGATCAAGTGAATATTTCTTTTATTGATGATGGCTCTCTATGTATATTGTAGTTTTCTATGTTCCACTATAAGTTTATTTACATCAGAGATCCTTATGCCAAGAAAAGCTAGCAAACGACATGGTTAAAGCAATAACAATAATGCAATTTGGCATTTTCAAATGCTGCATAAGAATGAAGGAAAGCTTGGATACAAGTGCCATAATGCACCCCATAAATGGTGCATAAAATCCACAGACAAATAATAGTTGTTGTCAACGTTCAAACTTCGCTTACTTAGTTTAAACGAAATATTTACGTTCGAACGTATCATGCAACAAAGCGCCTTCGTTCAAACGTACTCACCACGAAATTTTTAAGTGAAAAGATCCTCTGTTTAACTCTGTTTTGAGTGAATTGAACAGGGGATCAAGATCTCATCAAGGAAAGCTTGAATGCAGGCATAATGGGTGAAAACAATTACAATAATGCAATTTGGCCTTCTCAAATGCTGCGACCTTCACTCAGCACCCTCTCCTTCATCTACCATCACTGTCCTTCATCCACCATCGCCGGAGACCTCTTCTTCATCCACCATTGTCAGTGCCCTCTTGCATCACACCACCATCACCGTTGACCTCTCCAGACCTTAAGATAGAAATTGAACGAGGAAAAGAGAAAGAGGAGGGTCGAGGACTTTAACACCACCAGTGTCTTCCTTCGTCTTCCTCCATATATACCACCACGACAACATCGTTAATTTTTAGATGGGACTTGAGGGGCTTTTTTGTCCCATGAAATATCTCTCTCGGGAAGATACTAAGATCCCGCCATTTTCGGAGGGATTTCACTTTGCCACGTTTAAAGGAAGATCATGCCAGGCGGGAAGTGAGGTTGATGGGAAGCTTGCGCACCAAACATGTTTCTTGTGTGGGAATGTTGTTATGTTCCCAAGAACTCTCGTCAGTTCCGTGTACCAAACGGGACCTTATTTAGTTTAAACTGGAGGGATGATATCAATTTACCATTCTACCTTAACATATTTAATTATATTTTTTATTTATTGTTAAATAAATTAATTTACATCTTATCTAATTATAATGACATTTTTATTTATAATTAGTATAATAATATATAGTTTGTTTTACATTAATTATATAATAATATATTTTTAACTATAATAGTATTTTTTTATTATTTTTAATAACATAGTTTCATTTTAAATTAATTTTATAATAATATATTTTTATTGTAATAATATATTTATTTAAATCTATATTTTATGATAATTTTTTATTTAAATTTGTACAAGCATATGTTTTAATTATACTATTTTTTATTAATAAATATATACTTTTTTATATTAAATTATTTTTTAATAATGTATTTTAATTATAGTAATTTGTGTATAATAATATGTTCTTATTTTACAATAAAATATTTTAATAATAATAATAACATTTTCATTTATCATAATATTTTTTATCGCGAACATTATTGGAATATCACATTAGTTTTATAGCTCCTGCCGGTAGGGGTGGAAACAGGCCAGGCCTGCCCCTTAATAGGCCAGGCCTGTTATGTAGGGAAGCGGCCTGAGCCTGGCCTGTGGCTTGTAACAGGCTTATTTTTAGGCCTGAGCCTGGCCTGTGGCCTATTAAGAGGCCTATAATTTCAAAAATCCTATACCTAAGCTAACAGGCCACAGGCCCCAAGGAAAACAGGCCAACTGTGTTAACAAGCCGAAAACAGGCCTCATACGTTTACAGACCAAAAACAGACCTCAAGTTTACAGGCCGAAAACAGGCCTAATTGATTAAACATGCCAAATTTACAACATAACAGATTCTACAAGTCTACAACTGCATAAAAAATGAAATCAAACACAACATCCATCATACAAATTTAACATCCAACATCAACATGATTTGAAGCTTTAACCAATGCTCCTTAATTAACCACAAAGCAAATCTCAACTAAATTAATTAAAAACCATCAGATTCCTTCTTTTTAATTAATCCTAATCGTTAATTATATCCTAATCCAAAAATAGCATAGATTCTGCATTAATAATTCTAGATGCACCATCCAAAAATCCATCCATTACTATCCTGAATACAAGGAAAGAAATCACTGCACTTTTATTAATTGAATCAAAAGCACAATCAGAATTAATTTGAATAGCATTATCTAAGGACCTTTCCCTTTTCTTCCTTAAATTGGATCGAGGCTCATTGGGTCATAACATATCATTTGCATTCCATCCATTAGCACCCCAAAACTCAACCAATAAAATTCCTACTTGAGCAATTATAATGGCAGCATGAGGGACAACAGTCTCGTACAAAATGGAATTTCTTCCTTTCCAAATATTTTCTCACCGTTACAGAGATTGCGCACAAACAAACAAGATTTTAAAAGTTGGGGAGATGATGGGAAGTGGCATCCAAACAACCACATGCCTTCCATTTGCCTGCATCATGTTCTTATCCAATCACCTTTTCCCATCCTTCTCCCCCAACTTTTTAATTTTCTCATCAATGCAATTACATCATACTCAACCGAAAAATGAGATTGGCACACCCTGTCAGGTATAGAACAGCAAAATAATCATTTTTTTATTGTGCATCAGTTCAAAAGGAAAACCAAGGTGAGGTATATTGGTTAAAGTAGCAAAAGAAAAATCTACCATCCAAAGTAAACAAACAGAAGAAAGCCTTGAGATTTCACCATAATTCATCCTTGAGATTTCATCTGCAAAAGGAAAATAATTATAAGGAAAACTCTCAAATTATGAGAATATTGTATACATAGTCAACAACTTTGTTGCTTCATATATGAAAATCTAAGAAAGTTCACACTTGCAAATTGAAGAAAGCCTTCCATAGGAATGTTAAACATGATAAAAGGATATAAGCACTAAGGACTAGGAAAAAACAGAGGCAAAAAGGAATGAGCCAGAACTACCATGTGATTTGAATTTCATCAATAATACCCAATATGGAAATCTGTAAACCTACCACGAGTTCCACTTGGAGTTTTCCCCTTCAATTCAGAACGCAGAGATTCTCCCCCTGATATCTGAATCAACACAACCATGTAAAATCTCATAAGCTAATATAATAGAGACTTGAAATGAATTTGATGATGCTTCGACCTAAGTCCTAGATTCGAAAAGAAAACATCCATAACAAGCTAAACCCAATCATTTAATAACTAGTATCTTCTATAAATGCCCATTAACCAAAAATAGAGGAGAAGCTCAAAAAATGAAATCACTACCTTTGATGGAGGAGGAAACATGGACCCGAAAATCCCTGAAGATGAAGACGAGTAAGAATCCTTGAACCCAAAGAGTTCAAAAGTGAGTGAAGAAGAACCCAGTTGCTGCTTCTCTCCCATTATCTTTGGTGAAGCCTCACAAATCAAGTTCTCGTAACTGAATCAGTCTTTTGCGCTAAGAGTGAGATTTTTATAAAATGACAATCCCACAAGGAAACATCAACCACCGCCTGAGCAAGTTTTAAAAATGAAAAAAACCAATTAAAAATTTTTCATAGTAGAAGAAGAAAACGAAATTAGAAAAGGGAGAGGCACGTGAAAGGGATCACTCACGAGAGATAAAGTTCTCTTGAACTTGCAATGAAACCGTCGTTCACAGCCATTTAGAAGGCAGAAAAGACGGTCCCCGATGGAGATTGGAGATTGAAGAAGGAAGAAGGAAGACGGAAGAATCGAGCAGCACGAGTCTGGCGTCGCGACTGAACGTTGAAATAATTTTAGGGTTTTTCAAAATTGGGGAGGCATACATGGCAAACTCTGATTGGATGATCGCAGGAGAAATTACAATATTGCTCTTATAACAGGCCGGCCTCTCAGGCCGAAAAGGCCTCTTAATAGTCCTGGGCCTAGCCTGATCATGCAAAACAGGTCTCATAAGAGGCCTCGGCCTGACCTTGTAGCTTGATAGGTCAGGCCTAATCAGGCTTTTAACAGGTCAGGCCACAGACCCCTGACAGGCCTATAGCCTATTTTCACCCCTAGCGGCCGATAGGGTTCTTGATGGGGAGGCCACTAAAAAAGATGCATTTTTCCTCTCCTTCTATCCCCTTCCCTCCAATCAAACAACCTCACTAGCCAATAAAGTCTTTACCCCACACACACCTTTTTCTTTAATGAATTAATTCAGCCAACTCAAACCCCAACATACATATATAGTAGAAAATGAGCACTGTTATTATTATGTTATTGGCATTGGCCACAAATGTTAATAATTACCATTGCCCACTAACACTACCCCTTTAATAATGTCAAGTCAGTCTATGCCTTTGCTTTAAATAAGTTTTTAATCCTCAAAAGTCAGTTTGCAACCCTCTTTGTGAGAATGAGATTCTCTTATTGACTTTTTTCTCCTCTTCCCTCATCAGCCCATTTGGGCCATTGGTTGGAAAGGAGAGAGAAAAATTTAAATAGTATTATATCGATGAGACGAATATGATTTAGAGATTATGAGGGATGATGAGAAAAAGACAATGAGAGAAACCCAACTCTCCATTGTGACGCCAAATAAGAGAGAGAGAAAGAGAGAGAGAGAGAGGAAGGGAGCGAAAGATGGGCTATCTTTGAAGCTGCCTATTATACAGCCCAATAACCAAAAAAAGCTCAAAAAATTCTTCCATCTTGGCCCGGTATTCCACCTTTTTCTCCAATTTTTTTAATTAAAAAAAAAATCTGAAGCTCTTATTTGGGTAGTCACTCGCCACAAAATGTTTGTTAATTTCCAATTTTAGATTTTATTTGCTATAAATTCACGATTTTAGAACACCTCCTCACTCTGTTTTTTTTTCCTTACCATTAAACATTCTCTCTCCCCATCTCCCTCAATCCCTCGTGACAATGTCATTCTACCATTTGTCGACGAGGACCAATGTGCCGGCAATCATTGTAGCAACTCCAATTTTATCTGGAAAGTTTTTGTGCATGAGTTTTCAACATTAATAAATTTTTGTTAGATCAATATTACCCTTTTTTTAAAAGAAAAAAAATTAGAGGCAAGATCTCTCTTTTAACAGAACTATTTTTGTAGGCCAAGCCAAAAAATAAATATATTGAGCTATTTACTAAATAGTATCACATAATATTAAAAATATAAATAAATAACAACCAACAATTATAAATCAAAACAAAATATAAGATGATATAAAGTAAGTATCTCAAACAAGAATTTTACTTTTCTTTCACTGCCTAATAACTAATGAATTAAACATTGTCTTTATTGAGAAGATAAAAGATTAATTGAGGCTAAATTATTGGTAAAAAAAATATCATATAATAAATACATATATATAGGGTAAAAGTGTAAAAATACACATGAGCTTTTTCCCTATGGGTGAAAAAACACATGCTTTTTTTAGGAGCAAAAATACACATGTGGTTACCATTTTAGTGCAAAAGTCACATCCCACTGTTAAGTTACCGTTCACCGTAATGAGAGAGAGATGTGGTGAACAGTGACTTAACGGTGAGATGTGACTTTTGCACTAAAATGGTAACCATATGTATATTTTTACTTCTCAAAAAAGCATATATGTACTTTTGCAAGCATATGTGTACTTTTACTCTTAGGGAAAAATTTATATGTATTTTTACACATTAAAACCATATATATACTAATAAATTTTAAAAGGTTATATGGGGTTGAGCTGGGCCTGGCCAGGTTATGGCTTCGCCAATGGTTTCAAGGGGCAATTATTACAGCTCAAGTCGGTGTGTGTACAATTGAAACAATCTGGATGAAGCCACGTGTTTAGCCTCATAAACAATCCACATAGCAAGTGCCGATTTCTGCGGATTCAGTCCATTCTTAGTCATTATATATTCATTCACCCACACACAAACTCATAATCAAGTTCAGTTCAATTCATCACATATATTATATACCTATGGGCTGCAATTTTTCCTTATCAGATAATACAAAGAAAGATGATGAACTCATGAAGAGATACAAATCCTCCACGGATCAAGCGGTTGTTCAAGCTTCTCATAAGACTAAGAAGCCTCAGCGACGCCAGCAATCACGTTGTGTCTATAAATCTGGTGGTGGCGGCAGGACGGACAGAGGTGATGGCGGTGGCACCAGAGACGGCGACCTCATCCTCATGATGGGTGCTGCAGCTTCAGTCCAAATGAATTCTTGGAGTGGAAATCACCATGCTGGTGGTAGCTGTGGCGCCGGAGGGGGAAACTGTAGTGGTGGCTGCGGAGGCGGAGGAGGATGCTGATACGTGAGTGAATTAATTTATTTGAACCGTTTAACGGCTTATTCTATCCTTGTTCTTATTTATTTTATACAAATACAAGTGAAAAATGATAATTAATAGAAAAATTTTGTGATTAAGCTTGGTCCTTGTAGATTCTGGGTGCTGCGAATATATGAGCAGAGTTCTTCATGATCCATATACCTCCAAGTCGGATGTTTTATTTTGTTTAAATACTTCTTCTATACTTGTAATTCTTTGTTTTTATTAAAAAAATCATATAACAGCTGCAAAAATTAATCATGAGTGGTATCGCCAGCCAAAAGTCCAAAACCTACTTAGTTTTCGATGTTTGAATTGTAAAATCTGTATTTTTATTCTCATCTAAAATAATTAACATCAAATTAAAAAGTCAGATTATTTTCATTTTAATGCTATTTTCTTAATAGTACCCACAAGCCACAAAAAATGGTCCTTGTGAGAAGGAATATGGTCTTTAATATGTGTGAATGCAAAAAATGCTTTTGAAATATAGTTATATCTGACTATTTAGAGTTAACAAAAAAATGTCTTTTCTCAATAGTGTTCGCCATACTTGATTTATATTGTTGATGAATAATTATGGTGAAGAGAGGATTAAGAGAAACAAATGATAATCTTGCGTTTAATTAAAAGTATTTTTGGAAGTGTGACGTTATTTTAAGATATTAGACTGATTTCGTAATTGATACATGCATGTAACTTGCTTAAAACTTAAAAGTGACTTATAGATATAGTGAAGGGAGTAACACACACACTCTTTTTGGGCCAACGAATATAATATAAAGTTGATATTTTTAATCAAATTAAATTAAATATATAAAGTTGATTTACTGCTTTGGATAATATAACTCATTTCCCTTTATTCGATGGAGGCAGCCTCAAGTAAGCTTCTCCCCACTAAAACCAGAATGTAATTCTTGTGATTGCAATATCCAATTCTTGTGATTGCAATATCCAAGGGTCTAAGGTTAAGGTTAGTTATTACTTGCTAAATGTAAGACATAATTCTTTTTTTTAGGAGAGATTAAGGAAGTTAAATAAGTTATTTAATTATATTGTATGTTGTGTAATACCTGGATAATTATTTATCTGGAATATTATATTGATAAATAATACCTATTGGAAATAGGTGAATTTGTGGTCTCAAAACTAGTGTAATAATTACCTTATTTCCAAAGGTGATTTCTCATGAAATTAGGAGGAATAAAGAGCTAAAAATCCCTAAGTGAATTTGTAGGTTATAAAATACCCTGAGAATATTATGATAAATACTAAGAGGCAACTAAATGTTTATTAAAAATTAGAAAGTATGCTGTCCCTAATTTAGGTAATTTATGGGATTATTTTCCTTGGGAAATAATGAGGCAAAATTAAATATCATTTTGGGGAACATAAATTACCCCATGATTTTTAATATTATGCATGATGCATAAATTATCAATATTAGTAAAATAGTTGTGAGAAAATAATTAATCATAATTAAGAAAATTGTCAACAATTAGTAAGTAATTAATTAAATAATTAATGGCTAATTGTTTAGACATGAATAAAGAAGAAAAAACCGAAAATAAGGAAGAAATAGAAGGAAAAAAATGTGTAAAAAGGTGAGTTGTGAGTATGTGTGTGCCTAAGTGTTGTCTGTGTGTGTGTAGTGGCAAAAAAAGGGGTGAAAACCGAAAAAAAGAGGGGAGAAATTTGGTGATGATTGAAGATTATGATATTTTCATTATAATAATAATATAAGTTGAGATATTTTGTAATAAGATTGATAAGATAAATGAGAACTGATAGAAAATAAATCCTATCTCAAAATATGTGAACTAAGTATCTAACATAAGAACTTATTATAAACAAGTATATTTTTATCTCGGAGTGGGCTGTCTCCGAAGTTATTTCCGTAACCGACGGAATAATCAGGAGATAAGACAAAAAGATATTTTGTGAAAAAAGAGCACATAGTATAAATGAGAGCTAATGGAAATTAAATCATAACTCAAAAATCATGAACTAAGTTTCTGAGACCAGGACATATTATGGACGAGTGAATTTTTATCCAGAAGTTGATGTTTTCCAACGTTATTTCCGTAACCGACAACATTTGTCCGAAAATGTTCAGCAGGCAACGAAATGTCCTGAATAGACCCAAACATTTCTAAAGAGGAAGAATAGACCTTCAAGGCTATCTTGTTGGATTTCTGAGATTCTTACACGATTAGAACACCGAACAGGGACTTTATCGGTAGAAAACTTCTTGAGCAAGTTGGTGACATCACCTGGGTGACATAGGATGAGGTCAGCATAGTAAGGTGTATGTCCAAGATCTTGCCACCTCAAAGAAGTGCGATCTGACGGTCAGAATCTGATCAGGGAAAGTTCAAAGGAATTATCAAAATGCCATCACCTTTTTCTATAAATAGCTTGAACTTCTTCACAATTCTCACACCATTCCCTTCTTGTGGAAACCGATATTTTAGAGCAGAGGAAGGAGGAGGAGTCCGGGGAAATTTGTAGCGAAGTTATGGGTAAGTTCTTCGGTCCCTGGTCTTAAGTCTAATCTTATGTTCGGTAGTTCTTAAAATTCTAAGGTAGAAGTTGTTTTGATCTTTAATCTTCCAAGTTAGTTTAAATATCATGTTTGAAGATTAAATATGATATATATTTCAAAAAATATGTTGGAGTTAGAGATATGGCAAAATTTTGGAAGATCAGAGTCAAGGTAACGAAGTACTGGCAAAATTCCGCTGATTAAGGGGTTTAAGGGCAAAATGGTAATTTATACCTAAAATGCCTGTTATAATGTGAGACATTGATTAAAGTGATATTATCCTTTTAGGATATCTGAGATCACGTACCGTGGTTACCACTGTTACTACTGTTGTGCCGCCGTCGTACCGTTTTCCGTCTAAAGTACCGTATATCGTCAACGAAAGTACGTTCGCGTATTATAATACTAACTCTGATGTTTACTGTATGTGTATATGTGCTATGTGTATGGTATGCTTATATATATGGTAATTGATAGCTCTGCTGTGTGTTATGTATTGCTGATATGTTCACGTTGCTAAGTGTCACACATCTGCCAGGGGGCTTATGTGCTATTGGGATACATAGTGGCTAAGTGCTAAATGCTAGCTAAGTGCTATGTATTAGCTAAGTGCCACATATCTGCTAAGTGCCACACATTCGCCAGGGGGGCTACGTGATAATAGGGTTACGCTTGTTGTATATTTGTTTGTTCGTATATTGCATATGTGAACATGAGGTTAACCGTTACTTGAGGTTCGATGTATGGACCTCAGCTCTTAACATAGCTTCAGGATCGGGAGGTCCGAGGACCGAGGAGAAAGGCAAGCAGCACTTATAGGAACTCGGCTGAAGACCATTTTTTGTTGTCACGGCATGGGTATTGCCACGAGAACACCTCTGTGGTTGTTTACTTTAAAAACTCTCGGTCTTTGTACCGTTTCTGTAAATAGCCAGACCTATGGCATTTTGATTATATGTATCAGTTACTTTCTTACTTCGATGCTCTACTTTGATGGAAAAAAAATATATTTTACTGCTTTTGAAAATTTGGGATGTTACATTGTATATTTTTAGATTATAATAGTCCAAAGGAATTTAATTAGCTTCATTAATCTCTCCAAAAAAGTCAACTTTATTTTATATCTAGAACCAAAAGGAGTATAATACATTAGAGTATAATGTAGTTAGAATAACTAATTTAGTTAGGATAAAACTATTAGCACAGTTTTAGTTATTATATTATTTGTGTACAACTGTTACTTATGATGCTTATAAAAGCAAACTTGTATCCCGAAGTGAGATAAGAAATAAGATTTAATTTCAGATTTCCACTTTTCTTTTCTTCCTGAAACTCTATGGCATTAGAGCAAAAAAGTCTTTGACTTCTTGTGTTCTTAATTTTTTTCCCCTTCAGCTTCTACTTTACACTCTTTCTGCAAGATTCATGTGATTCTTCTTATCATCTTTGACACATCACGTTTCATTCACTTTTCCTTATCAAAGTTCTGTATTTTGCATTTACTCTCTCCAGATTCACCTTTCCCAATTGCTTCATCACGATGGCTTCTTCTTCAACCGAAAGCTCCATCGGCATCTCACCTTTGTCTCAATCAGATCCATCACAATCGATTGCAAATCCCTACTATTTGCATCCTAATGAGAATCCATCCCTAATTCTAGTTTCTCTAGTTCTTATTACTGGTCCCAATTTTCATTTGTGGGCAACAGCTATAAGAATGGCTTTGATGTCAAAAAACAAGATTCGGTTCATCAATCGGTCCATTCTAGTCCTAGCAACCTTCGATCCATTATTTAAAACTTGGGAACGTTGCAACATGATGGTGTTGTCATGGCTGACTCAGTCAATTTCACCTTCCCTTACACAAAGCATTTTATGGATTGATAAGGCAAGTGACGTTTGGGAAGATCTACATGCGTGATTTTCTCAGAATGATGTTTTCCGACTTGTAGATCTTCAAGAGGATATCCAGGGATTAAAGTAAGGGGATCTCAATGTAAGTGACTATTTTACCAAATTGAAAATCCTCTGGGATGAATACTTAACGCTGAGACCTCTTATTAGTTGTTCTTGTAATCCAAAATGTTATTGTGGTTTTATTGAAACGTATAAGAGACGTGTGGAACAAGATTGTGTAATCAGGTTTTTTAAAAGATTAAGCGACAGATTTTCTTCAGTGAAATCATAGATTATGTTAATAGATCCATTACCTCATATTAACCGTGTTTTTGCTTTAGTTTAATAGCAAGAAAGGGAAATGGGATATCAGATCTCTGATATAACGACTTTGTTAGCTAAGTTGCATAGAATACGTTTCCCTGCCTAAGGATTGCCTAAAGCGAATTACTCTGTTTTTGTGAAGCAATGTATATATTGTGGGAAAGGTGAACATACAGAGGCAACCTGTTATAGGAAACATCATTTCCCATCCGGTTTCAAATTTCGGAACTCTACTATCAATTCTGTATCATTTGAAGATATTTCTGGTAAGAATCCTACTGAACCTACTCAGGTAGCCAATCAAACATATGGTTTCACACAAGAACCATACCAAAAATTATTGGCCCTCGTTCAACCTGATAGTACTTCTTCTCTGCCTTTAGTCTCTGTTAATAAAGTCTCTACAAATGGTAACCTTCTTCCTAGTTCATTTCATTCTTATTCTGATTTCTAGATAATAGACTCTGGAGCCACTTATCACATATGTTCCAATCTTTCCTTATTTGCATCTTATAAGCAAATTCAACCCATTTTTGTTAATCTCCCTAATGGTACTACAATACTAGCTATATATAGTGGCATTGTTCAATTTTCTAATTCTTTTGTTATTTAGGATGTTTTATATATATGTCTCGAATTTTCATTTCAATTTTATCTCCGTATCTAAACTCACCTTATCTCTGTGTTGTATTGTTTCCTTTCAGAAATCCCAATGCCACATTCAACTCCAGTCTTCCAAGAAGATGATTGGTTCAACTAAAGTCGTTAAGGGCTTATACATCATGAATCGTGCAGATATGATCCCCTCTCCATTAGTTAGTTCCATTTCTACTGTTGAAAACTTTACTCCATTTGATTTGTGGCATTTTCGATTAGGACATTTGTCCAAATAGACCTTGTATTCCCTCCTTAAACAGTATCCAGATATTCCCTATACTACTTCTTTTAACTGTTGTGATGTTTGTCATTTCACCAAGCAACAAAAGTTGCCTTTTCTTATAAGCAACAATATTTCTAATAAAATTTTTGCTTTAGTTGATATGGATATATGAGGTCCCTATCACTTACCATCTGTGTATGGTCATAAATATTTTTTGACCATTATTGATGACTATTCAAGGTATACATGGATTTATTTGCTTAAACATAAGTCTGAAGTTCAGTCTTGTATTCAAAATTTTGTTAAGTTGGTTTCTACACAATTTAATACTACTGTTCAGACAATTAGATTAAATAATGGTGTAGAATTTCAAATGACTGATTTTTATAATGAACATGGGATTATTCATCAAACTTCATGTGTTGAGACTCTTGAACAAAATAGTAGAGTTGAAAGAAAACACCAACACATTCTTAATGTCACTAGAGCACTTTTATTTCAAACTCATGTTCCTAAAGTTTTTTTGGTCCTATGCTTTTACTCATGCTATCTACCTTATAAATCGTTTACCTACACCTATTTTGGGTAGTAAGACTCCTTTTGAACTTTTATTTGCCAAGCCTCCTGTTTTTTCAGCATGTTAAAAGTTTTTGGATGTCTTTGTTTTTCAAGTACAAATATACAAAACCAAACTAAACTTGATAAAAGATCAAATAAATGCATCTTCCTTGGATATAAACCAGGTACTAAAGGTTATGTTACCTTAAATTTGGAAAATTGGAAGATTCATATCTCTAGACATGTTTATTTCTATGACTTACTCTAAAGCTATTCAATCTGAAGGTTGGCGGAATGCTATTAAGACCGAACTTGATGCTTTACAATTAAATAATACTTGGATGATAACTGATTTACCTTATGGAAAGCGCCCATTGGGTGTAAGCTGGTTTTTGCTAAGAAATATAACTCTGATGGTATCCTTAATCGTTATAAAGGTCGACTTGTTGCTCAAGGATATACACAAGTTAAGGGTATTGACTATAATGATACTTTTCCCCTTGTTATTAAATTGACTACTGTGCGATTGTTTCTTTCCCTTGCTGCAGCTCACAATTGGTATTTGAAACAATTAGATGTCAATAATGCCTTCTTATATGGGGATTTGGATGAGGAGGTTTATACGTTACCACCTCTGGGTTTGATTGTTGATTCTCCACATAAGGTTTATAAGTTGAAAAGATCTCTTTATGGTTTCAAACAAGCTAGCCATCAATGGTTTTCTAAGTTGTCTCAAGTTCTTATTTCTTGTAGTCATCGTCAGTCCCAGTTTGACCATTCTCTATTTTTGAAGAATACTACAACTTCTTTCACTGCTTTACTAATATATGTGAATGATATCATTATGGGTGGTATTGATTTGAATGAAATTAATCACATGAAGGCTTTTCTTGATGATTGTTTTAAGATTAAAGATCTTGGTGATGTTAAATATTTCCTTAATTTGGAAATGGCTCGTAATTCTATTGGATTTTCTGTTTGTCAAAGGAAATTTATCTTAGATCTTTTGTCTGATGCTAATTTCTTGGAATGTAAACCTGTTGCAACTCTTATGGTCCATAATCTTAAACTTTCAGTTGATTTTGGTATTCCCCTGACAGATTCTTCTAAGTATCACACTATAGTTGGTTGTTTAATCTACTTGACTAATGCTCGTACTGACATCTCCTTTGCTGTTAAGCAGCTGAGTTAGTTTGTTCAAAAGCCCACTGATATACATCTCTGAGCTTTGCATCATGTATTATGTTACCTTAAAGGTTCTTTAGGTCGTGGCCTTTTTTCTTTCTTGTATCATCTACTGTAAAACTTAATGCCCTTAGTGATTCTGATTGGGTAGGTTGTCTTGGTACAAGACGTTCTATTATTGGATTTTGTGGATTTCTTGATCAAGCTTTGATTGCTTGGCATTCTAAGAAGCAACCTACTGTTTCTACCTCCTCTTCTGAAGCCGAGTATCGAGCCATAGCTGCTACAATATGTGAACTTCAATGGCTTTTTTATTTGTTGAAAGATTTTGGTCTTCCTCTTTCCCATCTTGCTTCTTTATATTGCGATAACCAATCGGCTAGGCATATTGCTGCTAACCCCACATTTCATGAGCGTACAAAACACTTAGATTTTGATTGTCATATTGTACGTGAGAAGCTTCAACAGGGATTATTACATTTTCTTCCTATCAAATCTGAAGACCAATTAGCGGATGTTTTTGCTAAGGCTTTACCTCCTTGTTTTTATACATTCCTTACCAAGCTGGACATGATTGATATATATTCCCTAGCTTGAGGGGGTATTAGAGTATAGTGTAGTTAGAATAAATTATTTAATTATGATATAACTATTAGCATAGTTTTAGTTATTATATTATTTGTTTATAGCTGTTACTTATGAACTTATAAAGGCAAACTTGTATCCCGATGTGAGATAAGAAATAAGATTTCAGATTTCCATTTTTCTTTTCTTCCTGAAACTCAATATAATAAATAAAAATAATATTGAAAAACAAATAACAAATATAATACTCCAGAACATCTGATATAATATAGAAATTTTTTTTGGATCTATATCGATAAGAAAATTTGATATGATATTGAATTTTTTTTTGGCCAGAATATCTGATACTGAATACTTTTTTTGGCCAATGAATCTGATATCGAATTTGAAGGATAATATCAATAACAATATAATACTCCAGCAACAGAAAAAAATTTGGGGTATCAAACAAAAATCTTAATTTCTGGATATGATCAATCGATAATATGAATCGATATTTATATTTTATGCTGAAAAAATTCGATGAGTTCATATTTACACAGACACACATAATTCAAATTCAATTCAAATATTATCAATATTAATTATTAATGTCATACAGATTAGATAAGGGGGGAAAACCAGTATCATGTTACTATTATTTATGATATCTTAATTCTTAACCAAAGACGTCAGTTTAAAACACCAAATATATAGCAAGTTCCCTCACCAAGTCGACTAGTTTCGGCGACGCTCACTTCATGTCATATAGCAGTTTTCTGCCATGGTTAGTAAAGCTAGGGGCAGGAAAAGAAATACAGTTAGGTAGAAGGGTGTTTTTTTTTTTTTTTTTTTGGAAAAACTTGTTGTTGGCTCCCTACGGTCATTGCCTAATTGTTTAGCCAAATTTTGGTTAGGAATGGATCTAAGTAATAGGGGTCACCAACAACACACGGAATCTGTAAAATTAAAAGCAATGAATAAATAATTCATATTATTAATCGTCTCTTGCTTTTGATTACAAGTGAATATATGGTAAGCTTGAGAGCTCCAAATACAACAAATGGTTTGAAGTAGCTTTGAACGTAAAGGATTCGGATCCTCTCTTTCTTGATCCATTGTAGTGTCGATGATTTGCTACACACACACACACCCCTCCCTTTTAGCTACAATATTTCAGGTTCATGATAGGTACTATCGTTGTCATTTTGAATTTCTAGGATCCTGGAGCTTTCTTCGTCGGGTTGGTTTGATTGGTCATCATGGGTGTTGTGATCTTAACTTGAGTTCGTGGGCTGTTCTTACTAGGCTTCTAAGAGTCGGGTCATACTGAATTCATTTCATGCCTCCGGCCCAAATCACCCTTGGTAGGTTTAATTGGTGCGTAAGCCCAAATTGCTGTTTTTGGGTCATACAGAAACTTTATAATATAAAAGCATATCCGTGAACCTCTCGTACTTGGGTTCAACTAGTGTGGGGGTTAGTCTCCCTCACCTTTAGAGAGGGGTTTCAATTCCTATGTTAGTCAAGGCGTTGGGGAAGGTATCTTAAGGGTCTAGGAAGAAGTGGTAACGCTGGTAGAGGTGGAGGCATGTGTACTATTCTCTGTGGACTGCGCTCCAAACACCTTGCCTTTGGACGGTGGGTGAGCCCGACCCCTTCCCTAAAATTTTCCTATAAAAAAAAAAAAAGCATATCCGTGAGATTTAATTAATATGGTGGTCATATGTGTCTGTGTAATTATGGATTAGAGATTGAGCAAATTAAATACTCGTAATAAGGTGTGATGGAGGCAGGTTTGGTGGGTATATATTGATAGTCGTATGGCTAGCTGTTTGCTTATTTGTCTTTGCGCTGTTATTTGGAATGTGGTGCCGGCCGAGAGCCGATGACGTCAAGCACGATGGTATTGGAATTGATCTCCACCATCACCGCCATGTTCATGGTGGAGGAGGTGCTGGTGCTGGATGTGATGGCGGCGGCTGCTGCTGTTAGGCAAAAAATCGATCATCACAATGAACTCAAACACAAATTTTTATGCTCTGAAAGTGAAGTGAATATTTAGGAGGAAAGCTTTGTTATGATTGGTTGTAAGTTTTAAGGCGCCTAGACAATCCTTGCGCCATACTCTTTCCATTAAAAAGGGGAAAATTTGAACAAAGGACCAAGAAATATACAATTCATTTTTAATTTTGAAAGTGTCATCAGATTTTAATCAGACGTTGCATATAGTATTGATTAATACTTAAACAGTTAAACCAGACAAAACTGAATTATGGGGCGTTCATATTTTGCTCGCGTCAATCTTGGAAAAAAAACATAGAAATAGTTATGACACATACATGAGCGTCATTAAACATGCAAATTGTAAGGGAAAAAACATTGAAATTGATACAGAATATTATAAAGGAAATTAATTTGTACTGGTAAATCTTGCAGCAAATGGGCATGAGCTTCCCTCCAAAAACAGACTAAGTCAACTCATCACAATATTCCTTTCAAATATAGTAGGGTTAAGGTGCAAAAATACACATGAGTTTTTTTCCTAGGAACAAAAATACACATATGTTTTTTTGAGGAGCAAAAATATACATGTGGTTACCATTTTGGTGCAAAAGTCACATCTCACTGTTAAGTCACTGTTCACCGCTGTTAAGTTTGTTAAGTTATTGTTCATCTCATCTCTTTCTTTCTCATCACGTTGAACAGTGACTTAATGGTGAGATGTGACTTTTGCGCCAAAATAGTAATCACATGTGTATTTTTGCTCCTAAAAAAAGCATATGTGTATTTTTGCTCCTTGGGAAAAAAACTCATGTGTATTTTAGTACCATAACCCAATATAGTAATAATCATTTGTAGAGCTGGTAAAACGGGTCTGACCCATCGGGCCGGTCCGTTTTAACCCTGGCCCTTTAAGGGCCGAGTTTGAAAAATAGACGAGATATTTGAAATTAGCCCTGGAGAGCTGGCCCTCACGAGCCTCAAGCTTAAACGGGCAGGCCCTGGAGGGCCTTGGGCTAGCCCTGCAGGCCCTTTTCACTGTAGGTTTTTTTTTTCATGTATATATATTTTGTATTTCTTATAGAGTTATTGATCTATTTAACTATAAATACATAATAATTATACTCTAATTTTATGATTTGATTTATTATTTGTTGCAAATAAAGATTATGGATGCGTTTATGATAAGGGAGAAGAATTTCATGATATTCTTACTCATGAGCTAGAGGCTACTACTTAAAGTGAAGAATAATCAAATGTTGTTAAAATTGATGATAGTGACGAAGGTGACGACAATAATAATCATTGTATTAATATCACTTAGTGATATGCTTTTTATATTGTATGTGAGTTATTTGTGAACATAGTTTGTTTTTGATTATGAATTAGTGACTGTGCTTATTTATTGGATGATTCGTATTGTAATTTACTAATTATATTTTTTAAAAAAAAAGTAGAGGAAAAATAGTTAAAATTTAGAATAGTTATTTCCGGGCCCTGCAGGCCAGCCCTGGCCCTAATGCTCTCAGGTCAGGCTTTGAAAACAAGTGTTTTTGTTACTCCAGACGTTGGAGGACCGTCCCTGTTAGGCCTTGACCGTTCAAGGGCCGACTCTAGATGGCCGGACCGGCCCTGATTCTTATCTCTAATCATTTGTTAGCACTACTTCCGAATTTAAATACATAAGTTATAAATCAATTTGCACTATAAAAACTAAGAACCATGTTATATATTTAGTACCAGAGTAGTTGTTAATATGACTTCGACTGATTCATTTGTATAAAGTGGTTGACTTATTTATATACTAGCAGAAGATAAGGAGCTTCCAACTTACGTCATGGCCCCCGCATTATTCTCGCATATAGAAATTGAGAAGACGGTCAGAGAAATTAAGATGGATGTTGCTCGCAATTATGAATTGTTTAGAGACACACACGTGTGTGTGTGTGTGTGTGTCAAGGACATTATATCCATTATATAGATGCACACAAATTGAGAATTCTCATCCGATTTCAGTTATTTACCTAAAGCCATGGGCTGCAATTTCTCCGCAGTAGATAAGGCAAAGAGAGATGAAACGAAGGCTCAAGCTGCCCGCCGGAAGACTAAGGCGGCTCAACCACGGCATCATCGACAACCACGTCACGCATATAGAACTGGTGGAGCTGATGATGGTGGCATTATCCTCATGATGGGTTCTGCAGCTTCAGTAGAAGTGAACTCCGTTGGTAGTTGTGATGGAGGCGGAGGTTGTGGCCGTAAATCGGATTCAATATTCTATGCATTACTTGAAGCCATGGGGTGCTGTTTTTCCGTATATGATAAGGCGAAGAAACATAAAACAAAGGCTCAAGCTGCCCGTAAAACTAAGAAACAGGCTCAACCACGGGCACGCCGGCGTCGACAACGACGTCACGGATATATAACTGGAGACGGCGACGTTGAAATGATCTTCATGACGGGTGCCGCAGCTTCTGTGATGTATGAAGGTGGAGGCTGTGGTTGCGGTGGAGGCTGCGGTGGCTGAGGAGGAGGCTGTGGTGGCGGTGGATAATGTTGATTCTGATGCGTGGGTACGCATGGATAAATCCATTTCAACAGCTTAATTGATGAGCAATTCTATAAGTGTACGTTTTCAATTGTTTTTCTGTAAGATAAAAATTTTAATAAGTAGACAAATTCTATGTAGTGAGCTTGGTTGCTGCGAAGACATGAGCAGAATCTTATGCAGAGACAATTGTATTTGGTTTCCTTCCTCTTCTCTGATTTTTTTTTATTTAATTTTTTTGGTTTTTTGGAGACCAACTGCGTCATGGAAATCAAAATTATTCAAGGGGGAATGAAAGGAACGAAGGTGGCGAGATACAAGTTCATAGAATAAAGTACACATGCTGGTATGTTTCTACTGTACGGATAAATTCAAAGTATGTTGATATGTTTATACTGTACGGATAAATTCACATTTTCATGCACATTATTCAGCCCTTGGGCAATTTTTTCAGTGTATGATTTGGGACAAGAAATGCCAACCCCATGTGCTTGGAGGACGTTGACATGCAATTAATTATAACAAGAGACAGGAAATCATGTTGATTTGTGTCCAGATTTGCCTGCTCAGATGCATAAAGCTACTGATTTTATTAAAGAACTTGCCTATTTAACTCGGTCAAATTCTTGGGATGGTCACTTAGTTGAGCTGTTGGGATGGTCCGTAGTAATTTTTTAACCCATTTACCAGAATGATTGAGATCACGTTTCATCTCTTTAAAATATCTTTTGAAACTCAAAAGTTAGTTTTTGTCAAAATATATGCTTGCGATGGCTTTTAGGAAAAAGAACTTTCGAACCAAAAGTTAAGCTAAAACTTAAACTCGTTTTGCTGGCTTTTGATTTTTGTCTTTTCTTTATATTTAAACCTTTTTGAAACTAACTTTTTAATATATAAACTAAATTGGTTTATGAAAACTTGATTTTTATATACAAGTCTAACATAAATTACATTGCACTTGTTAATTTTTACTCTACTTCAATTTATAAAAGTGACATGGAATACTAGTCAATTTTACTAATCTTAATTCAAATAATCCCTATGTTCGCTATGTAATTTAGTGAACATGGAAATAGAAGTTAGAGAGAAATACTCATATATATAACCATTTAGTTAGTGTACATTTTAAAGAGATTGAGTGTGAACCCTTCTTTATGGAAGCGGTTGAATTTTAGTAAGTGATCACAACGTAGGCATTACATGTCAATGAATTGAAGCCAGACAAGTAAGCTTGCTTTAATGCTACGTGAAAACAAGAGGCCAATTAATGATGCAGGCATGAAATGTCTCCCAACAAGAGATAGATAGTAGATTATAAAGTAAGTGCCTAAATGATCATCCATAGTATTTATACAAGCATAGTGTTTGGTAATGGATAATAAGGAAAAAAATACAGAGACTCAAAGACGGACAAATTCAGATCAACCCATGGCCATTATTCTTTATTATAAAGAAGATATGGATAATACAACACTTGGTTTTTTTATAAGTACACTTGTGGGTTGATTATTAATTAATATATTAGTTTTCTTTGCAAAGCTGAATTAATGAGACGATACATCTATAAATATAAAATTGACGAACTATAGACTATATGCATTTAATAGGAAGCGTGCCGTATACACAAAGTAGTTAAGGAAAACGTTAATTAATTATGAGTGGAACAAGGAGTCATCAATTTAACTCTTTTTATGTCTAATGTGTTCCGATCCTATATAACTTTTTCATAAAATGAATCCCTTCCCTTTTTCTATGTCTATTTTTGCAAATGTATAAATTTCGTACAATTTCAAAGTTCGTATGTATTAGAATCATGACTACTAAAGTATAATGGAAGCATATTTTGTGCTCATCACTTTGATGAGTACAAATGTTTTCATCATTCATCTATACTATTAGATTAATTTTAGACAGTTAGATTTAATGTAATTCAATTTTTAGTTTAAAATACATAAAATTTAAAATAAAAATTATTTTATAACTAGTATTTCTCATAAATATGAATTTTTCATTCAAAACAATCACAAATTAAAAGTTTCAAATTTGGATGGTTGATATTAAATTTGAATAGTTAAGATTTCAGATCTGAGTGATGAGAAAGTTGGTGTGAATGCAAACTTAAAATATAACTTAAAAACAATTCACTGTTAATAGCAGATTTATATAACCTGTTTTGGGACAAAATACATTATGGTCCAACAAAACACATTATATAACATAAACACGTAGAAGTGGAGATATAATTTTCTTGGAGAAATAATGGAATTGGAGGTATTCAGGACGCGCTGGGATAAAAGTCAACTTAATATTATTGCACGCATGCACGTACACGTAATGCAAGTCATGGCCAAAATTGCGGACCGAATCAAAGTCCTGGCCAACATAATATATTGGTCATAAACTTAATATTGTTATCGAGGGATAGATATATATGGGTAAAGCTAGGCAGGCCGAGACCTTTACCCAATGCCTAACCTGAAGGATAAACATGATGCATTTTGCAACCCGATATCCAGTCCAACTGTTTAACAGCTTTAACCATTTCGGACTGGACAAGGGCAAGTTTCTTTGCCTAAGTGGTAATGTCTTGCCTTGTCCATATGTGGAAAAAGTAATTCTATTTAAATTTCATAAACATTTATGTAGTTACTATATGTACTAACTTTGTCTTAAGTAATATAAACTTTAAATACATTCTGAGTCCACATCTTGGGATCTTAAAATAAGTCTATAACTTAAGTTTTGAAATTTAAAAACTATCATATATATGTCTTAAAAAATATCCATACTTCAAGAATTAAACAACATTTGCAATCCATTATAAATAAGGCAACAAAATGATTGTAATATTTTAATTTTCTTCCCATGCATCTTAAGATTAAATTAATACTATAAAAGCATACGTATCGGTGAGATTTAATATTCACGTATAGACATCTCAGATTGAGCAAATAAGGTTGTGATGGAGGCAGCTTTCGTGGTGTTGATTGTGGTATGGGTAGCTGTTTGCTTATTCGTGTTTGTCCTGTTATTTGGAATACGGTGGAGAGAGCCGACCACCTCAAACGACGGTGTTGGAATTGAGCTCCACCATCGCTGCCATTCGCACGGTGGAGGAGGAGGTGCTGGTGCAGGATGTGATGGCGGCGGCCGTTGTTAGACAAACTCGATCGTCCCTATGAACTCAACGCGCAATTTTATGTTATGATTAGTTGTTAGTTTTAAAACACTTAAAATCCTTGTGGTGTCCTCTTTCAATATACATATAAAAAAAGTAAAAAGAAAAAGAAAAAGTCTCCTCCATCTTCTTCTCACACTCTCGTTACACTCACACTTCCCCTTAACACTGAAACTCCTCGGTTCCCGCAATACCATCTCATTCGTTCTTTTACATAACTCAACTCCTCTCAGTCCACAAATAACTCATTTAGATCTTTCTCACCACTCATCTTTATGTCTTCTCGTCAACCCTGTGACGCTTGACCTTTGAGACTTTTATTTAATCAGAGTTAATGCGAACGGGGATCGAGGTGATTTGTACGACTTGATTTCGTAATCGAAGTTTTTGAAATTAAACTTAGTTTGAAAAATACAGACTAATTTTTCGTAATTTGAATTCATCCGATAGTTGGATGTTAATACAGTAATCCAAATTCGGCGAATGATAAACGTTAAAGTACAGTATATTTATTCCTAATTTTATCCAAAAGGTTTCCACTGCTGTATCCCTTACATCTGCTTCTTGCCTTTCGATCCCGAACTACTACATGTATCTTTCATGGGATCTGGAGTCCAAATGAATGGACCCCAGGGTAACAGTTAATCTCATGCACATGTATGAAAATAGAAATGACATAATAGCGCATGTTTAAAGCATGGAAGAAATTACACATAACCGTAACCACAGTTAACGGCTAAGGACCACAGCCCTTGTCTAGGACACGCAGCCCCATGAGACTGTAGCCTCAAATCCATGGCCAGGAAAACATAAGCAAGTAATTTAACCAGCATACATGATCAGGTAATATTTGCATAACATTTACATACATGATTATAAGATTAGAGTTACCCACCCCGACCTTGATTCCTTATCTCTATACTGAAGTTGTTGGGATCAGGTGAATATTAGGGTCTGCCTAAAAATGTTTATCATCGCTGTCAGTCACTTATTCGAATCGCAAATAAACTAATTACATGAATTAGTTTAAAAGATTAACAATAATTATTAATCCCTTAAAATTTCTAACAATAATAATAATATATTATTATTCCCAACAATAACAATAATAATTCCCCATTTATTTTTGGTCATTATTACTCTTAATTTCCTAATAATAACATGGTTTGTTATTATTATTATCCTAATAGTAACACCAATCAAATTAAATAAGTGTCTATCTTCACTTAAGAAGATAATCAATTTTATTAACATTACTTGCTAACTATTTATTTATCAAGACCGATAAATGTTCATCCTTATACAATATGATTTAATCTATTCATTCAACCAACCTTGTCAACAATGTTAATTATTATTAAGTATTTAGTGTTATACACAGCATCGATATATACATATGGGTATTGATAATAAAATAAATCTTCTTTTCCTCTGGGCTTTTCATGGTTTAACACATATATACATACATAAACAAATTTGCTTAATTCATGCACTACCTATATTCAGCACACTTTCCTCGGCTCATGATAGCAAAGACATGTGATATTATATACTTAAATGCAACTACACATATATATACATTTAATCCATGAGAAACACTAACAGCCAAAAAGGAAAAGAACATTCGATGATGACAGTACATTTTTTTTTTCTTTCTTTATTCATTTACACATCTATATATATTAGTTTTTAAAAAAACTTCTCTTCCTTTTGGCATACACAGTGACACCAATACACATGTGTTCTTATTTCCTTCTTCCCTTTCTCTCCATACAGAGGCGTCACACATACATATAAACATGAAAAAGAAACAAAAACTCCTTCCTTATACCCGACAGCCAAGAAACGTGTTTTGCTAGCAACATAAAAAAAATGTTTCCAACTTTCCATTCCCATACCTGATACACTCACAACCAGAAGGCAAGAGAAGAAAGAAAAGAAACGACAACATGACAGCAAGAAAAATGAAACCACTCACACCCACAAATATATCTTTTCTTTCTTTCTTGTTGTATGCGCCGAGACCTATACACATATACCTATCTCTTTCTTTTTCACAAACCAGCAACTTTTGACAACAAAATGACACACACATATAGGTTCAGCGGTTTCTTCTTTTTCTTCTTTCTTTTATCATGCTTATCCTATATATATATACATATAGAGACGCAACATGCAGCCACAAAGTTTAGAGAAAGCTCAGGAACACAAGCCGAAGCAACAACTCAGCCCCCCTGTTTTCGGTTTCGTTTTCTGCTCATTTTCAGATTTAGTTTTCAGCGCTTTTCTGGCTTGGTTTCAGTTTCATCTTCACAAAATACCGATGGGTAAAGCTAAAGGCTTTGAGAGAGATAAGTTCTAGGACTTACCTTTAATGTTAAAGGTTAAACCGAAGGGACCAACTTGCTGATATCCTCCTCTGCTTTACTGTTGTAGAAACAGAGCAACTAAACGAGGAAAGAAAAACTAACTCCCTCCTTCCTTCTCTCTCTCGGTCTTCCTCTCTTTCACTCTCTACATTTCCTCTCACTCTTCTTCATTTCAGTCTCTCCGCCACTCACTCTCAGCCTTTGCTGAATGAATGGAAGCTGAAGGAATATCAATATATGGGGACCTTCGGTCCAGTCTAAAGAGAAGCATGGACCAGCAGTTAATAAGCTCATGGCTCGAGGACGCAGAGGGGGTATGGTGCTGGCCTGAATTGTCTGCTTCCAGATAAGTATAATTACCTGCTACTAATTAATGCCCCAAGCATATTTTCTCCTATTCCTTCCCACCTCTTCTCTCATCTCAACCGTTCATCTCAATTAAAAATTAATCCGAGGTGGAAGAGGAGATGAGATGAACGGCTGAGATGAGAGATAAAGAAGAAAAAGATACTAAAAAAAGTCAGGTCGATTAATGTCACTGCTTCTTTGTTTGACTTTCGGCGGATCAGGATTTCTGTTTTCTCTTCTGCTTCTTCGATTACTGATGGGTAATGGATAATGGAAATAGGTTTTGGGTTGAGGGGAATGTATGGGCCGAAGAAAAATGAATAAAACATTAATATATATATTTCCTGCTTCTTCATTGTTTTTTTTTTTTTTTTGATAAGAAGGATGGCCCTTAGCCTATATTAACAGGAAGATTACAAACAATGGGAATTAATTCCCAAACTCTCAAACTCCACCCAAGTTCTCAACTGGGTAGGACATACATTGAAAACATTGGAAGATGTAATGCCTAATTTAGCCATAGCGTCAGCAATTTTATTAGCTACCCCAGGAATGAATTTTAAAACAACTTTCCAATCCCTTCCTAGCATTTCTTTGATCTTTAACATCAGCAAGCTCTCAGCGTCTTGTCTTCCCTCTAATATCCGCAAGATGACCTGGTTTGCATCCGACTCCAATTCTACTTGCTTAACTTGTAATTCCCAAGCAATAGAACGTCCCTCCAGGATTGCCCACTCTTCTGCTATGCTATACAGGCCTGACAATCACCAAGAGTTTTGGTGAATCCTGCTATCCACTTGCCATTCCAATCCCTCAATACTCCTCCACACCTAGCTACAGAAGTCGATACAGAGCTAGCTCCATCTACATTACATTTATACCACCCAACTGATGGTTTCTTCCACCCCGGCCTCATATCAGTCACAGACCCAGGGGAATCAATAGGCCGTTCAAACATTAAAGTATAATTAGACCAAACCATAGAGATGACAGCAGCTGGATTATCAGGTTTAGTAAAATTACCAACAAAAAGACTACAATTCCTCCATTCCCACAACTTCCAAATAGCGACAACAAATACAAAATTCCAACAGCTACCCCACTTACTTCTAACAGCTTGCTTTAGATTCATCTTTAACCAATTTTTCAAATCAGCCCCAAAAAAATCATGCATTAATCTAGCATCTATCAACTTAGACCACATGTTCTTAGCATACAAACAGTCCCTCAATATATGTAACACGTCCTCCATACCTGAGTTACAGAATGCACAGATAGGAGAGTCAGACGACCAGCTACTTCTCCATAATTTGGTCGGTAATTTATCTAGAGCAACTTTCCACAGAAAAAGACGAATTCTCTCAGCCCCTTTCCAACCCCATATACATTTAAACAGAGGGTCATACAGATCTGGACAGTTGTGCTCAATAAGGGAATAACAGCTTCTAACAGAAAAGGAACCATCAGGTGAGGCCCCCCAAATAATAAAATCACTGCTAGCATCAGCTCTAGGTGCCAACAGCGGAGCAATTCTTTGGAATCCAGCAAAACTAATAACTGTAGATAGTTTCTCCAAATCCCACCTTCCCCCTACTACCCAGTCGGCAACAAGGGAATTTTTTTCAGCTTCAGTGAGTTGCCTTACACAGAAATCCTGCAACTTAATATTGTTCCCTACCCAATAGTCAGTAAAGAAGCATACCGAGCGTTCGTTCCTAATCTGCCACTTAGACCCCTTCTCAATTAAATACTCCTGAGAACATATAAATTTCCATAGACTGGAATCTCCACTTTGACAAGAGAACAACGATTCCCCATCCCTAAGCATATAGCGATTAGTAAGAATTTCCGCCCATAATCCTTTGTTCCCTATCATTAATTTCCAAGCCAATTTTGCACCAAAAGTCTGATTCACAGAATTAAGTCTTTTAATCCCTAATCCCCCACATTCTTTAGGCCTTAAAATCTGCTCCCATCCAATAGTATGGCTTCCTCTTTCATTCTCATCATGTCCCCAAATAAAATTCCTTTGGAGACGCTCAACCTCCAAACAAATACAGCTTGGTAATCTGGTAATCTGCATTGGATAAAGGGGTATTGCACTTACCACAAATTTAGCAAGTGTAATCCTCCCAGCCATAGATAGAGCCTTAGCTTTCCATCCACTTAACTTCCCTCTCACTCTATCAATTATATACTGAAAATTCTCAAGCTTCCTCCTACCACAAGATAAGGGGAAACCTAGGTACTTTCCTATTTCCCTAGAGCATTGCATCTGAGATAGTTCCATAATCCTACGTTTTGTTCTCAAAGGCACTCTAGGTGAAAAGAAAATAGACGACTTAGAGACATTAACCTTACCTCCCGAAGCCTCCATAAACTCCTGAATACAATTTAACATACACTCAGCTTGACGGACCGTTGCAACCCCAAATAGGAGTAGATCATCAGCAAACATTAGATGCGACACTTTAGGTCCAGATCTAGAAACAACTATGGGTTTCCAACAACCATCCTCCACAGCATCACATATGACATGGGATAATTTGTCCATACATAGCACAAATAGTAGCGGAGAAATAAGATCCCCTTGTCTCAAACCTCTTGTAGGGGAGAAAAATTCAGTTTGATCTCCATTCCAAAGGACATTGTACGACACAAAAGACACACAATTGATAATCAAATCAACAAAATTAGCTTCCAGCCTTGCCTCCAAAAGCACTTCTTTTAGAAATACCCAACTAATACGATCATAGGCCTTTTCAAGATCTACCTTCATAGCCATCAACCCTCTCTTACTACGGTTTTTCCCCATGATATGAAGAATTTCCTGACCAACCACTAAATTATCCTGAATGCATCTACCTCTAATGAAGCTAGCTTGGAAGGGCGAAATTAAATCATTGATCACCCCCCCTCAACCTAGTTGCAATTAATTTAGCCACACACTTATAATGAGTCATACATAGAGAAATAGGCCTAAAGTGCGCTACTAACTCAACATGCTCTCTCTTTGGAATCAAAGAAATAAGTGTTTTGTTTGCCTCTTCTAGGTTCGCTGTCCCTTGGAACACATCCTTCACAAATTGACAAAGATAAGGACCAACAGTTTCCCAATTCGATTTATAGAATAATGCCGGAAACCCATCAATCCCAGGAGCTTTATATGATCCTATAAAGAAAATGACTCTCCTAACCTCTTCATCATCAGGGATCAAACTCAGACTATGCATGGTCTCATTATCAATAATAGGAAATCTCATTCTAGTAGACAAGGATTTATAGCTCGGAGAGGAGCAAAAAAGCTCTTTGAAGTGACCAAGGACAAGAGACCTCAACTCCTCAATATTATCTATCCAGTCCCCCCTCTCATTCTTCAGCATTAACACTTTGTTCCTCCTACTTCTAATTTTAGAACTGATATGATAATACCTAGTATTCCGATCCCCATTCACCACCCATGCGGTTCTAGACTTTTGAAACCATTTTATCTCCTCAAGTTTCAACATTCTCTCAAGTTCTTCCTGTAATTCAATCTCTAAGTTACACAAAAATTCAGAATTAGGATATGCATTAGAATTTTGGATACCCTTAAGCCTTCTCATCACTATCTGTTTCTTTCTCTCAACCATTCCAAAAACATTTTTATTCCATAATCCTAGCGCACTCTGAAGCTTCAGCAATGACTAACTTAAGGCCTCACCCACTACCCACTCCTTTTTCAAAAAATCAGAATAATTATGATGTAACCACATGGCTTCAAACTTGAAGCACTGACTTCTATTATTTCTACTGTCTACCTCCCCAATTCTCATACATATCGGGTTATGATCAGAGAAAGAAGTTCGAGCCAATACCTGGATTACATAGTTAGGAATCTCCATAATAAATCGTTCATTAGCCAAGGCACGATCCAATCTTTCATATAGGCGTCAATTACCCCCTGTTTTCGGCCCCTTCCAAGTGAATCTTGGGCCTATCGACCCCAAGTCCTCCAATTGGCAGCTTCGCACACGGTCATTAAAAACACGCATCCTTGCTTCATCAAGTCGACTTCCACCAGACCTCTCTGCCACCAACAGCACATCATTGAAATCCCCCATTGTAACCCATGGTTCCGATATAGAAGCCGCATAGCTGTGCAATTCATCCCATAACATCCTCTTGTGACTGACCTCCGGCAGCGCATACACTGCAGTTAGGGCAAATTTCACACCATTTCTGAAATCGCACTTAAAATGCATGAATTGCCTACCCGTCTTGCCCACCCTTACATCTAACTCTGATTTCTTCCAGATCGCCACCAATCCTCCAGACTGTCCCACGCTCGGGACAAAGGCCATATTATCAAATCCTAACTTCAACAAGCCTTTGAGCCAATCCTCAGATTTGGACTTGGTTTCTGAAAGAATCAGCATCACTGGATGAGAATTTCGGCAAGCTACTATAATATTCTGGATAAGACCTCGCCCACAAGCTCCGCGAACATTCCAAAATAATATACTAGGCATTAATTTATATATATATATATATATATATATATATATATATATATTATAATATCCCCACACCCTTCAATTCACTTGATCTTTCGGCCCAACATCACCTTGAGTCCCATGCAATGGTGATTCAGGCACTACTTCACACTCAGTATCATGCTCAATATCACTTGGGCCAGCCCAAAACTTGCCATTTAGTCTATTGCCCAGGTCCAAGTCACCAGGGTCATCAGGCATGCTAGCAAAGTCCATCGTATCCATGTCCACATTTCCATCCGGCCCCACACTCAGGTTTTCCTCCCCAGACTGTACCACCGGACCTTTTTCCCCACTTGAATTATTAACGTGAGCACTCATCAGCAACAAGCCCTCTGACTCCTCTTTCTGAACTCTGTCCCTCACACGTTTATCCCCATGTTTATCCTTCCTTGCCGCCACCTCCTTCCTGTCCTCTTTACCAATGATCTCACTTTTAGATTGACCCTTATTTGACATTCCTTGTCCTTTTTTCTTCCTACCTCCTGCTCCCAACCTCGAACTCACCACTAAGGCCCTAGAGTCAGCCTCCTGAATGTCCGAATTGCCCTTCAACTTTCCCCCCATTTCCACCTCAGGCCCCTGATCATCTTCAACACCCAACACGACGAACCTTGACCCACTACTCTGCTGCTGAGACCCTTCCGATTATCTTCCCACTGCCATCTTTTTTTTCCGGAGAGGTTTATTAACTACCTTCCACACCTCTTGCTCAGTAGAACGAATAGCTTGATCAGAAGCCTCCGACACTGTAGCATCACCATTATCTTCCCTTATAGCTTCCCCTGTTTTAGCGCCCTCACTTGATTTATAGCTCTCCGCCTTATGCCCATACATTCCACAGTTAACACACAACCAGTGCAACCCTTCATACTCTACATAATAATCCTCCCCATCCAGAGAGAAGCTAGACATTAGTTGCTTGCTCAGATCAACTAAAACGCACATACGAGCATAATGCCCCCTCAGTTGACCAGACGTATTAATATCGATCTCAATGGTCTCTCCAATCCTATTCCCAATCCAAGTTAATGCCTCTTGATCATAATATTCCAGCGACACACACGACATTCTCACCCAAACCGCCACCTTATTAATGGTTGCTTGTTTTGGGTTGAACAGAGGTTCCCATGGCATAACTGTAAGATAATGGTCAAAGAGCATCCAAGGACCACCAGTCAGAGCATTGAAATAATCATCCCTGTTCGTAAATTTTACTACAAAAAAACCATTGCCTATGTTGATAACATTAATGACCCCTTTCTTTGCCCATAGCGACTGCAAAATTGATGATAACAGCTTGTACCCAATAGTTCTACCCAAAAGCTTCACAATAACAGCCTTATTCCATGCCTTATACATCCTCTTTTTCATCTTTTTAGAAAATGAAAAGGTAGGAAAATTCCTATGAGGGTCCTCTTCAATACTGCACAGTGGCTCGCTATCCTCTGTCTCCTTTGCTCCATCTTCATACATATCATCATCCGAATCTTCATTCCTTGCAACAGCCGCAACTTTCTCCCTACCTTGACTGCTAATCCCTTGAAGCTTCTCAGCGAACGACTGACCACCACCCCATTCCTGCTTCCCTTTACTTCTTAGAGAAGGCCACTCTTCATCCCGCCGGTCGCCATCATCATTCCTCATCTTCTTCGAGCTTCTAGCTAACAAATCCTCCTCTTCGCTTGAAGAGGGAACCAACATACCTTGAACCAGAGCACCTTTTTTCCTGCAAAGAGAAAGCGCCATAATAAAATCTCTCCTACTTCTTCATTGTTGCTCACGTGGTTAATGAATTAACAATAGGATGGGCTGCGTGTTAATTGGGCTAATGACATGCTTCTTTCATATGGGCCAAAGTGAATTAGGTTAATTAGGAAGCCCATGAAATTCTCATTTGATTCTTATTTGCAATTAGATTTAATTGCAATTATCTTCCATGATTTTATTTCTAAGGAAAATAAATTCCTAATTTCCAATAATTATCTTAGGCCATAAAATTATTACTTTCACATATTCCTTGAATTTATTCTTTTCTCAAAATAAATCAAGGGAAAATAAACTTTAATTTCCCAATTAACTTGCCTTTAATTTATAGAAAATATGCCTTAAATCCAAAATTCTTAATTTTCAAAATTTATTAAGGCCAAATTTTCCATAATTAATTCTTGATTCCCAAAGTCCAAAAATTTGGGATGTTACAAACCCATAAACTTGTTATATACAAAGCAGAGCTCTTTACAGAGATAACCATAGATACATACATTAACAAAGCACCAATGAACTCAGGGTCTTTGGCGGTCAAATGAGTTGGGTTCTTTGATTTCTTTCTTTTGGGTGGTGTGGTTTCTCACTTAGCGGCGAAACTCGCCTTCTTTCCTTACCAGCTCAAGAACCAGGCTGACAGTAAGCTCACGGTGGCTTCGCGGCCGTCGCCGTCACCTTCCATGCTGATGCTGATTCCTCACGCGGATGATCCTTCGTTGGATATTCTGTTGGCGGACACTAAGTTTGGGAACCAGATTGTGGCTTATTACCTCAGAAATCCTTACGCTCGTCTCATGGCAGTGCCGCTGTTGTCGTCCTAGCAACACCCGGCAATACCTTCGTCCTCCACCGCTTCCTGGGCCACCGAACTGTCTTCGTCGTCCAACACATTCTGAAGACCCATTTCCAAGAAGGACCATCCTCTCGAGAAACCCTCACTGATTTTCCGGACAATGGGATCTTTAACACCAACGGTGACACCAGGAAACTCCAATACCAAGTCTCATCAAGCCATATATTTAACAACAGGTCTCTGCGTAAATTCATTGAACAGGTTGTTGTTTGTGGACATCGAGCTCAATAATTTCAGTGTGTATTCTAATTTTCAGGACAACAATGAAACTAAAAAAAAAAAATTATACTCGAATATTTCCTGAACTAATTTTTACCTTAGCCCTTTTATTTTTTATGCCAATGATTATATTCTGGTTAAACACAATTTCACGTACACAAAATGCAAGTCGTGGTCAACGAGTAGACTCAGAAAACTTCATGGTCAACATTGATAATCGACCACGTCAAATGTCGGGTAACTTCTCGCGATTCAATAAGCAACAAGAAAAAACGAGTAAAATGTCAAAAAATTATATACATACTAGTATATTGCAAGTTCCCCTTGAGAAATTAATTATTATCATGAAAATGTGGTTAATTAACTCAATAACTCTATGTGAATATGAAACATTTTTCCAATTTCACCTATATTAGAGTGTTAAGAGAAATATTATATTATTACTACTATTTTAAGTCTTCTCTTACTAAATTGTAATAGAACTAATATTTTTTTAAAAAAAAAATTTAATAATTTGTCAAGTGACTAATACTATATACCAATAATTTCTTTTAGAAAACATCCTATGTTTAGCACACAAGGGAGAACATCAATTTTATAAGTTGTTAGATAACATCACACGAATCCGTACGAATAATCAATCAAAGACGGGAAAATTCTTCCAAATTTGAATTTTTCTTCCCAGGCACTCGATCCAACATTATGAAATTCAATTACAGCATGTGATGGGAGCTTCATACTCTAAAAGCATATCCATGAGGTTGAATATGGTTGGGGGGGCATGCACGTATAGGTCTCTTAGCTTTAGCAAAATAAAAATGGAGCCAGTTTTAATTGCATTTATCTTCCTAGTTAATTGCTTATTTATCTTGGTATTTGGAATATTATGCAGAGGAAGCCGACTCCGGCCAACATTTGGCGGCAGCGGTGGCACTGATGATCTTCAGCACTATCACCACGACCATCCTTTTCATGGTGGAACTATCATATATGCTGGTGCTACATCAGCCTCCAATGGAGGAGTAGCCGGATTTGAGGTTGGTGGCGGTGGATTTGATGTTGCTCGTGGAAGTGGAATAGGAGGTGGAGGAGGAGGGTGTGATGGTGGCGGCGGAGGTGGCGGAGGTCGAGGATGTGGTGGTGGTGCTAGTGCTTGTTAAACAAACTTCATTCACAATAAAGTTGAAGCTGCTGCTTCATGGCACGATGTTTTAATTTATTTGAAATTGAAGTAAATTATGCGTCAGATTTCAAAAGTTGGATGTAAATTATTATTAGTTGAAAGTAAAAACGCATGAAATCGTTGTGTTGTAGGAGTATATATATTTATTTTTTTTATACAAGAATAAATAGGGAAAATAACAGAAAAATAACAATTCAACTTTAAAATCCTGTTAATAATAATAGTAATGGGATTAACAAGAACAACAGTAAAACGATTGACAACTCATTTTGTTGGGAAATCAAATATTTTAAATTTTAAATTTCAAGTGGTATTTCCTTGAGATTTTTCTCAATAAATAGAACATTCCTATTCTTAATTATTTTATTTTCATGTTCTTAATTTATTCAACGTCAAACTCGAGCTCAAGACCTTATCAAGTCGGTGTGAGTGCAATTGAAATAATCTGGATGAAGGCATGAAGCAACATGTTTCGCCTCATAAACAATCTTCATAGCAAGTGCCGATTAGTAGTCCTTTCTAATTCATTACTCTTTTATACTTTATTATAAGATATATTTAAAGAAGTTTGTTTAATTAGTTAATATTACATATATTTTAAAAAACATCATAACCACTTTCTTTAATTCCCTCCTACACTATCCTCTTTGATTATTGTTGAAGAAGTATTAATGAGGGTAAATTAGGAAAAAATTAAAAAATTTACAAAATGTGTCTTATATTTAGAACCATGATCAACTCCCCAAAATATATATTATATTAAAGACCGGAGGAGTACATAACATATCAATCACTCAGTTTTAGCCTTTTGATTAATTTAGCGTACGTGGAATATACTATAATTTATTTTGCTTAAATCATTCCTCTTGATACACCCTTAATTAAGGAGGTTCTAGCTTTCTAACTTCTGCTTACGGCATAGAAAGCTTTTAATTTGTAGCTTTGTCAAGAATTAGGATTGATGATCAACTTGGGTCCTTCAAAAGAATTGGGAAACTTTTAGGCAATAAATTTGTTAAATAGGTAAAGTCTTTTCTTGCATATATATATTAATGCTACCTATATGTGTGACCGGGGCATAGCTAAGTACGAGTGCATATTGTATGGGATGAGTTTGGATGCCCTAATAGTCAGATGTATCATTATTAGTAACTATCTTTTTTTAAAATAATTTTTATTTTAAATTTTTTAAATGAAAATTTTAATTTGAACAGTTCATCTACAAATACTGCTTCCTCTGCGTAATATAATTGCTTTTTCGAAAAGGAAATACTAATAATTTCTTGTTTCCATAACTATATCGGATACCTTTTGATTGATTCTTATGCACGTATAAAATAATAAAGACGCTGCAATTCATTATGTATTATAGAAGTTGAGATCATTCATTTTGGCAATTCATTATGTATTAAGTATCCGGATCATCACTAGAGTTTAATAGGATTCATTATATATATATATATATATATATATATATAGGCGCACAAAAATAAAGACAATTCACATCCAACATTCAATTCATTACATACAGACATGGGGAGCTGTTTTTCCGTAGGAGATGATGATAAGATAGAGAAACGAGAAACAAAGGCTCAAACTGATGCCCACAAAACTATGAAGGCTCAACCACCAGCACCCCGCCGTCGTGGAGGAGACGGTGACAGAATCTTCATGACCGGTGCTGCAGCTTCTGTGATGTACTCAGGTGGTGGTTGAGGCGGAGGCGGAGGAGGTTGTGGTGGCCGTGGATGATGATGCGTTCATGGATATAATCCATTTCAACTTCTTAATTAATGAGTTATTATTTTTTTCTGTAAAGTGAGAGATATTAATAAATAGACAAATTTTACGTAAATGATGAGCTTGGTCAAGTTATATATGTTGAGTGCTTGGTGCGAAGACATGAGAAGAATTCTTCTGCAGAGACTATTTGATTTGGTTTCCTTCCCCTTTGTTTCCTTTTTCTTTTGGACACCAACTAAATCATGCAAATCAAAATTAGATTACAATTACATAAAACAAAGTACTGATCATAAGGGAAATACAGAGGCGTACAAAGTCAGGTTATAAACCATGGCCATTACTATGAAGAAGATTTAAGATCATATTTTATATCTACTTGTTAGTTGGACAAAAATGCTTATCTAACAAGTCTATGTGTCATCATTTGCTTCATTTTTATTGAAGAGGTTCCTCTCTTTCTCGACGCTCCTGGGGTACTACGACAGGATTTCCCATGGTCTTTCTCAGTTATCCTGCTCAATGTGTCTTGCATTTAATAATTAAATCTTTTGAAGTTAGCTCTTCCTCCATCTACGGTTTACTCTTCTTCATTGTCGTTTATGCTGTCAACGCAGTATATTTGGTCAACTTACAATTAAATTAATACTTATAATAGTTAAGGCAACATTGCTACAATTTGAGAACTTATTGATCAATATTGAACCCCAAAAATTTATGGGGAAACATAGCTCTCAAATAAAAACTTCCAAGAAAAATTTGCATATTAACAAAAATGACATGGATGACATGTGTACTTGTTATCTCAGTATATTTAGTCAACTAACAGTCAAAATTAGCCTGGATAATGGCCGGAATGAAATTGCTACAATTCGAGAACTTTCAGGGCGACATTGTTCCTTAAAAAACTTTTGTGACGACATTGCTCATTTTGACAACTTTCAGGAAAATATTAGACTTTAAACTTTGTTAATATATTACTACCTCCAGTTCTAAATATAAAACACAATTGACATTTTAGAAACAATTAACAAAGCTAAATAAATTATTTTAAAATATTTATTTTTATTAGTTTTTCTTCAAATTAATTTGAATGACTTATAAACTGATATATAAGCAATATTATTTTTAATGATATACAACATATCTTATAGTTAAGTAATATATTTAGCTTCCTTAATCTCTAAAAAAATTTCAACTGAGTCTTGTGATTATGATCAGAAGGAGAATAATTTAAATTTTACTGCCAAGTTGAGATATATAAATATACAATTGAAAAACTATAGACAACGGGTGTGTTTGTATCGGCATTTTGCCAGGCGATCTAGACCATAAACGTGGGATCAAGCATGGTGGGGCTGAATTCTATTGTCTGGGTGGGGTGTAAGGCAATTGGGTTTTTTCCTTCAAAAGCAAGATCACATCATAAGCTGAAATTTGTAGCTTTTATATTGTTGCTTTTGGAATAGAGGATAGAGCCAAGATAATGGCAAATCGGATGAGGCCGCTACATGATATGTGCATTTCTCCTAATCAAAGTGCCTTTGTACTGGGTCGATATATACAAGATAATATTATCGTTGCCCATGAGGTCTACCACTACTTTAGAAGGAAAAAAAATGGAAAGGAAGTACGAATTTCCCTCAAGATGGACAAGAGTAAGGCATATGACTGGGTGAAATGGAATTTCTTAGAGAATGTACTGATACACTTTGGCTTTTGTGTTGATTGGGTTTCATTAATTATGAAGTGTGTTAATTCAATCAAAATGAGCTTATGCCTATATGGGGAAGTTGTTAACTCTTTCACCCCTGGTAGGGGCTTGCGCCAGGGAGACCCAATCTCGCCTTACCTCTTCATCCCAATCGCAGAAGTCCTCTCTATTATGATTACCAAGAGCCAAGAGACTGGTTTGCTTTCGGGAATTAAATTGAGCCTCACTTGCCCGGTTCTCTCACATACCTTCTTTGCTGATGATGTGCTAGTGTATATGAATGTTGGTCCGACCAATTGTGATCAGCTGGCTACCATTTTACATCAGTACTGTGAAGCTTTAGGCCAAGCTATAAATATGGACAAATCTTGCATCTTCTTTTCTGCCAATACCCCGAAAGAAATTTGTAGCTTTGTGTGTAGGTCACTTCACATTGTCGTCACTGAGGACCTTGGAAGGTACCTTGGAATCCCAAGCATATGGGGTAAGACCAAACAACAAGCTTTGGCATATATTAGGGAGCGTGTGACCAATAAGCTCCAAGGATGGGGGCACAATTTTCTTTCCTTTGCAAGAAGGGAAGTTATGATAAAGGCGATTGTTTAGGTCATCCCCATTTATCTAATGAATTGCTTTAAGTTTCCACTCAAAACTTGTAGAGAAATTCATAGTCTTGTTGCTATTTTCTGATGGGATGACAATGCTTTTGGTGGTAAAACTCACTAGAAGGCGTGGGATCATCTTACTTTGGGGAAGAACTAAGGAGGCATGGGCTTCCGGGATTTGATTATCATGAATGAAGCCTTATTGGCGAAGACGACATGGAGATTATTGTCTCATCCTAGTGCTTTATGGGTTCGAGTATTAATGAGTGTATACAATCCTAAATTTGATTTTCTTGATGCGACTAAAGGCCACAAAGCTCTTGGTGCTAGGCCATTATTCTTGACAGACGTGAATTTCTTAGGAAGGAGCTCCAATGGGATGTCGGGTCTGGGCAACAAATAAAAATTTCGGGGGACAATTGGGTGCCAGGAGTCAATTTCCCTAAAAAGTTGCACCCTTGAGATGACTTTTATGTCAATCATGGAAGAGTGAGTGATCTCATTATTGATGGTCTTTGGAATCTCTCTTTCGTTGTTGATTTTATAATAGAGGAGGTCAAAAATGCGATCCATGCGATCCTTATCCCCAACAATGGTTTGGAGGACAAATTGATATAGGCTAAGTCTAAGAATGGTGCTTATATAGTTAAGGTCGGATATCATTTTGCAAAAGCGAGGGCTACTAGTTCTGTTCTCAAAGAAGGCTTCTTTTGTGTTATTTTCTCCTCTTGGTGGAAGTCTGTATGGAGCATTAAGACTATTCCCCGCGTAAAACAATTCTTGTGACAAATTCTCAATAGTGCAGTAGCTAGCAATGCTGCTTTATGTGTTAGAAGACAGTCCATGATCAATCAGTGCCCTATCTGTGAGGATGCTAAGGTGACTACTGAACACCTTTTTTTCACTGTCATTAGACTCGCTGTGTGTGGTTTGGCTGCAGCCTGAGAGCTCGGGTGACTGTCTCAACATAACAAACTTCAATGCATGGTGGCTGATGATCACTAGTTTGCAATCCCTTTACTCCAAAGATATTTCCTTACTTTGCTGGACTCTATGGTATATATAGAAACAGAGAAATGATTTTATCTTTAATCATTTAGCCCCTAATCCCCTTGCTGTCATGGAATCTGCCCTTTTGAGTAACTCTGAGTTTTGGAGTCATTGTGGAAATGTTCTATCTAGTGTGAGTGTCTCGGGTAGGCCTAATGAGAGGTGTGGTCGATGGGCTTTGCCTAAGTCTAGTTTTTTAGACTTTAATACCGATGGAGCCTTTGTATCAGGGAAAAGCCATGCTGTTATAGGTGTGGTCTTCCGTGACAGTTATGGTTCATTTAGCTGGGGCTATATAGATAAGATTAAATCCATATATGCCTTTATGACAGAAGCTCTTGCTTTAAAAAGGGCACTGATGTTAACTGTGGATTTAGGCCATGATAATGTTGTGTTTGAGACAGATTGTCTTCCATTACTATCCTGTATTGATGTGAAGTCCCCTGATTTATGTGATTGGAGGAGCAGGAGCATTCTTCATGATATCATTAGTCTCTTTGCTAACAATGTTGGGTTTTCTTCATCCAATATCCCTAGATGGGGTAATAGAGTAGCTGACTTTCTTGCAGCGATTGCCTATAAAGAAGTGTGCCCGATTGGGTGGGTGTTTCAACCATATCCTTTGTTTTCCCTTCTAACCTTGAACGCTCAAGAGGCCAATCTTAGTGTGGAGGATCCTCATGCTTCAAGTTCTGTTATGGGGGCCAGCTAACTTATCCTTGTTGTATTTTACTCTTTTTATTAGGTTGCTGATTCAATTTGGTTGTATTTGCTTCTATTCTGCTTTTCTTGATTTCATTTGGTATGTAATATTTGACACTATTGGTAATACAAGTAGCATTTCTGAGAGAGAAAAGAATAGAGGAGAGAGAAGAAATAAATGCAGTTGAAGGAGAGAGAAAAGAGATAGGCCCACCACCTTGTTTTATTGAATAAATAAATAAATTACCATAAAAACCTTATAAAAATATTCATAGAATGAAAAGAAATTAAATAATGAAATTTAGGAAAAGTGGAAAAAAATTCCAATTAAAAATTGGTTTAAGGAGCAAAATGACCAACAAACTATTGTCCCAGGAGCGTCCTGACCAATAAACTCTCTAGTGGACCAAAACGACCAATAAACTTTTAAAAATGTAAAATTTGCACAATGCCGTTATATTAGAGCTAACGTCCGTTTTCTACACTTTCACAAAAATTACATAATAGGACCCAGATGTTTATGAAACTATATTTAAGCCCCAAAAAGTTTCAAATTTTTATTTTAGTCCCTCCACGTACTTTATAAGGAAGGACTAAATTGAAAATTATAAAAAAAAAATTGGGGTTGAAAGATAATTTTTTAGAACTTTGGGTTCTTTTCTGTAATTTTTGCGGGGCCATCCCTACCCCCCAAAATCCGCCCTTGGTTACCAGTCTTTTTTTAAACCTTTTTTTTGAAACTTAGCCTGACCTAGCCTATGGCCTATTAAGGAGGCCTATGATTTTAAAAATTTTGTAAACAATCTAACAAACCACACGCCTCACCTTAAAACAAGCCTATTTCAAACAGGGCGAAAATATAATTACTTTAAACAGGCCAAAAACAGTTTTACTTTAAACAGGTTGTTAGATGTATGTCTGTTTTCAGCCTGTTTAAAGTAGGTCTGTTTTTCACCCTGTTTGAAGTAGACTTGTTTTGAGGTGAGGCCTGTGATTTGTTAAGTTGCTTACAAAATTTTTAAAATTACAGGTCTCCTTAATAGGCCACAGGCTAGGCTAAAGCCCAAAAAAAAAGGTCCGTAACCAACGGCGGATTTTGGGGGGTAGGGATGGCCCTGCAAAAATTACAAAAAAGAACCCAAAATTTTAGAAATTATCTTTGAGCCCCAAATTTTTTTTTATAATTTTCACTTTATTCCCTCCATATAAAGTACATGGAGGGACTAAAATAAAAAATTTGAAATTTTTTGGGGCTTAAATATAATTTGATAAACATCTGGGTCCTATTGTGTAATTTTTGCGAGAGTGCAGAAAACGGATGTTAGTTCTAATGTAATAGTATTGTGCAAATTTTACATTTTTAAAAGTTTTTTTGTCGTTTTGGTTTACTAGAGAGTTTATTGGTCAGGACGCTCTTGGGCCAATAATTTGTTGGTCATTTTGCTCCTTAACCCTTAAAATTTTAATTGGTAAAGATAACCTCATAAGAGAGAGAAGATAATATCTTAGATTTATATAGTTTGTAAATATGTTAGACGATATTATCGTTTGTATATAACTATATTAGGTGGTAGTTATCATAAGATTTTTTAGTTATAAATTTTGCATTTGTATGATTTAAATTATATGATTTTTTATTCATTAAATATATTTAACTAAGTATTTTTTAAAAAATCAGAAAAAAATTAATTAGTTTTATTTTTTTTATAATTTAACTTTTTTTCTTAAAATTTTTAAAAAAGTCACTTGTACTATGGCTAATCCAAACAAATTTTAGTTTCAGAAAATTGATTTATACTACCATCAATCCAAACATAAATTACATTACGCAATCTAATTTTTAGACAATATTAAGTTTGTAAAAGTCATATGACAAAAAAGTCATTTTACAATCGTTATTTCAAACATACACAGTAGGTGATATGCCATATAAACAAAGTAGTAGTTGGCAATAATATTAATTAACTATGAGTGGAATAATTGTTAACATTATTAAATTTGTTAATTAATAAGGTGCTTGTATTTAGTGTCTTGAATATAATTGTCTATAATAGAATAACACAGATGCCTATCAAACCAAAAAATAACTTCCTTTTTCTTCCTGTGTCTATGCTATGATACTTGTTGTCTAATGCTTGTGTATATATGATAAATAGGTTGACTTTAATTTCGCTTGAAAAAAAAAAAGAGGTTGAGTAATTCATACTCCAATATAAGGAGCTTCCATGAAATGTCATAGAAATCCAGAAAGAGTAGTATAGAAGTTGAGATAATTCTTCTGCGCAATTTATTACAAATTAAGTATTCAGGTCAACGTCGTACGCTACGGTTAAAATCGGATTCATTATCTATATAAGGAGACATATAAATCACATTCAACATTCTATTCATTACACAAAGCTATAAGGTTGTCTTATGAGTCCCACGTTGAGAGTCAATCTCTTAGAGTGAAGTTTATAAGTATATATATTGGGTTCTTCTTTTTCATAGGCTAACTTTTAGAGATTAAGCTCTCCCTCTAGATTTGTGCTTATCACATTGTTGTTTTCATTGATAGCCGATGTTTTGGAGAAGCCTACCCACGGAGGTTCTGAACAGCAAGGTTGAATGAAGTGCCATGCGCAGAGGGTTTTCATTGGCAGGATGCCAAGTGAAGTGGCGTAAAGTGAAGCTGCAGGGGAGGTCGGCTCTTGAGGAGGGTGACTATGTTATAAGTCTCACATTGGGGACCCAAGCTCTTAGAGTAAGGTTTATAAGTCCATTAAGTTCTCCCTCCTCATATGCTAGCTTTTAGGGATTGACTCTTCATCTGGGCTTGTGCTCGTCATATTGAGGGAGAGCCAAACCCTAAAAGTTATCATATCAGGAGGGAGAACCCAATGGACTTATAAACCTCATTCCAAAAGTTTGGCTCCCCAATGTAGGACTCATAACATAGTCACCTCCTCAAGAGCCGATGTCCTTGATGGCTCCACTCCATAGCACTTTACTTGGCCTCCTGTTGGACAAGACCCTCCTTAGGTAGTCCTCTGGGAGAGGGGCTCTCAACCAAAAGCACCAAGGTGATTAACACAAACTTAGAGAAAGAGTCCAATACCTAAAAGCTAGCCTATAAGGAGGGAGAATTCAATTGGCTTATAAACCTCACTTCAAAAGCTTGGCTCTCCAATGTGGGACTCGGTTGCGGTTTTTCAGTAGATGATAAGGCAAAGAAACATAAAACAAAGGCTCAAGCTTCCCATAAAACTAATAAATAGGCTCAATCACGGGCACGCCGCCATTGACAACCACGTCACAGATATAAACCTGGAGGCGACCACAGTGACATGATCTTCATGATGGATGCCACAGCTTCTGTGATGTATGCAGGTTCAGGTGGTTGCGGTGGAGGTAGAGGTAGTGGCAGAGGAGGAGGCTGTGGTGGCGGTGGATGTTGATTCTGGTGCATGCGTACGCATGGATAAATCCATTTCAACTGCTTAATTGATGAACTATTTTATAAGTGTACATTTTCAATTGTTTTTTTTTTTTTTGTAATAGAAAATTTTTAATAAGCAGACAAATTCTATGTAAATGAGATCGGTTGCTGCGAAGACATGAGCAGAATTTTTCAGAATCTTATGCAGAGACAATGGTATTTGGTTTCCTTCCTCTTTTCTTATTTTTTTTTAATTTAATTTTTTGGTTTTTTGGAGACCAAGTGCCTCATAGAAATCAAAATTATTAAAGGGAAAATGAAATGAACGAAGGTGGTGTGCCGTATACACGAAGTAGTTGAGGATAACGTGTATTAATTATGAGTGGAACAAGGAGTCATTAATTCAAATTGTTTTATGTCCAAAATTCCGATCCTATATAATTTTTTCTTAAACTTGAATCTCTTCCCCCTTTCTTTTTTTATTTTTACAAATTCATGTACAAATTTCGTACAATTTCAAAGTTCATATGTATTAGAACCATGACTAGTAAAGTATAACGGTAGTACATTTTGTTCTCATCACTTTGATGGGTACAAATGTTCTCATCATTCATCTACACCGTTAATTTTTGACAGCCAAATTTAATTTAATTTAATTTTTATATTTTAAATAAATTTTTATTTTGATATTCATAAAATTTAAAATAAAGATAATTTTATAACTATTACTTCAAAAAAATATTATTTTTTCATTTGAAAAATCACAAATTTAAAGTTTTAAATTTAAATCATTGAGATTAAATTTGAATAGTTAAGATCTCATCTAGTGATGAGAAATTTGGTGTGAATGAGAACCCAGACTATAACTTAAAAACAATTGACTGTTAATAGCAGAAATTATATAACCTATTTTGGGACAAAACACATTATAAATTTTGTTTGGCCCAATAAAACACATTATATAACATAAACACATATATAAGTGGAGATAAAATTTTTGAACTTGACTTTCCTCCTATACTCCTTACCATTCTTTTCCCTCATTTTCCTTTTTATACCATTGGATTAAGATCTCAACGATCCAAATTTATCATATGATTAAAATATTATTCTAAGGGAAAATGAGGGGAAATGATGGTAAAAAGAGGATAATTTTGGATCGGTGAGATCTTAATCCAACGGTATAAAAAGAAAAAAAAAAGAGAAAATGATGGTAATGGGTATAGGAGGAAAACCAAATCCAAAATTTTTTTGGAGAACTAGTAGAATTGGAATTATTCAAGACGCGCTCGAATAAAAGTCAACATAACATTATTGCACGCATGCACGTACACGTAATGCAAGTCATGACCAAAAGTCGTGGCCAACATAATACGTTGGTCATAAACTTAATATTGTTAACTTGCCGAGTAACTTCAAACGACTCCCTATGAATAATCAGCTTAAAGATGAGAAAAATATATATATAAATTGAATTATCTTCCCATGTATGATGGGCTCGACGAACATTCTGAAATTAAATTAATACTATAAAATTGATCTCCACCGTCACCGCCATTCTCATGGTGTAGGAGGAGGTGCTGGTGCAGGATGTGACGGCGGCGGCGGTTGTTAGACAAATTCGATCATCAAAATGAACTCAACGCAATTTTATGTTATAATTAGTTGTTAGTATTAAGATACTTAAAATCCTTGTGGTTTGCTCTTTCAACATACATACAAGACGTCATTTTTCAAGTATCATGTAAAAAAATATAAGTCAATTTTTATTTTTAAAGTGTAATTAATTAATAGGTGTTTTTAGTTAGCAAAAAATGTTAATATGATTTTTTCCTTAAAATTTCCTTAATTAGGGTGTAATTATTAATGGATTAATGTTTCTGTTTTTGTTACAGAAATATTTTTTCTGCCACATTCACATAAGAGTGAGTAGATCCCATTATTTTTTTTCTCTATCTTCTCTTTATAATAGGACTCATTCACTTTTATATGAGTTTGATAGAAAAAATATTTCTGTAGCGAAAACAGAAATATTAAACCCAATTATCAATCAATGAACTTTTTCTGATTGAGACACCCTATTACATTAAGGGTAATTAAACATGAAAATAATGTGTAATGTTAGACATAAGATAGGTCAAACGTTGCATAGACTATTGATTAACACTTAAACCAGGCAATTAAAAGTGAATCACGAGGCATTATTCATTCATTCACGCATTCTTCTTGATTTCCTTAAAGATGGTGGCCTATATTTAAAGTTTTAAATTTGCATTTTTTTTAATGATAAGAACGACAAAAGGTTGCTCATACCACACACGAAACTTACCCAAAGTTGCTCGGACCATGCACAAACCTAGCCCAAGGTTGGTCAGACCTTGCCAAAGGGTTTCAAGTCTTTCAATGAACTTGTCCACATTTGCTCCAACATTGCTCAAGGTTTCCAAACCATACCACCACCTTACCCACACTTTCCCAGACCTTACCCAAAGTTGTGAAGCCTTTCAATGAACTTGGCCACATTTACCCATGCCTTGCCCAAGGGTTGCGAAGCCTTTTTATGAACTTGCCCACACTTAGCTTGCACGAACCTTACTCAAGGTTGCAGGTTGCGAAGTCTTTCCATGAACTTGCTTAGACCTTGCGCAAGGTTGTCAAGTTGTGCCACCACCTTACCACACTTGCCCAAGGTTTTCAAACATTTGCCGTTGCCTTCTACCCAATGTTGCCAAAGCAAGCCACTACCTTTCTAACAGTTGCCCAGACCTTGTTGGTACCCTAGCCAATGTTGCCATATCTTTCAATGAACTTGCGCAGACTTGTTTGGACCTTACCCAAGGTTGCATGGACTTAATCAGTCCTCCCCTCGGCTATCCTCTGACATTGCACAAGGCTTGCCTAGATCTTGCCTACACATGCTCAAGGCCGCTGCCACCCATCACCATGTTTCTATCACCTTGCCCTTGTGAAGATTTAGGCCGCACTATTGTTGTGGAACCTGTAGACCTTACCATTTTTAAAAAAATTAATTTGACTAACTTATAAAATGATATAATATAATTTAATGATACACAATATTCACTAATTTATTTATCTTCATTAATTTCTTTATAAAAATTAATTAATTCTTGTATTGTGGACGGGAGGATGAGAGTACGTATTCAGCAACCTGCCACACCTAATCAATACCAAAGAAAGAGATACATCATCTACCTATCACTTTATTATGTGCGACTCGTAGAGGTAAACTCAATTGAAATATGCCTTATTATGTTCCAAGTTTCATCAGCTCGAAAGATAATTGTCGGTTTATCTCCTCGTTTCTTATGGTCTTGACCATCTCTTACAAAATATTTTCCAAACTTTCCCAAACATCCAAATTAGTAAGCCACGAAACATGAATTTCTTTTGGGAAAATTCCCTCTGGGCCTAAATTACCAACAAATTGTCAAAAAAGGCTAAAAAAAAGGTTACATGTAAAGAAAGGTATAGAGTCTTTTCTGATATTATTTTAGAAAACATTAACAACGAAATAAGTATATATTAACAACAATCTCCTAATAATTAAATCAGCGTTAACATTAATATCAGTATACGTTAACAAATATATCAATACAACGTTTTTTGAAATACTATCAGAAAAGACTCGTAGGGTCTTTTTTGATATATAACTTTCTTTTGAATCTTTTTTGATAATTTGTTGGTAAGTTGGACCTTGAGGGGGATTTTCGCATTTCTTTTTCTAAGGGCCAGAGTATAAATGTCATTTCTGCCCCTATTATCAAGGAATTACGCATTAAAGCAATACCGATGTGAAGTCGCCATGACCTTGCCTGTGGAACATTGCCCTAAGTTGCTCGGACCTTGCCCTCACTCTCACGTCACACTAAATGAGGGTACAATTTCCATCCGATTTCCGTTCTTCACCTAAACCCATGGGATGTTGTTTTTCCGCCATAGATAAGGCGAAGAGAGATGACATGAAGGTTCAAGCTGGCCGCAAAATTATGGCGGCTCAACCACGCAATCTTCAACAACCATGTCTCGTATGGTGCTGACGGACCAGGGGTCCATTTTTCCGGCAGAAGATAAAGCTAAAGGTGTGTTTGGTTTGTAGAAATGAATAGAAGGGGGAAATAGATTCTCCCCTACTCTCCCCTCATTTAGTTTAAAATTATAGAGAGGAGGATATCCCAAATCTTCCGTCCCATCCCCTCCAAATTGGGGATTTTTTTGCGGAGTCAAAATTTTAAACCATTTAAATTTAGAACTTTTGTGATATTTCAATAATGCCTTGATGAAAAATATTATCATAAATAAAAGTTATCACTATCATTAAATTATTTTATTATAAAATAAATTTAAAATAAAAATATATTTTTGTTAAAAGTACTGTAATACATATTATTAAATTAATTTAAGAAAAAAATATTTCTATATTTAAAAATTATTATTATGAAATAAAATAAAATAAATATATTATACTAATATAGTTAAAAAAAAGTATTATTATAAAATTAATTTTAAATAAAAATATATTATAAAAATAAAATATTATAACATTTTATAATCAACTCGGCTACTTCGGGGATGCTCACCTTGTGTTGATAAACACTTAAACCAGACGAAACTGAATTATGGGGCGTTCAAAATTAGCACGCGTCAACCTTGAAAAAAAAAATAGAAATAGTTATGACACATACATGGGCGTCATTAAACATGCAAATTGTAACGGAAAAAGCATTGAAATTAATAAAGAAAATCATCAAGGAAATTAATTTGTGCAAGTAAATATTGCAGACTGTTCAAAAAAAAAAAAATCTTGCAGCAAATGGGCATGAGCTTCCCTGCAAAAAGAGTCTAAGTCAACTCATCACAAACTTTTTTTCTTTCAAGGGAAAAACACTTCTCATATTGTAGGAGAAGTGTATTATCATGTCTCACACATGAAATGGTGGGACACACATATTTATGAATTAATTCATATGTGTGTGTCCCACCATTTCATATGTGTGTAGGAATTTTTTTCTTTTTTATAGTGAGAAAATTCAACCCCTTCTTTTAATATAACTTCTGGACTGATTCGTTTGTATAAACTGGTTGACTTATTCATATACTAGTAGAAGATAAGGAGCTTCCAACTTACGTCATGGGCCCGGCATTGTTCTCGCATATAGAAATTAAGAAGAACGGTCAGAGAAATTAAGATGGTTGTTGCACGAAATTATGAATTGTTCAGACACACACACGTATATATATATTATATGGATGCCAAGTACATTATATCCATTATAAATATATATGCACACAAATTGAGAATTCATATCCGATTTCAGTTATTTACCAAAAACCATGGGGTGCAGTTTCTCCGCAGAAGATAAGGCAAAGAGAGATGAAACGAAGGCTCAAGGCGCCCGCCGGAAGACTAAGGCGGCTCAACCACGGCATCGTCGACAACCACATCACGCATATAGAACTGGCGGAGCTGATGATGGTGGCATGATCCTCATGATGGGTTCTGCAGCTTCAGTAGAAGTGAACTCCAGCGGTGGATGTGATGGAGGCGGAGGTAGTGGTGGTGGAGGTGGTTGCGGCGGTGGAGGTGGAGGTGGTTGTGGTGGTGGCGGAGGTGGTTGCGGTGGCGGTGGTTGCGGTGGCGGTGGATGTTGATGTGGGCAAAAAAGAAAAAACAATTTATCTTTTTTTGCTAAGGAGATAAAACAATTTATCGGTTCTGTTTGTAAGCGAATAGTGATAATAAATAGATTAATAATTTATTTGTAAATATGCTTAATCGTTGTTAAATCTATGTGCAACTATATGTTGGGTCCAGAATGCTTCACCCACATGCCTATGATTATACTTGTGTGCAAATTAAAGATGGATAATCGGACATGTGTTGTTTGTATTAATTAATATATGTAATTATAAAAATGAACCGCCATATGCACAACGCCATAAAGTGTTTAAGGATAGGGTCAATTATGAGGGGAAATGGGTGGCCAAAAAAAAAACAGGGGTAATGAGGTTAAATTTCAATCATATACTCCTATCCTACTTATTCTACTGTAAGTAATTCCCGATATATTTAATCATAATTAATAAAAAAAAATTAAATATCATTAATTTTGTCATAAAATCTAACACATTTTCAACGTTATTCCTATTTATATGTATTATACTTCATAAGAACAAAGTCTGTAAAATTATAGTACGACCTAGATAAAATTTAACAATATGACTAAAAATTATGAGAAACAAAATGTATTTTCTCTATCTTATAAATAAGATCAATGGAGTAAATATGTATCAATAGTGGAACTAGAATAAGAATATAATTCAATGGTCAAACCATAATAAACGTATTATAATTAAATTAATATATTTAAAATTATATACTTTTTGTATGATACATTATATACTAACTACTTTAAATAAGAAAGATTTGAAAAAACAACCACAAAAATATGTTAAAAATTAATTTCAAATAAAAAACATAAAAAAATTAAATTAAATGAGCATTGATAAGAAGCAAGAATATAATTTAAAATTTTAATAAAAGATATTTAATTTTATAATAAAAATAAAATAATTTGTGATATAAGATATTTATAATGTATATTCTTATTTCAAAATTTATAAATTTATAATATTTACACGTAATTTTGTGCACTTTCCTGCTTATATTTTTACTCATATATATTACTTATTGACATAGTTATTATGCATAAATGACAAATTTTAAACAGAAAAAGACAAAATAATAAAAAAACATCGATCGGTTTTATTTATTTATTTTTTTGCTGGTCACAAGTATCCTCGTATTAGAGATAATTATGTTTGAAGTATTATCAAACATGAATTGTGAGCATTGCTCTTACTAGAGATTTAAATATTGGTTCGTCAAATTGTAAGAGAGTAGTTCGTTTTGCTTGATATGATCCCGTTAAAAAGAAATCGATTAGTTTAACTTGTTAAACTCAGGATTTTACCAATTTTTACCCCTTTATCCAATTTTTTGTTTGTTCTTTTTTGGTTTTTGCCTGGACTACACAATAATCATTTTGCTGCTTTATGGTTTTATTAGTCGGTTTGGTTCACAATTGATTTTTATTTTCATTTAAAAGTGAAAATTCATTTTAAAGGTATTCTTAAAGAAATAATGTAGTCTTTAAAGTACTTCTTAAACTCAATATTATCCGGAAGTCTAAGAACATAATAATGTTAGCCTCAAATTAACAACCCAAACAGTCAAACATTGATTAATCTCATGATACTGATATGGCGTGCATACGTGCATCCTCATCACATATTTTTCCAAGTCAAATCCATAAGTAATTTTTTTTATTGATCGAAAAAAAATTCTCCCCCATCTTCTTCTTCTCATGCTCTCGTCACACTCACACTTCCCCACAACACCGAACTTCCTCAATTCCCACAATACCATCTCATTCATTCTTTTACATTACTCAACACCTCTCAGTCCACAAACAACTCATTTAGATCTATATCAATACTCATATGTATGTTTCTTCGTCAGCCTAGAAAATTGTTATGTCCAAACTTTTCACAACCTCTAATGTCATTTCATTAGGCTCAATGTATGGCTATTGGGCTAATATTAACTCTCTAAAGTTTCACTTTAACCTTTAAAGACCAAATTATTTATTTTAGGTTTTACCTTTTATTTTCACTTCTACGCCCAATTCTGTCAAGTTTGCTATGCAATCTTTGAAAAAGCATAATTAATATCATAGAACTCTGATTGGGATAAATCAAATCTTTATTCAGAGCTCTATTTTAAGGGGGAAATAATCACAAGATTCATTTATAACTATATCATTCCCAAAATCTCAAAATGTAGATACAACTTGAATATGGATATAGGATTTTTCAGAATTTCATGACAAAACTTTGAAAAATCACAACTAATTGTGAAAATATCTAAATGGGGTGTTTCCAAAGCATATGCGATCATTAATGAGCTCAGTTTTAAGGAAAAATAATTACAACATCCATTCCCATGCATATAATTCCAGAATCATCAATACTCACTTATTGTCCAGAATTTATTCCAGAATTATAAGTCAGTTACAAAAATTCATAACTCTCTCAATACTTATCCAAATTAGTAGTTTGACCTATCAAATTAAAGCTTATTATGTATATTTTAATTCTGGAAAATATCATGGCATTTGAACACCGTTTACCTAGTGAAAATGCTTCCCAAATATGATCATTACAATTGGAACATAACACAGAAGTTGTCCAAATTGTTTATTAAAGTTTGAAAAAAGATAACTCCCATTCTATACGTCTATTTAATATGTTCTTTAGCTCATGTTAAGTATCATTATGTGTACTATTAATATACCAAATTTCATGAAAAAAACTCAAAGGTTTCCCATTCCAAATTAGAGCTCAAAAGTGATAATTCATTTCTAGAGTTTGACGTTTTTCAGCATATGGGTTAACTTAGAAAAAATCATAATTGCTATTATACATGTTTATTTTGGGTTTTCTTTTGCTCATTGTAAATATTAGGATGTGTACTATATTTTGGCCAAGTTCTATAAAAAAACTCAAATGTTTATCATTTTAAAATTGATCCCGAAAATGACTGTTCATTTTTGGAAATTGACATTTTCCAGTTTTCAGCTCCTAACTTTGAAAAATCATTACTCTGAATATACATGTTTATTTTAGTTGTTCTTTCGCTCATTTTAGATATTAATATGTCTACTATATTCTGACAAAAGTTTCACTGAAAAATTAGAAGATTTGCCTATGAAACATAAGCACATAAGCTTTGCTCTATTTTTTGTCCAAAAAACAGAGGTATTTTCAGTTTCTGTTTTTCCCTTAACCCAAAAACAAACCCATCATGCAAAAGCCACGGAAACTAGAAGGAAAAGGCTCAAAGATCTCACCTTGTTTCTCACTCAAGCTTCCATGCAACATGAGCACTAATTCTTCCTTCGGTTCCCCGTTGTTCTCTCTCTCGCTCTAACTTTTTGTCTCTCGTTCTTGGGCTCTCTCTCTCTCTCTCATGCTCTCAGCCTCAACTTCATCATTCAGAGCCAAAATAATAAGAATGAAGACTCTCCACTCCCTCCGTCTCACACTCTCTGTCTCTGCCTCTGATTTTCTATCTCACTCTTGGTCTCTGTTTCTGTTTCGCTTCTGTCCAAGTGGTTTATAGTGAGGGAGAGTACGAAGCAATTGTTGCTGGACTTGAGAAACATGGGGAGGTATGGTGTGGGCTGCTCGAGAGGTATGGCTACTATATTTGCTTTGATCTCACGCCGTTTGGTCTGTCTTTGCATTTCCATGTTCCTTCTCTCACTCTACTTCTATTTCTACTTTTTTTGTGTTTTCGGTGAGGCCGAGAGGAATGATGAGGGAGTATGGCTTTGCTGATCTCTAGCTACCTCTACATCTCTGTGCTTTCTTGTCTTGGCCGAAAGAAAAATGGGCAATTGATAATAATAGGATATGTAATGGAGGGTGGAATGGGCTGTGATTTCTGTCCGAATGTCCTGGGTCGAAAGGAGTAGCAACATGAGAGAGTATATGCTTTTGCTTTATCCAAAATGAATAAATATATGTGTGGGCTGAATGTGTTTCGGGTGAGACCAAGAGAGGATCCAAAATATGTGACAATGAGATAGGTATGTGTATCGTGGGACTACTTAAAAAAAAGTATCCCACAGATTCTTATTTACAATTAGGTCTTTCACTCATTTAATTATAAATATTAGATAAGTATAAAAAAAATATAAATCCTTAGTTCCATATAAGAATTTTTCTTTCTCATTAATTTAATTTCTCTCAGTCATAAAATATTGATTCTATAATTTTTAGGCAAAAACTTATTCATTTTCTAACTTTTCCTTGTGATTGAACCATATTTCTACATGATATTTTATTATTAAATTGGGGTTCTTAATGCATTTTCTTGAGACATTATTGCATGATTAAACATTAATTTGAGTTAAGGACATTTGCATTGAATTAAGTGAAATTAGGGGTAAAATGGTCAATATTTGTTAATTATTCATACAAATGATTTCTTAGATTTTTGATGCTATTGTGCTTAATCTTGCATTATAGGAATTTTAGAATTAAATGGAAGAATTTGGAAAAAAATGTTCTTTGGGTCAAAATTAATAATTTTGAAGACAGAGGAAAATTACACGAAATGACCCAGTATTTTCAGAAATGTCAGTTTTACCCCAAACATGTTTCAAAATTTCACACTTTAGTCCCTCTCTGAAACTTTTTTTTCTTTGCAAATTGGTCCCTGGTCAAAACTTGCGTTTTGACCAGGAACCAATTAATTAGGTTGAATCTGCTGAGAGCTGGGGTCAGCTGGAACGAGGAGAAGGAGAGAGGCGGCTGGTAAGTTTTTAAACGAAAAAAAACGAGAGGCGCGGGGAGGCTGGTTTTTTTTTGGCTGAAGGAGGAAGGCCGAGAGTCTGGGAGAGCTAGACATGAGGGGCTGAACAAAGGAAGCTGGTGGCTGGCATCTGGAGGGAGACGCAGAAACAGTAGTGAAAAAAACGAAAAAAAAGAGAGAAAAACGAAGTGAACCGAGGAGCTGGAGAAAGGAAGAACCAGAGGGAACCACGGAGAGCTCGAGCACCGAGCACGACACCATCGCCCTCCACGTCGCCGTTCCGTCGCCGGACTGAACCACCGGAGAGACTGGATAGTTCTGAACAAAAAAAAAGAGGAAGAAGAAGAAGAAAAAGAATGGACAGAGAGAGAGGCGAGATTTAGGAAGAAGACTTGAACACCACAAGCATTATCATCACCGTCCTTTCCTCTTCCATTTGTATCTCATCTTCTCCAGTTTTCCGGCGAAATATGCAGATTCCGGCGAGTTCTTGAATTTTCCGGCGAGAACCTTGAATTTTCCGGCGAGATTCTCCAGATTCCGGTGACTTCTTCCAGCAAGCTATGAGTGGCTGATTTTTCTGATCTTGGTGATGAAGATGTGTTTTTGAGCTCATTGGACTACATTAGGGGAGTTAATTCTATCTTACTATTAGTTTAGGATTATATATTTGAATTGCTTAATTTTGATGTATGATTCTGGAACTGAGATTAATGGTAATTATCTCTGTTAGTTTGATATTTGTAGTTGAAATTGGAATTTGTGGTGTGATTTTTATATGTGTATGAATTTCTTTGTGGTGTCAATTAAGCTATGTTGATTAGCGTGGTATCGTCTAATTAATGTGGTTGATTTGCATCCTTGAAGGGCTGTTTAGCAATTCAATTTAAGAAGTCTCATATTGCATAATTCCAATTTTAATTATACATTAAGTGGGTTTAAACAATTTCTCAAGGGGTAGTAGTTAGCTATGGTTATAGGAGCTACTATTAATTGGGAATATTGGACTCAAGTGGTATCTTGAGGTTTTTCTTAAGACTTAATGAATTTTAACTCCCATAATCTTTTAAGAGCAAGGATAGTCATTTCTTCATTACCAAGAACATTAATCATTTAATCTTATTTTTATCCAAAGTATTTTTCTCATTATTTCCAAAAAGAAAAAAAATTAGGAATAGTTTCTTTATTTTTATTTATGCATTTTATGTAGAGAAAACTCTTTTAGGAACCCCAATTTTCTAACCATGTTCATATCACTTAGTTTATCTTAGGAAATTCAAAATAAATTTGGCTCCTTGATTAAGAGAACGATCCCGAGTTAATTGCACTGTATTGCATTTAATTCGTGGTAAATAGTGATTCGACCCCGAGGCGACTAAGGTTGAGTCGAATCAATGGCGCCGTTGCCGGGGAGTCAATTTTGACTCCTTTGGTTTACTAAGTGTCAATTGGTTCAGATTGATCGGGGTTTGCCCTTGTGAGCCTATTAGGTTTTTCTTTTATTTATTTATTTTGTTTAATTGTTTATATATAGAAAAAAAAAACAAATATCTTGATTTTCTCTGTTTTTGCATTTTCATTTGCACTAGCATTTATACTTGTCCATACACATCATACACACTCACACATAGTTGCACTCAGTCCACTTGCACATTTTCTTGCTTGAACTTGAATGCAACACAATTTTGGCACTCCATTGTTTCATTGCTTGCTTGATAGCTTTGCATGACCGACCAATTTGAGAGGGAATCTGATCAATCCTCTAATTTTGATTTTTTCATTGACTTGAGTGATTGTGTTTCGCAAGGTACAAATATGGAAGAAGTGAACGATAATCAACCAAGGAGGAGAACCATAAGGGATGTAACAAGATCGGATGTCACTCATGATCCTTTCAACATTGCATGCCCTAACCTTGAGGTTAATTTTGAGCTAAAGGGGCCTTTGCTTAATTCACTACCTCACTTTCATGGACTCTCAAATGAGGACCCTTACAACCATCTCAATGCTTTGTACTTGGCTTGCTCAAATATGAAGCCCGTTGGTGCTCGAATAGAGGATGTGCAATTAAAGGTGTTCTATTTCACTTTGGAGGGGAAAGCTAAAGAATGGTACATGATGCTACCAAGGCATGTTAATGATGCTCTTCGTTCATGGGTTAACTTGAAGAAAGCTTTCTTGGAAAAGTACTTTCCTGATTCAAGGATTTCAAAGCTTAAAAAGGAAATTTACTCCATCAAACAAGACCCCTTAGAGTCCTTCTATGAATATTGGAGTCGATTTCAGGAGCTTTTAAATAAGTGTCCACACCATCAAATTGCTGATGAACAATTGATTCAATACTTCCATGATGGCCTTTTACCCAATGAGAAGGGCATTTTAGATGCTTCAGCTGGAGGTTCTTTGGAAGATTGCACGGCTGATGAGGCATGGGCTCAAATTCGAATGAGAGCTCGAAATACTCAACAATATAATGTGAGAGAGATAAGAGGAGTTTGTGAGATAGGCTCCAACCAAAGGATGGTCTCACTTGAGTCTAAAATGGATAAAGTTACTTCACAACTTTCTCTTATCACATCCGAGCTTCATAATTTGAGTATTCAACAAGCACCTCATTCTCCTAATTCACAAGCTCTTGTTGCACCTAGTTGTGATAGTTGTGGTTCAATGATGCATGTTTCAAGTCTATGCCCTAATCAACATGAAGAACTAAATGCTATGTATCAAGGAAGGCCTAACCAACAACAACCAAGATGGGATTCTAACATTACCACCTACAATGAAGGTAGAAGACCTAATGCTAATTTTGGTTGGAGAAATCAAGAAGGGTCATCATATCAAGTCCAACCATATGGGTCAAATCGTGGGCAAATGGTTCCTCTTCAAGAGTCTAAAGGTGATGAGACCAATCAATTATTGAAGAGTATGGTTGCTAAACTCACTAGCATGGACAACCGGATGATGGAAGAAAGAGCTTTCAATGAGAGTAAATTCTCTTCTATCACCACAAGCCTACAAAATCTACAAAGTGATAGGGCAAGTGATAGTACTCAAATGTCTCATGTATGCAAGAAGTTGGAAGAATTGGAATTGAAGAACAACACTATGCAATCTCACTTAACTCAACTCTCCAATTCTTTGAGTGATGTGCATGCTAAGACAAGTGGTTCTATTCCTTCAAATACTGTCATCAACCCTAAATCACTTAATGCCATTGAGTTAAGGAGTGGTAGGAAAGTACACTTCCCTGAAGAGATTGACAATGATGTGGATGAGGAAATTGAAGTTGAAAGTCCACCATTAACCCCAATGAAGCTTCCTGATTCTGAGAGTTCCAAAGAGAAAGCTATCCTTAAGAAGAAGAAGGCCAAAGTAGTTGAGCAACCTCAAGTGGAACAACCACCACTTCTGAGAGAGGTGGGCTCCAAGGAAAGAAGCACTTTTGAGGAAGGTGAGACAAGCGAGCAAGGCATCCTATCCAATACTGATGGTAAGGAGGTAAAAATTTCTCAACTCCCTTTTCCTAAAGCTTACTTTCAAGTCAAGAAAATGTATTAAGAACCCCAATTTAATAATAAAATATCATGTAGAAATATGGTTCAATCACCTTGACTTTATTCTTTTCCGGAAAATTTTAAGGAAAAATAGACTTTAAATTCTAATAATTAATATTATAATTATTCAGGACAGATTTTAACAATTAATTCTCATATAACATTTCTAATTTCAAATCCAAAAATGTATGATGTTACATCTAATTTGAAAGAATATGTGATGGGGATGCCAAATAGGCACGTCATCTCCATATTATGTGGTCAACTAATGTTTGACTGTTTAGGCTATTAGTTTTGGGATAACATATTACTAAGTTTTTAGATTTTTGAGCCAACATCAAAACTAAAAATTTTACAGGGCACGAATACTTTAGGAAAATTTGCACTTTAACCTTTTTATTTTTTTCATCACTGATTATATTATGGTCAAACACAATTACGCGTACACGTAATGCAAGTCGTGGTCAACGAGTAGACTCAGAAAAGTTCGTGGTCAACGTTGATAATCGAACACGTCCAAATGCCGGGTAACTTTCCGCGATTCAATAAGCAACAAGAAAAAACGAGTAAAATGTCTAAAAATTATATACATATTATAAGTCACCCTTAACAACTTAATTATTATATGAAAATGTGGTTAATTAACTCAATAACTCTCTGTGAATATGAAACATTTTCCAATTTCACCTATATTAGAGTGTTAAGAGAAATATTATATTATTATTACTGTTTTACCTCTTCTCTTACTTATTGTAATAGAAGTAATATTTTAAAAAATATTTAATAATTCATCAAAGTGACTAATATTATATACCAATTTAGAGTGTTAAGAGAAATATTATATTATATACCAATAATTTCTTTTAGAAAACATCCTATGTTTAGCACACAAGGGAGAACATCATTTTTATAACTTGTTAGGTACGTAATATCACACGAATCCGTACGAATAACCCATCAAAGACGAGAAAAGTCTTCCAAATTTGGATTTTCCTTACCAGAGGGACTCGATCCAACATTATGAAATTAAATTACAGCATGCACGTATAGATCTCTTAGCTTTATCACGCTAAGGATGGTGCCAGTTTTAATTTTATTTATCGTCGTACGTGGTTAATTGCTTATTCTTCTTTATCTTGGTATTCGGAATATTATGCTGAGGAAGCCGACTCCGGCCAACATTTGGCGGCAGCAGTGGCACTGATGATCTTCAGCACTATCAACAACCATCTTTTTCATGGTGGAATAATTATCATAGATGCCGGTGCTACATCACCCTCCAATGGAAGAGTTGCCGGAGTTGAGGTTGGTGGTGGTGGTGGTGGTGGAATAGGAGGTGGAGGAGGATGGTGTGATGGTGGTGGCGGAGGTGGCATCGGTGGAGGATGTGGTGGTGGTGCCAGTGCTTGTTAAAAAAAAAAACTTCATTCACAATATAGTTGAAGCTGCTACTTCATGGCACAATGTTTTAATTTATTTGAAATTGAAGTAAATTATGTGTCAGATTTCAAAACTTGGATGTAAATTGTTATTAGTTGAAAGCAAAAATGCCTGAAATCTGTGTTGTAGGAGTATATATTTAATATTTTTTATACAAGAATAAATAGGAAAAGTGATAGAAAAATAATACTTAAACTTTAAAATCATATTAACAATGATAGTAATGAGATTAATAAAAACAGTAAAGCAATTGACAACTGGTTTTGTTGGGACAAATCACCTATTTGAGATTTTAAATTTTAAATGGTATTTTCTTAGAATTTTCTTGAATAAATTGGACATTTATATTCTTAATTATTTTATTTTCATGTTCTTAATTTATTCATCGTCAAACTCGAGCTCAGGACCTTATCAAGTCGGTGTGTGTGCAATGCAATTATCTGGTTGAAGGCATGAAGCCACATGTTTAGCCTCATAAATAATCTTCATGGCAAACGCCGATATCTGCGGGTTCAGTCCTTTCTAATTCATTACTCCTCTAGACTTTATTGAAAGCTATATTTCCAAGTTTACAGTAGTTGTATATTCTTTATGTGCACTTTATGTGGTGATCCATTTAATTTTGAGGTGAGGATATTTTTTTTAATTTGAATTATTTAGATTAAATTATATACTGCATCTTTTTTTTCATACAATATCTCAAATTAATTAATTTTCAATCCTACTGTAACATTCCATTTGAAAATAGCGTAAATTTTTTTTAAAAAACCAGTGATCAGAGTCGAGCATTCTAGCAAGTGAGTAACTGAACCTTAAAGATATATAACCATAGTGTAATTGTTCTAATACAGTCATCTAATATCCAAAAGAAGGCAAATACATAAACTAGAAACATAAAAACTTCATCTTGAATTCTACATCATCTGCTTGCTCCTATCTTCACACCTTGACCCTCTCGAACCTGAAGCTACAGCTAAGATCCAATTTCCATTTGGATCCTAGGTAACGGTTAACCTTATGCTCAAATAAAACAGTATATGGACAACAACAATCATAAACACATAACAGCAGTAAATCACTACATAAGCACACAGCAGATGCATGATTACAATATTGACAGAACATAAGCACAAAGCAGTATGTAAAGTCTCACAGCATGTCTGCACATAACCAGTGCCATAACGGCCCATCGTATCCTCAGCGCTAGGAAAACCCAACGGCGTTATCAAGACTATAACCCGTATAAAGCTGTATGTATAACTGACAACCCTAGGCAGAACCTCAGTATATAAACATGTCTATCACATATATGTATATGAGCAGCATAAGTGTTAAAGTTACAATACGCGTCCGTACCTCCGTTGATGATATCTGGCACTTTCATCGAATTTTGGCACGTTTGACAGCGGTATTACGGCGATACAACAGCGGTGACAGCGGAAACAGCAGTTCGTGATTTCGAATATCCTATAACGATAATATCACCGATATGAATATTTAATATCATAACAGGCATTTTAGGTACAAATTACCATTTTGTCCCTAGTTTGATTACTTGGTGGGATTTTGCCAGAGCTTCGCTATTTTGACTCTAAATTCTCAAAATTTTGCTATAACTTTTCCTCTAACCTATTTCTGAGATAAATATCATATTTACTCCTAAACATGATATCTAAGCTAACTTGAAAAATTAGAGACTACCCTAGCAATTCTACTATAATTATTGAAAGAACTACTAAAACTAAAAACTAAGGACCGAAGAACTTACCCAAAGCTTTGCTATGAACTTCTTACTCCTCCTCCAGAGCTTCTCTCTCTAACTTCTCTCTAGGATTGTGTGTGAATTGGTGAAGAATGAAGAGAAATGAAGGGGCTATTTATAGAAAAAATGGATGGCGTTTTCGTAATTTCTTTGAACTTCGTCTAGACAGATTCTGAACATTGGATCGCATTTTTTGAAATGGGTTGATCTTGGTCATCCACCTATTTGGCCGACCTCCCCCTCCCCCAAGAAGATAAAATGATGACATCATCATGCTTATGTCATCTTGCTTTATGGGCTTTTATCCGATAAAGCTCCCGGTTCGGTGTCCTAATCACGTAATTGTGGAAAATCTCAAAATTCCGGAAGCAAGGCCCTGAAGGTCTTTTCTTCCTCTTTCAAGATACTTGGGTTATCTAAATTTTTTATCCCATTAAGGACATTCCGTTGCCTACTGAACATTTTCAGACAAATGCTGTTGGTTACGGAAATTTCGTCTGCCGACGTCAACTTCTGGATAAAAATCCACTGATCAATAATATACTCTGGTTTTTCTCAACTCATCCCTGGATTCTAGTTTATGAATTATTTTCTATCGGTTCTCATTTTAACTATCTGTTTTAATTCTACAAAATATCTTCTTATCCTGATCTCCAAATCACTCCGTCGGTTACAGAAATGACTTCGGAGACAGCCTATTTTGAGATAAAAATTTACTTGTCTATAATATACTCTGACTCTAGGAACTTAGTTCATGGTTTTCTAGGTAGCATTTTATTTCTATCCGTGGTTATTTATCCTACTTGCTTTTTACCATTATAATATTATTTAATTGCAAAATATCTTAGATATTTTTCTTAATTTCTATTTTAATTTTTTTCTTTATTTTTTCTTCATAATTTCGTTTTTATTTTTATATATATTTATTTTAATTAATTTCCACCTTTTTCTCTTTATCTTATGTCTAAACAATTAGTCATTAATTATCTAATTAATCACTTACTAATTGTTGATAATTTTCTTAATTAGTAATAATTATTATCTCACAAATATTTTACTGACATTGGTATTTTATGCACCATGCATAATATTAAAAATCTTAGTGTCAATTTTGGTTCCAAAATACTTTTTAATTTTTCTTCTTTTTATTTTCAAAGGAAATAATTTATTAAATTATCTAAATGAAGGACAATACTCTTTCTAATTTTTAATAATTATTCTCATGTCCTTTAAAATTTCTCATAATTCTTTTTAGAATGTTTTATGGCCCTAAAATGCATTTTTCCACATTTTTGGCAATAAATTCCATTTAATTTTCTTAGTATTTCCCTTTGAAAATAGACTAATTATACAATATTTTGAGACCATAATTATCATGAATGGACATTTTTATTACTATAACATAATATTCCAGATAATAATTATCCAGGTATTACACCTACATTCAGAAATATTTTTCCTATAACACCGTTATCTTAAAAATTAATTAATTAAAGATATTGGGTGCAAAAAATATTTCATGATGCATCATATAATTTAATCTAAATAAATAAAATATATAAAAAAAATGTGCTCAACCCAAAATTAGAGGGATGAGCATATAACGTACACATAAAGGATGTGCACCTAATGTGAACCTTATATTTACCTAATTTGATTATATTAAGGAAGTTTTTTTTTTATTAGTTACTATTACATCTATTTTCAAAAAACGGCCAAGTCATTTTCTTTAATTCCTTCATTCATTCTCCTCTTTGATTATTATTGAAGGAGCATTAATAAGGGTAAATTTGAAAGAAGAAAAATTAACAAATTTGAAAACTTTACCTTATATTTAGGACCAAAATCACCTCCCTAAATATGTCTTATATTAAGAACTGGAGGAGTACATAACATATCAATCCCTCACATTTAGCCTTTCGATTAATCTAACCTACTTGAAATATACTATAATTTATTTTGCTTAATTCATTCCTCTTGATACAGCCTTAACAAAGGATGTTCTAGCCTTCTAACTTCTGCTTATGGCATAGCAAGCTTTAATTTGTAGTTTTGTCAAGAATTAGGATTGATGATCGACTTGGGTGTCCGAGCATATTCTGAAATTTGTGTGTTAAAGGTAATTTAGTCATTTAATTCTTAAACTTTACTCCCCCAAAGAACTTGGGTCCTTCAAAAGATTTGAGAAACTTTTAGGCAACAAATTTGTTAAACAGGCAAAGTATTTTCTTGCTTATATATATTAATGCTACCTATTTGTGCGGCCGAGGGCATAGTTAAGTACGAGTGCATATGTATCAGATCTAAAATAAAGATGACATAGTAACTATCTTTTTTATAAAATAATAATAATAATAATAATTAATTGAAAATTTTAGTATAAACAGTTCATCTTGAAACACTGCTTCCTATCCTTACGCTACAGGTGAGCTGATCTTTTATTATATTCAACTAATTTCTTTTTTTCCACAACTATGTTTTTCACTAATTCTTGTGCACGACTAAAATAACAAAAACGCTGGCTTCTCTCTCATTATATTCAGGTAATTGCATAGAAATTCTGAAACGGTATTATAGAAGTTGAGATCATTCTTCTGGGCAATTCATTATGAATTAAGTATCCGGATCATCACAAGAGTTTAATAGAATACATACATACATATGTATGTATGTATTCTATTAAACTCTTGTGATGATCCGGATACTTAATTCATAATGAATTGTTGGGCTTATGATATATATCATGTGACTAGATATAAGCTTTTGTCCAGTGAAAATAAAACTACGTCATTTATATATTGAAAACAAATTATAAAATAAATTGAAAACAAATTCTTCTCTCTATCTCCCAGTGAACCCAAAAAATCACAGAATAACTTCCCAGTGAACAAAAAAATTGGAATATAAATTACTGTCACAATTCCAAGATCGGTAATTCTGCACTATCCATCTCTTGTTTTTTGATACATAGCTAGGCGATAGGGGATGGGAAGGACCGAACCCAATACAAAGGGGTGGGGAGACTACTCCCAATACCACTGCACTACTAGTAGTGCCGGTTATCCATCTCTTGTTGAATAATTCTGCACAATTCCAAAATAAAACAATTGTCATGAATCCCATTGAACAAAAATAGTTGGGTGGGATCATGAATAGCGATCTTGGAATTCTGCACTATTCTTCCCTCCTGTTGTTATTCTGATTAAGGAGTAGAAAGAGAAATATCCTTCACGAATAGTGTAGGACTAGAATTGCTAACGGATATTCCAATTTTTTTGTGATCTGGGAAGTTATTTTACAACTTTTTGGGTTCACTAGGAGATAGAGGGAAGAATTTGTTTTCATTTTATTTTGTGATTTTTTCCCAATGATATAGACGATGTAGTTTTGCTTCCACTAAACAAAAACCTATATCCAGTTATAGGATATATCATAACCATATATATATAAGCGCACAAAAATAAAGACAATTCACATCCACCATTCCATTCATTACATAAAGACATGGGGAGCAGTTTTTCTATTGGAGATGATGATAAGATAGAGAAACAATAAACAATGGCTCAAGCTGATGCCCACAAAACTATGAAGGCTCAACCACCCGCACCCTACCATCGTGGAGGAGATGGTGACACAATCTTCATGACCAGTGCTGCAGCTTCTGTGATGTTCTTAGCTGGGGGTTGTGGCAAGGGCGGGGGCGGAGGCGGAGGCAAAGGCAGATGAGGTTGTGGTGGCGGTGGATGTTAATGCATTCATGGATAATCCATTTCAACTGCTTAATTAACGAGTTGTTTTCAATTTTTTCTTTAAAGTTAGAAATATTAATAAATAGACAAATTTTACGTAAATGAGCTTGGTCAAATTATATATATTGAGTGCTTGCTATGAAGACATGAGTAGAATTCTTTTGCGGAGACTATTTGATTTGGTTTCCTTCCCCTATATTTCCTTTTTCTTTTGGAGACCAACTAAATCATGCAAATCAAAATTAGATTTACAATTACATAAAATTAAATACTGATAATAAGAGAAATACAGAGGTGTACAAACTCACGTTATAACCCATGGCCATTACTATAAAGAAAATATAGACACTACAAAAAACAAGAATTTCAGAGGCAACAAAAGTCGCCGCTGAAAGTATGAATGTCACCGCTAAAAGGTTTTCAGTGGCGACAATATGTTGCCACAAATACTGCTGTTGGCGATACTTTTGGTAGCGACATTATTATGTCGCCACTAAAAGTACACTATCAGTGGTGACAATTTGTCCCCGCTTAAAGTGCATCAGAAGAAACCACGGGGAATGTCGCAGCTGAAAGCAGAGTTTTAGTGGCAACAATTGTCACCGCGGATACTATTTTCAGCGGCGATAGTTTTAGTAATATCTTAAATTTTGGGCACTAATACTTGAGAATAAGCCTAAATCAAGCGAGCAACTAAGCTCAATTCAGGAAGAGTCCCAAAAATGACAAGAGATCAAATGGCTTTCAGAGACTATGTGAATGGACCTAGTATGTATAGGCCATAAAATTAAAGTACTGGTGTAGAAGGGCACAAAACACTTATACAATGTTAATTTGTTAGTAAAAGATGTCACCCAAGTATGTCATGAGGTATAAAACATTAGTTGAGCAAAAATGTGTCGAAATAGGTGTGTACATCACATTTCTAGGGCACTTTGGTGTACCCTGCGTTTTGGGAGAAGACACTGGTATATGGTGTCATTTGGCGAGTCTCGATATATGTGCCACAATCTTGAGTAAAACCCGAGCAAAATACCAGATAAACACTGTTAAAGTAGCTTTAATAAAGTAAGTCATGATTATTAATGATGACACAACTTTTGTATTGGCAAAATGAGAACATGATACGTGTTGTCTCATTATGACATACTTTTATGTTGGTCCAATAGAAACATGACACATGTCCTCCATCATGACAAGTAAAAAGTTGTTTTTATTGGTCAAATAGAAAGGTGACACGTGTCCCTTCATAATTACAAAGTATAGAGGCACTTTTTTGTTGTTCCAATGAGCTCATGACACGTGTCCCTCATCATTATAAAGCATATAAAGTTACTTTTGTGTTGGTCCAGTAGAAAAAAGACAAGTGGCACGTTTTAGACAAAACAAGTAGGGCGTTTTGGACTAGACACGTGGCGCGTTTTGAACCACACTTGTGTTCTATATATACCTCTTTCCCTCATTTATCTTTAGACCATTTTTAACCAAAACATGAAAGAGAGAGAGAGAGGAAGAAAAAGAGAAGAGCTCAGCAAGTTTCCATGGCCAAATCAACTTCAAGCTACTAGGATCATCAACCAAACTTCTGATTTAGGTAAACACCAAAAACCTGAACCATGGAACTTGAACTTGTGATTTTCGTTCAAGGGGTTGGGGCATGGTGTTGCAATATGATTTTTGTTTTCTTGATGGTCTCAATGGGTTTAAAACATGATTTTGTATGGGGATAACCCATGGGTTGATTTTCCTGACTTAAAAACACCGAAAAACCCCTAAGAACAAGCTTATTGTCAATTCTGGAAATCCTAGCAACAAACCTTCAACTGTGTTCTAAAAATAGTAAATGAACTCAGTTGTTGCTGAAATTTTACAATCAGAAAGAATACTTCCTAAGGTTCACCATGATCTATAATTTTATGTCTTTTTGAATTTTCTACTAAGAGAAATAAATTGTTGAAAATCGCCCAGAAAGTTACAGGATGTTTCTAATCAGCGAGTAAAGATTGGGCTATGTAATTAAATATGGATTATTTGAGGTCTGGAATTATTTTTCCCATAAACTAGACATCTTGACGGTTCATATGGCATCAGTATCATGTCAATTTGATTTTTGTGGAATTTATTAAAAATCATGGAACTTAGACCAGACTCAGGATTTTTTTGGAAAAATTGGGTGAAGCTCAAATTTAACAAGAAAATGTAAGGGTATTTTTGGAAATACTAAAAAATTGTGTATTTTGGTGTTATTGGGTCAGGGGCATTTCTGAAAAGGACATTGAGCATAATAAATATCAAGGGCAGTATATTGTACACCAGGTAGTAACCTTAATCCTCATATACTTTGTGTGACTTGTGTATGTATGTTTTACCATGTATATTGCATACATTTGGATCATTTATTTCCAAGAGCTCTGGAACTGAAATATGTTGTGTGCAATAAGGGCCTTGTTGTGTGTTGTGCCCTACAGTCTGTGCTGTGTGCTATTAAGACTGTTAGTTCTGGATTTGGCTGTGTGCCTTGCTATGTGCATGATACTAAATGCTTTGTGGTTTGTGTATTTATTCATGGTTTTCTTACATGCATTGTTATACATTATATATGAGATTAATGGTTACTCTGGGATTTACTTATGAATCCCAGTCCCTTTTAAGTCTTTTGATAGCTTATCTAGAGTGAAGCAGGGTGACAGAGGTAAGACTCGGGAGCAAGGCTAGTGAGATGGTGGATGTTAGTGATTTTTGTTTTGGATACTTATTGTGATTATTGGACAATTGTAGTATTTTATTTTGGTCTGTCAGGCACTATTATCTAGATAACTGTATATTTTGGATTCCATCAGGGACTTTTATTTTCTGATTATTTACTTCTATCAATACAATAGATTGTCCAAACCGGATAAATTTTCTGTTGCATTCACTCTGATACATGTTAAATGGACCTAATAACAAAAGAAAGGTAACTAAGTGAAGGAATCTCTCTAACCCACCACCTAAAAGGGCGAGGCCGGTAAGAGTGTAACAACATAAAGTCGCCATTGAAACTCCCTTTGGCGGTGACACAAAATGTCGCCGTAGAAAGTATAACTTTCAGCGGCGACAAATAGCAGTCGCCGCGGAAGGTTATTCCTTCAACAGCGACATTGTTATGTCGCCACCGAAGGTTCCTCTTTCAGCGGCGACTAAAAAATGTCGTTGCCGAATATATTACTTTCAGTGGCGACGCATTTGTCACCACTGAAAGCTATACTTTCAGCGGTGACATCAAATGTCGCTGCCGAATGTCGCCACTCCATTGCTTGCACTTCCACCCTCACACAACATTGTATCTTTAATCCTCCATCTCACATTTATACTAGTAAAAACATAATTATAATCTCTCTCTCATACACACCATACTATCAATTAACTTATTTTTTGAATAAATATTACAAGTTTTTTGAGGAAAAAAAATTAAAAATTTGATTTTCGGTGGCGACATAAAGTCACCACTGAAACTCCCTTTAGCGGCAACACAAAATGTCGCTGCTGAAAGTATAACTTTCAGCGGCAACAAATAGTAGTCGCTGCGGAAGGTTATACCTTTAGCGGCGACATTGTTATATCACTACCGAAGGTTCCACTTTCAGCGACGACTAAAAAATGTCACCACTGAATGTATTACTTTCAACGGCGACATCAAATGTCGCCACCAAAAGTCCTTTTTTTGTAGTGAGATAATGAACACTACTCGTTAATTGTTAATAGGGGTTAAGATCCAATTTTATTCCGGAAGTTATAAAAAAATAGCAATATTGACCTACAAGTTTTTTTTAGGAGCAATGTCACCTATGAAGTTACCAAATCGTAGCAATTTTGCCTTGCCAATAAAGTTACATTTACTTATTAGTTGTTCAAATATGCTCATCTAACAAATCCACGTGTCATCATTTGCTTCATTTGTATTGAAGAGGTCCCTCTCTTTCTCAGTGCTCTTCAGGTACTAAGACAAAGGATTTCCAGTGGTCTTTCTCAGTTATCTTACTCAATGTGTCTTGCATTTAGTAATTAAATCTTTTAAAGTTAGCTCTTCCTCCAAGAAAATTATAGATAAACATTGAACCCAAGAAAATTATGGGGAAACATTGCTCTCGAATAAAAAATTTCTGAGGAAAATTTGCATATTAACAAAAATGACATGGAATACATGTGTACTTATTATCTCATTATATTTGGTCAACTAACAGTCAAACTTAACCTGAATAATGGCTGGAGCGAAATTGCTACAATTTGAGAACTTTTGTGATGACATTGCTCATTTTAACAACTTTCAAGAAAATATTGGACTTTAAGCCTTGTTAATATACTAGTACATTCGGTTCTAAATATAATAAACAATTGACTTTTTAGGAAAAATTAATAAAGTTAAATAAATTATTTTAAAGTATTTATATTTGTTATTTTTTTTTTCTAAACTAATTTGCATGACTTATGAAATGATATGTAATCTAATGATATACAATGTATCTTATGATTAAATAATATATTTAGTTTCCTTAATCTCTCACAAAAAAAATTAAGTCTTCTATTTAGAATTGGAAGGGGTATAAGTTTAATTTTATTCCCAAGTTGAGATATATAAATATACAATTGAAAAACTATAGACTACGGGTGTGTTTGGATCGACGTTTTGCCAGGAAAAACACACAATTTAGACCATAAACGTGTGGTCAAGAATGGTGGGGATAATTTCTTTTGTTTAGATGGAATATAAGTAAGGGTGAAAACAGGCTTGGCCAGATCAGGCCAAGCTTCACCCTTAATAGGCTTGACCTATAGCCTGTTACAGGCCTTTTTTTCTGCCTGAGTTTGGCTTGGCCTGTGGCTTGTTAAGGAGGCCTGTAATTTCAAAAATTTTGTAAGAGGCCAAATAGGCCATAGGCCTCACATCAAAACAGGCCAAAAATAGGCTTACTTCAAACAAGCCGAAGACATGCTTACTTTAAACAAGACAAAAATATGCCTATTTACATAAGATAGAGGGAGTAATTAGAATTTTACCGACTTGACAGGCCTAACAGGCTTCTTATTATTGGATCTAGGCCTGACCTTTTAGCTTGATAGGTTAGACCTGACTAGACTTGAAACATGCAAGGTCACATGCCCCTGGCCTATTTCCACCCTTAACTGTAAAGCAATTGGGTTTTTCCTTCAAAAGCAAGATCAAAGCATAAGCTAAAGTTGTAGCTTTTATATTGTTGCTTTTGGAATAAGGGGAGTGAAGAAATAAATGAAGTTGAAAGAGACAGAAAAGAGATAGGCCCTATCACCTTGTTTAAATAAATTACCCTAAAAACCTTATAAAAATATTCATAGAATGAAAAAAAAATTATGAAATTCAGGGAAAATGGGGGGAAATTCCAATTAAAAATTTAATTGGTAAGGATAACCTAATGAGAGTGAGAGGAGATATAATATCTTAGATTTGTTGAGATCATCCCTCCAATATCTTAGACTTATATGGTTTGTAAATATGTTTGACGATAATATCATTTGTATATAAATATATTAGGTGGTAGTTATTATTAGATTTTTTAGTTATAAATTTTGCATTTGTATGATTTAAATTATATGATTTTTTATTCATTAAAAATATTTAACTAAGTGTTTTCAAATTTTTTTCAAAAAAAATGAATTAGTTTCATTTTTTATGGTTTAAGTTTTCTCTTAAAATTTTCATAAAAGCCAATTGTACTATAGCTAATCCAAACAAGTTTTAATTTCAAAAAATTTATTTATGCTACTACCAATTCCAACATATGTCACATTACACAATTTGACTTTTATCTAATCTTAAATTCGCAAAAGTCATATATTGCAAAAGAGTCATTTTTACCACCATCATACCAAACACACACTAGCTTTAATAGGTGGTATGTCATATATACAAAGTAGTAGTTGACAATAATATTAATTAATTATGAGTGGAACATAATTGTTAACATTATCAAGTTTATTCATTCATAAGATTTCCATATTTAGTGTCTCGAACATAACTGTCACTAATAGGATAATACAAGCGCCTATCAAAACGAAAAATAACTTCCTTTTTCTTCCTATGTCTATGCTAGCTATGATACTTTTTGTCTAATTCTTGTGTATATATAATAAATAGGTTGATTTTAATTTCATGCGAAAAAGAAAAAGAGGTAGAGTAATTCATATTCCAATATAAAGAACTTCCATGAAATTTCATAGAAATTCAGAAAGACTAGTATAGAAGTTGAGATAATTTTTCTGCGCAATTTATTATGAATTAAGTCTTCAGGTCAACGTCGTCCGCTACAGTTAAATCGGCTTCATTATATATATATAAGGAGACATATAAATCACAATCACATTCAACATTCTATTCATTACACAAAGCCATGGGGTGCAGTTTCTCCGTAGATGATAAGGCGAAGAAACATAAAACAAAGGCTCAAGCTGCCCATAAAACCAAGAAACAGGCTCAACCACGGGCACGCCGCCATCGACAACCACGTTACGGATATAAAACCGGAGGCGGCAACGGTGACATGATCTTCATGACGGGTGCCGCAGCTTCTGTGATGTATGCTGGTGCTGGTGGTTGTGGTGGAGGTGGAGGAGGCTGTGGCGGCGGAGGAGGAGGCTGTGGCGGCGGTGGATGTTGATTCTGATGCGTGCGTACGCATGAGATAAATCCATTTCAGCTGCTTAATTGTTGAACTATTCTATAAGTGTACGTTTTCTTTTCTTCTTTTTTTTTTTTTGTAATACATAAATTTTAATAAGTAGACAAATTCTATGTAAATGAGCTTGGTTGTTACTAAGACATGGGCAGAATTTTTCAAAGTTCATATGTATTAGAATCATGACTACTAAAGTATAATGGGAGCACATTTTGAGTTTATCACTTCGATGAGTACAAATGTTCTCATTATTCATCTACACCGTTAATTTTGAAAAGTTAGATTTTAATTTAATTGAAGTTTTATATTTTAAATAAATTTTTATTTTGATATACATAAAATTTAAAATAAGATAATTTTATAACCATTACTTTTAATGAGTATGATTTTTTTTCATTTAAAAAATCATAAATTAAAATTTTTAAATTTTAATCATTGATATTAAATTTAAATATATAGTTAAGATCTTATATCAAGTAATGAGAAATTTGGTGTGAATGCGAACCCAAAATGTAACTTAAAAACAATTGACTGTTAATAGCAAAAATTATATAAACTGTTTTCGGACAAAACACATTATATGACATGAAAACACAGAAGTGGAGATATAATTTTCTTGGAGAAATAATGGAATTGGAAGTATTCAACACGCGTTAGAATAGAAGTCAACGTAATATTATTGCCCGCACGTACACGTAATGCAAGTCATGACCAAAATGGCTGACCGAATCAAAGTCGTGGCCAACACAATATATTGGTCACACACTCAGTATTGTTTTTTTTTTTTTTTTGAACAGTTCTATATTATTCAATACTGTCAATAGGAGATTACAACATAGACGCTACTCTTACTGAATCAACTAGACCAACATGACGACTAATAGAAGGGTACGACCTACCGAACTGATAAGAAATAAAGATGCAATCGAAAGAGCAACATCACAGATAACCAAATAACAACACATTCGTCAACCAAGTTCCTCGGGTCTGGACCTAGAGAACGCTTGGGGCTGAGATCTTCGCAGAGATTTTGAATCTTCTTCCAGCACTGGTTACAAAGGGGGTAAGGGCAAGGATCCCACCCAATGGGGCACACCCCCTTATCGGTAGATGCAGCCAGTAAGTCTGCTGCTTTATTCCCCTGTCGGGGAGTGAAGTGAATCAAGAAGCTGGGTTCAGGCTTAAATATCCCTAAGATATCTTCCAGGAGTCCTCTAGATTGCCAATCACTGAGACTTGGTTTATCTTTTTCCATACAATTCACAAGAATCTGGCAATCTGATTCAAAAATGATGTTTTTATTTCCCAAGTCTTGGGCAAGCATCAAGGCTCTTCTCATTGCCAGTGCCTCTGACATGAAGGCAGATATAGACTTAATTTTGTCAACAAAGGCCCATTGCATCTCTCCCCATTGATTTCGACAGATGATGCCGATAGCACCAGCCTTCCCAGTCGAATGATACGAGCCATCCACATTGATCTTTAGGTAGCTCGCTGGAGGTGGTTCCCAACCAGCAGCTGGTTTCTGAGACTGCACTATTATATTCTCATCGGTCTTGGGGGTGTTCGAAGTGCAGAAGTCGATCATGGCCTGTGTGGCTCTTAAGATAACTGCACCTGGATTTGGAATAGTAGCATTAAAAACTGCCTCATTTCGCTCCTTCCATATAAACCAGAGCAGCCAGCTTATATAATCGATATCAGTTTTCAGGAAAGGGCTGGTAGATTCCAGGAGATCAATCCACCATTTTTGAAAGCTGTGAATTGTCCCTATGGTATTCATTAATGATAAGCGACACCCGAACCATACACACTGAACCCAAGGGCAATGAAAAAACAGATGCTCCATTGTCTCACTTTCAGTCTTGCAGATATGACATATGGGGTTCTTGCTTCTGTGTCTTTTTGTTAAGGCTTCATTTGTGGCAATGGCATTTGAGATAAGTCTCTAGATAAAGTTTAAGACTCTGGGGGTCACGTTTATTTTCCAGATTTGCTTCCATGTATCGCTAGTTATCACGGTAGACGGACCTGCCTGATGGGTGTTGGTGTTGGTGTTGGAGTCTGAAATCGCTGAATGATGTCCTAGTTTGACCGAGTAGGACCCATCTCTTGCTAAAGTCCACATTATTTTATCCCTCGTAGGATCCCGTGGAAGAGGGATGGTAGCAATGGCCTCTGCTTCATGAGTGCCTATAAGGTGGATGATTGAATTTAAGTTCCACACTCTTTGATCATTTGAGATTAAGGATGCTACCCTTTGGTTTGAGTTTATGGCTGCCTCGTTATTGACCTGCAGCTGCCTAGATGCTAATGAAGGAATCCATTTGTCTTGCCACACTCTTATAGATACTCCATCACCAATTTGCCAGCACAAATCTTTTTTAATAAGGTCTCTACCTTCCAAAATGCTTGACCAGCTCCATGAAACTCTATGACCTTTAGTTGTATCAAGGAAGGAGCTTTTAGGGAAGTATAGCCCTTTGAGGACTCTAGCCCATAAATCATTGGGGTGCTAGAGAAGCCGCCATGCTGTTTTTGCAAGCAAGGCATCATTAAATTTGGAGAAATCACGGAACCCCATGCCCCTTTCTTTTTTAGGCCGAGTTAATTTATGCCATGCTACCCAATGTGTTTTGTTAGGGCCACCCCACCAGAATTGCGCCACCAAGCTGTTGAGATCCTTACATGTTTTGGCTGGGATTTGAAACACGTCATGGGAAAAATAGGGATGGCATTAATGACTGCCTTTATCATGACTTCACGCCATGCAAAAGACAGATGTTTGCTTCTCCATCCTTGGACCTTTTTGCTTACTTTCTCCCGAACATATGCTAACGCCTAATATTTGTTCTTGCCCCAAACACTTGGAATACCCAAGTACTTGCCTTGATCTTGACTTTCAATAATTCCAAAGGTATCACAGATATTGCGTCTCAAAGATTGTGGAGTATTTTTTGAAAAGATAATGATGGATTTCTCCAAGTTTGCTAGTTGGCCTGATGTTGTGCAATATATGTTGAGGATATCAGCCAAGACTTTGCAGTTTTGAATATCTGCATTCATGAAAAACAAAGCATCATCTGCAAAGAAATTATGGGTTATTACAGGGCAGGAGGTGTTTAATTTTATCCCTAGAAGGCGACCCTGTGAAACAGCTTTATTAATCATGCATGAAAGAGCTTCTAGGGACAAAATGAACAGATAATGTGATAAAGGGTCTCCTTGTCGGAGTCCTCTATCTGGGGAAATTGAAGCAATTTTTTCTCTGGCAATGCAAAGGTTAAGGTGTACTGATTTTACACAGTTCATAACAAGATTAACCCATTTCAGGGAAAAACCAAATTTTAGGAGCACATTTCTCAGGAAATCTCATTCAACTCTATCATAAGCCTTACTCATGTCCATTTTTAAAGCAAGTTCAAATTTTTTTACATTTTTTTCCTCCTTAAATAATGGAACACTTCATGGGCGATAATAACATTATCCTGAATTAGCCGCCCAAGCACAAAAGCCCCTTGATTGGGATTAACACATTTATCAAGATATTTTTTTCATCCTATTGGCCAATACTTTAGATATAATTTTGTATGAAAAATTACATAGACCGATAGGGCAAAAGTGAGACACCATCTCAGGCTTGTCTACCTTAGGAATGAGTGTGATATTGGTTCCATTAATATCCTCTAGGGGGAGGTTTTGCTCAAAAAAATCTTTTACCATTTTCACAATTGTGTCACCCACCTCCTCCCATGAGAATTGGTAGAATTTACCTAGAAAGCCATCCGGGCCTGGGGCCTTGGATCCCCCTAATTCAAATACAGCTACTCGAATTTCTTCCCTGGTTACAAGTCGCAGGAGATCTTCATTTGCAGTCTCATCTATAGAGGCCTTAATTGAGTCAAGAGCATTTGATATATTTCGAGGCCCTGAGGAGGAGAATAAATCAGTAAAATAGTTAGTGAACAACAATCTAATAATATTTGTATCACTGGTCCACTCTCCATTTTCATCTTTAATACTCAAGATTGTGTTCCTTCTTCTTCTTATTACAGTGGAAAGATGGAAAAATTTCGAATTTTTGTCTCCTAATGTGAGCCAGGCTATGTGGGATCTTTGCCACCAGTAACTCTCCTCTTGGTCCATCAGGTCCTCAATTTGTTTAAGAATATGAATTTCTTCCCTTTTGCTCTCCTCAGTTTGGAAGCCCTGTTGAACACTAATGAGACAAGATTTTAGTAGGTCAATCATTTTTCTTCGATTCGAGAAATTTGTTTTGATCCAATTTATTAGGTGTTTTCTACAATTATTTAATTTGAGGGCAAAACAATTTATGGCATTAGTTTCATTTGCAACTCCAGTTCCCCATCTATCATGAACCACCTGCATATAATTATTATGAACAGTCCAATAATCCTCAAACCTAAAAGGTTTAATTTTATTAGAAGAGACATAATGAAAGTTAACAAACAGAAGGTGGTGATCAGAACCCATAGGGTCAATATGAAAAACTTGAGCACAAGGAAAATTATGACAAAAGCAATCATTTCCCATAACCCGGTCAATTCTTTATCTGATAGTAGCATCTCCTTGTCTTCGGTTGCACCATGTGAACCACAACCCATTAAATCCCAAGTCAATTAGAGAGCAGTCCGCAATAAACTTCTGAAAATTCAGGATTTTTCTAATAGCTCTGGGATTGCCTCCCTGTTTTTCCTGGTGAGAAATAATGTTGTTGAAGTCTCCCAAGCAGAGCCAGCTTCCAGATCGATAGAGGGCAAATTGGATGATATTATCATAAACAAGGAGTCTATCATTTTCTGTTGGGGGACCATAGATGAAAGAAATATACTAGGGGAAGTCAATTGATGTGCTAAAGATTGATGTGTGGATTGCATTATTGGAAGAGGAGAGGATGTTCACAGTGGTATCTTTGTCCCAGAATAATGCAAGGCCACCACTTAGCCCCGTAGGCTCTACAATCCATTCTTCATCGAAACCACTGCGCTTTCTGATTTTGCTTACATACTTTCTGCTCTTCTTAGTCTCCATAAGAAAGACTATGTGGGGTTTTTTTTATTGCATATTTCCTTCAGGTACTTAACTGTCAGGGGAACCCCTAACCCCTGACAGTTCCAAAATAACAGACTCATGGTGAACCGATGACTGCTTGGTGGCAACCATAGGCTTTATTAGAAGAATCAGGGGAGATAATGATCTGATTAATGTCATGGGAAGATGGCAATGTTTGAGGTGGCAGTGGAGTAATGGGGGAAGTAGTATTAGATGATCCTGATCTTTGTTTACCACGGATGGACTTCTTTAATTTTTAATGTTCATGCGGTGAGATCCACTAGGATTAGCAACCTATTTTTTATTGCATGATGGCTCGTTCTGCTGTTCAGGGAAAGTGAGTCTCTTCTTAGGTGGGTTTGGTCTCTGGTCAGTTAGAGGGTCCGGAGTTCTCTTCAGGTTAATTCTATTCAGGCCAGAGGTGACTGCTGAGACTAGGGAGAGACCCGAGAAAGGAATAATTGCGTTTGACCTTCAGGCTCATTAACTGGGAATTCAACACGGTAGTGCATGGATTGCTCGCTGATATTCAGGCTTGATGGGTGCAGATTATCCTGGGTAACCGATGGAGCCATATTAATCTTTGATTTCCCCCCTAAAAGCGAATTCAAAAAATCCGTTGACACAGGCTGGACTTCTAATTCATTGATGATGAGTTCTGTGATTTTTGGTGGTGCAATGATTACAGTTTCTCGTTGCATATCTGCGTTTATTGCATCTTCAATGTGGATATAGCCATTAGTATTCTCACCTCCTACTGGCGAGTAGCCCCCTAATTTTTCGCTGAGATGATTGTGGTTTCCATTATTGTTCGTTTCCTCAATTCTCCGGTGATGTTGGTGTTTTCTGACTACCGATGGTGGTTTTGAAAGAAGTATCTCAGCCTCATCCCAAGTTTTATCATGGATCACCAGTGACTCTTTGATCGTTTTCACATGTGCAATCCCCAGGCCACTACCATATCGGTTATCTTCAGCTTCTTCATCAATGGTTACAGGCTGGCCTTTGCAGTTTCAAGAGTCATGGCCAATTCTTCCACATTCATAGTAGTAATTCTGTAAGCGTTCATAGCGGAAAGTGACCCAGATCAAATCGCATTGTGGTCTAGGAACCCAAAAACCTGTAATGAGAGGCTCAAGTAAATTGACAAGAATTCGGGCTCTGATGAACGTCCGTGAGAGCTTATCCTGGACACGTGGAGATTCGTAGAGCAGTGTTTTCCCTACTGCATTTCCCAACCTAACTACATTCTCTCCATCAAAGGCAACATGAGGGAGGCCATGAAATTGGACCCAAAATGGACACCAGTTGAAATTAACCTCTCGGATAATTGTGAAGTCATCCCAGTGTAACATCCCAATTTTCAAAAGCGGAATAATTTTTTTTAAAATCATTTCAAATCATCAGAGTAGAGCATTTGAGCGGAAGAGTAACTGATACTTGTATTTCCAAATGCCATAAGTCTAGTTGGATACAATAACGGTATAGTAACCGCGTGGTTTAAAAGTGAAGTAAAACAACAATGGAAAGGCTTCAGCCAGAATGTCAAAAGGAAGTCTTCAATCAGGTCTTCTATGCGGCCTGCTTTCGCTTCTCCTCGGTCCTCGAACCTCCCGACCCTGAAGCTATGTTAAGAGCTAAGGTTCAATACCCATTGAACCTCATGTAACGGTTAACCTCATGTTTACATACACAATATATGGACGACATATACCACAACATTAACAGCACAAACAAACGATCTATCACAAACAATACATATGCTTCGCTCCCAGCATGCAACCATATCACTCCCAGCATACAGACATATCGCTCCCAGCATATGGACATATCGCTCCCACCATTACAAATACCCTCTAACCTTTATATGCACTCCACAATATAAACACTCTATACATACAACACACATACCACATATATGCATATCATAAACATCAGAGTTAGCGTTACAGTACGCGAACGTACCTTTTACCGGGTAATCGTCAAACGTCCGACCTTTGAATCCGGCCTTGGACTTCCCGGATATCCTAACATATCACCATATCACTTAGAATAATATCCTAAGAGATATTTCCACCTCTATTTACCCATCTACCCTTGGTGGATTTGTTATTTACAACTTTACCCCTACATTTATTTAAAAACGCTATGCTGAATTTCTGGGCAAATTTTTCAGCAACTTTGAAAAATCATAATTAATTCTACAAAAATCATTTTGAGGTGTTGTAAAACTCCTCATGACCCTTGGCATATCTATTTTCAAGGAAAAATATTCCCAGAACCTAGAACACCATGAATCATTCCCAGTTTTAAATTTTCTCAACGTTGCCCAGATTTTATTCCAGCAAAAATGGCTTAACTTCAAAAATTCATATCTCCTTGACCAGAGATCAAAATGTTACATATTTTATATATTTGGAAAGCCCTACATGTCTACTTTATTTTTGGAAAATTTCATGATTTTATAACTTCATTTGCTTCATAAAATCATAGGATTTTTTCCGCTGCCTGACAAGGACTTAAGAACTGAAAATTCTGCAACTCTTATAAATTTAATCTAAGGACTTCCAAACATTATTTCCTATCATGTTTTTACCTCTTCAGGCATTTTTCAATGTAATGAGGCCTAAAAACAAGTATAGGAATTTATTCTCTAATTTTCGAGATTAAACTAACATTTATACTAAAAATTTATAAAAACTTAATACTATAAATTTAAATGCTAGAACTTACCTCTTGAAGACTCTTGAACTCCTTCCTCCTTCTTGCTTCACTCTCCTCTTAAACTCTCCAATCTTTGGTATGAGTTTGGTGTGAAGAATGAAGAGAGAAGAGTTCTCTATTTATAGACAAATGCTTAATGGCACAAGTGGTAATTATGAAGGAGTTCAAACTTCTCTTCTTGCTTCTCAACCCTTAGATCAAAACTTGCATAAGAAGTAGTTTATAATCTCCTTCCACCTCCCCCAATTCGTCCCTCTCTCTCTCTCTCTCTCTCCTTAGATTTTTGCTTCATCTCCAAGTTACCCCAAATGTTAATTTAATTAGGTGTAAGTTGGTATTTTTATTCAAGATCTAATTTCACTTTTACAATCATAATTTTATGACTAGATTTATGGGAATTTTAAACTTCCTGAAACACTTAGGTATGAATCTTAAAAGTATACGAAAATGACTTTGGAAATAGCCAGGTTCAAGCCCATAATTTACTGGTTTCAAATATCTACTTATATTTAATACTTAGTTCCAATATTTCAAGATATGATTTAATCTCTATGGATTCTCATTTACTTGTATCCGATTAAATAACAAACTTGCTTCTTAAGTTTGATTTTGGATTTCAAACCATTATTCATTTTGGTTTAATCTTGACTTTCTCTACTACACACACTCACAACTCACATCTCTCACACACACAAATATCTTTCTATTTTTTCTTCCATTTGTACAACCCTTTTCACACATACATATTTACACATCTCTTCCCCTTCTATTTCTTCCTTATTTTCGAAATTCAAGAAGGATTTTTGACCAAGGAATATGTTTGCTACTTGCACAAATATCCTATGCTCTTGTGCTCCTATTGGCTCTTAAATATTATCATGGATTTAGACATTTTAAATTGCTAGAATTATTGTAGGCCTTTGATCTTACTTTATGAAATTCAATCCTAGCCATTACTTAATGTTTAATTTTCCCAAGTTAATTAACAAGTTTAATTAGAGCTTTAATCATTTACTAATTATTGATAATTTCCTTAATTAGGATTAATTATTTTCTCACAATTATTTTACTGATTTTGATAATTTATGCATCGTGTAAAATATTAAAAATCTTGGGGCAATTTATATTCCCCAACATGATATTTAATTTTGTCTTATTATCTCCCAAAGAAAATAATCTCAATAATTACCTAAATTAGAGACAACATACTTTCTAATTTTTTAATAAATATTTAGTTGTCCCTAAGGATTTATCATAATATCTTCAGAGTATTTTATAACCCATAACTTTACTTAGAGATTTTTAGCTCTTTATTCCCCCTAATTTCATGAGAAATTACCTTGGGAAATAAGGTAATTATTATACTAGTTTTGAGACCACAAATTCACCTATTTCCAATAGGTATCATTTACTAAGTTATGATAAGTAGGATTTTTAGGATATTACAAAATTCAGCAAAGCATGCGGTTATAGTCCTCTCTGTTGCCAAATCTGAATAAGTAGGTATTCCTTTCTGGCATGTCGTGGATTTCCATGTTTTTGTCGAGACCCCACCCTTTCTTGATCATCGAGATCACAACACCCCTGTTCAACATCTTATCTGTTTCCAAGCGACCAACCAGAGCACACCCCTTCTGAGCAGTAATGGAGATATTGAGGTCAAGTTGCACCTCCTTGCCACGCCTATTTCCACTACTAAGATGGTTTTTATCCATGGAGATTTTTTCACGGGACAGCAGCAGTGAATGAGGATTTTTCTGATTACCGGAAGCACTATTTCAGAAACTAGTGATAGGATATCCTTCAGGTACGGTAACGCTGATACACAAGCGGAGAGAGATGTACTCTCACCGATCAGACAGGAAAATAGAACAAAACCGTTAAGGATTCTCACAAAGGAGAAGAGGTACTCTCACAGAGGAGAGGGAAAATCTCTCACCTATTAACTTCAAACGACTTTCAGGTGACGAATCATGGGTCCTCTGAAATCCCATGATTCGTCAACTGAAAAATTGAAGCACCCAGATCAAAACGGACATAAAGGTTTAAAATTTCATTTTTTGGATCATAAGAAAACTCATTTGGTACAGTGTTTTAATGAAGTTTTGAATCTCAAAGGATGAGAAATTACAATGAAGAAGCCCAATGTTGGCAAGCATAGCCAAGTTGGCGAACGGCCGCGGCGTGGACTTCTGGATCGGCGGAGATGATGAGGTAGAAGTCGACGAGAGCGGACAGCTCATCGCCACGTCATCACGACCTTCAGAAGAGGTGAGAGTGTGGTAGTAGGAAGGGATGACGCCGTTTGATTCCAACATGGCTTTCCGATGGAGACGGCGGAACTGGAAGCCACGGAATGAGGATTCTGATCCTAACCAGAATAAAAAAAAAAACAGAGGGTATGAAACTCTGATTTGAGAAAAGCTAAAGAATGATAATATATACTCCTCCGATCTTAATTATAAGACATATTTAACGGATTTTAGTGATTTTGGGAAGATTAAGGATATGAGTTAAATTAGTTAATTTTACTTATTTTTCTAAAATGCCTTTACAAAAATTTAAATTTTATCTTATAATTAAAACTAAAACCGACTCTCAAATATCATCCTATAATTTGTAGAGAATGGAGTAATATTTGAGGAGTTGGATCCAAGATGCGTGCACGTTTGGTCAAAAAAAGGTCTTGCACACAGTTTTCAGTGTTGTGCATGCAGGACAACCTGATCATTGTCTGTCCTATAAAAATGGAAAACCATTAATAAGATCTTTATTTCTGACATTTTATGCATTTCGGGGGGAAAATTGTTACTCGTATATTATTAATATCCAAAAATTCCAATTAAATGAATATCAAACCTCCCTTACAAATTACAAGATTACTCATTATAATTTTGAGAAGGCAAAACGGAAAACCATTACATACTTTTACTTCTTATAAAGTGCAAAAAAGAAAATCAGGAACGGATCCGGAGGAAGTATAGTGATGCAATTTTATTTTTTATTAATTGATATTTATATTAAATATTTAATGATGTTCAAATATATAAAACAAATCATAAGAAGCTGAGCTCGTAGCTAAGATGTGCTGATTTTAGAAGGAATCGACTTCCTTGCTCAGCAAATAGCTTAGAAGGCAGAGCTCACCAAATCTAAGCCGTTTATATATAATTTTGGATGATTCAGATCGAGTTCCCCCCCCCCCCCCAAAAAAAGATGATTTTGTAAATAAAATAGTTAAAATTATTTTTATTTTAAATTTTATACTCATCAAAATAATTTTAAAAAAAAAAATAAAGACTTTTAAAAACTAAGATTTGTACCATCCAAATCCAATTTGACTGTCCATATCTAATCAACTCTCCCTACTAAACTTTTTGTTTAGCACGAAAACCAATCCCGATTTTTGTTAATTAACTTTAACTGCTTAAGTATAAAATTTTATAAAGAGATAGCGCATGGCAGACATAAAACTACAAGGCTTTGGCATCTCTTTTTCCCTCAATTTGTTTCTTAATATACTTTAATTAAAAAAAATTGAACTATAAAATGGATCTTAAAATAAGAAATCCTCTTGTAAGGAGCAAGTATATACTCCTTATAGTCTTTAATATAAGATATGTTTAGGAAGTTGATATTAGTCTCAAATATAAGACATATTTTTTTATATTTATCAATATTTTTTTAATCTACCCCTATTGATATTCCCTCAATAATATTGAAAGAGTAAAAAAAAAAGAAAATTAAAGAGTATTTTACAAAATAACTAATTTCATTAATATAAACAAGTAAGACAAATATGTCTTATAATAATTGAAGGCTATCTTTTTGGGAAAATGACATCAATGCCTCAATTGAAGAAAAACATATTAAAAATGTTTTATAACTTGTCAATAACAATTGAAAGAACAACTATTAACAAATTATAAGACTTTTATGATATTTTTTCTTTTTAGTAGGACAAGCCACTTTCCTTGTCTTTTTCTTTTTGTTACCTCATTTGAATATTTTAATACCAAAAAAATACAGACAAGCTCTCATCATACTAATAATATATAGATGTAGCCTCAGATAACCCGACATATGGTAAATTAGTAATCCTCATTTTAGTCACAATTAGTAATCCCTATAAATTCAGATTTCTTTTGGGGAAAAAAAAAAAAGAGAAAGAAATTCAAATTACCAGCGCACATGCATGACTCAGCAGCCCATATCTAAATTAACCCAACATGTACATCGTAAATTAGCAATCCTTGGAAAACAGAAAGTTATATGCATATATACATACAGAGCATGATTCGAAATAGACAAACACACACGTTGTGATGATTCGAAGCTATGGGCTGCATTTGCTCCAGAGGATCAGAGAACAAGAAAGATGAATTCAAGAGGTACAAATCCGCCAGAGATGCAGCCCGAGCTATTAATAGAATCAAGAAGGCTCAACAACGCCGCCGTCGACAATCACGTTTTGTATACAGAACTGCCTCGTCCCTTGTTGGCGCCCGTGGGGGTGGTGGCAGAATGGGAGGTCCCACCGGTGGCAGTGGTGGAGGCGGTGGCGGCGACATGATCATGATGATGGGTGCTGCAGCTGTGGTCCAAACGAATTATGGGATAATGGATGGAGGCGGAGGTGGAGGAGGTGACGGAGGCTTTTGACATGTACGTACGTGAATGGAATTATTTGAATCTTTTAATGGATTAATCTTTTCTTCTAGTCTTGTTTTCAATTGTTATACGTAATTATGTATGTCTCGTTGTCGTTGAAAGTAGTTATATTAGGCGTGCTCCTAGACATTTTATCTATAGGAAACAGAAACAAAGAATATAATGTTCTGAAAATCGTGGTGGTCAAAATCGTTGCTTTTTGTTTTGTTTTTTTTTTTTTTTTAATTTCAGTTAGTTAAAATGGCACATGAAAAGAATTCTTCCCCTGTTTGACTCCGAGGTTCTGTGTTTCCTCCTTAATTAATTTGTGATATTTGGGTAATCCTAGAATAATGCTCCCAGAAATAAATATTCGTTCTCATCCATCTGGAAAATAACTGAACACTCTCGGTTGATTAATTAAATTTAATTAATCATTGTCAACATCACTTTCAGTCAGATTAGGCCGCATCTCATTTAAAATATCAATAAAATCAATATATTCGAGGATTGAAGTTACTGTGTGTGTGTGTGTGAAGAAGCTTCGCCATTAAAGCACCGAAGTTTTCCCTCTTCGTTTTCTTCTTGGATCTCCCATGGCCGTCGAGCCGTCGAGAAAACAAAAAACAAAATCCAGAAAACATGTTATAATTGTTTTCTGTTTTTAGTTTTTAAAAACAAATCTCTGTTTTAATTTCTTGTTTTAAAAACAACCAAGTAAAAATACATTACAAAACACGTTCCATAGTTCTTTTGTTTTTAAAAAGGGAATTAAACAGGCCCATAATTTGTATTGGGAATTAATAAAGATAATCATTTTAGTTATGAGGATGTAGTTAACATATAATATCTACATCAGTTTCATTATAGTATCTGTTAATAGTCAGAATTTGTAGTGGAAGTATTCAAAACGAACTTGAATATCTGAAAAGGGACAGGGTCAAACACAAGTACACGCATACGCAATCTGTTTCTTTGTTTAGTAGTCATGTTTATACTAGTTCAATTATAGTTTACGTCGCGGAATGTTGTTGATCATCAATCCTTGAATTTGAATATTCTTCACCATGGACCTGGTCAAATATTCAGATGCTATAAAGTGGCGTGTCCTTGAGATGTAAAATAACCTTGCAATATTTGAGAGCTTTACCTCACAGAGATGGATCCTTTGACGATATTTATCATTGCTGCTGTTTGCATGTTGTCCTTTGCTGCTGCTCTGGGAATATTATGTTGTGCTTTAGGCGGTGGAGGTGGAGGCGGCAGCGGGGGCGGGGGCGGCGGCTTTCCTCATCATCACCATCAACACCACCACAATAACCATGTTTTTCATGGTGGAATGACAGATGCTGGGGCTGTTGGCGGAGGCGCTACGTTTGGTGGAGGAGCTGGGGGTGGAGCTAGTGCTTGTTGAGTCACAATGAACCCATAGTTTCACATATGAAGGACATTCTTTATTTCCATTTATTATTGAAATAGCTAGTTTTACCATCATTATTCATCTTCATGCCATCTCTGGCTGTCTATTACTCTAATAATTATATTTTAATCGTGAACCTCAATAGTAACTCTTTTTTGTTGTGGTTGAAACAGTTCTAATCTTTTCGATTTATTTATGACTCCTCAACTTTTAACGATTTTAAAATAATCTCATCGATCTCTAGAATCATTCGCTTTCAAGCACTCTTTTTGATCGCCTAGAGACCAGTATGGCAGTATCTGACAAGATTGCGAAACTTAAAACAGAGCACTTTGAATTGTTTTAAATTACAGGACCAAATTGTTTCAATATATATAATCGATAAAATTAAAAGATTATTAAATTTTAAAAAAACTGTACCGAGTTGTTTTCACTCGCAAAACAGAGAAGGGCAAACTTGTTGCTGGCATATATGTTATGGGGAACGAATGGAATGAATGATATACTATGCAAATTCAGTCACAAAATATTTGATTTGTAGCTAATGGGCACTTTTGCCCCCAGAAAATCTCCATTGGCTACAGAAAGTCTTTGTCTCAAATGTGTTTGGGTTGGGGTGTACGCGTAAGTAAAGATAAAAGTCTTCTAAAAAACTTATCTCGAAAATCACGTTCTACCACTAATCCTAATCTAGATAGGCATGTGAAATCCACCTCACCTTTTTTTTCCAAAGTCATATATTATTTTTGCCAACATGTGTTTTCAAAGTCAGATTTATAATTTTAAAAACATGAATAATGGAGTTTGAAGATCAGGATTTATGGAAGCAGATGAACCCTAAATTGTGACTTACGTTGAGCTATCGTCTTTTACATCCTCCCCCTGACAAGAAAGTCACTAATTGGAGGGTTTAGCAGCCATCGTCTTCTTCATCCTTCACCATATAATCGGTCCTCCTCAGTGGCTTTGTTGGCTCTTCCACCATTGTCCTCAACCTCGTCGATGACAGATCTAGGTGTACGTCACATGACAAACTTGTGAATAGTTTCCCGAAAAATAGCCTTCTCATATAATGTCTTCTCCATTTTGTTCTGTTACAACTTATGGTTTGCTGACGTGTACGTACGTGAATGGAATTATTTGAATCTTTTAATGGTCTAGTCTTGTTTTCAATTGTTATCCGTAATTACGTATGTCTCGTTGTCGTTTAAAGTAGTTATATTAGGCGTGATCCTAGACATTTTATCTATAGGAAACAGAAACAAAGAATATAATGTTCTGAAAATCGTGGTGGTCAAAATCGTTGCTTTTTTTTTTAATTTCAATTAGTTAAAATGACATGAAAAGAATTCTTCCCCTATTTGACTCCGAAGTTCTGTGTTTCCTCCTTAATTAATTTGTGATATTCGGGTAATCCTAGGATAATGCTCCCAGAAATAAATATTCTTTCTCATCCATCTGGAAAATAATCGAACACTATCGGTTGATTAATTAAATTTAATTAATCATTGTCAACATCACTTTCAGTCAGATTAGGCCGCATCTCATTTAAAATAACAATAAAATCAATATATTCGAGGATTGATTTTATAATTGTGTGTGTGTGTGAAGAAGCTTCACCATTAAAGCACCGAAGTTCTTTCCCTCTTCGTTTCCTTCTTGGACCTCCCATGGCCGTCGAGCCATCGAGAAAACAAAAAACAAAAAACAAAATCCAGAAAACATGTTATAATTGTTTTCTGCTTTTAGTTTTTAAAAACAAATCTCTGTTTTCTTATTTATAAAAACTACCAATTAAAAATACATTCACCAAACAGGTTTCATTGTTCTTTTGTTTTTAAAAAGAGAATCAAACAGGCCCATAATTTCTATTGGGAATTAATAAAGATAATCATATTAGTTATGAAGGTTAATATCTACATTACCAATTTCATTATAGTATCTGTTAATAGTCAGAATTTGTGGCGGAATTATTCAAAAAGAACTTGAATACGAAAAGGACAGGGTCAAACACAAGTACACCCACACGCTAGCTGTTTCCTTGTTTAGTACTCATGTTTATGCTAGTTCAATTATAGTTTATTTCGCGGAATCTTGATTATCAATCTCTTGATTTTGAATATTCTTCATCATGGACCTGGACAAACATTCAGAGGCTATAAAGAGGCATGTCCATGAGATTTAAAATAACCTTGCAATATTTGAGAGCTTTACCTGACAGAGATGAATCCAGCTTTGACGATATTTATCATCGCTGTTGTTTGCTTATTTGCCTTTGCTGCTGTTCTGGGAATATTGCGTTGTGCTTTTGGCGGTGGAGGTGGAGGTGGCGGCGGCGGCGGCTTTCCTCATCATCACCATCATGACCTCCACAATAACCATGCTTTTCATGGTGGAATGACAGATACTGGGGCTATTGGCGGAGGTGCTACGTGCGGTGGCGGTGGCGGTGGAGGAGCTGGGGGTGGAGCTAGTGCTTGTTGAGTCACAATGAACCAATAGTTTTACATATGTAGGACATTCTTTATTTCCATTGGATGTAATAGCTTGTTTTACCATTATTCATCTTCATGCCATCTCTGGCTGTCTATTACTCTAACATTATATTTTAATCGTGAACCTCAATAGTAATTAATTTTTTTTCTGGTCGAAACAGTTCTAATCTTTTCGATTTATTTATGACTCCTTCACTTTCAACCATTTAAAAATAATCTCATCGATCGCTAGAATCATTCGCTTTCAATCACTCTTTTTGATCGCCTAGAGACCAGTATGGCAGTATCTGATGAGAATGCGAAACTTAAAACAGACCACTTTGAATTGTTTTAAATTACAGGACCAATTTGTTTCAATATAATCGATAAAATTAAAAGATTATTAAATTTTAATCTTTTTTACAGTTTAATCTTGACATAAATATATAAAATAAAAACTTTACCGAGTTGTTTTCACTCACAAAACAGAGAAGGCAAACTTGTTGCTAGCATATATGTTATGGGGAACGAATGGTATGAATGATATACTATGCAAATTCAGACACAAAATATTTGATTCGTAGCTAATGGGCATTTTTGCCCCGAAGGTCTCCATTTATTTTAATCCGTTAGGGTAAGTTGACTTTGTTAGGATTTTACAATTTTCAAGGTGACATTTGTTAGAGATATTAGGGTGATATTAATTAATTAACTGGTTAGTTAGCTAGTTAGGGCCCTAGCCTATATAAACGGTATTAGTTAATATGGTTTGGTGTATTAGATAATGAAATCCACGTCATGTTTGAGTCTCTATATCTCTCTAGAGGCAAGTCTCTTTCTATCCTCAAATGGGGCTTGGTTATCGATCTATTTCAAAAGAGTGTAGATTAGAAATAACTCGAGGGTTGTAGATTGTATAAGCATGTTACTATTATATGGTTAATATTCTTCATGATGTTTTTCTAATTGCTTCTCTAATTATTTTTGTTTACAACTTTACCTTGAAAATTTCCTGATGTACACAGCTCTTGCATAGAAACTTTCATAGCAAAAATACCTTTAACCCACAAATAAAAAAAATGGAAAAAAAAAAAGAGCCACTAACCACTGATGAACATGTCAAACTCAGCTGCTTTCGCTGGAAATAATGTTTGCCCATAATAATTATACATCAAAATTGCAAGATAAGACCGGAATTGAAGATGGGTAAGAAATATAAAGAAAATGTTCTGATTTTTTTTCCCCCAATTTTCATTAGTTGAAATAACATGAAATGAATTCTTCATCTGTATGACTCTAAAGTTCTGTTTTCGCCCTTGCCATCTTCGGGTACTCGTACTCCTAGAATAATATAATGCTCCCCGAAATAAATGTTCTCATACTATATATCCATGGGTTTGTTGGCTCAGGTGTTTAACAGAATCTGGGAAATAATCGAATACGCTCATCGGTTGATTAATTAATATTTAACTTATTTAATCCTTGTTAATACTAGTATCACTTTCGGTGGGAAGAAAAGTTGAGGGGGAATAATAGGAGGAAAGACAATGTAATGTAATCACTCTTTTATTTTGGATGGACAAAAAAATAAATATGGAGAAAAGAAAATAAGTAAATATATGAATGATTAAAATGTCATTATCCCTATGTTAAATATAGATCAGTGTTTAATTTCAACTTTTTTTTTTTTTGAACAATAATTTCAATTAGTTGAAATGACATGAAATGAATTCTTTACGTGCATTAATTAGGAGTTGAAAAAAGGAAGCTTGAGGGGAAATTTGTGTTTGGGACTTAAAAGGAGGATACCCGTCAAACACAGGCACGCGCATAAGCAAGCAGATCAAGTCCTGGTTTGATTCTCAAGAAACATATTCATGCTATAAAAAAGTCACGTCCATGAGATTTAAAATGGTCTTGTTTCTACAAGAGAGAGCTTTCCCAAACAGAGATGAGTTCAGGTAATTTCAAATATATCATAGTTGCTCTTTTCGTGTTTTTCTTTGTTTTTATAAGATTAGTACTGTAATATCCATTATTTATTTTGGTCAAACAAAAATGGAATGGAGTCAAAAGGCAATGGCATAGTGTAATTAAGTATAAAGTGTTATAAAACTAAAAGAATTTTAGAGAGAAGTCAGAGGAAATTCTAAAGAGATGAAATCCATCTAAGTCAACTGAATAGTTACAGGAGACCTCTATTTATAGAGGGATACAAATAGTAAATTACTATGCATATTACTATACGTGGGTCCCATATCATCTTGTAATATTTGGAGATCGGGAGTCAATGGACATCCACATAATCAGTATATTCATAACACTCCCCCTTGGATGTCCATTTATGAATGTGCCTCATTAAAAACTTTAACTAGGAAAAACCCAGTGGGATAAAAACCTAGCCAAAGAAAAGAGTACATCATCCATTAATACACTATCTAGTGCTGCCTCATTAAAAACCTTTCTAGGAAAAACCCAATGGGATAAAACCCAGATAAGGGAAAAAGAGTACAGAGTGTATCGTCTCCCCCTCTTGATTACATCAATGTTGTTCCCCCTGATGACTACATTGCTTCAATGTCTTTCTGAGCATATTATACTTTCTATCATCAAATATTTTGTTAGAAACGCCCAATCTGATTGTTCATTATATACCTGCAAGATCTAAATCTTTCAAGTAAAGTCATAATAATCTTTTCATAAATATATATGTGCATATAGAAATTCAATAAATGTTTATTCAGATAATGATGTTATATGCACTATCATCTTGAGTCCTTTTAGGACATACGTGTTTCTGGCGCCTTATGTGCTTTTAGCACACACAAATATATTGTGGCTCATGATCCTCATTATCATTCATTGCAGCATATGCTATCATAGATATTATTAACGTCGACTTCATTTTCAGTCCCATCGGATTTCATTCATAATTTATTGAGATCTCATTATATTTACATATATTAGGTACCTAGGTCTCTCTTGGACCACAATACACTTTTCTTGTAATATCTCTTCTGGAGATAACATCTCATCAAAAGATAACTCTTCTGGAGCTTTACTTAATTATCCTCGACTTGATCATCTATATTTTATAGCTCCTTTTCTCTTTCGAGGATTTTTATCTTTATAACCGATGGACCAGCAACGCTTCAGGCGTGCTTTATAACAATTCATATAGGAGTATTTGCAGTTGGGACATGTGACTTTGTCACTTTAGGTCAGTAAATGCTTTTAGCATTTGATTAGCTAAAATCTGCAAATGAATTATCTTTTAAACTTTTAGTGCACATTTCTTTGTATGAGGACCAATATGAGCCAATGATAATTCATTTCACTTTATCTTTACCCAATCTGCTTATTTTTCTCCCCTTCATCAAATCATCAATTTTCTTTGTATATCCATCTATGTGCATTGTAATAGATTAATAATCATTACACATTTAAAACATTTCAAGATGGAATTAATCTGGCTCCTGACCAAAAGCCAATTATACGGGGAGAATTCTGTTGGCTTATATAATTGCTGCAAATATACACAACATATAAATTTTGTTCTCATAATCATTGATCTATCCATTCATGGATACTTTAATACATTATTTCTGGATCATTCAATCTGGAAATTACGCGCATAATATATTGCAAACTTCTGGTTGCAAACATTACTGCAAACTTTGCAGACTTATAATCTCACATGTAATCTTTCAATTTGATATATTTCCAGAGATCCATTTCAAATAATAATCATTTATATTTGAGAACAAGCAGCACATAATATATGACTCGGATTACCAAACAAGTCATGCCAACTTTCCATATGATTTATCATCAAATCTAATATCCATTTAGGGGGAATCAACACAGAAACACTCACAAAGAATTATCACATAAATATCACAAAGAATTATCACATAAATATTCACACTTGATATATATCATTCTCACCCTCAAGTGTGAGACCTTAAAAATTAATTCATGAAACTTCTATACATTATTCCTTAATAATAGCATATATGATATCTATTTCTACAGATATCATTAAAATTTCACAGATTTCTTAATGCATTATCAATGCATAATTTTGTTATTTCTGGTAACAAAATTTCCATTTTCCAGAATCAACAAACAAATATATATTAAATACAAAATCATCAGGTGTATAATTGCAGATTCACGAGCGCAATACTGTGTAATCACAGGCGCATCACTGTGGAATCACAGGCGCATCACTGTGGAATATATTCACGAGCGCAATACTGTGTAATCACAGGCGCATCACTATGGAATCACAAGCGCATCACTGTGGAATCACAGGCGCAACAACTCAAATTGTCGTATGCATATAAAGTCAAAAAGATTCCAGGCTCATGCTTTATAGGGAGCAGATCTGCAGAAATTTAACAGGACTACGCAAATCTGCAGAGATTCAATAAGATTTAATTCGACTATAAATAGAGGAAGGCAAACGAACATGCCTCACAAACACTCAAGCATCTGATAATATCAACTACCAGATACTCACACATATTTCTCTAAATTCTATTGCCATGGCAGGACCAAGCAGTTTTATCCCAGTTTCTGATACATCCGAAATAGCATTACTTGATGCTTTGTTGTATGATGATCAGCCCAATATGTCATTTACTTCTTTGTTATCTCCTAATCCTTTTGAAATGTTTATTCCTCCTTCTGCTTCAAATGTACCTACTTCTCCCCCAAGAACAAGTGTTATTCCTCAATCTACAAGGATTGAAGGTACAACTGAAGCAGGTTCATCAAGGAGGCCTGTTAAGAGGTGTAGAACTATGGCAGAACTAATGGAGTCTACCAATCCAGTTCAGCCAATAGTGTCGGCAGTTAATCAACCAGCATTCACTAGCCAGCAAACTATCATCAGTTTGCCAGCAACAACCAGCCCGACAGCAACAATTAGCCAACAAACAACCACTAGTCAGCCAGCAACAATCAGCCAGCCAACAGCTACAAGCCAATTAGCAACTACTAGCTTATTGGAATGTAGTTGCTGTCATGTTTTACGGGAAATTATTTATACCAACGGACTTCAATATCATAAACTTGAAGTTCACGGGAGGAAGATAGGTATGATTTCCCATGCTGTTTTATTTGAAAATGTACAGGATAAATCTTACAATACTGACAGGCTTCCAATGTTTGATTTTAGTAATAAAAATTTTGGAGAAATCAAACATTTTCTGACACAGTATTGTATAGATTTACAAGCATCAGGATATAACTTGATGCGTGATCCTGTATTGGACAATCATGAGGTCCTTTGTGTTGGTTCGGAATGGGCTAAAAATCCAAATGAACTACCGCGGAGTTCATTTCAAACCAACATTGAAAATCCATTAGATAAAGGAAAACAGCCCGCGGTTAATATTCCATATGATATATCATCCCTTAATCAGGGTGAATTATATAGATTGACAATGGAGCAACGAGAAAGAATAAAGAAAACTACGCACCATGATTTAAGTGATTATTTTCACTTAACCCTAGATAATGCGAGTAAACAATTAAATATGTCTACTCACACCATACAAAAGATCTATCAAAAAGGAGGGTTAACTGAGTGACCACACAAAAAGCTTAAGAAACTTATGATGCAAATCTCGATATTACGAAGAGATTTGTCTCATCTGGATCCCATCTCAAGAGAAGCAAAAGAAGAAGATATCAAATATCTTCAAAATGAGATGATTAAGGTTTGTAATGGAGTTGAGCCACTCGCTATTAAACTTTGTTGAAATAATATTTCTTTTGTTTAATTGTTTTATTTATAAATATTCTTTCTCTTGTATTCACAAAAATTGTTATAATTATCTAAACACAAAATAATAGTAAAACAACCATAATCACAATTTATTTATTGCTTCATTCACTTCTGGGAATGAAGTTGGATAAAATTCATGATCCATAATTCACAGATTTGTTTGATCATGGCAAGAAATTAATCCACAATATTTCTTGACTTAATCACAATTTTGCTACTAAAAGAGCAAATTGGATATATTTATTTACAATCAACCATGATCATACAATCCCTTGTCTCATAATTTAAGGGAGTATTAAATGTCAAATATATAATATTGAGGCCTTTATACAACTGATGGCATACAATATTTATGGATCAAATCTTGTTTCATAATTTGTCTCTTGGTTTCAGGCCAACTTGCCTCTTAGCTTCAGGTTATCTTGCCTCTAAAATTAAGGCTATCTTGCCTCTTGGTCTCAAGCCAATTTATGCCTCATCTCTTAAGCCGATCTATGCCTTATATCTCTAATGACATTTTGATCTCATAATATATATGACCTTTTAACAGTTTATCTTCAGGATAAATAAAATATAAGCATAATAAAATAAATAGATGGAACCCACTAATATGTATATATTAGTGTCGTTGCCATAAATAATAAGAAGGGAGAGGGATATATATATAAAGCAATAAATAAATAAATAAAATAAAATAAATGACTGGAAATAAACATGCTAAATAAATAAAAAGAAGATGAGATAGGAATGGTAGTAAACTCACAGCGAGACCTATTTCATCCAAAGATAAGAAAAAGGATGCATATGCAAATGTAAATAAATATATAATATATAGAAAGCAGTAAATAAATAAAAATGAAAGGAAGGGGGATATAAAGCAGTAAATAAATAAATAAATGGAGTCCACTAAACTAGTGTCACCACCATGAAAAATAAATAAATCAGTAAAGAATAAAATTAAATAAATGGAGTCCACTATACTAGTGTCACCACCATGAAAAATAAATAAAGCAGTAAATAAAAAAAAATAAATGGAGTCCACTATACTAGTGTCACCACCATGAAAAATAAATAAAACAATAAAGAATAAAATAAATAAATGGAGCTCACTAATATTAGTGTTGCTACCATAAAAAAAAAATAAATGTAAATAAATAAATAAATAAATGTTATGTTAGCAAAGTTAGTAATGATAATAAAATCTTAAACAATTAAAAAAGAAAATTAAATCTAGACTTTCAAAATGGAGTCAAATTAACAACAATAAAATCTAAAATTAAAATTAATAATAATAAAGATAAAGTTGAAAAATCATACTCACCTTGGATTGTCAATAGCTTCACTTCTGGTCCCTTTTAAAATAAAAATAAAAATAATTTTTTTAAAAAAAAAAAATCTGTCGGCAAAAACAATTTTTTTTTAAAATATTATAAGTTTTATAATATTAAAAAAAAAATACAAGACCCACTGAAAAATTTTCCAAACCTCCACGTGAACTCTCCTCCTTTTTCATTCTCTCTTTTTCATTTCATTTTTCTTCTCTCTCCTTCACGTGAATAATGGAAAATGAGCCCACAATTCATTCAATTAATGAATGAATGAAAAAGGAATCAGCAATTGGATAGCAAAGAAAAACAGACAAGACGTGAGGGCTGATTGGAAGATGTAATTGGATTGGGCCCACATTTAATTGAATCAAAATGATTCAATGAATGGAAGTAGATCTGGACGAATTAAACAAACAGGATGGCGGAAGAAAAAGAACAGAGGACGAAAATTAAAGCTATTTGCGGATGGTCCAGGAAAACAGATTTATTTAGAGATTGAAGAGCAACAGATACGCAAGAAAAGAAAGAACAAGGTGAAGTTGGGTGGAAGAAATAAGAATGATGATGGATCTGAAGAACAGTGAAACTATGAGATCTGAGGAGGAAGAGATGAGAATGATGGAGATCCGATCTGGTACTGGACTATGGATATAGTGAGATCAAGATGTGATGGAGTGGAGTTGCAAGATGGAGGAAAACGACAGTGAACAGAGGATCGCGGTGAGCTACAACAGATCTGATAAGATAGGCCAAGATGTGCGAAATTTCATACAAAACCTTCCAAGCTCATCACGATCTGAGAAGAATGAAGGATGAAATGGAGCTAGCGGTCATGATTCAAGATGCAGTCATCGCCAAGAGAGTTTAAAAATAAAAGCAACGATCTGAACTGGGAAGAAGAATAAGACTCCTTCACTCACGCATACCAGTGCGAAAAAGAAAGAAAGAAAAAGAAAGAAAGGGAACACTAGCTTCGACTGCCCATTCATCACCGATGCAAGGAGGAAGAATGGTGATCTGAAGAAAATGGAATTATTATTGTAGGAATGCAAAGGGCGAGAGATAAAGAGAGAGTATTGAAGAAGCTATCAGCCAAAGGAGAAGCCATCGTGCTGATAACGTGTTATAAAACTAAAAGAATTTTAGAGAGAAGTCAGAGGAAATTCTAAAGAGATGAAATCCATCTAAGTCAACTGAATAGTTACAGGAGACCTCTATTTATAGAGGGATACAAATAGTAAATTACTATGCATATTACTATACGTGGGTCCCATATCATCTTGTAATATTTGGAGATCGGGAGTCAATGGACATCCACATAATCAGTATATTCATAACATAAAGTGCAATGTTTTATTCTATGACCATGCTCCACCGCCTTTGACATTGTAACATCCATTCACCTCCTATCTAATTCATTTTCGGCAATCCAGCAGACAGAAAGAGAATATCTCAAAAACCAGCTGAAAATGGCGTAGAAATTAGGAAGAAGAGAGAGAAAATGAACCTAGCCAAAATCACCTACTCCTAGCCAAAATGGAATGGAGTCAAAAGGCAATGGCATAGTGTAATTAAGTATAAAGTGCAATGTTTTATTCTATGACCATGCTCCACCGCCTTTGACATTGTAACATCCATTCACCTCCTATCTAATTCATTTTCGGCAATCCAGCAGACAGAAAGAGAATATCTCAAAAACCAGCTGAAAATGGCGTAGAAATTAGGAAGAAGAGAGAGAAAATGAACCTAGCCAAAATCACCTACTAAACCACCTATGATCCAAAAACTCCCTTTACTAATATTGTTCTACTCTTCGAGAGCTTCAATTCTACGGTTTCGGTTTTCTCATAGGAAGAGTTTCAAGTCATTGGATGGCCGAGCTTTTGCTGACGTTACGAACCGATTGTGAAATCGTGACATGGTAAGCGTAAGCTTCATTTTGAACCGATTGATTTGAAGTTTTGTTGAGTTTTGAGTAGATTATGGAATCTTTGATTTTCAACCAATTCGGCATTTTTCAGTTTCATGGTGATTTATTCATAAATATAGGATTATATGATGAATTGAGAATATATGAAACTAATCTAGCGAATAAATTGTGAACCGGAACATTGTATATACGGGCTTGGAATTTCGGTCTGAACAGGACAGACCTAAGGAGTGGGAATTTGGTTATTTTGATGGCTCCATTGTGTTCAAAACGAAAAATTGTGTAGGGTAGAGGTTCGGTAGAAATTTTGGAAGCTCCGGAATTGAATTATTCCTTAATAAGAAACTGTTTTGAGTCTGGGCAGTTATTTTGCAATGAATTTTTGGAACAGTGAATGAAGTTCAATTGGAATGAAATTTTACACGATTAAAGTAGACATCATAAGATTTAATTTGATAAGTAACACATATTTTTCTGAATTATGTGCTAAGAGAAATGAATTTTTGAAAATAACCCTCTGATTCTGAACTTAATTTCGGACAGCAGAGACATTTTATGTTATAAAGGGATTTCTGTTTAAGGCTGGCCCAAGATAGTATTTTTGGTTGAAAATAGAAATATTAAGGGTCATTTAGGCTTTGGAGTCAACTCAAAAGAAGGTTCCTAGATTTAATTGTGAATTTTTGAAGATTAGTCACAATTTGTTGGAAAATCCTGAAGAATGATGAAAATAAAGGGAATATAAGCTCATATTAAATTCCTTAATAAAAAAAGGAATTTAATAAATATGGACACATGAAATGGGCTTATTTTAATTTACCAAAAGGAAATATTTACTAAGGAGAAATTAATTATATTTGTATTTTGCTATTCTAGGGCTATTGTGATATTGTGCACCAGGGAAATTCATTTATATTCGTGGTCGACTGTCAGGTGGTAACCTTAATCCTCATATACTTTGTGTGACATGTGTATGTATGTTTTATTATATATATTGCATACATTTGGTTATCATTTATATCCGAGCGCTCTAGAACCAAAACATGCTATATGCGATAAGGGTCTTGTTGTATGCCATGCCCGGTAGTCTGTGTTGTATGCTATTAGGACCACTACAGTCTGTGTTGTGTTCTATTAGGACTGCTAGTTCTGGATTTGGCTATGTGCATGATACTAAATGCTATATGGTTTGTGTATTTACTCTTGGTTTTCTTACATGCATAGTCATATATTTTATATGAGATTAACGGTTACTCTGGGATTCCCTAATGAATCTCAGCCCCTTTTAAGTCATCTGGCAGGTTGTCTAGAGTGGAACGGGGAGAACGAGGTAAGACTCCGGAGCAGGGCTAGTAGGATGATGGATGGTGGTAATTTTTTTTGAATACTTGTTGTAATTATCTGAATGACTGTAGTATTTTATTTTGGTTTGTCAAACACTACTACTTGGATGACTGTATATTTTTTATCCCTTCGGGAAAAAGTTTATCTTTCAGTATTTTTATCAATATATTATTGTCCAAACCAGTGTATGCTCTACTACTTATACTCTGATGTGTGACATGAATTAACCTGAGAAAAGCAAACTAAAACTGAATATAAGTAAAGGATCACTGCCCACCACCTGAAAGAGCGAGGCTGGTAGGTGTGTAACAAGTACTAATTCTCTGCGGGGGTGGCCGTCGCCATGGAAATGATGCTGATATTACCGACGTCCCAAATGATGGGGGTGGTGGTGCTTCCGGAGGAGATGGGGGCGATGGTGCTTGCTGAACCAAAAACCCTAATTTAAAATTGAAATATAAATTGATTGTCAGTGTTTTTTTTTAAGCTTCTTGGTCATTAGTTTTTTCTAGTGTATGTCTGGATTTTATTTTTATATAGGGCGCCCGTTATTTACATTACATGTAATAGTTTTGTCATTATTCATATGCTTCATGCCATCCGTGGCTGTCTATGTTAATTATTATTTATTTTATTCATGCACCTCAATAGTAGCTAATATATTTATATTAAGTTCATGTGTGGTTTTATGTTAAAACCCACCGTGATTTTGGTGATTTCCAAATGAAACCAAACATAATCTAAAACTGCCAATGAGATTGCTAATATGGCATAAAGCAATATTATAATCTATTACAGTACAAGTTCATCATGGTTTGAGCTAATCTTCACAAAATATTTGAAGTTGAATCTCAGTTCTTCAATCTTCTCAATTTATCTACGACACCCCCTTAACTTTTAACTACTTTGAAATAATCCCACCTCTAGAACCATTCGCTTTAAAGCATTGTATTTGATGGCCTAAACACCAGCATCTCATAAGAAAGCATGCCTTCAAGAAGACCACTTTGAATTGTTTTAAAGTATAGGCACCAATTTCATTCAATATAATCGACAGAATTAAAAGGTTATTAAATCATCTGAAATAAAAAAAATTAATAAAAAAAAAACTTTACCAAGTTTTTTTTCCTCTTGCAAATTATGACAAAACTCCTCTCACAAATTTACTTCATATACCGTAAATCATATTGGAAAAGTAGTTTTTACCATTAATCCAATCAGCCACTTATTCATTAGATATGTTAAAAGGCCTAATATGTATATTCTTTACATAAAAAGTTTCCCCAAAGTAAATAATAATGTAATTAAGTGACTAACCCTTTGTCATTCACAGTGGGATCAACAATTCCTGTATACACATGAAGGCTGCAAAATTCTTAAATGTTAGAAAATTCTCAAGATAATCATTGTCAACATCGCTTTTGGTCAGATTAGGAGGCATCTCATTTAAACTAACATATAAAATATTAAAAGCAAAAGCTTGCAACATATATTTCTTCCGGAACTGAGGGTTGAGGGAGAATTTATATTGGGAATTAATGACGATAATCAATCATTTTAGTCATGAGGATGTAGTTAACATATAATATCTACGTTAAACATTTCATTATATCTGTTGATACACAAAATTTGCGGTGGAATATTTAAAAGGGAAAATTCCAGGTAAAGACCTCCAATTAACTTAATAAGAAATCCACAGAGAATTTCAGTGAGAAAATTACTTATTTTAGATTTTAAAATTTTGTAAGTATTTTTCTGGCTCAAAACCAACTTGAATTGAATATGAATCGGACAGGGTCAAACGTAAGTACACGCACACGCGATGAACTGTTTCCTCGTTTAGTACTCATTGTTTAAACATCACATGGACCTTATCAAAGTCAAACACTACTCATGCTATATAAGAAGCATGTCCATGAGATTTAGAATAGCTTTGTATGTTTGTTTGACAGCTTTTACCTGACAGAGATGGATCCAGCTTTGACAATATTTATCATCGCTGCTGTTTGCTCATTTGCCTTGGTCGCTGTTCTAGGAATGTTGTGCCGTGGGCCGCGAGCCCCGCTGGCTTCTGGCAGCGGCGAGGCAGCGGCGGTGGCAGCTTCACTCACCATCACCACCACCACAATAACCATGTTTTCCATGGTGGAATGACTGATGCTGGGGCTATTGGTGGAGGTGCCACGTTTGGTGGTGATGGAGGAGGAGGTGGTGGGAGCGGGGCCGGTGGCGCGTGTTGAGTTGCAACGAACCAACCTCACCACCTCATAAGTAGCCGCTCAAATTTAAAATTTACATGAATTGATTGTTAAATTTTAAAGCTTCCTTGTAATTAGTTTCTTCTAGTGTAAGTATGAATTTTTTACTTGTTCGGAACATTTTTTATTTCCATTTGATGTAATAGTTTTATCATTATTCATTTTCATTCCATCCCTGGCTACCTATATATCAAATGCTACTTTTTGTGTTTATAGTAGTCAAGCTTACAAATATTTTTGTTAACTCAACTTCCTATGATGAATTGTTTGCAAGGAAAAATGTTGTGGTTGAAATAGAGCGCTTTTAAGTTTTAAGCGCTCTATTTGTCATATGAGAATCAAGGGTGCCTGTAAAGGTAAAACTCTTTCTATGGAAAGCTGTGAAGAATGTTGTCCCAACAAAAGAAGCTGTGTGGCAGAAGAGGTGTTATCTCCCCTACTTGTCAGTTATGCCATTCTGGATCTGAAACTCTAGAACACTTGTTTTAACTTTGTAGTAAATCCCAAGCTGTATGGTTTGGATAAGAGCAAAGCTGCAGGCTTGTTCTCCATTCATGACTGAGGCAGTGGCAGTGTTACAAACAGTGTAATTAAACCTGGACTGAACTAGCCCAACCAATTTGTACCTAGAACCAGCTAGCCAGTTAGTAAACTAATCTAATACAAGCAATAACCCGGTTTTTTTTTTTTTTAAATTGCTTTTTTTCCTTTATAATTTCATATTAATAACCTTAAAATACTCACTTTCTAACCATTTTGACCCCAAATTATCTCTAGTTTAACCTACTAATCCTTAACTCAGTACCCCAACCGGTTCAATGGCAAATCCAGTTATAACAACCTTAGTTACAAAACTAAGGGCTTAAATGGTGTATTAAGATAGATATCCAAAATAAAAACATACCAAGTTTTTTCCCTCCCCCAAAATAGAGAAGTGCAAAGCTTGTAGCTTAACATATGTTGGTGAACGAATGATATGAATGATAGATACACTTCGCAAAATTCAGACACAATATTAGATCTGTGTCGCCTGACACATTTCAACAAAAAAAAATCATAGAATTGAAAAAAGAGCCAGTGATCACTAATCGAACACATGTAGAGCTAAGCTGCTTTTGCTGGAAACAATGTTTAGCCATAATAATAATAATAATAATTACATCAAAATTGCAAGATAACACCCGAAAATGGGTCAGGAAAAGATGAGAGATAATTTCAGGTGCCATAGCTACGGTCCCCTGCATCTCCAAGGCCCGGAATAATGAACCTATTACAGAGAAGTTAATTATTAGATATGTTAAAAGGCCAAATATGTATATATTCTACACATAAAAAGTTTCCCCAAAGTAAATAATAAAGTCAGTGACTAACCCTTTGTCATTCACAGTGGGGTCAATAATTCCACTATACACATGAAGGCTGCAAAATTTTTAAATGTTAGAAATTCTCAAGATAATATAAGCCTGCTAGAAACTAAACAAATTTAAATTATGTGATTACCCAGGGAATTGCTCACTCAGCTTCTGAAGGGCTGGTGGGGAAGAGACAGCAGATATCTACAATTTTCATGATTATAGACTAATCAAGCGAGAGATGAAAGAAAAATATAACTCAAAATGCATTACATGTTGAATCCGCATCAAGTATTAGCCTATTGGGAACACTGATTGAAAAGTCACCAAAACAGCATACTACCTTCAGTCCTTAGTATAAGATCTCATTCATAGTTCAAATTGCACTACAAACGAGATCTTATATTGAAGACAAAAAGTAGTATCATGCCTTATGTTGTAAACAGTGCAATGCATAAAGAACAGCCTCCAGTTTTGCAGAGCCAATGCCATATGGAATTAATTGAAATATGTTGGAATGAATCCCAAAAGAAAATCTAAGTTTCAATAAGATGTGGGGGCTAACCACTTTAATCTGCCTGTTGCCAACTCCACGATCCTTTAAGAGTTTCAGGGCTGCCACTATGGTACCGCCTACAATTCATGTGGACAAAGAAAATCTATATATGCCTGTTTTGTTTCAATTCTGTGGCAAAAATGATTCATGGATAAACCAGTTTTGTTTTAGGGATGGACAAAATCAGTAGATTAAATATACCTGTTGCTAGCATAGGATCAACCACAAACACTTTAGATCCTTCTGGGAACTTATCAGGTAGCCTGGAAATCATACACTGAAACATATGATGAAAGGTTTTCAAACATTGAAGTAAAACGAACGCAAAAGCAAGAGAATAGTGTGGGTTGCCCTCCTTGTGCTCCCTCAACCATACCCAGCCAGCCCCAAAAGTGAGAAGGGAGTATAAGGGAAGGGAGGGAGGGAGGACAAAATTGTCTTGCTAACACTTTTCTTACTTGTTCAGATATATAGTTGGTTGAAGCGTTTCTTCATCTCTGCTTATTCCTAACACAAAATAAAATCAGAAACAAAAAATTGATTATTTATTCAAACAACAGAGATTGGTAAAACATGTATTTTGATTTTAAAGAACAAATGCCTCGTCAGAATCAATACAAGTATTAGATGTAGTTTAAACAAGAAATCACATCGGTCAAGCAGACCATGGGACAAAATGTACAAATGTAAACTCAGACTTCTGCATAAATTGATCGGACATGTCCCAGAAACATATGCAACAAAGGAGGATCCGTATCCTCCCAAGTGTTGTTAACTTCTAGACTAGCCTGACCTTATTCTTACCTAGATGATACGTTTTTGTTGCAGGCAAGATTGATGATGCATGTTCTGCAAGAGCAAGACCAGCTCTCAAGATGGGAACCACCTGGAGAAGGAAAAAAATATAAAATGATTTAATGCAGAAAGGTGCTGCACTGCTGAGATTCTGGAATCTTCTGCAGTTTAGTATAAGGCCCCGTTTGGAAGCATAGAGTAGAGTGAAATGGAGAAGCAATCATTTATGCATATCTAACTATGCTCTTGTAATAATTATTTCATTTTTGAAGCCAGAAACAAGGGTTATTTCCCCATCATTCTTCCCTGTTTCAACAAACATACAAATTGAATCGCATGCCATTCCCATTCTTTTCTATATTACATCAAATGTAATTATTCCATTCCACTCAAATCTTTATTCTCTTTTCATTTTCCTTCCTAAAAATGTTGCAAACCACACACATCAGCCAATCATAAATATGAAAAATTAGTGGATTAATTAAATTAAAGATATTAAAATCAGAAGATAAGAAGAAATCCTTAAAAGGTTTAATAAAACAAACTTGATGAATGTAATAAGATACTTACAGCTACAGGCTCCCTTGGATCTATGAATTCTACGGAGGCAACACCCATTGGTGACTGAATCTCTCCTTCAACAGTTGGCTGAAAACAATGAAAGGATAAAAAATATAACCATGAGTTAGAGGCACACAAAAGTATTTCTGTGGAAGGTAAGAAATAACACCTAGTCTCTGAAAAGTACTTTAAGCCAGCTTCAGCACTTGTACTGTCAAATTGACTTAGTATGTTGGACTACATACGTGATTATAGGGCTATGTATAATGTTTCAAAGATCACTAAACTAAATTTTTCATTCAGTAAAGCCAGTACATTAGATTCTTTTCTGGTCCCGAGGAAACTTCAGTAACATACAATAATCCTGATGATGAAGCTCATCTGGGTTTTAATTTAAGTTGTTTATAGGGTTTAAGGGCATTATTGATTCTAGTTTTAATTCCAAAGATTCCTCATAGCTTATTGGAAGTGAATGCCACGATCCCTCTAAGATTGAAAAAAATCCTAATCCTTGTAAAGTAGTTTGCTGGATATATATTGAAGTGGCTGTATACATTCTTTCTTAAAGGGTACTCAGCTGTGTAAAGTACTGCATCACTATTTCTCTCCTCTTGACTGCTGCAATCAAGTCCTAAGAATTGTCATCCTCTTTGCAACCTCTACTTTATTTCTCTTAATCTTTTAACCCATCAAGAATCTAAAACGAAAATATCCTATTGCTTTCCAACCATCCCTTCCCTCACCTGATCAAATGAGCCTTTTATTCCATAATACCACTAACTAACCGTAAACTGTAAAATCCATAGCCTTCCATTGTCCCTGATTCAGAGAGAAAAACCAATGCAAGTCTAAGCAAAAGCCAATTTATATCTTAGGCAACATTTTGATAAACGTGGCGGACAGAGAAGAAAATCTTGGACCAAACTGGATGTTTGTGAATCAATGTAAACTAGAGATGAAAACCATGGCTAAAATTTGTATGCTTTTAGGGGGGGAACAGACTGCAAGAACATTAAACAATGTTTTTTTGCTGGAAAACCCTTAAAAAGCAAAAAGATCAAGAGCAAAATATAAGAATTATAACAGGCTCATAAACTATGATGCTACTAACCAGCCAATCCCTTGAAGCCTCATACATTAGTAGCCTTCCCAACTCAGCCATTGCACTTCCTTCAACGATGCAAACAGTTTCAAATCAATTTTAAACAATTAATCAGGAAATTCCAAAAGTATAATTCAGTATCAACCGGCATCAGAAGATAGAAAAAGAAAGATGGAGAATGAATGTTTCAAATGAAAACAATAATGATCCCACAGGCTCACAAGTCCACCCTGCTCAGGGAAGCCATATTCCTTAGTGGAAAGGCAGAGATATTTAAGTTAAGCTGTCCAAAGTCCCCAGCCATAAGAAATATAGATAAAAGCATATGAGAGTAGCCAATGGGTGCTCAGGATATAATAAAATCAGACCACTTAAGAAATAATAAAGCAGAAATTCTTTCCACACTTAGGAGCAACAATTTATGGGAGTGAAGTCCAACGCTCCGTCAAAAACTGTCTGACAAGCACTTCATTATGAGATACGACAACAAAAGGATGAAAATAAACTATAGATGGAACCTTTATAAATAGTACTAATTATTGAAGATGCCAAAACACCATTATTATTGTTCCGACTTGACTTTGGTTGAGAATATAGCTCTACCGACGCAGCCATTGAAAGTGAAAAGCAAAGGGCGGTTCTGAAGGCAATCGATGTGATTGAACCAATTGCTAAGATAACTGAAGAAAGTGGGATCAAACTCCAGAGTAGAAATTGTTACACTCACTGAAAATAGGACAAGGAGTCTGTTCGTTCCTCAGAATTGAAACCCAGTGCTTGATCAACGGATGCGGAGGCACATAAACCTTCAAACCCATCAAAAGAGTAATCACTACTATGGATGAACAAACACGTAAAACCATTAACCAAAATCACAAGATAAAAACTAACAAGCATTTTGTCCTCAGCAATCGGCTTCTCGTCCATGGTCATGTGAGATCTTGGAGAAAAACTGCGCCGAGCGGCGGGAGAAGGTATCTGAGCGGGGAAAAATCAATGAGTAAAGGGGTTCTATGGAGAATCCAAGAATATAAAGCGGGAGAAAAAAGCGAGATTTTTTTTAATTAATTAAAAAGAGGGTAAGAATTTAAAATTGATTAAAGCTAAAATTACCTTTCTGGTTTTGGAGAGAAGAAAATGTTTGAGAGTAGGATGGGAGGTGTGAGAAGGAATCGAGGTTTGAAGTTGACATGTGGAAGAAAGACGCGACGAATGAGACGGAGACCTGAGATTCGGAGTAAAAATAAGACGGCACGAAGCCATGCTAATCGATTTGTTTGGCTATGAAATAAGATTCAGAGTTTATCGGAAACATTTGAAATGAGATTCAGACATTCTTGAGTTGCAGAATTTAGCCATGAGAAGTTTCCATCTTTGTCCATGGGCTACCTCTCTCATGGGCTTCTCTCAATTTCGCTTCCAAGTTTTAACTTTTCACGTCACCCCTCCTCATTGGTTCTAGTACCAGTAAACGGTTCAGTAAATGGTTCAAGACTCTCGTCAAAGGGATTTGATCCTAAATTTGATTAAAGTGTTGGAAAGGTATTTTAACTAGGGATTACATTTGGGCGTAATCAACGACTCACCGTATCCAATATTAATATCGCTTAGAAGGAATAAAGATCTTACCCTATCTGTAGATCTAGTAGATCTTAGGTGAAACAACCTGAAAAAATTATTGACATCATAGCAAGTCCTAGTTTGAATAACTTTATGTATTCTTCCCTTGCCACTGAGAAGTTAAGATTTTATATTTTATGAAATTATTTTAATTTTAAATTATTATAACTAAAAAGTTAGCTGTTTTAAAATTTATTTTTTAATAATTTAATGTTTTATTAATACTTTTATAAAACAATAAATTTGAGTCGCTCACATTTTAATTTAAAAGTTGAGATGAATAGTAGAGAGAAAGAGAATAATAGGAGCGGAAGAAGATAGTCAACCCCCATAGTTGCCCACTCTATCCTAAATTGATTTTTTTTCTCATAAAATGTCTTTTTAGTACCAACAACCATCCTAAATTTAGGATTTTGAATGATACTAAAAAATGTTTTAAAATATTGGATGCCTTAAAAGTTACCATCACATATTAGGTGTTACTAAACAATATTTTACTATTTTGGGTGTACCAAAAATTAATTTAGTTTGTTGAATGATACTGAAATTTTTTTTAAAAAAAAAAATTATATGGTGCTAAATTACACTCAAGCCTTGAAGGAAGTTGTTGATGCACCCTTGTTGATATATAATGAATTAATAAGTAAATCATAAACTCATGCAAAATCAGGAGTTCTTATTCAACAAAGTTATAACCATGAGCTGATCCATTTACAAAGTAGAAAAGATAGAGTACCTTTAAAAATTGTCATCTTTTCAGGGGAAGGACGTTAACGGCGTGTATTTTATTATCAATTTGGACACAATAGAAAATATAAAACCAAAATTCATCACATAAGTAGAAAACGTGGAATTAATTATTAATTAGTTTAATATATGGTTATGGTCAAAAATACACATGATCTTTGCCTCAAGATTTGTCCAACACCACGACCTTTTTTCTAGATCAAAAATACACACGACATTACATTTTATAGTCAAAAATACCACGGGCCGTTAGTTGACCAACGTTAACCGTTAACTTGAACGGAAATGAATAGTAACTCGGGTGAAATTACCATTTTTTCCCTAATTTTAAGCTCAAATTACTATTTTGCCCCTAGTTTTAAATTTTTTCGTTTTTAAAAAAACCACTAAAATAACCCTTCCCCGCCAGTGGCCACACCACTGTCTGCCGCTACACTCCCTACAGCTGGCGGCCGCCGGCGACCACCTTCAGCGGCCCTTTTTTTTAAATATTTTTTAAAAAAAAACAAAAAACTAAAATAACCACTTCCCATCATTGGGCCCTACCACCGGCCACACCACCGCCGGCCGCCGTCGGAGACCAGAGGCAACCTCCTCCGGTGACTTTTTTTTTAAAATAATTTTTTTACAAAACAAAAAATTAAAATAACCCCTCCCCTATCGGTGGATCCTACCACTGGCCACACCACCACCGGCGACCTTTTTTTTGAAATAATTTTTTTAAAAAAAAACAAAAAACTAAAATAACCCCTCCCCCCGCCAGTGGGCCCTGCCATCGGCCACACCACCTCCAACAGCGACTGGCGGTCGCTGGCCACCGACAACCACCGCCAGCCAGAGGCGGCTTCCCACCGCTGCCTCTGACCGGAGGCAGTTGCCGGCGGCAGCGGCGGTGTATTTTAGTTTTTAAAAAAAAAACGCCAGAGGAAGTCACCGGAGGTGGTGGGGCCCACCGGGAAGGGGGGTTATTTTAGTTTTTTTGTTTTTTAAAAAAAATTATTTAAAAAAAGGAAAAAGGCCACCGGTGGAGGTCGCTGGAGGAAGTCGCTAGCGGTGGTGGGGCCCACCAGTGAGGGAGGGGTTATTTTAGTTTTTTTAAAAAAAAAGAATTGTTAAAAAAAAGCCGCCAGAGGAAGTCGCCGACGGTGGTGTGGCCGGTGGTGAGGCCCACCCGCGGGGGAGTGGTTATTTTAGTTTTTTTTTTTAAGAAAAAATTTAATACTAGGCTAAAATGGTAATTTCAGTTTAAAACTAAAGGCAAAATGGTAATTTCACCCAAGTTATTGTTCATTTCCATCCAAGTTAACGGTCAACGTTGGTCAACTAACGGCCCGTAATATTTTTGACCCTAAAACGTGTTTATTTTTTATCCATAAAAAAGGTCGTGATGCTGGGCGATTTTTAGGACAAAAGTCGTGTGCATTTTTGACCCTTCATTATTTAATATATATAACATCATTGGTGAGACTACAGGAAGCAAACATATATAAGCATACAAAGAGAAGCTTACAGTTTTGCCATCAAGCCATTTCTGTTTGACTGATTTCATTTTGTTTTTTGATTTGATGAAACACAAATGGCCAAACCATAAATGATTTGATATTTTAACAACAATCCAAAGGCTGCGTCGTTTGGTTTTTGGCTCCACATCAACCCGTGAAACATGCAAATGGTTTGTTTATGAGTACTTGTTAAAGCTCTAATGTCACTTTTAGAATAAACGTAACAGTAACGGCTGGAAATGACAATTAGAGGCCAATGGATTTTTTTACATTTAAGAATTAATGAAGTAATGATGCTGCAGGATAGCTAGCGGTGTCGTTTGGGGGCTATATTTTGAAGTTACAGCTTTTTGAAAAGTATTATCTTGATTAAGAATTGATCGTGGGTCAAAAATTTTGCCCAGTCTCAATTTTTTTTAATATATAAACAGATTTGATATCACCCCATGACTAGAGAACCCCTTTTTATTATTTAAAAAGTTCAAAAAATGAAGGGAAAATTAAAATAAATGACCTAAATAAAATAATATTTAATTAGAAAGACCATAAAAATTGTAATTATTAAGAAGAACCGAATAAGCTCAAAAGTACTAAATTGCCCTTTAATTTTCCCAACGTAGAAAACAAAGAGCAAAGCGCTTTCTTCTGTCCTCACGTGAATATCAAAGTGAGGCCATTTGGGAATCCAGTATTGGAAATTAAAAATGACGATATTTGGTAAAAGTGTATGCATAGTAATGAAGTTCAAGAACAATTTTGTTTTAATTAACTTCTTATTTTCACAGGATTACCAAAAATTGTTGTTTTTAACTTCTAATACTGGATTTCCAAATGACCCAACTTTGATATTCAGGGATGGACGGAAGAAGGTACTTCGTTTTCTTTGTTTTTTACGTTAGGGAAGCAAAATGGTAATTTGGTACTTTTAAACTTATTCGGTCATTCTTAATAATTACAATTTTTATGGTTCTTCTAATTAAATATTATTTTATTTTGGTTCTTTATTTTAATTTTCCCAAAAATAAATGGCTTCTAGTATTTGAATTCTAGAAGCTAGTCATCATGAATTAAGTGGAGGGATCAATATTTCAAGGGTTAGATTTCTCTCATCATCCCTCATAATCTCTAAATCATATTTGTCTAGTATATTTTAATTTTTCTTTCATCCTCCAATCAACGATCTAATGGGGTTGGTAAGAGATATGGAGAACAATAATGATAATGATGAGAGGATCCTCTTCCATATTCATGGCAACCCCTAAAAAATAGCTATGAAAAAAGAAGAAGAAAAAGGAGACTATATTTAGTGAGCCCATTACATAACTGACAACAAAAAAAATGTAAAATGGTTTATTTAGTGAGCTCAAACTTGCTCCGGTAAAGCGAAGACTGATTTAAGTTTTAATGGTTTTGATAAAAAAAAATGTAATTAGTTTAAAAAAATTGTTAGGTATTAAAAACATATGTAAAATGGGGATTTTAGTCTTTAAGCCAAAATATAAAAAAGTCATATTCCCACCCCATCCCTTCTTTGCCATTTGTATTTTATGTTTTAGAAGTTGGAATGGTATTTAAATATCCTTTTTAAAAATTAAAATAAAAAAATAAAAAATCTACAATGAAAGGAGGATTCATTATGCCACTTTTGATTTTCCCCATTTAAAATATAAATATTTTTCTTCTTAGGCACGTCAATAAATCTCTAATTAACAATCACGTAATGGAAGTTGCTTTCTCTGACGATGCTTTCCCATCAGCTAACATGACAAACAAATTACTATTAAATGGCCAAATTGTAACCAAAAACATTTAAAAATTGGCAAAAAAAACGAAAAAAAATAAAACAAGAAAAATGTTATGAAATCAATAAAACATAAGAGATTCAAATGAAGGAATGAAGAAAGATAAGTGAGAATTGTAGATGTGGGAAAAAAAAATAATGACAATAAATATCTATGAAAAAGAAAAGAAGAAGACTTGATTTAGTGAGCCCATTACTTAAGAACGACTCAGCTACTAAAAATTACTTTGAAATGCTGGGTTTTGCTAGAAAAATGTTTTAGGGTGTCATGTATATCTAAAATTAATTTAGGATATTTAATGCTACTAAAAAAATTAAAAACAATATTATAGGGTGCTAAATTATACTCAACCCTTGAAAAAATTATTGATGCACCTCATTGTTGCATAATGAATTTATACAAGAAAATTCCTTGAATATGTGACTGTGAGTACACACCTGTTTTATTTGTATTGAGAGTTAAAAAGCACTTTTTTTAAGTCACTTATATATTTTATGAGACAAAACTATTCATGTATGTTTACCAAAATAAGAAATCATAAATCATAAACTCATGCAAAATCAAGAGTTTTTATAGAAGAGAGTTAACCATGAAGTGGTCCATTCACAAAGAAGAAAATATCAATGACTTAAAAATTATCATCTTTTCAGGGGAAGGAGGTTACCGACGTTTACTTTATTAACAATTTGGACACAATTGAAATATAACCAAAATACATCACACAAGTAATAATCTGAGTGGAATTAAATTATTAATTAGCTTGCTTTTATATATAACATTATTGGCGACAGTGTACAAAGCAAACATATATAAGGATACAAAGAGAAGCTTTCAGTTGTTCAGCCATTTCTGTTTACAGGGGGCGGAACTAAGGGGCTTGGGGTGGCCGCAGCCCCCGTTAAAATTTAAAGGAATATGAAGATTGAACTAACAGGAATACATGCCGAAGGATGTAATATCGGTGTGTGAGAACTAAAGGAAGAAGGCTGTTCTTTTTTCTTTTCTTTTTTTGGTAAGAAAAAGTTTTGGAGGCGTTCCACATCAGTCCCTCATCAAGGTCCGGACAGGAATACATGGCGAAGGATGTAATATCAGTGAGTGTGAGAACTAAAGGAGGAAGGCTGTTCTTTTTTCTTTTTTTTTGGTAAGAAAAAGTTTTGGAGGCGTTCCACATCAGTCTCTCACCAAAGCCCGGACAGGAATACATGGCGAAGGATGTAATATCGGTGAGTGTGGGAACTAAAGGAGGAAGGCTGTTCTTTTTTCTTTTTTTTCGGTAAGAAAAAGTTTTGGAAGCGTTCCACATCAGTCCCTCACCAAGGTCCGGACAGGAATACATGGTGAAGGATGTAATATCGGTGAGTGTGAGAACTAAAGGAGGAAGGCTGTTCTTTTTTCTTTTTTTTTTTTGGTAAGAAAAAGTTTTGGAGGCGTTCCACATCAGTCCCCCACCAAGACCCGGGCAGGGCTATAGGCTCTTTAAGCGCTTTATGAGGACTTACGAGATCGCCTACCGAAGGAGTTCCAGCGAGGATCGAACACACATCCTTTTAGGACTTGACCAAATCTCTTACCGTTTATGTCAACTTCTTTCCTTGAGGAAGGCTGTTAATGGTGATAATATATTATTCCTCCTCCCTCCCTCCCTCCGGCTTCTTCCTCATCCAGATTCTGGCCCTCCGATCTCCCAAAAAACTCAAGAAGGTCGCAGCGTTGAGACTCTAACCTGTGCAATCCTGCTGAAACTGACCCAAGAAACCTGGTCAAAACATAAAGTTTTGACTAGGGACCTCCTTGCAAAATTTGAAAAGTTTCATGAAAAGATTAAAGTGAAAATTTGAAATGTTTATGGTGCCCGAAAGCTGAAATATAATTTTTTGAGCATCTGATTATATTCTATAATTTCGACCCTTATTAAAATTTCTGACTGGGCTTTGGCTGATTTCATTTTGATTTGATGAAACACAAATGATCAAACCATAAATCATTTGATATTTTCACAACAATCCAAAGGCTGCGTCGTTTGGTTCTTGGTTCCACATCAACCCATGAAACATGCAAATGGTTTGTTTTATGAGTACTTGTTAAAGCTCTAATGTCAATTTTAGAACAAACGTAACAGTAACGGCTGGAGAAATATGAACATATTTGATTTAATTATCACGACTGCGTACGTGGCCCTCATTATAATACGGTTCTGATAATGTTCTCTCGAAATGGCAATTAGAGGCCAGTGTATTTTTTTTTTTAAATTTATTAATGAATTGATTATGGGATCCAAAATTTGTCCAGCTTGAAGATCTCTCTCTGTTTTTTTTTTTTTAAAAAAAAGGAAATATTAATGAGGTCTCAAAGTTCAAAGTCTCAACCTCAAATCCTCACAAAAAAAAGTCCCTTTATATTAATTGTGAATAAATCACATAATTCTAATTTAAAAAAAGTTTCATTGTGAAAATGATTTTTTATGTTGTCAAAATGATTTTATTAATTGTTAAAATATCCCTATGAAAATCTCATTATTAGAATGATTTCTATTGTTATCAAAATAGTTTTTCATGTTATCAAAAATTCTCTAAGTTTTTCCTCCGGCATGTAGAATTTTAGGGACCTGAAGAATTTTGGTAACATGAAAAGTCATTTTGACAACAAGATTTTCATAACGACATTTTAACAATTAATAAAATCATTTTGACGGCGAGACTTTTTTTATGTTGAAATTCCACAACTTATTCATAATTAATATAAAAAAAAAATAAGATTCGAGGTTTGGATTTTTTTGATTTTTTTTTTCTATTTTAAGGCCTCACTGATATTTTCCAAAACAAGAAAATTGCAAACAGATTTGAGATCAACCACATGAAAAGGGAGCCCTTTTTATTTTGTAAAAAGTCGGAAATAGATAATTTCACCTGTTAATTCTAGAAGCTGACCATCTTAAATGGAGTGGCCCAATTGAGAGGGCAATATCTTTTTTTTCCCCCCTTGGGTTTTTCCTCAAGTCCACACGTCACATGTGTGTGGACTTTGAGTTTTTGGGGTGCCTTCGTAATTGGGCTCGTTTTTTTGTTCTCAAACTCTTTGCTGCTCTTCTTTTTCTAACCATATAAATGGTCAATACACAAAATATTTTTTATTTTTTTATTGAAGTATTAAATCATACATATCAAAAGCAGTTTGAATTTAATTAATTTTTTTTTATAATTTAAAATTTTGATACTAAAAAATATAAATATAAAGTCTAAATAATAAAATTAAAAAATATTTATCGAAAAAAATGAAGACTTAATTAGTTGTCCTTTACTTTTTCTTTCTCCCATGCTCATATAAGTCTTTTTTTTTTTTTTAATGACGATGATGCTTTAATTAGGGGTGTTCCTTAGGCTTAGGCCTGTTAAATCTAATCCCATCAAATAAATATTTATTTTTTATTTTCTTTAAGAAATTATGTTCTTGAATAGTACTACAGTCATAATGTTAGTACAGTAGACGGCTAAATTAGAGGAATTTAATTATGTTCTTGAATAGTACTAATGTCTTAAGCTAATAATACTTAGTTGGATTAATTTAAATGCAAGCTTAATGAGATTATATAAGATCGATACGTATATGTCTATTTTATAAACAAATTTAGTTTAAAAACTTGATTTTATACAATTCAATTGAGAGTCTAGTCTAATTTTTTTTTTATGTTTAGACTCATTTAGAACTCCAACTAAAGTTTCAATCAATTTTCTCATCTTTCATAACAACTAAGCTCACAATTGAATTATCAAATATAACATTATAGCAATTAAAAAGAAGAAATAATCATCAACTAATCCATAATTAAATTAAATAATCCAAAATCAAGGTTTAGATACATAAATTGAACATTGTTATGAATAAAATAATAACTAATAAAAAACAAAATAAAAGACAAAAGGAAGAATACAAAAGAAAGGAGAAACAAAAACTCACTGCCGAAATTTCATTTGCGTTATCGATCTTCTACAACTTTAAACTTTAATCTCCCTCCATCAAAATTCTAAACTATTGCCTTACAGCCGTCAACCAAGAAAATATAACACGATGCCTTCTCTCTAGTTTCTATGCATCACGTAATATATTAATTATGCCAAAGTTAAAAGTCACTCTCGAAAAGAAGCTTCAAAAAGTTACTTCATCCAAAAATCTATTATTTTTTTTTTGACAAAAGTCCACCACAACGTAAAGTTATATAAAATAGAGCTTTTTCATATTTTGTTTCCCATTGGCCTTTTTTCGCTGCCTCAAGACTTTTTTTATGGTCTTGTAGCTATGCCAAACAGGCTCAAAGGGGGTGGCTTGGAATTCAAACCAGTAGATGGTAGCTATGCCGAACAGGCTCAAAGGAGGTGGCTTGGAATTCAAACCAGTAGATGGTCCAAAGAAGTGAAGGGGAAGAAGATGATGCTGATGTGACATCATACAGGTTGTTATATGTGGCATTTTATCGTAGGTGTCAAGCCATCTCAACTGATTAAATTAAGGAAAAATCTATATAGGGGCCCAAGTAACAGAAATTTTTTTTCAAAAAAAGTCCCAAGATTTTGAAAATACCAGGAAAAGGCCTTTTTTAGTATAAATTCATTAAAACCTTTAGTTGTTAACGGGGCTAATATAGTTGTTAACGTTTGAATGAATTTATATCAGAAAAAGCCTTTGGGCTTTTTCAGGTATTTTCAAAATCTTAGGACATTTTTTAAAAAAATTTCTATTACTTAGGCCCCTATACAGATTTTCCCTTAAATTAACCGTGAAAATCAATCTTACTAACGGCTGAAGCAACATTGCTCAAAAAAAAAAAAAATTACGGGGCAATGTTGACATTTTATGATAACTTCCAAAGCACAAATGGACATTAACCCAAATTAAAAAGGTTTGTTGAAAAAATTCAAATGTCACGGAGGTTATTAAAAAATCGACAAACTTTAGAGGAATTTTATATAATTTAGCCTAAGAAACATTCATATGAGGACAAATTGAGAATCAAGCATATTGATTTTTGAAGTTAATCGTTATGAATTTAGGTGGGATCACTGTTCATGATATATATGGCAAAAATTTCTACCGGGAAAGGAGGCTTAATTATGCCACTTTTGATTTTCCTCACTTAAAATATTAATCCTTTTCTTAATCCGTACGTCAATAAATTAATAAACAATCACGTAATGGAAGTTACCTTCTTTGACGTTTCTTTCCCAGCACCTCAAATGAGAAAAATTACAATTAAAATGCCAAATTATTATGAAAACTGAAAAAGTTACAAGAATTCCTTTTTATAACATGGAAAAATATTCATGAGAAGTATTCCTTTTAAATTATAATCAAAAGAAATAGAGAAATAATTGGGTGAGATATGGGTGAAGTCCAAAATTCAAAACCTTCTTATGTTAAGAATATATATAGTATATAATTCCTGAATATTAATATCCACATATTCTGTAATGAGTGTGTAATTTATAAAGAGTAGTACCTTTGGTACCCTGTATGTTGGCCATCTATTAGATTTAGAAGGAAACGATGATGGTTCCTTCTATAAATTATTTTTTATTGTTTTACTTAAATCTAATGAGTTATTTTGAAAACGCCCTTCTGCCATATTGTTCCAAAGTAATATGAAAGTATTTAATAATAATGTTTATAAGGGATAACAATGAGACGGGCTTCAAGCCTAAGATGATTTTTTTTTTTTAAAGTGTAGATATCCTCATATATCTAAAGGCAATTCAATTCAAGACACTGTTACATACTTAAGCGTGTTTGGTTTGAGGGGAGGGGAGGGAGAGAAATTTCTTACCTCATATTAACCAAATTATCTATAAAAAATTTTCAATATTTTAAAAATAAACTCTAATAAAAAAGGAATATTATTTCATGAATAGCAATTTGGTCAATGTCCCTCCTTCCATCTCATCCCTTTCCCTCCCCTCAAACCAAAAATAATGTATATATGAGCATTTCTTTTAAATGAAATTCAAACCTTAGTTCACCATACTAAGTCTAAAATGATTTTATTACCTCAACTAACTCACCTTGCTTCCGATGAATTTGGTACAAATAAGGAGAGGAATATCCCTATAAACTTGTACTCCTTGTACTTTTCATTATAAGTCACTTCTAACTAATTTATATTGTTTTAATAAAAATAGTGTAAAACATTAAATTTGTCCTATGGTATTTGAAATACTGATAATCTTTTAAGCCTACTGGTTGAAAATTCTTGTAACATGTTGCCCCAATTTAATGTAACCTTGGATTAGTTGTTGGTTTTTGTGTATGATTTTTCATGTTGAATAAATTGTCTCAAGGGATACAAAAGATGCTCTGGGGAGAGAGATTAACAAAATACTATTCACTCCAATCCTAAATATAAAACCAGTCGATTTTTATTTAGAGGCTAATTAAGAAGCTTAAGAAATTATTTAATATATCATATGTCATGTTTCATTGAATTATAAATGAGAAAAATTATTTTTTTAAAAAATATAAATATAAATACTTTAAAATAATTTAATTAATTTTTTTTAATCTAAACAGATTTTATATTTAGAAAATGAGATAGTCGGCTAGGCGAGGACACCTGCCAAAGTAGAAACTAGAGGGGGGAGAAAGGATCATAGCCACCCGAAGGTTTTAATTTCAGATAACTCAAAATGCTGAATTATTGCATAATGGTGGCGGTTTCATTTTAAAATTGTATCCTAAATTCCTAATGACTTTGCCACCAAGAAAAGAAGTGGTGATTTATTGACCAAATAGGGAGGAGCAAATTAAAATGGAGATTGGTGAAGGAGTAATAGTGTTCTCCAATATTGCTCCACGTGTCCCCCCACTTTCTCCTTCACCTCCAACCACCTCAACTTAGTCTGCAACACCACCCTCCCCAACTGTGATGTTTGTAGTTCCGACATTGATGGCCTTATCTTGTACAGGTACTACCCATGGAGTTCATTGAACTTATTCATCTCAGTGCATAGGATACTATGTAGGATGCATGATTCTTCACTGTTTGTTGATCCAAATCTTTTTGAAATTACACTTTATGCTTTATATTAGATTAGAAAGTAGATCCTCTCATTATCTGCATTTCTCTCATTATTTCTTATGAGCCTATCAGAGTTATTGATTGGGAAGATGAAAGAAAATTTAAAATGATATTGTTACTTTTTTTATTGATTGGACAGATATGATTTAGAGATTATGTGGGATGATAAGAGAAATATTATCCTTTTATATTAAGATGAAATTAAACTTTTTAAAGCACTCAACCTTCAGAGAATTATTGAAGGTGGCTAAAGGGGTTGACTCCTTGGCACACCAAAAAGATAGTTGTCATCAAGTCTTTCTTAGCCACATTCTTTGCGCATAATGCTCTAGCTGTTGACATCTAACAATGGTCGAAGCTTTGATGTCCGGTCACCAAAGCTCTGATGATTGGTGAACCTTTTTTTAATAAAAATAATACAGTGGTAGTAATATCTTTTTCACTAACAAAATTTAATTTCATTTTGATATTATGAGGTGAGGTGTGATAAAGTCTTGAAGGCTATTAAAAACAAACTGTCATCTGTGGGGATAGAATGAACTTTTCAGTGTATCCCCACAGACTTATAAAAGAAGAGGGAATATATTTTAACCTATTTGTAAATTATAAGACTATGCAATTTTATCCTTTTATTATTATTTTTTTATATATAAACAATTTTATCATTTTTTTGTTTTGATATAAAATTTTTAGGAAAGGAGTTGGGCTCACCCACAGTTCAAGGGCAAAGCGCTTAGAGCCCAGCCCGCAGGGAATACTGGTTAGAGAGTACACATGTTTCCACCTCTACCAGCGTTACCACTACTTCTCAGACCCCTAGGATGTCTCCCCTAGCGCCTTGACCAACGCAGGGATCGAACCTCCTCCCTTAAGGTGAGGAAAAGCGACCTCACGCCAGTTGAACCCAAGGACGAGGAGTAACAATTTTATCATTTTAAAGACTTTATTGAGATGCAAAAAAATTTGTTGGACTTGATATGAGATTATGGGCTTCATGGTGAGTGAGATTTGGTCCAAAATTCCCAAAACAGTCAAGACATAGCCTTGCGAGTCCTAGTTTTTTTTTGGGCTAGTGCCTTAGAGTCTGAGTCCTTTCAAGGTTCAGTTTTGATATTACATATATGGGAGAGTGTTGGTATCTCTTTTTTTTTTTTTTTTTTTTTTTGTAAGAAGAGAGTATTCTTATTTCATAGAGTATAAAATTAATTATACGAGGTTGTATTTAGTGGAAGTGATTAGTCCCTCATAATAGAAAAATGTGCCCATATTTATGATTAACTTTGTCTTGAATATGATTGTCTTCAAAAAGAGAATGCTTGTCCATAGCCAAAAATAAATTAATGGTAAGATTTGGAATGTGGTGGCTATAGGTGTGAGGATCGCAACTTCGATGTGCACCTGCAGTGTACCCAATTGCTTGAGCTGATACGACACCTGTTGTTTCTAACGTATAGAGTAGGTAGAAATTGAACATACAATAAAAAAAACAATATAAGAAGAATCTGTATTAACTAAATATAATATACAGAGAGCATACAACAGGTCTGTATCATATAAAAAAACTATAAACGAACTCACAAAACTGCCGAAATATGGTTATAAACTGTGCAGAAATCCGAGCACAACTTGCGTTGTGTCCTTAAGACAATTTTGCTCCCTCTATGGATGCCGAAGGTTTTTGAGCAATTGCCTCCCAGGATAGAGCGAATCATTTGTCTCCAAAAAGATGGCTCTATTTGTCTGAAGCCCAAGCGAATCCAACGAGTTTGCTTTCGGAACGCACAGAGTGTATATGCAGAAAGAAAGAACGTAATAATTCTGTGACTAAGAGCCCCTATTTATAGACTCTGAAAAAACACGATCAGATGGACTCGTTCGTTGCTGCGAAATGGTATGTTGTGCGAGAAGACACACTAGAACGGAACGAACAGAGGTGACCAGTGTCTGTTGTCGCGAACTAGTGCGATAGAGCGGATTATTCGTCTCTAGAAAGATGGCTCTGTATTTCTGAAGCCCAAACGAATCCAACGAGTCTGCTTTTGGAACGCACAGAGTGTATATGCAAAAAGAGTGTATGCAGAAAGAACATAATAATTCTGTGACTAAGAGCCCCTATTTATAGACTCTAAAAAAACATGATCAGATGGACTCGTCTGTTGCTACGAACTGGTACGTTGTGTGAGAAGACACGCCAGAACGGAACGAACAGAGGCGACCTGCGTCTGTTGCCGGTGAATTGGTGCATCTCATGACCAGACGCTGCGAATAGACACACCAGACGGAGCTGAACGGATCGTACGTAGCCGCTGGTGGAAAAAACCCGAGAGGCACAACGAAAATAAAAATAAAAGGATTATTTTATTCAACAAATAATTTAATAAAAAATTATTTTTTTAGTTCACACACGCGGACTGGGTGGGCGGCGCGTGCGACCGACCAAACCGAACCTAGTCGGCCGGATGGCGGCAGTGTGTGCGTGTGTGGTGGACCAAGGGTTGCCTAAGTCCTCACCCCTCCACAAAAGTGGGTAGGCCCAAGGGCCCATTTAGTAGGAGCAAAGTTAGGGCTTATATACCCTCCAACTAACCAATGTGGGACTTATTATAACACACAATCTTTCATACTTTTCCTCTTCTTTTCCATCCTTCTTCTTATTGATAAACTATGGGATTTCTTCCTAAATTCCAACAATCCCCCACATGGATAAGAAGTAAGTCCATCATGACCAAATGCAAATGATCATATATGCAAAGTGCGGTTCCTCTACGAGACACAACTGCATCAAGAAAGGTAGGGGTTGCCTTTAAACCTTCTCTAATAAAAACCTATCGGATATGCTGGTCAATCAGTGAACGTGCTGTCTTGAACTGTCGACTTTTTAGTATATACCAAGACAATAGGAGTCACTCAGTTGCTCCTCTAGCATCGTTGGTTCTCATGCTATGTCCATTTTGGCCCTGGACACCACCTAGTTCTGCGAGTGTTCTAGAGAATCGGCCGTTTTAAATTCTCATAGAAGGGGCCCACACTTGACACTCACATAGGTGATTCCTTGTGATGTAAGTCAACATACATCATCTCAACACATCAGATTAAGAAATCATTAAAAGCTTAAAAGCTTACCCTTATATATATATACTGTCTTGTCTAGGAATGAGTATGAGTTTAAAACTCCATAGTGTTAACAGTCGATTGTGACTTAGTTGTCTCTTTGAACCTAGTTTGTGGGATCTCCACTCTTCTAGGTAGAGTTACCGCGACAATCAACAATGGATCGGTCTTAAACCCATTCCTTTGGACAAATTTCTAACTAACTCTCTAGGAATCCCTTTAATCAATGGATCCACTATATTCTCTTTTGATTTCACATAATCAATTGAGATTATTTCATTCGAGAGTAGTTGTCTAATGGTATCATGCCTACGACGTATATGTCTAGACTTTCTGTTGTACATGACATTCTTGACCTTACCAATAGTTGCTTGACTATCACAATGTATACACACTGCTGATACCGGCTTTGGCCAACTTGGAATGTCCTCAAGAAAATGATGAAGCCATTCAGCTTCTTCACCAACTTTATCTAAAGCAATGAATTCTGCTTCCATAGTTGATCTTGCAATGCAAGTTTGTTTGGATGACTTCCAAGACACAGCATCACCACCAAGGGTGAATACAAATCCACTTGTGGATCTTGTGTCATTAGAGCTGGTGATCCAATTTGCATCACAATACCCTTCTAGCATTGCACGGTACTTCTCATAATGCAAAGCAAAGTTTTGAATTTTCTTTAAGTAACCCAAAGCCCTTATCATAGCTCTTCAATGAAGCTCATTTGGATTACTTGTAAAGCGACTCAACATGCTTACTGCGTAAGCAATATCAAGTCTGGTGTAGTTCATAACATACATAAGACTGCCTAGTACTCGAGCATACTCCTTTTGTTTTTCAGCTTCACCATTATTTCTCAACAGTCGAAGACTATAATCTATAGGGTTCGACATAAGAGTTATGTTTAAACTCTTGAATTTCTCAAGATTTTTGGCAATATAGTGTGCTTGCGATAAAGTTAACCCATCAGGAGTTCTATGAATTTTAACTCCTAAAATGACATCTGCTAGACCCATATCTTTCATGTCAAACTTACTGGTAAACAATCGCTTAGTAGCTTTAATCATTTGATTATTACTACTCGTTATCAATATGTCATCTACATAAAGACAAACTATGGCAAACCTATTTTCAGTATTTCGAATGTAGACACACTTATCACATTCATTAATACTAAAGTCATTTGATAACATAACTTCATCGAATTTCGCATGCCATTGTTTTAGGGTTTGTTTAAGTCCATAAAGGGACTTTATTAAGCAACAAACTTTCCATTCTTGTCCTAAGACAACAAATCCCTCAGGTTGTTCAAGATAAATCTCTTCTTCTAATTCACCATTTAAGAAAGCTGTCTTTACATACATTTGATGCAACTCTAACCCATTCAATGCTGCTAATACGATCAACATTCGAATTGATGTAATTCTTATAATAGGTGAATAGGTATCAAAGTAGTTTAGGCCTTCATGTTGTTTGTAGCCTTTTACTACTAGCCTAGCTTTGTACTTATCAATAGTGTCATCTGCTTTCATCTTCTTTTTGAAGATCCACTTAGTTTCTAATGGCTTATTGCCAGGAGGAAGGTCAACCAATTCCCAGTTATAGTTTGACAGAATAGAATCAACTTCACTATTGATAGCCTCTTCCCAGAATGGTACTTTAGGAGAACCCATAGCCCTCCATAAGTTTGAGGCTCATTTTCCAACAGATAAGTGAGAAAATCAGGCCCAAAGGATGTTGAAGTCCTTTGCCTGGTACTACGTCTTGGTTCTTCCTCTCCAAGATTATCATTAGTCACAATATCGTGAGATATTACAGTGTTGTTATTATCATCATTATTCTTATTGTACAAAAATACATTCTCAAAGAACCTAGCGTTCCTTGACTCAATAACCGTATTCACATGGATATCTGATATATCAGACTTATAAATCAGAAAACGATATGCACTACTATTATTTGCATAGCCAATAAACACACAGTCTACTATCTTAGGTTCGATTCTTAACCTTTTAGGTTTAGGAATCTCAACCTTTGCCAAGCACCCCCACACTTTCAAATATTTCAAAGAAAGTTTCTTTCCTTTCCATATTTCATATGTTATGCTTTGTACCATTTTATGAAGCACTTTGTTAATTAGAAAGTTAGCCGTTAGAATGGCTTCCCCTTACAAATCTTGTAGTAAACCGAATTCAATTAATAATGCATTCATCATTTCTTTCAATGTCCGATTTTTCCTTTCTGCAATCCCATTTGACTGCGGAGTATAAGGAGTAGTTATCTGGTGTATAATACCAGATTCTATGTAGAATTCCTCAAAGGGGTCATCATATTTTCCCCCATGATTGCTCCTTACTATTTTAATTTTCTTGTTAAGTTGATTTTCAACCTCCATTTTATATTGTTTAAAAGCACTAATAGTCTCATCTTTACTATTGAGCAAATACACATAACAATAGCTACTGTAATCATCAATAAATGTAATAAAATATTTCTTTTTACCCCTAGATGGTACAGATTTCATGTCACATATATCAGTATGTATTAAATCTAACAACTCAGTTGATCTTTCAACAGAAGAAAAAAGTAACTTAGAAAATTTTGATTTAATACATACTTGACATTTATCTTTATTTGAACAATCAACTTTAGGCAATAATTCTAAATTAATTAATTTTTTAATTGATTTATAGTTAACATGTCCTAATCTTTGATGCCATAAATTAGAGGACTCAAGCATATAGATAGAATCAATATTATTATTAATAGCATCATTATTGGTGACAGTCATTACATTAACTTTGAAAAGGCCCTCACTAAGGTAACCTTTTCCAACATACATATCATTCCTAGAAAGTATAAATTTATCAAAAACAAATACAAGCTTAAAACCATTCTTGCTTAAGAGGGATCCATAAATCAAATTCTTGCGAATGTCAGGCACATGAAGCACATCATTAAGTGTCACGACTTTTCCAGAAGTCATCTTCAAAACCACTTTTCCAATACCTTCAACCTTTGAAGAAGAAGAATTTCCCATATATAGTTGTTCATCTTGCTTCGCAGGAATATAAGAAGAGAACATCTATTTATTTGCACAAACATGTCTGGTGGCACTAGTGTCCACCCACCATTCCTTAGTATTTCCAACCAAGTTACATTACACTACCACTGCTGAAAGACTCATATTATCAATCATATCAGTAGCATTGTCAACCATATTGGCTTCGGTGTTCTTCTTGAGATTATTTGGCTTCCTACAATCCTTAGCTTGGTGGCCAGGTTGTAAAACTTGCCTTTGAATTTCTGACCTTTGCTAGGGCCTTGTTTGGATGATCCCTCATTAAAGCGTTTCCATTTCTTAGGCTTCAAACCATCTTCCACAACGTTGGCCTTCGAAACTATAGGATTGCTGTCAAATTTCTTTTTAGAAATCTTGTTGTCTTCTTCTATTCTCAATCTTACAATCAAATCTTCAAGTGACATCTCCTTATGTTAGTGCTTGAGGTAATTCTCGAAGTCCTTCCAAGAGGGTGGTAATTTTTCAATAAATGTAGCAACTTGGAAAGATTCACTAAGAGACATCCCTTCTTCATGAATCTCATGCACAATCAATTGAAACTCTTCAACTTGACTTACTACAGATTTAGAGTCAAGCATTTTGAAATCCAAAAATCTGCCAACTATAAACTTCTTCAAGCCAGCATCTTCAGTTTTGTATTTCTTGTCCAGACTCTCCCATAGTGCTTTGGTTGTTTCCAAAGTACTATATACAATATACAATATATTATCTAGACCATTAAGAATATAGTTCCTACACAGGAAATCAGAATGCTGTTGGGCCTGGCTATCACCTAAGAGGGGGTGAATTGGGTGTCCGAAAATTTTTTTTTGATAACTTTGAAAATCTTTTCGCAACTTATTGAAAACAATTCATATGACAATAATAATCTATAAAACACTTGTCAGACATTCAAGTATATATGCTAGGAAGATAAGAGTTTAAGGAAGAGAATATGCAAACTGTGATTTATCTTGGTTCGGTCGAATCATTGACCTACATCCAGTCCCCAAGCTCCACTTGAGATTTTAATCCACTATATCTTCTTATTTAGTCCAGGCATAAGAGAAGCCTTTACAACCCACAAGTTTACCAGGCACTTGTGAAGTCAAATCTCTCACTGACTCCCACTTACACACTGTAAGGATATGATCGGTTCCTACTCAAGATCACCCAATCTTGAGTAACTCTCAGATAAAATGATTACAATAAATCTTCTCTCTCATAAATGGATTAGATAAACACTGAAGTACATAATCAATTTTCTCACTCTCTCTACGCTAAACTATATAGACATGGAGAAACAGAGATTATATTGACTAAGTGTATATTGACATATTGACGGTGAATATCGTTTCATTGGCTTTGTCAAGTCATTCGTCAATCGTCAATCATCATCCGTCATCCCTCTTCCAGTTTGAAGACTTTACAATTTATAGGTTATTGTGTTTCGACCGTTACGAGCATTTGACCGTTGGAGATCAGTTGGAAGTAGCCGTTAAAGCTTTCGTTGCTTTTTGCCCGTTGAGCTCTAATCCAACTTTAATCATAGAATGTTTATTGTTGACTTCATTAATGCTCCGTCTTGAGTGTTGTATTAGTAGCCGTTGTAAAGATTCAAGCTTTTCGTTGGGATGTTCAAACTATCCGTTAAACTCATAAGCTTTCCTTTGTTTTTTGTCGTAGCATTTAATGCTTCTGACACACAAATTGCTTTATGTCAATTTGTTGTTAATCTAGGATAAAATCATCTAAAATCACTAGCAAACAGGTTAAAAACATCTTATAAATGATTATGAATGATTCTGGAAAATAACAGCAAAATATTAGATCATTTGGGAAGTTACAGACATTGATTCGCGATTTTTGTTCACAAGAACTCTAGTTCTTAGGTAAGAACTCTAGTTCTATGTTTTGCGCACAGACTGAGTTCTAAAAGAACTTGAGTTTTCAATAAGGAACTCTAGTCATAAACTCTAGTTCTTTAATAAGAACTCTAGTTCTTATTTTTTTTCGAAAGAGATCCAATTGTTTTCCAAAGTGAAGAACTCTAGTTCTTTCTCAAGAACTCTAGGTCTTGTTTAAGAACTCTAGTTCTTATTCTTTCGAAAGAGATCCAATTGTTTTCCAAAGTGAAGAACTCTAGTTCTTTCTCAAAAACTCTAGTTCTTGTGTTTTCGAAAGAGACTCCGTTGTTTTCTAAAATGAAGAACTCTAGTTCTTTCTCAAGAACTCTAGTCCTTGATTAAGAACTCTAGTTCTTATGTTTCTTTTTCTCATTGAAGAGTTTGGGTGATACAAGCCTTTGCGAACTCGAGTTCTTATACCAAGAACTAGAACTCTAGTTCTTGAATTTTCCATAATGAAGAACTCTAGTTCTAAACTAATGAACTCTAGTTCTTGGGGACTTTGTTCGAAACATAGATATGATAAAGTGAAGAACTCAAGTTTTCAACCGAGAACTCTAGCTCCAAACTCTAGTTCATCACTTGAGAACTCTAGTTCTCATAGCCTTTTCTGATTTTTGAAGAATTTGTGCGATGCAAAGGCCGCGAACTCTAGTTCTACTCCCAAGAACTCGAGTTTTCAACTAGATCGAGAACTAGTTGTTAAGTGTTTCCAAAGCTATGAAATCAAGAGGTTGAAAACATAAGTTCTTTGAGAAAAACATAAGAACTTAAGAACATTGGAGATTCTAGTAGGCGTAACAACGTCTTCGATATAACTTCAATTTTGGAAAACCACCCATGCTCATAAAGCTCTTCAAGTATTCTTTCCAATGCAACAAGAATCAGCTCCAAACTCATTGTATGTTGAGCACTATGATTAGATTAATAAAAGATGTTTTTGAACCAACGTTTTTGCACAATCCTGAATAGACTCTCAACTTCCAAAAATCATATCTCTCTCATTTGATCTTTGTTTTCTATGATATTTATGTTTTTGGAAAATTATATGAGTCTAGTTTCATATGCCACCGATTTCAGACCATTCTGATTTGTAGTTTGTGAGATATCCTCAAATTAGCGAACCTTGGTCTGCTGTATGACAGTAACAGATGGTGCAACTTCAGAAATTCATAACTCTCTCATCTGTTCTTCTTTGGACTTGAATTTTTGTCAAGATGACACATTGGATGTCTAGTTTCATCCAAAATTGGTTTCACCTTAATCCAATCTCTGATTTGAGAGATATCATCGATTTACCAGAGGTCGCCCAGACTGAACGTCAAATAGAAGTGAACAGAGTGATTGAAATATCACGAACTCGAGTTCTTAAGTGAGAACTTGAGTTTTGAAAAATGAACTCGAGTTTTTCCTTAAGAACTCTAGTTCTTAAGTGAAAACTCTAGTTCTCATGCATATTTTCCTGAAAGCTCGATTTTGCTCATTTAAACTCCGAATTGAATCATTCCAGCTTCCATTTAATCGTCGAAACTTCTAGTATCACATATAAGAACTTAAATGTTGATAGTCCCATTATAATATGCAAGTTCTTCTTTCTTTAATCTATTCTCTTCTTCTTGATTATTCCCCATTAGCCAATGTGTGTGATACAAACTTTTTGCTCTTACTAATGGCATCTATCAAAGTATTTAAGACATCATCAAAACTAATCATATTCAACAAATGCTTCCAAGTATCTATCGTAGCGACCTTCTTCTTATCCAACGGTTGTCCTTCCTCCAATTTTGGAGTATCTTCAGTGAGAAATCGGGCCAAGTTCAACGTAGTTAAATAGAAAAACATTTTTTGCTGCCATCTTTTAAAATCATTTCCATTGAACTTCTCTGGTTTTTCACCATGCAGTGGAGCAGGATCACTTGGGTTAATCAGATTGGTACTTGTACTTGCCATTTCTGTTGTTAAAACAGAAACTTCGATTAATCACACAGATTAATCCACAAACAGTAAAATAATAATATTCACAAAAACTAAACACAGATTCAATTCAATACTACTACCAACGTACGAAAGCAACAACGATATAATTTTGCTATATAATAATTTCAAATACAAAAAATTGTCTTAAGATTGTTGTTTATAATGTATAGAGTAGGTAGAAATTGAACATACAGTAAACAAAAACAGTATAAGAAGAATCTGTATTAATTGAATATAATATATAGAGAGCATACAACAGGTCTGTATTATATGAAAAAGCTATAAACGAACTCACAAGACTGCCGAAATATGGTTATGAACTGTGCAGAAATCCAAGCCCAACTTGTGTTGTGTCCTTAAGACAATTTTGCTCCCTCTATGGATGCTAAAGGTTTCTGAGCCATTGCCTCCCAGGATAAAGCGAATTATTCGTCTCCAAAAAGATGGCTTTGTCTGTCTGAAGCCTAAGCGAATCCAACGAGTCTGCTTTCGGAACACACAAAATGTATATGCAGAAAGAAAGACCCTAATAATTCTGTGACTAGAGGCCCCTATTTATAGACTCTAAAAAAACACGATCAGATGGACTCGTCCGTTGCTGCGAACTGGTACATTGTGCGAGAAGACACACCAGAATGGAACGAACAGAGGCGACCCGCGTCTATTGCCAGCGAACTGGTGCGTCTCATGAACAGACGTCGCGAACAAACGCACTAGACGAAGTTGAATGGATCGTACGTAGTCGCTGGCGGAAAAAACCAGAAAGGCTCAACGAAAATAAAAATAAAAGGATTATTTTATTCAAAAAATTATTTAATAAAAAATTATTTCTTTAGTTCACACGCGCGAACCGGACTGGACCGGGCAGGCGGCACATGCGTGTGGTGGACCAAGGGTTGCCTAAGTCCTCACCCCTTCACAAAAGTGTGTAGGCTCAAGGGCCCATGTAGTAGGAGTAAAGTTGAGGCTTATATACTCTCCAACTAACCAATGTGGGACTTATTACCACACACACAATCCTTCTTACTTTTTCTCTTCTTTTCCATCCTTCTTCTTATTCATAAATTATGAGATTTCTTCCTAAATTCCAACAACACCGTTCGCACCCAGACCATCTCTTAAGGCTCTCGAACACTCTCATTTGGTACTTGTTGGCTTTGCGAAACTCTATTCACTACCAATTCCTGGGGTTATAGATGCCAAGTTTGTGACTTCAATCTTCATCTTCATTGCTTTTCTAAATCTCCTCATCAACCCAACTCGTGTGGCTTTCTCAATAGCCCTTTCGCTATTTTACTGGTTTTGCTTCTCGCTTTCTTGCTCACTCGTGTTTGTGGCTGTTCAACGTAATCCAAGGGCTTACCGGTAAATTAACGATAGATGCTGCTTTTCTTTTCTAACGTGATTTACAATAGGGTTAAGGTGCAAAAATACACATGAATTTTTTCCCCAAGAGCGTCCAACACCAAGTGCTTTTTCTTGGAGCAAAAATACACATGTGGTTACCATTTTGGAGCAAAAGTCACATCCCACCGTTAAGTTACTGTTCACCGCCGTTATGTTACTGTTCACTTCATCTCTTTCTCTCTCATCACGGTGAACAGTAACTTAACAGTGGGATGTGACTTTTGATTTAAAATGGTAACCACGTATATATTTTTGTTCAAAAAAAAACATGGTGCTAGGTGCTCCTAAGGAAAAAGCTCATGTGTATTTTTACACCTTAGCCCTTTATAATATATAACATAAGTTTATAAAAGGAGTATTATCACGACACGACTTATGTGAAGGTGTTTTTCGATCATTGATTCTTGCTGGGAGTCAACGTGCGCTTGAGGCTATTTGGTGTGAAGGGAGGAGAGGGATTGGTGGGAGGAAAAAACTCTTGTTGAGTTGAATTTTTTTAAAAAAATGAGAGAGGTGTGTTTAAAAGATTTTAATTATTTTATTTTACATATTTTTTTATTAAAATTTTTAAACACCAATTCTTCAATTTTCTTAAATCTCACCTATAATTTCCTCCAAGTGTCTTGTACCAAACATGGTAGCGATTGGGAGACAGCGGATGGAATTGGAAAAATATTAGACTACCAATGGGGCACGACTTCTGGTTGAGAGATTCGAGTTTGAGTTGAATTTTTGTTAGGAAAAAAAAAAACTTAGAGAAATGATTTTACAAATTTTTAATTATTTTATCTTACATATTTTTTTTTAAAAAAATTATATTGCTCTTGTAAAATATTTTACAAGAAATACTTACATACTTCAAGAATATCACATGATCTGAACTTTATCCAATTAAAACATAACAATTAAGATCATGAACAAAAAAATTTATCTTGTTTTTAAGAAAAAAAAACATTTTAATTTTAAAAAAATTAAAACAAAATTATCAATCAATATTTTTCTTAAAAGAAGATAAAATATGAGTTTTGTTCAAATAAGTGATCAGCCAACTATTATTAAAATGATCCCAATTATTATATTTTCATTAGATAAAATTCAGGTGAAGTGATACTCATGAAATATGGAATATGGAAGTGGTTCTCTTACTATATGCATACACACATGTATTTCCTAATTTTGTGAGGTTGTTATCATGTATTAGGACGTATGTTTCATATTTATTTTGCAGGCAATTTTTTATACTTCTCACGCTAAATATTTTAAATTTAACTTTAATTTTTCTCTTTAAAAATGCTTGATGATCAAGTTTTCTCCCAACCTTTGTTTTTTTTTTGTTTATCTTCACATATATTTGTTTGTTATTTTCATAGCTTTATTTATTTATACGTGGTCATATACTTCATCTTTATTCTATAATTTATATTATATATATTAAGTAAATTTTTTGAAATGTAGTTTTAATTTTCTTCTTGAAAATGCTTTTAGACTAGTTCCACTAGTATCCATAAAAATACTTGTTTAACAAACTTGATCTGTTTTTTTTTAAAAAAAATCTTTAGCTTTATTTATGGGGAAAAATTTTTTTTACCTTTATTTAATTCTTCTTGGCTCTCTCTAGTCTAATCACATCCGTCGCATCTATAAACAAGACAAAGGCTTTTGGAGGACACGTGTTTCATCCTCCTTTAATCATGCTTCCTTAACTTTGCTTCTCCACCATCCATTCTCCTTGTATTTATCTATTTAAAGAAGTCCCATGTCTCTCGGTAAACGATAGAAATAAGAAATTCAAGTTGTTTTCAATTGTAAGACATGGCACTTAGGATTAGTATGTGGCTTTGCATAAGTTGTTTTCAATTGTAAGACATGGCACTTAGGATTAGTATGTGGCTTTGCATGAAGCCAATTTCGGTACCTATCTTATCCAGATGGTTTAGATTTAATTTTTCTACATTGATGATTTTTAAATAAAATAATTATTTAAAAAAACATTAATTATGCGATTATCTTTATTTTAAATTTTATATCTATTAAAATAATTTGTTTTAAAAAAATTAAATCTTGATCGTTGATATTTCATTTGAACGATTCAGATGGGATGGATAAATGGTGTGAACTCTCTGGTTTGGTTCTAGCTTTGCATGGATCAATCTTCAACTTTTTTTATTTTTAATATAACTCAATATCATGTCACCCTCTATGTTTTTTTTACTCGTTCAAAGATAATTTGATTTCAATATATATGCATTATTGTAACTGAGATGTTTTGTTTTGTTGCGTCCGGTTCTTATGATCCACAAGAATACTTGACAAGGTTGATGTGACGATCGATAGACATGGACGCCCTTCAATCAAACAATAAATATTAATTTTGAAACGCATATTAATTGATAAAGTGTCTTACTAATTAAATATAATGTGGGATTTGTTGAATTATACTTATACGTTTGTAATTGTGTGTATTGCTATGAATACTTAAGCAAGTCATATAAGCAATAATGAATACAATTATTCATTCATTCTTTAATCTCTAATCAATACATAGGCCTGCTTATACGTTTGTAATTGTGTGTATATGCTATGAATACTTAGGCAAGTCATATAAGCAATGGGCACAACCATTATATTCATTCTTTGATCTCTAATCAATACATAACGTGTGTGTGTGACCCATATTAGTTGATGCTTTGTTCATATATTTTTTAATTTTAAATATATATTAAGTTATATTATATCGTTTAGTCAACGTACACGTCAATATCAATTAATAGACACGTCAATATCAATTAATAGAGTATAAGTATATAAAATATAACTTATGATTGAGTAAACTACACTGTTGCAATAAAAAGGAATATATGAAGCTTTTTTTTTTTGGTCAAGGATATATATATTACTACTGCAAATTAATACAATGATTGAAAACAAATACAAACAAAACAAAGTCAAATCAAATACAATAAAATAAATCAAATATAAAAACAGTAAAGCGTACATTAAAGATTTAAGAGTAGAAAAAGAATCATGGATAATAGCGGTTTCCTCGAAAGCCAACTTAGAAGTGATGATAAAGAAAGTGTTGTTTGTAAAACTCAGCCTAAAGGGCACACCTCCTTATAAGCATTAGTTGCAATTAGAGCAGTTGTACAGATACCCCATCTTGGGAGTAAAGAACCTAGAAAATCCAACCTTAAAAGAAAGAAGACCCATGATGTCCTGAAGAAAACTTCTGCTCCTTCGATCAAGTAGATCTGGTGACCTTAACCACACGCCTAACAACACCTCTTTAAATCTTCCCCAAAGAACGCAGATCCAAGCTACCAGAGATAATCAGATTTAATAATGTTCAAACAATCATCCAACTACGAGGATTTGAAAGCAGATCTTACAGATTTGTTTATTTTTTGAAACAAGAACATCACCATAAAACCCAGTACTACAAAAAAAGAAATAAAAAACAGATAAATCTCACCTCTGTAGATCAAATCTGGAGTAGATCAAATCTGGAGAAGAAGATGAAAAGACTTTGTCACAAAAATGAGAGAAGACCACAACTGATAGAACTCAAAGTAAGAGAACCGCAAATGAAAGATCTAGATTCTAAACTACAACTTTGACTCGTCTGTAGCACGAAAATGAGACTCACCAACGACTTGTGATGGAAACACAAGTCGAAAACAAGAGATGTTGAAGATGAGAGCGCGAGATGTAAAGACAATCTGAAAGACCGACTCTTTTATACATACATACATACATACACACACACATATATATATATATATATATATATATATATATATATATATATATATATATATATGATGCTAATTAAAAGTTAGGTAAAATTGTAAAGAGTGGGGAATTATTTTTGTACAAAGCTTTTTCAGAATTTTATTATTAGATATCTGAGTAACTGACTAATTCAAATTAAAACTTTACAATCATTATATCTTTTCCTATATTTTTTTAATAAGGTAGGATTCCAACTCAATTCAATTAATTTATGGTCTAAATTAATCATCAAGTAGATTTTTATATCTAGAAACCACTTTTCTAACGAATTTATTCTTTTTTTCCAAAAAAAAAAAAAAAAAACTCTATTAAGCTCTCAACACTGTATAGGGTCCCAGTAGAAATCATTGTTAATATTTACAATATAATGTGAACATAGAAGGAATCCCCAATCCAATGCAGAGGATCCTAAATTGAATAATATACTGAGAACATGAAATGATTCCTGAGCAAAAAAAAAGAGAACATGAAATGATTCCTTTGACAATGTGCAATGCACTCGACAGGGTTTCATGATGTGGGGACAATGCAAGTCTCTTTCTCTACCTAGCTATTACTATGACCCGTCCTTTGTGTTTCCTCCACGCAACCCTTTCCCTCCCTTCAAATATATTAGCGAAAATCCCCTTCAAGGCCAGATTACCAATAAATTGTCAAAAAAAAAAAAAAAATCTAAAAAAAAGTCACATATGAAAAAAAAAAAAACCCTAACACTTTTTTCTAATATTATTTCAGAAAATGTTATAATGATATATCACTCTGGTCCTATTTATAAATCTTTTTTTACCAAAAAATTTGGTCTTATTTATAAGTCCTCTTTAAAGTAATAAATGATATTGTGACAATTTTACCCATATTAATTATACCAATGAAAATAGAGAGGGAAGAAAAAGTTGAAAGATACTCATTTATAAATAAGGGTAAAGTTGCAAATTTACCCCATAATCATTGAGCTAACCATCTTTCCTTGGTATGTGTGATTTGGTTAAAAGGGACTTATAAATAGGACCAGAGTGGTAATTGCTAACATGTACTGATATAATTGTTAATGAAAACTGATTTAGTTGTTAATATTGTATTGATATAATTGTTAACGCTTTCTGAAATAATATCAGAAAAAACTTTAGAGCTTTTTTTGACAATTTGTTGATAATTTGGGCCTTGAGGGAGATTTTTCCAATATATTATACTTCCTCTTATCCTACTTATAAGAAATAGCCGAAGGAAATTTACATAAATGGTAAGGGATTTTGTCAAATCTCCAAGGGATGTGTGTTCGATCCACGCTGCCGTCGTTGGGACTCCTTCGGTAAGGGATCTCGTAAGTCCCCAATAAATGCTTAAAGAGCTCGGGGCTGTGCCCTGACCTTGGTGGGGGACTAATGTTGAACCCCTCCAAAACTTTCTTTTAACACACACACACACACATATGGGTTTAATATTTCTGTCTTTAAGGCAGAAACATTTTATCTGTCTCACTCACATAAATATTCACATAAAAGTAAGTGGGTTCCATTATTATTTTCTCTCTCTTCTCTTAATAGTGGGGCCCACTCACTTTTATGTGAGTGAGGCAAATAAAATATTTCTGCCTCAAAGACAAAAACATTAAACCCTACACACACAATATTTATATAATTTTAAGAAATTAAGAATGATAGTTAAAATAGTTAATTATATTTATTTTCTTAAAATCCCCTCATATAAATTCAATTCCCAGCTAAGCAAGTGCCACCGCCAACTAAACAGGCCGACGACAATATTCATACTAGTTTTCTATTTTAATTTTCCTTTCGCAATTTCTTATGAAGGTGACGGGGGGAGCACGAAAATCTCCATATTAGATTCGGGGGCTAAAGAGTTAGTGGACGAGTAATGACAATAATTCTCGATAATTAAGAAATTGTGAACCCACAAGAAGTATAAGCATGCAACTTTCCTTTGATCAAAGTATTTTTTCAGTCATTTAAAAAAAAAATGTATGTCATAACGTTAATTATTTCAATTTATTCCTTTAACTTTAAAAAAAAGGTCTTTCCCTTCCTTTATTGATAAGAAAATGTTACTATTAAATGACAAAACGTACTATGATGACAATGGTTGAAAGGGACTCTTCTAAAGTGCTTTAACAACGTGTGCTCTCACTACTCACAAATCCACCTTATATGATTAATCATGATTAGCCCATGGAAAATTAACACTTGGCTTAAGATAATCACTTTTATAATCAAAGATTGATTGCCTTTCTAAATATAATATCCTCGGCGTGACGTTATAGCCGAAATTGCGACTTTTTGTCCCATGATCACTTAATTAGCGTTTTCTTTTCTCTCTTTTCTAGCAATTTCCTTACTTGGACTTGTATGACATTACGTTTTCATTCAAAAAATGGCCTTCATCAAAGAATGTTCTAATGGACCTGTTTGGATTAACGGTAGGAGTGATAACTTATTTTTTATCTGACATTTTTAAAAGTTCGGTAAGAAAAAAATTATGTTGTAAATATGATCTGTATTTGAATTAATGATGGCAGAAATGGCGAGACCCACATTAAAAAACTGAAAGTTTTTTAAAAAATGTTATCCTCGTGGAGCTTTTTTTTTAACTGATTTTTAAGAATTTTTTTCAAAACAACAAAACTCAATAAACTTAAAGCTCAACCCAAATATTTTACAAAGGCTTTTTTTGACTGGATTTTTTTCCCCCTAACTTTAAACTACTTAAATCTCTCTCTAAATTGGCCTAATAATTGTGCTGGCTTTTTCATTTTTATTATTTAACTTATCTGCCTCCTAATTTCTCACATCACACACACACTTATATTAATATATTATTATATGGGAAAATTGATTACAGGGCCTAAGGAAGTAAAATAATTACAAAAAAGGCCCAAGAAACATTCACATGCCAAAAAAGGCCCTAGGGCATTTTCTGACATTTTTTCAAAAAACGTTAGCAACTACATCAGTAGCGGTTAACAACTATATCAGTCCTCATTAACAACTAAATCAGTCTAATTAACAACTACATTTTAACAACTATATCTGTAGCAATTAACAACTACATCTGTAGCAATTAGCAACTATGTTCGTACACTTTTTTTTGAAAAAATGCCAGAAAAGGCCCTGACATGTGAATGTTTCTTGAGTCTTTTTTGTAATTATTTTGTTTCCTTGGGCCCTGTAATCAATTTTCCCTTATTATATTATGTACACCTGGATGTGTCGTTTATGCGCAAGAGTCGTGGAATCGTTTACTTCCGTTTAGTATAAACTCACAATCATCATCATCGCTATTCCCAAATCACAGCTCAATACGTGTCTCTCGCAATCCACTTGTATGTTATCAATAAAAACGACGACCTAGCAGCGAAAACGACACCTTCTGGACACGTGGCATCTAGATTGGGCCCCACATGCTCGAAAACGTCCAAATCTTAAGTCTGTACATTTCACACGTCTCGCTTTAGCGCCCTGTTCCGTGCGGCCCTTCTCCACCTCCGGAATCACTTTCCCTATCCATTCTAACGGGAGAGCTCTCATCTAAACCGTCTAAATGAGATTTAGACGGTCTAGATTTAATTTTTATTTTATTAAAAAAATTATTTTAATAGGTAGAGAATCTAAAATAAAGATAATCTCTCAACTAACATATTTTTTTTAAAAAAAATCATTTAAAAAATGATAGTTAAAAACAATTAAATCTGGACCGTCCTGATCCTATCTGGATAATCTAGATGGGAGGAGCTCTCCCTACCCATCTTTGGGATGGATAGGGAAAGTGGTTCCCTCAGTTCTCTTGGTGATAGCGCTCGTGGGATTAGCTACGGTCCTTTTTCTCCTCCCATCTTTTTCTATATCTGTTAAATTGAAATCTAAACGATTCATATTTAATGTTTTATAAAAAAATTCACTTTAAATATTTTCTAATAATTTAATTTTTTATTAATATTTTTATAAAACATTAAATTTTAACCATTTAGATTTTAATTTAACAACTTAGATGTGAAAGAAGATGAGAAAAGAAAAAGACGATAGCCAATCCCGTTATTTGCATGTCATCTCTCAAATTTATATATAATTAATCTTTTTAAAAAAATCTTAAATCTTATTACTCTGGTGTTATTTATAAGTCCACTTTGGAAAAAAAAATTTGGTCCAATTTATAAGTCCACTTTCATGTATTAAATGAGATTGTGACAATTTTATTTATTTGATTATACCCATAAAGATAGAGAGAGAAGAAAAAGTTAAAAAATGCCTAATCATAAGTGAGGATAAAGTTAAAAATTTACCGCATAATCATTGAGTTAACTACCTTTCTTTGATATATGAAATTTATTTAAGGTGGATTTATAAATAGGATTAGAGTGATATTAATTTTATCTTTGAAATTTAATAATGTCTCAGCTTTATCTTATTTGATATATAAACTTGTCGAGAAAACAACATGTACTATACAAAATGAATTGTGAAATAGCACATACATGTTAAAAAAATTTAATAATATTATTTATAAAAAAGATTAATCAAAACTTTTTTTTTTTTTGCCTTATAGTAAATAAGAATAATCTCCTGTACCGTATATATTCGATGTGCCGTCAGAGATGCGGCGACGTGGCGTATGCCTAGGAAGGGTCCTATAAATCTGTGGGATGGTTGTTGAGATGGACCGCATTGGGACCCTGGCAGAAATCCAGAATCGACGGGGCAGATTTTATGTCACGTGAGTGGACGACAATGATGCCGCCGGGACATATTACGGTTTTCACCCTTCTTTTATTTACATTTAAATGATGTGTTGTGTATGTTAGAAGTATAGGGGGAAATCTTATTAAAGTTCCAAGTATTAAGAAAATGTCAAAAAAATATCATAAAATTTTGATATCAAAATGGTTACTCACAAATGGAATTATAAATTACCTATTAAATGAATTGTCAATTAGATTTTTCTAACATTTTTTTATTTATTTATAAGGACTTTAAAGGAATTTTTCCTAGTTTTTTTTTTCTCTCCCTTGTTCTTCTTTACTCTTTGATAAAAATTTTAATACTTCAAATTTTACATCTTATAAAAATTTTATTATGATATTAGCTAAAAATATATAAATAAATTTTAGCTGCTCAAATTTATTTTGAATAGTTAACATCAATGAAAAAATTAAAAAGAAAATTTACTCTATAATAATAATAATAATAATCTAAAGTACTTCTTTTCAGATCAAATTTTAACAATTTAAATTTATTTATATATTTCTTAATTAATACTAATAATATTTTTATGAGATGTAAATTCTGGATTATTAAAATTTTCATCTGGCGGTAAAGATAAGAAAAGAAGAGTAAGGAAAAGGAGACAAGCCACCCCCAAAGAGAAGTTACATCCATTCCACTATTTACAATTTTATAATTATGAGTCAACTTTTTATAAAATTAACATTGTTATTGACGGGTGAAATGAGCTTTATAAAGCAAGGCCCATCAGATAGGCTTTATGACAAAATTGCCCTAATCAGGTAAAACATTAATTCTCCTATAATCATGCCACGATCATGCATGGTATAGGTAGTGGAGTAAGCATAATCAGAACGTAGAGGCGTACTACTTACAGACATGGCAATGGACGGAAACCCTAGGTAATCTCTATAAATAGGAGATTGCCCACAAGGTACACAGTTTTGATTCATCTATTCTAAATATTGTTCCATTGTACACACACCGCACTCCTTTGGCCATCGTCATTCTTGTGTAACACAGTGATCTTTAGAAGCTCTATGGTGTTTCCTTCATAGATATCACTGAGCTACTTCCCTCTCTTTGGTGTTCAATCCTTAGACTCCCTGGAGATTACATTGATTCGACATAAACAATCACTAGTCCCTTAAAATTGGACATTTGTGTTTTTATAACAGAACAGACAGCTATCGTCATTCTTATGTAACACAGTGATATTCAAAAGCTCTGTGGTGTCTCCTTCATAGATATCATTGAACTACTTCCTTCTCCTTGGTGTTCAATCCTTAGACTCCTTGGAGATTACATCAATATGACATAAACAATCACTAGTCCCTTGAGATTGGACATTTGTGTTTTTATAACAGAACAAATAGCTATTATCATTCTTGTGTGACACAATAATCTTCAGAAGCTCTGTGGTGTTTCCTTTATAGATATCACCGAGCTACTTCCCTCTCCTTTGTGTTCAATCCTTAGACTCCTTGGAGATTACATTGATCCGACATAATTATTATTAATCCTTTGAGATTGGACATTTATATTCTTATAACAGAACTAACATATGTTTTTATGAATAGGTAAGGGTTAACTTTTAATAAAGGGGCAAAAATACCACGAGAGAAACTTTGGGACACCAGACATTCTTGAATGGATATGATTTAGTTGATTCGGGAGCAAAATCGCATCTTAGCCTGATAATTAATTTGTCTAAAAATTTTAATAGATATAAATTAATTAATTGGTTGGCATGATCTGATTGGATGGATTTTCTTTCGTTGGACCTTGATTGAGATAGGAGACGTGGCAAATCGTGCATCCATTTTCTATCATCAAAAGTTTTTCCGCCAACAGATATAAAGCGCTTATGATTACGTTTGTTAAAAAGTCAGGTGAAAAATTAAGGCCACTTGTTGTTATTTTAAGCAAATTAATTTTTTTTTAATGAAACTCAGAAAAAAATAATATAATACGCCGCATAAAAGAAATTATATTCTTGATCAAATAAAAAAAAATAAATAATAAGAATACACGTATCCATTCCTGTATTTATTTATTTTTTTATAAAAAGATTAACATCATAATTTCATTAAAAATTACTAAGATCATTAAATTTTTTGTTTAATATTTATTGTTAATACATCATTAATAATTTTCAAATTTTTTATTTAATTTATCAAACATTAAGGTGTATTTAAAAATAATTAATTATATTTTCATGACCCAAATAAAAATCCAAAACCAACCCAAACAGCGGTAAAATAGAGTGTTTTTGACATAGACTAAGAAATATAAACTATTAAATTCTTGTTAAATTATGTGAGGCTAAGAATCGTTTAATTAGGTTTAGAGGCCTAATTTAGGCCATATTAATGGGAGAAGAATCAATGGGAGCCATGGTTTTTTGGTTTGAAAACCTGACAAAATAATAATAATAATCTGGTAGAGATTAGATATATTAGGAATTTAATTTTTTAAAAAAATGAATTTTGGGGAATAATTTAAAAATAAATAAATAAGTGGGACATACTCTCTCAATGGCTGCCTATAAAAGCTCCTTGTGGTTGTGAACTGAAGAGGTCACACTCATGTCCTTCTTCCTTCCTTCTCCTTTCTTTCTTTCACTGAAACAATGACAGAAGCTATACCTATGCCAGTGAATATCAATGGCCTTACTGAGTTTCTCATCAACTCGCTCGAGTTGTCGAACGGGTCAACTCAGATCAAGTACCCTTCTGATTCCACCGATTTCTCCAAGGTCGATCCTTCCCGTGCTTTCGTCAAAAAGGTCCGCCGTCTCATCGTTAAGGTCAGTCCTCCTCCGCCGTTAGATCTTGTTCTTCCGATTAGGGAAAAAATTCATTATACCGATTTTTCGTTTGAAATTTATATTAAAAGTAGTTTTAAAAAATGCCTATTATACGGAATATTCTGTTTATGTTGTTTGGATTAGCTTCTTAAATGTATTCTTTTACTTATTTTTCTTGTTTCCGTTACTTTTTTCTTTTATCATAATTCAAAAAAAATTATATATTTTTTAAATATTTAAGTTCCATGTTTAGCTAGAAAAATGTTTTAGTTATCGAACGATAAATCGGGCATGCATATAATCTCTTTGAAACTTTATGGTACTTGTGATTTCATTTAGATATGTTCATATTAGATCTTGGATATTTATTTAATTATACATTCTGAAATAATTTGTTTTTTTTTTGTAATAAAATAAAAATAAAAATAATGGGATTAGATGAATTGTTGTTTTAATGTCTACTTTATGGACCGATTCCAACTCCCCACATAAATAGTGCATAGGAATAGCTCGAGCATAATGTGAAAAAGTAGATGGTGGTTTCGTATAGTCTCAACTTTATCTAACAACCGCAACTCTCAACTTTTTATTTATTTTTTTTCAGATAAACTATGTAACATAATTACTTTAACTTATTTTTAAAATTCAAAATCTTCACTGTGTGATTTTTTTTTTTAATTTTTAACATCAAATTAAAAATTTAGTATTATTTTTTTATCTACATATTTCAATTAAATAAGATTTTATATTTATAAAATACCTTTCAAGCCTTGAAAGTGGGCCATACAAACTTTATATATGGGTTTATTTGGGTTGGCGTTAGGAATGATGGCTTATAACCTATCTGATTTTAAAAAAAAACTCCGTAGGAAAAAAAAGTCAGGTTATAAATAATGATTTGTGTTTGGATTGATGATGGTAGAAGTCGTGGGGTTTATGTTAAAAAGCTGAGAGCTTTTTAGAAAAAGTTCACTTGTAAAACTTTTTTCTTAGCGGGCTTTTTGAGCTTTAACTTCAGTGAATTTAAAGCTCAACATAAACAAATCCAAAATCAGCCAGTTAACTGATTTTTTTTTAAGTTATCACAGAAAAAACTCTTAACGCTGCACTAGACTCATATGGGGAGGAGAAAGAGAAAATGTTATGTATGATGCGGATTAGGAAGTGTTTTTTTTTTTCCATTGTCTAAATATTTCATAGAAATTATTTTATTATCTAAGTATCTGTTTGGAAGCAGAACTTATTGTGGTTATATAAAATCATAAAAATATTTTATCACTTAGTTTTTTTTTTTAATTTTATAATATGCTATAAAAAAAATATTATAATATACTTTTGAAAGATATTTCTCAAAAATATAAAAAAAATATTCTGAGTTTTTAGATTCAAATTATTTTTTTAAAATTTGAAAAAACTCCTAATCGTTTAAAAGTATTTTTGAAATATATAATATTTTAATAAATGAAAAAAGTGTGTTTTAGATTTATATAATATTAAATTAATTATTTTTATAAACTATAATATAAAAAGATCTAACGAATTTAATGCCATACATAATTGCATATTATATACTCCATCTTATTTCGCAATATAAGTTATTTAGCGATTAATTAATATTTATTTATCAATTTTATTCATATAGTTAATGTTTAAATTTGAAGTTTTATATGTTCTATCACATTTGAAACTAAAATTAATATGAATAAAATTAAAAAATATTTAAAATGTTAACTCCTATTTTTCATTTTTTTTGATGAGTATAAATAGAATATTAAAAATAAATGCAAAATTTTTAAAGCATTACTATTAATCTCCTACTATTATTATTATGGAAGGAGATCTTCTCTTTATCTCATTTCTCTTTTTTTTCTCATTAGTTAAATCTGTGCCGTTGATTGAGAAAGTGAGAAAAAAGTAAAAATAATATTATATTAATTAGACGGATATAATTTATAAATTATGAGGGATAATAAAAAAATGATAGAAAAAAAACCGAATCGCCGTTATTATTGGTGTGGCCGGGAGAGAATACCTCTGGCGGACAAAATTTGGACTCATCCCATGTTTGCATGACATGCAACTCCAATTCTGAGACAGAAGAAGCCAAAAACATGTCAGATTTATTATTTATTAAATTAAATATTTATTTTAAGTTCCACCAATCGGGGTCCAAGGATACAACAATGATTAGGACTTGTTTATTTCTTTTGCACGTGAAGTCTATATATGTACCTTCGGCCTATATCACGCCTCAGGTTTCTGAACACAAAGCCCAAGGTCCATAATTTCTTGGTTTGCATCCTTTATCAACATAAATATTTATTTAAAAATATTTTCAAAACGTATTCCCAATTTTTTAACTTTCAATTTTACATATATTTTTTTTATTTCATCACAAAGTTCATTAATTTTTAAATTTTAAAAAAATATTATTAGTATCGTATGATATTTTATAATTCAAAATTTTTTAAATTAGAGACTAGAGAGAGGTAGAGAAAGAATAACCGGCGTCTATAAATGATTATTTTTAATATAAATTTTTAATAAAGATGAATTTTATATTTGTTAGAAAACCTTATTAACAGTATTAAAATTTAAATTGTATCGGTTTTAAAAATGGATAATATGTTTAGATTCGGAATAAAAACCCTGTATTATATATTTTTTTTTTCCTGAAACCTATGGCTTATTTTTATCCCCACAATCTACTTTATAATGGGAAAAAAGTCAAAATAATGGTCCAATGACACGTGACCCCACAAAGTTCAAGCTGAATCCGTGAATCGCCCCTTTTATTTTTATTTTTATTTTTTCGGAGCCAATAGGGTTTTATGAAATATTTAAGAATTAAGTAGTAAATTCATGACTAATGTTACTTTTTTAGGCTTAATTTCGCTCTGTTGGAGTAATATTGTTATTTTTTTTGTTAAAAAGTTAACGATCAATGTCAATTTTTGAACTGTTAACATTAGTTTTTTAATGAAAAAAGATAACATTACTCTACTCACTCTTAGACTTTCGAGTTGGAATTAAACTTGAAAGAACTTTCAAAACAATATTGCTTTTAAGTGTGTAATTCCAAGTTAGATTCGCTAGTTCATCAAATATTTAATGGCAAGTGAATTTGAATCTGTGTGATATATTTAAATAACTGCAGATAAAAAGAGTGATTTATTTTAACAAAATCAGAGCCCACAAATACTCCCAAGTACCTATCAAGTCGCCGCGTCTCAGCAAACGCTCTCGTTCCTCAATCTTCGTCTAAACCTTCGTTACACTGCTTCTTCTGTGCTCTTCGATCTCTGTCACCTTCATGGATCCTCGTCGTGCTTTTGTTAACGATGTCAAACGAATTGTTGTAAAGGTCTCTCCCGCTTTTATTATCGGCTCTTTAATTTACTGTTTCATTGATTGCATTTTTGTTTTTCCGTAATGCTTCACTTTTTGTGTAATTCTCTGTCGTTGATGATAATCATTTGCTGCGTTGTATACGTAATGAATGCAACACCTAATGATTCATTGAGCTCTATTTAACTTTGCTACAACATTTTTATAAATCCCTTTGCTTTTGCTTTACTGCTCTTTTTGCTTGTCCTCTATGTATACTTTATCTTATTCTTTATACTGTTATAATTGCAGGTCGGAACTGCTGTAGTTACTCGAAGTGATGGGAGATTAGCACTTGGCAGACTTGGAGCTCTTTGTGAGCAGGTAATGCTAATAATATCAGTGTAAAACTTTTGTTCTTCTTGGCCAATATCATTATTTCATTTTGGGTTAAGGTTCATTTTTGCTCTGGAAGTATTCTAAAAAGAGCAAATTGCCGTAGAAGTTTTTTTTTGGTTGCAATGTTGCCCGAGAAGTGTAAAAAGTCGAGCAATATCGTCCCAATGGTTAGCACTTGTTAATTTAGATCAGATGCCATTGGTGTTTAAAATTAACAGTTGCTAATGACAAATGACTGAGGCAACATTGCTCCACTTTTGACACTTCAAGGGGTGACATTGCAATCCAAAAAACTTCCGTGTCAATATTGCTCTTTTTGGAAAACTTTTGCGGCAAAATGGACATTAACCCTTTCATTTTTTCAGTGACTGAAATTTTTGTCAATTTTTGCAGCTTAAAGAGCTCAATACCCAAGGATATGAGGTTATACTGGTGACATCTGGTGCAGTTGGTCTCGGCCGCCAAAGACTAGGATATCGCAGAGTGGCCAATAGCAGGTTTTTTTCTCTAGTCTACCTTGTTTTCATTTGTGTTAAGGACAAATATATGGCTTGAATGGAACAGAATAAGTTTAAATTTCCCCCAATATACCTCTCTTAGATTATTTTGATTTAAGTCTTTTAATTAGAATTAGATCACCATAGCATCTAATCATGCACACTTTCAGCAATTGTAAGTTTGGGCTTGAGAATAATGATTCACGTACATGTTTATAAAATTTTTAACTACTACAGCTTTTCTGATCTTCAAAAGCCTCAAAGCGAGCTTGATGGGAAAGCCTGCGCATCTGTTGGACAGGGCAGTCTCATGGCTCTCTATGATACCATGTTCAGCCAGGTAATTTACGAATCAATCTGTTAATCTAAATAGGTTTTCAATTTGATACATGAGTGTCATGATTCTATACCCTGGAAGATTTTTTTCTTCTTCTTTTCAAAAATTACCTTCGTTCCCCTATTTTGTATAGTGCAAATTGCACTATAAACTAGGTCTTACATATTTTGGAAGTCTATATTGATATTGATGAGATCTTTGTATGGTGCAGCTTGATGTTACTTCATCCCAACTTCTTGTGACTGATGGCTTATTCAGAGATGCGGCTTTCAGAAAACAACTCACAGATACAGTGAATTCCTTATTAGATTTAAGGGTTATTCCTATTTTTAATGAAAATGATGCTGTTAGTACCAGGAAGGCACCTTATGAGGTATGTTGGAACTTAAGATTTTTTTTAATTTTCTTTTTCAAGAGATGATGAGGGAAACTTGAGAACCATAAGTTATTCCTACTGACCTGGTTGATTTTACAGCTGTTTTCTGAGGATTAATCTTCTAATATTATCAAATGACTTTTGTCAAAATCTTAACTTTTCCACATTCAAACAAGAATATGATCCCGTTGGTTATTGTAATAGGTGATTGCTTCTAATAATTACCGCTATCTGCAGGATTCTTCTGGTATATTCTGGGATAATGATAGTTTGGCGGGTCTATTGGCTTTGGAATTGAAAGCTGACCTTCTTGTTTTATTGAGTGATGTAGAGGGCCTTTATAGTGGTCCTCCAACTGACCCAAAGTCAAAGCTAATTCACACATATGTGCAAGAGAAACATCAAGAAGAGATCACTTTTGGAGACAAGTCCAGACTAGGCAGAGGGGGTATGACTGCTAAAGTCAATGCTGCTGTTTGTTCTGCCCATGCTGGAACCCCCGTCATTATAACTAGGTATTCTTTTATTTTTTACCAATCTATCAACATGTATTTGCTAAACATAACTATTCTTATTCGAATTTTATATTCAATAATAAAAAAATAAGTGGTATGAACATTGGAATCGGGTAAGGGTTGCTAGTTGTTGAGACATGACATAAAGAAAAAGATAGCATTTACTGTTTGAAGTGAAGGAAACAGGCTATATTATTTGTCTTGTGATGTTATTGCTGATTCTTTTCTTTGAGGGAATTCCCTATTTTACTGACTTTGATTTGAATTCAATCTCCTTTCAAGTGGCTATGCTACAGACAATATTATAAGAGTCCTTCAAGGGGAGAAGATAGGAACTGTTTTTCACAAGGATGCTCATTTGTGGTCAACCGTTAAGGAAGTGAGCGCACATGAAATGGCGGTTTCAGCACGTGATTGTTCTAGAAGACTTCAAGTAAGAGATTTCTGATTTACCTGTTTACTGTTTTACTCCATTTTTCTTTTGGGAGGGTTCACAGCCAACAACAATGAACCAAAGTAGATAATTTCATGAATACAACACTAATGTTTTGGGTATCAGGCCCTAGGTTCTGATGAAAGGAGGAAAATATTGTTGGCAATAGCTGATGCATTGGAGGCAAATGTAAGCGAGATAAGGCATGAGAATGAAGCTGATGTTGACGAGGCAGAACTGGCTGGATTAGAAAAGCCATTGGTTTCACGCTTAACCTTGAAACCTGAGAAGGTAACTAAAAAAAATAATTTTCCTAACAATCTCCTGTTTTGACTGCCTAAGACTACACTAGATCCTCACTTCTAACCGATGTCAGTGAAGTCAAAATTCTCCCCTTTTCTGTGACAGTATTCTTTTCTGACAACTTTTATATTTTACAGATCTCTGGTCTCGCCAAGTCTTTGCGCATGCTAGCAGATATGGAAGAACCCATTGGTCAAATTTTAAAGAAAACAGAGGTAAAACCCGATACATAATTTTATTGGTTACAAATCCATAACTAACATATAGAGTTGGCTTGATAAAATAACAAATTCTTCATGTCTCTTTCTAATTAAAATATTCACATCCTTTTATCTGTAAAGAAAGCACCTCACTACTTTGTCCAAAAGAATACTAACCTCTCTCAAACTGTAATTCTTGTGCCCAGCTCGCAGATAAACTCATACTGGAGAAAATATCATGCCCTTTGGGTGTTCTGCTTGTTATCTTTGAGTCTCGTCCTGATGCCCTTGTTCAGGTACATCCATCCTCCAGCTTCAGTAAACTGCTGAAAATGTTTCAGATATGAGCAAGATGTTAAAATATGTATTAACAGGCCTATCATTGTTCTACAATATACGATACTAGTTAGTTTGAGCTTTTGCGATTCTGTGTCATTTTTTGCAGAACAAGTATGCTGTTGTTGCATGTCTCCTCATATGTCTAGATTGACTTATAAGTTGTTTGTTTGATGTGTTGTTTAATAGATAGCTGCATTAGCCATTCGAAGTGGAAATGGTTTACTGCTTAAGGGAGGAAAGGAAGCCAAACGTTCGAATGCCATCTTACACAAGGTTTACCTAAGTTTTATGTTTGAGGCTGTTGTTTTTTAAGATTAATTTGAATTAGAGTTGTATATATTTCTGTGCAAATTATTTTATAAGGTTCTCAATGTTAATATTTCATCATTATTTTAGATCATTACTTCGGCCATACCGGAAGATGTTGGTGGAAAACTTATTGGACTTGTGACTTCAAGAGAAGAAATTCCAGATCTGTTGAAGGTGGAGTTAGAATTAAATTTCTGATATTTATTTTGTCTGACATTGGATCCCTACTAATTCTACTTTGCCACAGCTTGATGATGTGATAGACCTTGTGGTCCCTAGAGGCAGCAACAAGCTTGTTTCTCAAATCAAGGAGTCAACAAAAATTCCTGTTCTTGGCCATGCTGGTGGTTCTCTAACACACAACAAAATTATGTCATATTATTTCCCTCAACTGTATTTGCAAACTAAAGGTTCTATTTTTGTCATGCAGATGGAGTTTGTCACGTATATGTTGACAAGTCAGCTAATATTGATATGGCAAAGCAGATTGTTAGAGATGCAAAGATTGATTATCCTGCTTCATGTAATGCAATGGTAATGATAATTAACATCCCTTGAAAAATGTGTACTAAATACTACTAATTGTTCATCTACATTCCTGGACTGTGTATACCAATACATTATATCCTGATGTTCTAAGGAAACACTCCTCGTGCACAAGGATCTATCACAGAATGGTGGAATTAGGGAACTCATTGCTGAACTCCGAAAAGAAGGTTTGATCTTAATTGCATATGGATTAATGAGAAACTGAAAGCATATATACATTTAAATTGGGGACAAGTTCTTTTTTTCTTTTGTTATCTTTTAGCTCTCTGTCAAACTGATGATTTCCCCCCTTTTCTCCTGTAATCAAACAAATCCTTGATTTTCAAACCAAAAATTAGAATGTGCTGAAATGTTGGCTCGGTAGTTTTTCACATATAGAAAAATGGAGAATCCAGGAACTCTAGGAAACTCTTTTTTGATTGGTTACTTATGCTGTAAAGGAAAAACCAGGTGATCTGTTTACAATGAGGGTATTAGTTGAGAGTCTATGAATCTTACATAAATTTGTCGGCAGGTGTTCAACTATATGGTGGACCAAGAGCCTGTGGATTGTTAAGTATTCCTCAAGCCAGCTGCTTCCATCATGAGTACAGCTCACTGGCATGCACAGTTGAAATTGTTGATGATGTATTTGCTGCTATTGACCATATACATAAACATGGAAGGCATGTTAAGACCACCCTGCTCCTTTCACATTCATCTTTGTTTGAGTTCTCTCGATTCCAAGGCTGATAGTCTTTCTTCCATTACTTTTCTTGCAGTGGTCATACTGAATGCATTGTTACCGAAGACTCTGAAGTTGCTGCTACTTTCCTTAGTCATGTTGATAGGTAAGCTGGCTATAACTTAGGGGAATAAAATGACAGTATTCCTGTTCCATGCTTCATCTGCAATCGCCTAATTAATCTAAAACTCCAACATTTATATCACTCGAGTCTCTCTCAAAAACAGAATCATTTTGATGTCTTACTTCTGTATCTTTTCAGCTTCCTATACCTGCACTTTTATTTATAAATTTAATACCTAGATCATCTCTGTGATGTGAACAAATTAAGACTTTATTTTTGAGATTTTGAAGGTTTATTTGCATGAAGACACGTAATTTGGTAGGTTTCAAATTATTTTTCCGGCTTAAGTAGTATGTTTGCTTGCCAATTAATCATGACTTACTGCTACATATGCATACAGTGCTGCTGTATTTCATAATGCAAGTACCCGGTTCAGTGATGGAGCACGCTTCGGCCTTGGTGCAGAGGTAATACAACACCCATATGTTTCATTGCTACATATTGACAAGCATGTTTAAGTTTTATTTTCTGATTGATTTGTTTTCATATATGCTTAAACAGGTTGGAATAAGCACAAGCCGAATCCATGCCAGAGGTCCAGTAGGAGTTGAGGGTTTGTTAACAAATAGATGGTACTGATTCTCTCACCAAATGTATCTTTTTCATTAAATAATCTGTTAACAATATATATATTTTTTGTACATTAAAATCTCATTATTTGTGCAGGATATTGAGAGGAAGTGGGCATGTGGTGAATGGTGATCGAGGGATAACTTACACTCATCAGGAGCTGCCTTTGAATGGATAGGATTATAGGATTAGGATTGGGATTAGCCGAAGCTAGTAGCAGTTTCTTCTTCTTCAATTTTAAGATACAATGCTTGTTCTGTATAATTAGTTTGCGTATTATAACATATTAATTACAGTCAATTTACCCCTATTCCAGAATTTTTTTTCTCATCTGGATCATCTTCAGGGGAAAGAAATAGCTGAAGGAACTATCAATTAGGTGAATTCTTTCCATGGTAGGTGGATATCTTATTGATTGTTGGTATAAATATTTCTGCAGTTAATTTTTTCTTGCACAATGTTTAATACAATTGTCTCATATCCTTAAATATGATACCTCCGGTCTTCCGGTTCCCAATAAGAAAATAACATCGGGCACTTCTTTTAACTTAACTTTGTTGATCTCATGTCAGTTTGCAAGTCCGCCAAGTAGATCTGGCGGTGATCTTGGAAGAAAGGATAGAACAGTGATTGTGAAAAATTGTCTCTTTCCCGTTTTATTATGTTTCCAAGCCTATGTAATCTTCAGAATACTACTTCATGAATGGAAAGTATGATTTAGTTGGAGTTTATTTATTTAAAACGAGAATGGTGCATGAGCTTATGCACTTCCAGCGTCATAATCATAACCAGAAATGCTAGAAACCCCTCAATTTTTACATGAACTTTGTCCATTGTCACCACTAACAAACCATCAGACAACATAGGGAACTAAAAGCTTTTGTTGCTCTACACAGTGTTTTCGGATTAATAGGTTTCATGTTACGTCAATTTGAACTTGCTTGATCCATTCAATTACGTCCTTATAATGCAATCGTCTTTTCTAATCCAATTGCTATTTTTTTTTTATATAAAAATTTTTTGGAAGGGTTCGACACCAGTCCCCTACCAAGGCCAGGGCACAGCCCCGGTTCTATGAGCACTTACTGGGGACTTACGAGATTGCCTACCAAAGGAGTCCTAGCGACGGCAATGGGGATCGAACCCACGACCCAAGGGGCTAATCCTGGATCTCTTATCATCTGTGCCAACTCTCATTGGCTTCAATTGCTATTTTGGTTTATGTATTTTTTATTTATCCACTGGGTCAGTTTGGTTGGTTCTTTGCCCCTAGTTTTGGTTTTAGTGTAGGAGCTATATTTCGATTCATCCTCTTTTTTCAAGGATTTTATAATTGGACATTGAACCCATTTTCATATGATGGGAGTTCTTGGTATATTGGGCGCTGCTCTACTATGTGCTATTCATGGTGCTACTATGGAAAATACTCTATTTGAAATGACCGTTGCGGTGGAAAAATCTCGGTATGCATATTTCCAAACAAGTGGGTTACAATAAGAATAAGACCTATAGAAACACATATGGGGTCAGGAAAAGGATCTCCCGAATATTGGGTAGCTATCATTAAACTGAGTACAATACTTTATGAAATAGGTGGAGTCACAGAAAATATAGCTAGAAAAGTTATTGCAATAGCAACATCCAAAATGCCTGATGTTTGGAAGCTCCAAAAGTATTTATTTACGTAAATCGAGATAAAACTTCTCTCACATACTTAAATTGTATATTGTGAATCACGATTGAAAAGTAGATTTTGAAGGCTCTAATTGCTATTTTAAACAATTAAATTCCAATGTGATAATACTACTGATCATGCCATGCATGAATCTAATAAGGGTTTGATATGACTATCCTATATGATAGTCCCAAGTGCAATAATAACCTAAGAGGCCACTTGTCACCACATCAAATGTGACTTTAGGAAGGCACTTAATCAATTAAAAAACTTGTTTAAATATTTAATATATTGTACAATGTAAAATCACTTAAAATAAATTAATCAATACACTCAATTAATAGGTATAAGGATTTTATGAGAGATTGGGAGAAAATTTAGTTCAAAAATTTGAACTGTAAAGATTGACAAGATATTTATTAACCTTTGAAGATTGAATGTTGTACAGCTCCTACCACTAGGTTTTTATAAGTCTATTTGATTAAATGTCACATATTAAGAAATAGAAGTTAAGACATTTAATGTTTTCAATTGATAAACTTCTCTAAATTTGCTCTTATTTAATAATGAGTATTAGGAAAAAAAATGATTTGGTACATTTTCTCCCACTTATTTGATAGAGTAAAAAAATAATCATTAAGGATTCTCAGAGTGGTGAGTCAAATTAATTAGATGGCATATCACAGTAAAAATGTCAAAAGTCAAAAAAGAAATTACAATTATTACATAACCTCTTTACAAGGCCGGGAAAAAAAATCATAAAAATCATACCTGAAGTTGAAGGATCATCATCAGGCAAAACATGTGAATATTTACATAAATTCTAAAGCAAGAAAAATGCAAACAAAAGAGAGGATGTTTCTTCAATTTAATTAGCAGCATTCTGCCACTGAGGTTGCTGACATTTCATATTTCTCCATCCCACAATTCCTCAAGACTCTTATAAGGACTACAAGTTTCATGAACAGCAAAGTCCCCTCGCAGTAACCTTTGCTGCGTTGTAGAACAAGAGAAAATTAAGCAACCCAATAATAAATATGTAAAGTTCAAATCTTTGAATGTGTTAAAGCCATCAATTATGACCTGGTGGATCTCAGAGAATTTTGAGAAAAGATGTGGAGGTATGGACCAATCAAATAAGCTAATATTTTCCCTGATTCTTGTTTCATTCACACTCTTTGGAAGAACACTGTGACCACTCTGGATTCCCCAGCGTAGAGCAACCTGTGCTGGAGATTTGTTGAGTTCTTCTGCAATTTCAAGCAACACTGGTTCCTTCAACACCTCACCTTTCACCCATGACCCTGGAGAACCCAATGGACAGTATGCCTGAAACAGGAAGTCATCTTTAACTTTTAATTTCAATGAAGTATTCTCCAGTCGTTAATGTAGGACCTAATTAGAAAGTTGATGTTAGTCCTAGATGTAAAACATATTTCATATGTTTATCAATTTTTTTCCACATTTACCATCTTGATATTCCCCCAGTAGGAAGAGGAGGGAGGGATTAAGTGTTTTGGAAAAAACCTATCATATTAACTAACTTAACAAACATCCTTAATCTACTCAAATTAGTTAATTAGGTCTTACATTAAAGAAAATTTGCAGGAAAGAAACTGAAAAAAGATGATGTAGAGTAATACAGAGAGGTGAACACCAGTTGACATGCAAAGATTGTGAAGAGAAGATTGCTGCCAAACTGGGTGGCATTCCACTTGGTTAACAGCAGGTGGGATCTTAGCAAACTTGAGCATGTCTTGCAGCTTCTGAGTAGAGAAGTTGCTAACTCCAATGGCGCGTGCCTGACCTGACACGAATAATCCTTCCATTGCATTCCATGTCTCTGCAAGACACAATGGAGCCATCACCTCCGGATCCCATCCTCTTGAACCTGCCTTTGTCCTAAAAGGCCAATGCATCTGTGTCACCACATTAATTACAACTATTTAAGTTACGTTAATGGAAAATAGACTAGAGATTTTTAAATGAAGTATCTGAAAATTGGCTTGGGGAGGTTGACAAATCAGGAATCATACAAGGTATAGATCAATGTAGTCTAGCTGGAGGTCATCCAGAGTCTTACTTAGTGCCTTAGACACATCTTGGGGTGCACAGTCGCTGATCCTGTTTGCATATATCAACAATCAACAACACCAGTTTATGAAGTCTATTAATCATGGAGGATAATTAAGAACCAGTATGGAATCATTGAATAAGGTAGTCTTCCTCTATAATACAAATGTAAGTACTACCTACCTACCGTCAGTTCTTAATATAATAGCTAGATTATTAATTTGGATAGATTAAGGGAATTAGTTATTTATAACAAACATGGATAGCTTTTCTAACATACCATCTTTTAAATGGATACCTTTGGAATCAATTAATACTTTAGGGAAAAAATTATAAATTTGAGAGATAAAGTGAATTGAGGTCTTATATTTGTATTTGGAACCAATTATAAGACCCGACTAGCTCTTATACAAAGGAGCCAGGTATAGAACACAGTAGCGGGTATTTATGTATGACAAAACTGAAAACATACAAATGGCACTGTGTTATACTATTGAAACTTGGACACATACCATAATTTGGATGTGATGAACATTTCACTACGCTGTACCAGTCCAGTGGAAAACAGTTTCTTCAGTGCCTCTCCTATCTGCGTCCATTATGAATCTCTCAGCATTAGGCAAACAAAACGGATGCCAGGTCTAATAATATTGGACAGCAAAATCTTACCTCTTTTTCATTTCCATAAACCTTGGCACAATCTATATGTCTATAACCAGCCTGTAAATTCATTGGAAGACTTTTATCAGACTATAAGCATTACAACCAGCTCTATTTTCCCTCATATTAAGAACTCAACTACAAGGCATTCCTATTCTCTATATTCCATCACATTCGTATAACACTTGCATTGACTTACCAAACTAATTTTTTTTTTTAAAATGAAAATCAGAGCCATCTGAAAACCCTCGAAAGAAATTAACCAGAGGATACAAAGAAGAAAGGAGAAAGAAAACCTCGACGGCAGCAATGACGGCATCAGCCACAAGACCAGGGGGTGCTTTCCATGTTCCAAGGCCAACCGATGGCATCTTGGCTCCTGTATTAAGCTCAAAATGTAGAGCTCCATATTCACCTCCTCCTCCTGCCATTTTCGTGAAAATTTTTACTTCCAAAACACTGAAACACAATTTCTGAAGATCGATTGTCCATTCAGGTCGGGGAAAAAGAAGAAGAAGAAGAAGATTGATTGTCTATGTTCTCGGCTCCAAAATTTCAGGGCATCTCAGTATCTGCTATATGTCCATAGCTACTGAATCGGAGGTGACGTTGAATCAGTGAAGGATAAAGTCGCTAGCTCAACGATCGATTTACTAATTAATTAAATGGGGTCATTAATTCAACGGTCAATCAAATGGATTGAATTACCAAAAATAGAAGAAGAAGAAGAACTTTGGCAGCTAGAAGATATGAATGGTTTGGGATTATGGTCCATAGGTTTGGGCAAGAAAGATGGACCATTGCATGCCAAAATTGCAAATAAAGATTCCAGTGATTATGCTTCAGCCACAGCAACAACAAGGGTGCCATCTATATTATATATTTTGTATATGAGTTTATAATTAAATAATAATAATTTAAAAATAGAATACATGATTATATGTGAATTGAGAACTTGGATAGAAGGAATTTGATCTAAGTATTTTTAATTTTTATATGGTTTTCTTCTTTATATTATATTATATTTTATATTATTTATTTTTTTATAAAAAATCAATAGGATACTTAATTTTGGCTAAATTGTACAAAATTTTAGTTAATGGATAAATAACCTTAATTTTTAAAACTTTACTGTAAATCTCCATGAACATATACATTTATGCATATAATCTCATACTAATAGTTTTGTTCATTATTCATCTGCTAAAATCTTTAGTTTACACTTATCTGCATTTTAATTCAAAGTTTGAGGGTTATATTATACACACCAAATAAAATTTAAGGGTGTAAAATTGATAGTTTAAAGTCATGTGTATAGACTTGAAACTATAACGTTTTTTCTTTTTATTGGCACAACGCTAAATGTTTGTATCTTTTCTCCTAATTGAGTTTTAAATTTCAATTCGTTCTTTTGTAAAATAGTAGCCTGTTGCGTTAATCACAATATCTACAAGTACTTTAAGAACTTTAATATTAATTTTATGGGTTAACAATGTTATTTATACATTTTTCTAAGTTCAGGGAAGTTTTATATGGTTTAGCCCTTAATTTTTGGGGAAGATTGTTGAAAATGCTCTATTGCAAAATTTAATCACCTTATGTTGCTTGAGGACCTAGGCAATAAATTATTTAATAGGAGGTTATATATATATATATATATAAAAGTTTAGGTGGTTTGGTACCGGTCCCCCACCAAGACTAGGGCACAAGCCTTAGGGCTCTTTGGGCACTTATAAGGGACTTACGAGATTGCTTACCAAAAGAGCCCTCACAACGGCAAAGGGAATTGAATTTTCGTCTTTTTGAGACTTGAGCCCGTTCCTTACCATCTGTACCAACATTCATTGGCAGGAGATTTTTGATATGAAATGGGAGATCTTATACCAATGTTTTTACACAACGACTGGGCTTGAGCCCAAATTTGATAGGCCTTGAGGGCTATTCAGTACGTAGTGGGCCTTTTATAAAAAATATATGGGTTAAGAAGCAACTTTGTTTCAAAAGTTTTTCTATAGGTAATTTTGTTTTGGTCATTATCTTAATTAATTTTGATCGTTAGTTGACCAAATAATAACAGTGCAAATGTTATCTACATTAATTTTGTTAAGGTATAAATTTATCCCACAAATTTTAAATCTAGTTTTGAAAAAAAAATAAAGTAGGTAACAAGTGGACTTTTAGGATAAATTTACATTTTAATATAAATAATTAATGTGAATAACATGTGGATCACTAACTCGATATATTTGGGTAATTAACTATCAAAATTAACAAGGATAATAAATAATGAGCATAAAATTGCTCCCTTTATTAAATCTTCAGTTGCAAAATTTTCCATTAACCCAAAATATATCACCTCAAATTTGTGCCTAGAAAACCAAGGGTCATTCAAAGTTTTAAACCAAAAAAAAAAAAAATCATAATAGCTGACCGTACAAACAATTTGCATATATAACCTAGTTAATGGAGCCACGTTTGCGGACGCCACCTTGTATGTGGCGTGCCACGTGGGCACGCCACAAGTGGCGCCGCACGTGGGGGCACCACTTGTGGCGTGCCCACGTGGCACGCCACACAAGAGCGTGGTGCCTCTTTAACATTTTTTTTTACTTTTTAATTATTATAATTTTTAATTATTATAATTTTTTTTTAGTTTTTAATTATTATAATTTTTTTCATTTTTAATTATCATAATTTTTTTTAATTTTTTTTAATATTAATTATTATAATTTTCTTTTAATTATTAATTATTATAATTTTTTTAGTTTTTAATTATTATAATTTTTTAAAATTTTTAATTATTATAATTTTCTTTTGCTTTTTAATTATTATAATTTTTTTTTCATTTTTAATTATCATAATTTTTTTTTAATTTTTAATTATGATAATTTTTTTAATTTTTAATTATGATATTTTTTTTTTAATTTTTAATTATTATGATTGTTTTTAATTTTTAATTTTTAATTATTATAATTATATATTATTATATTTAATATATATTAAATTTAAATTTAGTGAAAATAAATGAAAACAAATTTAATATAAATTTTTAAATAATTCTGAACTTTTTGCACGTTAATTCTACACGTTACCACATTCCCACGATCCTAAAATTGTGGGAGCAGTTTAAACATATAACGTGCAAAAATGGTGGGACCAAAAATTTGGAATTATTTTTTGAATTTAGTGAAAATAAATAACGTGCATAATTATTTAAATTTAGTGAAAATAAATGAAAACAAATATTTTTTGCACGTTATATGTTTCTGCTTCTGATCCTGCAAAAATAATTCCAAACTTTTTGCATGTTAATTCCGCACGTTACCACATTCCCACGATCCTAAAATTGTGGGAGCAGTTTAAACTGCTCCCACAATTTTCACTAAAAACGGTATTTAGTGAAAATTTAAATAATTTTGCAGGTTATTTATTTTCACTAAATTCGAAAAATAATTCTGAATTTTTGGTCCCACCATTTTTGCACGTTATATGTTTAAACTGCTCCCACAATTTTAGGATTGTGAGAATGTGGTAACGTGCAGAATTAACGTGCAAAAATGATAATAATTAAAAATTAAAAAAATTATGATAATTAAAAATGAAAAAAAATTATAATAATTAAAAATTAAAAAAAATTATAATAATTAAAAATTAAAAGAATTATAATAATTAAAAAGTAAAAAAAATTATTGTTAAAGAGGCGCCACACTGTGTGGCGTGCCACTGGGCACGCCACAAGTGGCGCCCCACGTGACGGCGCCACTTTGTGGTGTGCCCACGTGGCACGCCACGCACAAGGTGGCGCCACATGTGGCGCTCGCTGACGTGGCGCCACCAACTAGGTTATGTGTGTAAATTGTTTGTACAGTCAGTTATTTTGATAATTTTTTTTTTTGGTTTAAAACTGTGAATTTCCCAGAAAACCAAAGTCAACATGATGTGTCTTTTTCATCTTGATTTCTGAACCCTGACCGTTTCATGTTGTTTCTTGAGCTTCACTTGGAAAATGGAACCGGTTATTTGTTGTTAGGGTTTAGTTTTAGTTTTAGGATTTTTTTTTTTTTTTTTTTTTTGGTGTGTGTGTGGTTTCTGTTTGTTTTTCTCTTGTTTTGAGAATCCAGTTTTTACTCCCAAAATAAAAATAAAAATAAAGAACCTGTTCTTGTTCCAAGGATTTGACCTTGTTAGGGTCCGTTGTGTTGTTTTAGCACAAAATAGTGAAGCTGATAATCTCCTCTTCTTCTTCTTCTTTTTTTTTAAATCTAATATTTTAGAGTACTGATAAGTACTAAAAAGATGTTTTAAGGGTACTGAAAAAAATACTTCATGATATTAACAAAATATTTTAGGGTATTGAATGGTACTAAAAAAAAAATTTTAGGATACTGAATGTTACTAAAAAATACTTCATGATCTTAAAAATTATTTTAGGGTATTGTCTTCTACTAAAATGATACTTTAGGATTACTGATTGGTATTTAAAAATATACTTCATGATCTTAAAAAATTATATCAAGATCTTGAAAAAGTATTTTAGAATACTGACTTGTAATAAAAATATTCTGAAATACATTTTTTCAAAATCCTAAAATAATTTTTTAAGATTATGAAATATTTTTTTAGTATCGATCCATAAGTTTTTTTTTTTTTCAGTACCAGTTAGTATCCTAAGTATCTTTTTAATATCATTCAGTGTCTGAAATTTTTTTCAAAATCATGAAGGATTTTTCAATACCAATCAACATTCTAAAATATATTTTTAGTATCTATTAATATCTTGAAATATATATATATTTTTTTAAAAAACATCAATTTCACTGATGGTTTGAGCCAAAATTGTGTAAATTTTGTAGAAGAGGAAGGTAGCGGACGCACGCTAGCCAGTCCCTTTGCTTCACATCCAAGTATCCTATGAAATTGAAAAAATCAAATACAAATAATTTTTAAAGATGCTCAACAAAACAATTAACGGACAACACATAATTGAACTGTTCATTGGTTGTAACTTTATTCCTGTTTTTTTTTTTTTTTTTGGCTCAACGATTGTGTACTTTATTCATAAACAAGGCTTTAATTATATTTTGATGTGATCTGAGTTGGATATATAACAAATTGAATGCAGTACAGTTTACATATATCCATGCATCACTACTTTTGAGTACGAGGAGGTAGGAACCATAATTAATTGATTTTGCCACCCCTAAGTCGTAACTCAACATATTTTTCCTCTTGGACATGGATGATTGCTATTTTAATGATGACTCGCACATTATTATTATTTTATTTATAACTCACTCATCTCAAATACAAGTCATTTTCAAGTAATGTTTGCGTAATATTTAAGAAATGTTTAATATTATTATTTTATTAATCATATTAGAAGATGCCTCGTACATGGACATACATAATTAAACTTTGGATGTTGACACACAGATTAATTAGTTTCTCTCTGCTCCCTCACATTCTTAATATAAAAGTGTTAGAATCGGCTGACACTAATATGAGTGAATTTGGTGTAAGATAAAAACTTGAAAATTTTAAAATTCTTTTTAGAAAATTGATCACCGAACTAATTTCATTATTGTGAATTGAAAGTGATAAAATTTAGAATATATCACTCAAGTGGTCACTCAAATGATTTATTTGAAAGATATATTTTAGAAATAAGATCACTGTCAGAATTACCATGGTGAAATGAAAGTGATAATAAGAAATTGTTGCATCACTCAAGTGATCTTCAATGAAGATACTTGATCACTTCCAGTGGCTATATGTTGTGGTGAAGAGCTTTTTCAAAACATATAACTTGAGTAGCCATTCGAGTAATCGACCACAAATTAGTCTACAACGTAACTAGCTTGATCACCGAGAGTGATAATAAGTTTGAAGTTCATGATCAATTAATCAAGTTTGATGTGCTAAAAATATAAGAGGTAGGGAAAGAGAGTATGCAAACTATGATTATATTTATCCTGGTTCGGTCCAATCTGCGATGACTCACATCTAGTTTCTAGGCTTCCCCTGAGATTTCAATCTACTAATTCTCTCAAGTTTAAACCAGGTACTTGAGAGCCACTACAATCTCACAATTTTAATCTGGGTACCTGTGAAGTCTTTTATAATTCTCTCACCAAGGCAAGCTCTCCCCCTTACATACTGTAAGGATACAACCTCTCTTGATGATAATAATTTACAATCAATATTTTTTTTATTAGAAGTGAATAAGATGAATACTGAGGTACAATACCAATAAACTCTCTCTCTCTCTCTCTCTCTCTTAAGTAGATTATGTGAACGCTAAGAAACAAAGAGTATATGAGTAGGAATGTTGGAGTTAGTTTCGGCGTTTTGACAGTGATGGTGCAAGCTCTCTCTCTTTCGATTTTGAATGCTTATTCTGTTTATAGTTGATCAAGAGTATTTTACTATTGAGCATATTTATTTTCGTTGAGCTTCTCTTCTTCTCATTGAAGTTCTCAGAATATTGCCGTTGGAATGATTCTTATACAAAAGCAACTTTTGACCGGTGAAGCTGTTCGCCTCGCAAGTGTACGAGTCATGCAAGTAATAAAGTGATAAGTAAAGTATCGTTCCCACGAGGACTTAGTATCAAAACTTCTGTTATGTATTAATTTTACACTCTCGTTTAAGTTGAGCAAATCAAAGCTTTGATGAGAAATGAAAATATTTAAAGACTATTTCTAAAAATAAAAATTAATAAAAGAAAATGATTTTTTGGATTTTCAAGGATTTAATAAAAGTCTAGGATTTTTTCTTCCCTTTATTGCATTTCATAATATTGAATTAATTTCCTCTCTATTAGTATTTCCATACATATATGTGTTAGTCTAAGGTTCACAAATACTTGACAAGCTCTCTCAAGTCAATATCAAATTTCTCTTCTCATTAAAATGCACAATCTCTTGCTACAATTAATGAGAATCAATATTAAGCTACAACCTTAATGTGACAATGCAAGATTGATAAATATATCTCTATTTTACCAATAAACCATCCATTCATCAAATAAACTTCAAGACAAGCATGATTTCAATCAAGTTCTACACCTAGATTAGTTTTCTCAAGTCAAACCTAAGTGAATAAATCATCTAAATGGTGGCAAATCAATTAGAAGCATTAAGCTTAGATTAAAATCAACATATATAAATATTTATCTACTAAAAGAGAAGAATATCCAAATATTAATCCACACAAAAAGGTTCAAAAGAATCATAGAATGAAAAGTTTAACTACTCATATTCAAATACAAAGAGACTCTAATCCTAGTAGCATGAAGAAACAAAAATGGAAAAGGGGAGAAAATAAAAAGGAACCAAGGTAGAGTGCAGAAGAAAATGACGTGCTCCTCTCTTTGATTTAATCCATTCAATCCTGAAGCTGCAGCGTCTTTGTTTTTCTTGATTAATTCCGCTCACAGCTGTCGTCTCCCCTTCTCTTCTTTCCGTGCAGAACCCCTTCTTCGCGTCTCCAATTTCCGGTTCTGTTTCTTCCCCCTTCCCTCCGCGTATTCTGTTCTTTTCTATTCCTTCTAGGTCTTTTGATTCATCCATTTCGTGGGCCCATCTCATTTTTCCATTTAATCCAGCCCAATTGCCATTTGATTCTCTGCGTCTTTTTCTTTCTTTTGTTCTTTTTGTGTTCATTAATTAATTGCTGCCTCTTCCTTCTTTTTCAATTCCGTCCAGCCCTCCTTTTTGGTCAATCATTCATCAATTGAATGAATTACCTAGGCCCAACTCGCTTCCAATTCATTGCTTGTGGGCCCACGCATCTATTGCCTTCTCCAGCCCACAATTCATTCAAGCCGTAAGCTCCCTGATTGTGAAAAGCAAAAGGGGAAATTACAAAATAATAGTAATAGTAATAATAATATATATTTTTTTAACTTCTAATTACTATTATTTATTTCCTAAACTCAAAAACATTTATTTTAAATTGAAACCTCACAAATGATGTGCTAGCTTGATTTCTCTTAAAATCTTAAGAAAATCTCTTTAATTTAGTATTAATGACTTCCTAAATATATTAAAATATACTTCAAATATATTAAAATTAGGAAGTCTTCAGAAGCTTAATCACCTATAATCTTCATATAAACTTGACTAATAATGATCAAGAATGATATAATCAAAGTCTATATGTGTTTGGAAGAGAATCATGAAATCCGAGATGGTGATTAAAACTTTGAAGACTCATAACTTTCATATCATTGCAGTGATAAGTCATCACTTGAGTGCTTGCTCGAATGATACTTTAAGATGAACAATGTATCACTGGAAACATCACTAGAAGTGATGAGTGCATCACTTTCACATTACTGGAGTGATCCTTGCTAGTGATATATTTAGTCTAACTCCAAACTTAGCAAATGACATATCCTCATAATTTTTTTAGGTCTACTTTCCAATACAACAACAACCAGTTCCAAATTTGTAATATCCTGAAACTTATGATCAAATCCGTAGCTGCTGATCTGGAGCATCGTCAATATATGAGCGTGCACTTCCAAAATTCATATGTGTTTCATCTGAACTTCATTGATCTTGATATTGATGTCTTTGACACGCATCTTGATTCTAATTTTATATGCAATAAGTTTCATCTTAATCGGAGTTGTGGTTTAAGGAGATATATCCAAATTACTGAACTTGGTTTGGAATAATAAAAGAAATCTACTGTCAACTTTAGATATTCATATAATTTTCATCTAAAACCAATTGAGCTTGATCATGGTGTCTTTGTTTTGCATTTGGATTTTAGTTTCATCTCAATGGACTTGTGATTTGGGAGATATAAATGAAATATTAGACTTATTGGGTTGAACAAAAACAAAGCACAACATAAAGTGGTCATCACTCGAGTGGTCATTAAAAAATCATCTCTAGGGGCCGGGTGCCACTCGAGTGAAATTGGTATAACTTCCATGTAAGACATCTTAATTTCAAATTAAGTCATTCCAACTTTCTTTTGACTATAGAGACCTCCAATATCACATTTAAGAACTTGAATCTTGATATTCTCATTATATCTTATAAGTTTCTCTTTCTTCAATCTCTCTTCTTCTTCATCATGATTCTTCTCCACAGTCATTTTGATAACTCTTTGCTTTTCTTGAGTAATATATTCAATCTCTTCTTCTTCCTCATTTTCCATAATATCCTTTCTTCATTAGATAGCTCTTTCTATTCTTTGACAAATATGATGAATTCAATATCTTTCTTCTTCTTCTTCTTCCTCTTCCTCTTGATCATTCTCAATAACTTCTTTCTTTTTTTTGATTTCCTTTCCCTCTATTTGATTATGTTTTCCTTCAGTATCTTCAATCTTCTTTTTGATCATTCATCATAATCTAACTTGATATCTTCTTTCTTTACTTAACTATAATCTACAAGATATTTCACATTAAATATGACTGTTAGTCAAATAGAAGATAAATATATTATGCAAACTTTTTACTCTTAATAGTTGACATAATCAAAACTAATTATATCTAACAAAGAGTTACATAACTAATTTATAGATATTAAAAAAATTAATTAAGGTAGCATAATTATTTATTAAAAAAATGTGTTGGTTTCCAAAATTATCATATTTAATTACTCGTATTAACCATCTCTCTAATGAAAACACATTTAATATGTGCAATCAATTAAAAAAAATAGTTTGAGAAAAAAAATTAAAAACTTAGAAAATAAAGTGTATTGAATTTTTATATTTAAAAGTCAAATGGAACCCCTAACTAGCTGACTGCAAGAAAAAGGAAGTATTAAATCAAAGACATTTTTCTTACAAATTAAATACAGTTCGATGCAGTTCGATGCATTAGAGAACAAGTGAGAAGAAGGAGAGGTTGAGAGAGTAAAAGAAAATAGAGAAAATGTGTATCAATACACACTTATTTTTTTCTCTCATTCTTGAAAAAAGTACACTCCAAAAAAAAAAAATTAAGCAGGGAACTTTTAATTTTGTAAAGCTGGTATTTACTGTAGCATAAACTCGTGGGAAGCTTCACCCTACAAGTCATGAAGTATCAGAATCATTAGAAGAAAGAGAGTAGAGAATATGTTGAATCTCATCAGCAACATCTTTCATGGACGGTCGATTTTGCCTCTGTTCATCTAAACAAGCACTTGCAAGATCCCCCAACGCCTTCATACTCTCCAACTCCATCTTACTCGCTCCATTCCTCACCGTCGGATCAATCACTTCCATCAACCTCATCTTCTTCATCTCCCTCTTCACATACACCGCCAAGTTCACATCTTCCTCTTCCCTCCCAAAATCCAAAGCTTTCTTCGCCGTCAATATCTCCAACATAACCACTCCAAAACTGTACACGTCACTCTTATCCGTCACCTGAAAATTCATGTAATATTCTGGATCAAGATATCCCAATGTGCCTTGTGCACATGTTGTAATATGGCTCGCTTCGCTCTGATCTAGTTTGGAAAGTCCAAAGTCGGAGACTTTAGCGTTAAGGTTGTTGTCTAAGAGAATGTTGCTGGATTTTACGTCTCTGTGGAAGATTCTAGGTACGGCTGAGTTGTGAAGGTAGGAGAGACCTTCTGCTGTTTGGTGGGCGATTTTTAGCCGTCGATCCCACCGGAGTGGGGCCCACTTGGTGGTGTTGTGGAGGTGGTCGAAGAGTGTTCCGTTGGGGACGTATTCGTAGATGAGGAGGGGTTCGTTGTGGAGTTCAATGCAGCAACCTAGGAGGCGTACGAGGCTACGGTGGTTGAGCTGGCAGAGGATCCGGACCTCGTTGAGGATCTGTTCGACGGCTCGGGTATTGCCGAGCTTGGCGCGCTTGATGGCGGTGAGGGTGCCGTCGGCGAGGGTGCCCATGAAGACCTCGCCGAAGCCACCGGAGCCGAGTAGGTTTTGTTTGGAGAAGTTGTTTGTGGCTTTTGTGATTTGTTTGATGGTGAAAATCTTGGCTGATCTTCCGCTGTTGTTGTTGGCGTTCAATATATCATGTGCTCTGGTCAGGCTTAAAAGTTTGGCTGCTTTCTGCCTCCGGTAGCGAAAAACCATTGCCGAGATTAGGATTCCGGCGAACATTGCAGCCACAGCAAATGCCAAGCCTAAGATGACATTTGAGACAAATTAAGGTCATGCGTTAGTTTTCCAAATCAAACTTGGGTCAATTGGACTAATTAAGTTTGGAACTATAGTTTTTTCAGTGCTTACCACATTGACGAGCACTAAAAGCTTTTCATTGGGTTGAGATATGCACAGATCAAATAAAATTTAAAAATTTGGCATTAAAATTTTAATTTGATAGTTAAGAAATTTTTTTTATTTTTCGTATATATTAACATAATTTTTTTTATAAAAAATTAAAAAAACCAATCTAAAACATCTAAATTAGATTTGAATGGTTCACACCGATCATGGGCAAAAATCAGTTCTATTAAGATTTGTCCTTTGCAAATTTAAAGCAAATTGAATAGTTAACGTTGTAGCCGAATGAATGCTTAAGTCAATTGTCATGATCCAAAAAATAATTACCTCCAATAAGTTGAACTTTCTTCTTACTGCGAAGCTTGCATCCTCTTCCCTGTTCACACTTGATATCTGAAGGCAAATGGATCGATCAAGTTAAGTGATAATTTCTTGTTGTGTGGCAACTATATTGATCAATCTTAAGGCAGAAAAATTCTTTCAGATATGCCTTGTAACATCTATCACACTAATCATATAAATCAAAATAGGATTGAAGAGCAATTATACTATAGAAGTTTTTAGGCAAATTTGCCATGAAAGTTTTTCGATGGTATTTTTTTCCTAAAAGTTTCAAAAAATGAGCAATTTTGCCTTAGCTGTTATTCTCGTTAATTTTAACCGTTAGTTGACCAAATATGCTGAGCTCACAATCCATATTTCATCTATATCATTTTTGTTAAAGAGTAAATTAAATTTTCCTGGGAAGTTTTGAATTTAATTTTAAAAAAAGATGGAGTAAATGACATATGGATTTCCGACGCAAATTTACACCTTAACAAAAATGATATAGATGATATGTGAACTGCCAGCTCAGTATATTTGGTTAACTAATGATCACAATTAACTGAAATAATAGCCAGGGCAAAATTGCTCCCCTTTTTTACTTCCAGAGTAAAATTGTCCCTGAAAATCTTCTGGAGTAAAATTACCCCCTAACCCATCAAAATATGATCAAAAGCGAATTCACATATAATCTGAGTATATATTACCTCACAAAATATATATATGTTTTTTAAAATATAATCCATAAATCTTTAAATATTTTTAATTAATCAGAGGAAGGTCCAGATGTGGATAAAGCAGGCATAACAATTAATTAACCAATACTGAAATGAACAAGAATGGTTGAAACTTTAATTTCTTCAAGATTCAACATCCTCATGAGAAATAATATCAATTATGTACGATGTTGATTAATTAAGATTTTGAGTTCAGTAATTCACATGGTCAGGTTTTATTGGTAGCTAGCCAGCTACCAGATGTACTCATAGACAAACACGTGTATATCAAATAAAAACAATTAATGTTCTTCCTCGTAAGCGACACTAATTTTTAATGTTAAACTAATTATTCAATTTAATTTAATTATTTACTTACTCTGACATGTTCCGTTTACTGGATCCCACTGAAAACCAGAGTTGCACAAGCACTTCCCCACTCCACCCATAGCCGGAACCGGCGACGGCGAGCATGCCGAGTTTGCCAAACCACCACAATCTGCCGGCACCTTGCACACAGGCTCCTGCGGCAACTCCCACTCTATCTCCACCCCGGGCTCCGGCCACTCACTCACCGAAGCGGACTCATCCAAATTCGGAAAACTCACGTACGCCGCGCACCGCTCTTTCCTCACCCTAATCCTATACTCCGTCACCGACCCCCCGGTCTTGACGGTGCAGCATATGGGGCTGCTGCTGCATGCCCCAGCGGCTCGAGCCTTAACATAACTATGACAAATGCTTGACGATGAGCAATTCCACAAGAGAGTGAATACCTCCTCGGAGCAGTTCATGAACACGACGGTGTTACTGGTGGTGATGTTGAAGGGTGCGTTGGCATCAAGCCACATGCCTTGGTTTTGGAAATCGGAGGAGACACAGGTGCCTTGAGACGCTAGACCCGGCGGCCGGATGACAAAACGCTGCGTTTGGGGGTTGATGGTGGTGATCATGTAGGAGGAGCCCTTGACGGTGTCGAACCAGAGGGTACCATTATGGCATCGAACCTTATAAGAAGGGTTGCCACAATAAGGGTTTGTGCTCAGTGGGAATGGGACTTGAGTGTGGCTACAATCTGGACAATGGCTAAAGGATATGACTAATGCTGAGAAAGAGAGAAGAAGAAGAAGATAGAGGTTGGTAGGTATCTTCATGATATGAATTAAATTTGTAGACAATGTGATATATGATCACTTCAAGTGTGAAGCTCCTGTGATGGCTGGTTAGCTAGCTAGCTAGACAGCTTTGTTCATGTTCATGAGTGTGTAACCAAACTAATCTCATAATTTATTCAAAATGTGAGTCAACGCTACTTTTGACACCACTTCCTATGATCTCTGTGATCCACCATTTGGAGGAATAAACTGTATTAGTTAATGCACTTCAACAATTTAAATTAAACCTGATCAGAATACATTATATATTGCCTTTGGAATTATTTTTCAAGTTGAGTAAAACTCACTATGTGTACGTACTCCCACGGGTGCAAAATACAATTTTTGACCCTATTATTTGTCGTATGTTTGCATATATTCTATTCTTAATAGACGTCGTGATAGCAGTTATGATACCTGTTCAATAGGCGTTATAATTAAAACCGAGTCTTCATAAGGTAATTCCCTATGATTCTTTTCATCCAATTTTGTGGCATATGATATATACTATATTTTCCTTCATATTTTGGCATTACCAAATCTAAGTTAGTGAAGGAGATCTTTTAATATAATATTTTTCATGTACCAATGTGAAAGTGTGTTATGAAGCATTCACACAAAATTCCATCGTTCATCAGGAAAATTTAGCAGGCAGCTTTTTTACATATGTTAAATTAAATTAATTTATAAACGATGTAGCAAACATAGGCTTGACCTTAATGTTAGCATTAGTGAAAGTAACCTCGTACGGGAGAGAATGGTTGGTTTTATATTTCCAAAGCAATTTTGGAAAGCAGAGGAGCGTAATGGGACAAATGGTTTCGAACAAAATAAATAAATAAAAGAAATAAAAAGTTATGAAAGCCAACAAAAGTAAAGGTGCCGGGGATTCCTCAAGGCATCATCGTTGGTGATGAAGAATCTTGTGCTCACAACATCGAAGCCTGATTGGTCTCCTCTTCTTTTGCTGAATCATGCACGTGCCAACTCACTTCTGATTAGGATTAGTAAATTAGTAATACCAACTCAATATTATTATATTATATTCTGTTTCATTATAACTAGAAATTAGTGTTACGTTGTTAAATAATGCAGATCTCCAGAGTTTTGTTGTGCCATCTAGCAATTAGGTATTAATATATCATTTATGTTGAGTTAATTGGCTCAAATCATAAAACAACGGCAGAGTTCAATAGTAATGAAGGGTTTAGACTTTAGAGACTTCAAACATGATACCACTTTAAATTTACGCATTATCATCACACTCATACTTGAATTTGAAGGTCTTAGTATACGAAATAATGAATTGTGCTCAAGTTTTAGTTAATAATAATGGCAGTAAAATGTTAAAAAAATGGATTAACTATTTAAAAAATTATAAATTTTCAATTAGAAAAATTGAATTATAGTAAAATTAGAAATAAGAAAAAGCTACAAATTATTTTCAGAGAAAATAAATTCGAAGGACCATGACATGTAAAAGATTAAAATAAAATACTTCTACATATTCAAAAAGATGGTGAAAAGATAAAAACGGGGTTGGCGTGAAAAAATGAGTTGGCTATTCTCAACCATTTTGGAGTTTGGATCTTTGTTTAAGGTTCATGTATCTTTTTCGAAGACATCATCCGTAGACTGCAGATCTCTGAACATTTTCATTGCAGATTTGATCATAGTTAGATACTACTTTTGGCTATCCTTGGTCTAAAGTCTAAACTGTATTAGGACATTTTTTTTGGAAGTGGAAGCTTTAGATTGCAATTATATTATCAATCTCAATTTATTTCCACATAAATGGACTGAATTAACGGTTTCTTAGAGGTCTGTTCAGCAAAAACTTCTAATGATCTCCTGAGTCACTATAATATATCCCGTTTAGATTTTAAGCAGTAGTAAAATGTAACTTATTACTCATCGATGAATAATTAAAAAACTGGGTCAGGTCAAATAATGATCTTGTTGTTAATTGCCCACAATTTAATGGAGACATTTTGCCTTCAGCCGCTAGCATAGAGAGGAAACTTGTTAGAGTAAAGATATGGTATAGCCTCTTGTTGTATTGATAATGATCCAAAAGTTGGTTGACCAAGACTTTTGAACCTCCTTTCCCTTTAATTTATCAAATAGTATATACCATTATTATTTTCTCTTATTAAAGTAAATTATTGTTAAAGGAAAGGAACTTATCTCACTCATCATAATGAAGTCTAATGCACCGTGCCTCTGACTTGCCTTATCTAGGCTCAAGTCCATCAACAATATATACATATGTTATAATACAATACGAATACAAGAATACAATAATATTCTACTAATTAAATTACTAACTGTTAACACTTTCTAACACAGTGTTCCCCCCTCAAGTTAGGGCTATTTATATCAATGGAATCTAACTAGTCAAGCAAATATTTGTGAACTTCTATTATTCCCAAGCCCTTTATCAATATGCCAGCCAATTGTTCTTTTGACTTGACATGCTTTAGGTCTATCAATCATTCTTGTAATTTTTCTCTAACAAAGTGACAATTTATCTCAATATGTTCTTTCTTGAAATACAAGATTGCTAGCAATATGTATTGTTGCATGGCTATAACAAAATACTGGTTCTACATCAATGATATGTAAATCTTTTAATTAACCAATAATCCAAACTATTTTTGAAGTCACATGCCCAAGCTAGCTCTTGATATTCAACATTTGCAGAAGACTTGGACACTGAGTTCTGCCTTTTCGACTTCCACGAAATCAAGGATTTGCCTAGCTTTACTGCATACCCTGTGTCACTGATCTTCTACTATCTTTATATACATCCAATTTGAATTGCTATAACATTCCATCTTCATTTTACTATTTGAAGACAAAAGAATACGTAGCCTCGATGTTCCTTTCAAATAGTGTAGCACCCTTATTACTCCATCCACATGCGACTCCCTTGGCTCCACAAGAAAATGGCTTGATATATACCTGCTCAAAATAGCAAATATCAGGTCGAGTGACAGTCAAATAAGATAACCTACCAATTAAATTTCAATATCTCTCAGGGTGCTATAATTTTTTTTATCAATTTTCTTCAACTTCTTCTCTTTCTTCTTTTGATTCTGATATGTTTTTGTCATTTCAGGCTGTGGGTATTCTATGAGTGCTTCATTTTGCTTGATTGGTGTTGCTGTCGGAATATCTGCACACAACCCCATATCACTAAACAAATCAAGGGTTTATTTCTCTGATTTAAAACTATTTCATCCTTTTGTAATACCCTAATTTTCATAATTTGTGTAAACATTGTATTTTGGTAATTAAATTAGTAAAATATATACAAAGGTGAATATGTGTCTCAAAGAATTATAATCTATTGATTATATTCTTATCCAAATTTCACTTTGGAATTAATTAACCAAAGGTTAATTATGAGACATTATTTAGGGGCTATAATTTAACCTAAAGACAAGAGGTAGATGACAACAAAATTAAATAGATATTTAAGTGAATTAAATGTATAATGATTAAGGCAGTTTATGCTAAGATTGTATATGCCTATTAAAAGAAAAATGCCTAATCAAATGTGAACTAACTTGTGTAGGTATTTTCAATTTGATTAAAGGCAATTAGAGGCATAAATTAAGGCCATTATTTTTTTGGAAATAATGATGCCATTAGAGGGCCAATTTAAATGTCAAAGAATAAGAGAGGATAAAGCTTGATTAATAAAGTTCTAATGACCATCATTATCCTAACAACAAATCCTATATTGACATTTGCAACAAAAGGGCATTTAAGCACTTGATTAAGGGGATAATTAGTCTTAATCAAATCAGCCCCAAAAGTCAACAATTGCAACTAGGATCAATGGTTGAGATTGTTGCACATGTAATCAAATCCAATGGTTCTAATTAATCCCATAATTAAGCTAAATCCTAAGATAACTAAATGAACCACTAGGAAACCTAAGCCATTGGATTAATGACACATAAAAAGCAAATCAAATGGCTAAGGGAGAGAGGAGAGGAGAGGTCGACAGCCAAGGTGGAGGAAGAGGATGTGATTTCATAAAGGGAAATTAGATCCAAAGGTTAAGAAGAAAGAAGGAAAATGGAATTACCTTAATTTGGTTCCACATAAGCTTGGATTTGTGGGGAAATTTTCCAAAATATTAGTAATTTTAAAAAAATTTGTCAAAATAGGGTACTGTGTAAAGTATTTGCCAAAATATGGTAGTTGGTAGTGTCACGTCAAACGGCGCTACAAGTGGCGCCACGTCATGTGGCGCCACCGGTGAGGTGGCGTCGCCACGTGGGACGCCACCTAGGTGGCGTCATAGGTGGCGACGCCACCTATTTTTTTTAAAAAAAAATTTAAAAAAAATTTCTTCTGCAGCTGCAATGAAAGTAGTTAGATGAAATTTTAGGTTTGAATTCGGCAGTAGGAGTCAAGCTTGGTCTGCAAGTTTAAGTAAATAAAGGCTGAATTGTTCAAAAAAAGTAAATAAAGGCGGAAATTCTGAAGCATTAAATGCGATGTGAGGAGAAGGACAGACATTGAGAAGAGAAGGATTTGATGGACATGACAATTCACATTTAATGGAAGATGTGCATTGAATGAGGAAATATATATATTTTTTTTTTGCAAGTTTCCAATGGTGATCACTGATCAGACGAGAGGAAGAAATTGAGAGAGGAAAAAAAGAATATAATATATTACTTCATGCTTTTTTAAATGAAGAAGGAGAGATGATGTGAAAAATCAATTAATGGAGTGTCGACGTGTTTGGCATGAAGGAGAAGCAAAGGTAGTGGAAATATGTATATATATTACTTCTTGCTTCTTTAATCTCTGGATGAAAGAGAGGGATAATGAATTAATGGATTGAAAAAATCGAAATAAATGAAGGGAAGAGGGAGTTGTACGATGGGATAAGACACAATTTTGATGCTTCCTAATGAGTCAGATAGGAAGAAACAGCAAAAAGGGGATTGTCACCTACCACCCATTAAAACTGTTGGTTCAGGTAGAAGAATTTTTTTTTTAAAAAAAAAACAAGTGGCGTCGCCACCTGTGACGCCACCTCACTGGTGGCGTCACGTCACTTGTGGCGCCACCAACTGCCATATTTTGGCAAATACTTTGCACAGTACCCCATTTTGATTTTTTTTTTTAAAATTAGTAATATTTTGGAAAATTTCCCTGGATTTGTGCCTATAAATAGAGACGTTTCTCCTCTTCATTCTTCACACCAAAAACTCATATCGCAGCTGATTGTAATACCCCAATTTTCATAATACATGTAAATATTAAATTTTGATAAATGACACCTATTACAATAGGTGAATTTGTGGTCTCAAAACTAGTAAAATAATTACCTTACCTTTTAAAGTGATTTCTCATGAAATTAGAGTAAATAAAGAGCTACAAATCCCTAAGTGAATTTACGGGTCATAAAATACCCTGAGAATGTAATGATAAATCCTAAGAGGCAACAAAATATTTATTAAAATTGGAGAATATGTTGTCTCCAACTTTTTAGTTGATTTATTATCATTTTTAGGAATTATACCATTTACTAAGCAATTAAAAACATCGGAGGATGATAAAATCAATTAGAGAAAATTAGTAACAATTATTGGGCAATTGAAATTGCAATAATTGAGATGCTCTAGTAATTTTTGAAATTAGCTAGTAACTAATTTATAAAGATCATAATACCAAGACCAAATGGTAAATAGAAGCTAAAATTGGCACACAAGGAGTTGTTAATTATCAAAATTAAATTAGAAACCTTGTTAAATTTTGGTAATAAAGCCTAGTAACCCCTAAAACACTATATTAGAGATTAAAATTAGGATTCAACTAATTATTCCTAATTTATTTCTATGGGACGAAAATTCCTATTTGGTGGTAAGTAAATGATACAATAAAAACTAAATTATGTTAACCATGAATTCATAATCTGTAATACCCCAATTTTCATAATACATGTAAATATTAAATTTTGATAAATGACACCTATTACAATAGGTGAATTTGTGGTCTCAAAACTAGTAAAATAATTACTTTATCTTTTAAGGTGATTTCTCATGAAATTAGAGTAAATAAAGAGCTACAAATCCCTAAGTGAATTTATGGGTCATAAAATACCCTGAGAATGTTATGATAAATCCTAAGAGGCAACAAAATATTTATTAAAATTGGAGAATATGTTGTCTCCAACTTTTTAGTTGATTTATTATCATTTTTAGGAATTATACCATTTACTAAGCAATTAAAAACATCGGAGGATGATAAAATCAATTAGAGAAAATTAGTAACAATTATTGGGCAATTGAAATTGCAATAATTGAGGTACTTTATTAATTTTTGAAATTAGTTAATGATTAAGTTTTTAAGGTCATAATTTAAGACCAAATGATATTGATTAGCATACAAGGAGTTGTAATTATCAAAATTGAATTAGAAATCTTTTTAAATTTAAGCCTAGTAATCCCTAATACACTATATTGGAGATTAAAATTAAGACTTAACTAATTATTCTTAATTAATCTCTATGGGACGAAAATTCTTGTTTAATGGTAAATAAATGGAAGAATTAAATTATATTAACCATGAATCCAGAATCTACATGGACCAATGGGAGAATTACCTTCTTTAGTCATATGAGAGAATTAAAAATATAATTGCATAATTAAAATTAAGGGGAGGGGAACGAATTTTTCAAAAATTAAGGGAAAATAATAAGTCAAAGAGTATGGAAGAAGAATGAGCAAACTTAGGGACCAAGTTTTTAAAACTTGGAGAGCAAGAAAGTGATGTAATTAAATACAATTAGATGAGAATCCCTAAGAAATAAATCATATCTTGAAATATTGGAACTAAGTATTACATATAAATACATATTTGGAATCAGTGAATTAAGAGCTTCAACTTGGCTATTCCCGAAGTTATTTTCAATTACTTTTAAGATTCATACCTAAGTGTTTGGGAAATTAAAAATCACCATAAATCTAGTCATAAAATTAGGATTTCAAAAGTGAAATTGGATTTTGAATTAAAACACCAACTTAGACCCAACTAAATTAGCATTTGGGAGTAATTAAGGTAACTTGGGGAGGAAGCAAGGGAACTTGTTGAAGAAGGAAGGAGGAGGACGGTTTTGGTGAGGTGGAGGGTTAGGATTTATGCCTCCTCTCCAAGCAAAACTCAATGGACAAGATCAAGTAGGAATTTCTTGGTGACTACTCCTTCTTTTGGCTATAAATAGAAGCCTTTAGCAACACAAATTCCTCACCCAAATTCAAGGCAAAGGCCGAAAAACATAGAGAAGAGGGAGAGAGTGAGGAGCTTCAGGAATTAGAAGGCAAGTGTTCTTCAAGAGGTAAGAGAGTTTTTAGTTTTAATTTAAGTTCATAGTTTATGAGATAGAAATGCTAGAAATGTTGTTTTGATCATCAATCTTCCAAATCCAGTTTTATTTTCATGTTTTTATGGTTTCCATTGCATTTATTTCGAAAAATTGATGAAGAAGAAGTTATATCAAAATTTTTGGAAGATTAGGATCAAAATAGCGAAGTTCTGGCAAAATTTCATTGATTAGTGTTTTCTGGAGTCAGGGGTAAAAACGTCAGTATCTTATGATGAATATGATGTTCTAAAATTCTGAGAAAATTCATGGTGAAAGTAGACGTCCAGAGCTTTCCAAATCTATAAAGAGTGTGTCATTTGAAGCTCTGTGCAAAAAGATAAAAATCTCAGAAGTTAGGCTATGTTTTCTGTGCGAAATTCTGAACAGTATTTAAAAACGTGAAATCTGGGAATTATCCATGAGTTCTGGGTAAGTCCCAGTATTTTTCCTCGAAAATAGACTTCTCAAGGATTCCGGAACATTTTACGGATCCTCATTTTGATTTTTCTAGAATTAGTTATGATTTTTCAAAGTTATCGAAAAATCTGCCTAGAAAATGCTGCACCACGTTTTTGAAGAAATGTAAGGGCAAAATTGTAATAATAAGGCCATCAAGGGTAGAATGGTAAATAGAGGTGGAAATATCTCTTAGGATGTTATTCTAAGTGATATGGTGATATGTTAGGATATCCGGGAAGTCCAAAGCCGGAATCAAAGGTCGGATGTTTGACAACTATGCGGTAAAAGGTACGGACGCGTATTGTAACATTAACGTTTATACTTATGGTATGGTTATCTATGATAGTTGTTCTCACATGATGATACTCTGTTTTGAAAGTTGCTCACGATATGCTGAATTGTATACGGGTTATAGTCTTGATAACACCGTTGAGTTTTCCTAGCGTTGAGGACACGATAGGCCATCGTGGCACTGGTTATGTGCAGACTTGGGTAACATACATATTGCAGTGGCTGTGTTATGTTACTTGCTGATATGGTTTTGAAAGTTATAAATGTGATTTTATCATTGTGATATCTGTCATATACTGTTTACATTAGCATGAGGTTAACCGTTACCTGAGGTCCAATGGACATTGGACCTCAGTCTTAATGAATAGTACAGGAAAGAAATCGGGATAGAGAAGGTGCCGGTGGATAGAGCTGTATAGAGGCAGCAGTCAAAGATGAAGGTCGGTAGAGGCATGACGAGCAGGGTAGTCTGGCATGAATTTAACAAAGTTATATCGGTCTATTTGGTGCTTAAACTAAGGAAGGATTCATCGGTGGGTTGTCACAAGTCGCCATAGAGTTGGTGAAACTCCCATTAGATTGAACACCGACCTGGCCAAATTGGCTGAATAACTGATGTTAGGTCTAGTTCTTTATCAGAGAAATGTATTCAAATCTCTGTAAATTGTATCACATGAATATTCCTTCGGGATATTTAATATATCAGCTTATGTCGGGCATCATCATATGTCTGGGCATTTTTATTAGATACTCGTTGTCCGGATCTTAGCGCACGCTATCAATTTCCGCAATACTCTAAGCTGTAGCATCTCAAACTCTGTTGTTTTTCTTAAAATTAAGTGTCGATCGACACGATTTTCGAACCTGGATTTTGGGATGTTACATATACTCGTTGTTCGGATCTTAGCGCACGCTATCAATTTCCGCAATACTCTAAGCTGTAACATCTCAAACTCTGTTGTTTTTCTTAAAATTAAGTGTCGACCGACACGATTTTCGAACCTGGATTTTGGGATGTTACAGAATCTACATGGACCAATGGGAGAATTACCTTCTTTAGTCATGTGAGAGAATTAAAAATATAATTTCATAATTAAAATTAAGGGGAGGGGGACAAATTTTTCAAGAATTAAGGGAAAATAATAAGTCAAAGAGTATGGAAGAAGATTGGACAAACTTAGGGACCAAGTTTTTAAAACTTGGGGAGCAAGAAGTGATGTAATTAAATACAATTAGATGAGAATCCCTAAGAAATAAATCATAACTTGAAATATTGGAACTAAGTATTTAAGATAAATACATATTTGAGATCAAAGAATTATAAGCTTCAACTTGACTATTCCCAAAGTCATTTCCGGTTACTGTTAAGATTCCTACCTATGTGTTTCGGGAATTAAAAATCACCATAAATCTAATCACAAAATTAGGATTTCAAAAGTGAAATTAGATTTTGAAGAAAAACATTAGTTGATGCTTAACTAAATTAGCATTTGGGATTAAATAGAAGATAAAGAAAAAATCTAAGGAAAAGGGAGAGAGAGGGACGAATTGGAGAGGTGTAAGGGGGAGATCTTTGCTTCCTCACCAAGCAAAAATCAAGGGCTGAGATCAATTGTCTTTGCTTGGAGGCTACTCATTCTTTTGGCTATAAATAGAGGCTTAGGCAACACAAATTCTCCACCAATTCACCAAGCCTCAATCGAAAAATATAGAGAACAAGGGAGAGAGTGAGGAGCTTCAAGAAGTAGGAAGCTTGTGTTCTTCAAGAGGTAAGAGAGTTTTTAGTTCATAGTTCAAGTTCTTAGTTTATAAAGTAGAAATGCTAGAAATGTTATTTGATCTTCAATCTTCCAAATATAGTTTTATTTTCATGTTTTTATGGTTTCCAATGGCTTTATTTCGAAAATTTGATGAAGAAGAAGTTATAGCAAAAATTTTGGAAGATTATGATCAAAATAGCGAAGCTCTGGCAAAATTTCATTGATTAGTGTTTTCTGGAGTCAGGGGTAAAAACGTCAGTATCTTATGATGAAGATGATGTTCTAAAATTCTGAGAAAATTCATGGTGAAAGTAGACGTCTAGAGCTTTCCGAATATATAGAGTTTGTGTCATTTGAAGCTCTGTACGAAAAGATAAAAATATCAGAAGTTAGGCTATGTTTTCTGTGCGAAATTCTGAACAGTATTTAAAAACGTGAAATCTGGGAATTATCCATGAGTTCTTGGAAAGTCCCAGTATTTTTCCTCGAAAATAGACTTCTCAAGGATTCCGGAACATTTTACAGATCCTCATTTTGATTTTTCTAGAATTAGTTATGATTTTTCAAAGTTACCGAAAAAACTGCCCAGAAAATGCTGCACCACGTTTTTGAAGAAATATAAAGGCAAAATTGTAATAATAAAGCTATCAAGGGTAGAATGGTAAATAGAGGTGGAAATATCTCTTAGAATGTTATTCTAAGTGATATGGTGATATGTTAGGATATCCGGGAAGTCCAAAGCCGGAATCAAAGGTCGGATGTTTGACGACTATGCGGTAAAATGTACGGACGCGTATTGTGACATTAACGTTTATGCTTATGATATGGTTATATATGATAATTGTTTTCACATGTTGATACTCTGTTTTGAAATTGCTCATGGATTTGAGTTGTATACGGGTTATAGTCTTGATAACACCGTTGAGTTTTCCTAGCGCTGAGGACACGATAGGCCATCGTGGCACTGGTTATGTGCAGACTTGGGTAACATACATATTGCAATGGCTGTGTTATGTTACTTGCTGATATGTTTTTGAAAGTAATAATTGTGAATATATTATTGTGATACCTGTCATATACTGTTTACATAAGCATGAGGTTAACCGTTACCTGAGGTCCAATGGACATTGGACCTCAGTCTTAATAAATAGTACAGGAAAGAAACCGGGATGGAGAAGGCGTCAGTAGATAGAGCCGTGAAGAGGCAGCGGTTAAAGGCAAAGGTCGGTAGAAGTTATTAGGACTTAGCTTCTGGCACGAATTTAACAAAGTTACTTTGAACAGTTTGGTGTCTAAGGCTGGGTTAATCTATGTGGGAGGCCAATCAGTCGCCATATAAGTCGGTGAGGCCCCATAATAGACCCCTACCTGGCCAATCTGTTTGATTAACTGATGTTAGGTTCCAAACCATAGGTCTAGTTTAAGACTTTCTTTATGAGAGAAATGTATTCAAACCTCTGTAAATTGTATCACATGAATATTCCTTCGGGATATTTAATATATCAGCTTATGTCGGGCATCATCATATGTCTGGGCATTTTTATATCAGATACTCGTTGTCCGGATCTTAGCGCACGCTATCAATTTCCGCAGTACTCTAAGCTGTAGCATCTCAAACTCTGTTGTTTTTCTTAAAACTAAGTGTCGACTGACACGAATTTCGAACCTGGAATTTGGGATGTTACACTGATTGAGTTAAAGAAATCCATAGGAGCAAGAAGAAGAAGGAGTAAGAACCACAAGAGAATGGATCAACATTATTGTTCATATACTTATGTCCTGTGCCCTTTTTGATAACTAACTTAGAAATAAGACCGAGCTTCAACATAAGCATAAAACAAACAAGTGAGCAAATTTGCTAAATATCATAAATAGAGACATGAAAAATAAACTGACAATGAACTAATAATGTAGAATGGATGCAATGACATAAATATAAAACCAACAAGTAAGAACATTTTGTCAAAAGATACTAACATTGTAAATACTACTTCCTATGGTCTCATCAAATCTTATCCCAAAACCACATTTAGCTCTTGCCTGCATGGTGGAGGATCTTGTGGGTGGTGGTTGGCAACTTTGACTTTGATTAGGTGCTTTTTGGGTAGGTTGGATAGGTTCAGGGGGCTATTGAGAATTGAGAGAATGGGATGGTGGTTATTGTTGGGTGGGTTGGGTTAGTTCATGGGGCTTTTCAAAGGATTTGCACTTGCATTTTGTGCCCTTGTGATGTTCCTTAGCAATTGGAGCTTGCATTGTTACATTAGTATAAAGAGAAGTTGAAAATAATAAAACTAGCGAATCACAACATTTTTACTTACCTCCTTACAAGTTGATTTTTTGTGTCCTACTTTGTTGTAGCGAGTACACTTGTGGGTCTTTCCACGCTTGGTTAATCTTTTAAGGGCAACTTGTTGAGGAATATGAGATGCAGTTTTCTTATTTCTTGGCGTCCAGATGCATATTTTTTCCTCCTCTCTACTTTATCAGTTCTAGTTCTTTTACAAGTGGAGGTTGCATGGGGAGGAAATTTTCAGTGTCCCAAAATTTATTTCCCCTAATTGGTTATAGTTTTGTTCTATAAGCTGCAAGATAGGTGTCCTTATGATAGTAGTGCAATATGCGAGACTTAGGATCTATCTCAACATGATACATTACACAATTGGCATGCTAGCAAAGTCTTCCCATTAAGTCCCAAGCTCTACATGTACTCATTCCTTTAGAAAGATAAACTAAGTAACTATCTTGTCCCTCTACAACCTCATATATTCGGTCACCATTAAAGAAAATTGTATGATCAACAGCTAGGTACCTATTAGACTCAAATAGATCCATATATTTAAAGTTTAAATCACTATTCTAGCCATGCCTTTGTGTCTCACTTTCTGCCCATTTAGCCATCATCTTCAGTCTAATCCCATCGAACATTCTAATCACGTGTAAGAACCTATACTCATCTATCTACGCATTAAATGACTCACTCATGTTATTATCCACCACCAATGACTTACATCTTAAATTAAAATAAGCTCTTACCTAATAATTTACATTGTAAGTGACTACATCCTCAGTTGCCTCTTGCTTCAAGGAACCCATACATGTGAGGTTGTCTTTGAATTGTTCCACAAATGCTCCAATTTGCGCATATGTGGCGGGCACAAAATTTGTGTTCAGTTTGAGGAAGCATCTCACCAATGGCATTAAAGAATCCCTTTCATATCACACATGCAATTTAAACCAATGAACATTCATTAGTAAAAAAAATCACAACTAACATTGTAATTATGTAATAAAGAAGTCAAACTTATGTAATTACCTTTTGCATATTAGACATGAGCATAACAATCTTGACTTGCCTAAGTCTAGAGAGTTACGAAGCCATTGTAGGAACCACGACCAATGAAGTGCATTTTACTTTTTAACCAATGCAAGCGCCAAAGGGTACAAAGAGTCATTATCATCAATACCCATGATAGTCAATAATATTCCTCTTGATTTTCCTTTCAAGAAGGTTCCATCCACACCAATCAATGACCTGCATCATTCTTTCCACCTAACTTGTAATAGAAATATATCAGACAACGATACAATTAAAAAAAATTATGACAGAAATATATTAGTCAACACCACACTTGAACACCATATATCACTGTTGTTTTTGTTTTAGGAGAATTTGGGGAAGAAGATAGACAAGAATATAATAGGAGACAGAAACATAACAGAATGGAGGTAAGGAAAAGAGAAAATAGAGTTTTAATGAGAGAGAGAACTACTGCATTTTCTCAGAGCATGACTTAAATCTACTACATTTGGGAATAACAGAAATACTAACTAATAACAACTTCCCCTTCTATAGGATACTGCCTTAAACTCCTTCAGTCAACTCTCCAATGGTAATAATTAGAAGTAATAACAAAAATACTAACTAACAAACTAACTAATTAACTAACTACTAATATTCCCTACTTATTTATTTGTAGCTTACATAATAATTAGTCAACACCATGCTCCAACAAAGTTATTACACTAGCACAAAATTTAAAAAAGAAAAAAACTCTACATGTGACATTTTGACTAGAGAACCATATAAGAAATTAAAAAAAAGAAAACTTTAACTAATTTTTAGTCTTCATGACTTCCAATTTTTATCTCTTAATTACCTCCATTTCTATATGTCAGAGCACATGCTTAAACCTACATGCATTTAGTATTTAGTCTATTTCTATATAAGTTAGAGCACATGCTTAAATCTACATTGCACATAAAAGAGAAAAACTTCATGATTGTAATAACGGTTTTATTTAGTCTAGAGAAAATCTTCATATGGATTGCGGTCAGATTTAAACATTGTTGTGTGAAAACCCATTTATCCTAGCAATGTAGAAAATGTGGAGGAAAAAAATTTATGAAGTGGAAGTTATATCTTTGAAGTATTAAAGCTTAAGTACATCCTCTTGAATATTCTTTTTCTATGTTCTAATGCCTCTGTGGTGACCTCGACACACATCTAAACCAGGGTTTAATACTTTTATCTCATTGCAATATGCCTCTAACTTTCCAAATTCATCCTTGAAACTCCCTTTCATTTCTTTCATTATCTTATTCTTTTCCCTCTTGCATTTATGCACACTAACACTCACCTGTAGATCCCTTTGCACCTCTTTCTTCATCTCTTTTGTCTCAAATTAAGGGTATCCTTGCACCTTCTCTCTTTGAAATGCTCTGCTTACCACATTATAGAAGCTCTTGGATTCTCATACACACGTGGGCACATGTGTTCATAAGCACAACAATGACTTTACCTTCCACCCCACACTTTGCCCATATGTAGATGCATATAGTGTAAAAAGGGCATCCCTCTTTATACAACAGCTTGAAAGTCTTATCACTTTTGACAATTTTGAGCTTAACGCCATAGGTGACAGCGTACTTATTTATAGCCTTCTTAAGCTCTTTTTTGTCTTTAAATGTCATACCAACAACAAAAGAAGGCCTTGTAGCCAAGGACTCAACCTCATCAAGGATAGTTCACTCTTGCAAAGGCCTATCATCACTTTTGCAGCCCAATCCATCCTCATCAATATCACCCTCATGCTCCACATCTAGCTCCTTAACTTCTAAGTCATCATACACAATTTCTTCTGTATCTGAATTACAACTTTTCCCAATACAAGTGCCATCATCATCACACATATTAAAATTTTTATCACTATCATCATCTTCACACCTATAAGATCACTCTCTTCCTCATCCTCTAAAACATCTTCATCTATAGTTGCCACATTTTGTTTTCCTTTTTCAAGTATCTTTTTAGAACCATGTTCAATTACTATGTTTGTTTTCTCTCTCACAACATTCTCATCAAAATCAACGAAATCAATATCAGTCATCAGCCCATCCCATTTCCTCAATGACACCTTCCACATTTCCTTTTATAATGTTTTCTTCATTAACAATGTCTGTTTTCTAGACTGTATTTTCACCATTTCCTTAGACTCTATTTTCACTTTCCCTACCCCCATCAACATGTACAATACTATCTATAATAGACTTGTGCCCTCCCTGTAATCGAGCCTTAGTATCTTCCCACCCCTTCATTTTCATTTCATACTTTTCAATAATCATTTGTACTAACATTTCACGCATCTCTTACTCGCTGTCTCCTTTGTCGATCATCGCTTTGTCCTTTCCCTTCGATGTCATTACCACTACACACTACAAAATATAAATTAAATTAGGGGCCTCCATGCCATTTCACTGTATCCAAAAGAAAACAAAGAAATCACATGTTTATGAGTCCCAATCATTGCTTACCTGGAAAATTTTTTTTTTTGGTTGTTCGACTACACCAAAGCAACGAAGATTCCATGTTCACATGTGAATCCTCTTCTTGGACCCAACCGTTGCTTTATCGATTCCTCGTTTATGTGTCCCAATCATTGCTTTCTTGATTCCCCATTTCCGAAACAAAGAACCTTTGCCTCACTCACTTGATTTCTCTTCTTTGTTGTTGTCGTTGTGAGTGTATGTTCAGTAAAACCCTAGCGTGATTCCTAGACGTCTTCAGTTAAACCCGAGGTCACCAATTTCTCCCTAATCGATCGTTGTTCAACCATCGCATGAACCCTAGCTCACCATTTTGTTCCTAGCTTAGAGACTTCTCCTCGTGCAAATGCCTTTTTTGCCCAATAGTGCATTTTACATTTTAAGGGTTTCTTATTTTCACCCAATTTCAATATCCTCCTGCCCAGCCTCTTTCCTAGTCAGCAATTGAGCTTCCACTTGGCTTCTTCAAACTCTACTTCAATGTACACATCAGCACTGTTAGGCAAACATTCCAAGTTAACAATCAACGTTTTATCCATTAATAGTAGATGGGACTTTTGCTTCATTTTTTTAACCACATAGTCATCATTACCCCTAAAAAAAATACTTGATATATGGACGCTCTTGTGGGTGAACCACATGTGCATTTACACTTTAACCCTTTATTCTACTCTTAGTAGACGCGGTATTTGCAATTACCCTTAGTTAGATTATATCATGCATTGCCAAGTCTAAGTGAGTGTAATAGATATTTTAATATAATCGTTTTCATGTACCAATGTATCCCCTTCTATTAGTAAAGTGTTATGAAGCATTCATACAAAATTCCATCGTTCAGGAAAATTTAGCGGAAAACCATTTTATGTTTGACAAAAATAAATTAATGTATAACGAAAGATGTGGAATAGGCTTGACCGTAATGTTAGCATTAGTTAGAGGAACCTCGTACGCGAAAGAATGGTTGGTTCCATATTTCCAGTGATTTTGGAAAGCAGAGGAGGGTAATGGGACAAATGGTTTTGAAGAAAAAAATAAAAAGTTATGAAAGCCGACAAAAGGAAAGGCGCCATGGATTCCTGAAATGGCTGGCATCATCGTTTGTGACCAAGAATCTTGTGTTCACAACATCGAAGCTTGATTGGTCTCCTCTTCTTTTGCTGAATCATGAACGTGCCAACTCACTTCTTATTAGTATTAGCAATTTAGTAATCCCAACTCAATATTATAATATTCTATTATATCTCATTATAACCAGAAATTAGTGTTGCTAGATAATTTAGATCTCCAGAGTTTTTTTGTGCCATCTGGCGATGAGGTATTATTATATCATCCATTCCGGATTAATTAGCTCAAATAATAAAATGAGGGCGGAGTTACCAACAAGTTGTTGGTTCACGTGGTTAGTGACACCCCTCCTGTAAAGAGAAGAACATAAGTTCAAATTCTAAAAAATCACGCTAGTTGAGATTGGGGAAAACCCTTTGCACTCAATCTTAAAAAGTGAAACCCTTAATCAAATAAAAAAAGAGAGGGTGAAGTTTCAATACTACTTTCGGTAATAAATATAAGATCCGTTTGATTTTTTTTTTTTTATAGAGATTAAAGAAGCCAAATATATTATTCTAACGTGTGTGTGTGTGTCATTTTTTCTTCAAACTAATTAATCTGACTTATAAGCTGATATATAATTTACCGATACACAAGATATACAATGATTAAATAATATATTTAGTTTCATTAACCTCTCTAAAAAAATCAACTGAGTCTTATATTTAGGACTAGAGAGAGAGAGAGAGTAGTAATTAAGGGTTTAGACACTTCAAATATGACAACACTTTAAATTTACATGTTCGACACCCAATTGAGGGTTACTATTCCAAATATGTTTTATTTATTTGCTCATACTTGAATTTGAAGATCTATACGAAAATAATGAATTGTGCTCAAGTTTTAGTTAAATCATGACTGTAAAATGATGAAAAATGGATTAACTATTTTAAAATTAGGAAATTTCAATTAGAAAAAGTGAATTATAGCAAAATTAGAAATAAGAAAAAAACTGCAAAATCTGATAATTTAATTTCAAAGAAAATGAATTCAAATGACCATGACATATAAAAGATTAAAATAAAACACTCGTATATATATGTTCAAAAAGATGGTGAAATGATAAAAAGGGGGCTGGAGTGAAAAAATGAGTTATTTGAATCTGTGAATAAGGTCAATGTATCTTTTTCGAAGACATCATCCGCAGACTGCAGATCTTTGAACATTTTTCATTGCAACGTTGATAATAATAAAATACTACTTTCGGCCCATTCTTGTATCTAAACTTTATTAGGGCAAACTTTTATATATATATATATATACAACTTGTTGGTCAGTCGTGTTTTTTTTTTAATTATTAATGTGGGAGCTTTAGATTGCACTCTTCTACAGTCAATATCAAATTATGTCCACATAAATGGACTGAATTAACTGTTTCTTAGAAATATAATCATGTTCAGCTAAAACTTACAATGATCTCTTAATATGAGTTATGATTATTGGCCTTTTAGATTTTAAGTATAAAATGTAATGTAACTTATCCATTGATGAATAATTGAAAACTGGGTTAGGTCAAATGATATTGTTGTTAAGCCCACAATTTATTTAATGGAGACATTTAATCTTTAGCCGCCTGCAGCCTAGAGAAGACACTTTTCGTAGCCTTGTTGGATTGATAATGACCTAAAAGTTGGCTGATCAAGACTTTTGAACCTCCTAATTCCCTTTAAATTTATCAAATAATAACATTATTACTTTCTCTTATTAAAGTAAATTATCTCCTGCTTTTATATATAATTTAAGATTCCATATGAAATTTGAAAAAGCCCATTCATCATTACTGTATAAGTCTACCTATACAGAATTTATTATGATTATTTCGTACCACAAAAATTCCTTAGTTATCATATAAAGAATACAATAGGAGGTTGCAAATTAAATACTAGAAGGCTTATTCGTTTATTCCTTTATATGTTTTTCCCCATCTTTTTTTTTTAAATAACAGCAAAATACCACTTAAATTAAACTTTAAAATTTTGTTGACAGCAATAGTAACGGGATTAACAATAATAATAAAATAATTGACAACTTATTTTATTAAGAAATGACTTATTTGATATATTTTGAAGTTCAAATAGTATTTTCGTAAGATTTTTTCTTTCTTTTTTGATTGACAAATTGAATTAGATTATCTCAAAAATAGATCTAACTTACAGAAAAAAGAAAAAAGAAAACTCTTTAGTGAATAGCCTCTATATATTAGGCTTTGACAGATATAAGGGCTGAGAACACAGAACAAAAGTAAGTACGTAATTGCAGATTAATTATTTTATTACATGTTCAGAGTTTCCATGACCACTTTGGCCAAGAAACAACCTATCCTTTGGCGATCAAACTATCAAATACTATTAAAAGCTCATATATAGTTCACTTGGCCCTTTGGCCTCTATACACATGCATTTATTTTTAATTTTTTCTCCTGCACCACCAGAATCATCCCCTATTTACATTGATTTTCCACACTAATTTAATTAATCAAGCGTTTGGAACCCCTTTGGTTTTTCCACACGCTTGCTTAATTCTCAAACCTTCACATACAATTACACGTACAAACTCAGAACAACCCAAAAGCAGTTTTCAAACCAGGAGCACAAAACTTAAGCAAAGTTGTTCAGATATCTTCTATCAGAGATTGTTTAATAAAAACATATATATTATATGTTCTTACCTAAAATCCTGATATAAAACATCTTAAAACTTTGCCTAAGCAAGTATTCTTCTTACTAGGATAATAAGCTCTTGTGCTAAGCCTTCGGCTTCCTTCAAGCACACAGACCAACAAACATAATGGATGTGTTCATGCTGAAGAAACTTGACGACGTTTCAAAGGAGAATTTGAAGATTGAACCCCAGAAGATTGTATTTTGAATTGTGTTGCAGAAGAAGAGGAAGAATTATTATTAGATGGTGATGACGAGAACGACTTGGCAGGTGGTGGAGCAGTTGCAGAAGAAAAGCCACAATCAGACAATAAAACAGAGGCAGGGGTTTGAAACTGACCCGAGTCGCCACTGGCGAGTCTAACGTACGAATAAGAAGGTGACTCACAAAGCCATGCCCCTAAGGCTCCTTCTTTGCCATTCCTGTATTGCATTATAGCTCTGTACACAAAAGGAATAAGACCCTCCATAATAACCCAGCTAGCTAGTACTTTTGATGAGAGAACAATTAAGAAGAAGAAGATAAGAAAGTTATGATATATGAGAGTTTTGGTTCTTGTGAATGGTTTTGAAGGTGAGACGAAATGGTGAGATTCTTGGGGTATAAGAAGAGGAAGATGATGACGTGGAGTAATGGATTAAAGTCCAGCTCTTCACGCTAAGCCATGAAAATTTCAACGCAATCGCACACTGAGACATTGAAGGTAAACTTGAAAGCTATGTGCAAACCACACCTATAATATCTTTATATATATTTTTCGCAGCACTACATATATATACACAAAAAAGCAAATCTTTCTATAATCTTCATTGTGTTGTCCCACTTTCTCTCATTCCTAATACTATTTTTCCTTGTTTGGTTTGATGGGTTTTTAGCTTTCAGACCAAGATTGGTTGGTTTCCTTTGTCTTTTTCATATTTCTATTCCTAAAGTAGTTACCACGTGTTCGAGGTAACCCTTGTGGCCTTGTTCCTATAATAACAAAATAATATCCAACTTTTTTTTGGTTTGTTTAGATGTTGTTTTAAAGTAAGGTACTTGATAAAAATTATTGTCCTCTCATTGGTTGCGTCTTGAATCTGTGTGTCTTGATAAGATCTTACTGATAATTTTAGTTTGCAGATTGCATATTTTGCATACCTCAGAATAAATAATATTATTGCGGTTGCATAATCTATTATGAATACATATGGTATTAAAAGCATACTCTCGAAAGCTATTTTTATTTGAGATCACTTAGTTTTTTATTGCCTTCCATAATTGTTTGGTAAAAGTGCCTGATCACTTGTTATTATTTATAACAAAAATGTTAAGAAATTTTCTGACTATTATAAAAGTCATGTTATAGAAAAGTATGATCATTATCCTCAACAGCTGTTAAATATAATGCATGGAACCTGCCTGGAAATGATCCCAAAAGAATTATTTAAAAAAAAAATCAAAGGAAAATGTCAAGGGCTTTGATTTGCACTTATATATTTCGCCTTAATTTGCAATTCTTATCATAGATTGCGATTTAGAATTGTTATATTGATAATAACTCAGATGTTTCTTCAAACTTATATTGAATTTTTAATTGTTTTTCTTTTGATTGGATTATTTTTAATTTTAATTTGACCTGCTTAATTTGGAATCTCATTCATTAATAGTGTAAAATAAAAAAAAAATGCAATTCAACAAAAGAAAATGCATGGGATAAGTTCAAAGCCAAGTTGCCGGCAAATGACATGACGTTTATTTATTAAATATTTTAATTTGATACTGATCATTAACACCATAATAACATCAATCCTGTTTAAAGCGGGGAAAATTAAAGTAAACAGAAGATTGTTTAATAACATATACCTTCCTTGAACTAGCCGTATTCATAGGCAGGGGCAGACCCCCGGGGGTGTTAGGGTGGCTCCCGCCCCCCCTAAAATTATAGATAATAACTCAAATTTTTAGGAAATTTTGTTTTAGCCTCATAAAAAGTTTATAATTTTTATTTTAGTCCCTTAATGTTATGTTAAGTGAAGGGACTAAAATGAAAATACTGAAATATTTATGGGTTTAAAATATAGTTTTATAAAAATTTGCGTTATATTCTGTAATTCCCCCCGAATTTTTCATTCCTAAACATTTGGGTTATATTTTGTAATTTTCTCCCCCCAATTTGTCATTCCTGGTTCCGCCCGGTTCATAGGCTTTAACCAATAAAACCCAGTGATAATAATAAATAGAGTACTATTATCTATACGACTTTACGACCAGTCGGCTACTCAGGAGAAATGAAACTCATTAGAATTAAGATAATGATTAACAATTTGAGTGATTTGTATGTGAGAGGAAGTATATTACTCCATCTAGTCATAAATATAAGACAAAATTGATTTTTTGGCAATATTAAAGAAACTAATTAAATTACTTTAAATTATTTTTATGTTTATTTTTTTCTCAAATTAATTAGTTCGACTAATAAACAGATATATAATATAAGGATACACAAAATATTATATGATGAAATAACTTATTTAGTTTCCTTAATCTTTAAAAAAAAAAAGTCAACTATGTGTTATATTTAGGACCGAACAGAGTATATATATCTGAGGCCGGTGCATCTCTAGGATTTAAAAATTTAAGTTATTTTATGCCTTCTCTTGTATAAAAAATAAATAGATGAAAATTTTATATTATTTATATTAATATAAATTTTTTAAAAAAATCGTGTTCATCAACTTTTATAAATTTATTTTTAAGATTAGGTAGAAAGTATAAACTGGGAGTGATGAGTTTTATACTTCCACTTGTTTTGTTAATGAAGTTGCTTCAATAATTCAATTATTTTGCCCCGGTCAAAATGAACAAAATTTGACCTAAGTATAAAACCAGTGACCCAAATATAGGAGACAAATCATTTTAATAAATCTCAATAAAATTAAGTCATATTCAATATAAAATGATAAAATTCAAAACAACTCGTATTTTGAGTTCAGATTCGATATTTGGTCTAATTTTCATACTTGTAATCTTTTTTTTTTTTTTTTTAATGAGATACGCTGGGGGTCATACTTCTTCGAAACACACGATCATTGTTCTTAAAATTCAAAATGTTCTGGAAGCATTTCAAGTCATATATAGTTTTGATCCAGTCCATAAGTTTTGGGTTTCTACGAAATTAATTAGTTTCTTAACTTTTAATCAATATCAAATTACCTTTTTTTAATACAAAGGCAAACAAAGCTTGAGGAATCAATATCATATTATCAATATCGGCCAAAACAAAAACAAAAAAAAATTCGTTAATTAATGTCCTATACATTTATAACCTGCTAGCTCTTCATCAGATATGTGTATAACAGCGTTAATTAGCAGTGGCATCTTCCATGTCTTGTAATTAAAGTTTTATATAAGATTTTTTTGCCAATAAGTTTCATATAAATTTGATTTGACATGAAACGAACAGAAATAATTGACTTAAGAAATAAAATAGAGGAATCTTATTTACCTATTGTTAGAAATAAAATCTATATTTTTAATTGATCTGAAGTCATGGCGTGCAACACAAGGGCAATTAATGGTTGAAATGAGGCAAATGAATAATAAATAAATAAATAATTGATAAAGAGGCGAGTATAATTTAATTTGTTAAAACAAGTGTCCATATCACGCCCACTAATTCAAAATAGAGATCAATGGATCCAAAGGCCAAAAACTAGGTGCGCCTAATGAGTTGTGATTAGTGCAATGAGTTAGGTGGAGATGGAATAAGAGATAGGTCAAGCTCTAAGTAATTATTAGGTTTTATTATAAATATAAATTGTGGTTTATTTATTCTTAACCATTTGCAAAACTACAAAATCGATGGCAACATCAACTTCCATTAATTATAATTTTTTCCTACATCAACACTCAAGTGCTATCCCTTATTCCCCTTTCAATCAATTTCCCTAACGCAATGTGAAATTGATGTTCATTTTATCCACCCAATCTGCCTATTGGGGATAATGTTTGTTCAATTAATCTAATTTTTTTTGTGTTTGATTGGAAAATTTGAGATTCTTTCGTGTTGTGTAATTTAAATTTTTTTTATCGGTTAGAAATTAAGAAAATTAAGAGTTGTTGATCTCCTTCCACCCCCCCCCGCCCAAAAAAAAAAAAGAGTTGTTGATTTGAATGCACCATGTTTTAAGCTTTAAACGTGCTTTAATAATACCCACATGTAATTAAGTTGTTTTCAAGGCTGGCAGCATACTCCCTCTGCTCTACAATATAAGAAACTTTTAGAAGAAATACATAATCCAAAATATAAATTACTTCTAGTATAATTAATGCTCTCTTTTTATCTGTTATGCTACTATAATTAATATTCACTTTCTAATTTTTCCCACTTATTATATCCCCTCTCTAAAATAATATTTACAATGCAACTAAACACATTTCTCAATAAAGGTATAAGTGAAAAAAATGTACATACATTTTAGAATATATTAAATAACTTAATTATCGTTTTTTGTTTCTCGTAATAAAGTTTAAATGCCCTGGATTGGAGGAAGTACTTAACTAAGATAAAGTGAGCTTTTTCTTCTTCCATAACTTGTGCACCCATTGTTTCCTTAAGAGACAGGATCAAACTATCGGTAAGAATTTTCTTCATGGCCTCTTTACCCCTTATTTAAGTCATTGATTAGGCGAATAATAATATATTACTTAACCATTTTTGTATACACTTAAACCTAATCTCTTGACAAGTGGGAAATTTTCTTACTCTAATTAGCATTGTTTTATTAAGAGTTATTCTCTAAACTATCGGTCTTACTTTCTTAGTAATTAAGCAAGCCAATTTTTGGATTTAATAATTGATAGCCCTCGATATTTATTGATTGCAAAGTCTGAAAATTAAAAACAGTCAGCCATACTAAATTGTGAAAAAGATAGAAAAATAAATTTGAAATTGCAAAATTTTAAATCAGGTATTTCTCAAAAAAAAAAAAGTTGTAAATTATTGTTTATCAAATTTCGTCATTCCTTTATCAACTCTTAATAACAAATTTGATTTGGGATTTTGTAAATTCAAAAAAAAAAAAAATTTGTCTCTTTTTCCTAATAAATTCCAGAAAATTAATAGAAGTTCAACTCTAAATAATTCAACAATAATGAACCAAATCCTTAAAATATAATATAAGTGTAGCAGGGTAAGTTCAACGGCAGTAATTTTAAAATATTAGTCGGTTGGGAGTAAGTTTAGAATTTTTCCAATTCAGTCGTTGACTGATTATATAAAATCTGGATTTAACATCTTAAATTGCATGTCGCAATTGCAATAAAAATATGTGAATAGTTGTGGTTGAAAATAAACAAAAACGAACGTGGAAAAATAAACCCCCCCCCCCAAAAAAAAAAACTTCATTGGGTCTATGTGGCAAATCATTGGGGGCCCAATGGATAAGAATCAAGTCCAAACCAGATGAAGCCCAACTTTTATGATTTGTGATTAATAGTATCTCCGGTTCTAATAATAAGATATAGTTGATTTTTTTGGAGAGATTAAGAAAATTAAATAACTTACTTAATCATTTCATATGTTGTATATTCTTAGATTATATATTAGTTTATTAGTCAAACTAATTAGTTTGAAGAAAAAAAAATAAAAATACTTTAAAGTAATTTAATTAGCTTCATTAATCTCTTTAAAAAAGTTAATTATGTCTTATAATTAGAACCGAAGGGAGTATAATTTATAATTAGGTTTAATATATATGTTAAGGGATTTGGTTTTCTCATATTACATGAGGAAAAAAAGTTTCCTACACACACATGAAATGGTGAGATCCACACACACACATATATATATATATATATTTATGTGAGTCCCACCATTTCATGTGTGTCACATGAGAAAATGGTTTTAAAATGTTTTCCCATATGTTAATTACCGCTATTTCATTTGGTCGCATACTATAGGACAACTTACAAAATACCAAACAAAAATAATGACACTCTGGAAACGTCCACACATCCAGCATAAAAAGGAACACATAAAAGCGGCCTTATCCCATAAATAAATAAATAAATATATATATATATATAAATTTAAATCTTAAAAAAAACGCACTTATTAAAAGACAGAAAACTTTTTATGCTCCAAATGTAAAATTGAATTATACTGTTTATCAAATTTAAAACAAAACCCACGTTACAATAACTAATAGCAAAAATGAGAGAATTTTCAATATCCATTCTTTTTAGTGAGCTTTAGTCATAAAACAAATTATAATTAGCGAGTCAGTATTTATGAGTGTAAATAAGCATAATAGTTTACCAAATATGCAAATGTGAGTATCCCCGAATTAAAGTTTAATCCACTAAATGTGAGTATCTTTCGCTAGTACTCATATTTACCTATATGGGTTTTATGTGTCTGTTTGGATTAACAGTAGAAGTTGTTGTTCCAACATGATTTATAGCATATGAGATAAATTTATAAGAAGAGTTTTGTCTCGACTTGCGTAAACGTAATTTTTTAACGTTGTTTCAAACAAGCCAAACAGTAAGTAATCTTTGAAACGCCCAACACGAATGGGATGAAAGGCCCAAGAGAACGCGTGGGAAACATCCGAGTAGTGGTTGAAAAGGATTAGAATGGCGTGGACGTTGTGTGCTTTTTTTTTTCCCCTTCTTAAATTTCATTTAGTCCTTTTATTTATATTACAAATATCTTTATTTATCTTATTAATGATCAAAATTCGTTAAATTTTTTTGAATCTTTTTATTTATATTACAAATATCTTTATTTATCTTATAAATGCTCTTTTAGAAAAAATAAAATAAAAGAAAGACATAAATATTTTTCATCCACAAAATAAAAGAAAATGATGCACCTATTTTATTTGTCTTGTAAATGTCTATATTTTTCTATTGATTTTTTATATTTATTTGGTAACTTTTCAAAAATGTTTTTAATCCTTTATGCTCTTTTGAATCCATTTATGTGTCTTGAAAATGGTGACCTTTTCTTGTAAATTTTTATATTTAACTTATAAATAGCCAAAATATTTTTAATTCCTTATGTTCTTTTAAATCAGTTTATTTATCTTACAAATATATTTATTTTTCTTCTAAATTCTATTATTTATCTTGTAAATTCTCTTCTAAAAATAATAAAATAAGGGCATAATTATTTTTTTCATGTACAAAACTTAATTTTCACTCATAGGGTACAATAAAGTTTTAGAAAATTTTATAGATTAACCAAAATTATGTCACATCCTAGGCTCAATAAAATTTTCCTTTTTTTTCGTGGGGCATGGTTTGCTTTATTATTGTGTGAAAGCGTCACTATTACATGCTATTTTTTTATTTTTTTATTTTAATCCTTAGTCACTGTTACATGCTATCATGCCCCTTGTCTCTGCTCTCTTCCCTTACCTCACTCTGTCCTTTGCTTTATATATATATATATAACGTCATTTCGCTCCTGGTCTACGCGGAGAACAGCAGTTGTTCTTCTTCCTTTAAAAAAAAAAAGACACACACACACACGTGAGCATATAAACAGCAATATGCATGCTTTAAAATAAGTTGTAATCTCTCCCATTCAAAATATACTAAAACCCACAGACTGGTATTAAGTAGTAAAGTACTCATTCTTCTTTGAGAATATCCTTAATTTGAAGTTGTGAATGAAACATGTGGCATTAATTACTCTTCCCACCCATAAGGAGACCCATCCGGAATGAATTTGGATTAGTTTGGTCCCTATAAATCATTCAAGTTAAGAAAGTGATAGGACATGGTACTTGATACATATGTAATATACACACACACAAAACCGTCCTTAATATATTTATAAATTACAAGTTTTTTATTTTACTCCTATTTATCACTAGCACATATTGGATTTTTTTTTAAAAAAAAAAGACGAGTGACATGAAATAGGCTTAAATAGAAATAAATTTGAGTTTTTTAATTTAAAATTTTAATAAGTTATTCACTTTTCACTTGTGAAAAATAACACTTAAATGCCATATGAATTTTCTAAACCCAGATAAGCCCATTAAACTTGTAAAATGACAGAGAAATTATAAGGGGCAATCAATGATATGAAAATTTTAGAGAAAAGCCCAAAATGCACTTCATATAATGAAAAACACCTAAAAGATCTAAGGCTTTGACCTCCACGATCTTCTTGGAAACCAATGGAATCACACCAGAGCTTTGCATGGCTATGGTACAAGGCTTGTTGAGGGTTCGATCCCATCGAATGTAGAGGAAGATAAGAAGAACCAAAAAGAGAAAGATGAAAAGGGAAAGGCAAATCAGGATGCTACTTCTTCTTTATCTAACTCTCACTCTAGCATCGTCGTCCTCAAATTGGGTTGGGTTAAGATTTAAATCAATTTGACTTGATTTATTATCTACACACAAAAGTTAAAAAAAAGAAAAAGAAAATATCACCTAAAAATTCAAAATAAACAATATCTGGGTTTTGAGGAAGAAGAATATGAACAATAAATGTGAGATTTTAAAAAAGTCGTAACGATAATAACAAGTTCAGTAATGAGTTTAACAAGTTTATCGTCAGATGGAACTCATGTCACTTTGGAAAAACCAAAATCTAAGCACTACTAACAAAATTAGTAATAGGAATAATAAATTTATGAATGGATTAACAAGTTCAATAATAGGTTTAACGAGTCCATACGTCATATGGAACTTATGTTACTTTAGACTTGTTAATCACAATACTAAACTTGTTAATTGCATTAAATAACTTATTATTCCTATTACTAATTTTGTTAATGATGCTTAGATTTTTGTTTTTCAAAGTGATATAAGTTCCATCTGACAAATAAATTTGTTAAGCCCATTACTGAACTTATTATTCCTATTACAATGTTTGTTAAATCTCACATTTACTGTTCACATTCTTCTTCCTCAAAACCAAGATACTATTCCTTTTGAATTTAATGTGGTATTTTTCTTTTTATTTTCTTAATTTTTTGAGTGTGTAGACAGTAGATCAAATCAAATCGATTTAAATCTTAACCCAACCCATCTCGATTTGGAGACGACGACGCAAGTGAGAACGTTAGAGGAAGAAGAAGTTGGAGCCTGATTTGCCTTTTCCTCTTCATCTTCCTCTTTTTGATTCTTCTTATCTTTCTCTACATTTGCCAAAAATCGAAACTTCGGTGATACTGGAGATCGTGGAAGTCGAAGCCTTAGATCTTCTTGGTGTTCTTCATTGTGTGAAGGGTAGTTTGGACTTTTATCCAAAATTTTCATTTCTTTGATTGCCCCTTTATCCCTTATTTGTCATTTCACAAGTTCAATAGGCTTTTCTAGATTTAAGAAATTCATATGGATTTAAGTGATATTTTCCCTCTTCCTTAATTGCAACCAAAGGGTCAAAATTTACTTATATTTTGAACATAAAGGAATACAAAATTATTGTCTATCCCACAACTTGTGTTTATTATTGCCGGCCAAATTGTACTCTCATAATTGTAATGCCCTAAAAATCCTACTTATAATAAGTAACATAATTTAGTAAATAATACCTATTGGAAATAGGTGAATATGAGGTCTCAAACACCTTATATTGAATTTATTAGGACAATTTCTCCTAAGAATAAATAATGTACGAAAAGGTCCCTAAAACATTAGATAGTTTGCAAATAGGTCCCTGAAATATTTATGGATTATAAAATACCCCGAAAATATTATAAAGAGGTAAATAAATATTTATTTGAAATAGGGAAGAATATTGTCCCTAATTTAGGTAATTTATTAAATTATTACCTTGGAAAAATTAAAGGAGAAAAATCAAAAAGTATTGGGGGACCATATTGGACCCCATGATTTTTAATATTATGCATGGTGCATAAATTACCAATGTCAGTAAAATAGTTGTGAGATAATAATTATTACTAATTAAGAAAATTATCAATAATTAGTAAATGATTAATTAAGTAATTTTTGGGAATTTTATAAGATTATAGAAATTTAAGAAATATGGAAAATGGAAAAATATAATTAGTTAATATTAAGGGCCGAAATTTTGGACCAATTAAATAATAATAAGGGTTAAGATGTAATCTTAAAAAGTAAAGATCAAAGGCTTAGGATTTTTCAAGAAATTATAAAAGCCTAAATCCATGTGATTACTTATGGACCAATAGGGGAATTTTGTGGAAAATGAATATAAGATAAATGTAATATATGTGGTTGAGGAAATATATATATATATATATATATATATATATATATAATATGTGGTGACCGAAATTTTTGGAAGAGGAGGAGATAAGGATAAGGCAAAAAATAATAGTATTATAAGTATAAGACATGTGTTAATTAAATAGTATTATAATAGTAAAAATGTGAACAGGATAAATGACCACGGATAGAAATAAAATCCTACCTAGAAAACCGTGAACTAGTCTACTTGGGTCAGAGTATAGTATGAACAAGTAAATTTTTACCTCGAAGTAGCCTATCTCCGAAGTCATTTCTGTAACCGACGAAGTGTTTTGGAGATCAGACTAAGAAGATATCTTGCAGAATTAAATCAGATAGCCAAAATGAGAACCGGTAGAAAATAATTCCGTTGCGAGAATCTGGGGATGAGTTGGGAAAAACCAGAGTATATTATTAATCAGTGAATTTTTATCCCGAAGTTGGCACCGGCCAACGTTATTTCTGTACCCGATAGTGATTACCGAGGATTTTCGGCTGATAACAGAATGTTCTTAACGAGAATATAAGGTCAAGAAAACCCAGTATTCTCGAAGAGGAAGAAAAGATCTTCAGGGTGTCCCAGAATTTCAAGATTTTACAAAATTTCACGATCGGAATACCAAACAGGGACTTTATCGGTAGAAAACTTCCTGAGAAAGGATGTGACATCACCTTGGTGACTAAGGATGACATCATCCTTGAGAGGTGTATGGCCAAGATCTTGCCACCTCCAAGAAGTGCGATCCGACGGTCCAGAATTCATCTGACAAAGCATGAATAGTAACTTGGATTTTTCTATAAATAGCCCTTCATTTTCTCTTCATTCATCACCAATTCACACAAAATCTAGAGAGAAGTTAGAGAGAGGAGCTCTGGAGGAGGAGTAAAGAGTTCATAGCGAAGCTCTGAGTAAGTTCTTCAGTCCTTAATCTTTAGTTTGGTAGTTGTAGTAGAAATGCTAGGTTGATCTTCAATCTTCCAAGTATGTTTAGAAATCATGTTCTAGGGGTAATTAAGGTATTAATTTCGAAAATCATTATGGAGTTGGAGATATGTTGAAATTTTGGAAGATTAGCGTCAAGGTAGCGAAGTGCTGGCGAAATTCCGCCGATTAGGGGATCAGGGGCAAAATGGTAATTTGTACCTAAAATGCCTGTTATGATATCAAATATTGATAAATGCGATATTATCATTATAGGATATCAGTAATCTTGTTCCGCTGTCATTTTGCTGTCGTTCCGCTGTTTTCCGTCAAAAGTACAGTTTATCGTCAACATACTAAACGCTCGTCAACGAAGGTACGTTCGCATACTGTAACACTAACTCTGATGTTTATGTTATGCATATATGTGCTATGTGTGTTGTATGTATAGAATGTTTATACTGTGAAATGCATATAAAGGTTAGAGGGTATTTGTAATGCTGGGAGTGATGTGTCTGTATGCTGGGAGCGATATGGTTGCATGCTGGGAGTGATACATATGCATTGATTATGATAGGTTGTCTGTATATGATGTTGATATTGTGGTATTTGTCGTTCATATATTGTGTATGTAAACATGAGGTTAACCGTTATCTGGGATCTGTATGCATGGGACCTCAGCTCTTAACATAGCGTTAGGTTCAGGAGAACCAAGGACGGAAGGCAAGGGGAAACGCAAGCAGGACGCATAGAAGACCCGGCTGTAGACATCCTTTTGACATTCTGGCAGAAGCCTTCCTAATGTTGTTTTACTTCACTTTTGAACCACACGGTTACTATACCGATATTGTACCTAGCCAGACTTACGGCATTTTGAAATCAAAGTACCAGATACTCTTCCGCTCAAATGCTCTACTGTGATGATTTGAAATGATTTTAAATGAAAAAGAATTATTCCGCTTTTGAAAATTGGGATGTTACAATAATTGGCCTTCGTCCCTCCGCATCTTATTGTAAAATATTTTATACATTGTAATATTATCATTTACCAATTAACATGTACTCCATGTCATAAAATCAAAATGACTTTTATTATCCTTTGCTCATGTAATACTCCACTTGTCCTCAAATAATCTAATTAGAAGTTGATGTTGATGTTGAATATTAATATAATACTTGTTTTCCATGTTTATGAATCTTTTGCTAATTGACCTCAATTAATGCTCATTTAACAATAATTAAATGAGAGATGAGGGAATTAATTAAGATAATTATGGTGTTTTAAGAAAAATGCGTCACGTCAACTAACTTAACCAACATTCTTAATTTAATCAAAATAGGTAAGTAAGCTTATATTAAGAACTAAAAGAGTATTATGGAAAGACTAAAGGTTAATATGCAAAAATACACATATGGTTTAGCTAAAAGAGCACCTAACATCAAGTTTTTTTTTTAAATGTGCAAAAGTGACTATGTGATTACAAAATTAGAACAAAAATCAAATATTCCGTTAATATAGAAAATGTTGGTTGTGAAGTTGGACGGTTTGACTACATGTACTGAGAGGTGGACGATACTTTATGTTGGTGGGGCCCACATTGGTATTAGGTCAACAATTCATCCACAACGTACAATGATCTTCGGCGATAATCTCAGGCCCACAATGGTGTCAAACCTCCAGCGACCTCCATCCTAAACTTAGACCTAAATGTCATCATCCAATTCTTTCCTTCTCCTCTCCACCGCTGGAGTTAACAGAAGCAGAGGACATCGTGAGAGAGCTTGAATCAAACCTCAAGCGACCTCCATCCTTTGTTTCTCCATCACACAACTACCTCCATCGCCATCAATTCCAAAGAGAGACGCGGTTTGAAACTGAACCAGAGGAGACGATCTTGATTGAAAAGGGGAGAGGGAATTAGATCTTCACCTTCACCACTCGTTTCAAGAATGACACCGATGTCTCTACTCACAATATAATTAGGTTCATCAACATCGATCGTGTTCTTCTGCTACAGATTCTCCCAGTTTTGCGTGTTGGTTCTCCTCTCTGGCAAGTTCTTATCGTAGGCTTTTAGGGTTGGGTAATTGGATTGGGGATTGGGTTATGTAATTAAGGGTGGAAATAGGCCATGGGCATGTGGCCTGACCTGTTAAAAGCTTGGTCATATCTAACTTATAAGACTAAAAGGCCAAGCTAAGGCCTTTTATAAGGCCTGTTTTCGCTTAATAGGTCAGGCTTAGGTCTGATAAGAGGCCTTTTAGGCCTATCAGGCCAGCCTGTTTATATTATAAGTATTAATTTATGTAATTTTTTCCTATCTTTAGCCTGTTTAAAGCATATCTATTTTCGATTTGTAGCGTGTTAGCTTAAATAAATAATAGTATAAAAAAATTGAAAATTTTAAAAAGTGGCCTATTAGCTTAATAATTAAATAATAATAATAATAATTTAAAAAATTTAAAAAATATTTTTTTTCTTTTTAAAAAATAGGCCTCCTTAACAGGTCACATACTAAGCTCATGCTGAAAAATAAGCCTGTAACAGGCCAGACTTAGGCCACTATGTCGCAAAATAGGTCTGGCCTATTAAGGGTGAAACCTAACCTAACCTAACCTATTTTCACCCTATATGTAATGCCTAGTTCTTGCATGCTCTACTACGTAGTTCAGCCATCGTAAGGCAGTTCGCCCATGAAGAAAGAGAGCCTTGTGCGAAGGCTCATCAAGGCTCCAAAATCATTGATGGTGAATGCATCCGTGCAGGCTTAGGTAAAGTAAAGATGAAGGAGGATGGAGTATAGACAATGACGAATCTTGAAATAAATATTTAGGGAGCCAAATATATACTTATTGACTAATTAAAGAAATATATATATTTGAGGGGGCCAAATCTATAAATTTTGAGGATAAATATATACATTTTTGGACCAAATGTGTAAAAAAAAAAAAAATCCTATTTACAGTAATTTTTTTTTACAGATTTTTTTTTGTGGGGTATCTCTATGATGTTCCGCTAGTGATTATAGAGAATGGCAGCCGATGGAAGAAGAGACAAGAGATCTGTGTAGGGCATTGAAAAGGAGATGGTCTCACACAAATGAAGATCAAACTTTGATGAGCTGGACACCACTGTGGGTTCTACCATCATACACGTCACCATCTTTGTGATTTTTATTTCACTTTTATAACCATGTGATCACTTTTGTAATTAAAAAAAATTTATATTTGGTGTTGGACACTTTTTTAACTAAACCATATGTATATTTATATACTTTAATCTAAAAATTAATACTAATGTTAGTCAAGTGGACCGATGATAAATAAATCCACTATAAATCATAAAATAGACGGCATTTTATTAAAATATAGCGTGATCAATGGGTTGCTACCATCATAGCTCATTGTGGCTCGTCATTGACACTAACACATACTATTGAAACAACTTCATAGCTTTTGATATCTCCAAATGGACAATTATCATCAACAACTAGTCAACTCTATATTTATTTGACCAAAAAAAAAACTCTATATTTCGAAAGTCAGCTTATATGGCAATTCAAATGAAAGAGGCTCTTGATAAACTGAATTGCATTAAATTGTTCACTTATCATAGGTTGCAATTGGATCGTATAAGATCCAAGCAACATGGTGTTACAAAATTTATTGCACTTGCTTAATTTCTTTGTTAATGTTAACATAAGATTTATTCAAGTACATAATCCTGAACTTAGCGTTTCTCTATGCTTATCCTTCACTAGAATCTTTACTATAATTACATTATCCTCATTTTAATGCCATTTTGATTCTTTAATTAAAAAAGAACATCAACCAGTCAACTTTTTAACATTATATGTTCTATAAATTGCATTTGACATGCACCATGAGAATTAACAAAAAAAAAAAATTAGAAAAAATTATTTTAATAAAATTTAATAAATCATATTAACTAGAAATTAGGAAGAGTCCACCTTATTTTTTTTATATGCAAAATCCTGAAGAAGAACTTGAACAATGCTAAAGGATAAAAATGTGGTTTGAATATCCATAATGTCAAAAATGTGTAAGGGTTTGATTTGTCTTTTTCAAAATTAAATAGAAATGACAAAAATATTCCAATGAGTTTAAAAAGTGTGCTCCCATTTTCGATAAGGATTAAACAAGTTTAGATGAGGTTTTAACACTTATTAATAAATTTTTTACAAATTCTAATTCAAAAATCACCACTTGCTATCCAATAAGGTTATCAAAAATCATTGAAATCTTGTATAAAATTGTGAAATCATTATAAAAAGTAAGAATCGACATCTTGTCATTTATTTGTTGAAAGTAGAGATTTTTTTTTTTTTGGGAATTTGTTAAAGTCTTATTAGAACTTTATTTGAACTTTTGAAACATTTATCATAAGTGAGAATCAATACCTTATTATTATAGCAATTAGTGAATTTAAAATTGGAATTTGGAAAAACCTTATCTAAAGTTATGAAACTTCTATTAAAAGTGTGTGGATCAATACATATCATATTGTAGCAAGTGTTAAAATTTGAATCAAAATTTGTAAAAATCTTATCAGAACTTGTTAAAAACCTTCTCTAAACCTGTGAAACCCTTATTAAAAATAAGAATCAATATCTTATCATTGCAAATATTGATAAATTTTAAATTGGAATTTGTAAAAACTTTATATGAACTTGTGAGATTTTTGTCAGTAGTGTGAATCAATACTTTATCATTATAATAAATAGTGAATTTTAAATTGAAATTTGTGAAAATCTTATCTAAATTTGTGAATCTCTCCTGTTATGTCCCTCCTCTCTACCCTCACCACACTTATATTCTTTTCTTATACATATATGCGATGGCACGGGGGGCTTCATTTTTTTTTTTTAAAAAACGAAGACAGTGAGTATATAGGGTCTGTTTGGAGTGCAGTTTTTTCTGCGGCAATTTTTTTAAAAAAATTCAATTAACGTTGCCAACTAATTTTGCGTCCGTTTGGGTTGAGTTTCAATTAACTTAATTTAAAGCTTAAAAAGCCCGTTAAAGAAAAAAACTCTACTTCTGAGCTTTTTAAAAAAAAAAACTCTCAACTTTTTGATATGGGTCCCGTCACTTTTACCACCATCAATCCTAACACAAATCATTATCTATAACCTGAAGTTTTGCCTACCGAGTTTTTTTTAAAGTCAGACAGCTTTTAAGCTACCATTCCTACTGCCAACCCAAACAAACCCCATAATCAGCAATACACATGCTTTATTGCACCCCTAAATTCAAAATGTGAAAAGATCGTAATACATTTATTTTATTTATCTTATAAATAATTATATTTGTCTATTACATTTTTATATTTATCTTATAAAAAATCAAAATATTTTTAATGCCCTAGGTTCTTTCGAATCTCTTTATTTATCTTGTAAATAATATTATTTTTCTTTTAAATGCTCTTCTGAAAAAAAATAAAAGAAAAACATAATAATTTTTTTTTTTACAAAACTTAATTTCATTTTAATTCATAAATGAAAGTAAAATTTCACAAATTATAAGAGTTAACTAAACTTATGTTACATCCTAAGCTCAATAAAAATTTTCTTTCTTCTGGGGCATAGTCTGCTTCATTATTGTTTTTTTTTTTTGGTCAAAGTGCTTCATTATTGTATGAATGCATCTTTATTACATGTTTTCTTAATTTTATTTTAATCCTAGTCACTGTTACATGCTGTCATGGCTTACCCTTACCTGACCCTGTCCTTTTCTTTTATATATATATATATATATATATAAACATGACATCATTTCGCTCCTGGTCTACGCGGAAAACAGCAGTTGTTCTTCTTACTTTTTTTTTTTTTGTTTTAAAAAAAAAGGTGGACGTGAGCATGTAAACAGCAACACGCATGCTTTAAAATAAGGTAGAATCCCTTCCATTCAAAATATACTAAACCATCCTTAATATATTTATAAATTACAAGTTTTTTAATTTTACTCCTATTTATTAGTGGCACATATTGGATATTAAGAAAAGAAGAGAGACATGAAATAGGCTTAAATAGAAATAAATCTTAATTTTTTTAATTTAACAATTTAATAAGTTGTTCGCTTATCCCTTAATAATTTTGTACTCCTTATTTTCAAAATATAAGTAAATTTTGACCCTTTGGTATTGTGCTCTCATGATCGGTCTTCCTCTCTCCACCTGTTATTGTAAAATATTTTATACATTTTAATATTACCAATTAACATGTTATAAAATCAAAATAAATTTAATTATCCTTTGCTAATAATGTATTACTTCCCGTATACCTAATTAGAAAGTTGATGTTTGATCATTAATATAATACTTATTTTTTGTGTTTATATTTTTTTTCTAATTGACCTCTATTAATACTCCTTTAACAATAATTAAATGAGAGATGAGGGAATTAATGAAGATAATTATGGTATTTTAGAAAAAAACATAGAGTATCAACTAATTTAATCAACATTCTTAACTTAATAAAAATAGGTAAATAAATATTATATTAAAAACTACAAAAGTATTATGAAAAAAATTAATACTAATGCCAGTGAAATGAACCAATGATGAATAAATCCTCTATAAATCAAGAAATAGATGGCATTTTATTAAGATATAGCGTGATCGATGGGTTATCACTATCATAACTCATTATGCCTAGTTACTGACACATAATTCATTTTAATTTTTATTATAAGATATCAATTAATAATTCTCAATAACCAACAAAAATAGTTAAAGTCATTAAAATTGTTATAAAATTTAAGTAATTTTAATATTATCTCTATTGATTTTACTAAACTCTAATATAATGTTAATTATTATTTGCACTCACTACCCTTATTAATTATGGGCAAACATAAAAAAAACTAATTAATATTCTTTGAAAATAAATAAGTGCCTTATTAAAAAATCAAATACACTCATTACAGTTGATTCATAATAATAATAAATACCAAAGGAGTACCATTGAAACAACTTCGTAGCTTTTAATCTCTCCAAATGGACAATTATCAACATCAACTAGTCAACTCTATATTTATTTGACCAAAAAAAAAAACTCTATATTTCGAAAGTCAGCTTATACGGCAATTCAAATGAAAGAGGCTCTTGATAAACTGAATTGCATTAAATTGTTCACTTATCATAGGTTATTTCTGATGAAACAATTTCCCATTTATAAGCATCCAAAAAAGCATATTAGCATTTGCAAGTGGATCTTATAAGACCCAATTAAACAACATGATCACACAAAATTTATTGCACTTCCTTAATTTCTTTGTTAATACGCATGCTTTATTGCACCCCTAAATTCAAAATTAAGTTTTACATGAAAAAATAATAATACATTTATTTTATTTATCTGATAAATAATTATATTTGTCTATTACATTTTTATATTTATCTTATAAATAACCAAAATATTTTTAATTCTCTAGTTTCTTTTGAATATCTTTATTTATCTTGTAAATAATATTATTTTTCTTTTAAATGCTCTTCTGAAAAAAAAATTTAAAAAAAATTATTCTTTTTTTATCTACAAAACTTAATTTCATTTTAACTCATAAATTAAAGTAAAATTTCACAAATTTTAAGAGTTAACTAAACTTATGTCTCATCCTAAGCTCAATAAAATTTTTCTTTCTTCTGGGTCATAGTCTGCTTCATTATTGTATGAATGCATCTTTATTACATTTTTTTAAAAAAATTTAATCCTAGTCACTGTTACATGCTGTCATGGCTCCCTGTCTCTGCTCCCTACCCTTAACTGACCCTGTCCTTATATATATATATATATATATATATATATATATATGACATCATTTCGCTCCTGGTCTACGCGGAAAACAGCCGTTGTTCTCCGTACTTTAAAAAAAAAAAAAAAAAAGTAGACGTGAGCATGTAAACAACAATACGTACGCATGCTTTAAAATAAGTTGGAGTCCCTCCCATTCAAAATATACTAAACCATCCTTAATATATTTATAAATTACAAGTTTTTTAATTTTACTCCTATTTATTATTGGCACATATTGGATATTAAAATAAGAAGAGAGAGATGAAATAGGCTTAAATAGAAATAAATTTTATTTTATTAATTTAAAATTTTAATAAGTTATTCGCTTTTCCCTTAATTGCAACCAAAGGGTCAAAATTTACTTATATTTTGAACATAAGGAATATAAAATTATTGTCTATCCAACAACATGTGTTCATTATTGCCGGCCAAATTGTGTTCTCCGTAATTGGTCTTCCTCTCTCCACCTCTTATTGTAAAATATTGTATACGCTGTAATATTACCAATTAACAAGTACTACACGTTATAAAATCAAAATGAATTTAATTATCCTTTGCTAATAATGTATTACTCTATTAATGATGTACTTCACTGGTACCTAATTAGAAAGTTGATGTTGATCATTAATATAATACCTATTTTTTATGTTATAATTTTTTCTAATTCACCTCTATTAATGATCCTTTAACAATAATCAAATGAGAGATGAGAGAATTAATGAAGATAATTATGGTGTTTTAGAAAAAAAATGAAGCATCAACTAACTTAATCGACATTCTTAACTTAATTAAAATAGGTAAATAAATATTATATTAAGAACTGTAAAAGTATTATGAAAAAATTAATACTAATGCCCGTAAAATGGACAAATGGTGATGAATAAATCCTCTATCAATCAAGAAATAGACGGCATTTTATTAAGATATAACGTGATCGATGGGTTATTACTATCATAACTCATTGAGCCTAGTTACTGACATGTAATCTATTCAGATTTTTATTATAAGACACCAATTAATAATTCTTACAAACCAATAAAAACAGTAAAATCATTAAAATTGTCAAAAAAATTTAAATAATTTCAATATTACCCATACTGATTTTACTAAACTCTAATACAATATTAATTATTATTTTCACCCACTACCTTTATTAATTATAGCCATACATAAAAAAAAAGTAATTAATACTCTTTAAAAATAAATAAGTGCCTTGTAAAAAAAAGAAATCAAATGATGAATTTCAATTCAAAAATCACTCCTTACTATCAAATATGGTTATCAAAATTCGTCAAAATCTTGTATAAAATTATGAAACCATTATAAAAAGTGGGAATCAATGTCTTGTCATTTGTTGAAAGTGGTGATTTTTTATTTGGAATTTGTGAAAATCTTAACACAACTTATTAAAACCTTATTTAAACTTGTAAAACATTTATCATAAGTGAAAATCAATACCTTGTCATTATAGTAAGTGATGAATTTTGAATTGAAATTTGTGAAATCGTTATATGAAATTGTGAAACTCTTATAAAAAATGTGAATCAATACATTGCCATTGTAGCAAGTGATGAATTTTGAATTGGAATTTGTGAAAATTTATTTACAACTTATTAAAACTTCTATAAACTTGAGAAAACCTTTTATCAAAAGTGAGAATCAATACTTTACCAATACAGAAATTGGTGAATTTTGAATTGAAATTTATAAAAACTTTATTTAAACTTTCAAAACCCTTGATTAGAAGTGAGAATCAACACATTGACATTATAGCAAATCATTAATTTTAAATTAAAATTTATGAAAATTTTATCAAAACTCATTAACTTATCGAACCCTCTTTCTCTCTACCCTCAGCACACTCATGTTCTTTTGTTTGATACACACACGTCATTTCTCTCCTGATCTACGCGGAAAACAGCGGTTGTCCCCCCCCCCCCCCCTCTCTTTTGAAAAAAAAAAGTAGACGTGAGCATATAACCAGCAATGCGCATGCTTTAAAATAAGTTGTAATCCCTCCCATTCAAAACAGACTAAACCATCCTTAATATATTTATAAATTAAATTTTTTTATTTTACTTTTATTTATTAGTAGCACATATTGGTTATTAAAAAAAAGAAGAGACATGAAATAGGCTTAAACAGAAATAAAGTTGAATTTCTTAATTTAAAAAATTTATAAGTTATTCACTTTTCCCTTAATAGCAACCAAAGGGTCCAAATTTACTTATATTTTGAATATAAGGAATACAAAACTAATCATACATTTTCCCATAAATCTGATTCAAACAGTGCATAAGTTTGATTTGATTCTTCAAAAGTCATACCAAACAAACACAATTATTTATCTGACAACTTGTGTTCATTATTGTCGGACGTACATTGCCGGCCGAATTGTGCTCTCCATAATTGGTCTTCCTCTAGTCTCCACCTCTTATTGTAAAATATTTTATACATTGTAATATTACCAATTAACATGTACTACATGTTATGAAATCAAAATGAATTTAATAATCCTTTGTCATTGTATTACTCAATCTATTAAAGTACCTAATCTTGAACTTATAGCTTTTCTCTATGCTTATCCTTCACCAGAATCTTTGCTATAATAACTACATTATCCTCGTTTTGATACCATTTTGATTCTTTAATTAAAAAAGAAGATCAACTAGTCAACTTTTTAACATTATATGTTCCATAAATTGTACTTGACACTCACCATGAGAATTAACAAAAGTAAAATAAAAATTATTTTATTTTAATAAAATATAATAAATCATATTAACTAGAAAGCAGGAAGAGTCCAACATATTTGCTTTTTCTGGAAAATCCTGAAAAAAAAAACAATACTAAAAGATAAAAATATGTTTTGAATATTTATAATACTAAAGAGGTGTGAGGGCCTAATTTGTCTTTTTCAGAATTAAATAATAATGGAAAAAAATATTCTTTTGAGTTTAAAAAATGTGCTTCCATTTTTTATAAGGGTTTAACAAGTTCAAACGAGGTTTTAATAATTTCTAATAAGATTTTTTTTTAATAAATTCCAATTCAAAAAGCATCACTTGCATGCTATTAGATAATGTTATCAAAACTAGTTAAAATCTTATATAAAATTGTGAAACCATTATAAAAAGTGGGAATAATGCCTTGTTGTTTGTTGAAAGTGGTGATTTTTCATTTAGAATTTGTGAAAATATTATAAGATCTTATTAAAATCTTATCTAAACTTGTAAAATATTTATCATAAGTGAGAATAAATATCTCACAATTGTAGCAAGCAGTGAATCTTCAATTAGAATGTGTGAAATTCTTATATGAAAATTTGAAAGTCTTATTAGAAGTGTGAATTAATACATTGTCATTGTAACAAGTGGTGAATTTTGAATTAGAATTTATAAAAATCTTATCAAAACTTGTTAAAACCTTCTTAAAACTTGGGAAACCCTTATAAAAAGTGGAAAACAATACCTTGCCAATGTAGAGATTGGTGAATTTTGAATTGAGATTTGTAAGAACTTTATCTGAACTTGTGAAATCTATATAAAAAGTGAGAATCAAAATATTATCATTATAGCAAGTGGTAAATTTCGAATTAAAATTTATAAAAATTTCATCAGAACTCATTAAAATTTTCTCTGCTCTCTACCCTCACCACACCTATGTTATTTTCTCTTACACACACATATATAGTGTGTGTGTGTGACGTCACTTCGCTCCTGATCTACACGGAAAACAGCAGTTGTTCTTCTTCCTTTTTAAAAAAAAAAAGTAGACGTGAGCATATAAACAGCAACGCGTATGCTTTAAAATAAGCTGTAATCTATAACATCCCAATTTAAAATACCGATTTTTTTTTAAAACAAACCGTGATCAGAGTCGAGCATTTTGATTAAACGAGTAACTGAATATTTAGAAGTACATAACCATAGTGTAATCATCCTTATACAGTCATCTGTTGATTCCAAAAAGACAATATCTAAATAGTTCAAAAACTAAAACATATAAGATCTTCCAATCCGCCTACATCGGCTACTTGCCGCTCTCCTCCACCCTGGATCCTCCTGAACCTGAAGCTACAGCTGAGATCCAATTCCCAATTGGATCTCAGATAACGGTTAACCTTATGCTCAAATAAATCATATATAGGCAACAAATATTCATAACAACATAACAGCACATCAATACATAAGCACACAGCAGATGCATGATCAACAATGGACAGAACATAAGCACACAGCAATATGTAAAGCCCCACACTATTTCTGCACATAAACCAATGCCACGATCTCCCATCGTGTCCTCAGCGCTAGGAAAACCCAACGGCGTTATCAAGACTATAACCCGTAATAAGCTGTATGTATGACTGACAACCCTAGACAGAGTCTCAGTATAGCAATATGTCTACCACATATATGTCTATAAGCAGCATAAGTGTTAAGGTTACAATACGCGTCTGTACCTTCGTTGACGATTTCGAGTACTCCGGTAGCGTGGTGGTGCGTTTGACGGCGGTACGACAGTGATTTGACAGCGATGATAGCGGAAACAGCGGAAACAACGATTCGTGGTTTCGGATATCCTATAAGGATAATATTACTTGTATGAACATTTAAAACCAAAACAGGCAATTTAGGTACAAATTACCATTTTGCCCCTAATGTGATTATTTGGCGGAATTTCGCCAGAGCTTCGCTATTTTGACTTTAAACTTTCAAAATTTTTGCTATAACCCTTTCTCTAGTATACTCCTAAAATAAATATCATATTTATTCTTAAAACATGATATCTAAACTAACTTGAAAAATTAAGACTACTCTAGCGTTTCTACTAGAACTACTGAAGAAACTACTTAACTAAAACTAGGGACCGAAAACTTACTCAGAGCTTCACTAGGATTTCTCTCCAGACTGCTCCTTCTTCTCCCTCTCTCAAATTTCGGCCTTCTTGAAGGAAAATGGTGTGAGGATTATGAAATGGAGCAAGGGGTATTTATAGGGAAAATCTGGTTACTATTCATGCTTTGTCAGACGAATTCTGAACCGTCGGATCGCACTTTTCTGAGGTGGCTTCATCTTGGCCCTCCACCTATTTAGGCCGACTTCTTCCCCCCTAAAAGACAAAATTGCTGACCTCATCCTAGCTGCATCATCAAACCTTATCCTCTTGCTTTATCTGATAAGTTCCTGGTTCGGTGTCCTGATCGCGAAATTCCGTAAAAACTTAAAATTCCGGAAGCAATACCTTGAAGATCTTGTCATCCTCTTCGAGGTTACTGGGTTCTCCTCACCTTATACCCTTATTAAGGATATTCCGTAATCTGCCGAAAATCCTTGGTATTTGTAATCGGTTATAGAAATAACTTCGGTGGCACCAACTTCTGGATAAAAATCCACTGACCAATAATTTGTTCTGGTTTTGCTTAACTCATCCCCAGATTCTCGCAACGGAATCATTTTCTATTGGTTCTCATTTATCTTGTTCACTTTTAATTATTAATATATTATTACTTATTTAACTCATGCTTAAAACTATATTACTATTATATTCAAATATCTTCTTCATCCTTATCTCCCCTAAAATTTCGGCCCACACCATATATATATATATATATATATTTCCTTAACCACATATATTATATTTATCCTATATTCATTTTCCACAAAATTTTCCTATTGGTCCATAAGCAATTTCATGGATTTAGGCTTATAAAATTCCCAAAAATTACTTCATTAATCCTTTAATAATTCCTAATAATTTTCTTAATTAGAATTAATTATTTTCTCACAACAATTTCATTAACATTAATGATTTAAGTCCTATGCAAAATATTAAAAGTCATAGGATCAATTTTGATTCTAGAATACTTTTTAATTTTCCTTCTTTTTATTTTCACAGGAAATATTTTATTAAATTGTCTAAATTAAGAATAATATATTTCCTAAATTTTTAATAATTATTCCATGCCTTCTTGAATTTTCCATAATTTTTTTTAGTACTTTCCTTTTAAAATAGACTAATTATACTCTATTTTGATATCATAATCATCATAAATGAACATTTTTATTATAGTAACATAATAGTCCAGATAGTAATTATCCGAGTATTACATTTAACTCATTAAAATTTTCTCTGCTCTCTACCCTCACCACACCTATGTTATTTTCTCTTACACACACATATAGTGTGTGTGTGACGTCACTTCGCTCCTGATCTACGCGGAAAACAGCAGTTGTTCTTCTTCCTTTTTTAAAAAAAAAGTAGACGCGAGCATATAAACAGCAACGCGCATGCTTTAAAATAAGCTGTAATCCCTCCCATTCAAAATATACTAAACCATCCTTATATATTTATAAATTAAAAGCTTTTATTTTACTCCTATTTATTAGTGGCACATATCGGATATTAAAAAAAGAAGAGAGACATGAAATAGGCTTAAATAGAAATAAAGTTGAATTTTTTAATTTAAAAATTTAATAAATATTCATTTTCTCCGTTAATCATGGGTGATATTAGAATACTTCTTTATAGAGATTGACAAGTTGAGGTCACTCACAGATATAAAGTAATCATAACTATTGTTAATCATTTAACCGGATACTCTCATAACATAAATGAGAATTTTTGCTTATTTGATCAACCTCTTCCCCTTATTGAGATGGATGTTGATGAAGAGTAGAAGTCTTTGTTAAACTTGTTGTAATGTCTTTATTGATAATCTGATTTCAGTATTACTTTTTTTTTTAAAAGAAAAAAAGTCAAAAATTACTCATATTTTGAATATAAGGAATATATACAAAATTATTGTCTATCCGACAACTTGGGTTCATTATTGCCGGCCGTACATTGCTGTGGTCTTCCTCTCTCCGCCTCTTATTGTAAAATATTTTATACATTGTAATATTACAATTATCATGTACTACGTTATAAAATCAGAATGAATTTAATTACCCTTTGCTAATGTATTCCTCCACTTGTCCTCAAATGACCTAAATAGAAAGTTGATGATGATTACAAATATAATACCTATTTTTTATGTTTATGATTTTTTTTAATTGACTTCTATTAATACTCTTCTAACAATAATCAAATGAGAGATAGGTGAATTAATGAAGATAATTATATTGTATTTTAGGAAAAACATGTCATATGAACTAATTTAACAAATATCTATAGTCTATTCAAAATATGTAAATCCGTAAATGTATTATATTAAAAACTAAATGAGTATTATGAAAAAATTAATACTAATATCAGTCAAATGGACCAATGATAAATAAATCCTCTATATATAAATCATGAAATAGACAGCAGTTTATTAAAATATAGCCTGATCAATGGGTTATCGCTATCATAGCTCGTTGTGCCGCGTCACTGACACTAACACATATACTATTGAAACAACTTCATAGCTTTTAATTAATATCTCCAAAAGGATATCAACATCAACTAGTCAACTCTATATTTCGAAAGTCAACTTATACGGCAATTCAAATGAAAAAGACTACATTCACGAGGCTATTAATAAACTGAATTGCATTAAATTGTTCACTTATCATAGGTTGTTTATGATGAAGCATCTTTCCATCTATAAGCATCCAAAAAAGCATATTAGCATTTGCAAGTGGACTCTTATAAGATCCAATTAAGCAACATGATCACACAAAAATTATTGTACTTGCTTAATTATATTTCTTTGTTAATGTTAACATAAGATTCATTAAAGTAGCTAATCATGAACTTGTAATTTTTCTCTATGCTTACCTTTGACTATAATCTTTGATATAACTGCATTATCCACGTTTTAATACCATTTTGATTCTTTAATTAAAAAACTACATCAACCAGTCAAATTTTTAACATTATATGTTCTCTAAATTGTATTTGACATGCTCCATGAGAATTAACCAAAAAAAACAAATTTAATAAAATATAATAAATCATATTAACGGGAAAATTGGAAGAGTCCACCTTATTTGTTTTTTTGTTATTTTGGAAAATCTCTAAAAAGGAACTTTAACAATGCTAAAGGATAAAAATATGTTTCAAATATTCACCTTACCAGAGAGAGGTGTAAGGGCTTGATTGGTTTTTTTTTTTTCAAAATTAAATGAAAATGACAGAAATAGTCCTTTGAATAAAAATTGTGCTCCCATTTTTGAAAAAAATTTTATCAAGTTCAAATGAGGTTTTAACACTTTCTAATAAGATTGCCACAAATTTCAATTCAAAAATCATTACTTACTATCAGACAAGGTTATCAAAAGTCATTAAAATCTTATCAAAAATTTGTGAAACCATTATCAAAAGTAAGAATAGATACCTTATCATTTGTTGCAAGTGATTATTTTTTATTTGGAATTTGTGAAAATCTTATCATAATTTTTTAAAACCTTATATAAACTTGTGAAACATTTATCATAAGTGAGAATCAGTACTTTGTCATTATAGCAATTGATGAATATTGAATTGGAATTTGTGAAACTCTTATTAGAAGTGTAAATCAATACATTGTCATTGTAGCAAGTGGTGAATTTTGAATTGGAATTTTTGAAAATCTTATCAGAATTTGTTAAAACATTGTCTAAACTGGTGAAATTTTTATATAAGCGGGAATTAATTCCTTATCATTGCAGAAATTGGTAAATTTTAAATTGGAATTTGCAAAAACTTTATTTGAACTTGTAAAATCCTTATTAAAAGTGGGAATTAATACCTTGCCATTAGTAATTAAGTGGTGAATTTTGAATTCAAATTTGTGAAAATCTTATCAAAACTCGTTAAAACCTTATATGAGTTTGTGAAATCCTTATCATAATTAAGAATCAATACTTTATCATTATAGCAATCAGTGAATATTGAATTGGAATTTGTGAAAACCTTATATGAACTTGTGAAACTTTTATAATAAGTGAGAATCAATACTTTGTTATTGTAGCAAGTGATGTATTTTAAATTGAAATTTTGAAAGCCTTATCAAAAATATTTAAACCCATATAAAAAGTGGAAGCATGTTTTTCAAACTTATAAGGACATTATGTCATTTCTATTTTAGGTTTTCGCACTTCTTTGATATTATGAATATTTGGAATACACTTTTATTTTTAAGCATTTTTAAAGCTAACAGATTTTCCCTTATTTTTTTTGTTAATTTCTGTACAACATATAAAGAAATATTCTATTATTTAAAATAACAACAAACAATTTTGCAATACAAATGATTGAGTGTTAGACACCCCCGGCGGGGTTTGGTCATATATAAGATATATATTTTGACAAAATATATATACTCTTTCCTATATATATTTTTTTTAAAAAGTTCAAAGTTTTTGAACTGTCTTCTTGATCCTTTTTATAAGAACCCAATAAAAGTTGTCTCAACATTTAATATGGTTTTTTTTTTTCAATTGTATCCCTCATTAATTATATATATTATATTAATTAAAGAGTTGTTGGTACTTATGTTTTCTCTATTTCTTTCTCTTATATGCCCTTTCATAAACAAGTGTATATTTAAAAAAAAAGTTTAATTCACTACATACTTAATATTTTAAAATAATGTTAACCATTTTATTAAATTGCGCAATTCAATTATCGAACTCTTATGAACTCTTATAAATAGAATAGGATGGTAGTAACATATATATTGTTATAATAGAGAATGACGGCTATATCTTAGAATATCAATTTGATTATGGTTAAGTTGCTAATCATCTGGCCTTTAATATAAGGCATAGTTGATTTTTTTAAGAGATTAAAGAAGCTATAAATTATTTTAAAGTATTTCCATTTATCTTTTTTATACTAAATTAATCGTTCTAACTTAATTATGAAATAACATATAATTATATGATAAACAATATATGCTATGATTAACTAACTTATTTAGTTTTTTTTTAATTTCTCTTAAAAAGACAAAAATGTCTTATATTAAGGACCATAAGATTATTAATTTTTTTTTGTAAAATCAATTGATTTATTTTTTTATACTAAATTAATTTTTTTTACTTATAAACTAACATATAATTAAATGATAAATGATATATGTTATGATTAAGTATTTAGGTTTCTTAATCTCTTAAAAAAATTCAACTCTTATATTAAAGACAAGATTAAAAAAAAAAGTTCTGAAAATGACTCGTTTTATTGTAATTTTTGCCATCTTTTGTCAGCAACGTTGGCTCTCCAATTTACCAAAGTCAAAATCAACAACACACAATATACTGTATAAAAATGGTATAGCACTAGGAAAATGGAAAATGGTATAGCACACAATATGTTTTCTCTATGCAATAGGAAAATGGTATAGCACTACATAACAAACAAAATAATTTACATTTATGATTTAGGTCTGTGTTCTGTATAAAAACAGAGATGTTTAGCCAATAGGTTAATTGATTGATATTGGATCAATATCGCTCTCTCCTATATATTCTCTCCTATATATTTATAGATTAGATACCAGTGAGTGATTGAGCGGCTTTTTTTGTCTTTAGCCTTGGGGTCCACAATCAACAAAATAACCAAGGATTGCGTATAGACAAACCTAGGATCGTTCTCTCTTCTCAAGGAGTCTTTTATTGATTCCTAAGCAATCTAAATGCCATGAAAATGCAATAAAAACAAGGGGAAAATTGGTTTTGGATTTTCGAATTAATAAAATAAAATAATAAAGCAATTAAATCCTAAACTACTATTTTTGGTATTTTCTTTATAAAATAGAATGGAGTATGAAATGGTATGATATGGAATTGAAAATATGAATTATGAATGTTCTTGGTAATGAAGAAAGTTGCTATCATTGCTCAAAAAGGTTATGGGAGTAGATCTTCATTAAGTCTAAATGAAAAAAAAAACTTCAAGATACCACTTGAGTCCAATATTCCCAATTAATAGTAGCTCCTACAACCATAGCTAACTACTACCCTTGAGAAATTGTTTGAAACCACTTAATGTGTAATTAAAATTGGAATAATATAATATAAGACTTCTTAAATTTGAGTGCTAAACAGCCCCTGAAGGGTACAAATCAACCACATTAATTAGACAATACCACGCTAATCAACATAGCTTCATTGAAACCACAAAGAAATTCATACGCATAAAAAAATCACACTACAAAATCCAATCTCAACTACAAATATCAAACTAACAAAGATAATTAACATTAATCTCAGTTCCAGAATCATATATCAAAATTAAGCAATTCGAATATATAATTCTAGACTAATTAGAGTGATAGATAAACTCCCCTTTGTAGTTCACTAAGCTCAAGAACAAATCTCCATCACCAAAAAGGAAATTAGCCACTACCCATCCCAAGATACAAAATCCTCAGCTACACATTGAATTTCCAGAAGTTTGAAGAAATTCCCAGATTTGTCAGATTCTGTGTCTCTGCTCATCGGATTTTGCTGTCATGTTGGTGGCTGGGTTTTGGTCGGCAACTATGGAGGAAGGTGAAGCTCGCCGGCGGACTGGGTGGTGGAGATTTCCGCCGGCGAGAGGGATGAAGAAAGGGAAGGAAGGAAGGATCGAAGCTCTCATTCCGGCGCTCAAGCTCTTCTCGTTGTACCTCCTTTTTTTTCGTCTCGGGTCTCTTGTTTTATTTAACTTTTCAACTGCTCCTGTGATGTGTCGGGTCTCTTCTCTCCTTTTTTTTTTGGAATCCAATTCTTCAGCCCTTTTCTTCTTCCTGAACCGTGAATGCAATTGATGGGCCGTGAGTCTTTGTCTCTTTTTTTTTAATTCCTCTTTTGAATTATTCAGCCCTCAAGTCATTGCATTTCAGAGTGAATCAGCATTCATAATTCCTGGTCAAAACGCAGGTTTTGACCAGGGACCTAAATGAGAAGATTTAAAGTTCAGGCCAGGGGCTAAAGTGCAAAGTTATGAAACATTTCCAGGTCAGAACACAATTTATAAAAACTCTAGGTAACATCCTATAATTTTCTTTGGTCCCTTTTCTTCTTTGATTGCAATTTCCAGAAATTCTAGGGGCCTTTCTTGTAATTTTTCCCATTCATCAAAATATTACTTCTGACCCTCCAAAATCTCAAATTTCCTTCTTAAATACCTACAATGCAAGATTAAGCATAGTATAGCATCAAAAGTCCAAGAAATCATTTGTACAAATAATTAACAAATTACGACTATTTTACCCCTAATTTCACTTAATTCAATACAAATATCTCTAACTCAAATTAATGCTTAATCATGCAATAATGTCCCAAAAAATGCATTAAGAATCCCAATTTAACTATGAAAAATCATGTAAAAATATGGTTCAATCAGTGAGGGTCACAAATCACTGTGCAACACAAGATGACTTTCGCCTAAGGGAATTATGTGTGTATATAGTGACGACAGAATAATAACTGAAAGAGAATGTACCTACCTCTAGAGTTTACCTCTTATTTATATGGTTTTACAGATAGGGTTTGGACTTGTGGGCCCTGTGTGCCCACGTGTTGTGTCGCCATAGCTAGGTCAAAATCCTTGATTGAGATCTTCCTTGATTATAACTTTGATTATAAGTTAGTTAAGATTTCTTTTATTATAAGCGGATTCTAATACGTGTTGCCCTTTGTTGGGTCACTTCATCAATGGACCTCATGAATGGGTCCGTAACAAGCTCAATTCCTTTAAATACAGTGTAATATCGAAAGTCATAATCTTATATAAAGGAAATAAGTCAATCAATAAATTAAATTCTATATAGTTTCAAATCTCAATATTTCTTAAGCCACATCCATATTATTTTTAAAATAACAAATCAAAGGTACATTATAACCGAAACTGGATATGCATATATTGGTCATATAAGATATGTATTCCTTTGACCAAAAAAAGAAAAAAACGTATAAGATATTTATGAACTTTCTACATTCACAATTACTTAAACTCGATATTTTATAGTTAAAAGATTAAAGCCTCTTTAACTAAGACTAATACCTATTGATTTAGCATGACAAGAAATGCATACCAATTCAAGAGCCTCCCCCCCCCCCCCCCCCCCAAAAAAAAAAGTAATATAACTTTTAAAAATGTAATACTGACGAAGTACTTTAAAAAAAAATGGAATGTAATTTATCCCATGCATGCTTATCAATATAAAGTATATAGATATTTTAATTGACTAATTACAAATCATCAGAATTGAATATATGTGTCACACACACATCTTATATGACTCATATATGTATATACAGTTTCGGTTATATAATGTTCCTTTAATTTTTTATTTTAAAAATAATACGGTTGTGGCTTGAGAAATATTGAGATTTGAAACTATGTAGAACTTTATTTATTGATGGGTAAAAGAGTAAAAATACATATGTGCTTTACTCCTGGAGCGCCCAGCACCATATGTTTTTTTTGGGAGTAAAAATATACGTACATGTGGTTACCATTTTGAAGTAAAAGTCACATCTTACCATTATGTTATCGTTTACTTAATCTCTTTCTCTCTCATCACAGTGAATAGTAACATAACAGTGGGATGCGACTTTTGTTTCAAAATGATAACTACATGTGTACTTTTGCTCCAAAAAAAAGCATATAGTGCTGGGCGATCCTAAGCGTAAAGCACATGTGTATTTTTGTTCCTTTACCCTTTATTGATTGACTTATAATTTCCTTCATATATGTATATGTACCTACGTATGTGTTATATATATATAGAGAGTGTTATATATATAGTCTAGAGTGTTATATATATAGTCTATATATATATATTTGTATATATGTGAACATTAGAAATAGAATCGAACCAAAAGGAAAAAAAAAAAAAATCATATAACGCATGCAGGAAATATTTGTAGAAACAAAATTTTTATCAGTAAATAATTGGATCTAAAATTTTTTTTTATTAATAGAATAAGATTAAAAGAAAGAAGTAAAGAATCTCTCTCTCTCGCGGCATGTGCAGGGAATAACCAAGGTAATTAAACCTGGACTTGTCAGTGAACCGGCCTGGGTACTGGGTCAAGGATCAGTGGGTCAGACCAGAGTCAACCCGGGACCAAACCGGTGAGGAATAAAAAATTGATAAATAATTTAATTTCTTATCACACAATCCGTAATTCCAAATACTATATATTATTTCAAGATTTTAAATCACTAACCAAATAATTATCTATTTATCAACTATTCTACAATTTTCTTTACAAATTGATATCAAAGTATCATATACCATCCACTAACATATTAATTTGTAATGGAATCACAAAATATTCATCATAACAAAATATCAAAAATTAAAAAAAAAAGTAAAAACATTTTTTTTAAAAAAATTATATTCTAACGGTTCAACCAGGTCACACCGGGTTGACCGATTCAGTCCCAATTTAAGATCTTAACCCCGGTTTCTGATCTGGACCGGACCAGTTCTAGATCCGGCCGGTCCGGTCCAGTTTTGATAATCATGAGAATAACGATGACGCTCCCGGGTCGGAGAAAATGGAAGCAATTTGAGAGAATCACGAGGAGAAGATTCACCAATAGCAAAAATTCCTTTTTCCACGCGCTCTGAGTACAAATCTGCAAAATATCATTTACGACCACGAAACTTTAAACTTTGTTGAGATGGTGGTAGAAAAACATCTTCATGCAAGTCGGATTATTATTTCAATTCAATTTATATATTATAAATAATGTTAAAAAAATAGTTTCCACTACTAATCTAATTATATATTTCCTTTCAGTGCTTTGTGGGTCCTGGAATCCAATTCATCGCCAACAAATTTATAAAATCTGTTTAATAAAGTATTTGGAATCCGGGAACATGGAATAAAACAATCCAACGGAGGGGGTTATTGGGCATCAATTATTGGCGGGGCGGTGACCAATGCATTATATAATGTTGCCCAGTTTTCATTCAAACTTAAAGATTCTTGCTTGGAGAGTTGGGCTCTATAGGCTTTTTCTGTGCAAGAGACAAAAATGCTTTTGACCTTTTTTTCCTTCAATTTCTTTCAATTTTGATATTGTTGATTGATAATTCCTTATATGATCAGGAAGGTTCACTTAGAGACGTCCTGCTCTAATGGAGTCTAATTATTTTCCGATTGGAGAAGTTTCTTGATTACATCTTCAATGGCATAGGTAAGCGTTTTCGCCCTTCATTGTCTTGTTTGGAGAAAATGGAGCAGAAACAAATTGAAATAGCTTGTGTGTATCTGTCTGTGCATTTTGATTCTTCATTTGGTTCTTGTTTCATTATTATTTTACTATTGGAAGGTTTGATTTTTATTCACCTTTTGAATATCTTTCCCTCATTAGACTGCAAGTTCTCTTTTCACTATATGTCACAAGCTGAAATTTATGGAGTATAAATAAATTCTTGAGCACTAAAGTGTCCCAAGAAATCTGGGGGAAATAATTAATATTGAGGTTGTTTCCCATTCTGAAAGATTGTTCTTATGTTTTGCTAAATCACAATAGTTATCAGGGAGAATATCATTTAGGTCTTCAGTGGTAGCTCTTCACTTGTTAATAAGGATTATCTGATATTATTTTCCATGGTTGAGATCTTAATGATATTTTTCCTAGTTAAGATATAATGTAGTGATAATAAGTGACGTTCTACTGCTTTGTTCCTTGAAGGGGCCTTTGTGACTGAATTTTTCCAAGAGATTTCTGAGAGTTTTTGCTTGGAATTTCGTTGGAATGGTTGGGAAGTGAGAACACTGCGCGGTTCGTGACAGTTAAAACTTACAAGGCAGCTAGTTACGTTTGTTTTCTCATAATTCTTCGTTGGGGCCAAGCTATGGTGGTACTGTTGATACCGTTGGTACTGTTGCTCCTGTGTATAACAGAGCCACCAATCAAAAGAAGGGCAGGTTTTTGGATTAAACAAGCCGGTCGAAGTTCATACCGCGGTAGCTAAGGGGGTGATATTGAAGTTGCTATTAGTTTTGATTCTAGTTCACTAAGCAAAGTTCCCAAAACTTGAATGGAAGCCACTTCTGTGACGCATTTGTTGAAAAGCCTTTGTGGTTATACTCATTGGAGTTATGCTGTGTTTTGGAAGCTTAACCACTATCTTCCAATGTGAGTTCCTGCACTTTAGAGATGCTTCCTCTGGATTTTATCTTGTGTTGTGTTAAAATCAATGAGACTTGTTGCCTCTGTTATACAATAGTTGATCTTATTTTCCATCATAATGATAAGTATCTAGTTTAGTTGTAATCTTTTGAGGTTTTACCTTGGTATTAAAGATAATATTCTCAGTACCACCTAGGAGGATTTAGAACAATTCTAACTATTATCTCCCTTGATTGCAAATTGCTTAAAAGTGTGGTAGTAGATATTTATAGTTTGCTTTAATTGTGTGGATTTTTAACATCAAGTCAGTGACCTATGGTGAGAGGATATTTTGTGGACTTTTTAGCTGCTTTATGGTCGTGCATATGTTTATGCGTTATGTTCCCATGTCCTATGTCAAATTGCAGTTCCATTTTCTGGACATATTTAAGCATCATCTGGTCAAAATATCCCTTTGGCAAAGTCCGGGACCAACCATGCTAGAAATCATTTAAGCATATTATATGAGATTATCATAGATTTAAGTTGATGAGATTTATGTCCAGCATCATAATTTGCATATGCTTAAGTATCAATCTGATTGAGAAAGCATTCTCGCATTTAGTTGTTCTATGCTGGATGATAGATGTAGTTAGATCATAGATGTATTTGTATGACATAAGTTTACTTAATTGTTTTAGGACCTTGACTTGGGAAGATGGATACTATGGTTGTCAAAAGGCAAATGGGGCTTTGGAAAGCTTCCTCGGTGACATTAATTTTGAAGCCTCAGATTCTGTATTTTCTACAAGTAATGAAAGTACTGGTGATTCTGGAGCTTATTCTGTCCAGCCACTCATGGCTGAAATGTCTAATCTGAAGTACCTTTTGGGAGATGGGTAAAACCTTATTTCTTAACATACAAATGCTTGTGGTTGCAAATTTTGTTCTTTTTCTGATAATCTACTTACGCAAAGAGACATGCACGCTGAGAGATTGATCTCAGAAAATGTGAAGATCTTCTAATCTTATTTTGTTGAAAATTGAGAAGTTCTAAATGAGTATTTCTAGGATGAGAACCTTTGAGCATAACAATGAAGGCTGAATCCTCTGGCAGTCTCTTTCTGACTTTCATTTAGCCAAGAAACCTGAAATTGTTGCTGTACTCATTTTGAATGATATCATACTGGCGATTCTGAGTATTGCTTCTTTGCATAATATACAATGAAGTAGCTCCAGTAAATGGTATCAGTGAGTTATATTGGTTATTCTAGTTAATATATACCATAAAGAAATTTTATTTGTGCAAAGCACCTCAAAATTTGACCTTAGCCCTTATCATTCTGTCAGTATTGTTGGAGAAATAGCTCTTAACGGGGTCCATTGTTGGGTTTTCTGTGAGGATGTCCTTGCAAGTAATTTCAACACGAACATAATATCTGAGGTGAGATTCTAATTGCGAGATATTACAAATCACTGGTTCTTTAGCCTTCTATTTTTCTATATATTTTGTAGTTTGATATGGATACCTAATATATGCAGTCTTTTATTCCTGCAGTGCCCTTATGAATGGGTTCTTCAATTTGCATCGGGCATAAAGGTAAAAAATTTTCAATATATTATTAATTTATGCCATGATAAAAGATGATGTTTTTGCTTCTGGTGATGAGTTACAAAGCATTGGGCATTTGTACTACTGATTGCCGTGGTCAATTCAGCTTATGTATAGTATGCATGCCTTGCACAATGTCATTAGCTTACTGCAACTTAAAAGGCCACTTTCATACAGGTTTTGAGTACATAATCTATTTTTTTTTTCCTTTTGTAGACTATTTTGCTGGTACCAGTTCTTCCACATGGAGTTTTGCAATTTGGTTCATTTGAAGCCGTGAGTATTTGTTCTATATTTGGTCCCCCAGCTAGACAAACCATAGATTTTACTATTACTGTGAGAGATCATAACTGATGTAAAATCTGAAAATCCTTTGGTGCAAATTTGAAGTCCATTTGATATATTCTCTACCTTAATTCCTCTTATTTGTGCATTTCTCGCCCTCTATGAGTATGCATGTCTGCCTAGAGCTGGAATGGTAGGGTGCTAATATTACATGCATGAGTTTGCTAGCTGGGCATTTATGTTTTTCTGTAGTGGAAGTGTTGCATTATTCCTTTTCAGCTTAGCATTGATCTCTCTTTTCCTGTCAAGATTTTAGGTTGCTGAAGACCTGATATTTGTTGCCAATGTCAAGGAGAAATTCAATTCTATGTGTTGTGAGGAGTCAAAATTCAATTCTATGTGTTGTGAGGAGTCAAATACTACTTTTTTTAGCTCAGATATTGATATCCAACCACCGCCAATCTCATCCTTAACAGATTGTCTTATTGATAACTTGGATGAAGCATCTTCTATTTCAAACAATGAACTGAAAGATAAACTGTATGGTGGCACATCGCTCAATGCAGATGTATCCACAAGGTTATTTCCAGCAGTGCCATTATTTATTCACGAAGAGTTTTGCATGTTTGGGGAAGATCAATTGGATACTCTCAAAAGAGCCGGCAAAAATGAGATTAGTTCCCCATACATTGGTCAGGTGGACATGAATTTGAACCAAGCGGAAGAAACATTATTGGCCTTTTCTCATTGGGTCAATGATGTGGGATTATTTGATGAGAGAGACATGACTGAACAACATTTTGCAGGCACCGATAATGTTCATAAAAATTGTGACGATGTGCATGGTTTATCTGATGTTTCCTTGCATTGTGATTTATATAAAGCACTTGAACCCACTGCTAGTGGACAGACAGCTGAATCTCTGTGGAGATATTTTTCTGTTGAAGATACATGCAATAGCTCAATTTCGATGTTGGATTGGAAAGGGCAAGATTATGTTAAAGATTTACACTTTCTCAATGAAGAAAATTCAGAATATCTTTTAGATACTGTCATGGGCAGTTTAGAGAGCGGCTTGAATGATTCTTCATTGAGTGTGGCCAATGATGTTAAGCCTCCAGTAACCTTGCCAAGAGAATGTACTGTTTCCGTTCCTCCGCAAAGTCATCCTGAAGAAAGCACTTTATTAGTGAATTATTCAGATCATGAAAATTGCGTCATGCCTAAGTTCACGGATGGTTATAGTAACCTTGTTACATCAAAATCTTTTGATGGCAATTCAAGCATATTGATCAATGAGACAGAGCAGGCGAAGGTTTATGGTTGTGTGCAGCCTAATAGTGGACCAAAGCTTTCTAGCACTGGCAAGAAAAGAGCCAAAGTTGGGAGCACAAAAAAGCCAAGACCCAGGGATAGACAATTGATCATGGACAGGATGAAGGAATTGAGGGAACTTGTCCCAGATGGTGCTGGGGTAAGTTGTCGTGTTCCAGTACTAAAGCTAAAATGTTTGGAGTTCCTTTTGCACTTCATAACATTTCTTCTTTTTGGTTTTATGATTTACAGGGTAGCATTGACAGCCTCTTAGAACGGACGATAAAGCACATGCTTAACTTACAAAATATAACAAACCAGGCTGAGAAACTGGAACGATGCTTGGTTCAGGAGGTAAGAATAAACATCTGTTGATGATGATAGCACTAATCTTTAATCCATAAAAATGCTAAGTATAGGTACCTGAATGGTTTTATTTGAGTATAGGTACCTGAGTGCAATAAACAGAAAATCAACGGCAGCCATGCAGGAAGGAGCTATGCATTTGACTTTGAAAGTGAACACCAAGTGTGCCCCTTGACCATCAAAGAACTTGGATGCTCAGGGAACATGCTCGTAGAGGTGTGCATATTTTTTCCTCAACCATTGGTCCAAGCCATGTCAGATTTTGTTGTTAACTAGTTATCACTTGTCAAGGAACTTTTACTATTTAAGGATATACAGAGGCCTCTGATATTTTGTTATAATCTCAAGCTTTAATTTTTATAAAACTAATAGGATTCAATAATTCATTTACTGAACTGCTTGTCATGTTTTGTGTGCAGATGATATGCAGTGAGCATGGGCTTTTCTTGGAGATTGCCAATGTGATCCGACAATTGGAGCTTACTATCTTGAAAGGTGTTTTAGAGTGCCGTTCAGGTGACATGTGGGCTTGTTTCATTGTTGAGGTATAGAAATACTGCCTAATTTGATTAGTACTCCCTCTAAATATAGGACTTATTTAGGAAATTGATCTTAGTCTTAAATATGAAACTTATTTTTCATATTTGTCATTTTTTTCTTAATTTATCCTTATTGATATTCTTCCAACAAAAATCAAGGATGATAGGATAGAAGAGAATTAAGGAGGACGACTTGGTTTTAAAAATTGTGTCATATTAACTTACTTAACTAACTTTTTTAATTTAATAAAATTTGGTAAATAGGTCTTATATAAAGGACAGTAATGAGTCCGACTTTTTTCACTCTTTGTAGGTGAAATGCCTAATCTAACAACTCTAACCATGGTTACAACAGAACTCAGATATATTTTCCGTGGCATTCACAGGTTCCCAGAGGTTTTCACAGAATGGATATTATGTGCCCTCTTTTGCAAATTTTGCAGCGAAGGAAGAGCAATTTCAAGTAGAATTCTGAAACTTCAGGTTATATATATATGAAGTTGAAGATGATAGCTAATTTAAAGCCCCTGCCAAATGATAAGCTAGCTGCTGAAAATGGAGACAAGCCAGAGGGCAAGAGGAAGGTTCAGTGTCCTTCAGGTCCTGCTGTGTTCTGGGCTTCTGGTTTTTGCAGTTGACCGTTGCCATTTTACATTAGATTCAGATTAGCAATGGGTTTGCTGTGCTTTTATGAAATTTCCTCCTGATTTAATTTGTAATGGAGTGAAAAGCTGTGGTCTTTTTATGTATTTAGCGTTAAACATGCAAAATTTGTTTCTTATATAAAAACATGGGTAGTAAAAGGGGTTTTGGTTGTATAAACTCAAGAACTCGAGTTTGAGCCCATGTGATGTAGAATATGCTTTTGGAAAAACTACTTCTCATTGGGCTCAATAGTGCTGAATCGGATGCAGTCAGATACTTTTAGGTGTGTATAAAATTTCTGTGTTTTATAAATGAATTACAACTTCATGCTGCGGTTTGTTAATTATAATTGGATATTAAACTAACGTTTTGTGCTGTGCATACTTCAAAGTTCAAACTCACTCCAAATGTCATGATGAAGAATTTCTTTGCTTTTGTGTGTGTGTGTGTTTTTTTTTTTTGGGGGGGGGGGGGTAAAAACTGAGACATCAGCCCTTGCTCATCTTATTATTCTTCAACACAGTAATGTAGAAGAGCAACTGCCACAGTGTACTGTACAATAATTCTATCATTCCTTCATGGGGAACATCAAACATATGCAATTCATGATCTTTAGCTAAATAGTTTGCAGCAAATTACCTTCCCTATAAATATGAAAAATTGAACTTGCATATTCCTGTTACAGTCACATAACCATAGGTTTTGAGTTAACATTTAAAAAGTACATTTACACAAGTTGATATAAAACTTATTTCACATATTTATCTCGTATACTATAAATTTCATTATAAAAGTAACTTCTATCATTACTCCAAATAGACATATTTTATTTAGAGCCTCACCTCCGCTGTGTGAAAAGAGAAGAAATGAATACTCCCTGTACTCTCATTCTTGCTGCTTTTTTTTTTTTTGACCGAATGTGATGCCCACGTCTGTAGAGTTGAATTATTCTGAAATTGATAGTGTCCCATTTCACAAAATTAAATATGCATTAAGCTTATCAGTTGGAAAGCAACCTCTCCATCCAACATGAAGCTTAAATAAATACCAACCAAAAAAAAAAAAACTTCCACCCAAACTTATCATGAAATCAAGTTTACTGAATTTGTCAAAGCTTTCGATCTAGCAGTTGATCGCATTTGAGGGTGGAGGAGTTACTACCATTCTTTTTTTTTTCCTTGCCAGAACCATCATTCCATTTTGATTATGTTATTAACTGACATAATATGGACTCCTTATTATGGACTCCATTCAGAAAAACCATGATCTATCTTGGGTTCCATGTAATGCAAATTACTTATGTATTTTATATATTTGATTTTTCTCATGTTATGATCCATTTGTGTATTGAACTTTAAGCCGAAAAAACCATTTCAAGAACATTAGGACATTGGTACTATTGAAACTTTTGCACTCGCTCTCTATATTCTTGATTAGATCAACTCTGATATTCACTTTTCAATAACCTTCATTTCTAGGAAATCCGTGTATCTTAGCATAAATTGGCAATAGGATTTCATTTACTTTTCTTTACATACACCATAATTTTAGGTCCAACAATTCTATTCCACATAGCTATATGCCTTGAGCCATCAAACTATGCCCACTAAAAAGAAATTAATTTATTGTGTTTAAGTGCCCACCATACTTTTAATTGTTGTGAGTGGATTTGACTTAGTACTAGATGAAGTTTCATACCAGAAAGAGTTCAGCCAGAGCCTAAAAAATATTTATATAAGTGAAAAAGACTCATACTCAATGTCTAAAGATTTTGAGTTAAGATATGGCCTTCAGCCTAATTATAAGAGCTACTCCATCATGTCCTTAATATAAAAGTTACTTAATTAATCGGGGTAAATTACAAAAAATAAAATAAATTGTTTAATTTGATTAAATGTGGCACAATCTTCATAAAACATCCCTATTAGATTATATATCAATTTCTAATGAAGTTAGGTAAATAAGTTTGAGGAAAAAATGATATATATAACAGATAAAATATATTGAAATTATATATTTAGAACTAGATCAACCTTCTAAGTACCTCTTATATCAATTTCTAAGAGGTAGTAAAACATTTGAATTCTGTCAAACAATTGCCCTCATTGTATTATATTGTAGGCTGGCAGAATAATTCATCCTGAATGGTCATTTGGAGTTATCTTAGTAGACTGGTTATCTCAACTAGCTGAGTTACTAGCTATATATACAAAAATACAACTGTATCTTGCTGTGATAAAGACATAATTATTTTGTTTACGTCATAGCGCTATACTCAATTTCTTTAGTACTAAAGCCGTGTATAGTGTGTGTGTGTGTGTGTATTACTCAATGCCATGGATTCATGGCCTGGCTAGCTATCTACTAGCTAGTCCCTTTAAACAAAGATCAAGTACAAAAACACGCAACAAATATAACTGATTGGATTCGGACAGATCTTGTCTTTAAGTCAGCAATTGATTTCACATTCGATCGTATATATATGACAGATTAATTAAAACTAATAATCAAAGTTTCTCTGAAGACTGAAGTTGAAGGGAATTTGTATTATGAAGGAATTGAATTGCGTATGAACTAAGATTTGGCCAATAGGACGTGAAAGAGAAAATGCACGTAACACTTATGTAGATTGAAACAGTGAAGAACTGTCTTGGGTCGTTTCCTTGCAACTGCCGTGTTTGGTAGCAATTAATGAGTTATTAAAATTTAATTCAATCAATCGATATCACACTAACATATATACTTCCAAACAACAAACGGTCCACTCTCTAATCTTGTTTATTATTATAAATTTATATTCCATATAAATTACCATAACATAATGTTTTCGTTGTCATTATTCTTCTTCTCGATCGTTTTTTCAATTATAAATTGATTGATTGATAGTGCTATGCTATGCTATATATATTCTAAACAATTAAATTCTTCGTCGTGCATGGATGATTGGTCAAGTGGTTTGAAACCCAGTCATACTGTTACATTCAAACATGGAAAAAAAAAGGAACAGCTGTGTCTGCTCATTACCCCTCATTCTTTCATGATTTTTCCGGATTTGGTTCCTTTCTATAGAACAATTTTATTTCTTTATTAGAATATCATCAATCAATATACCTAAATATACACTAACTATTTATTGAAAAAATCAAATGGAAAGTATTTTAGTAAAAAAAAAAAATTAATGAATTTAAAATATAATAACAAGTTGTCATGTGAAAGAATTTGGGTTTAATCTTATCTCTCTTTAATAATAATACTTTTTTAGTTTAAATATAAATCCTCCCAAAAAGAAATAAAATACTAAGATTAATGTTTGGATTTCCAAGTATAAATGAGTTTGAGTTAATGAGGAAAGTCCCACCAATCATTGAGTTTAGTGGAAAGGGCTTGTTTCTTCAAATATGACAAATTAATGTTTAAATTCCTGCTTGAAGAAACGCTTTACATTTAGTTTATAACAGTGCCTCAAATAGAATTACCCTTAAAAGAAAGCCATACTTGTATGTATAAAAAATGAGAAAAATCCCACATTGTATAAAATTAAACTTAATACTCCCTCCAGTCTTTAACATAGGATTTAATCATGAAGTTGATTTTAATCCTAAATATATAAGACTTGTTTATCATATTTATCAGTCTTTTCTCAATTTACCTTATTAATGCTCTATTAGCCATAATCAAGTAAAAGAGAGATTAAGAGAATTAAATAAAATAATTATGGTATTTTATTAAAAAAAATGTTACACTAACTACCTTAAAAAACCTATCTAATCTAATCAAATTAATTACATAGATCTTACATTAAGAATCGAAGAAAATAAGTAATACTACCTCCAATTCTTAATAAAAGATCTTGTCCGTAGTTTAATTTATACTACAATGATATCTTATATTAAAGATATGAGGTATAGTAGTATATATTATATTACAAAGTAGAATGATCCATAATTTTGCTTGTCAACTTATGGGGTGCCGAATAATTTTAAGAAAATAACTGTGCCATGCAGGGCAACATAAAATGTAAATGTAAGCAACAAATTGTACTGTTCAAGATCATTTTGTAATTAATGAATAATACAACTCTTTGATCAAGTTTTTAATTCATTAGTAATGTATTTATATGTGACTTGCCTAGCTAGTGATCAAAATAAATATGATATTGGCAATCTTCGAATAGGACATCACAGAGAGGATTACTATGACTGGGACAATAGTCATGAAAAGAATATTAAGATTATTTAGTCACCTTTCCATACTTGGAATTAATTAATTTATACTAATAAACAATGTCATCATCTTGCATAAAATAATTTAATCTGCTGCTGTAAACATACTGATTAAAACCTTATTAGAGGCGCATATCTTGCAAATAAACACCAGGTTGCATTAAAATAAAGCACTAGTTGTACCTTTAATTATTAATTTGTCTTTCTATTGGTTTCGATATTATTTTTGTGTCATTATTCTTATCATTATATAAAGTTGTGTAGTTAAGATAATGACCCCACCGACACAGCATTTCGATGAATGTATCGTAGACGCAAAGACATACAGTATATATGAAATGACTTAAAACATTTTCTTAATAATAAAGTCTTATACCACAGAATGATGGTCGTTTTGTTAAACTGTCACAACATGAAAATAAATCTTTCAATAATTAAAGCAAATATCCTCTCAATGAAATTACAGAAAATGAGGGCAAGTGTCATATCATCATACTCAATTATTCTCAATATATGGCTAGTATATTCCTTTATTTTAATCTCTCTCTCTCTCTCTCTCTGTGTGTGTGTGTGTGTGTGTGTGTGAGATTTTGTATAGAACAAGAAAGAAGAGCCTTAAATTAAAAGGAACTTTATAAAAGAAAATACAAGTAGAGAGAATGAAGACATTTGAAGCAACATATCTTGGACTTCTAAGAAGAGGACAATCGAATTAAGTGAAATTATCAAAATAACATAATAGAAAAAGCTCTGTCCGTGCAGAGCATAATTATATTATATATGTAAGAAGCAGGTAGATATATGTGTCTTTTCTCTTGTCTAGTATCCTCCTTTAAAATAAAATTATAACAATAGATATACGCCACAAATTATATATTAGCGGGGAGCAAGTGGCTGGCAAATAATTCAATTATTCTGAACTTGCGGGAGTGCATAGTAGCCATTTTTTTATGGGAAAAATAATCATATATTCAAATAAAGAAATTTAGATGTGTTTGCTACGACAAAAGCCCTGTGTTTTGTGAATATTTAATTATCGCACACTATCTTGACATTTTCAAATCAGAAAACAACTAAGAATAAGGCAAGGTAATAGTAAAAATAATAGTAGTAAATTTAGATGTTCAAGTGTAAATATTCCATATTATTATTCTAAATATTAATCACTGTTATCTCTTTTAATCTATTTATTTTCTTAATTCCATAGCTACTTCGTGTTGGTTTCTCTTCACCGGGTCCATATAGCAGTCAATTGGACCTAGTATTAGGTGATGTTTACCTACTCAAGAGGGATGTTTACCTAGAAGAAGTGATTGAGAAGGATGTTGTCTTTCATGACTTTATTTAATTTCTAATAATCAAGTAATTATTTAATTAATCTTGTTATCATTATGATTTGTTTTTTCCTCGCATGGAATAGCTAAAGGAGGTCTAATACCATTTTGCCTCAACCACCATTGATTTGACATCCTTCTTGAGTTCTGCCATGTCTGAATAGATTTTGTTTAAATAAATGTTTCAAACTTTTAATAAAAAATTGGACATGTACAGGTTTGAGGGAAAAAAAATCGATGTGAATAAAATGATTTAATGTAAAATTATACTATTTTTTTACGGAATACGTAACCCTATAATTAGAATTTATGTATTTTTTAATTAATATCATTTTTTAATCATAAATAGTTAAAAACATAATATTTTTGAATTAATTAAATAGAGAAAGGCTTTATGCATTGCAATATATATATATATATGTTTTACAAATAGTACAACTTTATACACACACACACACACAGTGTAACATATCACTTTTAAAATAATGAAGATATTCTGATATTGGCCAATATGATGAAATTTTATATACGACCAATTACAAGCCAGTGCTCGTACATGGTGCGTGAATATTGAGGGGAAAAGTTGGAAAGAAAGCAGTCTAAGTGTAGCACTCCAATTGAGTCTATACTCCCTCCTATTTGTATATAAGGAAGTCTTTTTAGAAAGAAATTTTACTTCAAATTAAAATATAGTAAGAAATTGACTGGGTAATTAATGATTGTTTCCCCCTTGTACCCTTTATAGGAGAGAGAAAGAAGTGAGATATAATAAATGTATATACGAAAATCATATTCTTTAATAAGGGTAAAATATATAAATTTTATTAATTTATGACATTAATTTGCTTAACTAATATCCATTATCTGGTTGTATAAATTAATTAATAACATCTTATATTTTAGATCGAATGGAGTATACGTAATCAAACGACCGTGAAGCATGCACACAATTTGATGATGACCAAAGACTGGCCTTATTCTTTATTCTTGTTTAAGAAAATAGCATCTCAAATATTCAGAGTTTCAGAACCTCTTGGCTCTTGCCTCTCTTTGGACGTCATATAGAATACAAGAACAAGAGTCCAATTACAACTTTCGAGAGTTTCTTTCTGAAGTTGAAAAGAACAATAATGGGCAAAAGAAAAGTGAAAAAGGCATTAATTAGTATGCATCATCTTGGATAAAAATGAAATAATAAATTAGAAGATACATTTTGTTTTTAGGTAATTAATTAATTATTTTTAATTCTTTATGTGACACATAGCAAGGGTATATTTGATCCTAAAATTTCTTATTCACTATTTTTTCTGGCTATTAAGAAAGCGAGGACGCAATTTTCTTGTTAGCAATACATATATCTCACTAGGTAAAATTTTAGAACAACATGTAATTGATATTTCATTCGAAGTTCCTTCATATAGTATCTCAATTTTTTATTTTTTTTTTGTACACAGATCCCATACTCATCTCAATAATGAATGCATTGTGCTCACCCATGCCATCGGATGAAAAATGAACAGGCCAAATTTAGTATATATTATTTATATTTATTTTTTAAATTTTCAATACTGAGTTTATTTCGCCCATTTTCTCATCACTTTTTTATATTTAGATGGAATTTTTGTTCATGAAGTTTTGATAGAATTCAGGATGTCATTTGACCATTATGAATTTAACAGCTTCGTTTACTTCATTATTGAAATATTCTTTTTGTGTGGTTGAAGATTCCAAAATCCACTATGTAAAAAAAAATGAAAGATTTATTTTAATTTTTTATTTTAAAAAGAAAAACCTCACGTCTCGTTAGTCTTGTTTTCTTAATTTATTTTTCCTATAAAATATTTTCCCAGTTCTCTCTCATGTATTATAGTTTTGCTATCAAACAAATATTTTGACGCACTATTTGGCTTACTAATGCAAAATAATTGAGATATATAGATGTATCCACCGAATATTTATCCCTAATAATACAACAAAAAGAAAAGAAAATTAAAGTAATTGTAATGTACTGAAAAATTAATCAAGGCTTATAAAATTCTTTTTTGTAGTGTGATTAAAGTTGTTAAATGATTTTTTTTTTTAAAAAAAAAAAAAGGCGCAACAGAGTACAAGGCTCTCATTAGATGGGTTTGGGAGGGATAGATGTTAGCAGTTTTATCTCTATATCACATGACAACAACTTTACCGCACCAAGACTCACGCTTTAACATTAAATGAAATCAAGATAAAATACTAGAATTAACTGAAACGTAACATTGTCATACATGGGTTTTATTAAACATTTTTCATGACTTCATCTTACCTTTTTTTTTAAAAAAAAAAATTCTTGTGCTGTTATCATCACTCAAAATCAAACACATGATTATAATTTATCGTTTCTTTCATTATCTAAGGGAAAAATTATATATATAAAAAAAAAAAACAGAAAAGCAATTCTCAGGTACAAGAACAAATTTCTAACTTTCATATCAGTAATTTCAAGATCTATTAACTTATAAATATTAATAATAAAGCATGTGCTAGCTTCTCACCAAAAAAAAAAAAAAAGTATTCCCTAGCTACACACACCCACACACTTATATGTATCCCTTTCTCTGGCTTTATAAACAAATTTAACTCAGTTAGTCAAAATAAAATTTTCAAGTTATGTTTGTGTGTAATAAACTATAAACACCCGGGCAAAAAAAAAAAAAAAAAAGCACTGAATTTGAAGAAGGCGTTGTTAGCTTTCTGTAATAGATTATGGATCATCTGCATTATAAACATTACATTACACATGCACGCACGCAATGATTATATAAAGACATTGTAATATTGCTTTAACAATTTTTCACATTATAACATCTCAAATTCCAGGTTCGAAAATTGTATCGGTCGACACTTAGTATTAAGAAAATCACAGAGTTTTGAGATGCTACAGCTCAGAGTACCGCGGAAATGGATAACGTGCGCCAAGATTCGGATAATGAGTATCTGATATAAAATGCCCAGACATATGATGATGCCCCGACATAAGCTGATATTTTAAATATCCTGAAGGAATATTCATGTGATACAATTTACAGAGATTTGAATACATTTCTCTGATAAAGAAAGTCTTAAATTAGACCTATGACTTGGAACCTAACATCAGTTAATCAGACAATTTGGTCAGGTCGGTGTTCAATCTAATGGGAGTCTCACCAACTCTATGGTGACTTGTAACAACCCATCGATGAAACCTTCCTTAGTTTAAGCACCAAATGGTCCGAAAATAACTTTGTTAAATCCGTGCCAGAATACTCTGCTAGAAACTAAGTCCTAATAACTTCTACCGACTTTTGTCTTCGACTGCTGCCTCTTCACGGCTCTTTCCACCTGCACCTTCTCTATCCCGGTTTTTTCCCTGTACTATTCATTAAGACTGAGGTCCAATGCCTATTGGACCTCAGGTAACGGTTAACCTTATGCTCAAGTATAACAGTATATGTATAACAGATATTCATTTACAATTCAGCATATAACTATACATAGCACATAGCACATGTCATAGTTCATATCACAACAATACCTCTACATAGCACACAGCCCATGTAAGGTCCACATAGTTTGCACATAAACCAGTGCCACGCCCCGGAGCGTGTCCTCAGCGCTAGGAAAACATCCATACGGCATTACCAAGACTGTAACCCGTTTTCACATAATAGCTGAATGTATAAACAGTGACTTAAGACAGAGTCTTAATCACGGTGCATGACCCAAGACCCAATCTTGTCCACGACTATATGAATCATCCATCACATATAGAGCATACAAGCAGCATAAGAGTTAGAGTTATAGTACGCGTCCGTACCTTCATTGACGATATCGGGTACTTTCGTCGAAATATGGTACGTTTGACGGCGGTACAACAGCGGAAACAGCGGTTCGTGTTTTCAGATATCCTATAAGGATTATATCACAGATATGAATATTTAATATCATAACAGACATTTTAGATACAAATTACCATTTTGCCCCTAGTTTGATTAGTTGGTGGAATTTTGTCAGAGCTTCGCTACTTTGACTCTAATCTTCCAAAATTCTGTCGTATCTCTTTCTCCATCATATTTTTGAAATAAATACCATATTTAAACTTAAGCATGATATCAACAACATATTGGAAGACTAAAAGATCAAACTAAGATTTCTACCACAACTACCGAACGAAACTAGAATCTTAAGACTAGGGACTGAAGAACTTACCCAGAACCTTGCTACTCCTTCCTCTGAGCTCCTCCCTCTCTCTAACATCTCTCTAGATTTTGAACTAGGCAAGTGAATTGGTGAGAAAATGAAGGAGAATGGAAGGGCTATTTATAGAAAAAGGCAATGGCATTTTGGTAATTCCTTTGAACTTTGTCTGATCAGTTTCTGACCGTCGGATCGCACTTCTTTAAGGTGGCAAGATCTTGGCCATACACCTTACTATGCTGACCTCATCCTATGTCACCAAGGTGATGTCACCAACTTGCTCAAGAAGCTTTCTACCGATAAAGTCTCTGTTCGGTGTTCTAATCACGTAATCTTGAGAAATCTCAAAATTCCAGGAACATAGCCCCGAAGATCTTTTCTTTCTCTTTTAAGATACCTGGGTTATCTAAATTTTTGATCTCATTAAGGACATTCCGTTGCCTGCCGAACATTTTCGGACAACCGCTGTCGGTTACGGAAAATGACTTCGGAGATAGCCTACTTTGAGATAAAAATTCACTTGTATATAATAAGTCCTTATGTTAGATACTTAGTTCATATATTTTGAGATAGGATTTATTTTCTATCAGTTCTCCTCTATCTTATTTGCTTTTTCTCCAAATATCTCACTTTATATTATTATTATAATCATAAATATGTAGATATTATTATTTTGCTACTACACACACAGATGCACAACACTTAGACACACACACACTCACAACTCTCCACATCTCATAACACTCACACACACACAAATTTTTGTTTTTCTTCTTTATTCATGTCTAAACAATTAGTCATTAATTATTTAACTAATCACTTACTAATTGTTGACAATTTTTTTAATTAGTAATAATTATTATCTCACAATTATTTTACTTACATTGGTATTTTATGTCCCATGTAATATATCAAAAATCACGGAGTCAATTTTGGTTTCAGAATACTTTTTAATTTTTCTTCTTTTTATTTTCAAAGGAAATAATTTATTAAATTTTATAAATTAAGGACAATATTCTTTCTAATTTTTAATAATTATTTTACTGCCCTTTAGAATTTATCACAATTCTTTTTAGGATGTTTTATGACCCTAAAATGCATTTTTAAGCCTTTTTGATACTTAATTTTCTTTATCCCTCCTAATTTCATGAGAAATCACCTTAGGAAATAAAGTAATTATTATACTAATTTTGAGACCACAAATTCACCTATTTCCAATAGGTATTATTTGTCAATATAATTATCCGGGTATTACACACATGTCAAGCCTGAAAATGTGGCTTGTGATGAGGACTAATCATTTAATATTAAAGTTTAAGGTGTAAAAACACCGATAAATTTTTCTTAAAAGTACATTCAACACCCTAAACTTTTTTTGGGTGTAAAAGGGTCTATAAACTTCTCAAAATGGGGCAAAAATGCACACATTATTAATTAACTGGTACAAACTTCTGTTTTGTGAGATCCACATTATTAGTTTTTAATGATTATTTAATTTTAAAAAAAAACTCTACACTCCCTGATCTTCCTCTCCAGTCAGTTTTTTAATTAAAAAATTAATAATCATTAAAAACATAATGTGGGTCCCATAAAACATAAGTCTGTACCAATTAATATAGTAGGTATTTTTGCTCCATTTTAAGAAGTTTATGGTATTTTTACATCTAAAAAAAGTTTATAGTACAGGATGTACTTTCAAGAAGAGTTCGAGCGTAATTTTGGACCATAACTCTTTAATTAAGTTGAAGATATAAAATAGTAGTTGTGTGTTTAATTACTTATGTGTAGGTGTATTCTGATCGGTCTACTCTACCAAAAAAGAAAAAAGAAAAATGACAATATATAGAGGTTAAAAACAAGGTCGGATCACGTGTTGGTGTTGGGGAAATAATGTCTCCATTGATTTCTCTCTTCATTATGTCTATACCATTGGATCAAATTTCAATAGTTGTGATATAACGTTATATTAATATTTTTATATAGCATTAAATCTCAACCATTGAAATTTGATCAGCATTAGAAACATTTAATGGAGAGAAAATAGAGAGAGGAGTCAATGAAGACATTCTTCTCTCATTTATGCTAATTCGGTCGATGACAAAATAACAGGTTGAAATTATTGCATTTCATGAATTAATTAAACATTAATTGATAGATGCTCACCCCATAAAATAATATCCCCGAATTCCATAATATTTAATCATCATATGCATGTTAACAACTAATAGTGCATGGGTGTGTAGGAATTGTTGTAATATTTTACCAATAAGTTCCAATATCCCACTTAGTTTCATAAGAACATTGAAAATATGCGAGATTTGAATCCCAGAAATTTTTTAAAAAACATTGCTTCTCTGTCTGGAGAAAATTAAAAAATAGTGGTAGTTGTAATACAATTTTAAAAGACTGATCTGATCGATCCATCTGATCTGTTCTGGACTATTAAACCAAAATGACACCTCTGTGCTGGATCTCTCTGCGTCTGTGTGTGTGTGTGTATCAGTCAGATTTGTTCACTAGTAATAAGTCTGTACGATGTGGTCATCTCACATTCTAAGTCCTATACATTTCGATCTCAGGACCCCACATCACTAATTTTCTAAGCCATTTTTATCAAACAACACTTAGTACATTTTTTTTTTTTAAAAGAAGTTCAATCGAGTCAAAATGAAAATATTCCGTTCCCATGCAGGAAAAGATTCAAAGTTTTTACCTCAAAGTTAAATGACCAAGGGGCCGGGAAAAAAAAGCTATACTTAAAATTGTCTTTTCTTGAACTGCTTTGCTTCTCTCTCTCTCTCTCACAAAGCATGAAAAATAATGGAGAAAGAAGACTAATATGTTAATTAGAGTATTCAATTCATATCTTGGTGTATTGAATCTGTGTATGTGTTTGAAAGCCAACCAGAAAGCCCAAAACCCCCTCGGGGGGATTGCAATTGCCTTGTAACCTAGTAGTATGAATACTTCCCCGTAAAAGGAAAGTCACGAGTTTGATCCTGTTTGTAACTCAGATTGTTAGCGCTTACCCTTATAATTCAAAAAGAAAAAAAGAAAAGGAAGCCCCGTAAAAGTTAACTATACTCTAAGACAGACAAGTTAGAGTACCTACCACTTCACCTTCCATACAAAAAAATTCCCCCTAAGCCATATATCTATCTATCTAAGTAGACCATGCATATATAGCTTTAAATTCTGGACTTTGATGTAGCAAAATCTACACCAGCATCGATCATATATCCCTTCTCGTTTCTTGAGGAAAATATTGGAGCAAGGTCAATTCTGGATGTGGACGACGAAGAGGAAGTACTCTTTGAGTTCTTGTAATAATCTCATAACTCCATCATCAACAACAAAACCCTCTTCTTGTTCTTATGATGATTCTTCATGGGAAGAACAAGCTTTCGCCGAAGACGCTTCGGGGCATCTTGGTGGATGCATATGGCCGCCGAGATCATACACTTGCAGCTTCTGTAGAAGAGAGTTCAGATCAGCTCAAGCTCTTGGAGGCCACATGAATGTTCATAGAAGAGATAGAGCCAGACTCAAACAGCCTTCAAGCCCACAAAACAACAATGAACTTCATCATCAAATTCCAAATACTTCTTCTTCTTCCTTTATGGGTTTCATATACCCCTACAATAATAATAATTTTTCTCCTACTAACCCTAATTCTGTTCTTGTTGCTTCACCTTCTTCTCATATCGCTTTAGCTCCATCTTCAAACATTGCTTATAATTCTTCTTCTATTGTTCCCCCACCACAAGGACATGGGGTTATGGCTTCTAATAATTCTTCTCTCTATTCTTCTTCGAACTGGTCAAACTTGGCTGAAGCTGAAGAAGCTGAGAAGATCACAGAGGTATTGGATTGTGAGTGCGATCATGAGGATAATGGAAAATCTGATTTGGCTTTTAGTTTAAATTTGGTGTTGTGTAGAGGTATCGAGACAAAGGAGGAAGATATAATTAGTTGCAAGAAGAGAAGAACTTGTGAAACTTCATCGATTCTTCCTCTCTTCCCAAATTCAAATTTTTCAACTGAATTGATTAGCCCTAGCCCCAAAGAAGAGCTAGATCTGGAGCTAAGGCTGGGTCAAAGCAAGCACAAGGTATAGTAGCATATGTACACAATTATTAAAAATCTCCTCCTGATAATATACTTTCTTTTTCTATGTCTCTTCTCTTTTATATGTGCATTCTTGTTGGCTGTTTAATTTTCTTCTTCAAGTGTGATTGGATATAAGTCCTGATGAAGGCCTTAGATATATGTCTGCAGGTTGTGATAATATCAATACTGCAGTATAATATGTGTGTGTCTGCAGCTTGTAAACTTTATAGATCATAGAGTGACCAAATTAATGATGATCTCGGCTTGTTTCGAAATTAACAGATTATACTTGACATTGTGACTGATGATGGTTCCAATAATATCGATTTTTCCTAGAGTATCATGTAAATGAGAGTCTGTATATGAGTCCCATAGTGTTTACTTTTGATTTACGACATATTCCAGTTAGTCTCATCCTTTAGAAATATGAAAATTTCAAATGATATTGCTGCACATCAGTTTAGGGTTTCTGATATGTTCTTTTATCCTGATTAAAAAAAGGGGCTTTCTAAATTAACATGAGAGGACGTATATATACATATATTCAAAGTCTCAACTTCAAGTGTTTAAGAACGGAGTGAGATATCAATTTTTTCTTCCGAATTCCAACAAATAATTTTATATATAATTCTCTTCCTTTTCTTTTCATTTTCGGCGAATCATCTTAATGATTGATTATCCTTTTAGACATAGTAAAAGTAATATTATTCCATGGGGTTTAAACACATTTCATCTTCAAAGAAACTATTTGCTGGCTGATACTTAAACTATCTTGAAGTAATAATTAATGTAAATTATTTTATTCGTGTGTGTGAGAGAGAGAGAGTCAATATAAGTAATTAAATTGTTGGTTAAATATTGAGATTAGGCCATGTGTGAGGTTAAATTAAGGGGTGAATATATAAACTGACTAATGCATGGAATATGGTGAGCACTTTTTCCCATTCAGAACCTCAGTGACATTCTCTTAAAAAATATCACTACTAAACTATCCCATAAAACCCTCAGATTTTAGCTTCTCAAAGTCACATAAAGTCAGATACATCCCAACATTGATTCCCTTTTCCTTTGTAATTATTATCATCAGATCTGTTGCAGTTAGCTTTTATATCTCTAATTCCCACGTAAATCCATAAGCTTCCCTTCTCTCTCACACCTTTTTCCCCCCTCTCCCTTCTAAATCCCTCCAAAAGTTGCCACCTACTCCGGAATCAAAACCCCAATTAAAAATCCATTATGATAATATTATAATTTGATACTTCTATATATATAATCACCAAAGAGAATATTAGCCCATTAAAACTCATAGGCGCTATCTCCGCAGCTTTTGTTTTTTCTTCTGTATATATATGAATGTATTAGGTATACACTATAAAAGTACAAAACTTGCTTAGTAACACAAAACACTAAATTAATCCAAAGGGATAATTGAATTCTCTCTGGGAAAAAGAAATATCACTTTACCACCATAGAGATGGTCGATATAAGACCCTGCTAGACTCTTAATTTAGGTCTCAAGTTTGAGTTCTAAAGAATACATCTGTGCTAGGAGGGGCAAACACAAATCAGAATTGAATTAATTGGTTTCTCAAATACTTAGTAACATGATTAAAAAAAAAAGTGCCAAATACTGGATAATGGAATAAGAAAGAGATATCACTTTTTAGAAAATTAAGTTTGATTCTTTTAGAAAAATATTCTAAAGAAAAGATCAAAAAAAAAAAAGATCATAAATCATTGATTGCAAAGAAGAATATTGAAGCGTGAACTCTGATTCCCCTCCTATAAAACCCTAGACCCTTAGGTAGTGAATTATATTGCTTCTGCTTAAATCGCTGCAAGACACAAGGCGATCATTCTGGGTATATCCTTCTGATAAAATTCCATGCATGGCAATATGATTTGACATCCTTTGACTTTATATGGGATTCTGTACACTCTCAGAAGCAGAGCTTTCACACGCAAGAATTTAAGTCTTAGCTCTCAACAGACAACTAATTAAATTCCCTTACAAGGGCTAAAGAATGAAGATGGCTTTAATGAATTGGTGAGTCTCTTTTTCTATTTTGTATATTCTAATAATGTTTTCAGAAATCTTAACTCATTGGCATGTGACAATGAAAGGAAGAAGGAAAAAGAAAGGTATATTAAAAGGAAAAATGAGGAGATGCTAAATCTATGTAAGAGAGGCAATTTGGGTATAACGGCAATTGGGTGAGCTTTTGTCTTGTTTTAGGGTTGTGAGTTGTGTTGGTCAGTTTATACTCAGAGAGGTATCAGTGAAGTATTGCAGATGCACATGGGTATAAAGTGTCGTTTCTGGATTCATTTTAGATAGAGGTTGTAGAATAGGACTATTCACTATATATAGAGAATATATAGACTGTGTAGAGAGCGAGAAGGGGATCAAGAGATATTATTCTGATCATTTTCATCATCATCATGAGCTTACGAGAGAATTCTTAGTGTGATAATTCCGATGTATTGGAATTAATTAATCATATAGAGAATCAGAGATCGCGCAAGAGAAATTGCAGGTATTGTGGGTGGTCGATGTCTGTAATTTAAAATTGTGATTAGTATAATTGCTTGCAATTTAAAATTAAAATTAGTATAATCTATCTTTGTTGACAATCAAGAGTATAATTTGCATGGGAGCAAGCTCCTAGCTCACGAGCTCACTGAACATCCATAAATTAAGTCATTCCTCTCTGATCTCTCTCTCATCTGATTGAAAGTTGGCATCTATATATTATAGTCCACAACAATTGTTTTTTCAATTTTAGTTTTGAATTCCCTTTCCCTCTAAAAGATTGAGTGAATAATTATGGCCACTCATGTTATTAGACTGATTTAGTGGAGAAACTAAAATTTTTAGAATAATTATTTATTTTTTAATAAAAACAATGAAATAAGCCAAATTTGTAATAGCCCCACACGAATTCAATATAAAAGGAGAATCACCATGAGGTCCAAAAAAAAATGAATATATCATTAAAAAATCTTATAATAAGTGAGCACCATATAGTGACAAGTTTCAATGTAAGAAATATGTTCGTATTGCCATTATTATTGACACTTTTTTTATGATTACATTCTTTTTTCAAGACCTCATGATAATTCTCTTCAATAAGAGCAGTAATTGACACAAACCTAAGTAATGAAGAGGGCAGGCATAGGCGTTGATTATAGGCAAAGCTTCATTCAAGATTTTTTTTTAAAGATAGCATTCAATGTCCTATAACACTAATGATACTTCAAGTTTGAGAAGTCGCTAAATATCAATTAGAGGTAGCTTTCCTAGTACACATAAAACTGCACTTGATCAATAGATGACATTTATACATATGTCTCTATATATGATAGGAAGCTAAACTAAGAGTTCACTTTTCAACAAAATAGGGTCAGAACAGAAAAGAAGTCAATTATTGCTCAACTGATTCGCTCCTTCGAACTTTAAATGAACTGGAGGATATGTAGTTGTGTATTGAATATGATTACAACATGGCATCTTAATATTAATTACCACTCCCTCCAATTCTTATAAGATCCCATTTTGTAGTTCATTTTCTTTATTAAAGTTGATCTTTTAACAAGGATAGGAGGTAGCATCATATAGTTTCATGCCTAAAGAGTAATGAGCCAATTAGGTGTCAACTGACCTAGATATCTCACAGATTAGATTCTTAAGTCGGTGACATGTGTGTGTTTGAGATATTAGTGGGAAAAAATGACTTATAGTCAATATGACTTATGAAAAAATCAGATTGGATAAAAGTTAGATTATGAAATGTGATTTATATTTTAATTGGCGGTAGTATAAGTAGTTTTTGTAATTTAAACTTATAGTGTGTGTTTGGATTAGCGATGAGAAACGTAACTTATTTGCAATCTGACTTATGAAAAGGTCATATTAATAAAAGTTAGATTGTAAAATATTAAAATTACAAAAAAGTGAGATAATTATAAGAGAAAACTTAAAATTACAAAAAATGTGAAAAATGTTAACTTAGAAAATTTAACAATGCTAAAATACATAATTTAATCAAATAATATTATATAAATACTGGATCACAGGTCTTGGACACACACTATAAGTCATAATTGATAAGGAGCTTTTTCAAAAGCTCCATAAATGAGCTTATGATGTAAGTCTGATTGGTTGTTTAAGCTCAATTAACAAACAAAGCATCCTAAACATGTGCAAAATTCCAAAATGCCTTCAAAACTTGATTATTGGTGCCTCAAAAAGTCCGATGGGCCTCTCAATCGCCATCCCAAACATACCCTATTTGTTTAATATTACCACTTTTTTAGGAGAAACTAAGGAAATTATATAAATTATCTAATCATATCATATGTTATATATAATTAAATTATATATTATTTTATAAGTCATATAAATCAATTTAAAAAATGATAAATATACATACTTTAAAGTGATACAATTAATTTTCTTAATCTCTCCAAAAAAGTCAACTAAGGCTTATATTTAATACTGATAATATTTATTTAAAGTTCTTAGGGATGCATAATGCAGGTATTTTGACCACTAATTTCCTGATATATATATTTTAAAATAAAGCTACGCGATCAAACATATCTACGCGTATACGGCTCCCTAGTTAGTCGCCAAACAAATTAAACAATTTCTATGGTTGAGTTGAAATTAGTTAAAACAAACTACTAGTAGTTCAATGTCACTTTATAATTCGTAATTCTATTGAATAATTTAAAATCTGCCTACAATATACTTATTCTGGAAAGTTATTATAGTTGGAAACAAAAGATAATAAGCTTGCTATAACTTTTTGTGGTTTTTTCCTCTTTTTTAAATCAATTTATTAACTGTAGCAAACAAGAGTGATCTTTTTCAAATTTTAATAAAAAGATAATCATGCAAGTAGAAAAGGAAATAGCTCTCTAAATTCTCAAATTAAAAACCAAACGATCAATTTGCAGTACCGGTGCGTGAGAAGCTTAGAGGGGGAGGGAATATTTTTCGGGCACATTTAATTTTGGGTGAGGCCCAAGTTGATATGAACTTAACAGTAGATGTCAATGGGCTTAAACTCTAAACAAAATTAACTACTGTTCCAAGCATTGATTATTATTGACTGATTAACTAGTTCCCGCTTTTGCATAGGAGTCAGTCTTCCTTACTTTAAGGGAGGGGGTTCGATTCCTGCCTTAGTCAAGGCGTTAGGGGAGACATTCTAGGGGTCTGGGAAGCAATGGTAACGCTGGCAAAGGTGGAGACATATGTACTCTCTTACCAGTATTCTCTGCGGACTGGGCTCCGAGCGCCTTGTCCTTGGACTCTGGGTGAGTCCAACCCCTTTCCTAAAATTTCTTTATCAAAAAAAAAAAAAATCTAGTTCCCGTTTATTTATTTAAACATTTAGGGCCATCCAAAAATTTTAACCTCCCACAAAGGCTTTGGCTATTCTATATCTTGACATCAAGCTTTCGGTTAGCTTGACTTACCACCATCTTTCTTTTCGATATCAAGATCATATATCACATCTTTGTTCTGGACTCAAAAGAATGTAATAAATTATTTTTTTGTTAAGATTTACACATACAATAGTACCACTATTGTCCTTACTATAAGTCCAATTTGTGGAATATTTTTTGTCCTAAATATAAGTCAATCTTGACAGCCATTAAGGATTGTTTTCGAATTTTACCCCATTGAAAATGCATGTAAAAGAAAATGTATAGCATCTTTTTTAGGGAAATTTATAAAATTCAATTAATTCTACACATATTAAATGTCCCAATTTCCATTCCTTGGTATATAAGATTTGATCTCAAACTGAATTTATGATAAAGACTACAGTGGTAACACAGTTCAAGAGAATGAAGATGCATATAAACCTTAATTAGACGAATATTCCAAAATACCTTTCTCTAATTTATAATTGAACCCCCAGCAGAATAGTCTTCGAAGGGTCATCAACTTGATTAAGAGATCAATAAAAAAACAATTGATGGCATATTTACTTTATATTTAAATTTGCATACAATTCTTAACGGGTTCACACTTGTCCCAAGCTGTTACACTGAAGAGTCAATTTTCAAAGTTTGCGTCACTTTAATGCTTATGCATATATGCACAAGTCGTCTGAGCCTCTAATATTTGTTGCTGCCTTATGACCACATCCTTTATATATATGATACACTCTTTAGTCTTTAGTTTTTATATTTTATTTGGTACCTTTAATTAATTAATAATGCATATATCATTGATGGCTGCCACAACTTGTTAAGACCAACAAGTGTTTACTCTCCGCACATTGCACATTGCGTGAGATGAATATAATTCAATTATTGTAAAATTGGAAGAATATTTTATAACCCCCTAAAGAAAAATCACATAAAGAAAGTAATATAGTCAAAGATAGAAATAAATTGGAGGAATATGTTTCTTGAAGGAAATATGATTATTTAATCAGTAAATTATAAAGAATGTGATGCGGCCAAAGATAGAAATATAATTACATCTCCTAAAATTGATGAGGACCTATACCGCTGAAAGAAAATATGACTACTTAATCCATGAGTTATAAAGAAATATTAAAAAATATATATTAAATAATATATAATAAATTGTACTTATTGATTAATAGACTCAAACCGCTATATTTCTTTATGAATGGGGTATTACAAGTTTTTAATAATAAATTTGATGATAATTGCTTGATTTATTGATCATTGATGCTTGTACGTGGGTATCGAACATTTAATTAAACTAAACCACATTGGAAATCGACATAGATGTTATGTCACTTCGTTCTTCAATCATCTGTTTGATTTGTTAATTTCACTAATTTTCATTATTCAACTTGGGAGGCTAAGTTTTTAAACAGACTACTCCCTCTTTCTGATCTAAATATTCGAATAAAGGTTATAGCTAATCTACAAATACTAAGAAATTAATTGTTAGTTTTTGTTTTAAAAAAAGTGTGGTTAATTTTCCTTAAATATCCATTTTAATTTAATTATTTTTATTAGAAACTACCCCAAAACCCCTTCAATATGTGTGTATTGAAAAGGAAATTTCGGGAAAACATTATAAATTTAAAATACAGAGTGGACTGAAATATTGCCTTTAAAATCAAAACAAACCCCTCCCTCAGCTAGTTCCTCCATTTAGGATCAGGTCAATAAGAGTAACATATTGATAGTTCATTTGCTTTCTAGACTTTTACATAAAGAATTTCTAAAATAGGGTTTCCATTATAAGTATAAGTTCAAAGGTAGTTCCCATCCCAAAAAGTGTCCACACTAATGTTAATGCGTATAAGTCCTAAGTTAAATTAAAACCCATCTCAAAAGACTGGTCCATTATAAGTGGGAAAACCTTCTAAACTTATAAGACTTACTTCTTAATCTCTGTTTGGATCCTCTTATTTTTAACTTATTTTTTCCTTATAAGCACAAGTTAGACCAAACAAGTTTTTACAAAAGCTCTTATGATAAATAGAGTTTTTTTTTTTTATAAAGAAGAAAAAAGTCAGAAGCCAGAAGCTTTTGGGATGAGCTTTTTTTTAACTCTTATTGATCAAAAGCTTTTATTCCAAAATGGCTTACTATCATCTTCTTCGGCAAAGAGCAAAACAACATAGAACATGATTTTGTATCAACAGAAAATAATTTTGAATCAAGAGAGAACACCAAGAAGGAGAATATGAAATCAAATAAAAAAACTATAAATTGAATAAACCTAGAAAACTACATGTTGAACAAACTCAAATCTTGTCATTTGTTCACATATCACCTCATTGTCTCTATTTCTAAGCAACTGCTTCAAAGTCGAAGCCTTAACCCTTAAAAATAATAAAATTATCTTAAACTATTTTTTAATATCTAACAAAGGACATGAGTATATGGCTCTAGGTCTCAATGAGTATGTTTATTTATTTATAGATAAATTTTGAATTTAATATCTTGAATTATAAAGAGGCACCCTCTAATAATTTCTTTCTTTCTTTATTTTTATGTTTTGAATATTGATAATAAATAAGATCTTTTTACATTTTTTTATTCCATCTGATAAGAATTTTAGAATTTTACATAAGGTTTTAATAAGTTCAGATAAAGTTTTCAAAAATCTTAAAATGCGTATGACAACTCTCAAAGTGTTAATAAGGTTTTATAATATGTATTTTAGAAAAAGTGTTTATGACAAACATTTTTCCAAACAATTTAAATTTAATTTTAGTTTTTAAGTAACTTTTAAATTAAACAATTTATATAATAATGAAACAACTTTTAGCTTTTTCTTGAAAACTCTTTTTTCTGGCTTTAGCTTAAAAGTAGTTTTTAACTTAAAAAAGAGAGAATCCAAACATGCTCTTATGATATTCCCGTAGAACTCAAAATGAGTTTCACATCCACAAAAAAAAAAAAAAAATAATAATAATAATAATAATAATAATAATAAATGAAATAAATTTATTTGACCATTTACATTTACTCTCACCTTCAAGCCAAACAATTTATGTTTGGCGTCTATTAAAATGACCTTTCGCTATTGCATACGAGGATTAGTAGAAGAAGGGGTTGAGTTTCTCTCATAATCTTTTTCTCATTATCCCTCATAATTTTTAAACCATATCCATCCAATCAAATACAATATTACTTTTACTTTTCTCTCACTTTCTCAATCAACGGTCCAAATTTAACCAATGAGAAAAAATGAGAAAGAGGATAAGAAGAAGATCTCCTTCCGTAGAAGAAGGAGTAGCGGTGAATGGCAATTACGGCATCTGTTGTAAAGCAATAGATACTGTAATTAAAGTCATACTTATGCCGTAAATTATTAATTAATTAATGATGTCTCTTATATGTTCTTATATATAACTTGAAAATGTCCCAACACTATTGTGATTCTTAAACTTTCAAGACAGAAAATCAATATCGTTATATATGATATATCAATATCAATATAATTCTCATTGGAAAAACATTACCAATATAAAATATCATAAGCATAATTAATAAATCGAACAATATACTTTGTACAATTGTACTCATGAACACACAGTTTGTTGGGTGAACCTCTTATCAGTCGCGATAGGGTCGCACGAGTCGTACGGATTTGATAAACTGATTTAAAATTGCTTCAAAGAGAGTGATAGCTTCCTGCTGCTTAATTTTATTAATTAGCTGTCTGCCAGGACGTTCAAGGAATTTGTTTCTATTTTTTTTAAGTATCTTTTCCCTTTAATCAAACATATATACTGATAATATCACCGAAAATTATATACACTAATAGTAATGTACTCTGCGATCGTTCCTTTCCTGGCTTCCAAAGAGTATTGGCTTCGGTTCTACATGAAATCACAAGCTGTGCTGAATCTACATGTGCATGGAATGACATAGAAAATATTGCTACTAAAAGCGTTTATTATATATGTATATATGGTTAGCCGTCAATAATTTCAATTGTATTTGCATGAATCTTGTCCTTTCATACTTAAAAATGAAATATATTGTCTTTTCTACTCTGGTCCTTGTTATAAGTCTGATTCATTCAACTAATTCTCATATACTAAGGAATCACAATTAAATTATTCAGTACGTCTTAAATTTATAAAATTTTCCAAGTTTGCATTTGTTAAAGAATGTGTATTAAACAAAATATGATAATACTCTCTCTAATCCAAAATATAAGATGTTGTTAACTAATTTACCAAACAAAGGAATTTTAGATAAGCCTTTTAATATCTTAGAGTGATTAAGTTTAAATATTTTACCCTGATGATCAAAAAATGTGATTTTCAAATATGCATTTATCATTTATTACATTTCTCTCCTATAATAGATAAAAGTGGATAACAATCATTAATTACCCTGTCAACCTCTTATATTTTGGACCAAAATTTTTTTTTAGAAGACTTCTTATATATTTTGGACAGTAGGGAGTACGAGTATATATTTTTCTCTCACTTCTTTTTTTACTCAATAGGGGTAAAATTTAAAAATAGTAATCAATAATCCTGTAGGTGATCAAACTTATATATTCAAGACCAAATATTTCTTCCAAAATGGATTTATATCTAGAGCCGGAGTGGTAAATTACATTATGTACTTGCGTAAGAATATTAGTTTTGATTAAAAAAACTATCAATATAATGATAGCTGCTATCAATTGAGATAACAACGTACTATACATCCTTTAAGGTACAAAGATATATGTAGTATAAGTTTGTCTCTTTACCAATGAGATAACTCAACAAATATTATACAAGACATCCTTTAAAACTAGAATTAACTTTTCAACCTTTGGAAATCATTCACTAGCTTTTTAAAAAACTAAAAGATCAAACGGGAAAATCATATTAATTCTTATTGATCCTCTCCATGCAATCTAAAGGAATTATGTCTAGTAGAATCATTGAACGGATCACGGGAAAAAATTACAGCTATTATTTTATTCCATATTACTTTGATAAGGATGTCGTCAATTACATGACTTGTGTATATGAAAAAAGCTAGTCCCTACATTTTCCATGTCAAGTCTTGTTTTCCAGTGCTATAAAGGTCTGAAAGCCGACGTTTGTTGACCTAAGTTTTATTATTCATCGTACTTTGGTCTTTAAATTTGTCTGTTGCTCAGAGAAACCTGGACATGGAGTTTAGCCTTAAAAACAAAGACAAATCTGAGAGAATAAGGTGGGGTTATTCCTCAGAGGAAGCAAGACAAGTAAGATCCTATACTTGTGATTTTTGTCAGAAAGGGTTTTCAAACGCACAAGCTCTTGGTGGTCACATGAACATTCATAGAAGAGATCGAGCCAGGCTGAGGCAACAATATTCTCTTGACACAAACCCTAATAATGAGCTTCATGATCAGAACCCTGATGATGATATTAATCATAAAAAGCCATCAATTTTTCCAGAGGCAAAGGTCAATACTGGTATTTCCTCTGAAATTTCTTCTCAGCTGCCTATTTTTTTCGGCGTAGAAGAGAAGATGGAGTTGGACCTTGAACTTCGGTTGGGTCCTGAGCCAGTAAAGCAGACACCACCTATTCTGAGGCGATTCTTTTGATCGTGCATATACATATATTTGAAGATAGTTCAGTTCTATGGTTATTACATATCTGAACTGATATGTATTAATATTGCTTGTATTTTTCCGGTTATGCTGCAGATGGGGGGTATAATTTTTCTATATCTCTGTCCATCATATAATTACTAGCTACTCTATATATGTGTGAAACAACTTGTAGCTTGTCATCACATATAAGTACTATCGGAAGTCATTTTATATATTGCAGAGGATGTGTTAGTTTCTATACATACATATATATGATATTTATATCAAGGAAAATTGATGTGTGGACAAATTAATACTTTCCCTTCATAGTACATTGAGGATATATACGTAGATTCCTCTCTCTCTCTCTCTCTCTCTCTCTCTCTCTAAGCAAAAAGCAAAAGTGAAACTCTTAAGTTAGTTACTACGTATACTAACAAATAAACTAGATGTAGTAATTACGAATATGAGCCAGTACTATCAGCCAGTTCAAATTTTTTTTCCTGAGCTAATTAATTAAAGAAGGGTGTTGTTGGTACCTTTAATGACCTTACTATTAGACATGGTTTTATCCTAACCATAGGACCTTATCCACTTTTTCTCCTTCGTTCAGTGTTTTTCCACACTACACTTTCTAATTTTACAGTTTTTATAGCTTTCCTTTCTGCCCCATGTAATATCCTCATTAAAAGATGAGTACAATTTTAAGAAAAGTGGCACATGGTTTTTACATAAATTTAAGACTTTTCAAAATATGCTATTATTTGTAATTGAAGTAGTACTCCTAGAGTGTCAGGGTAAGAGTGATCACTTAAGATACTTTAAATTAAATAAATTAGTACTCCCTCTTGTCTTTAATATAAGATATATTTGAGGAGTTAATCTTAGTCCTAAATATAAAACAAAATTTTATATCAATCTTCTACTAATTTACCCCTATATACTAATGCTCCCTCAACAATAATCAAATGAAAGAGAGGATGAGGGAATTAAGAAAAATGACTAGGATATTTTTTTAAGAAATATGTCATATTAACTAACTTAACCAACTTTATTAATCTAATCATATTAGATAAATATGTCTTGTATTAATCTCCCTAATTAAATGAATATATATTTTTGAGTAATACTATAAGGGAATCTTTTTTTTGTCCCAACTTAATTACTTGTGACAGATCATCACTAGGGCACAAGCTATAAGTGTATGAATAATGAATATGGCTCAATGGTCTTAGGAGGTTGGTAGAGAACCGTTAAATGATTCAGCAGTTCTCATCTTCCTGAAATACTACCAACGGTCCAATTAACACCATTGAAGCAGTGAGGACATCAGGGGAAATGCAATTAAGGGGAAAGGAGGATGGTTTGTATCACCAACATATCATCAATATTCTCCTACTAAAAACCTTCTGGTTCACAATATATATATATGTTACTTCAACTAAATCATTGGAACCAGCTTTACCCATTGTTAAAGGTTTTGAAGGAAATAGAAAAATACAGAATGTCACATTGAAGCATTAATTACAAGGGCAAAATTGATAAATAAGCATTAATTACTCTTTAAGTAACTTATATTATAGACGGATGGGAGTTGTGTTTTTGAAAACAAATCTTGTGGCTTTTAGATTTGACCTATTTTTTTATAATTAGTAACCTTAGTATCAATTCAAGATGATTATTTAAATAAAAATTATAAAAGTTCTGTAGATCGCGAAGAAAAAACTAAATAGATCACCTAACTAAACTTTATCCGAGAGAGTCAAAGATGAGCGACGGCGGTATTTATAGTATTACAGCCCTATCATGAGTAGGACATAAGTTGCTCTAAATGCCGTTTTTTTTTTAATGGGTTAAGATATAATTTTGCTTCATAAGTAATCACTTAGGAGTATTGAATATCTAGAAGTTTTTTGTTTTGAATGAGTATTTTTGCCCTGAAAATAATTAAAACATAACAATTTTACCCCTTATCGTTAAAATTATTAACGATCACTATCAACTTTTTAATGTTTAGGGTGATTGCTTCTTCAAAAACCTCCTGTTACAGGCGCTCCTGATTGGTTATTTCATGAAAAAAAATTATAACTTAACCTTTTTTATTAATATATTCCCTCATTGTTCCAGTTTTTTGTAATAAAAAAAAGTTTAAAAAAAAGTTGGGTCCCAAAGATCATTATAAGAATCAAGGCATGCATATGGACATGAACTCAAAGACACTTATAAAAATAATTACAAATTGTTTACCAATAAGATTCCACATCGTCAACAATGGGATTCAAACTTGTTATCTTATGGACCAAATCCTTACTAATTAATTTAACCTTTGTTGGCTTCTTTTCATTCAAATTTTACTTTTTTGCTACAATCTCTTTGTTCAACTTGTCTCCACATAATGGGCCCAAGAGGTCCATTTTTAGCCCAAAGGTTTTTTTTTTTTGATATACTAAAGTTTAAGTGTGGTAAATACCGGTAACCAATCAAAGTCAGAGCACACCTCTAGACTTAACGAGTGCTTACAGATGTATTTACAGATCATCCACCAACAAGGCTTCACATCAACCAGCGGATATCAAACCTCCTCCCTTTTGAGGTGAAGGTTGACACCTTAGTCAACTGTATCAGTCTTTGTTGATGGCTCAAAGTTTAATACACGCTAGTTTATAGCCCTGTTGTCCAAATGATAGGCCCATATATAAGCGCCCCAAAATCTCCTTCTTTGGGCTTAATTTAAATTGTTCTTAAATTACTGATCTTAATTCTTAGGAATAAAACAAGAAACACTAGCCTCGCTAGTTTTGTGAATATTACATTCGCATTCCTTTTTGCGTTTTTCCATGGCATCTTCGGATTTATTAGTAATTAAAACGATTAATTTATTACTTTCTTTTTTCTAAAGAGAAGAAGTCACTCAAAGAAATAGAGAGCCAAATTATGTGACCCACTTAAAAATAATTCACAATAAACATATTATTACACAACAAATCCGAAAATATCTTGTTATATCATGTGTTGGTAAAATGTCATCACTTATTTACCACCAAACGAATCAATAACTCAAATGTTTATGAATTCAGAAGAGAGTGCCCATCTCACTTATAGGGGGATTTGAATTCTTCAATAAGACATTTAATGTATATGCCTCTCTAGGGAAATACTACCCCTTAACGTACGGCAATACATTAAATATAACAATCCAAACGCCCTTTTAAGTTGGGCAAACTCATAGCAATTAAAGAAACTTCCTAACTTTGAAATAATTATTTCCAAGTGCCTAACAAGTAAAATTGGCCTCAAAATATTTAAGTATGCCATGTGATAGGATTTGGTATTAGGTAGAGAGCAAATGAGGCCTTACGGTTAAAGTTTGGCTGTAGAATTTATCATAGTGATGTATACAAAGCTAGTCGTGGGTGAATGGTGAACCTAGGTTTCATTATTTAAATAAAATAAATTAAATCCTGGTTTAATTTGAGGATCTCTTATTTAAAAAAAATGACAAATTTAACAATCATACTTCAATTTTTTAAAATATAAATTGGATGGGTTTTGGTATGCAGCATAAGAAAGTGAAAGTGTATCTCTGCCCTTATGCCTCGCATAAAAAAATATATGTCACAATCAGTTAACAGGCACTATGCTCTATATTCATAATTTTGATATAGATGAATAATATTTATTTTTCGTGTTACTATAGAATAATTTTATTCTTCGCATAAAAAATGGTCTTATTGAAACATAAAATTACATAATTTATAAAAAAAATTACTCTCTTTGATCATTAATATAAGACATATTTACCTATTTTAATTAAATTAATATGAAATTAGTTAAGTTAATTAATATAATATATATGTATTTAAATTTCTAAAATTTCTTAATTATCATCTTGTTTAATTCTCTTATTCACTCTCCTCCTTGATTATTATTGAAGGAGTATCAATGAGGATAAAAATAGAAAAAATTTGACAAACATAAACAAAAAATATTTTGTATTTAAAATCAAAATCAACTCTTTCAATTCATCGTATAAAATGACCGGGAGTATCTCCAAGTCCTTAACAGCTTTGACACATGCACAGATGAATGATGTTGTTTAGATAACTTGCATGTGTGATAGAGTGACAGTTGATCCTACCATCTTTTAACTCACAACCCACAAACGTATGTCAATCACTCACTTCCAATAAATTGATTTATATACTTGTTTAAAAGTACTTTTATCAGAGCCAAAATCATTGATAGATATAATTTCTAACTTTTTATTTTGACAAACTTATTATTTCTAAACTTACCTTGAGACGTAAGGATCGAAGGCAAGATCTTGCAAACAAAATTATGAGATTTTACGGTGTTGAAAAATCATAGATTGATCGGTCCATTAAAAATAAATTTAAAAATCATAAATTTTTTCAATAAATCGTCCCAAAATGCGCCGTTATAGAGGCCAGAATTTTGCATTCTGCAGAAAAATCACTTAATTACATTTAATGTCCATTTCACACAGATTAAAATACCACCTCCAAATCTCCAATCACTTAATTGGGGTTGGATTTTATTAAAATATAATATCCTAATCCATTCTATCTTCAATATTTTTCACTTTTTCCTAAACTAATTTACCTAACTCATATGATGATATATAATTCAATATTACACCTATGTATTTTAGGGAGGATCAAATTATATTTTTTTATCATTAAATATTTTATTTTATTTTTTATAGGTAGATATTATATTAAATATCGGATGTAACAGTAGGTAATGATGTAAAAATAAGACATTTAAACTTGATTCTCAATGAAAGAAATTGATGAAGTTGGCATAGTATATACCATATACAAATAAATTTTTAACATTCTCTTGTATAGTTGTATAGTTGTATACTTCTATATCGTAAAAGGTAAAACCCACCAAAATAAATTGACACAACACACTACCCGTTTTCAACCTTTTATTTTTTTTCCACCGCAAATGCATTCATTAGGCCTTAGTTTCTTTTTTTCAATCAAATTTAGGCTTTTGGCTATTCGGTTAAAACATGGCTCTTAGGTGACATGCACACGCACACCCATTTCCAAACATTTAAGGACGTACATATAAATCCTTGAATCGGTACATGAATTAAGAATACGAAATATTTATCTTGGCACCTTTTAAGTTTAAGTTTTAACATTCGTGAGATACTTCTCTTACATTTAATATAAAATATATTTATTTAATTTGATTCGATTCGATTAAAAAAAATTAATTAAGTGAGTTAATATGATATGGATTTTCTATAATATCCTAGTCTTCTTTTTTAATTCTTTCATTTCTTCTCCTCTTTGATTATTGTTAAGGAAACACCAATAGAGGTAAATTAAAAAAAAAAAGTTGATAAATATAAAGATTTTGTATATGTTATATTTAGATGAAGACCAACTCCTAAAATGTATAGAAATTGTGCCTATTAATATGAAAGTCTTAAAGCCAATGACATGAAAACTTCTCTATAAATGATAGTGGATTTGACTTGACTTGTAACTTTAGGCCATTAATGCTTACCTTACTTTCCCTTTAATTCAAAAAAAAAAAAGGATAAAAGAAAGCTTCATGGCCAGTTGTAATACCCAGATAATTATTTACCTGGAATATTATATTGACAAATAATACCTATTAGAAATAGGTGAATTTGTGGTCTCAAAACTAGTGTCATAATTACCTTATTTCCAAAGGTGATTTCTCATGTAATTAGGAAAGATAAAGAGCTAAAAATCCCTAAGTAAATTTGTGGGTTATAAAATACCCTGAGAATATTATGATAAATCCTGAAAGGCAACTAAATATTTATTAAAAATTAGAGAGTATGTTGTCTCTAATTTAGATAATTTATGGGATTATTTTCCTTGGAAAATAATAAGGCAAAATTAAATATCATTTTGGGGAACATAAATTGCTCCATGATTTTTAATATTTTGCATAATGCATAAATTATTAATATCAATAAAATATTTGAGAGATAATAATTATTACTAATTAAGAAAATTGTCAACAATTAGTAAGTAATTAATTAGATAATTAATGGCTAATTGTCTGGACATAAGATAAAGAGAAAAAAGGTGGAAATCACTTAAAATAAATATATATATATATATATATATATATATATATATATATATATATATATATATATACGAAGATTAGAAGAAAACTAAAGAAAAATAAAATAAATAAATATATGGGATAAGGATCAAGTTGGATCTTTTCATATAATAATAATTTAGAATTTAGACATGTGTTAAACAAGGAATATTATATTAATAAAAAAGATGAACAGGATAAATGAGAACCGATAGAAAATAATTTCGTTGCGAGAATCCGAGGATAAGTGGAGAGAAGTCAGAGTATATTATTAATCAGTGGATTTTTATCCCGAAGATGGCGCCAGCCGGAGTTATTTCCGTAACCGGTAGCGATTACCGAGAATTTTCGGCAGTTAACGGAATGCCTTTAATGAGAATATAAGGCTAAGAGAACTCAGTATTCCTGAAGAGGAAGAAAAGACCTTCAGAGTGTCATTCCCGGAATTTTAAGATTTTACAAAATTTCGTGATCGGAACACCGAACAGGGACTTTATCAGTAGAAAACTTCTTCAGAAAGTTGGTGACATCACCTTGGTGACTAAGGATGACATCATCCTTGAGAGGTGTAAGGCCAAGATCAAACCACCTAGCAAAAGTGCGATCTAACGGTCGAAATTTAACCAGACAAAGTTCACCAAAATTACCAAAATGCAATTGAGATTTTCTATAAATAGCCACCCTCTCATTTGGAATTCTCACACCAAATCCTCTTGTGGATGACATATTTGGGAGAGGAAGAAGGAGGAGGAGTCCGGGGAAAATTCGTAGCAAAGCTCTGAGTAAGTTCTTCGGTCCTTAGTCTTTAGTTCGGTAGTTCTTAAAGTTTTAGAATAGACGTTGTTTTGATCTTTAATCTTCCAATATATTTTAGATATCATATTTTAGGATAGATATGATATTTATTTTGGGAAATATGTCGAAGATAGATATGATATTTATTTAGGATAGATAGATATGTTAAAATTCTGGAAGATTAGAGTCAAAGTAACGAAGTTCTGGCGAAATTCCGCCGATTAGTGAATCAGGGGCAAAATGGTAATTTGTACCTCAAAAGCCTGTTGTGATATCAAATATTGATAAATGTGATATTATCATTATAGGATATCATTAATCTTGTACCACTGTCATTTTGCTGTCGTTCCGCTGTTTTCCGTCAAAAGTGCATTTTATCGTCGACGTACTAAACGTTCGTCAATGAAGGTACGTTCGCGTACTGTAACACTAACTCTGATGTTTATGTTATACATATATGTGGTATGTGTGTTGTATGTTTAGAGTGTTTGTACTGTGAAGTGCATATAAAGGTTAGAGGGTATCTGTAATGCTGGGAGCAATATGTCCATATGCTGGGAGCGATATGTCTATATGCTGGGAGCGATATGGTTACATGCTGAGAGCGATACATATGCATTTGTTATGATAGAAAGTTTGTTTGCTGTTGATGTGTGGTAGATGCTGTTCATATATTGTGTTTGTAAATATGAGGTTAACCGTTACCTGGGGTCCTTATGCATGGGACCTCAGCTCTTAACATAGCCTCAAGGTCAGGAGAACCAGTGACTAAGGAGAAGGGAAAGCAACATGCTTAGAGACCCGGCGGAAGACTTCCCGCTGTTGTTCTGACAGAAGCCATCCTTTTGTTGTTGTACAGTCCTTTTGAGATACTCGGTTTTCTTACCGCTATTGTACCCCGCCAGACTTATGGCATTTTGAAATACAAATAATATATACTCTTCCGCTCAAATGGTCTACTCTGATGGTTTGAAATGATTTTAAATGAAAAATTAATTTATTCCGCTTTTGAAAATTGGGATGTTACACCAGTTAGGTATAATAATCAACTCTTCTTTAATACTAACATATAGGCTTTGCTTGAGCCAATCCGCCAATAGAGAACTTGATTTCAGGGTTAGATTAATCCAAATTAAGTTGGTTAAGTCTATATTCAATATACACACCTGCATATTTAAGGTTTGAACTTGAAACGATTAGTTAAGAAAATAAAGTCACCTATCAAATTTTTTTTTCTGGGGCGATTCTCACAAGGTTACACACACCTCTAGCGGATTCAGTTTCTCTTCTTTGGGTAAGTAAGGGGCGCTCGTCCCTTGAGGACGAACGCCTTGGAGATCTAGACCGTTCAGATCTCTTATTGAGATCTAGACTTTTCATGTTTCCTATTTTTTTTATAGCATTTTATTTTTAAATTTTTAATATTTTGAAGTATCTTTTTAGTACATATCAGTATCCTAAAATATGTTTTCAAGATTCTCAAATAATTTTTCAAGATTTTGAAGAATTTTTTAGTATTATGAAGTATATTATCAGTTCTAGTCAATACTTTAAAATATTTTTCAAGATTCTAAAAAAATATGAGAGCACCGACTTGTTACTAAAAAGATACTTCGTATTGACTATTTTTTTAGCATCCTAAAGTATTTTTTTAGTATCAGTTAGTACTCTCACATATTTTTTCAAGATCCAAAAAAATATTTTAGAATACTGAATGGTACTAAAAAGATACTTTAGGGTATTGACTGCTACTTAAAAATACTTAGCTTCATGATCTTGAAAAATCATTTGAGGATCTTGAAAAAATATTTTATAGTATTGACTAGTACTAAAAAGATATTTTAAAATACTAACTAGCATTTAAAAAAAATCTTGAAAAATTTAAAAATAGAATGTCATAAAAAAACAAAAGAAGAAGAAGAAATATGGACAATCAATATCTCCAAGGCACTCGCCCCCTAAGGGATGAGTGCCCTTTGTTGGATGATCAAGGAAACTAAATCTCACTTCTAGCTAAGAAAATAAAATATGTATCCCCAAATCAGTTGTGGAAAAAATACTTACATGGGTACACCAAATAGTAGTATACTTAGACTTAATCCATCCTTTGATCCTTTTCATAATCAAATTAAAAGACTTTTTAAGAAGTTTTCATCATCAAGACTAAGGTTCTCAGACTCGCAAATTTAAACAAACTCATGATTGTGAGGTATACTTGTATCGTGAACCCGAATCGTAAACTTGTAAAAGTATATTCTTACTTTTAAATAAATATTAATAGTACATAATTAAATATTTAAGATATTAAAAAATAACAAAAATTTGGTTTAAATATTTGTTAAATTCAAATATTTGAAATTAAATCCATCAACGTTCATAATTATCATACTTAACAAAAAAAATTCTAAGCCGCTGAATATAATCAAATTAAAGAGCTTAACACAAGTTTAAAGGTAAGTTAACACAGTTTTGTAAGTTGAAAACGTAAAAACGGTAACATCTTATATTAACTTGTGAGTTTAATTAAGTTTACGATGATCATGAGTTTACCAACAACACTAAACTCGAAAAGGTAAGGACAACAATGATCAAGACTAAACTTTTTTAATAAAATTTATAGAGGAACATTAATTAGTTGTTTGGTGTTGGCCAAAAATATAATGTTTAATGGCCTATTTAACTAATTACCTGCTTCAATTTCATTGTTAGCTAGAGCTTTGAAATTTCAATAGTTTTCTAAGTCAAAACTAATTATGGCTATTCAATATGGATAATCAATCCTCCGTGATCATGCCCCCAGTCACGATATTGATAGGACACTTTAGTAAAATAAATCGTTTCAATTATTTCATTATAAAAAACAAAACAAGAAAGAATAAAGAACGCAATACAATATTCAAACAATATAAATAGATGGGACCGATGTGTACTTATATTTTTTGGTACATGAATTTGTCTTTTTTATCTTAATATATTGTCCTAGTGTAAAAAACATTCAAATATTTAAGGGTTAAGATATAAAAATACCCATTAATTTTCACCCAAGGTACATCTAGCACTATATACTTTTCAGAGGTGTGAAAATACTCATAATCTTTTAAAATAAGTGCAAAAATACCAAAATCGTTAAAATTAGATAACTATCGTTACTTTTATGTTGTGGGCCCCAACTATTGTGAATAAAATTACCAAAATGCCCCTAACTCCAAAAAAACCCTCTTCCTCCCACCCTCTTTCATCGATCGGCCCAGATGTGTACAAGGTGCCCGGGGTTTTCAAATGTTGGCGACGGGGGCAACATTCTCCAATAACGATGGTGGTGAAACAAATGAGACGACTTGAATTATTCCTCGTCTTCACTGATTGGTGGATGAGAGTGGATCTATTTTCAATTGCTTGGCTATGGAGGCAAGATTTAGAGATGAAGATGTTGAGGGACTCAACTGTTACTCCAAAACAATAGTGATAGTGGAGGTCGCAAATAACTTCAATGGTAGACGCGCAACGAACCATCATCGTGAATGGGTCTTTATCGTCAACGGCAGCTTCGATCTTGATCTGTGACTGGGTACAGTTTGCTGCAAACCTAGATCCCTTTTCATTTGCTCCCTCTTCTCCTCTGCTTTGATTGAAACTTATCATAGATAAAGGTCACGATTTCTGAACAACAACGAGCCAGTAGTTTATAGTTTGATGATTATTTTCTGATTTGAGATTTTTGCTTTGTTGCAAGATTTGCTGGTTTATTTGTGTTCTATGTTCTTCATGCCCTGATTTTCCTTCAGTTTGTGGTTTGTAATCAGCCTTGTTCTATGTTTTATTGTTTTTCTCCATTGAATCAAAGTGGGTTTGCTTATTTGATTCGATAAGCCATGGATCGGAGAAGCCTTGTTCTGAGTTTCATTTGACCCTTATTCCACATTTTTTTTACATCTTCTGAGATTGATTTATGCTTCTTTGAATTCAATCCCCTTCAAAATGTCATACCTACCTAAGTCTTAGAGCTTCCTTTGTAATTGGTTTATTGTTTTTCTCCATTGAATCAAAGTGGGTTAGCTTATTAGATTCGGTAAGCCATGGATCGGAGGGTCTATGAAGGCGTCTATGTTAACATCTGGAGCACTGTGCAAGTATTTTGGAAGTTTAAAATGTTGTTTGCCATGAATTTTAAAAGAGTAAAGATTCCAACGTTGTTGTTTCTTTAATTGAGGGTACTTTGGAACCTTCACAACAATAATGTGGGCCCCAACAAAGAAATTAACGGCAGTTAAGTTACTTTAACGGTTTTGGTATTTTTGCTCTGGTTTTGTAAGTTTATGTGTATTTTTGCACCATAAAAAAACATATGGTGCTGAGTGCACCTTAGGTGAAAGCTTATATGTATTTTTACACCCTAACCTAATATTTAAACTCCATGTCTTCATATCTTCGTTGAAAATGAAAAAATTTTTGGAAAAAAAAATTAAAATTGTTAGATGAACTTGCATTTTCAGTTTGTGTTTTGGGTAAAGATGCAATTTTACACATGACCTTTGCCCCAAGGAGCATCCAGCATCACGACCTTTTTCCTGTAGCAAAAATACACAAAACATTAGGTTGGAGGAAAACTAATGCCAAACTTGGTGTTGAGTTTTGCCACCTATGTGAAGAAATGCTAACAGGGAAACATTAGGAAATGCAACCATTTTGTTGTACCCAAAGTAGTTGCATTTCTGATGAGTGGCCTTTTTGTCTTTAGCCTTGGGGTCCACAATCAAAGATAACCAAGGATTACGTATAAACAAACCTGAGATCGTTCTCTCTTTTCGAGGAGCCTTTTATTGGATTCTAAGTAATCTAAATGACATGCAAATACAATAAAAACAAGGGGAAAATTGGTTTTGGATTTTTGAATTAATAACTAAAATAAGAATGCAATTAAATGAAATCCTAAACTACTATTTTTGGTATTTTCTTTATAAAATGGAATGGAGTATGAAAATGTAAATGATGTATGCTTTTGGAAATGGAGTAGTGGCTATCATAATTCAATTAGATGTAGGAGTAAATTTTCACTAAATTTTGATCAAAAACCTCAAGCAAACGCTCAAGTCTAGTGTTCTTAATTAGTGATTACTCCTACTAATGTAGCTAGCAATAATCTCTTAAAGTACTATTGAAGTACAATTAGGATTAGACTAATGTAACTTGCTTCTTCTTAAAATGAATGCGATAACACATCACTCAATTAATCCAATTCAATTATAGTATCTAACAATAACACGTAGAAAGTATAATATCGTTGAATTAATAAGGAAAATACATATATATAAATTCAACAAGCCACAAAAATCTAATTTAATCACATAGGTTCAATCCACAAAGTTATCCAAACGGGTAAACTAAGTCTCAACAATTCAAACCAATATTCCTGAAACTAGGAAATCCAAATAAAATTAAAGAAAATAGATTAAACAAAATTAACTTCCCTATTTTAAGCTATGGAAGTCAGCCACTCAATCCATATCCAAGAAGCAAATCAATTAGCCACACATAGCTTCAAAATCAGCCATGACATGAATCTGACCAGTAGCACTCAGAAAAATCATTACAAACGATTGAAAACCAAATTGTGAAGGAAGAGAAAGAAGCTAGTGGAGATGATGGTTTGTGATGGATGGCAGTGGTGGTTCAGTGAGGGGCAAGGACGTTGGAGTGTTAACGGAGGTGGTCGGAAATTCTGGCGAGGATGACGGTGGAAGAAGGAATAGTCGATGGTGGTGAAGGGCGAAGGTTCGATAGTGGTGCTAGTTCTAGGCACTCAAAATCTTAGATCTGTTGGCCCTCATCTCTGTCTTCGTTTTATGGCTTGGGTGTTGTCGGCAACTATGGAGGAGGTCGCCGACAACGGTGAAGGAAGCCTTGGTCGCCGGCGGCTAGGATGAACGATGGAGGAAGGAAGGATCGCGGCATTCTTTGGCTCTCTGTCTCGGATTCCCCGTTCAAACTGTCGAGTCTCTGTTTTAATATTTAGTTCTCCCAGCTCCAGCGTCTGTGTTTGGCCTAGATTGGTTAAAATGCAAGTTTTGACCAAGGACTTAAGTGAAAAGAACTGAAACTTCTGTAGAGGGACTTAAGTGCAAAGTTATAAAACGTTTCCAGGTCAGAACATAATTTATGAAAACTCTGGGTACCATTCTGTAATTTTCTCTGGTCCCTTCTCTTCTTTGATTGCAATTTCCAGAAATTCTAGGGGCCTTTTCTTTAATTTTTCCCAGTCATTAAAATATTACTTCCAACCCTCCAAAATCTCAAATTTCCTTCTTCAACACCTACAATGCAAGATTAAACATAGTATAGCATCAAAAGTCTAATAAATCATTTATATAAATAATTAACAAATTATGACTATTTTATCCCTAATTTCACTTAATTCAATACAAATGTCTTTAACTCAAATTAATGCTTAATCATGCAATAATGTCTCAGAAAATGCATTAAGAACCCCAATTTAATCATGGAATATCATATAAAAATATGGTTCGATCAATTTCCCTGCACAATTCATCTAAGTACTTGGGAATTGATCATTCTCTCTTCTCTCTTAGCCATGTCCCCTGTATGTTGATTCCATTCTAAAAACAAGAAATCAAGAGAAGAGGGTATAAATTTCTATAAAACAAAAATTCCACATGTGTATGAACATGTATCCTTATGGCAACGTCATGTACTAAATCGAGGTTAAAATTACAAAACAATCCAACCAGAAAGATACCTATCAGTTGATTCCTAGACCTCCTTGGCCGCAGGGAAGAAAGCATCCTTTTGTCAAATCTAATTTCAAACTGAAACTATATATGCACACAAACATCCACACGCTGCACAGCTTCAAAAAACAATCAGAATCATAATCTAATATCAACGTTGATTATCTTGTAAGTCTACAACGACCACAAGCTAGCGCCGACGAGAAGGGAAAATCAGACGACGAGGGTACGTAGAGATCAGCAACACCGACAAATGGAACGTCGAGGGTACACACATACTAGAAACGCTGAGCAAAGCGATGGGGAAATCCAGCTCAAGCACAGACGATTACAGGAAAAAAAAAACCAAATCTACAAAAAGACAACAAAAAATCGGGAAAAAAAACCCAAATCTGCAAAAAGAAGCCTAAGCGTTCAAATCTCAAATAGATTTCAAACTAATCTCCGTCACAGACAACAAAAAATCGAAAAAAAGTTTCATCAGCGTCCAGTGAGGCTATCCTTGTTCTAATCTTAGAGGTCAAAAGCGTGCTCCATAGATTTTGGGATCTGGCCTTCAACTTTTCCTTGGAGGATGGAAGACGATGAACAAAAAGCATTTTTGTTCTTTTGTTTTTTTTCCTTTCCACCTAAATCTAGTCAGCATTTTTTCTTCTTATGTGGCTTCATCTCAGCCCAATTCAGTGTCCACTTCATCATGACTGTTCACACCATCCAAAATTGACGTTGACCGTCTGGTCAACTAATTGTCAATGTCACTTTTGCTCTCCAAACCTAATGTTGTGTGTATTTTTGCTCCAGGAAAAAGGTCGTGGTACTGGACGCTCCCTGGGGTAAAGGTCATGTGTAAAATTGCACCTTTACCCTTGTGTTTTTAGTTGGATGACGTGTGTTTAAGTTATAAGTGCAAAATATGTGGATTGAAATTTGTGTTAAAAGAAAATAATAGAAAAGCACCAAAAGAGCTTCAAAATCATGTAGATAACATCAATAATAAGATTAACAATTGATAATATTGGGAAATCACATTTTAGGATTTTGAAATTTAAGTGGTATTTTTTAAAAAAATTCTCTTCTGTTAAGTTATGGATTATATATTTAAAAAATATTGTTGAGAACTTTCCTAAATAAATAAATTTAAACTCTTTAAAACCCAATGTATTGCCATTTTTTTTTTTTTTGTTTATCATGGAGCTAATCTTAGCATATTAGTTTACACATGGACATAATCTTTCTGAGGAAACACCTTCTGCATCTCCCTTAATCAATTCTCTCAATCCATCTGGTGGTTCTCCCAACGTATGATATCCCCACTCCAGGCTTAGTGCGTGGTTTGCTAGGTAATCCGCGCATCGATTCCCTTCACGATAAACATGAGATACTTGCACTCTCCAGTCTCTATTGATGCTCTTTTGAATACTATTGACCATGGATCTGTATATGTGCGAGTTTTCGTCTTTCTGGTTGATAAGCATCAACGCAACCTAACCATCAGTCTGAACTTCAATGTCCCTGAATCCAAGATTCCATACAAGGTCTAAGCCATCCCATAAAGCCCACAATTCCGCTTGCAAGACGGTACAGAATCCTATGTTCCTGCAGCAGCCAGCCAGCCAAATTCCTTCGTGGTTCCGCAGCAAACAACCCGCTCCAGCTCCTGCTACACTGTCTTTCCTAGATCCCTCACAGTTGATTGCCACCACTCCGACAGATGGCTTGTCCTAAGATATAGACATAACCTGACGGCTAGGCAAACTACTTTGTATAACTCCTGAACCTACTTTCTTCTGCTCAGCCAATCTTGCAAGAATTATTACTTCACTTGCCAATTGCAGCAGTTGTGTAACTGTATTATTGAAGACAAGCTTGTTCCTTGCTCCCACAACTTCCAACAAGCTATGCCGAAGAGGCTTACCCATTGAGTAGTTTCGTCAAGATGTGGTTTGTTCTGGTTAATGTTCACGAGCATCCATTGCTTGAGCTCCGCTCGGAAAGAAGAAAGCACCTGAGAGATGGGGTTTAAGATGGACCACACTTCTAGGGCATAGCTGTAATTCCTCAGTACGTGAACAATATCCTCTCGGTCTCCACCGCACCGGGGACACTTCTCATCCATCGTCATGTGCCAACAGCTTCTCTCTGCATTGGTAAGCAGGGATGATCTTGCTGCTAGCCAGAGAAATACCCTTATACATTGTGCCCCTCGCCACCTCCATATTTCCTTCAACAAACGGTTTTCCTCTTCCGTTTCCAAGTCATCACATAAAAGCTCAAAGGCAGAGGAGACCGAGAAGCTTCCGTCAGATGAAAAATCCCAAAAGCAGCTGGCCTCCACATCTTCAGGCGATGGCGTCTTGCAACCAGTGATCAATTTTAAAACTCTCTCAGGCAACATATCCCGAGATAGATTCCAGTTCCATTCTCCATCATCCGTAACGTAGTGCTTCACCGAAAGGGTCTCCTCCTGAGGATTCACATCCCTAAAGGCAACCAAATTCAAAGGGCCCACTTCTGGTACCCAGTTCTCCTTCCAGAAGCTGATGTTGGATCCATTGCCTGGGTCCCATCGGATTCCTATTTCTGCTTCACTCCAAATCGACCTTAACTAGCGCCATAAGTATGAACTATTCCTGTTTCGCCTATTCGGCCCTTTATAATTCATCCAACCATACTTTTCACGTAAAACTTGGACCCATAATGAGTCCGGATATGAGAACAGGCCAAAAACTACCTTCATTACAAAAGCTTTGTTCTGTACCTCCATCTGCTTGAAACCACCTCCACCTGCCCTAGTAGGCTTACACATGTCCTCCCACTTGACTAAGGCTGGTTTGTATTCATTGTCCGTACTGCCCCAAACAAACTTCCTGATGTGGTGTTCTATTCTATTGCAAAGTCCTGTAAGTAACTTCGTGGTTTGCATTGCATACATTGGAATAGCATATAATACTGCTTTGGCTAAAGTGATGCGTCCTGCCAGTGACAAAGTCTTCGCTGCCCACCCCGAGAGCTTGTTTTGAATCTTCTCTTCCAAGTACTCGTAAGTTCCTATCCTCACCTTCTTGTGAAGTAATGGGACCCCCAAGTATTTGCCCAAATCATCTGTTCTCCTGAATCCTAGAGCCTGACTTATACCTGCTTGGACACTGAGAAGAACATTAGCAGAAAAATAAATGGAAGTCTTAGAGATACTTACTTTATGGCTCGAGCTATCACAAAAAGCGTCTAATGTATTTCAAATGAGGGATATTTGTTCTACCGAGATGGAGCTGAACAAAATTAAGTCATCTGCGAAGAACAAGTGAGATAGAGGTGGACCCCTTCTGCCCATTTGAATAGGTGTCCATTGCTTGTCCTGGACCCTCTTGGTGATGATTTGAGATAGGCGCTCCATGCACAACACAAAAATGTATGGTGATAGTGGGTCCCCTTGTCTAATTCCTCGTGATGGAGAGAAATTTTCCGAATGTGCTCCATTCCATGCCACTTTCATGGTAGATGTAGTCACGCAGGTCATGATCGCCTGTATAAATTTGTGAGGTAATCCTACATCTTCAAGAGTATCCTTAATAAAATCCCATCTTAAACGGTCATAAGCCTTTTCTAGATCCACTTTTATCGCCATCCAACCCTTTCGACCCCGTTTAGATCGCACGGAGTGGATCACTTCTTGTGCAATAATGACATTGTCTGTGATTTGTCGTCCGGCCACAAAACTGGCTTGGTTAGGTAGAACTAACTCAAGTAACCACTTCTTAAGTCTGTTTGCCAGGACCTTGGTGATGATTTTGTAGGGTACCGTGCATAAGCTTATTGGCCGAAATTCTGTGATAAACTGCGGAGTTGGGATTTTGGGAATTAGAACTATAAGAGTCTCATTGAGTTCCTTTTCAAATACCCCCTCCTCAAAGAAAAGAGAAATCATACGAAAAAGTGAAGGACCTACAACTTTCCATTGGTTCTGAAAGAAACAAGCATGTAATCCATCTATCCCTGGAGCTTTTAAAGGTTCCATTTGGAAAAGAGCCGAGTAGACTTCATTTAGAGAGATAGTCGATGCTAGAGAGTCTGCCATAGAGGAGCTCAACATAGGAAAAAGACCCTTTCCTTGATAAGGTGTGAAAGCTTCAGTATCTTTGGTATATGGCTTTTGATAAAACTTGAAAGCTCGGTCCCGCAGAACCTCGGCATCATGACACCATTCCCCAAAATCATCATAAAGGGCTAAGATAGGCTTCCTGTGGCTTTGCTGGATTGTTTTTGCGTGATAGTATGCTGTATTGCGATCCCCAAACTTTATCCAATCACATCTAGCCCGTTGGGCCCATATCAAGCATTCATGTTCACAAGTGGTTTCAAATTCTGATCTTAATTCCTGCTCCAGATTGTTTAGGCGGGTAGTAGGGTGAGTTTCTTGAGCTTTTTGGATACCTCCCAGGCGCGCCATAAGTCTACATTTACGAATATTTATACTACTAAACACCTCCACATTCCACTATTTGGCTGAAGCTGAAAAGCTTTTAATGTTGGACGACACTGATTCAGTGTTTGACCAACTGTCTTGAACCACTTTACCAAAGGATTCCGAAGTCTCCCAAGCTACCAGGTATCTAAATTGTCGTTGGTTTAGAGATCCCTGTCCGGATTTGCCGAATTGGATGCATAACGGTCTGTGATCTGAGCTGAATTTTGGAAGGTGTTTAACCTGGGTTGTTTCAAGTTTTTGCAACCAGAGAGCATTACCCAGGGCTCTGTCTAGTCTCTGGAGTAGGGTACCACATCTCCAAGTATATTTAGGGCCTGAAAAACCCAAGTCTACAAGCCCAGAATGGAAAATAAAAGAGTTAAATAACCCACAGCCCCGGACTCTTTTATCAATTCCTCCACTGCGTTCTCCTCCATTTAGAATAGCATTGAAGTCACCTGCAACAAGCCAGGGGTCATTAATGGTTGAGCTTAAACCTGACAAGGCTTGCCATAATTCCTTTCTCAAAGTGTTGTTTGGACTACCGTAGACTGCAGTGAACTGAAAGGGAAAGGTATATTCTGGAGAGTGAATCTTGGCATGAACAAATTAGGGATGACATCCTTCAACTGTAACTGTTAAGGTTTTCTTCCATAGTAACCAAATACCCCCAGAGAAACCCTGAGCCTCTAGTCTGAAAGAAAAGTCAAAACCTAATAACTTGACAAACTTATCAGCCTTCATATCGGATATGCGAGGTTCTACTAAAGCAACCAAAACAGGCTTGTGCTCCGACATGAAATGCTTAAAAGTACCAAGAAAACTCATGCTTGCCGCGCCTTGACAATTCCATATAAAAAATCGTAACATCATTGGATTTGAATGGATTCGACGGACATTCCAGACCCCGGGGGGTCCTCATCATTATCATTCATAAGCGGCATATTATTTGGGAGCAAAACAGGGTCAATTGTTTATCTGTAGGTATCTCAAGCTCCTCTCTGAGCACTTCAAGAGCAATTCTCGCCTTCTGCTTGCCTTGAGAATTCTTGCGCAGTTTAAGGTTCTTTGATATGCTTGATTGTAATTTGACCCCATGCTTAATCTGCTTGTTACCCGGATTTATAGGACTTATGTTTTCTTTGTCTGCCCTTTCACCGTCTGTCATTGTCATCCCTAGTTTCATCGGGTTTGTATTAGCTGTAATCATAGATCCAACTGCTTTCAGTGCTGATCTACACCTTTGCAGCTCAACCACAGTATGCTTACCTGAATCTAGAGAAGAGTCATAGATAATGGGAGTAAATGAGTTATTATTATCCAATGAAAGAACGGAATCACCTGACTCTAATTCTCTTGGAAAAACAGGTTTCATTGCTGGGTTGGCATTCCCTGCGGTATTAGCACCGATCTGTCTGGGCATATGTTAGGCCTGTGAGTCATCGAGTTTGTCTTTTGTGGCCTATGGCTCTGTTCCATTGAGTTGGGTCTGTTGCTTATCCTTCTCACGGTATACTTGGGCTTGACAAGCTTTGCCAGTTTTTGAGCTTAAATGGCTCTGCTTAACATGTGCCTTCTCTCCTATTTGCTCCTTCCCGTTGGTTTTTCCTTTTCTCCCATTCGAAGGTCCAGCTGTAAGATTGCTCTGATTTAACACTTCATCCGCCACGTAATCATTACCGTTATTTTGCATGAAATCAGCCGCAGGATCCTCGCTTTCAAAGAGTACATTAAAACGTGATCCTGCTTTTAATTCCTGATCCGCAATTTTCGTTCCTCGTCCCCAAATTTGTTTCTTTCCTTTCCTAGGATATTGAACCTGCATCCAGGAACCGAAGGGCGACGGTGGAGTTTCCGACTAGTTCACGGCGGCGGTGTTCATGGGTTTCTGTGTCGTCTGTCCCTAGAGTTCTCATTTCCTTGCTTCTGCATAACAGTTTCCTTCTCAAAAACGCATCCCTGGCTGTTGGCTATGTCCTGCTTTTTACAACGTTCCTTGGAGTGACCATATCTACCACATTCGAAGCAAATGACCGGCAACCCTTCATACTCTATGCCATATTGTTTCCCATCCACTTTAATCCAAGGGATCAGGGGCTGCTCTAAATCGACTTGGACCGCTATACGAGCATATTTACCTCTTCTTTTTGACTCTGTCATATAGTATATTTTGTAGACATCACCCAGTAAATTTTCGATCGCTCTTAGGGTACTCTTGTGATAATATCTAAAGGATAGACCAGGGATCCTTATCCAGGCCACCACATTGGTAATGGCTGCCGAATTAGGATCAAAGTCTAAGGTCCAGGACTGCACCGTTAGATAAAGCTCCAAAGATTGTCCACGGGCCACCTGTTAGCACTTTACTGTAGTCTTCTTCCAGATCAAATGCTACAAAGTAGAAGCCCCCTTCAACATCGATTAGTTTGTATGAGCCTCTCGGTTGCCATAGAGCTTGGGTTTTTGTCAGCAAAGATTGGTACGTTATAGAGCGACCCAGGAGTTTTGTGATGAGAGTTTGCTCCATACCTTTGACCAGCTTTTTACGGAACTCAGTTGAAAAATCAATAGAGGGAATACCATCCTCTTGAGAGACATGGAAATCATGATTCGAGAGCTCTATCTCCTGCATGGCTAGTCCTTTCTGTCCAGTGACGTCGAGATTCATTAGTTTGTTCCTATAGGAAACATTTTCTCCTGTTGTCTTTTCTGTCATATCCGTATCAGTAGCCATGTTGTTGCTTTCCTGCTCTCTGGTTCCTCCATCTGGATGGATGTGAACCTTCTTGGTTGATCGGAGATAATCCTCCAGCAATGGGGGAGAGGATTCCTTCTCAGCCATCTCACAGTAGGAAGCACATAGGGTTTCAAATCATCATTTAATCATATATTCAATCTTTTAAGTTTATATGAACCCCATTTTCTTTTTGGTACCTCTTTCAGCTACTCCATGTAGGTTTCCTTTTTAAATCCTATTAATTAATCCAAATTGATTTTTTGATAGGAATGGGTTGCTCTCATTTTTTTTCCTCATATTCACAGTTACAAAAAAAAGGTTTATATTTAATAATTTATAAAATTATTACTATAAATATTAACAAATAAATTTAAACTATTTAAACCCATATATACCGGTTAATAACTGTAACAAAAAATTATTTTTTGATTTATAAAATATAATAATAATATTTTATAAAATATTAAACCTAAATCATCAATTCTATGATGTTATAGTGAAAATAAGATTATTAGAATACAAAAAAAAATGGTGAGCATTCTCTTGCTGAATCCCTATTATGACGCCTCTTCCAAAAGATTGTTTCTGTCACTCTCCCAAGATTCTATATTATTGTTTTAGAATTTACCTTTTTATAGGTAAAAAAATATTAATTATTAATTAAATAATTAAAATGATTAAATAAATGATTTTGAATGATCTGTTTAATACTTTAATCTGATCCAATTAGCTGAAGTTCTTAAATTGGTAATAAATGACATTATGAAAATGGTTCAGAATAGTTTTCCAAGTTGCCAATCACATTACCAAAGTAGAAAATTTCTCACGTCACCTAATTAGTTGAATTCCTCCAAGTATAGAAGTTGTTAAAAGTAATAGTAAATGGCATTATAAAAATAATTAAAATCGTTTCACAAATTGTCAATCATATTACAAGAGTAAACTCATTTCCCACAACCTCACCTAATTACTTGAATTATCCTAAGTGTGGAAATTGTTAAAAATAATAGCAAATGACGATATGAAAATGGTTAAAATCGTTTCAGAGAAGTCGTCAACCGCGTTATGTTACAAGAGTAGGAAATCTCTAACAACGTCACCCAATTAGATGAATTCCCTCAATTGTGAACGTTGTTAAAACTTAAAAGTGATAGTAAATGAAGTTACAAAAATAATTAAAATCATTTCATAAGTTGTTAATCCCGTTTTAAGTGTAGTAAATTTCTCACAACCCCACCCAATTAATTGGATACTTGGATTACCTAAAGGCCTTGATTGGTACACAAGAATGGGGACTTGGGATTGAATCAAGTATTGCCCCTAATTGTACCGTTGGATACACGGTAATGATAACATCCCTACAATACCATAAAAATGGGATTGGACCAAAGCCACCCTCCCCCTCTATTGCTTTTTCAATATTGGGATTGCAAAAAATTAGAGTTTTCATCATTTATAAACGATTATTAAATAAAATTATTACCAATAATCCCTCTGAATATTATTCTGTACCACACATAATTTTAAAACTTCAATCCGTATCACAATCACAATCTCATTCCCTATCCCAAACCCCGTTCCCGATCCATCAAAGTTCAAGTCTGATTATGAAACAAGCATTAAAAGGGCTGTTTAGTATGAAGGATTTGAAAGGGAGAGGAGTCAGAAAACTTTTCTGAATTTTTTTTTTTAAAAAAAGAGAAACTGGATTACAAAATTTTAATGTAGAAAAGATATAAGATAAATGAGTAACAAGAATTAAGTAAAAAATTTTAATCCCACTGCTCTTATTTTTTAAAATCCAATTACCCAAAAAGATCAAAGGCATTATTCACACTGAAAGTCCCCCCCCCCCCAAAAAAAAAAAAGAAAGAAAGACTGAAGATTGTTAAAACATAGAGCACACCAGTATCATCTGTCCGGTGAGTTTGATCCTCTTTCTTGTGAACCAACTGCTATCTCTTGAGCTCAACTGGTAAAGGGGTTGGACAATCTCATTAAAGGGAAGGGGTTCGATCTTTAAGTTGGTCAAGGCGTTGGGGGAGACATCCTAGCTTTTAGGTGCCTAGGTAAACGTCTAAGGATAATAGACGGCTCGCCCTGCCTAACATTGATATCACCTATGAGGAAGAGAGATTTCGCCATGCCCCTGAATTGTGGGTGAACGTAACCCTTTTCCTAAAATTTTGTTATTAAAAAAAAAAAAAAAACTGCTCTCTTTCCGGAGCTGCTAAAGCAACTTTAGAATGGAAGAAGGCCTTTTAATAATAATAATAATAATAAAACCTCTCATGGCCATTTCCCTTTCCTCAATCAAATTTTGCTACCCCAAATTCCTACATGCTCATAAATTTGATCTTTGGCATTTTAGCATCGCTTTTTGGAATTTTAGAGCTGATTTGATATTTTTGAGGGATTTTCTCTAAACAAAACTGCAATAGGCAGAGATCTTTGAAGTTTTCAATTTAAAAATATGCTTGCTGGTTATTAATTCTTTTATAGGATTTAATTTTCTCATGTTGCATGAGAAGAAAAAGATTTCTACACACATGAAATGGTGTGACCCACATATATATATATATATATAAATTAATTTATATATGTGTGTGTGACATGAGAAAACACTTTTCCTGAGAAGTGTTTTTCCCTTCTTTTATTTAGTAAATTAACATGTTAAAGTAGGTAGAGACCTTAGAAGTTTTCAAATTAAATATTTATTATTTTTGTCCACTTTCTTAAGAAAAATTAATTACCTTCCAAAAGTTTAAAAACTTAATTCCTAGTTGCTAACATTAAATATTTTTGGGAAAAAACAAAATGAAAGAAGGCACTTTATTAAAGTTTCAAGGTAAATATATAATTTAACTTTTCACTTGTTATATTGTTGACTTTGTAACATATAATATTAAATAAGAGTATTGTTGGAAAGTTAAATTTTATAGCAAAATTAATAAGATTTAAAATTTTCTTTAATTTATGTGAAACATATTAGAATTACCCTATATATAATACAAGATGAGTACTTCAAAAAGCATTAAGCATTTAATTCCTATAAATGACTGTTAAACTTTTTCTTCTAATTTCATTCTTAACTGATTGATCTTTTTCTAAACATCAGTGAAGATTCTCCGGCGCAAAATAATATCTGGTAATTGATTTCAAAATTAATACTTATTTTTTTTTTGCTAAAAAAAAATTAATACTTCATCAAAGGATCTGTATAACACGTATTGTAGTTTCATAACATACGTTCTGCCCACTCCTTATATATAGTCTTGTATACTTGTTCCACTATAATATAAAATGAATTATTTCTTTATGTGTCATCATCGTCCTTTTTAAACCTCACCTCCACTTTCCCTTCCTGAGCAGAAAAAATGTCGTCTTCCACAGTTCAATATCCTCTGAAAGCATGGAAATCCCTCGTCTTGTCCCCCACCGCCGTCAAACTCGCCGATATCTTCTCCGTCCTCCTCAAAGCCGGTCTCGCCTTTTGTTCTTTCAGCCTCGTCTTCGTCTTCTTCTACCTCTCCCGCTCCTACCATCCCCCTCACTACCACCATAAAAACCTCTCTCGTTACTTTGTTCAAAGTGATGCCCTCGCCGGCGGCGACAATCCCACCAATATATCTCATATTCTCTTTGGAATCGGCGGCTCCGCTCAGACCTGGTACATCCGCCGTCGCTACTCCAAGCTCTGGTGGCAGCCGAACGTTACCAGGGGATTTGTTTGGCTGGAACGGAATCCTCTGCAGAATGAGACATGGACCGAGCCGGAGAAAACGCCACCGTATAAGGTATCAGAGGATACGTCGTCGTTTAAGTACACTTGTTGGTACGGTTCGCGGTCGGCGATTAGGATTGCTCGCATTGTGAAGGAGAGTTTCGAATTAGGGCTGAACAATGTGAGGTGGTTTGTGTTGGGAGACGACGATACGGTGTTCTTCACGGAGAATTTAGTTACGGTATTGCAGAAGTACGATCACAGTCAAATGTATTATATCGGTGGGAATTCTGAGAGTGTAGAGCAGAACATGATCCACTCTTACGAGATGGCCTACGGTGGCGGCGGGTTCGCCATCAGCTACCCACTTGCTGTGGAGCTGGTAAAGATTCTCGACGGCTGTATGAATCGGTACGCCCATTATTACGGATCCGATCAGAAAGTTCAGGGATGTATCAGTGAGATAGGAGTCCAAATTACCAAAGAACCTGGTTTCCATCAGGTCCCTGTTCTTCCTCTGTTTCTTTCTTGTTCGTCTTAAAAATTTCATTTTTTTTCCTATAACAGTACATTCCATTCCTGCACTTGAACTTCAACTTCTATTCAAATTTGCGTTTCAAACTGAGAAACTCTCGACATGCTTTAACAGTACATTCCATTCATATTATTGCAGGTTGATATACGGGGCAACCCGTATGGGTTACTGGCGGCGCACCCGGTGGCACCGCTGGTGTCGTTGCACCACCTAGACTATGTGGAGCCGATATTTCCGAACATGGACCGGAGCGAAGCAGTGGCAAAACTGGTCGAGTCCTCCAAAATGGATCCGGGTCGGACCCTGCAACATAGTTTCTGCTATGACTTACGGCGGAATTGGTCGGTATCGGTGGCGTGGGGCTACAGCGTTCAGCTATATCCATGGCTTCCGACGGCGAAAGTGCTGGAAACGGCTTTCAGAACGTTCATGACGTGGAGGAGCTGGAACGAGGAACCGTTCATGTTGAACACCCGACCCATGAGCAACGAGCCTTGTGAGAGGCCATTGGTGTATTTCCTGAATCGGGTTGAGAATATGGGCGAGGAGCAGACCCGATCCACGTACACAAGACACGTGGAGGATCCAGAGAAAAGGTGCGACCGGGTTGACTACGCCTCAGCTGAAGGCGTTCACCTGGTCAACGTCACAGCCTCGCAGCTTTTGCCCGACTTGTGGAAAAAGGTTAGCGAGTGGTCCTATCATGATCATGTGTTGGTTGATTCTCGGCCGTTAGATTATTTATGTGATTGATTTCCAATATTTCATCCGCAACATGCGCTTCTCAATTTGCTGGCTCATTATTTTGATTTGAACTCATATTTTCTTGGTAGTTTTTCTTTTGGCCAGTATCTAAAAGTGGTTGTAAAGAATCAATGCAAGTTTTGAAAAACTAATCATTTTTGTTGGCCGAATGATGTTGGAACAAATTTAACGTAGTACGGAGTAATATTTTTCTCAACTTCTAAGGTTTTGTTACGAGACTTTTCAAATTTTAAACTTCTATAATTATAATTTTCGTATTTTATTAATAATTCCTAAATTTTAGGAAATTTAGTTATCCTTGATTAGATTTTTTGAAACTATTTAGATAGCTCAAAATTTAAAAATTCTCGTGGGCAAATTTTTTTAAAAAAAATTTCTGTTTGCGGGGATTTTTTCTTATTTTTTATTTTGAGGTTGATGGTTGATCTAACAAAATTGAGTTGTGATTGAATGAGCAGGCGCCACGTAGACAATGCTGTGAGGTGATCAACGGCGATGATGAAGTGGGTGGGGTCCAGGTGAAGATCCGAGGGTGTCACCCATTTGAGAGTGTAACTCCTTCCTTCATAGGGGAAAATTAGGCGTGATAATTACGAGCTGCAAAAATTACGCGGCACGTGGCAAGACAGTGGGGGGAACTTCGAAGGTGATGGCCAAACACGGTGTCGTTTTGCCTGATTTTTAAATTCTTCACATACATTCAAATGGGAAAAAAATTACTCGTTCTTTGTACAAAGTATTTTTTACTCTTTTCTACTTAGTGAAATGATTGGACACCTCGGCCTAGGCTCCTTCAAAATTTTACTATTACAGTAACTCTTTTTCATAAAGATGAATGAATAAAGACTTCCGAATAACAAATGTGTGAAAATGACAAGGTTATCGGATCCGACGGGTCGACCTAGAAATTGGTCACCCAACTAGTATGATCTGGTAATAGGATTGGATATGTGTTAAAAACGGGTTTAGACGGATCCAACTGCCGGTTCCAAAGAAAACCAGTAGAAAACAGGTCCGGCTGATTGGTGCATTTTTTTAAAAACAAAAACTTTGCTGAAGATATTGTTAATCATCCACATTATTTTGATGATGATAGAGATCTTTTCATTGATGCACCACCTTTGAATTCTTTACCATGATTTTATTGTGTTTGGAGATTATTTTATAAACTTATCTTCTTTCTTTAAGGGGAAAAAAATCATCTTTAATTTTACTCCTAGTTAATTGAGTTATTCATGTTTTAAACTTGTAAAAATGTTTTAGGTACTTTTTTTTTTGTAAACTCATTTTTTATATAAATTTATAAGTATGGTTGTATAATTTATAAATATAACATGGTTTTTGAGACAGGGTCATAATTATACAGTTTAACCAATGACCCAATACTCTGATCGGGTTGATGACCGATTCGAGTCTGATAACATTGGAAAATGAGCAGAGGGCTACAAAATTGTGGTGAACAAGACTTATCTTGGATAGGGACTTTAGAGGCACAAAAGGCACAATCTGTATGAGAAAAAGAACTAAAAATACAATATTTTATTTTCATCACTCTTTACTTTGTCTTCTTTGCCATCGAATTGTTCTAATTTAAGTTGTCATTTTGTTTTCAATGATACTGCTGTTAGATGGAGGGCACTAAGCAGAGGTAATTAAGATTAAAAATAGTGCTATGATTAAAAGGAGGGTAAGAATGAAAAGAAAAAGAAAACGTGTGTTTTTTATGAAAAAAAAAGTGGTGAAAAGTCTATTTGAAATTTTATTAGTACGAAGCACTTGATATATTTTTGTAAGCCATTCAAACTTTCTTGGTGATTGGTGATATTAGCATTTTTAAATTGTTTTATCCTTTTTATAAGAGTTTATTAAAATTTGTTTGAATATTTAATGAGTTTTTACCATTTTTATTATTCATTACTTATATATATTGCATTAATTAAAATGTTAGTGATGCTTGTATTTCCTTAATTTATCTCTCTTATTTGCTTCTCATAAATAAGGATATACTTAAAAAATAATTTTTATTTTCTATATATATACTTATTATTTTTAACTAATTTTAAATATTTTTTAAATTGTGCAATTCAGTCATTGAATTCTTATAATTTATAAAAAAAAAATAACATAAAAATGATACTAGTAAGATAGAATGTTTTGGAGAAGCCGACGTGAGAGAATAAAAGAATGAGAAAGAATAAAGAGCATGAAATAGAATGGATGAAATTAATTAAAGGTATTTGAAAATAAAAAATAAAAAAGAGATTTAAAAATTGAAACCTAAAAAGAAGGTCCACATATTTTGTGCTGCAGTTAAAGGGAATAGGAGGGGGTTGGCGTCCTAAACGAGGAAGAGGACACGCGGAATGTAGAAAGGGAATGGTTCAACAACAAAAGATAACATGTCCTCCTTTATTAATTGTAATCTCACCAAACTCAGTACAATTGCTCATTCACGTCATGTTTATGTGGGGCCCATCTTCATTATTAAATATTAACGTCCCCAGCAACAATTGCCCATTTATTTCTTTTCTTTTTTTAAGTTCAGAGGTAACTTTTGCTGTAATTTTTATCGTTGCCATCTTGGACAAAAAATAATTATATAACCAGATAGTCTTAGGCCCATCTTGACATTTTTTCGGCTTTGAATTCAAATCTTAAATAAGATACATGTGTTAAGAGAAGTAGCCATTCATATCCAAAAAAAAAACAAAAGAGAGAAGTAGCCATGAATCCCAAATTATTTATTGGATAATTGATAAAAAGAAGAGGATTATATGTGTGTGTTAAAATATGATTTTTTTTTTTTTAAAGGTGCAAAAATACACATGTGGTTACCATTTTGGAGCAAAAGTCACATCTTACCGTTAAGTCACTGTTCACCGCCGTTATGTTACTGTTCACCTCATTTCTTTCTCTCCCATCACGGTAAACAATGACTTAACAGTGGGATGTGACTTTTACTCTAAAATGGTAACCACATGTGTATTTTTGCTCCTAAAAAAAGCATATGTATATTTTTGCTTCTAGGGAAAAAGCTCATGTGTATTTTTGCACATTAACCCCTTTTTTTTTTTTGTTCTGGACAATGTTTCTTGTAGATAGGCCCAAGGGTTTGGATAAAATAATTTTTTGGTACCCTCTGGAAAATAGTGTGATTAGGAGGTGTCGTTATCTCACCTAAATGTTCCTAACTAACAACCTCTTGGGCTTCTTCTCGGCCCTTTGTCTCTGAGACTCGGACCACTTATTCTTCCCTGATGTACACTTGTATTATTTAGGGGTAATTGGGGAAAAGTCCCCATAAAATATTTATTGATAAAAAGGACCTGATCTTTTTTCTTTCTTTTTTTGTATTTTTTGTGGAGCATTCGGTATTTAGACCTATCTTCTTTTCACTTAGAGGATTTATTTGGGGTTCAAACTAATCCAAATTAAATAAAATTAAACTAGTACATCCTCTTATCAGTTGAACTAAGTGTTTGATAGTCAGATCTAATGGATTTTATATGCACGGGAAGTATTGGTATTATATATGTAAATTTTGTACCCACAATGTACTAGTAAAATGATTTAGGTAATTATTACTGATAAAGTTTCAAATAAGGAAAACAAGAAAAGGGGTATAATGGGGAGAAAAAAATTGGAGGGAGTTATATAGTGCTACGAGGAAAACGAGAAATGTATATACGAGCACTTTTTAACAGAAGAAACAGGGCAACCAGCTACCAAAAAGGTTACTACCAGAAGAAAACTTTAGCACCGTATCCAGACATTTTCAAGAGCCAAAATCAGGAAAAGGGGGTATATACTTGTCAAAATATAACTTACTATGTACATATATTTGTCGAAATAAATATATACAATTATCAATATATAACTTGTCAAAATATGCACATATATTTATGAAAATAAACACATTCCGTTTTTTTTAACAATAAACACATATATTTGTCAATATATAACTTATTAAAATATGCACATATATTTGCCAATACTTAATTTATCAAAAAAGACACAAAAGCTTGTCAAAATAAGCACATATACTTGTCAATGTACAACTTTTTGTGCATATTTTGACAAGTTATATATTCACAAGTGTATGTGCCTATAATGACAACTCATTAACGTGTTGGCCCCTGTATGAACCATGATTAGTTTTGTGTTGATATCTTGGGCATATTGGATGTTTTCATTCTCCTATTTAGATAAGTGTATATGCATATAATAATAAGTTATACATTGCAACTATCTGTATCTTTTTTGACAAGTCATAATGTGTTCTTTCACAAGTTCATATATGTGAACAAAAACAGCTCTTGTTAACAAAAACATCATTCGTAAAAAATTATAAAACCCAAGCATGATGACCCTACATCCCACCACAATGAACTCTATCTCTCATTCTGAGGAATAGGGGCGGAACTTGTGATAAATATTTGGAGCAACCAAATATAGTGATAAATCTAGAAAATTTATGAAGAGTGGACTTCAGTGGTGGGAAAATTTATTTATTTTTCTTAGGGAAAGTTTTAAATGCATTAAAAAAACAAAAAAATATGAATAAGAAAAGAAAATAATATATAAAAAAATATTTATGAAATCAAGTGAATACTGATAGGATAATAAAAAAGACAGATATTTTACAAACCTGTCATTCAGAAAAGTATGGCTAAGTACTGTTAGAAATGTAGCTACATAACTTACAATGAAAGAGGACATTCAATAAGTTCAAGTATATATATTTTAACAGAAAAAATTTATTACAATAAAAATAATTATAATGAAAGGTGCCCAAATGTATATTCATAAACTAAAAAAAATACTTGAGAGCTAAATATGTTAGATAAAATACATTTTTATATTATATTAAATTTTCTTAAAAAATTTCTAAATAAATTTTGGGAACACCAAACTTTTTGGGGGGCCATGTACCAATGAAGCTCCGTCCTTGCTGAGGAACCTCATCATCTTAGGCTTTTTCATCCCAAGAAGTATGTCTTAGCGCCAACTCTGATACCAAGATAAGAGTTAGGGTAAATGGTTATTATTTAAAGGTGTAGTGAATAAACCCACTCCGATATCAAGATGAGCAAAATTGGAGAATGTAATCAACAATGTGATACAAAATACATTTGCATAATTATTCATTCTCCACTTTAATTATTCATTATTCATCATCTAGGTCTCACAATCCCATAGTCAATTTGTTTGGTGTCCTATAGCCACCTCTATTTCACCAATTAGGGCTAGGTTTTGCGTGTGATGGGGAGTGGACCTAGGATTTTGACAATGATATTAAAATCCAAAACAAATAAAGTACAATTAAGATAGGTGTATCATTTTGTGGGGGGGGAAGAAAGGGAAAATTCAATTAAAATATTGCATTGGTGACACTCCTTGCCAGAGAGGTTTTGATGATTGAGCTCGGGGCCGAACTATGGGGTGAAATTCGAGTGTGGCCAACATCACATTGAGTAGCAGGTCGAGCACAAAGTCGCTTATTGGAGAGGAGGGTAGGCAAGGTTTATTAAGGGTGTGTTTGGTTTGAGGGTGGGAAAGAAAGTGTAGAGTCAATGCTCCTTCCTCTCATTTGGTTTAAAATTTTTTAAAGGAGAAGACCTTAAAGTTTCCATACCCCCCTCCAACACTTCTATTTTGGCTCCCCTATACATAAAATTGGGGAGTTTTGGATGAAAGTCAAAATTTTGGACCACTTTACCCTTATATTTTTTGATATTCAAATAATACTCATGATGACAAATATTACTTTGACAGTCTTTAATATAAGACGTATTTACTTTATTTAATTAAATTAAAAAGTTAGTTAATATGACATATATTTTTTAAAATACACTAGTCATATTTCTTAATCTTTTCTTTCACTCTCCTCCTTAATTATTGTTGAGAGAGTATCAATAGGGAAAAATTAAGAAAATATTGACAAATATGAAAACTATATTTTATATCTAGAACCAAAATTAATTCTCCAAATATGTCTTATATTAAAGATCGGGAGAGTATGATAAATAAAAATGTTGTTGTTGTTATCAAAATATCTTATTATAAATTAAAAATATATTATTATAAAAAAATTATTATAATTAAAAATAGGATCATACTTACATCAAATTCCTTGCATCTATTATATCAAGTTCTCTAATCACATATGACTATGTGTCCTATTTTTCACATTAGGATTTATACTTAATTGATAATAATTAAAAAATAAGACGCATGATCACATATGATTCCAGAACTTGACAAAATTGATATAAAGAACTTAATATAATATTTTTTAAAAAAATATTTTTAAAAATAAATTTTTATAAAAAGTAGATTTTCATGAATGAAAAATTGTTATAATTACAATAAATGCTATTATAATGTTAAATAAAAATATATTATTATTAAATTAATTCAAATAAAAATATATTTTTATAATGTGTTATTATATCTTCTCTTCTGTTCTCAGTATCATTTGATTGCATCTATATTTTTGACGATTTGTTTCCTTCCTCTAACTAGTAATGTATTGCACTATGGGAATTCTTAATTGTACACAATTACACACATATGTATATTTATTTACGTGGCATTTATGCCTCTTTGTTTTATATTATGTTGTTATATACATTGTATGTCGTTATTTCATGTTCTAATTGCTGCTTATAGTTTTCTCTTCCATTATTGGGTTTGTTTATATATATGTGTGTATTTTGTTTATATAATTTATTTACATTTATTCATAATAGTATTATATATTATTACATAATATGATCTATATGTTCATTGGCTTATCTATGACTTATATTTGATTATGAATTTGAATTCACTTAATTTATTTTACAATATTTTAATTAGAAAAAATGATATCAAATTCCCAACTAAGAAAAATAATATCAAAAAGTCTAATTAATTGTCAATAACAAATGAAAAAATAACCACCGACAAATGAAAGAGCCACCATTGATAAATTATAGAAAATAGGGTGAAGGTGCAAAAATGTCCTTCAGCTTTGCCCTCATGAGCGTCCAGCACCATGTGCTTTTTTTTTTTTAAGCAAAAGTATCTACGTGGTTACATTTTAGGAGTAAAAATATCCTTCTCCGTTAGTTGACCGTTAACTTAGTGAAATTACCATTTAGTCTTTAGTTTAAAATAATTAAAAAAACAAAACAAAAATACCCCACCCCCACCTCCCCTTTGAAACGACCCCTTTTTCCCATTAACAAATTACCATATTGACTTCATAAAATTTTTCCAATAACATATGATAACGAAAACATTTCATTTTCAAAAACCCACAAACCTGAGGTGCAAGACACAATCATCGCCTACAAACCCTTTTTTTTTTTTTAAAACATGCATATCGAAGTTCAAGGCACAACTTCTACCCACAAACTTCTTACAGATCATCCATAACTCTAATTCACTTAACAAATAAGAAATGCATAACACACGAGTTCGCAACAACATAATCCCAAAAACAGTTATTAAAATATTTCATAAACACGAGGGCCCTAGTATGACAAAATAGGAATCAATACAGCACCAATACCAAAAGAGGCTTAATTTCACAACTTTTATGCCTCTAGCTGCCTCCCTTGCTCTCTAGTAAGATTAGAGGTATCACCTGAAAAATGTTAATAATCACGGGGTGAGACATAAAGTCCCCGTAACCAAAATTAATTTATAAAATATGCAAGAAAGGTTTGTAAGCCAGGGAAGCAGGTTTGCTGACAATATAATAATGTTTGCAATAATTAAACAACACATAAAATTAAACCCCAGATAAATATTAAATACATATTAAATACATAATAATCACAACAATTACTCATCCCCACTCATCCATCCTGCTCCTCCTTATTTCTTCTGGATGTGGATCAGCCTATCAGTGCTAGTATACCCAGCCAAGGTCAACTAGTCACTTCAAGTATACAATCCCCTCCCGTGTCACCACGCTGTACCGTAACAGGGAGGTGTCCGCCCAAAACACTCAACTCAAATCCGGGCCAGGAATGAGAGAGCCGACGGGCACAATTTCACCCTCACATCTCTTCCACACAACCCAAGACAACCTTGAGTAAAAATACAATATTATGATTTTCAAAATCATCTTACAAGATTATTTTCTAAATACAATATTCCGAAATTAATTTTATAACATACACATTTACACAATTTATCAATCCATATATTGCATTCCATACAAATACTACAATCATCACAATAATAAATTCAATATGAATGTTCACAAATATATATATACTGGTTGGAAATTACTCTGCTTCACTAAAATAGTTTCATATTTAACATACTTATAAATTTCAGAGCACATACTAAAGATATAAATATATAAAAGTAAAGTTAAGAAAACACCTTACAGCCCATAACAAGCATATAGAATAAATTAACCCCGGTTACCTCAACTCCAAGCTTAATCCTAACTTGATGATCAAAATACGAGCAATCACCGGTCACAAGAAAGCTCTACATTATAATTGCAGATACAAATCAACCTCAAATAATAAAATAAATTATACAATTTAACCCTCAAAATATAATTTCCCCTACACCCATTATTCTCATTATCCTTGTCCCATTAAGTCTCTTTTCTAATTTACATAATCATTATTAATCAATCACCTAAGCCTCCACATAATAAAATCATATCTTATAATTCAATATATATAAAATTCTAATATTAATATATTTTGTCATAAAAAGTGAAATTTACAATTTAATCCTTAAATTTTTGAATTTGCAGTTCAGTCCCCGAACTTTCAAAATTTACAGTTTAGTCCCTGAACTTTCAAAACTTGCAGTTTAGTCCCTGAATTTTCAAAATTTACAGTTTAGTCCCTGAACTTTCAAAATGACAGATTAGTCCTCAAATTTCAGAAATGACATTTTAGTCCTCGAACTTCAAAAATGACAGATCTGTCCTCAATTTCAAAATTAAACCGATTAGAATTTCCATAATATCTCCATAAATCCAAATAAATTATTTATACCATATTTAATCGGTAAAAATATTCTATATAACATAAGACTTAAATTTTTCAAATAGAAAAATTAGTTTTAAATTCCTCCAACAACCAAACAATAAATCTAAACCGATTAAAATTCACTATTAGTCATCTACTTCATAAATATAGTCTTATATTATCAAAACTCAACACTCTCCAAAATTATAACTCCAAAATATTTACTAACCAACATAATACTACCCTTATTAGAAAGAAAAAGATATATAGAATAACTTTCATGAAGGATGTTTGTTGAAAATAAACTAGTTTAACTACCCAAATAATCTTATAAGATATATGACATACCTTAGAATGGACTGAAAACCTCCGGATTCCTCTCCTTCCCTCACTCTTCTCTCGTCTCTCTCTCTGCTGCAGGCAGGCCGAAGTGTATGTGTGTATGTGTAAGGATGTGTGTGTTTATATAAATGAGGTGGAGGTGCGTCCACCCCTCCCAAATTATAATTGTGGCAGACAATCATGTTTGCCACACAAAATATTATATACCTATAATGTATATATTGGTGCGGGAGAGGAATGGGGTGGTGGAAATTATTGCCACCGTCTAAAAAAAATCATTTGTGGTAGACACCACAAAATATTATATTATAATAAATTTATTTTATTTTATTTATTATTTTTTTTCAGAATGTTACACCCTTGCTGGTGGGCCCCAACGCCAGCCACCCACACCGGCGGCCAGTCGCCGGCAACCACCTCCGGCGACCGGCCACCGGAAAATTTTTTTTTATAACTATTTTTAAAATAATTAAAAAAAACAAAAATACCCCACCCCCACCTCTCCTTGCCGGTAGGCCCCACCGCCGGGCCCCCCACTCCAGCGGCTGCCCACCTCCGGCAACTGGTCGATGGCGACCGGCGCCGGAGATTTTTTTTTTATAACTATTTTTAAAATAATTTAAAAAAAAAAACAAAAATACCCCACCTCCCCTTGCCGGTGGACCCCACCGTCGCCCCCCACGCCGGTAGCTGCATACATTCGGCAACCGGCCGCCGGAGAATTTTTTTTTTATAAATAAAAGAATTTTTTTTAAAAAAAAAATTTTTTAATTATTTTAAAAATAATTATTTTTGTTTGGGTTCAAAGTGTGATATAAAACAATTCATCTCTTGAAAAGGGGCATATATAGTATCCCATTGACACCAATCAAAATTGTTAATGTTATACAAAAGTAATGCTTGATTAACAATTTTGATTGGTGTCAATGGAATACTATATATGTCCCTTTTCAAGAGATGAATTGTTTTTTACCACACTTTGAACCCAAACAAAAATAATTATTTTTAAAATAATTTAAACAAAAATAATTTTTATTTTATTTAAAAAAAATTTCTCCAGCTACCGGCGGATGGTCTTTGGCTGTGGGTGGCCGCCGCATGGGGGGCCGGAGGTGGGGCCCACCGGCAAGGGGAGGTGGTGTTTTTTTTTTTAATTATTTTAAAAATAGTTATAAAAAACAAAATTCTCTAGCGGCCGGCAGTGGGGCCCACCGGCAAGGGGAGGTGGAGTGGGGTATTTTTGTTTTTTTTTTAATTATTTTAAAAATAGTTATAAAAAAAAATTTCTCTAGCGGCCGGTCACCGGAGGTGGTCGCCGGCAGTGGGCAGCCGTCGAAGTGGGGGGCCTAGCGGTGAGGCCCACCGGCAAGGGGAGGTGGGGGTGGGGTATTTTTGTTTTTTTAAATTATTTTAAAAATAGTTATAAAAAAAAAATTCTCCAGCGGCCGGTCGCCCGAGGTGGTCACCGGCCTAGGGGGTCGGCGGTGGGGCCCACCGACAAGGGTAGGTGAGGGTGGGGTATTTTTGTTTTTTTAAAATTATTTTAAACTATGGGCAAAATGGTAATTTCATTAGGTTAACAGTTAACAAACGATCAACTAACGGAGAAGGGTATTTTTGCTCCTAAAATGTAACCATGTAGGTACTTTTACTCCAAAAAAAAAAACACATGGTGTTGGACGCTCCTGAGAGTAAAGCTCAAGGGCATTTTTGCACCTTTACCCTTGAAAATATTAACTTTTTAACTTGTCATTGACAAGTGATGAGACTTTTCTTATTTTCTTTTTTTTTAATTGGGACATTGATGTTATTTTTCCTTTTAATTTTACTGAACAACTCTAAGACATAATATTCTTTATTTTGTGATTAGCTGACCAGAAGTCATATCATTTTTAGGATAGTTTTTTTTGTAAAAGAACGCCATCCATTCTAGTAAATGGCATGACAAGAAAAATTTTGTGGTGCTTTGATGACTAGATTGTTATAAATATTAAAGCCTAGCTCAGAGTTTAAATATCAAATGATACAAAAGGCCTTTTAACTATGAAAAAGTATTTTTTGCAATATTTATGTCCTCACAACAAACAAATTGTAGAGTTATATCACTCAAGAGTAATAGTTCTAAAGGTTAATAGTCATGAAGACTAATAGCATATTTTGCCATGATCACACAGGCTCAATTCCCAAAATTGATAAGTAGAGGCCATACATAAAGTATTTGCACACAAATGAAAAGATCGTGAAAATATTGTTATCATATGATTAAAGATCAAGTTGTACTCTTTACCTTAATCCTACTTTTGTCCCAAGAAGTTTTTCTAATAAGATTTTTAATCAGGCAACTGTGATATGTATTGTAAACTCTTTTTTTCTTTTCGTAGAATTTTATTCCATTGAATTTTTTTCTAGTAAAATTTTTACAAGACACTATATATATATATATATATATATATAGTTGTTATGGACATTTAGTTGTGAATTATATGAGTGAATGTCCATATCCACACTCTCTTAGCATTCCTTGTGTTAAATGATCTAAACCTATAACTTCCCTAATGAATGGTTTGTGAGAATTTATTTCCTTGTAATCATAGGCATAGAATATAATGGTCAGAGGCCTATAAGAAAAGGCAATGTATTGGTTCCAAGAGTGAAGTGTACAATAGCTTCTCCATGTGTACAATAGCTTCTCCATATTTTTTCTCCAACTTTCTCTCAATTTTCTCTATCTCCCACATATCAATCTCTTGCACCTTTTATTATTTTCAAAATAGATTTGAAATTTTGATACTTCTAGAGTATTTTTCTGAAATTTTTCCATTTTCTTTTCATCCTATACTCTTAATTATAATTTTTCATGATATTTCATAATACATAGACATTAATTTTTATATCTTCTTCTATGCAATTTTCCCAATATATACTGTAATGCCTTTTTCGCAAGGGGCAAAAATATTATGTACTTATTCACCGAAACTCAATTTATTCATTTATTTTTTTTCATCTACATATTTATTAACCAAACTGGTTTGAATTCAAATATAACAATATTTTCCCAAATCAAAAAACAACAGTGAAATTTCAAATAAAAAACCTTTTTAAAAAATGGTTTAAAACTTTATACAATTTTTACTTGAGAAATCATATATCTGATATTAACTCATTATTATATTTTTTCTGTAAATACAAAAAAAAAAAAGTCTGATTAAATGGACAAATGGCTCTGGGGGATTTTTTTTTTTTTAATTTCCAACCCTCATAGTTAAATAGGCCTTCGTGATTGTTTACTAAAGAGGTCATGGTATTAGCTATCGTCCAAAAACAGGCCATTAATGGACAAGCTTTTTACTAATAGGCTGGCCTACTCGCTTCGTTACTTGGGATAAATTTTTGAAGGGTTAATTTACACTTAGCCCCTTGGGGTTTTCACTTTCAACACTTTTTAAAATTCGACCTTTATAATTTCATGGGGCTTTAAATGCATTATCTATTTATTGTGTTACTGATGGAAAAAAGTGGACAACATATCCTATATTTTCAGTTTAATTATGACCACAAGAAGAGAGTATTGTTGACGGAGAAAGGTCATTTTCTCAAGAGAAGCATCACGATTTAAGAATTTAAAAAGTACCCAAAGTTTTACTTCATCTAGTCTTTATTGTAAGGCACCATCTAACAAGTATTTTTGGTCTTTTTTATAAGGCATTTGCAAGTTTTCAAGAAGCATTTAATTTATATTTTCATATCTGCTCATATTTAATAAGGGTAGTGTGAGAGAGTAATAATTAATTTGATATTTGAGTTTAGTGTTGTTAGTAAGGGCAATATTGGAAATCATGTAACATCCCAAAAATTTGGGAACTTAAACTTAAATATTATAAGAAAATTAAATATTAATGATTTTTGTTCTTCAAAATTTCCAACTTAAATTATTATCTTACTTAAATCAATTTGGGAAGAGAATAATTAAAATAAGGAATTAATTAGGGATTAGGAAATCCTTATATGAAATAAGGAATTTTTTTTCTTATATCTCTTTAATATCTTTAATTTAAAATGATAAAGTACAAATCAAAGCTAAATGACCAATTATTCTGTACAAGCCCAACTTTCCTTTTTTTTGGCCCAATTCGTTTACTCATTTATCTCGTCCCAATAATTATCTTATCTTATCTCTCGAAAACGCCGAAAAACTTAGTCAGCGCCGAACACACACAGAAACGTCCAACATGCAAGATCATTAATCTTATCTCTGGAGCCCAGAGCCGAAGACCCTATGGTCTTTGCCTACCGAACAATTTCTTCTCTTTCAATATATATATCATGTTGCCATCTTGTTCTCTGGCATTTCTCTTTCGGCAAAACCAGAAAGAAACAGAAAACGCAGAGACACCGAGAGAGAGAGGGTTGCAGAAGTGAGAGAGTGAGAGAGAGCTAGAGAGAGGGAGCGCCTTCTTGCTCTGTTCTGTACCAGCGGGAACAGAGGTGTTCGCTGTGTTGAAGCTCATCGGGTCACGTCTTGCAAGTTACAAACGGAAGGTCAGCCACCGAGATCCTTTCCCTATGGTTTACGTGTTCCGACGTGTGTGTGTACCTAAGTGTTGGCTTGCGAGAACCCAAAGAAAGAAAGAAAAGAAGAGAAAACGGTACTGTCACGTTGAAGGAAAAGAGAATATGAGGAAAACACATATAAAACATACACATGTGGTTGTATATATATAAAAGAGAAGGAAGCTTGCTGTTATCATCATCTCATCACGTTGCTGTCGCTTATTGCTTTTCTTTTGCTGCATGTGTGTGGGTTTGAATATGAATATATATATATAACCTATAGGTGTATAAAGAAATTTTGATGATTTACTTGTCTTATGCCGAAGTCAGAGAATGAAAGAGGGGTAGCGCTTTGTTGTTTGAGTGTGTAAGCATTTAATATATAAGTGTGTCTCTACCAGACTAAATGAAGAAGGGAGCCATAAGTATCCTTGGTGATGTTTGGTTAATGTTTGATTTGTTGTGAGCACAAGATCATTAATGGCTTCATTGGAGATCGGGTCTTTTAATGTGATTATAGTGTGTCGGAAGGCGTTTTTTTTTTTTTTTTTTTTTATGTATTCATACTTGAAGGAAATGGGTTCAGTTTGATTTTAGACATGCACTATTAAAATGCCTCGTTATGAAGCCCAAGAGGAAAGATGCTTTTCTAATCATCATTTGGATGGATGTGTCTAGCTAAGATGGAATTGAAATCCATAAATTTGTTGTTTTTTTTTTCCTGTTATCTACAAATAAGTATGTCTGTACGTGTGGGTGCCATCGTTTTCCTTTTGCTCTTGCTTTGGTATGTAAGTCTAATCAAATATGGATATAGATGTGGAGAAAACAAGTTTAAAAGCTTATAAAGAAAACATGTGTTAAGCATATTTATATGAGATAATATGTATTAAATTAATTATAGGGGAATCATGATAATGCATGAAATAGTAATAACAATAATAGGATAAATAGATATTATTATTATTTTATATATTTTCTAATATATATGTAGAGGTAACAAAATGTTGGTAACTTTAATAATACTGATTAATTAGAATATAATGGATGTAGTATTTTTTGGTTAGTCTGCCATATAAAAATTCATGTAATAGAGTGATATTGAGATGTGGTAATATTTATATGACTATGGAGTCTTAAATTAGTTTCATAAAAATAAATAAATAATAAAAATAATAAATAATAATAATTATTAAACTCTTAATTAAGGAATTGTCCAGGTGGTAGTGGTATTTATTAAAGCCTGATTTAAAAGGTTAGTATTATGCTTGTTATTGGGGAATTCAAATTAATAAGATAAAATGAATAATATTAATAATAATGATAAATAAATTTTGTTGTTAATAGGAAATAGGAAATAAATAATAATAGGAATTATTATTAATATTTGTATCATGTAGATTTTTAAATAGTTATTAATGGTTATTGAATTGATTCTTATAGATTGATTTATGGAATGTGTTGAGCTCTCGGTTTAAAAACAGAGTGATAGTAACTAGCTTTGGCGAGGGGTGACCACTTTTCACTTATTATGTCTATTGATATGTTGTTTTTGAATATTTTACGAATTAATTATGAATATTTTAATAGAAATTTTCTTGTGGAACTTTATAATTTGAATTATAAAATATATTGAAAATTGAAATATTATGATGTGGTTATGATAGTTTGAAAAGGGTTGAATTGGGAAGAGCTGGAGAAGTTGTTATTCCACCACGTGGTGATGTCTCCATTGATGCATAATGGCTGGCTTTCTATTGTCCCACCTATTCAATGAGGGACTAGCCCACCAGTTCAAGAGGGCTTACGACATTTCTATTGTCCCACTGGTTCAATGAGGGACTAGCCCACTAGTTCGAGAAGGCTTACGACACCCCACCAGATAAATGAGGGAAAAGACTCATGGTTTGAGACACGTGCTTTGAAGATTTTGGTCAGTCCTCATCACTTGACTAGTGAGCTTTTGAGTAACCAGTAACATGGGTGTAACTTAGCCCATGGGTTTAGTTAGAGGAAATAAGGCAGTTCGGTTAGATTGATGGGAGGTATTTAGGTATTGAATATGAACAGAATTGTGACACCTATGGTGATGCCTATTATTATTCTAAAAATGAATTGTGAGGATGTTGATGAACTGTTAAATTTTGGAATGCATTATTTTAGTCCACTTGACACCTCACTAGCACATGTTAATATTCATAATGAGTTGAACTGATGGTTGCAAAATTTTTCCCAGGTGACCAATCAGGTCCAAATCCTTTAGGGAAGCCGACATAAGCATAATGTACTGTAATCAAGTAGGGCTTCTGTTTGTTTTTTGTGTATGAATTGTTAAATGTATATTGCCACACATTAAGGTTCATGATGCATACTCTAGCATGTTTTGAAAAATTTCAATTCCGCGTAAATTCTAATATTAGGTTAACTCTTATTATTATGTGATAACTATGGTCATTATATACGGTTATTTAGTTAATTAAACGGTGGTCATTTCAAATTATGAGTTTTATGACAACTTCAATGCTTTTAATTGCTTTTATTGGTTTGTGTGAATTGATAGTTTGTACTTTATAAAAAGGATCAGAGAGTGTATTAGCCCTCTAATTAAAATTTATATCATTGGATAGAAAATTTTATTGAAAATTGATCCTAAATATAAAATTTTATGTATTTGTTGTGAAAGGTCATTCAACTATAAAGAAGAAGGGTACGAAACTAAAGACTAGTAGTACAACTTACCCCCAAAACACCTTTTTATCACGGCCCTTGATATTTTATAACCATTATTAGCGTTGACAGCCAAATTGACTTCAACTCTACAAAATTAAACTTGCGTTAGGTTGATTTAGTTTTTCATGAGTGTTTTTATGACTTATAAAATAAATATGGTAGGAGAATTTTGTCCCAACTTGTGAAAAATAATTTTTAAAATTATGATTTCCAATGCTTGTTTGGAAAGGTAGTAAAGGTATTTTTTCTTAAACTTTCACATACTTACTTTGGAGTAGTTTATAAAAACGTTTTTAAAAGGATAAAACAAACAAACACGTCAAACAAATTCTTTTAAAAAAGAAGTTCAAGGGTATGAGCATGGGAAAACTAGTTAATTATGTTTCCTCCCTTTTAATTAATAGCACAGCGCATTGCGCTGACGTTTATTATATAAGTTTTCATCGTTTATATTTGTAATATATAAATATAAGACAATATTTATTTTTTATTAGGTATGAAGAAGAATGATATATTTGAAAATTTTCTTTAATATTAATTTATACAAAAGGTAGAAGCTCTGTAAATATATTTGCTAGTCTATTTCCTCTGTTTTTTTTTAAAAAAAAATCTTCAATGCCATATTTTCTCTATAAGGAAATAAATAAAGTAATAATGAAGAAAAGCTTAAAGATAAAATGTATGTGTAATAAAAAAACAGTACTATATTAGGAAATTCTTGAGAGGGAAACATCCAAAAATAGTTTTAATGATTAATACTATTAATTAAAACTTACAATCATTTTCGTTCCCTGTCTGCCTTCTCAGTAGATGCATAAATCATAAATAATACAAGTAATATAACTATCAGCCTACTACCTTTCTTTAGACTCAGAAATTCAACCTTCAATATGTAGTAAGAAATGAATATTTCTTACTAAGAACAAAATGACAAAGAAAAATAATCAACCCTACATTGCTAGTAGAGATTGGACGAAATGACAAAGAAATTATAAGGGAAAGGAAATTCGGTAAATATTAATTATAACCAACCCTACATTATGGTATCATATGAATATCGTAAATATTAATTTAAATGTTTTAAACAATTAAGTACGGAATTTTAATTCAAAATATATTTCAGTTATTCAAAATATACAAATATTAAAATATAAACCTGTTAGTGGGAGTAGTGTGGTTGTTACCCATATATTGGAAGTTATTTATTTGAGTTAATTATTTTGGAGATATTTTATGATATCATCAAATTTGTCAAAAATTCCGGGATTATGGTATTATATTAATATAGTAAATATTAACTTAAATTTTTAAAATAATTAAGTGCATAATTTTAATTCAAAATATGTAAAATATATTTCAGTTATGGTGCTATCGTTTAAGTCAAAATACATAAATATATTAAATACAAAAATAAAAAAGCCATGACTAAATTCTTCACGTTTTTTTATAATTTAAAGTAATATAAATCAATATTTAAAATAATATCGAAAAGTAAATGTTCGATTGAAATACTTAGAATACCGTCTGTGAGGGTAGTGGCCTAGTGCGGTTGTTGCCCAAATATTGCAAGTTGTTCCTTTAAGTTACATGTTTTAGGAGATATTTTAGGACATTATCAAATAATTCGGCATTGTGGTATTACACCAATATCATAAATATTAATTTAAATTTTTTAAATAATCAAGTACAAAATGTTAATTCAAAATATATAAATTATATTTGAGTTATGATAATATCATTTAAGTAAAAAATATATATAAATATATATGAAAATTTAAAGGCCATGACTAAATTTTCCATGCATTTTCTTGTAATTTAAAGTAATATAAATAAATGTTTAAAATATTTAAAATAGTATAAAGAAACAAATGTTTGATTAAATATTTAGAAAGTCATTAGTGGGAGTAAACTAATGTAGGGAGTAGTGTCGTTGTTACACATATATTAGAAATTATTTCTTAAATTGAAATATAAAAGATAAAATATTTAAATAAAAAATAAGGTATGTGAAAATACTTCCATCACGTCACGAGGGCAGCTCAAACTGTTGTTTATATATATATATATATAAATATATATATATATATATTTGTTTTTATATAGTAAGAGATATGAAAGGCATAAATTCAACTGCTAGCACGATGGCTTTTAAAAATAACCGAAACAAAATAAAAGATGGGGAATTTATAATAAATTTAAATAATAATAAAATATATGATAGAATAACAACAAAATATAGAATAAGTAAATAATAGGATTTGATTTATATAAACATAAAAAAAAATTCAATATAACCATAAATAATATTACATAATTAAATACCATGACTATAGATACTTTTCCAATATTAATTACATTCCACATAGCATTTGTAATGAGAACTATAAAATATGCAAACACAAAATTTCTGATTTTGACAAAGTTTGTTAGATATTTCAGATTTGAGATTTTTTCGTAATGTGTTTTTTAAATTTAACTAAATATTATTATTTTAATTACATAAAATGCGTTAATTTATCGGCATGAACTACGGGAGAGTGGCCAAGAAGTTACCATCAAATCCAAAAAAAAAAATATTTTAATTCACATTTTTGCTTTAAAAAGAAAATTGAGGGAGTGTGTCACACTCTCACCAAATAGTATTTTAGGAAAATCCCTATATGAAATCAAATTATCAAAATATTATTAAAAAAGACTTAAAAAAATCATATGTAAAAAAAACCACATAGTCTTTTTTATTATTATTTCAGAAAACATTATATAAATATAGTTGTTAATATTTCTTAAAATAATATCAGAAAAAACTATATATAAAACCCTTTTTAATATATAACTTTTCTTTAGACATTTTTTAACAACATTTTAATTACTTACATCATGCGAAGGCCGCAAATATTGAAAGATGTCAACTCCTAGTTTCGCGGAACAAGAAATACAGATTTGAAAAATGAGGAAGTTGAAATTAAAAGGCTCATGTATTATAGAGTATTAGAGTTTTTATAAATTTACGGCTCATCTTGTCTAACATTGGTATTACCTAAGAGAAAAGAAGATTTTGCCCTACCCTTGAATTATAGGTGAAACCAACCCATTTCCTAAAATTTTTGTATTAAAAAAAAAGAGTTTTTATAAATTTTGTAGAAATAAAAATATATAACACAAAAAAATAAAATATGGAAAATATCCTTGTCAGTCCTGGGGCTCAACATCTAATCCAAAATTCATGATAAAGGACAAACCCAAATGAATATTAGTTCTGGACATCTCCAGAAATATTCTGCACGTGGTATACACCATAATTAATTTTTTACGATCTTTCATAATAAATAGACATGAATTTCTATAACTCATTCCACGTAATTTTCCCTATTTATATATACTGTAATGTTTTTCGCAAGGGACAACTTTTCCACCTAAATTCATGTTCTTTTATTATTATTATTATTATTATTATTATTTCTTACGTTTACACAATAATCAAACTGTTCCGATTCAAATATAACAACATTTTCCAAAGTATTAAAAAAAATGAAATTCCAAGTGAAATTCTCCTATTGAAAGTTTTAGGCTTAATAACACCTCTAAAGAATTTTTTAATGTGTCTCTAACAACTTAAAATATTTTGTAATGTATATTTATCACCTTAAAATGTTTTTTATGCACCAAGTCATAGAAAATACCTGAGCTAAGGTGATCGATGTATACATTAAAAAAAAAAAAAAAAATAGTTCGGGTAGTAGATGCAGTACAAATTTTTTTACGATACTGGATGCACATGTGAAAATATTCTAGAATAATAGATGTACTTTAATCTAAAATTTTATTGGTAAGAATAACTTAATTAATCTTTATATCAAGAGAAGTCCATATACTTTCCAGATATTGTACACTTGGAAATTGTTAATTTAAGAGTTTCTCACTAATTGAATTTTCATCTAGGGACATTTTTTTCAATATTCCCAAACTCTTTTTTAAATAAATGGTTTAAATTTTTATACAAGTCTGCCTTAAAAAAATTTATAAATTTATGAGGCATATCCAATACTCCATCTCATCCTTATTATTAGATGCCTTCTACTTCATTTGGAAAGCCATTAATGCTTAATTACCTATTGGCTCTCATAATCAATATTTAAATGTGATTTTTTGTATTTTCCCTTTCATTTGATATATCTTATTAACAAGGGTAAAATAAAATTAAAAAAAAAAGAGTATCAATTTAAGACATGAATTTTTTTGTGTTCAATTATTTGGGAGAAATGTAAACAGAAAATTTGAGTGGTGAGGGTCGAAACATAGACAACAACCTCAAATCAGCACAGTTACGAGAAGCCTCGATCTTGTTTGTAAATGGACGTTCAAAGACCAAAACAAAAACCACAGGCCATGTCGGAATTTAGCCAAATCCACTGCTAATTTGTGTGGCTGTTAGTTTTTCTCTACCCAAAAAATCCACAGCTATATCCCATCTCGTCTCTTTCGCTTTCGCTTCACACTCAAATCTTTCACTATAAATCCATCCCTTTCTCTCTCTTTCCTTCGCACCAAACACTTTGAAACTCTTCCCTATTTCGTCTTCTTCATATTCCCTTCAATTCAAGTCCCCTACCTAATACGGAGTACCATCTTTTTGGCTTTGTATCCAAAAATGGCAGCTTCAGTATCCACCGTCGGAGCCATTAACAGAGCACCGGTATTATGCTTTTTTCCCGCCTTTCTTTCTTAGTTTCTCAACTGTTCGAGTTTTTGTCGCGTCTGTTCAATGTGTTTGCGTTTCACACTTTGTTTCATAATGTTGGTTGTGCCCTGTATTTTGATGCTCTACCTTGCAATCTGGGTTATTTTCTCTAGCTTTAATTTTGTTGCTAAAGATGGGATCATGCAATTCAACTAGTGAAGCTCTTGTGTCAATTAATGTGTTAAACATTATACTATACTAGTACATGTATCTTCACTATATAGTTTAAGCTCATCAGCCTCTCTGATACTTATCACTGTCTATTCTATTAATTGTAATCAACCGCAAATAATCTCTGTATTTGGATGCTCTGAGCTGAGATCTTGGGTTTTTCTCTCAGCCATCCAGAGCGTTCGGATTTGTTGTAAAAATCATTTCTTTAGCTGTTCAGTTTAAAGCTTTTGAGTTGAAAAACTAACCACTTCCCACCTTCAATATTAAAATCAACCATTGTTTTTTTTCTGTATTTGGATGTTCTGAGTTGGGGTTTGGGTATTTGTTCTTAAAAATGTATCTTGCTACTATGGATGATGCAGTTGAACTTCAGTGGGTCCACCGGAGCCCCGGTGAGAAGCTCAGCGTTCTTCGGAACTAGCTTGAGGAAGATCAGCTCAAGGGTTAGGAATCCATGTGGGAATTTTAAGGTTTCTGCAGCAACCGAGTACGATGAAGAGAAGCAGACATCGAAGGATAGATGGGGAGGGCTTGCCTATGACATTTCCGATGACCAGCAAGATATCACCAGAGGAAAGGGAATGGTGGACACTCTCTTCCAAGCTCCCATGGAATCTGGCACTCACTATGCTGTCATGAGTTCCTACGATTACATCAGCACTGGTCTTCGCCAGTAAGTAAACGTGTAGTAAATTTGTTCTGTTGGATTGAACACTTCTAAAAACTGCATAATGCTGAACATGAATATGATTTAAGGTACAATTTGGACAACACTATGGATGGTTTCTATATTGCTCCAGCATTTATGGACAAAGTTGTTGTTCATATCACCAAGAACTTTTTGAGTTTGCCAAACATAAAGGTTCCTCTTATTTTGGGCATCTGGGGAGGCAAAGGTCAGGGGAAGTCATTCCAGTGTGAGCTTGTCTTTGCCAAGATGGGAATCAAGTAAGTTCCATTCTTTTAAAGTCTTAGCAATAAAGCATTGATGCTTAGGATTTTTTACCTAACTGTTTTTTTCTGATGTCCTCAACGAATTATTTCAGCCCCATAATGATGAGTGCTGGAGAATTGGAAAGTGGAAATGCCGGAGAGCCAGCGAAGTTGATCAGGCAAAGGTACCGAGAGGCGGCTGATATCATCAGGAAAGGGAAAATGTGCTGCCTCTTCATCAATGATCTTGATGCAGGAGCTGGTAGGCTTGGTGGAACCACACAATACACAGTGAACAACCAGATGGTTAATGCAACCCTAATGAACATAGCTGACAACCCAACCAATGTCCAGCTTCCCGGTATGTACAACAAAGAGGAGAATCCTCGTGTGCCAATCATCGTTACCGGTAATGATTTCTCAACTCTGTATGCACCTCTCATTCGTGATGGGCGTATGGAGAAGTTCTACTGGGCGCCTACTAGGGAAGACCGCATCGGTGTCTGCCAAGGTATCTTCAGAACGGACAATGTTCCCAAGGAAGACATTGTCAAGCTTGTTGACACTTTCCCTGGTCAATCCATTGGTAAGCCTAACCTAAATCCAAGCTCCAATTTTCTATTTCACTTTGCTGGTAGTGGTCATTTATCATCACAATTCAGATATCTCAAAAATGCACTGAATTTTATACAATTTTTGCGCAGACTTCTTTGGTGCATTGAGGGCTAGAGTGTATGATGATGAAGTGAGGAATTGGATTTCTGGTGTGGGAGTAGAGAATGTTGGGAAAAAGCTTGTGAACTCAAAAGAAGGTCCTCCGACTTTTGAGCAGCCAAAGATGACTCTAGACAAATTGCTTGAGTATGGAAACATGCTTGTACAAGAGCAGGAGAATGTGAAGAGGGTTCAATTGTCTGACAAGTACCTCAAAGAGGCAGCCCTTGGAGATGCCAACATGGATGCCATCAAGTCCGGAAACTTCTACGGTAACATCCATGATCCTAATTACTAGAATACAAGAGGCCTACATCGACTAATTAGAGAAAATTGAAGGCGTACTTGTTAATAAAAGTTGTTTCAAATTGACTTAAGCTATTTTGATAGAAAAACGACCCTAATATATACTTATATCTCAAGAATTTAATACTGATGTCTTTTGAATCAGTTCAACTGGTTTAACCTGTGGTTTAGGATTGTGACAGAGTTAAGATTTGGAACAAATATGATGTAGAATAGGGTTGCCTAAATGTTTGTGGTTGCAGGACAAGGAGCTCAACAAGTTCATGTTCCTGTTCCTGAAGGTTGCACAGACCCTTCTGCTGAAAACTATGATCCAACGGCTAGGAGTGACGATGGAAGCTGCAGTTACAAGTTTTAAATGATTCCTTTTGTATTTTTGGGATGATATTAATGGTAGCAGTGAGTTTCTCTGAATAGTCGCTGTCTGTGCCAATATTCTATTGGCTTGTAGATTTAAGGTGGCATAAGCATTAATCTGAAATGGTACATTGTGTTTACTGCTTCTGTAACTCGAACTATTTGACAGGTGAATATATTATAAGTGTATCTGTAAATAAGTGAATGGAGTAAAAATTGTTTTTCTAGAGATTTGTATTCCCCTGCTATTTTGTTGAATGACTTTTTTAATTGCTGAGTAGATGGGAGTCCCTTAGCCTTGTTTACTTAGGCTTTGTTTGTTTGAGAGTTCCATTTTGAAGGGAAAAGAAAAGAAAGTAAGGATTTTGATAGTTTCTTTCCTTGTTTGGGAGTTTTAAAAATAAGAGGGAAGGGAATCAAGGATTTTTACAAATCCTCAAAAACCCTCATTCTTCATAAAAATGAAGTTCCCCCAATATTGGGGGTTTTAAGAAGGAACATGAATTAATTATTTTTTTATCCTCGTTCAAATAAAGCACTCTCGTTATTTCTGATTTATTTTCTATTTTTGGAATGTACTGGAAAAATATTTTTTGGAGATAGAAAATACTTTTTAAAAAGAGAAATACTTTTTTAGGGGAAAATATTTTCTAGAGAGAGAAAATACTTTTTAGAAAAAGAAATACTTTTTTAGGAGAAAATATTTTCTGGAGAGAGAAAATACTTTTTAGAGAGAGAAAATACTTTTTAGAAAGAGAAATACGTTTTTAGGAGAAAATATTTTTTAGAGAGAGAACATAATTTTTAGAGGGAGAAAATTTTTTTTAGAGAGAGAACATGCATTTTAGATAGGAACATATTTTTAGAGAGAGAAAATACTTTTTAAAGGGGAACAAATTTTTAGAGAGAGAAAATCCTTTTTAGAGAGAGAAAATACTTTTTAGAAAGAGAAATACTTTTTTAGGAGAAAATATTTTCTAGAGAGAGAAAATACTTTTTAGAAAGAGAAATGTTTTTTTAGGAGAAAATATTTTCTAGAGAGAGAAAATGCTTTTTAGATGAGAACATATTTTTAGAGAGAGAAATTGTTTTTTAGATGGGAACATATTTTTAGAGAGAGAAATTACTTTTTAGAGAGAGAAAATATTTTTTGAATATAAAAATTACGTAAATAAATTTTTTTAGAAAATTTAAATTTAAATTTATTTGTAAAGTATAATAATTATATTAATTTTTAAATAAAAGGATAAAATAGTAAAAATAACTCATTAATCCTCCATCTTCCTCCCTTACTATTTTTTTAACTCCCAAATAAGAGGAGGAAATATCTTCCATTTTCTTTCCTTCTCCTCCCCTCCAAACTCACTATATCTCTTTCCTTTCCTTCTCCTCTAAACTCCCAAAGAAAGTCTTAAGGATTATAATATACTAAAAGTTTTTCACGAGAAATGTTTGGTACAAATAAGTTTTGTAAGAAGTAAAAAAATAAATCAATAATTTAAAATTATGCAAATTTATTTGGGCTAGACATGTTAGAAATTATGTCATAGGGGCTAATCATTATATAATTAAAACTCATTAAGATATCGTATCTCAGATTTGATTTATGACGATAAATCAATTATTTAATTAAATAGAGATATTATATCTCAGATTTAATTTTCAAACTAAATATATCATATATTTGATTTAATTTAAATTGAAATATAGTATATCAGTTTTAATAAAATAGATATATATATCTTTTCTAAGATTTAATTTATAGAGATAAATTAAATCAAAAGATTTTTAATCCGGATTAAATAAATAGATTAGATTAGATATATTAAATAGATTTAATTAATATATTTTAATCCAGATCCAAAATTCAAAATTTGAAATTAATGAGGATTAATTTTGAATATAAAATACGCCTATTGAGTTTAGAAAAAAGACCTATGGCAAGCGTATTAAAAAGCCGTAAGAAATCTTAGAGAAAAAGAGAGACACAAGAATACTAAAGGCGCTAGCACGCGACTATCTATGTTCGTGGTTATTCGTGTGAATACCGGTAGAGGAAGACGATTCAAAGAGTCGACTTCTGCTAATTGAGAAGGTAGCTCACCACTTCAAATTGAATAAACGCACACAAGCTTTTTAAAGATACGGTTGAACCTTGATTTAAAATCGGTTGAGCAATCCTCTTCAGGATTCATAAAGTTTTTAATTCCGCTGTGTGTACGGATCTCAACAAAACACTCATAAAAAAGAAAAAAAAAAAAGAAATCGGTAAAATTACATTTTAACCCTTTATTTAATTATATTTTCCTTCCCAACCACGCCTTTCTGCCGAAAAAAAAGGGAGGAACAGACCTGGGCCGGCTGTTTTGGGGAATTTTTGGGCTAGTGCTTCTTCCTTTGTCCCCTTTCACACCAAAAAAGATAGCATTGCGTTAATGATAAGCCGTATAAACATGATTGTATATTTTATTCGAGTGTTCACATTTAATGTGTAATAATGATTTAAACAAGATTACATATATGAAATGTTCATACTCTCTCTGGTCTTTATTATAAGGCACCAACTATTTTTTCTCATAAACCAAGGAATGGAGGTTAACTCATTAATTAGGTCCAAAATTAATACAAATTTCCAACTTCACCCCTATTTTAATGATGTAACTTTAAATAAGTTAGTTAAAAATGAGGGCATAATGGGAAAAAAGTAATAAATGAGTTGGTTAAAGTAAGTTGATGCCTTATAATAAAGCTAAAAAAATATTAGTAGTTGGTGTCTTATAATAAAAACCAGAGCGAGTATTTAATATCTAACAATCAATGATTTAAACAGGATTACGTGTACTAAGTGTTCACATTTAATATCTAATTTAAATAAGATTGCCTATACATGTGCTTAGGGAAAAATAAGGTTTTATAACTAAGTCAATGTTTTTATAGTCTAATGCCATCATGGCATAAAAATCCTTTATAAAGTCAATGTTCTTATAGTCTAATGGCATCATGGCATAAAATAGGGGTGAATATGGGCAGGGTTGGGCAGGGTGAGACCCATGCCTGATGCCCTGCCCGAAAAATTATTAGGCAGTAAAATGCAGCTCGGTGCCCAACCCTGTCCGATAGAAGCCCTAATATTTTTGGGTTGGGCAATAATGGGCTGGGCAAGGCGGGTTTCTCATGCCCAAATGATGATATCCTACCACACCCGATATGGGAAAAAAAATCAATCATACCTAATAAACAATATTGTAAACTTCAAATATAATCCATAATTATACATCTTAGAATATTTCAAAAATTACCATATGTCTTAACAAATAATCAAATATGCATGCATGAAGAATTAAATGAAATCCATAGTCTATTAAATATAATGCATCATTAGTAATATAATGGACTAATGGTCAAATACTCAAGGGATATATTAAAGTATTAGTAAATATATAATATAAACTATTAACAATTATACACACACACTGGGTAGGGCTAAATGGGCAGGGCGGCATACCCTGCCTGATGCCTGGTCCTGCCCGCAAAAATGCCTAGCCCGATTATGCCCATTTTTTCTAGACTGAACAGGATCATTTTTTGCTAGACTAAGCCAAGCATACTGGACTCCTAGGCATTATGCACAGCCCTAGCATAAAAGTCCTCATTTAGAAAGGACCTGTGACCTTAGTTTATCAGTGTCTCCCCTCTTTAACTGGGGAAAAAAACAGGATTTCTGAAAAGCAACGGCCACCGTCAATGTGTGGGTTTGTTTTTTCTATTTAAACTAATGTTGTTTGGTTGCATCGGTAAGCATTTAATGCTATTGTTCGTTTTCCATGAGGATAAGCTAAAGAGTCTTTCATTACATGTGACACAACACCTAAATCACTGCCTTGAGAATTGTTGCATAAAAAGCTTTGGACGTATGATTATAAACAGTAATGTAATACTTTTTTTTATATATATATAAAATTTTTAGAAAAGGGGTCGGGCTTACCTACAATCCTAGGGCAAAGCGTTTGAAGCCCAATCCATAAGGGATGTAGGTCAGAAAATACACATGCCTCCACCTTTGCTAGCGTTACCACTGCTTTCTAGACCCCTAGGCTTCCCCTAGCACTGTAACCAACGCAGGGATCAAACTCTCTCCTTAAAGGTGAGGAAAACCGACCCCACACCAGTTGAATATAAGGACGAGGGATATAACAGTAATGTAATACTAATAGTAATAGGGTTGGATGTAATGAAAAAAAAAAGGCTATACGTTACAATATCACGTAGGTTCAAACTCCTACTAGGAAATATACTCACATATAGCAGTTGAAGTGCTAGAATAATTTTGCCTTCAATATAAAAAAAAAATTATAGATATCTAAAAGGAAATATAATACAGTCACGATCTTCATTCTTGAACATCATTCGAACGCCGCCAAGGGGGACAAGAAGTGGTCAAAAGCTCACAGCAAAAACAACACTTGAGTTCTACACAAGTTTGCTGTTGAATCTCTTACAAAAATGACATCCATCCATTAAAATAATACAAAAAAATTAATTGATTAATATACAGATAATCTTCTCCATTTCATAAATTAATTATTTTATTGACCAAAAAATGATACTTCAGCCGAGCAAAAAAAAAAATGATACTTCAGAAATATTTGTGTAGAAATGTCGCTGTCTAAGATTACACAGGAAAAATGATCCAGGTAGCTAGTAAAACCCAAAATTGACCATAGAAAAAAAATAGAACAACATGGTCCCTTGCGATAGGGAACAGAATCCAAATAAGAGGAGTGATTGTGAAGGTTGAAGATAGAGAGGGAATAAAATAAAGAAGGGAGGGATAAGATTGGAAGACTGAGTCAATTGGTTGAAGCTATGAATTAAAATTGAAGAATTGTGAGCAACCGCCACCAAACCTTCAAATACCACAAACTCTTTTCACCATGTGAATATGCTTCTTTTATTATAATTCAACATGTTCTGAATATTTACTCAAATACTCTATTCCCTAAATATACTACTCCATTCGATCTTAAATATAAAATATAATTGATTTTTTTTTAAAGATTAAGAAAGTTAATTAAATTACTTTAAAATATTTATATTTGTCATTTTTTTCCAAACTATTTTATCTAACTTATAAATTGATATATAATCTAATAATACACAACATATGATATGATTGAGTAACTCCTTTAACTTCCTTAATCTCTAAAAAAAAAAATCAACTTTATCTTATGTTTAGGATCTCAGGAAGTATCTTGTTAGAAGGTTTGTCTTAATTCTAAATATAATACATCAATATATATTTTCTCTATTGTTTATCAATTTTTTCCCTATTGTTTATCAATTTTTTCCAAACTAATTTACTTAATTTATAAAATAATACATAAGATAATGTTATAAGGTTATTTTAGGGAGATTAGATCACATTTTTCATAATTAATTAATTTACTTATCTCGTTTTCTTAATATACCCACATGAGTTAATTAAATAGTTTAAAACTAGTGGAGGAGTAATTATCACTTTCAACCAAAACGTCAATTTCATTGTTATACGCCTCTGCCATATTTTACGTTTGTTGTTCTCTATAAATATAAAAGATGTTCACATTTTGTGACTTGTATTTTAGGGTAGTCATAAGCTGCCATAAGTTGAGAGGAATTTTGATGTTGTCACTAAAATATACAATTCATGATGAGTTGTATAATTCTTTGAATTGCATATAAATTACTTTTTTACTTTCTTATCTATATTTTGTTATTATTTTTTTAAATTTTCAAGTATTTAAATTCGTAAACATTCAAAAAAATAATAATAAATAAGGGACAGATAAGGAAGGTAATGTTAATATAGGCTCTTGAATTATAGAAATTTCAATAAAGACCCTGAGCAATAATTGTAATTTTAAAGTCCCCCTTTACCCAAAAAAAAAAAAAAAAAAGCCTCACTAGATTCTAGCTAGCTCTAGCAGTGTCGATCACTTATAGGAGACCCACCAGCCAGTGGTCAGATTTTGTGGTGGTGCTGGTTTTGCTTTAGTGTTAAAATTTGTTTTTCTAACGTGATTTATACGTAGAGTTGAGCATGGAACCTGTAATTTGGTATATGGTATAGGTACAAAAAATATTTTTAAGACTGAACATAAGAGGTATTATAAGACCGGACTCGTGACCGGTTTTGTTCTAACCGATATTAAAAGTATATCTTTAAGACCGGATTTAAATAAACTATTATAAGATCAGATATTTAAAAACATTATGTCTTAAAAGTGATACAAAATATAATTAAAATATTTTTTAGTCAGTACTAAAATTCAATTTTTAAGACCGGACCAAACTTTAGCCGCTTTTAAAAGATCTAATTTTTAAGACCAGACAAAAATAAATTGCTCTAAAAAATAGCGGTTTGTCAGACTAGACGATTAATTATATGCAGTCTTAAAAGACTCATTTTTAAAACTGGATGATTAATACATCTGGTCTTAATGATTAACTTTTTAGACCGGACGTATTAAACTATTGGTCTTAAAAGACCAACTTTTAATACCGCACTAATATTAAACATGTTCACCTGACCTTTAAGACTGCGCACATAAGCACATTCGAATACATCCGGTCTTAAAAGTATAACTTTTAATACCGGTGTTTTTGTTTTTTTGGTATTAATCTTGAATTTTTCTCTGTTTTGTTCTTTTTGATCATATATACATAAATCCATACCACTCAATCCAACATATAAAAGGTTATACTTAAAACTATAAGCTATGAACAATTATGAATAAATTGAATTGGGAAAAAGTAGAATACAAATATTATCGATCATGAGTTACAAATACAAATATAATAAGGTTATAAATATAATACATCAATATTTTTTTTCTCTATTTTTTATCAATTTTTTATAAACTAATTTACATAATTTATAAAATAATATATAATATAATTTTATAAGGGCATTTTAGGGAGGTTAGATCACATTTTTCATAATTAATTAATGGGAATGTCATTTCTGCCTTTAAGGCAGAAAAAGTTTTTTGCCTTAAGTTAAAATTACGCCGTTTTGGCTCTTTTTTTGTTTTTGTTTTTTTTTCTTTACTTTTTTTTTTTCCATTCTTTTCTTTTCATCTCTTCATTTAAAAAAGAGTCAAAACAACGTAGTTTTGACTTAAAGCAGAAAACTTTTTCTAGCTTAAAGGCAGAAATGATATTCCCTTTATTAATATACTTATCTCATTTTCTTAATATACCCACATGAGTTAATTAAATAGTTTAAAACTAGTGGAGGAGTAATTATCACTTTCAACCAAAACGTCAATTTCATTGATATACGCCTCTGCATATTTTACATTTGTTGTTCTGTATAAATATAAAATATGTTCACATTTTGTGACTTGTGTTTTATGGTAGTCATAATCTGGCATAAGTTGAGAGGAATTTTGATGTTGTCACTAAAATAGAAAATTCATGATGAGTTGGGTTATTCTTTGAATTGCATATAAATTACTTTTTTACTTTCTTATCTATATTTTTTTTTTAAAATTTTCAAGTATTTAAATTTGTAAACATTCAAAATATAATGATAAGCAAGGGACAGATAAGGAAGGTAATTTTAATATAGGTTCTTCAATTATAGAAATTTCCATAAAGACCATAATCATTAATTGTAATTTCAAATTAAAGTCCTCCTTTTTTTTTAAAAAAAAAAAAAGAAGCCTCGCCAAAGACTCACTAACTCCTAACAATGTCTAATCACTTCTAGTTTGGATTAGTAGTAAAAACCGTTTTTCCAACATGATTTATAGGATATAAAGTAAGTTTGTGAGAAGAATTATGTTCAATTTGCGTGAAGTACTTTTCTAACGTCAACTCAAACATATTACTAGAATTGTCCAGCCAAAAAATTTGTCAGCGACATGTCACATCTTCTTTTTCTTTTTTAATTGGTGAAGGATTTAAGGCTTGAGGTTTAGAGGGTAAAAGATTCTTATTGACATTTGAACTTGTTTTCCCTTTTATGGGGCGAGAACCCTTAATATTGTTGGGGACCTGTCACATTTTCTTGTTAAGCTCCTAAAGTCTATCTCATCTAATTGTTTAGAGTAAACTGCTCTTATTATCTTGCGTTTTGCCTTAATTACAAATACCGTTCCTCTATTTTTAACACCTACACTTAAGTTCAAGATGTTAATGCTGTCAAGAATATTCTAAAATGATTCTAAAAATATACATCTTTAAATTATAATTTGTATTATAATACTTTATCATCTCAAACAAATATGATGAAAAATTAAAATTATAAAATTTTATATACCAAAAAATTATAAAATTATAAATATAATATAAATTAATAGATTTATAATATTACTTGGTTGTATAATGTTTTTAGTTAATATAAATGTTTAAATAATTCGTATGTTAAATAAGGGTATTTTGATCAAAAAAGTGTTTATAAGTCAAAGTTAATTGGTCAACTAAAACCCAAGGAGATTTGTGTAACATGTTTTTTTTAATTAAAAAAAAAGATAATATAAATTTTCAATATAGAAAGAAAGTGTGTGTAATTATGACAAAACAAGCGGGGTTAAAGTATTTTACTGTTTTTTTTATAAAATACTTTAAATGAAAAATTCTTTAATTTTCCTACCAAAAAATTTCTAACTTTCTTTTTTAAAAATTTAATTATTTGGAAAATATTACTGTGATCTTATTTATAATTTATTTTGAAGAAAAAATTGGTTCTTTTAATAAGACCATTTTTAGCATAATAAATACATTGTTTTAAAAAAAATTCCGTGATTAATTATAATAAACAAAAAAAAATTATTTATATTAATTTTTGGAACCAATTATTGATAAGGATAAAATTGAAAATTTAGCTTATAATTAATAAATTAAGTAACTCTTATTAGTATGTGAGAGTTAGTTAATTTAAATTTTTAAATTGAATCAGGTTTGATAATTGTTAATAATTGAATAAGACTATTGACTGACATAAGTGGTTTTAATATAGTAGTTGATAGTTAAGGAAATGTAATTAATGCCCACGTCTTTCCTTCTATTCTTTTATCAGGTTGCGTCCCTTTTTCACCAAATCACGTGGTTTTAGTGTCAAAATACACTATTCTCTTCTTTTTTTTTCTTAAAAAATAGTATTCACTATTTTAAAATGTTTTTTTAATACCATTCAATAATATGTTTTTTTAAAGATCCTAAAATAATTTTTTTTAAGGGTATGAAGTATTTTATCAGTTAAAATCCTAAAGTATCTTTGTTGTATCAATAAATTTTCTGAAATAATTTTTCAAAATCATGAAATATTTTTTTCAGTGTTAGTAAATATCGTGAAGTATCTTTTTAATAACAGTAAATATCTTGAAATGATCTTTTCAGGATCATAAAATAATTTTTCAATATTCTAAGTATCTTCTTAGGGAAAAACACTTCTCATATTGTAGGAGAAGTGTATTCTCATGTCACACACACATGAAATAGTGAGACCTACATATATGTAATTAATTCATATATATATGGGGTTTAAATTTCTCATGTTGCATGAGAAGAAAAAAATTCCTACACATACATGAAATGGTGGAACCAATATATAAATATTCATATATATATATATATATATATATATACACACTAAGAAAATATTTTAGCACGGGGAAGTTTTTTTTTTTTTTTAAGAGGGAAGCGAATATTGCATCGAAACAGCACCGTTTTGATGGAAAAGGAGCGAAACGGATGGTAGGAGAATTGGAGGAAAGCCGCTGTTAGTAATTATACACCGAACTTCGCTGCAGTGGGCAGCAATATGGCAGTGGGGTCCATTGATCCGGACGGGATGAGGATCAAAGTGGGTCCCATGGAAAATGACAGCACAAGGGAAGACAACCATGGAAAGAGAAACGAACCAAATCAGTGAAATTATTAAAAGGGAAAAATAACAGTTTGGGATCAATATAAGAAGAGCAATTCACACTTTAAACTCTTAGAATTTTATAATATGATTTCAGAACCTGGGTCCTTCATCCAATATTTAAAGAAATTAATTAACCCGAATGTCCCTATTAATCCAATTGAAAATCCAAAGAATAAAAAAACAATGTATGAAAATAAAAAATTATGAAAACTCAATGGGAATTATTTTAAGTTTAGTATGTTATCGTACTCATTTTTAAAATAACAAATAATAAGCATAACAGACAAAGGATATAATAAATTGAAAATCCTAAAAAAAACAAAAAATCTTCACTGCAAAAGGTTTCAACTTGTATACACTATTTTCTCTATTTGTTTGTATATTTTAAAAATTGAAAAATAAATGTGAAGAAAATATTTAAATAGAAATGATTCCAACAAATTTTCTACTATTTTTAATCCAATATTTTAATAATTATAAAGGTAGGTTATATACATGGCCTTAACTTATGTTGGTCAAAGAATGTTGGGAAGATGATCCTGCTCTCATACTAATGTACTATGTAGAAGCAATTAGTTTTATTCTAAGAGGATGTGATAGGGAGCACCCGTTTAAACATATAATAAATGAGGTCTACCATGTGCTTTGTGGAGACTGAAAGACTCAGCTGAACCCAAGAGGGGTGTAAATTGAGTGAAGATAAAAACTTAGTACATTTGAAAATCTTTTTGCAATTCGCTAAAATCAGTTTATATGACAATAAAGAGTTATAAAACTGTAGACAATCATTCAAACATATATGCTGGAAATAAAGGAGATTAAGAAAGAGAATTGCAAACTAAGATTTATACTGGTTCGGTCCAATCCTTGGCCTACATCTAATCCTCAAGCTCCACTTAAGATTTTCAATCCACTATCCTCTTGTTTATCCAGCACAAGAGAAGCCTCTTATAAACCCACAAGTTTACCTGGGCACTCGTGAAGCCAAATCTCTCACTGAGATTCTCCCCCTTACAACCCGTAAAGATACAATCAATTTCCTACTCAAGATCACCCAACCTTGAGTATCTCTCAGAAAATATGATTTACAATGAATCTTCTCTCAAAGAAGTGAATGGATAATCACTGAAGTACAATAGAAATTATTTCACTCTTTGTATGATAAACTATGAAACATTTGAAAAATAGAGTGTGTATGAGATTCAGAATATTGACACTATGACAATGCAATCTCTTGCCATCCTCTCTGTGCATTTTGAATGTGGCTTTACTTATAGATGAGGATGATCTGAACGTTAGGAAATATGACTGTTGTGTATAGAGCCGTTACATATCAGTTGGAAACTAATCGTTAGAACTTCGTTTTCTGAACCAACTGTGACATCAACATTTGCTTTATCCTTAATCTTCAATTTAATGCCCTTTGATCATCTGAAACATGTACACAAATGATATAAATGATGTTAAGAAGTATTACAAATCATTTGGGTAATCATCTGGATGTTTTTGATCAAAAACAAGATTTTTGACATGATGATTTTTCTGAAGTGAAGGTGTAAACTCGAGTTTTGAGGCTGTTGTGTTACTTTAGATTCCTCTCTGTCTAATCAAAACTCGAGTTTTGTCTCACAAACTCGAGTTTGGAAGATGCTCCCATGTTTGCTGCTCTTTGTTTGAGCCAAACATGAATTTTGTTTTGTAAACTCGAGTTTTTCAAGTTGTTCTGGCCTTGGTTGCTCTCTGACTTGATATAGTCCAAATTTGGCAAACTACTTATCCCCATATAACTCTTTGAGTCTCCTTTCCAATGCAAAAAGAATCGGCTCCAAACTTGTTGTATTTTGTTTGTTATGATCCGATGGGTAAATGTTGTTCTTGATCAGTGTTTTTGTAATGTCTTGAACTGATAGTCAACTTTTGAAGACCATATCTCTCTAGTCTGAACTTCATTTTAGTTCATTCAAGTCTTGATGGAAAGCCTTATGAGTCTTCTTTCATATGTCACCGATTTTAGCTCATTCCGATGTGTAGATTGTAAGTTACACTCAAAACATTGAAGCTTGGTCTAATGTGTGGCATGAATTCCTGATCCAACTTTCAAAATTCATAGCTCTCTCATCTGAACTTATTTGGGCTTGAAACTTTGTCAAAATGACGTATTGAATGTCTAGTTTCGTACAAATTTGGTTTCACCTCAATACGATCTCTGGTTTAAAAAATATCATCGAATTACCAGACCTCGCCCAAGCTAAACGTGAAACAGAGATGAATAGAGTTACTAATCAACGCTGAAAACTTGAGTTTTCATTTGGAAACTCAAGTTTTGCTGGTCCAAAGACGCCAGAGATGCTGAAGACACTATAAACTTGAGTCATTAAGTTCCAAACTCAAGTTTTGACTCCCAAACTCGAGTTTTATCACCCAGAACTTGACATTTGCTTGTTCTAACCTTGAATTGAGTCATTTCAACTTCCACTTGATCATAGAGGCTTCTAGAATCAATCTTGGAACTTGTATAATGATATTTTCATCAAGTTCTTCCTTTTTCCATCTTCCATCTTGCATCTTGATCATTCTTCGTCATTTAACATGGAACCATTATTTTCTTCTTCAATATTTCCTCTTCTTCTTGAACTTAATATTTTCTTCAATTTCTTCTTTCTGAAATCTCTTTTCTCCTTCTTGTTTCTTTGCTGATTCTTCTTTCTGTCATTCAATACTTCTTTATTAATCTTCTTCTTGATCATTCTTCATAAATGATTTTCACATCTTTGATTCTACATTAAATTTAAGAATTAGTCAATGAAGAAGATAACTATATTACTCAATCTTTTTGCTTTAAATAATGACATCTATATAAGATATCATCAAAACTAATCATATCTAACAGAGATGAACAAGTTGTAGTAACTTAGGTAGTGTTTGGAAACTCTCAAAACCTAAGTTCGCGTTTTGACCAAAAAAAAAAAATCTAGGTTTGCGTAAATCGAAATAAAACTTTTCTCACATACTTATCTCGTAAACCCCAAAAACTATTTTCAAAAGTTAATCCAAACAGGCACTACTCCCTCTGGTCTTTATTATTAGACATCAACTATCATTTCTCACGGATCAAGAAATGTAAGTTAAGTCATTAAATTTGTTCAAAATTGATAAAGATTTCCAACGTTACTCATACTTTAATGATATGAATTGAAAGAATTGGTTAAAAATGAGGATATAATTGGAAAATAATAATAAATGAATTGGTTAAAGAGGTGATAACTATAGCTTATCAATTAGTAAAACACTCACATAAGATATATGAAACATTTTATCTCTTTAACCATTGTTGAATGAGTTGGTTAAGGACAAGGGTGATCAAACTTTGCTAGTATTTTCTTGGACCAAGTTATGGGTTTCACTTTACATCCCCCGCCGTCTCGGGGGCTAAAATATGATATTTTTTCACAAATAAATAAAATAGTTAAAGTGAATAAAATTTTTCTATAATTTAAGTAATTTTTAATATTACCCATACTAATTACCTAAACTATAATATTGTATTAATTATTACTCTTACCCACCACCCTTATTAATTATAGGCATATATAGATGAAGTGTGAAAGCAAACAAATACCTTATAAAAAAAATCAAATACACTTATTAATTGGTACCTTATAAAAAATTAGCAGAAGTGGAATTATTTTCTTTAGTTTGGTTTAAAAATTGTGATATTCCCAAACTACTCCGAGTCAGCTACAACAAAAACCTTTTCGAGCAAAAAAAAAAAAAAAAAAAAGCTACAACAAAAACCCAAAGCAATGACTCTTGAGAAAGTGTCCAAAAAACGCACGTCATTTGTCTAGTCTCCCCTCTTTCCATCTCCACTCGGAAAAGGCTTAACCAAAAATCATTTTTCTAATTAAAAGCCCTCTGGCCTGGACTTCTTACACAGCCAAAGCTCCTTTCTTTTCCATACCGAACCCAACTTTTTCCTTTCCTTTTCCTTGTTCCTCTCTTCATTGTGCTTCTTGCTTTCATATAAGTCCCCCTTATCGCTTTGTTGTTTCCTGCTTCTCTTACTGATTACCATGGCCAGGTTTCTTCTCGAACTCTCCTCTGTTTTCTTCTTCCTTCTGATTCCTCTGTCTTCTCAGCTTGACGAGGTTTTCTTCTCCGGATTTAAGAATGCTGGAACCAACTTAACCCTCAACGGTTTAGCAGAAATCCAGAAAAACGGAATCTTGCAACTGACGAACCAGACAAATAGATTAATGGGTCATGCTTTTTATTCATCTCAATTCCAGTTAAAGAACTTGTCTTCTGGTAAAGTCTTTTCCTTCTCTGCTTCTTTTGCTCTCGTCACTGTCCCTGTTTTCTACAAGCTCGGTGGCCATGGCTTGGCTTTCACCATAGCAACTTCCACAAATCCGAAGGGCTTACCAAGTCAGTATCTTGGCCTCCTTGATTCCTCCGACAACGGCAATTTGTCTAACCATTTATTCGCCGTCGAGTTCGACACCGTCAAGGACTTCGAATTCGGAGACATTGACGACAACCATGTCGGAATCGACTTAAACAGCTTAATCTCCAACAAATCTGAGACTGCAGGGTATTACACCGATGATTCTGGTGTAAAAAGGAAAGATCTCAATCTCTCCGGCGGGACGCCGATTATGGCCTGGGTTGATTACGATTCGGCGGCGAATCTCTTGACTGTTACCCTCTCAGCTTCTTCGACGAAACCCAGAAAACCACTCTTGTCGTTCCCTGTAGATCTCTCGCCGATTCTCGAAGATTACATGTATGTTGGATTCTCTGCTTCCACTGGTCTTCTTGCTAGCTCCCATTACATATTGGGTTGGAGCTTCAAAATCAATGGTCCAGCTCGATCTCTCGATCTCTCTACTCTCCCACAACTTCCAGGTCCGAAGAAGAACCCGACAAAGCTCATAATCGGAGTAACAGTGTCGGTTGTGCTGACTACGTTATCGGCGGTGGCCATCGGTGTTTACTTGTTTAGGAAAATAAAAAACGCCGACATAATAGAAGCTTGGGAGCTAGAAATCGGACCACATCGATATTCCTACCAAGAGCTGAAAAAAGCGACAAGAGGTTTTAAGGATAAGGAGCTCCTCGGACAAGGTGGGTTTGGTCGAGTGTACAAAGGAACACTCCCTAGTTCGAAAACCCTAGTCGCGGTGAAACGAATTTCACATGAATCCAAACAGGGACTTAGGGAGTTTGTCTCAGAAATCGCCAGCATTGGGCGGCTCCGTCACCGGAATCTTGTTCAACTTTTCGGCTGGTGTCGCCGGCGAGGCGATCTCCTCCTCGTATACGATTACATGGCCAATGGGAGCTTGGACAAGTACCTATTCGAACGGCCAGAAATAATTCTCACATGGGAACAAAGGTTCAAGATTATAAAAGGTGTTGCTTCAGCTCTCTTATATCTCCACGAAGGATATGAACAAGTTGTGATTCACAGAGATGTCAAAGCAAGTAATGTCTTACTCGACAATGAGATGAATGGAAGATTAGGAGATTTTGGATTGGCTAGATTATATGAACATGGAGCAAACCCAAGTACGACCAGAGTGGTGGGTACATTAGGCTATTTAGCCCCTGAATTGCCTCGAACTGGTAAAGCCACTCCGAGCTCTGATGTGTATGCTTTTGGTGCTTTAATGCTAGAGGTGGTTTGTGGAAGAAGACCCATTGAACCGAAGGCGTTACCGGAAGAGTTGGTTCTGGTGGATTGGGTGTGGGAAAAGTACAGAGAAGCGAGGTTGCTAGAAGTAGTGGATCCAAAGTTGAATGGAGACTATGATGAAGAAGAAGTAGTGATGGTGTTGAAATTGGGTTTGATTTGTTCCAATGAAGTGCCTAATAATAGGCCAAGCATGAAGCATTTGGTGATGTTTTTGGAAGGTGAAGTGGAATTGCCAGAGAGTTTGAGAAAACCAGGCGGAGGCAATAGTCAAAACCATGAAGGGTTTGATGAGTTCTTGTTGAATTCGTTTGCTTCTTCTTCGATTGGTAAGATGAGTGCTAGTTCTGATACTGGTACTCATTTTGCTTCTTTTAATACTACTTCACCTCAATCTCTTCTTCATGCCAAGGGAGAAACATTATAGGTACTTACTTGGTCCTTGTACTGATGAGATTGATCTGTATTTTTTATTTGAATTTGTTGGTTATACAATTATTGTATGGCGTCTCATTGTTGAGACAAAGTTTAGGTGATTTGATCAAAGACTCAAAGTTGTAAACAGTGACTATGTTATAGATTTTTAGTTTTGGGTTCTTGAGACTGACAAATGTGATGCTTGTTGGATGAAGGATTTTGCTCATTTCTGCCCGTGTCTTGTTCATCAGAGGATAATACGTATCAATTCAATTCGGTTTCTTTTATCTTCATTTTTTTTATCATTATTCAGAATTTTTAAATTATATCCATGTAATCAATCTGAAAAATCTGAAATGTCATAATATTATTTTACTTTTTTTTTCTACACTTTCAAATCATGAAAGTATTTGCTTTCCTTTACCAATTGGTTTCTCTCCTCATATTTTCCCATTAAAATGAAGAATTTTATAATTAAGAAAAATTAAGATTTGAAAACAAAACCAATAATGAAATTACCTACCAAAGCTCAAAAAAGATTTAACTATCTCATTCTTGATGTCAAGTCAATGGTAGTGTGGGCCTTCTTCCACGTAATAACAATCGATTCAGGATTTTTTTTTATAACTAATCCTAATTTTCATCGAACGTTGGGTTTGGGACACCCGGACAATCTAATCAAAAACTCAGACAAGTTGATTGCAGAATTGGTCTGCCTTAACCTTTTCAAGAACAAAGAATCATGAACCAGCTCTATCTCTACTAGGAAGTGGTTTATTTTTCGAAGGTCAATTTCCTTCTGTGTTGAAAGACTTGTCTTGATTTTTTTTACCTTTTTAGGTGTAACAATCTTTCTACTTTTTATAAACATCAACCAAAAACAAGATCTTTCTACTTTTTAATCTATATGAAAAATAAAAATGTGTTGACTCTAATGTATTGAGTAAGTAGAAATTGAATATACAGTAAACAAAATAACATAAGAAGAATCTGTATTAATTAAATAGAGCATATAGAGAGCATACAACAAGTTTGCATAATGTGAAAAAGTTATAAACGAACTCACAAGGTTGCCAAATATAGTTATGAACTATGCAGAAATCTGGGCCCAACGTTCGTTGTGTTCTTAAGACAACTTTGCTCCCTCAATACGGATATCGAAGGTTTCTGAGCAATTGCCTTCTAGGATAGAGTGAATTATTCATCTTCAGAAAGATGGCTCTATCTGTCTGAAGCCTAAGCGAATCCAACGAGTCTGCTGTCGGAATGCACAAAAAGAATATGCAAAAAGAGTGTATGCAGCAAGAAAAAAAATGTAATAATTCTGTGACTAGGGGCCTCTATTTATAGACTATGGAAAAACACGATCAGATGAATTCGTCTGTTGCTGTGAACTGGTACGTTGTGCGAACAAATGCACCAAAACGGAACGAATAGAGACGACCTGTGTCTATTGCCGGCAAACTAGTACGTCTCACGAATAGACGCACCAGATGGATACGCAACTGCTGGTGGAAAAAATCAGAGAGGCGCAACGGAATTAATAATAAAATGATTATTTTATTCAAAAAATAATTTAATAAAAAATTATTTTTTATTTCACACGCACGGATAGGACCGAGTGGCGCGTGCGTGGTGGACCAAGAGTTGCCTAAGTCCTCACCCCTCCACAAAAGTGGGTAGGCCCAAGGGCCCATTTAGTAGGAGCAAAGTTGGGGTTTATATACCTTCCAATATCTCTCCAACTAACCAATGTGAGACTTATTATCACATACATAATCTTTCTTACTTTTCCTCTTCTTTTCCATCCTTCTTCTTATATATAACCTATGGGATTTCATCCTAAATTCTAACAAAATGAAATTGGATGAAATTTAAGGAAAAATTTAAAGGATATAATAAGATAACTTGAATTTCAATCTTTTTGTAAGTTTTGATTAGGTGGTAATTTAAAATTTCTACTTAATTATAAATTAATTCCTGAACTTGGACCGATCTTGTAGTTTAACCATTTAAAATATTAGTTCTTATATTTTTCATGAAACTTCAAAGTTAACATTTTAAATTATTAATACTATGGAAATGGGTCATAGTAAATTAAAGTTCATAAACTATTTTGACTGAAGTAAAATTATAAGGGTTGAGTTGTATTGGTTAGTTGAAGTTTTAAATTAAGTTATAATTGAATCAAAATTATTGATTATTAAGGTTTATTTCTTTTAAGATTAATTATTTGGGGAATGAACCAGGTCTCACCGTACCGTTGTTAATTGTTGGTAAATAATGCAATTTTATATTAGATTGATATCTGGGGAAAAAAATTATATTCCTATGCTTTTATTAAAATAATTTGATGAGAATATTTTAAAAAATGATTTAAGTTATTCTTTATAATATTAACAATCTGGCTTGGTTAGAGTGCCAAGGATCCATGTTTTAGACAGAAGATTTAGGATTTGAAGTCTTCTATTTTTTCCCCCACACCTTACCATGCAAGGATTTGCAGAGTTTGAGGCATATTCCATCTTCATGCCTGGCGGGAATTAATAAAATATCTCCTGGTCACAGTGGTGCTTCTTATTTTATGTACTCCTATGAAAAGATAAGAAAGAAACCAAAAAGATGTTATATTCAAAGGGGCTTTGATCAAAATTCACATAATAATAAAAGAAGAAGGGTTAAAGCCTTATTTTGGGTTGGAAATTATCACTAAGTATAATTTTGTTTTGGAAGTTTTTTAGGAGGTAATTTTGACTTAATCATTATCCGAATCAATTTTGACTGCTATTTTGTTAAATATGCTAGCTGACACTTTACGTGCTATCTCCATATCATTTTTGTTAAGATGTAACTTTCCTTTGAAACTTTTAAATCTAACTTTGAAAAAAAAAATTGAAATAAATGACATATGAACTTTTATGGTAAATTTACACTTTAACAGAAATGATGAGATGACAGGTGGACTGTCAGCTCATTATATTTGGGTAAATAACGGTCAAAATTATCTATGATAACGATTATGATAAAATTACTTCATTTTTTACACTTTCAAAGTAAAATTGTCTCTGAAAAACTTCTAAAGTAAAATTGTCTTTCGATGATAACTTCTGGGACAAAATTTTTCTAAAGAAAAATATCTAAAACGTACAGGATGACAAAAAATAAAATAAGAGGCAGTCAACATGGTATATGAGGTGTGTGTTCCTAAGCATCTCCAACCTGCATGTAAATGCTTCCTTGTGTCCAACTTATTTGAATTAGAAGAATATTAAAATGAGTTAAGAATAATTTTTATGAATTATTAATGAAGGTTGTAATTGACGCGCATATATATAATTCAGGGAATGAGGAACACAGTATACATGTTCTCTTTACACGCCAGTCGCTTCATTATCAACGGTGGTTGCCTCTGCCCACCCCGTTAAAAAAAACGATCTCTTTATCTAATTTAATATTCAATATTGATTACTAAGTCTAAGTTTTGCAGACCCATAATGTGCCCAGTTATTATAATAATATATATCATGACTTTCGAGCTTTCCCCTTCCACCCACTGATTTTTTATTTTTCATTTTTTGTCCCTGCTTGGTGAGCATGAAGATTCTTCACATGATGCACTGTCATCCTCTCTATACCATTTGCTAAATAGGTTTGCGACTGGGACGGATGTCGAGATACCCTAACAAAAAGGCAAGACTCTTCCAATGAAGTTTCGACAATCCTCTTTACTACTAAATCTGCTTCAATAGGAACACATATTCAAGTACGATTCCTAACCAAATTCCTTGACACAAGAATATACTTAAGGAGAACAACATTTAACATATTATCAGAGAACGCACTATCAAAAAGACAAAAGGAAAGGGAAACCCAACATATTATCAGAGAACACATGATCAATTGTCTATCTATTGCACAATCCTTAGACAGAATATACCCACAAAATACTTTACCTCTCCACCATATATAGCTACAATATATCAGTTGATCCGAATCTTTCCCACAAAAAAATCGTTCCACCACCATTCTAGTAGGGCAAAGACAATTTGGGTAAGGTATATAGACTAGTAATACACTCGGACCAGCGAAGAAATATAATAAACCACCCAATCATATGAGACTAACCAATTATTGATTGAATTGAGACTGTCTTCCATTTCATAAACCTGCCGACGCACTGTCATTCTCAGTTTTCCTACTTTGTCTCTAACTACATTTTAATTCAATTATTGATCTCTAAAAATTATACTAATTCTCCAGCCCCACAGGGGTGCTTATGATTATACTTAATGTTTTTGGAACATGATAAAAAACAAAAAAAAAACCTGAGTATCAATAAAAGAAATCTAATTTTTTATTCATATAACTACACTTTTTTCTTATTAAAAAAAAAAAGCCTACAGTGATTTCAAACAATCTGCACATGAGAAAACATCATATTGTGATTAGATGTGTCTCTGATAGCTATATAAAAAATGTGAAGAAACCAAGTCATGAAATATTAGTAGATATTCCCCTTTACTGTAGGTATTGAACCTTTTGTTACCTCTTATATATTGTAGGGATTGAGCCGTAACATTTACTCATAGAACTAATTCTAATTTTAAATATAAGACTTAGTTGACTAATTTGAGAAGATTAATCGATTGAAATAAATTACTTTAAAGTATTTGTATTTATTATTATTTTTAAAATTAATTTGATTGACTTATAAATTAACATATAATCTAATAATACATATAAGTATTTCACAAAAATTGTAACACCCCAAATTCCATGCTTGAAAATCGTGTCGGTTGACACTTAGTTTTAGGAAAATCAACAGATTTTGAGGTGCTACAGCTTAGAGTATTACGGAAATGGATAGCGTGCGCTAAGATTCGGACAATGAGTATCCGATATAAAATGCCCAGACACATGCTGATGCTCTGACATAAGCTGGTATATTAAAAATTTCCCGAAGGAAGATTTATGTGATACAATATACAGAGTTTTGTATAATTACAATTCTTATATGCAACTATACAATATTCGACCAAGCCGTAGCTAGACTTGGGGCAATGAACCTAACTCAGTTAATCAAATAGTTTGGCCATGTAGGTGTCTATCATGGGAGTTTCACCGAGTTCACGGCGACTTATTGACTGACCCACATAGACTAGCCCTGCCTTCGGCACCAAACTGTTTGAGATAACCTCATTAAATCATGTCAGAATGAATACTCTGAGGACGTTCCTCCGGCATTTGCTTTGACCGGTGTCTCTTCCCAGCTCCATCCACTGGTGCCTTCTCACGGCTTCATCTACCGGCACCTTCTCTATCCCAGTTTCTTTCCTGAACTATTCATTAAGACTGAGGTCTAATGGGCATTGGACCTCAGGTAACGGTTAACCTTATGCTCAAGTATGACAGTATGCATGATAGATATTCATTTACATTTCAGCATATAACTATACATAACACACAACACATGTATCAGTTCATATCTCAACAATACCTACATAGCACACAACCCATGTAAGGTCCACATAGTTTGCACATAAACCAGTGCCACGCCCCGGAGCGTGTTCTCAGCGCTAGGAAAACATCCATACAGCATTACCAAGACTGTAACCCGTTTTCAAATCAAAGCTGAATGTATTTAAAAATGGTGACCTAATACCTAGTCTTAGCCACAGTCCATGACCCAAGACACAGTCTTGTTCATGACTATATGAATCATCACATCACATATAAAGCATACAAGTAACATAAGAGTTAGAGTTACAATACGCGTCCGTACCTTCATTGACGATATCGGGTACTTTCGTCGAAATATGGTACGTTTGACAGCGGTACAACAGGGGAAACAGCGGTTCGTGTTTTCAGATATCCTATAAGGATTATATCACAGATATGAATATTTAATATCATAACAAGCATTTTAGGTACAAATTACCATTTTGCCCCTATTTTAATTAGTCGGTGGAATTTTGCTAGAGCTTCGCTACTTTGACTCTAATCTTCCAAAATTTTGCCATATCTCTTTCTCCATCATATTTTCGAAATAAATACCATATTTAAACTTAAACATGATATCAACAACATATTGGAAGACTAAAAGATCAAACTAACATTTCTACCATAACTAACGAACGAAGCTAGAATCTTAAGACTAGGGACCGAAGAACTTACCCAGAACCTTGCTACTCCTTCCTCTCTGTAACATCTCTCTAGATTTCGAACTAGGCAAGTGAATTGGTGAGAAAATGAAGGAGAATGGAAGGGCTATTTATAGAAAAAGGCAATGGCATTTTGGTAATTTCTTTGAACTTTGTCTGATCAGTTTCTGACTGTCGGATCGCACTTCTTTAAGGTGGCAAGATCTTGGCCATACACCTTACTATGCTGACCTCATCCTATGTCACCAAGGTGATGTCACCAACTTGCTCAAGAAGCTTTCTACCGATAAAGTCCCTGTTCGGTGTTCTAATCGCGTAATTTTGAGAAATCTCAAAATTCCGGGAACATAGTCCCGAAGATTTTTTCTTTCTCTTTTAAGATACCTAGGTTGTCTAAATGTTTGATCTCATTAAGGACATTCCGTTGCCTGCCGAACATTTTTGGACAACTGCTGTCGGTTACAGAAATAACGTCGGACAACGTCAACTTCTGGATGAAAATCTACTGATTTATAATATACTCTGGTTTTTACCAACTTATCATTGGATTCCAGTTTATGAATTATTTTCCATAGGTTTTCATTTCTACTATCTGTCCTAATTCCACAAAATATCTTTTTGTCTTATCTCATGATCACTCTGTTGGTTACGGAAAGGACTTCGGAGATAACCTACTTTGAGATAAGAATTCACTTGTATATAATAAGTCCTTATGTTAGATACTTAGTTCATATATTTTGAGATAAGATTTATTTTCTATCAGTTCTCCTTTATCCTATTTGCTTTTTCTCAAAATATCTCACATTATATTATTATTATAATCATAAATATGTAGATATTATTATTTTGCTACTACACACACACATGCACAACACTTAGACACACATACACTCACAACTCTCCACATCTCACAACACTCACACACCACACATCTCACACACACAAATTTCGGTTTTTCTTCTTTATTCATGTCCAAACAATTAGCCATTAATTATTTAACTAATCACTTATTAATTGTTGACAATTTTCTTAATTAGTAATAATTATTATCTCACAACTATTTTACTTACATTGGTATTTTATGTCGCATGTAATATATCAAAAATCACGGAGTCAATTTTGGTTTCAGAATACTTTTTAATTTTTCTTCCTTTTATTTTCAAAGGAAATAATTTATTAAATTGTCTAAATTAAGGACAATATTCTTTCTAATTTTCAATAATTATTTTACTGCCCTTTAGAATTTATCACAATTCTTTTTAGAATGTTTTATGACCTTAAAATGCATTTTTTAGATTTTTTGACACTTAATTTTTTTTATTCCTTCTAATTTCATGAGAAATCACCTTAGGAAATAAGGTAATTATTATACTAATTTTGAGACCACAAATTTACCTATTTCCAATAGGTATTATTTGTCAATATAATTATCCGAGTATTACAAAAATTATGTAATATATGTTACTTATAAGTAATTAATTTTTTTAATTTTCTTAATATCTCCAAATTTGTCAAGTATGACTTATATTAATGATTAGGTTAGCTGTAGTATTTTTTTCATACGAGAGAGCTGCAACTCAAACAGACTTAATCAAGAAGTGAACATGGACAGTCAATGCCTATTAAAAACATATGCGGTAGAATATACAGATTCTTTTGGATTGGAGGATATATATAGCTCCAACCCGCAAGCCAATCTTTAAACTAATTTCTTTCTTAAAATACATGCGAGATTCTCATCCACGTTTCCACCCCATTTAAGTTATCTTTATCATACGAGTTACGTGAGTTAATTAAACTTGTGTGTTTATTATTTCCTCCTCTCCATTTTCTTGAAAAAGTTTTTGTAATTAGGTGATTGAACCATATTTTTATATGATTTTAATGATTAAATTGAGATTCTTAATGCATTTTTGTCATAATTATTGAGCTTTAAATGCTTTTCTTATGATAAATTGATATTATGAGTAAATACATGAAATTAGAATTAAAAAGGGAAAAATTGTCAAATAAATTGTAATTACTCTTAATGATTGATTTTTCTAAGAATATTTGAAAAGATTAAATTAAATTAAAAAAAAAAGTTTGAATTCAAATTCTGGAAGTTTCTAAGTTTGCGTTTAGGTCCCTCTGCAAGTTTTAAATTTTTCATTTTGGTCCCTTGGTCAAAACGCACGTTTTGACCAAGGGAATTAATAGGTTTTAGGGGAATGAAGATGAGAACAGAAGGGAGCTGGCGGCCTGAGGATTGGAACGAAAAAAAGGCGAGACGCAGAAACAGGAAAAAGAAACGGAAAAAAAGAGAGAAAAACGAAGGAACCGAGGAGCTGGAGAAAGGAAGAACCAGAGGGAACCACGGAGAGCTCGAGCACCGAGCACGACACCACCGCCCTCCACGTCGCCGTTCCGTCGCCGGACTGAACCACCGGAGAGACTGGACAGTTCTGAACGAAAAAAAAGAGGAAGAAGAAGAAGAAAAAGAATGGACAGAGAGAGAGGCGAGATTTAGGAAGAAGACTTGAACACCACAAGCATTATCATCACCGTCCTTTCCTCTTCCATTTGTATCTCATCTTCTCCAGTTTTCTGGCGAAATATGCAGATTCCGGCGAGTTCTTGAATTTTCCGGCGAGAACCTTGAATTTTCCGGCGACATTCTCCAGATTCCGGTGACTTCTTCCAGCAAGCTATGAGTGGCTGATTTTTCTGATCTTGGTGATGAAGATGTGTTCTTGAGCTCATTGGACTACATTAGGGGAGTTAATTCTATCTTACTATTAGTTTAGGATTATATATTTGAATTGCTTAATTTTGATGTATGATTCTGGAACTGAGATTAATGGTAATTATCTCTGTTAGTTTGATATTTGTAGTTGAGATTGGAATTTGTGGTGTGATTTTTATATGTGTATGAATTTCTTTGTGGTGTCAATTAAGCTATGTTGATTAGCGTGGTATCGTCTAATTAATGTGGTTGATTTGCATCCTTGAAGGGCTGTTTAGCAATTCAATTTAAGAAGTCTCATATTGCATAATTCCAATTTTAATTATACATTAAGTGGGTTTAAACAATTTCTCAAGGGGTAGTAGTTAGCTATGGTTATAGGAGCTACTATTAATTGGGAATATTGGACTCAAGTGGTATCTTGAGGTTTTTCTTAAGACTTAATGAATTTTAACTCCCATAATCTTTTAAGAGCAAAGATAGTCATTTCTTCATTACCAAGAACATTAATCATTTAATCTTATTTTTATCCAAAGTATTTTTTCTCATTATTTCCAAAAGAAAAAAAAAATTAGGAATAGTTTCTTTATTTTTATTTATGCATTTTATGTAGAGAAAACTCTTTTAGGAACCCCAATTTTCTAACCATGTTCATATCACTTAGTTTATCTTAGGAAATTCAAAATAAATTTGGCTCCTTGATTAAGAGAACGATCCCGAGTTAATTGCACTGTATTGCATTTAATTCGTGGTAAATAGTGATTCGACCCCGAGGCGACAGAGGGTGAGTCGAATCATTAGGAACAACAAAGAGAGAAAAATATATTATTTACTCTAACTTATTAATTGTCCACCAATTAAAATTGATGAAAGTGCTAGCTTTGAAGTGAACTATATAAGTATACGCGGGGAGCTGTTAATTAATCGGTGGTCATTCTAATGGGATTAGAGTTAATTAATGAGGTTGGCAGGGAGGTCGTTATCAGGGAATGTTCAGTTTGAATTATATATGATTGTATCCGATTGAGTTGTACATATAGTTGAAAGTCAAATATGTATTTTATATAGGCGTGTGTTTAGGTCGCTATAGGTCGCTATAGCTAGCTAGTTTGAGTCAAAGATGTGATACAAGAGCCATGTTTCTTGCGCAGTTTACATGGGAAAGAAAACAAAGAAAGCATAACCCAACTGAAGTCTCAAGATATAGAAGATCGCGCAGATCATGAAGGGTTGACCCTTTGTACTCAAGGTATTTGGTCTAGCACGATGGACGAACTAGACTATAAACTATGAGAATTGTGTTTGAATCCTACCTAATTAAAAAAGATTTTTCAATTGGGTTGGGTCAGATTGGGTCTAACGAAAAGAACTGGTCCTTTATAACATGTCAAGCCAAGGTTCAAATCCTTTTCAAAAGAAGCGCCTACAATTAGTGCTTAATAGTGTCTTGAATATGATTGTCTCTGATAGGAGAATATTAGCAAAAAAAAAAAAAGATATGTCCTGATCATAAAACCTCAATTTTGATTAGTTGGTTATTCCGTACCTGATACTATGATCCAAAAAAAACACGTGCTAAATATCGGATGGCCAAAGAGTTGTTAAAGAAGATGAAAGTTTGACCCTTTGTAACCTAACAATGACATGATCAAATGTCATTATTCCCATTCATGTCTCCCTTAATTACATATTTATTTGGATCCATCTTGGTTTTTCAAGCCGTGAGTAATGGGATAAGACTACCCTCTTCCCTTCCCTTCCCTTTTTTTTTTTTTTAAAAAAGAAATTAATTGTTGTGGTGAGTTTTTGTTTTTGTTTTTTATTGCATTTGAATATTTGAATCAGTCATCATGGTTATATGTTTATTGCTCTCGATAAAGAATGTTTTTAAAATTATAACCTATATGTTTCTTTTTCTCTCTGAACATTATTAAAATTGTATGTTGGTACTTGTTTCCCATTTGTAGAAGCCTTCTTTTCTTTTTGACCGCTAATTATTTTACACAAAAAGTCTAACCGAATCAAAATTAAGTATAATGTGATTCAGTGTGTCTTTGATATGAATTTTTTTTATTAGATTACAAAAACTATATTTTGTCACTCTTGTGATATATACTCCACTAATAACTAACCCATTTGGCCCCTATTTTTTCTCTTTTGATTGGTTGAGAGTTATTTGTCATGTTCTTATGGAAGAGCTCACGAACTTCTCTTTGAATATTATATCTTTCATACTTATAAATCTATATACTATTTTCAATCCTTAATATAAGAGTCAATTGAGTATTTTTTGAGAGATTAAGAAAATTAATTAAGTGACATTAAAGTATTTATATTTATCATTTTTTGAAAAAATTAATTTGCTTAATTTATAAACCGATATATAATTTAATGATATATAACATATTATATAATTGAGTTGTTTATTTAGCTTTTTTAATCTCTTCAAAAAGTTCAACTAACTCTTATATTAAAACTTAGATATAGTACAATATAAAGGATATAAAGATGATGGTAATAATCATTCTTTCATCTTTGAGGATATAGTGGGTGATACTAGGTTATTTATGTATAGCGATTGACATGTGTTGTTGATGTATAACCTTCGAAAGAAAATCTTGTTTTTAGGATTACTCAGCTAAAGTCTCCCATTTTATGGTAGATACCTTTTGTATTTTTAATCAACATTCACCTATTAGACATGAGGGGGAGTTGGATGGGGGAACTAGCTTTTGTACTGCTCTTGTCGAGTTCTTTGATTGGCAATGGATATCAGTATTTATTTAAAAAATAAATAAGAATGAAAAAGCATGTGTGTACAAGATAAATGATTCCGGCATATGAATAAATTATTATATAATTTTTATAATCATTTTGTTGAATTTTATGCCAATTTAGTGGAAGAAGATAATCAGATTTTATGACATTAATGATCAGGTGTAGTATGTTTTTCATACAACAAAGCTGCAACTCAAACAGACTTAACCAAGAAGTGAACATGAATAGTTAATGCCTATTAAAAACCTATGCGGTAGAATATACTCCCTCTGGTCCTTATTATAAGGCACCAACTATCAAGTGTTTTTTGTCCTTTTTATAAGGCACTTGTAGGTTTTCAAGGTGCAATTAATGTATTTTTCCATGTCTGTCCATATTTAATAAGGGTAGTGGGAGAGAGTAATATATTTGAGTTTAGGGTTATTAGTAGGGTTAATATTGGAAACCACTTGAATTTTATGACAACTTTAATACTTTTAACTAATTTTATTGATTTGTGAGAATTAGTAGTTGGTGCCTTATAAAAAGGACCAGAGGAAGTACAAATTATTTTGGATTGGAGGTATATAGCTCCAACCCGCAAGCCAATCTTTTAAACTAATTTCTTTCTTAAAATACATGCAAGATTCTCATATAACGTTTCCACCCCATTTAAGTTGCCTTTATCATACGAGTTAAGTGAGTTAATTAACCTTATGTGTTTATTATTTCCTCCTCTCCATTTTTTGAAAAAAGGTCTTGTAATTAGGAATATAACTACCAGAAAATGGCCTTATAACGTCCTATTTTCCTTTCTACGTCCTTTTCTTTAAGAATGCCTATGTGGGAGGCATAAAAAGTGAATATTTATGGCGTCCTAAAAAAATTAGGATGCCATATTGGTTATTTATTTTTTTTAAAAAATATAAAACTTGAAACCTTAGATCCAAAAATGCAAGCAGGAGTAGATGAAAAAATAATATAGATCCAAAATTGCAAGGATGCATGTGAAAAATGCGAGCAAATCCAAAAATATATTGAGAAGATGCAAATAATACAGATCCAAAAAATAATCTGGAATTAGCAAATGTAGATAATACAGATCTAAAAATTCCAAATTTAACAATCAGACCAACATATCTAAAATTTCAGATCTAATAATAAGAAGAAAATAAAAAAAAAATCCAAATCACAGTACAGTATAGATCGACGACGTTGTAGCTGGATCGATAGACTCGACCATGTACAAGTACCTTGGAGGTGTCCCAACTACAAGCTGCGTGAAGTATTCGTAGCGGCCCTGAGCGAGACTCGAGATCACGAAGCTGCTGACAGCCCATCCACGCCCTCGAGTTGCATTACGAGCACCCGCTGGACAGCCATGGAAATGAGAGCTTTGGTTCTGAGAGCATCTTGTTGAAGCTTGAGATTAAAGAGATGATCGGCAATCTTGTTAAAACTGAGAACATCTACGTAATGTAGTTGAGGAGACATGGGAAGTGAAGATTTGAGATCTGATTAGAAAACTTAGGGTTGAGATTTGGTCCATGAGAGGGTGGGTGGGTGAGGGAGAGATTTGATAGATAGAATTTGGGTTTTGGAAGAAGATGAAGAGAGAGTGAAGAAGGTGAAGAGAGAGTGAAGAAGGTGGAGGTAAAAATGCCTTTGAGTTGGTTTTCTAAAATGTTGGGCGACAAATAAAAAGTTGGTACAACTGCTTTTAGCGTCTAAGTTTAGAAGTTAGACACCAAAAGTGATGTTTTCGGCGTCAAAGTTTAGAAATTAGATGCCAAAAGTGATGATTTTTGCGTCTTTGAGTTGGTTTTCTAAAAAGTTGGGTAGCAAATAAAAAGTTGGTACACCTGCTTTTGGAGTCAGAGTTTAGAAACTAGATGCTAAAACTGATGTTTTTGGTATCTAAGTTTTGAAATTAAACATCAAAAGTGATGTTTTTGATGCCTTTGAGTTGGTTTTCTAAAAAGTTGTGCAACAAATAAAAAAGTTGTATAACTGCTTTTGGCATCTAAGTTTATAAATTAGACGCTAAAAACATCACTTTTGGCATCTAATTTCAAAACTTACACACTAAAAGTAAACTTTTTTCATATATAATTATAAAAATACCACTTTCTTTATTTTTTAAAAAATAAAAAATGACGTTTTTTTATGGAAGTAAAAAACCACTTTTTATAGTAGTGAATAACAAAGAGAGAGATATATATTCACTCTAACTTATTAATGATTTACCAATTAAAATTGATGAAAGGGCTGGTTTTGAAGTGAACTGTAGAAGTATACGCGGAGAACTGTTAAGTGATCAGTGGTCATTATAATGGGATTAGAGTTAATTAATGAGGTTGGCAGGGAGGTCGTTATCAGGGATTGTATCCGATTGAGTTGTACATATAGTTGAAAGTCAAATTTGTGTTTTATATATGCGATGTTTTGGTCGCTATAGCTAGCTAGTTTGAGTTAAAGATGTGACACAAGAACCATGTTTCTTGCGCAGTTTACATGGGAAAGAAAACAAAGAAAGCAAAACCCAACTCAAGTCTCAAGATATAGAAGATCACGCAGATCCTTAAGAGCATGTTTGGTTTAAGGGAAGGGAAGGGAGTGGAAGGGAAAGTGAAGAGAGAAATTTTTTCTCTCATCTTTACAAAATTGTCTATAGAAAATTTTCAATATTACTAAAATATATTTTAAACAATAAAAAATATTCTTTTCATTAATGGCAATTTAGTCAATGTACTCCTAAAATATTTTTTTCCTCTCACTTCCTCCCCTACCCTTCCCTCAAACCAAAGTTGACCCTTTGTATTAAAGGTGCTTGATCTAGTATGATGGATCAACTAGACTATAAACTATGTGAATTGTATTTGAATCCTACCTAATTAAAAACGATATTCTAAGAAGGATGGGTTAGTTTGGGTCTAATAAAAAAAGCTAATCTCTCACAACGAATCAAACAAATGTTTGAATCTTTATTGAGAGAAGTGTCTGACATTGTTTTGAATATAATTGCCTCTTATAAGAGGATACCTATACTCAACAAAAAAAAAAAAAAAAGTGGAGATATCCTGACTGTAAAGCCTCAATATAATTTTGATTAATCGCTTATTCCATACTTGATACTATGATCCAAAAAAGCTCTTGCTGAATATCGGATGGCCAGACTTGTTAAAAAAAATGAAGGGTTGACCCTTTGTAACCGAAGAGTTTTTGTTTTTGTTTTTTTAATTTTTTTATTGCACTTGAATATTTGAACCAGTCATCCTGGTTATATGTTAATTGCTCTCGATAAAGAATGTTTTTAAAATTATAACCTTTATATTTCTTTTTCTCTCTGAACACTATTAAAGTTGTATTTTGATATGTGTTTTCTATTTGTAGAAGCCTTCTTTTCTTTTTGAGCGCTATTTATTTTACACAAAAAGTCTAACCGAATCGAAATTAAGTGTAATGTGATTGATTCAATGTGTCTTTGATATGAAATTTTTGTATTAGATTATATAAACCATATTTTGTAACTCTTGTGATACTCCAGTATTAACTAAACCATTCGCCCCCCCCCTTTTTTTTTTTGATTGGTTGAGAGTTATTGGTCATGTTCTTATGGAAGAGCCCACGAACTTCTATTTAAATCTTATATCTTTTGCACTTATAAATATATGCACTATCTTTAATCCTTAACCGAAGAGTTAGTTGATTATTTTTAGAGAGATCGGGAAAGTTAATTAAGTGACATTAATTAAATATTTATATTTATCGTTTTTTTAAATAATTCGTTTGACTTATAAACTGATATATAATTTAATGATACACAACATATTACATGATTGAGTAGTTTATCTAGCTTCATCAATCTCATCAAAAAATTCAACCAACTCTAATGTTAAAGATTAGATGGAGTACAATATAAAGGTTGTGACATAATTATTCTTTCATCGGGTGATACTAGGTTATTTATGTTTAGGCATTGATAGGTGTTGTTGATGCATAACTTTAGAAAACAATCTTATTTTTACAGATTATTTAGCAATGGATATCGGTATTTATTTTAAAAAAATAAAATGAAAAATACATTTGTGTACAAGATAGGTGATTCCGGCATATGAATACATTATTATATAATTCTTATAATCATTTTGTTGAATTTTATGCCAATGTAGTGGAAGGAGATAATCAAATTTCATATGCAAATTTGAGAATCTTTGAAATATAAAGAAATGGGCAGCAAAGTCTTATTGTAATAATACAATGCAGAGGCTCATCAAGTCTCTTAGAAATTGATGTTTGCATATTTGATCATCCTACCCTTTAAAATAGAGGCGAGGAATGATGAAGGAAAAATATATAGTAGTTTTAATTGTATCTAATGTTTTGCTTTTCTTCATGGAAAAAAAAACTAGTTTACATTTAAAAAAATGACATATAATTTATGAAATATGAATAGTGGTAATTGATTTTAAATTTTATATTAAAATGAAAAATTTGGTGAAAAGTCTATTTTAAAATTTTTTTTGAGCGGAAGGAACCATTCATCCTGGTTATATCTTTATTGCTCTCGATAAAAAATGATTTTAAAATTATAACCTATATGTTTCTTTTTCTCTCTGAACATTGTTAAAATTGTATATTGGTACTTGTTTTCCATTTGTGTAGAAGCCTTCTTTTCTTTTTGACCGCTAGTTATTTTACAGAAAAAGTCTAACCGAATCAAAATTAAGTATAACGTGATTGACTGTGTCTTTGGTATGAATTTTTTTATTTTTTAGATTTTATAAACCATATATTGTAACTCTTGTAATAATCCACTACTAACTAACCCATTTGGCCGCAATTTGTTTTTTCTTTAATTGGTTGAGAGTTACTGGTCAAGCTCTTATGTAAGAGCCCACGAACTTCTCTTTGAATATTATATCTTTTATACTTATAAGTCTATATAATATCTTCAATCCTTAATAGAAGATCCAAATGACTATTTTTAAAGAAATTAAGAAAGTTAATTAAGTGACATAAAAGTATTTATATTTATTATTTTTAAAAAATTAATTTGTTTGACTTATAAACTGATATATAATTTTATAATATATAGCATATTATATGATTGAATAGTTTATTCAGCTTCATTAATTTCTTTAAAAAAACTCAACTAACTATTATATTAAATATTAGATGGAGTATGACATAAAGGTTGTGACAATAATCATTCTTTTATCTTTTAGGACATAGTGGGTGTGATGCTAGGTTATTTATGTTTGGAGATTGACATGTGTTGTTGATATATAACCTTAGAAAAAAAATCTTGTTTTTACATAACTTTTGTACATTTAATCAACATTCACCCTATTGGACATGAAGGGGAGTTTGATGGGGGAAACTAGCTTTTGTACTACTTTTGTCGAGTTCTTTGTTGGCAATGGATATCAGTATTTATTTTAAAAAATAAAATTTAAAAAAAAACAGTGTGTACATGATAAATGATTCCGGCATATGAATACATTATTCTATGTTTTTTATAATCATTTTGTTGAATTTTATGCCAATGTAGTGGAAGGAGATAATCAAATTTCATTTTCAAATATGAGAATATTTGAAATATGAAGAAATGGGCAGCAAAGTCTTAGTGTAATAATGCAATGCAGAGACTCAAGTCTCTTAGAAATTGATGTTTGCCTATTTGATCATCCCACCCTTTAAAATAGAGGTTAGGAATGAAGGAAAAATATATAATAGTTAATTATATGTAATGTTTTGTTTTTCTTTATAAGAAAAATCTAGTTTACATTAAAAAATGTCAGAATTTATGAGATATGAATAGTGGTAATTCACTTTAAATTTTATATAAAATAGAAAAATTGGTGAAAAGTCCTATTTAAAAATTTTGTTGAGTTAAAGGACCTCATACGTAATTTATACATCCAGAAAGTATCAATACTCAACAAAAAATTCTATAAAACAGTATAAGTATAATGTTTTGTTTTATTATTTTTTTTTAAAACGTGAAAAAGAGTATTGTCAGTCAAAAATAGGGACTAATTAATAAATATCCTGTTTGTAGTTTTGTGAAAGAAATTAAGAAGAAAGTGTTGGGCAGGGGGTGATACAATTGAGTGGCAATAATGAAGACAAGTTGTATAGAGAAACATAAATAATGGTGGATTGGCCATTACCAAAGTGTCTGCAAAGTTTGTCGTCTTAGGAATAAATAAATAAATTTAAATAGTGGCTGGAGACATCTCTTTTTAATAATTGAGTCACCTCAATGTCAAAGTTGAATTTCTCTCGTAATCATTTTCTTATTATCCCTCATAATCTCTAAATCATATATGTCCAATCAATCACAATATTACTTTAACATTTCTCTCACCTTCCCAATCAACGGTCTAGATTAGATAATGAGAGAAGATGAGGAAAATGATGAGGAGAGAATCCTCTTCCCAATCTCAATCTTCCACTTTTGCTTATTAGGAATAACGATCGCAGTCTTTAAAAATAACTTTTTAATTGTGATTCACAATGTGAGATATGTGATATGAGTTTTGTTTTAATTTACATGAATAAGCACTTTTAGACCCTCAAACATGCCAAAGTGGGTTATACATTCTTCAAAAATAAATTTTTCCCACAAAATTTTACCAATTAGAGTAGATGAGGGCTCTGGGTTAAAACAAAAAGAATACATGAAAAAGAGACTTATAACATGTTTGGTTTGAGAGGAAGGAATGTGAGGAAGGATATTGACCAAATTATCATTAATAAATTTCTTTTTTTTTTTTGTTGAGAGTGTATTTTTGAAATATTGTAAATATTTCATGAGAAATTTGATTAATATGAGATAAAAAATTTCTCTCATCTCCCTCAAACTAAACATACCTAAAGGCTAGTTTGGAGACAGTGCTCTCGGCATAGTTCAACTGAGCACGCGTGAGTTGATTTGGCAATTAAATATCTAATTCGGGGGTTTTTTTTTTTTGGTAATAATTAAATAACATGCATCCTCATGCTTAACTCATTTTTGTTCTTGTTAGATGGGTGTTTGGGTCCCATTATCTCAAGGGAATTTTTTTTTTGAAAGCAAAACCTTGATGTTGATGCGCACTTACCCAAACATTTAAAGTTCAAAAATCGATTATTATGCTAGAACCATATGGTTTCAGATCCAATAGAGTTAGGTTGATCAATTTTTGAGAAAAATAATGAAAATATCATAAGGCGATCCATTAAAAATACCCTCCATTAAACTGCAAAACCCTGTTGATAAAGGGACAAAATGATATTAAAAGAAATAACAAGGTCTACAAGTTGACGCAAACCCTCTTGTTTATTTGTGATTATTACATTAACTAAGGTCATTTTTAATAGTTTACACACAAATAAAAAAGTGGTTTTTTGATATAATAATAATAAAAGTGGTTTTGACGACAACTATCCAAACATTTTTCAATTATTAGCATAACATCTTTTTATAAATTCTATTTTCTCTAAAATCTATTTTTTAAAAGCTAATCCAAACACATGCTAAAAAAAAATTATTTAGTCCGCTTAACCCGCCAAAATTAACAGATTGAGCTGTGCAATATAGTCCCCCCCCCCTTTTTTTTTTTAGGTTAGCCATTTTTCAATTTCAAACATTTATTATTATATTTTTCCTCATAGTTTCCTAATCTGACTTGTATATCCAATCTCCTCATCTTCACTTCCCACCCCTATGGGAGTTCCCAAGACCAATCCTTCTCCTACCTTATGTTTATGTCTGGCCTTCATTTTCTCTCCATTTAGTGTTTGTTTGAATTATCTTTTAGAAAAAGACTTTTACAATTTACAAGATAATTAAGTATGTAAGAAGAGTTTTGTCTTGACTTAAGAAAAAGAACTTTAGAAATTATGGTTTCAAAAGTTATCTAACAGTCGACAGTCTTTGGGTGGCAAGCCTACAAGTCTTAGGCCCCAACATTTTTTCTTAACGAAAAAAATTGGGCCCAATCAATACTTTGATAGTGGGTATTAAAATGAGTGAAGATCGAGCTTGAACTTAAAACTAGGCCCAATGTATCATTTGGACTATAGAAGTAGGCTCAGGTAAAAACCTTATTGGGCTTGTGAATCCCCAGCTTAAGGAGAACCCATTAACGGATTCTTTTTTTTAACCCATTAACAGATTCTTTTATATATATATATATATATATATATATATATATATATAATTAAATGGGCCTCCACTATCCCCAATATCACTCTAAATTTTTAGATCCTGCCTTTTTCACCCAAAAAAAAAACAGCCACAGAATTAAAAATTGATTTATGTTATGGATATATTTATTGTGTGAATGTCCATTGCATAGTAACCCTTGAAGGTCTATAAATAAACGTCTTATGTAAATATTCAATAGACACTTGAATGAGAACTTCTTTCATCTCTCTAGAATTCTCTCTCAATTCTCTCTAAAATTCCTTCAGTTTTATATCACATTATTACCACGAGCATCTACTTTCTGAGCTTGTGTTGTTGATCATCTTTGTGCCTTCTTCCACCCAGCCTCTGTTTCTCCAGATTACACAGTTCAAAATAGTTTTTCAGAAACAAACCTTCCACGATTGTTCTAAATAATTTGCAGAAGCTGTTACTGTTTTCACCTCCCTCTTTTTCTCTTTTTCATATTTCATCTTTTCCAGTAACCATTTCCCAGATCCAGAGCCTACAATTCTTCTCTCTACACGTGAAAAGTGTAGGCACTATATGAGATGGGGTTGACCGATTACATAGAAGCATTAGAATTAGAATGCAGCTTTTCCAAAAAACCCCTTGTCGAACTTCTCTTGATCTTACCGGCGACAGCTTTTCCGATAGCTCTGTGATTTTCAGCTATGGTTGTTCTTCAACTAGATCCGTTCCTTAATGAGCTGACGAGCATGTTCGAGCGAAGCACTGCGAAGGGATCGGTTTGGGTCACTCTTAAACGATCCTCCTTAAAGTCTAAAGCGCAAAGGAATAAATTGGTTTCTGCTGGTGAAACAATTGTATATAGATGTCTCATTCACGCTACTGATGGGCAAAAAGATTAATTCTACTTCAGTTGGACAAAAAGATCACCAGCCGCTTTCAATCTTTCTATGCAACTATACCGAAAGCCCACATGACTTCCTTAATTATATATTATTATTATTTAATCTATTTGTCCAATTGAAGAAAGCGAAGCAAGATACTCTCATTCAGATACGCTCTAATTAAATCTCTAGATTTAATTTTTTCTTTTAAATTGTTTTAATTTAATTTGAGATTTTATTATTATTACTAAATTTAATAATATATCATGAGATCAAAATGCTATGAAAATATGAGGCATAAATTGGTATATGACTATGAGGAGGCATAAATTGGCTTGAGACCATGAGACATGTTAGCCTGAAGTCAAGAGGCAAGTTAGCCTGAAACCAAGAGGCAAGTTAGCCTGAAACCAAGAGGCAAGTTATGAAACAGGGCTTGATCCATAAATTTTGTATGTCATCAGTTGTATAAAGGTCTCAAAATTGTATATTTGGCATTAAATACGCCCTTAAATTATGAGACAAGGGATTGAATAATCATGATTGTTATTATAAATAAAGATATTCAATTTGCTATTGCAGTAGCAATATTGTGATAAAGTCAAGAAATTTTGTGAATTAATTTCTTGTCATGATCAAATAGATCAGTGAGTTATGGATTATGAATTAATAAATAGATTTGTGATTATGGAAATATGATTATTTTACTATTATGATTGGTTTTCTATAATTATAACAATTATTGTGAATATAAGAGAGGAATATTCATAAACAAAATGATTAAACAAAAGACAATATTATTTCAACAAAGATCAATAATAGCAAGTGGCTTAACTCCGTTACAAAGCTTAATCATCTTATTCTGAAGATATTCAATGTCACCTTTTTCTTTTCTTGAGTTGGGATTAAGATAAGGTAAAGCTCTTTTTAATATCGAGATCTGCTTCTTAAGTTTTTTAAGCTTTTTGTATGGCCATTCTGTTAACCCTCCTTTTTGATAAATCTTTTGGATGGTGTGAGTACTCATATTTAATTGTTTACTCGCTTCAACGAGGGTTAAATGAAAATAATTTCTTAAATCATGAAGCGTTGTTCTCTTTATTCTTTCTCGTTGCTCCATAATTAACCTATATAATTCACCCTGTTTAAGTGATGAAGTATCATATGGAATATTAACCGCGGGTTGTTTTCCTTTATCTAATGGATTTTCAACGTTGGTTTGAAATGAACTCCCGCCGAATTCATTTGGATTATTTGTCCATTCCGAACCAACACAAATGACCTCATAATAGGCTAATACAGGATCACGAACCAAGTTATATCCTGATGCTTGTAAATCTATACAATACTGTGTGAGAAAATGTTTGATTTCTCCAAAATTTTTATTAATAAAATCAAACATTGGAAGCTTGTCTGTATTGTAAGATTTATCCTGTACATTTTCATATAAAACAGCATGGGAAATCATACATATCCTCCTCCCGTGAACTTCAAGTCTATGATACTAAAGTCCGTTGGTATGTATGATCTCTCATAAAACATGACAACAACTATATTCCAATAAGCTACTAGTTGCTAACTGGCTAGTAGTTGCTGGCTGACTGGTTGTAACTGGCTAGCTGATTATTGTTGGTTGATTGATGGTTGCTAGCAGGCCAGTGGTTGCTGACTAGTGAATGCTGGCTGATTGATTGCCGTTACTATTGGCTGAACTGGATTGGTAGACTCCATCAGTTCTGCCATAGTTCTACACCTTTTAACAGGCCTTCTTGATGAACCTGCTTCAGTTGTACCTTCAATCCTTGTAGATTGAGAAAGAACATTTGTTCTTGGGGGAGAAGTAGGTACATTTGAAACAGAAGGAGGAATAGCAGAAGGAGGAATAAACGTGTCTAAAGGATCAGAAAATAGTAAAGAAGAAAATGACAGGTTTTTCTGATCATCATACAATAAAGCATCAAGATATGTTGTGTCTGATGTATCAGAAACTGAGATATAATTGCTTGGACCTGCCATTGCAATAATATGCGATTAGCAAGAAAAATGATAAGTGAGTATCTGGTAGTTGATATTATCATATGCTTGAGTGTTTGTGAGGCATGTTCGTTTGCTTTCCTCTATTTATAGTTGAATTAAATCCTATTAAATCTTTACAGATATGCTCCCTATAAAGCACGAGCTTAGACACTTTTTGATTATATATGCATACGACAATTCGCAGAGTTGCGCTTGTAATTCCACAGTCATGTATATTGCGCTTGTGATTCCATAGTCATGTATCTGTGATTCCACAGTGTTGTGCTCGTGAATCTACAATAATACATCTGATGATTATGTATATTATAATAATATATATTTGATTGTTAATTTTGGAAAATGGGAATTTTGTTACCAGAAGTAACAAAATTTTGCATTGATAATGCATCTGTGGAATTTTAATGATATCTGTAGAAATAGATATCATATATGGAATATTGTAAGGAAGTTACATGAATTAATTTTAACGAACTCACACTTGAGGGGGAGATTGTTATATCAAGTGTGAGCGAGTGTTTGTGTATTAATTCTTTGTGAAACTTTCTGTGAATATTTGTGAGATAATTCTTTGTGAATGTTTGTGTGTTGATTCTCCCAAAATGGATATTAGATTTGATGATAAATTATATGGAAAGTTGGCATGACTCGTTTGATCACCTGAGACGTATAGCTGCATGTTCTCAAATAAAAATGATTATGAAAATATTATTGGAAATGGATCTCTGGAAATATATCAAATTGAAAGATTATATGTGAGATTATAAGTTTGCAAAGTTTGCAGTGATGTTTGCAACCAGAAGTTTGCAATATATTATGCGCACAATTTCCAGATTGAATGATCCAGAAATCATGTATTAAAATATCCATGAATGGATATATCAATGATTATGAGAACATTGTTTATATATGTGTATATTTGCAGCAATTATATAAGCCAACAGAATTCTCCCTGTAAAATTGGTTTTTGGTCAGGAGCCAGATTAATTCCATCTTAAAAGTTTTGAATGTGCAATGATTATTAATCTACTACAATGCACAAAGATAGATATACACTGCATGATTAGATTAGGGGGAGAAAAATAAGCAGATTGGGTAAAGAGATAAAGTGGAATGAATTATCATTGGCTCTTTTTTATCCTCATACAAAGAAATGTGCACTAAAAGTTTAAAATGATAATTCAGTTGCAGAGTTTAGTTAATTAAATGCCAGAAGCATTTATAGACCTAAAGAAAGTGACAAAGTCACATGTCCCAACTGCAAATGCTCTTACATGAATTATTATAAAGCATGCCTGAAGCGTTACAAGTCATTGGTTTTAAAGATAAAAATCCTCAAAAGAGAAAAGAAACTATAAAAATATAGATGATCAAGTCGAGGATAATTAAAAGTAATTAGCTCCAGCAGAGCTATCTCCAGTAGAGATATTACAGAAAAAGAGTATTATGGTCCAAAAAGAGACCCATGTACCTAATATATGCGAATATAATGAGATCTCAATAAATTATAAATGAAATCCGATAGGACCGAAAATGAAGTCGACGTTGATATGATAGTATATGATATAATGAATGATAATGAGGATCATGAGCGATAATATATTAGTGTGTGCCAGAAGCACATGTCCTAAAGTACATAAGGTGCCAGAAGTATAAGTCCCGAAAGGATTCAAGATGCTAGGAGCATCAAATTCTCAAGAATAATCAATTAAATAAATTCATATATTGCATGAAGCAATAATAGTGCATATAGTATCATTATCGGAATGAATATTTATTAAAAGTTTTATATGCACATGTATGAAAAGATTTAAATGTATTTTATTATGATTTTATTTGAAAGGTTTAGATTTTGCAGGTATACAATGAGTAATCAAATTGGGCGTTTCTGTTATTGTTCTATAAGCGAACAACAGAATACTTGATGACAGAAAGGATGATATGCTCAGAAGAATATTGAAAATAATGTAATCATCAGGGGGAGCAAATATGATGTAATCAAGAGGGGGAGATGATACATGCTGTACTCTTTTTCCCTTATCTAGGTTTTGTCCCACTGGGTTTTCCTATAAAGGTTTTTAATGAAGTAGCATTAGAAAATGTATCAATGAATGATGTACTCTTTTCTTTGGCTAGGTTTTTATCCCACTGGGTTTTTCCTAGTTAAAGTTTTTAATCAGACACATTCATAATGGACATCCAAGGGGGAGTGTTATGAATATATTTATTGTGTGGATGTTCATTGCATAGTAACCCTTTAAAGGTTTATAAATAGACGTCTTATGTAAACATTCAATAGACACTTGAAGGAGAATTTCTTTCATCTCTCTAAAATTCTCTCTCAATTCTCTCTAAAATTCCTTCAGTTTTATAACAATTTATCATATATGACATTTAATCGGAATATGCATTCAAATAAAGGGAAACGATAATTGATAACCTCATATTTTAATATATTAATTATTAAAGATCAGGGCTAGTTTTATAACTTTTATTACTAGCCATGAACTCAGTAGATATTTTTTTTATTGATTTTATTCCTTCAATTTTAACGTCCCTTTTTCTTTTCATACCTTTTAATTTATATTTTTGAATGTCCGTAGTTCAAAGCATTGGAAGTTGGATTAGTCTCAATAAAGTTATTCTAGATTTACCATGGAACATAAATGAACGAATGGAAACAAATATAAAGCTTGAGATCTTGTTTCATCTTTTCCTTTTGCCTTTTCTTTATTCTTTACCTTTATTCTATTTTGCCATCTCAATTTGAAAATTTTCCTTCAATACAAACTTGTATTTTTATGACTTTTTCCTTAATTACTAAATAACGTGACTATAATTAGTGTTAAACTTAATTATATTCCAAATGTTCAAAATCGGTTGACTATGATTGTGGCATGTTACTAATGTATGCTAGATAGTAGCATAACGATATACTTCTTCTGGTCTTAAATATAAGATATATTTAATTTTTTTAGAGAAATTAATGAAGCTAAATAAATTATTTAATCATATCATATGTTGTATACTCTTAGATTATATATTAGTTCATTAGTCAAACTAATTAGTTTAGTAAAAAATAAAAATAAAAATAAAAATATTTTAAAATAATTTAATTAGTTTCTTTAATCTCTAAAAAAAATCAACTTTATCTTATATTTAGCACCGGAATAAGTATATTATTTGGTTAAAACTTCAAAATATATTGATTGTGGTGGTAGGCGTAAATGTGAGCTAGGAGTGTCAAATGAATAGTGAATAAATTAATAATTTACCATTTTTTAAAAAATTAAAATTTTGAAACAAACTTTCTAAGTGAGGAATAAGGAAGAAACGGATCTCCTTTACTCACAGCAGCTTTATATAGCTCAGAATAAAGCTCTAAATTTGTACTACAAATTCTTTTAAAAGAAAGAAAGAAGAATCAAACATCTGAAAATATGAAACATGTATTCTTTATTCCTTTGTTGTTTTTATTTACTTTTCTCTTTTCCCATTTTTGGTTTACAATCCAAAAGCTTTTCGCTGAACAAAACTTCAGAAAGAAGATTTTGCATACAATTTGATACACTTGATTTGAAACATATTTCCTTGGGTTGTGGCATAGAGATGAGAATGAATTGTAAATAATTGTGGAAAAATAAAATATTTTAATGAGCAATACTGTATTTGGTATATAGAAATAAAAAGGAAAACTATTCTTAAAGTACCTACATTTTTTTAATCTAACATCTTTATATTTTTTTTCATATTAAATATTACGTATAATTTTTCTCTTTTAATCCCACTAGTCTTTCTAACTTTGGTCCATTAGCATCATTAGTCCCGTGGGTAGCAGTTATATGATTTAATAATCAGATAAAAATAGGGTTAAGTAGTAAATCTGCTTCGGAAATATACATCAAGAAGCAATGTTGCCCAAAAAGTTTTTTCAAACTCAATTTTGCCTCGAAAGTATAAAAACGTAGCAATGTTGCCATTTTTCGTTAAAAAACTAACGTTGAGTGTTAAAAAATTGACGTTGGCTGTTAACTTTTTAACGGAAAATGACAACATTCTTACTTCTTTAGACTTTCAAGGTAACATTGAGTCCAAAAAAACTTTTAGGGTAACATTGTTCTCGGATGTGTACTTCCAGGACGAATTTACTACTTAACCCTATAAAAATATATAAGTATGAAATTGAAAATAAAATGAAATTATAGCTACCTCAAATATGATTCTCCCAAATTTTTTTTTTTAAAAATGAAGATGAATGAATAGAAAAAGAAGTGAATTACCTCACTTGTAACACCGAGGGGGGGGGGGGGGGAGAGAGAGAGAGAGAGAGAGAGAGAGAGAGAGAGAGAGAGAGAGAGAGAGAGAGAGAGAGAGAGAGAGAGAGAGTTTATTGAGATTTTATTTCATAATTTAGAATTATAATAAAGGCAAGACGTGGATAGCAATGAGAAAGCAAACTAGACGCGTAACTTGCTTATTGCTCAAGAAGTGTTGAGATGTTATTTGAAGAAAGGACAGAGTGAGTTGCCTTTTTCCACTTTGGAGGAAAGCAATTGGTTCTTTCTCGGAAACCCCACTCTCTTCCTTCTTCCTTCTTAAATAATATCTTAAATTTTGAAAAAAGACATTTACTGAATGACAAAGTAGAAATTCAAGACAAATAAATTGGGACAAATAAAGCACTTAATGTTAAATTTACAATAAATTATTTAACAATTTCTAATGATATGGCCAACTTTTTACATAACACACAATTTATGTGAAAATATATTCAGTTAAATTAAAATTAAAAAAAAAATCCTGTAAGAAGAAGTGGTGCGGGTATGAATACAGTATAATGATTTTTGTTATTCTGCAGTGTTTAATTGTAAGGATAACATAATACTTTTATGATATATATATCAGCTATATATAATTGACTTGAGCATTATATAAAAAGGGAAATTTTTAAGAATTTTAAATTCATGATATGTGTGAGAATTGGGGGAAGATGCTCAGTTTTTACGGTGAAACTACAAGGATCTTTCCAGGAAAGCCCCATTCAAATTTCAAGTTTATTTCTTTCTTGTTGCCAAAATGAAAATGGTAGAATTTTCATTCTAATTCAAGGCTCTGTTCTTAAATGTTTTATTTATTTCTTCAATTTAACCTTTTCCTATAGCTGCCAAAAAAAAAAAATCCTTTTCTTGTATATGATCAGGCTCTAAAGTCATAAGTTTAAGTTAAACTCGCAACAATGACATAAACAAGTATTATAAATTCAAATAGCAAATTAGTAAAAGTTTACTTTTAATAAATAGGTATTAATAGTGCATATAAATAAATAATTAAAATATAATAATTTAATTTAAATAATGTAAATTAAATCTATCAATATTCATAATTTATTATACTCAAAAAAAAAATATCTATAAAATTTAAATATAAATCCACTTACATTATCAAAATGAAAAAGTTAGTATAAATTTAAAAGTGAGGTACAATTGTATATAATGGGAACATATGAAAAAGAAAATGATAAACTCAGTATGTGAATCTGTCGAACTCATAACTTATGACAATGATGCATATATATGGCCCATCTTAGCGCTTTAACTTAATTTTTATATATTTTTTCAAATATGAATATAAAAGTCAGAATGGAAGTCACTCAGCAACAGAGGCGAGAAACAAAGCCAGCCATGTCTATCATCAAGCTCGTCGTGATGCTGCTTTTGCTAGTGGCAGTTTCTACAACTACGGAAGATACAAGCTTCATCTTCAATGGCTTCTACTCAGCTAATTTAACCATCGACGGCGTTTCTTCCCTCAGCTCCGACGGTCTTCTCCGACTCACCGACGGCACCAAGCAACAAAAAGGTCACGCCTTTTACTCTAAGCCTATGGCTTTCGCCAAAAACTCGTCTTTCTCTACCTCTTTCGTTTTCGCCATTAGATCTGAATACCCAAATCTCAGTGGTCATGGAATAGCTTTCGTAATTTCTCCAACAAAAACACTTCCAGGTGCTCTGCCCAGTCAGTTCCTTGGTCTCTTCAATGAAACCAACAATGGCCTCCCCACAAACCATGTACTCGCAGTAGAACTCGACACTATTCAGAACAGCGAGTTCGAGGATATCAATGATAACCATGTCGGAATAAACATTAACGGCTTGAATTCAGCGAAATCTGCTCCTGCCGGATATTTTGTTGATGGGTTTCAGTTTCAGAACTTGAGTCTTATCAGTGGCCTTCCAATGCAGGTGTGGGTGGACTATGATGGAGGAAAAAATCAAATTAGTGTCACCTTAGCTCCAACCAACGTTAAAAAACCAGAAACTCCATTGTTAACGTTGTCCCACCGTGATTTTTCTCGGATTCTAAGGAGGCCTAGTTATGTTGGATTCTCATCTTCCACTGGGTCAATCTCAACTTCTCATTATGTTCTTGGTTGGAGCTTTAAGCTCAATGAGAAAGCTGAAAACCTCGAAATCACTGAACTCCCAAAGCTCCCTCAACTTGGTGATGGTAAAAACGAGCAATCTATGATTTTGGTAGTTGGGCTTCCTCTGTTTTGTCTCTGTTTAATTTTTCTGCTAAGTTTAGCTGTAGTTCATTTTATGAAGAGGAAAAAGAAGTTTTCTGAGATTGTTGAAGATTGGGAGCAAGATTATGGTCCTCACAGGTTCAAATACAAGGACCTCTACATTGCTACAAAGGGGTTCAGAGAAGAAGAGCTTCTGGGAAGGGGAGGTTTTGGCAGAGTCTACAAAGGGATAATGCCAATTTCAAAAATCGAGGTTGCTGTGAAAAGAGTATCCCATGAATCTCGACAAGGAATGAGGGAATTTGTGGCAGAAATTGTGAGTATTGGTCGTCTTCGTCATCGAAACCTTGTACCTCTTTTAGGGTATTGCAGGCGAAAAGGAGAGCTTCTTTTAGTTTATGATTTCATGCCAAATGGAAGCTTAGATAAATACCTCTATAATCAACCAAGAGTGACATTGAATTGGACACAGAGGTTTCGGATCATCAAAGGGGTAGCATCAGGATTATGCTATTTGCATGACGAATGGGAGAAAGTGGTTGTTCATAGGGACATAAAAGCTAGTAACATTCTTCTAGATTCAGAATTAAATGGAAGGTTAGGGGATTTTGGTCTAGCAAGATTATGTGACCATGGCAGTGATCCTCAAACTACACACGTGGTCGGAACTCTTGGGTATCTTGCACCAGAGCAGACAAGAATAAGGAAGGCAACAACAAAAGCTGATGTTTTTGCTTTTGGTGCTTTCACTCTTGAGGTTGTATGTGGAAGAAGACCCATAGAACAAGGAGGGGGAAGTGACGGCATCGTTTTGGTGGATTGGGTTTATGGTTTCTTTAGGAGGGGTGAGATTGTTGACGCAAAGGATCAGAATTTGCCAATGGGAAGAGAGTATAGAGAAGATGAAGTAGAATTGGCTTTAAAACTAGGGCTTTTGTGTTCAAATGCTGACCCATTAAGGAGGCCAAACATGCGTCAAGTTGTGCAATTTTTAAATGAGGATGTGCTTTTGCCTGATTTGTCTTTACAAAACTTATCTTTTGGTCATCGTCAAGATGCTCATCATGATTCTGCCATATCCTACCCATCTTCTGTGGATGGCTCATTTTCTCAGAGTTCTTCTGTAGCTGAATCTCTCTTATCTGGAGGTCGATGATGCTGGTTTTTCCAAATTCAAGCGATTATTGATTTGTATTGCTTCTTCCTTTTATTTTAATTTTCAATAGGAATTTGGTTTTAATGTTTGGCTTTTGTATTATATGCTTGTTGGAAAGGAAATACGATGGTTTAACAGAGTATTGATGCTTGGAAGAAATTGTAATGACAAGAAATACACAATATTGTTTGTAAAATTGTGTTGTAGCTGCCAACAATTGCATATGAATCAATTGTTTGCCAAAACTAGATTATAGCTTCTGTGCAATTTCAAATGTACATATTCCATATGTAGCATAATTGACTAGTCAAATTGCATTTAACACGCTAGCAAAACAGGGAAAGAATTGATAGGAGCTGGACCACTTCAGACACGTCTCAAGCAAATATTAGCAGTAATTAGCACAGAAGTAAGCAAACGTTAGTGTCACAATCATAAGCCTTCCTCAGAATCATAAGCATCTTTGCATATCAAATGTACTCCTTTGGTTCAGAATTCAGAGCCACCTCTATGCATGTCATATTGCAGCCATATTTCTCTATGCCAATAGTCCTTCTACATATCCGCCATGTACAGAAAATATTTTTCGCATAGTTTTAAAGCAGTCCCCCTCATGATGTTCTCCAACTCAATCTATTGTAACTCGTATGATGAAAAACTGAAACCAAATCTTCCATCATTTGTGGATTTCAACTCAAGCTTCTGAAAAGGGCTGCAAAGGGTCCATGTATTTCTTAAAAGCCTTTATAAGGGAGAAAGTAAACTAACAGAATAAAAGGGGAAAAAATAAAACATTGATTTGACTTCTACTTGCTTAGAGAGGTGTGTGTGTCAATACATCAAAATCAAAATATATAAGAAAACTTATGGTAGGCCATACTATGCAAAAGCTGTAAATATTATAGCTCATTTCTTATACTTCGTGTGACGCATGGGAATACATATTCAGACTAACATTTAAAGACAAATTGGGGTTGGACTTCAGAAAAGCAGCTTAAATAGCTAAATCTGAGCTTGGCTCCTTAACCTATCAATATGCATTGAGTGTCAACTGTAATCAAATATAAATTTTTATGTAAAGGAGGCATTAAGTGTATTTTAGGCAAACCCCAAGGAAGTTAATACTACCTCTGGTTCTTAATATAAGATTTTGTTCATGATGCAAATTACAATACAAACAAAATCTTATATTCTCTTTATCCTTAATATAAGTCATATTTACCTAATTTAATTAGATTAAGGAAGTTAATTGAGTTAGTCAATATGATATATATTTTCTAAAACACCCTAGACATTTTTCTCAATCCCCCCTTCCCTCTCTTCCTTGATTATTGTTGAGGGAGCAATAATAGGAGTAAATTAAGAAAATATTGACAAATATAAAAACTATATTTTATATTTAGGACCAGGATCAACTCTCCAAATAAATCTTATATTAAGGACCAGAGCAAGTATTAGGTTTGGACGTAGTATAATTTACTCAAGGAAAAAAAAAGATTGCTTGTAATTTCATGGTATTATGCAGACAGAAATACTAAAATAGTAGTTATAGTTAGTTCACAGTAAAATGTTATTGGGGTTTTAGTTGTGGAAAAAGGTTAAAAGGCCTACGGGGTTGAGTTAGAATCTATTGGGGTTCTATTACAGCGGGACTAACCCATATCAGCACTTCTAGACATAAAAAAGAAGGTAAGGAAATAAGCACACTGAAGCAGAGCTGAAGCACTGGGGAAAAAAAATTAAACCAAAGTACCTGCTGTTGGGGTCATAGTAGAACCCACTGATAGAACCGTCACTACAGGAAAAACAGACATAGTAAAAGCCAGCTATAGTTAATCCACAATCTGTTCCAACATTCACAAAGTACTGCTCTTTCCATCTCTGCAATAATGGAGTCAAGAGAAGTGTTAAAGATCTTAATTCATGAATAATAATTTAACACTTTGAACAAATTCATCATTCCTTACACAATCAAAATCAAGTTACCATAAAAATGTAAGGATAGTTGCTCAGGTCCAATGACTTGCCACCATCAGCTTCCACTTGGGCCTGAAAATAATGAAATTCATTAACAGTTCTTGGTTGGAATGCATACAATACCATGTGACAAGAAACTGTCATAACCTGTAGTGGAGAGAAAGATGGAAACTTTGTCCAGTGTCTTATATCATCATCTGGTCTGGAAAAAAAACGGAAGTTCATCTAAGCATAGAAGTTTTGTCTACAAATCTCAGGCAATATAAAAACAGAGTCCACATTTGGTGCTTTTCTTTATGTGCTTGTTCCATGCTTTTCTTTGTTTTTCCTTGTACAATTTTCCTTTCAAGCAAAAAACAAAAAAAAAAAAGTATTAATCTCTCATTGATTTTTGAAGAAAAGCATGGAACAAGCACATAAGGAAAAGCACCAAATGTGGACTCAATAAAAACATCCACACTAAAATGTGTGGCATCAATATTAACAATAGGCTAAATGTGCAAAACAGATTTATTCCACATTGAAACATACGATGCTTCCCATTTGCCAGTGAAGAAAGTATAATTCTTGGTATCAACAATCTCCCCTTCCCAGAATGTTACTACCTGAGTAAATAATTCAAGACAAAGTGAATGAAACAGATATCTTTCTAGGAAAACTTACTTGATAAAGGCCAATAATAAACTCTTACTGATAAATAACCATCAGTTCAAATTTGAAGCAGAAGTACAAGGATACATCAGTCTCAACCTCGACTAAAATCGCATCTATACAAGTCCTACAGGGCATGTTATAATTTGTGACTGTAATGTTACCAGCCTTGCTTTATCCTGAAGGTTTATCATATAAGCACATACATGCTAAGAGAAGTAAAAAACATAATACAGATAATAAACTATTTTCTGCCAGATCACTTTGGACATTTGTACAATGTAAAATGAGAAAAGTGACTTCTAATTAAGCTTATTGACAATCAATATTTTAAGTTCTAGCCTGCCACGGATAATGAAGATCTAAACATACAAAACACAAGTTGGCTAGCTCACCAGTAAGTCAGTAACACTAAAGTGCCACGAATAATCTATTTCCAATAAATGTTCATCCAATAATCATACACATGTCTATGAGCAGTTTGTTAAGTACAGATAGAAATGGGTTGCTTAATCTGTCAAAAAATATTAAAAATGATTTTATAAAAAACTAGAACTGTGGCCAAAGTAATTGACACAATAAATAATTCAAATCAAATATGAACAAAAAATAAAGCATAACTGCTAAAGGAATAAACTGTTGAAGCACACAGGAAGGAGTAATCTTGAATCTTGATATATTTCATGTATTTTTATTGAAAAAAAGGATGGAACAAGAAAAAGAAAGTTCTCACCGGAGTGTCTGCCATGGGAACATTCAGAGCTTCCATGGTGCCACATAGGTACCCATGTTCAAGGTCACATCCCTGTATACGCACATTTACTCTCCATGCTTCATCCTTTTGTAGGCTGGAAACATTTTGGGTTCCGGAAAAAGCCTGCAAAATATAGAGACTTCAGTACTTACTGCAAATATTACCGGCTGAAAGATGAAAATAATAATTCAGTGGTCAACAAGTTGCTTCACCAAGACATTCCCCCTTAATTACATGCATTCGAGTGTTTTTAACCAGAACTTGATTCTTAAGCATAGCCACTAAAGATGGAAGAAAACAACAAAAAACCAATCAGTCAAAAGGAATCCATGAGTTTGGCCAAAAAAAAAAAAAAGGAATCCATGAGATGTGCCTATTTTCCTCATATGCATGCAACTGGATCATAAATGATGCAAGAAGATATAAGTTATCACCAAACCAAAACCTTGCTATACTGATTTGCAACATGAAACTAGTGTTCTCAGCTGATGAAAATGAGGTAATAAGAAATGAAGGAATCAGTAAACTCTAACTTGCCAAGAAAATGAGAATAAGAAACTCTAACTCTAATTTGAGAGTCTTGTTCGATTTCCTGTACGTTTTCCTGATTTTCCGTATGACTCAAAGGAGGCATCAAAGGATAAAAAATAGGAGAATAAGAAACTTACCTGGCCAACACCTAAAAGCGTACAAGCTTGGAATGATGTCTGACCAGAATTTGCTCCTGCAGAAACAATCACACCATATTACTGCGGAAAATAGTATACCGAATTAAAAAAACGAAAAAAAAAACAGATTAACAGACGATACATTCAAGAATGGCAACTTGTGGTTAAAAATATCAATGGCGGAGGAAAGGTAGAGATACCTGAAACCTGGGAAGGAGCCGAACTCTCCAATACTCTCACAGGCATTTTTTAAACCGATCCAATTTCCTTGAAAATAGAGAAATTGCACACTGCAACTCCACCAACAGCTGAAAGGCACAATTTCAATGGAGATCGATCTTCGATCCTCCGTTTTGTGGCGAGCACAGGTAAAGAAGAAGTGTTTTTTTGGAAAGAAGAAGAAAATTGGGGAAATTTTCAAAAATAAACCCAAAAATAAAAAAATTTATGAAAATAGACTACTGTGCAAATATATGAAAACAAACAAGTTGGTAGCGCCATGTCAGCGGGCGCCACACGTGACGTCACGTGGCGTGGCGCCACTGTCAAAGTGGCGCTGCCACGTTGGCACCCCACATAAGTGTCGTGGCGCCACTTTAACAAATGTTTATTTATTTATTTTTAAATTACTATAATTATATATTATTATATTTAATATATATTATTTTAATTTTTAATTATTATAATTATATATTTCGAAAATTTTATGAAATATCCCTTTTAAAATGATGTCTTATTTTTGAAAAAAATTTTCTGGACGGGGCACCACGTCATTTTAAAAGGAATATTTCATAAAATTTTCGAAATATATAATTATAATAATTAAAAATAAAAAATAATTATAATAATATATATTATAATAATATAATAATTAATATAAAATAATATATATTAAATATAATAATATATAATTATAATAATTTAAAAATAAATAAAAAAAACATTTGTTAAAGTGGCACCACGTGTCGTGGCGCTACTTATGTGCTGACGTGGCACGCCACAAGTGGCGCTGCCACATAGGGCGCCACTAGCAGCGCCACTTTGATAATGGCGCCACTAACTAGGTTATTTTTACAATATGTTTGCACAGTGGTCTATTTTCACAAATTTTTTTATTTTTGGGTTTATTTTTGAAAATTTCCCAGAAAATTGTATTAATCAGATGTGTTTTTCTTTTGGGTAAAAATATTAACCAGATGTTGTATACACCCAAAGTTGAAGCCCAACCTTTTTTTTTTTTCGGAAAGAAAAACCAATCTGTTCTTGGGCCAAGCAAGTCCAACCCTTATGCTTTCCGAATTATAAATTTATCAATAAATAGTATTTTATCTTTAAACATCCGCATCGAAATTCATTATTAATTAATTTTAATTTATATACATATATTAATTTTATCCCATATAAATAAATTCATTATCAATAAAATCGTACTAGATGAACTAATGATGGTGATACTTTATCACTATAATATTATATAGTACTACCTCTCCTCCTTAATATAAAATAAACTTAACAATAACATTATATTGTGAAAAATATAAATGAATTAATTGGAAGGCATAGTTTGCTATTTTAAGCATGCATTTTGGTATACTTATCAGTAAGGGTAAATGTTAAAAATTATCCATAAGTTTTTACCTAAAATACATTTAACACCATATACTTTTTGTATGTGCAAAAATAATCATGAACTTTAAAAATAAGGGTAAAAATGCTAGTGCCTTTAATCCCAATGAAATTAACTGTTAATTTGATTGATGGCGATGACATGGAAGGTGATGTGGCAATAAAAATGTTCTACTAGGGGGAGAGTAAAAAAAAATAAAATAAAAAAAACCACATCCCCACTATATTGATTTATTATTTAAAATATATAAAAAACTTCCAACCTTAAACTTCTCCCTCTTCCTCTCCAGTCTCATTCTCCACCACCATCCTCAATCGCATCCCCGCCGTCCTCTTCCCCTTCCTCTCCCTCCCTCAAGCTATGAAGTTTCGATGGCAACAGACTCTTCCCTCTTTCATGATCCCCATCCCTTCCTCTTTTGTCTCCCTATACAACTTGAGAATTCGTCGTTGTTGCCTCTCTTGACAACCCTCGCTATCATCATCATCAGAAAAGGAGAGGGCGGTCACTGAGAAGGGGCTTTATTTGTATTAGTGTTAGTAGTAAGAAGTAGTTAGTAATGTAATTAGTGGAGTAGTATTGTATTAGCATTATAATAGGTGTGTATATTGTTGAATAGACTTGAGCCTATATAAAGCAAGTTAGAGGCAATGTGCATTTGACTTCATTATGATAAATGAGGTACTAGAGCCATCTTAGAAATGGGTTGATTATTCTATGTGTTTGAGCCCACATTTCATTCAAGAAAACATAGTGATAGAGATTCTAACATTTCCTTCGAGGCCACATCTAGAGATTTTGAGACCACAAACTACAATTTCAACAAATTTTATAGTGAATTTTTTCTCTTTCATTGCTACATCTTCAAGAATCGAAGGGTTTCCCGTTTCTTTCTTCCGATCATGGGTTGGCGATCACAACAATGCAATATCAGTCTCCTTCATAGGTTTTGTTAGATGATCGGGTTTCACATTTCTTTCTTTTGATTGTGGGTCGGCGGTCAGGGTGGTGCAAGATCGGTATTCTTCACAGGTTTTGTTGGACAATCTTCTTTCCTTTTTGGTGCTTTGATGGTAAACTTGGAGGTTTTGAGAATCAACGGGTTTTGTGATACATCTTTCGGTTCTCGGTAGATTGTTCTTAGTCAATACTAGGTTACAACTAAGGTTGGACGTTTTTGAGGTCTCATGTGACAAATATAGAAACAGATCACGCCTGAGGTTCATCGCAACACTGTTCTTGGTAAATTTGAGGTTATGATTCTCAGTACATTTGAGATTAGAGGTATCCAAAGCTTCTTTGTCACATCTAGAAATTTTTTAGAGCAAACAATCTGCGTCAATCATGGTCAGACACAACAAATACAAAAGCAGATTACATCTCAGGTTTGTCACAACACTATTCTCATAGACTCTAAGATTTGGTGATTCCAAGGTCCGATGCAATTGTTCTCAGGGGTTTCTTCGGTATTGTGTTTCTTTTATTCAATATTGACTTTGTCATCCTACTTCGATGAATATGATAGGATACTACAATTTGTGTCATTGATTCGAGAAATCTTGGGTTCAATCATCCCTTGTTACTTCATCCCTCTGACGTGCAGTCTACTATGCTCGTCCCTATTGTTCTCACTGGTTCTACCAACTATCTAGTTAGGAGTCGGCCTATGCACATAACCTTATTAGTAAGCATGACAATCTCAAGAGCACAAGGGATTGGTGCAACGCTGTAGTTTTCTCTTGGTTAATAAATTCTGTGGACAAATCCCTTTATGGAGGTATTACATTTCCTAAAAGTGCAAAATTTGTGTGGCATGACCTGAAGGAATGCTTTGATAATATTGATGTTCTAAGACTTTCGGTCTTCATCATGCAATTAAAACACTGATGCAAGGTAATTTGTTTGTTGCTGGTTATTATTCTAATTTGCCACTGCCTTCAAGTGAATGTTGTACCTCTCAACAATATATAATACTTGCTCAAGAACAACAATTATTTCAGTTCTTGATAGGCCTTAATGAGAGCTATTAGCAAGCTCGCAATAATGTTCTAATGTTAAGCCCTTCGCCTATGTCAATTAGGCTTTCTCTATGATTTCTCAACATGAGACCCATCGATCCATTAGCTCTAGTCATATTGAACTCTCTCTTAAGAATACTATGATCTTGGCATCAATTGGAAGAGGGGGATGTGAAAGAGGTCATACCTTTCAAGCAAGAGGTAATAATAATAAACATGAATGCTCTCATTGCCACAGAAAGCACACAAAAAGGATCAATGTTTTCACATAATTGGTTTCCCAACAAATAGGAGACCAAGACCTATACGAGAGTCTTCAATTCATACTACCTTTGCACTTGGAGCTTTTGAATCCGTTGGAGTTACAGGGAACCTTACAGCTCAACAATATGAGCTGTTGCTATGTTTACTTGAGAAGGACTCCAATGATAAAAAGAAGGACACTCATGAGGATCTCGTGGATACTACTGTAAGAGCTATTGGAACTTCATCTACAAGTTTTGTTAATAATGTTTCTTTTACTTTTGTTTGGCTATTAGAATCAAGAGCAAATACGCATGTTGCTAGTAATATGAATCATCTGCACACTTATAAAACTTATTATGGGCCAATTAACAAAATTAGGGCACCTAATGGTGAGAGACTAATTGTTACACACATAGAAAATGTGAAAATTGGCAACAATATTACCTTAGAAAATGTTTTGTATGCCCTTGGACTGAAATTCAATTTAATCTCCGTTTCTCAACTCAGCCCATGAACATTGCGTAGCTTTGTTTTTTCCTAATCTGTGTTTTGCAGGACACCTTGAGTGGGACAATCAAGGGGATTGGTAAACTTACTTGGTCTTTATATGTTGCAAGAAAATGTCCAATTAGACTGCCTATCATATCTGATTCCCAAAATGCTTTTCTTTCTTCTTTGCAATATGTTTGTACTTTGAAAGATGTAGAATTTGACATTTGGCATTATAGACTTGGCCATGCCTTTTACATGTCTCAAACATTTAGTTGAAATAAAGAAACATGTTGCACTCTCTGATAATATTCATTATGATAGTTGTGTTCAATCGAAGCAGACTCAACTCCCTTTCCCTTTCCCTGTTAGTACAATGAAAACCGCTTGTTGTTATGAAATGTTATACTAGGATATTTGGGCGCCTTATAAAGGAACCCATACATAAAGGTTTTTGTTATTTCTTAATAATAGTGGATGATTTGTCATGTGGGGTTTGGATATTTTTTATGTCACATAAATCTAAATTTGTTATGCATATCAAAATCTTTTTTACCTATGTTTCTACTTAGTATAAAGTAAATATCAAATGGGTAAGACACTACAAAAAAATTCGTTTTTTGCGACGGAAAAATTCCGTCGCAAAAGCTAAATTTTCCGTCGCAAAAACAAAGTGCAACAGAATAGTTCCGTCACAAAAAAGGTGTCACAATTGCGACGGAATTTTAAAATTCAGTCACAATTTGCGAAGAAATTGAAAATCGGTCGCAAATTTCAAAATTTTCGACGGATATAAAAATCCGTCGCACATTTGGAAATTTGCGACGGAATTTGTTCCGTTGCAATTGCGACGGATTTTATTCTGTCGCAATTCCGTCGCAAAAAAATAAAAAAAATAAAATTTTTTAAAATATAAAAAAATAAAATAATTAAAATATATATATATAAAATTATAAAAAATATAAAAATCATTAAAATGTATATAAATTTTAAGATAAATATTGCATATGATAAAATATAAAATAACAGTCATACATAATCTTTTACAACAAGAAAGTCATAATATATATGTTCTAAGTTTCAAATAATAGATACAAAAACATAATCTATAAAACAGCAGCATTATCATATATCTACTCGGTGTCTGTCAGACTTTGCCATGATATACCTAGCATTCATAATCGTTCATAAATCATTTTTTACACAAATGAATTTTGACCATGTTATACTCACGAAATTTTTTACACTCGCATTTGGCATATGGACATCTGATGTGTCTACTTGAATTAGGTGAGTGTGTCAAAGCAAATTGAATGAACTCTTCCAGACCGTTCAGGAATGCTCGAGTTATTTCTCTTTTCTGAGTTAGACGATTGTACATCCAACTCCTATCACGATGGCTCTCCTTACTTCTACAACCTAACCTTACACAAATATATAGAGTGGGGAGATATCCCAGTCCACAAAACTACATGAATCAAGTATATATAAGTGGCCAATACAACTGGCCACTCATGCCAACTAATTGATAAAAACGAGAAACAAATACAATGATTTAACTAAGAATCTCCAGCAAGTAAACATAAAATGATAATTTATAATTACATTTTAATGTGAATAGTAGTGATAATTTATTTTTTCAAAATATCTGTATTTATTGTATAACTTGTTAAAGATCGTTCAAATAAAAAAAATTAGTGAAATATGCTTGAAAAAATATTTACAGTCATTTTAATTGGTGACCAACTCAACTAACTAATTTAACTAATTTTTAAATATAATACTTAGTTGATTTTGTTTTAATCATACACATGATTAGTTAGGTATTGCTAAAAAAATTATTGAACAATTTATTTATAAAGTCTTTCCATTTTTATTAAAAATTACATTGGTACATAAAGTCACACATACTATCATTAATCTTTTTATTAAAAATGAATTTTATATAATGTGTGTGTGATAACAAAAAGTTATGTTATAAGATCAAGTTTCATGTACACAATATTTTCATGTTCACAATATTTTCTTTGATAGAATGCATACTATCAAATTAAGTTTTTTGGTGAATATCGTATTGCATTTCACATATATACTAAGTTTGTTGTGTTTTGTGAGTGTGTGTAGTGCATTGCATGGATTTATTTATCAAAGAAATTTTATGCTAACAATGTTGTTTACTAAATTATGTTATTCCGAGTCTAATCGTGACGGTCTAAATTATGTTGTTTACATACCAATCTTTTTTTTTTTACATATAATAAATAAATTTAACTCATATTTAAACAATTTAGATATTCCCCAACTTATGTAAACATTTAGATGTTTCATGCAATGCACTCCATGGCTGCCTCTCTTTCTCTCTATTTTTCATATTATAATAAATTTAAAAAAAATAAAAAATACCTGAAGCTGAAGCACGATGATGAATGGAATAAGAGGGGGAGGAGCACGGCGTTTTTGTCGAAGGGAAGTGCAAGGCGGTTCAGGCGAGTCTCCGGGAGTTGGACGAAGCAGGTTCACCGACACGGTGGTGCTGGGCGGCGCTTCTGGAGGAAGGGAGGACAAACTCTAAGTGGGTGAGGGGAAAAACTTTGGAAATATCAGGCATGGGGGGAATGGACGTTGGAAATAGATAATAGAAGAAGAGGGAGGGGAGTTGGCGGCAAAAATGCCGCCAACCAGCGATGGAGGGGGAAGCCCCATCGCTAGCCCATTTGGGGCCAACGACGGGGACCAAAACCCGTTGCTGGCCCCAAATGGGGCCAGCGATGGGTACACTATTCCGTCGCTGGTCACGATGTGACCGGCGATGGCTTTGTGATTCCGTCGCTAGATATTCTGTAGATTTTTTTTTTGAATTTTTTAGTCCTTATTTTGCGACGGTATTTGAATTTCTGTTGCAAATATCTCCAATTCGCGACAGAAATTTATTTCCGTCGCAAAATTTCCCATATTTGCGATGGAAAAAAATCCATCGCAAATTAAATATTTTCTAGTAGTGAGAAATGATAATGGCTTAGAGTTTGTGAACTCCACCGTCAAATCTTTATTTCATGATAAAGGTATTTTACATGAAACTTTTTGTCCTTACACTCTTCAAGAAAATGGAGTTGTGGAGAGGAAACATAGACATATATTAGAGGTTGCTAGTTGCATGCATACTAAATTTTTGGGGGAGAGTATTAAGGCTGCTTCTTACTTGATCAACAGAAAACCTTGTAAGGTACTGTATGAATTGTATGACTCCATACGAGTTGATTCATGGTATGGTGCCATCTTTGGGACATTTGAGAGTGTTTGGTTGCTTAGCCTATGCTACCAAATTGCATGATGTAGATAAAGTTCGTCTTAGGGTAAATGCATGTGTCTTCATGGGTTATCCCACAACTAAAAAATGTTACATTTTATATAATTTGAATACAAAAATGATGATGGTTAGCTGGCATGTAAACTTTGTAGAAGAGAGATTTCCTTAAAAAAAAAAAGAGATGGTTACAATCCAAGGGGAGTCTCTTCCTCACTACCTAACCCTTTTATACATGAACATGAGATTTTCTCGTAGGGAACATCTAAAAATTTGGAAGGTAAGACTGAACCAAATGACTTATAAACACCTATGCCTCCTTCAAATAAGTGTTTTACATGACATAGAAGGCCACCTAGATGGCTTCATGATTATGAAACTTTTGATCTCCCCTCTAAATGATTGGAGGCAGCAGTAAATAATCAGTAGGACAGTGTCTCCAACCGGAATCATGAACAAAATGATACTCAAGAAGGTAGGATGATTAAACATGGAGTTGTTCCTTATCCAATACAAAATTACTATACTTGTTCCAATTTATCTTCATCATACAAGGATTTTGTTTTTTGTGTTGATACTTTTATTGAACCCTAGGACGTTTTAGGAAGCCGTTAGAAACAAAAAATGGATAAAGGCAATGAAGGAAGAGATTAAAGTCCTAGAATTAAATTTGACTTGGGAGATTGTTGACCTCTCGGAAGGAAAGAATCCAATTGGGTGTAAGTGGATCTACAAAATTAAGTATAACTTAAATGGTAATGTAGCAAAGTACAAGGCCTGTTTAATGGCAAAGGGATACACTCAAATAGAAGGTGTAGATTATTATGAGACATTCTCACCGATAGTAGAGATGGTGACAATGAGAGTGGTTGTTACTCTTGCAGCATTAAATAATTGGGGTATCGTCAAAATGGATGTGCATAATGCTTTCTTACAAGGAGATCTTCATGAGGAAGTGTATATGGTGATTCCTAAAGGTTTTAAAGATGTTGGAAAGGGAAAAATATGCAATTTAAACAAGTCTTTGTATCGGTTAAAGCAAGCTTCAAAACAATGGAATGCCAAGCTCATACTAGCATTGGTTAAAGGAGGATTCATGCAGAGTTGGCATGATTACTCATTGTTTGTAAAATGGAAAATGGGTGATATGATTGTCGTGTTAGTTTTTGTGGATGATTTACTTATCACGGGAAGTAATAGAGAAGTAATTGAGGAGACAAAGCAATATTTACATACTCATTTCAGAATTAAGAATTTAGGTGCTACTATCTATATTTCTTTGGGTTAGAAATAGCAAGATCAATGGCTAGACTAGTTTTAAAATTTTGAAAATATATTCTTGATTTGATTAGTGATGTAGGGTTGAGTGTAAAGCCGAGAAATCGTGCTGGCCCTTTGTAACATCCCAAAATTTTGGATTTTTTGGAGCCAAAGATTAAATAAACAAACAAACAAATTAAAGAAAAATAAAATAGAATAAAAAATGGTTTATCTACATGATTAAGTAATAATTATAATTAATATCTAATTGCAAATAAAAAAGGATTATAAATAAGTTAATTGAAAAAAAAAAAGAGCTGATGGGCCACGTTTGGGCCCATGTTAACAAAGCCCAAAACCAACTCATTTACTTGCCAAAAACTTAAAGTCACGTGAGGAGCATATAATATTCACCAAAGAATCAAAACTCCTCCTTTCCAGCTCCAGACCGACAGCAAGAATGAGAAGCGGTTTCGGTAGCTAATGAATCACAGCCTTATATCATTCTTCTTTCCGCCCAGATAATTATTAGAGGAAGCCCAAACCAAAAACACTTCAGTTAAAACACCCATTAATTAATATTCATCCATCAGCTCGTCGGAAACCCAATTAAATCAGGAAGCAATCTATTCAGCAAATCACAATCAAAACACAAAGCAACACGTAATGGTCCAGCTGTCAATCTTTTATTATGCATGCGAAGATCATTAAGCCTATATATATATAACTGCTGCTCTATGCTTCATTCAGTAAGAAAAAAAAAAAAACGCTGAGAGCTTCAGTGAGAGAGAGAGAGCCCGAGAGAGACGAAGAAGGGAGTGAGAGTTGAGAGAGTATACCAAAGTTTCATTTTCCCCTGTCCTGACCGACGAAAAACAGAGGAGAAATACCAGCGGCTGTTCATCACTTTTGGAATTTGGAAGCTGAAGGTGATCCTCATTTCCCTTTCTCTTCGTCTTCCTGTCATAGTTTAACTAGGATTAAAACCAAAAAGGAACTGAAATAAAGACACCTAAACCGAAACTGAAGGAGAAAATGAGAAACAGGGACTGTCTCAGGTTACTGTAGATGTTTTATTTTTCTGCATGTAGGATCGTGGTTTATGCATGAAATGGACTCTTTGTTTTGCTCTTAAAATGTGGCTGAAATATATGCATGTGTGTGTGATTTCATTGCTGTCAAAAGAAATAAAAGGGAAGAGTAGAAAAAAATACATATATGTGTACTATCGGGGTGTTGATTACTGTTTGTGTGTTTGTGAGTGTGTGTGTGTGTGTGTGTTTTTTTTTTTCTCTGTTGTTGCATGTTTTTCTCGATGGTTCTGTATGTGTGCATGCCGAGAGAAAGAAAGAGATAGCAAAAATATATATGTGTGTATGGGTGATCAAAACCGTTGGGCTATTAAAAGAAAAGAAGAAAAAGGTGTTTATGGTCATATGTGTGGGTTTGCTCTTTGTGAAAGAAAGAGATTAAGTATATGTGTGTGGTACGTGTTTTTTTTTTTTTTTTTGTCTTGAGCTAAAAGAAGGAAGAGTTATTTTGTCCTTATACTTATGAATATATTGGTATGTTTGAGTACGTATTTTGCTGCAAGTTCTCCTTAGTCCAGAACGTGTGTCTTGCTTCTTTTGTGTCAAAACATATTGGATATATACATGAAATATGTGCTTTTGCATGAGAGACACAAAAATGCATCATAGAAATTAGCATTTATTTTATGAAAAATGTTAGGAAAATTATTTAAGTAAAAACATGGAAGGTCTTTATTAATTTTAATAGATTAAATAAAAAAAATATTAAGTCATACTTTTGTATGATGATGGACATTTGTTTTTGATTGATGAATAAGAAGGAGATTAGTATTAAGATGATAATAATAACATGTAATCTTATTATTATAAGAAGAGAGTGATAATATCAAATAATAGATGGGGAGATTATTATTATTATTATTTGGAATAATAATAATAATAATAATAATAATAATAAAATTATTATTGTTAGAGAAAAATTAAGGGATTATTATTAAAATTATTATATTTTTTATTTATCAATTACAATTTTGAATATATGCAATTTTTAAGGGTTATTAATTGTTAGTATATTGGTTGTAATAGATTCATCTGTGGAGGGTGTTAAGCTCTGGTTTGAGAGCAGTGTGAAAGTAATTAGCTATGGCAAGAGGTAACCATTTTTCACTTATTATGTTATTAATACGCTGCCTGTAAGTATTTTCTGAAATAATTATGCATGTTTAAATAAAGTGTGCCATGTGAAATCTTATTAGTGGAAATTATATGTATTGAAATATTATGATGATTATGGGACTGAGATATGATGACATAACAATTGTGAATATTTGGAAATTCTCCTATTGAATTATTAAAATGTTGGGATGGGAAGATTTCGGAGAAAATGAAAAAGTTATTTACACCACGTGGTGATGCCTCCATTGATGCAGAATGGTTGGCTTATTATTGTTTCACCAAAGTGATGGGAATTGCTCATTAGAGTGATGGGCTTACGACACCTCATTGGGGGTAAAGTGGGGAAAAGACCCATGGTCTGGGGCAGGTGCTCTGAAGATTTTGACCGGTCCTCATCACCTGACCAGTGAGCTTTTGGAGTAACCAGTAACATGGATGTAATTTAGCCCATGGGTCTAGTCAGGGGAAATAAGGTGGTTCGGTTGGATTGAAAGAGAGGGATTTTGTGAATTAAATTCAAAAGATTTGAGACCCCCATTGTGTTATTTAATAATAATGTGATTTTATACAAAGAGGATATTGATGAATTGTTTGTTTTTTAAATTGAATCGTTTTATTCGACTTGGCACCTTACTAGCGCATTTTAAGATTCATAATGAGCTAGACTGATGGTTACAAATTTTTCCCAGGTGATCAGTCTGGTACAGGTCCTATAGGGAAGTTGACAGAAGTATAGTATACTTTCATCAAGTAGGGCTTCTGTTTGTTATTTTGATGAATGGATAACTGTATATTGCCACATATTAGGGCTTATCATGCATACTTTGACATGTTTTGAATAATTTTAAATTCCGCAAACTTTATTTACTATTTAACTCGTATTAAGCGACAATTCTGATAAATTATGTGATTAATTTAGTTAATTAAAGGTGGTTGTTTCAATTTTAGAACTTGGCCTTTCAAAGGTCAAGCTTGAAAATTCAAGGAGCTAAATAAAATAAGCCCTGCAGAGCCGGCCCTTTAAGGCCTCAGGATTAAAAGGGCCAGTCCTGTAGGGCCTCGGGCCGGCCTTACAGGCCCTTTTAATGATTGTATTCATAATGTAAAAGAAGAAATTTATGATATTCTTACTCATGAAATAGAATCTATTACTCAAATTGAAGCACAATTAAATGTTTTTGAAATTGATGATATTAGCAAAGAAGATGACAGTGATACTCATCGTACCAATGTTGCTTAGTGGTATACTTCTTATATTTTATATGAGTTATTTATAGACAATAGTTTGCTTTTGATTACGAATTAGTGAATGCAATTATTTGTTAGATTATTCATGTTGTTTGGATATTAATTTTTTATAACATTTATTTGATAAATTAAAACTTTAATTATTGTGATTTACTAATTATTTCTTTGAAAAAATGGAGGAAAATAATTAAAATTTGGAATAATAACTTTCAGACCTTGTAGGGCCGACTCTGGCCTTGGTGCTCTTGGGTCGGGCTTGGAAAAATAGATGTTTTTCTTACTCTAGACCCTGTAGGTCCGGCCCTATTAGGTCGTGACCCTTCAAGGGCCGGCCCTGATTCCTAGCTCTAGTTGGGTGCAACTATTCTAGAAGCAACAACAATGGAACAAAATGTAGCACTTAGGCATATGACTTCGGAAATAGTTTGGGTTATTGGTTTATTAAAGGATTTACATATTATTGATGTTGAACCAGCAGAGGTATTTTGTGATAGCTGTGCAATAATACATATGGCTAACAATCTTGTATTTCATGAAGGAACTAAACATATTGAGATAGATTGTTACTTTGTTAAGTAAAATTACAAGAATGATTGATAAATCTAAAGCATGTTAAGTGAGAAGAATAATTGGCTGACATATTGACAAAGGGCTTAGGAATAGAAGCTCAGAAGTATTTGCTTGGCAAGTTAGGTGCCTTTGATATATATAACTTGAGGGGGAGTATTGATGTTAGTAGTTAGTAATGTAATTAGTGGAGTAGTATTGTAGTCATGTTTAGCATTATAACAGGTGTGTATATTGTGGAATATACTTGAGCCTATATAAGGCAAACCAGAGGCATTGTACATTTGACTTCATTATGATAAATGAGATGAGTTCATTTCATTAACAATCTGCATCCCTCGCCGTTGAACATTCCTAGAGACTCCAAGCCCCAACTACTGCCTCTACTTCCAGTGATGTCACCCTGAGTCTCCAAGTTAGAGTCTCCTAGAAGCTATGATTGTTTTGTTGCTGATTTCAGAATGATTCGCAAGGTTTCTGACTTGAAAGTACAAAGCTAAATTTCAAAATTCTAGTTTCTTTCTTCCATGAAATTGCAGAATCTTTTTCTTGATTCCCTTGCTTCAAAATATTATATTTTTACTAAATGAATTTATGGCGAATCTAAGGAGGTGATGGAAGATGATCGAACAAGAGATTGGCGTGAGATTCATAAAGGAGAGAATGGCGCTTCGATGTTTGAAGCTTCTGGGTTCTTGTTTCATATTTTTACATGGCCTGGAGAGATTTGTGTAGATATGATTTATTATTATTATTATTATTGGCTGTGACTATATGAGTTTGTTTAAGTGTGGCTTGATTCTTGTCATCTTCAATTGATGGTTTTGAGTTTGATTTGCCTTTTTGCATTTTGATTTTTGAATTTGTTTTACGGATGATGTATTATTGAAGGTTGAATTTTGATTTCTTTGGTAATGAAGAGTGATAAAGGTTTCTGCGGGTTGAATTGAAGAAGAGGTGCAATCCTCATGCAAGAGGGGAAAAAGAGCTGAAGGTGCTTTTCTTTTTTCCCTCCATTGCCAACCAGATATCAGCTAAGTCAGTATTACTTTTAGTCAAACTAACCATCAACCTAACTGGGATCAACATCACTGGCATTTTCTCCCTATTCTTAAGGTTCATGGTTACTTTTGCATACACGAAAAGTATATGGTGCTAGACAAGCTTTGGGGAAAAGCTTAGGGGTATTTTTTAACCTTTACCCTATTTTTGTCTCCTTTTGGTCCTAAATATAAATCAAAGTTGAATTTTTTTAGAGAGATTAAGGAAGTTAAATAAGTTACTGAATTATATTATATAATGTGTATGCTTAGATTATATATCAGTTTATTAGTCAAATCAATTAGTTTGGAGGCAAAAGTAAAAATAAAAATATTCTAAAATAATTTAATTAACTTCTTTAATCTCTCCAAAAAGTTAACTTTACCTTATATTTAGGAGCAGGAGTAGTAAATTAATATAAAAAGTATTGTTATTAGTTGTTACAAGTTTTAGATAAAAAATAAACATTTCACAAGAAATGAGAGGGTAATATTAAAATATATTTTATTTGTGAGACTAATATAAAATTTTAGTTCAATATCAATAGTTCATTTTTTGGCATGGAAAAACTTATATTTTTGTGCTTTTTATTTAATGGGTTAAGGAGCGAAATGGCCAACAAACTATTGGCTCATGACCACACTGACCAATAAACTCTTATGTGGACCTTATACACCAATAAACTTTACAAAACAACAAAAAAACACAAAACCGTCAGTTGCCTACTAACGTTCGTTTGATTGATTTCATTTGGGGAAAAAAAATTGACACCTGGCAGCTAACTCATCTTGTGGCTGAACAGGTGGAGTGTTGAGTAACTTAAACAAATTGATCTAATCATTCATAATAGGGCTGAATCCGAAACAAAGAGAGGAGAGTCGAGCAGCATCCAAGTTCTTATTAGTCGAGCGAGTAGAGGAGAGTCGAAATTGGTGGGATCACAACTGGTGGTGAGGAAAATTTGAGAGATTATTAAGAGACAAGAAAGCCTGAACAATGATCGGATGATATTTAGTGGAATTAAGAGACAAGAAGCAACACAAGAGTTGCTCCAAATCTTTCTGCTCAAACAACTTCTTCTCCACAATCATCTCTATCATCGATCTCCTGAAATCGTGGTACAGATCCTTCGACTTCTTCACCACCGCCATGCTCTCCCTCACCTTCCCCTCCACCTTCCACCCCATCATCCCCTCGAACGCCAACACCCTCGTTGCCACCCACCACATCGGCGGCTTCTCCTTCCCCTGCGTCAACTTGTGTTCTCTTTAAGGCGACGGTGGCGTGTCGCTTCTTGAAGATGAAACTAGAGCTTCCATTTCTTCTTCATCGTCGTTGTAGCTGTCGCTGCTGAACAAACCACAGCTGCGATCAGCTGAGGAAGTGTTGATACGACTTGCACGGCCACAGCCTCTTGGTGTGGTCGTCGTTTTCTTCTTCTTCTTATACCGCCGTTTGGGTGATGGAAGAGGCAATGCGTCGCCAGAGGTAGATGAGGAGTTCTAGATTTTCAGGCGAGAAAGAGTGGCGGTGTGGTGGTGGTCGGAGACCTTGTCGATGACGTGACATTTGTCTTCCTTTTTCTAGAGGAAGTCGTCGCCATCATAGAAGTTCGAGAGAGGGGTGAAGGGGTGTTTGGAGTAGCAAGATCAAAAACTAATATTGTAGGAGAGTCGAAATCAATGAAACGGACGTTAGTAGGCAACTGATAGTTTTGTGTTTTTTTGCTGTTTTGTAAAGCTTATTGGTATATAAGGTCCACATAAGAGTTTATTGGTCAGGGTGGTCCTGAGCCAATAGTTTGTTGGCCATTTCGCTTCTTGACCCTTATTTAATTCCAACACGAAAAATATCTTTTTATATTTATAGGTCATTTCCAATTTTTTTTACACATAGCATGTAAAACCTTAAATGTTATTAATTTTGTCATAAAGTTCAATAGCTTTCTAACTATACCTCTACTTAATATACTGACAACAAAATCAATTTATTTGATTAAATTGTATATTTCCATTAAAACAAAACTTTAACGTGGTGACTTATAATAAATAATTAAAAAAGAAAAAAGCTTCTTTCTCTCTGCCCTAGGAACATATCCATGTGTAGCCATAAAAAATATGTTGGGACCAAATTAATAAGAGATGAGCGACCAGTTGACAATATGAGTTGGCAAGTGGAGACGACATTAAGAAAGCAGATTGACAGAGCCACCATCGTCCTCGTGCGCTCACGCACTTCGTTACGGCGGTTAAAGGGTCAACCCTCTCCCTCCTTATCCCACATTTACGCCATTTCATGAGAGACGTGTCCCTCTTTTTATTTTACCCCCCACGTTCACCATCATCCCCATCTCTCTATCCCCCCCCCCCCTCTCTCTCTACAGTGTATATATATCTACACACGGGACAACACTTTCGCTTTCACGTCTTACCGCAACGACTCATTTTTTAGGTTCATAAAGTCTCGTCCTTTACCTGTCTTCCAAGTGTTCGATAAAATTCTCCACTGGTTTCATTTTCATACTTTATACCATGGACGATTTGCTGTGTCATGAGACGTGGCTTTCGAGGCCTCCTGTGAACTCTCATCATGACTTCCTTGATGATTCTTTTTCTGATGATGATGTTGAATCATTGTTCGGATGTAGTAATGATTGTGATGTTGAGTATGAGAATGAGGAGCTTGAACTGTCGTTTTCTGTTGGCATTGAGAAGGAGATTTCTTTCATGCCTGACCCTAATTATGTCAACTGCCTCTATTCCAACAATTTGGTTCCTTCTAGGGTTAGAGTTATTCAATGGTTTCTCAAGGTCAGTTTATCTACTTTCAGGGTTTAGTTTCTAATTCATATCACAGTATGTGTGTGTGTGTGTATATATATATATATGCTCACCTTTTTAATTATGTATGTACTAAGAGGACCACAGTACATGTATACAGGTACTTTGACATCCTTAAATTTCTCGATATAATTTTTTAACTTTAATGATGTTAGTATTTTTGCAGTGTAGAAGCCGCCTTAATCTTTCTTTTGGAACAGTCTTCTATGCTGCCAACTACCTAGATCGATTTATATCTATTTGCCAATGCGATGTAAGGATTCCTTATCTGCTGAATTTTGTTTGTTTGTAAATATATTAACTCATTCGTCAATAACTCAGTTTTGAAGATTAAAGCTAACATTGAGACTAACATTAATTTTGGTGGCTAAATTGTTAGTTACCCTTAGGAAAACTGAAGATGATTAATAAGATTAAACATTGTTGTTTATTCCAGAATTGGAGATATTGGATGATAGAATTGCTGTCTATTACGTGTTTGTCGACTGCCATAAAGTTCAACGAGATATCGGCATTTACCTTGAATGAAATTCAGGTAACTGAAGAAACTGCCATTACTTCTTACCATTTTGTTAGATTCCATTATTAATTCTCTTCTTTAAAATTTTACACTGGAGTTTTCAAAGACGAATAATTTTTTCTACAACTTCGGAGCTTGCCTATTCAGATACTCACATCATGAAAAGTTTTAGCTAACTCTCAAGTTACTTTATGTCGCTTGACTTGAAAATATTGAAGATGGAGGGTTTGGATCATTGTTATGAATCAAACACAATCATGAGAATGGAGCTGATACTGTTAAAAGCACTAGGCTGGCGCCTTAACTCTGTGACAGCTTATTCTATCGTTGAAACGGTAGTCTTGTATGTTCAGTCATCAGTGAGACCTTATCTTCATGAGCAGATTATGTCACGAGTCACTGAAATTCTTCTTCAAGCTACTTTAGGTATATATATACGCCTGAAATTGTGTATAATATTATTGCTATATGCTTTGTTGCTCCCAAACGATCTTATTTGTTTTCCATAGTAAAAGTCAAACATGGAATACTCACTGACATACAAATAGGACTTAAAAGCGATAACAAAATATTACCTAACATCCTATAAAAGGAAAACAAGAACCTGAGAAAGGAGAGAAGTTCTTAATTAGTAAGGAGTACTATCGTTGGAGCAAGTAACCAAGTTTGAAAATTAAAATCTTATCGAGTTCATCATGAGATCATTGATATTGTACATGTACGTATTAAATGCAATGAGCACTGTGTATTCTGATATGTTATAAATGTATATAACTTTATATCATGGTGTTTCTTGTCCCATGTATATGAAGGTAGAGAAAGTGGGTATTTTGCTTAATTAGCTGCTAATGTTTAATATTGCCTGTGACAGATCTGAAAATGTTGAACTTTAGGCAAAGCGTTGTTGGAATATCTGCACTATGGAGCACTATAGACCAGTTATATCCTTCGGTTTCTGATACTTTCATTGCTTACATATCGAAATTATTCAATCAAAGTCAGAAGGTAATTGAAGGAATTAATATGCTCTATTTATCTAGTTAAATGCAAAATTTAAACTTAATATATATATGGTATTTATTCGGGTTTTTTCCTTGGGGCCACACAGGATGATCTTATTAATTGTCACAAGATAATGGAGATCTCAACAAGTTTAGAGGGAAGTGGCCATCACTATTGCAGCCTTCCTAAAAGTCCTACCACTGTACTGCTGTTGGATTCAGATATTGAAATATCATTTAAGACTTGAGAACAGTTTTGTTTTGCCATCATTCACCAAACGGAAGGAACTCATGTACTCATTATATTCACAAAAAGTAGACCTCGCAACCTCGTGAGCTTAAAGACTTAAGGAGGTGCTTTTATATGTATCAGTTGAGCTAAACTACAGCTCTAACTATTTCATACATGACAAACTTGAAATATATATCATAAATACATTTATTAATTTCTTGCGCTTGATGTCATCTTGACCTTTCAAATATCATAAATTAAATGTATTTTTAGTCATGGAGATAAATCTAATTTTTATCTATGCCAAAAGTATAAGAAATGAACCATATTAAAACTGGTATTGCATTTTCTTTTATTGTTTTCCTAATGTTTCTAGTAATCATTAATTTAAAGGATATAACTTATGCAGAAAGGCAATTCAAGTTCTATTGTTGAATCCCCTTAAAACGTAAATTGTCTTAAGGATGGAGAATATATGAAAATAAATAATAATAACACTCTTCATTACAGTTTAGTTTAACCTTGAAAACTCAAAGTGATCTCATTTGGTAATCCTTGTATAATAAAAATAGACAATTTTTAAATAAATTTTAGAAAAGGTTTGAAAAGAACCATAGTATATATGTAATATTAAGTTATGGATAGTACCACTTTATATAAATTTTACATAATATATTGAATATATAGATGATATTGATACTTGACAAGAAAAGAAATTAAAATAGCATATTAGAATTAAATATGCCATTGCAAATTATTTTAAAATTTTAATCTTTCTAGAAAAGTACCAACATAATTTCTCTGTGCAGTATTTATTTATTTATTTTTAAATCCAAATTCTTTATGTAAATTTCTGTCTTTGATACTCTTTCTCCTACAAATTTCTCTTCAGTTTCTTTTTTTTTTTTTTTTTGCTTTCTAAAAGTTTTGGAGGGGTTCGACATCAGTCCTCCACCAAGACCAGGACATGACCTCGAACTCTTTGAGCACTTAATGGGGACTTACGAGATCGCTTACTAAAAGAGTCCCAACGACAACAGCGGAGATCAAACACACATCCTTTTGGGACTTGACCAAATCCCTTACCATTTATGCCAACTTTTTTTTTTTTTTTTGACAATTTCTCTTGAGTTTCTTCCATTAAGAATTTGGAATGAAATCATCCATGAAGAACAAAAAAAAAACTTCAAAAAAAAAAAGCCATTTCATGTTCCCTTGGTGGGCCGTTAGTACGGATCACCGGCCCATGATGAGTCTTGTTCAAGAGTCAAGATGAGAAGCATATCTATGACTCCAGATCAATCTCGAATCTCCACCACACAAAAAACAAAAAGAAATTAAAAAGGAAAAACGTGGGCGTCCAATTTGCAGAGTGAAGTAAAGCAGAAGCAGGAGTAAAAGAAAGGGCCATGGCTGCTTCATCAACAATTGTATCGTCTTCTCTTCTGCCATCAAGAATTCAATCTCTCACTAATGCTTGTCTTCACCAGAAGCTCTCGTTCCTCCCAAATTGGCATCATAATCGGAATTTCCACATCAAGAAACCTCGAAATTCCTTCAGAGTCCAAGCAGTGAAGCCCCCGTCCGGTGTATGCTCTTCATCTCTCTCATTTTTGCCGCCATTTTTCCCGTTTCTGTGTTATTACTTTGAGAACAATGCTTCCCCCAATTCCCAGTTAGGTTATTCATAAGAACTGAACTACCTTAGATTTGCTTGCTTAACATGGAGGAAATTACCAATATCTCTGTTTTTTAAATGAGAAATTGTTGAATAACACAGAACTTGGGGGTCTCTTCAGGTAGAATTCCCCAAAGTACAGCCACAGTTTAGAGCTCCATTTCTAGGGTTCACGAAGACAGCAGAAATATGGAACTCTAGAGCTTGCATGATTGGAATAATTGGTGTTTTCATTGTAGAATTGGTGAGTATTACGAATCTTTTGCAGATAGTGCAAATATTTAGGAAAGTTTTCTGAGTTTGGTCATTGTGTGATTGTGGTGTTCATTTTCAGATCCTCAACAAAGGAATACTTCAGGTCATCGGAGTTGATATTGGAAAAGGACTAGATCTTCCTCTCTGAGAGATCATTCATTTTTGTTCTCAATAAACTAATTTTCGAATTTCTCACAAAGCAAAATCTAGTGTGTTGTGCTGTAAGTTGTAATTATACTTTACTTCTGTCTATTAACTGAGATTTGTTTCTGGCTCGTATAATTTAAGGAATTGTGATTGAGCTCCAGAACTTATTTAGATTCTTATAGATGATGTGGAAGTTTGGTTTGCCATTAAAAAAAATAATAATAATTTTGGTGCAAATTGAAAAAAAGGGTGAAGTGCAATTTCCATTGCATAAATATTAAAATATTATTATAAAATTAAAGGAATTCTAGAGAGAAATCAGAGGAAATTCTAGAGAGATGAAATCCATTCAAGTATATTGAATAGTTACAGGAGACCTCTATTTATAGAAGGATGCAAATAGTAGATTACTATGCGTATATACCATGTCATCCTGTATTTGGAGATTATGGATCAATGGACATCCACATAATAAGAATATTCATAACACTCCCCCTTGGATGTCCATTTATGAATGTGCCTCGTTAAAAACTTTAACTAGGAAAAACCCAGTGGGATAAAAACCTAGCTAAAGAAAAGAGTACAACATCCATTAATACACTATCCAGTACTGCCTCATTAAAAACCTTTCTAGGAAAAACCCAGATAAGGGAAAAAGAGTACAGCGTGTATTGTCTCCCCCTCTTGATTACATCAGTGTTACTCCCCCTGATGACTGCATTGCTTCAATGTCTTTCTGAGCATATTATTCTTTCTGTCATCAAATATTCTATTAGAAACGCCCAATTTGATTGTTCATTATATACCTGCAAGATCTAAATCTGTCAAGTAAAGTCATAATAATCTTTTCATAAATATATATGTGCATATAGAAATTCAATAAATGTTTATTCAGATAATGATGCTATATGCACTATCATCTTTTGGGACATATGTGTTTCTGGCGCCTTATGTGCTTCTAGCACATACAAATATATTGTGGCTTATAATCCTCATTATCATTCATTGCAGCATATGCTATCATAGATATTATTAACGTCGACTTCATTTTCAGTCCCATCGGATTTCATTCATAATTTATTGAGATCTCATTATATTCACATATATTAGGTACCTAGGTCTCTCTTGGACCACAATACACTTTTCTTGTAATATCTCTTCTGGAGATAACATCTCATCAAAAGATAACTCTTCTGGAGCTTTACTTAATTATCCTCGACTTGATCATCTATATTTTATAGCTCCTTTTCTCTTTCGAGGATTTTTATCTTTATAACCGATGGACCAGCAACGCTTCAGGCGTGCTTTATAACAATTCATATAGGAGCATTTGCAGTTGGGACATGTGACTTTGTCACTTTAGGTCAGTAAATGCTTTTAGCATTTGATTAGCTAAAATCTGCAAATGAATTATCTTTTGAACTTTTAGTGCACATTTCTTTGTACGAGTACCAATATGAACCAATGATAATTCATTTCACTTTATCTTTACCCAATCTGCTTATTTTTCTCCCCCTAATCAAATCATCAATTTACTTTGTATATCCATCTATGTGCATTGTAATAGATTAATAAACATTACACATTTAAAACATTTCAAGATGGAATTAATCTGGCTCCTGACCAAAAGCCAATTATACGAGGAGAATTCTGTTGGCTTATATAATTGCTGCAAATATACACAACATATAAATTTTGTTCTCATAATCATTGATCTATCCATTCATGGATACTTTAATACATTATTTCTGGATCATTCAATCTGGAAATTGCGCGCATAATATATTGCAAACTTCTGGTTGCAAACATCACTGCAAACTTTGCAAATTTATAATCTCATATGTAAACTTTCAATTTGATATATTTCCAGAGATCCATTTCCAATAATTAATTCTATCTGAGAACATGCAGCACATAATATATGACTCGGATGATCAAACAAGTCATGCCAACATTTCATATGATTTATCATCAAACCTAATATTCATTTTGGGGGAATCAACATAGAAACATTCACAAAGAATTATCACATAAATATTCACACTTGATATATATCATTATCATTCTCCCCCTCAAGTGTGAGACCTTAAAAATTAATTTATGGAATTTCCATACAATATTCCATGATAATAACATATATGATATCTATTTCATTAAAATTCCACATATTTCTAAATGCATTATCAATGCATAATTTTGTTACTTCTGGTAACAAAATTTCCATTTTCCAGAATCAACAAATATATATTAAATACAAAATCATCAGGTGTATCTTTGCAGATTTACGAGCGCAATACTGTGTAATCACAGGCACATCACTGTGGAATCACAGGCGCGACAACTCAGATTGTCATATACATATAAAGTCAAAAAGATTCCAGGCTCGTGCTTTATAGGGAGCAAATCTGAGGCACATCACTGTGGAATCACAGGCGCGACAACTCAGATTGTCGTATACATATAAGTCAAAAAGATTCCAGGCTCGTGCTTTATATGGAGCAAATCTGTAGAGATTTAACAGGACTACGCAAATCTGCAGAGATTCAATAGGATTTAATTCAACTATAAATAGAGGAAGGCAAACGAACATGCCTCACAAACACTCAAGCATCTGATAATATCAACTACCAGATACTCACACATATTTCTCTAAATTCTATTGCCATGGCAGGACCAAGCAGTTTTATCCCAGTTTCTGATACATCCGAAACAGCATTACTTGATGCTTTGTTGTATGATGATCAGCATAACATGTCATTTACTTCTTTGTTATCTCCTAATCCCTTTGAAATGTTTATTCCTCCTTCTACTATTCCTCCTTCTGCTTCAAATGTACCTACTTCTCCCCCTAGAACAAGTGTTCTTCCTCAATCTACAAGGATTGAAGGTACAACTGAAGCAGGTTCATCAAGGAGGCCTGTTAAGAGGTGTAGAACTATGGCAGAACTAATGGAATCTACCAATCCAGTTCAGCCAATAGTGTCGGCAGTTAATCAACCAGCATTCACTAGCCAGCAAACTATCATCAGTTTGCCAGCAACAACCAGCCCGACAACAACAATCAGCCTGCCAACAACCACTAGCCAGCCAGCAACAATTAGCCAGCCAACAGCTACAAGCCAATTAACAACTACTAGCTTATTGGAATGTAGTTGCTGTCATGTTTTACGGGAAATTATACATACCAACGGACTTCAGTACCATAAACTTGAAGTTCACGGAAGAAGAACAGGTATGATTACCCATGCTGTTTTATTTGAAAAAGTACAGGATAAATCTTATAATACTGACAGGCTTCCAATGTTTGATTTCACAAAGAAAAATTTTGAAGAAATCAAACAATTTCTGACACAGTATTGTATAGATTTACAAGCATCAGGATATATCTTGATGCGTGATCCTGTATTAGCCTATCATGAGGTTCTCTGTGTTGGTTCAGAATGGGCTATAAATCCAAATGACCTCCATGGAAGTTCATTTCAAACCAATATTGAACACTCATTAGGCAAAGGAAAACAACCTGCAGTAAGTATACCCTATGATACTTCATCCCTTAACCAGGGTGAATTATATAGGTTATCGATGGAGCAAAGAGAAAGAATAAAGAAAACAACGCTCCATGATTTAAGAAATTATTTTCACTTAACCCTTGATGAAGCGAGTAAACAATTAAATATGTCTACTCACACCATACAAAAAATCTATCAAAAAGGAGGGTTAACTGAGTGGCCACACAAGAAGCTCAAGAAACTTATGACGCAAATCTCGATATTACGAAGAGCTTTGCCTCATCTGGATCCCATCTCAAGAAAAGCAAAAGAAGAAGACATTAAATATCTTCAGAATGAGATGATTAAGGTTTGTAATGATGTTGAGCCACTCGCTATTAAACTTTGTTGAAATAATATTTCCTTTTGTTTAATTATTTTGTTTATGAATATTCCTCTCCCGTATTCACAAAAATTGTTATAATCATAGAAATCACAAAACAACCATAATAATATATTTGCTTCATTCACTTCTGGGAATGAAGTTGGATAAAAATTCATGATCCATAACTCACTTATTTGTTTGATCATGGCAAGAAATTAATCCATAATATTTCTTGACTTTACCACAATATTTCTACTACAATAGCAAATTGAATATATTTATTTATAATATCAATCATGATCATACAATCTCTTGTCTCATAATTTAAGGGAATATTTAATGCCAAATATATAATTTTGAGACCTTTATACAACTGATGGCATACAAAATTTATGGATCAAATATTGTTTCATAATTTGTCACTTGTTATCAGGCTAACTTGCCTCTTGGCTTCAGGCTATCTTGCCTCTGAAATTAAGGCTATCTTGCCTCTTGGTCTCAAGCCAATTTATGCCTCATCTCTCTATGGCATTTTGATCTCATAATATATATGGCCTTTTAACAGTTTATCTTCAGGATAAATAAAATATAAACATAATAAAATAAATAGATGGAACCCACTAATATGTATATATTAGTGTCGTTGCCATAAATAATAAAAGGGAAGGGGGATTTATATAAAGCAGTAAATAAATAAATAAAAATAAAATAAATGACTAGAAATAAACGTGCTAAATAAATAAAAAGAAGATGAAATAGGAATGGTAGTAAACTCACAGCGAGACCTATCTCATCCAAAGGTAAGAAAGAAGATGCATATGCAAATGTAAATATATAAAGCAATTAATAAATAAATAAAATAAAATAAATGACTGGAAATAAACATGCTAAATAAATAAAAAGAAGATGAGATAGGAATGGTAGTAAACTCACAGCGAGACCTATCTCATCCAAAGATAAGAAAGAAGATGCATATGCAAATGTAAATATATATATAATATATAGAAGGCAGTAAATAAAATTTAAATAAATGGAGTCCACTATATCAGTGTTACCACCATGAAAAATAAAGCAGTAAATAATAAAATAAATGGTGCCCACTATACTAGTGTTGCTACCATGAAAAAGTAAATAAAGCAGTAAAGAATTAAAATAAAATAAATGGGGCCCACAAAGTGTTACCACCATAAAAGATAAATAAATGCTGAATAAAATAAATAAATTGAGCCCACTAATAGATATTAATGTGCCTTCATGAAGAATAAATAAATCTAAAAACAAAATAAATAAATGGTGCCCACTAATATTAGTGTTGCAACCATGAAAAATAAATAAAGCAGTAAATAATAAAATAAACAAATGCAGCCCATTAATATATAGTGTTGCCTCCATAAAAGATAAATAAATGTAAAATAAAATAAATAAATGTTAGTGGCAATAAAATTAAATGTTAGTGACATAAAAATAAATGTTAATAAAGTTAGTTACAATAATAAATTCTCAAATCAAAATAAAAAAAGTAAAAGAAAAAAAATTAAATCAAGACTTCCAATATGGAGTCAAATTAACAATAATAATAAAATCTTAACATAAATTAAATGACAATTAAGTAAAATACTAAAATAATAATAATAATGATTACTAAAATGATTGATATGATTGATATATATAATATTAATATTATATACTTACCAGTCATTCACGGATAAGGGAAACTCATCTTCATCATTATTATATAGTAACTATCTTACCTGCTGCACGTACAAAACATTGTATCCATCTCCATGAATTTTTTTTTTTTTTTTTTTTTTGGACTGTTGTGCCGACAGTTTTTTTTTTTTTTTTTTTTTGTTTTTTTGAGATATGGAAACAGAGATGAGTGCTTTAGAATACTCAGATCACTTTCTCTGTCAATTTCACTTCCTCAGAAGAAAACGAAGCTTGAGGAGGAGAGAGGAAAAACGAAGAGGAAGGAAAATGAAAATGAAAGAAGAAGCAGAAAAGGGAAAATGAAAATGAAAGAGGAAGCAGCAAAAGGGAACATAGGAATCTCCTTCAAGTTGATGACTAATTCAGCAACCCCACAAGAAAATAAAGCAACGATCAAGAAACTCAGATAAACAAAGCCATAGCAAAACAATCTTTGGCTAGCTATTGGCGAACTTTGATATTTTCTTATCCTTATCAGAACATTGAAATCTGAGTTTGTAAAATTATGGGCTACAGGAAAAGAAAGAGAAGAAAATAACAATGAAGAAAAACTAAGAGAACTAAGAGGTCTGTATTTGAAGTTGAAGCTCACAACAAGTGAGAGAGAAGAAAAACTAAGAGGTCTGTATATTAAGAATAACAACGAAAAGCTGATGAAGAACAAGTTAAGAAAATAAGTACTGTGGTGGGATTTGCAGAGGAAGAGAAAGTAATCATGGGGTTGGATGAAGACACCGGAAGTGAAGATGATATTTAAAATTATCACCGCAATGGTGCTGATAACGTATTATAAAACTAAAGGAATTCTAGAGAGAAGTCAGAGGAAATTCTAGAGAGATGAAATCCATTCAAGTATATTGAATAGTTACAGGAGACCTCTATTTATAGAAGGATGCAAATAGTAGATTACTATGCGTATATACCATGTCATCCTGTATTTGGAGATTATGGGTCAATGGACATCCACATAATAAGAATATTCATAACAAATATAGCAATCTTGTCATTTTTATGAAGGTAATTTTGTTAAAAAGTTGATGGTGAACATTAATTTTTTAACAGATAATATTTTGGTTTCAATATTAATTTTTTAACAATTAATATTAGTTTTTTAATAGTATCAAGTACTCCCTCTGGTCCTAATTATAGAATAACATTTGAGAGTTAGTTTTGGTCTGAATTATAGGACAAAATTTAAATTTTTGTCAATTTTTTCCTAAAAAACGCCTATTTTATTCTCTTAAGTATGTTTGGTTTTTGGTAAATATATGCATTTAGATGCATAGAATTTTTTAATCAATAAAACTCTTAAATTGTTGGATTTTAATTTGTTTATCGATGAGTTAACGCTAATTTACCAATATATATATATGTGTACACACATATTTATACACACACACATATAAACATACACATGCATTATATAAATATATATATGTGTGTATTTATGTATATACGTGTGTGTCTATATGTGTGTATGCATCCTCACACACTTATATGTACACACACACATATATTTGTGTGTATTTATGTATTTATGTGTGGATGTGTATACATGTGTGTGGAAGGGGGATGTGGGAGTTTGTATTTGTGTATGTCTATGGGGGTTGTATGTGTTTTTTTTTTTTTCTGGGGGGTTGTAAATATGTGTGTGTGCATACACATATATAGATATATATGTGTGTACAGATATGCATACACATATATGTATATATAGCAAGATCATCATTTCAATTATAAAACATGGAAATTAGAAAGGAAGATTTTAGATTGGGGAGGTATATTAATGTCATTAAAAATTTATACAAGGGCATTTTAGGAAAGTAAGTAAAATTAAATAATTTAACTTCCCTTCTTAATTTTCTTAAAATCGGTTAAATATGTCTTATAATTAGGACCGGAGGGAGTAATATACTATATTTTAAATTTTTTGAGATGATATTAAAATTGAAAAGACTTTCAAAGTAATATCACTTCTCAGCCGAAATGTCTTCACAAATTTACATTGCTAACCCGTGGAAAAATAGTGAAGTTTCTCCTTCGTATCTACTTTCTATATATGAAGCACCAACTTTGACACGCGTTTCTGATACGGGATGTCGATAAGTTATTTTAAATAATATTAATTTGATTTTTTTTTTTTTGCTTGATTATGACAGAACAATCATTATATGTTACTGATACGCATGTCTGATACATTAAAAAAATGTCTTTTTAGAGCATTAGTGCTTCATATTAATTTTTTTAGAGCATTAGTGCTTCATAGCTTACTGCTCATGAGTATTTTAGTTTTGTTTTTTTTTATTAAAGGAGGTCTGTCACTTATGCAAAGAGTTTTAAAAAATGACAGATCTTAATTAAAGAAAATTGTATTAGAAAAGTCTCAAAACTTTTCAATAACAAGTCAAAAAGCAACTATTAATAAGTAGAGGTGTTACCATTAATAAGTTTTAAGATTTTTCTGATATTATCTTTTTAAATTGGAACTTTAATGTCAATTTTTTTAAAATGTTTATATTAGTAGATTGGAAGGCTATTACCCAACCAAATAAGTTAGAATGAAGAGGATTATAAAAGGACTAAGCAAAATCAGTGATCGTGATCATCTTTGTTGGCCACCAAGGAAGAAATGATGATCTCGCACCACTAGCTAGACTCCATAGAAGAGGTGAAGTTAAGGAGGTTCAAAAACCACTCGAGTAGTGCCCTTCGCTAATTTGCTTCCAAATTCCCCTGTTGAGAGAAGAGACTTGGGATACTACTGAAAAAGTAAGTGAATTTTCCCTTTAAAGTTATTTACTGATAATTGATTTTTTTATTTGATTTAATTTAGCCTTCAAAGTTTAACCAATCTAAGTCCAACTCCATTATGTTTAATCCATTAGTTTCTGTGTTTTAGAAAATTATCTAGACCGAGTCATATATTGTAGGAATTAATATATTGAAGAATTAATTGTTGTGAAAGTGAATTGTTGAGTTAAATTTAAAAAAATGAGTAAAAACTATTAGGTTAGAATTTTTATTTTTTTAATACAAAAATTTTTGGAGGGGTTCGACATCAGTTCCCCATCAAGGTCAAGGCACGGCCCCGGGCTCTTTGAGCACTTAATGGGGACTTATGAGATTGCTTACTGAAGGAGTTCCAATGACAACAACGGGGATCGAACACACATCTCTTTAGGACTTGATCAAATCTCTTACCATCTCGTAAGTCTCCATTAAAAGGAATTTCAGTGACGACAGCGGGGATCGAACACACATCCCTTTAAGACTTGATCAAATTCCTTACCATCTATACCAACTTCCTTTAATTTAGGTTAGAAAATTGAAAGGGCACCAACAAACTGTGGGTTGAGTGAATAAGAGCAGGGACAAAACTAGGGGTTTAGGGTTGGCCGCTGCCTCCCTAAAATTTATGGTAGTATTATTAGACTGTGTGTGTGGGACGAGATTTTTATCCACAACATCTTGGATGAGTTCAAGGGATAGTTGGAAGTCGTCGCAAATAAGATGAACGTCAAGAATAACAGTTGGATCCGTCGTCATATAAAGAGTCATCTTGTTATAATAGCTCTGAAAATGTGTGGTTAGTGCCTGCAACAGTAACACACGTACATAATAATGAATATTAATTAACAGCAAAAAAACTGATATTGAAAGCAATGGCGGATGCATGTACTGGCCAGCTGGGGCCGCTTTCTCTTATCTTATATATTTATATATATGTATTATATAATATTTTATTTTGACCAATAATTTAGCCCCGACTAAATATTATATTGCATGTATTTTACTCTTTTTAATGAGGGTAATATTATGTTGATTAGTGAAGATTTTGGTATTACGATTTTGGGAGAGTCTTGAGTTTTTACAATAGATAACTATATATATGTAGAGGATGATTAATAACTAATTTTAATCAGTTTTGATTTATTATTTCGTTGTCTTATGATTTTATAATGAATTTCTCTTTTAAAAAATAGATTACAATAAGTTATTTGCTTAGTTGAAATTTAATCTAATCTTTATGTTTTTTAAAAAATATTTTTTGGGGTTCATATTATATTTATTTTATTTTCTCCAATTCTTTTGTTTTGAGGTTGGTGGAATGCGTATTTAAGTGTTAATTTTATTAAATTTCATTATAAATATTATTATTATGATTGAGTTTGTGATATCTTTATGATAACGTTTGATTGGTTCATTAGTCATTGAGTAGTAAGAGGAAAGTAAAATTTTTGTTTTGAGATATCTATTGAAAATGTTATTATCTTATATCTTGTTTTGATTTATAATTGTTGGTTATTATTTATTTATATTTTTAATATTATATGATATTATTTAGTAAATAGTTCAACATATTTATTTTTTAGCCCGGACTAAAAATAATCTCTGGTTCTGCCACTGATTGAAAGGGAAGAATATTACAGATATGAGGGTTTCCAAATGTGGAAGGAGCAATGGAGGCCAAAGGATGGTCAAACCAGCTAATTTCTTACATGGGACCAACTACATTAGAGAAGGACATGCTTGTGTTGGAGAAAACTCTCCTTATTATAGATAGATGAAGCCACCTGTCTCCTCCAATGTAACATCCCAACTTTTCAAAAGCAGTATAATTTTTTTTTATTAGAGTAGAGCATCGGAGTAAGAGAGTAACTGATATATATATTCAAAATGCCGTAAGTCTGGCTAATTACAGAAACGGTACAAAGACCGAGAGTTTTTTTAAAGTAAACAACCACATAGGCGTTCCCCTAGCAATCCCATGCCGTGGCAACAAAAGATGGTCTTCACCCGAGTCAATATAAGTGCTGCTCGCTGTTCTCCTCGGTTCTCAGACCTCCCGATCCGGAAGCTATGTTAAGAGTTGAGGTCCATGTATCGAACCTCAGGTAACGGTTAACCTCATGTTCACATATGCAATATATGAACAAACAAATATACAACAACCGTAACCCTATTATCACATAGCCCCCTTGCGAATGTGTGACACTTAGCAGATATGTGGCACTTAGCTAATACATGGCACTTAGCCTCTATGTATCCCAATAGCACATAAGCCCCCTGGCAGATGTGTGGCACTTAGCAACGTGAACATATCAACAATACATAACACACAGCAGAGCTATCAATTACCATATATATAAGCATACCATACACATAGCACATATATGCATACAGTGAACATCAGAGTTAGTGTTACAGTACGCGAACGTACCTTCGTTGTTGAATCTCGATACTTTAGACGGAAAACGGTACGACGACGGTACAACAGCAGTAACAACGGTACGTGATCTCAGATATCCTAATAAGGATAATATCGCATGTAATCAATAACTAACATTATAACAGTCATTTTAGTCATAAATGACCATTTTACCCCTGACCTCTCTAATACGCGAAATTTCGCCGGAACTTCGTTACTTTGACTCTAATCTTCCAGAATTTTTACATATCTCTAACTTCATAATGATTTTCGAAATTCATACCTTAATTACCCCTAGAACATGATTTCTAATCATACTTGGAAGATTAAAGATCAACCTAGCATTTCTACTACAACTAACGAAAGAAACACTAAAACTAAAGACTAGGGACCGAAGAACTTACCCGGCACTTCGCTATTTCCACAGACTCCTCCTTCTCTCTAAAATCTCTCTCTAGAAAGCTCTAGGATTTGTGAAGAATGAAGAGAAAGGTGAAGGGCTGTAATACCCCAATTTTCATAATACATGTACATATTAAATTTTGATAAATGACACCTATTACAATAGGTGAATTTGTGGTTTCAAAACTAGTGAAATAATTACCTTATCTTTTAAGGAAATTTCTCATGAAATTAGAGTAAATAAAGAGCTAAAAATTCCTAAGGGAAGTTATGGGTTACAAAATACCCTAAGAATGTTATGATAAATCCTAAGAGGCAACTAAATATTTATTGAAATAGAGAGTATGTTGTCTCTAAAGTTTTAATTAATTTATTATTATTTTTAGGAATTATGCCATTTTAACAACTTAAAATCAGCAGAGGATGATAAAATCAATTAAAGGAAATTAGTAACAATTATTGGGCAATTGATATTGCAATAATTGAGATACTTTGGTAATTTTTGAAATTAGTTAATAATTACTTTGTAAATGTCATAATTAAGGAAATATCAATTGAATAAAGGATCAAATGATAGTTAGAAGCTAAAATTAGCATACAAGGAGTTTTTAATTATCAAAATTAAATTTGAAACCTTGTTAAATTTTGGTAATTAAGCCTAGTGACCCCTAAAACACTATGATAAGGATAATAACTTGAATTAAATTAATAATCCCTAAGGTTATTATGTGAGGCGAAATTCATGATAAATAAAGAGGCAAGGAATTAAACTTGTTAATCAACTTGGGTAAATTAAATATTAAGTAATGGCTAGGATTGAATTTCATTAAGTAGGATCAAAGGCCTACAATAATTCTAGCAATTTAAAATGTATAAATCCATGATAATATTTAAGAGCCAATAGGAGCACAAGTGTTGTGTATGTGTGTGTGTGTAGTAGAGAAAGTCAATGAAAGAAGTGTGAAGAAGAAGACAACTTGGAGAGCAAGTTGTCTAGCTTAATGAGCAAGTAATTGCTTAATTAAATAAAATTAAATGAGAACCTATAGAAATTAAATCATAATTTGAAATCTTGAAACTAGATCTTCAAGATAAATACATATTTGGAATCAGGGAATTATGAGCTTCATCTTGGCTATTCCCAAAGTTATTTTCGGATACATCTAAGATTCATACCTAAGTGTTTGGGAATTAAAAATCATCATAAATCTACTCATAAAATTAGGATTCCAAAAGTGAAATTGGATTTTGAATTAACACACCCAATTACACCTAACTAAATTAGGATTTGGGGATTTATAGGATAACTTGGGAAGGAAGAAGAGTGTCTTGGGGCCAAAGCAAAGCTCCTTCTTGAGGAAGGAAGAGGGGAGGACGAAAATGGGAAGGTGTAGGGCTAGGATTTATGCTTCCTCACCAAGCAAAGCTCAAGAGCCAAGATCAAACCAAAGTTGCAAGAGGTTTAACCTCTTCTTGCCTATAAATAGAAGGCTTTGGCTAACACATCCCTCACACCAAAATCCCTTGCCTTGGCTGAAATTTAGAGAGAGTAGGAGAGGGAGGAGCTGCTGGAAAAAGAGAGGCAAGAGGTCCTCAAGAGGTAAGAGAGTTTTTAGTTTCATAGTTCAAGTTCTTAGTTTATTAAGTAGAAATACTAGAAAAGTTATTTTGATCTTCAATCTTCCATATACAGTTTTAATTTCATGTTTTTGAGGTTTCCATTGTCTTTATTTCGAAAATTTGATGAAGAAGAAGTTATATCAAAATTTTTGGAAGATTAGGATCAAAATAGCGAAGCTCTGGCGAAATCTCCTCAAACAGTGATTTCTGGAGTCAGGGGTAAAAACGTCAGTATTTTATGATGAAGATGATGTTCTAAAATTCTGAGAAAATTCATGGTGAAAGTAGACATCTAGGGCTTTTCAAATCTATAAAGAGTGTATCATTTGAAGCTCTGTGTAAAAAGATAAAAATCTCAGAAGTTAGGCTATGATTTCTGTGCGAAAATCTGGACAGCGTTTTGAAAACTGGAAACTGGGAAAATTCCGTGAAATCTGGGTAAATCCCAGTATTTTTCCTCGAAAATAGACTTCTCAAGGATTCCGGAAAATTTTACGGATCCTCAAAATGATTTTTCTAGAATTAGTTATGATTTTTCAAAGTTACCGAAAAATCTGCCCAGGAAATGCTGCACTACGTTTTTAAGAAATGTAAGGGCAAAATTGTAATTATGAAGCTACCAAGGGTAGAAGGGTAAATAGAGGTGAAAATATCTCTCAGGATATTATTCTAAGAAATATGGTGATATGTTAGGATATCCGGGAAATCCAGGATCGGATTCAAAGGTCGGTCATTTGACGACTATGCGGTAAAAAGTACGGACGCGTATTGTAACCTTAACTCTTATGCTTATGGTTTGGTTATATATGATTGTTGTTTTCACATGATAATACTCTGTTTTGAAATTTACTCATGAGAGTTGAATTGTATACGGGTTATAGTCTTGATAACACCGTTGAGTTTTCCTAGCGCTGAGGACACGATGGGCCGTCGTGGCACTGGTTATGTGCAGACTGGGGTAACATACATATTGCAGTGGCTGTGTTATGTTATTGCCTTACATGTGGATATATGTTTTGAAACTATGATTATGTTGTATATCTGTGATAACTGTCATATACTGTTTACATAAGCATGAGGTTAACCGTTACCTGAGGTCCAATGGACATTGGACCTCAGACTAAATGAACAGTACAGGAAAGAAACCGGGATAGAGAAGATGCCGGTGGGTAGAGCCGTGAAGAGGCAGCAGTCAAAGACAAAGGTCGGTAGAAGTTATTAGGACTTAGCTTCTGGCTCGAATTTAACAAAGTTACTTTGAACAGTTTGGTGTCTAAGGCTGGGTTAATCTATGTGGGAAGCCAATCAGTCGCCGTATAAGTCGGTGAGGCCCCCATGATAGACCCCTACCTGGCCAATCTGTTTAATTAACTGATGTTAGGTTCCTGGTCATGGGTTTAGTTTAAAACTTTCTTTATCAGAGGATTGTATTTAACCTCTGTAAATTGTATCACATGAATATTCCTTCGGGATATTTAATATATCAGCTTATGTCGGGCATCATCATATGTCTGGGCATTTTTATATCAGATACTCGTTGTCCGGATCTTAGCGCACGCTATCAATTTCTGCAGTACTCTAAGCTGTAGCATCTCAAACTCTGTTGTTTTTCTTAAAACTAAGTGTCGACCGACACGATTTTCGAACTTGAAATTTGGGATGTTACAAGGGCTATTTATAGGAAAAGTGGATGGCATTTTGGTAATTCCTTTAAGCTTTCCCTAATCAGATTTTGACCGTCGGATCGCACTTCTTGAAGGTGGCAAGATCTTGGCCATACACTTCTCAAAGATGATGTCATCCTTAGTCACCAAGGTGATGTTACACACTTGCTTAAGAAGTTTTCTACTGATAAAGTCCTTGTTCGGTGTTCTAATCGTGTAATCTTGAAAAAGCTCAAAATTCTGGAAGCAACTTGCTGAAGATGTAATCTTCCTCGTTAAGAATATTTGGGTTGACTAAATTTTTTATCCTATTTAGGACATTTCGTAACCTACCGAAGATTCTAAGCCGAACATTGTCGGTTACGGAAATAACGTTGGATAGCGTCAACTTCTAGATAATAATCCACTGATTCATAATATACTCTGGTTTTTATCAACTCATCCTCGGATTTCAAGTTATGATTTTATTTCTATAGGTTCTCATTTCTACTATCTGCCCTAATTCCACAAAATATCTTCTTGGTCTTATCTCATGATCATTCCGTCAGTTACGGAAATGACTTTGGAGATATGCCACTTTGAGATAAAAATTCACTTGTTTATAATAAGTCCTTATGTTAGATACTTAGTTCACATATTTTGAGATATGATTTATTTTCTATCGGTTCTCATTTATCCTATCAACTTCTTTACAAAATATCCCATTTATATTACTATTATAATCAAATAATATCTAGATATTTATTTTTTTACTACACACACATGCACAACACTTAGGCACACACACACTCACAACTCACACATACTCACAACTCACAAATATTTCCACCCTTTCTCTTTCTATTTATGTCTAAACAATTAGTCATTAATTATCTAATTAATCACTTACTAATTGTTGACAATTTTCTTAATTAGTAATAATTATTATCTCACAACTATTTTATTGACATTGGTAATTTATGCACCATACATAATATTAAAAATCATGGGGTCCAATATGGTTCCCCAATACTTTTTGATTTCTCTCCTTTAATTTTTCCAAGGTAATAATTTAATAAATTACCTAAATTAGAGACAACATACTTTCTAATTTTTAACAAATATTTAGTTGCCTCTTAGGATTTTATCATAATTTTCTCAGGGTATTTTATAACCCATAAATATTTCAGGGACCTATTTACAAATTATTTAATGTTTTAGGGACCTTTTCGCACATTATTTATTCTTAGGAGAAATTGTCCTAATAATAAGATAAATTCAATGTAAGGTGTTTGAGACCTCATATTCACCTATTTCCAATAGGTATTACTTATCAATATAATATCTCAGATAAATAATTATCCGGGTATTACATCCAACGCACTACCATAAAAGCGCAGATCATCATCATTGTTGGAGCAGGTTTTGAGTAACATAGCTATACCATGATTCCGAGAAAGTTGAGGACCAGTTTAGCACAGTAAAAAGTGCAGAAAAATTCTAGTGAGAGCTTCTTGCGATCGATCATGGCTTTGGCTTTACCAACATACTGTAAAGGATCATCATCTTGAGAAATAAAGGTAAGAGGGACAACAATGAACCCTAAATAATTACCCGGTTTACCCCATCCCCATCTTCCCTTTGATTTCTCTCCCACCATGTCTGTCAGTTCCTGTATGTAATGCACTTACTATAATATTATTGAAAATCATCTTCTTCATAATTCTTAGTAAAAGAAATAAAATGAACGAGCAGGGGAATAAAGAATGCTCACCTGGATCTTGGTCTATAATAGATTTTTGTTAATTTTTTGTACCTAATATATGTATTGTATTTCAAATACTTTAATTTATGATATAATACTTTTTATTTTTGCTCATCGTTGTTAAAATTCCTAAGCCTGCTAATGGATAAGAGGCCTCACTTTGTAAAGAGAATTACACAAGTTTGAATCCCAAAAGCACACTTGTTGTATTGTAAAAGGTAAATTTTTTTACCCTCTAGGAGAAGAGAAACCTTGATCTAATTAAAAAAAGAAATTAACAAGACATTCTAATGACCCAAGTCATTTATTGATAACAAAACTTTAAAAACATTACTCAAACCAGTGAGGGTTCTTTCCCCAATAAGAATTCTAAGAATTTTAATATTATTTATCTTGATGTTAAAATATTAGTTTACAAGAGGGTTTATTTGGGATAGCTTATAGGAGGGGCTTTTGAGGCTTATTTACTATTTCAATTGAGCTTATGGGGTTTTTTTTTTTGGATAAAAAAATGTGGGCAATTGGACTTATGGGCGAAAAAGAGCTTATTTGAAAAGTTTGATTTCTTAGTTTTTGAAAAGCTATAAGCTTCTTATTTACTATTTCAATCTAATACTACTTTCATAAAGTTGAAAATGAGAATATTAGTATAGATGAAAAGTCTTCGTCGACTGATTTTGTTGAGGAATTTTCAACCTAAATAAATTATTCATTTTCAATTGAAATAAATCAAATTTTTGACATAATTAGATATCAAATTATACCAGACATAAGTTTTTAGTTACTTATATAATATTTATTTGATCAAATTATGTATTTTAGTATTGTTAAATTTTGTAATTTAGCATTTTTAATATTTTTGGTAATTTTAATTTTAATTTTTCTCCAATAATTATTTTAAAAATCATTTATCCATAAATCATTCCAAACAAATTTTAATTTCACAAAAGTTACTTATGCAACAACCAATTTAAACATAAATCATATTTTACAATCTAATCTTTACCCAATCGGATATTTCTATAAATCATTTTGCTCATCGGCATCCCTTACAAACCCAGTCTGCAGTTTTTCTTACCTGCCAAAGGAGAATTTCATTCAAAACAACCAACATGCATGTTTTTATTAACAAATTAAAACAATTGAAACTGAATAAATTTGATGTTACAAAAGGAATTGTTCATAATGAAATTGAAAGTAGAACAGTTCCCAATTGTGTGTACATCCATGACTGATATCTTGCAGTACAATGCCGAACTAAAGCTGAAAGAATAATTACATCGTATCATATACTTAGGTTCAGACTTTAGGAATAAACACATCCAAGATTATAATTAAATAATCATCATAAAGCAAAATGCTGGGGCCATAGCATAATTTCCGTCAAGACAAAGATAGGGACTAGATTCTTGCCATTAAAATCCATATATACCTCCTCTGTCTAAACACTAAAGGCTACAAACAAACTTTAAAAAAAAGAAGCAAATATATAGGGAATCCTCGTAAACAGTAAAAAGCTAAAAAGATGTCGCGATCACCTCTTAACAAAAATGTGATGAGTGTCAAAAAAGAAATGCATATATGCTGATTTTAAGGAAGGGAAAGTTCCAGATTTGGAAGGCAATAAAATGAAGCAAAAGCTTAGTAGAAGTGACAGTGATGAGTGTAAAAGGCAGTGTTCTGATCTTTGAAAACCCAACTCCAAGCAACTTCTATATAGCTGCTTCCATCACACTGGAACTTTCACAATCTTACATTGAAAAATGAAGCTTCAACAATTAATGGCAAGAACTTCTTACTCTGTTCTCCTTCCTCTTCTCTTCTACTTTACTCTCCTTTGTCCACTCACAGGTGATTTTCCATCTCTTCATTACATCCTGAATCCTTTAAATTAAGCTTTACATGTATCCTTCTTGACAATTTGATATGAAGCCATTTATATTTGAATATAGTATAATCCTGTAATTAAGTAGGTGTTTGTTGATTCTTGTTCATAAACTTCAGGATAATAATGAATTTGCTTACCAATTAATCAACTCTTTCGCGTGAATGTGATGTCCAAAACTGTGGACCTGTGTAATTGCAGATGGAGCTCAGCTCATAGTTGCGAACAACTGTACGGAGAGTGTGTGGCCTGGAATTCTGGGCAGCACCGGCCGGCCGACACCAAGGAACGGAGGGTTTCATCTCGGAAGTGGAGAAGAAGTAATACTCGACGTCCCGGAGAAATGGTCCGGCCGAATTTGGGGAAGGCAACACTGCGTCTTCAACAACACCGGCCACGGATCATGCATCACCGGCGATTGCGCGGGGAAACTCTATTGCAGAGGCAGGTCAGGTAATCCTCCGGCTACGGTAATCGAAATGACGCTTGGATCATCCTCTTCGCCGCTGCATTTCTACGATGTGAGTCTGGTGGACGGATTCAACTTGCCAGTTTCGATGAAGCCGATCGGAGGCGGAATCGGCTGCAGCGTGGCGGCGTGCGAGGTGGATCTGAACTTCTGCTGTCCGTCGGCGTTGGAATTGAAAATCGGAGGAAAAGTATTGGGTTGTAAGAGTGCTTGTTTGGCAACTAAATCGGCGAAGCATTGTTGTACTGGGAAATTTGCAGATCCAAAAGCTTGCAAGCCAACTCTGTCGGCTCATATCTTCAAGGCTATATGCCCAAAGGCTTATAGTTATGCTTATGATGATTCTGGAAGCCTCCATACATGCAGAGCTTCCAGGTATCTCATCACTTTCTGCCCTACAAAGTAGAACGAAAGCTCGAGCTGCAGTCAGGTCTGCATATATAAACGTTTAAGCTGAATTCATCCCCCTTTTGTTGTATAATAATGGCTACTATCCAATTTAGCATTATATGGTTTCAATGTTTTTAATTAACATAGTTCAATAATTCTGCAAGTATTTTGAGTTTGGTTTGTTATTATTAGACATGTCATTATAGTGTGGAAATGGGACTTCTTGTTAATACCTACTATATATATATGGAGTTATGGTGGATCAAAAAATATGTTGATTTATATCCATTCAATTTTAATTTGAACATTTATGACTGAGGCACAAATAGAAACAAAGAGTACGAGAAAGCTTGTGCATTATTTTTCTTAATATGACAAGGGAAGGGAAAGGAGTTACTCCCTCTCCCTCTGATCCTAATTATAGGACAATATTTGAGAGTTGGTTTTGGTTCTAATTATAGGATAAAATTTAAATTTTTGTCAAATTTTTCCTAAAACGCCCCTATTTTATTCTTTCAAGTGTTTTTAGTTTTTAGTAAGTATATGCATTTAGGTACATAGAATTTTTTAATCTATAAAACTCAATAGGTTGGAGTATTGGGTAAAGGGTAAGTAAGTCGAATCAAAGTTAATTCAGGGCTAAATCGGTGAGAAAATGTTATTAATATGAAATCATAAAGGGAAAAAAATCAATTTAAAAAAAAAAATAATAAACTGGATTAATGTTGAGGATCGGTTTATCGAGTGGTTTGCCGGTTTTTGGGACAAACCGGTTGGTCCGGTCCAGGTTTAATAACAATGCTATCAAGTCAGCATTGTTATTTATATGTAAATTCAAAAGGAAATTATTTTGTAAGTTTTGGATTTGCCTTCAAGGTCGAGCTGTACAGTTGCTATTAATAGTTGATTTTCAATAGTTGATTTTTTTATTCGGCAAAAGAATTGTTGAATTAAACATCACAATGGCAGTGTTGGATTCTAATTTTAGTGGGCCAACCCAGTAGTTTTTGAAAAGTCCAACTAATGTTTAGCCCAATAATTATTTTGAAGTAAGCCCAAATTAATGAGCCTGAGAAATATCCCATATCACTTGCATTTTTGCATAATAGAAAAATCACACTAATGTTTAACCCAATGATTATTTTGAAGTAAGCCCAAATTTATTGATAGATTATGGGATAAAAAAAACAAATCGCACTGAAATCCCAACTAAAAAATAATATCTAAAATATCCCATAATCTATCAATAAAAAATAAAAAAGGCACAATTAATAAGTGAAAGTAGTATTACTGGCAAGTTATTGAATTTTTGAGATATTAATTTTTTTTAATTGAGACCTTTATGTGGTTTTCTTTCCTTTTTTTTTTTTTTTGTAAATATTTAATCTAAAGTATAATATTTTTTGAGACTTGCGTAAAGAATTTTTATCTTTTCTAACACATGTTTTTTAGAATTTAAATTTGTATTATCCTCTTTATCAGGTGAGATTTGTAACACTCCACTGTTCTGTACCTAGAACAAAGTGACATCTTCACCTATCATGTATTCTGATGTATTAATTAATAAAAATTTAAACTATTGGGCCAGGTTTTATCCTGGAAATGAAAGCCCTTCTTATAAGAGATCAAAATAATTTTAATTTTTGAATGGGCTATTCTGATACAAATAAGCACATTTGAAAAACTCTTTTTATCAGTGGTTCAAGCTTAACATTAACAATGCATCATACTTAAAATATTGTTAGGTTTTATCAGAATATACTTTTTTTTTATTTCTCCGATTAACCTAGTGCTCTACTAAATCATTTACTATAAGTTGGGTTTGTTACATACATGCCCGATCCTGTAGTAATTCTTAGCAACATATATATGTATATGTAGCTTAACTAATTCTAGGAAATCATGTATATCTAATTAAATATATACATCCCAAGAGCCATATATGACTATCTCAAAATAAAACCTAAGTCATAAGGAAGCAATAAAATCCATAAACAAAATAATGAAACTAAATGTTTCATTTACTTCCTCTTCACCACCTTTTCCTCAAAGTTAGGCTATTTCTATGCCCTTGCCTATTTCGCCTTGCTTACTACTTTGCCCACGTTCTGGATTTGATGAAGGCTCTGAGATTCAAATAAATGAATCTCATAGTAACAGGTTAATATCAAATTCTAACATATATAATATATATAAATCAACCAAACAGAGTAGTCCACAGAACATATAAAGCAAACAAATTTCAATTCAATTTCAAACGACAAGTATTACATACCAAATGCAGCTTGTAATATAAGTAAATCATACAATGATTTCAAATACCTTAGCGCTAGGAAATTCATTTTCAGGTAATTCAAATACCAAAATTTACTGAATGCACTGACCCTGCTTGGCCACCGAGAAGTTGGCCCCATGGTCGGCCCTTCCGCTCAATCAAGCCATGAGTGGTGCTGACCCCATACAGGCGGGACATACAATATTGTTTACAAAAACATATATATAGTTATGCAAAGAACGTGAGACTATAGTTACTACCTGTTGGTCTTACCAACTTTACCCTTCAACCAGGTTCTTACTACTACGCTTGTCCTTCGACACGACGGTTCTCAGCTTCTATAATTAACATTTACATATAGTGGTGGGTCACTAACCAAATCAATCATAATCATAAATTCAACTTCTCTAGACCTATCTCGAAGATACTTGTCTTTTAATATCCTTATGACTAGGGATGTATACTTATTGGGACTTATTTAATTAGATACTATTTATTATGAATAATTATCATCTCAGCCATTTAACCTTTCATTTTACCCAAAGAAACCTTTATTTTAAAGGTTAAGCACAATTAACAACTTATGTGACTATTATAAGACTTATCAGAAATTGACCTTTTGATTTTTATGGGTATTCAAAAAATTCATAACTTTGTCTATATAACTCCGAATAAAGTGATTCCAATTTTTATTTACTCCTTGATAAGTCTATTTTCATAAATTAAAGTCACAAAGTTGATTTATGGTTGATAAAAATTCTCAAATTCAAAAAACTTAAGCTCTGTCCAGAATTTTTCAGAAATTGTGACCTATCTTCAAAAATCCATAACTTATTGTATAGAGCTCATAAAAATGTTTATTATATGTCAAATTAAATATCTGGAAGTCCTCTTATTAACTTGAAATTTATATTACTATTATAATCAAATAATATCAACTTCTTTATAAAATATCCTATTTATATTACTATTATAATCAAATAATATCTAGATATTTATTTTTTTACTACACACACATGCACAACACTTAGGCACACACACACTCACAACTCACACATACTCACAACTCACAAATATCTCCACCCTTTCTCTTTCTATTTATGTCTAAACAATTAGTCATTAATTATCTAATTAATCACTTACTAATTGTTGACAATTTTCTTAATTAGTAATAATTATTATCTCACAACTATTTTACTGACATTGGTAATTTATGCACCATGCATAATATTAAAAATCATGGGGTCCAATATGGTCCCCCAATACTTTTTGATTTTTCTCCTTTAATTTTTCCAAGATAATAATTTAATAAATTACCTAAATTAGGGACAATATTCTTCCCTGTTTCAAATAAATATTTATTTTCCTCTTTATAATATTTTCAGGGTTTTTTTTATAACCCATAAATATTTCAGGGATCTATTTGTAAATTATCTAATGTTTTAGGGACCTTTTCGCACATTATTTATTTTTAGGAGAAATTATCCTAATAATAAAATAAATTCAATACAAGGTGTTTGAAACCTCATATTCACCTATTTTCAATAGGTATATTATACTATATTATAATATTTACCCTAAGTCAAATTTTAGGGTATTACATTGGAGGGGCAATGCCCCCCTTGAATTTTCAATTTTTTTTTAAAAAAAAGCATAGGGGGAAAAAATTTGCAGAGTGATTGTCCATATAAAAAAGATATGCCTATTTTATTTATCTATTTCTATTTTGTTGTGCGTCCAAAACAGGGAAAGAAAAAAATAAAAGTTTGGAATGTTCACTTTATATGTAAAAACCATGTTTTATTTGTATACTTATTTGATCTTTATTTATTTTTTTTAGGAGATAAAAGCTGAAATTTTTATTTGTGATTGCGGCTAGATTGAGAAAATAATAGAATTAGATATATGTATGTATTTATTAGAGAGGAGTAGTGAAGTTCCACTATTATTTGAGCTATGAAAGGGATTAAAGTATAAGTTTCTTGTATTTTTCTATTATTACTGTAAATTGGAAATCATATCAATGGTTATTATTGTCATTTGTAATGGAAAGGAATTATATAAAGTCAAGTGGTACTAGTACTAAACATTCTCAGTCTGAATCTTCCTGAAAAAAAAAAAATTTCGAGAACGCTGCCCCTGAACCCCTGATCTTGAATCCCCCTCATGGTGCCCCCTTGTTGAAAATCCTGGTTCCACCCCTGCAACCAACTACATGCAACCACCAAAATAATACTTACGATTATCATGGTTTCAGCATTAAACAAACTAAGCAGCACTTATGTAATACTCTTGCAACCATTTGCACTTCCTCTTATATATCTTTCCATTAAAGAAATAGACGCTATACTCAGCAAAACAGAGGCTAAGGTCCAATTATTATCCAAGGCAGAACCAAATACACACATGCAACACCAATTTCTTTTCGTAAGAGCTTTAATCTTAACTTAACTTGCATTTATTCGGTGGTTTCCTTCCCCAAGCTAAATTTCTATCACACCTCTCACTCCCAAGCCAAATCCAAATGAAAGTTTAAAGTGGGAAAAAGATTTAGGGGACTCACCTTTGAAGGGTTCTAGTGTTGCATGTGAGGTCAGTGTTCCCTTCCTTCTTGATCACCGATTCTCTTCTCTCACAGCTCTCAATCTCGGTCTCCCTCTCTCATGCTCTGTTTTTCTGTTTTGGCCAAACTGAAATAATGAAATGGGAGGAGGTAATGAATAAGTAGTGTATGTGAGGGGAGTGAGGTGTCCGACTTTTATAGAGAGAAGGGTATACGTGGCAGACATGCAATGTTTCTGCAAGATGCCAAAATGACAAATGGGGGAAGTGATTAAAATGAATTTGTTGGAAAGTATAGGCTGAATATCATATGTGCTTTGCTTTGTAGTCTAAGTGCATGGGTGAGGTTCTGTTATAAAAAACGTATGGCCCAATGGGTGTTTGATTTAAGGATGTTACAAGATTTCTTACCAGTCCAACCAACGACTGTTTGATTTTTTTTTTTTTTTGTATTCCTTCCCATATTGCTTGTTTGTGAATCTTATAAAGCACGTTGCTTACTTCTCCCACGGGTTCTTTTAATAAAGTAGAATTCTTATAAACTATTTCTTTTGCGACTGAGAAAATTAGTTAACATGAGTCAAATATTAAATTTTTTTACAATTTACCTTTTAAAAAGTATAAATCAATAAGGAGAGAGGACGGAAAAATCATTTAAAAAAAGGGGAGCATATTGAAGATTAATTATATATGAACAGCCATCTAACAAATGATATAAAAAGTAAATCGTAAGCATTTCATCAGGAACGAGTCATGAATCCTGGTAGTCATTATTTTCACTATGAAAATCGTGTACAATTTTTGACATTTTTCCGAAATAATTTAAATTAATCAATATCGTTTGAAAATAGGATTACCTTCTGGATGTTTTAGAATTTTTATTATTACGAAGAAAATGGGGAGCTTCCTTTTCATTCTATCATACTTCTTGTTGCTTTATTAATGGGAAATTGAATTCAAATCAATTCAAGAGCCATATCCACTTGACTATATAAGTCATTGATGCCATTATATTTTGGGTTCATATTTGGTTCACATTTCATATGCACACTTTATGTGTAGAGGGATGATCACATTATTTATTTATCTATCTAGATTACATTATATGATGCATCCTAAAATGTTTTTAGCACTTAGTCACTTAAATTACTGGTGTTATAAGAAAAATAATTCTAAATTCAAGATTGAAAATTAATTAACTTAAGATACTGATTACAACAAACATTTCAAGATACAACATATAATTTAATCTAAATAAATAAATAAAATTAAAAATAATATATAAAAAATGTGCTCATTCCTACATTTGAAAGACGAGCACATAAAGTAAGAGATAAGCATCTAATGGGACCCTCATCTTTCATCCTTTAAGCCAGTCCATTGACTATATAACTCAATACGTACGCTGAAAATTGGTCTCATTTTTTAAGTTCAAAATGTATATTTTTATCCACAGGTGTCTCAGTTCTAGAAGTCTATCGTATTTATTTCGGGCAGACGTGGCAAATTGGCGTTAGTATTATATTCGCAAGATAAAAAACGTTGGAATATTTAATTATAAATCAGTACAATTATTTCATATTAAATTAATCAATTATCAAATTTCCCCAACTAATGTCAAATACTTTAGACTGCATCGTTAGGAGAAAAATAGAATGCATAATCTTAGTAGGGAAATGTACCGAAATATGAATTTTTTTAAAAAAATATTTCTGAAATAAGGCATTGTGCAAAAATTTTACCCAGATAAGGCAATTAGTGGCGACGTGTCAAGCGATGCCATTAGTGGCGTCGTATCACTTGATGCCACTGTCACCCACATCTGCTAGAGGGATCAGTGGTGTCATCACGTATGACGCCACTAGTGGCATCATGTCAGAAGACGCCACTAATAGCGTCAAATAGTACAACGCCACACGACGCCACTAATTGTGCAAAAAGGAGGATTTAGAAATGAAGCAGCAAGAAGATCAGTTATAACTGGAGAATTGTATTATTAGTATGTTGAATACATGAGTTGACGGACTGTTTATATAAGAGTTGTACAACTGTCTTGAGTGTGTGAACACGTGTACTAGCTGTTGCATGTAACTAACTAATAACAGCTTGCAAGTGGACCAAAACTACGTTGACAGCTAAGCAAGTACTACTGATGACTTGATCTAATACTATTTTCTCTAGAATACTCTAATATTCCTTATGGAACTTGTTTTGACTTGTGTAATCTGAGAACTCAGCAACATTTAATCTATCACGAAAAGAAAGAAACATTGTCTTTCCTAACGATTTTGTTAAAATATTAGTGACTTGCTCACTCGAAGGGACATAGCCGATATGAGGTTGTCCTGTAGCAACCTTTTCTCTAAGAAAATGGATATCAATCTCAACATGCTTAGTTTTTGAATGAAGAACAGGATTAGATGCCAAAGCAATTGCTCCAGAGTTGTCGTATCGCACAATAGGAACTTCAACTATAGGCACATGCATTTCTTGTAAGAGTTTCATAACCTACATGACATCTGAAGACGCATCAATGAGGCTGCGGTATTCTGCTTCTGTAGCAGATCTAGAGACCACCAGTTGGCATTTAGAAACCTAAGTGACTGGATTAGTGCCTAGATAAGTACAGTACCCGCTGACTGATCTTCTATCCTCTTTGTTTGTGGCCCAATCCGAATCTGCAAAGGCCTGAACATGAAGTCTTGGTTGTGATCGGATAAGCAATCCATATTGAGCAGTACCAACCAAGTAACGAAGAATACACTTGATGCCAGTCCAGTGAGTGTCACGAGGGGCCTGAAGAAAATGACTTAACTTGTTGATAGAGAAAGATATTTCAGGTCTTGTATAACATAGATATTGGAGCTTACCAAGGACACTGCGATATAACTTGGCATCGTGAAAATAAGAACCATATGAGGAATTGAATTGAACATTGGTGGCCATAGGAGTAGATTGAGGTTTTGCATTAGGAAAACTAGCATCTTTGAGTAGTGAAAGGATATATTTTCTTTGATACAATAGTAGGCCAAACTTGGTGCTATGGAACTCGATGCCAAGAAAGTAAGAGACCCTAAATCCTTTAGTGAAAACAGGTCACTCGTAGTAGTAATGATGCTCTGTACTTCATCATCACTTGAACTAGTGATTATTATGTCATCTACATAGAGAACTAAGTAGGTAATGTGTAGCTGAGTTTTTCTGATAAATAAACAGGAATTAGATTTTGAAGCAACAAAACCGAGAGATTGTAGTGTAGAGTGCAATTTTTGAAACCATGCTCTTGTTGCCTGTTTGAGTCCATATATGGATTTGTGTAGCTTGCATACAAGAGGTTGACCATTTGAAGCATACCCCAGCGAAAAACTTGGTGGTGCATCCATGTAAACTTCTTCAGAGAGGTCTCCATTAAGGAATGCATTGTTGAAGTCCAATTGTCTTACCTTCCAGCTAGAGGTGACAATAACAGATAGTAGTATACGAATGATAGCAGCCTTGACAACTGGACTGAAGGTGTCAATGTAGTCTATACCTGCTGCTTGGGAGAAGCCTTTTGCAATGAGTCTGGCCTTCCTTTTTGCTAGTGAGCTATCGGTATTTGTCTTTGCTTTCTTGATCCACTTACAACCAATGGGTTGTCTGTGACACGACAGAGGAACTACATCCCATGTTTTAAATTTTTGAAGAGCATGATATTCATCAAGAGTAGCTTGATGCCATCCAGGGTGAGCAAGAGCTGCATCAATGGTAGTAGGTGGAGTGATGTCTGATGTAATATCTAAAGCAACAGTGAATACCTTTGATTTGTAAATTCCAGATTTGCTGCATGTAATCATACTGTGAGTGTTGGAAATAGGAGGGCCAGAAGCTTTTTGGATATGGGATGGATGAGATGCTGGATTTATAGGGATGAGCGATGAGGGAGTTGATGAAGGGTTAGAGGGAAGGGCTCTGGAAGGTTTGGAGGATTGTGGAGAATTTGGGACAGTTGGTAAAGTGGATGAAGTGAGGACTGGATGTGAAGTAAGAGATGAAGTAATGGAAGTTGTGGATGGATAATGAGCGGCTGTCTTGATAGAGAACTGGGTACCAGTGGGATGGAATTTTGTCTCATCAAAATTAACATGCCATGATATATAAATCTTCCTTGTAGCCATATCTTTGCATTTGTATCCTTGATGCTGAGCACTATAGCCTAGAAAGATACATGCGACAGACCTGAAATTCATCTTGTGAGCATTATAAGGTCTTGTGTATGGATAGCACACACATCCAAAAACCCTTAGAATGGAGTAGTTAGGCTTTAGACCATGTAGCAGCTCATATGGTGTCTGATCTTTATTTAGTGCTTTATATGGTAATTGGTTAAGGAGAAATACAGTAGTACTGAAAGCATATGTCCAATAAAACATGGAAAGTGAGGCATGTGCTAGTAATGTTAGTCCTGTTTCAACTATTGTTCTATGTCTTCTCTCAACCAAACCGTTTTGTTCTGAAGTATGGGGGCAAGTAAACCTAACATGGCTAAATGATCACAGACAGATTTGATATTAGCTAGATATTCGTGCATAGTGAGATCACCCTTCCTCTGATTTGCTAATTGATTTCGATAAGAAAGAATCTTCGAATCAGACTTATTAGAGAAGAGTTGGTTTAGTTTCATCCAAATTTGAGCTGCAGTGGTGAGTCCAACCAGACCAGGAAGAATGCTTGGTGCAATAGAAGCGAGTAACCATGAGGCAAGAGCAAAGTCAACGGACTCAAATTCTTCAAACTCAGGATTGACGATTTCGGTTCCATCAATGTTTCTGATCTTTGCTTGCGGCTGAACTGCGGTACCATCCAGAAATGAATACACCTTATGTTGTTTAACCATAAAATAAGCATGTTGTTTCCACAGTAGGAAATTAGTGTCGTCGAGCTTTAAGGCAATCTTTTTATTGGAGAAAGTATGGCTCGCAGGATTCGCTTGTGTAGCAGCATTTGAATAAACTAATCCAAACAAAATCAACATGTTTGCTTCACAATCAATCCAAGATTGGAGATCGCAAGAAGGAGGATTTAGAAATGAAGCAGAGAGAAGATCAGTTATAACTGGAGAATTGTATTATTAGTATGTTGAATAAATGAGTCGATGGATTGTTTATATAAGAGTTGTACAGCTGTCTTGAGTGTGTGAACACGTGTACTAGCCGTTGCATGTAACTAACTAATAACAACTTGCAAGTGGACCGAAACTACTTTGACAGCTAAACAAGTGCTACTGACTTGATCTAATATACTATTTTCTCTAGAATACTCTAATAAATTGCCTTATCTAGGTAAAACTTTTGCACAGTACCTTATTCCAGAAATTTTTTTTTTAGAAAAGTTCTTTTTTTTTTGATAAATTTCCCCATCTTAGTATATTAACGAAATTAAACTTCTAATACATGCTCTATGGGACACTTTTTGAGGACACGATAACACACACATAGACAAACAAGATAGCTTAATTATTATTGGTATTTGTGACATTGACACTAACATCGTATTTCCAAATCTACGTAAATATAGAGAGTATCTTTGAAAGAGTTATACCTCAATTGAATATAATAATGCCCAAATATAGCATAATTTGACGGGGATAAAGAAAAAACTTGGATCAATGGGAATTCAATTTAACTAAATACAAAATCAACAAAAGCATAGGAAAGAGTGTTAGAGTTGAACAACATTCTCTTTTTTGAATAAATTGAAGAATATGCCAAAACTAGGCTTTTTTTTATTTGTAGACTAGACACTAACAACCACAGCAACGTTAGCCTAATGCCCAATTATGCAATCAAAAGAAAAAAAAAACCAAACAATCATGAACCTAATAATAGTCATTACATATTATTCTAATTACTCTAATCTTAACACCCCTTCAAGTTGGGAGCTAAATAAATCCATAGCTTTTCTCAAGATATTTGCCTCTTAACTATAAGATTGAATATGCTGCAAGGCAATCACCTTCTCTAAAAGCTTTTCTTAAAGAAACTAAAAATCTATCTTAATATGCTTTGTTCTCTTATGAAAAATTAGGTTAGAAGCTATATGCAAGGCAACTTTATTATCACAATACACATTAATAGGGGTTAAGTGTTCATAACCAATTTCTTTGAGTAGTCAAACTGCTTACACAACTTCTGCTACTATAGAACTTCTGCTACTATAGAGGCCAACTCCCGGTACTTTGCTTTAGCTAAGGACTTCAAAATAGTGTGTTGCTTTCTAGTCTTTCATATTATAAGCGAACTACCAAGCTTTAGAAGATATTATGTAACTAATCTTCCTGTTCTTTCACACACTCCCCAATTAGCATCATAGAAGTAGTCTAACATAGTGGTGCCTTCTCGACTGATAAGCACTCCTACCTCAAGGCTCTGCTTTAGGTATATCGCAACACGTGCAAAGCTGCATCATGTGACATTTCTTGGGCTAATGCATAAATTGATTAAAGACCTCTACAGAGAAGTAAATGTCATGTCTAATATTAGTTAAATAGATGAACTTACCTACTAGTCTTCAATATATTTACAGATCATTACACATATCCTCCTTCTTGTTCTTCCCTTCTTTATACCCTGACAGTTTGAGTGTAATGGCCATTGGTATTGATAGTGGTTTGCAACCACTCATGCTCGTTTTCGTAAGAAAAATCAAAGTATATTTTTATTGTGAAAGCACTAAACCCTTTGCTGACTTAGTTACTTCAATACCAAGGAAATATTTCATTACTCTCAAACAAATAATTGATTTTAAAGTTGCCATGTAACAAGTTCTTTACTTTTTGAACTCATTTTGTTTAAACTATCAATAATTATCACATCATCTATATATATACTAGAACTAGCACAATGCTAATACCAAATCTCTTAAATAATAAAGAATAAGCATACTTACTACATTTACAATAATCACAAATCAATGCTGCACACAATTTATTATTCCATTGTCTAGAGGCCTGTTTGAGATCATAAAATGACTTATTAAGTTTACACACCATTCTCCCTTTTGCTTTCAAAACCTTGGGGAATAGTTATGTATACTTCCTCGTTTAGATCTCAATGCAAAGAATTTTTATCTTTTTCAATAAGCATGATTTTCATAAGGCAAATTTTTATTCTTCTCTTTAAGAGATGATGCCGTTTACCAGCCTAACCAACAACTTTTTAGTTTTTTGGGTATTCCATCCCATATAACTTGTTTGTGAATCTTATAAAACATGTTGCATACTTCTTCCACGGGTTCTTTTAATAAAGTAAAATTCTCATAAACTATTTCTATTGAGATTGAGAAAATGAGTTAACATTAGTCAAATATTAATTTTTTTAAACAATTTACCTTCTGACAAGTATAAATCAATAGAGAGAGGACGGAAATTATACTCATTAGAACTAGGTAATGGTACTTATTGAAGGAATCCAACCACCCCCCCCCCCCCCCCAAAAAAAAAGGGGGGGGGGGGTTAAATCGTAAGCTTTTCATTAGTCACGAGTCATGAATCCTGATAATCATTATTTTCATTATAAAAATCGTGTGAGATTTTGAACATTACCGAAATAATTGAAATCAATCAATATGGTTGGAAATTAGGCTTGCATTCTGGATGTTTTAGAATTTTTATTACTACGAAGAAAATGTGGGGAGTTTCCTTTTCATTCTATCATACTTCTTACTTTATTCTATGTGTTGTTCGAACTTATAATATGAACTATTTTTCTTAATCAACTAATATGACACTCAATTGACCATTCTGTCTTACTTTAGAAAAATATATGAAGTAAAGAGTTAGAAAATTAATGGGAAATTGAATTCAAATCAATTCAAGAGCCCCATATCCACTTTAAACTGATTTTGAATTCAAATTTCATATTTTAAGCAAGTCCATTGACCATATAACTCAATACGTACGCTGAAAATTAGTCTCATATTTTAAGTTCAAAATGTATATTTTTATCCACAGCTGTCTCAGTTCTAGACGTATATCGTATTTATTTCAGGCAGACGTGGCAAATTAATTAGCGTTAGTATTATATTCGCAAGATACAAAACGTTTGAATATTTAATTATAAATCAGTACAATTATTACATATTAAATTAATCAATTATCAAATTTCCCAACTAATGTCAAAGACTTTAGAATACATCGTTAGAAAAACAAAATCAAAACAAAAATAGAATACGTCATCTTAGTATATTAACAAAAATTCTAATACATCCTACCTGGGACATTCTTTGGGGACACGCTAACGCATTGACGACCAAGATAATTTAATTATTATTAAATAATGTGACATTAACACTAACATCATATTCTTAAGTTTAAATCTATGTGAATACAGAGAGTATCCTTAATGGAATCTAATAATACTCAAATATAGCCTAATTTGATAGATCTAAATATTATAAGTAAATCTTATTAAGGGCATGAGTTACCTCTAGAGAGAAGCGACCTAGCTACCGAAGAATTGTGAGAGAAAGACTGATCAACAAAAGATGGAAAATACATAGTAGACTGAGGAAACTCTTGATGAAGCCCAAATGATAAGCCTGGAGATGAAGAAGATAACCTTAGCGATGACAAATCTGGCAAAGGCACTTCCCAATTTAGATACTGCAATAATTGACGCATGCTGGGCCTACTTAATGGATGAGAATCTGAACACAAAAGCCCTAGTTTTAATATTAACTCTACCTCTTCTACACAATACTCTATTCCCAAATTTTGATCCTTTGCCATAATAATCTCACCCCTATTCCATAATTCGTAAACCCAATCTACTAAAATCACACTCTCTTCTTCATTTACTTGCACTATGGGTCTTCTTCCACATGCAACCTCAAGCAAAAATGCTCCAAAAGCAAAAACATCTGACCTCGTCGTGTTTCTCCCTGTTCTTGTCTGCTCTGGTGCTAGATAACCCAATGTTCCGACCACATGTGTAGTTTGAGGATCACTGCCATGGTCGTATAGTCTTGCAAGACCAAAATCTCCTAATCTTCCATTCAGTTGTGAATCTAGAAGGACATTGCTTGCTTTAATGTCTCTGTGGATCACCACTTTTTCACATTCTTCGTGTAGATAGCACAATCCTGAAGCTACTCCTTTGATGATTTTGAATCTTTGTCTCCAACTTAGTGTCACTCTTGGCTGGTTATAGAGATATTTATCTAAGCTTCCATTTGGCATGAAATCATAGACTAGAAGAAGCTCTCCCTTTCGCCTACAGTATCCCAAAAGAGGTACGAGGTTTCGGTGGCGAAGACGACCGATGCTAACAATTTCTGCTACAAATTCCCTCATGCCTTGTCGAGATTCGTGAGAAACTTTCTTGACAGCAACCTCAAGTTTTGAACTTGGCATTGTCCCTTTGTAGACTCTACCAAATCCACCACTTCCTAGAAGCTCTTTGTCTTTGAATCCCTTTGTGGCAACATAGAGATCTTTGTATTTGAACCTTTGAGCACCATAATCTTGCTCCCACTCTTCCAGAATCTCTGAAAATTTCTTTTTCCTCTTAATGTAATACAAACTAGATAGAGTCAAAAGAAAAATCAAACAGAGTGAAAGAAAAGGTAACCCAATTGGCAACATCATAGATTTTTTCCCCCCGCCAAGTTGTGGTACCTTTGGGAGTTTGGAGATAACTAGGTTTTGAGCTGTCCTATTGAGCTTGAAGCTCCAACCAAGAACATAATGAGAAGTTAACACAGACCCAGTGGAGGATGAGAATCCGACGTAACTAGGATTGTTTAGTATTTGAGAAAGATCCTGGTCCAATGTTAACAATGGAGTTTCGGGTTTGTTAAGATTGATTGGAGCTAGTGTGACACTAATTTGCTTCTTTCCTCCATTGTAGTCCACCCAAACCTGCATCGGAAGGCCACTGATGAGAGTCAAATTCTGAAGCTGAGACCTGTTAATATAATATCCTGCAGTAGCAGAATTAGTTGATTTCAAGCTATTAATGTCGATTCCGACATGGTTATCATTGATATCACCAAACTCGCTACTCTGGATGGTGTCAAGTTCTACGGCAAAAACATGGTTTGTACTGTTGCCATTATTGGTTCCATTGAAGAGACCTAAGTACTGACTGGGTAAAGCACCTGGAAGTGCTTTTGCTGGGGAAATTACAAAAGCGATTCCATGACCACTCAGAGCTTTGTATTCAGGTCTAATGGCGAAAACAAATGAGGTAGAGAAAGAAGAAGACTCGTTGAAAACTATTGGATTGGGGTAGAAAGCATGGCCTTTCTCTTGCCTGGTTTTGTTGGTGAGTTGGAGTAAGCCATTGGAGGTGATCTCAGAAATACCATCCATGGTTAAATTAGCTGATTGGAACCCATTATTAAAAATGAAGTTTGCATCTTCACCACTCACTTGAACCGTTGATTTCACCACCACCACCACCAAAAGCATCATCGCCAGCAACTTCATCATAGACATGGCTGCAGATAGTAAGCTCAAATATGTAGAATCATAAGTTACTTTGAACTTTGGACCTATATTCTAGCTACACACATTCAGAGACTCCATAGGCTTGATGGCGTCTCTTGGAGTTATTTAATTTACGAAAAAAATATTTAATGGAATGAATCAGTGATTAATTAAAGTATTTGTAGAGCCACCATTGAAAGTCATCGTAAATAGGGGCAACCAGGGAAGGTGTATTTTTGTGCTTCCTTGTAAAGATTGAAGATATGATTGAGGTTGAGAACTTTGACCTTTGCTTCGTTATGTAAAACCATATTGTCAGCTCAATTTATAGTCAAATGATTTATGACGTATTTGTAGGTGAAGTAACTTAATCCGATCAAATAGATGGTTTGAATTTTCTTGAAGGATTTTTCCCCCCTTCAATCAGATATTATTTTATTTCTTTTCACCTAAAGATCTTTATTATCTAATCCTTTAGTGTCCCTTAGGCCCTGTTTGGTACGTGACACTGAGGGGTAGAGATTGAACCTAGGACCTACTATTACCAACGCACGACGGTGGAAATCAAAAGTTTATCAAATAAGTGGAAGAAAAATAGCTGGGCTCATTTGTGTGTTGGGTTTGCAGGGCGGGGAGGAGGGGGGGGGGGGGGGGGGGGGGTTTGGCGTTACAGGTGAGATGGCTTGAGAGATGAGATGAGGAGGAAGAAGCGGTTATAATATGTTCTTTATTTTATTTATTATAAGGGATATTATAGTCATTACATAATTTAGGGCTGAATATAAAATAAACTTAACGCAAGGATTCCCATTAAATATTACTCTATATCAAGTGTAATCATAAAGTCCCAATTCCAATCTCACTCCTCATATCAATATTAATTCCTCGAAATTTAGGGATGTCTATCAAATAGAGCCTTAGGGTTAGCACGAGATAAATAGAGGGGAGGGGGAGGAAACAATTTTGTGAGTTAAATTTAAAAGAAATGAATAAGTGAGGTCGTAAAATTTTACTAAGAAGAAACTAGAAGATAAAAGAGTAAAAATATTAATTTAAAACTCTTAAATTTTATTTTAAATTGAAATCTTTAAAATTTTCCCCGTTCTCCCTTTGCCATTCCTATACCAAATACACATTTATAGTGTGTTTGGTTTGAGGGGAGGGAGGAGAGATAAATTTTTTCTCTCATCTTTAATAAATAGCCCATGAATTCGACTGTGATTTTGATATCTGCCAATCCATGGATGCTGTTGGAGACTAGAAATATTTACTAAATTTCATGGGCAATTTAAAAAAAGTATACCCTCCTCTCCCCTTAAACTAAACACATCGTACATACATACAATATGATCTATAAAAGTATAGAAGTGGGTTTCACTTGTAGTGCAAGCATGGGAAAGCCAAAATATTCTAGATATTCGTTTTGAGAGGAATAGTGAATGCCCATTAGTTTGAATTCAATTTAAATATACAATGAATTATTTAAAACTTAAACATTGATCTTTGATTAAAATTGCAATTATATCCATCCAAGTCGATCTATAAAATATGTTCTACTTCTCCTGCGCTTATTGATGAGTATTTTTTTGTTGAGCCGCCATTGAAGTCATCTTGACTAGACTAGTGCCTTAGTTATTTACTATGTATAAATGAAAACGGAAATTGAAGTTTGAAATTTAGACCATTAATTTTGCTTATGTTAAAACGTGGGAATCTACGGTTAAATGATCTATGAGTATTAAATAATTTAATTAGATTAACATGGATGGGTATAATTTTTCAAAGATACTTGTTTTTTTTAATATGTTCTTTGAAGATTTATTTTTCTTCTTAAATTTAGATTTATATAATTTTTTTAGGTATGACTCAAAGGCTTCTAAAATAATCAAATTTCAACTGACCGAATTTTTTTCTTTTTTGATTTTTAAAGGATCAGTTCAACAAATAGCCTCTAAGCCTAAAATAATTGAGATTGAAGGAAGAATAGCATCCCTCGTATAGCACTTTAAGTTTATTCATAATTTAAAAGAAATAAAAAAGCTATCTAAATGTCTCATGCAAACAAAATTAATATAGATAAGTTCTTTGAATTTTATCTAATACTAACACGCCTACAGAAATATAATTTTTATACAAGTCACACTTTTTTGTACTCCCTTTGGTCTTTTTTTAAGGACCAAATTCTCTTATAGGTGATCTTTAATATAACAAATAAATCCTTTATGTTTGAAAATTTTAACAAATATTTTTTTTTATCCTCATTAAATATACGTCACTCATTATCTCTTATGTACTCTTCTTATAAATAATGATATAATTGAAAAGATAAATATATATTTGACACATTTACCGTTTTAACTAACATTTTAAATCACTTAATTTTGATATTTGTTCCTTATGATAGTTGCCCATGGTGGGCAAATCCAACCATGCCTTTATTAGGTATAGTTGTTCCTTTAAAAAAGGACCAGAAGAAGTATATTTATAGAGTGACATCATTTACAAGTTAAATATTAAAATTCTTGAGACCTACTAGTATTAAAAGAAATTTGAAAACTTTATCTATATTTAATTTTCTTATCGGAGACCCATAAGTAAACTTTTTCTAATTTTCAAAAAACTTAATTTCTTGATGTGTGATTAAAAAAATCATATAAATATGTATTCAATTCTTGTTTCTTTTTATAAAAGAAAAATAATCTTTTGATTTTTATAATTCACACCGATTTTCAATCTGGTTCCAACAGTTTAAATTATTTTAAATCACTCCTTAAACTTTACGAGATCGATTAGTCCTTGAAGGTTTAAATATTTTGACTTTTTGCCCTTCTCATGCCCATGCAGCTGAACAAACAAGAACACTTATTGTCAAAGCTCTCTGTTCTAACGTGGACAAACAAGGCAACCAAGATGTTACTCTCTTTTCCTTTCTTTCCAAAAACTCTACCCAATAATTAAAATGGTAGAGAAACAAGTTAAAGAGTTTAGTACTAAAACGGAACAAACTCTGCTTCATAGGCTGAAAACAGAGTATATTTAAAAAAGGCTCCAATTTGTATAGAAGATGACATTTATCCATCCTCTAGTGCAATTCCATGAACTACTTTACTAAACATTTATGTTTGAAAACCTATTCTTCAAATTGAGAACTCGGATTAATTCTTTTTAAAAGTAACAAAATCCTCACAATCAAAATATTCTTGCAGCCATCACAATGTAGGGTTTGGAAGTTATAAACTAACATTTTTTTTATCAGTGAGGAAAACTTACTATTGGCTATTCTTACAATCAAAGCATTAGAAATATTTTCAGCAATACAACGTGGAGGCTGGTTTATATAACAGAAACCGCTTCATTTTCCAACAATTCTGGATCTATGGGAATACAACTTGCTGAAAATGAAACCAACAAAAACAAAAAACAGAGAGCAAAAGACATGAAATTGCAAGCTGTAGAAAGTCATATGTCCCATGTAAGGCCTTAACGACCTTCAGAGAGATGTGATTCAGCTACTGAACATTGAGAGGAAGACTTGTCAACATAATATGGAAGGGACGAAGTTGTAGAGTCCAAAAATCCATGGCGAATCCCAAATGACAACGCTGGAGAAGCAGAACATAAATTTAAAGATGATGATATGTCTGGCAAAGGAACTTCCCCATTCAGATATTGCACAACTTGACGCATTCTTGGCCGACTCTCTGGTTGGAAATTTGAACACAAAAGCCCTAGTGTCAATACTAATTCAACCTCTTCTGCTATATACTCTGTTCCTAAATTTGGATCCTTTGCTTCAATAATCTCACCCCTGTTCCATAACCCATAAACCCAATCTACTAAAATCACGCTCTCTTCTTCATTTACTTGCTCTATGGGCCTTCTACCACATGCAACCTCAAGCAAAAATGCACCAAAAGCAAAAACATCCGACCTTGTCGTGGCTCTCCCTGTTCTTGTATGCTCTGGCGCTAGATAACCCAATGTACCGACCACATGTGTAGTTTGAGGATCACTGCCATGGTCGTATAGTCTTGCAAGACCAAAATCTCCTAATCTTCCATTTAATTCTGTATCTAAGAGGACATTGCTTGCTTTGATGTCTCTATGGATCACCACCTTTTCGCATTCTTCATGTAGATAACACAATCCAGAAGCTACTCCTTTGATGATTTTGAATCTCTGTGTCCAATTCAATGTCACTCTTGGCTGGTTATGGAGATATTTATCTAAACTTCCATTTTGCATGAACTCATAGACCAGAAGAAGCTCCCCTTTTCGCCTACAATATCCCAAAAGAGGTACCAGGTTTCGGTGGCGAAAACGGCCGATACTAACGATTTCTGCAACAAATTCTCTCATGCCTTGTCGAGATTCGTGAGAAACTTTCTTCACAGCAACCTCAAGTTTTGAAGTTGGCATTGTTCCTTTGTAGACTCTTCCAAATCCACCTCTTCCGAGAAGTTCTTTGTCTTTGAATCCCTTTGTGGCAATGTAGAGATCCTTGTATTTGAACCTGTTAGCGCCATAGTCTTGTTCCCACTCTTCTTTAATCTCAGAAAACTTCATTTTCCTATATACGTAATAAACTACAGATGAAGCCACTAGAAAGATCAGAAAAAGTGAGAGTAAAGGCAACCCAATCGGCAAGAACATGGACTGTTTTCTTCCACCAAGCCGTGGTAGCTTTGGGAGTTTAGAAATAACTAGGTTTTGAGCTGTCCCATTGAGCTTGAAGCTCCAACCAAGAACATAATGAGAAGTTAACACAGACCCAGTGGAGGATGAGAATCCAACATAATTAGGATTGTTTAGAATTTGAGAAAGATCCTGGTGCAATGTTAACAGTGGAGTTTCGGGTTTGTTAATCTTGATTGGAGCTAGTGTGACACTAATTTGCTTCTTTCCTCCATTGTAGTCCACCCAAACCTGCATCGGAAGGCCACTGATGAGAGTCAAATTCTGAAGCTGAGACCTGTTAATATAATATCCTGCAGTTGTAGAATTAGTTGACTTCAAGCTATTAATGTCGATTCCGACATGGTTATCATTGATATCACCAAACTCGCTACTTTGGATGGTGTCAAATTCTACGGCAAAAACATGGTTTGTACTGTTGCCATTATTGGTTCCATTGAAGAGACCTAAGTACTGACTGGGTAAAGCACCTGGAAGTGCTTTTGCTGGGGAAATTACAAAAGCGATTCCATGACCACTCAGAGTTTTGTATTCAGGTCTAATGGCAAAAACAAAAGTGGTAGAGAAAGAAGAAGAGTCACCAAAAGCTATTGGATTGGGGTAGAAAGCATGACCTTTCTCTTGCCTGGTTTCGTTGGTGAGTTGGAGTAAGCCATTGGAGGTGATCTTAGAAATACCATCCATGGTTAAATTAGCTGATTGGAACCCACTATTGAAGATGAAGCTCGTATCTTCACCACTCACTTGAATCGTTGATATCTCCAACACCAAAAGTATCATCGCCATCAATTTCTTCATCACAGACATGGCTGCTGATGGTTAGCTCACACCGAATCGCTAGTTATTTTGTACTTCGAACCTTTAATGGATGAAGCTCTTATGCTAACAAAAGAATGGACCCGCGTTTGCGTCGGGTTAGCTCGTGGGTTGTAGATTTGTCCAATTTTACAGGGGATCCAAAGTAAATAAATAAATTATTGAGAAGTACTCTTCACCAGCATGATGTTGATATTTCTAACTCTCAAACATGACATTGCGTGCTCTACGTTGTTATTAGAATTTATAGATAATTAAGTCTTAGCAACGTATTGTAATTTCCCTATTTTAATAATCCCTCCAATTTTTAATACATGAGGACATATTTAAAGAGTTGATGTTAATCTTAAATATAAGGCATGACTTTCATTTTTATCAAACTTTATATAATCTCCCATTGTTGATGCACCCATAATAATAATGAATAAGGAGAGAGAATGAGGGAATTAAAAAATATAATTAAGGTGTTTAAAAAAAAGATGTCATATAAACAAGCTTAAGAAATCTAATTTTCTTAATTTAATCAAATTAAATAAATATGTCGTATAAAGATTGAAGCAAGTATAAAAATTGCACCTCAAGATATTTTAAATTATTGGGCTAAAATATTTTAAAATATTGGATATCTCCAAAAATAATTTAGGAAGTGAATATACATTAATTATGTGAACACTCAAAGTGATGATGAGCCGCCCGAATTGACAATTCAGCTCCACCCCCTTCATACAAGCAAACAAGTGGGACAAAATCTAGACACTGACTTGGTTATTTATTCCTCCATGAGACATTTATAAGCAAGTTTTATCTCTGTTGCGAGACGAGTTCGTGGTCAATATTAATCAATTAAAAATAATAAATATATAAAAATGTCATTTTTTTAAATATGCCTTTATTTATATATAAAAAAAGAGCATAAGATAAAGTATTATGAGTATAAAATATGATAGAGAGTATTTAATAAATGATTAAATAAAAGATAATTAATGGTGAGTAGGTGATAATTGATATAAAGATATGTATTAATAGGGGTATAAAAAGAAAAAAATAATTTAAATTTTGAGATATAAGAAAAATTTGTTTATATAAAAGAGTAACTTCAAAAGGAGAAAATTGGAAAATGAAGGAGGTAATAAAACGACATTATTTTCCCACTCAGTTTCAGGCCATGTTCTAAGACTCGGATCGGACCGGAAACCGGCGAACCGGTCCGGTTCGGGGGTCAAACCGGTTCACTTTTTTTTTTAGAAAATCATTTTTTAAAATTTTCCTTATAATTTCATACTAATAACCCTAAAATGTTTCATTCTTCATCTGTTTAGCTCCCGTTCAACTCTAATCTGACCCATTGACTCTTAACCTAGTATCTCGGATCTCAGATCCTTGGTTTTAGGGAGGGTGGCTTCTTGCGCCCACTAATGACACTTTCACATTAGGACTTTTCTACCCTCTTGACCATAGAACGTGGAGTGGAGGCCATGGTGGTGATTTGGTTGACTGGCAGAAACGATGACAATGATTATATATAGTTGGTTGGTACTATAGGGACGAAGATTCCTTCTTGACTTGTGGGTAACTCATCATAATCTCTAAAACATCTTCTTTTCTTTTCTTTTTTAAATAATAATTTTTACTTAAAAATTATCATTTGAAAATTTTAATTCAGACCATATTCCAGATCTAATTTGGATAGTTTAGGTATAATGAGTTTAAACGCTCATCACTCTTTTACTAACCAAAAAGTTAACATTTTTTCTGACATACTCCTTAAAACCTGTTTATAAATTACTTCTAATAACTTTTGTACACATAAAAAAACTAAAATTTAATTAACTTTAACTTAAAATTTAACAACTTTTCAACTTTATTCCTATTTGTTATATTTTAACCCACAGGAATAAAGTCAATATAATAAATAAGTGGTAAAATTGCACTTTCTCCCTCTTTCCTATAAATAGGACCAAGAAATTCTTCTATCTCTGTCTTATAAATAGAAGTAGGGGGTATGTTCTTTTAGAAAATTTAATTATCTGCTTATATTGCTATCTTATTAATGTTTAATATTAATTTAGTTATTTCTTATAAATACAAATCTAAAAAGAGAGTTCGTCCAAAAAAGCCATCTTACTAGCTAAAATTCCTTTATATTTATAAACCCCACTTTTTGAAGTTATATGGAACTAAATAAGTAATTTTCTTTGTGACATTAGGAGTAATGTGAAACTCACGGCACTATCCAATATAAATAAGTAAAGTTGATGTTCGTTTCATGTTGTAAACAAATATATAGCTTCTATATAAAAGGTAAATAATTAAATGAGAGGGATTGAAATTTAAAATTAATATCAAAATTTAAATTTGTAGTAAGTTACGTTATTAAGTGATTGATTTATTTTTTTATTTTTTGGGTGTGGGGGAATCAAAATTATGCATCTGACCGACCGTGTTAGTAATTTTCATAGAGTTATGAATTTCGATGTCATTTCAAGTGTGGAATTCTGGGCAGACCAAGCGGAGAGACACATTTGTTGAAAGAGAATCAATGAAAAAGATGGATTGAATCATTGAAGAATGAACCAGAGGGTTTAAAATAAAATATGATCGTCTTGTAGCCCAGTTGACATCAATCAATTTTATTAAGATCCTTTCAAATATGAGGCTGAGTTACGTTGGAATTTTATGTAAATAATATAATCTGCATGTAAATTATAAATAAAACAAGAGAGGGGAGTATAATTTATAGTATTGAGCAGAAATATTCTTCTTGATTTCTAAGAATAAATTTTAAAATTATTTTGAACAAAAATATGGCTTTTATGATCTCTTTCTCCATGCACATAAGAAGTCCGGGTGAGCTTGGCCACAGTTCATATGAAGGTTGAAGGAATTGCTAATGCTCTCTCTGTCCTTAATTATAAATTTTAAATAACCGATTTGTGTTTATAAAAAAAAAATAGTTAAAATTTTGAAGATCAATAAATATGTATTTTTTTTTTCCTCCAACTATGCTGTTATTTGTAAAGAATATATGTGAGAGAAATAATAAATACAATAAATATATTTATGGGATAAAGTTGAAAAAAAATGCAAAAAATATTTTGATAAATCTAAAATAAAGCTTATATTTTGGGATATACCCATTTATAAATTCAAAGCTTATATTTTAGGACGAAGGGAATAGTTATATTGCCAAATTACACATTTATATGCTCTTTATATCGAAGAAGCCGCGAGTTTGATCTGCCGGTAATGTTACTGATTTACTGTCAGTAACTGTTACTTTAATTAGGTTCATAATCACACAGATAGACGAAGAGAGTCAAGTTTTTATAGGTTCCACTTTCCACTTGTGAAGTGAGGCCCACCATATCTGAATTTAATTGTATTTTCAACTATGAGCACTTGGACTTGGAGAGAAAGTGATCTCCAATTTATCAAAAAAAAGAAAAAAAAAAGTGATCTCCAATTTGCATTTGGTCCCTTCATGGAGAGAAAAGCAAAACTGGGAGACTTTGACCAAGTCAGCCATTCCCCACGAGACGAAGAGAACTAAAACTTCTATTCCATAATTGATGATTGTTGCTAACTGATCCAAGTTTTATGCTTTTATTTGAAATAATTCGTAATATTGGATGAGAAGTTTAATCGTTATAATCTTTTATTGATAGGGCAAAATTTTTATAAAGCCTAAGATTCCGCAAGTGTACGGGCCGTATCAAGTAATAAAGATGAGTAAAGTATCGTTCCCACGAGGACTTAGTACCCACTACTTCAGTTAATAATTAATCTTGCACTTTTCGTTTAAGTTGAGCAATCAAATTTAATTTAACTAAGACAATAAAACCAAAATCAAACAAATAATCTACGCAATAATCAACGGGCAACCTAGAGGCACTAATCCCTTATTAATCTCATAGACATTTATTTCACCAATTTAATTACTCTTAATATTAATTTTGTCAATCTCGAGTATTAATAGTCATAAGTGCCTTCCGGTCCACTTACAACCCTCTCTTTAAGTAAAAGCTGTTATGCCTAACAAATTTACTCTAGAGGCAATTTAATCCGGACACACTCTTCTACAACTATATGGGGCTATTAGGTATATTCCTATCCTAATCGCAAATTAAATTATAATTTAATCCCATATTGCTTAATCTAGAGCTTAATTAAAATTCCCTTTGCCAAGGTAAATCCTAATTCTCAAAATCCTATTTAAAGATGGCCAGTCAATAAATAGTCAAAACTAACCTAGATTTAAGCAACCAAAATCAATATTAATCATAATTAAATGATGAGAAATAAACCCTAATCCATTAATAAGTTCATAGGTCTCTAAGTTGCAAAATAAAATTAGCCAGACATGGCTTCAATCCAAATCACAGTAAATTCAAAATTCAGATTCAAAGACATACGGGTAAATAATAAGAATTGGAATCAAACTAGTCAAGGGAGATAATAAAACCAAGAATAGGAGCAAGAACAACCACAGCCTCTCCTTGAATAATTATTCAATCCAGCCTTCCAATTCGTCTCTGCCTCTCCAGCCGTCTGCCGCCTCTGTCTCTATTGCTCTCGCCGTGCGTGTTTGCTCTGTGTCTTTTGATTGCCGCCAGACCTTCTATCTCTGCCTCTCTGAATTGCCAGCCGTGTCTCTCGTCCTGCTTTTTATTTTCACGCGGCTGCCCCCTCTAATAGATAGCAATTAGGTTTCTTTTGGGCTGCCTTCATTCATCAATTCTCCGATCCGTGGGCCCAACTTCAATTAAATCATTCTCCCGATCCTTCTCTTTTAATAGATATTAGGGTTGCATGTCCTTTTGCGGGGTCCACGTCTTTGAATCTTCAAACCTCTTCCTGATCCGAAAAGCATACCCATATATTATATATTAAGCAATACATAATAAGTTGGATCATTTTTCTTTTCTTTTCTTTTTTTTAATTGTTTGACTTTTTGACCAAGTGATATCTTGCTATTAAATCTTCATGATCTTTCCTACAAAATAAAAATAGGATATTGATAGATTTTATATTAAACTTTCCTTATATCCTATAATTAATTAAGGGATAAAGAAATACATAAAATATAATTAAATAAGTATAAAATGTTAATAAATTCAATTCAATATATCTCAAAATCTATACTTATTTAATTATAAAATATACACTTATCATTTATATATATATACTAAACCATTTAGCATGTATCAAAACATAACCCAATTCAGATCCTTTTGGCTTTATCCTAAGCTAGACTATGACAGAAAACGAAGGAAAAAGGGAGGATGATAATCAACTTCGAAGCTCACTCAAAACGTTGAAGTAGGTCGCTATGCTTTGTTTCCTCTGTTTTCAGCGATAAGAACAGGGAACAATATCTTGCTTCAGCTTCACTCTCGGTTTCTCTTACACTCTCTCACTCTCTCGTTTTCTCTTTCTCTTCTCTGGTAGTTCAACTTCTGGCCTAAAGCTAAAGGTAAAAGGTGAAATCTGTGATGAGGATCATTTAAATAGAAATCTCACGTTCAGTCATTACACTACAGTCCAGACACAAAACCATCGGTTAAGAGACTCAGGGCTCGAGGAAGATGAATATCAGCAGATTTCTCGCTGCTTTTCTGTGTTGCGAGATACGTGATATGCTTCTGTTTCTTTTCGGTTTAAACATGAACTGGATTCTCAAGCGTGAGTTAATACGTACCTCTTTAATTTAACAAAAAATTAAGTTAACATAAAAAATTAAGTTAACATACGCTCGTTCTTATCTTTATTATAAGGCATCAACTAACTATTAGTTATTTTTAAAAGCCACTTATTTGTTTTTAAGAAGAATTAATTGTTTTTTTTTTTTTTGTCATGTATACCCATAGTTAATAGGGGTAATAGATGAGAGTAATAATAATTACTTAAATTTTATGATAACTTTATTGACTTTGACTGTATTTATTATTTAAAGAGAATTATTAGTTGATGTTTTATAATAAAGACAAGAAAGAATATACAAGTTAAATTTAATAATTTACATTTAAAAGTGGAGTTGTGTTGTATGATCTACAAGTCAAGTTTATAAAAAAGAATTGTATTTATTTATTTTTTTGTTATGACATTATGCACACATAAACCCAATGAGCTGTCAATCAGGGCCGGCCCTTCAGGGCCTGGAGTAAGAAAAACACTTGTTTTTCAAAGCCCAGTCCGAGAGCACTAGGGCTAGGACCGGCCTGTAGGGCCTGAAAATTACTATTCCAAATTTTATCGGAGTCTTATAAAAATGACCATAACAGTGTAAATTTGCGGCTCTTATAAAAAGGATAAGAGGGAGTATATTATAAAAATAAAAATCATCACACTGATGATAAGTCATAAATAATATAGTTTACTTTTAGCAAAGAGCTGTTTGATGATTTTTTTTTTAAAGAAAAAGAATCTAAGAAGAATTTTATTTAATAACTGAACAAAAACTCACAATTGGCTATTTTTAACTATATATCCTGGAATACACAATATAATTTTCCTAAATGCATAAAATAAAAACAGTCAAAACCAAATAATACAACCTAGAGGCTACTTTTACAAATCAAAGTTGCACTTGCAACAGATCATATATCCTTGTGAGGAATCAGCAACCTCCAGAGAGACAAGATTGGGCAACTGAACAGTGAGAGAAAGATTGATGAATATTTAAGATGGAATAATAATGGATTCAGTAGAATAAAATTAAAAAACCCATAAATTTTGAAATGATAAGCCTTGAGCAGAAGAAATTAAGCTTAAAGATGACAAATCTGGCAAAGGAACTTCCCAGTTTATTAAATATTGCACAACTCGACGCATGCTTGGCCTACTCACTATGGTTGCGAACTTGAACACACAAGTCCAAGTTTCAATACCAACTACTCTATCTCTTCTGCTGAATAATCTGTTCCTAAACTTGGATCCTTAGCTTTGCTTCAATAATCTCACCCGTATTCCATAAATCATAAACCCAATCAACTAAAATCGCACACTCTTCTTCATTTACTTGCTCTATGGGCCTTCTTCCACATGCAACCTCAAGCAGAAAAGCACCAAGAGCAAAAATATCTGACTTCGTCATGGCTTTAACTGTTCAACCACACGTGTAGTTTGAGGATCATAGCCATGGTCGTATAGTTTTGCAAGTCCAAAATCTCCCATTCTTCCATTTAATTCTGAATCTAAGAGAACATTGCTTGCTTTTATGCCTCTGTGGACCACCACTTTTTCACATTCTTCATGTAGATAGTGCAATCCTGAAGTGACTCCTTTGATGATTTTGAATCTTTGTGTCCAATTTAGTGTCACACTCGAGGCCGGTTATAGAGATATTTATCTAAACTTCCATTGACTAGAATATGCTCCCCTTTTCGCCTACAATATCCCAAAAGAGGAATGAGGTTTCGGTGTCAAAAACGACCTACACTAACGATTTCTACAACAAATTCTTTGATGCCTTGCTGGGATTCATTGGATATCTAACACCCCTTTATGTCTCCCGATCATATATAAGAGTTAACACACAAAGAGTGTGCGGATCTAGTTTAAACAAATGAGTAATTGATAATTTAAATAAAACATAACTTGGTAATGATTAAAAACTTAATCCTTTTAGGATAATTAAATATATACATTCATCCCAAAACTAAAAACCTCATCAAAAAGTAACTCTTTATACATCATTTCAAAATATCCCAAAACAAATATACAAAACAAAAAGAACTCTTTCTCTGAGTTCACCTTCTTCAACCTCTGTCTATAGCACCGTCTTCCCCTTCTGTCTTGATCCACTACTTGTACTTTTATTCAAGTCTAAGATTCATAATTGAATTTCAGAGTAACATGTTAATATCAATGAATAGTGTACATAATATATGAAATCAAATTACCACCAATTAGGAAAAATTTTAAAATTCAGTATCAAAGCACAACAACAATCAACTGTATATCATACATGTAATGTTAACTGTGAATGGACTCTACGAGTTTAAAAATGCAGGACCGGATAAGTCCCGAATTTCATAGTGTAAGGAAAGATAAATGCAGAACCTAACCGAATCTGAATTCCTACCCGAGGAAAATATAAATGCAGAACCTACCTAGCTTTGAATTCCTCAACACATAGGAAAAGTATAAATGCAGAGCCTACTCGGCTTTGAATTCCGTTAGCACATAGGAAGACTGATGTTATTGGCCAAACAACAAAATACATGAATGCAATAAACCATGTGTGCAAGACACAAATCTATAAGCATGACAATTAATATATAAACATATACATGTCATAGAGAATTAGAGTTACTACCTGACTGTGTAATAACAAAAATATTGTCCAAGTACTTCGCAGTGCAAGCGGCCGGGCTTAGTAATTCCTATAAATTTAGAGATAATTGGTTATTAATTTATCCATATATGTAAACATGATAAAAGTATCTCTAATTATTATTTTTATTTCTCTTTTTATCCTTCTCATATTAGGTTTAAACTTGCTTTAAATCACCAATTTCAGTCCTTTAGCTTAACTGTCTAGAAAAATTTAGAGACTTTGGAAATTCACCAAAAATTTCTCACAACTCAAAATGGTGTGCCACTACTAGAAAAGAGTGAATTTGTGATGGAATATTATGTGTAACAAATTATAGCCTTTTTGCAACGGAATTGAAATTCTGTCACAACATGTAGGTTTTTTGTGATGGAATTGAAATTCCATCACAAAATGTATGGTTTTTGAGACGGAAAAAAAATCAATCACAAATTTTGATAGAAAATGATTTTCAAAAAAAAAATTCGTAAAATTTTGTGAGGGAAAACGAATTCTGTCCCAAATTTTGACAGCAAATGATTTTTTAAAAACAAGTTGCAACAGAAAAAAAAAATTATGTCACAAAATTTTATGACGGAAAACAAATTCCGACGCAAATTTTGACAAAAAATGATTTTTTTAAAAAAAATTGTGATGGACGCAAATATTGACAAAAAATGATTTTTTTAAAAAAAATTTGCAGCGGAAAAACAATTCCATCGCAAAATTTTGCGACGGAAAATGAATTCCATCGCAAATTTTGACAGAAAATTATTTTTTTTAAAAAAAAAATTTCCGACGAAACAGAAATTCTGTCGCAAAATTTTGCAACAGAAAAATAAATTCCATCACAAATATTGACGAAAATGATTTTTTTAAAAAAATTGCGACGAAAAAAAAATATGTCGCAAATATTGACAGAAAATGATTTTTTAAGAAAAATTTGCGACGAAAAAAAAATTCCGTCACAAAATTTTAGTCTTTTAGCTTAATAGTCTAGAAAAATTCAGAGACTTTGGAAATTCACCAAAAAATTTTCAAAACTCAAAATGGTGTGCTCTAGAAAAGAGTGAAATTGTAATGGAATTTGTGAAGGAATATTTTCCGTTGCATATTTTAGTCTTTTTTGTGACGAAATTTCAATTTCGTTGCAAGATTTGTGGTTTTTGAGACGGAATTGAAATTCCGTCGCAAAATGTTTGGTTTTTGAGATGGAAAAACAATTTCGTTGCAAATTTTGGTAGAAAATGATCTTTTTAAAAAAATTGACAACGAAAAAAAAAATTCCGTTGCAAACTTTTGTGACGGAAAACGAATTCTATTGCAAATATTGACAGAAAATGATTTTTTAGAAAAAATTTGTGACAGAAAAAAGTTCCGTCACAAAATTTCAGTCTTTTAGCGTCGTAAATTTTTTCCTTTTTACGACGGAATTTCAATTTCGTCGCAAAATGTTTGGTTTTTGAGACGGAAAAACATTTCTGTCGCAAATTTTGATAGAACATGATTTTTTTAAAATAAATTGTCGTCACAAAATTTTGTGACTGAAAAGGAATACCATTGCAATTTCTTTCAGAAAATCTTTTTTAAGAAAAATTTGAAACGGAAAAAAATTCCATCGTAAAATCTCAGTTTTTTAGCTTAAGTGTCTAGAAAAATTGAGACACTTTGAAAATTCAGCAAAAACTTCTCACAACTCAAAATGGTGTGCCACTACTAGAATAGAGTGAATTTGTGATGGAATGTTTTTTGTCGCAAATTTTAGCCTTTTTGTGACGGAATTTCAACTTTGTTGCAAAATGTGGGGGTTTTGAGACGAAAAAACAAGTTTGTCGCAAATTTTGATAGAAAATATTTTTTTAAAAAAAAATTGCGACGGAAAAAAATTTTTGTCACCGACTTTTGCGATAGAAAATGAATTCTGTTGCAAATTTTGACAAAAAATAATTTTTTAAGAAAAATTTGCGACCAAAAAAAATGTCGTCCCAAAATTTCAGTCTTTTAGCTTAACTGTCTAGAAAAATTCAGAGACTTTGGAAATTCACCAAAAATTTCTCACAATTCAAAATAATGTGCCACTACTAGAAAAGAGTGAATTTGTTATGGAATTTACGACGAAATATTTTTCGTCGCAAATTTTAGCTTTTTTGTGATGGAATTTCAATTGCGTCGCGAAATTTGGGTTTTTTGCGACGGAATTTAATGTTTGGTTTTGAGACGAAAAAGAAATTTCATACCAAATATTGACAAAAAATGATTTTTTAAAAAAATTTGCGACGAAAAAAAAAATTCGGTCACAAAATTTTGCAACAGAAAACGAATTTTGTCGCAAATATTGACAGAAAATGATTTTTTAAGAAAAATTTGCGACGGAAAAAAAATTCTATCTAGAAAATGAATTCCGTCGCAAATCTTAAGAAAATTATTTTTTAAAAAAAAATTTGCGACGAAAAGAAAACAAATTCCGTCATAAATTTTGACAGAAAATGATTTTTTAAAACAAATTTAGGACGAAAAAGAAATTCCGTCACAATTTTTAATTGCGATGGAAAACAAATTCCGTAAAAAAGTTTTGCTCTGAAAAAAAAATTCTGTTGTAAAATTTTTAACTTTTTCTTTGTTTTTTTAAAAATTGATTCTCCCTCCAAAAATTTCCCCACTTCCCTCCGTTTCAATTGGGAAAGGAAGAAGCAAAACACATTTGGCTTACTTGATAACGCCGGAACACGCTAAGAAAACGAGGTACCTGAGAGAGAGCCAATACCTGAGCTTTCATGGGGACGAGAGAAACATGCTGTTCGGAGACCCAAGTCGCCGACGAACCCACAATCTTGTCCCCGTTCTTCACAGTGGCCACACTGTGGCCTGCCCCAAGTCAACTGCAAATCATCGCCGATATCGACCCAGAAAGGCCACGGGTCAATGTTAGAAAATTGGGTAAGGAACGGAGGAATTAATAACCTCACACGATTCATTCCAGGGCGGAGGAATTCATCGCGCCCAAAGGTACGTGATAGCAAAATATGAATTAGCGAGATCGCTAAGACAATGAACTGAAGTGAGTCGGTTATTTTGGGTGAGATTATAAGGGCAACGAAGGAAAGTGAGGCTGATGAGATTGTACAGAGCAGGGTCGAAATTGAAGGTAGAAGAAGAAAGGTTGAGACGATCCTGCAAGAATTGTCTGGGCAGGCATTGACTAGGATCGTTGACCAAAAGGGCTTGTGAGGTGTAATCGATGCCCTTGATGAGCAAGTCGCCGGAAGAATTTGGAAGCGAGAGGATGGTTTGGCTCTGATTGTTGCAGGAAACACTGAAATTAGGGTAGCTACATCGGCTACTATTCAGGTTGGTTCCTCTTAAGCCGAAAGGGAACTTGATTTGGATTCCTCCACAAGACTTGGTTGGGCATGCAGCGTCTGGTTCTTGATACCCACTACATATTCTCTCTGGTTTGCATAATATTGGTGGCGGTTTCGATTATGTAAGACAAGAGGACGCTCATGAGCTCATGAGGTTTATTTTCTATTGCAGTTATTCTTGACTTTCTGCAGTGAACTTCATATTGCCCGTGTTTAGAAGGACTGTTTATAGTTAATGCTTTAATAAAGTAAAAGTTTCTAATATTCTTGCAGGTTTGCCATTGATACAATGCAATCTGTTTGCCTTGATGAATTTGGTGGAGAAAGAGCTGTCTCTTCTAACCTTCAAGAGACAACCCTGATTCAACACATTTTTTGTGGTCACCTTCAATCTTAGGTTATACTTCTAATCAGCAGGAAAATCTGCATTGTTATGTTGAGTGAATTCCTTTGTTATTTCTTTATGTGTGCTCAATGAGAATTGGAGACTAAACGATCACTTTGATAGATGATTAAATTGAAGATGCTCTGATTCTCTCTGAACTCTCTCATGAGAAAATCAGAGACACAATATTCCAGTAGAATTCTCTTTAGCCTAGCTTGAGTTTGACATAAATGTAGGTTCAGATAAGTTGATCCTCTTCCCATGAGAACAAATGTTTATGTTAAACTGGTCCTTGGTGAGAGAAATTGGCTGAGAGTTTGATTGTAGCGCTGCCAGCATGGTGGTTAAGTTGTGGGCGTATACCATTCTTCCATGAGTTAAAAACTTGTTGAGCTTAATGTTCTATGTGCGATTGTTGTTTCTTAAGTATACCAGCACAATTGTTACTGCTCTTTCCAATTCTTTTTATTCCTGTTTCTCTTTATTTTTTTCCAAAATGTGACCAACAAATCATCCTAAAATTTTGAGAGACAATTTCATTAAAGCACTCAGTTTCACCATTTTAATGGAATAAAGTAGTATTCTCTTCTACTTAGCCAGTTACATTCTATGACAAACTTTATAAAGGAGTTAGAAGGCACTCTACTAAGCTTTTAAGCTAACATTGGTCTGGAAAGAATTGCACTGGGATTGTGAAAGATAATTTTTCTGCATTCTGGCTGGGTTTTCATTTGGGTAAAATACATGTCATGGAATCTGCCTTTTTGAGATTTTCAAGTTGTGGTTTCCTCATGCATCCATGATTTTTATTTTTGGGCTGCTTAAATTTTTCATTCCTTTCTTTGTTGTCAAATTAATTTTTGTTATTTTGCTTCTGACATGGATGGAGCTGTGAATTCAACCTCTTCCCCCCCCCCCCCCCCCCCCCAAAAAAAAAAAAACAGATTATTTGCACAAAGTGGCATAAGGTTTCAGATCAATATGAAAATATGATGGACTTAACAGTTGAGATTCACGGTAATGCTGCCCCCCTGGAGGAATGTTTAGATTAGTTTACTGTCAAGGAGTGGCTTGATGGGGAAAATCTGTACGAGTTTGATGGGTAAGGTTGCTTCCTTTTGAGAAGATACTGATGCCTTAAAATGGTTGGCTCTCTTATCATATAATGTTTACCTTGATCTAAACATTTCTTATAATAAATATAGTTAAACTTGATCTAAATGGGCGTCACAAGAGTCATGTTGTCATTTTTTACACCAAAATATTTTATTACATACTTTTTACTTATTGTGATTTTTTTAACAATAATTATCATTCTTTACAACTTCATAGTAATTTTTATTTTTTTATATTAAACTTCATTCAATTTACATTAATTCAGTTAGACTTTAAATAATCAGCTTGAATTGATTCTAAATACCATTAATTCTATATTTAATTATTTATCACTAATTGCTTTAATTAACATTTAAAGACTTACCCCAATTATAAACTTCACTCCCTAATGTTGTTTTTTCATATGAGCTTAAGAGGATGAAGGCGTTGGTGCAAGAGCAAGTATCTCGTATGTGGGCGTAAGAAGAGATGATGTGACAACAAGCACAAGACCTGCAACGGACACAAGACATGATGAGGCAGATGTAGCTTGTACTCTAGTCCTTAACTCAAGGGAATGGTGCCTAGCCGGCTCCTGGTGGTGATGACCGTCTTGGTGATGATGACCATCCTCGTGACGATGATGATGATCATACTGTTGTTTTTTAGATTATTTTTTAGTATATATTATTCACAACATTATTACATATATTTTACTTTCTCAATGTAAAACTCTTTATCATTGTTATTTTATATTTTTATCATATATAAGTTTTCTTGATTTCGAAAGTTTTATTGAATTTTATTTATTTTTTTAATCATTTTATATTTTTAATGCAATTTTATATTTTTTAAGAATTTTATTATATATCTTTTTATGCAATTTTATATATATTTTTAATAATTTTAATTTTTTATATTTATAAATATTTATAATGATTTTTTAAAATTTTAAATGTAATTTTACGATTTTATAATTTTTTAATTAAAATAAATTTTGTGACGGAATTCAATTCCTTCGCAAAATTCTGACATTTGCGACGGAATTGGTTTCTATTGCAAAAATGCGAAATTTGCGACGGAATTCAATTCTTTCACAAAATTCAGACATTTGCGACGGAATTCATTTCCGTCGCAAATGTCAGAAATTTGTGACAGAAACGAATTTCGTCGCAAATGTTAGAATTTTGCGACAGAATTCAATTCCATCGCAAAATTTGAAATTTTTACGACAGAAAAAAAAATTCCGTCACAAATTTCAAAGTCACAAATCTGTTTTGTGACTGAAAATTGCGTTTTTGCGACAGAATTTTTCCGTCGCAAAAAACGAATTTTTTTGTAGTGCACTCCAAAGCTCACATGTTCATTAACAAGTATACTTTCTTGAAAAAATAAATCCCAAAGTCAGAACACTTGACTTATCTTTAAAAATTCCCCAGTTTCAAAAGTTTCCTAATTGTCTGTTTAAGCTTTCAGAAAACTTGATTTATCTTTAGAAATTCATATATGAAGTTATAGGTGTCTAATTCAAGTGTTTCAAAAACCTATGAACTCTTCATTAAGTCTAGTTTTAGGGAAAATTGGTTCTAGCACTTTATCACACGCCGGTTATTCCTAATACCGAAAACTGTTAGGACTGTATAGTGAGTTTTCCATAAACATTGCTTAACAATTGATATCTCACTACTCAAAGCTTTAAAAATTGCCAACCACATCAAATTCAAGCTCTTTGAGTCCTATTTATACCTGGAAAATTTCATAATTTTATGGGCTCATTTACCCAATTAAATTCCACACATAAGCTCTCTACCCATTTTTGTTTTTTAGAAAATAGGTTCATTTTGTAAAACTTATTGCTCTCCACTTAGAGTTCAAACACTTATAAAATACCCACCATTTTAAATTTATGCATGTCCTCTATATTTTGGAATTTTTTTTCATAATTTTTAGATTATTTGGTCAAACCACACAGACAAGCTACTAACCTCAGAGTTTCCAAAACTGGTGATTTTCACTTCTTTACAGAGCTTGTTATTTTATGTTTAAAAATCCCTTTAGAAATTCATTTGCCAACATATTCGCACTCCATATTCCATGAGGAACACATTGGTGAGCTCGAATATACTGAAATTCATTCATTTTTGTGAGTTTACCCTGGATTACGAAATTTGGGTTTCAAACTCTTGAGATTTCAAAAACCTGAAGAAGAGATATATGTTCTTACCATTAGGCTTGTTCTTTGAGTTTCTGGTCAACTTAACCACTCTTTTCCTTGATCAATCCTTTGTCTAGACTTGAAAAAACCACATGCATGTGAGTCATCTTCCCTTAAACACATCATGAATGAAGGAAACAACCAAATCACCAAGATAGAGTTCAAGTTTCTCATCTTGATCTTCTTCCTACCTTCTTGCTTTCAAACCGTGGTGATACAAGATAATGTTAAGGTTGATGATGATGATGCCGTGGAGGAGGAGAGGATGGATAGATTGTTGTTGAGGAGATGATGAAGATGATGATTTTGTGTTGGAGAGGGGGAGCGAGCCAAAGTGCAAATGAGGAGAGGAAGAGAGGCAAGTTAGATTTTTGTGAAATATGAAGGGAGTGTGCGCATAATGAGGGAGGAGTGAAGATAACATCAGATTTATGAAGTGTGTCACAAGTGTCTTGTGAGGTGTCAATATGCATGAGCGTTTAAGTGCCAATTACTCAATTTGCATGTGAGTGTTTGTGTGTCATCATCTCCCACTTTTCCTCATATTTTGGGTTGGACTGACTGGGCCTTTCCAAAGGTCCAATTGGCTTTTTAATTTTCTCTTAATGGGCCAAAAATCCGTGTCCCAATACAAGGGTCCACAATGGCCTTCATTTTCCTTGGTTTTGGGCCTAAATAGGGCCTAAACAATGGCCCTTTTTGCTTCTCTATTCCTCCTTGATTTGGGCCGAAGTCTTTAGCCCACATAAGAGACCAAATTATCTTTCTATTCATTCTTATATTTGGGTCAAATTGTGGCCTTGTTTAGAGGCTAACATATGTTGCCTTTCATGGTCCATTGCTACAATCTTTCCTCTTTGGCTTGGCCAAATTTATCCAAGTGGCAAATATTAAATAAATTGTCAATATTTCAATACATGTTTAATCTTGACATTTTATTGAATTTTTCATAATGTATAGGATTTTTGGTAAAATGTAAACCGTGGTGTTACAGTATATCCTCTTCATAGCAACATCAATTCTTGAACCTGCGCTGGCATTATCCCTTCCTACACCTTTCCAAAGCCACCACAACCCAAAAGCTCCTTGTCTTTGAATCCCTTCGTGGCAATGTAGAGATCTTTGTATTTGATCATGTGAAGACCATAGTCTTGCTCCCATTCTTCGACAACCTTAGAAAATTTCCTTTTCCGGTATATGTAATAAACTATCGATGCACTTACAAGAAAAAGTAAACAGAGTGACATCAAAGATAATGAAATTGGCAAAAGCACGGATTATTTTCTTCTTCCTCCAAGTTGTGGTAGCTTTGGGAGTTCTGAGGCGTCAAGGTTTTAAGCATCCCCATTGAGCTTGAAGCTCCAACCAAGAACATATTGAGAAGATAAGAAGTAACTTGTGGAAGTTGAGAATCCAACATAACTAGGATTGGATAGAATTTGAGAAAGATCCTGGTGCAATGTTAACAATGGAGTTTGAGGTTTGTTAACATTGATAGGAGCAATTGTGACATTAGTTTGCTTCCAACGTCCATCATAGTCCACCCATACCAGAATCGGGAAGCCATTGATAAGGGTCATAGTTTGAAAGCGAGGTCCATTATCATAATATCCAACATGAGTAAATTTCGTTGAATTCAAAGAATTAATTATCAATTCCGACATGGTTATCATTGATACCATCAAACTCACTGTTCTGAATGACGTTGAGTTCCATGGCAAACACATGGTTTGTTGGGTCACCGTGGTTTCATTGAAGAGGCCTAGGTACTGACTGGGATAAGCACTTGGAAATGCTTTTGTTGGAGAAATTACAAAAGCCATTCCATGACCACTCAGAGTAGGATAAAAAGGTTTTATGGCGAAAACAGAAGTGGTAGAGAAAGAACAAGTGTTTGTGAAAACAAGTGGATTAGGGTAAATTAAATGCATGACTCATTTTTAACTCTTCTATTTCATTAGTGAGTTGGAGGAGGCAACTAGATGTAACATAAGCAAGAGCATTCATGCTGTAATTAGCTGATCGGAATCCATTAAAGACGAAACTTGTATCTTCCCCCCTCACTGCTACTACTAGTACCATTGTCGTCAACACCACAACAAAAGCAACATCATCGGCATGAGGTTATCATATTGCTGCCTCTTGATCAGTGTCTTCTTGCAAGTTCTCTTCTATTTGTATATGCTAATAGGTATGAACACTTTCATAGTTTCTTCTTCTGTTTTTATTTTTTATTATTTTTTTATTTTTATGGCGATCATTATTGAATGATCTTTTTCGCTCGTGCATGGCGTGAATGGGCTTGGGCATTAGGGCTACAGGGCTACCTACGTAGAAGTTTCCTAAGGTACGTAAGGATTGATTATAGTTTGAGATATCATCATAACATCATTCCATCTTTTTTTTTTTTTATTTTTTTTTATTTTATAAAAAGACAACTTTTATTATCATCAAAAGAGCACAAAAAAGGCCCTCCTACTCAAAACACGTAAGAGGGCCCAGTACATAATTTAGTGCCGTTGAAAGTAGGGGATATAAAAAAAAATAAAAATAAAAGCAAAATCCATACATAATATGGTTGATAGGAAATGGCTGACCCAAAACAGAAAAACTAAGTTTTTGTGATATTATCATCATATCTGGTTTGAAGTTTGTGACCGCCTCTTCTAACACAAATGACTCCTCTGGGAATGAACTCAAGATCCAAAGGATCTAGCTGGCCTTTTACCACTACGCTTTGTCATGCCCTCAGAAATGAGCAAAGCAAACCATAAAGAAGTCCATATCATCTCCAGCCATGAGCCATCCCTGCATCCTGATTAACCTTGCATTGAACAATGAGTCTGGCAGAGCTTGCTTGCTTTTACGTCTCTCTGAACCACAACTTTCTCCCACTCTTCGTGTAGAGGTAATCTCAAAGCTACACCACCTTTGAATTTGATGAATTTGAATTGTTGCTGCCATTGTCCCAATTAAGTGTCGCCTTGGGTTGGTTATAGAGATCTTTGTTTAAGCTTTCATTTGGCATGAAAACGTAGTAGACTAAATAAGTTCTTTTTCTCGCTTGCAATATCCCAAAAGAGATGTGAGAATTCTGCGACAAGTTCTCTGATGCCTTGTTGGGATTCATGGGTTGCTTTCTTTACAGCAAACTCAATTTTTGAACTTGGCATTGTTCCTTTTTACACCTCGCCAAATCCACCACAACCCAACCGCTCTGGATCTTTGAATTCCTTTGTGGTACCATAATGATCTCCATATTTGAACCTGTGTGTGACCCTTAGTCTTGCCCCCACTCCTTGACAACCCCAGAAAAATTCCTTTTTTGGATTACGCAAAAAATAATGGATAAACTCACAATAACTGTCAATGAAACCAAAGGTAACCCAATCCTTAATATCATACTACTCTCTAAGTCTACTTTGAGAAAAAAAAATTGGTCCTTATTACAAGTCCACTTTCAGTTATCCCAATTAATTGTAATATAAAAGAGGTGAAAAATGCGCATTAATAAATAAGGACAAATTTAGAAAAAAAAATGTTCAATTTAATCCTGATTTATTGAGTCAATTAACTCTTTTTAATATATGTGAGAATTATATAATTTGTGTAATACCCTAATTTTCAGAATACATGTAAATATGGTATTTTGGTAAATTAATTAGTAAAATACAAAGGTGAATATGTGCCTTAAAGAAATATATTCTATTGATTATATTTTTACCCAAATTTCACTTTGGAATGAATTAACCAAAGGTTAATTATGAAACATTATTTAGGGGCTATATTTTAGCCTAAAGACAAGAGGTAGATGACAACAAAATTAAATGGGTATTTAAGGAAATTAAATGCATAATAATTAAGGCAAATTATGCTAAAATTGCATAAGCCCATGAAAAGAAAAATGCCTAATCAAATGTGCATTAACTTGTCTAAGTATTTTCAATTTGGTTAAAGGCAACTAAAGGCATTAAACAAAGACTAATTGCAAGATGATTGGAGATATTTAAATCATTAGCAGGGCTGTGATATTCGAAAATTTTTAAGAGATTAAAGGATGAAATTAAGTTGCTAATAATGGTCTAATTACCTTGATTAAGTACCTAATAGCAAATAATAGGCAAATAAGCTTTACACTAATTGAGATTAGTTGCATAATTCTTTAAGATGGTTAAAGGTAAATTAGGATCATCACAAGGGGGCTAATTATACTTAAACATAATTAAGCCAATGAGGGTGAAATAATACTTTCCTAATTAAACACTAATTTTCATAATTAATTAATAAATCAATTAACTAATAGCAAATTCAATTAAGAGTGAAGATTGGATTTAAACAAACACAAATTGAATCCAATGGTCCTAATTAATCCCATAGTAAGCTTAATCCTCTTGTAATTGAATTAGCCAATGAAAAATCAAAGAATTAAGCTAAATCCTTAGATAATTAAGTGGACCAATGGGAAAAATTAAGCTATGGATAAATGGTGAGGATTTATTTTGAATAAACACAAATTGATCTAAGGGTGAAGGATCAAGATGAGAGGATAAGAGATTAATCACATGATTAGTGTTAATTATTGCGCCCCAAAAGTCAACAATTTAGGCTAGCTAATGAGAGTCAAGTGTTTTCAAGATATTTTCATGGGATTAAGCTTAAGCCTTTACTTAATTAAAGTAACCAATGATGGTTATGATTAAGAAAGCTTTAAGCACTTGATTAGGAAACTAATTAAGCCTTGCTAATCAACTTTGAAAAGTCAAGATGGGTAGCTAAGACCAATGGCCAAGATTAAGCTTGTGTGAAACACTAATGACCATAATTAACTAAGGAAGCAATCATATTATGGAAATTAGATTCAATGGCATATAAAACACTACATTAGGCATGCTAATTGAGATTAAACATTCAGCCCCCCAAAGTCAAGAGAGAGGACGCATGCACATGGGGGAGGGGGGAGAGAGAGAGATTATAATATAATATTTAAGAGCACATGTTAAATTAAAATAAAAATCTTCAATAGTGTTTATGTAACATCCCACCTTAAAAACAACGGAATTTTTTTTTTAAACATTGATCAGAGTAGATCAATTTTGCAAAACGAGTAACTGAACCTTTATATTACATAACTGTAGTGTAAGTGTACTTATACAGTCATCTACTATCCACAAGGAAATAGCCCTTAACTAGGCACATAAAACTAAAGCCATAAAACTCCTTCTGCCATCCTACTCCAGCTGCCTGCCCCTATCCTTAACCCTTGGTTTGCCCGAACCTGAAGCTACAGTTGAGATCCAATTACCGTTTGGATCTCAGGTAACGGTTAACCTTATGCTCAAATAAAACAGTATATGGATAACAACTATTTAACAACACATAATAACAGTAAATCACTACATAAGCACACAGCAGATGCATGATCACAACAATGACAGAACATAAGCACAAAGCAGTATGTAAAGTCCCACAACATGTTTGCACGTAACTAGTGCCACGACGGCCCATCGTGTCCTCAACGCTAGGAAAACCCAACAGCGTTATCAAGACTATAACCCGTATAAAACTGTATGTAAAACCGACAACTCTAGACAGAGCTTCGGTATATAAGCATGTCTATCACATATATGTATATGAGTAGCATAAATGTTAAGGTTACAATACGCGTCCGTACCTCCGTTGACGGTTTCTGGCACTTTCGTCAAAGTATGGCACGTTTGACAGCAGCACGACAGCGGAAACAGCGGTTCGTAGTTTCGGATACCCTAGAAGGATAATATCACTGATATGAACATTTGGAATCATAATAGGCATTTTAGGTACAAATTACCATTTTGCCCCTAGTTTGATCACTTAGTGGAATTTTGCCAGAGCTTCGCTATTTTGACTTTAAACTCTCAAATTTTGCTATAACTTTTTCTCTAAGATATTTCTATGATAAATATCATATTTATTCCTAAAACATGATATCTAAGTTAACTAGAAAAATTGGAGACTACTCTAGCAATTCTATTATAACTACCAAAAGAACTACTTAAGCTACAGACTAAGGACTGAAGAACTTACTCAGAGCTTCGCTATAAATTTCTTCGTACTCCTCCTTCTTCCTTCCTCTCCTAAGTTTCGAAATCCTCAAGAGGATTTGGTGTGAGAATTCCAAATGAAAGGGTGGCTATTTATAGAAAAACCCAATGGCATTTTCGTAATTTCGCTGAACTTTGTCTGGTTGAATTCTGACCGTCGGATCGCACTTTTTTGAAGTGGCTTGATCTTGGCCATACACATCTTGGCCGACCTTCCCCTCCCCCAAAGAGAAAAATGATGACATCATCATGCTTATGTCATCTTGCTTTATGAGCTTTTATCCGATAAAGCTCCCAGTTCGGTGTTCTAATCGCGTAATCTTGGAAAATCTCAAAATTCCGGAAGCAACACTCTGAAGGTCTTTTCTTCCTCTTTGAGAACACTGGATTTTCCTAATCTTATACTCTCATTGAGGACATTCCGTTATCTGCCGAAAATCCTCGGTATTCGCTATCGGTTACAGAAATAACTTCTGCCGGCGGCAACTTCTAGATAAAAATCCACTGATTAATAATATACTCTGGTCCTAGTAACCTAGTTCACGGTTTTCTAGGTAGGATTTTATTTATACCCATGGTCATTTATCCTGTTCATTTTTTATTAATATAATATTATGTAATTAAAATTAACACATGTCTTATTCTTATATTATTATTATTTTCCATCATCCTTATCTTTTCCCCCTAATTTTCCATCATCCTTATCTTTTCCCCCTAAATATTTCGGTTGACTCACACACATATATATATTTATTATCTTTTCCTTCCTATTTAATCAAATATCCCATTTTTCTTGCATTTATTTTTTCCCAAAATTTTCCTATTGGTTCATAAGCAATTACATGAATTTAGGCTTCTATAATTTCTTGAATAATCCTAAGCCATTGATCTTTACTTCTTAAGATTACATCTTAACCATTATTATTTATTTAATTTGGCCAAAAATTTCGGCCCTTAATAATAATTATTTATATTTATTTTATTTTTCATGTTTCCTAAATTTCTATAATCTTATAAAATTCTGAAAATTACTTAATTACTCCCTTAATAATTTCTAATAATTTTCTTAATTAAAACTAATCATTTTCTCACAACAATTTTATTGACATTAATAATTTAAGCTCCATGCAAATTATCAAAAGTCATAAAGTCAATTTTAGTCTTAGAATACTTTTTAATTTTCCTTCTTTTTATTTTCATAGGAAATAATTTATTAAATTGTCTAAATTAAGGATAATATGCTTTCTAAATTTTTAATAATTGTTTCATGCCTTTTTGAATTTTTCTTAATTCTCCTCAAGGTGCTTTATGGCCTTAAGGTGCATTTTTCACATTTCCGCCAATAAATTTCCTCTAATTTTCTTAGTGTTTCCCTTTGAGCATAGACTAATCATATAACATGTTGAGACCGAAATCTTCATAAATGATCATTTTTATTATTGTAGCATAATATTCCAGATAATAGTTATCCGGGTATTACAGTTTAGATTTTTCTAATCACCGTGAAGGATGAAGATTAAAGCTAATAAAGTGGATTTGATCCAAAGGTTGAAAGGAAAGAAGAGATTTTGGATCACCTTGTGAAAATACCATTTTAACCTTGAGAATTTCCCTATAAATAGAGGGCTCTTCTTTTCGAATTCTTCACACCAAAATCAGTTTAAAACATCTGATTTTAAGATTAGAGAGTGAATAGAGTGAAGTTCTTGGAGCAAGAAGGAAGAAGGAGTTGAAGCTTATGGTAAGTTCTCTAGTTTTTGAGCTCTAGCTTTTTAGTTCTTAGTAAAATTGTAGTTTAATCTAGGAAATTGTTAGAAATGTTCCCTTTCATGTTTGGAAGTTTCCATTGCTTTTAAAACGCAAAATGGAGTGGAAAAAATGTTAGGGAATAATTTTTAGAATTAATAGATCATTGTGATACAAGTTTGGAAAAACTGAAGGTGCAAATCCTTTGCTAGCGGCGAAAATAGATGCTATTATTTTATGTATGAAATAAAGTTATTAAATCATGAAATTTTGCAGAAATAAATTAGACATGTAGGGCTTTTCAAATATATAAAATATGTAATGTTTTGATCTTTGGTCAAGGAGATATGAATTTTTGAAGTTAAGCCATTTTTACTGGAATAAAATCTGGGCAACGTTGAGAAAAATGAAAACTGGGAATTTTTCATAAGTTCTGGGTATGTACAAGTATTTTTCCTTAAAAATAGAAATCCTAAGGATTCCAAGGAATTTTATGGATCCTCGTTTTGATTTTTCTAGAATTAGTTATGATTTTTCAAAGTTAGACGAAAATCTGCCCTAAATGCTGTAATCAACGTTTTTTCTGTAATTTTGGGGAATAAATTGAAAAATAAATTCACCAAGGGTAAGATAGTCATTAGTGGCCAAAATATCCCTTAGGATATTATTTTAAGCAATATGACATTTATCGAATATCATATAATAATCCGACGATAACGAATAGGATATCCAGGAAGTCCGGTGTCGGATCAGAGGGCAGGACGTTTGGCCATTACACGGTGAAAGGTACGTTCGCGTACTGGTAACTTTAACTCTCCTATGTCTTGTATGGCTTTGATATGATTGATTAAATCATGTGTATTTACATTCAGTTGCCTGTAGATTGTTGTGATTATCTGTCATATATTGTTTATACTTTTCATATGAGGTTAATTGTTACTTGAGGTCCAATGCGTATTGGACCTCAAATTTGTCTAAGGTTCAGGAAAGGAACTGGGGTAGAGAAGGTATCTGTAGATGGAGCCGTGAGAGAGGCATTGGTGTACGGAGCCGGGAAGATACTCCGGTCAAAGCAAATGCTGGAAGAGCGTCCTCAGAGTATTCATTCTGGCATGATTTAATGAGGTTATTTCAAACGGTTTGGTGCCGAAGGCAGGGCTAGTCTATGTGGGTCAGTCAATAAGTCGCTGTGAACTCGGTGAGACTCTCATGATAGACACTTACGTAGCCAAATTGTTTGACTAACTAAGTTAGGTTTATTGCCCCAAGTCTAGCTGCGGCTTGATTGAAGATTGTATGATTACCATGTAAGAATTGTAATTATACAAAGCTTTGTCATTGTATCACATGAATATTCTTTTGGGAAAATTTTTAATATACCAGCTTATGTCAGGACATCAGCATATATCTGGACATTTTATATCAGATACTCATTGTCCAAATATTAGCACATGCTTTCCGTTTCCACATTACTCTAAGTTGTAGCACCTCAAATTCTATTAATTTTCCCTAAACTAAGTGTCAACCAACACGATTTTCAAGCATGAAATTTGGGGTGTTACAATTTAAACTTATAAATAGGAGCATAATAGAATAATAGATTGTCTTTTTCCACCTATTATTGGTAACATATTAAAAGGGTAGAATGCATGACCTGTTTGAAGTTATGGGTTGGTTTCATCCGTGAGTTTCAGGAGGCCATTGGAAGTGACGACAAAAGCAACATCCATGGTTAAATTTTCTGTTTGGAACCCATTATTAATGATGAAACTCTCATGGTCACCACTCACTTAGTATATCATCGCTGTGACTATGTGAGAGACAAAAACACAGTTATGGCTATTAGATTGGTATATGCTGCTAGCTAGATATACAGCAATCAGGGTTTCTATTTACACTTTTGCCCCCTTGCTGGGCTAGAAAATTAAAGAAGGGTGGTTTGAGTACATTTATTATTGGGAAAACATTTTCTCATGTTGTAGGAAAACCATTTTCTCATGTCACACACACATGAAATGGTGGGATCCATATATACATATATTAATTCATATATGTATATGTGGGTTCCACCATTTTATGTGTGTGTAGGAAACTTTTTTTTCTCATATAATATGAGAAAACCAAAGCCCTTTATTATTAGGATAAGATCCTTATCAATGGACGAGGATCTCATTGGTGGTTCGGCAGAAGTAAGCTAAATTTATTTTTACCTCTCTAATTCTAATTATAAGACTCAATTGAGTTTTGTTAGGAGATTAAAGGATAATTAAATTACTTGAAAGTACTTACATTTATCTTTTTTTTTTAAAAAATAATTTGTTTAACTTATAAACTGATATATAATTTAATAATACGATAATAAAATGGTTATGATATATATTTAAGTAACTTATTTAATTTTCTTAATTTCTTCAAAAAATTAATTAGGTTTTATATTGACGCAATCCACATTACCTGCCATGTCTGCACCGTTGTCCGCAAATCATTCAATGAAAATCATTGATTCATTTTACGAGACGGATCAATTCTCCCCATCCTAGTGATCTGAATATTGTATTTCCTTTTTTTTTTTTTTTTTTAAGGAATAGGATTTTAGCGTTTAATTAGAACTCAATATTTGAGTTTAACTAAATCATAAATAATTAACTACATTTTTGTTTTGAAATTACATTCAGTTTTTACTTTTATTTTTCTGTCAAAAAATTTATCTTTTTTTTATACCCATTTTCTTTTCATGGAAAAAATCGCCCACTTATATTACCATCATATTAAGAATAATTAACAATGTTGGCTTATCTTAAATTATAATATCAATCGCCCACTCATGTTGCATATGCAGCCAGCCAGCCAGCTTCTATGACCGAAAAAAAAAAGAAAAAGAAAAGAAAGGAAAAAGAAAAAAGAAAGAAAGAACGAAAATTGGATGAAAGGGACCAAATGAAAAATCAATATATCTATTTATCTATCTATATATACACGATTGATGTCACCTCCAAAAGCATGGCAGCCATCAGCTTCGGCATAGACTTGGCCGCACAAAACTAGTTTTCCTCTTTCCTCGATTCTAGATTAGATATAATAATACTACCCATCATTAATGTAAGATCTAGTTTTTAGCCTAAGTCCTAAATATAATATCTAAATTTTAATGTAATTTGTACCACAAACTACTTACTTTGATCATTATTATAAGAGACTAATTGTCATTTATCATGAATCAAAGAATAGAAGTTAGATTATTAAATTGGTCCTAAAATGATCAATGTTTCTAGCTTTACCCTTGGTTAAATAATTTGAATTTAAATGAGTTAGTTAAAAATGAGAGCATAATAAGAAAATAGTAATAAATTAGCCAGTTAGAAGCACTTGGTGCCTTGTAATAAAAACAAAAAATTGTTGTTAGATGGTGCTTTATAATAAGATCTAAAATAAATCTAATATTAAAGATGAAATATGTAATACCCGGATAATTATTTATCTGGAAGATTATATTGACAAATAATACCTATTGGAAATAGGTAAATTTGTGGTTTCAAAACTAGTATAATAATTATCTTATTTCCTAAGATAATTTCTCATGAAATTAGGGGGAATAAAGAGTTAAAAATCCCTAAGTGAATTTATGGGTTATAAAATACCCTGAGAATATTATGATAAATCCTAAGAGGCAACTAAATATTTATTAGAAATTAGAAAGTATGTTGTCTGTAATACCCGGAAAAAAAAAACAATATTTACAAATAAAAATATTTATCTTAAATATTATATTTCCAAAGATAATACCTATTTCAAATAGGTGAATTTGGGGTCTCAAATTTCTGTATTGTATTTATTTTTGTTTATGGGAAATTTTTCTTAGAATTTAGGAGTATAAAAATTAATTTAGCTTGTTGATATAAAAACCAATATTTTAGGGATTAAATTAGGACTTAACTCATTTATTCCTAATTTAACTTCATGAGACAAAATCTCTCTAAGTAAGAATAAATAAATTATACAATGATATTAACCCTAAATCCTAAAGTCTAAATGGACCAATAAGGGAATTGTCTTCTTAAGCATGTGAGAACAATTAAGACAAAATTTCATAATTAAAAATTAAGGGAGGGGGGACGAAATTTTTAAGGGAAATGGAAGAAAAATAATAAATCAATTAAAGAAGTGTGTAGAAGAAGATTAAGACAACTTGGGGAGCAAGTTGTTTGTCTTAGGGAGCAAGTAATTGCTTAATTAGAAGAAATTAGGAGAAAACCTATAGAAATTAAATCATAACTTGTGATATTGAAGTTAAATGTCCAAGATAAATACATATTTAGAATCAGGGAATTATGAGCTTCAACTCGGCTATTCCCAAAGATATTTTCGGTTACTTTTAAAATTTATACTTAAACATTTTAGGAATTAAAAATTACCATAAATCTTGTCATAAAATTAGGATTCCAAAAGTGAAATCAGATTTTGAATCAAAGCACTAATTACCACCTAACTAAATTAGGATTTGGGATAAATTGGCTAACTTAATGGAGAAGGGATTTGCTTGGGGACAAAGTAAAGAATTTTCTAGAGGGATGAAGGGGAGGGGGGACGGCTAGCTATAGGTGGAAGGCCAATATTACTCCTTCCTCTCCAAGCAAAATCCAATGGTGGAGGTAAAAGATGAAAATGCCAAATATGTCCTCACAAATTAGTATAAATAGGGAGCCTTGGCTAACACATTCCTCACACCACTCCTTCTAGCCTTGGCCGAAATTTAGGGAGAGTAAGAGAAGGAGGAGCTGCTGGAGAAAGAGAGGCAAGAAGTGTAACATCCCGTTTTTCATAAATGTTTCTGGAGCTGAGAGTTGAAAATATTTTACATAAACAAAGAGTAACTAAATAACATTGTATGTAGTGTATCTAACTAAATGTTAACTAATACAGTCATCCAAGTCTAATACTTCTAACATAAGTATCAAAAAGACGATGCCTCCGCAGGGTCCTCATACCGGCTTCTTACCCTTATCCTCGATCACTTCCCAGGATCCTGAAGCTATGGCAGAGGCTGAGGTTCAATTCCCATTGAACCTCAGGTAACGGTTAACCTCATACTTATGTAAACGGTATATGACAGTTATCACAGATATACAACATAATCATAGTTTCAAAAACACATAACCACATGTAAGGCAATAACATAACACAGCCACTGCAATATGTATGTTATCCCAGTCTGCACATAACCAGTGCCACGACGGCCCATCGTGTCCTCAGCGCTAGGAAAACTCAACGGTGTTATCAAGACTATAACCCGTATACAATTCAACAATCATGAGCAAACTTTCAAAACAGAGTATCATCATGTGAAACAACTACCATATATAACCATACCATAAGCATAAGAGTTAAGGTTACAATACGCGTCCGTACATGAGTTTAACGGGTTGTTGGGTACGTTTCGTTGACGGTACGCGAGCACAGTCTATCCTAAAAGGGTAATATTGTCTCAATTAATTCTCAAACAACATTTCAAGAGACATCTTGGCCACACTTGACATTTTTACCCTTGAAGGATTTATTTCTAATTATTTCCACTTAATTTTCGGAGAAAAACGTTAATTCAGCATTTCTGGGCAGAATTTCGCCTAACTTCGAAAAATCATAACTAATTCCACAAAAATCGAAATGAGGATTCGTAAAATTTCCCGGAATCCTTGGGATGTCTACTTTCAAGGAAAAATACTATAACTTACCCAGAACTCCTGGATAATTCCCAATTTCCAGAATTCAAACCGTTGCCCAGATTTTCGCCCAGAAAATGTAACTTAACTTCTAAGATTTTTATCTTTTTGCACAGAGCTTCAAATGACACACTCTTTATAGATTTAGAAGGCCCTATATGTCTACTTTCATCATGAATTTTCCCAGAATTTTAGAACATCATCTTCATCATAAAATACTAGCATCTTTATTACTTACTCAGATTTTACTGATTTCGTCAGAGCTTCGCTATTTTGATCCTAATCTTCCAAAAATTTTGATATAACTCCCTCTTCATCAATTTTTTCGAAATAGAGACAATGGAAACCTCAAAAACATGAAATTAAAACTGTATATGGAAGATTGAAGATTAAAACAACTTTTTCTAGCATTTCTACTTATAAACTAAGAACTTAAACTTAGAAGCTAAGAACTCTTATACCTCTTGAAGACTTCTTGTATCTCTTTCTCCAGCAGCTCCTCCCTCTCTTACTCTCCCTAAATTGCAGCCAAGGCTAGAAGGATTGGTGTGAGGAATGTGTTTAGCCAAGGCTCTCTATTTATAGGCAAGGAGAGGTTAAACATCTTGCAACTCTTACTTGATCTTGGCTTTTGGATCATTACTTGGAGAGAAAGAAATGATCTTGGCCTTCCTCTCCCTCTTGGCCGAAATTTCCCCCTCCCCCTTCTAGAAATTTGTTTGCTTGGTCCTCAAGAAAAGCCTCTTCTTCATTAAGTTAATCCTAATTAATCCCAAATTCTAATTTAGTTAGGTGTAAGTTGGTATTTAAATTCAAAATCCAATCTCACTTTTGAAATCCTAATTTTATGATTAGATTTATGGTGATTTTTAATTCCCAAAATGTTTAAGTATGAATCTTAAACGTGACCAAAAATATCTTTGGGAATAGCCAAGTTGAAGCTCATAATTCCCTGATTCTAAATATGTATTTATCTTGGATATTTAACTTCAAAATCTCAAGTTATGATTTAATTTCTATAGGTTTTCTCCTAATTTTTCTCTAATTAAGCAATTACTTGCTCCCTAAGAAAATTAACTTGCTCACCAAGTTATCTTCTCCTACTCCTTTAATTGATTTATTCTTTTTCTTCCATTTTCCTTAAAAATTTCGTCCCCCCTCCCTTTATTTTTAATTATGAAGTTTTGTCTTAATTGTTCTCTTATACTCAAGAAGACAATTCCCTTATTGGTCCATTTAAACTTTAGGATTTAGGGTTAATATCATTGTATAATTTATTTATTCTTACTTAGAGAGATTTTGTCTCATGAAGTTAAATTAGGAATAAATGAGTTAAGTCCTAATTTAATCCCTAAAATATTGGTTTTTATATCAACAAGCTAAATTAATTTTTATACTCCTAAATTATAAGAAAAATTTCCTATAAACAAAAATAAATACAATACAACAATTTGAGACCCCATATTCACCTATTTAAAATAGGTATTAAGATAATTATTTTTCTTTTTATTATAATAATAATTTTTTTCCAGGTATTACTAGAAGTCTTCAAGAGGTATAAGAGTTCTTAGCTTTTAAGTTTAAGTTATTAGTTTATAGAGTAAGAATGCTAGGAAGTGTTATTTTGATCTATAATCTTCCATATACAGTTTTAATTTCATGTCTTTAAGGTTTCAATTGTTTTTATTTCGAAATTTTGAAGAAGAAGTTATATCAAAATTTCCAGAAGATTATGATCAAAATAGCGAAGCTCTGGCAAAATCAGTAAGTTCTGGAGTCAGTAGTAAAAACGCTAGTATTTTATGATGAAGATGATGTTCAAAAATTCTGGGGAAATTCATGGTGAAAATAGACATATAGGGCTTTCTAAATCTATAAAGAGTGTGCCATTTGAAGCTCTGTGCAAAAAGTTAAAAATCTTGGAATTTATGCTTCATTTTCTGGGCGAAATTCTGGGCAGTAGTTCGAATTCTGGAAACTGGGATTTATCCATAAGTTCTGGTAAGTTCCAGCATTTTTTCTTGAACATAGAGATCTCAAGGATTCCGGAACATTTTACGGATCCTCATTTCGATTTTTGTGGATTTAGTTATGATTTTTCGAAGTTAGGCGAAATTCTGCCCAGACATGTTGAATTAACGTTTTTTTTTCCGGAAATTAAGTAGAAATAATTAAAAATAAATCCTTTAAGGGTAAAAATGTCAATTATGGCCAAGATGTCTCTTGAATTATTGTTTGAGAATTAATTGAGACAATATTATCCTTTTAGGATAGACTTTGCACGCGTACCGTCAACAAACGTACCCAACGATCCGTTAAACTCAGGTACGGACGCGTATTGTAACATTAATGCTTATGCTTATGGTTTGGTTATATATGATTGTTGTTTTCACATGATAATACTCTGTTTTGAAAATTTGCTCATGAAAGTTGAATTGTATACGGGTTATAGTCTTGATAACACCGTTGAGTTTTCCTAGCGTTGAGGATACGATGGGCCGTCGTGGCACTGGTTATGTGCAAACTGGGATAACATACATATTGCAGTGGCTATGTTATGTTATTGCCTTACATGTGGATATTTGTTTGAAACTGTGATTATGTTGTATATCTATGATAACTGTCATATACTGTTTACATAAGCATGAGGTTAACCGTTACCTGAGGTTCAATGGGAATTGAACCTCAGCCCCTGCCATAGCTTCAGGATCCCGGGAAGTGATCGAGGACAAGGGTAAGAAGCCGGTATGAGGACCCTGCGGAGGCATCATCTTTTTGGGTTACTTATGTTAGAAGTATTAGACTTGGATGACTGTATTAGTTAACATTCAGTTAGATATATTACATACAATGTTATTCAGTTACTCTTTGTTTATGTAAAATATTTTCAACTCTCAGCTCCAGAAACGTTTATGAAAACGGGATGTTACATTGTCTCTAATTTAGGTAATTTATGAGATTATTTCCCTTAGAAGATAATGAGGCAAAATATGATATTATTTTGGGAAACATAAATTGCCCCATGATTTTTAAGATTTTGCATGATGCATAAAATGTAATATTATCCTTATAGGAAATCTGTGACCGCATTCTGACCGTCAAAACATACCGAAACTCAACAATGAAGGTACATTCGCGTACTAGTAACACTAACTCTGATGGTTATTATATGCGTATACGTGCTATGTGTATGGTATGCTTATATGAGGTAGCTGATAGTTCTGTGATATGTTCATATACTGTTGTTATGATTATTCTTGCTGGGTATTGGGATACGCTTGCTGGGTGTGAAATGCTTAGTGTGAACTGATTGCTAGGTGTGAAACGTATGCTAGGTGTGACATATCTGCCAAGGGGCTTATGTGTCAGGGATACATTTGTCTGAGTGCTCATGTACTGTTTATATTATGAATATCCGTAATCCATATATGACATATATAAACATGAGGTTAACCGTTACCTGAGGTCCGGTACGCGTTGAACCTCAGCTCTTAACATAGTTTCAGGGTCAAAAGGACCAAGGGCCGAAGAGAAGGGCAAGTAGCACACATTGAGACTCGGCTAAAGACTATCTTTCGTTGCCACGGTGTGGGAATTGCCAGGGAGACACTTCTTCTGTTTATGTAGATATGTTTAGGCATAATGTACCATTATTGTAACCAGCCAGACTTATGGCATTTTGTTTAGATATATCAGTTACTCACTCTTTTACTTGCTCCGATGCTCTACTCTGATGAAAAAAAAATTATTCCACTTTTGAAAATTGGGGTGTTACAAAATATCGTATCTCAAATTTTTGAATCAATATGTATCTAAAATGTTTGACAACTTTCTTCTAGTTCTAGCAATACATGCCAGAAGCCAGGGATATTCGTAAAATATGCTTCTGTCTTATTATTCCGTTTGAGTGAAGTTTAAGTTTTAAATATATGACTAACCAAATGCAAGCAACTCACTACTTTGACCTAGCTTATTAACTAACTCAGAATAATAAATAAAGCTATTAAAAATAATACAGACTCAAGAAGGTTGATGATATCTCTACCAGTGTTTTAATTGAGCAACAGATACAAAAGGGGAAAAAAAGAAAAAAAATAATGTTTATCTGTGAAATTGTGATTTCACTTTCTAAAATATTGATAAGGTGTTTTTTTAATTAATTAGTTGGGGTGGATTGTCTGCTATTTGAAATTCATGTTACAGGGGCCTTTGAAACCATATTATTTCGCTATTAGGATTCATGTCATGTCTCATCAACCATGTTAAATTTAAGTTAGAGATCGATGGCTTGAAACCACATTAGAAGAGGATCCGGTTCCATTTTCACCTCTATCCAAAAAAGATAATACTTCCTTTCCTCTAGAACTATAAATCATATATAACATTTTTCCAAGGCAAATAGATACACGACAGATAATAAAACAGATCACCCAACTAAAACAAAGCATAAAAAGACAAACATAATGCACCCAAGCTCAAGAGTACTATGTCCATTGGACAAATATATGTGTGTCTTCTTAATTAGGAATCAACGACCTCCGGAAAGGATTGAGTCTTGTATTGTAGTGCTAGAGAAGTTGGCATCAAACCCTCTATCATTCCCCGTTGCAAATACAGAGAAAGGAGGAGGCGAAATTAGTGATGAGAAATCAGGCAAAGCAACATCCCTAATCAAATACTGCACAACTTGATGCATGCTTGGTCTATTTCCTGGCCTATGATTCGAACACAAAAGCCCCAATTTCAACACTAATTCTACCTCCTCTGCTTCGTAGTCTGTTCCTAAATTCTGATCCTTTGCCTGAACAATCTCACCCCTCTCCCATAACGCATAAACCCAATCCACCAAAACCATTTCTTCAGTTACTAGGTTTGTAGGTCTTCTTCCACATACAACTTCTAGCATAAAAACACCGAAAGCGAAAACATCAGACTTAATGGTGGCTCTCCCTGTCCTTAAATACTCCGGTGCAAGATATCCGCGGGTCCTGACCACTTGTGTAGTTGCAGGATCACTCCCATGATCAAATAATCTTGCAAGACCAAAATCTCCCAACTTTGCATTGAACTCCGAATCTAACAAAACATTACTTGCTTTTATGTCTCTATGTAATACTACTTGCTCCCATTCTTCATGAAGATAGCACACTCCTGAAGCTACGCCTTTGATGATTCGAAATCTTTGCATCCAATTTAGTGTCACGCCAGGTTGGTTAAAGAGGTATTTATCTAAGCTTCCATTTGGTATGAAATCATAGACCAAAAGAAGATCACCTTTTCGACTGGAATATCCCAAAAGAGATGCGAGGTTTCGGTGGCGAAGGCGACCGATACTCACAATTTCTGCAATGAATTGCTTCATGCCTTGTCGAGATCCATGCGATACTTTCTTCACTGCAACCTCAATATTCGAACCTGGCATTGTCCCTTTGTACACCTTTCCGAATCCGCCAGAACCCAAAATCTCACTGTCTCCAAATCCTTTTGTGGCAATGTAAAGATCTTTGTATTTAAACCTGTGAGGACCATAATCTTGTTCCTACTGTTCAACAACCTCATAAAATTTCCTTTTCCTATATCTGTAATAAATTACCAAGAAAGTCACCAAAAGGATTAAAGAAAGTGATAACATAGGTAACCCAATTATAAGAATCAAATATTGTTTCTTTCCTCCAAGTCGTGGTAGCTTTGGGAGTTTTGAGAACTGAAAGTTTTGAGCCTCCCCATTGAGCCTGAAGCTCCAACCAAGAACATAATGAGAAGTCAAAAATGACCCAGTGGAAGCTGAGAATCCAACATAACAAGGATTCTTAATAATATGAGAAACATCCTGGGACAAACTCAATAATGGAGTTTCAGGTTTGTTAATGTTGATGGGAGCAAGGGTGACGTCAATTTGCTTCTTGCGTGCGTCATAGTCCACGCACACTTGCACAGGAAGGCCACTTTTAAGGGTTAAATTCTGAAACCCTAACCCTTTGACAGAATATCCAGCAGGAGCAGATTTTGCTGAAAGCAAGTCATTAATATCGATTCCAACATGATTATCATTGATATCATCAAACTCACTGGTCTGAGTGATGTCAAGTTCGACGGCGAACACGTGGTTTGTTGGGTTACGGTGGCTGGTTTCATTGAAGAGGCCTAGGTATTGACTGGGACGAGCATCTGGAAATGCTTTTGTTGGAGATATTACAAAGGCCAGTCCATGACCACTCGATGATTGAAATGCAGATCTAACGGCGAAAACAAAAGTGGTAGAGAAAGAACTAGTGTTTGTAAGAAGTATTGGATTTGGGTAAAAGGCATGACCTGTTTGTAGCTTGGTTTCATTGGTGAGTTGAAGGAGGCCATTGGATGTGATCTGAGAAATACCATCCATGGTTAAATCAGCTGATTGGAAGCCATTGTTGAAGATTAAACTTGTTTCTGTACCACTCACTTGTTGTACCATTGTTGTCACCAATAATAGCACCAAGGCCATTAGAATAAGCTTCTTCATACACAAAGCTGTTTCAGAATCTGTTGTCTGTATCTAACAATCTTATTGACTTGTGCATGTGGGGCTGGTTGCCATAAATGGTGTGGCTTGATTGATGCAGTCATCGTCAATTTTTGTGTAGAAAAATGACACAAAAGAACGCGCTAGTACTTCTCTAGTTACTACGGAGTTGACTGATTTTTACAGAAATTAAAGAAGCTTGATAAATTCTAATTTTCATATATTTTATCCCTCTTTATTCATTTATTTTAGGGACTAGGCTAATTTGGATTTATTATATAATATTTAGTTTATTAGCCAATTTTAAGAAATAATATAAATCTAAATTGATTATGATATTAATTAGCTTAAATTATTAAATTGTGTTGTTATTTTATAATTGAATAATATTTTTAAGTATAAGATAGATCATGGTTTTATTTGATTTTTGTTGGACAGGGAAAAAAACATATTAGAAGATCTTATGATGTAGAATTTTTCATAGAATTGTGGAATTTTATTGGGGTTTTTAAATTTTAATGAACCCAAGTTAGTGCCCAAAATCCTCCCCTCTTTTCTTTTAATTAACCTAGTAGCTACAGAACGCAGCTGCCCGATTGAGACAGACTGACACACGAGACGCGGAGATGCTGAGGCAAAGGAGGCGGAATCCACCCAGGCATACAATTGAATTTGCTGTTGGAGGTTCTTCTCCATTTATCTTCAATTTTTCATTCCCTTTCTCTAGCCTTGGGCCCACCTTCATAAATTCATCAAGGACTTCAACTCATATACTTTTCCAGTGGCTGCGTAGTGCTACAGGCAATTGAATTTATCCATTCTTCTCAATATTTCCTCATGGCTGTGACGAATTACTTGAAGCTTGGAGAGCAAAAATTTATGGTAGCTTAAGCTCTCTTAGGAGACAATTTGGGAGGAACATGGAGGAAGTTAGGGCCTATAACTTACACACTTGAAGATCACAAGGAGTGTTGTTCTTTTTATCTTTTTAATTCAAGACTTGAGATAATCTAGTTCTAAAGGATTTCAAGTTGTTTAATTGAGAACAATTTAGTTTTAAATTGTAAATATATTTATTTTGGATTGAATTGATAATTTGAAGTTTTTATGCTTGAGACAATTGTTGGATATTTGTTTGCAACTTTTGGATTGTCAATTGAATTATTAATTGAGTTTTCATTATGAATTTAATTAACAATTTGGTTTATCATCTTAACTGTTTAATTTTCTTGATAAATTATCTAGTTGTTCAATTGGATAATTGTGAACAAGATTTCCAAAATCATTTTGAAATTAAATGTGATTGGTTTTTATTGAGTTTAATTAGCCACCGCTTATTTCATTATAAGCTTTCTAGTGGAATAAGTGTTATTGAGTTTGAGTGTTTCCCATATTTCGATTAGGTAATTGAACTCATTAATTTCAATCTTTAATTAACCTCCCTTTGGTCTAATTAATTAATTCGGGCTAAGAAGTCAACTCCATGTGAATCCTAAGTTTTCCCCTTCATCATCATAACTGAACTAGATCTTTGTTGTTTTACTTGCTTTTAATCAATCTTGTTATTAGGATTTTAATTCCTATAGAAAAAAACCTCTCAAAATTTGCATTCAAATTTATAGATTAGTCTTATTTTCATATAGGTTTTAGAGTCAATTTCATTAGTGCATTTAGTTAGCTATTTGCATATAGATAGTAGTGTTTTACATTCTAATTTAGGTCCATTTCCATTTCATTGCATATTTTGTCACTTGAAAGTCAGTTTTAAAGAAAACCCACAGCTTCCTCCTTAGGAAAATGACCTAGGTTGACTCTAAATTGTATAATTAATTAGGACCTAATTTAATTGATTCCTTTAATGACGAAAGCAATACATCAAAACTTGATAAATTACTTAATCACACTATATGTTGCGTATCATTAGATTATATATTATTTATAAAACAGACAAATTAGTTTCTTAAAAAATGATAAATATAAATACTTTAAAGTAATTCAATTAGATTTCTTAATTTCTCTAAAAAAAAAAAGTCAACTGGGTCTTTTATTTAAGATGACTTTACTAAAATATAGGTATTAACATTTTAAATGGTTAAACTATAATGAGTAAGTTGTACGGATCATAAAAATTTAGGGATTGAGTAATCAAGTTAAAACGACACGGACAACTAAGTTACAAAATAGCAAATGGAAAAATCTTACTCCCTCTAGTCTTAATTATAAGATATAGTTGACTTTTTTTATAGAGATTAAGGAAGCTAATTAAAATATTTTAGAGTATTTTTATTCTTATTTTTTTCTTCAAACTAATTAGTTTGACTAATAAACTCATATACCACTTTGGTCCTATTTATAAGTCCCTTTTGACCAAAAAATTTGATCCTATTTATAAGTCCTCTTTCAAGTAATAAATGAGATTGTGACAATTTTGCCCATAATAATTGTACTAAAGAAAATAGAGAGAGAAGAAATAGTTGAAAGATACTCATTCATAATGAGGGCAAAATTGAAAATTTACCTAATAATCATCGAGCTAACTACATTTCCTTGGTATGTGTGATTTAGTTAAAAAGGACTTATAAATAGAACCAGAGTGGTATAGTCTAAGAATACACAACATATGAAATGATTAAGTAACTTATTTAGCTTCTTTAATCTCTCCAAAAAAAAGTCAATTTTATCTTATAATTAGGACCGGAGTTAGTATTACCTCCCAGCTCCCATATATCAATGGCCATTGGTGATGCCTCATATATATTGAATGTGGGGCAAGCAAACAAACATCAAAGTCATCATGTCATTAGAAATCTTTTTATGTCATCGATCACAATAATACGGACATATTAAAATAAAATAATAATAATAATAGTGGGGAAAAGAAAGAAGGAAAGGGAAAAAATAAATGCAAAGAAAGAAAAGAAAAGTAAAAAAGAAAACGTCAAACAATTGGGGGAATTATAATGCCGACATATTTTTTTAGTTTATTTCAATACCTCAACAATAATTCAATAAAAGAGAAATGGGGGAATTAATGTTTCAAAAAATATGTTATATTAAACTTAACTAACTTGTTTAATCTAATCAAATTAGATAAATATGTTTTATATTAAGAACAAATCAGGGAATCTAAAATCTATTTGGGGTTTGGGTTCTCTCATATTTAATTTTTTTCCCTTTTCTTCTCAAAATCTCATCTCCACCTTTAGATTAAAAAAAGTAAAAGGTTCAAATTTAATTTTTATGAAACCATTATTTTAAACATAAATAAATAAATTTAACATATTAAACCTGATATACACAAATTTATAACTACAATACAAACAAAAATAAAAATGTTAATATATAAAAAAAAATTATAATAATAGATTTAGAAAATATTAAACCTCAACCATTCATTCTCTTATCTCAATGTAGAGATAAGAGTATGAAAATAAACAGAGGAAAAAGAAAATTTGTGGAAATCTACTCCCTTCAATTTGTAGTGCAAATTGAACTACAAATTAAATATTATATCGAGGAATGGAGGTAGCAAAAAATATATATCTAATGTAAGAAATGTCTCATATGGCTGTGATAAATCTATATAATTTAATAATTAATGAAGGGACTAAATAACTATTGGTAAATGACTTTTGGGAAGAGGATTTTTGACTGCTTGATGGGAGTAGTCATATCCATAGGATATACATGCCTTTTGGATATATAAGTTATTTAAAGAATAGAAACTTGTCCATTTGATCATTATAGACGCCTCTAAAAGACAAGCATAATGCACCCAAGCTCAAGAGTACTATGTCCATTGGACAAATATACGTATGTCTTCTTAATTAAGAATCGACGACCTCCGGAAAGGATTGAGTCTTGTATTGTAGTGCTAGAGAAGTAGGCATCAAACCCTCTATCATTCCCCCTTGCAAATACAGAAAAAGGAGGAGGCGAAATTAGTGATGAGAAATCAGACAAAGGCACATCCCTAATCAAATACTGCACAACTTGATGCACTTGGTCTATTTCCTGGCCTATGATTCGAACACAAAAGCCCCAATTTCAACACTAATTCTACCTCCTCTGCTTCGTAGTTTGTTCCTAAATTCTAATCCTTTGCCTCAACAATCTCACCCCTCTGCCATAACGCATAAACCCAAGCTACCAAAACCATTTCTTCACTTACTAGGTCTCTAGGTCTTCTTCCACATACGACTTCTAGCATAAAAACACTGAAAGCGAAAAAATCAAACTTAGTGGTGGCTCTCCTTGTCCAGAAATACTTTGGTGCAAGATATGCCAAGGTCTCAGACCACATGTGTAGTTTCATGATCATTCCCATGATCATACAATCTTGCAAGACCAAAATCTCCCAACTTTCCATTGAACTTCGAATCTAACAAAACATTGATTATTTTTATGTCTCTATGTAATACTAATTGTCCCCATTCTTCATGAAGATAGCACACTCCTTAAGCTACGCCTTTGATGATTTGAAATCTTTTCATCTAATTCAATGTCACATGGGCACTACAAAAAAATGACTTTCGGCGGCGACAAAAGTCGCCACTGAAAGTATCAAAGTCACCGCTAAAAGCTTTTCAGCGGCGACAAAGTGTCGCCACCTATGCAATTGTTGCTGATACTTTTGGCGGCGACCTAGAAATGTCGCTGCGGAAAGTAGACAATCAGTGGTGACATTTTGTCGCCATTGAAAGTGAAGTATTAGTGGCGACACATGTTGCCACTGAAAGTTGGGTATCAGCGGCGACAAATGTCGCCGCTGAAGCATGTATTGGCGGCGACCAAAACAGTCGCCACTGAAAGTGAAGTATTGGCCTGCGACTTTTTGTGTTGCCGCTAAAACATGTATCAGTGGTGATAAAAGTCGCCACTGAAAGTCAAAATTTTCTTTAAAAAAATTAATTGTCATACAATACTACTTAACTTGGGACTTAGCATCCCATACTATCAAGTCTCCCTTAGAATTCTTAAAAGAGCATGTCAGATATGTCACACATATTTTGTATCACAACTTCTCATTTCAAACAATATGATGGATTATTCTTAATAAGCCAAAAAACAGATAAGCTTGATGGTTCAGATTAGAGGCAATTTTCAACGGAATCAAACTTGATGGTTTCACACTGCATTAGAACAGAATCTATACTACTCTTATTGTCACATAGTTGGGAATTAATCATACAAGTGAAAGATTCATGTTTGGTGGCAAACATGTAGATGTGCAAAATGCAGGTCAGCTCCACAGAAGCTACAATCTATTAGAACAGCATTTGCAGAATTGCAAAGTATCACACAAATGAATTTTGTCCCCGAGAACAATGTTTATTAAACTGAAACAATTAAGACAATATACAGTGTTTCTCATATTGTATGAGTTAGATATACATCAAACAAAAAAGGAAGAAAGATTACAACATTATGCTGGAAGCCTAAATTATAGAAAGGAGCCTCTTAATGTGGACTTAGATATGCACTAGATTTGTGGGTAGGGGAGAGCTCTGCATGAATTTTGATGTTAAAGCAAATAGTTCATCATACACACATGAGTAGTTAATGGAATACTAGTGTTTTGAATACAACAAGAAATGAGTCAACTTAATGGAATACTAAAAACTGAATTGCAACACATTTTTCTAAATGGCAAGGATGTAACCAGTAAAGTCAACTTAATGGAACCACCAAACAAACATAAAGAAGCTGCAAAAGGTTCAAGGTGTTCAATAAGACAGCAATTGAATGCAAAAAATATGCTAAATAGAGCAGGTATGCATATGACAAACAATTTTTCTTGCCCGAGCCCAACCCAGCCCATCCATACAATGCAAAATATAAAATTATAACAGCTGTATACATGCTAATTAATTTGAAAATTGTAGCCAAGATACCACAAAAATTTTTGTTGCTTCGCATGCCTCACCTAAACGGTTGACAAGGACCTTAAACTAAATTATTACAACAAAAAGCAACTTCAAAATTCAAAACATGTTACTTTTGATTGCACAAGCCTCATCAAAAAGCCATTAATATGTACATGGCTGTTCAGCAAGTATAAATAAGACCATAAGTTATCGGTTGGTGCAAACAACATAGTTAAAAATTTAAGCTTAAAAATGTACGAGAGCCATCTGGAACAAAGGTTTTTGAATGTCGGAGAGGCATAACCAAAATTTACAGCTAATTAGATTCAATTTGAAGGCTATAGGTAACTTTTAACCTGAGAAAATTTAACCACACTTTTTTATATTTTCCCCATCATGTTCTCTAATAAAAAAATGAAAAATATATGATTTTTAACAACTCGGTTTATGACTGGGTATTTTGAGGGGAAAAAATTATGTATATTTTTATTGAACAACCCAACACCAAAGATTAGAGGAACTATATCTAATTTAGCATTCTAATATATACCCAGCAGAAGTTGCTGAAAGAAACAAACCAAATGACAATTTAAAGATAAAAATTTAGCTATTTAACATATCATAGTCTTCAATGCTCTTCAATTCTTCATTAACAAAGCATGTAACAAAAAAACTCGGTACAAACTCAAAAACAGGAACAAAAGTAATGCCAGAAATTTCTCTTAACTAGGAATACCAACCTTAAATGCATTTGATATGGTGTTAGACATGCAATCGAGAATCAAGCCTCCAGCTAATGCGCCCAATATTCCACATACAACTGTGATTCCTCCAAAGATCATATCAGCATCAGTCTGCCAAACAAACCAGACTTTAACAATGGGATAATATTGGTGTGAAAGAAAATAGGTCAATCACTTAAGTTTTGAGATTTGTAACCAGCACCTTAAAGACACGCTATTGCTCTTTTCATCAAACAAAGAGATTCATAACATAATCTCATAGTGGATGAGTTATCTTACATATAGAGACCAAGCTCACAATATAGACTCAAATCCGAAACCCTAAATATCCCTCAGCATAGTCTAGGGAACAAGGGGTCTTTCATGAAAGAATTAAAATAACACCTAAGCCCCGATCACAAATAAATATATCCATAAACAAACTATTTATACCATTAACTACCAGATTCAAATCTCAGCACAAAACCATATTATCATAAAAAATAAGAGACTACATTTTCTATTTCATGTCCATGATTTGAATAACGGCATGCCAGAAGATTTCAAGATAAGCATAAGAAACCAACCAAAATAACCAAACATGAAAAGATTAAACCATAAGCATACCGGTGAAGCTGATGACTTTAGACATGGGTATAGTTTAATAAACCCCGGGAGGTCAAATCTACACTGATTTCCACCAAAGAACCCTCGAAAGAGAGCAAAAACGAGAACGCAGAAGAAGATTGTGGCGTTAATTACGATGTATGAACGTTGAGAGCAAGAATGCATGAGAGAGAGTGAGATCTAGAAGAAGATCATGAAAACGAATCTTAGTAATTACCGGAGGTTTGAGATCGATTAGCGTTGCTGTCGTCGTGTCTTTCGAATCAAGGTCGAGAACTGAGGTCGAAGATGAGCAGACAGAGGTTGTGGTTGAGAGGGAAAGTGACTTAGGGTTTCTCAGATTTAAATCGAAGCAAGAAGAAAACTTACAGAGGATCGAGGTCGAGGTCGAGGTCGAGAGACGAGAGGGAAACTGACTGTGGTGGACAAACGAGAGATGGGCGACTGTGAGACGGAGGTCGAACTGATGAAGACAGAGGTTGAGAGTATTTGGCATAGGTATCCTTTTATCTTTCACTTGAAAAATTTAACCAAAAAAAAAAAGACTTTTGGTGGCGACTCTAACACACTTTCGGCGGTGACACATGATAGTCGCCGCTGAAGGTATGACTTTCCGCAGCGACATATTTTGTCGCCACTGAAAGTCGTACCTTCAGCAGCGACATCATAAAGTCGCCATTGATTGTACCCCTTTCAGTGGCGACAAAATATGTCGCCGCTGAAAGTCTAACTTTTAGCGATGACTTCAAATGTCGTCGCTGAAAGTCTAACTTTCAGTGGCGACTTCAAATGTCGCCGTTAAATGTCGCCACTGAAAATCTTTTTTTTTTTTTTTTGTAGTGGGGGTTGGTTAAAGAGGTATTTATCTAAGCTTCCATTTGGTATGAAATCATAGAACAAAAGAAGATCACCTTTTCGCCTGCAATATCCCAAAAGAGATGCGAGGTTTCGGTGGGGAAGGCGACCGATACTCACAATTTCTACAATGAATTGCTTCATGCCTTGTTGAGATCCATGCGATACTTTCTTCACTGCAACCTCAATATTTGAACCTGGCATTGTCCCTTTATACACCTTTCTGAATCCGCCAGAACCCAAAATCTCACTGTCTCCAAATCCTTTTGTGGCAATGTAAAGATCTTTGTATTTAAACCTGTGAGGACCATAATCTTGTTCCCACTGTTCAACAACCTCATAAAATTTCCTTTTCCTATATCTGTAATAAATTACCAAGAAAGTCACCAAAATAATTAAGAAAGTGATAACATAGGTAACCCAATTATAAGAATCAAATATTGTTTCTTTCCTCCAAGTCATGGTAGCTTTGGGAGTTTTGAGAACTGAAAGTTTTGAGCCTCCCCATTGAGCCTGAAGCTCCAACCAAGAATATGATGAAAAGTAAACCATGACCCAGTGGAAGCCGAGAATCCAACATAACAAGGATTCTTAATAATATGAGAAACATTTTGGGACAACTTCAATAATGGAGTTTCAGGTTTGTTAATGTTGATTAGAGCAAGGGTGATGTCAATTTACTTCTTGTGTGCATCATAGTCCACCCACACTTTCACAGGAAGGCCACTTTTAAGGGTTAAATTCTGAAACCCTAATGCTTTGACATAATATCTAGCAAGAGCAGATTTCGTTGAAATCAAGTCATTAATATCGATTCCAACACAATTATCATTGATATCATCAAACTCACTGGTCTGAGTGATGTCAAGTTCGACGGCGAATGTAATACCCGGATAATTATTTATCTGGAATATTATATTGACAAATAATACCTATTGGAAATAGGTGAATTTGTGGTCTGAAAACTAGTATAATAATTACCTTATTTCCTAAGGTGATTTCTCATGAAATTAGGATGAATAAAGAGCTAAAAATCCCTAAGTGAATTTTTGGGTCATAAAATACCCTGAGAACATTATGATAAATCCTAAGAGGTAACTAAATATTTATTAAAAATTAGAAAGTATGTTGTCTCTAATTTAGGTAATTTATGAGATTATTTTCCTTGGGAAATAATGAGGCAAAATTAAATATCATTTTGAGGAACATAAATTGCCCCATGATTTTTAATATTTTGCATGATGCATAAATTATCAATGTTAGTAAAATAGTTGGGAGATAATAATTAATCTCAATTAAGAAAATTGTCAACAATCGGTAAGTGATCAATTAAATAATTAATGGCTAATTGTTTAGACATAATAAGAAAGAAATAGAAGGGGAAAAGAGGTGTAAACATGTGTGTGTGAGTTGTGAGTGTGTGTGTGTGCGCCTAAGTGTTGTGAGTGTGTGTGTGTAGTAAAAAAAATCAAGAGGAGAGATAAGAATTAGGCAAAATAATATCTAGATATTTATGATTATAATAGTAATATAAAATGGGATATTTTTTTAAAAAAGTAGATAGGATAAAGGAGAACCGATAGAAAATAAATCCTATCTCAAAATATGTGAACTAAGTATCTAACATAAGGACTTATTATAAACAAGTATATTTTTGTCCCGTAGTGGGCTATCTCCGAAGTCATTTCCGTAACCGGCAGAATGATTATGAGATAAGACGAAAAAGATATTTTGGGAAAAAGGGTAGATAGTATAAATAAGAACCAATGGAAATTAAATCATAACTCAAAAATCATGAACTAAGTTTCTAACAACTGGACATATTATGAACCAGTGAATTTTTATCCAGAAGCTGGTGTTACCAGAAGTCATTTCTGTAACCGACGACGTTTGTCCAAAAATGTTCGGCAAGCAACGGAATGTACTGAATAGGATCAAAAATTTAGTTAACCCAAATATCGTGAAAGAGGAAGGATAGACCTACAAGGATTTGCTATTGGATTTTTGAGATTGTTCAAGTTTACACGAGTAGAACATCGAATAGGAAGCTTTATTGGTAAAAAACCATAAAGCAAGAGCTGATGTCACATAATAACATCATCTTTGTTGAAGTGTAAGGCCAAGATTGAATCTTCCAAAATATCCTAGATCCAACGTTCATAATTTGAGCAGGGAAAGTTTAAAGAAATTACCAAAATGCCATAGCTTTTTCCTATAAATAGCCTTCCATCTCACCAATTCCTCTTGCAATTTTGAAATTCTAGAGTAGAGAAGGAAGGAAGAGCTCTTGAGAAATTTATAGCAGAGTCCTGGGTAAGTTCTTCGGTCCGTAGTCTTAAGTACTAGTTTCATTCAATAATTATAGTAGAAATACTAGTATGATCTTTAGTCTTCCAATATGTTATTGATATCATGTTTATGTTTAAATATGATATTTATTTCAAAAATATGATGGAGGAAGAGATATGGCAAGATTTTGGAAGATTAGAGTCAAAGTAACAAAGTTCTGGCGAAATTTCGTTGATTAGCAAAGTCAGGGGCAAAATGGGCATTTTTGACTAAAATGTCCGTTATGATGTTTATGAGTTAATAGATCTCATATTACCCTCTAGGAATATCTGGGAGGTCCGAAGTTGGGTTAAAAGGCCAGACGGTTGGCCATTACACAGTGAAATGTACCAGCCGTCAAACGTACCAAATATCGTCAACAAAGGTACGAACACGTACTGTAACTCTAACTCTTATGCTGCTTGTATGCTATATATGTGATGTGATTATTTATATAGTTATAGACAAGACTGGGTCTTGGGTCATGGACTGTGGCTAAAACTGGGTCTTAGGTCACCATGTTAAATACATTCAGCTTTTATTTGAAAACGGGTTACAGTCTTGGTAATGCCGTATAGATGTTTTTCTAGCGCTGAGGACACGCTCCGGGGTGTGGCACTAGTTTATGTGCAAACTATGTGGACCTTACATGGGTTGTGTGTTATGTAGAGGTATTGTTGAGATATGAACTGATACATGTGCTGTGTGCTATGTATAGTTATATGCTAAAATGTAACTGAATATCTATCATGCATAATGTTATACTTGAGCATAAGGTTAACCGTTACCTGAAGTCCAATGGGCATTGGACCTCAGCCTTAATGAATAGTTCAGGAAAGAAACCGGGATAGAGAAGGTACCGGTAGATAGAGCCGTGAGAAGGCACTAATGGATGGAGCTGAGAAGAGACACCGGTTGTAATACCCCAATTTTCATAATACATGTAAATATTATATTTTGATAAATAACACCTATTACAATAGGTGAATTTGTGATCTCAAAATTAGTGAAATAATTATCTTATTTTCTAAGGTAATTTCTCATGAAATTAGAGTGAATAAAGAGCTAAAATCCCTAAGTGAATTTATGGGTCATAAAATACCCTGAGAATGTTATGATAAATCCTAAGAGGCAACAAAATATTTATTAAAATTGGAGAATATGTTGTTTACATAAGCATCCTATTTTGATAATATTTGAAATAGATTATACAATGATATTAACCCTAAATCTTAAAGTTTAAATGGACCAATAAGGGAATTGTCTTCTTGAGCATGAGAGAACAATTAAGACAAAACTTCATAATTAAAAATAAAGGGAGGGGGGACGAAATTTTTAAGGAAAATGGAAGAAAAAGAATAAATCAATTAAAGGAGTAGGAAAAGATAACTTGGTGAGCAAGTTAATTTTCTTAGGGAGCAAGTAATTGCTTAATTAGAGAAAAATTAGGAGAAAACCTATAGAAATTAAATCATAACTTGAGATTTTGAAGTTAAATATCCAAGATAAATACATATTTAGAATCAGGGAATTATGAGCTTCAACTTGACTATTCCCAAAGATATTTTCGGTTACGTTTAAGATTCATACTTAAACATTTTGGGAATTAAAAATCACCATAAATCTAACCAGAAAATTAGGATTTCAAAAGTGAGATTGGATTTTGAATTTAAATACCAACTTACACCTAACTAAATTAGGATTTGGGATTAATTAGGATTAACTTAATGAAGGAGAGGCTTTTCTTGAGGACCAAGCAAACAAATTTCTAGAAGGGGGAGGGGGAAATTTCGGCCAAGAGGGAGAGAAAGGCCAAGATCATTTCTTTCTCTCCAAGTAATGATCCAAGAGCCAAGATCAAGCAAGAGTTGCAAGATGTTTAACCTCTCCTTGCCTATAAATAGAGAGCCTTGGCTAAACACATTCCTCACACCAATCCTTCTAGCCTTGGCTGCAATTTAGGGAGAGTAAGAGAGGGAGGAGCTGCTGGAAAAAGAGATACAAGAAGTCTTCAAGAGGTATAAGAGTTCTTAGCTTCTAAGTTTAAGTTCTTAGTTTATAAGTAGAAATGCTAGAAAAAGTTGTTTTAATCTTCAATCTTCCATATACAGTTTTAATTTCATGTTTTTGAGGTTTCCATTGTCTCTATTTCGAAAAATTGATGAAGAGGGAGTTATATCAAAATTTTTGGAAGATTAGGATCAAAATAGCGAAGCTCTGGCGAAATTAGTAAAATCTGAGTAAGTAATAAAGATGCTAGTATTTTATGATGAAGATGATGTTCTAAAATTCTGGGAAAATTCATGATGAAAGTAGACATATAGGGCCTTCTAAATCTATAAAGAGTGTGTCATTTGAAGCTCTGTGCAAAAAGATAAAAATCTTAGAAGTTAAGTTACATTTTCTGGGCGAAAATCTGGGCAACGGTTTGAATTCTGGAAATTGGGAATTATCCAGGAGTTCTGGGTAAGTTATAGTATTTTTCCTTGAAAGTAGACATCCCAAGGATTCCGGGAAATTTTACGAATCCTCATTTCAATTTTTGTGGAATTAGTTATGATTTTTCGAAGTTAGGCGAAATTCTGCCCAGAAATGCTGAATTAACGTTTTTCTCCGAAAATTAAGTGGAAATAATTAGAAATAAATCCTTCAAGGGTAAAAATGTCAAGTGTGGCCAAGATGTCTCTTGAAATGTTGTTTGAGAATTAATTGAGACAATATTACCCTTTTAGGATAGACTGTGCTCGCGTACCGTCAACAAAACGTACCCAACAACCCGTTAAACTCAGGTACGGACGCGTATTGTAACCTTAACTCTTATGCTTATGGTATGGTTATATATGGTAGTTGTTTCACATGATGATACTCTATTTTGAAAGTTTGCTCATGATTGTTGAATTGTATACGGGTTATAGTCTTGATAACACCGTTGAGTTTTCCTAGCGCTGAGGACACGATGGGCCGTCGTGGCACTGGTTATGTGCAGACTGGGATAACATACATATTGCAGTGGCTGTGTTATGTTATTGCCTTACATGTGGTTATGTGTTTTTGAAACTATGATTATGTTGTATATCTGTGATAACTGTCATATACTGTTTACATAAGCATGAGGTTAACCGTTACCTGAGGTCCAATGGACATTGGACCTCAGTCTTAATAAATAGTACAGGAAAGAAACCGGGATGGAGAAGGCGTCAGTAGATAGAGCCATGAAGAGGCAGCGGTTAAAGGCAAAGGTTGGTAGAAGTTATTAGGACTTAGCTTTTGGCACGAATTTAACAAAGTTACTTCGAACAGTTTGGTGTCTAAGGCTGGGTTAATCTATGTAGGAGGCCAATCAGTCGCCGTATAAGTCGGTGAGGCCCCATAATAGACCCCTACCTGGCCAATTTGTTTGATTAACTGATGTTAGGTTCTAAGCCATAGGTTTAGTTAAGACTGGGTTTAACAGAGAAATGTATTTAAATATCTGTATAATGTATCACATGAATAATCCTTCGGGATATTTAATATATCAGCTTATTTCGGGCATCATCATATGTCTGGACATTTTTATATCAGATACTCGTTGTCCGGATCTTAGCGCACGCTATCAATTTCCGGAGTACTATAAGCTGTAGCATCTCAAACTCTGTTGTTTTTCTTAAAACTAAGTGTCGACCGACACGATTTTCGAACCTGGAATTTGGGATGTTACACCGGTCAAAGCCAATGCTAGAAGAGTGTCCTCAGAGTATTCATTCTGGCATGATTTAACGAGGTTATTTCAAATGGTTTGGTGTCGAAGGCAGAGCTAGTCTATGTGGGTCAGTCAATAAGTCGCCGTGAACTCGGTGAGACTCCCATGATAGACACCTACCTGGCCAAATTGTTTGATTAACTAAGTTAGGTTTAATGCCCCAAGTCTAGTTATGGCTTGGTTGAAGACTATATGATTACTATGTAAGTATTGTAATTATACAAAACTCTGTAATTGTATTACATAAATATTCCTTCGGGAAATTTTTAATATACCAGCTTATGTCAGGGCATCAGCATATGTCAGGGTATTTTATATCAGATACTCATTGTCCGAATATTAGCGCACGCTATCCGTTTCTGCATTACTCTAAGCTGTAGCACCTCAAACTCTGTTGATTTTCTTAAAACTAAGCGTCGACCGACACGATTTTCAAGCATGGAATTTGGGGTGTTATAGCGAACACGTGGTTTGTTGGGTTACAGTGGCTGATTTCATTGAAGAGGCCTAGTTATTGACTGGGATGAGCATCTGGAAATGCTTTTGTTAGAGATATTACAAAGGCCACTCCATGACCACAAGATGGTTGATATGCAAATCTAACGGCGTAAACAAAAGTGGTAGAGAAAGAACAAGAGTTTGTGAGAAGTATTGGATTTGGGTAAAAAGCATGACCTGTTCGTAGCTTGGTTTCATTGGTGAGTTGAAGGAGGCCATTGGATGTGATCTCAGAAATACCATCCATCGTTAAATTAGCTGATTGGAAGCCATTGCTGAAGATTTGTACCACTCACTTGTTGTACCATTGTTGTCACCAATAAAAGCACCAACGCCATTAGAATAAGCTTCTTCATACACATCGCTGTTACAGAATCTGTTATCTGTATCTTCATTATATATATTCACAACAATCAGAGTTCGTCCTATTTTTTGGGCATATTATTGAAGAGGAAGATGCGATTCTTAGTTATGTAAAAAAAATCTTATTGAACTTATTATAATTGTGGTAGTCTTCACATATGGAAGGCTTCCAGGTATATCTTATCTCCTTCGGCGCCACAAAGAACCATGAATGGCTGAAATATCTCTTGAAACAGATATATTAGATCTGCACAATTATCAACCCATTATTATTTTTTTCTGTGTTTGTAATATAGTAATATACTATGTCATCTAATTTTCAAAGTGCTTTGAATGTGGTTTGTCATTGAATCTCTGACCCCTCATTCATGGGAAGAAAATTAAAGTTCGGAGGAGAGATAAGAAAAAACTGAAAAGAAAATGTTATTACTTCTCTTATTTATATGATATGATGAGATAGAAAGGAAAAAAAGAAAAAAGAAAACCAACAAATATCTGAATGACTAAAATAGTTTTATTGTCAAAATATATAATTTGCAAAATCAAATATAACGATGAAAAAAAAATCATATTTGGTAAATGTATATTTTGATATTATTATATCTCGAAAATATAAAATTGAATGTTTTTTTTTAAAAAAAATAAAAGTCATATTTTGACGTTGAACAATTGAAAATATTTGCAGCATTCTTCCACAAATTCATGGCGTGAGTCACGTCTGTCTTGTAGTAGCGGGTACACACTACACCACCCAAGTTGATATTAGGAAAATGTGGTGGATCCACGACGTTTTTTCCTCTAACTTTTCTTCAGAATCGGATCCCTAAGACCGCTCTTGTCTTGATTTATCATATACTAATGAAAATTATTAAACTCAATAAATATGATATAAATTGATGAATTTTCTTAATTTTACTCATATTTATGAATGATATTATCAACCATTTTTCTCATCTTTATTTCTTTTCCACATGAATTAACTCTTTTTTTTTTCATTTTATTTAATACGAGCAAAATTGTAATGTTGTCATTAACATGTTGACTTATAATAAAGACGACCCCAAAAAAAAAGACTTATAAAAAAGACAAGAGTGGTGTAAGAGTTAGTTGTGGGATTGAATTTGATCATAAATATAAAAAATAAATTACTTAATCATATCATATGTTATGTATCATTAAATTATATATTATTTATAAATCAAACAAATTAGTTTAAAAAAACGATAAATATAAATACTTTTGGAATGAATGAGTGATTAGTTAAAATAATTGTAGAGCCACCATTGAAAGTCATCTTGAATAGAGACAACCAGGGAAGGTGTATTTTTGTGCTCCCTTGTGAAGATTGAAGATAAGATTGAGGTTGGGAATTTGACCTTTGTTTCGTTATGTAAAACCATATCGTTAGCTCAATTTATAGTCAAATGATTTATGACGTATTTGAAAGTGAAGTAACTTAGTGAGATCAACTAGATGGTTTGTATTTTTTGAAGGATTATTATTTTTTCGGTCAGATGTTATTTTATTTCTTTTCACCTACCTAAAGATCTATAATCTAATTTGTAGTGTCACTTAGGCCCTGTTTGGCATGTGACACTGAGGGGTAGAGGATGAGATTGAGTTCAAGGTTTGGGCCGAAATGTATGGGTTGGTATGTGGAATTGAACTAGCAATTGAACAGAAAATCAAGGACCTTCAAACCAGCAAAATCAAACAAAAAAACCAAGGATCATAGAACCTAGGACCTTCAAACTACTACCAACGCACGACGGGGGAAATCAAAAGCTTATCAAATAAGTGGAAGAAGAATAGCTGGACTCATTTATATAATTTAGGGCTTAATATAAAATAAAATTAATGGAAGGATTCCCATTAAATATTACTCTATATCAAATGTATTATAAAGTCCCAATACCAATCCCACTCCCCATCTCAATATCAATTCATCAAAATTCAGTGATATCTACCAAATTGGGCCTTAGGGTTTGCATGATATAAATAGAGGGGAGGGGAGGAAAAATTTATGTGAGGTAAGTTTAAAAGAAATGGATAAGTGAGGTTGTAAAATTTTATTAAGAAGAAACTATAAGATAAAAGAGTAAAAATATTAATTAAAAAATCTTAACATTTTATTTTTAACTAAACTCTTTAAAAATTTTCCTCCCCTACTTTTCTCATTCTCATACCAAATAGGCATTTACAGTGTGTTTGGTTTAAAGGGGGAAGGGAAATTTTCTTTTCTCATATTTAATAAATAACCTATAGACTCCACTGTGATTTCAATCTCTATCCTTTCATGGACCCTATTAGAGACTAAGAGCCCGTTTGGATATAGCTTCTGAAAAATGATTTTGGATAAAAATAACTTTTGGAGAATTGATTTTAAAAAATAGATTTTGGGATTTACGAAGCAAAAATGATTTTTAGAAAATAGCTTTTGAAGAATAGATTTTGGAAAAAAATGATAGTGTTTGGATAATTTCAAAACCTAGGTTTTGACAAAAGTTTGCCAAACACCCCAAAATTATCCAAAAACTATTATGCATCAAAACCTAAGTTTAAGCAAAAGTTTGCCAAACACCTCTATTTTTTCCAAAAGTTGTTCTTCATCAAAACCTAAGTTTTCTCATAAACTTACCAAACACCTCTACTTTTTCCAAAAGCTATTCTCATAAACTTACCAAACACCTCTACTTTTTCCAAAAACTATTCTACATCAAAATTTAGGTTTTGAACCCCAAAACCTAGGTTTTGTCAAAAGCTACTTTTTTCCATTTTCAAAACCTAGGTTTTGTCAAAAACTATTTTTTTTAGCTTTTTCTTTCTCTCCTTTGCCATCATCAATATTTTTTGTCTCTCCTAAACTATGAAATATTTTTGTAAGAATAATTATCCTGAAATATCTTTTTAATACCGTAGAATAATTTTTTAAGATCATGAAATATTTCAAGGTACTGACTTGTACTGAAAAAATACTAATGATCTTGAAAATTTATTTTACGATATTGAAAAAATATTTTAGGGTAATGACTGATCTTGAAAAAATATTTAGGGTACTAAAAGATACTAAAAAATATCTTAAGGATACTGAGTAGTACTGAAAAAATACTGATGATGATAGAAGAGAGAGAAAAAGCTTAAAGAAATAGCTTTTGACAAAACCTAGGTTTTGGGGTTCAAAATCTAGATTTTGATGCAGAATAGATTCTGGAAAAAAAGGGTGTTTGGTAAGCTTATGACAAAACCTAGATTTTGATGCAAAATAGTTTTTTTTTTAAAAGGTGTTTGGCAGACTTAGTACAAAACCTAGATTTTGTCTCCAAAACCTAGATTTTATTTTTTGCCAAATAGGCTCTAAAATATATTTACCGAATTTTATAGGCAATTTGATAAAAGTATGCCCTCCTCTCTCCCTTCCCTTCTTTCCCCTCAAACCAAACATACCCATTTTGTTTACTATAAAAAATAAATCCTTTTTGTTTGAAAATTTTAACTGATATTTATTTTTTATCCTCATTAAATATATGCCACTTATTATCTCTTATGTACTCTTCTTATAAATAAAGATATAATTGAAAAGACAAATATATATCTCACATATTTACTGTTTTTAACTAGTATTTTAAATCATGTAATTTTGATACATTACTACAAAAAACACTTTTAACGTCTGTTTTTAATACCCTTAGACGACTAGTTTTAGGGGTCATATATAAAAGTATCGTTGAAAGTTTATAGCTTACAACGACTGTTTTTTTAAAAACAGTCGTCGAAACCAAAAAAAAAACTTTTAACGTTTGTTTTTAATACCCTTAGACGACTAGTTTTAGGGGTCATGTATAAAAGTGTCGTTGAAAGTTTATAACTACAAAAAAGAGGTCCTACGCATGTTTCCAGGCCCCTTAGACGACTTTTCAAGGTCGTGTATAAAAGAGTCATTGAAAGTTTATAACTTACAACAACTGTTTTTTACAGTCGTTAAAAATACTTACAACAACTGTTTTTTAAAAAACAGTCCTTAAAAATTATTTCTTAAATGACAGTCATTGTATCTACTGTATGCACACATGCTTGGCTATCCGTAAAACCATATAAAATACAATATATCCATTGTATGCACACATGCTAGGTTGTCCATACAACTATCTAAAACACAATATAAGATGCAATTTGAACAGGTTAAAGCCTCATGAGAAAAAGAATGGATTGAAAATGAACGATAAGGAACAGTCTTAACTAAATGAAATAGAAGACATTACCCAGAGGCCAACTTAATAAAATCAAGAAAAAAAAAAATCAAAGATTAGCCTCTCAAAATGCTTTCATTTTACAAACGAAAGAAAGAACCAGGAAATAGAGAAGAAAAACACTACAATGGAATTATCCATTCAAAAACAAAAGAAAGTACCAGGAAGTAGAGCTTCGGTATCCTCATCATGACCTGAGAGTGGCTTCCTCCTCTTCACGGTGCTTGAGATCGTTGCTCGACATATTGCTTAGTTAAGAGAGAAAGAGAGGCATAGATCCGCAATCTAGATTTGCAACCGACGACGAACGACAAAGTTTCAGGCTGTGGAGCACACTTGTAGTTCACGATAGAGGAAGAGTCAGAGTCAAAACACTCACATGTAATAGCAAATCTCCTTGGCGGCAAGGGGTGAGGCCGTTGGGTGCGGCGACAAAGATGGATGGGTTTCGAGACTCTTATTGAAAGGCTATGTTTATGATGGATTTAAGGAAGACGTTCTACACTTTTAGGTTTTAAGAGAGAACTTTATAGTGGGTGTGTGTGCCTAAGATTCAACGATTGGTTTTGAAAAAACAGTCATTAAAACAAACAAAAAAGAACAAAACGTATGGTGAGTGTGAGTGTCTAAAGAGATATATTGTTTAATTTATTAAATTTACTTAGGAACTAACTAAATGAAAATAGGTTAGATTTTTCATTTTAACTATCAAAATTTTAGGCTACATATTAGGAATAGCTACAAATATGGGATAATATATGTGTGTGTGTAAAATCTATTAAATTTAATGACAAACTAACTGCATCTAACAAAATTTATAAAATTTGAGTTTCCACGACTGTTTTTTCCAAATCAGTCGTTGAAACTCCAGAAGAAAAAAAGTTAGATTTATTATTTTAACTATCATAATTCTCGGTTACATATTAGGAATAGCTATAGATATGAGATTATATATATATATAACTTTCTTTAGATTCAGTTAGATTCAATTATGATAGTTAAAATAATAAATCTAACTTTTTTTTATATATATATATAACTAATTGAATCTAAATTTTTTTAGATTCAGTTAGTTTCTAATTAAATTTAATAAATTATATATATATATATATATATATATATATATATATATAATTACTAAATTTAATTAGAATCTAACTGAATCTAAACAAATTTATAAAAATTTGACTTTCAACGACTGTTTTTCCGAAATCAGTCGTGGAAACTCAACTAAAAAAAAGTTACATTTATTATTTTAACTATCATAATTCTCGGCTATATTTTAGGAATAGTTATAAATATGAGATTTTATATATATATATATATATATATATATATATATATATATATATATATAATTTATTAAATTTAATTAGAAACTAACTGAAATTAAATCTAAAAAAATTTAGAAAATTTTAGTTTCCACAACTGATTTCTCTAACACCAGTCATGGAAGCTCAAAAATTTTGACTTTCAATGACTGATTTTTCAAAATCAGTCGTTGAAACTCAAAAGAAAATGTTACATTTATTATTTTAACTATCATATTTTTTTGCTATATTTTAGGAATATATATATATAATTTATTATATTTAATTAGAAACTAACTGAAAGTAAATCTAAAAAAATTTATAAAATTTTAGTTTCCACGACTGTTTTTCCAAAAGCAGTCGTGGAAGGTCAAAAAATTTAACTTTCAACGACTGATCTTTCAAAATAAGTCGTTGAAACTCAAAAGAAAAAAATTATATTTCTTATTTTAACTATCATAATTCTCGGCTATATTTTAGGAATAGCTATAAATATGAGATTATATGTGTGTGTGTGTGTGTGTGTGTGTGTGTGTGTGTGTGTGTGTGTGTGTGTGTGTGTGTGTGTGTGTAATTTATTAAATTTAATTAGAAACTAACTTAAACTAAATCTAAAGAAATTTATAAAATTTTAGTTTCCACGACTGTTTCTCCAAAACCAGTCATGGAAGCTCAAAAAATTTGACTTTCAACGACTGATTTTTCAATGTCAGTCGTTGAAACTCAATTATTTCAACTATCATAATTCTAAGCTATATTTAGAAATTGTTATAAATATGAGATTATATATATATATATATATATATATATATATATATATATATATATATATATATTAAGTTTAATTAGAAACTAACTGAATCTAAAAAAGTTAGAAAATTTAACTTTCAACGACTGATGTTTAAAAACCAGTCGTTAAAACTCATAAAAAAAATGTTAGATTTCTTATTTTTAAGTCTCGACTACATATTAGGAATACCTATAAATATGGGAATATATATATATATATTAAAAAATAATTGCATCTAAAAAATGTATAATATTTGAGTTTCCACGACCGTTTTTTAAAATCAGTCGTTGAAACTCTAAAAATTTGACTTTCAACAACTTATTTTTAAAAACTAGTCGTTAAAACTCGGAAAAAAAAAAAGGTTGGTGGATGTGTATGTGTAAAGAGATATATTGTTTAATTTATTAAATTTATTTAGGAACCAACTATATCAAATCAGGTTAGATTTCTTATTTTAACTATCAAATTTCTAGGCTACATATTAGGAATAGCTAGAAATATGTGATAACTTATAAATATATAATTTATTAAATTTAATTAGAAAGTAGCTGCATTTAAAAAAATTTTAGTTTCAACGACTGGTTTTTTAAAAAACAGTCGTTGAAACTCAATAAATTTGACTTTCAATGATTGATTTTTAAAAAATTAGACATTAAATGTATACTTTTAACGTCTGTTCTATAAAAACGGACGTTAAAAGTAAGAAAAAAAGTACAATAGTGCCGCCACCTACTTTTTAACGTCTATTTTTTGAAAAACGGACGTTAATTGGGGGACGTTAAATCACTATTTTGTAGTAGTGATATTTGTTCTTTATGATGATTGCCCTTGGTGGGCAAATCCAACCATGCATCTTTTTTTGGTGCAAAAAAAGTTTAATTAAGGGTAGACATTGGTAATCCACCAAGACCAGGTACGCATTGAGGCTCAAAGAGCACTTATAGAGGTACTCCCACCCACTAACGAGGCCCTCATCACATCCACTTGCAGGTATCGAACTCCATTCATTTAAGGTGAAGACTGAAGCCTTAGCGGACCGTGTTACTCATGGATTTAAAGGACTAGAGGAAGTATATTTATAGAGTTACATCATTTACATGTTAAATATTAAATTTCTTGAGACCTACGAATATTAAATGAAATTTGAAAACCTATTTATATTCAATTCTCTTATTGGAGACCTATAAGTAAAGTTCGTCTAATTTCCAAAAAGCTTAATTTGATTATGTGTGATTAAAAAAATTATATAAATATATATTCAATTTCTTATTTCTTTTTATAAAAGAAAATTAAGCTTTTGATTTTTATAATTTACACCTATTTTTAGTGTGGTTCCAAGAGTTTAAATTATTTTAAATCATTCCTTAAACTTTTCGCCATCGTTTAGTCCTTGATGGTTTTAATCTTTTGACCTTTTGCCCTTATCATGCCCATGCAGATGGACAAACAAGAACACTTATTGTCAAAGCTCTCTGTTTTAACGTGGACAAACAAGGCACCCAAGATGTTACTCTCTTTTCCTTTCTTTCCAAAAACTCTACCCAATAATTAAAATGGTAGAGAAACCAGTTGAAGAGTTTGGTACTAAAAAAGAACAATCTCTGCTTCATAGGCTGAAAATAGAGTATTTTTTTTTTTTTTTTTTAAAAAAAAGTCTCCAATTTGTATAGAAGATGACACTTATCCGTGCTCTAGTGCAATTCCATTTCTTATTCGTGAGAATACTAACTATTGGTTATTCTTACAATCAAAAGCATTAGAAATATTTTCACCAAACAACGCGAGGGCTGGTTTATATAACAGAAACCGCTTCATTTTCAAACAATTCTGGATCTATGGGAATACAACTTGCTGAAAATGAAACCAACAAAAACAAAAAACAGAGAGCAAAAGACATGAAATAGCAAGCTGTAGCAAGTCCCTATGTCCCATGTAAGGCCTTAAGGACCTCCAGAAAGATGTGATTCAGCTACTGAACATTGAGAGTAAGACTTGTCTACATAATATGGAAGGGACGACGTTGTAGAGTCAAAATATCCATGGCGATTCCCAAATGAAAACGCTGGAGAAGCAGAACATAAACTTAAGGACGATGATACGTCTGGCAAAGGAACTTCCCCATTCAGATATTGCACGACTTGACGCATTCTTGGCCGACTCTCTGGTTGGAAATTTGAACACAAAAGCCCTAGTTTCAATACTAACTCCACCTCCTCTGCTATATACTCTGTTCCTAAATTTGGATCCTTTGCTTCAATAATCTCACCTTTGATCCATAATCCAAAAACCCAGTCTACTAAAATCATACTCTCTTCTTCATTTACTTTCTCTATGGGCCTTCTTCCACACGCAACCTCAAGCAAAAAGGCACCAAAAGCAAAAACATCTGACCTTGTCGTGGCTCTCCCTGTTCTTGTCTGTTCTGGTGCTAGATAACCCCATGTCCCAACCACATGTGTTGTTTGAGGATCACTTCCATGGTCATACAGTCTTGCAAGACCAAAATCTCCAATTCTTCCATTCAATTCTGAATCTAGGAGAATATTGCTTGCTTTTATGTCCCTATGCACCACCACTTTTTCACTTTCTTCATGTAGATAGTGCAATCCCAAAGCTACTCCTTTGATGATTTTGAACCTTTGTGTCCAATTCAGTGTCACGCTAGGCTGGTTATGGAGATACTTATCTAAACTTCCATTTGGCATGAAATCATAGACCAGAAGAAGCTCCCCTTTTCGCCGACAATATCCCAAAAGAGGTACGAGGTTTCGTTGGCGAAAACGACCAATACTAATGATTTCTGCAACAAATTCCCGCATGCCTTGTCGAGATTCACGTGAAACTTTCGTCACAGCAACCTCAAGTTTTGAATTTGGCATTGTTCCTTTATAGACACTACCAAATCCACCACTCCCTAGAAGCTCTTTGTCTTTGAATCCTTTTGTGGCAGCATAGAGATCTCTATATTTGAATCTATGAGCACCATAATCTTCGTCCCACTCTTCCTGAATCTCAGAAAACTTCCTTTTCCTATACATGTAATAAATTACAGACGAAGTCACAAGAAAAATCATACATAGTGAAAGCAGAGGTAACCCAATTCGCAAAATTGTTGATATTTTCTTGGACCAAGTCGTGGTAACTTTGGGAGTTTAGAGATGACAAGGTTTTGAGCCTCCCCATTGAGCTTGAAGCTCCAGCCAAGAACGTAATGAGAAGTCAATGTAGGCCCAGTGCCGGATGAGAATCCAACATAACTAAGATTGTTTAAAATTTGAGAAAGATCTTGAGACAACGTTAACAAAGGAGTTTTGGGTTTGTTAACGTTGATGGGAGCTAGGGTGACACTAATTTGCTTGTTGCCTCCATCATAGTCCACCCACACTTGCATTGCAAGGCCACTGCTAAGACTCAGATTTTGAAACCGAGACCCTTCAACATAATATCCAGCAGTGGCAGAATTAGCCGACTTCAAGCCGTTAATGTTAATTCCAACATGGTTATTATTGATATCATTGAACTCTGTGTTCTGTATGGTGTCGAGCTCTACTGCAAAAACATGGTTTGTACGGTTGCCGTCGTTGGCGCGATTGAAGAGACCAAAGTACTGAGCAGGTAAAGCACCTGGAAATGCTTTTTCTGGGGAAATTACAAAAACGAGTCCATGGCAACTCAGAGTTTTGTATTCAGATCTAATGGCGAAAACAAAAGTAGTAGAGAAAGAAGAGTCATCGAAAGCTATTGGATTTGGGTAGAAAGCATGACCTTGTTCTTGTTTGGTTTCATTTGTAGGTTTGAGTAGGCCATTGGGAGTTATCTCTGAAATACCATCCAGAGTTAAATGAGCCGATTGGAAGCCATTATTGAAGATGAAACTTGTGTCTTCTTCACCACTCACTTGAACCCTCGCTGTCACCAGCAAAAACACCATAACCATAAGCTTCACACACATATCTGCCTCAAAATCAATGCTTCTGTCTTAAGTTTCCTGCTATCTCTATATCTTTGTGGATTTGCAAATCAAAAGTTTCTCCTTTTTGTTGGCGATGGTTAAGATTGTTGAGAAGATTTCTTAAGATATCTTAGTAGGGCAAACATTAATAGCTGGAAGATACAACATAGTCTAACCTATAACCTAAGACATTAGTTAAGGTCACATCCTTGAGAAGATTTTTGTCCACACGGTCTTCTTACTTTAATTGCCGGTCCTTCTCTGCAAGGAGGTAGGGTCAGCAAATTTTAAACTGCAATTCCAACTTGTGAATTGGGATTGAATGCTAGTGATGCAACATTTGACATTGGTGTCGATAAGATCCAATGGTTTTTGCGTTGATTAGTCTTGGTAGTTGCTAAGTTCTACGGTTTTAGTCCTCGGTCCATCTAAGTTAATGTTATTAAATTCGGATTGTACACAGGATCAATCAAGATATTGAGTCAAGTGTCAGTGGTTAGATGGAAGTAAAATTGGAGCTAACCCGTAGCTAAACCGTTGAGAAAATAAAGATCCCAAGGTTATTAATATAAAAAAAAAAAAACCACTAATGCCATGCAAATATGTACATACGCTACAGATTTAAACAAGAAGAAGAAGAAGAAGAAGAAGCTACTGCATGCCTTGCTTTGTTTTTGTTTGTTTTTTTACTGCTCATATATATACACCTATATTATGTGAAGCCTACATATATGCTTCCTGTTGCATATAGATTCATATATATCTATAAAGCTTAGTATGAATATATATATGTACATCACAACCAAATATATAGGCTAGCTTGCTGATATATATATATATATATATATATATATATATATATATATATAGAGAGAGAGAGAGAGAGAGAGACGCTTTAGGAAGATTTACTGTCATGTATATATGACTTTGCTGTTACTTGAGTTATATTGTGTGCGTGTATATATATACCAGCAAATGAAAGAGCAATAAAAACCTATGCTTGTTGTAGTATCATACTTAATTATATATGTGTGTGTATAGTAAGTATATGCTTGGTTTTAGATTACTATCATATATTAGCTACTGTGTGTGTGCTAGTGTGTGTCTATATATATATATATATATATATATATATATATATATATATATGGGCTTTTTGACCATTTTGCCCCTAATTAATCAATTACTTATTCAAATATCCTGTCTGAAACTATATTACAAATCTGTTTATATTTAGTCGATTACATATAACATGTAATCAACTAAACAGGGGGATCAATTTTTTTCAGCTTTCCCGTTATGTAATCGACTAAGCTATAGTCAATTACATCCAAATCAATTTTTTTAATCTCCAAAAATTTAGATATTAAATTCAAATTTTGAAAAATAAAACAAATATATAAAATAAAATATTTTCAAAATAAGTATATGAAAAATAAAGAGGGATGATAGTAAAGTGGTTACGAAGAATTTCAAACTATGATATTAGTACAGCCAGATATCAGGAAGAAGTTTAGAATTAAATATCTCATAATATTAAATTCTTTAGAAAATATTATATATGTATATATATATTCTATAAAACTTTATTTTTAGGAGTACAGTGCGTTCAAGCAAGCTTATTAATATTAGACTAAAGTATACTTTTAGTCTTCTAAGTCTCACATAAGGTATACTTTTAGTTCTTTAACTTCATTAAGTATATTTTTGGTTTTATATTTCTAACACCATTAACGTTGCTAATGGAAAATGTTAACGTAGTAAAGTCAATTGATGATTGTGTAGTTGACAAAGCATATTTAAGTTTCAACTTTTTTAATATAATATATTTAGATTATTAAACCAAAAAACTAAGAAATCGCTGTAAATGAAATCGATATTTTGATATTTAGATTATTAAACTAAAATTTTTTATATTTAGATCATTAAAATAATTTTAAATATAATCTGTGTTTGATAATGATGGCTTCATCATGGATTTAGATATTTTTCAATTTATGCATATTTAAAATTTAAAATTAATATATTTTAATTACACAATCTACACTTAAGTTTACATATTTATCAGTTGAGTTTACTGCGTCAGCGTTTTCCGTTAGTAACATTAATAATATTGAAATTATAGGACCAAAAATATACTTTATAAAGTTAATAAACCAAAAGTATACTTCACGTAAACTTAAAGGGCTAAAAATGTATTTTAGCCTAATATTTAAATTTTTAAACTAAAAATAGCACATAAATAGTCCCTCAAAAAAGTTCTTTGGCTTTATCTATTTTAATAGAATCTAAGGAATTTTCGAAAATTTAGTTACAAAAGGATGGTTAAATGGATCTTTGATAACTATTTATGTACTATCCAAAAATTTGTTAAAGCATAATGACCATATTTTTTGTTTATGTGCTATTTTTAGTTTAAAATGTTAAATATTAATAAGCTTACTTGGATGCATTGTTATCCTCAAAATAAAGTTTTATTTTATTTTTTATAGAAAATATTTAATGAGTGTGTGTATCATTTTCCAAAAAATTTAATATTATGAGATATTTAATTTTAAGTTTCTTCTTGATATCTGGTTGTACTAACATTATAGCTTGAAATTCTTTGTAACCACTTTACTATCATCCCTCTTTACTTTTCATATGCTTATTTTGAAAATATTTCATATACTTGGATGCATTGTAATCCTCAAAATAAAGTTTTATTTTATTATATGTATGTGTGTGTATATATATATTATTTTCCAAAGAATTTAATATCACGAGATATTTAATTCTAGATTTCTTATTGATATCTAGCCGTACTAATTAATAACATAGTTTGAAATTGTTCGTAACCATTTTGCTATCATCCCTCTTTATTTTTTATATACTTATTTTGAAAATATTTTACTTTATATATATATTTTTTATTTTTCATGATTTGAATTTTATATTTAAACTTTTGGAGATTAACAAATTGATCTCGCGTGATGTAATTGACTAAATGTTGTAGCTTAGTCGATTACATAATGGGAAAACTGAAAAGAAATAGTCTGTTCCTGTTTAATCGATTATATGCCATATGTAATTGACTGTAATGGACCAAATAGGGGCAAATTAGTAATATAGTTTCAGACAAGGGTATTTGGGTAATTAATTAAGTAATTAGGGCCAAAATGATCAAAAAGCCTATATATATATATATATAAACACACACGCTTTAGGAAGATTTTTACTGTCATGTATATATGATCTTGCTGTTGGAGTTATACTCATACTGTGTGTGTGTTTATACTAGCAAATGAAAGAGCAATAAAAGCCTATGCTTGTTGTTAGTATCATACTTATATATATATATATATATATATATATATATATCACAACAAAACAGATAATTGGACCCAATCCTTTGCTATTTTACACATATCTACCTCAAAATCAATGCTTCTGTCTTAAGTTTCCTGCTATATATCTCTATATCTTTGTGGATATGCAGAATCAAAAGTTTCTCATTTTTGTAGGCGATGGTTAAGAATGTTGAGAAGATTTTTTAAGATATCTTAGTAGGGCAAACATTAATAGCTGGAAGATACAACATAATCGAACCTATAACCTAAGACATTAATTAAGGTCACATCCTTGAGAAGATTTTTGTTCACTCGGTCTTCTTACTTTAATTGCCGGTCCTTCTCTGCAAGGAGGTAGGGTCATCAAATTTTAAACTGCAATTCCAACTTGTGAATTGGGATTGAATGCTAGTGATGCAACATTTGACATTGGTGTCGATAAGATCCAATGGTTTTTCCGTTGATTAGTCTTGGTAGTTGCTTTTTAACCCTCGGGTCCATCTAAGTTAATGTTATTATCAATCAAGATATTAGATATTGAGTCAAGCGTCAGTGGTTAGATGGAAGTTAAATCAAAGCTAACCCGTAGCTAAACCGTTGAGAAAATGAAGATCCCAAGGTTATTAATATATATAAAAAAAAACACTAATGCGATGCGAATATGTACATACGCTATAGATTTATTTTTTTTTAAAAAAAAAAAGAAGACACTACTGCATGCCTTGCTTTGTTTTTTTTTTTTTTTGTTTTACTGCTCATATATGTACACCTATATTATGTGAAGCCTATAGGCATAAATTAAATACAAATAAATAAGTATCAAGATAGTATTTAATATTTATAGGTCAAATTCACATGCATCTTCAGTGAGGGTTACATTATTTACAAGTTGGACTCATAGATATTAAATTCCTTTGGACCTATGTGTATTTAATGAAATTTATGATACATCTGTATTTAATTTTCTTATTCGAACTTATAATTAATTGTTTCTAATTAAAAAAAATATTAATTTGATGATATGGATTCATATATTATATGGGTACGGTATTCAATTTCTTTATTGCTTTTTACAGGCATAAATTAGTCATTGATAGTTGAAATAAATTGATAAATTATGCAACAACTATATATCTTTATTTGTTGATCGTATATATATTTATAAGTTGACATAGAGAAATGTTTTGTCTAACTAAACCCAGCAAAATATATCCTATAATCAAGGAGCAGTATTCAAAATTCAAATAAAATCAATATAGCATAATAATCAAATAATCGTAATAATAATAATAATAATAATAATAATTAACCTAACTCAAATTAGGGTTAGAATTTCAGCCATCATGTGCCGAATAGGTTCAACTTCCAACACTCTCCTCAACTTCCAACAGCCTCTAGTGAAGTGCTGCAATGATGTACTTTTCCTTGTTCTTTCCATGGATGAACATCAACTTGTTTGGAGACTAATAGTTGTTGCCGTTGAAACCATGTGTAACCATAACTTGTGTGATGAACTTTGGCATCGTATCACACACCTAGAATTTAGTGTGTCCAACCTTTTCGAGTCATCACTAGTCGATATAGCTTAGGTTTGATATCATGAAATAAATTGATAAATTATGCAGTAACTTTATATATTTATTCATTGATCGTATATGATACTTATAAGGTAGGTGATACATAGAAGGATTTTGTCTAACTAAATCTAATAGAATATGTCCTATAATAAAAAATAATCTAATAATAATAATAATAAATAGGATAATTAACCTAAGATTTCAGCCATCATAGCTTGAATATGGTTCAACTTCTAACAAAAGTTTCAACCCTCAGGATCGTTTCATGACAACGATTTTTACTGGACAGATCTTTTAAGATAAAAGTTCAATAGAGTTATATGATATTTTGACTTTTGATCCTAATCATGCCCGCACAGATTAACACCGTCCACTTTTTTCAGATGGGGCAAACAGCAGGAAATTGAGTCAAAAAAGAAAAATAAGATGTTACTCTTTCCATTCCGTCCAAAAACTCTACACAATAATTAAAATGTACAGAAATAATTAATGGAGTTTAGAACTAAAAAAGAAGCAGCTCTGTTTTATAGGCAGAAAACAGATTATATTTATAAAAAAGCTCCCATAGGTATAGATATTGATGACATTTATACAAGGAATATAAACAATATAAACCGCCGGAGCCACATTCCCTAATACAATTCCATGAACTAATGTATTAAAATTTGTTTTCTTTTCTCAAACCTATTTTGAGAACTCGGACGATTCCTTTAAAAGCAACAAATCCTCACAATCAAAATATTTTCCAACAATTCTTCATCCATGGGAATAACACTTACTGAAAATGAAATCAAACAGGGGGACAAAAAAAACAGAGCAAAAGACATGAAATAGGAAGCTCTAGCAAGTCATATGACCCAAGGCCTTAACGACCTTCAGAGAGATGTGATTCAGCTACTGAAAATTGAGAGGAAGACTTCTCAACATAATATGGAAGGGACGACGTTGTTGAGTCAAAAAATCCATGGCGAATGCCAAATGACAACGCTGGAGAAGCGGAACATAAACTTAAAGATGATGATCTGTCAGGCAAAGGAACTTCCCCGCTCAGATATTGCACAACTTGACGCATTCTTGGCCGACTCTCTGGTTGGAAATTTGAACACAAAATCCCTAGTTTCAATACTAATTCCACCTCCTCTGCTATATACTCTGTTCCTAAATTTGGATCCTTTGCTTCAATAATCTCACTCCTGTTCCATAACCCATAAACCCAGTCTACTAAAATCACACTCTCTTCTTCATTTGCATGTTCTATGGGCCTTCTTCCACACGCAACCTCAAGCAAAAACGCACCAAAAGCAAAAACATCTGACCTTGTCGTGGCTCTCCCTGTTCTTGTATGCTCTGGCGCCAGATAACCCAATGTACCGACCACATGTGTAGTTTGAGGATCACTGCCATGGTCGTACAGTCTTGCAAGACCAAAATCTCCTAATCTTCCATTTAATTCTGAATCTAAGAGGACATTGCTTGCTTTGATGTCTCTGTGGATCACCACCTTTTCGCATTCTTCATGTAGAAAGCACAATCCAGAAGCTACTCCTTTAATGATATTGAATCTTTGTGTCCAATTTAGTGTCACGCTTGGCTCGTTATGGAGATATTGATCTAAACTTCCATTTGGCATGAAATCATAGACTAGAATAAGCTCCCCTTTTCGCCTACAATATCCCAAAAGAGGTACACGGTTTCGGTGACGAAAACGACCAATACTAACGATTTCTGCAACAAATTCTCCCATGCCTTGGCGAGACTCATGGGAAACTTTCTTCACAGCAACCTCAAGTTTTGAAGTTGGCATTGTTCCTTTGTAAACTCTTCCAAATCCACCTCTTCCTAGAAGTTCTTTGTCTTTGAATCCCTTTGTGGCAATGTAGAGATCCTTGTATTTGAACCTGTTAGCGCCATAGTCTTGTTCCCACTCTTCTTTAATCTCAGAAAACTTCATTTTCCTATATATGTAATAAACTACAGATGAAGCCACAAGAAAAATCACACAAAGTGAGAGTAAAGGTAATCCAATTGGCAACATCATAGACTGTTTTCTTCCACCAAGTCGTGGTAGCTTGGGGAGTTTAGAGATAACGAGGTTTTGAGCTATCCCATTGAGCTTGAAGCTCCAACCAAGAATATAATGAGAAGTTAACAAAGACCCAGTGGAGGATGAGAATCCAACATAACTAGGAATGTTTAGAATTCGAGAAAGATCCTGGTATAGTGTTAACAATGGAGTTTCGGGTTTGTTAACATTGGTTGGAGCTAGTGTGACACTGATTTGCTTCTTTCCTCCATCGTAGTCCACCCAAACCTGCATCGGAAGGCCACTAATGAGAGTCAAATTCTGAAACTGAGACCTGTTAATATAATATCCCGCGGGAGAAGAATTAGCTGACTTCAAGCCATTAATGTCGATTCCAACATGGTTATCATTGATATCATCAAACTCGCTGTTCAGGATGGTGTCAACTTCCACAGCAAAAAGGTGATTTGTAAGGTTGCCATTATTGGTGTCATTGAAGAGGCCAAAATACTGACTGGGTAAAGCACTTGGAAGTGCTTTTTCTGGGGAAATTACAAAAGCGATTCCATGACCAGCCAGAGTTCTGTATTCAGACCTAATGGCGAAAACAAAAGTGGTAGAGAAAGAAGAGTCACTGAAAGCTATTGGATTGGGGTAGAAAGCACGACCTTTCTCTAGCCTGGTTTCGTTGGTGAGTTGGAGTAAGCCATTGGAGGTGATCTCAGAAATACCATCCATGGTTAAATTAACTGATTGGAACCCATTATTGATGATGAAGCTCGTATCTTCACCACTCACCTGAATCGTTGATATCACCGACACCAAAAGCATCATCGCCATCAATTTCTTCATCACAGACATGGCAACTGATAGTTAGCTCTCAGAATCACAAGTTATTTCGTACTTCAAGCCTTTAATGGATGAAGCTCTTGTGCCAACAAAAGAATAGACCCGCGTTTGCGTACTGTTAACTTGTGGGGGTGCAGGTTTATCCAATTTTACCAGGGGAATTACAATTAGGTCTAAAGTAAAGAAATTAATTACTGAGAAGTACCGATGGAAAGGTGTTTCTATTTCTAACTCCCAAACTTACATTCTCTGTTTTTCAGTTGTCATAGACTTATGGGTAATTTAATTTTATTCTTGCGACCTCATTGTAATTCCTCATTTTAATGCTCTATTGGTTTCTTAATATATAATATATTTAGAGTGTATTTTAGTCTTAAATATAAAACATAATTTCTGTTTTTATTAAACTTTTTCTAATATATCTTTGTTGACGCTCTTTCAACAATAATCAATGAAAAGAGGGAATGAGAGAATTAAGAAATAAGATTATGATGTTTTAGGAAAAAGTTCGATGTCATATCAATAAACTTAAGAAATCTAATTTTCTTAATCTAATCAAATTAAATAAATATATCCTGTACGAAGAAAAAAAAGTATAAAAATTGCACCACAAAATATTTTAAATTATCAGGCAAAAATGATTTAAAATATTAAATATATCTCCAAAAATAATTTAGGACCGTAAATACACATTAATTATGTGAACACTCAAAGGGTGATGAGCCGCAATTGACAGTTCAGCTCCATCCCATTCATACAAGCAAACAAATACGACAAAATCCAGAGACTGACTTTTATCTTTATTGTGAATTGAATTTGCGTTAACCATAAGTTAAAAATAATAAATATATAAAAAATTGTCATGTTTCTTTTAAATATATCCCATTTATAAAAAGAGTATAAGAGAAAGAATAAATAATAAATATGAATATAAAATATGAGAGAGAATAAGTAATAAATGATTAAATAAAAATAATTAGTTGTGAGTGAGTAATAATTAATATAAAAGTATGTATTTAATAGATATATAAAAACAAAAATAATTTAAATTTTGATATAAGAAAAAGTACTTATGAAAAAATCCAACCCAAAAGAGAGAAAGTTGCGCCCGTGAGGAAGGTGGCTTCCTTCGCCGGCTAATGGCACTTTTACCTAAGGACTTTTCTACCCTCGTGACCAAGGAACGTGGATGCCATCGCTGTGATTTGGTTGACTGGCATAGACTATGACCATAACTATATATAGTTGGTTGGTACTATAGGGACGAAGATCCCTTATTGACTTGTGGGTAGAGCCGGTAAAACTGGTCAGACCTATTGTGTAATATCCGGATAATTATTATCTGGAACATTATATTATAATGATAATAATGTTCATTAGGGATAATAATGATCTCGAAAGGTTGTATGATTAGTCTATTTTCAAAGGAAGACACTAAGAAAAATTAGAGGAAATTTATTGTCAAAAATGTGAAAAAAATACATTTTAGGGTCATAAAACATCCTAAAGAAAATTATGAAATATTCTAGCGGGTATGGAATAATTATTAAAAATTAGAGAGAATATTGTCCTTAGTTTAGACAATTTAATAAATTATTTCCTTTGAAAATAAGAAGAAGAAAATTAAAAAGTATTCTGGAACCAAAATTGACACTATGATTTTTGATATTTTGCATGGAGCTTAAATTATTAATGTCAATTAAATAGTTGTGAGAAAATAATTAACCTTAATTAAGAAAATTATCAACAATTAATAAGGGATTAATTAGAATTATTCAAGTAATTCTAGAAGCCTAAGTCCATATAATTACTTATGGACCAATAGGGAAATTTTGTGAGAAATAAATGTAAGATAAATGGAGTATTGTGGTTAATGAGAAAATAGTGTGTGTGTGCGCGCGCACGCGCGCGCGTGTGTGTGGTGGCCGAAATTTTTGAGCAAGGGAAGGGATAAGGATGATGCAAAAATAATAATATCATAAGTTAAGATATTTGGTAGTTAATTAATATTATATTAGTGAAAAGTGAACAGGATAAATGACCACGGATAGAAATAAAATCCTACTTAGAAAACCTTGAACTAAGTTTTTAGGGTCAGAGTATATTATAGACAATTGAATTTTTATCTCGAAATAGGCTGTCTCCGAAGTTATTTTTGTAACCGACGGAGTAATTTGGAGATCAGGATAAGAAGATATTTTCCAGAATTAAAGAAGATAGTCAAAATGAGAACCAATAGAAAATAATTCATAAACTAGAATCCAGGGATGAGTTGAGAAAAACCAGAGTATATTATTGATCAGTGGATTTTTATCCAGAAGTTGGCGCTGACCGACGTTATTTCTGTAACCGGCAGCGGTTACCAAGGATATTCGGCAGGCAACGGAATGTCCTTAATGAGAGTATAAGGTTAGGAAAATCCAGTATTCTCGAAGAGGAAGAAAGGACCTTCAGAGTGTTGCTTTCGGAATTTTAAGATTTTACAAAATTTCGCAATCGGGACACCGAACCAGGGATTTTATCTGATAAAGCAAGGATGAAGTCACTAGCATGATGTCATCATTTTTATCTTCTTGTTGGGGGGGGGGGGGGAGGTTGGCCAAGAGGTGTAGGGCCAAGATCAATCCACTTCAAGAAAAGGCAATCCAACGGTCAGAATTCGATCAGACAAAGTTCAAGAAAATTACGAAAATGTCATTCGGTTTTTCTATAAATAGCCAACCAATTCATTTGAAATCCTCACACCAAAACCCTCTTGGGGAATCTGAAATTTGAGAGAGAAGGAAGAAGGAGGAGTCCGGAAAAATTTATAGCGAAGCTCTGAGTAAGTTTTTCAGTCTTTAGTCTTTAGTTTCAGTAGTTCTTTCGGTAGTTATAGTAGAATTGCTAGGGTAGTCTCTAATTTTTCAAGTTAGCTTAGGTATCATGTCTTAGGAATAAATATGATATTTATCTCAAAAATATGTTAGAGGAAGAATTATGGCAAAATTTTGAGAGTTTAGAGTCAAAATAGCGAAGCTCTGGCAAAATTTCACCAAGCAATCAAACTAGGGGCAAAATGGTAATTTGTACCTAAAATGCCTGTTATGATCTTAGATATTCATATCGGTGGTATTATCCTTATAGGATACCCAAAATCACGAACCACTGTTTCCGCTGTCACCGTTGTCGTATCGTCGTCATATCGCTGTCAAACGTACCATAAGTAGGTGAAAGTGCCAAATATCATCAACGGAGGTACGGACGCGTATTGTAACCTTAACACTTATGCTATTCATATACATATATGTGATAGACATGTTTATATACTGAGGCTCTATCTAGGGTTGTCAGTTATACATACAGCTTTATACGGGTTATAGTTTTGATAACGCTGTTGGGTTTTCCTAGTGCTGAGGACACGATGGGCCGTCGTAGCACTGGTTATGTGCAGACATGCTGTGGGACTTTACATACTGCTTTGTGCTTATGTTTTGTCAATATTGTAATCATGCATCTGCTGTGTGCTTTTGTAGTGATTTATTGCTGTTATGTGTTTATAATTAGCTGTTGTCCATATACTATTTTATTTGAGCATAAGGTTAACCGTTACCTGAGATCCAAATGGAAATTGGATCTCAGCTGTAGCTTCAGGTTTGGGCGAACCAAGGAGTGAAGATAGAGGCAAGCAAACGATGTAGGTTGCAAGACGAAGTTTTTATGTTTCTAGTTTATGTATTTGCCTTCTTTTGGGTATTAGATGACTGTATTAGAACAATTACACTATGGTTATATATCTTTAAGGTTCAGTTACTCACTTGCTAGAATGCTCGACTCTGATCACTGGTTTTTTAAAAAAAAAATTCGCTGTTTTCAAATGGGATGTTACACATTGGGTCGCCCTGTTTAAGCCATGACTCTTTAAGGGTCGGGTTTAAAAAATGAACGAGATATTTGAAATTAACTCTGGAGGGCTGACTCTGACGGACCTCGGGCTTAAACGGGCCAGCCCTGGAGGGTCTAGGGTCAGTCCTGTAGGCCCTTTTCATGGTAGTTTTTTTTCCCTTTTTAAATTTATGAATTTAGATACATTTTGTATTTATTATAGAGTTATTTATCCATTTAACTACAAATACAAAATAACTATACTCTAATTTTATGATTTGATTTATTATTTGTTGCAAATAAAGATTATAGATGTGTTCATGATGCAGGAGAAGAATTTCATGATATTCTTATTTATGAGTTAGAAGCTACTGCTTAAAGTAAAGAACAATCAAATGTCGTTAAAATCGATGATAGTGACGAAGATGACGACAATAATAGTCATCATAATTAGTGATTGTGTTTATATATTGGATGATTTGTGTTTAATTTACTAATTATTTTTTTAAAAAAAAATTAGAGGAAAAATAGTTAAAATTTGGAATAGTAATTTTCGGGTCCTGGCCTTGGTGCTCTCGAATTAGGCTTTGAAAAACATGTGTTTTTCTTACTCCATACCCTAGAGGGTCGGCCATGGCCCTTCACGGGCCGGCCCTGATTGCCAGCTCTACTTGTGGGTAACTCATCATAATCACTAAACTATCTTTTTTTTTCCCTAAAAAGATAATTTTTACTTATAAATTATCACTTGGAAATTTTTATTGCAGACTATATTCCAGATCCAATCTAGTTTGGACGGTTAAGATATAATGAGATTAGACACTTATCAGCACTATTTGTAGTGCAGTGGTATTGTGATTCATTTTCCCCCCTTAGGTCCTAGGTTCTATCCCCCCCCTTCCCTTGCCTTGCATTAAAAAAAGTTCACATTTATTTTCTCACATTCTCCTCAAATCCTATTTATAAATCACTTTTAACAACTTTCTGTATAGATTAAAAAAAAACTTAAATTTCATTAACTTTACTTTAAAATACAATAACTTTCTAACTTTATTTCTATTTAATATATATTATACCCCATGAGAAGGGAAAATCCTTTATAAAGACGATTAAATAATCCAAATTCTAATTTGGGTCATTGAACTTAACAAATTATACATTATGTTATGGTCATAATTAGGGATTTAAAATTTGAGTCAAATCACCTCCATATCTCTTAATTATTAAAATAGAAAAATTGAAAACATTACCCTATTATTTATTTTATCAATTATGACTCCATGAATATTATTTGTTCTAACAAAAACGCCCCATGTATGTATTTATATCTAAACTAAATTTTGAATTGTGTGAAGTGAGTGGCTGAAAGAATAAAAGTTGAACTATTCTTCCACTTGCTTTAAGGTTTCTTATAGGGGAATTATATATATAGATTAAAGTAGTACGTAGTATATTAAATTTTTTAGATTCGATTATTATATTATTTTTAAGAGAAAATTATTATTAGCATCTATACCTTCATCTGTACCCATAACCCCCATGAGTATTCAAAATGTTTTCATCTGTAAGTAATAAGTCCTTTGTGTAATTGAAATATATTGTATGAATTACGTACCGAAATATAACATAATGTTCTTCATGGCGTAGTGTAAATAATATGATTATGTTTTCAATTTTTCTATTCTAATTACTAAGGGATATAGAGGTAATTTAACCCAAACTTTAAATTCCTAATTATAATACATAACCTGATATATAATTTGTTAAGTTTAATGATAAAAATTAGAATTTGAGTAATTTAACTGCCCTCATATGAGATTTTCTTCCACAAAAATAAAGTCAATATAATAAATGAGTAGTAAAATTGTATATTCATATGAAAATTTCTATTTCTTCAATGTAAATAGGACCAACAAATTTATCTCTATCTTATAAATAGAAGCAGGCGGTATGTTCTCTTAGAAAATTTAATTATCTGCTTATATTGCTATCTTACTAAAGTTTAATATTAATTTAGTTATTTCTTATAAATACAGATCTAAAAATAGAGTTCATCCAAAAAAGTCATCTTACTAGCTGAAATTCCTTTATATTTATAAACCCCACTTTTTTGAAGCTATATATATGGAGCTCATAATAACACTTTATATAAGTAATTTTCTTTGTGACATTATATTAGCAGTAAATGTGAAACGCACGGCACTATCCAATATAAGAAAGTAAAGTTGATGTTCGTTTCATGTTGTAAGCAAATATATAGCTTCTATATAAAAAGGTACGGTAAATAATTAAATGAGAGGGGTTGAAATTTAAAATTAATATCAAAATTTAAATTTTTAGTAAGTTACGTTATTAAGTATTGATTTTTTTTTTTTTTTTTTTTTTGGGTGGGGGCATCAAAGTATGCATCTGACCGTGTTAGTAAGTTTCATAGAGTTATGAATTTGGATGTCATTTCTAGTGTGGAATTCTGGGAAAGATCAAGCGGAGAGACACCATTGTTGAAAGAGAATCAATGAAAAAGATGAATTGAATCAATGAAGAATGAACCAGCGGGTTAAAATAAAATATGATCATCTTGTAGGCCAGTTGACATCAAACAATTTTATTAAGAAATATGAGGCTGTGAGTTACGTTGGAACTTTATGTAAATAATATAATCTGCATAAATAAAACAAGAGAAGGGAGTATAATTTATAGTATTGGGGAGAAATAATATTCTTCTTGATTTCTAAAAATATATTTTAAAATTATTTTGAATAAAAATATGGCTCTTATGACCTCTTTCTCTATTTTTTTCAGCACATAAAAAGTCCGGGTGAGCATGGGCACAGTTCATATGAAGGTTGAAGGGATTGCTAATGCTCTCTCCGTCCTTAATTATAAATTTCAAATAACTTATTTGTGTTTACCAAGAAAATAGTTAAAATTTTAAAGATCAATAAATATGTATTTTTTTTCCCTCCAACTATGTTGTTATTTATAAAGAAGATAAGCGAGAGAAATAATAAATACAATAAGTATATTTAAGAGATAAAGTTGAAAAAAACGCAACAAATCTAAAATAAAGCTCATATTTTGGGACCCACCCATTTATAAATTTAAAGCTTATATTTTGAGGTGAAGGGAGTAGCTATATTTCCTAATTATACATTTATATGCTCTTTGTATGTAAGAAGCCGCAAGTTTGATATGTAGGTAATATTACTGATTTACAGTCAGTAGCTGTTACTTTAATTAGGTTCATATAATCATACAGATAGACGAAGAGAGTCAAGTATTTATAGGTTCCACTTTCCACATGTGAAGTGAGGCCTACCATATCTGAATTTAATTCTATTTTCAACTATGAGCACTTGAACTTGGAGAGAAAGTGATCTCCAATTTGCATTTGGTCCCTTCATGGAGAGAAAAACAAAACTGGGAGACTTTGACCAAGTCAGCCATTCCCCACGAGACGAAGTTTAATTTATTTGAAATAATTCGTAATATTGGATGAGAACTTTAATCGTTATAATTTTTTTTTTTTATACATACCAAACCATTTAGCATATATGAAAACACAATTCAATTCAGCTTTTTTTTTTTGGTCTCCTTGAAAAAAAGATCAAATCCATTCAATAAATAAAAAGATTACACATCAAACTCTGACAGCTTAGTTAAATAAGTGAATTAGTTTTGTAACAGCTTCGGTTGAAAGTTTTAGACGGGTTTATGGAATTGGTCCCCCCCACCCCCTCTCATAAGCCTAAATCGACATCGTCTTAAGTTAAATAAAAAGATTACATTATATTTGTGTTTTAGTATATATTAACATTCTATTTACTTGTGAATCAACATCTTTTATATTTAAATACTATTCTTTCCAGAGTTAAAATTTGTGTATATTTTAATTAAATATATTACTCTAATCAGGATTGGTTTGACCATGGATTGACTTTGGCTTGAATTAATAACCCTTAAACTACTACTTGAACCAATTTTTTAAAGGGAAAAAGAGATATAAATAGCATTTTAACTTCCAAAATATAAAAAAATCTATTAATATATGCAAATGACAGATAAAAGATGGTGTGAGAATATGAGTTTTTTCATGTTTGAGAGCAAAGACCAAAAAGCTTTATTATTCAATCGTTTTATACATATTGTCAATACATATTGATTTTTTCAAAACCATTACAAATTTTGTCAAAATTATTATTCTTTGAGTTAATCTTATTAATCAATTGGTTATAACAAAAAAACTCTTTGTTAATCATTTTACGCATTTTTTTTGTCAAAACCATTATGGATTTTGTTAACATCACTATTTATTTCACCAATCCCATTACTCTATTGGTTACAACACAAAACTTTTTGTCAATTCTTTTCACATATTTATCAATATTTATTGATTTTGTCAAAATCATATTACTCTTTTAGTCTCCTATGAGAAGGAGTTCAAATTTCAAAACAATCAAAGACAATGGACGTCCATGTGGTGAATCAATTACCATGGCAACAAGAAAAAACAAGCACGAAGGAGAAATGTAGGAAAAACAGATAGGAGGTTCAAATAAACAGATCCAAAAATAGCACGGAAATGGATGATAGATTCAAGTAAGAAACATCAAATCTGAACTAAATGAAGGGAAATAAAATCTTAGGGTTAAAGAGGCAAGAATGTTATACGAATAATCCCAGAATGCTCTTCCTCTTTCCTCTTAGACCCACAACCACCTTCCCGCTTTGCTATTGAGATTCATCACTTATTCCACGGGTAGCATTCGCCAGGTCGGCATATAAGTTATGAATCGGTGATGGGGAAGAGGATTTCATTGCATCAGAATTCTCGCATTCACCATCAGATCCTCCAAAACATAACCACTTTTAAATAATAACTTTTTTCACAAATATACGTCATTATATATGCAATATACGTGAATCTACCTCTGTGTATATATACTCCCTTCAACCCTATTTATAAGAGTTGTCTGATAAACGAAATACATGGTTTAAAGAAACGGCTAAAATTAATTAAAAATAATAAGTATGTCTTAAAATCAATGTTTTCTCAAGTATGCCCTTATTTATAATGGGCAATTAAGAAAGAGAAATAGAGTAACCATTACTGCATTAGTATCACCAATGTTTTAATTTATACAATATATATAATTAATGAGGGACAAATGAAAAAAAAAACTAATTAAATGTCGAGATAAATCTTGTCAGACTTTTATAAAAAAGACTAAGACAATGCAAATTTTCGGCTCTTATAAAAAAACCAAAAGGGAGTATATTATAAAAATAAAAATCATCACACTGATGATAAGTCATAAATAATATAGTTTACTTTTAGCAAAGCGCTGTTTGATGATTTTTTTTTTTGGCAAAAAAAAAATCAAAGAAGAATTTTATTTAATAACTGAACAAAACCGCAATTGGCCATTTTTAACTATATATCCTAGAATACACAATATAATTTTCCTAAATGCATAAAATGCATACAGTCAAAAACAAATAATACAACCTAGAGGCTACTTTTACAAATCAAAGTTGCACTTGCAACAGATCATATATCCTTGTGAGGAATCAGCGACCTCCAGAGAGACAAGGTTGGGCAACTGAACTGTGAGTGAAAGATTGATGAATATTGTAAGATGGAATAATAATGGACTCAGTAGGGAAAAAAATCCATAATTCCCAAATGATAAGCCTTGAGCAGAAGAACTTAAGCTTAAAGATGACAAATCTGGCAAAGGAACTTCCCAGTTTATTAGATATTGCACAACTCGACGCTTGCTTGGCGTACTCACTATGGTTGCGAACTTGAACACATAAATCCAAGTTTCAACACCAACTAGTCTATCTCTTCTGCTGAATAATCTGTTCCGAAATTTAGATCCTTTGCTTCAATAATCTCACACGCGCGTATTCCATAAATCATAAACCCAATCAACTAAAACCGCACACTCTTCTTCATTTACTTGTTTCATGGGCCTTCTTCCACACGCAACCTCAAGCAGAAAAGCACCAAAAGCAAAAACATCTGACTTTGTTGATCGTGGCCTTAACTGTTCAACCACACGTGTAGTTTGAGGATCATTGCCATGTTGAAATTTTATAATTATTATCTGTACATTAATTTAAATTGATATACTTTATATTAATTTGAATTAATATTGGGTTTTATTAATTATAAAATTAATAAGTGGTCCACGTTCTGATGCACATTTTTCTCAACTGCCCATAACCACCCATGAATTTTGGCACGTAACGTTACACACGTTTTGATGGGAAAACGTGGGAATTAGTCGTGCTCTTTATCTATTAATTTACACGGTCCCCTAAGTCCACTCATACGACTGAATAACTCAAACACCATCTACAGAGAGTGAGAGTGAGGGCTTAGAAGGATTGTGGTCTTCTGCTTTCATTCTGAATCAATGGCGGGAGGTATTTCAGCATTTTTAATTTCTTTATTCCGCATAAGATCTAATTGTTTATTCGGTGACTAAGCATGATTAGATCATTCATTTTTATCTAACATTTGGTATCAGAGGGAGGATAATATACCTCTGCCTTGATTTATTTTTTACCGATGAAATTTTGTTTTCTTTAACAATGTCTGAAAATTTGATGCATGCATTTATTAGATTCATATCTAGATTTTATTTAAATATATGTATGCTTATTTCATCGGAAGAGAGGATATTGATTTTGTTCTTCAAAATTTTTCTCTTTCTCTGGAGCAATGATTCTTTTATCTCAGACAATTTTCTTGAAATTGCCTGTGATTTGTATTGTGAATTGAATCGGGCAAAATGGAAGCGACCGAACATTCTAGTTCTTTAATTAATAACGTCACCTTCCTTCATTAGAATTCGAAGGACCTGAGAAACAATTCTCTATGATCATTTTTTTTTTTTTTGTTTTGAATATACATTTTGATCTCTGGATTTTGCTTGATGGGTCATGATTATCGCTGCCAACGGAATCGAGATTTATTTATTTATTTTTCGATGAGATCTGGAGATTTTGGTTTAAATGTGTATAGTTTTCATTTATATGCTTCCGATCTGGATACTGTCAGAGAGAGTCCAAGAACTGATGCATGTTTTTCGACTTCCACTGGAGTTGGAGCCGCCGAAACACCGTCAAAAGCTTGAAATCTTTGGATCAATTTCGATTATTTGAGATCTTGGCAACTATCCTGAAATTATGCTTGGCCTCTGATAAAAACCGAAATTAAAGATCATTGTTTTGAGCTCAGGACAGTCGGTCCTTCATCGGAAACTGGAAGATTTTGATCGCTTAAATGTCTCTTTTCGGATTAATTTCGTTTCGGTTTAAATCTCTTGATTTCATGATTATATGGTGGAGAATCGTGCTTTCTGTGATTTCTACCGTGGAGATCACCGTCGAAAACGCCCAGGTGATGCTCTCCGATCGCCTGAGACGCTACCTGGAGTCGCGGGTCGCGGCAGCTGGAACTGGGTCGTCTCGGGTTTTCGGGTCGGGTAGGGTTTCAAAACGGGTGAGGAAGAGGGACGAAACGACGCCGTTGAGCTCAGGTGAAACGTTGCGTTTCACTAATGCAGATGGGCCAACGTCATTCTGGGCCACACGCTTTTGGGCCAGGTCCAGGTCCGTTTAGCGTTTTGGCGTTTAAAAAAAAAAAAAAAAAAAAAATTCTTGAATGCGCAAAACGCATGAAACTGTCTCTGCCTCATTCGAACCCGGGACCTCTCTGGCGTGTAGGCGCCTAAAGGCAGATCCGCTGCCAGCTGAACCATGCACTAATTTTTGAAACTGATTGAGAATTGATTTTATTTAAATGATTTTTACTTAATTGCCAAAATTTTTGGAAAAGGCCACCAGTAGGGATCGAACCCAGGCCATCACAGGGAGCGGTCAAGGCCTTATTTTGGACTCTCGGACCATTAGGCTGAGATGTTACTTGGGCATCTTATGTGGATATCATTTATAAATATAGAATTATTTTTGGATTTAAATATAAATCTGAAATATAATTTATTTTGAATTCATGTTATTATTCTTGTATGTGTTAATTTTATTTCATAATACATGAAATATGAAGTTGAATAATATTGCTTATTTTATTTTTTATTGCAATATTGAATATTAATGTTGAGTGATTTATATGTTTTTAATTAGTTAAAGAGTAGCCACAGTATCTTTAATTGATTAAAATCATATATTTAATTTCAAGATCACATAATAACATTAGTTGTAATTAGTCCTATGTAATATAATAAATCTTATCCCACAGGAATTTTTGTTATATGTTTTATATGACTAATTAGGATAAAATGTCAAATTATATTCTTAACTTGCCCACAGGAATTAAGAATAGGTAAATAATTTGATAGTTTTATCATAGAGTTGTAAATCTTGTTGAATTAGAACTTTAGCCCACAGGCAAGTTGTATGTCAGTAGATTTACATATTTTTGCATGATTTACATTGGTAAAACATGACATTTATTAGTCTCAAATTTTAGTGTTCTTAAGCATGTATGTTCATTGTTATGCAGTTAAACAACCTGCAAATTTTTCTGATATGAAATGTGAGGTTCCTGAACTTAGGGGTGATAACTATAAGGTATGGAGAGAGAGAGTTCTTCTCCAATTAGGGTGGATGGATATTGACTATGCTATAAGGAAAGACGAACCGCCTTCCATTAAGGAAACTAGCACTCCAGATGAGGTTGACCTTTATGAAAAGTGGGAGCGATCTAATCGTCTCTCAGTTATGTTCGTAAAGACATCAATCTCTGCTGGTATTCGTGGTTCTGTCGAACAGCATGACAAGATTAGGCCACTTCTGAAAGCGATCGATGATCAATTTCAGACTTCAGATAAGGCGCTGGCCAGCACCCTAATTATGAAGTTCTCATCCCTAAGACTCAATACAGTAAAAGGTGTGCGTGAGCACATCATGCAGATGAGGGACATTGCAGCTCAGCTGAAGCTGCTTGAGGTTGACATGTCTGACTCCTTCCTTGTGCACTACATCCTGAACACTCTTCCACAGCCATATGGACCTTTTAAGATATCCTACAACACACATAAGGATAAATGGTCGATTAATGAATTATTGACCATGTGTGTTCAGGAAGAGGCAAGGTTGAAAATGGAAGTGGGAGAGAGTTCATTCATGACAACTGAGAGGAGGGGTCAGACTCAGGCCAAGAAGAAGGGGAAGAGTAAGACATCTCCCCAAGGTGGAATCAAGAAGGAATCCAAGTGTTTCTTCTGTAAAAAGAAGGGACACATGAAGAAGGACTGCTCTAAATTCCAGCAATGGCTTGAGAAGAAAGGTATGTCAGTCTCACTTGTCTGTTATGAAACAAATATGATCGATGATGGTAATGGCACATGGTGGATTGATTCTGGTTCTACAATCCATGTTTCGAACTCCTTGCAGGGTATGCAAAACCTAAGGAAGCCGTTGGGAAGTGAACAATACATCTATTCAGGAGCAAGGATGAGTTCACATGTGGAGGCTGTAGGAACTTGCAGTTTAGTTTTAAGTAGTGGATTTGTTTTGAATTTGGAAAGGACTTTTTATGTTCCAAATTTCTCTAGGAACTTGATTTCAGTTTCAAAACTTGTACCTTTGGGTTATTCCTTTATGTTTTATGAGACGTCGTTGGATTTGTTTTATAAATCAAAGTTGATTGGAAGTGGTACAATGTCTAATGGTCTTTTTCCTATTTATTTGCAAAACGATACTACTGATAGTGCCTTGCATGTTACTGTTGGTTCGAAACGGTGTGTTGTTAGTGATGATTCCTCTGTGTTGTGGCACCGGAGACTATGTCATATCTCCATTCAGAGAATTGAAAGATTGGTAAAGGAAGGGGTACTTGGTACTCTAGACTTTACTGATTTTGAGACTTGTGTAGACTGCATAAAGGGAAAGCAGACTAACAAGTCAAAGAAAGGTGCCAAGAGGAGTACAGAACTATTAGAGATCATACACACAGACATTTGTAGTCCAGAAATGGATACGTATGGTCAGAAATACTTCATTTCTTTCATTGATGATTACTCACGATACATGTATCTCTACATGCTTCATAACAAGCACGAAGCATTAGATGCCTTCAAGGTATTTAAATCTGAGGTAGAGAAACAATGTGGTAAACAAATTAAGATCGTGAGATCAGATAGAGGTGGAGAATATTATGGTAGATATACTGAGGATGGACAAGCACCTGGTCCATTTGCGAAGTTTCTTCAAGAACATGGGATTGTTGCTCAATACACCATGCCTGGTTCCCCAGACCAGAATGGTGTTGCAGAAAGAAGAAACCGAACATTATTGGACATGGTGAGAAGTATGCTTAGTAGTTCTAAGCTTCCTAAATCCTTGTGGATTGATGCACTGAAGACGGCCGTGTACATATTAAACCGGGTTCCAACTAAGGCTGTCCCAAAGACACCTTTTGAGTTATTTAAGGGTTGGAAACCGAGTTTGCGACATGTACGTGTTTGGGGATGCCCGTCAGAAGTTAGAATCTACAATCCACAAGAAAAGAAGCTGGACCCAAGGACCATTAGTGGGTACTTCATTGGATATGCCGAAAGGTCTAAGGGATATAGGTTCTACTGTCCATCTCATACCACTAGGTTTGTGGAATCAAGGAATGCTAAATTCCTTGAGTATGACTTGATCAGTGGGAGTGATCAATTCAGAGACCCTGTTTCTGAAAATGATCATTTAGATAATCAACCTTCCATTTCGAGTTTGAGATTGGTTGTTGACAATGCTCCTTCGGCTCAACCGAGTGCTGCACAACCAGTCAATCAAGATCCACAACCCGCTGATATTGATCCAGTAGATCAAGCTGTTGATGAGGAACAACTGGAAGTTGTTGAACAACCAATTGAACAACAAATTCCTCAAGAAGGTAATGAAACAGCATTGAGAAGATCTACTAGAACAAGAAGATCAGCGATACCCAGTGAATATATTGTGTATCTACAAGAATCTGACTATAATGTAGGAGCTGAAAATGATCCTGAAAGGTTTTCACAAGCTATGAACTGTAGAGAATCAAGTTCATGGTATGAAGCTATGAAGGATGAGATGAATTCTATGGCATCTAATAGAGTCTGGGATCTTGTTGAGTTGCCTAATGGTGCTAAAGCCATTGGATGTAAATGGGTCTACAAAACAAAGAGAGACTCATTGGGCAACATTGACAGACATAAGGCAAGACTTGTTGCTAAAGGATTCACTCAAAGAGAAGGAATCGACTACAAGGAGACCTTTTCTCCTGTGTCCAAGAAAGATTCCCTTCGTATCATTCTAGCTTTAGTTGCACATTTTGACTTAGAGTTGCAACAAATGGATGTGAAAACTGCCTTTCTCAATGGAGAACTAGAGGAAGAGGTTTACATGAAACAACCAGAAGGGTTTTCCTCTAGTAAAGGTGAGCATTTGGTGTGCAAGCTCAGAAAGTCCATATATGGATTGAAACAAGCTTCCCGCCAATGGTATTTAAAATTTCATAATGTCATCTCTTCATTTGGGTTTGTAGAGAACATTGTGGATGAATGTATATACCAGAAGGTCAGAGGGAGCAAGATTTGTTTCCTTATTCTGTATGTGGACGATATTCTTCTTGCATCTAATGATAATGGCTTACTGTATGAGGTGAAACAATTTCTCTCTAAAAACTTTGATATGAAGGATATGGGAAATGCATCTTATGTCATTGGCATTAAGATACATAGAGACAGACATCGAGGTGTACTAGGTTTGTCTCAAGAGACCTATATCAATAAAGTCTTAGAAAGATTTCGGATGAGATATTGTTCACCAAGTGTAGCTCCCGTTGTGAAAGGCGACAGGTTCAATCTGGACCAGTGCCCAAAGAATGATTTTGAGTGGGAACGAATGAGACACATCCCTTATGCTTCAGCAGTAGGAAGCCTAATGTATGCTCAGGTCTGCACTAGACCTGACATTGCGTTTGCTGTTGGAGTATTAGGGAGATATCAGAGTAACCCAGGTATAGACCACTGGAAAGCTGTGAAGAAGGTGTTGAGATACCTTCAAGGAACGAAAGATTACATGCTTAAGTACGAACGGACTGACAATCTGGAAGTGACTGGCTACTCCGATTCAGACTATGCTGGCTGCATTGATTCAAGGAAATCCACTTCAGGATACATTTTTATGCTAGCCGGTGGAGCTGTATCATGGAGTAGTAAGAAGCAGTCTTTGATTACTACTTCTACGATGGAAGCTGAATTCGTGTCTTGTTTTGAGGCTACCTCACATGGTGTATGGATGAAGGGTTTCATCTCTGGGCTTAGGATCATGGATTCAATTCCTAGGCCAATGAAGGTTTATTGTGACAATTCAGCTGCTGTCTTTATGGCCAAGAACAACAAAAGTGGTAGTCGAAGCAAGCATATCGACATTAAGTACTTAGCCATAAGAGAACGTGTTAAGAATGGAACAGTGGTCATTGAACACATAAGCACTGAATTGATGATTGCTGATCCTCTAACTAAGGGCATGCCACCAATGAAATTTCTGGATCATGTAGAGAGAATGGGACTTAGTTCCGTTCTTTGATTTTCATTATAGGAATGATTTTCTTTAATTTTTGTTGTAAGAACGATGTAGTTTCATGAAACCCTATTTGGGTGTTTTCTCATTTCAGTTTTATGCGCATATTCATATGTTTATTTTGTTTGAGAAACATCATTAAGTTTGGACCGAGAATAAACATGAGGTTTATTCATTAAGTTACATGGGCTTGGGAGACATGGTGCAATGTGATACATGGAAGATACTACTCGCTTTAAGAGGACTTATCGCTATGATCCATGCATTTTGTTTTCCTTATGGTATATGGTGGATTGTGTGGACCAAGTGGGAGAATGTTGAAATTTTATAATTATTATCTGTACATTAATTTAAATTGATATACTTTATATTAATTTGAATTAATATTGGGTTTTATTAATTATAAAATTAATAAGTGGTCCACGTTCTGATGCACATTTTTCTCAACTGCCCATAACCACCCATGAATTTTGGCACGTAACGTTACACACGTTTTGATGGGAAAACGTGGGAATTAGTCGTGCTCTTTATCTATTAATTTACACGGTCCCCTAAGTCCACTCATACGACTGAATAACTCAAACACCATCTACAGAGAGTGAGAGTGAGGGCTTAGAAGGATTGTGGTCTTCTGCTTTCATTCTGAATCAATGGCGGGAGGTATTTCAGCATTTTTAATTTCTTTATTCCGCATAAGATCTAATTGTTTATTCGGTGACTAAGCATGATTAGATCATTCATTTTTATCTAACATGCCATGGTCGTATAGTTTTGCGAGACCAAAATCTCCTGTTCTTCCATTTAATTCTGAATCTAGGAGAACATTGCGTGCTTTTATGCCTCTGTGGACCACCACTTTTTGACATTCTTCATGTAGATAGTTCGACCCTGAAGCGACTCGTTTGATGATTTTGAATCTGTGTCCAATTCAGTGTCATACGCGAGGTCGGTTATAGAGATATTTTTCTAAACTTCCATTGACTAGAATAAACTCCTCTTTTCACCTACAATATCCCAAAAGAGGTACGAGGTTTCGGTGGCGAAAACGACCTATATATACTAACAATTTCTGCAACAAATTCTTTGATGCCTTGCTGGGATTCATTGGATATCTTCTTCACCGCAACATCAATTCTTGAACCTGCAGGCATTATCCCTTCGTACACCTTTCCAAAGCCACCACAACCCAAAAGCTCCTTGTGTTTGAATCCCATTGTGGCAATGTGGAGATCTTTGTATTTGAACATGTGAAGACCATAGTCTTGCTCCCATTCTTCGACAACCTCAGAAAATTTCCTTTTCCGGTATATGTAATAAACTATAGATGCACTTACAAGAAAAAGTAAACAGAGGGACATTAGAAATAATGAAATTGGCAAAAGCACGGATTGTTTTCTTCTTCCTCCAAGTTGTGGTAACTTTGGGAGTTCGGAGGCATCAAGGTTTTAAGCATCCCTGATAGGGCAAAATTTCAAAGCCTAAGATTCCGCAAGTGTACGGGCCGTATCAAGTAATAAAGATGAGTAAAGTATCGTTCTCACGAGGACTTAGTACCCACTACTTCAGTTAATAATTAATCTTGCACTTTTCGTTTAAGTTGAGCAATCAAATTTAATTTAACCAAGAAAATAAAACCAAAATCAAACAAATAATCTATGCAATAATCAACGAGCAACTTAGAGGCACTAATCCCTTATTAATTTCATAAACATTTATCTCACCAATTTAATTAATCTTAATATTAATTTTGTCAATCTCGAGTATAATAGTTATAAGTGCCTTCCGGTCCACTTACAACCATCTCTTAAGTAAAAGCTGTCATGCCTAACAAATTTACTCTAGAGGCAATTTAATCCGGACACACTCTTCTACAACTATATGGGGCTATTAGGTATATTTCTATCCTAATCGCAAATTAAATTATAATTTAATCCCATATTGCTTAATCTAGAGCTTAATTAAAATTCCCTTTGCCAAGGTAAATCATAATTCTTAAAATCCTATTTAAAGATGGCCAATCAATAAATAGTCAAAACTAACCAAGATTTAAGCAACCAAAATCAATATTAATCATAATTAAACGATGAGAAATAAATCCTAATCCATTAATAAGTTCATAGGTCCCTAAGTTGCAAAATAAAATTAGCCAGACATGGCTTCAATCCAGAACACAGTAAAATCAATACTCAGGTTCAGATTCAGAGACATATGGAATTGAAATAAACTAGAATCAGGGGAGATAACAAGAACCAAGAATAAGAACAAGAATCAGCAACAGCTTCTGAATTCTTCCTATGGATCTCTGCGCCTTCCTTCTGTTCCGTTCTTAATTGTCGTTTCCTTCCTTTTCTTTCCCAACCGCGTGTCTCTGCTTCTCACCGTCAGCGTCTTTTCTGTTTCTTCAATTATTCCGTCCACCTAGCTTCCCTTTTCTTCAATTGCCGCCTCCCTCTTTTCTTTTTTCTGATTGCCGCCCGACTTCTATCTCCTATTCTTCTTGCTTTTTAGGTTAAATTTCATTCATGTTGGTGGGCTCAAGCTTGTTTAATATCCAATAGTCCAATTCATTCCATCCTGCAGCACGTGGGGCTCAACATTTATTTCCAAATCCATTTGCTTTAATTCTCATGGCGGGCCCACGTTGAATTCATTCCAATCTTCAAATGCCTTGAGTCCAACTCCACTATGTTAAATCCATCCGAAATCTGCTCACGTGGCTAACGAATCCGTCCTGATGCTTTTGATTATGAAAATAAAAATAAAAAATATTAAATAATAGTAATAATAATAATAATAACAAAACTGAATTTTTATTTCTTTTTTTTAATTTTTATTTAGAAGACTTCTCATCTATTATTTATTCCCTAAACTCAAACATTTATTTTAAATTGAAACCTCACTAATGATGTGTCCAACTTGATTTCTCTTAAAATCATATAATCTTATCAAAATTGTTTAGATAACTCTCCAAATATCTCTAAAATGTATCTTAAATATATAAAATATGGAGAGTTATCAATCCCCATTGAGCTTGAAGCTCCAACCAATAACATATTGAGAAGATAAGAAGCAACCTGTGGAAGTTGAGAATCCAACATAACTAGGATTGGATAGAATTTGAGAAAGATCCTGGTGCAATGTTAACAATTGAATTTGAGGTTCTTTAACATTGATGGGAGCAAGCATGACATTAATTTGCTTCCTACGTCCATCATAGTCCACCCACACCTGAATCGGGAAGTCATTGATAAGGCTCAAAGTTTGAAAGCGAGACCCGTTATCATAATATCCACCATGAACACATTTCTTTGAATTCAAAACCATTAAGACATGGTTATCATGATATCGTCAAACTCACAGTTCTGAATAACGTCGAGTTCCACGGCAAAGACATGGTTTGTTGGGTCACTGTTGTTGGTTTCATTAAGAGGCCTAGGTACTGACTGGGAGAAGCACCTGGAAATGCTTTTGTTGGAGAAATTACAAAAGCCATTCCATGACCACTCAGAGTGGGATAAAAAGGTCTAATGGCGAAAACAGAAGTGGTAGAGAAACGAGTGTTGGTGGAAACAAGTGGATTAGGGTAAAATGCATGACCTATTTTTAACTCTTCTGTTTCATTAGTGAGTTGGAGGAGGCCACTAGATGTAACAGAAGCAAGAGCATCCATGCTTTAATTAGCTGATCGGAATCCATTAAAGACGAAACTTGTATATTCCCCACTCGCTGCTGCTACTAGTACCATTGTCGTCACCACCAACAAAAGCAACATCATCGGCATGAGGTTCCAGCTCATCATATTGCTGCCTCTTGATCAGTGTCTTCTTGCAAGTTCTCTTATATTTTATATGCTAATAGGTATGAACACTTTAATAGTTTCCCTCAAAAATAAGCAAAGCAAACCAGAAAGAAGCCCATATCATCTCCAGCCATGAGCCATCCCTGCATCCTAATTAGCCTTGCATTGAACAGTGAGTCTAGCAGAGCATTGCTTGCTTTTACGCCTCTCTGAACCACAATTTTCTCCCACTCTCCGTGTAGATATAGCGCAATCTCAAAGCTACACTACCTTTGAATTTGAAGAATTTGAATTGTTGCTCCCAATTAAGTGTCACCTTGGTTGGTTATTGTTGGAAATTATGTCCTAATGGCTAATCATTATATAACTAAAACTAATTGAGATATCGTATTTCATATTTGATTTATGAAGATAAATCAATTATATATCTAATTAGTTAGATATATATCTTTTCTCAGATTTAATTTATCAAAGATAAATTAAATCTATAAGCTTTTAATAGCTTTTAATGTTAGATTAAATAAATAAATTAGATTAGATCTATTAGATAGATTTAATTAATGTTATTTAAATCTAAATTTGAATTCAAGATTAATTGAGATTAATCTTGAATATTATTGTATCTCTGATTTAATTTTCAAATTAAATATATCATATATCTGATTTAATTTAAATTGAGATATAGTATCTCAGTTTTAATTAAATAGATATATATCTTTTATCAGATTTAATTTATAAAGATAAATTAAATCTGTAGGCTCTTAATTTTAGATTAAATAAATAGATTAGATTAGATCTATTGATAGATTTAATTAATGCTATTTAAATCTAAAATTCAAATTCAAGATGATTAAGATTAATCTTGAATATTTTAATACGGCCTAAATAGGGTTTTAGAAACTCTATAAAAGAACATTGATCTAGTCGTATTAAAAAGAGAGAGAGAGAATAGCTACAAAAAAAAAAACCCTAGAGAAAAGAAAAGGCGTAAGACGCAAAAAGTAAGAAGGCGCTAGCATGCTAACGTTCGTGTTGAAAAGCTGTTCGGTGTGGATACCGGTAGAGGAAAACGATTTGAAGAGTCAACTTCTGTTGATCAAGAAGGTAGCCCACCAATTCAAATAGAACAAGACGCACACGAGCTCTTTGAAAGGTGCGGTTTCTTATAACGAACCTTGATTTGGACGCAGTTGAGCAACTCCTGATGGGATTCGTAGAATATTTTAATATGCTGCGTGTACGAATCCCAACAGTGGTATCAGAGGCAAGTCAACCGAGCGTTTAAATTGGGTTTTCTATATGTGTGTATATGTGATATATATGTTTAAACTGAATCTCGTAAGCATGTAAATTGATAATTCGCGTTAGGGTTTCTACGAATAGCTAGTCCGTTATTGCGGCCATTTCTGAATTGTTCAGAATGGTGGATGATCACACTGAATCATCGATCACGTTCGCGCATAGGTCATATTCTGAAACATTCGGAATGGATGATCATGCTCGGATTTAATCTAAAGATATCATATCATAGATTTAATTTATAAAGATAAATTAAATCTGTAAGCTTATAATTAAAATTAAATAAATATATTAAATTAGATCTGGAATGAACGATCATGCTTGGATTTAATCTAAAGATATCATATCTTAGATTTAATTTATAAAGATAAATTAAATCTATAAGCTTATAATTTGAATTAAATAAATATATTAGATTAGATCTGTTGGACAAATTTAATTAATATATTATTTTAATTTTATATCATATTATATGATATTATAATATAATATAAATTCGAAAGTAATAATAATATTATTTATAGATAATAATATTATTATATATAGTATTTAATTTATTTGATAAATTAAATAACTATAATAAATTGAGATATTGTATCTCAAATTTGATTTTCGAATAAGGATATAGTATCTCAGATTTAATTAAATTGAGATATAATATCTCAGATTTAATTGAATAGAAAGATATCATATCTTAAATTTAATTTATAAAGATAAATTAAATCTGTAAGCTTATAATCCAAATTAAATAAATATATTAGATTAGATATGTTGGAAAAATTTAATTAATATATTATTTTAATTCATATTTGAATTTCAAAATTAATTGGATTAATTTTGAATATTTTAATACGGCTCATTAGGGTTTTAGAAACTCTATAATAAATATTGATCTAGTCGTATTATATAATGGATGAATTAGAAAGCCGTGACTAGTTGTTTGTAGCGCGAGAATTTAAATCATGATATTATATTATATATATTATATAATATAATATAAATTAGATAATTTTAATCATGAATAATATTGTATTTCATAATTGTATGAATGAATATATGTTGCAATTTACCTTTCAAATGTTGTTTGGGTATGGTGAACAACATGGCTCTAAAGTTTTACGAGTGTTGTGAATTTAAATATGGTCTGCGAGCCATGCCTCTTTCTGAATATTCTTGATGTATATTCTCTTCTCATCCCACTCCCCTCGTATGTGAAACGAGGTTTCTCCTTATGTATTTTCTTTTATTATTTAGAGAAGTCCTCCCATTGGCTTGAGAGGATTTAAAGTTAGGTGAGTCATGTTGTGTCACAGTTTGAATTTAGAATTTTAATTATGTTTTGATTAGATCACTCATAATTAATTTAGAGTTTTAATTATGAGTTGATTAGATTGTAGATGAAGGAAATCACTAAGAGGGGGTGAATTGGGGATTTCAAAAAACTTTTTCGTTTAGCTTTTGAAAACTGGCCAGAAGCAAATCAAACAGAGAAAGAGAAGAGAAAGCTTGACACAGAAGATTTATACTGGTTCGGTCTTAACTCTTGACCTACGTCCAGTCCCCAGACTCTATGGGATTTCTCACTATTACTTGATCAATTACACACTCTGTAACTCAGGATGATCCTCTCTCAATAGGACTCACTCCCCCTTACAAGTTGTAATCTGATCCCACACTCAAGGTCCCACTACCTTGAGTTTACACAACAAGTTTGATTCAAAAATCTACAAACTCTCTCTAAGAGTAAGATGAAATAATCACTGAAGCTCAATGTGAATGTATAAGACTAATGTGATGAATACAATATGAAAGCTTAGAGTCTTTTGCTATTTCGTTCACTGGGTGTTCTATCTATGTGTCTATCTTCGAGTTGCTGAAGCTGTCCATTATATAGAGTTGAAGATTGAAGACCGTTGGGACACTTTAAAGCTTCTCCTGGAAAGTGACGTTGGAGGCATTGTTCAGATTGAGACATTAGGCTCCTCTCCATTGCTTGCCCACGTCTGACTGTCTGCCATAGTGTCTGAATATTCTCTTTGTCTGAAGATAAGGTTCAGTTGATAGTTTAGTGGATTCTATTAGTTCTCAATGTGTTTTGATGATAACTAGCAATTGTAAACTTGATATGAAGTTTGTTTTTGGCAATATGAAAATCTCACTGTCAAAGGCAAACTCGAGTTTGGGTATGTAAACTTGAGTTTGAGGGTTGACAGAAAGCTGTTTACTTCTGCGAAGAAAGCCAAACTCAAGTCTGCTTGGACTAACTCGAGTCTGAGGAGTTACAGAAAGCAATCAGAAATTTTCACAACAAGCCAAACTCCAGTTTGCAAAACCAAACCTGAAGTCTAGAAGATACAGAGAGCACTCAGAATTCCAAGCAAGCCAAACTCGAGTCTGGATTCCTAAACTCCAGTCTAGACCAAACAGAAAGACACTCGAGTTCCAGGCCAAGTTATAAACTCCAGTCTAGAGTTACAAACTCCAGTCTAGACCAAACAGAAAGATTTGAATAGTTTCAGCTCAAACATAAACTCGAGTCTGTCATTGTAAACTCGAGTTTAGGACAAATAGAGAAACACTCGAATTTCTACCATCTTTCCAAAACTCCAGTCTGTCTCCTAAACTCCAGTCTGGAAAATCATGAACTTAGGCTTGTTCTTCAAACATAGACCCAAACTCGAGTTAGTCACTAATTGACTCGAGTCTAGGAGCAAGACCAAAATTCCATGCCAAGTCCAAAGCCCAATAGTTCTCTCTGTAAAAGCCAAACTCGAGTTAGCTTTTACAGACTGCAAGTTTAGACCTCTAATCAACGGACATGCTTTCTGGATGAACCTCAAACTCGAGTCTGGAAGAACAAACTCGAGTTTGCATCGGGGATTTTGAAAAATCAAATGATGTTGATCTGCGAAATCTTAACGGGTCTTCTTGAAATTATTTCATGATATGATATTATTGTTTCTAATGTCCTTGATGAAGTTTGGAGTGTTTTTCAGATAAGGTTTAGCCAAGATCAATGTGAGATCAAGATCCAGAATAAGTGCATTAAATGAAGAACCAAGAACAGGGCTGATTCTTCTCCCTTATCCCAGATGTTCAGTTTAGACCATTGCAACACATTAAGATCACTTCAAACTGTCGAATTAAGATCATGGAATGGCTAAAAATCTGGAAGACATTCTGCAACAACTAAATTCCAAGATTCCAGCTAAGAATTCAAAGAATAGAGCAAAATATGCTACTGCCATTTTTCCAGAATTGCAGCTGAACATTAGAGAAAGAATTGCAACGGCAAGCTTATCCATTCAGTCTATAAGAGGCTGTGAAAACTCAAAGCAACATACACACAACAAAGCTATCTTGATTATACTTTGAAATTTGAGTCTGTATTGTTATTTTCAACCTGTTCTTCAGTGTTTATCCTTATCTACTCTTTTGAGAGTTTGTAAATTTTTGAAAGCATTTGTTTGTGAGAACTCAAGGTTGTGGAACCTGTGAGTTAGGTTGTTCAATCACAAAGTGGAAGGGGGAGCAAGTCCTAGGTGATTAGGATTGTGTCTGGTCTTCATTGTTGTAATTGAAAATCTGTTGAATTAGTGGAAACACCCAGAAGGTATCTGGGGACTGGACGTAGGTCAAGGTTGAGACCGAACCAGTATAAATTCTGTGTGTCTAAGCTTTTCTTTTTCTACTCTTTTATTATCCATTTCTTAAGCTTCATTTTTAAGAGTTGAAAAGAATTTTTAAAATCCCCAATTCACCCCCCTCTTGGTGATTTCTTCCACTTTCAGATACTTAGCTGTAAAGCTGAATTTCTGAATAAAATATTCAGTGTTTGAACGGTTCAGCAAAAATGCGAATCTGCAGCTTTGAAATGTGTTAATAGAATCTGAAACTTATGAACAAACATATTAAACATATATATAATGATTCGTAATTCCATTCAAATGTAAAACAGCTCATAAGATTGAATCTGAGAAGTAAAAAGTGCGACTTTTAAAACAGAGATCTGTTAGGCTCGAGTTTAAGGCTGCTAGACTCGAGTCTGTTCATGAACACTCAAGCATAATCCTGATAGGCTCGAGTTTCCCCTTTGTATAACGTGTTTAATCTTTGAAAATATTTTGGGGTACTACATAGGCTCGAGTCTATTAGTGATAGGCTTTAGTCTGAAACTGTTTACAACGTACTGAAGCTTAAGTTCAAAGGCACAGGCTCGAGTCTAAGAACTTAGGCTCGAGTCTGCTCGGGCTCTGTCACTTGGATAGCTCTCTGCCTGACTTAGGCTCGAGTCTATTAGTGACAGGCTCAAGTCTGTTTCACAAAAATGTTGCGAAAATGCTTTTCAAACTGAAACATGCTCGAGTCAATGAATATATGCTTGAGCCTATGATTGCACAAAACTTTGGTTGCTCTCTGGAAGGGACAGGCTCGAGTTAAAATTCTTAGGCTCGAGTATGTTCTCAAGAAAAACGTTTTGAAAAGCTTTCTGTAATAGATAGGCTCGAGTTAAAACATTTATGCTCGAGTTTAAAGACTTAAGAAATTTGAGATGCTATCTGTAAGGCTTAGGCTCGAGTTTAACATGATAGGCTCGAGTCTGCCTTAGTTATAAAATGTGATTTTTGTCTCTGTCACAAGCAGGCTCGAGTCTATTATGTTAGGCTCGAGTTTGCTCAGGGTGAAAACAGCAAATAAGCTTTCTGTCACGCACAGGCTCGAGTCTATTATGTTAGGCTCGAGTCTGCTCGAGTGCAAAATGTTTATTATCCTTTCTTTTACTGTAAACTCGAATCTAACACATCTAAACTCGGGTTTAACATGTATTATAAGAACTAAACCAATTTTAACGATCTCTAAACATGTTTAAAACTTAGCAACAAGTTTACAATGTTCTGTTATCATCAAAACATATAGAGAACCAACATAGATCACTCATAATTAATTTAGAGTTTTAATTGTGATTTAATTAGATTACTTCTGATAAATTTAGAGATTATTTGAGGTACAATAGTGATTACATTCATATAAGTTGAATTAATAGGATTAATTAGATTATATTAGATAATACCCTCTAAATAAAATCTTAAGTCATAATGCCATCAATAAATGAATACTTGTCAAAACCTAGATCACCCATTTGTATTATACCTCTACCGGCTTCACCTTTATAGGTGGCGGGTAGTGTGATTTTAATCTTTTCCAATTCAAATATGTATCAGAGGTTTTCATGCAGCAGAGCATGTAAATAATTTGGACAATATAAGTCTAAAAAATTAAAATAAGAAACCAAAAGAATATATCTCCCCCTAAGAGTTTATATATAGTCATTCAGTGTAAATTCCAAAATGATCAAAATATCATAATACAGTCATCCCAAATAAAAGTAGTAGATAACAAAACATAATCACATCCAGTGATCCTGCAAGACCCTCAATCTTCCATCTTACCTATTCTCTCCTGCTCCAACCTTGAAGCACTACCTATATTCTTGTAAGAGCCTGGGATTCATAGGTGAATCCCAGAGTAACCGTTAATCTCATATCCAATGTACATACAAGGTATGTAAGAAAACCACAAACATAAATCATATAGCATTCAATAGGTCACACACAGCAAGGCACAAAGCCTAATCCGGAACAAGCAATCACATAACACAAATTGCTCAATAAGGCATACATCAATGCCAAGGGTCACACACAGCGGGTTCCGATACCAAAGCGCTTGGAAAACAATAACACCAAATGCATACACAATCATGGTAAAGCATACATACAAAGTCATACATAGCATATGAGAATAAGGTTACTTACCTGCAATCAGCTGATTAGTAAGGTCAAACTCTCGGGGTACTAAATAGGAATAATAACCCTAAAATAATAAATACAACGACGGTATTGCCGATGAAATCTCTCCCTTTAGAGTATGTAACTAAACACTTGTATAAAGGGGCCTTTCCACTATTTGAAACTCTTTAATCCTCTTTGTTAATAAGTATCCCTTTATTTTCGCAATAAGCCTTGAAGATTTCAGAAATTCAACTTAACTTCAAAAATTCATAACTAATTGTAGAAAAATTCGATTGGGGTGTTCCAAGAATCTACATGACCTTTGACATGTCTATTTTTTACTAAAAATAATTTTTAAGGGTAGGAACACATAAATCATTCCTAGTTGATGAAAATACCCTTGCTGTTCCTTTTTTGGCTTCTCAATTTGCGCATGGTTATGCTTTAATTTCAACACTTCCAAATTCACACTCTATACTCTTTCTTATAAAAAATTCCTTTTTAAACACTTTTAAACTATCAAAATCACCAAAATAAAATCATATCATTATGTTTTAGCTATTGGCCAAACTTTTCATAATATTCTTGCAAAATTACAAGAAGTTAGAGGAGAAGACTTACTTGCTCAAAGTTCTAACTTCTTTTGCTACTTCTCCTTGGGTTCCTTGGTGATTATAGCTAGAACTTCAATAATATCATGCAAGATCACTAATTAAAAACTTAAGCATATTTTTATGAATCTAAAGAAAGTAGAATAAATCTTATAACTTCCTTACCTCTTCTTCTTCTTTGGAAGCTCTTCTTTCTTGTGATTCTCCCAACTCTCTTCTTTCTCATATCTATTGTATATATGTGGTGCCTCTTGTTCCTAAAATGAGGGAGATGAAGTCCTATTTATAGGGCTCTTCACCCACAAATATCTTCTTATGATTTGCCAACTAGGTGTCTCTTGAATTTTCTAGGTTTCTCTTGATTTTCCTAGAAAATATTATTTTTTTTCCCTCTTCCTCCTCCTTATGTAACGCCATTTGTCTATGTTTTGGCTCCAAAAGATCTTCCATCACATGTCTACTTTTGGTTAAAAAGACTTGCTTAATGAAGAAGGTGATTAGGTGTCTAACATGTTTAATTAAATATGCACAAGTGTCGTAAATAAATTTTCTTTAAATACCTTGTTGACACTTAATAACTTAGGTGTTACTCCCTTTAATTCCTATTCTTCCATGTGGTTTTGGCATTTTCCTTCCTCTTGTCTTCATCTAGCCAATATTTTTTACTCCTTTTGAAAAGCTATCTTATCCTTTAATCCATATTAGATAAGGGTGCACATGTGTCCCTTCTGGTTGATCTTTAATTTATATGAAGGCATGTAGCCATGATCTAGATGTCTTCTTGTTAATTATATGATAAATTTGTAGTCCATGAAGCTTAATAGTCTTATATCATGACATTTGTCTTTCTAGGGTTTTCTACATAAAATTCTTATCTCCACTTCATGTAAATTGTCATGCTTTCTCCTTTCCTTTCTATCCATGTGTGACTCTCATATGGAAAAGGGATAATTGTTGTTCTTCCATTCATATTTGGATTGAACCTCATGTGTCAATTTATGGTGACATCACCAATAGAGCCATCATTTTCAAAGGCAAAGATATTTTTTGTTAATAATTCTCTTAATTTTGCCATGTGTGCTTCTTGAAATTTCTTTTGTTCTCTTATGCCACCACTTCTTTTAAGGTGCCATAATAATCCTTTATCAACCAAGTATATCAAAACAAATACCTTTTATCATGGATTTAATAGAAATTCCATATATCTCAATAATAAGATATTACTTAACCTTATATAATAATACATGTATGAAAATAGGGTTATTACAATTTGTATGTTCCATCAAAGTGGATGCATTTGAGTTATCTTGGTGAGACAAGAGTGAGTAATGGTGATACTCAACATTCATTATTGTCTTGACTTAATTGAGATTATCAAAACGGTTTTGGATCTTAAGGCATTAGATGGGATTAAACGTGCCGGTCATATGATGATCGAATCCCATGAAGATTTAAGAGTTATATGTGATGTAATTAGCAAAAGGGTTGCTTACCTAAATAACTTGATTTTAAGCGTCCTACCAAAGCGGACTTAAATTTAAGCCAAATATGGATCTTAGCCCACTAATTATAATGAGAGTTATTAATTCAGTGGGAGGTTACTACTTAAACTTTGCATATATTAGTTGTAGAATCATATCATCTAGAAATACTGCCACACCATTAATGCGATCTGTCCTTAAGAAGAACAAACTTGATGAGACAAACTTTTTGGACTTGTTTGGGAACTTAAGCATTGATCCCTAACACGAAAGAAAGGAGTATTTCCTCGATCAACCTATTCCTAACGAACCAACAGCTAAAGCTTCAAGAGCTCAGAAAGATGCTTACACGAAGCTCTGGATGACTCAATGGATGCAGTATGCTTGATGCTTGCCATTGTGCTTCTAGACCTCGATGGAGACCTGGAATATATAGAGGCTTCTGATATGATTGATCATCCTATGGAAATGTTTTAGCAATAGGCAAGGCAAGAGAGGTATGAGACCACAAAGGCCTTATTTTCTTGCAACATGGTTGAAGGTGAATCAGTTAGTCCTCATTTGTTGAAAATGAAAGGCTACATTGATCACCTTAAGAGGTTGGGATTTCCCATGAGCACGGAGTTAGCAACAGATATGATCTTGAACTCACTTCCGGAAAGTTATAACCAGTTCGTCATGAACTATAATATGAACAACATGGAGAAATCAATTTCTGAATTGCATGAGATGCTCAAAACAGATGAGCAGAGCATTAAGAAGAAGCCCAACACTGTTTTGATGGTTCAGAAAGGAAGGGGTATGAAAAAGAAAGAAAAGGGCAAAATATGAGGTAAAGGCTCAGCTGGTAAGACCAATGAGTCAAACAGGCCCGAATCTAAGTCTGCAGCCAAGAAGACAAAGCCTCCGAATGATAGGGTCTGCTACTTTTGCAATGAACTTGGTCATTAGACGAGGAATTGCAAGCTCTACATTAAAGATCTGAAAAGAATAAGAAGGATAGCAGGGCCATCACTTCAGGTATCTATATCATAGATATTCGCTTTTATACATCCTCAACATGGGTATTAGATACTGCATGTGGTTCTCGTATTTTTATAAATGTGTAGGATCTCAAGCACAATAGAAAATTGAATGGTGTTTCTAAACGGAGGGATCGAACTCTATTAGATATGTTTTGATCTATGATGAGTCAAACAGATCTTCCACCTTATTTTTGGGGCTATGCCCTAGAAACAGTTGCGTTCACACTAAATCGAGTTCCATCGAAGGCAGTTGAAAAGACACTATATGAGATATGGACTGGGAAGAAACCCACTTTGTCATTTCTTAAGATTTGGGGATGTGAGGTTTATGTTAAACAACAAACCTCTGATAAATTATCATCCAGATCCTCAAAATGCCTTTTTGTGGGGTATCCTAAGGAAACTAAGGGATATTATGTCTACAATCCCATGGATCACAAAGTGTTTATTATCCGCAATGGTATCTTTTTGGAAAAAGAGTTTATCTCTAAAAGAACTAGTGGGAGTAAGGTGAACCTCTAAGAAGTTCGAGAGCCACAACATTACGTAGAACCACAAATGGGAAATGGAGAAGACTCACAACAAGTTGTTGAGCTTGCTCTAGTAACACAAGGCCCATGAAGGTCCGATAGCATATGGCGAAAGCCTCAGAGATATGCATTTCTAACTACTGGAAGTCGTGATATCTTGCTCATTGAGCAGAATGAGCCAACTACCTATCGAGAAGCCATAGTGGGACCCAACTCCGAAAGATGGCTTAATGTCATGAAGTCTAAAATGCAATCTATGTACGACAATAAGGTATGAACCTTAGTCAATCCACCTGAAGGTGTAAAACCATTGGGTGCAAGTAGGTTTTTAAGGAGAAAACTGACATGGATGGCAAAGTAAATGTCTTCAAGGCACAACTGGTTGCAAAAGGATTCACTCAAACTCATGGTATGGACTATGATGAAACCTTTCCCCCAGTTGCAATAGCCAAATCAATCAGAATCATTCTATTATGACTATAAGATATGGCAGATGGACGTCAAAACAACATTCCTTAACGGAAAGTTCCTTGAGGATGTGTACATGACACAATCTGAAGGCTTTGTGCGTTCGGAGGAATCTAGTAAAGTTTGTAAGCTTCAAAGATCCATTTATGGATTGAAGCAAGCATCTTGGAGCTGGAATCATCGTTTTGATGAAGTAGTCAAAGAGTTTGGATTCATGCAAAACATAGATGAACCTAGTGTTTACAAGAAGGTTAGTAGGAACACAGTTATATTTCTAGTGCTTTATGTTGATAACATCCTACTCATTAGGAATGACATTCCTACCTTGCAGAGTGTCAAGTCTTGGTTAGGATAGTCTTTTTCAATGAAAGATTTAGGCGAAACCATTTACATCCTTGGGATTAGGATCTATAGAGATAGATCTAAGAGGTTGATAGGCCTTAGTCAGAGTACATACATAGACAAGATACTGCATAGATTCAGTATGCAGGATTCTAAAATGGGTAACATACCCATGTCTCATGGCATCCATCTCAGTAAGGATCAGTGTCCTAGTACACAAGATCAAAGCGATTGCATGAGTAAGATTCCATATGCCTCTGCCATTGGATCTATCATGTATGTCATGTTATGTACTCGATCGGATGTGTCATTTTCCTTGAGTTTGACCAACAAATATCAAAAAGATCTTGGTGAAGGTCACTGGACTGCTATCAAGAATATCCTGAAGTACTTGAGAAGCACTAAGGACTTATTTTTAATATATGGTGGCTTGGAGGATGAGCTCTATGTGACTGGTTACATAGATGCAAGTTACCAAATTGACCAATATGATCAAAGATCACAATTAGGATATGTATTCCTGTGTGAATGGTGGTGCAGTAAGCTGGAAGAGCTTTAAGCAGAGAACTATAGCTAATTCTACAACAGAAGCTGAGTATATAGCAGTATCGGATGCAGCTAAAGAAGCCATTTGGATCCGAAAGTTCATCACTGAACTAGGGGTGGTTCCTACCATTTTAGATCCAATAGACTTGTTCTGTGACAATAGCGCCGCTATTGCGCAGACCAAGGAGCCTAGTTCACAACAAAAGACCAAGCATATACTCAAGCGATTTCATCTTATCAGAGAAATCAATTATAGAGGTGACATAAAGATATGCCGAGTACCAGGAGAAGACTATTTTGCTGATCCTCTTACTAAGCCACTTGTACAAGCAAAACATGAGTGTCATATTAAGACAATGGGAATTAGAGTAATTAATGATTGCATCTAGTGCAAGTGGGATTCTATTGGAAAGGCCAAATCAATGTACTTTATACGTTTATGTTATTTAAAGTATTCTCATTTAGTTATCATTTTATTTGCATGTTTGTATTGATAACTATATCCCTGGATATATCTTATAAATTATCCTAAATGTCTCAGGTCGATCATCTATGCGGGAGCAAAGATGAGATAAGAACAGTATGACTTTGATGAGGTATGGAGATACAAATCAAAGTCTTGGACACTTTTAAAAGTACAAGGTGTCGGACCGACCCACTATGAGAAAGCTGCATGGATCTAGTCATAAGCTTATCTCATGTATAACTGCGTCACAACGCCCTATGACCTGAGATCGTCATGGATTCCTACATGATGAGTCACTGATCTTTGACCTAGTCAAAAGTCACCTTTGACCGGGTGATGATAAAGGCTTGGATCGAGATTAGTGGTTTTCATGCAGAGGAATGTGGGTGGTCAAGATGGAATTTGTCCCTCACATTTGTAGAGAGATAATACTGGGCCCCTCGATGAGTGAGTCTGAGAAACGTATGGCCATACTATGGTGGAAAGAAGTTTCCATTTCAATTATTAGACTACTTGAGAATTGAGAAAGTAATGGTTAAGAAAAGGAAGTTGACATTATCCATGCCTCATCCTTGACCAAATTATCGTGTGACAAAAGGGACGTGACATGGTTATACGATAGGTTGTATCGTGTCATTGATCCCCATATGAATTGGATAGTCACAATGTCTTGCCAGAGGCCGCTTGCGACTTGTAGGCTAATACAGTATTGGCCCACTGCCAATCTCATGTGGGTCTGCAGGGTCGTACACAAGAATAGTCCAACACAAGCAATAGTGTCCAAATTCATTGAATCTTAGGTATGTCTAAGAATCAATGAATACAAAGTTTTATCTATGGAATATATATATATATATATATATATATATATATATATATATATATATATATAATGATTGCACTTAGTGCAAGTGGGAGTCTGTTGGAAATTATGCCCTAGGGGCTAATCATTATATAACTAAAACTAATTGAGATATTGTATTTTATATTTGATTTATGAAGATAAATCAATTATATATCTAATTAGTTATATATATATCTTTTCTTAGATTTAATTTATCAAAGATAAATTAAATCTGTAGGGTTTTAATTTTACATTAAATAAATAGATTATATTAGATATATTAGATAGATTTAATTAATGTTATTTAAATCTAAAATTCGAATTCAAGATTAATTTAGATTAATCTTGAATATTATTGTATCTCTAATTTAATTTTCAAATTAAATATATTATATATCAAATTTAATTTAAATTGAGATATAATATCTCAGTTTTAATTAAATAAATATATATCTTTTATCATATTTAATTTATAAAAATAAATTAAATTTGTAGGCTCTTAATTTTAGATTAAATAAATAGATTAGATTAGATCTATTAGATAGATTTAATTAATGCTATTTAAATCTAAAATTCAAATTCAAGATGATTAAGATTAATCTTGAATATTTTAATACGGCTCAATTAGAGTTTTAGAAACTCTATAAAAGGACATTGATCTAAGCGTATTAAAATTTAAAAAGAAAAAAAGAAAATAGCCGCAAAAGAAAACCCTAGAGAAAATAAAAGGCGCAAGACACAAAAAGTAAAAAGGCGCCACACGCTAACGTTCATGCTGAAAAGCTGTTTGGTGTGGATACCGGTAGAGGAAGGCGATTTGAAGAATCGACTTCTGCTAATCGAGAAGGTAGCCCACCAGTTCAAATAAAACAAGACGCACACGAGCTCTTTGAAAAGTGCGGTTTCTTATAACGAACCTTAATTTAAACACAGTTAAGCGATTCTCCAGATGGGATTCGTAAAATATTTTAATCCGCTGCGTGTACGAATCCCAACAGTTATAGAGATCTTTGTTTAAGCTTTCATTTGGCATGAAATCGTAGTAGACTAAATAAGTTCTTTTTCTCGCTGGCTATATCCCAAAAGAGATAAGAGATTCCTGTGGCAAATTCTCTAATGCCTTTTTGGGATTCATGGGTTGCTTTCTTTACAGCAACCTCAATTTTTGAACTTGGCATTGTTCCTTTGTACACCTCACCAAATCCACCACAGTCCAATCGCTCTTGATTTTTGAATTCCTTTGTGGCACCATAAAGATCTCCGTATTTGAACCTGTGTGGCCCTTAGTCTTGCTCCCACTCCTCGACAACCACAGAAAATTTCCTTTTTTGGATTACGCAAAAAATCATGAATAAACTCACAGGAACTGTTAATGAAACCAAAGGTAGCCCAATCCTTAATATCATACATCTCTCTTCCTATTTTTAAGTCTACTTTGAGAAAAAAAGAATGGTTCTTGTTATCATAAGTCCACTTTCAGTTATCCCAATTAATTGTAATAAGAAAGGGGTGAAAAATACGCATTCATAAATAAGGACAAATTTAGAAAAACTGGTCAATTTAATCCTTATTTATTGAGTTAATTAACTCTTTTTAATATGTGAGAATTATATAATTTGAATTTATAAATGAGATTGTCTTTTTCCACTTATTCTTGGTAACACATTAAAAGGGTAGAATGCATGACCTGTTTGAAGTTATGGGTTGGTTTCATCCGTGAGTTTCAGGAGGCCATTGGAAGTGACGACAAAAGCACCGTCCATGGTTAAATTTGCTGTTTGGAACCCATTAGTAATGATGAAACTCTCATGGTCACCACTCGCTAGTATCATCGCTGTGACCAGTGGCAGGGGCGAAAATAAAAAATATTATATCATAAATAAAAGTATTTAAAATACAATATAAATCTAATATACAAAAAATTGAAAGAAAACTATTATAGAAATTAAGACCACTTTATTTAACTCTTACTCTACATGTTTTCATATTGTTAAACTCATCTATAATTGAATCCGTAGTAAAACTCAAAACAATTTCTTTTTCAATATATGTAATTAAAGAATCATTAAGAAATTAGTTTTCCAATCTATTTCAAAGTCTGTTCTTGATTATTTATATAGCAGAGAAAGATATTTTAGTAATGACTGTAGAAATTGGAAGAATGAATATAAGTCTATTCACTCTATTAATAAAAAGTAAATTATGGTTTTACCAAAAAAAAAAGTAAATTATGGACTTTCTAGTTTTTACTAGCCCTTGACATATATAATTTAGATATAGTTGATAAGTTAATCAAATTTAGATGTTTAGGAATGTCATGCTCAAAATGTTGTAACTCCATCTTCAAATGTACCACTCTAGTCTTATTTATAAGTCCACTTTTGGTCAAATCTCACATACCAAGGAGAGGTAGTAGACACAATGATTATGGGTGTAAATTTTCAACTTTGCCCTATTTTATAATTGGATATTTTTTTAGCTATTTCTTCTCTCGCTATCTTCATGGCTACAATTAATATGGGTAAAATTGTCAAAACCTCATTTATTACATGAAAATAGACTTATAAATAGGACCAATTTTTTTTTTGTCAAAGTGGACTTATAAATAGGACCAGAGTGGTAATATTTCTTGTCATGTGAAATCTTTAGAATAAAATTTATCTACAATTTTGTAATATCATCACTATTAAATGACTTGTACTTGTTTCTTGGATCTAAAGTCATGCTCAAAGTAAATAATTCAGCAGTATTATAATTGAGCCTGCTATTTAATTCTTGCAATTAATAATCAATTGTAACACAAAAGAATTAAGCTCCTACGAGCATAATGATGGATCTAGAATATGGATGACCTAATTAAAACATAGAGCCTAATTACCAAAATGCTATTTTATAATAAATATAATTTTGAAAAAAAAAATTAGGGGGCGGGGGCCACCCCTAGCCCCATATAGATCCGTTACTGGCTGTGAGTAACAAAAACACTATTGTGGCTAGTAGATTGGTATATGCTGCTAGCTAGATACCACTCTGGTTCTATTTATAAGTCCATTTTGAGGAAAAAAAAAATTGGTTCTATTTATAAGTCCATTTTCATGTAATAAATGAGGTTTTGACAATTTTACCCATATTAATTGTACCCATGAAGATATAGAGAGAAGTAGTTGAAAAATATCCAATTATAAATGAGGGCAAAGTTGAAAATTTACACCCATAATCATTCTGTCAACTAACTTTCTTTGGTATGTGAGATTTGGTCAAAGTGAACTTATAAATAGGACCAGAGTGGTATAAAGTAACCAGAGTTTCTATTTACACTTTTGCCCCTTGCTGGGTTAGAAAATTAAAGAAGTGTGCTTTGGGTACATTTATTATTCAGATAAGATCCTTATCAATGGACGAGGATCTTATTGGTGGTTGGGCAGAAGTAAACTAAATTTATTTTTACTTCCGGTTCTAATTATAAGGCTCAATTGATTTTTTTGTGTAATATCCTAATTTTTATAATATATGTAATATTGTATTTTGGTAAATTAATTAACAAAATACAAGGGTGAATATGCGGTCTCAAAGAATTATAATCTATTGATTATATTCTTATCCAAATTTCACTTTGGAATTAATTAACCAAAGATTAATTATGAGACATTATTTAGGGGCTATATTTTAGGCTAAAGACAATAGGTAGATTACAACAAAATTAAATGGGTATTTAAGGAAATTAAATGCATAATAATTAAGGCAAATTATGCTAAAATTGCATATGCCTATTAAAAGGAAAATGCCTAATCAAATGTGATAACTCTCCATATTTTATATATTTAAAGTACATTTTGGAGATATTTGGAGAGTTATCCAAACGATTTTGGGAGATTTATATGAGATTGTGTTATTATAAGATCAAATCAAAGTGATGCATTTCTTGTGGGATTTCAACTTAAAATAAATATTTTTTTATTAAGACTATTACTATTATTTATTTGCTGATTTACCTTGACGAAGGGAATTTTAATCAGGCTATGAGATTAAGCAATATGGGATTAAATTATGATTTAATTTGCAATTATGATAGACATATACCTAATAACCCCATATAATTGTTGAAGAGTGTGTCTGAATTAAATTGCCTCTTGAGTAACCATGTTAGACATAACATTTTATACTTAAGAAAGCGTTGTAAGTGGACTGTAACATCCCAATTTTCAAAAGCGGAATATTATTTTTTTCCAACAAAAATCATTTAAAATCATCAAAGTGGTGCATTTGAGCGGAAAAGTAACTGATACTTATATTTCAAAATTCTGTAAGTCTGGCTGAATACAATAGCGGTGTAGTAACCGCGTGGTTCAAAAGGGATGTACAACAACAAAAGGAAGGCTTCCGCCAGAATGTCAAAGGAAATCTTCAGCCGGGTCTTCTATGCGTCCTGTTTGCACTTCCCCTTGTCCTCCGTTCTTGGTTCTCCTGAGCCTGATGCTATGTTAAGAGCTGAGGTTCAATATTGAACCTCAGGTAACGGTTAACCTCATATTTACATATACGGTACAAAATCACAGCAAATGAAACACTTCCAAACATGTCACCAACTATATTACTCCCAGTGAATGCAAATGTACCACTCCCAGTGAAAACAGATATATCACTCCCAGTGCATGCAGATGTACAGTTATCCTTTAACAACAGCATGTATTCAAACAACACATCACAACATGCATACAACACACATACCACATATACATATACTGTAAATATCAGAGTTAGTGTTACAGTATGCGAACGTACATTAATTACCTCATACAAGCATACCATACATATACGCATACAGTAAACATCAAAGTTAAAGTTACCAGTACGCGGACGTACCTTCGTTGACGTTTGATGGTATTTCTGGCGGAAAACGGTGCGACAGTTGGTCAAAACGTATTCAGGGATATCCTATAAGGATAATATCGCCTCTATTAACTCACAAATATTATTTCAAAGAGATACTTTGGCTATATAAGACCATTTTACCCCTGGTGGATTTATTAAAATCCCTAAAAATGATAATTAATCGATTAAAAATTTAGAGACAACATACTCTCCTATTTTAATAGGTATTATTTGCCAAAATATGGTTCTTTAGGAGAAATATAAATTTTAGGGTATTACATTTCTCCCCCCGTTAAATAAAATTTCGTCCTCGAAATTTGCTCTATACTAACTAGACTTTGAATTATAACTTCTGGGAACTTACTCTATACAAAATGTTGAACCATACGGTCTAAATATTCACTCTGTCGAGACAATCTTATGTTTAAGTCGTTTCTATCGACGATTGAGAATTCGCTCCAACTTGACTACGAAGGTATTTGTCATGTCGTACTTTGACATCCTCATACCTCAATGACAGAGTCGTGGTCGGAATGTAACAATGGGGAAAACATGAAATACGTCGCGGAGGTGGTTTACGTATCATATGATTTAACTGAATAGCTAACTCCTAGTATCATATATTGCCTAAAGAAGATTTCTCTTTAAAAGAGATAGTAGTACCTTGGACTCTCTCCGAAAGTTCTCTGTCCATTGTATCTGTCAGTGCGTACATTCTGCCTGGGTTTTGTGGCCTTAACTTCTCGGCTATCTCAGGGCAGTTTGGGGCAATGTGTCCTGGTTTCTGACATCTGTAGCAAACTCGTTTCTCCGCAATTTTCTCAGGACAGTTCGTAATAACATGTCCTGGCTTCCGGCATCCAAAGCAAACTTGTTTCCCAATACAGCTAATACCAGGATGATACCTTCCGCAATTTGAACATGGTCGGTATCCCGGTACTCGTGAGTTGCTCTGCTGCCTAAACTGGAATGGCATCTTGCTCTCTCTCTGGGAGTCACTCCAAGGAGCTTCTCTCTTCCGCGAGGGATTTCCACGGCTGACCTCGTCACGATCTGAACTACTAATGTCGGGTCTTCTGGATCTACGCAGCTCCTTCAGATTCCGCTCAATTAACCGGCATGATTCTACGGCTTGAATTAGCTCCGTAAATCGTTGCGATATCAACCTTTCTTGTATCTCGTACTTCAGCCCGTGAATCAGTATGTTCACCAAGCTGCTTTCATTATCAACTTGTCTCAAGTGTGGTGAATATCGAGACAAGTTGGTGAATCAGGCAAAATAGTCGTCAAATGACTCCTCCTGCCCTTGTTTGATGTAGAGGAATTCTGATTCTTTGATCATCTGTATAGTGGGAGGGAAGTATTGCTCGTTGAATTTCTCCAGAAATTTCTCCCATGTAACGGGAGTATAGCGTGCTCTCAGCGTGGATGAAATGCTCTTCTACCATCTATCTGCATCCCCTTCTAGTTTGAAGATTGCTAGTTGAGCTTTGTGATGCTCCGGACAGTTCAAGACCTCGAAGATTTTGTCCAACCTCATTAGCCAATCCTCAGCTGCATTGAGCTTACCACGGAAAACTGGCGGCTTCAGCTTGCAGAATTGAGTGACCCAATACTGCATTGATTCAACCACTCGGTTGGGTTGAGGTGGCATCCTCAGTGCTCTCTCTCGTCGAGGTGGTGACCGAGATTGATCTGATTCCTCAGCTTCATCATCGTGTGCATCATTTTGTTCGCTCTCGTCTTCTTCATCATTCTGTCGTTCCTCTTCGTCTTGCTGCTCCTGTCTCTCCACTTGCCTTTCCTGTCTGTCAGCGCGGAGATCGTCAATCATCGCCCGCTGCTCTCGTAACATTGCCATTATCTCTTGCCAGGCATGTTGGTTCGGTTGGTTAGGTACCTGACCTTGTTGCTTAGGTTCAACTACGGGTATTGGTATTATCCGAGGTTGTCTGCCTCGTCCTCTACCTCTACCTCTACCTCTGCCTCTGCCTCTGCCTCGGCCTCTAGGAATTCCGGCTCTTAAATTTGCCATGTCTCGCTCTTTTTCCTTTATTAAGGATAACGTTTAGGTATACCAAGAAGACAGCAATTAGTATATCACAAACTTTATCACATTTAGTACTTATACTACACATAGACCATAGACTCTATCGCACTTAGTTTTTCACTATAAACAAGTGGACACCGGCCATATTTCCTTTGTCAGAATCTCAGTGGAACTATATACTTAAAACAGGTACGAACGTACATAACAAAAATTCCTAGGACAGAATTCCTCAACGTGGGTCAAATATCGCATGTATTTATCTTTATTGGTCTCAGAATTTAGTGTGACGCAACTTCACACATAGGCTTTGTGCTAGGATATAATTATCGTCTAGTACAAACTGGAGATTTTTAGAGTTATCAAAGACTGATAATGGGGTTATCAGGATTATCAAAGACTGATAGCGATGTTATCAAGATTATCAGAGACTGATGTAATTATCAGTACAGATGGTAGATATGACGACTCTGGGTTAGAGTGATGCACCAATAGAAGGTGGTACATTGGTTCAAGATAGTATACCGGTTTAGACTGGTATACCGACGTAAGGTAGTACACTGACTTTGGCTAATCAGTACTCGTTTTCAAAACATGTTCTTAGAAAGGCTTAGAACCTAACTCCGTTAACCAAACAGTTTGGCCAGGTAGGGGTCTATTATGGGGGCCTCACCAACTTTTACGACGACTGATTGGCTTCCCACATAGATTAACCCAGCCTTAGACACCAAACTGTTCAGAGTAACTTCGTTAAATTTGTGCCAGAATGCTCTGCTCTGATACCAAAATGTAACATCCCAATTTTCAAAAGCGGAATATTATTTTTTTCCAACAAAAATCATTTAAAATCATCAGAGTAGTGCATTTGAGCGGAAAAGTAACTAATACTTATATTTCAAAATTCTGTAAGTCTGGCTGAATATAATAGCGGTGTAGTAACCGCGTGGTTCAAAAGGGATGTACAACAACAAAAGGAAGGCTTCCGCCAGAATGTCAAAGGAAATCTTCAGCTGGGTCTTCTATGCGTCCTGTTTGCACTTCCCCTTATCCTCTGTTCTTGGTTCTCCCGAGCCTGATGCTATGTTAAGAGCTGAGGTTCAATGCCCATTGAACCTCAGGTAACAGTTAACCTCATATTTACATATACGGTACAAAATCACAGCAAATGAAACACTTCCAAACATGTCACCAACTATGTCACTCCCAGTGAATGCAAATGTACCGCTCCCAGCGAAATATACCACTCCCAGTGAAAACAGATATATCACTCCCAGTGCATGCAGATGTACAGTTATCCTTTAACAACAGCATGTATTCAAACAACACATCACAACATGCATACAACACACATACCACATATACATATACTGTAAATATCAAAGTTAGTGTTACAGTATGCGAACGTACATTAATTACCTCATACAAGCATACCATACATATACGCATACAGTAAACATCAAAGTTAAAGTTACCAGTACGCGGACCTACCTTCGTTGACGTTTGACGGTATTTCAGGCGGAAAACGGTGCGACAGTTGGTCAAAACGTATTCAGGGATATCCTATAAGGATAATATTGCCTCTATTAACTCACAAATATTATTTCAAAGAGATACTTTGGCTATATAAGACCATTTTACCCCTGGTGGATTTATTAGAATCCCTAAAAAAGATAATAAATCAATTAAAAATTTAGAGACAACATACTCTTCTATTTTAATAGGTATTATTTGCCAAAATATGGTTCTTTAGGAGAAATATAAATTTTAGGGTATTACATGGACCGACAGACACTTATAGCTACTTATACTCGAGATTAACAAAATTGATATTAAGACTAATTAAATTAATGAAATCAAGGTTTATGAAGCTAATAAGGGATTAGTGACTCTGGGTTGCTCATTTGATATTTGTGGTAGTTAGTTTATTTTAATTTCTTTTCTTTTAATTAAACTCACTTTGGTTTGCTCAACTTAAATGAAAGTGTAAAATCAATGTCTGATCAAAGTTGTGAATACTAAGTTCTCGTGGGAACGATACTTTACTCACTCTTTATTATTTGATACGGCCCGTACACTTGTGGAGTTATAGGCTTTAAAGTTTTGCCCTATCAATGTCTATTAAAAGGAAAATGCCTAATCAAATGTGAATTAACTTATGTAAGTATTTTCAATTTGGTTAAAGGCAATTAAAGGCATTAATTAAATATTAATTGCAACATGATTTGAGATAATTAAATCATTAGTAGGGGCCGTGATATTCGAAAATTTTTAAGAGATTAAAGGATGAAATTAAGTTGTTAATAATGGTCTAATTACCTTGATTAAGTGCCTGATAGAAAATAATAGGCAAATAAGCTTTGCACTAATTGAGATTAGTTGCATAATTCTTAAAGATGGTTAAAGGTAAATTATGATCATCAAAAGGGGGCTAATTATACTTAAACATAATTAAGCCAATGAGGGTGAAATAATACTTGTCTAATAAAGCACTAGTTGCCATGGTTAGTTAACAAATCAATGATACAATGAAACATGCAATTAGTGGGCATATAAACACTTGATTAGAGGGTTAATTATAGCTTATTAAATCTGCCCCAAGGGTCATAAAAACGTCCAGCACATATGAGAGTAAGATTTGGATAATATTTCATAATAAAACATATGCAAAAACTCTTGATTAATTGGCAAATCAATTGGGTATAGTCATGTGGAGCTTAAGGACACCTAAGCACTCAATTGTGTCATCAAAATGGCCTCATCAACTTGCCAAAGAAGTAAAATGTAATATCCCAAATTTTGGACTTTGGGAATCAAGAATTAATTATGGAAAATGTGGCCTTAAGGAATTTTAAATATTAAGGATTTGAAATTTAAGACATATTTTCCATAAATTAAAGACAATTTAGTTGGGAATAATTATTGCCGAGAATATTTTGGAAATAATAGTTTGTGGCCAAAATAAATTAATTTGGAGGGGATAATTTATGGCCTAAAATAATTATTGAAAGTTAAGGCCTAATATTCCCTGGATTTATTTGAGGAAAAGATTTAATGAGGAATGTTTGTAAAAGATAATTTTGGGCCTAAAAATTATATAATTTATATTTCAAGGCCTATGAAAATTAGTTGGGAAGGAAAAATCCTTATAGGAAATTAAGGATTTTATTTTTGAAATTATTCAATAATTGCAATTAAATCTAATTGCAAATAAGAGTTTTTAAAGAACAAATGGAAGAAGTGCATGGGCTTCATAACAATCTATGTAACTCAATTCATATGGCCCAACATGACCAGCCCATGCAGATCATTTTCCAGCTAAATTCTTGCCAAAACGCAGACTATATGCATAAGGAAAATATATTGATTTTCAGCCCATCTCATATTCTTGGCCCAACACGTGAGGAGCATGTATTATCACTTTATCAGTAAATGAATTGCTTTCTCTCCTTATATCAAAGGAATTGCTTTCTCTCACCCTAGTCAACGTGAGCAGAACCACATGACCACGTGAGGAGAAGCTGATAGCATTAACATTAATGGATCCAAGCCCAACACCTATCCAACTCACGTAAGGCAGCAGCAAAAAGGGGGAATATATATATGGATCAGGAATTATTCTTCTTTTCCCCGGCCCAACACGTGATGGCCGAAAGGAGCAAATGAAGCATATTTGTTCAGCTCCAACCAGATCCGAGAGGCAGAAGCAGGTTCAATTCTTTTGGACCACAAAAGCCCATCTGTTTCAGCCCATTTCCCTTGATCCATTAAATCGATAGGACCAGAGAAGCAAGCAGCCGAAGGAAAAAAAAGGGAGGAAGAAGCTCAGTTTTCTTCAGCCGCCGAAACCAAGGAGCAGATGGCATTTATCAAGCAGCAGGTAATCATTCTTATCCGAAGCAGAGAGTAAGATGTGAACCATGCTTCTCGAGACACCAACAAACCTTCGGACCAGTGGATTACAGTGGTTTAACTGGATATTCAGTTGGCTATAAAGCCATTACATCCCAGCTCGTTTTCATTTTTCATCCGTTCGGTGTTCGAGTAGAGATCACAGTGAAAGAGAGTTGAGGAGAGGGTGAGAGGGAACGCGAGAGGCAGAAGGTGAGGGAAGGGAGAGGAGACCGAGGAGTTCAAATCTGCTCTGTTCTTCAACCATTAAGACAGGAGCATTCCAGTGAGATACTCCCTTCGGTTTAAGCTTCAAAATTCAAGGTAAGTCCAAGAACTCACCTTACTCAGATCCTTTAACCTTCCATCGGTAGTTTAGATGTTAAACCAAAGAGAAAACTAAGAAGATTAGCATTGAAAAGAGGCTGGCCGAAAGTAAGAACCAAAAACAGGGGCTGTTTGGTATCGTTCTTTTTCTCTGAATCCTCGTGTCTTCCATCTTGGTGGCTGTCAAACCGATATCTATACACATATGGTTGAGGAGTGATATATATATAGAGAGAAAGAACAAGAAAGAACAAGCTAGGCAAATGTATATATGATGATAAAAACTTGTTGCTTGGAAAGGAATACTGGACATGTGTGTGTGTTGCTGAATATATATATATGCATCTGTGTGTATGCCGAGAGAGTAAGGAAGAGAAAAACATCAGGAAGCATAATATATATATATATATATATATATATATATATATATATATATATATATATATATATATGCGCGCGCGCGCGCTGTGAAGAAAAAAAGGGAAAGAACGAAAAGATATATGTGTGTGTGTGATTTCGTTGCTGTCATGAGGAAAGGAATTATTTTGCTTATATCTATGTCATGTCGTGATGCATGTGTGGGGTGGTTGAGTAAGAAAGAGAACTTTCAATATATATATATATATGTATGTATATATGGTGGCTGTCAAGTGTAAAGAAAGAAGAGGAGTGCTGCACTTAGGTATATTTAGGTATGTTGTTCACTCTGTGTATGCCATAAGAAAGAAAGCAAACTCATGGTACTGTGTGTGTGTGCATCAAAGCGTGGAGATGGAAGTTTTCTGGATCATTATATTCATAAAAGACAGAGTAAGACAAGTGTATATATTTGTGTGTACGTGTTGGCCATCAGGAATAAAAGAAAAAGGAAATGCTTTTGCTGTTTGTTACATGTAATTGGGTGGTCTAAATTAATTGATTATTAATAACAAACCAAGGGAAATAAATAAATAGACAAAAATAATTAGAGGAAAATTAGTATTAAGGTGTTAATAATAACAAATAATGTTATTATTATAAGAAAAGAATGATAATAATAGATAGGGAAATTATTATTATGATTTGGAATAATAATAATAATAATAATAACAATAGTAATAACAATAATAATAATAACAGATAATGTTATTATTATTGGGAAGAGTGATAATAGTAAATAATAAATAGAAGATTATTATTATTAAGATTAATAATAATAACACATTACAAAAAAATTTCTTTTTTGCGACGGAAAAAATCCGTCGCAAAAACTAAAACTTCCGTCGCAAAAATGGTTTGCGATGGAATCTGCGACGGATTCATTCTGTTGCAAGAAAAGCGCCGTAATTGCAACGGAATTTCAAAATTTCGTTGCTATTTGCGAGGGAATTTTTTCCCTCGTAATTCCTCCCGGACTTGCCAGGGAAAAAATTTCCTTTGCAAATCCTAGAGAAATTGCGAGGGAAACAAATCCCTCGCAAATCTAACAGGAATTGCGAGGGAATTCATTTCCCTCGCACTTGCAAGGGATTTTTATTCCCTCGCAACTGCGAGGGATTTCAATTCCCTCACAACTGTGAGGGAATTTGTTTTCCCTCATACTTGCGACGGAAAATATATTCCGTCGCAAAATTGGTATTAATTATAAAGAAAAATTAATTTTTTTAAAATTTAATATTACAAAAAAAAACCAGGAAAAAAATTAAAAAATTAAATTTTAAAAAATCATAAAAAATATTTATAAATATATAAAATTGCATAAAATAAAACTAAATAACTTTCAATAAAAACTTGCATATCATAAAAATTTAAATAACAATCATAAACAGTTTTACATTGAGAAAGTCAAATATATAGAACAGAGTTGAAAAATCCATATACTAAAAATCTAATCTAAAAAAAAAACAACATGATCATCATCATCGCCACTAGGAGGGTCATCAGCACTGGAACGGTCATCACCACCAGGACAATCGTCACCACCAGGAGTCGGCCATGAACCCTTGTCTTTAGCCATGGATTGGAGTACAAGCTGCATCTACCTCATCATCTCCTCTGTCCGCTTCATGTCTTGTTCTTGCTGCCATATCCTCTCATCTTGGGCTTGTAAACGAGCATCTTGATCTTGCACCAACGCCTTCATCCTCCTAAGCTCATCTAACAAAAAAGAACATTGCAGAGTGAGTTAATTTTTTCAACTTTATTTAAAACGTAACAATGTGAACATATGTATTACGTTTACCTCCATCAACACCTTCGTTGTGCGGTGAGGATCGCTTCATAGGCTTCAGTCGGCTCGCAAAGGCACCCATCCCAAACAGTCTGCCTTTCTTGTTAAATCTTCTTGCAGCTTGAATGAATATACTCTCGTTATCTGGCTGAGAGGATGTGGGGATGGCCCCACTCTGGGAGTCTCTTTCCTGCGTCAGCCTCTGATAGATTTCCTATAGAAAAAAGATGCATCACAGATAACACATATGAATTGAAATAAATATATCGGTGCCTGAAACAAATAACAAAAGTAATAAATTTCTCACTGCAAATTGCTGTGACCTGGTGTTGATCCAGCGACGCCCACTACCATCGGTAGACTGCTGTGAATGGGTCCGCTCAAAGGTAGCCTACTCAACTGAGTCTTCAGGAACTTCTCCAGACGCTGCTTGCAAATACAAAAGATTACTGCTAGTTATTTACTTCAAAGTATTATACTGAAATAGAAAATGACTATACTCACAATTTTTCGTCGATGCTCGCTATATGGGATGGAGCCCCCCAGTGTATGTTGGTCCATCCATATGTGCCCTATTTGAGTTATTTCTCTTTTCTCAGTTAGACGATTATACATCCAACTCCTATCACGATGGTTCTCCATACCTCTCCAACCTAACCACTACACAAATATATAGGATGGAGAGATACCACAGTCCACAAAACAACATGACTCACAAATATAAGTGGCCAATGCAATTGGGCCACTTATGCCAACTAACCAATTTCACTAATTTTTAAATGTAATACTTAGTTGATTTTGTTTCAATCATACACATGATTAAGTTAACATTCCAAAAAATAAATTTAACTGAGTTATATATTTAAGATTCAAGGTAGTACCTCGGTTTCTAATATATATTTTGTTGATAAATAGATTTGATTTTAAATATAACATCTTGATCGACTTTATTTCAAAAACTTATAATAAGTTCTTGACAAAAGTTTATATTTATTAAATAATCGCTACCTACACATATTATTATATAATTAGTCATATATTGCATCAAAAATTATCAAATAATTTATTTATAAAGTCTTTCCATTTTTATTAAATATTACATTGGTACATAAAGTCACACATACAATCATTAATCTTTTTATAATTTAATTTGTTTATTAAAAGTGAATTTTATATAATGTGTGTGTAGATATAGTGTGTGGAGATAACAAAAATTTATGTTACAAGATCAAGTTTTTATGTACACAATATTTATTATATAATATGCATACTATCAAATTAAGTTTTTTGGTGAAAATTGTATTACATTTCACATATATACTAAGTTTGTTGTGTTTTGTAAGTGTGTGTAGTGCATTGCGAAGATTTATTTTTCAAGGAAGTTTTATGCTAATAATGTTGTTTACTAAATTATGTTATTCAGCGTCTAATTGTGAGGTATAGCAAATAATGATGTATCAGGCAGTACTTTCAGTGGCAAATAATAATTCAGATATAAATCAAGCAAGCAAGTTAAAGAAAATATAGAAATAAAGGGAGGTATATATATTCACAATTTCATGGAATTCATAAAAAGGACCGGCACAAGTTCACGCACCTTTCAAACAAAGAATGGAGTAGTGTAATATAATGGACTCACAATAAAGGCCAAAAGTAGAGCCCTAACAACACAAACTACCAAGCAGAAACATTACAAAAATTTGTAAAAGTCAGAAAAGAAAGGTTAAAAGAAAAAGTCCAGATTATTGATTCATTATCGCTCCATCTATCCATCATATATATTATTATTTATATCTATAACTACAACACACGAATTAATTAATTGAGCATTATTAAAGTTTCACTTGTTTTTTTTTTAATAGAAATTAAAACAGCGAGTTGTACATAAATATTTATGTCAAAATATTATTCTTCTTGTACTTTTTAAATAGGGATGGTATGAGAAACGTTAAATCTAGATTTTAAAAATTATTATTTTTATGTCAAAATAAAATTCTTCTTATAATTTATTTAATAAATCTCATAAGCTAAATCTATAAAAACATAAGAGACGTACTCTAAAATTTTAGATGAGGAAATTAAATTAAATTAAATTAGGTTACTCAATCAAAGAACTACTGGTTTTTTTTTTCTTACAATGTGAAAATATAGGATAAATTTTCATATAATATGTACCTCTGGTTACACTATAAATGTTTTATATTTATATATATAACCCAAATTTGAGTTCATATGTTGTCTTGGAATTGTAAAGGTGTTAGTAAATATCAAATTGACATGAAATTCGGTAGGCAAAGAAGCATGCATGCTTGTGGACGACGACACGCTTCTTAATTGAAAAAAACAAGAAACTGATTAAAGGAAAAAAGTGTTATGAATATACTTATTATGTGGATGTCCCTTGACTCATAATCTCCAAATACAGTATGACATGAGATTTACGCATAGTAATTTACTATTTGTATTCTTCTATAAATAGAGGTCTCCTGTAACTATTCATGACACTTAAATGAGAATTCATTTCATCTCTCTAGAATTCTCTCTGAGTTCTCTTTAATTTCTTCAGTTTTATAATATGTTATCACTATACGATAGCTTCTTCTCCTTCGGCTGATAGCTTCTTCTTCTTTCTTCTAAGTTCTACCTTCAGCCTTCGATTTCTCTTCATGAATTTCCTTCTTATTTTCTAACTCAAACTGCAGAGTTCTCTATCCATTTGCTCGTGAGCTTGGTTCTCACTCTGGAAATTTTGAGAGATCTAAATTTCATCCGGTGGCACTATTATTTTGCATCTCCTTCTAACATCATCTTGTCTCTCTCCTATTGTTTCCTCTTGCCACGACTACCCTGAGCTTCTTTACATGTTCATGAGCTACACTCCTTTCTCTCTTTGCTTTTCTGATTCCGACGTCAACTCACCTTAAGTCTGAGAGTAAGTTAGAAAGAGAGACGTAGAGGAAAGAGAGACGAGAAGGAGAGAGAGAGATAAAAGCCAGACCACAATCTCTGTCTTCTTACTATCGGATCAGGGAAGAAAGGCCATCAAGCTAAATCCCATCGCTCAACGTCATCATCGAAGGTAAACCACCGATCTCCTTTTGCTCGTTTCCCTCCTCACAAAGACATGAATAATCAATTGTAGGGATTAAAATAATAAGTCACTGAAACTTGAAGCTAAAACAGGGTTGGCGTCGGACTGTGTGTGATTGATATATATATTATGATGTGTGCATTGAACTATGAGATTCTTTGCTGCTTGACGCTATCATGGGAGTAAGAAGAATGAATCATTTATCAATATATAATAGTTAGTAATCAATTGCATTCCTTACGTGTAAGTTTGACTTTAAATGGAATCTTCAAACTCATTTCATTCCCGTTTCCTTTCTCTATTAAGCTATTGTGAGCTTCTGGGCATTTTATTTCCATTTTTTCTTCTTCTTCTTCTTCATAAATTTGGAGTCTTCAAACTCACAAGTCTTGAAGAAATGGTCAGCAATCTAGTACAAACAGTTGGGGTGCTTAGTATTTCATAGGTTCATTGGTGTTTAGTGGTCTTAGAAAAGCTGGCGTTTTCTCCTCATAGCTTCCTGAAGCATGACTGAATTTTAGAGAAAGGTGTTTGGCGTATTGCGTTCATAAGATGTCATAATTCTCCATGGCTCTCCAAACACCTGCTTGGTTATGTCCTGGATCGAGTTCCAAATCACTGTATTGGCCGACAAAACAGTGTCGGCAAGAACAGTGACTAAAAAAAAATTATTTTTATTTTTATTTTATTATTATTATTTTTTTCTTGAAAAAAAAGGGCAAGAAGTAAAGCTATTGATAATCCAAGATAAGTTGATTTTCCAACTCTATCTTTATGATATTATTATTATTATTAATTTGACTCTAAATTGGAAGTCTAAATTTAATTAATCTTTCTTTTTAATTATTTTAATTCGATATATTATTATTGTTATTAATGTTACTAACATTTACTTTTATGTAATTAACATTTAATTTACAAATTTACTTTTATTGTTACTAACATTTATTTATCTTTCATGGAGGCACACTAGTATCTATTAGTGGGCTCCATTTGTTTATTTTATTTAGTATTTATTTATATTTTATAGCGGTAACACTATATATTAGTGGACTCCATTTATTTATTTTATTATTTACTGCTTTATTTATTTTTCATGGTGGTAACACTATATAATAGTAGACTCCATTTATTTATTTTATTCTAATTCTTTTCTGCTTTATTTTTTTTATGGCGGTAACACTATATGTTAGTGGACTCCATTTATTTATTTTATTTTAATTCTTTTCTGATTTATTTATTTTTGATGGTGGTAACACTATATAATAGTGGACTCCATTTATTTATTTTATTCTTTACTGCTTTATTTATTTTTCATGGTGGTAACACTATATAATAGTGGACTCCATTTGTAATACCCCAATTTTCATAATACATGTAAATATCATATTTTGATAAATAGCACCTATTATAATAGGTGAATTTGTGGTCTCAAAATTAGTAAAATAATTATCTTATTTTCTAAAGGTAATTTCTCATGAAATTAGAGTAAATAAAGAGCTAAAAATCCCTAAGTAAATTTATGGGTCATAAAATACCCTGAGAATGTTATGATAAATCCTAAGAGGCAACAAAATATTTATTAAAATTGGAGAATATGTTGTTTCCAACTTTTTAGTTGATTTATTATCATTTTTAGGAATTATACCATTTTCTAAGCAATTAAAAACATCGGAGGATGATAAAATCAATTAGAGAAAATTAGTAACAATTATTGGACAATTGAAATTGCAATAATTGAGATGCTCTAGTAATTTTTGAGATTAGCTAGTAATTAATTTATAAAGGTCATAATTAAGGAAAAATCAATTAAATTAAGGATCGAATGATATTTAGAAGCTAAAATTAGCACATAAGAAGTTATCAATCATTAAAATTAAACTAGAAACTTTGTCAATTTTGGTGGTTAAGTCTAGTAACCCCTAAAACATGATGTTGGAAATTAAAGTTAGGATTTAAAATAATTACTCCTAATTTATTTCTATGAGACAAAAATTCCTATTTAATGGTAAATAAATGGAAGAATTAAATTATATTAACCATAAATCTTAAATCTAAGTAGACTAATGAGAGAATTTTCTCCTTAGAAATGTAAGAGCATTAAAAATGTAATTAAATAAATAATAACAAGAAGGAGGGGACGGTTTTTACTTGGAGTAGGGAGGAAGTAATCTCATTTTATCTAAATTCAATTAAACAAAGCACATGGGATAATTATAAATGGTCAATAGTGTATGGAAGAAGCTAAGGCAAGTATGTGTGATATATGTGTGTGGCGAAATGTGTGTGTATGGTGAAGGAGTGTATATGGTTAGAAGTTGTGTGAGTATGTGAGTGTAGTAGACCAAGTAGTGTGTGGAAGAAGATTGGGGTAACTTATGGAGCAAGTAGATGTCTTGGGGAGCAAGAAATTGTTTATTTAAAATAAAATTAGCTGAGAACCTATAGAAATTAAATCATAACTTGCCATATTGAAACTAAGTGTTGAGGATGAATACATATTTGAGATCAGTGAATTATGGCTTCTACTTAGCTGTGCCCAAAGTCATTTTCGGTTACATATAAAAGTCATACCTAAGTGTTTTGGGAATTAAAAATCACCATAAATCTAATCACAAAATTAGGATTTCAAAAGTGAAATTGGATTTTGAAGAAGAACATTGGTTGATACTTAACTAAATTAGCATTTGGGATCAAATAAGAGATGAAGCAAAACTTGTGAGCTAAGGGGAATGGGGGACGGTTTTGGTGAGGTGGAGGGCTAGGATTTATGCCTCTTCTCCAAGCAAACCTCAAGGGCCAAGATCAAATTGAATTACTTGGTGCCTACTCATTTGATTTCCTATAAATAGAGCTCTTCCCTTCACAAGTTTTTCACCAATTTCTCAAGCCTCAACCAAAAAACATAGAGAGGAGGGAGAGAGTAAGGAGCTGCTGGAAGTAGGTAGCAAGTGTTCTTCAAGAGGTAAGAGAGTTTTTAGCTTTTGAGTTTAAGTTCTTAGGTTATGAGATAAAAATGCTAGAAATGTTGTTTTGATCATCAAACTTCCAAATCCAGTTTTATTTTCATGTTTTTATGGTTTCCAATAGCCTTATTTAGAAAAAATTATGAAGGAAGTGTATGGAAAAAATTTTCGGAAGATTATGATCAAAATAGCGAAGCTCTGGCGGAATTTCGTCAATTAGTGTTTTTTGGAGTCAAGGGTAAAAACGTCAGTATTTTATGAAGAAGATGATGTTCTAAAATTCTAAGAAAATTCATGGTGAAAGTAGACATCTAGGGCTTTTTAAATATATAAATAATGTGTCATTTGAAGTTCTGTGCAACAAGTTAAAAATCTCAGAAGATAAGGCTACGTTTTCAGGGAAATTTCTGGGCAGCATTAATAAAAATAGAATCTGGGAATTTTCCGTGAAATCTGGGTAAAATCCAGTATTTTTCCTTGAAAATGGACTTCTTAAGGATTCCGGGAAATTTTACGGATCCTCATTTTGATTTTTCTAGAATTAGTTATGATTTTTCAAAGTTACCGAAAAATCTGCCCAGAAAATGCTGCACCACGTTTTTGAAGAAATGTAAGGGCAAAATTGTAATAATAAAGCCATCAAGGGTAGAATGGTAAATAGAGGTGGAAATATCTCTTAGGATGTTATTCTAAGTGATATAGTGATATGTTAGGATATCCGGGAAGTCCAAAGCCGGAATCAAAGGTCGGATGTTTGACGATGATGCGGTAAAAGGTACGGACGCGTATTGTAACATTAACACTTATGCTTATGGTATGGTTATATATGATAATTGTTTTCACATGTTGATACTTTGTTTTGAAATTGCTCATGGATTTGAGTTGTATACGGGTTATAGTCTTGATAACACCATTGAGTTTTCCTAGCGCTGAGGACACGATAGGCTATCGTGGCACTGGTTATGTGCAGACTTGGGTAACATACATATTGCAGTGGCTGTGTTATGTTACTTGCTGATATGTTTTTGAAAGTTATAATTGTGAATATATTATTGTGATATCTGTCATATACTGTTTACATAAGCATGAGGTTAACCGTTACCTGAGGTCCAATGGGCATTAAACCTCAGTCTTAATGAATAGTATAGGAAAGAAACCGGGATAGAGAAGATGCCGGTGGGTAGAGCCGTGAAGAGGCAGCAGTCAAAGGCAAAGGTCGGTAGAAGTTATTAGGCCTTAGCTTCTGGCTCGAATTTAACAAAGTTACTTTGAACAGTTTGGTGTCTAAGGCTGGGGTAATCTATGTGGGAAGCTAATCAGTCGCCGTAAAAGTCGGTGAGGCCCCCATGATAGACCCCTACCTGGCCAATCTGTTTAATTAACTGATGTTAGGTTCCAAGTCATGGGTTTAGTTTAAAACTTTCTTTATCAGAGGATTGTATTTAACCTCTATAAATTGTATCACATGAATATTCCTTCGGGATATTTAATATATCAGCTTATGTCGGGCATCATCATATGTTTGGGCATTTTTATATCAGATACTCGTTGTCCGGATCTTAGCGCATGCTATCAATTTCCGCAGTACTCTAAGTTGTAGCATCTCAAACTCTGTTGTTTTTCTTAAAACTAAGTATCAACCGACACGATTTTCGAACCTGGAATTTGGGATGTTACACCATTTATTTATTTTATTCTTTACTGCTTTATTTATTTTTCATGGTGGCAACACTATATATTAGTGGACTCCATTTATTTATTTTATTTTAATTCTTTTCTACTTTATTTATTTTTCATGGTGGTAACACTAGTATAGTGGACTCCATTTATTTATAATGTATTTATTGCTTTATATATATCCCCCTCCCTTTTATTATTTATGGCAACAACAATAATATATACATGTATATTAGTGGGTTCTATCTATTTATTTTATTATATTTTATATTTATCTTGACGAAAAATTGTTAAAGGCCATATATATCATGAGATCAAAATGCCATGGAGATATGATGCATAAATTGGCCTAAGAGATATGAGGCTTAAATTGGCCTAAGACTATGAGGAGGCATAAATTGGCTTGAGACCATGAGATAAGTTAGCCTGAAGCCAAGAGGCAAGTTAGCCTGAAGCCAAGAGACAAATTATGAAACAAGGCTTTATCTATAAATTTTGTATGCCATCAATTGTATAAAGGTCTCAAAATTGTATATTTGACATTAAATACTCCCTCAAATTATGAGACAAGGTATTCTATGATCATGGTTGTTATTTTAAAGTTTGTGATAAATAAATATATCCAATTTGCTATTGCAGTAGCAATATTATCATTAAGTCAAGAAATATTGTGAATTGATTTCTTGCCATGATCAAACAAATCAGTGAGTTTTGGATTATGAATTTCATCCAACTTCATTCCAAGAAGTGAATGGATCTAATTGTGGACGTGGATATAAGTGTTATATCTACAATCTTGAGTATAATCATGGTTATAATTATGGTGGTTTAAATTCTCACTTGAAGTGGAGAAAGATTATTGATAAGAACCACAAAAAGAAAATTGGCATAAAAATATGCTAAAAAAATTAATGATACTACTATCAAATCTTGCTCCCCATGATTTTATGATTTTTAAAGATAAATAATTTACTATTTAATATAATAAATACTATTTACCGTATCAGAGCAAAGTTTTTCTGAATATGCTCTGTGGCTGCAGCTTAGACTGATCTGTTACATCAGAAAAGAATTATTTTTGTTGAACAGTAAATATTATTTACTGGAACAGTAAATATTTTTACTGACACTATTCATGTGAATAGTATATACTATTTATATAGAATAGAGACATTTGACTGCACAATATTTTACTATTTTAAAATACGTTGATATTATTTATACTTTTTTTTGTTTATATGTGTAATGGATATGAGAGTCTTATAATTAATAATATGTTTACACCAGAAATGATGGGTAAACAAGAGAGTGGCATTAGATTATCATTGAGGCCCTGAAGGCCTATGTATCAAATATCGAATGATACAAAGAATTTTCAATTATTGTTTTAAAGACAGATAATTAAAGACAGATAACTGTAGAGAATTATGCCACTCAAGACTAATAATTTTAAAGGCTAATAGTCTAGATGACTAATTAGCATAGTTTGCTCAACGAAAGGCCAATGTTTGGACTATATTTGGTAGTATAAATTTGAGATTCCGGAAGAGCAATGAGAATATAAATTTGATTTAAGGCTCTAGAAGTTTTATAATCTGATGCATTGATTATGCATTTTATTCTACCAAGGATGAGTATAAAATAAAATTTGTTGAGTTTTAAAGATATCTACAGAAATAGATATCGATATATGCTATTGTAAACCTGACGTTTACTGCCAATGAGATATTAAAAAGACAATGAGTTGCAAAAAAATGTATGCTTATTTGTAACTCACACTTGTGGGGGAGATTTGTTAGAATACAAGTGTGAGTTAATTTTTGAAATATTATGTACTTCTCACACAAAGCCTAAAAGATCTCACAAAATAGATGTCAGATTATGAGATACTAAACCAGAAGTTTACTAATTGTTGGTATGACTTGTTTGATCATCCGAGTCATATATATAATGCAAATTATATTGACATTGATTGAAGAACCAGAAGATTTTTCATATATAACCAACATATTATGTGCTGCTTGTTCTCAATAGAAATGAGTATGAGAATATTATTGATCATGATTAGTAATGGATCTTTGGAAATATATCAAACAGATTTATATGGGCCCATTGAAATAACATGTGAACCATACAATTGATAGATGTATCTATAAACAGGTTACATGTGAGATTATTATCTTGCAATTTGAAGTTTACAGTGATGTTTGCAACATTAAGTTTGCATGTTTGATGTTTTAATAAATTAAGCGCGCAATTTCCAGTTTGATTAATCCAGAAATCGTGTATTAAAGCCTCCATAAAGTGATATGAGAACAATGTTTATATGGTGATATATTTGCAGCAATTATATAAGCCAACAAAATTCTCCTTGTAAAATTGGCTTTTGGTCAGGAGCCAGATAAATTCCATCTTAACAGTTTTGAATGTGCAATGATTCACTATAATGCACACAGATGGATATACACTGCATGATTAGATGAAGGGGAGAAAAATAATCAGATTGGGTAAAGTGATTAACTGGAATGAATTATCATTGGCTCATTTCGATCCTCGTAGAAAGAAATGTGCACTAAAAGTTCAAAAGATAATTCATTTGCAGAGTTTAGCTAAACAAATGCTAGAAGCATTTACTGACCTAAAGAAAGTGACAAAGTCACATGTCCCAACTGCAAATGCTCCTATATGAATTATTATAAAGCACGCTTGAAGCATTGCAGGTCCATCGGTTTTAAAGATAAAAATCCTCAAAAGAGAAAATGAGCTATAATAATATAAATGATCAAGTCGAGGATAATTAATTAAAGCTCCAGAAGAGCAATCTCATGTAGAGCTATTATCTCCAGTAGAGATATTACAAGAAAAGAGTATCATGGTCCAAAAAGAAACTCAGGTACCTGAAATATCCGAACATAATGAGATCTCAATAAATTATGAATGAAATCCGATGGGACTGAAAAATAAAGTCGACGTTGACGATATCTATGTTAATATGATAGAATATGCTGTAATGAATGATAATGAGGATCATGAGCCACAATATATTAGTGTGTGCCAGAAGCACATGTCCTCAAAGGATGTAAGGCACCAGAAGCATATGTCCAGGAAGGACTAAATATGCTAGAAGTACAAGTCCCAGAAGAACTCAAGATGCTAGAAGCATCAAATTCTCGAGAATAATCAATTAAATAAATTCATATATTATATGAAGGATTCATAGTGCATATAGTATCATTATCTGAATGAACATTCATTAAAAGTTTTATATCCACATGTATGAAAATATTTAAATGTATTTTATTATAATTTTACTTGAAAGATTTAAATCTTGCAGGTATACAATGAACAGTCAGACTAGGTGTTTTTGTTGTTCCATAGCAAACAAATTTTTGATAATAGAATGAAAGATATACACAGAAAGACATTGAAGCAATGTAGTCATCAGGAGGAGCAAGTCTGATGTAATCAAAAGGGGGAGATGATACACACTGTACTCTTTTTCCCTTATCTAGGTTTTGTCCCACTGGGTTTTCCTAGAAAGGTTTTTAATGAGGCAGCATTAGAAAGTGTATCAATGAATGATGTACTCTTTTCTTTGGCTAGGTTTTTATCCCACTGGGTTTTTCCTAATTAAAGTTCTTAATGAGGCACATTCATAATGGACATCCAAGGGGGAGTGTTATGAATATACTTATTATGTGGATATCCATTGACTCATAATCTCCAAATACAGGATGACATGGGGTTTACGCATAGTAATTTACTATTTGTATTCTTCTATAAATAGCGGTCTCCTGTAACTATTCATGACACTTGAATGAGAATTCATTTCATCTCTCTAGAATTCTCTCTGAGTTCTCTCTAGAATTTCTTCAGTTTTATAATAAAAAGTTATTTTTTAAGCACATTTAGTTGTTTTGTTTCAAAATAAATAATTATATTGGCCATTGGACAACCACGTGAGGAAAGTTAGGATGCAGATCCAATAAATAATTGTATTTTTGCAACTTTTTGGACTAAACCATGTACTCCTCTTTGATTCTATGTAAGGGATAACTACAATTAGTAATTAGTAAATTTACAACAAGACATAAAAAAATTTACAACACGAAGCAAACAAAATTACAACAAGAGAAAAGTCCTTTTTAAATTAACTAAATCAAATAAATATAATTTATGTTATATTTTTATGTCTCATTATCTCCTAGTTTCTTCATATACATATTCAACCATCATATTTATGACAACAAATAATTCACACTGCAAACAAATAAAATTTTCAAATTTCCTCAAAACATAATCCCTATAATCCATACTACATAATTAACACCAACATATAATTAAAGCAATTCAACCATCATATTTACATTTATGCCAACAAATAATTCACACTACAAACAAATAAGTAAAGCAAAATAAATAATTAACATCAATATAATTATAGTAAAATAAAATATATTACCAAAAAAATAATAAATAAATTCAAACATACCTTGTAATAGAAAATTAGATCGGAGAGCAAGATTTAGGAGGTAGAGCGAGAATGTTGAATGGGAAATCTGGAAGGCGTAGATACGCTAGGGGCATTTTTGGATCCACGCCGGAACGGGAACGGACGGAGGTCACCGGGGGGCCACCAGGCAGTGCTTCTCGGGGTGGAGAAGAGGAATGTCGTCAGAGTGGGGGGAGCTTGGCCGATCGTTGCGCCGCAGGGAGGGGGGTTGAGTTTCAGCTAAAAAAAATCGTGAAGGGGGGGAGGGTATAGATGAATTAGATAGAGAAAAGAGAGAAAAAAGGGGGTTGGCGACATTGCGAGGGAAATGGCTTCCCTCGCTGGCCCCTTTTAATGGGCTAGCGAGGGAAGCCTACTTCCTCGCTGGCCCCTGCTGGGGACAGCGAGGGAGGCCCTCTCCCTCGCTGGCCCTGCTAGGGCCAGCGAGGGACCCTCAATCCCTCGCTAGCCCCTGGTGGGGCCAGCGAGGGAAACCAAATCAGCGAGGGAATTTTCTTTGCATCACTGGATTCTTTTTTTAGAGATTTTTTTATGAAATTTTTGTTTTTTTCTTTTTTGCGAGGGAACAAAAAATTCCGTCGCAAAAAACAAAACTTTGCGACGGAAATGTAATTTCGTCGCAAATTCAGTGGAATTTGCGATGGATAAAATCCGTCACAAATTTAGTAATTTCTAGTACTGACAATAGTAATAGCAATAATAATAAAATTATTGTTGTTAGAGAAAAATTAAGGAATTAATAACTATTATTAATCCTTAGACTAATTCTGGTAATTGGTGTATCTGGGATTCGAATAAGTAACTGACAGCGATGATAAACATTTTTAGGCAGACCTTTATATGTTCCTGATCCCAACAACTTCAGTGCAAAGATAAGGAATCAAGGTCGGGGTAGGTAACTTTAATCTTGTAATCATGTATGTAAATGTTATGCAATAATTAGTTGATCATATATCCTGGTTGAATTACCTGTTTATGTTTTTCCTGGCCATGGATTCGAGGTTACGGTCTCATGGGACTGCGTGACCTAGACAAGGGATGCGGTCCTTAGCCGTTAATTGCGGTTACGGTTATGTGTAATTTCTTCCGTGCTTTAACATGTGCTATTATGTCATTTTTATTTTCATACATGTGCATGAGATTAACTGCTACCCTGGGGTCCATTCATTTGGACTCCAGACCTCATGAAAGAAACTAGGAATGGATTGGGATCAAAGGGCAATAAGCAACTGTAAGGACTACATCAATTGGAACTTCCTGGAAAAATAGGATTAGCTAGTCTGTATTTAATGTCTATCATTCGTCTGTTTTGGACTAATGTATTAACATCCCTCTATGGGATAGATATAGAATCGCAAAAAATTTATCCTCATGTTTTCAAGCTAAGATAATTTCAAAAATTTTGATTACACAATCAAGTCGTCCAAATCACCTCAATCCTTTACTCATTAACTCTGATTAAATAAAGGCCCCAAAGGCTGGGTGCCACATAAAAAACGTCCAGCCATGGTGTGTGGTGGATATGAACTCCTTATGGTGCAAGTTGGATCCAAAGGATGAGAGGAAAGAAGCTAATTTGAATTACCTAAGTAATTGCCACTTGAGCCATTGATATTTTGCTATAAATAGGACCTCAACCCTCTTCATTTCTTCACACCAAAATCCTCACTTCAGCAGCTGATTTGAGTTAGATAAAATTCATAGGAGCAAGGTGAAGAAGGAGTAAGAACTTCAAGAGGTAAGTTCTTATGCTTGATCTTTTAGTTTTTGGTAAAATTGTAGTTTAATCTAGGAAATTGTAAAATAGAGTTATTTACGTGTTTTTAAGGTCTTTAATGTGTTTAAAATGAAAATTAGAGTGAAAACATGTTAGGGAATAAGTTTTGAGATCAATGGATCAAGATTGTGAAAATTGTAGAATTTCCAGTTTTGAATCCTGTGCTGGCAGTGAACAAAGAGGCTAGTATTTTATATATCAAATGAACTTCAAAAATCATGAAACTTTCCAATTATAAAGTAGACATGTAGGGATTTCTATTGATATAAAATATGTAACTTTTTGATCTCTGGTCAAGGAGATATGAATTTTTGAAGTTAAGCCATTTTTGCTGGAATAAAATCTGGGCAACGTTAAAAAAAGTTAAAACTGGGAATGATTCAAAAATTATAGGTAAAAGAATTTATTTTTCCTCAAAAATAGACATCATAAGGATTCCTAAGAATTTTACGGATCCTCATTTCAATTTTTGTAGAATTAGTTATGATTTTTCAAAGTTACCGAAAAATCTGCCAAGAAAATACTGCTCTGCGTTTTTGAATAAATATGTAAGGGCAGAATTGTAAATAACAAATCCACCAAGGGTAGAGAGGTAAATAGAGGTGGAAATATCTCTTAAGATATTATTCTAAGTGATATGGTGATATGTTAGGATATCCGAGAAGTCCAGGGCCGATTCAAAGGTCGAACGTTTGACGAATACCCGGTAAAAAGTACGTTCGCGTACTGGTAACTTTAACTCTCATTTTTCTTGTATGGCTTTGATATGATTGATTGTATCGTGTGTGTTTACATTCAATTGGCTGTAGATTGTTGTGATTATCTATCATATATCATTTATACTTTTCATATGAGGTTAACTGTTATCTAATATTCAATGGGCATTGAATCTCAGCATTAATTAAAGGTTCAGGAAAGAGACCTGGATCTGAGGAGGCGACAGAGCCGAGAAAGGGTGAAATGGACGGAACTAGGAAGAGTCACCGGTCAAAGAAGATGTCGGAAGAGCGTCCACAGAGTATTCATTCTGGCATGATTTAACAAGGTTATCTCAAACGATTTGGTGCCGAAGGTAAGGCTAGTCTATGTGGATCAGTCAATAAGTCGCCGTGAACTCGGTGAGACTCCCATAATAGACACCTACCTAGCCAAATTGTTTGATTAACTGAGTTAGGTTTATGGCCCCAAGTCTAGCTATGGCTTGGTTGAAGATTGTATAGTTACCATATAAGAATTGTAATTATACAAAGCTCTGTAATTGTATCACATAAATCTTCATTCGGGAAATTTTTAATATATCAGCTTATGTCGGGGCATCAACATATGTCTAGGCATTTTATATCAAATACTCATTGTCCACATGTTCTTCGTTTCGCATTACTCGAAGCTGTAGCACCTCAAACTCTGTTGATTTTCCTAAAAACTAAGTGTCAACCGATACGATTTCAAGCATAGAATTTGGGGTATTACATTTTGGGATATTAGAAGATCTAATTAAATTACTTGAAAGTACTTAAATTTATCTTCTTCTTCTTTTTAAACTAATTTGTTTGATTTATAAACTGATATATAATTTAATTATATGATGATAAAATGGTCATGATATATGATTAAATAGTTTATTTAGTTTTCTTGACCTCTCTAAAAAATTAAATTAGATTTTATATTTATGATAGGAAGTAGTAGTATTGCCGCAATCCACAATACCTGTCGTGTCTGCACCCTTGATCTTTCAGGTCATGCAAAATTCAATGCAAATCATGATTCATTTCACGAGACGGATCAATTCTCCCCATCATAGTGATCTGAATATTGTATTTTCTTGTTTTGTTTTTAAAAGAATAGGATTTTACGTTTAATTAGAACTCAATTTTTTAGTTTAACTAAACAATATATAATTATTATTTTTTTTTATAGGAAACAAGATAAACAAAATAAACTAAGACCAACTAAAATAACATAGCTACACTCTAACAAATCCTTCGTCTTCGATCATGCTGAATGCTCGCCATATCAGCTACCAAATAGCACACCAGACCCGTAGGGGGATCAGAAAAATGAGCTTCCTCCGTCTCCACTTGCATCAAGCCATGAGTAGCTAACCAGTTTGCACATTGATTCCCCTCTCTCAAAACATGACATAGCCGTAACACCCATTGACGTTCCATGATTGCTCGTATCTGAGTCACCAAGTGAGACTCTCGAGCTGCATTACCTTGTTTAGAAAGTAACGCGTTGACTGATTCACAGTCACTTTCGACAATTACGTATCGCCATCCTGCCGCCCAAGCCATCTGCAAACCTTTCAACACTCCCCATAATTCAGCCTTCATCGCCGAACACCTACCAATCCGTGAGGCAAAACCTCCAAGCCACTTACCAGAACAATCTCTCAACAGCCCACCACACGTTGCCACCTGATCATCTCCTTTTGAAGCCCTATCTGTATTGAGCTTCATGAAAGGGGCCTCTGGAAATGCCCACCGAACAGTATCTTGGGAGCTCCTTACTCTGTTTCGATCCCCTCTATCTGTTGCACCGCGCACTTGTCCCAAGAACTGAAAAATGCACTCTGATCTGTAGCCAACACTTGCACTCTGTGTATTATGCAGATACTCATTCCGCCACTTCCAAAGAAACCAGTAGGAGACTATGAATACATCATACCAACAAAACCCTTCTACTTCTAGATCTTCACATAACCAGTTCTCCCTAATCCAATCTTCCCATTCGCATCTGCAGAATCCTTTGAAACGATTAGCAGGTACAACCTTCCCCCAGTAGTCATGGATCACATGACAGTCACGAAAAGCATGCAGGCTGCTTTCTTCTTCTTGTTTACATAAGGGGCATTGAGCATCGCTATTTGACCAGGCTCAAATTCGTGTCAACAAGAGAAGTCTCTGATGTAGCATCTTCCAGGCAAAAATTTGAATTCTGTATGGGCCCGCCCATTTCCACAATTTGCTCCATATTTCACAACTTAGATGTGGCTGTTGAAACTCAGACTCAGCTAAGTACATGTAAGAACGCTTAACACTTACCCCCCGTGTGATCACCTGCAAGCCAAAAAGATTTGTCTGCTCCATCTGCAGAAGAAGGAGGAAGCAAGCCTTGGATTAATTGTACCATGCTTTGAGGAACCAGTGAGTTTAGTAGCGGCACATCCCACTGTCCATGTTGATCAATTAACTAAACAATATATAATTAACTATATTTTTTTTTGAAATTACATTCATTTTTTACTTTTATTTTTTCTATCAAAAAATTTATTTATTTATTTTTTACACATTTTCTTTTCATGGAAAAAATCGTCCACTTATATTACTATCATATTAAGAATAATTAACCATGTTGCCTTATCTTAAATTATAATATCAATTCAGCTACTTCACATCAAAAACTAAAATACACTTGGCCCTTGATGTTGCATATGCAGCCAGCCAGCCAGCTTCTATAACCCCCCCCCCCCCAAAAAAAAAAAAAGAAAGAAAGAAAATTGGATGAAAGCGACCAAATGAAAAATCAATATATCTATTTATCTATCAATAATACGATTGATGTTGCCTCCAAAAGCATGACAGCCATCAGCTTCGGCATAGACTTAGCTGCACAAAACTAGTTTTCCTCTTCCCTTGATTCTAGATTAGATATAATAATACTACCCATCATTAATATAAGATCTAGTTTGTAGCATAAGTTCTAAATATATGATCTAAGTTTTAATGTAATTTGCACCACAAACTACTTTCTCTGATCATTATTATAAAACACTAATTGTTATTTCTTACGAATCAAAGAATGAAAGTTAGATTATTAAATTGGTCCTAAAGTGATCAATGTTTCTAACTTTGCCCTTGTTTAAATAATGTGAATTTAAATGAGTTAGTTAAAAATGAGGGCATAATAGGAAAATAGTAATAAATTAACTAGTTAGAAGCACTTGGTGCCCTGTAATAAAGACAAAAAATTATTGGCAGCTAGTACTTTATAATAAGGTCTAAAGTAAATCTAATAATGAAGATGGAAGTTCATATCTCAAATGTTTGAATCAATATTTATCTAAAATGCTTGACAACTTTCTTCTAGGTCGAGCAACTCACTACTTTGACCTAGTGACCCTAGCTAATTAACTAACTCAGACTAATACATAAAGCTAATAAAAATAATACAGACCCAAGAAGGTTGATGATATCTCAACCAGTGTTTTAATTGAGCAACAGATACAGAAGGGGAAAAAAAGAAAAAACTAATGTTTATTTGTGAAATTGTGATTTCACTTCCTAAAATATTGATAAGGTGTTTTTTTAATTTATTAGTTGGGGTGGATTATCTGCTATTTGAAAGGGCCTTAGAAACCATATTATTTCGCTATTGGCATTCATGTCATGTCTCCTCAACTATGTTAAATTTATGTTAAATTTAAGTTAGAGATCGATGGTTTGAAATCACATTAGAAGAGGAGCCGATTCCATTTTCACCTATATCCAAAAAAGATAATACTTCCTTTCCTCTAGAACTATAAATCATATATAACATTTTTCCAAGGCAAATAAATTCATGACAGATAATAAAACATATCACCCAAATAAAACAAAGCATAAAAAGACAAACATAATGCACCCAAGCTCAAGAGTACTATGTCCATTGGACAAATATATGTGTGTCTTCTTAATTAGGAATCAACGACCTCCGGAAAGGATTGAGTCTTGTATTGTAGTGCTAGAGAAGTAGGCATCAAACTCTCTATCTTTCCCAGTTGCAAATACATAAAAAGGAGGAGGCGAAATTAGTGATGAGAAATCAGGCACATCCCTAATCAAATACTGTACAACTTGATGCATGCTTTGTCTATTTCCTGGCCTATGATTCGAACACAAAAGCCCCAATTTCAACACTAATTCTACCTTCTTTGCTTCGTAGTATGTTCCTAAATTCTGATCCTTTGCCTGAACAATCTCACCCCTCTCCCATAATGCATAAACCCAATCCACCAAAACCATTTCTTTAGTTACTAGGTTTGTAGGTCTTCTTCCACATACAACTTCTAGCATAAAAACACCGAAAGCGAAAACATCAGACTTAATGGTGGCTCTCCCTGTCCTTAAATACTCTGGTGCGAGATATCCGCACGTCCCGACCACTTGTGTAGTTGCAGGATCACTCCCATGATCAAATAATCTTGCAAGACCAAAATCTCCCAACTTTGCATTGAACTCCGAATCTAACAAAACATTACTTGCTTTTATGTCTCTATGTAATACTACTTGCTCCCATTCTTCATGAAGATAGCACACTCCTGAAGCTACGCCTTTGATGATTCGAAATCTTTGCATCCAATTTAATGTCACGCGAGGTTGGTTAAAGAGGTCTTTATCTAAGCTTCCATTTGGTATGAAATCATAGACCAAAAGAAGATCACCTTTTCGCCTGCAATATCCCAAAAGAGATGCGAGGTTTTGGCGGCGAAGGCGACCGATACTCACAATTTCTGCAATGAATTGCTTCATGCCTTGTCGAGATCCATGCGATACTTTCTTCACTCCAACCTCAATATTCGAACATGGCATTGTCCCTTTGTACACCTTTCCGAATCCGCCAGAACCCAAAATCTCACTGTCTCCAAATCCTTTTGTGGCAATGTAAAGATCTTTGTATTTAAACCTGTGAGGACCATAATCTTGTTCCCACTGTTCAACAACCTCATAAAATTTCCTTTTCCTATATCTGTAATAAATTACCAAGAAAGTCACCAAAAGGATTAAAGAAAGTGATAACATAGGTAACCCAATTATAAGAATCAAATATTGTTTCTTTCCTCCAAGTCGTGGTAGCTTTGGGAGTTTTGAGAACTGAAAGTTTTGAGCCTCCCCATTGAGCCTGAAGCTCCAACCAAGAACATAATGAGAAGTCAAAAATGACCCAGTAGAAGCTGAGAATCCAACATAACAAGGATTCTTAATAATATGAGAAACATCCTGGGACAAACTCAATAATGGAGTTTCAGGTTTGTTAATGTTGATGGGAGCAAGGGTGACGTCAATTTGCTTCTTGCGTGCGTCATAGTCCACCCACACTTGCACAGGAAGGCCATCCCATATGATTAGGTTTCCTCCTTGCTATTTTTACTTTATTTTCGGAATTGCTATGTAATTTTTGGATTTGAGAAAAAGTTGTAAATCAAGAAATTGCAAGAACATTAGCTTTCAACGCTTTCGGGCTACTTTTCGTGGACCTCTGGACCTCGAAATTGGACGAACCATATATCGTTGGAAAGAGAATGGAAAAACGAGCAAAAATATAAAAACTCCATCATCAGAAGCCAATCCACACGCCTCCACGCGCCTCCACAAGGTATGAGAGTGGCCTCCACGAGCTGGCAAAGAACAGGCGTGTGGAGCCTCCGTTTGCGGTGGCTCCGGCGACGTGGTACTGGTCTCCTTATGACGGTCCTTCCCCTGGAGTTTCGTGCTGAGATAAGTTCGGATGATGACGTGGCAGAAGTGGAGGCTAGGGTTTCTCTTTTGTGTCCTAGGGTTTTTTGCCAAGCATTGGGTTTTTGGGCTTTTGGGCTCATTGATACCCTAGAGGGGCTTGGACAAATATTATGGACTGGACAAAAGAAAAATTCCAAAGTTGTAAATTTTTATCTTTTAATTTTTATAGGAAAGTCATGGATTAAAGTTATTAAAGTTATTTGTTTATTTATTTAATGTTGTTATTGAGTAGTATGAATTATATGTGCGATTAACATGATTAAAAATAACATGTCATATAGAATAGGAAGATGTCATAAATGCATAGTAGCTATTATATCTTGAATCAACTAGTATGATAGTTATTATGTAAGATTATTTATGTTATCCACTAAATTAATTATCAATTATTATGATTTTAAATTAAAATCTAAAATAATATTTGGATTAATTAATTGTGGAATAAAAATCTAGATAACTACTAAATTAATTATCAACTATTATGATTTTAAATTAAAATCTAGAATAATAGTTGGATTAATTAATTGTGGAATAAAATTCTAGATAACCACTAAAATTAATTATCAATTATTATGATTTTAAATTAAAATCTAGAATAATAATTGGATTAATTAATTGTGAAATTAAAATCTAGACAAATAATCTAGATAATTTCCTAAGAGAACTGTTTTATTTTGCGAGTAAATCGTGGGTCTGCTAAAATGGTCATGAGTAAAGCACATACTGCCTGTCATGACTGAATTTAAGGACCTTAATAATTTCAAAATTTAGTTAAGTATTGAATGACCCATCGTCAGCAATGCTTGGATACTAAAGATAATTCTTGAAATTAAACAGAAGTTACTCTCAATTGAACAATTCTTGGAAATTGGAAAGTTGCTTATGTTGAATGGGAGGAGATTTAAATTAAGAAATTAATTTAATCTCCAAGCGCACTATAGGACTATTAATAAAATAATCATGTGAAGCCCCAACGGATAAGTATGATTGAATTTTATTAGATTGGACCTAAATAACAAATGGGAGGAGATTTGAATTAAGAAATTAATTTAACCTCCGAGCGCATTGTCAGCCTGTCAATAAAATAATCATGTGAAACTCCATTGGATAAGCATGATTGGATTTTATTGGGCCTTAATAATTTCAAAATTTTAATAAAGTGTTGTACGCATCGCTCGACAATACTAAGCTATTAAAGATAATTTTGAAATTAAATTTTTTTTTTACGTTCAACAAAGCTTATGAAAATTCTCATGAAAAAATATTGAATGGGTGAAGGTTTTAAATTAAGTATTTAATTTTAAAACCAACGGGCTCCAATTGTGGGTTTATTAGTGAAATGGTTATCGTTGAAGCCCCATCGGATAAGGATATTCGGATTTCGCTATATTAAACCCTAATATTTTCAAAATTTTAGTAAAGTTTTGTACAGCTCATCGTCGGCAACACTTAGACACTAAAGATAATTTTGAAAGTAAACAATGGTTAAATACATTCAACTTTGGTAAAGTTGTTAACCCTCCCATCGAGGCTCTAGCAATGGAACTAAAGGCCCAAATAACAATGTTAGTTTTACAATTATCTTGCTCATCGTAAGCCTTGTAAAGATAATTAATGGATTGTTAACAATAAACAAGAGTAGTAATGAGAATCTACTTGCATTTAATTTGTTTGTTGCATTTTTGTTTGTAATTGTGTGCCTTGTATGTTTTTTCAGAAAATTTCTTCCATCAATTATTTAGCAATGATTCTAAGTCTAAAGCCTCTAGATGGTACCAACTATGAAGAGTGGAAAACAAAACTTGATGTTGTTCTCAAACATAAAGAGCTTAATTTTGTCCTTACCGTACTAAAGCCATGGTCATTGCAAAGGATGTGTCTAAGGCAACTAAGACGCAATACTCAGATTGGGAAACAACAGATATGGTAGTTCGCTGCTATGTTCTTGTCAGTATTTCCAAACACTTGCAGAAACAAGTGTACATGGCTAAAAGTGGAGTAGAGATGCTTCAGACTCTTAATGACATGTTTGCAGTGCCTAGCAGCTATGCTAGATAGAATGCAATTAGTGCAGTTTTTGCTAAGAGTCTTGTTAAATCTAAGGGGAAGCCTAAGGGTGGTAACAAGAACAACATGGCTTGGTTATCAGTTGTCAAACTAGTTGATATGAAGAAGCCGAAAGGCAAGTGCTTCAAGTGCGGATTGAAAGGACACAGGAAGAAAGATTGCCCAAAAAGATCAAACAAATGGCGTCTAGTAGACTGGACGAAGAAATTTTAAGCTTAAAGATGGGCAGCTTGTGTTTGCATTAGCAGAAGCACAAGTTATTTTATCTTTTGATAATTTAAGACTATGGTATTGGGCCACTGTTTATTTGTTCCGGATTTCAAGAGAAATTTAATTGTTGTTAGTTGTTTCGTTGAAACATGGTTTCAAATGCAATCGATTCCTTAGCTTCATTTTGAAGTTCTTCTTTGTCTTGTTTGTACCGGCACATTTTTTTAAATGGTCTCCATTACCTATGTCTTATGCCCCATTGAATTTATTATGTTGAATTAAAAGGATCATGAACAAGAATATTCACCAAAGAAATAAGTTTCAAATGAAACATATCTTGGCCTTTTATGATTGAGTTAGATTACCTCAAATAGGAAACATGGTTTAGTTAAAAGAGGGACTGAAAGTTCCATAGTCTTTGAACTAAAGACTACATGTAAGTCCTATTTGGAAGGTAAAATGGCCAGGCAATCTTACAAGGTCAAAGGGTTTTGCGTAGCTATTCAACTAGAATTGGTACATACTGAAGTATGTAGACCAATTAGCGTTTAAGCCATAAGAGGTTATGAGTACTTTATTAAATGAATGGTTGCTTTGGATTTGGACAGATGAACCTAGTGCATCATAAGTCTTGAGTTTTTTGGAAATTTCCAAGAGGCTTAAGTCTAAGGCAGAAAAGCATCTAGGTGTTCAAATAAAAACTTTGGTCTGACTGAAGTGTTGGATACCTGCTTGGTAAGTTTGGACCTTGCCTGATTCAAGAGGGGATAGTTTTCACAACTGTCAACTCTAGGAATGCGTTAGTTGAATGAAGTTGCAGTATGTAGAATTCAAACATTTCTAGACTTGGTAATGTACGTGTTCAGTTATTCATCCTTGCCAATGTCTTTCTGGGGAGATGCCTAGGAGAAAGGAATGTACCTTCTTACTTGGTTCTATCAGAGACTATTGTAAAGACACCTATAGAATTATGGAAAGGGTGCAAGCCCAGTTCAAACCGTATTTAGATTTAGGGTGCTCCGGCACATGTCTTGCAACAGGGGTCAAATAAGATGGGATCTTGCATGGAAGTGTGCATATCTTTTGGCTAACCTAAGAGAAACGGGGATTGGATCTTATTTAGTCCAAAAGATAAGATCGTCTTAGTGAGAACTCACGTGACTTTCTTAAAGGAGGACTAGATGGAAAATTATAAGCCCATGAGTAAGGTTATTCTTGATGAGATTTATCTCGGATCAAGAATTTCCAAAATTCTCTAGAAGCTTCATCCATTGTTCCCTTGATTATTCAAAGAGGGGGAAAATATACCTCTGGGTGAACAAACACGGGAACCATAATTGGAAATTCAACATGATAATATACAAGTAGGAACTAATAGAAATATTAGTATCATATGTGGAAGAATAATATCAAGGATTTGTTAACATGTAATATGAAGAGCCACCATCTGACCCAAAACTTGGATCTACTGTAGATACACCAGATCTAGAATCTTTTCAACCCTCAAGATATCTTTTGTTGGGTGACATTGATCCCATGAGTTGCGATAATGCACTGGAAGATGTTGTTGATCAAGTGTACGGTCTCTGGTAAAGACACCAAGAGGGGTAAGACCCACTACGTGTATGTGGACCTACAAAGCAAAGAGAAGATAGACATGAAGGTGAAAACCTTCAAGACTAGTTTGGTGGAAAATGTTTATCAGACGCCATGCTTGAGTCTATCTAGATTCTCTTAGTTGCTGTTACAAGTCTCATTTATGAGATTTTATTTTGGGAGTTGGATGTCAGAACATCTACATGCAATGACCAAAAAGGTTTATAACTAATAGGCAAGAACACTATATGCAAGTTGTGAAAGTCCATTCTATGGACTTAAGCAAGCATCCAGGTCATGAAACATCAGGTTTGATTAGGTTCTCAAAATTATGTTTTTGAGAAAACCTTGATTAATAGCTTGTATTTGTATGTAAAGGATCCAAGGGGAGGCAATAGCTTTTCTGGTACTTTATGTAGATGATATGCTTCTTATTGGAAACAAAGTGGAGGTAATATCAAACGTAAAGAGTTGGCTGAGTAAGCATTTTAATATGAAAGCCAAGGGGAAGCCAATTATATTCTTGGTATGAAACTCTTATGAGATCGGAAGAATAAGAAGTTGGCATCATCTTAGGTTACTTACATTGACAAAACTCTTACCAAAACCCAACATGGGGAATTCTACGAGGGGAATCATGTCTCTCAGATGTGGAATTCATCTTCCTAAGGAGTAACTTCTAAAGAATCCAGAGAAAGAAGAATGCATGAGTAGGATACCTTATGCTTTAGCAATAGGTAGTCTTGTGAATACCATGTGGAGTATTAAACCAGACATCTGCCACACAGTGGGAGTAGTGAGATGGTACCATTATGGTCCTAATGGAACACTAGATTGTTGTTAAGCATGTACTCAAGTATCTTCGGAGAACGAGAGATTATGTGTTGGTATATTCTAGTGGGAGTCTTGAAAAGCTGATATTTCATGAATTCAGTTTTTAAGTGGATATTGATTCAAGAAAATCAACCTCGAGTTATGAAGTTTTCATTAAACTAAGATAGCATTAGAGGTGGATCTTGCAGACCCAGTTATTAAGAGTTTGCTTGAACTTGTGTTCGAGAGCCATGTTACTTCTTTAAGTCTTAAGAGGATCCCGGAATTGCATTAAGCAAGTGGGAGATATTGTGCTCATTGTGCTCTTGGAGTAAGACAATGAAACAATATAATCATTTTCTGAAATTTTTTACAAATGAGGTGTTTTTCATTGTTTTGTGCACACAATTTAGAAACATTAAGGTCCGGATCAATTGTGGAGTATATGATTATATGGATACGTTCATAGAGGACATGGTCATAGGTTCTCACAATTGATGAATAAGTTCACAGCTATTAAATTAAGTTGGGCACTTTATTTAGGTTGTAATATTTTATGAAATGGTTTTGTCCGAATCATTATAAAATATTGGTGTGAGTTAATACTTACATTGAATGGATTAAGGAGAGATTTGATTAAGGTTGTTCTTTCTGTCATAAGGAATCAAACCTCCAGATAACTATAGTCATGTAGTTACTCTTAATCCTGAGTTTATTTTAAATAGGTAGTCGAATGGTTTTCATTCTTTGATTTACCAACAAGTGAGGTTTGATCTGTATGACGGCCAATAACTTGGTATTTTGGGATTGAGACTATTTGGTTATCAGTGTTTATGAGATATATAACATGGAATTTATAGGAAATGTCCCCCTGATATGTTTCGGTACTTGGATATTAAAGACACTGGCCAGTGCATGTAATACATTAGAGAAACTATAATAGTCAAGGGAATAAATAATTGATTGAGTTACAGAAAACTGGTCAATCAAATTATAGACATTCTATAAAGGGGTAATGCATATACATGTTATAAGTGTCATTAATCTTGGAGATCACGTTCGGGCTTTTAGTGAAGTAGCACCGAACTAGATAATCTTCTATAGATTATCATGAGCCTTGATGAATGACAAATGATAGATCCCTAGGCTAGCTTGATAAAAGGGATGGGGTATATAATCAGATGATGATGGCTTATGGGCTATATGATCTTGGGTTTACGAACTCAAGTTTATATCTTAAAAGAGCAAGTGGGAGATTGTTGGATATATGTTCTTAGTCACTTAAGCCCTATTGGGCTTTAGTGAGACCAAAGCCCATGAGACTTAGGGTTAAGTTAAGTCTTGCACTTAACCCTATATATTCTAACTTACTCCTGTTGTGCCTCCTAAGGATAGCTCATCAAAAAAAGACCCAAGAGGCAGACGTTCATTATCTGAACGATTGCCCACTCACCCACCCCATCTTACTTGAGAGATAGTTTGGAAGATCGATCATAGAGCGGACGAGGACTGTTCGTGTAAAGGCTTTCAGACCGCTGCATCTCTCCAGGTAATCAAAACGATGAAGGTTCTTATTTTCCTACATCAAATCAGTTAAATACGCTTCCGTGTTTTCTGATGAGATTCCTACATTAATAGCACCGACGCCATTAGAATAAGCTTCTTCATACACAAAGCTGTTTCAGAATCTGTTGTCTGTATCTTCATTATATATATTTACAATGATCAGAGTTTGTACCCTTTTTTTTGGGCATATTATTGAAGAGGAAGATACGATTCTTAATTATTGACAAACAATCTTATTAACTTGTGCATGTGGGGCTGGTTGCCGTAAATGGTGTGGCTTGATTGATGCAATCATCGTCAATTTTTGTGTAGAAAGATGACACAAAAGGACACGCTAGTACTTCTCTGGTTACTATGGAGTTGACTAATTTTTACAGAAATTTAAGAAGTTTGATAAATCCTAATTTTCATATATTTTATCCCTCTTTATTCATTTATTTTGGGGACTAGGCTAATTTGGATTTATTAGATAATATTTAGTTTGTTAGCCAGTTTTAGGAAATAATATAAATCTAAATTGATTATGATATTAATTAGCTTCAATTATTAAATTGTGATTGTTGTTTCGTGATTGAATAATATTTTTAAGTATAAGATCAATCATGATTTTATTTGATTTTTGTTGGACTTGGAAAAAAAAACATATTAGAAGATCTTATGGTGCAGATTTTTTTTATGAAATTGTGGAATTTTAATGGACTCAAGTTAGTACCCAAAATCCTCCCCTCTTTTCTTTTAATTAACCTAGCCGATACAGAACGCACCTGCCAGATTGAGACAGACCGACACACAGGACGCGGAGACGGTGAGGCAAAAGAGGCGGAATCCACCCAGGCATACAATTGAATTTGCTGTTGGAGGTTCTTCTCCATTCATCTTTAATTTGTCATTCCCTTTCTCTAGCCTTGGGCCCACCTTCATAAATTCATCAAGGACTTCAACTCATATACTTTTCCAGTGGCTGCGTAGTGCTACAAGCAATTGAATTTATCCATTCTTCTCAATATTTCCTCATGGCTGTGACGATTTACTTAAAGCTTGGAGAGCAAAAATTCATGGCCTCTCTTAGGAGGTAATTTGGGAGGAGCATAGAGGAAGTTAGGGCCTATAACTTACACACTTGAAGATCACGAGGAGTGTTGTTCTTTTTATCTTTTTAATTCGAAACTTGAGATAATTTAGTTATAAAGGATTTCAAGTTGTGTTAATTGAGAACAATTTAGTTTTCAATTGTAAATATATTTATTTTGGATTGAATTGATAATTTGAAGTTTTTGTGTTTGAGACAATTGTTGGATATTTGTTTGAAACCTTTGGATTGTCAATTGAATTATTAATTGAGTTTTCATTATGAATTTAATTAACAATTTGGTTTATCATCTTAACTGTTTAATTTGGTTGATAAATTGTCTAGTTGTTCAATTGGATAATTGTAAACAAGATTTCCAAAATCATTTTGAAATTAAATGTGATTAGTTTTTATTGAGTTTAATTAGGCACCGGTTATTTCATTATGAGCTTTCTAGTGGAATAAATGTTATTGTGTTTGAGGGTTTCCCATATTTCGATTAGGTAATTGAACTTGTTAATTTCAATCTTTCATTAACCTCTCTTTGGTCTAATTAATTAATTCAGGCTAAGAAGTTAACTCCATGTGAATCCCAAGTTTTCCCCTTCATCATCATAACTGAACTAGATATTTGTTGTTTTACTTGCTTTTTATCAATCTTCTTCTAAGGATTTTAATTCCTATAGAAAAAACCTCTCAAAATTTGCATTCAAATTCATATAGATTAGTCTTATTTTCATATAGGTTTTAGAGTCAGTTGCATTAGTGCATTTAGTTAGCTACTTGCATATAGGTAGTAGTGTTTTACATTTTAGTTTAGGTCTATTTCCATTCCATTGCATTATTTGTCACTTGAAAGTCAGTCTTAAAAAAAAAAACCCACAGCTTGCTCCTTAGGAAAATGACCTAGGTTGACTCTAAACCGCATAATTAATTAGGACCTAAGTTAATTGATTCCTTTAACGACGAAAGCAACACATCAAAGCTTGATAAATTACTTAATCATATCATATGTTGTGTATCATTAGATTATATATTGTTTATAAATCAGACAAATTAGTTTCTTAAAAAAAATGATAGATATAAATATTTTAAAGTAATTCAATTAGATTCCTTAACCTCTCTAAAAAAAAAAGTCAACTGGGTCTTTTATTTAAGATGACTTTACTAAAATATAGGTATTAACATTTTAAATGGTTAAACTATAATGAGTAAGTTGTACGGATCATAAAAATTTAGGGACTGAGTAATCAAGTTAAGACGACACGGACGACAAAGTTACAAAATAGCAAATTAAATAGAAAAATGTTACCCCCTCTAGTCCTAATTATAAGGAAAAACTGAAAAGAAAATGTTATTACTTCTTTTATTTATATGATATGATGAGAGAAAAAGAAAAAATGAAAACCAACAAATATCTAAATGACTAAAATAGTTTTATTGTCAAAATATATAATTTGTAAAATCAAATTAAATATAACAATGAAAAAAATCATATTTGGTAAATGTATATTTTGATATTATTATATCTCGAAAATAAGCAATTTAGTAGAACAAATTTATTTTTAAAATAAAATATAAATTGAATGTTTTCTTAAAAAATAATAGTCATATTTTGACGTTGAACAATGGAAAATATACGCAGCATTCTTCCACAAATTCATGGCATGAGTCACATCTGTCTTGTAATAGCGCTGTGGTGGATCCACGACTTTTTTTCCTCTAACATTTCTTCAGAATCGGGTCCCTAATGAAAATTAATAAACTTGTTAAATATGATATAAATTGATGAATTTTCCTAATTTTATTTGTATTTATGAATGATTTTATCAACCATTTCTCTCATCTTTATCTATTTTCCTCCTGAATTAACTCATTTTTTTCATTTTATTTAATAAGAGCAAAATCGTAACATTGTCATTAATATGTGGACTTATAATAAAGACCATCCCCCCACCCCCCCGAAAAAAAAAAAAGAGATTTATAAAAAAGACAAGAGTGGTATAAGAGTTAGTTGTGGGATTGAATTTGATCATAAATATAAAACCTCAATCTGTTTTATCTTTTATATTTATATTTCTTCCAAAAATATCTCTTTTTGATTGCATACATTAGAGAGTTTAATTTCTATGTAATGGTAGTTATAATGAAATATGATATTTCAGTAAAAATTATCTATATTTGTTACAAATAACTAACATAACTAACTTTCTTATTTTATTCAAATTAGTTATTCTGATCTTTGAACCTTTGTTTTAGATACATGTTATTGGTGCTTGACATTGTTATATCATTCCAAGTCTTAGATTCTCTACACTCCTCTGTGAGAAGAAGATGCACCAAGTCGAGGCAATGATGCAGTATTACGAAATAGTCTTTTTGTTTCAAATCTTAATGAAGTCAAATAAACAAACTCTTATGCACCAGACCAAGAATTCAAGTTGAAATTAAGGCTAACGATAATATTAAACTTAATGCCACCCACACAGTGCACAGAACACGGCAGTACTTCCTCTGCTTACCACATCTAGTCCGAAATATGAACCTTAAATTAACTTATTTTTAGAGAGATTTAAAAAGTTTAATAAATTACTTAATCATATCATATGTGGTGCATCATTAAACTATATATTATTTATAAATTAAACAAATTAGTTTGGAGAAAAATGATAAATATAAATAGTTTTGGAATGAATGAGTGATTAGTTAAAGTAATTGTAGAGCCACCATTGAAAGTCATCTTGAATAGGGGCAACCAGGGAAGGTGTATTTTTGTGCTCCCTTATGAAGATTGAAGATAAGATTGAGGTTGGGAATTTGACCTTTGTTTCGTTATGTAAAACCATATCGTTAGCTCAATTTATAGTCAAATGATTTATGACGTATTATTTTTTCGGTCAGATGTTGTTTTATTTCTTTTCACCTACCTAAAGATCTTATAATTTAATTTTTATTTTTAGTGTCACTTAGGCCCTGTTTGGCATGTGACACTGAGGGGTAGAGGTTGAGATTGAGATTGAGTTCGAGGTTTGGGCCAAAATGTATGGGGTGGTATGTGGAATTGAACTAGCAATTGAACAGAAAATCAAAGACCTTCAAACCAGCAAAATCAAACAAAAAAAACCAAGGACCATTGAACCTAGGACCTTCAATCTATTACCAACGCACGACGGGGGAAATCAAAAGCTTATCAAATAAGTGGAAGAAGAATAGCTGAACTCATTTATATAATTTAGGGCTGAATATAAAATAAAATTAATGGAAGGATTCCAATTAAATATTACTCTATATCAAATGTATTATAAAGTCCCAATACCAATCTCACTCCCCATCTCAATATAAATTCATCAAAATTCAGTGATATCTAGCTACCAAATTGGGCCTTAGGGTTTGCATGATATAAATAGAGGGGAGGGGAGGAAAAATTTATGTAAGTTTAAAAGAAATGGATAAGTGAGGTTGTAAAATTTTATTAAGAAGAAACTATTAGATAAAAGAGTAAAAATATTAATTAAACAATCTTAACATTTTATTTTTAACTAAACTCTTTAAAAATTTTCCTCCACTTGCGGGTATCGAACTCCATTCATTTAAGGTGAAAGTCAAGGCCTTAACCAACCTTGTTACTCATGGATTTGAAGGACTAGAGGAAGTATATTTATAGAGTTACATCATTTACAAGTCAAATATTAAATTTCTTGACACCTACAAATATTAATGAAATTTGAAAACCTTATCTGTATTTAGTTCTCTTATCGGAGACCTATAACTAAAGTTCGTCTAATTTTAAAATAGCTTAATTTGATTATGTGTGATTAAAAAAATTACTCCCCCAGTCCTAATTATAAGACATATTTAACCGATTTTGAAAAAATTAAGGAGAGGAATTAAATTAATTAATTTTACTCATTTTCCCAAAATGTCCTTATATACATTTAAAATGACATAAGTAAAAGTTAATCAACAATTTGACCACATATCTCTCCAACCAATTTTTCTTTTCACATACTTTTTAATTGAAATAATAGTCTTACTAGATATACATATATGTGTGTGTGTATGTATACATATAGATCTATCACACACACACACAAACAACTATGTATCTACACAAAGATATATATATATTGACACACACAAACACATATATATATGTACACATACATGTATATATACACAAACACATATATATAGGCAAACACACACATATATATACATACATATATATGTTTATATACAACACACACATGTAACTACACACACACACACACACACACACACACACACACACACACATATATATGCGTGTGTGTGAGAGAGAAAGAAGTTTGACATATATAACTACACACACACATATATATAGACACACACACACACACGTGTACGTGTGTGTCAAAGAAGTTTGACATATATAACTACACACACACAAACACATATGTATAGACACACACACACACACTCATATGTACACATACATATATATATACACACAAAAACATATATATAGACACACACACTGTGTGTGTGTGAAAGAAGTCTGACATATATAACTACACACACATATATATAGACACACACACACGTATACATGTGTGTCAAAGAAGTTTGACATATATAACTACACAAACACACACAAACACATATATATAGACACACACACACTCATATGTACACATACATATATATACACACACAAAAACATATATATAAACACACACACACACATATATATATGTGTGTGTGTGAAAGAAGTCTAACATATATAACTACACACACACACACATATATATACATATATATGTTTATAGACATACACATGTGTGTGTGTTGCAACCCATATACATATATACTCACAAAAAACCAAACACACTTTGAGATAATAAAATAAGAGTATTTTAGGAAGAAATTGGTAAAAACTAAAAAGTTGTCCTATAATTAGCACCAAAACCAATCCCCAAATATTATCTTATAATTAGGACTGGGGGGAGTATATAAATATGTATTCAATTTCTTATTTCTTTTTATAAAAGAAAATTAATCTTTTGATTTTTATAATTTACACCTATTTTTAGTCTGGTTCCAAGAGTTTAAATTATTTTAAAACATTCCTTAAACTTTTCGCCATCATTTAGTCCTTGATGGTTTTTAATCTTTTGACCTTTTGCCCTTATCATGCCCATGCAGATGAACAAACAAAAACACTTATTGTCAAAGCTCTCTGTTTTAACGTGGACAAACAAGGCACCCAAGATGTTACTCTCTTTTCCTTTCTTTCCAAAAACTCTACCCAATAATTAAAATGGTAGAGAAACCAGTTGAAGAGTTTAGTACTAAAAAAGAACAATCTCTGCTTCATAGGCTGAAAATAGAGTATATTAAAAAAAAAAAAAAAGGCTCCAATTTGTATAGAAGATGACACTTATCCGTACTCTAGTGCAATTCCATTTCTTATTCGTGAGAATACTAACTATTGGCTATTCTTACAATCAAAAGCATTATAAATATTTTCACCAGTACAACGCGAGGGCTGGTTTATATAACAGAAACGGCTTCATTTTCAAACAATTCTGGATCTATGGGAATACAACTTGCTGAAAATGAAACCAACAAAGACAAAAAACAGAGAGCAAAAAAGACATGAAATAGCAAGCTGTAGCAAGTCCCTATGTCCCATGTAAGGCCTTAACGACCTCCAGAAAGATGTGATTCAGCTACTGAACATTGAGAGTAAGACTTGTCTACATAATATGGAAGGGACGACGTTGTAGAGTCAAAATATCCATGGCTATTCCCAAATGAAAACGCTGGAGAAGCAGAACATAAACTTAAGGACGATGATACATCTGGCAAAGGAACTTCCCCATTCAGATATTGCACGACTTGACGCATTCTTGGCCGACTCTCTGGTTGGAAATTTGAACACAAAAGCCCTAGTTTCAATACTAACTCCACCTCCTCTGCTATATACTCTGTTCCTAAATTTGGATCCTTTGCTTCAATAATCTCACCTTTGATCCATAATCCAAAAACCCAGTCTACTAAAATCATACTCTCTTCTTCATTTACTTTCTCTATGGGCCTTCTTCCACACGCAACCTCAAGCAAAAAGGCACCAAAAGCAAAAACATCTGACCTTGTCGTGGCTCTCCCTGTTCTTGTCTGTTCTGGTGCTAGATAACCCCATGTCCCAACCACATGTGTTGTTTGAGGATCACTTCCATGGTCATACAGTCTTGCAAGACCAAAATCTCCAATTCTTCCATTCAATTCTGAATCTAGGAGAATATTGCTTGCTTTTATGTCCCTATGCACCACCACTTTTTCACTTTCTTCATGTAGATAGTGCAATCCCAAAGCTACTCCTTTGATGATTTTGAACCTTTGTGTCCAATTCAGTGTCACGCTAGGCTGGTTATGGAGATACTTATCTAAACTTCCATTTGGCATGAAATCATAGACCAGAAGAAGCTCCCCTTTTCGCCGACAATATCCCAAAAGAGGTACGAGGTTTCGCTGGCGAAAACGACCAATACTAATGATTTCTGCAACAAATTCCCGCATGCCTTGTCGAGATTCATGTGAAACTTTCTTCACAGCAACCTCAAGTTTTGAATTTGGCATTGTTCCTTTATAGACACTACCAAATCCACCACTCCCTAAAAGCTCTTTGTCTTTGAATCCTTTTGTGGCAGCATAGAGATCTCTATATTTGAATCTATGAGCACCATAATCTTCCTCCCACTCTTCCTGAATCTCAGAAAACTTCCTTTTCCTATACATGTAATAAATTACAGACGAAGTCACAAGAAAAATCATACATAGTGAAAGCAGAGGTAACCCAATTCGCAAAATTGTTGATATTTTTCTTGGACCAAGTCGTGGTAACTTTGGGAGTTTAGAGATGACAAGGTTTTGAGCCTCCCCATTGAGCTTGAAGCTCCAGCCAAGAACGTAATGAGAAGTCAATGTAGGCCCAGTGCCGGATGAGAATCCAACATAACTAAGATTGTTTAAAATTTGAGAAAGATCTTGAGACAACGTTAACAAAGGAGTTTTGGGTTTGTTAACGTTGATGGGAGCTAGGGTGACACTAATTTGCTTGTTGCCTCCATCATAGTCCACCCACACTTGCATTGCAAGGCCACTGCTAAGACTCAGATTTTGAAACCGAGACCCTTCAACATAATATCCAGCAGTGGCAGAATTAGCCGACTTCAAGCCGTTAATGTTAATTCCAACATGGTTATTATTGATATCATTGAACTCTGTGTTCTGTATGGTGTCGAGCTCTACTGCAAAAACATGGTTTGTACGGTTGCCGTCGTTGGCGCGATTGAAGAGACCAAAGTACTGAGCAGGTAAAGCACCTGGAAATGCTTTTTCTGGGGAAATTACAAAAACGAGTCCATGGCAACTCAGAGTTTTGTATTCAGATCTAATGGCGAAAACAAAAGTAGTAGAGAAAGAAGAGTCATCGAAAGCTATTGGATTTGGGTAGAAAGCATGACCTTGTTCTTGTTTGGTTTCATTTGTAGGTTTGAGTAGGCCATTGGGAGTTATCTCTGAAATACCATCCAGAGTTAAATGAGCCGATTGGAAGCCATTATTGAAGATGAAACTTGTGTCTTCTTCACCACTCACTTGAACCCTCGCTGTCACCAGCAAAAACACCATAACCATAAGCTTCACACACATATCTGCCTCAAAATCAATGCTTCTGTCTTAAGTTTCCTGCTATCTCTATATCTTTGTGGATTTGCAAATCAAAAGTTTCTCCTTTTTGTTGGCGATGGTTAAGATTGTTGAGAAGATTTCTTAAGATATCTTAGTAGGGCAAACATTAATAGCTGGAAGATACAACATAGTCTAACCTATAACCTAACACATTAATTAAGGTCACATCCTTGAGAAGATTTTTGTTCACACGGTCTTCTTACTTTAATTGCCGGTCCTTCTCTGCAAGGAGGTAGGGTCAGCAAATTTTAAACTGCAATTCCAACTTGTGAATTGGGATTGAATGCTAGTGATGCAACATTTGATATGGTGTCGATAAGATCCAATGGTTTTTGCGTTGATTAGTCTTGGTAGTTGCTAAGTTCTACGGTTCTCGGTCCATCTAAGTTAATGTTATTAAATTTGGATTGTACACAGGATCAATCAAGATATTGAGTCAAGTGTCAGTGGTTAGATGGAAGTAAAATTGGAGCTAACCCGTAGCTAAACCGTTGAGAAAATGAAGATCCTAGGTTATTAATATAAAAAAAAAACCACTAATGCCATGCAAATATGTACATACGCTACAGATTTAAACAAGAAGAAGAAGAAGAAGAAGCTACTGCATGCCTTGCTTTGTTTTTGTTTGTTTTTTTACTGCTCATATATATACACCTATATTATGTGAAACCTACATATATGCTTCCTGTTGCATATAGATTCATATATATCTATAAAGCTTAGTATGAATATATATATGTACATCACAACCAAATATATAGGCTAGCTTGCTGATATATATATATATATATATATATATATAGAGAGAGAGAGAGAGAGAGAGAGACGCTTTAGGAAGATTTACTGTCATGTATATATGACTTTGCTGTTACTTGAGTTATATTGTGTGCGTGTATATATATACCAGCAAATGAAAGAGCAATAAAAACCTATGCTTGTTGTAGTATCATACTTAATTATATATGTGTGTGTATAGTAAGTATATGCTTGGTTTTAGATTACTATCATATATTAGCTACTGTGTGTGTGCTAGTATGTGTCTATATATATATATATATATATATATATATATATATATGGGCTTTTTGACCATTTTGCCCCTAATTAATCAATTACTTACTCAAATATCATGTCTGAAACTATATTACAAATTTGTTTATATTTAGTCGATTACATATAACATGTAATCAACTAAACAAGGGGGATCAATTTTTTTCAGCTTTCCCGTTATGTAATCGACTAAGCTATAGTCAATTACATCCAAATCAATTTTTTTAATCCCCAAAAATTTAGATATTAAATTCAAATTTTGAAAAATAAAACAAATATATAAAATAAAATATTTTCAAAATAAGTATATGAAAAATAAAGAGGGATGATAGTAAAGTGGTTACAAAGAATTTCAAACTATGATATTAGTACAGCCAGATATTAGGAAGAAGTTTAGAATTAAATATCTCATAATATTAAATTCTTTAGAAAATTATATATATATATATATATATATTCTATAAAACTTAATTTTTAGGAGTACAGTGCGTTCAAGCAAGCTTATTAATATTAGACTAAAGTATACTTTTAGTCTTCTAAGTCTCACATAAAGTATACTTTTGGTTCTTTAACTTCATTAAGTATATTTTTGGTTTTATATTTCTAACACCATTAACGTTGCTAATGGAAAATGTTAACGTAGTAAAGTCAACTGATGATTGTGTAGTTGACAAAGCATATTTAAGTTCCAACTTTTTTAATATAATATATTTAGATTATTAAACCAAAAAACTAAGAAATCGCTGCAAATGAAATCGATATTTTGATATTTAGATTATTAAACTAAAATTTTTTATATTTAGATCATTAAAATAATTTTAAATATAATCTGGGTTTGATATTGATGGCTTCATCATGGATTTAGATATTTTTCAATTTATGCATATTTAAAATTTAAAATTAATATATTTTAATTACACAATCAACATTTAAGTTTACATAGTTATCAGTTGAGTTTACTGCATCAGCGTTTTCCGTTAGTAACATTAATAATGTTGAAATTGTAGGACCAAAAATATACTTTATAAAGTTAATAGACCAAAAGTATACTTCACATAAACTTAAAGGACTAAAAATATATTTTAGCCTAATATTTAACTTTTTAAACTAAAAATAGCACATAAATAGTCCCTCAAAAAAGTTCTTTGGCTTTCTCTATTTTAATAGAATCTAAGGAATTTTCGAAAATTTAGTTACAAAAGGATGGTTAAATGGATCTTTGATAACTATTTATGTACTATCCAAAAATTTGTTAAAGCATAATGACCATATATTTTAGTTTATGTGCTATTTTTAGTTTAAAATGTTAAATATTAATAAGCTTACTCGGATGCATTGTTATCCTCAAAATAAAGTTTTATTTTATTTTTTATAGAAAATATTTAATGAGTGTGTGTATCATTTTCCAAAAAAATTAATATTACGAGATATTTAATTTTAAGTTTCTTCTTCATATCTGGTTGTACTAACATCATAGCTTGAAATTCTTTGTAACTATTTTACTATCATCCCTCTTTACTTTTCATATGCTTATTTTGAAAATATTTCATATACTTGGATGCATTGTAATCCTCAAAATAAAGTTTTATTTTATTATGTGTGTGTGTGTATTATTTTCCAAAGAATTTAATATCATGAGATATTTAATTCTAGATTTCTTATTGATATCTAGCCGTACTAATTAATAATATAGTTTGAAATTGTTCGTAACCATTTTGCTATCATCCCTCTTTATTTTTTATGTACTTATTTTGAAAATATTTTACTTTATATATATATTTTTTATTTTTCATAATTTGAATTTTATATTTAAACTTTTGGAGATTAACAAATTGATCTCGCGTGATGTAATTGACTAAATGTTGTAGCTTAGTCGATTACATAATGGGAAAACTGAAAAGAAATAGTCTGCTCCTGTTTAGTCGATTATATGCCATATGTAATCGACTGTAATGGACCAAATAGGGGCAAATTAATAATATAGTTTCAGATAAGGGTATTTGGGTAATTAATTAAGTAATTAGGGCCAAAATGATCAAAAAGCCTATATATATATATATAAACACACACGCTTTAGGAAGATTTTTACTGTCATGTATATATGATCTTGCTGTTGGAGTTATACTCATACTGTGTGTGTGTGTATACTAGCAAATGAAAGAGCAATAAAAACCTATGCTTGTTGTTAGTATCATACTTATATATATATATATATATATATATATATATATATATATATATATATATATATATCACAACAAAACAGATAATTGGACCCAATCCTTTGCTATTTTACACATATCTACCTCAAAATCAATGCTTCTGTCTTAAGTTTCCTGCTATATATCTCTATATCTTTGTGGATATGCAGAATCAAAAGTTTCTCATTTTTGTAGGCGATGGTTAAGAATGTTGAGAAGATTTTTTAAGATATCTTAGTAGGGCAAACATTAATAGCTGGAAGATACAACATAATCGAACCTATAACCTAAGACATTAATTAAGGTCACATCCTTGAGAAGATTTTTGTTCACACGGTCTTCTTACTTTAATTGCCGGTCCTTCTCTGCAAGGAGGTAGGGTCAGCAAATTTTAAACTGCAATTCCAACTTGTGAATTGGGATTGAATGCTAATGATGCAACATTTGACATTGGTGTCGATAAGATCCAATGGTTTTTCCATTGATTAGTCTTGGTAGTTGCTTTTTAACCCTCGGGTCCATCTAAGTTAATGTTATTAAATTTGGATTGTACACAGGATCAATCAAGATATTAGATATTGAGTCAAGCGTCAGTGGTTAGATGGAAGTTAAATCAAAGCTAACCCGTAGCTAAACCGTTGAGAAAATGAAGATCCCAAGGTTATTAATATATATAAAAAAAAACAATAATGTCATGCGAATATGTACATACGCTAAAGATTTTTTTTTTTTTTAAAAAAAGAAGACACTACTGCATGCCTTGCTTTGATTTTGTTTTTTTGTTTTACTGCTCATATATGTACACCTATATTATGTGAAGCCTATAGGCATAAATTAAATACAAATAAATAAGTATCAAGATAGTATTTAATATTTATAGGTCAAATTCACATGCATCTTCAGTGAGGGTTACATTATTTACAAGTTGGACTCATAGATATTAAATTCCTTTGGACCTATGTGTATTTAATGAAATTTATGATACATCTGTATTTAATTTTCTTATTCGAACTTATAATTAATTGTTTCTAATTAAAAAAAATATTAATTTGATGATATGGATTCATATATTATATGGGTACGGTATTCAATTTCTTTATTGCTTTTTACAGGCATAAATTAGTCATTGATAGTTGAAATAAATTGATAAATTATGCAACAACTATATATCTTTATTTGTTGATCGTATATATATTTATAAGTTGACATAGAGAAATGTTTTGTCTAACTAAACCCAGCAAAATATATCCTATAATCAAGGAGCAGTATTCAAAATTCAAATAAAATCAATATAACATAATAATCAAATAATCGTAGTAATAATAATAATAATAATTAACCTCACTCAAATTAGGATTAGAATTTCAGCCATCATGTGTCGAATAGGTTCAACTTCCCACACTCCCCTCAACTTCCAACAGCCTCTAGTGAAGTGCTGCAATGATGTACTTTTCCTTGTTCTTCCCAAACATCAACTTGTTTCGAGACTAATAGTTGTTGCCGTTGACCCCATGTGTAACCATATGTGATGAACTTTGGCATCGTATCACACACCTAAAATTTAGTGTGTCCAACCTTTTCGAGCCATCACTAGTCGATATGGTTTAGGTTTGATATCATGAAATAAATTGATAAATTATGCAGTAACTTTATATATTTATTCATTGATCGTATATGATACTTATAAGGTAGGTGATACATAGAAGGATTTTGTCTAACTAAATCTAATAGAATATGTCCTATAATAAAAAATAATCTAATAATAATAATAATAAATAGGATAATTAACCTAAGATTTCAGCCATCATAGCTTGAATATGGTTCAACTTCTAACAAAAGTTTCAACCCTCAGGATCGTTTCATGACAACGATTTTTACTGGACAGATCTTTTAAGATAAAAGTTAAATAGAGTTATATGATATTTTGACTTTTGATCCTAATCATGCCCGCACAGATTAACACCGTCCACTTTTTTCAGATGGGGCAAACAGCAGGAAATTGAATCAACAACTGAACATGAACACTGTCTCCTCGCAAAGCTCTCTGTTTTTACTTGGACATACTAGGCAAAAAAGAAAAATAAGATGTTACTCTTTCCATTCCGTCCAAAAACTCTACACAATAATTAAAATGTACAGAAATAATTAATGGAGTTTAGAACTAAAAAAGAAGCAGCTCTGTTTTATAGGCAGAAAACAGATTATATTTATAAAAAAGCTCCCATAGGTATAGATATTGATGACATTTATACAAGGAATATAAACAATATAAACCGCCGGAGCCACATTCCCTAATACAATTCCATGAACTAATGTATTAAAATTTGTTTTCTTTTCTCAAACCTATTTTGAGAACTCGGACGATTCCTTTAAAAGCAACAAATCCTCACAATCAAAATATTTTCCAACAATTCTTCATCCATGGGAATAACACTTACTGAAAATGAAATCAAACAGGGGAAAAAAAAACAGAGCAAAAGACATGAAATAGGAAGCTCTAGCAAGTCATATGACCCAAGGCCTTAACGACCTTCAGAGAGATGTGATTCAGCTACTGAAAATTGAGAGGAAGACTTCTCAACATAATATGGAAGGGACGACGTTGTTGAGTCAAAAAATCCATGGCGAATGCCAAATGACAACGCTGGAGAAGCGGAACATAAACTTAAAGATGATGATCTGTCAGGCAAAGGAACTTCCCCGCTCAGATATTGCACAACTTGACGCATTCTTGGCCGACTCTCTGGTTGGAAATTTGAACACAAAATCCCTAGTTTCAATACTAATTCCACCTCCTCTGCTATATACTCTGTTCCTAAATTTGGATCCTTTGCTTCAATAATCTCACTCCTGTTCCATAACCCATAAACCCAGTCTACTAAAATCACACTCTCTTCTTCATTTGCATGTTCTATGGGCCTTCTTCCACACGCAACCTCAAGCAAAAACGCACCAAAAGCAAAAACATCTGACCTTGTCGTGGCTCTCCCTGTTCTTGTATGCTCTGGCGCCAGATAACCCAATGTACCGACCACATGTGTAGTTTGAGGATCACTGCCATGGTCGTACAGTCTTGCAAGACCAAAATCTCCTAATCTTCCATTTAATTCTGAATCTAAGAGGACATTGCTTGCTTTGATGTCTCTGTGGATCACCACCTTTTCGCATTCTTCATGTAGAAAGCACAATCCAGAAGCTACTCCTTTAATGATATTGAATCTTTGTGTCCAATTTAGTGTCACGCTTGGCTCGTTATGGAGATATTGATCTAAACTTCCATTTGGCATGAAATCATAGACTAGAATAAGCTCCCCTTTTCGCCTACAATATCCCAAAAGAGGTACAAGGTTTCGGTGACGAAAACGACCAATACTAACGATTTCTGCAACAAATTCTCCCATGCCTTGGCGAGATTCATGGGAAACTTTCTTCACAGCAACCTCAAGTTTTGAAGTTGGCATTGTTCCTCTGTAAACTCTTCCAAATCCACCTCTTCCTAGAAGTTTTTTGTCTTTGAATCCCTTTGTGGCAATGTAGAGATCCTTGTATTTGAACCTGTTAGCGCCATAGTCTTGTTCCCACTCTTCTTTAATCTCAGAAAACTTCATTTTCCTATATATGTAATAAACTACAGATGAAGCCACAAGAAAAATCACACAAAGTGAGAGTAAAGGTAATCCAATTGGCAACATCATAGACTGTTTTCTTCCACCAAGCCGTGGTAGCTTGGGGAGTTTAGAGATAACGAGGTTTTGAGCTATCCCATTGAGCTTGAAGCTCCAACCAAGAATATAATGAGAAGTTAACAAAGACCCAGTGGAGGATGAGAATCCAACATAACTAGGAATGTTTAGAATTCGAGAAAGATCCTGGTATAGTGTTAACAATGGAGTTTCGGGTTTGTTAACATTGGTTGGAGCTAGTGTGACACTGATTTGCTTCTTTCCTCCATCGTAGTCCACCCAAACCTGCATCGGAAGGCCACTAATGAGAGTCAAATTCTGAAACTGAGACCTGTTAATATAATATCCCGCAGGAGAAGAATTAGCTGACTTCAAGCCATTAATGTCGATTCCAACATGGTTATCATTGATATCATCAAACTCGCTGTTCAGGATGGTGTCAACTTCCACAGCAAAAAGGTGATTTGTAAGGTTGCCATTATTGGTGTCATTGAAGAGGCCAAAATACTGACTGGGTAAAGCACTTGGAAGTGCTTTTGCTGGGGAAATTACAAAAGCGATTCCATGACCAGCCAGAGTTCTGTATTCAGACCTAATGGCGAAAACAAAAGTGGTAGAGAAAGAAGAGTCACTGAAAGCTATTGGATTGGGGTAGAAAGCACGACCTTTCTCTTGCCTGGTTTCGTTGGTGAGTTGGAGTAAGCCATTGGAGGTGATCTCAGAAATACCATCCATGGTTAAATTAACTGATTGGAACCCATTATTGATGATGAAGCTCGTATCTTCACCACTCACCTGAATCGTTGATATCACCGACACCAAAAGCATCATCGCCATCAATTTCTTCATCACAGACATGGCAACTGATAGTTAGCTCTCAGAATCACAAGTTATTTCGTACTTCAAGCCTTTAATGGATGAAGCTCTTGTGCCAACAAAAGAATAGACCCGCGTTTGCGTACTGTTAACTTGTGGGGGTGCAGGTTTATCCAATTTTACCAGGGGAATTACAATTAGGTCTAAAGTAAAGAAATTAATTACTGAGAAGTACCGATGGAAAGGTGTTTCTATTTCTAACTCCCAAACTTACATTCTCTGTTTTTCAGTTGTCATAGACTTATGGGTAATTTAATTTTATTCTTGGGACCTCATTGTAATTCCTCATTTTAATGCTCTATTGGTTTCTTAATATATAATATATTTAGAGTGTATTTTAGTCTTAAATATAAAACATAATTTCTGTTTTTATTAAACTTTTTCTAATATATCTTTGTTGACGCTTTTTCAACAATAATCAAAGAAAAGAGGGAATAAGAGAATTAAGAAATAAGATTATGATGTTTTAGGAAAAAGTTCGATGTCATATCAATAAACTTAAGAAATCTAATTTTCTTAATCTAATCAAATTAAATAAATATATCCTGTACGAAGAAAAAAAAGTATAAAAATTGCACCACAAAATGTTTTAAATTATCAGGCAAAAATGATTTAAAATATTAAATATATCTCCAAAAATAATTTAGGACCGTAAATACACATTAATTATGTGAACACTCAAAGGGTGATGAGCCGCAATTGACAGTTCAGCTCCATCCCATTCATACAAGCAAACAAATACGACAAAATCCAGAGACTGACTTTTATCTTTATTGTGAATTGAATTTGCGTTAACCATAAGTTAAAAATAATAAATATATAAAAAATTGTCATGTTTCTTTTAAATATATCCCATTTATGAAAAGAGTATAAGAAAAAGAATAAGTAATAAATATGAATATAAAATATGAGAGAGAATAAGTAATAAATGATTAAATAAAAATAATTAGTTGTGAGTGAGTAATAATTAATATAAAAGTATGTATTTAATAGATATATAAAAACAAAAATAATTTAAATTTTGATATAAGAAAAAGTACTTATGAAAAAATCCAACCCAAAAGAGAGAAAGTTGCGCCCGTGAGGAAGGTGGCTTCCTTCGCCGGCTAATGGCACTTTTACCTAAGGACTTTTCTGCCCTCGTGACCAAGGAACGTGGATGCCATCGCTGTGATTTGGTTGACTGGCATAGACTATGACCATAACTATATATAGTTGGTTGGTACTATAGGGACGAAGATCCCTTATTGACTTGTGGGTAGAGCCGGTAAAACTGGTCAGACCCATTGTATAATATCCGGATAATTATTATCTGGATAATGATAATAATGTTCATTAGGGATAATAATGATATCAAAAAGTTGTATGATTAGTCTATTTTCAAAGGAAGACACTAAGAAAAATTAGAGAAAATTTATTGTCAAAAATGTGAAAAAAATACATTTTAGGGCCATAAAACATCCTAAAGAAAATTATGAAATATTCTAGAAGGTATGGAATAATTATTAAAAATTAGAGAGAATATTGTCCTTAGTTTAGACAATTTAATAAATTATTTCCTTTGAAAATAAGAAGAAGAAAAATTGAAAAGTATTCTGGAACCAAAATTGACACTATGATTTTTGATATTTTGCATGGAGCTTAAATTATTAATGTCAATTAAATAGTTGTGAGAAAATAATTAACTTTAATTAAGAAAATTATCAACAATTAATAAGGGATTAATTAGAATTATTCAAGTAATTCTAGAAGCCTAAGTCCATATAATTACTTATGGACCAATAGGGAAATTTTGTGAGAAATAAATGTAAGATAAATGGAGTATTGTGGTTAATGAGAAAATAATGTGTGTGTGTGTGTGTGTGGTGGCCGAAATTTTTGAGCAAGGGAAGGGATAAGGATGATGCAAAAATAATAATATCATAAGTTAAGATATTTGGTAGTTAATTAATATTATATTAGTGAAAAGTGAACAGGATAAATGACCACGGATAGAAATAAAATCCTACTTAGAAAACCTTGAACTAAGTTTTTAGGGTCAGAGTATATTATAGACAAGTGAATTTTTATCTCGAAATAGGCTGTCTCAGAAGTCATTTCTGTAACCGACGGAGTAATTTGGAGATCAGGATAAGAAGATATTTTGCAGAATTAAAGCAGATAGTCAAAATGAGAACCAATAGAAAATAATTCATAAACTAGAATCCAGGGATGAGTTGAGAAAAACCAGAGTATATTATTGATCAATGGATTTTTATCCAGAAGTTAGCGCTGACCGACGTTATTTCTGTAACCGACAGCGGTTACCAAGGATATTTGGCAGGCAACGGAATGTCCTTAATGAGAGTATAAGGTTAGGAAAATCCAGTATTCTCGAAGAGGAAGAAAGGACCTTCAGAGTGTTGCTTTCGGAATTTTAAGATTTTACAAAATTTCGCAATCAGGACACCGAACCAGGGATTTTATCTGATAAAGCAAGGATGAAGTCACTAGCATGATGTCATCATTTTTATCTTCTTGTGGGGGGGGGAGGCCAAGAGGTGTAGGGCCAAGATCAATCCACTTCAAGAAAATGCAATCCAACGGTCAGAATTCGATCAGACAAAGTTCAAGAAAATTACGAAAATGTCATTCGGTTTTTCTATAAATAGCCAACCAATTCATTTGAAATCCTCACACCAAAACCCTCTTGGGGAATCTGAAATTTGAGAGAGAAGGAAGAAGGAGGAGTCCGAAAAAATTTATAGCGAAGCTTTGAGTAAGTTTTTCAGTTCTTAGTCTTTAGTTTCAGTAGTTCTTTCGGTAGTTATAGTAGAATTGCTAGGATAGTCTCTAATTTTTCAAGTTAGCTTAGGTATCATGTCTTAGGAATAAATATGATATTTATCTCAAAAATATGTTAGAGGAAGAATTATGGCAAAATTTTGAGAGTTTAGAGTCAAAATAGCGAAGCTTTGGCAAAATTCCACCAAGCAATCAAACTAGGGGCAAAATGGTAATTTGTACCTAAAATGCCTGTTATGATCTTAGATATTCATATCGGTGGTATTATCCTTATAGGATACCCAAAATCACGAACCACTGTTTCCGCTGTCACCGCTGTCGTACCGCCGTCATACCACTGTCAAACGTACCATAAGTAGGTGAAAGTGCCAGATATCATCAACGGAGGTACGGACGCGTATTGTAACCTTAACACTTATGCTGTTCATATACATATATGTGATAGATATGTTTATATACTGAGGCTCTGTCTAGGGTTGTCAGTTATACATACAGCTTTATACGGGTTATAGTCTTGATAACGCTGTTGGGTTTTCCTAGTGCTAAGGACACGATGGGCTGTCGTGGCACTGGTTATGTGCAGACATGCTGTGGGACTTTACATACTGCTTTGTGCTTATGTTTTGTCAATATTGTAATCATGCATCTGTTGTGTGCTTATGTAGTGATTTATTGATGTTATGTGTTTATAATTAGCTGTTGTCCATATACTGTTTTATTTGAGCATAAGGTTAACCGTTACCTAAGATCCAAATAGAAATTGGATCTCAGCTGTAGCTTCAGGTTCGGGCGAACCAAGGAGTGAATATAGAGGCAAGCAAATGATGTAGGATGCAAGACGAAGTTTTTATGTTTCTAGTTTATGTATTTGCCTTCTTTTGGGTATTAGATGACTGTATTAGAACAATTACACTATGGTTATATATCTTTAAGGTTCAGTTACTCACTTGCTAGAATGCTCGACTCTGATCACTGGTTTAAAAAAAAAAATTCCGCTGTTTTCTGTAATACCCTAATTTTTATAATACATTTAAATATATATAATACCTATTGAAAATAGGTGAATATGAGGTCTCAAACACCTTGTATTGAATTTATTAGGACAATGTCTCCTAAGAATAAATAATTTACAAATAGGTCCCTAAAATATTTATGGGTTATAAAATACCCTGAGAAAATTATGATAAATCCTAAAAGGCAACTAAATATTTATTAAAAATTAGAGAGTATGTTGTCTCTAATTTAGGTAATTTATGGGATTATTTTCCTTGGAAAATAATAAGGCAAAATTAAATATCATTTTGGGGAACATAAATTGCCCCATGATTTTTAATATTTTGCATAATGCATAAATTATCAATTTTAGTAAAATAGTTGTGAGATAATAATTATTACTAATTAAGAAAATTGTCAAAAATTAGTAAATGATTAATTAGATAATTAATGGCTAATTGTTTAAAGAGAGAGAGAAGGTGGAGATATTTGTGAGTTGTGAGTATGTGTGAGTTGTGAGTGTGTGTGTGCCTAAGTGTTGTGCATGTGTGTGTGTGTAGTAAAAAAAGAGAGAGAGATAATTACAAATGGATATTTGATTATAATAATAATATAATTAAGACATATGTTGAATTAGAAATAATATAATAATCAGGAGAAGAAATGGATAGGAAAAACGAGAACGGCTAGAAATAAAATCCTACATAGAAAACAATGAACTAGGTTGTTAGAGTCAGAGCATATTACGGACGAGTGAAATTTTATCCCGAGATAGCTGGTCTCCGAATTCATTTCTGTAACCGAAAGAACAATTTGGAGATCCGGATAGGAAGATATTTTGAAGAAATTAAGCAGATAATCAAAATAGGAGCTCTTAGAAAGTCAGATCGTTGTGGCAATACGGGCATAAGTAGGGAAAAACCAGAGCATATTATTGGTCAGTGGATTTTTATCCAGAAGCTAATACCGGCCAAAATTGTTTCTGGAATCGGACACGAAAACCAAGGATTTTCAGCTGATAACGGAATGTCCCTAACAGGATCAGAAATCCAGTTAAAATATGACATTTGAAAGAGGAAGTAAAAAGCTTCAGCATGTCATTCTCGGAATTTTGAGATTTTACGGAATTACGCGAACAGGACACCGAATCAGAGACTTATCAGATAAAGCAAGAGATGAAGCAAGCATGACATCATTTTGATGACTCAGGATGATGTCAGCAGAGAGAGGTGTAAGGCTAAGATGAAGCCACCTCAGAAAAGTGCGATCCGACGGTCAGAATTCGACCAGACAAAGTTCAACGAAATTACGAAAATGCCATCGAGTTCACCTATAAATACCCCTTCACATTTCACCATTCTTCACACCATTTCCTCTTGAGAAGGCCGAAAATTTGAGAGAGAAGGAAGAAGGAGGAGTCCGGGGAATTTCGCAGCGAAGCTTTGAGTAAGTCTTCGGTCCCTAGTCTTTAGTTCAGTAGTTCTTTCGGTAGTTATAGTAAAAGTGTTAGGATAGTCTTAATTTTTCAAGATAATTTAGATATCATGTTTTTAGAGTAAATATGATAATTATCTTAGAAAAATATTATAGAAAAGTTTATGGCAAAAATTTTGGAAGTAAAAGTCGGAACAGCGAAGCTCTGGCGAAATACCGCTAAAAAGGCTAATTAAGGGCAAAATGGTAATTTGTACCAAAAAAATGCCTGTTATGGTCTTAGACATTCATACTGGTGATGTTATCCTTATAGGATACCCAGAATCACGAACCGCTGTTTCCGCTGTCACCCCTGTCGAGCCGCTGTCAAACGTACCGTGAATTTGACGGAAGTGTTAAAAGTTGTCAACGGAGGTACGGACGCGTATTGTAACCTTAACACTTATGCTGCTTATATACATATATGTGATAGACATGCTAGATACTGAAACTCTGTTTAGGGTTGTCAGTTATTTTACAGCTTATTACGGGTTATAGTCATGATAATGCCGTTTGGGTTTGCCTAGCGCTGAGGACACGATGGGCCGTCGTGGCACTGGATATGTGCAACCATTATGTGGGGCTTTACATATTGCTTTGTGCTTATGTTCTGCCATTATTTGATCATACATCTGCTGTGTGCTTATGTAGTGATATTCTGCTGTATGTGATTATGTTAACGCTGTTATCAATATACTGTTTTATTTGAGCATAATGTTAACCGTTACCTGAGATCCAATCGGGAATTGGATCTCAGCTGTAACTACAGGTTCAGGAGGTGTCAGGGTGGATGAGAGGGGCAGACCGTCTTCGTAGAAGGAGCGAAGAAGTTTATATTTTTGTAAATATACTGACATTACTTTTTGTAAACAGTAGTTGTCTGTATCTGGATAATTACACTATGGTTACGTACTTTTAAATATTCAGTTACTCGAAATGCTCGACTCTGATCACAATTTGACACGTTTTAAAAAAAAAATTTCCGGTGTTTTAAAATGGGATGTTACATTTTCAAATGGGATGTTACACATTGGGTCGCCCTGTTTAAGCCATGGCTCTTTAAGGGCCAGTTTTAAAAAATGAACGAGATATTTGAAATTAACTCTGGAGGGCTGACTTTGATGGGCCTCGAGCTTAAACGAGCCAGCCCTGGAGGGTCTAGGGTCAGTCCTGTAGGCCCTTTTCATGGTAGTTTTTTTTCCCTTTTTAAATTTATGAATTTATATACATTTTGTATTTATTATAGAGTTATTTATCCATTTAACTACAAATACAAAATAACTATACTCTAATTTTATGATTTGATTTATTATTTGTTGCAAATAAAGATTATAGATGTGTTCATGATGCAGGAGAAGAATTTCATGATATTCTTATTTATGAGTTAGAAGCTACTGCTCAAAGTAAAGAACAATCAAATGTCGTTAAAATCGATGATAGTGACGAAGATGACGACAATAATAGTCATCATAATTAGTGATTGTGTTTATATATTGGATGATTCGTGTTTAATTTACTAATTATATTTTTTTAAAAAAAATTAGAGGAAAAATAGTTAAAATTTGGAATAGTAATTTTCGGGTCCTGGCCTTGGTGCTTTCGGATTGGGCTTTGAAAAACATGTGTTTTTCTTACTCCATACCCTAGAGGGTCGGCCATGGCCTTTCACAGGCCGGCCCTAATTGCCAGCTCTACTTGTGGGTAACTCATCATAATCACTAAACTATCTTTTTTTTCCCTAAAAAGATAATTTTTACTTATAAATTATCACTTGGAAATTTTAATTGCATACTATATTCCAGATCCAATCTAGTTTGGACGATTAAGATATAATGAGATTAGACGCTTATCAACACTATTTGTAGTGCAGTGGTATTGGGATTCATTTTCCCCCCTTAGGTCCTAGGTTATATCCCCCTCTTCCCTCACCTTGTATAAAAAAAAGTTCACATTTATTTTCTCACATTCTCCTCAAATCCTATTTATAAATCACTTTTAACAACTTTCTGTATAGATTAAAAAAAAAACTTAAATTTCATTAACTTTACTTTAAAATACAATAACTTTCTAACTTTATTTCTATTTAATATATATTATACCCCATGAGAAGGGAAAATCCTTTATAAAGACAATTAAATAATCCAAATTCTAATTTGGGTCATTGAACTTAACAAATTATACATTATGTTATGGTCATAATTAAGGATTTAAAATTTGAGTCAAATCACCTCCATATCTCTTAATTATTAAAATAGAAAAATTGAAAACATTACCCTATTATTTATTTTATCAATTATGACTCCATGAATATTATTTGTTCTAACAAAAACGCCCCATGTATGTATTTATATCTAAACTAAATTTTGAATTGTGTGAAGTGAGTGGCTGAAAGAATAAAAGTTGAACTATTCTTCCACTTGCTTTAAGGTTTCTTATAGGGGAATTATATATATAGATTAAAGTAGTACGTAGTATATTAAATTTTTTAGATTCGATTATTATATTATTTTTAAGAGAAAATTATTATTAGCATCTATACCTTCATCTGTACCCATAACCCCCATGAGTATTCAAAATGTTTTCATCTGTAAGTAATAAGTCCTTTGTGTAATTGAAATATATTGTATGAATTACGTACCGAAATATAACATAATGTTCTTCATGGCGTAGTGTAAATAATATGATTATGTTTTCAATTTTTCTATTCTAATTACTAAGGGATATAGAGGTAATTTGACCCAAACTTTAAATTCCTTTATTATAATACATAACCTGATATATAATTTGTTAAGTTTAATGATCAAAATTAGAATTTGAGTAATTTAACTGCCCTGAGATTTTCTTCCACAAAAATAAAGTCAATATAATAAATGAGTAGTAAAATTGTATATTCATATGAAAATTTCTATTTCTTCAATGTAAATAGGACCAACAAATTTATCTCTATCTTATAAATAGAAGCAGGCGGTATGTTCTCTTAGAAAATTTAATTATCTGCTTATATTGCTATCTTACTAAAGTTTAATATTAATTTAGTTATTTCTTATAAATACAGATCTAAAAATAGAGTTCATCCAAAAAAGTCATCTCACTAGCTGAAATTCCGTTATATTTATAAACCCCACTTTTTTGAAGCTATATATATGGAGCTCATAATAACACTTTATATAAGTAATTTTCTTTGTGACATTATATTAGCAGTAAATGTGAAACGCACGGCACTATCCAATATAAGAAAGTAAAGTTGATGTTCGTTTCATGTTGTAAGCAAATATATAGCTTCTATATAAAAAGGTACGGTAAATAATTAAATGAGAGGGGTTGAAATTTAAAATTAATATCAAAATTTAAATTTTTAGTAAGTTACGTTATTAAGTATTGATTTTTTTTTTTTTTTTTTTTTGGGTGGGGGCATCAAAGTATGCATCTGACCGTGTTAGTAAGTTTCATAGAGTTATGAATTTGGATGTCATTTCTAGTGTGGAATTCTGGGAAAGATCAAGCGGAGAGACACCATTGTTGAAAGAGAATCAATGAAAAAGATGAATTGAATCAATGAAGAATGAACCAGCGGGTTAAAATAAAATATGATCATCTTGTAGGCCAGTTGACATCAAACAATTTTATTAAGAAATATGAGGCTGTGAGTTACGTTGGAACTTTATGTAAATAATATAATCTGCATAAATAAAACAAGAGAAGGGAGTATAATTTATAGTATTGGGGAGAAATAATATTCTTCTTGATTTCTAAAAATATATTTTAAAATTATTTTGAATAAAAATATGGCTCTTATGACCTCTTTCTCTATTTTTTTCAGCACATAAAAAGTCCGGGTGAGCATGGGCACAGTTCATATGAAGGTTGAAGGGATTGCTAATGCTCTCTCCGTCCTTAATTATAAATTTCAAATAACTTATTTGTGTTTACCAAGAAAATAGTTAAAATTTTAAAGATCAATAAATATGTATTTTTTTTCCCTCCAACTATGTTGTTATTTATACAGAAGATAAGCGAGAGAAATAATAAATACAATAAGTATATTTAAGAGATAAAGTTGAAAAAAACGCAACAAATATAAAATAAAGCTCATATTTTGGGACCCACCCATTTATAAATTTAAAGCTTATATTTTGAGGTGAAGGGAGTAGCTATATTTCCTAATTATACATTTATATGCTCTTTGTATGTAAGAAGCCGCAAGTTTGATATGTAGGTAATATTACTGATTTACAGTCGGTAGCTGTTACTTTAATTAGGTTCATATAATCATACAGATAGACGAAGAGAGTCAAGTATTTATAGGTTCCACTTTCCACATGTGAAGTGAGGCCTACCATATCTGAATTTAATTCTATTTTCAACTATGAGCACTTGAACTTGGAGAGAAAGTGATCTCCAATTTGCATTTGGTCCCTTCATGGAGAGAAAAACAAAACTGGGAGACTTTGACCAAGTCAGCCATTCCCCACGAGACGAAGTTTAATTTATTTGAAATAATTCGTAATATTGGATGAGAACTTTAATCGTTATAATTTTTTTTATACATACCAAACCATTTAGCATATATGAAAACACAATTCAATTCAGCTTTTTTTTTTTTTTGGTCTCCTTGAAAAAAGATCAAATCCATTCAATAAATAAAAAGATTACACATCAAACTCTGACAGCTTAGTTAAATAAGTGAATTAGTTTTGTAACAGCTTCGGTTGAAAGTTTTAGACGGGTTTATGGAATTGGTTCCCCCCCACCCCCTCTCATAAGCCTAAATCGACATCGTCTTAAGTTAAATAAAAAGATTACATTATATTTGTGTTTTAGTATATATTAACATTCTATTTACTTGTGAATCAACATCTTTTATATTTAAATACTATTCTTTCCAGAGTTAAAATTTGTGTATATTTTAATTAAATATATTACTCTAATCAGGATTGGTTTGACCATGGATTGACTTTGGCTTGAATTAATAACCCTTAAACTACTACTTGAACCAATTTTTTAAAGGGAAAAAGAGATATAAATAGCATTTTAACTTCCAAAATATAAAAAAATCTATTAATATATGCAAATGACAGATAATAGATGGTGTGAGAATCTGAGTTTTTTCATGTTTGAGAGCAAAGACCAAAAAGCTTTATTATTCAATGGTTTTATATATATTGTCAGTACATATTGATTTTTTCAAAACCATTACGAATTTTGTCAAAATTATTATTCTTTGAGTTAATCTTATTAATCAATTGGTTATAACAAAAAAACTCTTTGTTGATCATTTTACGCATTTTTTTTTTGTCAAAACCATTATGGATTTTGTTAACATCACTATTTATTTCACCAATCCCATTACTCTATTGGTTACAACACAACTTTTTGTCAATTCTTTTCACATATTTATCAATATTTATTGATTTTGTCAAAATCATATTACTCTTTTAGTCTCCTATGAGAAGGAGTTCAAATTTCAAAACAAACAAAGACAATGGGCGTCCATGTGGTGAATCAATACCATGGCAAGAAGAAAAAACAAGCACGAAGGAGAAATGTAGGAAAAACAGATAGGAGGTTCAAATAAACAGATCCAAAAATAGCACGGAAATGGATGATAGATTCAAGTAAGAAACATCAAATCTGAACTAAATGAAGGGAAATAAAATCTTAGGGTTAAAGAGGCAAGAATGTTATACGAATAATCTCAGAATCCTCTTCCTCTTTCCTCTTAGACCCACAACCACCTTCCCGCTTTGCTATTGAGATTCATCACTTATTCCACGGGTAGCATTCGCCAGGTCGGCATATAAGTTATGAATCGGTGATGGGGAAGAGGATTTCATTGCATCAGAATTCTCGCATTCACCATCAGATCCTCCAAAACATAACCACTCTTAAATAATAACTTTTTTCACAAATATACGTCATTATATATGCAATATACGTGAATCTGCCTCTGTGTATATATACTCCCTTTGACCCTATTTATAAGAGTCGTCTGATAAATGAAATACACAGTTTAAAGAAACGGCTAAAATTAATTAAAAATAATAAGTATGTCTTAAAATCAATGTTTTCTCAAGTATGCCCTTATTTATAATGGGCAATTAAGAAAGAGAAATAGAGTAACCATTACTGCATTAGTATCACCAATGTTTTAATTTATACAATATATATAATTAATGAGGAACAAATGAAAAAAAACTAATTAAATGTCGAGATAAATCTTGTCAGACTTTTATAAAAAAGATTAAGACAATGCAAATTTTCAGCTCTTATAAAAAAACCAAAAGGGAGTATATTATAAAAATAAAAATCATCACACTGATGATAAGTCATAAATAATATAGTTTACTTTTAGCAAAGCGCTGTTTGATGATTTTTTTTTTGGCAAAAAAAAAAAAATCAAAGAAGAATGTTATTTAATAACTGAACAAAACCGCAATTGGCCATTTTTAACTATATATCCTAGAATACACAATATAATTTTCCTAAATGCATAAAATGCATACAGTCAAAAACAAATAATACAACCTAGAGGCTACTTTTACAAATCAAAGTTGCACTTGCAACAGATCATATATCCTTGTGAGGAATCAGCGACCTCCAGAGAGACAAGATTGGGCAACTGAACTGTGAGTGAAAGATTGATGAATATTGTAAGATGGAATAATAATGGACTCAGTAGGGGAAAAAACCCATAATTCCCAAATGATAAGCCTTGAGCAGAAGAACTTAAGCTTAAAGATGACAAATCTGGCAAAGGAACTTCCCAGTTTATTAGATATTGCACAACTCGACGCATGCTTGGCGTACTCACTATGGTTGCGAACTTGAACACATAAATCCAAGTTTCAACACCAACTAGTCTATCTCTTCTGCTGAATAATCTGTTCCGAAATTTAGATCCTTTGCTTCAATAATCTCACACGCGCGTATTCCATAAATCATAAACCCAATCAACTAAAACCGCACACTCTTCTTCATTTACTTGCTTCATGGGCCTTCTTCCACACGCAACCTCAAGCAGAAAAGCACCAAAAGCAAAAACATCTGACTTTGTTGATCGTGGCCTTAACTGTTCAACCACACGTGTAGTTTGAGGATCATTGCCATGGTCGTATAGTTTTGCGAGACCAAAATCTCCTGTTCTTCCATTTAATTCTGAATCTAGGAGAACATTGCGTGCTTTTATGCCTCTGTGGACCACCACTTTTTGACATTCTTCATGTAGATAGTTCGACCCTGAAGCGACTCGTTTGATGATTTTGAATCTGTGTCCAATTCAGTGTCACACGCGAGGTCGGTTATAGAGATATTTTTCTAAACTTCCATTGACTAGAATAAACTCCTCTTTTCACCTACAATATCCCAAAAGAGGTACGAGGTTTCGGTGGCGAAAACGACCTATATATACTAACAATTTCTGCAACAAATTCTTTGATGCCTTGCTGGGATTCATTGGATATCTTCTTCACCGCAACATCAATTCTTGAACCTGCAGGCATTATCCCTTCGTACACCTTTCCAAAGCCACCACAACCCAAAAGCTCCTTGTGTTTGAATCCCATTGTGGCAATGTGGAGATCTTTGTATTTGAACATGTGAAGACCATAGTCTTGCTCCCATTCTTCGACAACCTCAGAAAATTTCCTTTTCCGGTATATGTAATAAACTATAGATGCACTTACAAGAAAAAGTAAACAGAGGGACATTAGAAATAATGAAATTGGCAAAAGCACGGATTGTTTTCTTCTTCCTCCAAGTTGTGGTAACTTTGGGAGTTCGGAGGCATCAAGGTTTTAAGCATCCCCATTGAGCTTGAAGCTCCAACCAATAACATATTGAGAAGATAAGAAGCAACCTGTGGAAGTTGAGAATCCAACATAACTAGGATTGGATAGAATTTGAGAAAGATCCTGGTGCAATGTTAACAATTGAATTTGAGGTTCTTTAACATTGATGGGAGCAAGCGTGACATTAATTTGCTTCCTATGTAATACCCCAATTTTCATAATACATGTAAATATTAAATTTTGATAAATGACACCTATTACAATAGGTGAATTTGTGGTCTCAAAACTAATAAAATAATTACCTTATCTTTTAAGGTGATTTCTCATGAAATTAGAATAAATAAAGAGCTAAAAATCCCTAAATGAATTTATGGGTCATAAAATACCCTAAGAATGTTATGATAAATCCTAAGAGGCAACTAAATATTTATTAAAAAAAGAGTATGTTGTCTCTAAAGTTTTAATTGATTTATTATTATTTTTAGGAATTACACCATTTTAACAACTTAAAATCATCAAAGGATGATAGAATTAATTAGAGGAAATTAGTAACAATTATTGGGCAATTGAAATTGCAATAATTGAGATGCTCTAGTAATTTTTGAAATTAGCTAGTAACTAATTTATAAAGATCATAATACCAAGACCAAATGGTAAATAGAAGCTAAAATTGGCACACAAGGAGTTGTTAATTATCAAAATTAAATTAGAAACCTTGTTAAATTTTGGTAATTAAGCCTAGTAACCCCTAAAACACTATATTGGAGATTAACATGGGATTTAACCAATTATTCCTAATTAATCTCTATCGGACGAAAATTCATGTTTAATGGTAAATAAAAGGAAGAATTAAATTATATTAACCATAAATCCTGAATTTAAGTGGACCAATGAGAGAATTTCCCTCTTAAATATGTGAGAACATGAAAAACATAAATTGAATAATTAAATATAGGGAGGGGGACAGTTTGACTAGGGAAACAAGAAGGGAAAGTTATTGAAATTAATTAAGTTAGAATCTTGGAGAAGATTAAAACAACTTGGGGAGCAAGTTGCTTATCTTGGAGAGCAAGTAATTATGTAATTAAGTAAAAATAGATGAGAATCTATAAGAATTAAATCATACCTTGAGATATTGGAACTAGGTATTAAAGATGAATACATATTTGAGATCGGTAAATTATGAGCTTCAACTTGGCTATTCCCAAAGTTATTTTCGGATACGTATAAAATTCATATTTAAGTGTTTTGGGAGTTAAAAATCACCATAAATATAGTCATAAAATTAGGATTTCAAAAGTGAAATTAGATCTGGAATAAGAACACCCGATTATACCCAACTAAATTAAGATTTGAGATTAATTGGGGACAAAGCAAAAGAACTAAAGAAAGAGAGAGGAAGGGCAGTTTTGGTGAGGTGGAGGGCCAAGATGAATGCCTCATCTCCAAGTAAAAATCAAGAGCCAAGATCAAAGGGCATTGCTTGGGGGTTACTCCTTTGCTTGCCTATAAATAGAGAGCATAGGCATCACATTTTTCCCACCAATTAACAAGCTAAATTCGAAAATTTAGAGAGAAGGGGAGAGTGTGGAAGAGCTGCAGAAAAATAGAAGGTAAGTGGTCTTCAAGAGGTAAGGGAGTTTTTAGTTCATAGTTCAAGTTTTTAGTTTATGAAGTAGAAATGCTAGAAATGTTATTTTGATCTTCAATCTTCCAAATATAGTTTTATTTTCATGTTTTTATGGTTTCCAATGTATTTATTTCAAAAATTTGATGAAGAAGAAGCTGTAGCAAAAATTTTGGAAGATTATGATCAAAATAACAAAGCTCTGGCAAAATTTCAGCAATTAGTGTTTTCTGGAGTCAGGGGTAAAAACGTCAGTATCTTATGATGAAGATGATGTTCTAAACTTCTGAGAAAATTCATGGTGAAAGTAGACGTCTAGGGCTTTCCGAATATATAGAGTTTGTGTCGTTTGAAGCTCTGTACGAAAAGTTAAAAATCTCAGAAGTTAGGCAATGTTTTCTGGGCGAAATTCTGGGAAGTGTTGGGAAACGTGGAAACTTGGAATGATATGGTTGGAACAAGTTGAAGCCGTTATTTTTCCTTAAAAATAGACTTGTTAAGGGAAATTTTGGCTTTGGTTTCATCTCAAAATGATTTTTCTAGAATTAGTTATGATTTTCCAAAGTTACCGAAAAATCTGCCCAGAAAATGCTGCACCACGTTTTTGAAGAAATGTAAGGGCAAAATTGTAATTATAAAGCCATCAAGGGTGGAATGGTAAGTAGAGGTGGAAATATCTCTTAGAATGTTATTCTAAGTGATATGGTGATATGTTAGGATATCCGGGAAGTCCAAAGCCGGAATCAAAGGTCGGATGTTTGACGACTATGCTGTAAAAGGTACGGACGCGTATTGTAACATTAACGCTTATGCTTATGGTATGGTTATTTATGATAATTGTTTTCACATGTTGATACTCTGTTTTGAAATTGCTCATGGATTTGAGTTGTATACCGGTTATAGTCTTGATAACACCGTTGAGTTTTCCTAGCGTTGAGGACACGATAGGCCATCGTGGCACTGGTTATGTGCAGACTTGGGTAACATACATATTGCAGTGGCTGTGTTATGTTACTTGTTGATATGGTTTTGAAAGTTATAAACGTGATTTTATCATTGTGATATCTGTCATCTACTGTTTACATAAGCATGAGGTTAACCATTACCTGAGGTCCAATGGACATTGGACCTCAGTCTTAATGAATAGTACAGGAAAGAAATCGGGATAGAGAAGGTGCCGGTGGATAGAGCTATATAGAGGCAGCAGTCAAAGATGAAGGTCGGTAGAGGCATGACGAGCAGGGTAGTCTGGCATGAATTTAACAAAGTTATAACGGTCTATTTGGTGCTTAAACTAAGGAAGGATTCATCGGTGGGTTGTCACAAGTCGCCATAGAGTTGGTGAGACTCCCATTAGATTGAACACCGACCTGGCCAAATTGACTGAATAACTGATGTTAGGTCTAGTTCTTTATCAGAGAAATGTATTCAAATCTCTGTAAATTGTATCACATGAATATTCCTTCGGGATATTTAATATACCAGCTTATGTCGGGCATCATCATATGTCTGGGCATTTTTATATCAGATACTCGTTGTCCGGATCTTAGCGCACGCTATCAATTTCCGCAGTACTCTAAGCTGTAGCATCTCAAACTCTGTTGTTTTTCTTAAAATTAAGTGTCGACCGACACGATTTTCGAACCTGGAATTTGGGATGTTACATCCTACGTCCATCATAGTCCACCCACACCTGAATCGGGAAGTCATTGATAAGGCTCAAAGTTTGAAAGCGAGACCCGTTATCATAATATCCACCATGAACACATTTCTTTGAATTCAAAACCATTAAGACATGGTTATCATGATATCGTCAAACTCACAGTTCTGAATAACGTCGAGTTCCACGGCAAAGACATGGTTTGTTGGGTCACTGTTGTTGGTTTCATTAAGAGGCCTAGGTACTGACTGGGAGAAGCACCTGGAAATGCTTTTGTTGGAGAAATTACAAAAGCCATTCCATGACCACTCAGAGTGGGATAAAAAGGTCTAATGGCGAAAACAGAAGTGGTAGAGAAACGAGTGTTGGTGGAAACAAGTGGATTAGGGTAAAATGCATGACCCATTTTTAACTCTTCTTTTTCATTAGTGAGTTGGAGGAGGCCACTAGATGTAACAGAAGCAAGAGCATCCATGCTTTAATTAGCTGATCGGAATCCATTAAAGACGAAACTTGTATATTCCCCACTCGCTGTTGCTACTAGTACCATTGTCGTCACCACCAACAAAAGCAACATCATCGGCATGAGGTTCCAGCTCATCATATTGCTGCCTCTTGATCAATGTCTTCTTGCAAGTTCTCTTATATTTTATATGCTAATAGGTATGAACACTTTAATAGTTTCCCTCAAAAATAAGCAAAGCAAACCAGAAAGAAGCCCATATCATCTCCAGCCATGAGCCATCCCTGCATCCTAATTAGCCTTGCATTGAACAGTGAGTCTAGCAGAGCATTGCTTGCTTTTACGCCTCTCTGAACCACAATTTTCTCCCACTCTTCGTGTAGATATAGCGCAATCTCAAAGCCACACCACCTTTGAATTTGAAGAATTTGAATTGTTGCTCCCAATTAAGTGTCACCTTGGTTGGTTATTGTTGGAAATTATGTCCTAGGGACTAATCATTATATAACTAAAACTAATTGACATATCGTATTTCATATTTGATTTATGAAGATAAATCAATTATATATCTAATTAGTTAGATATATATCTTTTCTCATATTTAATTTATCAAAGATAAATTAAATCTATAAGCTTTTAATAGCTTTTAATGTTAGATTAAATAAATAAATTAGATTAGATCTATTAGATAGATTTAATTAATGTTATTTAAATCTAAAATTCGAATTCAAGATTAATTGAGATTAATCTTGAATATTATTGTATCTCTGATTTAATTTTCAAATTAAATATATCATATATCTGATTTAATTTAAATTGAGATATAGTATCTCAGTTTTAATTAAATAGATATATATCTTTTATCAGATTTAATTTATAAAGATAAATTAAATCTATAGGCTCTTAATTTTAGATTAAATAAATAGATTAGATTAGATCTATTGATAGATTTAATTAATGCTATTTAAATCTAAAATTCAAATTCAAGATGATTAAGATTAATCTTGAATATTTTAATACGGCCTAAATAGGGTTTTAGAAACTCTATAAAAGGACATTGATCTAGTCGTATTAAAAAGAGAGAGAGAGAATAGCTACAAAAGAAAACCCTAGAGAAAAGAAAAGGCGTAAGACACAAAAAGTAAGAAGGCGCTAGCATGCTAACGTTCGTGTTGAAAAGTTGTTTGGTGTGGATACCGGTAGAGGAAGGCGATTTGAAGAGTCAACTTCTGTTGATCAAGAAGGTAGCCCACTAATTCAAATAGAACAAGACGCACACGAGCTCTTTGAAAGGTGCGGTTTCTTATAACGAACCTTGATTTGGACGTAGTTGAGCAATCCTCCTGATGGGATTCATAGAATATTTTAATCTGCTGCGTGTACGAATCCCAACAGTGGTATCAGAGGCAAGTCAACCGAGCGTTTAAATTGGGTTTTCTATATGCGTGTATATGTGATATATATGTTTAAACTGAATCCCGTAAGCATGTAAATTGATAATTCGCGTTAGGGTTTCTACGAATAGCTAGTCCGTTATTGCGGCCATTTCTGAATTGTTCAGAATGGTGGATGATCACACTGAATCATCGATCACGTTCGCGCATAGGTCATATTCTGAAACATTCGGAATGGATGATCATGCTCGGATTTAATCTAAAGATATCATATCATAGATTTAATTTATAAAGATAAATTAAATCTGTAAGCTTATAATTAAAATTAAATAAATATATTAAATTAGATCTGGAATGAACGATCATGCTCGGATTTAATCTAAAGATATCATATCTTAGATTTAATTTATAAAGATAAATTAAATCTATAAGCTTATAATTTGAATTAAATAAATATATTAGATTAGATCTGTTGGACAAATTTAATTAATATATTATTTTAATTTTATATCATATTATATGATATTATAATATAATATAAATTCGAAAGTAATAATAATATTATTTATAGATAATAATATTATTATATATAATATTTAATTTATTTGATAAATTAAATAACTATAATAAATTGAGATATTGTATCTCAAATTTGATTTTCGAATAAGGATATAGTATCTCAGATTTAATTAAATTGAGATATAATATCTCAGATTTAATTGAATAGAAAGATATCATATCTTAAATTTAATTTATAAAGATAAATTAAATCTGTAAGCTTATAATCCAAATTAAATAAATATATTAGATTAGATATGTTGGAAAATTTTAATTCATATATTATTTTAATTCATATTTGAATTTCAAAATTAATTGGATTAATTTTGAATATTTTAATACGGCTCATTAGGGTTTTATAAACTCTATAATAAATATTGATCTAGTCGTATTATATAACGGATGAATTAGAAAGCCGTGACTAGTTGTTTGTAGCGCGAGAATTTAAATCATGATATTATATTATATATATTATATAATATAATATAAATTAGATAATTTTAATCATGAATAATATTGTATTTCATAATTGTATGAATGAATATATGTTGCAATTTACCTTTCAAATGTTGTTTGGGTATGGTGAACAACATGGCTCTAAAGTTTTACGAGTGTTGTGAATTTAAATATGGTCTGCGAGCCATGCCTCTTTCTGAATATTCTTGATGTACATTCTCTTCTCATCCCCCTCCCCTCGTATGTGAAACGAGGTTTCTCCTTATGTATTTTCTTTTATTATTTAGAGAAGTCCTCTCATTGGCTTGAGAGGATTTAAAGTTAGGTGAGTCATGTTGTGTCATAGTTTGAATTTAGAATTTTAATTATGTTTTGATTAGATCACTCATAATTGATTTAGAGTTTTAATTATGAGTTGATTAGATTGTAGATGAAGGAAATCACCAAGAGGGGGTGAATTGGGGATTTCAAAAAACTTTTTCGTTTAGCTTTTGAAAACTGGCCAGAAGCAAATCAAACAGAGAAAGAGAAGAGAAAGCTTGACACAGAAGATTTATACTGGTTCGGTCTTAACTCTTGACCTACGTCCAGTCCCTAGACTCTATGGGATTTCTCACTATTACTTGATCAATTACACACTCTGTAACTCAGGATGATCCTCTCTCAATAGGACTCACTCCCCCTTACAAGTTGTAATCTGATCCCACACTTAAGGTCCCACTACCTTGAGTTTACACAACAAGTTTGATTCGAAAATCTACAAACTCTCTCTAAGAGTAAGATGAAATAATCACTGAAGCTCAATGTGAATGTATAAGACTAATGTGATTAATACAATATGAAAGCTTAGAGTCTTTTGCTATTTCGTTCACTGGGTGTTCTGTCTATGTGTCTATCTTCGAGTTGTTGAAGCTGTCCATTATATAGAGTTGAAGATTGAAGACCATTGGGACACTTTGAAGCTTCTCCTGGAAAGTAACTTTGGAGGCATTGTTCAGATTAAGACATTAGGCTCCTCTCCATTGCTTGCCCACGTCTGACTATCTGCCATAGTGTCTGAATATTCTCTTTGTCTGAAGATAAGGTTCAGTTGACAGTTTAGTGGATACTTAGCTGTAAAGCTGAATTTCTGAATAAAATATTCAGTGTTTGAACGGTTCAGCGAAAATGCGAATTTGCAGCTTTGAAATGTGTTAATAGAATCTGAAACTTATGAACAAACATATTAAACATATATATAATGATTCGTAATTCCATTCAAATGTAAAACAGCTCATAAGATTGAATCTGAGAAGTGAAAAGTGTGACTTTTAAAACAGAGATCTGTTAGGCTCGAGTTTAAGGTTGTTAGACTCGAGTCTGTTCATGAACACTCAAGCATAATCCTAATAGGCTCGAGTTTCCCCTTTGTATAACGTGTTTAATCTTTGAAAATATTTTGGGGTACTGTATAGGCTCGAGTCTATTAGTGATAGGCTCCAGTCTGAAACTGTTTACAACGTACTGAAGCTTAAGTTCAAAGGCACATGCTCGAGTCTAAGAACTTAGGCTCGAGTCTGCTCGGACTCTGTCACTTAGATAGCTCTCTGCCTGACTTAGGCTCGAGTCTATTAGTGACAGGCTTAAGTCTGTTTCACAAAAATGTTGCAAAAATGCTTTTCAAACTGAAACATGCTTGAGTCAATGAATATATGCTTGAGCCTATGATTGCACAAAACTTTAGTTGCTCTCTGGAAGGGACAGGCTCGAGTTAAAATTCTTAGGCTCGAGTCTGTTCTCAAGAAAAACGTTTTGAAAAGCTTTTTGTAATAGATAGGCTCGAGTTAAAACATTTATGCTCGAGTTTAAAGACTTAAGAAATTTGAGATGCTATCTGTAAGGCTTAGGCTCGAGTTTAACATGATAGGCTCTAGTCTGCCTTAGTTATAAAATGTGATTTTTGTCTCTGTCATGAGCAGGCTCGAGTCTATTATGTTAGGCTCGAGTTTGCTCGGGTTGAAAACAACAGATAAGCTTTCTGTCATGCACAGGCTCGAGTCTATTATGTTAGGCTCGAGTCTGCTCGAGTGCAAAATGTTTATTATCCTTTCTTTTAACTGTAAACTCGAATCTAACACATCTAAACTCGGGTTTAACATGTATTATAAGAATTAAACCAATTTTAACGATCTCTAAACATGTTTAAAACTTAGCAACAAGTTTACAATGTTCTGTTATCATCAAAACACATAGAGAACCAACATAGATCACTCATAATTAATTTAGAGTTTTAATTGTGATTTAATTAGATTACTTCTGATAAATTTAAAGATTATTTGAGATACAATAGTGATTGCATTCATATAAGTTGAATTAATAGGATTAATTAGATTATATTAGATAATACCCTCTAAATAAAATTTTAAGTCATAATGCCATCAATAAATGAATACTTGTCAAAACCTAGATCACCCATTTGTATTACACCTCTACCGGCCTCACCTTTTATAGGTGGTGAGTAGTGTGATTTTAATCTTTTCCAATTCAAATATGTATTAGAGGTTTTCATGCAGCAGAGCATGTAAATAATTTGGACTATATAAGTCTAAAAAATTAAAATAAGAAACCAAAAGAATATATCTCCCCCAAAGAGTTTATATAGAGTCATTCAGTGTAAATTCCAAAATGATCAAAATATCATAATACAGTCATCCCAAATAAAAGTAGTAGATAACAAAACATAATCACATCCAGTGATCCTGCAAGACCCTCAGTCTTCCATCTTACCTATTCTCTCCTGCTCCAACCTTGAAGCACTACCTGTATCCTTGTAAGAGCCTGGGATTCATAGATGAATCCCAGAGTAACTGTTAATCTCATATCCAATGTACATACAAGGTATGTAAGAAAACCACAAACATAAATCATATAGCATTCAATAGGTCACACACAGCGAGGCACAAAGCCTAATCCGGAACAAGCAATCACATAACACAAATTGCTCAATAAGGCATACATCAATGCCAAGGGTCACACACAGCGGGTTCCGATACCAAAGCGCTTGGAAAACAATAACACCAAATGCATACACAATCATGGTAAAGCATACATACAAAGTCATACATAGCATATGAGAATAAGGTTACTTACCTGCAATCAGCTGATTAGTAAGGTCAAACTCTCGGGGTACTAAATAGGAATAATAACCCTAAAATAATAAATACAACGACGGTATTGCCGATGAAATCTCTCCCTTTAGAGTATGTAACTAAACACTTGTATAAAGGGGCCTTTCCACTATTTGAAACTCTTTAATCCTCTTTGTTAATAAGTATCCCTTTATTTTCACAATAAGCCTTAAAGATTTCAGAAATTCAATTTAACTTCAAAAATTCATAACTAATTGTAGAAAAATTCGATTGGGGTGTTCCAAAAATCTACATGACCCTTGACATGTCTATTTTTTACTAAAAATAATTTTTAAGGGTAGGAACACATAAATCATTCCCAGTTGATGAAAATACCCTTGCTGTTCCTTTTTTGGCTTCTCAATTTGCGCATGGTTATGCTTTAATTTCAACACTTCCAAATTCACACTCTATACTCTTTCTTATAAAAAATTCCTTTTAAAACACTTTTAAACTATCAAAATCACCAAAATAAAATCATATCATTATGTTTTAGCTATTGGCCAAACTTTTCGTAATATTCTTGCAAAATTACAAGAAGTTAGAGGAGAAGACTTACCTGTTCAAAGTTCTAACTTCTTTTGCTACTTCTCCTTGGGTTCCTTGGTGATTATAGCTAGAACTTCAATAATATTATGCAAGATCACTAATTAAAAACTTAAGCATATTTTTATGAATCTAAAGAAAGTAGAATAAATCTTATAACTTCCTTACTTCTTCTTCTTCTTTGGAAGCTCTTCTTTCTTGTGATTCTCCCAACTCTCTTCTTTCTCATATCTATTGTATATATGTGGTGCCTCTTGTTGCTAAAATGAGGGAGATGAAGTCCTATTTATAGGGGTCTTCATCCACAAATATCTTCTTGTGATTTGCCAACTAGGTGTCTCTTGAATTTTCTAGGTTTCTCTTGATTTTCCTAGAAAATATGATTTTTTTCCTCTTCCTCCTCCTTATGTAACGCCATTTGTCTATGTTTTGGCTCCAAAAGATCTTCCATCACATGTCTACTTTTGTTTAAAAAGACTTGCTTAATGAAGAAGGTGATTAGGTGTCTAACATGTTTAATTAAATATGCACAAGTGTCCTAAATAAATTTTCTTTAAATACCTTGTTGACACTTAATAACTTAGGTGTTACTCCCTTTAATTCCTATTCTTCCATGTGGTTTTGGCATTTTCCTTCCTCTTGTCTTCATCTAGCCACTATTTTTGACTCCTTTTGAAAATCTATCTTATCCTTTAATCCATATTAGATAAGGGTGCACATGTGTCCCTTCTGGTTGATCTTTAATTTATATGAAGGCATGTAGCCATGATCTAGATGTCTTCTTGTTAATTATATGATAAATTTGTAGTCCATGAAGCTTAATAGTCTTATATCATGACATTTGTCTTTCTAGGGTTTTCTACATAAAATTCTTATCTCCACTTCATGTAAATTGTCATGCTTTCTCCTTTCCTTTCTATCCATGCGTCACTCTCATATGGAAAAGGGATAATTGTTGTTCTTCCATTCATATTTGGATTGAACCTCATGTGTCAATTTATGGTGACATCACCAATAGAGCCATCATTTTCAAAGGCAAAGATATTTTTTGTTAATAATTCTCTTAATTTTGCCATGTGTGCTTCATGAAATTTCTTTTGTTCTCTTATGCCACCACTTCTTTTAAGGTGCCATAATAATCCTTTATCAACCAAGTATATCAAAACAAATACCTTTTATCATGGATTTAATAGAAATTCCATATATCTCAATAATAAGATATTACTTAACCTTATATAATAATACATGTATGAAAATAGGGTTATTACAATTTGTATGTTCCACCAAAGTGGATGCATTTGAGTTATCTTGGTAAGATAAGAGTGAGTAATGGTGATACTCAACATTCATTATTGTCTTGACTTAATTGAGATTATCAAAACAGTTTTGGATCTTAAGGCATTAGATGAGATTAAACGTGCCGGTCATATGATGATCGAATCCCATGAAGATTTAAGAGTTATATGTGATGTAATTGGCAAAAGGGTTGCTTACCTAAATAACTTGATTTTAAGCGTCCTGCCAAAGCGGACTTAAATTTAAGCCAAATATGGATCTTAGCCCACTAATTATAATGAGGGTTATTAATTCAGTGGGAGGTTACTACTTAAACTTTGCATATATTAGTTGTAGAATCATATCGTCTAGAAATACTGCCACACCATCAATGCGATCTGTCTTTAAGAAGGACAAACTCGATGAGACAAACTTTTTGGACTTGTTTGGGAACTTAAGCATTGATCCCTAACACGAAAGAAAGGAGTATTTCCTCGATCAACCTATTCCTAATGAACCAACAGCTAAAGCTTCAAGAGCTCAGAAAGATGCTTACACGAAGCTCTGGATGACTCAATGGATGCAGTATGCCTAATGCTTGCCACTGTGCTTCTAGACCTCGATGGAGACCTGGAATATATAGAGGCTTCTGATATGATTGATCATCCTATGGAAATGTTCCAGCAACAGGCAAGGCAAGAGAGGTATGAGACCACAAAGGCCTTATTTTCTTGCAACATGGTTGAAGGTGAATCAGTTAGTCCTCATTTGTTGAAAATGAAAGGCTACATTGATCACCTTAAGAGGTTGGGATTTCCCATAAGCACGGAGTTAGCAACAGATATGATCTTGAACTCACTTCCAGAAAGTTATAACCAGTTCGTCATGAACTATAATATGAACAACATGGAGAAATCAATTTCTGAATTGCATGAGATGCTCAAAACAGATGAGCAGAGCATTAAGAAGAAGCCCAACACTGTTTTGATGGTTCAAAAAGAAAGGGGTATGAAAAAGAAAGACAAGGGCAAAATATGAGGTAAAGGCTCAGCTGGTAAGACCAATGAGTCAAACAGGCCCGAATCTAAGTCTGCAGCCAAGAAGACAAAGCCTCCGAATGATAGGGTCTGCTACTTTTGCAATGAACTTGGTCATTAGACGAGGAATTGCAAGCTCTACATTAAAGATCTGAAAAGAATAAGAAGGATAGTAGGGCCATCACTTCAGGTATCTATATCATAGATATTCACTTTTATACATCCTCAACATGGGTATTAGATACTGCATGTGGTTCTCGTATTTGTATAAATGTGCAGGATCTCAAGGACAATAGAAAATTGAATGGCGTTTCTAAACGGAGGGATCGAACTCTATTAGATATGTTTTGATCTATGATGAGTCAAACAGATCTTCCACCTTATTTTTGGGGCTATGCCCTAGAAACATTTGCATTCACACTAAATCGAGTTCCATCGAAGGTAGTTGAAAAGACACCATATGAGATATGGACTGGGAAGAAACCTACTTTGTCATTTCTTAAGATTTGGGGATGTGAGGTTTATGTTAAACAACAAACCTCTGATAAATTATCATCCAGATCCTCAAAATGCCTTTTTGTGGGGTATCCTAAGGAAACTAAGGGATATTATGTCTACAATCCCAAGGATCACAAAGTGTTTATTATCCGCAATGGTATCTTTTTGGAAAAAGAGTTTATCTCTAAAAGAACTAGTGGGAGTAAGGTGAACCTCGAAGAAGTTCGAGAGCCACAACACTACGTAGAACCACAAATGGGAAATGGAGAAGACTCACAACAAGTTGTTGAGCTTGCTCTAGTAACACAAGGCCCATGAAGGTCCGATAGGACATGGCGAAAGCCTCAGAGATATGCATTTATGACTACTGGAAGTCGTGATATCTTGCTTATTGAGCAGAATGAGCCAACTACCTATCGAGAAGCCATAGTGGGACCCAACTCCGAAAGATGGCTTAATGTCATGAAGTCTAAAATGCAATCTATGTACGACAATAAGGTATGAACCTTAGTCAATCCACCTGAAGGTGTAAAACCATTGGGTGCAAGTAGGTTTTTAAGGAGAAAACTGACATGGATGACAAAGTAAATGTCTTCAAGGCACAACTGGTTGCAAAAGGATTCACTCAAACTCATGGTATGGACTATGATGAAACCTTTCCCCCAGTTGCAATGGTCAAATCAATCAGAATCATTCTTGCCATTGCATTATATTATGACTATAAGATATGGCAGATGGACGTCAAAACAACATTCCTTAACGGAAAGCTCCTTGAGGATGTGTACATGACACAATCTGAAGGCTTTGTGCGTTCGGAGGAATCTAGTAAAGTTTGCAAGCTTCAAAGATCCATTTATAGATTGAAGCAAGCATCTTGGAGCTGGAATCATCGTTTTGATGAAGTAGTCAAAGAGTTTGGATTCATGCAAAACATAGATGAACCTAGTGTTTACAAGAAGGTTAGTAGGAACACAGTTATATTTCTAGTGCTTTATGTTGATAACATCCTACTCATTAGGAATGACATTCCTACCTTGCAGAGTGTCAAGTCTTGGTTAGGATAATCTTTCTCAATGAAAGATTTAGGCGAAACCATTTACATCCTTGGGATTAGGATCTATAGAGATAGATCTAAGAGGTTGATAGGCCTTAGTCAGAGCACATACATAAACAAGATACTGCATAGATTCAGTATGCAGGATTCAAAAATGGGTAACATACCCATGTCTCATGGCATCCATCTCAGTAAGGATCAGTGTCCTAGTACACAAGATCAAAGCGATTGCATGAATAAGATTCCATATGCCTCTGCCATTGGATCTATCATGTATGTCATGTTATGTACTCGATCGGATGTGTCATTTTCCTTGAGTTTGACCAACAAATATCAAAAAGATCTTGGTGAAGGTCACTGGACTGCTATCAAGAATATCCTGAAGTACTTGAGAAGCACTAAGGACTTATTTTTAATATATGGTGGCTTGGAGGATGAGCTCTATGTGACTGGTTACACAGATGCAAGTTACCAAATTGACCAATATGATCAAAGATCACAATTAGGATATGTATTCCTGTGTGAATGGTGGTGCAGTAAGCTGGAAGAGCTTTAAGCAGAGAACTATAGCTAATTCTACAACAAAAGCTGAGTATATAGCAGCATCGGATGCAGCTAAAGAAGCCGTTTGGATCCGAAAGTTCATCACTGAACTAGGGGTGGTTCCTACCCTTTTAGATCCAATAGACTTGTTCTGTGACAATAGCGGCGCTATTGCACAGACCAAGGAGCCTAGTTCACAACAAAAGACCAAGCATATACTCAAGCGATTTCATCTTATCAGAGAAATCAATGATAGAGGTGACATAAAGATATACCGAGTACCAGGAGAAGACTATTTTGCTGATCCTCTTACTAAGCCACTTGTACAAGCAAAACATGAGTGTCATATTAGGACAATGGGAATTAGAGTAATTAATGATTGCACCTAGTGCAAGTGGGATTCTATTGGAAAGGCCAAATCAATGTACTTTATACGTTTATGTTATTTAAAGTATTCTCATTTAGTTATCATTTTATTTGCATGTTTGTATTGATAACTACATCCCTGGATATATCTTATAAATTATCCTAAATGTCTCAGGTCGATCATCTATGCGGGAGCAAAGATGAGATAAGAACAGTATGACTTTGATGAGGTATGGAGATACAAATTAAAGTCTTGGACACTTTTAAAAGTACAAGGTGTCGGACCGACCCACTATGAGAAAGCTGCATGGATCTAGTCATAAGCTTATCTCATGTATAACTGCGTCACAACGCCCTATGACCTGAGATCGTCATGGATTCCTATATGATGAGTCACTGATCTTTGACCTAGTCAAAAGTCACCTTTGACCGGGTGATGATAAAGGCTTGGATCGAGATTAGTGGTTTTCATGCAGAGGAATGTGAGTGGTCAAGATGGAATTTGTCCCTCACATTTGTAGAGAGATAATACTGGGCCCCTCGATGAGTGAGTCTGAGAAACGTATGGCCATACTATGGTGGAAAGAAGTTTCCATTTCAATTATTAGACTACTTGAGAATTGAGAAAGTAATGGTTAAGAAAAGGAAGTTGACATTATCCATGCCTCATCCTTGACCAAATTATCGTGTGACAAAAGGGACGTGATATGGTTATACGATAGGTTGTATCGTGTCATCGATCCCCATATGAATTGGATAGTCACAATGTCTTGCCAGAGGCCGCTTGCGACTTGTAGGCTGATACAGTATTGGCCCACTGCCAATCTCATGTGGGTCTGCAGGGTCGTACACAAGAATAGTCCAACACAAGCAATAGTGTCCAAATTCATTGAATCTTAGGTATGTCTAAGAATCAATGAATACAAAGTTTTATCTATGGAATATATATATATATATATATATATATATATATATATATATATATAATGATTGCACCTAGTGCAAGTGGGAATCTGTTGGAAATTATGCCCTAGGGGCTAATCATTATATAACTAAAACTAATTGAGATATCGTATTTTATATTTGATTTATGAAGATAAATCAATTATATATCTAATTAGTTATATATATATATCTTTTCTTAGATTTAATTTATCAAAGATAAATTAAATCTGTGGGGTTTTAATTTTACATTAAATAAATAGATTATATTAGATATATTAGATAGATTTAATTAATGTTATTTAAATCTAAAATTCGAATTCAAGATTAATTGAGATTAATCTTGAATATTATTGTATCTCTAATTTAATTTTCAAATTAAATATATTATATATCAAATTTAATTTAAATTGAGATATAATATCTCAGTTTTAATTAAATAAATATATATCTTTTATCAGATTTAATTTATAAAAATAAATTAAATTTGTAGGCTCTTAATTTTAGATTAAATAAATAGATTAGATTAGATCTATTAGATAGATTTAATTAATGCTATTTAAATCTAAAATTCAAATTCAAGATGATTAAGATTAATCTTGAATATTTTAATACGGCTCAATTAGAGTTTTAGAAACTCTATAAAAGGACATTGATCTAAGCGTATTAAAATTTAAAAAGAAAAAAAGAAAATAGCCGCAAAAGAAAACCCTAGAGAAAATAAAAGGCGCAAGACACAAAAAGTAAAAAGGCGCCACACGCTAACGTTCATGCTGAAAAGCTGTTTGGTGTGGATACCGGTAGAGGAAGGCGATTTGAAGAATCGACTTCTGCTAATCGAGAAGGTAGCCCACCAGTTCAAATAAAACAAGACGCACATGAGCTCTTTGAAAAGTGCAGTTTCTTATAACGAACCTTAATTTAAACACGGTTAAGTGATTCTCCGGATGAGATTCGTAAAATATTTTAATCCGCTGCGTGTACGAATCCCAACAGTTATAGAGATCTTTGTTTAAGCTTTCATTTGGCATGAAATCGTAGTAGACTAAATAAGTTCTTTTTCTCGCTGGCTATATCCCAAAAGAGATAAGAGATTCCTGTGGCAAATTCTCTAATGCCTTTTTGGGATTCATGGGTTGCTTTCTTTACAACAACCTCAATTTTTGAACTTGGTATTGTTCCTTTGTACACCTCACCAAATCCACCACAGTCCAATCGCTCTTGATTTTTGAATTCCTTTGTGGCACCATAAAGATCTCCGTATTTGAACCTGTGTGGCCCTTAGTCTTGCTCCCACTCCTCGACAACCACAGAAAATTTCCTTTTTTGGATTACGCAAAAAATCATGAATAAACTCACAGGAACTGTTAATGAAACCAAAGGTAGCCCAATCCTTAATATCATACATCTCTCTTCCTATTTTTAAGTCTACTTTGAGAAAAAAAGAATGGTCCTTGTTATTATAAGTCCACTTTCAGTTATCCCAATTAATTGTAATAAGAAAGGGGTGAAAAATACACATTCATAAATAAGGACAAATTTAGAAAAACTGGTCAATTTAATCCTTATTTATTGAGTTAATTAACTCTTTTTAATATGTGAGAATTATATAATTTGAATTTATAAATGAGATTGTCTTTTTCCACTTATTCTTGGTAACACATTAAAAGGGTAGAATGCATGACCTGTTTGAAGTTATGGGTTGGTTTCATCCATGAGTTTCAGGAGGCCATTGGAAGTGACGACAAAAGCACCGTCCATGGTTAAATTTGCTGTTTGGAACCCATTAGTAATGATGAAACTCTCATGGTCACCACTCGCTAGTATCATCGCTGTGAGCAGTGGCAGGGGCGAAAATAAAAAATATTATATCATAAAGAAAAGTATTTAAAATACAATATAAATCTAATATACAAAAAATTGAAAGAAAACTATTATAGAAATTCAGACCACTTTATTTAACTCTTACTTTACATGTTTTCATATTGTTAAACTCATCTATAATTGAATCCGTAGTAAAACTCAAAATAATTTCTTTTTCAATATATGTAATTAAAGAATCATTAAGAAATTAGTCTTCCAATCTATTTCAAAGTCTGTTCTTGATTATTTATATAGCAGAGAAAGATATTTTAGTAATGACTGTAGAAATTGGAAGAATGAATATAAGTCTATTCACTCTATTAATAAAAAGTAAATTATGGTTTTACCAAAAAACAAAAAGTAAATTATGGACTTTCTAGTTTTTACTAGCCCTTGACATATATAATTTAGATATAGTTGATAAGTTAATCAAATTTAGATGTTTAGGAATGTCATGCTCAAAATGTTGTAACTCCATCTTCAAATGTACCACTCTAGTCTTATTTATAAGTCCATTTTTTGCCAAATCTCACATACCAATGAGAGGTAGTTGACACAATGATTATGGGTGTAAATTTTCAACTTTGCCCTATTTTATGATTGGATATTTTTTTAGCTATTTCTTCTCTCGCTATCTTCATGGCTACAATTAATATGGGTAAAATTGTCAAAACCTCATTTATTACATGAAAATAGACTTATAAATAGGACCAATTTTTTTTTGTCAAAGTGGACTTATAAATAGGACCAGAGTGGTAATATTTCTTGTCATGTGAAATCTTTAGAATAAAATTTATCTACAATTTTGTAATATCATCACTATTAAATGATTTGTACTTGTTTCTTGGATCTAAGGTCATGCTCAAAGTAAATAATTCAGCAGTATTATAATTGAGCCTGCTATTTAATTCTTGCAATTAATAATCAATTGTAACACAAAAGAATTAAGCTCCTATGAGCATAATGATGGATCTGGAATATGGATGACCTAATTAAAACATAGAGCCTAATTACCAAAATGCTATTTTATAATAAATATAATTTTGAAAAAAAAAATTAGGGGGCGGGGGCCACCCCTAGCCCCATATAGATCCGTTACTGGCTGTGAGTAACAAAAACACTATTGTGGCTAGTAGATTGGTATATGCTGCTAGCTAGATACCACTCTGGTCCTATTTATAAGTCCATTTTGAGGAAAAAAAAATTGGTTCTATTTATAAGTCCATTTTCATGTAATAAATGAGGTTTTGACAATTTTACCCATATTAATTGTACCCATGAAGATATAGAGAGAAGAAGTAGTTGAAAAATATCCAATTATAAATGAGGGCAAAGTTGAAAATTTACACCCATAATCATTCTGTCAACTAACTCTCTTTGGTATGTGAGATTTGGTCAAAGTGAACTTATAAATAGGACCAGAGTGGTATAAAGTAACCAGAGTTTCTATTTACACTTTTGCCCCCTTGCTGGGTTAGAAAATTAAAGAAGTGTGCTTTGGGTACATTTATTATTCAGATAAGATCCTTATCAATGGACGAGGATCTTATTGGTGGTTGGGCAGAAGTAAACTAAATTTATTTTTACTTCCGGTTCTAATTATAAGGCTCAATTGATTTTTTTGTGTAATATCCTAATTTTTATAATATATGTAATATTGTATTTTGGTAAATTAATTAGCAAAATACAAGGGTGAATATGCGGTTTCAAAGAATTATAATCTATTGATTATATTCTTATCAAAATTTCACTTTGGAATTAATTAACCAAAGATTAATTATGAGACATTATTTAGGGGCTATATTTTAGGCTAAAGACAATAGGTAGATTACAACAAAATTAAATGGGTATTTAAGGAAATTAAATGCATAATAATTAAGGCAAATTATGCTAAAATTGCATATGCCTATTAAAAGGAAAATGCCTAATCAAATGTGATAACTCTCCATATTTTATATATTTAAAGTACATTTTGGAGATATTTGGAGAGTTATCCAAACGATTTTGGGAGATTTATATGAGATTGTGTTATTATAAGATCAAATCAAAGTGATGCATTTCTTGTGGGATTTCAACTTAAAATAAATGTTTTTTTTATTAAGACTATTACTATTATTTATTTGCTGATTTACCTTGACGAAGGGAATTTTAATCAGGCTCTGAGATTAAGCAATATGGGATTAAATTATGATTTAATTTGCAATTAGGATAGACATATACCTAATAACCCCATATAATTGTTGAAGAGTGTGTCCGAATTAAATTACCTCTTGAGTAACTATGTTAGACATAACATTTTATACTTAAGAGAGGGTTGTAAGTGGACCGACAGACACTTATAGCTACTTATACTCGAGATTAACAAAATTGATATTAAGACTAATTAAATTAATGAAATCAAGGTTTATGAAGCTAATAAGGGATTAGTGACTCTGGGTTGCTCATTTGATATTTGTGGTAGTTAGTTTATTTTAATTTCTTTTCTTTTAATTAAACTCACTTTGGTTTGCTCAAATTAAATAAAAGTGTAAAATCAATGTCTGATCGAAGTTGTGAATACTAAGTCCTCGTGGGAACGATACTTTACTCACTCTTTATTATTTGATACGGCCCGTACACTTGTGGAGTTATAGGCTTTAAAGTTTTGCCCTATCAATGTCTATTAAAAGGAAAATGCCTAATCAAATGTGAATTAACTTATGTAAGTATTTTCAATTTGGTTAAAGGCAATTAAAGGCATTAATTAAATATTAATTGCAACATGATTTGAGATAATTAAATCATTAGTAGGGGCCGTGATATTCGAAAATCTTTAAGAGATTAAAGGATGAAATTAAGTTGCTAATAATGGTCTAATTACCTTGATTAAGTGCCTGATAGCAAATAATAGGCAAATAAGCTTTGCACTAATTGAGATTAGTTGCATAATTCTTAAAGATGGTTAAAGGTAAATTATGATCATCAAAAGGGGGCTAATTATACTTAAACATAATTAAGCCAATGAGGGTGAAATAATACTTGTCTAATAAAGCACTAGTTGCCATGGTTAGTTAACAAATCAATGATACAATGAAACATGCAATTAGTGGGCATATAAACACTTGATTAGAGGGTTAATTATAGCTTATTAAATCTGCCCCAAGGGTCATAAAAACGTCCAGCACATATGAGAGTAAGATTTGGATAATATTTCATAATAAAACACATGCAAATACTCTTGATTAATTGGCAAATCAATTGGGTATAGTCATGTGGAGCTTAAGGACACCTAAGCACTCAATTGTGTCATCAAAATGGCCTCATTAACTTGCCAAAGAAGTAAAATGTAATATCCCAAATTTTGGACTTTGGGAATCAAGAATTAATTATGGAAAATGTGGCCTTAAGGAATTTTAAATATTAAGGATTTGAAATTTAAGATATATTTTCCATAAATTAAAGACAATTTAGTTGGGAATAATTATTGCCGAGAATATTTTGGAAATAATAGTTTGTGGCCAAAATAAATTAATTTGGAGGGGATAATTTATGGCCTAAAATAATTATTGAAAGTTAATGCCTAATATTCCCTGGATTTATTTGAGGAAAAGATTTAATGAGGAATGTTTGTAAAAGATAATTTTGGTCCTAAAAATTATATAATTTATATTTCAAAGCCTATGAAAATTAGTTGGGAAGGAAAAATCCTTATAGGAAATTAAGGATTTTATTTTTGAAATTATTCAATAATTGCAATTAAATCTAATTGCAAATAAGAGTTTTTAAAGAACAAATGGAAGAAGTGCATGGGCTTCATAACAATCTATGTAACTCAATTCATATGGCCCAACATGACCAGCCCATGCAGATCATTTTCCAGCTAAATTCTTGCCAAAACGCAGACTATATGCATAAGGAAAATATATTGATTTTCAGCCCGTCTCATTTTCTTGGCCCAACACGTGAGGAGCATGTATTATCACTTTATCAGTAAATGAATTGCTTTCTCTCCTTATATCAAAGGAATTGCTTTCTCTCACCCTACTCAACGTGAGCAGAACCACATGACCACGTGAGGAGAAGCTGATGGCATTAACATTAATGGATCCAAGCCCAACACCTATCCAACTCACGTAAGGCAGCAGCAAAAAGGGGGAATATATATATGGATCAGGAATTATTCTTCTTTTCCCCGGCCCAACACATGATGGCCGAAAGGAGCAAATGAAGCATATTTGTTCAGCTCCAACCAGATCCGAGAGGCAGAAGCAGGTTCAATTCTTTTGGACCACAAAAGCCCATCTGTTTCAGCCCATTTACCTTGATCCATTAAATCGATAGGACCAGAGAAGCAAGCAGCCGAAGGAAAAAAAAGGGAGGAAGAAGCTCAGTTTTCTTCAGCCGCCGAAACCAAGGAGCAGATGGCATTTATCAAGCAGCAGGTAATCATTCTTATCCGAAGCAGAGAGTAAGATGTGAACCATGCTTCTCGAGACACCAACAAGCCTTCGGACCAGTGGATTACAGTGGTTTAACTGGATATTCAGTTGGCTATAAAGCCATTACATCCCAGCTCGTTTTCATTTTTCATCCGTTCGGTGTTCGAGTAGAGATCACAGTGAAAGAGAGTTGAGGAGAGGGTGAGAGGGAACGCGAGAGGCAGAAGGTGAGGGAAGGGAGAGGAGACCGAGGAGTTCAAATCTGCTCTGTTCTTCAACCATTAAGACAGGAGCATTCCAATGAGATACTCCCTTCGGTTTAAGCTTCAAAATTCAAGGTAAGTCCAAGAACTCACCTTACTCAGATCCTTTAACCTTCCATCGGTAGTTTAGATGTTAAACCAAAGAGAAAACTAAGAAGATTAGCATTGAAAAGAGGCTGGCCGAAAGTAAGAACCAAAAACAGGGGCTGTTTGGTATCGTTCTTTTTCTCTGAATCATCGTGTCTTCCATCTTGGTGGCTGTCAAACCGATATCTATACACATATGGTTGAGGAGTGATATATATATAGAGAGAAAGAACAAGAAAGAACAAGCTAGGCAAATGTATATATGATGATAAAAACTTGTTGCTTGGAAAGGAATACTGGACATGTGTGTGTGTTGCTGAATATATATATATGCATCTGTGTGTATGCCGAGAGAGTAAGGAAGAGAAAAACATCAGGAAGCATAAATATATATATATATATATATATATATATATATATATATATATATATGCGCGCGCGCGCGCTGTGAAGAAAAAAAGGGAAAGAACGAAAAGATATATGTGTGTGTGTGATTTCGTTGCTGTCATGAGGAAAGGAATTATTTTGCTTATATCTATGTCATGTCGTGATGCATGTGTGGGGTGGTTGAGTAAGAAAGAGAACTTTCAATATATATATATATATATGTATGTATATATGGTGGCTGTCAAGTGTAAAGAAAGAAGAGGAGTGCTGCACTTAGGTATATTTAGGTATGTTGTTCACTCTGTGTATGCCATAAGAAAGAAAGCAAACTCATGGTACTGTGTGTGTGTGCATCAAAGCGTGGAGATGGAAGTTTTCTGGATCATTATATTCATAAAAGACAGAGTAAGACAAGTGTATATATTTGTGTGTACGTGTTGGCCATCAGGAATAAAAGAAAACGGAAATGCTTTTGCTGTTTGTTACATGTAATTGGGTGGTCTAAATTAATTGATTATTAATAACAAACCAAGGGAAATAAATAAATAGACAAAAATAATTAGAGGAAAATTAGTATTAAGGTGTTAATAATAACAAATAATGTTATTATTATAAGAAAAGAATGATAATAATAGATAGGGAAATTATTATTATTATTTGGAATAATAATAATAACAACAACAACAACAATAATAGTAATAACAATAATAATAATAACAGATAATGTTATTATTATTGGGAAGAGTGATAATAGTAAATAATAAATAGAAGATTATTATTATTAAGATTAATAATAATAACACATTACAAAAAAATTTCTTTTTTGCAACGGAAAAAATCCGTCGCAAGAACTAAAATTTCCGTTGCAAAAATGGTTTGCGGTGAATTCTGCGACGGATTCATTCCGTTGCAAGAAAAGTGCCGTAATTGCAACGGAATTTCAAAATTTCGTTGCTATTTGCGAGGGAATTTTTTCCCTCGCAATTCCTCCCGGACTTGCCAGGGAAAAAATTTCCTTCGCAAATCCTAGAGGAATTGCGAGGGAAACAAATCCCTCACAAATCTAACAAGAATTGCGAGGGAATTCATTTCCCTCGCGCTTGCGAGGGATTTTTATTCCCTCGCAACTGCGAGGGATTTCAATTCCCTCACAACTGTGAGGGAATTTGTTTTCCCTCATACTTGCGATGGAAAATATATTCTGTCGCAAAATTGGTATTAATTATAAAGAAAAATTAATTTTTTTAAAATTTAATATTACAAAAAAAAACCAGGAAAAAAATTAAAAAGTTAAATTTTAAAAAATCATAAAAAATATTTATAAATATATAAAATTGCATAAAATAAAACTAAATAATTTTCAATAAAAACTTGCATATCATAAAAATTTAAATAACAATCATAAACAGTTTTACATTGAGAAAGTCAAATATATAGAACAGAGTTGAAAAATCCATATACTAAAAATCTAATCTAAAAAAGAACAACATGATCATCATCATCGCCACCAGGAGGGTCATCAACACTGGAACGGTCATCACCACCAGGACAATCGTCACCACCAGGAGTCGGCTATGAACCCTTGTCTTTAGCCATGGACTGGAGTACAAGCTGCATCTACCTCATCATCTTCTCTGTCCGCTTCATGTCTTGTTCTTGCTGCCATATCCTCTCATCTTGGGCTTGCAAACGAGCATCTTGATCTTGCACCAACGCCTTCATCCTCCTAAGCTCATCTAAAAAAAAAGAACATTGCAGAGTGAGTTAATTTTTTCAACTTTATTTAAAACGTAACAATGTGAACATATGTATTACGTTTACCTCCATCAACACCTTCGTTGTGCGGTGAGGATCGCTTCATAGGCTTTAGTCGGCTCGCAAAGGCACCCATCCCAAACAGTCTGCCTTTCTTGTTAAATCCTCTTGCAGCTTGAATGAATATACTCTCGTTATCTGGCTGAGAGGATGTGGGGATGGCCCCACTTTGGGAGTCTCTTTCCTGCGTCAGCCTCTGATAGATTTCCTATAGAAAAAAGATGCATCACAGATAACACATATGAATTGAAATAAATATATCGGTTCCTGAAACAAATAACAAAAGTAATAAATTTCTCACTGCAAATTGCTGCGACCTGGTGTTGATCCAGCGGCGCCCACTACCATCGGTAGACTGCTGTGAATGGGTCCGCTCAAAGGTAGCCCACTCAACTGAGTCTTCAGGAACTTCTCCAGACGCTGCTTGCAAATACAAAAGATTACTGCTAGTTATTTACTTCACAGTATTATACTGAAATAGAAAATGATTGTACTCACAATTTTTCGTCGATGCTCGCTATATGGGATGGAGCCCCCCAGTGTATGTTGGTCCATCCATATGTGCCCTATTTGAGTTATTTCTCTTTTCTCAGTTAGACGATTATACATCCAACTCCTATCATGATGGTTCTCCATACCTCTCCAACCTAACCACTACACAAATATATAGGATGGAGAGATACCACAGTCCACAAAACAACATGACTCACAAATATAAGTGGCCAATGCAACTGGGCCACTTATGCCAACTAACCAATTTCACTAATTTTTAAATATAATACTTAGTTGATTTTGTTTCAATCATACACATGATTAAGTTAACATTCCAAAAAATAAATTTAACTAAGTTATATATTTAAGATTCAAGGTAGTACCTCGGTTTCTAATATATATTTTGTTGATAAATAGATTTGATTTTAAATATAACATCTTGATCGACTTTATTTCAAAAACTTATAATAAGTTCTTGACAAAAGTTTATGTTTATTAAATAATCGCTACCTACACATATTATTATATAATTAGTCATATATTGCATCAAAAATTATCAAATAATTTATTTATAAAGTCTTTCCATTTTTATTAAATATTACATTGGTACATAAAGTCACACATACTATCATTAATCTTTTTATAATTTAATTTGTTTATTAAAAGTGAATTTTATATAATGTGTGTGTAGATATAGTGTGTGGAGATAACAAAAATTTATGTTACAAGATCAAGTTTTTATGTACACAATATTTATTATATAATATGCATACTATCAAATTAAGTTTTTTTGGTGAAAATTGTATTACATTTCACATATATACTAAGTTTGTTGTGTTTTGTAAGTGTGTGTAGTGCATTGCGAATATTTATTTTTCAAGGAAGTTTTATGCTAATGATGTTGTTTACTAAATTATGTTATTCAGCGTCTAATTGTGAGGTATAGCAAATAATGATGTATCAGGCAGTACTTTCAGTGGCAAATAATAATTCAGATATAAATCAAGCTGTAACATCCCAATTTTCAAAAGTGAAATAATTTATTTTTCATTTAAAATCATTTAAAATTATCAGAGTAGTGCATTTGAGCGGAAGAGTAACTGACACTTATATTTCAAAATGCTGTAAGTCTGGCTGAATACAATAGTGGTGTAGTAACTGCGTGGTTCAAAAGGGATGTACAACAACAAAAGGAAGGCTTCTGCCAGAATGTCAAAGGAAATCTTCAGCCAGGTCTACTATGCGTCCTGCTTGCGCTTCCCTTTGTCCTCCGTCCTTGGTTCTTCTGACCCTGACGCTATGTTAAGAGCTGAGGTTCAATGCCCATTGAATCTCATGTAACGGTTAACCTCATGTTTATATATACCATATATGGATCACAGATATTCACAAACATAAACAGTTCATAAGCATTTAGACAAATGTATCCCTGACATATAAACCCCTTAGCAGATACGTCACACTTAGTATACATTTCACACCTAGCAATTGTTTCACACCAAACATTTCACACCCAGCAAGCGTATCCCAATACCCAGCAAGAATAATCATAACAACAGTACATGAACATATCACCGAGCTATCAGCTATCTCATATAAACATACCAAACACATAGCACATATAAGCATATAGTAAACATCAGAGTTAGTGTTACTAGTACGCGAACGTACCCTATACATACAACACACATACCACATACATGCATACTATAAACATCAGAGTTAAAGTTACCAGTACGCGGACGTACCTTCGTTTGACGCTATACGGTATTTCTGGCGGAATACGGTGTGACAGTTGGTCAGAACGTATTCAGGGATATCCTATAAAGATAATATTGTTTCTATTAATTCATAAACATTATTCCAAGAGATATCTTGGCTATATAAGACCATTTTACCCTTGGTGGATTTATTTTCCAATTTATTCCCTAATTTTTGGAAAAAAACGCTGATCCAGCATTTCTGGGCAGAATTTCGCCTAACTTCGAAAAATCATAACTAATTCCATAAAAATCGAAAAGAGGATCCGTAAAATTTCCCAGAATCTTTGAGATGTCTAATTTCAAGGAAAAATACTGGAACTTACCCAGAACTCATGGATAATTCCAAGTTTCCATAATTCAAACCGCTGCCCAGAATTTCGCTCAGAAAATGTAGCTTAACTTCTGAGATTTTTATCTTTTTGCACAGAACTTCAAATCACACACTCTTTATAGATTTAGAAAGCCCTAGATGTCTACTTTCACCATGAATTGTCTCAGAATTTTAGAACATCATCTTCATCATAAAATGCTAGCATTTTTACTACTGACTTTAGAAGTTCCTATTTGCTGAAATTTCGCCAGAGCTTCACTATTTTGATCATAATCTTCCAAAAATTTTGCTATAACTTCTTCTTCATCAAATTTTTGAAATAAAGACAGTGGAACCCTTAAAAACATGAAAATAAAACTATATTTGGAAGCTTGAAGATCAAAACAACATTTCTAGCATTTCTACTTCATAACTAAGAACTTGAACTTATGAACTAAAAACTCTCTTACCTCTTGAAGAACCTTGCTTCCTAGTTCTTGAAGCTCTTTCACTCTCTCCCACACACTCTAAAATTTTGGTTGTAGCTTGAGAAATTGGTGAGGAGTTTGTGTTGCCTTAAGCCTCTATTTATAGCCAAAAACATGAGTAGCCTCCAAGCAACTTGAATTGATCTTGTCCATTGGTATTTACTTGGAGAAGAGGGAAAAATCTTACCCCTACAACTCACCAAAAACGTCCACCCTCCCCCCTTAGCTCTTAAGTTGTTGCTTCATCTCCTATTTACTCCCAAATGCTAATTTAGTTAGGCCTAAGTTGGTGTTTTAATGAAAAATCCAATTTCACTTTTGTAATCCTAATTTTATGACTAGATTTATGGTGATTTTTAATTTCCCAAACACTTAGGTATGAATCTTAAAAGTAACCGAAAATAACTTTGGGAATAGCCAAGTTGAAGCTCTTAATTCACTGATTCCAAATATGTATTTATATATAATACTTAGTTCCAATATTTCAAGATATGATTTAATTTCTATGAATTCTCCTTGATTTGCATTTGATTAACAATTACTTGCTTCCCAAGTTTCTTTACTTGCTCCCCAAGTTTCTACTAATCTTTTCTCACAAGCAATTGACTTATGTGTTTGTATTATTATTACAGCAATTTCCCTTCTTGTTTCCCTAGTAATTTCGTCTCCACTCCTATTTTATTTAATTATCCATTATGCTCTATTGTTCTCACATTTTTAAGAAGGAAATTCCTTCATTGGTCCACTTAGATTTTAGGATTAAGGGTTAATATAATTTCTTCACTCTTTATCTAGTAACTTTCGCCACTTTTATTAGTTAAAGGGAGAATCTAATAAATTCTTGGTTACTATTGCTAATATAGTATTTAGGGGTTACTAGACTTAATTACCAAGATTATAATTGATTATCAAACCAATTACAATCTTTGAAAATTCATTTGATACTTATATTGATCCCTCTTTAATACTTATTCAAAAATATTCCAATTTGTTGATCTTAGATAGTCCCAAGACTAATTATGCCTAATTATGAAATTAACTTAATTAATAAAAATTCACTTGCCCCATAATTGGTTTTAATATTCACTAATTACCTAATTTTGAGACAACATACTCTCTAATATTTAGTTGCCTCGTAGGATTTATCATAACATCCTCAGAGTATTTTGTAACCCATAACTTCACTTAGGAAGTTTTAGCTCTTTATTCCTCCTAATTTCATGAGAAATCACCCTAGGAAATAAGGTAATTATTCTACTAGTTTTGAGACCACATATTCACCTATTTTAATAGGTATTTTCTATCAACATATAGTGGTTATGCTAAATAGGATTTTTGGGGTATTACACAAGTAAGCAAGTTAAAGAAAATATAGAAATAAAGGGAGGTATATATATTCACAATTTCATGGAATTCATAAAAAGGACCGGCACAAGTTCGTGCACCTTTCAAACAAAGAATGGAGTAGTGTAATGTAATGGACTCACAATAAAGGCCAAAAGTAGAGCCCTAACAACACAAACTACCAAGCAAAAACATTACAAAAATTTGTAAAAGTCAGAAAAGAAAGGTTAAAAGAAAAAGTCCAGATTATTGATTCATCATCGCTCCATCTATCCATCATATATATTATTATTTATATCTATAACTACAACACACGAATTAATTAATTGAGCATTATTAAAGTTTCACTTGTTTTTTTTTTTGAATAGAAATTAAAACAGCGAGTTGTACATAAATATTTATGTCAAAATATTATTCTTCTTGTACTTTTTAAATAGGGATGGTATGAGAAATGTTAAATCTAGATTTTAAAAATTATTTTTTTTTATGTCAAAATAAAATTCTTCTTATAATTTATTTAATAAATCTCATAAGCTAAATCTATAAAAACATAAGAGACATACTCTAAAATTTTAGATGAGGAAATTAAATTAAATTAAATTAGGTTACTCAATCAAAGAACTACTGGTTTTTTTTTTTTTTTTTACAATGTGAAAATATAGGATAAATTTTCATATAATATGTACCTCTGGTTACACTATAAATGTTTTATATTTATATATATAACCCAAATTTGAGTTCATATGTTGTCTTGGAATTGTAAAGGTGTTAGTAAATATCAAATTGACATGAAATTCGGTAGGCAAAGAAGCACGCATGCTTGTGGACGACGACACGCTTCTTAATTGAAAAAAACAAGAAACTGATTAAAGGAAAAAAGTGTTATGAATATACTTATTATGTGGATGTCCCTTGACTCATAATCTCCAAATACAGTATGACATGAGATTTACGCATAGTAATTTACTATTTGTATTCTTCTATAAATAAAGGTCTCCTGTAACTATTCATGACACTTAAATGAGAATTCATTTCATCTCTCTAGAATTCTCTCTGAGTTCTCTTTAATTTCTTCAGTTTTATAATATGTTATCACGATACGATAGCTTCTTCTCCATCGGCTGATAGCTTCTTCTTCTTTCTTCTAAGTTCTACCTTCAGCCTTCGATTTCTCTTCATGAATTTCCTTCTTATTTTCTAACTCAAACTGCAGAGTTCTCTATCCATTTGCTCGTGAGCTTGGTTCTCACTCTGGAAATTTTGAGAGATCTAAATTTCATCCGGTGGCACTATTATTTTGCATCTCCTTCTAACATCATCTTGTCTCTCTCCTATTGTTTCCTCTTGCCACGACTACCCTGAGCTTCTTTACATGTTCATGAGCTACACTCCTTTCTCTCTTTGCTTTTCTGATTCCGACGTCAACTCACCTTAAGTCTGAGAGTAAGTTAGAAAGAGAGACGTAGAGGAAAGAGAGACGAGAAGGAGAGAGAGAGATAAAAGCCAGACCACAATCTCTGTCTTCTTACCATCGGATCAGGGAAGAAAGGCCATCAAGCTAAATCCCATCGCTCAACGTCATCATCGAAGGTAAACCACCGATCTCCTTTTGCTCGTTTCCCTCCTCACAAAGACATGAATAATCAATTGTAGGGATTAAAATAATAAGTCACTGAAACTTGAAGCTAAAACAGGGTTGGCGTCGGACTGTGTGTGATTGATATATATATTATGATGTGTGCATTGAACTATGAGATTCTTTGCTGCTTGACGCTATCATGGGAGTAAGAAGAATGAATCATTTATCAATATATAATAGTTAGTAATCAATTGCATTCCTTACGTGTAAGTTTGACTTTAAATGGAATCTTCAAACTCATTTCATTCCCGTTTCCTTTCTCTATTAAGCTATTGTGAGCTTCTGGGCATTTTATTTCCATTTCTTCTTCTTCTTCTTCTTCTTCATAAATTTGGAGTCTTCAAACTCACAAGTCTTGAAGAAATGGTCAGCAATCTAGTACAAACAGTTGGGGTGCTTAGTATTTCATAGGTTCATTGGTGTTTAGTGGTCTTAGAAAAGCTGGCGTTTTCTCCTCATAGCTTCCTGAAGCATGACTGAATTTTAGAGAAAGGTGTTTGGCGTATTGCGTTCATAAGATGTCATAATTCTCCATGGCTCTCCAAACACCTGCTCGGTTATGTCCTGGATCGAGTTCCAAATCACTGTATTGGCCGACAAAACAGTGTCGGCAAGAACAGTGACTAAAAAAAAATTATTTTTATTTTTATTTTATTATTATTATTTTTTTCTTGAAAAAAAAGGGCAAGAAGTAAAGCTATTGATAATCCAAGATAAGTTGATTTTCTAACTCTATCTTTATGATATTATTATTGTTATTAATTTGACTCCAAATTGGAAGTCTAAATTTAATCTTTCTTTTTAATTATTTTAATTTGATATATTATTATTGTTATTAATGTTACTAACATTTACTTTTATGTAATTAACATTTAATTTACAAATTTACTTTTATTGTTACTAACATTTATTTATCGTTCATGGAGGCACACTAGTATCTATTAGTGGGCTCCATTTGTTTATTTTATTTAGCGTTTATTTATATTTTATGACGGTAACACTATATATTAATGGACTCCATTTATTTATTTTATTATTTACTACTTTATTTATTTTTCATGGTGGTAACACTATATAATAGTGGATTCCATTTATTTATTTTATTATAATTCTTTTATGCTTTATTTATTTTTTATGGTGGTAACACTATATAATAGTGGACTCCATTTATTTATTTTATTCTTTACTGCTTTATTTATTTTTCATTGTGGTAACACTATATAATAGTAGACTCCATTTATTTATTTTATTCTAATTCTTTTCTGCTTTATTTTTTTTATGGCAGTAACACTATATGTTAGTGGACTCCATTTATTTATTTTATTTTAATTCTTTTCTGATTTATTTATTTTTGATGGTGGTAACACTATATAATAGTGGACTCCATTTATTTATTTTATTCTTTACTGCTTTATTTATTTTTCATGGTGGTAACACTATATAATAGTGGACTCTATTTATTTATTTTATTCTTTACTGCTTTATTTATTTTTCATGGTGGCAACACTATATATTAGTGGACTCCATTTATTTATTTTATTTTAATTCTTTTCTACTTTATTTATTTTTCATGGTGGTAACACTAGTATAGTGGACTCCATTTATTTATAATTTATTTATTGCTTTATATATATCCCCCTCCCTTTTATTATTTATGGCAACAACAATAATATATACATGTATATTAGTGGGTTCTATCTATTTATTTTATTATATTTTATATTTATCTTGACGAAAAATTGTTAAAGGCCATATATATCATGAGATCAAAATGCCATGGAGATATGATGCATAAATTGGCCTAAGAGATATGAGGCTTAAATTGGCTTAAGACTATGAGGAGGCATAAATTGGCTTGAGACCATGAGATAAATTAGCTTGAAGCTAAGAGGCAAGTTAGCCTGAAGCCAAGAGGCAAGTTAGCCTGAAGCCAATAGACAAATTATGAAACAAGGCTTGATCTATAAATTTTGTATGTCATCAATTGTATAAAGGCCTCAAAATTGTATATTTGACATTAAATACTCCCTCAAATTATGAGACAAGGGATTCTATGATCATGGTTGTTATTTTAAAGTTTGTGATAAATAAATATATCCAATTTGTTATTGCAGTAGCAATATTATGATTAAGTCAAGAAATATTGTGAATTGATTTCTTGCCATGATCAAAAAAATCAGTGAGTTTTGGATTATGAATTTCATCCAACTTCATTCCAAGAAGTGAATGGATCTAATTGTGGACGTGGATATAAGTGTTATATCTACAATCTTGAGTATAATCATGGTTATAATTGTGGTGGTTTAAATTCTCACTTGAAGTGGAGAAAGATTATTGATAAAAACCACAAAAAGAAAATTGGCATAAAAATATGCTAAAAAAATTAATGATACTACTATCAAATCTTGCTCCCCATGATTTTATGATTTTTAAAGATAAATAATTTACTATTTAATATAATAAATACTATTTACCGTATCAGAGCAAAGTTTTTCTGAATATGCTCTGTGGCTGCAGCTTAGACTGATCTGTTACATCAGAAAATAATTATTTTTGTTGAACAGTAAATATTATTTACTGGAACAGTAAATATTTTTACTGACACTATTCATGTGAATAGTATATACTATTTATATAGAATAGAGACATTTGACTGCACAATATTTTACTATTTTAAAATACGTTGATATTATTTATACTTTTTTCTGTTTATATGTGGAATGGATATGAGAGTCCTATAATTAATAATATGTTTACACCAGAAATGATGGGTAAACAAGAGAGTGGCATTAGATTATCATTGAGGCCCTAAAGGCCTATGTATCAAATATCGAATGATACAAAGAATTTTCAGTTATTGTCTTAAAGACAGATAACTGTAGAGAATTATGCCACTCAAGACTAATAATTTTAAAGGCTAATAGTCTAGATGACTAATTAGCATAGTATGCTCAACGAAAGGCCAATGTTTGGACTATATTTGGTAGTATAAATTTGAGATTCCAGAAGAGCAATGAGAATATAAATTTGATTTAAGGCTCTAGAAGTTTTATAATCTGATGCATTAATTATGCATTTTATTCTACCAAGGATGAGTATAAAATAAAATTTGTTGAGTTTTAAAGATATCTACAGAAATAGATATCGATATATGCTATTGTAAACCTGACGTTTACTGCCAATGAGATATTAAAAAGACAATGAGCTGCAAAGAAATGTATGCTTATTTGTAACTCACACTTGTGGGGGAGATTTGTTAGAATACAAGTGTGAGTTAATTTTTGAAATATTATGTACTTCTCACACAAAGCCTAAAAGATCTCACAAAATAGATGTCAGATTATGAGATAGTAAACCAGAAGTTTACTAATTGTTGGTATGACTTGTTTGATCATCCGAGTCATATATATAATACAAATTATATTGACATTCATTGAAGAACCAGAAGATTCTTCATATATAACCAACATATTATGTGCTGCTTGTTCTTAATAGAAATGAGTATGAGAATATTATTGATCATGATTAGTAATGGATCTCTGGAAATATATCAAACAGATTTATATGGGCCCATTGAAATAACATGTGAACCATAAAATTGATAGATGCATCGATAAACAGGTTACATGTGAGATTATTATCCTGCAATTTGAAGTTTACAGTGATGTTTGCAACATTAAGTTTGCATGTTTGATGTTTGAATAAATTAAGCGCACAATTTCCAGTTTGATTGATCCAGAAATCGTGTATTAAAGCCTCCATAAAATGATATGAGAACAATATTTATATGGTGATATATTTGCAGCAATTATATAAGCCAACAAAATTCTCCTTGTAAAATTGGCTTTTGGTCAGGAACCAGATAAATTCCATCTTAACAGTTTTGAATGTGCAATGATTCACTATAATGCACACAGATGGATATACACTGCATGATTAGATGAAGGGGAGAAAAATAATCAGATTGGGTAAAGTGATTAACTGGAATGAATTATCATTGGCTCATTTCGATCCTCGTACAAAGAAATGTGCACTAAAAGTTCAAAAGATAATTCATTTGCAGAGTTTAGCTAAACAAATGCTAGAAGCATTTACTGACCTAAAGAAAGTGACAAAGTCATATGTCCCAACTGCAAATGCTCCTATATGAATTATTATAAAGCACGCTTGAAGCATTGCAGGTCCATCGGTTTTAAAGATAAAAATCCTTAAAAGAGAAAAGGAGCTATAATAATATAGATGATCAAGTCGAGGATAATTAATTAAAGCTCCAGAAGAGCAATCTCATGTAGAGTTATTATCTCCAGTAGAGATATTACAAGAAAAGAGTATCATGGTCTAAAAAGAAACCCAGGTACCTGAAATATGCAAACATAATGAGATCTCAATAAATTATGAATGAAATCCGATGGAACCGAAAAATAAAGTCGACGTTGACGATATCTATGTTAATATGATAGCATATGCTGTAATGAATGATAATGAGGATCATGAGCCACAATATATTAGTGTGTGCCAGAAGCACATGTCCTCAAAGGATGTAAGGCGCCAGAAGCATATGTCCAGGAAGGACTAAATATGCTAGAAGTATAAGTCCCAGAAGAACTCAAGATGCTAGAAGCATCAAATTCTCGAGAATAATCAATTAAATAAATTCATATATTATATGAAGGATTCATAGTGCATATAGTATCATTATCTGAATGAACATTCATTAAAAGTTTTATATCCACATGTATGAAAATATTTAAATGTATTTTATTATAATTTTACTTGAAAGATTTAAATCTTGCAGGTATACAATGAACAGTCAGACTAAGTGTTTCTGTTGTTCCATAGCGAACAAATTTTTGATAATAGAATGAAAGATATACACTGAAAGACATTGAAGCAATGTAGTCATCAGGGGTAGCAAGTCTGATGTAATCAAAAGGGGGAGATGATACACACTGTACTCTTTTTCCCTTATCTAGGTTTTGTCCCACTGAGTTTTCCTAGAAAGGTTTTTAATGAGGCAGCATTAGAAAGTGTATCAATGAATGATGTACTCTTTTCTTTGGCTAGGTTTTTATCCTACTGGGTTTTTCCTAATTAAAGTTCTTAATGAGGCACATTCATAATGGACATCCAAGGGGGAGTGTTATGAATATACTTATTATGTGGATGTCCATTGACTCATAATCTCCAAATATAAGATGACATGAGGTTTACGCATAGTAATTTACTATTTGTATTCTTCTATAAATATAGGTCTCCTGTAACTATTCATGACACTTGAATGAGAATTCATTTCATCTCTCTAGAATTCTCTCTGAGTTCTCTCTAGAATTTCTTCAGTTTTATGATAAAAAGTTATTTTTTAAGCACATTTAGTTGTTTTGTTTCAAAATAAATAATTATATTGGCCATTGGACAACCACGTGAGGAAAGTTAGGATGCAGATCCAATAAATAATTGTATTTTTGCAACCTTTTGGACTAAACCATATACTCCTCTTTGATTCTATGTAAGGGATAACTATAATTAGTAATTAGTAAATTTACAACAAGACATAAAAAAATTTACAACACGAAGCAAACAAAATTACAACAAGAGAAAAGTCCTTTTTAAATTAACTAAATCAAATAAATATAATTTATGTTATATTTTTATGTCTCATTATCTCCTAGTTTCTTCATATACATATTCAACCATCATATTTATGCCAACAAATAATTCACACTGCAAACAAATAAAATTTTCAAATTTCCTCAAAACATAATCCCTATAATCCATACTAAATAATTAACACCAACATATAATTAAAGCAATTCAACCATCATATTTACATTTATGCCAACAAATAATTCACACTACAAACAAATAAGTAAAGCAAAATAAATAATTAACATCAATATAATTATAGTAAAATAAAATATATTACCAAAAAATAATAAATAAATTCAAACATACCTTGTAATAGAAAATTAGACCGGAGAGCAAGATTTAGGAGGTAGAGCGAGAATGTTGAATGGGAATCTGGAAGGCGTAGATACGCTAGGGGCATTTTTGGATCCACGTCGAAACGGGAACGGACGGAGGTCACCGGGGGGCCACCGGGCAGTGCTTCTCGGGGTGGAGAAAAGGAATGTCGTCAGAGTAGGGGAAGCTTGGCCGATCGTTGCGCCGCAGGGTGGGGGGTTGAGTTTCAGCAAAAAAAAATTGTGAAGGGGGGGAGGGTATAGATGAATTAGATAGAGAAAAGGGGGGAAAAAGGGGGTTGGCGACATTGCGAGGGAAATGGCTTCCCTCGCTGGCCCCTTTTAATGGGCCAGAGAGGGAAGCCTACTTCCTTGCTGGCCCCTGCTGGGGACAGCGAGGGATGCCCTCTCCCTCGCTGGCCCTGCCAGCGAGGGACCCTCAATCCCTTGCTAGCCCTTGGTGGGGCCAGCGAGGGAAACCAAATCAGCGAGGGAATTTTCTTTGCATCACTGGATTCTTTTTTCAGAGATTTTTTAATGAAATTTTTGTTTTCTCTTTTTTGCGAGGGAACAGAAAATTCCGTCACAAAAAACAAAACTTTGCGACGGAAATGTAATTTCGTCGCAAATTCAGTGGAATTTGTGATGGATAAAATCCGTCACAAATTTAGTAATTTCTAGTAGTGACAATAGTAATAGCAATAATAATAAAATTATTATTGTTAGAGAAAAATTAAGGGATTAATAACTATTATTAATCCTTAGACTAATTCGCGTAATTGGCGTATCTGGGATTCGAATAAGTAACTGACAGCGATGATAAACATTTTTAGGCAGACCTTCATATGTTCCTGATCCCAACAACTTTAGTGCAAAGATAAGAAATCAAGGTCGGGGTAGGTAACTTTAATCTTGTAATCATGTATGTAAATGTTATGCAATAATTAGTTGATCATATATCCTGGTTGAATTACCTGTTTATGTTTTTCCTGGCCATGGATTCGAGGTTGCGGTCTCATGGGACTGCGTGACCTAGACAAGGGATGCGGTCCTTAGCCGTTAATTGCGGTTACGATTATGTGTAATTTCTTCCGTGCTTTAACATGTGCTATTATGTCATTTTTATTTTCATACATGTGCATGAGATTAACTGCTACCCTGGGGTCCATTCATTTGGACTCCAGACCTCATGAAAGAAACTAGGAATGGATTGGGATCAAAGGGCAAGAAGCAACTGTAAGGACTACATCAATTGGAACTTCCTGGAAAAATAGGATTAGCTAGTCTGTATTTAATGTCTATCATTCGTCTGTTTTGGACTAATGTATTAACATCCCTCTATTGGATAGATATAGAATCGCAAAAAATTTATCCTCATGTTTTCAAGCTAAGATAATTTCAAAAATTTTGATTACACAATCAAGTCGTCCAAATCACCTCAATCCTTTACTCGTTAACTCTGATTAAATAAAGGCCCCAAAGGCTGGGTGCCACATAAAAAACGTCGAGCCATGGTGTGTGGTGGATATGAACTTCTTATGGTGCAAGTTGGATCCAAAGGATGAGAGGAAAGAAGCTAATTTGAATTACCCAAATAATTGCCACTTGAGCCATTGATATTTTGCTATAAATAGGACCTCAAGCCTCTTCATTTCTTCACACCCAAATCCTCACTTCAGCAGCTGATTTGAGTTAGATAAAATTCATAGGAGTAAGGTGAAGAAGGAGTAAGAACTTCAAGAGGTAAGTTCTTATGCTTGATCTTTTAGTTTTTGGTAAAATTGTAGTTTAATCTAGGAAATTGTAAAATAGAGTTATTTACATGTTTTTAAGGTCTTTAATGTGTTTAAAATGAAAATTAGAGTGAAAACATGTTAGGGAATAAGTTTTGAGATCAATGGATCAAGATTGTAAAAATTGTAGAATTTCCAGTTTTGAATCCTGTGCTGGCAGTGAACAAAGAGGCTAGTATTTTATATATCAAATGAACTTCAAAAATCATGAAACTTCCCAATTATAAAGTAGACATGTAGGGATTTCTATTGATATAAAATATGTAACTTTTTGATCTCTGGTCAAGGAGATATGAATTTTTGAAGTTAAGCCATTTTTGCTGGAATAAAATCTGGGCAACGTTGAAAAAAGTTAAACCTGGGAATGATTCAAAAATTATGGGTAAAAAAAATTATTTTTCCTCAAAAATAGACATCATAAGGATTCCTAAGAATTTTACGGATCCTCATTTCGATTTTTATAGAATTAGTTATGATTTTTTAAAGTTACCGAAAAATCTGCCAAGAAAATACTGCTCTACGTTTTTGAATAAATATGTAAGGGCAGAATTGTAAATAACAAATCCACCAAGGGTAGAGAGGTAAATAGAGGTGGAAATATCTCTTAAGATATTATTCTAAGTGATATGGTGATATATTAGGATATCCGAGAAGTCCAGGGCCGATTCAAAGGTCGAACGTTTGACGAATACCCGGTAAAAGGTATGTTTGCATACTGATAACTTTAACTCTCCTTTGTCTTGTATGACTTTGATATGATTGATTGTATCGTGTGTGTTTACATTCAATTGGCTGTAGATTGTTGTGATTATCTATCATATATCATTTATACTTTTCATATGAGGTTAACTGTTACCTAATATTCAATGGACATTGAATCTCAGCATTAATTAAAGGTTCAGGAAAGAGACCTGGATCTGAGGAAGCGACAGAGCCGAGAAAGGGTAAAATGGACGGAACCAGGAAGAGTCACCGGTCAAAGCAAATGCCGGAAGAGCGTCCACAGAGTATTCATTCTGGCATGATTTAACAAGGTTATCTCAAACGGTTTGGTGCCGAAGGCAAGGCTAGTCTATGTGGATCAGTCAATAAGTCGCCGTGAACTCGGTGAGACTCCCATAATAGACACCTACCTAGCCAAATTGTTTGATTAACTGAGTTAGGTTTATGGCCCCAAGTCTAGCTATGGCTTGGTTGAAGATTGTATAGTTACTATATAAGAATTGTAATTATACAAAGCTCTGTAATTGTATCACATAAATCTTCATTCGGGAAATTTTTAATATATCAGCTTATGTCGGGGCATCAGCATATGTCTAGGCATTTTATATCAAATACTCATTGTCCACATGTTCTTCGTTTCACATTACTCGAAGCTGTAGCACCTCAAACTCTGTTGATTTTCCTAAAAACTAAGTGTCAACCGATACGATTTCAAGCATAGAATTTGGGGTATTACATTTTGGGATATTAGAAGATCTAATTAAATTACTTGAAAGTACTTAAATTTATCTTATTTTTTTTCTAAACTAATTTGTTTGATTTATAAACTGATATATAATTTAATTATATGATGATAAAATGGTCATGATATATGATTAAATAGTTTATTTAGTTTTCTTGACCTCTCTAAAAAATTAATTAGATTTTATATTTATGATAGGAAGTAGTAGTATTGCCACAATCCACAATACCTGTCGTGTCTGCACCCTTGATCTTTCAGGTCATGCAAAATTCAATGCAAATCATGATTCATTTCACGAGACGGATCAATTCTCCCCATCATAGTGATCTGAATATTGTATTTTCTTGTTTTGTTTTTAAAAGAATAGGATTTTAACGTTTAATTAGAACTCAATTTTTTAGTTTAACTAAACAATATATAATTAATTTTTTTTTATAGGAAACAAGATAAACAAAATAAACTAAGACCAACTAAAATAACATAGCTACACTCTAACAAATCCTTCGTCTTCGATCATGCTGAATGCTCGCCATATCAGCTACCAAATAGCACACCAGACCCGTAGGGGGATCAGAAAAATGAGCTTCCTCCGTCTCCACTTGCATCAAGCCATGAGTAGCTAACCAGTCTGCACATTGATTCCCCTCTCTCAAAACATGACATAGCCGTAACACCCATTGACGTTGCATGATTGCTCGTATCTGAGTCACCGAGACTCACGAGCTGCATTACCTTGTTTAGAAAGTAACGCGATGACTGATTCACAGTCACTTTCGACAATTACGTATCGCCATCCTGCCGCCCAAGCCATCTGCAAACCTTTCAACACTCCCCATAATTCAGCCTTCATCGCCGAACACCTACCAATCCATGAGGCAAAACCTCCAAGCCACTTACCAGAACAATCTCTCAACAGCCCACCACACGTTGCCACCTGATCATCTCCTTTTGAAGCCCTATCTGTATTGAGCTTCATGTAAGGGGCCTCTGGAAATGCCCACCGAACAGTATCTTGGGAGCTCCTTACTCTGTTTCGATCCCCTCTATTTGTTGCACCGCGCACTTGTCCCAAGAACTGAAAAATGCACTCTGATTTGTAGCCAACACTTGCACTCTGTGTATTATGCAGATACTCATTCCACCACTTCCAAAGAAACCAGTAGGAGACTATGAATACATCATACCAACAAAACCCTTCTACTTCTAGATCTTCACATAACCAGTTCTCCCTAATCCAATCTTCCCATTCGCATCTGCAGAATCCTTTGAAACGATTAGCAGGTACAACCTTCCCCCAGTAGTCATGGATCACATGACAGTCACGAAAAGCATGCAGGCTGCTTTCTTCTTCTTGTTTACATAAGGGGCATTGAGCATCGCTATTTGACCAGGCTCAAATTCGTGTCAACAAGAGAAGTCTCTGATGTAGCATCTTCCAGGCAAAAATTTGAATTCTGTATGGGCCCGCCCATTTCCACAATCTGCTCCATATTTCACAGCTTAGATGTGGCTGTTGAAACTCAGACTCAGCTAAGTACATGTAAGAACGCTTAACACTTACCCCCCGTGTGATCACCTGTAAGCCAAAAAGATTTGTCTGCTCCATCTGCAGAAGAAGGAGGAAGCAAGCCTTGGATTAATTGTACCATGCTTTGAGGAACCAGTGAGTTTAGTAGCGGCACATCCCACTGTCCATGTTGATCAATTAACTAAACAATATATAATTAACTATATATTTTTTTGAAATTACATTCATTTTTTACTTTTATTTTTTCTATCAAAAAATTTATTTATTTATTTTTTACACATTTTCTTTTCATGGAAAAAATCGTCCACTTATTTACTATCATATTAAGAATAATTAACCATGTTGCCTTATCTTAAATTATAATATCAATTCAGCTACTTCACATCAAAAACTAAAATACACTTGGCCTTTGATGTTGCATATGCAGCCAGCCAGCCAGCTTCTATAACCCCCCAAAAAAAAGAAAGAAAGAAAGAAAGAAAATTGGATGAAAGGAACCAAATGAAAAATCAATATATCTATTTATCTATCAATAATACGATTGATGTTGCCTCCAAAAGCATGACAGCCATCAGCTTCGGCATAGACTTAGCTGCACAAAACTAGTTTTCCTCTTCCCTTGATTCTAGATTAGATATAATAATACTACCCATCATTAATATAAGATCTAGTTTGTAGCATAAGTTCTAAATATATGATCTAAGTTTTAATGTAATTTGCACCACAAACTACTTTCTCTGATCATTATTATAAAACACTAATTGTTATTTCTTACGAATCAAAGAATGAAAGTTAGATTATTAAATTGGTCCTAAAGTGATCAATGTTTCTAACTTTGCCCTTGTTTAAATAATGTGAATTTAAATGAGTTAGTTAAAAATGAGGGCATAATAGGAAAATAACAATAAATTAGCTAGTTAGAAGCACTTGGTGCCTTGTAATAAAGACAAAAAATTACTGGCAGATAGTACTTTATAATAAGGTCTAAAGTAAATCTAATATTGAAGATGGAAGTTCGTATCTCAAATGTTTGAATCAATATTTATCTAAAATGCTTGACAACTTTCTTCTAGGTCGAGCAACTCACTACTTTGACCTAGTGACCATAGCTAATTAACTAACTCAGACTAATACATAAAGCTAATAAAAATAATACAGACCCAAGAAGGTTGATGATATCTCAACCAGTGTTTTAATTGAGCAACAGATACAGAAGGGGAAAAAAAGAAAAAACTAATGTTTATTTGTGAAATTGTGATTTCACTTCCTAAAATATTGATAAGGTGTTTTTTTAATTTATTAGTTGGGGTGGATTATCTGCTATTTGAAAGGGCCTTGGAAACCATATTATTTCGTTATTGGCATTCATGTCATGTCTCCTCAACTATGTTAAATTTAAGTTAGAGATCGATGGCTTGAAATCATATTAGAAGAGGAGCCGATTCCATTTTCACCTATATCCAAAAAAGATAATACATCCTTTCCTCTAGAACTATAAATCATATATAACATTTTTCCAAGGCAAATAAATTCATGACAGATAATAAAACATATCACCCAAATAAAACAAAGCATAAAAAGACAAACATAATGCACCCAAGCTCAAGAGTACTATGTCCATTGGACAAATATATGTGTGTCTTCTTAATTAGGAATCAACGACCTCCGGAAAGGATTGAGTCTTGTATTGTAGTGCTAGAGAAGTAGGCATCAAACCCTCTATCTTTCCCAGTTGCAAATACATAAAAAGGAGGAGGCAAAATTAGTGATGAGAAATCAGGCACATCCCTAATCAAATACTGTACAACTTGATGCATGCTTGGTCTATTTCCCGGCCTATGATTCGAACACAAAAGCCCCAATTTCAACACTAATTCTACCTCCTTTGCTTCGTAGTCTGTTCCTAAATTCTGATCCTTTGCCTGAACAATCTCACCCCTCTCCCATAATGCATAAACCCAATCCACAAAAACCATTTCTTTAGTTACTAGGTTTGTAGGTCTTCTTCCACATACAACTTCTAGCATAAAAACACCGAAAGCGAAAACATCAGACTTAATGGTGGCTCTCCCTGTCCTTAAATACTCTGGTGCGAGATATCCGCAGGTCCCGACCACTTGTGTAGTTGCAGGATCACTCCCATGATCAAATAATCTTGCAAGACCAAAATCTCCCAACTTTTCATTGAACTCCGAATCTAACAAAACATTACTTGCTTTTATGTCTCTATGTAATACTACTTGCTCCCATTCTTCATGAAGATAGCACACTCCTGAAGCTACGCCTTTGATGATTCGAAATCTTTGCATCCAATTTAATGTCATGCGAGGTTGGTTAAAGAGGTATTTATCTAAGCTTCCATTTGGTATGAAATCATAGACCAAAAGAAGATCACCTTTTCGCCTGCAATATCCCAAAAGAGATGCGAGGTTTTGGCGGCGAAGGTGACCGATACTCACAATTTCTGCAATGAATTGCTTCATGCCTTGTCGAGATCCATGCGATACTTTCTTCACTGCAACCTCAATATTCGAACTTGGCATTGTCCCTTTGTACACCTTTCCGAATCCGCCAGAACCCAAAATCTCACTGTCTCCAAATCCTTTTGTGGCAATGTAAAGATCTTTGTATTTAAACCTGTGAGGACCATAATCTTGTTCCCACTGTTCAACAACCTCATAAAATTTCCTTTTCCTATATCTGTAATAAATTACCAAGAAAGTCACCAAAAGGATTAAAGAAAGTGATAACATAGGTAACCCAATTATAAGAATCAAATATTGTTTCTTTCCTCCAAGTCGTGGTAGCTTTGGGAGTTTTGAGAACTGAAAGTTTTGAGCCTCCCCGTTGAGCCTGAAGCTCCAACCAAGAACATAATGAGAAGTCAAAAATGACCCAGTGGAAGCTGAGAATCCAACATAACAAGGATTCTTAATAATATGAGAAACATCCTGGGACAAACTCAATAATGGAGTTTCAGGTTTGTTAATGTTGATGGTAGCAAGGGTGACGTCAATTTGCTTCTTGCGTGCGTCATAGTCCACCCACACTTGCACAGGAAGTCTACTTTTAAGGGTTAAATTCTGAAACCCTAACCCTTTAACATAATATCGAGCAGGAGTAGATTTAGTTGAAATCAAGTCATTAATATCGATTCCGACATGATTATCATTGATATCATCGAACTCAGTGGTCTAAGTGATGTCGAGTTCGACGACGAACACATGGTTTGTTGGCTTACAGTGACTGGTTTCATTGAAGAGGCCTAGGTATTGACTGGGACGAGCACCTAGAAATGCTTTTGTTGGAGATATTACAAAGGCCAGTCCATGACCACTCGATGATTGAAATGCAGATCTAACGGCGAAAACAAAAGAGGTAGAGAAAGAACTAGTGTTTGTGAGAAGTATTGGATTTAGGTAAAAGGCATGACCTGTTTGTAGCTTGGTTTCATTGGTGAGTTGAAAGAGGCCATTAGATGTGATCTGAGAAATACCATCCATGGTTAAATCAGCTGATTGGAAGCCATTGTTGAAGACGAAACTTGTTTCTGTACCACTTACTTGTTGTACCATTGTTGTCACCAATAATTGTTGGATATATGCTCTTAGTCACTTAAGCCCTATTGGGCTTTAGTGAGACCAAAGCCCATGAGGCTTAGAGTTAGGTTAAGTCTTGCACTTAATTCTATATATTCTAACTTACTCCTGTTATGCCTCCTAAGGATAGCTCATCAGAAAAAGACCTAAGAGGCAGACGTTCATTATCTGAACGGTTGCCCACACACCCACCCCATCCTACTCGAGAGATAGTCTGGAAGATCGATCATAGAGCGGACAAGGACTATTCATGAATTGTTCGTGTAGAGGCTTTCAGACTGCTGCATCTCTCCAGGTAATCAAAACGATAAAGGTTCTTATTTTCCTACATCAAATCAGTTAAATACGCTTCCGTGTTTTCTGATGAGATTCCTACAATTGGCATCAGAGCCAGGTTGATGAGGAAAAGAACCTAGTTTTGATGTTCTTTTATTTGTCATGTGATTCTTTTAGAAAATTATTTTCTTGAAAATATGGCATCCTTTTCTACAATTGTTATTTATTTCATAAAGATTATTCGTTTATAATTCAGATTTGATTTTAATTTTAATTTTAATCACTTTAATTCATGATTAGATTCTCCTTGTATTTCTTGATTTGTAACAAGGAGGCTAATCCCATATGATTAGGTTTCCTCCTTGCTATTTTTACTTTATTTTCGGAATTTCTATGTAATTTTTGGATTTGTGAAAAAGTTGTAAATCAAGAAATTGCAAGAACATTAGCTTTCAACGCTTTCGGGCTACTTTTCGTGGATCTCTGGACCTCGAAATTGGACGAACCATATATCGTTGGAAAGAGAATGGAAAAACGAGCAAAAATATAAAAACCCCATCATCAGAAGCCAATCCACACGCCTCCACGCGCCTCCACAAGGTATGAGAGTGGCCTTCACGCGCTGGCAAAGAACAAGCGCATGGAGCCTCCGTTTGCGGTGGCTCCGGCGACGTGGTACTGGTCTCCCTATGGCGGTCCTTCCCCTAGAGTTTCGTGCTGAGATAAGTTCGGATGATGATATGGCAGAAGTGGAGGTTAGGGTTTCTCTTTTGTGTCCTAGGGTGTTTTGCCAAGCATTGGGTTTTTGGGCTTTTGGGCTCATTGATACCCTAGAGGGGCTTGGACAAATATTATGGACTAGACAAAAGAAAAATTCCAAAGTTGTAAATTTTTATCTTTTAATTTTTATAGGAAAGTCATGGATTAAAGTTATTAAAGTTATTTGTTTATTTATTTAATGTTTTTATTGAGTAGTATGAATTATATGTGCGATTAACATGATTAAAAATAACATGTCATATAGAATAGGAAGATGTCATATTATTGCATAATCACATGTCATAAATGCATAGTAGCTATTATGTCTTGAATCGACTAGTATGATAGTTATTATGTAAGATTATTTAGGTTATCCACTAAATTAATTATCAATTATTATGATTTTAAATTAAAATCTAGAATAATATTTGGATTAATTAATTGTGGAATAAAAATCTATATAACCACTAAATTAATTATCAACTATTATTATTTTAAATTAAAATCTAGAATAATAGTTGGGTTTATTAATTGTGGAATAAAATTCTAGATAACCACTAAAATTAATTATCAATTTTTATGATTTTAAATTAAAATCTAGAATAATAATTGGATTAATTAATTGTGAAATTAAAATCTAGACAAATAATCCAGATAATTTCCTAAGAGAACTGTTTTATTTTGCGAGTAAATTGTGGGTCTGCTAAAATGGTCATGAGTAAAGCACATACTGCCTGTCATGACTGAATTTAAGGACCTTAATAATTTCAAAATTTAGTTAAGTATTGAATGACCCATCGTCAGCAATGCTTGGATACTAAGGATAATTCTTGAAATTAAACAGAAGTTACTCTCAATTGAACAATTCTTGGAAATCAGAAAGTTGCTTGTGAGTGGGAGGAGATTTAAATTAAGAAATTAATTTAACCTCCAAGCGCACTATAGGACTATTAATAAAATAATCATATGAAGCCCCAACGGATAAATATGATTGAATTTTATTAGATTGGACCTAAATAACAAATGGGAGGAGATTTGAATTAAGAAATTAATTTAACCTCCGAGCGCATTGTCAGCCTATCAATAAAATAATCATGTGAAACTCCATTGGATAAGCATGATTGGATTTTATTGGGCCTTAATAATTTCAAAATTTTAATAAAGTGTTGTACGCATCGCTCGACAATACTAAGCTATTAAAGATAATTTTGAAATTAAATTTTTTTTTACGTTCAACAAAGCTTATGAAAATTCTCATGAAAAAATATTGAATGGGTGAAGGTTTTAAATTAAGTATTTAATTTTAAAACCAACGGGCTCCAATTGTGGGTTTATTAGTGAAATGGTTATCGTTGAAGACCCATCGGATAAGGATAATCGGATTTCGCTACATTAAACCCTAATATTTTCAAAATTTTAGTAAAGTTTTGTACGGCCCATCGTCGGCAACACTTAGACACTAAAGATAATTTTGAAAGTAAACAATGGTTAAATACATTCAACTTTGGTAAAGTTGTTAACCCTCCCATCGAGGCTCTGGCAATGGAACTAAAGGCCCAAATAACAATGTTAGTTTTACAATTATCTTGCTCATTGTAAGCCTTGTAAAGATAATTAATGGATTGTTAACAATAAACAAGAGTAGTTATGAGAATCTACTTGCATTTAATTTGTTTGTTGCATTTTTGTTTGTAATTGTGTGCCTTGTATGTTTTTTCATAAAATTTCTTCCATCAATTATTTAGCAATGATTCTGAGTCTAAAGCCTCTAGATGGTACCAACTATGAAGAGTGGAAAACAAAACTTGATGTTGTTCTCAAACATAAAGAGCTTAATTTTGTCCTTACCGTACTAAAGCCATGGTCATTGCAAAGGATGCGTCTAAGGCAACTAAGACGCAATACTCAGATTGGGAAATAACAGATATGGTAGTTTGCTGCTATGTTCTTGTCAGTATTTCCAAACACTTGCAGAAACAAGTGTACATGGTTAAGAGTGGAGTAGAGATGCTTCAGACTCTTAATGACATGTTTGCAGTGCCTAGCAGCTATGCTAGATAGAATGCAATCAGTGCAGTTTTTGCTAAGAGTCTTGTTAAATCTAAGGGGAAACCTAAGGGTGGTAACAAGAACAACATGGCTTGGTTATCAGTTGTCAAACTAGTTGATATGAAGAAGCCGAAAGGCAAGTGCTTCAAGTGCTGATTGAAAGGACACAGGAAGAAAGATTGCCCAAAAAGATCAAACAAAGGGCGTCTAGTAGACTAGACGAAGAAATTTTAAGCTTAAAGATGGGCAGCTTGTGTTTGCATTAGCAGAAGCACAAGTTATTTTATCTTTTGATAATTTAAGACTATGGTATTGGGCCACTGTTTATTGTTCCGGATTTCAAGAGGAATTTAATTGTTGTTAATTGTTTCGTTGAAACATGGTTTCAAATGCAATCGATTCCTTAGCTTCATTTTGAAGTTCTTCTTTGTCTTGTTTGTTCTAGCACATTTTTTTAAATGGTCTCCATTACCTATGTCTTATGCCCCATTGAATTTATTATGTTGAATTAAAAGGATCATGAACAAGAATATTCACCAAAGAAATAAGTTTCAAATGAAACATATCTTGGCCTTTTATGATTGAGTCAGATTACCTTAAATAGGAAACATGGTTTAGTTAAAAGAGGGACTGAAAGTTCCATAGTCTTTGAACTAAAGGCTACATGTAAGTCCTATTTGGAAGGAAAAATGGCCAGGCAATCTTACAAGGTCAAAGGGTTTTGCGTAGCTATTCAACTAGAATTGGTACATACTGAAGTATGTGGACCAATTAGCGTTTAAGCCATAAGAGGTTATGAGTACTTCATTAAATGAATGGTTGCTCTGGATTTGGACAGATGAACCTAGTGTGTCATAAGTCTTGAGTTTTTTGGAAATTTCCAAGAGGCTTAAGTCTAAGGCAGAAAAGCATCTAGGTGTTCAAATAAAAACTTTGGTCTGACTGAAGTGTTGGATACCTGCTTGGTAAGTTTGGACCTTGCCTGATTCAAGAGGGGATAGTTTTCACAACTGTCAACTCTAGGAATGCGTTAGTTGAATGAAGTTGCAATATGTAGAATTCAAACATTTCTAGACTTGGTGATGTACGTGTTCAGTTATTCATCCTTGCCAATGTCTTTCTGGGGAGATGCCTAGGAGAAAGGAATGTACCTTCTTACTTGGTTCTATCAGAGACTATTGTAAAGACACCTATAGAATTATGGAAAGGGTGCAAGCCCAGTTCAAACCGTATTCAGATTTAGGGTGCTCCGGCACATGTCTTGCAACAGGGGTCAAATAAGATGGGATCTTGCATGGAAGTGTGCATATCTTTTGGCTAACCTAAGAGAAACGGGGATTGGATCTTATTTAGTCCAAAAGATAAGATCGTCTTAGTGAGAACTCACGTAACTTTCTTAAAGGAGGACTAGATAGAAAATTATAAGCCCATGAGTAAGATTATTCTTGATGAGATTTATCTCGGATCAAGAATTTCCAAAATTCTCTAGAAGCTTCATCCATTGTTCCCTTGATTGTTCAAAGAGGGGAAAAATATACCTCTGGGTGAACAAACACGGGAACCATAACTGGAAATTCAACATGATAATATACAAGTAGGAACTAATAGAAATATTAGTATCATATGTGGAAGAATAATATCAAGGATTTGTTAACATGTAATATGAAGAGCTACCATCTGACCCAAAACTTGGATCTACTGTAGATACACCAAATCTAGAATCTTTTCAACCCTTAAGATATCTTTTGTTGGGTGACATTGATCCCATGAGTTGCGATAATGCACTGGAAGATGTTGTTGATCAAGTATACAGTCTCTGGTAAAGACACCAAGAGGGGTAAGACCTACTACGTGTATGTGAACCTACAAAGCAAAGAGAAGATAGACACGAAGGTGAAAACCTTCAAGACTAGTTTGGTGGAAAATGTTTATCAGACGTCATGCTTGAGTCTATTTAGATTCTCTTAGTTGCTGTTACAAGTCTCATTTATGAGATTTTATTTTGGGAGTTAGATGTCAGAACATCTACATGCAATGACCAAAAAGGTTTATAACTAATGGGCAAGAACACTATATGCAAGTTGTGAAAGTCCATTCTATGGACTTAAGCAAGCATCCAGGTCATGAAACATCAGGTTTGATCAGGTTCTCAAAATTATGTTTTTGAGAAAACCTTGATTAATAGCTTATATTTGTATGTAAAGGATCCAAGGGGAGGCGGTAGCTTTTCTAGTACTTTATGTAGATGATATGCTTCTTACTAGAAACAAAGTGGAGGTAATATCAAACGTAAAGAGTTGGCTGAGTAAGCATTTTAATATGAAAGCCAAGGGGAAGCCAATTATATTCTTGGTATGAAACTCTTATGAGATCGGAAGAATAAGAAGTTGGCATCATCTTAGGTTACTTACATTGACAAAACTCTTACCAAAACCCAACATGGGGAATTCTAAGAGGGGAATCATGTCTCTCAGATGTGGAATTCATCTTCCTAAGGAGTAACTTCTAAAGAATCCAGAGAAGGAAGAATGCATGAGTAGGATATCTTATGCTTTAGCAATAGGTAGTCTTGTGAATACCATGTGGAGTATTAAACCAGACATCTGCCACACAGTGGGAGTAGTGAGACGGTACCATTATGGTCCTAAAGGAACATTAGATTGTTGTTAAGCATATACTCAAGTATCTTCGGAGAACGAGAGATTATGTGCTTGTATATTCTAGTGGGAGTCTTGAAAAACTGATCTTTTACGAATTCAGTTTTTAAGTGGATATTGATTCAAGAAAATCAACCTCGAGCTATGAAGTTTTCATTAAACTAAGATAGCATTAGAGGTGGATCTTGCAAACCCAGTTATTAAGAGTTTGCTTGAACTTGTGTTCGAGAGCCATGTTACTTCTTTAAGTCTTAAGAGGATCCCGGAATTGCATTAAGCAAGTGGGAGATATTGTGCTCATTGTGCTCTTGGAGTAAGACAATGAAACAATATAATCATTTTTTGAAATTTTTTACAAATGAGGTGTTTTTCATTGTTTTGTACACACAATTTAGAAACATTAAGGTCTAGATCAATTGTGGAGTATATGATTATATGGATACGTTCATAGAGGACATGGTCATAGGTTCTCACAATTGATGAATAAGTTCACAGCTATTAAATTAAGTTGGGCACTTTATTTAGGTTGTAATATTTTACGAAATGGTTTTGTCCGAATCATTATAAAATATTGGTGTGAGTTAATACTTACATTGAATGGATCAATGAGAGATTTGATTAAGGTTGTTCTTTCTGTCATAAGGAATCAAATCTCCATATAACTATAGTCATGTAGTTACTCTTAATCCTGAGTTTATTTTAAATAGGTAGTCGAATGGTTTTCATTCTTTGATTTACCAACAAGTGAGGTTTGATCTGTATGATGGCCAATAACTTGGTATTTTGGGATTGAGACTATTTGGTTATCAGTGTTTATAAGATATATAACATGGAATTTATAGGAAATGTCCCCCTGATATGTTTCAGTACTTGGATATTGAAGACACTGGCCAGTGCATGTAATCCATTAGAGAAACTATGATAGTCAAGGGAATAAATAATTGATTGAGTTACAGAAAACTGGTCAATCAAATTATAGACATTCTATAAAGGGGTAATGCATATACATGTTATAAGTGTCATTAATCTTGGAGATCACGTTCGGGCTTTTAGTGAAGTAGCACCGAACTAGATAATCTTCTATAGATTATCATGAGCCTTGATGAATGACAAATGATAGATCCTCAGGCTAGCTTGATAAAAGGGATGGGGTATATAATCAGATGATGATGGCTTATGGGCTACATGATCTTGGGTTTACGAACTCAAGTTTATATCTTAAAAGAGCAAGTGGGAGATTGTTGGATATATGTTCTTAGTCACTTAAGCCCTATTGGGCTTTAGTGAGACCAAAGCCCATGAGACTTAGGGTTAAGCTAAGTCTTGCACTTAACCCTATATATTCTAACTTACTCCTGTTGTGCCTCCTAAGGATAGCTCATCAAAAAAAGACCCAAGAGGCAGACGTTCATTATCTGAACGGTTGCCCACACACCCACCCCATCCTACTCGAGAGATAGTTTGGAAGATCGATCATAGAGCGGACGAGAACTGTTCGTGTAAAGGCTTTCAGACCGTTGCATCTCTCCAGGTAATCAAAACGATGAAGGTTCTTATTTTCCTACATCAAATCAGTTAAATACGCTTCCGTGTTTTCTGATGAGATTCCTACATTAATAGCACCGACGCCATTAGAATAAGCTTCTTCATACACAAAGCTATTTCAGAATCTATTGTCTGTATCTTCATTATATATATTTACAATGATCAGAGTTTGTCCCCTTTTTTTTGGGCATATTATTGAAGAGGAAGATACGATTCTTAATTATTGACAAACAATCTTATTGACTTGTGCATGTGGGGCTGGTTGCCGTAAATGGTGTGGCTTGATTGATGCAATCATCGTCAATTTTTGTGTAGAAAGATGACACAAAAGAACACGCTAGTACTTCTTTGGTTACTATGGAGTTGACTAATTTTTACAGAAATTTAAGAAGTTTGATAAATCCTAATTTTCATATATTTTATCCCTCTTTATTCATTTATTTTGGGGACTAGGCTAATTTGGATTTATTAGATAATATTTAGTTTGTTAGCCAGTTTTAGGAAATAATATAAATCTAAATTGATTATGATATTAATTAGCTTCAATTATTAAATTGTGATTGTTGTTTCGTGATTGAATAATATTTTTAAGTATAAGATCAATCACGATTTTATTTGATTTTTGTTGGACTTAGAAAAAAAAAACATATTTGAAGATCTTATAGTGCAGATTTTTTTATGAAATTGTGGAATTTTAATGGACTCAAGTTAGTACCCAAAATCCTCCCCTCTTTTCTTTTAATTAACCTAGCCGCTACAGAACGCACCTGCCAGATTGAGACAGACCGACACACGAGACGTGGAGACGGTGAGGCAAAAGAGGCGGAATCCACCCAGGCATACAATTGAATTTGCTGTTGGAGGTTCTTCTCCATTCATCTTTAATTTGTCATTCCCTTTCTCTAGCCTTGGGCCCACCTTCATAAATTCATCAAGGACTTCAACTCATATACTTTTCCAGTGGCTGCGTAGTGCTACAAGCAATTGAATTTATCCATTCTTCTCAATATTTCCTCATGGCTGTGACGATTTACTTGAAGCTTGGAGAGCAAAAATTCATGGCCTCTCTTAGGAGGTAATTTGGGAGGAGCATAGAGAAAGTTAAGGCCTATAACTTACACACTTGAAGATCATGAGGAGTGTTGTTCTTTTTATCTTTTTAATTCGAAACTTGAGATAATTTAGTTATAAAGGATTTCAAGTTGTGTTAATTGAGAACAATTTAGTTTTCAATTGTAAATATATTTATTTTGGATTGAATTGATAATTTGAAGTTTTTGTGTTTGAGACAATTGTTGGATATTTGTTTGCAACCTTTGAATTGTCAATTGAATTATTAATTGAGTTTTCATTATGAATTTAATTAACAATTTGGTTTATCATCTTAACTGTTTAATTTGGTTGATAAATTGTCTAGTTGTTCAATTGGATAATTGTAAACAAGATTTCCAAAATCATTTTGAAATTAAATGTGATTGGTTTTTATTGAGTTTAATTAGGCGCCGGTTATTTCATTATGAGCTTTCTAGTGGAATAAATGTTATTGTGTTTAAGGGTTTCCCATATTTCGATTAGGTAATTGAACTCGTTAATTTCAATCTTTCATTAACCTCTCTTTGGTCTAATTAATTAATTCAGGCTAAGAAGTTAACTCCATGTGAATCCCAAGTTTTCCCCTTCATCATCATAACTGAACTAGATATTTGTTGTTTTACTTGCTTTTTATCAATCTTCTTCTAAGGATTTTAATTCCTATAGAAAAAACCTCTCAAAATTTGCATTCAAATTCATATAGATTAGTCTTATTTTCATATAGGTTTTAGAGTCAGTTGCATTAGTGCATTTAGTTAGCTACTTGCATATAGGTAGTAGTGTTTTACATTTTAGTTTAGGTCTATTTCCATTCCATTGTATTATTTGTCACTTGAAAGTCAGTCTTAAAAAAAAACCCACAGCTTGCTCCTTAGGAAAATGACATAGGTTGACTCTAAACCGCATAATTAATTAGGACCTAATTTAATTGATTCCTTTAACGACGAAAGCAACACATCAAAGCTTGATAAATTACTTAATCATATCATATGTTGTGTATCATTAGATTATATATTGTTTATAAATCAGACAAATTAGTTTCTTAAAAAAATGATAGATATAAATACTTTAAAGTAATTCAATTAGATTCCTTAACCTCTCTAAAAAGAAAGTCAACTGGGTCTTTTATTTAAGATGACTTTACTAAAATATAGGTATTAACATTTTAAATGGTTAAACTATAATGAGTAAGTTGTACAGATCATAAAAATTTAGGGACTAAGTAATCAAGTTAAGACGACACGGACGACGAAGTTACAAAATAGCAAATTAAATAGAAAAATGTTACCCCCTCTAGTCCTAATTATAAGACATAGTTAGCTTTTTTATAGAGATTAAGAAAACTAATTAAAATACTTTAGAGTATTTTTATTTTTATTTTTTTCTTCAAACTAATTAGTTTGACTAATAAACTCATATATAGTCTGAGAATACACAACATATGAAATGATTAAGTAACTTATTTAGCTTCTTTAATTTCTCCCAAAAAAAGTTAACTTTATCTTATAATTAGGACCAGAGCTAGTATTACCTCCCAACTCCCATATATCAATGGCCATTGGCGATGCCTCATATATATTGAATGTGGGGCAAGCAAACAAACATCAAACTCATCATGTCATTAGAAATATTTTTATGTCATCGATCACTATAATACCGACATATTAAAATAACGACGAAAGCAACACATCAAAGCTTGATAAATTACTTAATCATATCATATATTGTGTATCATTAGATTATATATTATTTATAAATCAAACAAATTAGTTTCTTAAAAAATGATAAATATAAATACTTTAAAGTAATTTGTAACACCCCAAATTCCATACCACTTATTGTGTCCAGCAACACCTAGTATCAGGAATATCAACAAAGTTGATGGTGTACATATTAGAATAAAGCGGAATGAAGAGCATACATTGACGTTTGGACGATGAGTAACTGATACAAAATGCCCAGGCACAAGCTAGTAAATTAAATATCCTGAAGGAATATTCATGTGATACAATTTACAGAGATTCAAATAATGTTCTCTAGTAAACCAAACATTAAGTAGACCTATGGCTTGGAACCCAACACAGTTAATCAAACATATTGGCCAGATCGTGTTTAGTCTAATGGGAGTCCCCTTGTCTTTCACAGCAACTTATAATAACTCACCGACAAACCCTTTCTTAGTTTAAGCATCAATTGATCTGAAATAACTTTATTGGATTCATACCAGAACTAGGTCCTCATAACTTTCTACCAATCCTCGTCTCCAACCGGTGCCTCTTCGCAGCTCTGTCCACTTCACCTCTTCTCAACTCCATCACCTTCTCAAATCCAGGTCTCTTCTTTGAACCTTCGGTCAAGGCTGAGATTCAATACCCATTGAATCCCAAGTTACAGTTATCCTCATATGAAAAGTATAAACAATATATGATAAATAATCACCACAAACATACATTTAGCATACACATTAATACCCGACTACAATGGCCTACAACACATGTATCGTTACTAGCATTCACCAGTGCCTCATGACCTAGTCACGGGTTCCTCATCGCTAGGAAAATAAGTATGCAGCATTATTGTATAAATACAACAATTCACAGCCAACCGAATGTAAACACACATGATGCAGTCAATCATATCAAAGCCATACAAGACATAGGAGAGTTAAAGTTACCATTACGCGAATGTACCTGATAGGGCAAAACTTTAAAGCCTATAACTCCGCAAGTATACGGGCCGTATCAAGTAATAAATAGTAAGTAAGGACTTAGTACCAAAACTTCGATCAGACATTGATTTTACACTTACGTTTAAGTTGAGCTAAAACAAAGTGAGTTTAATTAAAAGAAAAGAAATTAAAATAAACTAACTAATAAAAGCCTGGGTTCTTTTTCCCTTTTTGCATTTCATAATATTGAATTAATTTCCTCTCTCTTAGTATTTCCATACATATATGTGTTAATCTAAGGTTCACAAATACTTGACAAGCTCTCTCAAGTCAAGATCAAATTTCTCTTCTCATTAAAATGCACAATCTCTTTCTACAATTAATGAGAATCAATATTAAGCAACAACCTTAATGTGATAATGCAGGATTGATAAATATATATCTATTTTACCAATAAACTATCCATTTATCAAATAAACTTCAAGACAAGCATGATTTCAATCAAGTTCTCCATCTAGATTAGCTTTTTCTAGTCAAACCTAAGTGAATAAATCATCTAAATGGTGGCCAATCAATTAGAAGCATTAAGCCTAGATTAAAACCAACACATATAAATATTTATCTACTAAAAGAGAGGATTATCCAAATAGTAATCCATACAAAAAGTTAAAAGAATCCTAGAATAAAAAGTTTTAGCTACTCATTAAATCCAGATCACAGCAAATTAAATTCCAGATTATTCAGAGACATGAGGCAATGGTAAACAATTAGAACTCGACAACACCAAGATGAATAAATAAAACTAGCTGGCTCCTCTGCTTCTTCGTCCCTTCCAAGTCTCTGCTTCTGCGTATTCTGTTCTGTCTCGGCGTGTGTTCCCCGCTTCTGTGCTGCGTCTCACTCTCTCTTTTCTCCAGGCGGCTCTCCCCTTTTTTGTCCACTGTAGCTTTAGGTATTTAATTCATTCCCTTCAATTCATTTCATTGTGGGCCCAATCCAAAATCCGACATGCTCCTCTTCTCCTCTTTATTATTATTTGTTTTTTTGATCCGATCTTCTTTATTTATTTACCTTTTAGGTTTCTTTATCCATTCTTCAATTTCAATTATGGGCCCACGCACATAAATCCAAAGTCCATTGTCCAAGGCGCATTTGCTTCTTTTTTGATTTTGTCACATTCAATTGATTCATATCCAATTGCCATTTGATACTCCAGCCCAATTCATTGGATCAATTAATAGCCCAGTGACATCTCCAATCCGTAAATCCAAATGCCTTAATGATCTCCTGGTGCTTTTGAAGGAAAATATAAAATAAAAGGAACTAAATGAATAATAGTAATAGTCCTAATAATAAAACTAAAATTTTATTTCTTTTGTTTTAATTTATTTTCTAAACTTAAAAACTTTTATTTTAAATTGAAACCCACAAATGATGCACATCCAATTTGATTTCTCTTAAAATCTTAAGAAAATCTCTTTAATTTAGTGTTAATGATTTCTTAAATATATCAAAATATACTTCAAATATATTAAAATTAGGAAGTCATCAGTACCTTTCACCGCGTAGTTACCAATATGTCCGTCCTTTGAATCTGGCCCCGGCCTTTTCGGGCATTCTACAACGTTACCGTCGGATTATTTCTTTTTCCATATGTTATATGATATTATAATCAATATCATATCACTTGAAATAATATCATAAGGGTTATTTTTACCTCCCTTGACTTTTTTTACCCTTTAAGGATTTGTTCTTCCATTTTTACCCTTACATTTCTTTAAAAACGAAAGGTTAGATTTTCTGGTCACATTTTTCAGCAACTTTGAAAAATCATAGCTAATTCTACAAAAATCGAAATGAGGTTCTGTAAAATTCCTCATGACCCTTGACATGTCTATTTTCAATTAAAAATATTTCCAGAATCTAGAACATTAAGAATCATTCCCAGTTTAATCTTTTCCAACTACTATTCAAATTTTAACATTCTAACAAGGCCTAACTTCAAAAATTCATAACTCCTTGTCCAGAGCTTAACACATTACTTATTCTATATCAATGGAAAACCATAAATGTCTACTTTATAAATGGAAATTTTCATGAATTTTAAAGTTCATTTGATACATCAAATACCAGCCTCTTTGTTTGCTGTCAGCACAAGATTCAAAACTAGAAATTCTACAATTTTCACAATTTTAATCCATTGATTTCAAAACTTATTCCCTAACATGTTTTCAATCTAATTTTTTGTTTTAAACAAATCATAGACCTTAAAAATATGTAAATAAATTTAATTTACAATTTCTTAGATTAAACTATAATTTTACCAAAAATACTAAAAGCTTTAGATCAAGAACTTATCTCTTGAAGTTCTTACTCCTTCCTCCTCCTTGCTCCAAGATTCTCCCTCACTCTCACTTCTTAGAAATCATCTACTTGGAATATGATTTGGTGTGAAGGGAAATGAAAAGGGAAGCCCTCTATTTATAGTCAAATATCAATGGCATAAAAGGTAATTCTAATAGAGTTCCAACTTGGCTTCTTTCTTTTCAACCATTAGATCCAACTTGCTCAATAAGGAGCTTCATATCCACCCTACACCATGGCTGGACGTTTTTTACTTCTTTCATGGCCATGAGATGTGTTTTTGTGTGGCATTAATCCAATGGTCAAATGTCTCTAATTGTTTGATTAATTTTCATGAGGATTAAGCTAATTAAGACAATTAATTTGGACCTTTGGATTTAATTACATGTGCATCCATCTTAGCCCTTTATCTTAGTTGTCATTGTTGACTTTTGGGGCTGATTTGATTAAGCCTAATTATCTCCCTAATCAAGTGTTTAATTGCCTTTCCATTGCAAATGTCATAGGTTAATTGGTTGGCCACTTAATCAAGATAATTAGACCATTATTAGCAACTTAATTTCATCATTTAATCCCTTGATATTTTCAAAAATACCAACCCCTTTTCTTGATGATTTAATTATCCCTAATCATCTTGCAATTAATCCCCAATTAATGCAAGCTTAAGTGCCTTTAATTGCCTTTAATCAAATTGAAAATACTTACACATGTTAGTTCATATTTGATCAGGCATTTTTCTTTGAATAGGCTTATGCAATTTTAGCATAAATTGCCTTAATCATTATGCATTTGATTTCCTTAAGTATCCATTTAATACTCCTCCCGGTCTTAAATACAAGACAAAGTTGATTTTTTGGAGAAATTAAGAAAACTAATTAAATTATTTTAGAGTATTTATATTTACTTGTTTTTCTCTAAATTAATTAGATTGACAATAAATTGATATATAATATAAGGATATATAATATATGGTATGATTAAATAACTTATTTAATTTCCTTAATCTCTTCAAGAAAAGTCAACTATGTCTTATATTTATGATAGGAGGGAGTATTATTCAGATACCTTACATGAAAAAAATAAAATTGTTACAAATCTAACTTCTTTGTAAAGGAAAAAATAAAGGCAATTAGATGATAGGGATCATATGAAAAGTAGCCATAAAACGGAAAATTTATAACAACATGCAGTAAACGATGAAACTTATTTATCTCATACTTTGGTTTATTCTTATTATAATTGTGGTAGTCTTCACATATGGAAGGCTTCCACGTATATCTTATCATTTTTTTGCTCGAATCCACGTATATCTTATCGCCTTCGGCCCCACAAAGAACAATGAATGGCTGAAATATCTCTTGAAACAGATATATTAGATCTGCACAGTTATCAACCCATTATTATTTTTTTTTCCTGTGTTTGTAATATAGTAATATATTTTGTCGTCTAATTTTCAGAGTGCTTTGAATGTGGCTTGTCATTGAATCTCTGACCCCCGTTTATGGGAAGAAAATTAAAGTTCGGAGGAGAGATAAGGAAAAACTGAAAAGAAAATGTTATTACTTCTTTTATTTATATGATATGATGAGAGAAAAAGAAAAAATGAAAACCAACAAATATCTAAATGACTAAAATAGTTTTATTGTCAAAATATATAATTTGTAAAATCAAATTAAATATAACAATGAAAAAAATCATATTTGGTAAATGTATATTTTGATATTATTATATCTCGAAAATAAGCAATTTAGTAGAACAAATTTATTTTTAAAATAAAATATAAATTGAATGTTTTCTTAAAAAATAATAGTCATATTTTGACGTTGAACAATGGAAAATATATGCAGCATTCTTCCACAAATTCATGGCGTGAGTCACATCTGTCTTGTAATAGCGCTGTGGTGGATTCACGACGTTTTTTCCTCTAACCTTTCTTCAGAATCGGGTCCCTAATGAAAATTAATAAACTTGTTAAATATGATATACATTGATGAATTTTCCTAATTTTACTTGTATTTATGAATGATATTATCAACCATTTCTCTCATCTTTATTTATTTTCCTCCTGAATTAACTCATTTTTTTCATTTTATTTAATAAGAGCAAAATCGTAACATTGTCATTAATATGTGGACTTATAATAAAGACCATCCCCCCAAAAAAAAAGAGATTTATAAAAAAGACAAGAGTGGTATAAGAGTTAGTTGTGGGATTGAATTTGATCATAAATATAAAACCTCAATCTGTTTTATCTTTTACATTTATATTTCTTCCAAAAATATCTCTTTTGATTGCATACATTAGAGAGTTTAATTTCTATGTAATGGTAGTTATAATGAAATATGATATTTCAGTAAAAATTATCTATATTTGTTACAAATAACTAACATAACTAACTTTCTTATTTTATTCAAATTAGTTATTCTGATCTTTGAACCTTTGTTTTAGATACATGTTATTGGTGCTTGACATTGTTATATCATTCCAAGTCTTAGATTCTCTACACTCCTCTGTGAGAAGAAGATGCACCAAGTCGAGGCAATGATGCAGTATTACGAAATAGTCTTTTTGTTTCAAATCTTAATGAAGTCAAATAAACAAACTCTTATGCACCAGACCAAGAATTCAAGTTGAAATTAAGGCTAACGATAATATTAAACTTAATGCCACCCACACAGTGCACAGAACACGGCAGTACTTAGAGAGATTTAAAAAGTTTAATAAATTACTTAATCATATCATATGTGGTGCATCATTAAACTATATATTATTTATAAATTAAACAAATTAGTTTGGAGAAAAATGATAAATATAAATAGTTTTGGAATGAATGAGTGATTAGTTAAAGTAATTGTAGAGCCACCATTGAAAGTCATCTTGAATAGGGGCAACCAGGGAAGGTGTATTTTTGTGCTCCCTTATGAAGATTGAAGATAAGATTGAGGTTGGGAATTTGACCTTTGTTTCGTTATGTAAAACCATATCGTTAGCTCAATTTATAGTCAAATGATTTATGACGTATTATTTTTTCGGTCAGATGTTGTTTTATTTCTTTTCACCTACCTAAAGATCTTATAATTTAATTTTTATTTTTAGTGTCACTTAGGCCCTGTTTGGCATGTGACACTGAGGGGTAGAGGTTGAGATTGAGATTGAGTTCAAGGTTTGGGCCAAAATGTATGGGGTGGTATGTGGAATTGAACTAGCAATTGAACAGAAAATCAAGGACCTTCAAACCAGCAAAATCAAACAAAAAAAACCAAGGACCATTGAACCTAGGACCTTCAATCTATTACCAACGCACGACGGGGGAAATCAAAAGCTTATCAAATAAGTGGAAGAAGAATAGCTGAACTCATTTATATAATTTAGGGCTGAATATAAAATAAAATTAATGGAAGGATTCCAATTAAATATTACTCTATATCAAATGTATTATAAAGTCCCAATACCAATCTCACTCCCCATCTCAATATAAATTCATCAAAATTCAGTGATATCTAGCTACCAAATTGGGCCTTAGGGTTTGCATGATATAAATAGAGGGGAGGGGAGGAAAAATTTATGTAAGTTTAAAAGAAATGGATAAGTGAGGTTTTAAAATTTTATTAAGAAGAAACTATTAGATAAAAGAGTAAAAATATTAATTAAACAATCTTAACATTTTATTTTTAACTAAACTCTTTAAAAATTTTCCTCCACTTGCGGGTATCGAACTCCATTCATTTAAGGTGAAAGTCAAAGCCTTAACCAACCTTGTTACTCATGGATTTGAAGGACTAGAGGAAGTATATTTAGAGTTACATCATTTACAAGTCAAATATTAAATTTCTTGAGACCTACAAATATTAATGAAATTTGAAAACCTTATCTGTATTTAGTTCTCTTATCCGAGACCTATAACTAAAGTTCGTCTAATTTTAAAATAGCTTAATTTGATTATGTGTGATTAAAAAAATTACTCCCTCCGGTCCTAATTATAAGACATATTTAACCGATTTTGGAAAAATTAAGGAGAGGAATTAAATTAGTTAATTTTACTCATTTTCCCAAAATGTCCTTATATACATTTAAAATGACATAAGTAAAAGTTAATCAACAATTTTACCACATATCTCTCCAACCAATTTTTCTTTTCACATGCTTTTTAATTGAAATAATAGTCTTGCTAGATATACATATATATGTGTGTATATGTATACATATAGATCTATCATACACACACACACACACAAACAACCATGTATCTACACAAAGATATATATATTGACACACACAAACACACATATATATGTACACATACATATATATATATACACAAACACATATATATAGGCAAACACACACATATATATACATACATATATATGTTTATATACAACACACACATGTAACTATACATACATACATATACACACACAAACACACACACATATATATATATATAGACACACACACACACACATATATATATGTGTGTGTGTGTGAGAGAGAGAAAGAAGTTTGACATATATAACTACACACACACATATATATAGACACACACACACGTGTACGTGTGTGTCAAAGAAGTTTGACATATATAACTACACACACACACAAACACATATGTATAGACACACACACACTCATATGTACACATACATATATATATATACACAAAAACATATATATAGACACACACACTGTGTGTGTGTGAAAGAAGTCTAACATATATAACTACACACACATATATATAGACACACACACATGTATACGTGTGTGTCAAAGAAGTTTAACATATATAACTACACAAACACATATATATATAGACATATACACACTCATATGTACACATACATATATATATATATATATACACAAAAACATATATATAGACACACACATACATATGTATGTGTGTGTGTGTGTGAAAGAAGTCTGACATATATAACTACACACACACACACACATATATACATATATATGTTTATAGACATACACATGTGTGTGTGTTGCAACCCATATACATATATACTTACAAAAAACCAAACACACTTTGAGATAATAAAATAAGAGTATTTTAGGAAGAAATTGGTAAAAACTAAAAAGTTGTCCTATAATTAGGACCAAAACCAATCCCCAAATATTGTCTTATAATTAGGACCGGAGGGAGTATATAAATATGTATTCAATTTCTTATTTCTTTTTATAAAAGAAAATTAATCTTTTGATTTTTATAATTTACACCTATTTTTAGTCTGGTTCCAAGAGTTTAAATTATTTTAAAACATTCCTTAAACTTTTCGCCATCATTTAGTCCTTGATGGTTTTTAATCTTTTGACCTTTTGCCCTTATCATGCCCATGCAGATGAACAAACAAAAACACTTATTGTCAAAGCTCTCTGTTTTAACGTGGACAAACAAGGCACCCAAGATGTTACTCTCTTTTCCTTTCTTTCCAAAAACTCTACCCAATAATTAAAATGGTAGAGAAACCAGTTGAAGGGTTTAGTACTAAAAAAGAACAATCTCTGCTTCATAGGCTGAAAATAGAGTATATTTTTTTAAAAAAAAAGGCTCCAATTTGTATAGAAGATGACACTTATCCGTGCTCTAGTGCAATTCCATTTCTTATTCGTGAGAATACTAACTATTGGCTATTCTTACAATCAAAAGCATTATAAATATTTTCACCAGTACAACGCGAGGGCTGGTTTATATAACAGAAACGGCTTCATTTTCAAACAATTCTGGATCTATGGGAATACAACTTGCTGAAAATGAAACCAACAAAGACAAAAAACAGAGAGCAAAAAAGACATGAAATAGCAAGCTGTAGCAAGTCCCTATGTCCCATGTAAGGCCTTAACGACCTCCAGAAAGATGTGATTCAGCTACTGAACATTGAGAGTAAGACTTGTCTACATAATATGGAAGGGACGACGTTGTAGAGTCAAAATATCCATGGCTATTCCCAAATGAAAACGCTGGAGAAGCAGAACATAAACTTAAGGACGATGATACATCTGGCAAAGGAACTTCCCCATTCAGATATTGCACGACTTGACGCATTCTTGGCCGACTCTCTGGTTGGAAATTTGAACACAAAAGCCCTAGTTTCAATACTAACTCCACCTCCTCTGCTATATACTCTGTTCCTAAATTTGGATCCTTTGCTTCAATAATCTCACCCTTGATCCATAATCCAAAAACCCAGTCTACTAAAATCATACTCTGTTCTTCATTTACTTTCTCTATGGGCCTTCTTCCACACGCAACCTCAAGCAAAAAGGCACCAAAAGCAAAAACATCTGACCTTGTCGTGGCTCTCCCTGTTCTTGTCTGTTCTGGTGCTAGATAACCCCATGTCCCAACCACATGTGTTGTTTGAGGATCACTTCCATGGTCATATAGTCTTGCAAGACCAAAATCTCCAATTCTTCCATTCAATTCTGAATCTAGGAGAATATTGCTTGCTTTTATGTCCCTATGCACCACCACTTTTTCACTTTCTTCATGTAGATAGTGCAATCCCAAAGCTACTCCTTTGATGATTTTGAACCTTTGTGTCCAATTCAGTGTCATGCTAGGCTGGTCATGAAGATACTTATCTAAACTTCCATTTGGCATGAAATCATAGACTAGAAGAAGCTCCCCTTTTCGCCGACAATATCCCAAAAGAGGTACGAGGTTTCGTTGGCGAAAACGACCAATACTAATGATTTCTGCAACAAATTCCCGCATGCCTTGTCGAGATTCATGTGAAACTTTCTTCACTGCAACCTCAAGTTTTGAATTTGGCATTGTTCCTTTGTAGACACTACCAAATCCACCACTCCCTAGAAGCTCTTTGTCTTTGAATCCCTTTGTGGCAACATAGAGATCTCTATATTTGAATCTATGAGCACCATAATCTTCCTCCCACTCTTCCCGAATCTCAGAAAACTTCCTTTTTCTATACATGTAATAAATTACAGACGAAGTCACAAGAAAAATCATACATAGTGAAAGCAGAGGTAACCAAATTTGCAAAATTGTTGATATTTTTCTTGGACCAAGTCGTGGTAACTTTGGGAGTTTAGAGATGACAAGGTTTTGAGCCTCCCCATTGAGCTTGAAGCTCCAACCAAGAACGTAATGAGAAGTCGATGCAGGCCCAGTGCCGGATGAGAATCCAACATAACTAAGATTGTTTAAAATCTGAGAAAGATCCTGAGACAACGTTAACAATGGAGTTTTGGGTTTGTTAACGTTGATGGGAGCTAGGGTGACACTAATTTGCTTGTTGCCTCCATCATAGTCCACCCACACTTGCATTGCAAGGCCACTACTAAGACTCAGATTTTGAAACCGAGACCCTTCAACATAATATCCAGCAGTGGCAGAATTAGCCGACGTCAACCCGTTAATGTTGATTCCAACATGGTTATTATTGATGTCATTGAACTCTGTGTTCTGTATGGTGTCGAGCTCTACTGCAAAAACATGGTTTGTACGGTTGCCGTCGTTGGCGCGATTGAAGAGACCAAAGTACTGAGCAGGTAAAGCACCTGGAAATGCTTTTTCTGGGGAAATTACAAAAACGAGTCCATCGCAACTCAGAGTTTTGTATTCAGATCTAATGGCGAAAACAAAAGTAGTAGAGAAAGAAGAGTCCTCGAAAGCTATTGGATTTGGGTAGAAAGCATGACCTTGTGCATGTATGGTTTCATTTGTAGTTTTGAGTAGACCATTGGGACTTATCTCTGAAATACCATCCATAGTTAAATGAGCCGATTGGAAGCCATTATTGAAGATGAAACTTGTGTCTTCTTCACCACTCACTTGAACCCTCGCTGTCACCAGCAAAAACACCATAGCCATAAGCTTCACACTCATGTCTGCCTCAAAATCAATGCTTGTGCCTTAAGTTTCCTGCTATCTCTATATCTCTGTGGATATGTAGAATCAAAAGTTTCTCCTTTTTGTAGGCAATGGTTAAGAATGTTGAGAAGACTTTTTAAGATATCTTAGTGGGGCAAACATTAATAGCTAGAAGATACAACATAATTGAACCTATAACCTAAGACATTAATTAAGGTCACATCCTTGAGAAGATTTTTGTTCACTCGGTCTTACTTTAATTGCCGGTCTTTCTCTGCAAGGAGGTAGGGTCAGCAAATTTTAAACTGCAATTCCAAACTGTGAATTGGGATTGAAAGCTAATGATGCAACATTGGACATTGGTGTCGATAAGATCCAATGGTTTTTGCTTTGATTAGTCTTGGTAGTTGTTAAGTTCTACAGTTTTAGTCCTCGGGTCCATCTAAGTTCATGTTATTAAATTCGGATTGTACACAAGATCAATCAAGATATTGAGTCAAGCGTCAGTGGTTAGATAGAAGAAAATGAAGATCCCAAGGTTATTAATATTAAAAAAAAAAAAACACTAATGCCATGCAAAAATGTACATATGCGCTACAGATTTAAAAAAAGAAGAAGAAGAAGACGCTACTGCATGCCTTGCTTTGTTTTCTTTTTATTGCTCATATATGTATACTATACACCTATATTATGTGAAGCCTACATATATGCTTCCTGTTGCATATAGATTCATATATATCCATAAAGCTTACTGTATTATATAAGAAGCATAACGTGACTATATGTATGAATATATATATGTACATCACAACCAAATATATAGGCTAGCTTGCTGATTGACACACACACACACGCACGCTTTAGGAAGAATTTTACTGTTACTTGAGTTATATTGTGTGCGTGTATATGTATACCAGCAAATGAAAGAGCAATCAAAACCTATGCTTGCTGTTAGTATCTTACTTATATATGTGTGTGTAGTAAGTATATGCTTGGTTTTATATTACTATCATATATTAGCTACTGTGCGTATGTTAGTGTGTCTATATATATATATATATATATATATATATGGGCTTTTTGACCCTTTTGATTCTAATTAATTAATTAATTACTTACTCAAATATCCCTGTCTGAAACTATATTACCAATCTGAGTATATTTAGTCAATTATATATGACATATAATCAACTAAGTAGGATGGATCAAATCATAAGCCCAATTCAAATAGTAAATAAACTTGATTGGACAAGCTATTATCAATTTAGTCACTATCGAGTGGCAAAAAAGAAAAAGACGTCTTATTCTCTATTTTCTTTATTGACAAATAGCTTCAACAAGAAAATATTTTAACCCATGATATGATTAAATAACTTATTTAGTTTCATTAATCTCTTTAAGAAAAGTTAACTATGTCTTATATTTATGATAGGAGGGAGTATTATTCAGATACCTTACATGAAAAAAATAAAATTGTTACAAATCTAACTTCTTTGTAAAGGAAAAAATAAAGGCAATTAGATGATAGGGATCATATGAAAAGTAGCCATAAAACGGAAAATTTATAACAACATGCAGTAAACGATGAAACTTATTTATCTCATACTTTGGTTTATTCTTATTATAATTGTGGTAGTCTTTCACATATGGAAGGCTTCCATGAATATCTTATCTTTTTTTTGCTCGAATCCACGTATATCTTATCGCCTTCAGCCCCACAAAGAACAATGAATGGCTGAAATATCTCTTGAAACAGATATATTAGATCTGCACAGTTATCAACCCATTATTTTTTTTTTCCTGTGTTTGTAATATAGTAATATATTTTGTCGTCTAATTTTCAAAGTTCTTTGAATGTGGCTTGTCATTGAATCTCTGAACCCCGTTTATGGGAAGAAAATTAAAGTTCGGAGGAGAGATAAGGAAAAACTGAAAAGAAAATGTTATTACTTCTCTTATTTATATGATATGATGAGAGAAAAAGAAAAAATGAAAACCAACAAATATCTAAATGACTAAAATAGTTTTATTGTCAAATTATATAATTTGTAAAATCAAATTAAATATAACAATGAAAAAAAAATCATATTTGGTAAATGTATATTTTGATATTATTATATCTCGAAAATGAACAATTTAGTAGAACAAAATTATTTTTAAAATAAAATATAAATTGAATGTTTTCTTAAAAAATAATAGTCATATTTTGACGTTGAACAATGGAAAATATTTGCAGCATTCTTCCACAAATTCATGGCTTGAGTCACATCTGTCTAGCTTGTAGTAGCGCTGTGGTGGATCCACGACGTTTTTTCCTCTAACCTTTCTTCAGAATCGGGTTCCTAATGAAAATTAATAAACTCATTAAATATGATATAGATTGATGAATTTTCCTAATTTTACTTGTATTTATGAATGATATTATCAACCATTTCTCTCATCTTTGTTTATTTTCCTCCTGAATTAACTTATTTTTTTCATTTTATTTAATAAGAGCAAAATTGTAACGTTGTCATTAATATGTGGACTTATAATAAAGACCATCCCCCCCTCACCAAAAAAAAGTAAGATTTATAAAAAAGACAAGAGTGGGATTGAATTTGATCATAAATATAAAACCTCAATCTGTTTTATCTTTTACATTTATATTTCTTCCAAAAATATCCCTTTTGATTGCATTCATTATAGAGTTTAATTTATATGCAATGGTAGTCATAATAATGAAAGATGATATTTTAGAAAAAATAGCCTATATTTATTACAAATAACTAACATAACTAACTTTCTTATTTTATTCAAATTAGTTATTCTGATCTTTGAACCTTTGTTTTAGATACATGTTATTGGTGCTTGACATTGTTATATACTTATATCATTCCAAGTCTTAGGATCTCTACACTCCTCTGTGGCAAGAAGATGCACCAAGTGGAGGCAATGGTGCTGTATTGCAATATAATCTTTTTGTTTCAAATCTTAATGAAGTCAAACAAACAAACTCTTATGCACCAGACCAAGAATTCAAGTTGAAATTAAGGCTAACGACAATATTAAACTTAATGCCACCCACACAGTGCACAGAACACGGCAGTACTTCCTTTGCTTACTACAACTGGTCCTACATATAAACCTTAAGTTAAATTATTTTTTGAGAGATTAAATAAGTTTAATAAATTACTTAATCATATCATATGTTGTGTATCATTAGATTATATATTATTCATAAATTAGACAAATTAGTCTGGAGAAAAACAATAAATATAAATACTTCAAAGTAATTTGATTAAGTTTTTTAATCTCTTAAAAAAAGTTGAACCTTTTATTTAAGATTGGAGGTAGTTTTATTTATCTTTAGACTGACTTTTCTAAAATATAGGTATTAGCATCTTAAATGGTTAAATTATAATATTAAGTTGTACGGATGATAAGAGTTTAGAGACCAAGTTATAATCGAGCTCTTCAAATTAAAACAAGGGTTTAATGTTTTTACCTCTGGGGCAGCAACATTAAACCCTTAAAACAATAGGGGCTAAGTTACAAAATAGCAAATAGAAAAATGTTAATGTCTCCCAACTCCCATATATCAACAGCGATTGGCGATGCCTCATAAATTGAATGTGGGGTAAGCAAGAAAACATCAAACTCATCATGACATTAGAAATACTTTTATATCATCCATCACTGTAAAGACAACAAATTAAAATACTTTGATAATAATAATAATAGTGGGGGAAAGAAAGAAGAAAAGGGAAAAAAGAAATACAAAGAAAGAAAAGAAAAGAAAAACAGAAGAAGAAAAATGTAAAACAATTGGAAAACAAATAAATTCAAAATCAAAATATTGTGGATTCCACCCTCTAGCCATTGCTGAAGCTCATATGTGAGAACAACCATGAGAGTTTAGGCTTTTCGGCAGTGAATAAAACAATTGGAAAACAAATAAATTCAAATCAAAATATTGTGGATTCCACCCTCTAGCCATTGTTGAAGCTCATATGTGAGAACAACGTAACCATGAGAGTTTAGGCTTTTCGGCAGTGAATGGATATTGCAAGATCGAAAGAGAAAAGCAAGATATAGAGAAGATGAAGCAATATGGATCTAAACTTATTTAAGAAATTTGTACCCATTCATAAACTCGTATTGCTATGAGAAGATATGAATGTAGGATAGAAGAGAAAAGTTCTCTACCTGTATCTCTCCTCCACTTCTCTATGGATGCAATTAAGGTTTACTCCATTAATGATTCCATCAAATTGCCACGCTCATAAAATAAATTTAAATATCAGCTTTTGACCTTCATCATTATTGTTCCTGTTATATTTTCGTTTTTTTATTATTATTTATTGTAAAGATGATCTTCTAAACTTAAATGGCAAGATAAGAGTCAAGGAGGATTATTTCGTATTTCGTATTTATTATTATTTATTGTAAACATGATTTTCCAATCTTAAATAGCAAGGAAAAAATCAAGGAGGATTTTTTTATTATTTATTGAGAAAATTATTTTTTCATAATTATTTTATCATATTATATTTTTTTCATTATTATTATTTTTCTTATTGAGTGCGAGACAAAATAGGTGTTTACATGCACTCAACTCAGCTACGTCAAAGTCCTGTTTGTAGGGTCCTTGAAACCATATACTACTTTTTGCCATTGGAATTCACATGTATGTATCTACAGAAACACTTACATTATTAAAAAAAAAAAAAAATTCATAACTATTACCAAATGGCTAATAAATAATATAAAATGTTTCGAGAAGATTATTTATAAAAAGATTAAATCAAATTTAGAAAATGAAATTTGAATTCAAATTGTAAAAGTTTCTCATTTTCAATTTAGTCCCCCAAGCTATATTTCTTTTCTTTGCAGTTTGGTCCCTGGTCAAAAAGCAAGTTTTGACCAGGGAAGGTATCTAACGTAAAAATGATAAGATGGATAATTGAAGGAAGGAAGCAGACCTAGAGTGCTGGACAATTAAAAATTGAGAGACAGCGCCGCGAAACCTTCTTCCTTCCCTTTCTTCCTTCCTCTCGCCGGCGGCAATCACCCACTACCCAGTCCGCCGGCGAGCTTCGCCTTCTTCCACCATCATATACCCAACAGCCACACTTGAGACGCAGAAAGGAGAAGACGAGCAGAGAGGAGGCTGAAAGAAACAGAACAGAACTCACTGCCTTCCACCATTCCACTTTTTCTTCTCTCTCCTGCAAGTTCTTTGTGCAATCTGTGTTTGATTATTGTGAAGCTAATGAGTGGCTGAGCTTTGCTTCTTGGGGATGGCAAGTGGCTGGAATTTCAGAGCTTAAAATAGGGAGTTCATCTTGTTCAATTTATTTTCTCTAATTATATTTGGATTTCCTAAACATTTTAGGAATATTGAATTGTATTGTTAAGACTTAGTTTACCTGTTTGGATAACTTTGTGGATTGAACCTATGTGATTGGATTTGATTATTGTAGCTTGTTGGATTTATATATATGTATTTTCTTTATTAATTCAACGATATTATACTTTCTATGTGTTATTGTTTGATAGTATAATTGAATTCGATTAATTGAGTGTCGTATTATCGCATTCATTTTGAGGAAGCAAGTTGCATGAATTTAATCCTAATTGTACACTAATTGTACTTCAATAGTGCCTTAAGAGGTGATTGCTAGCTACGTTAGTAGGAGTAATAATTAATTAAGAACACTAGACTTGAGTGTTTGCTTGAGGTTTTTCATCAAGACTTAGTGAAAATTTACTCCTATATTTAATTGAAACATGATAGTCACTATTCCATTTCCAAGAGCATCCATTATTCACATTTTCATACTTCATTCCAATTTTATAAAGAAAATACCAAAAATAGTAGTTTATGATTTAATTTAATTGCATTATTATTTAGTTATTAATTCAAAAATCCAAAACCAATTTTCCCCTTGTTTTTATTGCATTTTCATGGCATTTAGATTGCTTAGGAATCAATAAAAGACTCCTCGAGAAGAGAGAACGATCCTAGGTTTGCCTATATGCAATCCTTGGTTATTTTGTTGATTGTGGACCCCAAGGCTAAAGACGAAAAGGCCGCTCAATTACTAGGTATTTTAGAAAAATATGTTATATTAACTAACTTAACTAACTTCTTTAATATAATCTAATCAAATTATATAAAAGGTCTTAATTAAGGACAATAAGGAGTATAAGATATAGTTTATAGTGCAAATTGTTGTACAAATATATATATATATATATATATATATATATATATATATATATATATATATAAAGTAATATTGACAAGAACACCACAATAGGGAACTAGTTTTGGTTCATTTCATTGGTAATGTTGACATGCATATGATTTCCATGTGTTTGGCACATCGATTCAGAAGGTTAGCCACGATTGAGAGCTAAAAAGCACGGTTAAGCCAAGATTAAGTAATTGTAAATGTTTGAAATAGCTTTTATCAATTGAAATTTTAAATAAAAATCTACTTTAAGTCATAAGCCAAAATTTCTTATTTTTGGCTATTCCACCGTGGAGAGAAAAAAAATTTAATTGGTGTAAAGTACTTTGATTGAGGCTATTCTCATCAATTAAATTTTTAAAGAGGGACTTTTCTCCAATTTTTCTCTAAAATTTAAGTTATTTGGTATTTTCAAGTTTTTTCCAATAATACATTAACTATTTTTATTTTTATTAAAGTAATATCATTTTTAGTCAATTTGCATCTCAATGTATTTTCACATTAATTACGCAAACAAATTTCCATCAAACATACTTTTTCAAAAGTCAAGAGTGAATGTATATATGGTTGGCAAAAAGGGGGGAAAACTAGAGAGAATGTATATATTGCACAGGGATTTTGATTAAAAATCATAAATGTTTTCCTTGATATTATGTGATGTGTGTGTGTGTATTACTAAAAAAATATGAGAAGTTTAATGGGTAAGAAAGACTTTATAAATCTTTATACAAAAACCACCTAAAAATTCAACACACACAGAATACTCTAATTTAGGTTCTTATCATTTAAATTTTCAGTACTAGTATATAAATATAACACACACACACAAATTTTAATAAGATCCATATCCTTTTAAGTCATTCTACATATAAACTTGCATTTCAATGTAATCATTGAAACAACTTTTCAAAAAATCAAATTAAAAAAAAAAGTCACTTTTGTCACCGTCAATCCAAATATAAATTGTATACAATCTAACTTGTACTTAATCTTAAGTTTGCAAAAGTCATATTGAAGAAAATTAAAGCCAATTTTGCCATCGTTGTTTCAAATACACCGGTCTTTTGAGTCGATTTAGTAGCAGCATGAGTATAATGAAATAAAAGATCTATTGCTATCAAGTAAGATTAACAAAAATGTTCTTATGTATAATTAAGGGAAAAAGATATATAAATACCATTTAAACTTCCAAAACCCTAAAAGGCCTGATAAGAGAAGGAAATGATAGAGAGTTCATTGAGGAGCAATGAGATATCAAAGTTTGAGTGAAAAGACTTCAATTAAATGCCCTTCTTTTTCTTCTCTCCATTTCTCACTATTTCTTCTCTCTCATATTTCTCTTTATTTCCTCTCCTGTTGGCATCCACCTTTGCCACCCACCTCCATCACTCGCTGCCTCTCCTTTTGGCATCCCCTTCTATCTTTAACTTCTCCCTTCCTTGAACTTGCTCTGCTTCATATGGATTAGTCGATCTACCGCTGAATCATAAGTAGGATTTGTGGAAAACTTGGGGTTGATCAATGGAGCCACCACTACTAAAAAATATAGTTTTTACTTCCCCAATTGGCATCCTATTATAAAAAAAAAGGAAGTAAAAAAAAAGGCGCTGACATTTTTATAATTATATGTGAGAAAAGTTGACTTTTGGTGTTTAATTTTTGAACTTAGACGCCAAAAGTGATGTTTTTGGCATCTAAGTTAAATATTTAGACGTCAAAAGTGGACCTTAGCGCCAAAAGCAAGACTGAAACTTAGACACCAAAAGTGGACCCTAGCGCCGAAAATTGGCCTAGCGCTAAAAGCAAGACTTTTGAGGTGTAAGAATGTAACTTAGATGCCAAAAGTATCACTTTTGGCATCTAATTTTCATTCTTAGACGCCAAAAACATTTCAAATTTCTTGTACTTTTTTTTTTTGTTTTTTTAGGCCCTCCAAACCCAAACTTGTGACTTCATTCCTTTCTTCATTCTTGGCACGCGACGTTACCTCTTCTCTCTTGCCTCTACCTTCGCGACCACCCACTGCAACCACTACCGGAAACCTTCTTCTCCACACATCTTGAACGTCGTAGCGACCTTCTTCTACTTTGTCTTCTTCCTCTTTCCCCCAACCTTCATGGCTGGCCTTCATTTTCTCCACAAGATCGACAGCAAAATCGACATCATCCCTTCATTTTCAACCTTCTCCACAAGATCGACGGCACAATCGACGTCGTCCCTTCATTTTCAACCTCGTTTTTTTAAAAAAAATTTCTAGATCTACAACTTCCTACTGTAGTGAAGCTTCAAATATTTCGGATTTGCTTGATTTTTCCAAATTTGCTTGATTTTTCCAAATCTGTTTAATTTTTCCAGAATTGTTTGAGCTGTGATTTGTATGTGTTCAACTTGCTCCAAATCTGTTCAACTTCTCCAGATCTGTTCGACTTGCTCTAGATATGTTTGACTTCTCCTTCTCACCTCTAGATTTTTTTTTTATATTTTGAATTGATCTTGTTGGATCTGATTTGTTGTTGTAATGTAGATCTACACTTGTAGAAATTTTTTCATTTGAGTTGATTTCGTTATTAAGGAAACACACTTGATTTTCGATTTTGGACTCGATTGAATTTGGATGTAGATCTAGAATTATTATTTGATAGCTCCCAACGTGGTTTGGGTTTTTTTTTTAAAAAAAATATGGCATCTAAAAAAAATTAGACGCCTTAAGCTTCCACTTTTTACACCTCCCAAATAGGCGTCCACATAAAATAGGACGTAAAAAGAAGGAAAAATAGGACATAAAAAGGCTTTTTTATAGTAGTCCGCCACTATAGAAGCAAAACTCGTTGTGAAAGACAAAGAAGAAGAAGCTGGCGAGCCTTTGCTTTGTTTGGGTTTTTCACCAAATCGTGGCTTCATATAGTGAGAGAGAAAGAGAGAGAGAGAGATTAGTCGAAGAAGAGGAGGAAGATGAGGATCGTGTAGATGAAGGACCACCCTGAGGCCAGATGCGACAAAGTAGAAGGTGGTGATAGTGAATGAAATTGAACTTGTCAACAACGCTTGATAGGAATAATTGACAATTTGAGGATAAAAGTTAGCAACTATGCCCATTAAGTGTCGCAGGCAACTTGAGTATAAGTAATGACAATATGGGTATAGAGATTGACGACTTGGAGATCTCATGTTGTCAATCTTTATACCCAAGTTGTTCATTGTGTATATTCAAGTTGCCAATGATGCTTGATAAGGGTAGGTGTACTCAAGTTGTCATTGCTTATACTCAACTTTTTATAAGCAATGACAACTTCAAAATAACAATCAACAACATAGGTATACACATTGACAACTTAGGGTGCTTAAGTTGTTAATCTCTATACCAAAATAGTCAATCACATTATTGAAATTGTCATTGCAGCTTCGGCCACTAGCGCCAGAGCTTTGCTGGCAGGCAGGTTGGTGAGGTGCGGCTGACCAAATGAGCTCTAGCACCAGTAGCCAACAAAGGTTCTTACCTTTCTAATAAATTGAGGGGCATTTTAGTTAAAACTTCCAGACTTCAAAAATATATATTCCTTTCTATTTTTTTTAATCAAACTTTGAGGTTTTGAAAGTTCAAATAGTATTTATATTTCTTTTTTTTTTCCAAATTAATAATAACATAAATACATGCCACTTTCTCATTCTGTGCATATGTATTCTTAACGCAAATCATAATTCATGCGATCTTTTTTTTTTTTTTTAATCAAGCATAATTCATGAGATCTACAAGGGATCATTAAGACTCGTTTGTGATACTATCATTCATTATTAATAACTAATACTAATCTATGAAATTACAACAAGTAGTCTGGTTGATTTTTATATAATTAATTTTTTTAAGAAAATTACAGTCAATATTTTATTTAATTTTTATCATTTAGTATTCTTCACGTAAACCAACTTGGGAATTTCTCTATGGACCTTTCTATCAATTTCGAAGAATGTCTATGTACAAATCTTAAATTGACGATTCACATGACTTCTTAAATTCCTACAATTGATCATAAGATGACGATAATGAAATATAAGTATAAAAATTAAGGAAATATATAGGATAACATATGAGTGTACAATCCTTATTTGATGAAAGGTTCAACTGTGATTGACTGTTTGCATTTTCTAGTGGTTTTTCTTATAACCACTACAAATCTTCGTTATTAGAATGAAGAATTTGCAGCATACATATAACATGATACTAAGCATAGCCCATTTGTAAATTTTCATAGATAGGAAGCTACTTTGAAACAATTGTTTGGCTTCATGCGGCAAATTCTTGTTAGATTAATTTACGTGAAAAACTGTTTATATAGGCTTCAAGTGTGTAGCAGTTATATATATGAGAAACTGCCACAAATTTGCAAACTACTTGCACCCTATAGCGGTTGTTTAGACCTAACCGATACAAATTTGCAAAACCCTTTGCATTCAGTAGCAGTTTCTTCCTTTGAATCACCACAACCTTCATGCCACATGGCGCCACTTTGTGGCAATTTCTGAAAGGAAACCACCACAAATTTGGTGCCAGCTTTTGTAGCGGTTAATTTGTTATAACCACTACAAAAAGTTTGTTCTCTAACCAACGCATGTCATGGCGCGAGTGGTCCCGTTGCAAATATGTGGCAGTTTCAACCAAAACCACTACAAAATTTGACATTTGTTGTGATTTTTAATAACCGCTACGAAACAATAGTTTTTTTTTTTTTTATAGTGAGCTGGTTAGCTTCTACAACAAAAAAAAGAAAAAAAAGAAAAAAGAAAGAAAGAAAGAAAGAAATAGAATTGGATGAAAGGGACCAAATGAAAAATCAATATATCTATTTGTCTATAATTGATGTCACCTCCAAAAGTAGAGCTGGTAAAAAGGTGAAGGGCTAGCCCTAAAGAAAAAAGGTCATTTTTCAACCTTAAGCATAAGGGACATGGCCGGAGTTATTTTAACAATATTTTACTATATTTTCATCTTTTTTTAAGAAATATAATTATAACAATGAAAGTCTAAATTTAACACATAAATGTTGTCAAAATTAAGATGTAAACGATGCACATCATACAACAAACAAACATACACTAAGTCATAATCAAAAGTAAACTATTGCCCACATACTACAATACAAATAATTAATGAGAAAACTTAACAAAATTAAAAAAATGTTTTGAAAAGTGTAAGTAGTCAACAAAATAAACAACACAAGATATGGACAAAACAATCACTAGAAAATAAGTCAAAAAATACAAAATTAGTAAGAATACTTATGAAATAAGAAATATCTTTTATAAGTTCTTAATTTTTAGGATTGTTAACACATGATGTTCTTATGAAACTTGATTCTAAAAAAGATAATAACAACTAAATATTTGCAACATCATTAACAAAGTATAAGAAATCAATAATAATATTATCATATAAATAATTTTAAGAAAACATACAGGCTTAAAAGGGTCAATCCACTACTATAAAACAAGTTTACAATGTCCTATTTCTTGCACTTTTAGCGTCCTTTTTCCGCGAGACGTCTTTTGGGGGGGCATAGTATATCTTTCACTTACGGTGTCTAATTCTAATTAGACGCTGTATATTATGACATACAATATCTAAGACTTATTAGACGTCATTCTGTATTTGGTTAAGGCGTCATTGGTCCAAAAGTCACGAGTTAAGACGTCTAAGACATGGCTTAGACACCTTAATCATGAGTTAAGGTGTCTAAGAATCAGACTTAGACGCCATAACTCATGGCTACAGCTTCTAAGATTAAGTCTTAGACGCCGTAACTCATGCTTACGGCTTCTAAGACTTAATCTTAGACGCCGTAGCTCATGCTTACGGCTTCCTTGGCCCAACAAGTCCGGCCTTACAAAGCTGGCCCTCTTAAGCCCTTGGCCCTTTAGGTTAGATTCTTTTAGGCCCGCTTTCTCTTATAAGGCAAAAATCTTAAGCTCAACCCTTGTAAATTCAAGACCTAAACCGATTAGCTCGACAGACTTGACCAAATTTCCCGACTCTATCCAAAAGCATGGTAGCTATCCGCTTTGGCATAGACCTAATTGGACAAAATTAGTTTTCTTCTTTCCTTGATGCTAGATTAGATATAATAATACAACCCTATCATTAATATAAGATCTAATTTGTAGTGCAAGTCTTAAATATAAGATCTAAGTTTTAGTGTAATTTGCACTACAAACTATTTGCTTTGATTATTATTATAAGACATCAAATGTCATTTCTCACAGACCAAGAAATGAAAGTTAGATCATTTAATTGGTCCTAAAGTGATAAATGTTTATAACTTTACCCTTTAAGTTAGAACAATGTGAATTTAAATGAGTTAGTTAAAAAAGAAGGCAAAATAGGAAAAAAAGAAGAAGTAATAAATGAGTCGATCAGTTGGAAGAAATTGATACCTTATATAAGTACCAAAAATTGCTAGCAGCTAGAGCCTTATTAATAAGGACAAGAGGAAGTAAATGAAGTGGAGATGGCATCTCAAATGTTTGAATCAGAATTTATCTAAAAGTTTGAAAACTTCCTTCTAGTTCCAGCAATACATGCCACAAGTCAAGGATATTCCTAAAATATGCTTCCGTCTTATTATCGCGTCTGAGTGAAGTTTACGTGTGTGTGTGTGTGTGTGAGACTAACCAAATGCAAACAATCACTACTTTGACCTAGTGACCCTAGCTAACTGACTCAAACTAATACATAAAGCTAATAAAAATAATACAGACCCAGTCAGGTTGATGCTATCTCTACCAGTGTTTAATTGAGCAACAGATACAAAAGGGGAAAAAAAGAAAAAACTAATATATATTTGTGAAACTGTGATTTCACTTCATAAAATATTGATAAGGTATTTTTTTTTTTAATTAATTAGTTGGGTAGATTATCTGCTATTTGAAATTCAGGTTACAGGGGCCGTTGAAACCATATTATTTCATTATTAGCATTCTTGTCATGTCTCCTCAACTATGTTAAAATTAAGTTAGAGATCGATAGCTTGAAACCACATTAGAAGAGGATCCAATTCCATTTTCACTTATATCCAAAAAAAGATAATACTTCCTTTCCTCTAGAACTATAAATCATATATAACATTTTTCCAAGGCATATATATACATGACCGATAACAAAACATATCATGCACCCAAAAAATGCAAAGCATAAAAAGTCAAACATAATGCACCCAAGCTCAAGAGTAGGTATACAAACTCCGGAAATATATGTGTCCAGTGGACAAATATATGTGTCTTCTTAGGAATCAACGACCTCCGGAAAGTATTGAGTCTTGTATTGTAGTGCAAGATAAGTAGGCAACAAACTCTCTATCACTCCCAATTGCAAACCCAGAAAAAGAAGGAGATGAGATTAATGATGAGAAATCAGGCAAAGGCACATTCCTATTCAAATACTGCACAATTTGATGCATGCTTGGCCTAAAAATTTAGATACTAAATATTATATTATCCCAAAAGAAAATCACATTGACATGAGAACTCAGTATAGCTCATCCTCCACATCGAGCAACCAGCAGAGTTGAAAGGAAAAGAAAAGAATCTGAGAGAAAGGAAAGATTGAAAAAAGATTTAGGATGATGCATGAAAGAGGAAACAATTAAAAATCATTGTTCTTTGATTGAAATTTCAATAATTCAAGGTTTTACATTATAATTACTATTTTTACACATATAGTCCTTATATTTGTCATTTTTCCTATATAATTCACCAATAACTTAAAAATATACTACACATATATCAAAATCACAATTATATATACAAACACAACGCCGCCAGCGGAAGAGTGCCTTTGTGTGCCTTGGACACGTTCACATATATACAAGCGAGTGGGTCTCTTCAACAACCACTAGTGGGGAGGAGCGATTGAGACATTGAAGTGTCATCCATAATACAAGATGGAAAGGATATTGTAATATCATCAAAGTCATTATCACTCCCAAATGTAAGTTCAGAACACGAAGGCAAAGGAAACTCCCTATTTAAATATGGCACAACTTGACGCATGCTTGGCCTATCTTTAGCCTTAGAATTTGAACACAAAAGTCCTAATCTCAACACCAATTCGACCTCCTCTTTGTCATATTCCGCTCCTAAAGTTTCATCCTTTGCCTCAATAATCTTATCCTTCTTCCATAACCCATAAACCCAATCCACCAAAATCTCATCTCTACTTCCTCGCTCTAAGGGTCTTCTTCCACAAACAACCTCTAGCATAAACGCACCAAAAGCAAACACATCAGATTTTGTTGTGGCTCTTCCTGTTCTCATGGTTTCCGGTGCAACATACCCTAGAGTTCCGGCCACATGTGTAGTTGCAGGATCAACCCCATGATCGTATAATCTTGCAAGACCAAAATCTCCTAACCTTCCATTAAACTCTGAATCTAACATAACATTGCTTGCTTTTACATCTCTATGAACCACAACTTGTTCCCATTCTCCATGCAGATAGTACAATCCCAAAGCTACCCCTTTGATGATTTTAAATCTTTGCATCCAATTTAGTGTTACCTTGGGTTGGTTATAGAGGTACTTGTCTAAGCTTCCATTTGGCATGAACTCATAGACTAAAAGAAGCTCACCTTTTCGCCTGCAATATCCCAAAAGAGAAACAAGGTTTCGATGGCGAAGACGACCGATGCTCACAATTTCCGCAATAAATTCTCTTATGCCTTGTTTGGAATCATGTGATACTTTCTTCACAGCAACCTCAATTTTCGAATTGGGCATCGTCCCTTTGTACACCTTTCCGAATCCGCCAAAGCCCAAAACCTCTTTCTCTCTAAATCCCTTCGTGGCAAAGTAGAGATCTTTATATTTAAACCTGTGAGGACCATAATTCTTCTCCCACTCCTCAAAAATCTCAGAAAATTTTCGTTTCCTTTTAATGGAATAATAAACAAATAAACTCACAAAAACAACTAAACAGAGTGAAAAGAGAGGTAACACAATTGGTAAAATGATGGATTGTTTCCCATCAAGTTGGGGTAGTTTTGGGAGTTTCGAGATGTCAAGGTTTTGAACCTTCCCATTGACCTGGAAACTCCAACCAAGAACATAATGAGAAGCAGCCAGCGGTCCGGAGGTGGCAGATGAGAATCCAACATAACTAGGATTAGTTAAAAGTTGAGAAAGATCTTGGTACAACGTTAACAATGGAGTTATGGGCTTGTTGACATTAAATGAAGCTAGGGTGACATTGATTTGCTTCGTACCTCCATCATAGTCCACCCACACTTGCATTGGAAGGCCACTGGTAAGGCTCAAATTTTGAAACAGAGACCCATCACCATAATATCCAGCAGGAGTTGAATTTGATGAATTCAATCCGTTAATATCAATTCCAACATGGTTATCATTGATATCATCAAACTCATCGCTCTGAACTATGTCGAGTTCCACTGCCAACACATGGTTTGTTGGGTCACCGTTGTTGTTTATACTGAAGAGGCCTAGGTACGGACCCGTAGTACCACCTGGAAATGTTTTGGTTGGAGAAATTACAAAAGCCATTCCATGACCACTCGTAGTTTGAGGAACAGGTCTAATGGCAAAAACAAAAGTGGTGGAGAAAGAAGAAGTGTTTGTGAAAACTATTGGATTTGGGTAGAAAGCATGACCTCTTTGTAGCCTTGTTTTATTGGTGAGTTGAAGGAGGCCATTGGAAGTGATTTCAGAAATACCATCCATGGTTAGATTAGCTGATTGGAAGCCATTATTAAAGATGAAGCTTGTATCTGCGCCACTCAGTTGTTGTACCATTGTTGTCACGAACAAGAACACTAACAAGGACATAGTAAGGTTCACACACATGGCTGTTTCAAAATCAACGTCTTCTTTTTTATGTCATCTGCTATCTGTATCTTCGTTAAAATATCTATAAAATAATCGGAGTTTCTCTCTTTTTTGGGCGGGTCATTGACAGGGTTGATTCGGTTCGTAAATGACTATAATCTTGTCGACTAGTTGGTTGGTTGCCGTAAAAGGTTTGGCCTCTTGGTTAATGCCATTTTCAATGGCGGCTATTGAAAACCATCTTGCTGTCCTCACATCAATTTTCAATGGCGGCTATTGAAAACCATCTTCCTTTAATAATTGAATAATTAATTAAATGTGTTTAGAAATATTCAAATAAAAAATTTCATCAAGTGTTTGTGAAAGTAAGTGGATTAGGGTAAAATGAATGACCCATTTTCAACTCTTCTATTTCATTAGAGTATGACGAGGCCACTAGAGGTAACAGAAGCAAGACCATCCAAGCTTTAATTGGCTGATCGGAATCCATTAAAGACGAAGCTTGTATCTTCCACACTCACTAATACTACTAGTACCACTGTCGTCACCACCAACAAAAGCAACAACATCGCCATCAGGTTCCAGTACATCATATTGCTGCCTCTTGATCAGTGTCTTCTTGCAAGTTCTCTTCTATTTGTATATTGCTAATAGGTTTGAACACTTTCAAAGTTTCTTCTTTTTTTACGGCGATCATTATTGAATAATCATTTTCGCTCTTGCATGGCGTGAATGGGCTTGGGCATTAGGGCTACGTAGAAGTTTCCTAAGGTACGCAAGGATTGATTATAGTTTGAGATGATACCATCATAACATAATTCCATCTTTGTTTTTATAAAAAGACAACTTTTATTATCATCAAAAGAGCACAAAAAAGGCCCTCCTACTCAGAACAAGTAAGAGGGCCCAGTTCATAAGTTTGTGCAGTTGAAAGGAGGGGAGAAAAAAAAAATCCATGCATAATATGGTTGGAAGGAAATGGCTGACCCAAAACAGAAAAAGCTAAGTTTTTGTTATATTAACATCGTATTTGGTTTGAAGTTCGTGGGTCCCCTCCCAATACCAATGACTCTTTTGGGAATCGAATTCAAGACCCAAAGGATCTAGTGGGCCTTACACCACTAGGCTTTTTTATGCCCTCAAGAATGAGCAAACCAGAAAGAACCCCATATACATCATCTCCAGCCATGAGCCATCCCTGCATCCTAATTAACCTTGCATTGAACTCAGAGTGTACCAGACGATTGCTTGCTTTTACATCTCTCTGAACCGCAACTTTCTTCCACTCTTAGTGTAGATAGCACAATCTCAAAGCTACACCACCTTTGAATTTAATTTGGTGAATTTGAATTGTTGCTTCCAATTAAGTGTCACCTAGGATCGGTGATAGAGATATTTGTTCAACGAGTTCTTTTTCTTGCTCGCAATATCTCGAAAGAGATATGAGGTTTATGCGACGAATCCTCTGATGCCTTGTTGGGATTCATGGGATGCTTTCTTTACAACAACCTCAATTTTTGGGCTTGGCATTGTTCCTTTGTACACCTCACCAAATCCACCACAACCCAACCGTTCTATCTTTTTGAATCCCTTGGTAGCACCATAAAGATCTCCGTATTTGAACCTGTGGTCCTTAGTCTTCCTCCCACTCCTCGACAACCCCATAAAATTTCCTTTTTTGGATTACGCAATCTATAATGGATAAACTCACAAGAACTGTTAATGAAACTAAAGGTAACCCAATCCTTAATATCATCCCACTCAAGTCCTATTTTTAAGTTTATTTTAAGAACAAATTTGGTCCTTAAGTTCACTTTCATTTACCCTAATTAATTGTAATAAGAAAGAGATGAAAAATACTCATGGATAAATAAAGACAAAATTTTTTTAAAAAAATTGATCAATTTAATATTTATTTTTTGAGTTAACTAACTCTCCTTGATATACGATAATTAAGTAATTTGGATTTATTGGAAGTGAGGACTAAAGCACCATCCATGGTTAAATTTGCTGTTTGGAACCCATTATTAATGATAAAATTCTCATGTTCACCACTCACTAGTATCGTCGCTGTGAGCAACAAAAACACAGTTATGGCTATTAGATTGGTATATGCTGCCTGCTAGATATACAGCAATAAGAGTTTCTATATACACTTTTGCCCCTCTTGCTGCGCTAGAAAATTAAAGTGTGGTTTGGGTGCATTTAGAATAAGATTCTTATCAATGGACAAGGATCTTATGGATTCGTTCATGGTGGCTCGGAAGAAGTAAGCTAAATTTATTACTATATCCAATCCCAAATATAAGACTGATTTTTTTTTTTTAAGATTAAGGAAGCTAATTAAATTACTTGAAAGTATTTATATTTATCTTTTTCTTCAAAACTTATTTATTTAACTTATAAACTGATATATAATTTAATTATACACATCAGAAGATATATAATTAAGTAACTTATTTTATTTCTTTAATCTCTCAAAAAAAAAATAATTAGATCTTATATTTAAAATTAGAGGTAATATTGCCCCGATCCACAATACTTGCTGTGTCTGGACCCATGATCTCAGGCCATGCAAATAATGATTCATTTCACGAGACGGATCAATTTTCCCCATCATAGTGATCTGAATCACGAGACGTGTTTTAATGTTTAATTAGAAGTCATTTTTTTGTTTAACTAAATCATAAATAATTATCTATATTTTTGTTTTAAAATTACATTCCGTTTTTACTTTTATTTTTCTGTCAAAAAATTTATCTTTTAAGAATAATTAGCAGTGTTGGCTTATCTTAAGTCATAATATCAATTCAGCTACTTCACATAAAAAACTAAAATATACTTGGCCTTTCATGTTGCATATGCAGCCAACCAGCCAGCTTCTATAACCACACACCAAAAAAAAAAAAAATACAGAATAACAAAGAAAGAAATATGGATGAAAGGGACCAAATGAAAAATCAATACATCTATTTTTCTATCTATATATACAATTGATATCAGCCATCAGCTTCGGCATAGACCTAGCCGCACAAAACTAGTTTTCCTCTTTCCTTGATTCTAGATTAGATATAATAATAGTATCAAGTCCTTAATATAAGATCTAGTTTATAGTGTATGTTCTAGTTATGAGATCTAGTTTTTAGTATAACTTGCACTACAAATTACTTACTCTTATCATTATTATAAAGCATCAAGTGTCATCTCTCATAAACCAAAAAATGGAAATTAGATCATTAAATTGGTCATAAAGTGATAAATGTTTCTAACTTAATCTTTCTTTAAATAATGTGAATTTAAATGAATTAGTTAAAAATGAGAGTATAATATGAAAATAGTAATAAATGAGTCAGTTAAAAACAATTGATATAATAAAAAGCACAAGAAGTAAATCTTACATAAAGGACAACAAATGGTATCTCAAATGTTTGAATCACAAATTATCAAAGTTTGAAAACTTCCTTCTATATATGTATAACGTCTGGGTGAAGTTTACGTTTTATATGTGTGTGTGTGACTAACCAAATGCAAACAACACACTACTTTGACCTGGTGACCCTAGCTAACTGACTCAGACTAATACATAAGGCTAATAAAAATAATACAGACCCAAGAAGGTTGATGATATCTCTGCCAGTGTTTTAATTGAGCAACAGATACAAAAGGGGAAAAAGGAAAAAACTAATGTATATTTTTGAAATTGTGATTTCACTTCATAAAATATAGGTATTTTTGTTAATTAATCAGTTGGGGTGGATTATCTGCTATTTGAAATTCAGGTTAATTAGAGGGGCTCCTGAAACCATATTATTTTGGTATTGGCATTCATGTCGTGTCTCTTTTAGAGATCGATGGCTTGAAACCACATTAGAAGACGATCCAATTCCATTCTCACCTATATCCAAAAAAAAAAGATAACACTTCCTTTCCTCTAGAAGTATAAGTCATATATAACATTTTTCCATGCCATATTAAATATACATGACCGATAACAAAACATCTCACCCAAATAAAGCAAAGTATAAAAAGACAAACATAATGCACCCAAGCTCAAGAGTGCGTATACTATGTCCATTGGACAAATATGTGTCTTCTTAGGAATCAACGACCTCCGGAAAGGACTGAGTCTTGTATTGTAGTGCTAGAGAAATAGGCAACAAACTCTCTATCACTCCCAATTGCAAATACAGAAAAAGAAGGAGACGAGATTAGTGATGAGAAATCAGGCAAAGGCACATCCCTAATCAAATACTGCACAACTTAATGCATGCTTTGTAACATCCCAACTTTTCAAAAGCAGTATAATTTTTTTTTTCATCAGAGTAGAGCATTGGAGCAAGAGAGTAACTGATACATATATTCAAAATGCCGTAAGTCTGACTAATTACAGAAACGGTACAAAGACCGAGAACTTTTGAAGTAAACAACCACAGAGGTATTCCCCTGACATTACCCATGCCGTGACAACAAAAGATGGTCTTCAGCCGAGGTTCTATAAGTGCTTCTTGCCTTTCTCCTTGGTCCTCAGACCTCCTGATCCTGAAGCTATGTTAAGAGCTGAGGTCCCATGCATACAGACCTCAGGTAACGGTTAATCTCATATTTACATATACGGTATATAAACACAACAAATGAATCACTCCCAAATATGTCACTCCTAGTGAATGCAAATGTACCGCTCCCAGCGAAATATACCACTCCCAGTGAATATAGATATACCACTCCCAGTGCATGCATATGTTCAGTTATCCTCTAACAACACTAAGTAATCAAACAACACACCACCAACATGCATACAACACACGTACCACATACACGCATACCATAAATATCAGAGTTAGTGTTACAGTACGCGAACGTACCTTCGTTGACGCTATACGGTATTTCTGGCGGAATACTACGTTGACAGCGATACGATGGCGGTACAACAGCGGTAACAGCAGAAACAACGGTTCGTGATTTCAGATATCCTATAAGGATGATATCACATTTATGAATATTTAATATCATAATAGGCATTTTAGGTACAAATTACCATTTTGCCCTTAGGTTGACAAATCGACGAGATTTTGCCAAAGCTTCGCTATTTTAATCCTAATCTCTCAAGATTTTGACATACCTCTTTCTTCAATATATTTCTGAAATAAATATCATATCTATCCCTAAAACATGATATCTAAACTGACTTGGAAGATTAGAGATTACTCTAGCATTTCTACTATAACTACCGAAAGAACTTAAGACTAAAGACTAGGGACCGAAGAACTTACCCGGCACTTTGCTATTTCCACAGACTCCTCCTTCTCTCTAAAATCTCTATCTAGAAAGCTCTAGGATTTGTGAAGAATGAAGAGAAATGTGAAGGCTATTTATAGAAAAAACCAATGGCATTTCGGTAATTCCCTTGAACTCTGTTTGGTCAGTTTCTGACCGTTGGATCGCACTTTTTTGAGGTGGCACAATCTTGGCCTTACACCTCACTATGATGACCTCATCCTGAGTCATCAAAGTGATGTCATGCTTGCATCATCTCTTGATATATGTGTCTTTATCTGATAAAGTTCCCTGTTCGGTGTCCTAATCGCGTAATCTTAGGAAATCTCAAAATTCCGGGAGCAAGGTCTTGAAGATCTTTTCTTTCTTTTTGAAGATACTTGGGTTATCTAAATTTTTGATCTCATTAAGGACATTCCGTTATCTGCTAAATATTTCGGCCAAACGCCGTTGGCTACGGAAATTGCGTCTGCCGACGTCAACTTCTGGATAAAAATCCACTGATTAATAATATACTCTGGTTTTTACCAACTTATCCCCGGATTCCAGTTTATGAATTATTTTCCATCGGTTCTCATTTCTACTATCTGTTCTAACTTCACAAAATATCTTCTTGGCCTTATCTCATGATCACTTCGTCGGTTACGGAAATGACTTCGGAGAGAGCTTAATTCGAGATAAAAATTCACTTGTCTATAATATACTCTGACTCTAGAAACTTAGTTCATGGTTTTCTAGGTAGGATTTTATTTCTATCCGTTCTCGTTTATTCTGTATAAAATATCACAATTATAATATTATTTAATTACTAAATATCTTAGATATTTTTTCTTAATTTCCATTATATATATATATATATATATATATTAAGTAATTTCCACCTTTTTCTCTTTATCTTATGTCTAAACAATTAATCACTTACTAATTGTTGACAATTTTCTTAATTAGTAATAATTATTATCTCACAACTATTTCACTGATATTGGTAATTTATGCACCATGCATAATATTAAAAATCATGGGGTCCAATATGGTCCCCCAATACTTTTAGATTTTTCTCCTGTAATTTTTCCAAGGTAATAATTTAATAAATTACCTAAATTAGAGACAACATACTTTCCAATTTTTAATAAATATTTAGTTGCCTCTTAGGATTTTATCATAATTTTCTCAGGGTATTTTATAACCCATAAATATTTTAGGGACCTATTTGCAAAGTATCTAATGTTTTAGGGACCTTTTCGCGCATTATTCAATCTTAGGAGAAATTGTCCCAATAACAAGATGAATTCAATACAAGGTGTTTAAGACCTCATATTCACCTATTTTCAATAGGTATATTGTACAAATTTATGATATTTACCTTACGTCAAATTTTAGGGTATTACATGCTTAGCCTATCTCCAGCCTTATAATTCGAACACAAAAGCCCCAATTTCAACACTAATTCTTCCCCTGTTCAACAATCTCATAAAATTTCCTTTTCCTATATCTGTAATAAATTACCCATAAAGTTACCAAAAGGATTAAAGAAAGTGATAACATAGGTAACCCAAATTATAAAAATCAAATATTGTTTCTTTCCTCCAAGTCGTGGTAGCTTTGGGAGTTTTGAGAATTGAAAGTTTTGAGCCTCCCCATTGAACCTGAAGCTCCAACCAAGAACATAATGAGAAGTCAAAGATGACCCAGTGGAAGCTGAGAATCCAACATAACTGGGATTCTTAATAATATGAGAAATATCCTGGGACAACCTCAATAATGGAGTTTCAGGTTCGTTAATGTTGATTGGAGCAAGGGTGACGCCAATTTAATTGCTACTTGCGTGCGTCATAGTCCACCCACACTTGCACTGGAAGGCCACTTTTAAGGGTTAAATTTTGAAATACTAACCCTTTAACATGGTATCCAGCAGGAGCAGATTCCGTTGAAATCAAGTCATTAATATCGATTCCAACATTATTATCATTGATATCATCAAACTCACTGGTCTGAGTGATGTTGAGTTTGACGGCGAACACGTGGTTTGTTGGGTTACCGTGGCTGGTTTCGTTGAAGAGGCCTGGTGGTAGGGCAAAATTTTATAGCCTATAACTCTGTAAGTATACGAGTCATATCAAGTAATAAAAGACTAAGTAAAATATCTTTCCCACGATGACATAATATTCACAACTTCAGTTAAGCATTGATTTTATACTTTTATTTAAGTTGAGCCACTCAAATTGAATTTAATTAAATGAAAATAAATTAAAGTCAACTAACTACTACAAATATCAAATAAGTAACCCAGAGTCATTAATCCCTTATTAGTTTTATAAACCTTGATTTCACTAATTTAATTAGCCTTAATATCAATTTTGTTAATCTCGACTCTCAAGTATAAATAACTATAAATGTTTGTCGGTCCACTTACAATCCTCTCTTAAGTATAAAATGTTATGTCTAACATAATTACTCAAGAGGCAACAAAACTCGAATATACTCTTCAACAATTATATAAGGCCATTAAGTATATGTCTATCTTAACCGTAAATTAAACCACAATCTAATCCCATATTATTTAATCTCATAGCCTAATTAAAATCTCCTTCGTCAAGGTAAATCCTAATGCTCAAAATCATATTCGATGATGGTCAATCACTGAATAGATAAAGCTAGGCAAAATTAAATAACCAAAATTAATATTAATTATAACTAAACAATGAAACAAAGTCTAATCCACACTCATATGTTCATAGCTCTCTTAGGTTGTAAAGTAAAATCAGCTGCACATAAAATCCACGACAGAAATAATAAATTCAAAGCTTAAAACCATAAAGAAAATCAAAGGAAGATGAGTATAGATCAAACAAACAGGCCCAAGAAAAGCAGCGAACAGTATCGTTCTGGCTCTTCCCTCCTCTGATTTCAGACTTTGTCCGTCGTGGTCTCCCTTCCAGCTGGCTCCAACGACCTTGGCTCCCAAAAGAAAGGACATCAGCGTCGTCTGCCTCTGATCTCTGCTGTCAAGACTCTCTCTGCTGGCTCTCCTCGCAGTTGTGACGGTGAAGCTTGCCGGTGGCCTTGGTGGTGATGACGCCGCTGGCGAGAGAGGATGAAGAGAGTCGAATGTCTGGGCTCCCGCGGCTCTCACGCTCGTGTCGCTCCTTCTCTGCCTCTGCACTACGCCTCCTCCCTATTAATCGCGTCTCTGCTTCCTTTTTTCAATTGCCGCCTCTGTTTCTCCTAGATATTTAGGTCTCCAATCTCATTCAATTGATTCCATTTGTGTGGGACCCAATTCCATTCAATCCCAAACAAAACAGGCAATTTCCGAAATACTCCCCCGTGCTTCTCTGATTGTGAAAACAATAAAAGAAATTACATAATAATAATAATAATAATAATAACAATAATAAAACTAAATTTTTATTTATTTTTAAATTCTTGTTTAGAAATCTTATTAAAAAATCTTCTCATTAATATTATTTATTTATTAAACTCAAAAACATTTATTTTAAAGTGAAACTTGATTTCTTTTAAAATCTTAAGAAAATTTCTTTAATTTTAACTTAGTATTAATGACTTCCTAAATATATCAAAATATATCTCAAATCTATTAAAATTAGGAAGTCATCACATTGACTCGAACGAGCCCTGGAAATGCTTTTGTTGGAGATATTACAAGGGCCACTCGATGATGGATATGCAGATCTAACGGCGAAAACAAAAGTGGTAGAGAAAGAACAAGAGTTTGTGAGAAGTATTGGATTTGGGAAAGCATGACTTGTCCGTAGCTTGGTTTCATTGGTGAGTTGAAGGAGGCCATTGGATGTGATCTCATGAATACCATCCATGGTTAAATTAGGTAATTGGAAGCCATTGTTGAAGAAGAAACTTGTATTTGTACCACTCAGTTGTTGTACCATTGTTGTCACCAATAAAAGCAGCAATGCCATTAGAATAAGCCTCTTCATACACATAGCTGCTTCAGAATCTGTTATCTCTATCTTCATTATTATATATATTTACAACAATCAGGGTTTGTCCCAGTTTTTTTTTTTTTTTTTTGGCATATTATTGAAGAGGAAGATACAATATATTCTGAATTATTGGCAAATTTAAAATTATTATTGATTCGTGTATGAGGGGCTGGTTGCCGTGAATGGTTTGGCTTCTGGATTGATGCAGTCATTGTCAATTTTGTGTAGAAAGACGACACAAAAGAACGCGCTAGTACTTCCTCTTGTTAGTATCTCTAGTTTTAAATATAAGCTTTCAGTTGACTTATTTTTTGAGAAATTTAAAAAACTTGATAAATTACTTAATTATATCATATGTTGTGTATTATTAAATTATATATTATTTATAAATAAGACAAATTAGTTTGGATAAAAATGATAAATATAAATACTTTAAAGTAATTTAATTAACTTCCTTAATATCTCAAATAAAAAAAAAAGTCAACTGAGTATTTTATTTAAGGTCAAAGTAGTATTATTTATCTTATAGATTGACTTCACTAAAATATAGTTATTAACATTTTAAATGGTTACACTACAATGATTAAGTTGTACGGATAATCAAAGTTTAGGGACCGAGTATAATCGAGCTGATCAAAATTTCCGGTTTACAAAATAGCAAATAGAAAAATGTTAATACCTCCCAACTCCCATATGTATCAATGGCGATTGGCGATGCCTCATATAAATTGAATGTGGGGCAACCTAGCTAACATCAAACTCATCATGTCATCAGAAATATTTTTATGTCATCGATCACTATAATGCCAACAAATTAAAATAAAATTATAATAATAATAGTGAGGGTAAGAAAAAAGAAAAGGGAAAAAAGAAATACAAAGAAAGAAAAGAAAAGAAAAGCAGAAGAAAACGTAAAACAATTGGAAAAGAAATCAATTCAAATCATAATATTGTGAATTCCATACTCTAGCCATTGTTGAAGCTCATATGTGACAACAGCCATGAGAGTTTAGGCTTTTCAACAGTGAATGGATATTGCAAGATTGAAAGAGAAAAGCAAGATATAAAGAACATGAAGCAGTGGATTTAAACCTACTTAAGGAACCGCCACCCATTCATAAACTCGTATTGCTATGAGAAGATATGAATATGATAGAAGTCTCAATTTCTTCTGTATATCTATCCTCCACTTCTCTATGGTTACCATTAATTAAGGTTTACTCCATTAATAATTCAATCAAATTGCCAGCTCATAAAAAACTTTAAATATTTGCATTTGACCTTCATTATTATCGTTCCTATTATATTGTCGTTTTTTATTATTATTTAATGTAAAGATGATCTTCTAAAAGGTTTTTTTTTTATTATCATTATTTATTGTAATGATTTTCAAACTTAAATTGCAAGGAAAAAATCAAGGAGGATTTTTTTAATTCATTTTTATTAGTTACTGTAAAAATGATTTTTACATTATTATATTGTATTATTTATTTTTATTTTTCATATTGAGTGCCAGACAAAATAGGTGGTTACATGTAGTACTCAACTCCTGTGTGTCCAATATGCTTAGCTGATACTGAGACAGTAGAACATTTGCTTTTCTTGTGTCCCTGGACAAAACCCTGTTGGTTTGGTTGCCCTCTTGGATTGAAGTTTAGTAAATGGGGAATGAAAAGGTGTGAGGAATGGCTTTATGAATTCTTGCAGGTTAATGGAGGATTGGATGAGTATGGGAAATCCTTATTTCCCACAATGTGCTTGTGGATTTGGAAAAAGAGATGTAGTTGGGTGTTTAAGGAAAAAAATCTTAATGCAAGTGAGGTGGTTAGGTTGGTCAATGCTCAGGTGGAAGACTTTTGGAAGTACAAAGCAAGGAAAGAAAACGAAGGTAGGAGGGTATTATTTGCTGAACAGATGGTAAGAAATGACGCATGGGTACCACCTCTCCCTGGTACAGTGAAGATTAATATAGATGGTGCTTTTAAGGCAAGCACGTGTGAAGCAGGGATTGGGATAGTGAGCAGAAATGATAAGAGTGATTTTGTTGGAGGAATGGGGGGCATGGTTATAGCAGAATCCCCTTTCATGGTAGAATGTTTGGCGCTGAAAGAAGCTCTGAGATGCAGTAAGAGATTCCCGGATTGTCGGGTAACTATAGAGACTGACTGTGAAAGGCTATTTCGAATAATCAGACGAAGGTCATCTGCTGGTTGTGAATGGCAGAGTCGTGATTTGGTGCAGGAAATTCTTGGGCTGTCAGAGTCAAATGATAGTATATCATTCTCCCTTTTCTTGAGACAGGCAAACAAAGCTGCAGACAAGCTAGCAGCAGATGCCGCAAGGAAGATGTTTCAGCATGATTGGCTGAGTTTGGCTCCATCCTCCTTATGCAATATCTTAATTCAAGACTCTAAGAGACTCAGGGACCATAGCGCTGAATTTACTACTTCGCAAAACAGGACAAGCATAGGCTAGAGTCTGTACTGTCATCAAATTAGTTTTAAACTTGCATTGTTTGTTATAGGTTTAGTTGGTAAGATGTGTGTTAATATGTAATGGTAGGATTTTCTGAGTGTTTGTTGGCTTCGGCTATTGGTGTTTGTATTCTTATTTTGATATTAATAAAATTGACTTTTTTTGGGCAAAAAAAAAAAAACTCTTTATATTAGTTGGTTGGCAATTTGGATGGATAATAAACTACATCAAAGTCATGTTCATGAAACCATATACTTTTGGTTGACGGGATATTTTTGTCCTGAAAGTTTTCATCAAAGAGAAATTTTGCCTTGAAAGTTTTCTGGGGCTAATTTTACCTTGAAAGTGTAAAAAATGGAGCAATTTTATCTTGACTATTATCCCTGCTAGTTGACCAAATATGTTGAGTTGATAGTCTATATGCATTATTTTTGTTTAGATGAAAATTTTCCCTAGAAGTTTTAAATCTAACTTTGGAAAAAGATAAAGTAAATAATATATGGACTTCCGACGTAAATTTACACCGTAATAAAAATAATATATATGACATGTGCATTGTCAGTTCAATATATTTAGTTAAGAAATTGTTAAAATTAACAAAAATAACAGTCAGGGCAAAATTACTCCTTTTTGACACTTTCGGAGCAAAATTGCTCAGTAAAAACTTTTGGCGGAAAATTACCCCTTAACCCTATGCTTTTTGCCATTCGTATTCACATGTCATATCTACACAAACAACTATATATATATATATATATATATATATATATATATATATATATATATATATATATTATTTCATAAATATTACCAAATTGCTAATAAAATAATGTAAAATGTTTCGAGAAGATGGTTTATAAATAATGTCATGGGTCTTCAATACTCCCTCCCATCCTTAATGTATGATTTAATTTTGGGTTAATTTTGGTCCTTAATGTAAAATTTATTTATCATATTTGTAAATGTTTTTCTAGTTTATTTTATCACTTTTGTTAATACCTCAACAATAATTCAATAAAAGAGAAATGGAGTGAATTAAGAAAAATGATTAGAGTATTTTAAAATAATATGTCATATTAACTAATTTCTTTAATTTAATCAAATTAGGCAAAAAAGTTTTACATTAAGAACGGAAGGGAGTATAAGATCTATTTGGGATTCGGGTTCTCTCATAATTATTTTTTTTCATTTACTTCTCAAAATATCATCTCCACCTTTAGATTAAAAAAGTAAAAGGTTCAAATTTAATGTTTTATGAAACTATTATTTTAAAGATAAATAACTAAATTTAAAATATTAAAACCTGATTCACACATATTTATAACTACAATCCAAAAAAAAAAAAATGTTAGTATATAAAAAAATTATAATAATAGTTTTAGAAAATATTAAAGGTAAACAATTCATTTTCTAATCTCAGGATATATAGATATGAGATTATGAAAAGAAAATGAGAAAAATATTATGTCAAAATCTACTCCCTCTAGTTTGTAGTACAAATTGTATTACAAATTATATATATAGAGAATATTTAAAGTTTCTCATTTTTGTTGGGGCAAGAACAACGCAGTAAGGAACTAGTTTTGGTTCATTCCATATTTTCATTAATAATATTGACTTGCATGATATTGACTCAGTTTTTTTGTGTCGGTTTGGTAGCAGTGTGAGTATAATTAATGAAACAAAACAATACCTATAATTATAGCTTATGTTACACCCCTACCAGCCTCGCCATATTTTCGGTGGTGGGTAGTGTGATACCTCTTATTTATTAAATCCAGCTACCACACCTTCAAATAATTTATCATAGATCATAGCAATACAATAACAAAACGGTTTGAGCATAGTATACTCATGATAAATTACAAATATTGGTTACAAAATCTAGAATATAATTACGTAAAATTATTACAACAATTCTTCAAATAATCTAAAACTGGTCCAATACCTCCATTTGCTGATATCTATTTGGGAGCTACATCCAATAAACTATACCATATACAAATAGCAACAGAGATTGGAATCCCAAAGGATCACAGAGTAACCGTTAATCTCATATACAAAGTATAATCAAAGTATGTAAAAAAACCACAAATATAAACTATACAACATTCAGTAGGTTGCACACAATGAGACACAAAGCTTAATCCGGAACAAGCAATTACATAATACAGATTGCTCAATAAGGCATACATCAATACCAAGAGTCGCACACAGCGGGTTCCGATACCAAAGCACTTGGAAAATAATAACACCAAATGCATACACTGTAACACCTCAAATTCCATACTACTTATTGTATCCGATGACACGTAGTATCAAATATTAACAGAGTTGACGGTGTACATATCATAATAAAGCAGAATGAAGAGCATGCATTAATGTTTGGATGATGGGTAACTGATACAAAATGCCCAAGCATAAGCTGGTAAATTAAATATCCCGAAGGAATATTCATGTGATACAATTTATAGATACTTAAATACGGCTTTCTGATAAACCAAGTCTTAAACTAGACCTATGGTTTGGATCCCAACGCAGTTAATCAAACAGAATGGCCAGATCAGCTTTTAGTCTAATGGAAGTCTCCCCATCTTTCACGGCGACTTATAACACCCACCGACAAACCCTTTCTTAGTTTAAGTACCAATTGGTTTGAAACAATTTTATCGGATTTATGCCAGAAACTAGGCCCTAATAACTTTCTTTAGGCTCTTATCTTGACCGGTGCCTCTTCGCAACTCTGTCCACTTCACCTCTTCTCGGCTCTGTCACATTTTCAAATCCAGGTTGCTTTCCTAAACCTTTGGTCAAGGCTGAGATTTAATACCCATTAAACCTCAGGTAACAATTAACCTCATGCTCAAATAATAACAATATATATGACAGATATTCAATACATTCAGTGAACAATACACAACACAAAGCAGATGCATGTCAAAAACAACCATACATAGCACACATCACATGTATGTTGACCGTGTTTGCACATAACCAGTGCCACGATACCTACGTGTCTTCAGCGCTAGGAAAACATATAAACAGTGTTATCAAGACTACAACCCGCATCAAGCTGAAAACCACAACTATACCTTGAATGTATGTGACCTAAGACCAAGTCTTAACCATGACGTCTGACCCAAAACCTCGTCTTGTCCCACACTTAACATGAATTAAACAATCATATATAATCATACAAGACTCATCAAAGTTGAAGTTACCAGTACGCGAACGTACCTTTCACCACGTAGTTACCAATACGTCGATTCTTTGAATCCAACGACCCCAGCCTTTTCAAGTATCCTATAATGTTACTGTCGGATTATTTCCTTTTCCATATTTTGTATGATATTACAATTAATACCATATCACTTGAAATTATATCCTATGGGTTATTTTTACCTCCTTTGACCTTTTTACCCTTAAAGGATTTGTTCTTCCATTTTTACCCTTTTCCTAAAAACGTAGTGCGGGATTTTCTGGCTAGATTTTTTGGTAATTTCGAAAAATCATAACTAATTCTACAAAAATATAAATGAATTGAAACTAAAGCCAAAATTTCCCTCAACAACTAAATTTTTCTGGAAAAATAATACCTCAAACTTGAAATCCTTTAGTTATTCCCAGGTTTAATTTTTCCAACTACTGTTCAGATTTTAACATCCTGAATAAGGTTTAACTTCAAAAATTCCTAACTCCTTGTCTAGAGCTTAAAACATTACAAATTATGTATCAATGGAAAGCCCTAGATGTTTACTTTATAATTGGAAAATTTAATGATTTTTAAAGTTCATTTGATACATAAAATACTAGCCTCAAAGTGACTGACTTAACAGCCCAGTTTTCTGGAAATTTTCAAAATCTTGTTCCATTAATGTCAACAATTATTTCCCAACATGTTTTTACTATATTTTTTGTTTCAAACTCATTAGAGACCTTAAAATCATGTAAATAAATTTACTTTACACTTTTCTAGATTAAACTACAATTTTACCAAAAACTAAAAGCTTAAGCTTAAGAACTTACCTCTTGAAGTCCTTGCTCCTTCTTCACCTTGCTCCAAAATTCTCCCTCACTCTCACTTCTTAGAAATCATCTACTTTGAGTATGATTTGGTGTGAAGAGAAACGAAGAGGCTTGAGGTTCTATTTATAGCAAAATATCAATGGCTCAAGTGGTAATTTTTGTGGAGATCCAATTGAGCTTCTTTCCTTTCATCCATTAGATCCAACTTGCACCATAAGGAGCTTCATATCCACCCTACACCATGGCTGGACGTTTTTCTCTTCTTTCATAGCCATTGATTGGTTTTCCAAGTGTTAATCGTCCCATAATCAATAGCCCTCATTGGTTGATTTAAATTCAAGAGTTAATTATGGGATTTATTAGGACCCTTGGATTGAATTACATGTGCATCAATCTCAACCATCAATCCTAGTTGCCATTGTTGACTTTTGGGGCTGCCTTGATTAAGCTTGATTATCCTATTAATCAAGTTGCTTATATGTCTCTTAATCACAAATGTCATTGTAGGATTGGTTTGTTACTTAATCAAGGTCATTAGTGCTTTATTATTCAAGTTTAATTCTTTATCTTTGGTCCTTAATATTTCAAAAATAATCAGCCCCTTTTTGAAGATTTAATTGCCTCTAATTAAATTAAATAATTATGCAACTAATCTCCTTAAATATCTATTTAATTTTGTTGTCATTGCCTCTTGTCCTTAGGCTAAATTATAGCCCCTAAATAATGTCTCATAATTAACCATTGGTTAATTAATTCCAAAGTGAAATTTGGATAAGAATATAATCAATAGATTATAATTCTTTGAGACACATATTCACCTTTGTATTTTGCTAATCTATTTACCAAAATACAATGCTTACATGTATTATGAAAATTAGGGTATTACATACACAATCATGGTAAAACATATATACAAAGTCATACATAGCATATGAGATTAAGGTTACTTACCTGGCAAACTTAAACTTGTCAATTATTTTCTCCAAATTCTTTTAAAAGCTCCTGGTGACAACACTTCCTATGATTATAAATAATACTCGTCACTTTTGCAATTCTCCATAATTCAAATATTACTTTGAATAAATTATCATTTCAAGTCCATATCTTTCATAGTCTTTGCCTAATCTTCCTTTTTAAATCATATTCTTGGTTTAAAACTCATGCTAAGTCATTTTATCAACTTGAGCAGGACCTCCCCTTAGGAATATTGATTCCCATAATCATCAAATATCATGAAAAGAAGCTAAATCCAAGTCACAAAGCCATAAGGGTGTTAAAGAAGGTACTTACTTAACTTTGAGATTTACTTTCTTTGAACTTCTCCTTCCTTAAACTCCTTTTTTATTTTGGCCTAGGCTTCTACATACCATACATTAGTTGCTCATTAAGACCTTCAACATGTTCATGAAGATAGAAGGTAGTTTCACAAAATACTATAGCTAACTTACCTTAGTTCTCAACTTTACTTACTTCCTTCTTTCTTCTTTCACTTGAGCTAACCTTTATACTCTTTTATTTTCTCTCTTATGGCAACTTCGTGCCATACAAATGAGGGGAAGGAGTCCTTATATGAAGGTCATGAACCAACCAAAAATATCTCCTTTGATCAATTACGATTTTACCCCTTGGTATCTTTTCTTTCTCTTGATTTTTCTCTCTTTTTCTAGAAAATTATTGACTTCTCTTGAGTTGTCTATCTTTGAACAAAATACTCATGAAAAAAGGGAGTGAAAAATGTCTTAAATATGTTAAGAAGGCACTTAAAAATCCCCCAAGTCAAATAACCAAAGTGTCCTTACAAAATATCCCTTAAACTTGACTTATTTTGCAAGTTTTGTTGACTTTCTCTCCTCCTCCTTATTTTGGACGAATTTGATAGCTTATGGAGGAAGAATTTTGATCTTCAAAACATATTGAATAAGGTGTCTAAGTGTCCCTTTCTATTATTAATACATGAAATGTTTAGGTGTCTACTTAACTTGTTAACTCTTTCCTTTGTGTGGTACATAGCCATTTGGATAATCATCAATATTTTGCTTAATAGATAAGATAATTAGGTGGCACAAATTATCAATAAAATATGCACAAATGTCCCTATCCATTCCTCTTATGATATCATGTTGACACCTTGGTAGTTTAGGTATCCTCTTTAATTAATTAATTGTCGCATGTGTCCTCAACAATTTTCTTTAAATATTATATTGACACTTGGTGATCTAGGTGTCTCTTCCTTAAATTTCCCACCTTCCATGTGTCAATTTATAATAGCATCATCAATAAGGCTATCATTTCCAAAGTCAAAGATTTTTTTTGCTAATAATCATCTTGACCTTGCCATGTGTATATGTCATTTTCAAAGGCAAAGATATTTTTGTAGCTAATCTTTCTATTTTTCTATGTGTACATGTTCTTGAATTTTCTATTGCCTTCTCATGCCACTTCATAATCATGATCCTTTATTAGCCAATTAGATAGGAACAAATATCATTTATCACATCCCCTGAATTGGGCCTGGTCGTATACCTGTCACAAGCTAATTCTTAAATCTCTAGGCTTAAAATTGAGGATATTACAACTTAAGCTGCTAGGAGTATGTTGATCTCCTCAATTTTGATCAATCATCATCATTAGCAGTTAGAGCTAGGAAATCAAATTGAGTCCGTCGGGATGGCCCGTTTAAGCCATGGCCCTTCAAGAGTTGCGCTTGAAAATTGGAGTTGCTAAATGAAGTTGACCCTAAAGGGCCAAGGGCTTAAAAAGGCCGGCCTGTTGGGCCCTTAATTGATATTTTTTTTCATTAACTTGACCGAAACTAAGAGTGTTGGGGGATGAAGGAACCCTAAAAGTTCAATCACCATTTTCCTCTCCCTCTCCGACTCTTTTATCACTCTCTATTAGTGTCTCAACTTTCAACTCTCAATCTCAGCCACTCACTCTCACTCACTCACGAATCAAAACCAAATACATTTGAAATTGATAATAGTGGCAAAGAAGATGACAATGATAATCATCATGCTCATGTTGGGTAAGCTTTTTATGTTATATATGAATTATTTATAGACAATAGTTTGCTTTTGATTATGAATTAGTGATTGTGTTTGTTTGTTGCATGATGCATGTTGTTTGGATATCAATGTTGACAAAATTTATGTGATAAATTAGAATTTTAATTGTAGGAATTTACTAATTATATTTCTTTAAAAAAACAAAGGAAAAAATGGTTAAAATTTGAATAATTAACTTCTGGCTCCCTAGGGCCAACCCTGACCTTACCTTGGTGCTTTCGAGCTGGGCTTTAAAAAACATATGTTTTTCTTACCGTAGACCTAAAAGGCTCTGGCCCTTCAAGGGCCAACTCTATTAGCATTGTCAACATGCAACGAAATTGATAAAAAGTGCAGGAGATTTTTGTGGGGTGAGGTGAATGATCGAAGTCTTATGGCTTGGAATAAGGTGGTCAATGATGAAGAAGCTAAGCAATATACTCTTTGGGTGGAGTTTATGAAAAGAGTATAGGTGTGGGAATGTTTTATATGATGAGAGAAAAAGAAAAAAAAAAGAATATCTGAATGACTAGAATAGTTTTATTCAATATTATGAGATTTGGACCGGTCATCGACTTGGTCGGGATACTAGGTCAATGGGTCACTGGTTGAACCGCATAACTATGATCCGGTCTCGAAAACCATACTATATTTATAAATTATACAACCATACTTATAAATATATTAAAAAAATGAGTTTACAAAATAAAAGTACTTGAAACATTTTTACAAGTTTAAAACATGAATAACCCAATTAACTAGGAGCAAAATTAAAGAAGATGAGTTTACAAAATAACCTCCAAACACAATAAAATCATGGCCAAGAATCCAAAGGTGATGCATCATTGAAAGGCTCTCTATCATCATCAAAATAATGTGGATGACCAACAATATCTTCAACAAAGTTAAAAAAAAATGCACCAATCGGCCGGACCAGTTTTCTCCAAACTCGGCGGTCGGACCTGTAATACCCGGATAATTATATTGACAAATAATACCTATTGGAAATAGGTGAATTTGTGGTCTCAAAATTAGTATAATAATTACCTTATTTCCTAAGGTGATTTCTCATGAAATTAGGAGGAATAAAGAAAATTAAGTGTCAAAAAGGCTTAAAAATGCATTTTAGGGTCATAAAACATCCTAAAAAGAATTGTGATAAATTCTAAAGGGCAGTAAAATAATTATTAAAAATTAGAAAGAATATTGTCCTTAATTTAGACAATTTAGTAAATTATTTCCTTTGAAAATAAAAAGAAGAAAAATTAAAAAGTATTCTAAAACCAAAATTGACTCTGTGATTTTTGATATATTACATGGGACATAAAATACTAATGTAAGTAAAATAGTTGTGAGATAATAATTATTACTAATTAAGAAAATTGTCAACAATTAGTAAGTGATTAGTTAAATAATTAATGGCTAATTGTTTAGACATGAATAAAGAAGAAAAACCGAAATTTGTGTGTGTGAGATATGTGGTGTGTGAGTGTTATGAGATGTGGAGAGTTGTGAGTGTGTGTGTGTCTAAGTGTTGTGCATGTGTGTGTGTGTAGTAGCAAAATAATAATATCTACATATTTATGATTATAATAATAATATAAAGCGAGATATTTTGAGAAAAAGCAAATAGGATAGAGGAGAACTGATAGAAAATAAATCCTATCTCAAAATATATGAACTAAGTATCTAACATAAGGACTTATTATATACAAGTGAATTTTTTATCTCAAAGTAGGCTATCTCCGAAGTCATTTCCGTAACTGACAGAGTGATCATGAGATAAGACAAAAAGATATTTTGTGGAATTAGAACAGATAGTAGAAATGAAAACCTATGGAAAATAATTCATAAACTGGAATCCAATGATAAGTTGGTAAAAACCAGAGTATATTATAAATCAGTGGATTTTCATCCAGAAGTTGACGTTGTCCGACCTTATTTCCGTAACTGACAGCGGTTGTCCGAAAATGTTCGGCAAGCAACGGAATGTCCTTAATGAGATCAAAAATTTAGATAACTCAGGTATCTTAAAAGAGAAAGAAAAGATCTTTGGGGCTATGTTCCCAGAATTTTGAGATTTCTCAAGATTACGTGATTAGAACACCGAACAGGGACTTTATCGGTAGAAAGCTTCTTGAGCAAGTTGGTGACATCACCTTGGTGACATAGGATGAGATCAGCATAGTAAGGTGTATGGCCAAGATCTTGCCACCTTAAAGAAGTGCGATCCAACGGTCAGAAACTAATCAGACAAAGTTCAAAGGAATTACCAAAATACCATTGCCTTTTTCTATAAATAGCCCTTCCATTCTCCTTCATTTTCTCACCAATTCACTTGCCTAGTTTGAAATCTAGAGAGATGTTAGAGAGAGGGAGGAGCTCGGAGGAAGGAGTAGCAAGGTTCTGGATAAGTTCTTCGGTCCCTAGTCTTAAGATTCTAGCTTCGTTCGGTAGTTATGGTAGAAATGTTATTTTGATCTTTTAGTCTTCCAATATGTTGTTGATATCATGCTTAAGTTTAAATATGGTATTTATTTCGAAAATATGATGGAGAAAGAGATACGGCAAAATTTTGGAAGATTAGAGTCAAAGTAGCGAAGCTCTGGCAAAATTCCACCGACTAATCAAACTAGGGGCAAAATGGTAATTTGTACCTAAAATGCCTGTTATGATATTAAATATTCATATCTGTGATATAATCCTTATAGGATATCTGAAAACACGAACCACTGTTTCTGTAACATCCCAAATTCCATATTCGAAAATTGTGTCAGTCGACACTTAGTTTTAAGAAAATCAACGGAGTTTGAGGTGCTACAGCTTAAAGTACTGCGGAAATGGATAGCGTGCGCTAAGATTCGGGCAATGAGTATCTGATATAGAATGCCCAGACACATGGTGATGCCCCGGCATAAGCTGATATATTAAATATCCCGAAGGAATATTCATGTGATACAAGTTATAGAGATTAAATACAATTTTCTGATAAAGCAAGTCTTAAACTAGACCTATGGCTTGGAACCTAACATCAGTTAATCAGACAATTTGGCCAGGTCGATGTTCAATCTAATGGGAGTCTCACCAACTCTATGGCGACTCGTGACAACCCACCGATGAACCCTTCCTTAGTTTAAGCACCAAATGGTCCGAAATAACTTTGTTAAATCCGTGTCAGAATACTCTGATAGAAACTAAGTCCTAATAACTTCTACCGACCTTCGTCTTCGACCGCTGCCTCTTCACGGCTATTTCCACCGGCACCTTCTCTATCCCGGTTTCTTCCATGTACTATTCATTAAGACTGAGGTCCAATACCCATTGGACCTCAGGTAACGGTTAGCTTTATGCTCAAGTATAACAATATGCATGATAGATATTCATTTACAATTCAGCATATAACTATACATAACACACAGCACATGTATCAATTCATATCTCAACAATACCTACATAGCACACAGCCCATGTAAGGTCCACATAGTTTGCACATAAACCAGTGCCACGCCCCGGAGCGTGTCCTCAACGCTAGGAAAACATCCATACGGTATTACCAAGACTGTAACCCGTTTTCACATAATAGTTGAATGTATAAACAGTGACTTAAGACAGAGTCTTAATCACGGTGCATGACCCAAGACCCAGTCTTGTCCACGACTATATGAATCATCACATCACATATAGAGCATACAAACAGCATAAGAGTTAGAGTTACAGTACGCGTCCATACCTTTCACCGGGTAACTGTCAAACGTCCGACCTTTGGATCCGGCCCTGAACCTCCCGGATATCCTAATATATCACCATATCACTTAGAATAATAACCTAAGATATACTTCCACCTCTATTTACCCATCTACCCTTGGTAGATTTGTTATTTACAACTTTGCTCTTACATTTATTTAAAAACGTAGTGCAAAGTTTTCTGGGCAGATTTTTCGGTAACTTTGAAAAATCATAACTAATTCTACAAAAATTGAAATGAGGATTCATAAAATTCCCCGGAACCCTTAGGATGTCTATTTTTGAGGAAAAATATTCATTTTCACCCAGAATTAGTGAGTCATTACCAGTTTTAACTTTTCTCAATATTGCCCAGATTTTATTCCAGCAAAAATGGCTTAACTTCACAAATTCATATCTCCTTGACCAGAGATCAAAACGTTGCATATTTTATATATTTGGAAAGTCCTACATGTCTACTTTCTTTCTGGAAAATTTCATGATTTTATAAATTTATTTGTTACATAAAATCATAGCATCTTTTTCGCTGCCTGTCTAAGATTTAAGACCGAAAATTCTACAACTTTCACAACATTAATCCATTGCTTCCCAAAAATTATTCCCTACTATGTTTTTACCTCTTCAGGCATTTTTTAATGCAATGAGGCCTAAAAAAAAGTATAGGAATTTATTCTCTAATTTTCTAGATTAAACTAGCATTTATACTAAGAACTTATAAAAACTAAAGACTAGAACTTAAGAACTAGAGCTTACCTCTTGAAGACTCTTGAACTCCTTCCTCTTTCTTGCTTCACTCTCCTCTTAAACTCTCAAATCTTTGGTATGAGTTTGGTGTGAAGAATGAAGAGATGAGAGCTCTCTATTTATAGCAAATTAATGGTTAACTTTCTAACAACTTTCACTTGATCTAATCCCTTAGATCTAACTTAGGAAGGAAATTAAAATCTCATCCCTACACCTATATATGAACATGCCACCTCCTCTCATTTTCCATACACATGTGCTCTTGTGATGTCATCTTGATGACATAATCAAGGCTTAAGTGTCATTGTTGACTTTTCAACACTAATTAGCAATTCTTAATTATCATGTTAATCAAGTGTTTACATGCTCCTTAATTATATTTTGCCATTAGCTAACTCAATTATATGAAGATTTAGACTTAATTACTTAAAATATTATTTCATTCTCTTTGGCTTAATTATTTTTAAATATAATTAGCCCTCTTTTAATTTGTCTCTAATCATCTTGAAGAATTGTGCAACTAATCTCAATTAGTGCAAGCTTATTCTATTAAGGATATTTGTAATTTACTTAATATACCTCTTAATTATGCTAAATTAATTAGCAACACTCTTTATGCCAACCTTGACCCTCCATTGGTCATTAATATCAAATTAGGGGTTTCATATAATTAACTTTGGATATTCCCTTTTATTCATGTTTAAACAATCAACAATTAATTACTTATTTAATCACTTACTAATTGTTGACAATTTTCTTAATTAGGATTAATTATTTTCTCACAACTATTTTACTAAAATTGATAATTTGTGCATTATGCAAAATATTAAAAACCATGGGGCAATTTATGTTCATCAAAATGATATTTAATTTTGCCTCATTATTTCCCAAGGAAAATAATCTCATAAATTACCTAAATTAGAGACAACATACTTTCTAATTTTTAATAAATATTTAGTTGCCTCTTAGGATTTTATCATAATTTTCTCAGGGTATTTTATGACCCACAAATATTTCAGGGACCTATTTGCAAATTATCTAATGTTTTAGGGACCTTTTCGCACATTATTTAATCTTAGGAGAAATTGTTCTAATAATAAGGTAAATTCAATACAAGGTGTTTGAGACCTCATATTTACCTATTTTCAATAGGTATATTCTATCAATTTATGATATTTACCCTAATTCAAATTTTAGGGTATTACAGTTTCCGCTGTCGTACCGCTATCAAACGTACCATATTTCGACGAAAGTACCCGATATCGTCAATGAAGGTACGGACGCGTACTGTAACTCTAACTCTTTGCTGCTTGTATGCTTTATATATGATGAGATGATTCATATAGTCTTGGACAAGACTTGGTCTTGGGTCATGGACTATGGCTAAGACAGGGTCTTAGGTGACCTTGTTAGATACATTCAACTTTTAATGTGAAAACGGGTTACAGTCTTGGTAATGCCGTATAGATGTTTTCCTAGCGTTGAGGACACGCTCCGGGGCATGGCACTGGTTTATGTGCAAACTATGTGGACCTTACATGGGCTGTGTGCTATGTAGGTATTGTTGAGATATGAATTGATACATGTGTTGTGTGCTATGTATAGTTATATGCTGAAATGTAAATGAATATCTATCATGCATACCGTCATACTTGAGCATAAGGTTAACCGTTACCTGAGGTCCAATGGGCATTGGACCTCAGTCTTAATGAATAGTACAGGGAAGAAACCGGGATAGAGAAGGTGCCAGTGGAAAGAGCTGTGAAGAGGCAACGGTCGAAGACGAAGGTCGGTAGAAGTTATTAGGACTTAGTTTCTAGCAGAGTATTCTGACACGGATTTAACAAAGTTATTTCGGACCATTTGGTGTTTAAACTAAGGAAGGTTTCATCGGTGGGTTGTCACAAGTCGCCATAGAGTTGGTGAGACTCCCATTAGATTGAACATCGACCTGGCCAAATTGTCTGATTAACTGATGTTAGGTTCCAAGCCATAGGTCTAGTTTAAGACTTGCTTTATCAGAAAATTGTATTTAATCTCTGTATCACATGAATATTCCTTCGGGATATTTAATATATCAGCTTATGTCAGGGCATCATCGTATGTCTGGGCATTCTATATCAAATACTCATTGTCCGAATCTTAGCGCACGCTATCCATTTCCGCAGTACTATAAGCTGTAGCATCTCAAACTCTGTTGATTTTCTTAAAACTAAGTGTTGACCGATACGATTTTTGAACATGGAATTTGGGATGTTATAGGACCGGTTTTGACGCATATCCGATCACATTAGTGGCTCAAACTAGTTGGGTGACTAGTTCACTGGTTTCCGGGTCAACCCAGCCAATCCGAGCCGGTTCTGATAACTATGGTTTTATTGTCAAAATATATAATTTGTAAAATCAAATTAAATATAACAATGAAAAATATCATATTTGGTAAATTTATATTTTGAAATTATTATATCTCGAAACTAAACAATTGAGTAGAATAAATTTATTTTTAAAATAAAATATAAAAGTGAATGTTTCTTTAAAAATAAAAATAATCTTTTGACGTTGAACAATTGAAAATATTTGCATTCTACCTTCCACAAATTCACTGCGTGAGTCACGAGACTCACGTCTGTCTTGTAGTAGCTATTATACACTACACGTCCAAGTTGATATTAGACTGTCGCACACGTAAGCATTCAGATGCTTTACTTCTCCATTTTTCTCCTAAACTGTAGAGTGTAACATCCCACTACTTGAATACATATGTATCTATATGTTGCTTTTCCTTTTAATGAAGTACAACTTCCTATCTTAAATATTCAACACATAGGAGAAATTGATAGCATATCCTCCATTGAACAATAAAGCATATACGTACAAGCCATATGACCCCATATATGAATAAAATATGTATAATTAACCCACCATATTCAGCCCATCAAAATGCACCCAACAACTTATATATAAAATAAGTATTTCTCCTCCAACTCTCCCAAAATGCTTCAGACGTGGGAAATAGAGTATGTGGAATAAGAATATATATATTTATAATTCCAACTTACAAGTCTCCCATAAGGTGCTGTGCGTGAGAGAGAGACAGGTGGGGAACACAAATTGTTTTCAAGAAAAATTCTCCTACAGCATCAAGGCGAGAAGGGATCGATGTATGGGAGAAAGAACTTAATTATAAAATAACAAATCTTTCTCAAATATGCAAAAGCTCGTGCGCAGACATGCATTCCTCTGGACAGACCAGCGCGATGCTCACGGTTTCTGCACATCAAAATCATACACCACTGTCCTCTCATGCACCGTAAAACTCTTCCATTTTAAGTACAATCTCATCCGGTCTTCATAAAACAGCAAGGAAGAGAGAGTGACATCGAGAATTAGAGGAAGAAAACTGAACGAATAAAAACAGAAGAGTGAAACCGTGAGGGGGAAAGTTGGAGGAGCTGAAGAAAAACTTCCTCATTCCTCATTCATACATTCGAACTCCACAAAGAAAAACTGAGACTGAGATTAAAGGCAGAGATGAGTGATCGTGGTTGAGAAAGAAGGAATACGGAGGGAGAGTCAAACAAAGGAGAAGGATCAACTATTGCAGTCAAGCTTAGATTTTAGTTAAGGTAAGCTTTTGAACCGCTTTCCTTCTAAACTTCTTGGTACATACAGAGTATTATTCGCTTTCCTCTTTGTGAGTATAGTTGAATTTGAACTAAGAAACATGGATGTTGTATATGAACCTGGAACTTAAGAAAATGATAAGAAGCTTTGTGGATGCTACACGTTGGATCTGTTTAGGTTAAAAGAATAATAGAAATGGTTTGGCAAGTGTTCCTCTGTTTTTCGTGGGTCAAAACAGAGTTTTTCATCGTCTGCTACAGTAAAATCGTAAATGAACAGTGCCCATGTTACTGTAGCGAAGTTACTGTTCACGTGCAGAAGTTTCATCCGAGCAGTGATTTTTAAACCGATCAAAACCATAGTAAACCTTAGAATTTTTCTATGAAAATTTTACAGTAGATAGTACTCTCCTTAAACTTCGAAATGAGCTTTGGTTCACCTTAAACGGAGCTCTGTAGCTCCAGATATGATTTTTTGAAGTTAGGTCATAAATCAGGATCATCTCTGTACCGTTTTTCTGGGCAGTAATCACATATTTGAAAACTGGGAATGATTGGTACAACATAAAATTATGAAAATTTTCCAGGAGATAGAGGACATGCATAGCTTTAAAACGATGGGTATTTTGTATTTTTCCAAGCTCTGGATAAGGACAAATGAATTCTTGAAAATGACCCTCTGAATCTGGACTTTATTTCGGACAACAGAGATATTTTGAGGTATAAATGGATTTTCGATTAAGGCTTGCTCAAGATGGTATTTTTGGTTGAAAATAGACATGTTAAGGGTCATTTAGGCTTTGGAATCAACTCAAAAGAATTTTTATAGACTTAATTATGAATTTTTGAAGATCATCTACGGTTTGCTGGAAAATTCTGAAATATGACAAAAATAAAGGGGAATATAAGCTCATACTAAATTCCCTAATAAGAAGAGGGAATTAATGGTTATGGACAATTTAGTTGGACTTACTATAAATGATCAAAGAAAATATTTATTGAGGTGGAATTAACTGTATTTATATTTTATAATTATTCTAGGTTATTGTCATCCTTTGCGACGGAGAAACTATTTTAACTGTAGTTGTCTGCCAGGTAGTAACCTTAATCTTCATATGCCTTGTGTTACTTTGTATGATTGATTTTCCATGATTGTGGATCCGTGTCTCGTGAGAGACATGCGTATATTTGTGCATTCAGTGTGGTCTGGGTTTGGCGCCCGACTACTGTGTCTTTCCTAGCGCTATGGATCCGGGGCTTGCTATTTGAGCAGTCCTGCGTTTGTTAGGACTTGGTCCTTCCGCAGTAAATATTGCATATAAGTGGTATGTCTTTATTATACTGCGCGTGATTACTGAATGCTTTGTGTTTAAATTATTTTCCTGATTATGGCGACATACATGCATTGCATACACTTTTCATATGAGATTAATGGTTACTCTTGGATTCAATTATGAATCCCAGACTTTTGTAAAGCTTCAGGTAGTTCTCCTAGAGCTGCGACAGGTGATCACGGTAATTGATGCAGAGTAGACTGAAGTGTGTGGTAGTGACCGTTGGTGTTTATTTAAGTTATTTATTTTGAGTTTGGATGACTGTATCTGAACCCTTCAGGGGAAAAATTTACTATCCAGTATTTTATTTTACCAGTATATTTGTCCAAATCGATAAGTGATCCAATTTCTAAAACTTTGATAAATGACATAATCAACTTGGGAAAACATCTTAATTAAATTGGACTAAGCTTAATAATCACTCTACCCGCCACCTGAAAAGGCGAAGGTGGTTGGGGTGTTACATAGAGAAATAATTAGACTATATATATTACAAATAACTAACATAACTAAATTTTTAATTTTATTATTCAAATTAGTTGTTCTGAGCTTTGAACCTTCGTTCTAGATATATGTTATTGGTGCTTCACATTGTTATATCATTCCAAGTCTCAGGATCTATATACTCCTCTGTGAGAAGAAGATGCAGCCATCAGTTGAGGCAATGGTGCTGTATTATGAAATAATATTTTGTTTCAAATCTTAATGAACTCAAATAAACAAACTCTTATGTACCAAACCAAGAATTCAATCTGAAACAAGGTTAACGATAACAAAGGGAGACGACATAACCAATGGCAAATCAGGAAAAGGCACTTCAATATTTAAATACTGCACAACTTGACGCATGTTTGACCTATCTCCAGCCTTTGAATTAGAACACAAAAGCCTCAATTTCAACACTAATTCTAACTCCTCTGCTTTGTACTCTATTCCTAAATTCTGATCCTTTGCCTCAATTATCTCACCCCTCTTCCATAACGCATAAGCCCAATCCATCAAAACCATATCTTCACGTACTAGGCCTATAGGTCTTCTTCTACATACAACTTCTAGCATAAAAACGCCGAAAGCGAAAATATCAGAATTAGTGGTGGCTCTCCTTGTCCTTATATTCTCTGGTATGCAAGACATCCCAAGGTGCCGACCACATGTATAGTTGCAGGATCACTCCCATGATCATATAATCTTGCAAGACCAAAATCTCCCAACTTTCCATTGATCGAACTCCGAATCTAGCAAAACATTTCTTGCTTTTATGTCTCTATGTACTACTACTTTCTCCCATTCTTCATGAAGATAGCACAGTCCTGAAGCTATGCCTTTGATGATTCGAAATCTTTGCATCCAATTCAGTGTCACACTATCAGGTTGGTTAAAGTGGTATTTATCTAAGCTTCCATTTGGCATAAAATCATAGATCAAAACAAGCTCACCTTTTTCGCCTACAATATCCTAAAAGAGATACAAGGTTTCTATGACGAAGGCGACCAGTACTGTCAACAACTTAGGAATTGTAAATGTATTCTAGCCCCAAACTTGAGGGGAGTATGAGAATTGTAATTTAGTAATCTCGGTTTAGTCAGTTTTAGTTTAGTTTTCTGCTATGTTTCAAGAAATCTTGGTTTTGGGTTGGGCCTTAACGCTGGTTAAACCCCCTCGGTATTTGGTATTTGTATAAATAGGTGCCTAGGACATAATATTCTATATCGATACTACCCATTTCAGTTTTAATAAAATTTAATACTTTCCAGGCCAACAAGTGAAGTTCATAGTTCATACCAACAATGTCTCAATATTTTCAATAAGAGAATACATATGCTTAGTAAAAGCATTTTTTAAAAGAAATTACTGTTTTTCAATTAAAATATTGAAAATGCGTTTTTTTAAATATAATCTATTTCTTTGTTTGGTTGGGGGCTTTGAAAGGGAAGGAGAGGGAGTTGCCCCTTCCCTAATTTGAATAAGAAAATTGTAAAAAAATCATTGAGAAAAAATTTAGGGATTAAATATTATATTATCCCAAAAGAAAATCAAATCGACATGAGAGCTCAATAGCTCATCCTATACATCGAGCAACCGGTAGAGTTGAAAGAAGAAGAAAATAATCTGAGAAAAGAAAAATTTTAAAAAGATTTAGGATGATGCACGAAAGAGGAAACAATTAAACATCATTGGTCTTTGATTGAAATTTCAATAATTCAAGGTTTTACATTATAATTGCTATTTTTATACATGTAGTCCTTATATTTTCATTTTTCCTATATAATTCACCAATAACATAAAAATGTACACATATCAAAATCACAATTATATATACAAACACAATGCCACCAGCGGAAGAGTGCCTCTGGGTACCTTAGGCACCTTTACATATATACAAGCCTTTGGGTCCCATGGACTCGTTTACATATATACAAGCGGGTTGTGTCTCTTCAGAAGATCATTCAACAACCATTAGTGGGGAGGAGCGATTGAGACATTGAAGTGTCATCCATAATACAAGATGGAAAGGATATTGTAATATCATCAAAGTCATTATCACTCCCAAATGTAAGTTCAAAACACGAAGGCAAAGGAAACTCCCTATTTAAATATGGCACAACTTGAGGCATGCTTGGCCTATCTTTAGCCTTAGAATTTGAACACAAAAGTCCTAATCTCAACACCAATTCGACCTCCTCTTTGTCATATTCCGCTCCTAAAGTTTCATCCTTTGCCTCAATAATCTTATCCTTCTTCCATAACCCATAAACCCAATCCACCAAAATCTCATCTCTACTTCCTCGCTCTAAGGGTCTTCTTCCACAAACAACCTCTAGCATAAACGCACCAAAAGCAAACACATCAGATTTTGTTGTGGCTCTTCCTGTTCTCATGGTTTCCGGTGCAACATACCCTAGAGTTCCGGCCACATGTGTAGTTGCAGGATCAACCCCATGATCGTATAATCTTGCAAGACCAAAATCTCCTAACCTTCCATTAAACTCTGAATCTAACATAACATTGCTTGCTTTTACATCTCTATGAACCACAACTTGTTCCCATTCTTCATGCAGATAGTACAATCCCAAAGCTACCCCTTTGATGATTTTAAATCTTTGCATCCAATTTAGTGTTACCTTGGGTTGGTTATAGAGGTACTTGTCTAAGCTTCCATTTGGCATGAACTCATAGACTAAAAGAAGCTCACCTTTTCGCCTGCAATATCCCAAAAGAGAAATAAGGTTTCGATGGCGAAGACGACCGATGCTCACAATTTCCGCAATAAATTCTCTTATGCCTTGTTTGGAATCATGTGATACTTTCTTCACAGCAACCTCAATTTTCGAATTGGGCATCGTCCCTTTGTACACCTTTCCGAATCCGCCAAAGCCCAAAACCTCTTTCTCTCTAAATCCCTTGGTGGCAAAGTAGAGATCTTTATATTTAAACCTGTGAGGACCATAACTCTGCTCCCACTCCTCAACAATCTCAGAAAACTTCTGTTTCCTTTTAATGCAATAATATAAAAATAAACTCACAAAAACAACTAAACAGAGTGAAACGAGAGATAACACAATTGGTAAAATGATAGATTGTTTCCCATCAAGTTCTGGTAGTGTTGGGAGTTTTGCGATGTCAAGGTTTTGAACCTCCCCATTGACCTGGAAACTCCAACCAAGAACATAATGAGAAGCAGCCAGTGGTCCGGAGGTGGCAGATGAGAATCCAACATAACTAGGATTAGTTAAAAGTTGAGAAAGATCTTGGTACAACGTTAACAATGGAGTTATGGGCTTGTTGACATTAATTGAAGCTAGGGTGACATTGATTTGCTTCGTACCTCCATCATAGTCCACCCACACTTGCATTGGCAGGCCACTGATAAGGCTCAAATTTTGAAACAGAGACCCATCAGCATAATATCCAGCAGGAGTTGAATTTGTTGAATTCAAGCCGTTAATATCAATTCCAACATGGTTATCATTGATATCATCAAACTCATCGTTCTGAACTATGTCGAGTTCCACTGCGAACACATGGTTTGTTGGGTCACCGTTGTTGTTTATACTGAAGAGGCCTAGGTACGGACCCGTAGTACCACCTGGAAATGTTTTGGTTGGAGAAATTACAAAAGCCATTCCATGACCACTCGTAGTTTGAGGAACAGGTCTAATGGCAAAAACAAAAGTGGTGGAGAAAGAAGAAGTGTTTGTGAGAACTATTGGATTTGGGTAGAAAGCATGACCTCTTTGTAGCCTTGTTTTATTGGTGAGTTGAAGGAGGCCATTGGAAGTGATTTCAGAAATACCATCCATGGTTAGATTAGCTGATTGGAAGCCATTATTAAAGATGAAGCTTGTATCTGCGCCACTCAGTTGTTGTACCATTGTTGTCACGAACAAGAACACTAACAAGGACATAGTAAGGTTCACACACATGGCTGTTTCAAAATCAACGTCTTCTTTTTTATGTCATCTGCTATCTGTATCTTCGTTAAAATATCTATAAAATAATCGGAGTTTCTCTCTTTTTTGGGCGGGTCATTGACAGGGTTGATTCGGTTCGTAAATGACTATAATCTTGTCGACTAGTTGGTTGGTTGCCGTAAAAGGTTTGGCCTCTTGGTTGATGCCATTTTCCAATGGCGGCTTTTGAAAACCATCTTGCTGTCCTCATCAATTTGTATAGAGAAGAGGTCTCAAAAGAACGTGGTGGATCATTCGTCTTTCAGGCTTATTTGAGCATATTGAATTTTGTTTATGCAAGTGTCATATTGGAAATTGTCATGTACGGATAGCAAGAGAATTAATTTGGAAGTGGAATTTATTGTAATTAAAAAAGAAAATGTTGAAAACTAATTTCATGTAAAGTATTTTAACTTCACTTATATTTTCCCTTAATTACACACATATAATCCTTCTATTTTGAAAGCTTATATTTGAGGCTACACTGTTTATCATTAAAAATATTCTTTGCTGATTTAGCTTTCGTAATACTATATCCCAAATTATGGCTAAAACTATTTTGAATTATTTAAGAATTTTTTCTTTAGTTCAAGTATACTTTTAGTCTTTTAAGTTTTACCTAAGATATATTTTTAGTCCCTTAAATTTTTAAAATATAATTTTGGTACTATATTTTTAACAAAAATATTGATGTAGCAAATTCAAGTGATGCTTGTGCAGCTGAAAAGACATATTTAATTTAAATTTTTTAATATAATATATTTATATAGTTAAAATAAAATAAATTAACAAATTGTTGTAAATAAAATCGAGGTTTTGATATTTTAGATTATTAAATTAATATATTTATATTTTAAACTAATTTTTCTCAAAATGATCGACTTTTTGATATTGACTACTTCATTAGATTTTTATATACTTTTCAATTTACACATATTTTAAATTTTTTATTAATAGGATTCAATTACACAGTTATTACTTAAATTTCATGCATCCGCATTCTCCGTTAACAACATTAACGGTGTATTATACAACTAAAAATATACTTTTATAATTAAAGGACTAGAAGTCTATCTCATGTAAAATTAAAAGATTAAAAGTATATTTTAGTCTTTTTTATTCTTTTCCTTAATTTTTTATATTTTTGCAAATGTTTATTTATTTTTAATATTTTTTTGACATATTGGGATGAAATTTTAAGTAACTCTTTAATATTAATTCCTTTAATAATTGAATATTTAATTAAACGGGTCAAATAAATCTTTTTAACAAATACAAATTTAAATAATATATATAATCTCTCAAACTTACATTATTTATAGTATATATCAAAATATTTGTTTAAAATATGCTTTTAACAATTTAAAAAACTTGAAGAAATAATTTATAAAAATATAAATTTTATGATATGATTAAAATTAATAAATTTTATAACATATGAAATCATTTGAAATCACTTCACTAGTAAGAACAAAACTTTGAATCTAGGATGCGCACTTGTTAATGAGACAAAAAACCCCTACACTCTAAATTTTGAAAAGGAAAACGCTTAATTAAATAAAAAAGTTGAAAAAAAGAAAGAAAGAAAGCAAAGCCACATACCAAACAGAGAAAAACACATTTCTCCCCCCATTTTTCTCCCTCATTTCTTCTCTATCCAAAAAGGGAAAACTCTTGATCCAATAAAAAAAAATAAAACATAAAACAAAGCCATATACCAAAGGAAGAATTTGAGTTAATTAAGGTTAACGACAAGATTAAATTAATGTAAATCTCTCCCATACAACTGGCAGAGGAAAGTTAAAGATCACTTCATTTAAAAACTGAGGAAAACTAAGAATGTCATTCAAAATTATGCCACCTAACCTAACCAAGAGTACAAGCACTTGATTACCATATGTCCTAATGTCCTATACATGATTTCATCAAAAGAAAATCAACGGCCTCCAGAGAGGACCGATTCAGCTATTAAAGTTCGAGAGTGGTAGCCATCCGTACTAGAAGATGGAAAGGATATTCCATAGTTCTCAAGATCTTGGTGGCTCCCCCATGTGAATTCACAACAAGAAGGAGACGACATTAGTGTTGGCAAATCAGGCAAAGGCACTTCCATATTCAAATACTGCACAACTTGACGCATGTTTTGTAACATCCTATAGTTGTGAGATTTATAAATCGGGATTAAATATGGAAAAATTGTCCTTTAGGAGTATTAAGTTAATATATGGAATTCAAGGACAAATAATTATGAGAATAATATATAAAAATTAGATAATAATTTTTGGCCTAAAGTAACCATAATAATTTATTTAATTGGAATTAAGTCAAACTCTCCTTAAATTAATAATACATTTATATATGCAATACTTTTAGAAATAATATTTTAGGAATTAGGAAAATCCCTATATGAAATAAGGAATTGTTCCTAATATATCTCTAATATCTTTAATTAAATAAAAATAATGACAAGAGTGCAAAACAAAGCCGAATAATCATTCCTTTTTTTTTTTCTTCTCTCAAGCCCAACTTGTTTTCCCTTGGCCCACAACACAAATGAACCTCTTTGATCCAAATATCCTCTTCTTCCCACGTGAAATATTAAGAGAGAAGAAACCATATCTTTTATGTCAAACTTACTGGTAAGCAATCGCTTAGTAACTTTAATCATTTGATTATTATTACCCGTTATTTCAACATGTCATCTACATAAAGACAAAATATGGCAAACCCAGTTTCAATATTTTGAATGTAGACACACTTGTCACATTCATTAATACTACAGCTATTTGATAACATAACTTCATTGAATTTTGCATGTCATTGTTTCAGGGCTTGTTTAAGTCCATAAAGGGACTTTATTAAGCGACAAACTTTCCATTCCTGTCTTGAGACAACAAATCCCTCAGGTTGTTCTATATAAATTTCTTCCTCTACTTCACCATTTAAAAAAATTGTCTTTACATCCATTTGATGTAACTCTAATCCATTTAATGATGCTAACGCAATAAACATCCGAATGAATGTAATTCTTGTAACAGGTGAATAGGTATCAAAATAGTCTAGGTCTTCACGTTATCTATAGCCTTGTACTACCAGCATAGCTTTGTACTTATCCATAGTGTCTTCTACTTTCATCTTCTTTTTGAAGACCCACTTAGTGCCTAGATGTTTATTATCAGGAGGAAGGTCAACCAATTCCCAAGTATGGTTTGACATAATTGATTCAACTTCACTATTGATAGTCTCTTCTCAAAATGGTGCTTTAGGAGAACCCATAGCCTCTCCATAAGTTTGAGGCTCATTTTCCAACAAATAAGTCAGAAAATCAGGCCTAAAGGATGTTGAAATCCTTTGCCTAGTACTCCGTCTTAGTTCCTCCTTCCAAGATTATCATTAGTTACAGTATCCTGAGATATCACTGTGTTGTTATTATCATTATTTTTATTATACGGAAATACGTTTTCAAAGAACGTAGCGTTCCTTGACTCAATAACCGTATTTACATGGATACCTGATAAATCAGACTTATGAACTAGAAAACGATATGCACTACTATGATGTGCATAGCCAATAAACACACAGTCTACTGTCTTAGGTCCAATTCTTAGCCTTTTAAGTTTGGGAATATCAACCTTGGCCAAGCACCCCCACACTTTCAAAGATTTCAAGGAAGGTTTCTTTCCTTTCCATATCTTATATGGTATGTTTTGTATCGTTTTATGAGGCACTCTGTTAATTAGAAAGTTAGTCGTTAGAATAGCTTCCCCTCACAAATTTTGTGGTAAACCGGACTCAATTAATAATGCATTCATATATCTTTCAATATCCGATTTTTCCTCTCTGCAATCCCATTTAACTGTGGAACATAAGGAGCAGTTATCAGGTGTATAATACCAGATTCTATGCAGAATTCCTCAAAGGGGCTATCAAATTCTCCCCCACGATCGCTCCTTACTATTTTAATTTTCTTGTTAAGTTGATTTTCAACCTCAATTTTATATTGTTTAAAAGCAATAATAGCCTCATCTTTACTATTAAGCAAATACACATAACAATATCTACTGCAATCATCAATAAATGTAATAAAATATTTCTTATCACCCATAGATGGTATAGATTTCATATCACATATATCAGTATGTATTAAATCTAACAACTCAGTTGATCTTTCAACAAAGAAAAAGGTAACTTAGAAAATTTTGATTCAATGCATACTTAACATTTATCTTTATTTGAACAATCAACTTTAGGCAATAATTCTAAATGAATTAATTTTTTAATTGATTTATAGTTAACTTGTCCTAATATTTGATGCCATAAATTAGAGGACCCAAGCATATAGATAGAATCGATATTATTATTAATAGCACAACTATTGGTGACAGTCATTACATTAACTTTAAAAAGGCCCTCACTAAGGTAACTTTTTTCAACATACATATCATTCCTAGAAAGTATAAATTTATCAGAAACAAATACAAGCTTAAAACCATTCTTACTTAAGAGGGATCCAGAAATCAAATTCTTGTGAATGTCAGGCACATGAAGCACATCATTGAAGTAGAAGAATTTCCCATATAAAGTTGTTCATCTTGCTTCACAAGAGTATAAGAAGAGAACATCTATTTATTTGCAAAAACATGCTTGGTGGCACCAGTGTTCACCCACCATTCCTTGGTATTTCCAACCAAGTTACATTGCATTAACATTGTTGAAAAACTTATATTATCAATCATATCATTAGCGTTGTCAACCATATTGGCTTTGATGTTCTTCTTCTTGAGATTCTTTGGCTTCCTACAATCCTTACCACGGTGGCCAGACTTCCCATAATTGTAACACTTGCCTTTGAATTTTTGACCTTTGCTAGGGCCTTGTTTGGATAATCCATCATTAGAGCGTTTCCATTTCTTAGGCTTCGGATCATCTTCCACTATGTTGGCCTTTAAAGCTATAGGATTGCTACTAAATTTCTTTTTAGAAATCTTATCTCTTCTTCTATTCTCAATTTTACAATCAAATCTTCAAGTGACATCTCCTTACGCTTGTGCTTTGAGGTAATTCTTGAAGTCCTTCCAAGATGGTGGCAATTTTTCAATAAATGCAGCAACTTGGAAAGATTCACTAAAAGACATCCCTTCTACATAAATCTCATGCACAATCGATTGAAGCTCTTCAACTTGACTTACTACAGTTTAGAGTCAAGCATTTTGAAATCCAAAAATCTGCCAACTATAAACTTCTTCAAGCCAGTATCTTCAATTTTATATTTCTTGTTCATACTCTCCCATAGTGCTTTGGTTGTTTCCAAAATACTATATACGGTATACAATGTATTATCCAGACCATTGAGAATATCGTCCCTACACAAGAAATCAGAATGCTTCCAAGCATCTATTGCAGCAACCTTCTCCCTATCCAACGGCTGTCCTTCCTCCAATTTTGGGGCATCTTTAGTGAGAAATGTAACATCCCAAAAATTTGGAAACCTAAGTGCGAATATTATAAGGAATTTAAATGATAATTATTTAAATTGGACTTCATAATTACAACATTTACTTATTTGAAAAATTAAACTATTTGAAATTAAAAACTTTTTTCCTTAAATTAAATTGGGAAGAATGATAAATTTTAGGAAATGATTATTTTAAGCCTAATGATTAAAGTAATTGTTTGAGATAAATAAATAAATAATTAATTAAAATTTATGAAATTATTTCCTAGTTCATACAACCAAAGGAAATACTTATACACTTATATACCTATATTCCAAGCCCATTTCTTCACATTAAAAACCAAAATCTATCAATTTCATTTTTGTCTTTTTGGGCCCATCTCGTCCTACATCCCCTGGCCCATATATATATATATAAACCCAACTCACTTCCAACAAACCATTCTCTCTCTCAGCAACACGTGAAGGCCGAAGAAATAAGAACCAAATCCATCCTATTATTCTCTCTCACGACAGACCAGGAAGAAACAGAAGCAATATACAATCTTCCATTACCCTTTATTGTTTTCGGCCCAAACCTCCTCCTGCATGATGAGCACGTGTTGGAAGAATAATTTGACAGCACATTACTTGTACTCAATATTCATTCTTCTCCCATTCGGTGTCACCACGCAGAAGCATATAGCAACACGTAAGCACCAAATACCTCCTGGTCCTTGCCTATCAGTTAGCATTTTCCCTCATATATATATATATATATCTGCCTTCGTTCTTTTTCTCCGCTCCACCACCACCGAAATCCAGAACAGAAGAGAGAACACGCAGAGAAGAGAGACTGAGAGAGAGAGTGAGCTTGAGAGAAGGAGTGTTTATCTTTTGCTCTGTTGTTTTTTAACGCTGAAAACAGAGAGTGTTAGAGAGGAAGGAGAGGAGTTCAAATAATCTTCCCCTGTACAGCTGACGGAAAACAGAGGAGCAAGCAGTAAAGTTTTCTGTCATTCAGGTCCAAAAACTTAAGGTAAGTGATAGACCTTCTTTACCTTAAGTCTTTTTGTTTCCATCAAAGAGAAAGATAAAGCTGAACCTAAAGAGATTAAAACTTTAAAATACCGAAAACAGAGTTAAAACTGAAAACTGAAGCAGAAAACAGGGACTGGGTTTCATAATGAAAGAAGAAATGTGGTTGCATGTATATATAACGGATGAAGAAAAGAAAAGGAAAACGTTAAGGCCTCATTTCCTGTATGTGTGTATGTGCTGTATATCATATCGGGTCTTCTTTGAAAGTTGTTATTTCATGCTTGTTTTCTGTGTTGCTTTTCGTGAGGCATGCATCTGTGTTGCATGAGGAAGAAATGCTCTTTCGTTTTGCATATTTTTATGGCTGGACCAACTTATTTTCAGTGTCAAAGGGATTATGTTGCTGTTATATTAATGATCTTAAAGCATGGCTGAATAAGTATATGAATGTGTTTTCTTTATGTGCATGGGTACTGTTTTTGCAAAGAGAAGGAGTACTGGAAGTGTGTGTTTGATTATGCATACATTTGTGACTATCTTATGCCGCGGAAAAGGAAAAGAAAAAAAAAAGAAAGAATGATGAGGGGCTGTTGTCTATAGGTGTACGAGTGTATATATATAAAGAAAGGAAAGAAAGAGAAAAGAGAGAGCTTGTAGAAATATATGTGTGTGTATACGTGTTTTGCTGTTTCAGTAAATAAAGAAGAAAATTATTTTATTACTTATATGATGTGAGTTGTGTTCGTGGGTGGGTATATGAAATTATGGGTACAAGATAAATAATTATCATGTACAAAATGTTGCTGTGGATTTGTTCGAAAATACATATCTACACTAAAATATATTTTTGGAAGTGTTATTTTATACAAAATAGTATTTACAAAATTTATGACTATGGGGATTAGTTGGATCTAGAATAATAATTAACAATAATAACAATAATAATAAATAACAATGAAAAGAAATAATGAAGGGTATTATTATTAGTATATGTTTCATTACAAATAATTTTTAATATGTGGAATTTTAAAATGTTATTAATTGTTAGTGTATTGATTTTGTTAGATTGAGTTATGGTGTATTTGAACTATGGAATTAGGAGCAGTGTGCAAGTAGTTAGCTCGAGTGAGAGGTAACCACTTTCCACTTATTATGTTATTAATATGCTGCTTGTGGGTATTTTTCTGCATTGATTATGCATGTTTTTAAATAAAGTTGCCATATGAAATTTTTATGAATGGAAATAAAACTGATTTGTAATGACATGACATGGAGAATATTTTGGAAGTTTTCCTATTAAATTATGATGATAATTATGAAAAGGGATGAATTGGGAAAAGATAGGAGTAGTACTTCTACCACGTGATAATGCCTCCATTGGTGCACAATAGTTGACTTATTATTATTCTACCATAGTGATGGGACTTACCTACCAGAGTGATGAGACTTGCCCACCAGAGTGATGGGCTTACGACACCTCACTGGGGTAAAGTGGGGAACAAACCCATGGTCTAGGACACGTGCTCTGAGGATTTTGGCCGGTCCTCATCACGTAACCAGTGAGCTTTTGGAGTAACCAGTAATATGGGTGTAACTTAGCCCATGGGTCTAGTCGGAGGAAATAAGGCGGTTTGGTTGGATTAAAGGGAGTTATTCTAGGTATTGAAATTAAAGAGATCTATGACACCCAATAATGATGCATAATAATAATGTGTTATTATGAATTGTTTATTTGGAATGCTTTGTTTTAAATCCACTTAACACCTCACTAGCACTTATTGATATTCGTAATGAGCTGGTCTGATGGTTACAAATTTTTCCCATGTGACCAGTCAGGTCCAGGTGCTTCAGGGAAGTGAATAGAAGTGTAATATATTTATTCCAAGTAGGACTGTCTGTCTTTTGTTGTATGGATAACTATATATTGCCACACATTAGGGCTTATCATGCATACTTTGGTATATTTTGAAAATTTTAAATTCCGCCTAAAACCTACTATCTGGTTAGCTTTGACTAATAAATGAAATACTTTGATTAACTCTAATAAGTATAAGATTAATTAATTAATTAAAAGGTGGTTGTTTTAAGAAACCGAGCCAAGTTCAACATGGTTAGATAGAAAAACATTTTCTGTTGCATCTTTTAAAATTGTTTTCGTCGAACTTCTCTGGGTTTTCACTATATAGTGGAGCAGGACCACTTAGGTTAATCAGATTGGTACTTGTACTTGTCATTTTGTTGTTAAGACAGAAGCTTTGGTTAATCACACAGATTAATCCACAAACAGTATAATAATAATATTCACAAAAACTAAACACATATTCCATTTAATACTACTACCAACGTACAAAATCAGCAACGATATAAATTTGTTATATAATGATTTCAATCACAAAAATTGTCTTAAGATTGTTGTCAAAACAGAATTGAGTAGGTAGAAATTGAATATACAATAAACAAAACAGTATAACAACAATATGTATTAACTAGATATAACATGTAGAGAGCATACAACAAGTCTGTATCATATGAAAAAGCTATAAACGAACTCATAAGACTGCCGAATATGGTCATGAACTATGCAGAAATCCGGACCCAACTTTCGTTGTGTATGTCGAAGGCTTCTAAGCAATTGCCTCTCAGGATAGAGCGGATTATTCATCTCCAGAAAGATGGCTCTGTCTGTTTGAAGTCCAAGCGAATCCAATGAGTCTGCTTTTCAGAACGCACAGAATGTATATGCAGAAAGGAAAAAAATGTAATTTATTCTATGACTAAGGGCCCTTATTCATAGATTTTGGAAAAATACGATCAGATGGATTCGTCTGTTGCTGCGAACTGGTACGTTGTGCGAACAGACGCACCAAAATGGAACGAACAGAGATGACCTGCGTCTATTGCCGGCGAACTGGTGCATCTTACGAACAGACGCACCAGACGGAGCGAACGATCCGAACGGATCGTAAAACATAGCCGCTGGTTGGAAAGGAAGTCGAAGAGATGCAAGAGAATTAATAATAAAATAATTATTTAATTAAAAAATATAAAAAAATTATTTTTTTATTTCACATGTGTAGACCGAACCGGGTGAGCGGCATGCAACTGACTGAACCGGCCAGACGGACGGCAACAGTGCATGCGTGCGTATATGGTGGACCAAGGGTTGCCTAAGTCCTTACCCCTCCACAAAGTGGGTAGGCCTAAGGGCCCATTTAGTAGGAGTAAAGTTAGAGCTTATATACCCTCCAACTTCCCTCCAACTAACCAATGTGGGATTTATTACCACACACATAATCCTTCTTACTTTTCATCTTCTTTTCTATCCTTCTTCTTATTCATAAACTATGAGATTTCTTCCTAAATTCTAACAAAGTCATGCATGAGGATCCGGTAGCCAAGAATGTTAGCTACCCATGGATGTCTGCCGACAATTATTTATAGCCACTTGTGTCAGGGACGCTATATGCAACCGCAGTAGCTACTTTTCTCGTGCTTGTTTCATTAATTCTACCTTAAAATTTAATAATTTCACACTTTACAATTATTTAACTAAACACTATATAAGAAAATAACTATTTACACAATAATTAATGAAAGGTAAAATTATGCATTCATGTAAAAAATAATGTCATGTTTTATAAATATGACTAAAAAAATATATTCTCTCTTTTTCTTATAAATATATAGAACAAAAGGAGTACATGCATCACTGAGTTATTATTATTAATGAGGTTTAAGACGAAGTTAATGAGAGTTAGTTTTTCTTGATTTTGGTAAAATATATTAGAAGTGGCGTATAAACAAGATTAGAAAGTATATTCGTTTGAAAAAAATTAATGGTAAATATAAAACTTATACATAGGACAAAAAAAGAATATAATATCTTTAATTACGTTATAAATAAGACTAGATCAGTCGTATATCACAGTTAAAAAACTTCTTCTATATTTTTTAACATTTGCATTTTATGGTTAGAAAAAATCTAGTTGGGATTGATTAACATTAGTGTTTTGTGTGTCAAATGATCCTTAAATTTAGTTGGGATGGTTTATTGCTGTCATACTCAACAGTGCTAGTCAAATGCGGTCCAAGGGATTTTAACATTATCGTGTTTGGATTTGTAAGGAGAGAAATTTAATGTTACCTTATTCGAATTTGAAGGAGAGGAGGAAAATATTTTTATATGGACAATTATACCTTATTTTATTTAACCTGTTTTATCAAACTTTCGACTAAATATAGTTTTAGTTCAAAAATAATTTTTAATATATACAATGTGCATATCCAATTATTATAATTATATTCTTGTAAGACTCATATCCACTACTTGCTTTTAACTTTTAGAAGTTAGATCATTCAAACTCGGCAAACTATGGTGTATGTATCCTATGGGTACCATAAGCCCTACGCAAAACTAAACTAAAATTCTTTTGGCATTATTTTCGGAAACCTTAAAGTCAGTTGGATGAGAAAATGATATTTGCCGTGGTTCTAGGGACACCCACTACTTGTCCAAAAATCACTCTAGGTTGAAGACTTGAAGCAAACTTTTTCGATCTTATGGCTTTTGATTTTTCATCATACTTCAACTTTCTAAAACCAACTTTTCAATAAGTTTATGTCAAGCTGACTTTTTTATAAAAAAACAAAATGAAAAAAAAAACCATATTCCGGAAGAAAGTTTAAGATAATTAAGGTTATGTTAATCACACACATACATGCATGGCACAAGCAGACTAATCATTAAAGCACAGACCACAAGTCTACTCTTTTTTATGCTAAAAGTTACTTTTAAGGATAAGCATATTTTGGATTCTCTCTTTTTAAGCTAAAACCTATTTTTAAGTTAAAGATTAAAAAAAATTATTAAAAAAAAGTAAGTTATTAAATGATTATATAAATTTTTTAGTTTAAAAGTTACATAAAAGTTCATGAATAGTTGAGCTAAAGCTAAATTCTTTAACATTGGTATGGTTGAGATAATTCTTCAACCACATACCTCAAATCCAACATTCGCTCCCTCTATCACTATGTCATCATTGATCACTTTCATGTCTCGTCTCAACTCAAGCTTAAATCCATGGCTTCCATAGTTTCACCTTTGAACCAAGATCTTTCACTCCCCCCTATGCGCAATGTTACACCATCCTCCTGCAAGGCCCACACTACTAAACCTTTGTCACCATTTCCAATCAACGCCCTCTTAGGGCGAAGGCAGTTGCTATTCTTCCTGACGGTGTCTACGTTAGCTACGGTGAGGGAACTGACGACCACGGCATAGGACATTTCTGTGTTTGGATTTCAAAGGAATCTTAGGAAGGTAGAGAAAGCAACTGAGGAGATTGTGAGAGAGGGTTTGAAGCCGCTAACAAAGGGCTAGAATAAATGGAGCGTGGAATTGAGGCGGCGAAGGGGATAGAAGCGGAAGAGAGGGAGATGTTCGATACATGGAGTTTTGGTGGGTTGGCAAAAGCAGGAGTGGTGGCTGGAGTAGAGGTTTTTGGTGTTTTGGTTGCTCAAAATAAATAATTAAAAAAAAAAAGCTTAAAAAAGAAGTTCCTCTCAAGAGCATTTGACTTTTTCCTACATTGTAAAAAAAAAAAATAAAAAAAAAACTCTTTTTATTATAAGAGCTTTTGTGAAAATCTGTTTGACTTAGCTTATGCTTGTAAGAAGAAGAAAAGCTAAAAAAAGATAATCTAAACAGGCATTAAAGCTAAAAATCATTTCATTTAAAAGTTCATATATATAGAGCACAAGTAAGAAAACATAAAATAGAGGAACAATAAGCATGGTATACAAACATTATGCAACCTAACCTAACAAAGAGTGCAAACAAAGAGTATAAGTACTTTAAGCTCATGTCCCATACATGTCTTCAAACGGAAATCAACGACCACCTGAGAGGACAGATTCAGGTATTGAAGTACGAGAGTGAAAACCATCCACACTTGAAGATGGAAGTGACATTGAAATGTTATCCAAATCTTGGTGACTCCCAAATACAAATCCAGAGCAAGAAGGAGATGATATTAACGTTAAGAAATCAGGCAAAGGCACTTCCATATTCAAATACTGCACAACTTGGCGCATGCTTGGCCTATCTCCAGCCTTTGAGTTAGAACACAGAAGTCCCAATTTCAGCACTAATTCTAACTCCTCTGCTTTATAATCTGTTCCAACATTTTGATCCTTTGCCTCAATTATCTCACCTCTCTTCCATAATCCATATACCCAATCCACCAAAACCATATCTTCACTTACTAGGTCTACAGGCCTTCTTCCACATACAACCTCCAGCATAAAAGCACCGAAAGCGAAAACATCAGACTTTGTGGTGGCTGTCCTTGTTCTTGTGTTCTCTGGCGCCAAATATCCCAAGGTCCCAACCACATGTGTAGTTGCAGGATCACTCCCATGATCGTATAATCTTGCAAGACCGAAATCTCCTAACCTTCCATTAAACTCCGAATCTAGTAGAACATTGCTACCTTTAATGTCTCTATGAACCACAACTTGCTCCCATTCTTCATGAAGATAGCAAAGACCTGAAGCTACGCCTTTGATGATTCTAAATCTTTGCATCCAATTTAGTGTCACACTAGGTTGGTTATGAAGATATTTATCTAAGCTCCCATTTGGCATGAAATCATAGACTAAAAGAAGCTCACCTTCTCTCCTGCAATATCCCAAAAGAGATACGATATTTCGGTGGCGAAGGCGACCGATGCTCACAATCTCTGCAATGAATTCCTTCATGCCCTGTCGGGATTCATGCGATACTTTCTTCACAGCTACCTCTGTTTTCGAACCTGGCATCGTTCCTTTGTAGACTCTACCGAAACCACCACTGCCTAGAAGCTCTTTCTCTGTAAATCCCTTTGTGGCAACATACAGATCTTTGTATTTGAATCTTTGAGGACCATAGTCTTGCTCCCACTCCTCAACAATCTCAGAAAACTTCCTTTTCCAATTCATGTAATAAAGTATAGATAAAATAACTAGAAAAAATATGCAAAGTGACGTGAGAGGTACCCCAATAAGCAAAATCTTTGGTTGTTCGTTTCCTCCGAATCGTGGAAGTTTTGGGAGTTTTGAGGTATCAAGGTTTTGAGCCACACCATTGACCCGGAAACTCCAACCAAGAACATAATGAAAAGCTGTCAGCGTCCCAGTGGAAGATGAGAATCCAACATAACTTGGATTGGTTAGAATTTGAGAAAGATCTTGGGACAACGTTAACAATGGAGTTTCGGGCTTGTTAACTTTGATTGAAGATAGGGTTACACTAATTTCCTTCTTGTCTCCATCATAGTCCACCCACACTTGCATCGGCAAGCTACTTGCGAGGCTCAAATTTCGAAACTGAGACCTATTTACATAATATCCGGCATGGCCAGATTTTGTGGAATTCAGACCGTTAATATCGATCCCGACATGGTTATCATTAATATCCCCAAATTCATTGTTCTGGATGGTGTCTAATTCTACAGCAAACACGTGATTTTTGGGGTCACCATTGTTGCTCATGTTGAAGAGGCCGAGGTACTGGCTGACGAGAGCATCTGGAAATGCCTTTGTTGGAGAAATCACAAAAGCCATTCCATGACCATTCACAGTTGGATATTGAGGTCTAATGGCAAAAACAAAAGTGGTAGAGAAAGAAGAAGTGTTAGTGAAAAGTAGCGGATTGGGGTAAAAAGCATGACTCTTTTCCATCCTCGTTTCATTGGTGAGTTGGAGGAGGCCATTGGACGTGATGGCAGATATACCATTCATGGTTAAATTAGCTGGTTGGAAGCCATTATTAAAGATGAAACTTGAATCTGCTCTACTTACTTGTACCATTGTTGTCACCACCAAAAGCACCAACGTCGTAATAATCTTGACAAACATAGCTGTGTCTCAAAATCAGTAGTCCTCTGCTATCCGTATCTTCGTATAATATATATATATATATATATATATATATATATATATATATATAACAATAAGAGTTTCTCCTTTTTATCAGCGGTCTTTGGAAGGCAACAAATGGATTGGTTTTGGTCGCCGTGAACTGTCGGATACTGGAGTGACTGTCATTTCCATTGGTCGAGGAAAGATAAGATTTTTTGTCATCCCGCCTAAATGTATTTTGGAAAATAAATATGTCAATCAAGGTGTGACTCTATATAGAATCAATGTTTACAAATAAGTTAATGAACAAAATATAACTTATGGTTAAACTCATTATTAATCACATTAAAAAACTTGTTATTCCCACTATAAATATTATTGATGGTACTCAAATTTTGGTTTTTTTAGGGTGACATTAGTTCCACATGATAAATCAACTTGTTAAACTCATCACTGAACTTATTAATCGTGTTAAAGAACTTGTTATTCTCTTCACAAATTTTGTTAATGGTGCTCAGATTTTGGTTTTTCCAAAGTGACATAAGTTTCACTTAACGAATGAACTTGTTACACCAATTTATGAATTTGTTAATCATATTACGACTTTTGTGAAAACTCAGGGTTACTGTTCACCTTCTTCTTCATCTATCATTCCTTCCCCTTCCAACAATAGAGTCTAACCCCAACAAACACCACATCCCAAGTTCTACTGGTAGGTATAGTTTAATCCTTGTCCCTTTCACCGGAATACATACTGTCAATTCCTTTATTGCTATCTAATTTCAAGCCCAACAAGAGATTTAGGTTAAGTCACATATGGCATAACAACCCAATTTCAATGACAGGTTCAGAACAAGAAGAAAAAGGTTTGAATAATGGGTTAATAAAGCAATTAAACGGTTAAATGTCATTCTCTTTGGTCAAAGAAGCTTTCTAGTTCGAACTGTGATTACACGGCGCTCTAAGCTTCAATCTCCAAACTAACAGTCTCGGCTCCAAGCTTGGGTCTCCAAACTCAAAGTCGCGGTATTTTTTGGTGGTTATGGCAGAACTTGCTGGCAACAATGAAGGTGGAAGCTGGTGTTGGCGAGAAAAGAAAGGTATAGGTGAGAGTGAAAACGAAAAGAGGGAGAGGAGAGAGAGAGAGAGTGGCTAGGAAGACAAAGAGATGAAGAGGAGAGAGATGAGGGGTATTTTAGTAAAAATATTTAATTTTCAAAATCTCTTATTCCTCCTCACCACCTCTATATCCTTTTAATTTTTTTAACGGACGTTTTGGGGTTTTATAATTTTATCTAGTATTTAAATGACATTTTCCCTACTTTTATCATATGAATTTTATGGTTAGAAAAAATCTAGTTGGATTGATTAACATCAGTGATGTGTCTAAGTCGTGTGAGTACGGTCAAATGGTCATTGAATTTGAGTGGGATGTATTATTGATGTCATATCAACGTTGGCCGTGAAATGGTCCATTTGAAATGAGGTTAGGGGAAGGGTTTTGATGTTATGGTGTTTGGAATGGTAAGGGGAGGAATTTAGTGTTACCTAATTTAATTGGGGAAACTATTTGTATTTGGATAATTATGCCTTTATTTTATTTAAGTTGCTTTATCAAACTTTCTAAAGAATTGTTGAATAAATATAAGTATAATTCATAAATAAGTTTTAATATATACAATAGTGCATATACAATACTTATAATTATAATTATATAATTATTTATGTTGAATCATGTATATTTGAAGAAAGAAAAGTAATCACTAAAAAGTTCTCCAAATAAATAAGCAATAGGAACGTATTAACATTTGCTGCATCAGAATTTATTAGTTGCATGATGCATGCTTATTGCTTATAGTACTTTTTAATAATTATGTTCATGTAAGACTCATATCCACTACTTGATTTTAACTTTTCAAAGTTAGATCATTCAAACTCGGCAAACTATGGTGTACATATCCTATGGGTGCCATAAGCTCTGTAACCCCCTAATTCCATACTACTTGTTATATTTATAAACATGTAGTATATATGAATATCATCAGAGTGGAGCGATAGAGCATAAGGATGAGCAATCAAAACATAGATAAGGCCACAAAATTAAACTTAATACAACATATCCGTCAAAATAATAATGATACAACAATCCAAGTATTTAAATACTGAATATCCAACAGCATAAATACAATCCATAATTAAACTTCAGTTGAGTCTTCACACGTGCACCTTACCCCTTGTGCTAACTCCTGATTCTCCAGATCCTGAAGCTAGGGTCAAGTTTGAGATTCAATACCCATTGAATCTCAGGTAATAGTTAAGCTCATGTTCAAGTAATAATAATATATATGACAGATATTCATTACATTCAGTATAGTAACAAAATATAGCACACAACACATGTATGTCAACAACAATACACAGCACACATCAAATGTATGTCAACCATGTTTGCACATAACCAGTGCCACGAACCCACGTGTCCTCAGCGCTAGGAAAACATTCATACGGCATTACCAAGACTGTAACCTGTTTCAAGACTGAATGTATTTAAAAGGTGGCCTGAGATCAAGTTTTAGCCACAATCCATGACCCAAGACCAAGTCTTGTCCATGACTATATGAATCATCTCATCACATATAAGCATACAAGAAACATTAGAGTTAAAGTTACAGTACGCGTCTGTACTTTTCTTCACTTGGTACGATTCTCTTTTGGTATTGATTCCCGACCTTTCTGGATATCCTATAATTTCATTATTGCATTATGATATTATAATAAATACCATATGATTTAGAATGATATCCTAAAAGATATTCTTGCCACTATTGACCTTTTCACCCCTGGTGGATTTATCATTCCCATTTTTCTCTTACATTACCCTAAAAACGAAATTTCAGCATTTCTGTCCATTTTTTCCACTAACTTTGAAAAATCATAATTGTAAAAAAATCGAAATGATGTGATTCCAAAGCCAAAATTTCCTTTAACAAGTCTATTTTTCTGGAAAAATAACGGCTTTAACTCAAAATCACAAGGTCATTCCCAGTTTTAGTTTCTTTAACTACTGTTCCAGTTCAACATCCAGAAAACAAGACTAAACTTCAAAAATTTGTATCTCCTTCCACAAAGCTTGAAAAATTACAAATTTTATATCAAAAGAAAGCCCTGGATGTCTACTTTCTTCCTGGAAAATGTCATGATTTTTAAAAATCATTTACCTCTTGATAACACGTCCTCAAAGTGATTGATTCAGAAAAATTGAAATCTAGAATTGTTTTTCTAACTTTCAGCACTTGGATCTTTTTACTCTAAAAATTATTTCCCAACATGTTTTTCACACCATTTTGAATTTTAAAATCAATAAAGACTTCCAAACATGAAAGGAAATTTTTCTAAAGTGATTGATTCCAGAAAAACTGAAATGTAGAATTTTTTTCCAACTTTCACCACTTGGATCTTTTGACTCTAAAAATTATTTCCCAACATGTTTTTCACACCATTTTGAATTTTAAAAGCAATGGAGACTTCCAAACATGAAAGGAAATTTTTCCTACAATTTCCTAGATTAAACTCCTTTATTTACCAAAATATAAAAGCTTAAGCTTATGAACTTACCTCTTGAAGTTCTTGCTCCTTCTTCACCTTACACCTATGATTCTTCTCTACTCAAATCAGATGTTAGAGTGAATTTTGGTGTGAAGAATGAAGAGGAGAATTGAGGTATTTATAGAGTTTTTGGGTCTCAACCTCATTTCAAAAATCACATGCTAATCCAACTACCCATCTACCATAATATGTCTATCTACTTGTCCATCTACCATACAAAAGTTCATCTACTAAAAATCATCTTCCAATCAAACATCACATGGAAATCTACCTCATAACCATCTACCTTTCATTTCCATCTACTAAAACTCATCTCTCAATCAAATATCACATGGAATTCTACCTCAACCATCTACCCTTCATTTTCATACAATAATTTAGAATTTACAAAATTTTCATCTTCATTTTATAGAAATTATTCATCAAAATAAAATACTTATAATTTCAAGGTATTACATTTCTCCCCCTGTTAATTTAAATTTCGCCCTCGAAATTTACTTTACACAAACTACACTCTGAGCCATAAACTCTGGATATTTCTTCTTCATATCCTCCTCTGTTTCCCAAGTTGCCTCCCTAAAAGTTAATCCCTTCCAAACCACTTTCACAAACGGAATAGTCCTATGTTTGAGTCGTTTCTCTTAATCAGGGATTTTCTCTGGCTCAACCACAAAAGTATTGTCATGTCGTACTTCGACCTCTTTATACTTGATGACATGTTTAGGGTCTGGTTGGTACTTCTTTAATTGAGAAACATGAAATATGTCATGAAGATTGCTCAAGTTTGGGGGTAAGGAAATCTGGTGAGCAACTGGTCCACGCTTTACCAGTATTTCGAATGGCCCTATGTAACGAGGACTTAGTTTTCGCCTCTTTAGCATTCTACTAACACCTGTCACTGGAGATATCTTCAGAAACATATGATCTCCAACTTCGAACTCCAAAGGTCTTCTCCTTTTATCAACATAGCTCTTCTGTCTACTATGTGATGCTAGGAGTCTCCTCTTAATCAAGGCAATTTGTTCAGAAGTTTGCTCAACTATATCCGGTCCGAAAAACTGTCTCCCAGACAATTTTGTCCAACATACAGGTGATTGATACTTTCTTCCATACAATGCTTCAAATGGAGCCATTTGTATGCTTGTATGGTAACTATTATTGTATGCGAATTCTGCCAGTGAAAGATGTCGATCCCAATTCCCTTTAAAGTGCAATACACACGCTCTCAACATATCTTCTAGTGTCTATATGGTTCTTTCAGCTAACCGTCTGTCTCAGGATGATAAGTTGTACTGAAATTTAGCTTTGTTCCCATAGCTTTATTCAACGCTTGCCAAAATTGGGATGTGAACCGTGGATCCTGATCAGAAATAATGCTTGTTGGAATACCATAGAGTCTCACGATTTCCTTGATATATATCTCCGCCAATCTTTCTGTAGAGTAGTTGATGCCGATTGGAATAAAATGTGATGACTTAGTTAATCGGTCAACAATCACCCATATCACATCATGATTCCTGATTTTAGGTAGACCTGTACTAGATCTATGGTAACATTTTCCCATTTCCATTCCGGAATTTTTAGCCCTTAAAGAGGACCAGCAGGACGCTGGTGTTAAATTTTCACTTTTTGGTAAGTTAAGCATCTGGCAACGTATTGGGTTACATCTTTCTTCAACCCGGGCCACCATAGCTTAGATTTCAAATTATGGTACATTTTGACCATTCTTGAATGTAGAGTATATTTACTCTTATGAGCTTCATCCAGTATCTTACGCCTTAATTCATCAACCGGTGGTATGTAAATTCGTTTCTTATACCTGACCAATCCACTAGGTGAAAGGTTATGGTCTTGAGTCTTGCCTTGAGAGATCATCTTCCGTATTGCAATAGCCTATTCATCTTGTCTTTGAGCTTCTTCAACTTCATCCATCAAATCGTATTTTCCTTGGCTAACAAGAAAACTTGCAAGATCGGCCTTATTAGGTGAATTTAGATTCGAACAAATCTGATTTGACAAATTCAGATTTAGGAAATCTTTAAGTAGCTTCTGCTCTTGAACCATCATATATGCTACTTGCATCGTCTTTCTACTTAAAGCATTAGTAACGACATTTGCCTTACCCGGATGATATTTAACCTCCAGGTCATAGTCCTTCAGCAACTCCATCCAGCGACATTGTCTCATATTGAGTTCTTTCTGATCAAACAGATACTTGAAACTCTTGTGGTCGCAGTACAGTTCTACAGAAGTACCATATAAGTAATTGTTGGTTATGATTAGTTTTGATGATGTCTTATATAGATGCCATTAGCAAAAGCAAAAAGTTTATATCATATACATTGTCTAATTGCTACATTTAATGTAGATTTGTTCATATGGAGAAAGAACAAGAGAATAGAAGAAAGAAAGAGTTGATTTATGGAGAATAATCAAGAAGAGAGAAGAAAGAAAGAAGAACTTGCTGAATAAACTGAGAAAATCATTATACAAGTTCTTAGTTTGATTCTTGAAGTCTCCAAGATCAAATGGAAGTTGGGATGGCTCAATTCAGAGTTAAAACAAGCATATATTAGGTTCTGGATGAGCAAAATCGAACCAGATACTCAAGAGTCAAGTTTACTGCATTACAGGAAGTGATCTACCTCTGGATTATGAGAAAACTCGAGTTTAGAGCATAAAACTCGAGTCTGGAACTCAAAACTCGAGTTGGTCACTTAATGACTCGAGTTTGTAGTGTCTTCAGCAACTTTGGCGTCTCTGGATCATCAAAACTCGAGTTAGACAATGAAAACTCAAGTTTGGAACTCAAAACTCGAGTTGGTCACTTAATGACTCGAGTTTGTAGTGTCTTCAGCAACTCTGGCGTCTCTGGATCATCAAAACTCGAGTTAGACAATGAAAACTCAAGTTTGGAACTCAAAACTCGAGTTGGTCACTTAATGACTCGAGTTTGTAGTGTCTTCAGCAACTCTGGCGTCTCTGGATCATCAAAACTCGAGTCTGCATAGATAAACTCGAGTCTGTACAGACACAGAAATGAATCCAAAATTTTCACATTAAGCTAAACTCCAGTTTGCAAATCAAACCTAAAGTCTGGAAGATACAGAGAGCACTCAGAATCCCAAGCAAGCCAAACTCGAGTCTAGATTCCCTAACTCGAGTTTAGACCAAACAGAAAGGAATCCAGAAAACTCAATAGACTCCTAAACTCTAGTCTGGCCTTCCAAACTCCAGTTTGCACTTGACCCAGATAAACCTCAAATATTTCAGTAGTCACTGAAACTCGAGTTTGCTTCCCAAACTTGAGTCTGAACCATACAGAAAGATCATTCACTTGGCTACACTACAAACTCCAGTCTATGACCCTAAACTCCAGTCTGGAAAATCACGAACTTAGGCTTGTTCTTCAAACATAGACCCAAACTCGAGTTGGTCACTAATTGACTCGAGTTTAGCTTCCTGCCCAAAGTTTCATCCCAAGTCCAGAACCCGACAGTTCCCTCTGTAAAAACCAAACTCGAGTTAGCTTTTACAGACTGCAAGTTTAGACCATTAATCAACATACATGCTTTTTAGATGAACCCCAAACTCGAGTCTGGAAGAACAAACTCGAGTTTGCATCGGGAATTTTGAAAAATCAAATGATGTTGATCTGCGAAATCTTAATGGGTCTTCCTGAAATTATTTCCTCATATGATATTATTGTTTCTAATGTCCTTGATGAAGTTTTGAGTGTTTTTTAGATAAGGTTTAGCCAAGATCAAGGTGAGATCAAGATCCAGGATAAATGCATTAAATGACGAACCTAGAACAAGGTTGATCCTTCTCCCTTATCCCAGATATTAAGCTCAGACCGTTGTAACTCATAAGAATCATCTCAAATGGTCAAATTGAGTTAAAGGAATGACTAAAAATCTGGAAGACCTTCTGCAACAACTAAATCCAAGATTCCAGCTGAGAATTGAAAGAACAGAGCAAAATATGCAACTGTCATATTCCAAATTTACAGCTGAACTTTGAAGAATCAAAGAGAAGAAAATACAACGGCTAGTTCCTCTTCTTCATCTATATAAGAAGCCCAGAAACGAAGAACAAGAGACACAGATACAAGAGGGAGAACAAGAACAGTGACGTGAGCTTACACAGTGAAAATGCCAATATTCTAACGTCTGCTTCATCTACTCTCTGAATATCTCAATGATCATATATCTAGCTTAGAGAGTGAGATTATATGTATTGTGCTTCAGTGTTTATTCACTTACTTCTAAGAGAGAAGATTCATTGTAAACATCCTATTATTCTGAGAGTTACTCAAGATTGGGTGATCTTGAGTGAGAAACACTTTTTTGTGATTACAACTTGTAAGGGGAGTGAATCCGAGTGTGGGATTACTTCGAGTACAGAGTGTGTAATCAAGCAAGTGAATTGATTACGGTTTGTAAGGGGGAGTGAATCCTAATGAGAGGATTACTTCAAGTACAGAACGTGTAATCAAGTTCAAAGAAAATAGTGGATTGAAAATCTCAAGTGAAGCTTGGGGGCTGGACGTAGGTCAAAGATTGGACCGAACTAGGATAAATCATAGTTTGCATACTCTCTTCCCTTATCTTTTACATTTCCAGTATATGCTCATCTTTGAATATCTAATTGTCAATTTATAAATTGCGAAATTTTTTTTTAAAGTTCCTAAAGTTTATCAAACACCCAATTCACCCCCCTCTTGGGTGATAGCCAGGTCCAACAGTAATGCCTCCATATTTTCAAAGCAAACACGATAGCTGCAAGCTCTAAATCATGAGTAGAATAATTCAACTCATGAGGCTTCAACTGTTGAGAGAAGTAAGCCACCACTCTGCCCTGCTGCATCAGGACACATCCCAACCCTTGCCCACTGGCATCACTGTAGACAACATAAGTCTAACTCGGATCTGGGATAATCAACACTGGTGCTGTAGTCAACCTCTCCCTTAATCCCTGGAAGCTCTTCTCACAATCATCATCCCATACAAATGATTTATTTTTCCTGGTAAGCTTTGTCAATGGTAAGGCAATACGTGAGAAATCTTGTATAAATATGCAGATCTCTTATAACCGGTCCTAAAAAGTCTATTATTTTTTTTAAAAAAATAATAAATTTAAGAACGGATCTCTTACAATATGCGGTATTAAAAGTTCATTCTTCTCAAGTGAGAGACACCAGAGTCACATCCTTACACTCTGTTCAAATGAATGATTCAGAGTCTCTTCGGCTTCTAGATAAACTTCCCAACTAGGCGTCTCCTCGTATTCTGATGAACTATGCGTCTCCTCGGTAACGGTTCCCGCGTTTCACATTCTTTAGGATGGCTTCTCTATTTAAAACCGTTGTTACTTTACGTTCTTCACATTCTTCTCAATCACTTCTACAACCTCCATAATGGCCGCTCCACCACCACCAGGAATACACAACAATGGTCCTCCCGCTCCACCACCACCACCGCCCAACAATGATCCTCCACCCCAACAGCCACCTCCGTACCCTCCTCCGATGCCTCCAAACCCCTCTGCTCGACAGATGATGCAGCACCTCCTGGCCCGCTTTGCTCATATAGACCGACGCATAGGCCAAATAATTCCAGTCTACCACGCCGTCAAGAACAAGCTGAACATGTTACTCGACACCAATGACATCGAGTGCAATCTCTCCGACGACGACGTCTCCGACCTCTCTTCCGATCCCTCCCTCCCCTCCAACAACGACGGGGGGATTAAATATTTTTATGTTTTTTTTTGTTTGTACTCTTCCTGCCCCACAACGAGCAAGAAAAAAAAAAGATAAATAAATTTTTTTTCCATTTCGATTGTCTGAGTATAGTATACTTTCGTTGTCTCGATTTTGTTTCAAACAAAAAGGTAACAAACAAAACCATAACTGAAAAATGATTAACGATAAAAGTTCACAGAATATAGGTAACAACATACAAAACATACAAAACGAAGGGAAAGACAACTTTTACCTTTCAAGAATAAAAACAAACACAGTTGTTTCAGACAAAAAGGAAACAAACAAAACCATAACTGAAATGTAATTAAGGATAAAAGTTCACAGAATACAGTTAACAACATACAAAACAAAGCGAAAAAAAGACAACTTCTACCTTTTAAGAATAAAAAAAACAAACACAGTGACAACTCTTCTCAAGCCTGGACCACCGTTGCCGTCAGTTTTACCACACCAAGAGTTGAAAATTTCCATTATCTTACATCTTTTCCGACAATGCTCTTCAACTTCTGGAGAGGTAAAACTCACGACGACGAGGGTCTTGAGCTTGAGCCGAACGCCAGAAACTCGAAGTCTTCTTGAATCCTAATTATTTTCTTAAAAAGTGAGTAATCATTTCTATTTATAGGAAGATTATTAAGACCGGATATTTAACAAATAGACAGTCCTAAATATCTAGCCATCTTTAATTTAGAATTATTGAAGACTTTTAGGATCAGACATTATATAAATGTGTGGTCTTAATAACAAAGACCTTTAGGAGCATCTTTTTAATAAATATGCGATCTTAAAAGTGACTTTTAAGATCAGAGATTTATCAAACATACGGTTCTAAAATCAAGGCTTATTTTTTTTTTTTTAAAAAAAAAAGGACATTCAGGAGCGTGTCTTTAATAAATATGAGTCAAACATATTTATCAAAAGTGACTTTTAAAACCGGATATATAACAAAAATACGGTCCTAAAATCAAGGTTTATTTTTTTTAAAAAAAACAAAGACCTTTAGGAACATCTCTTTAATAAATATCCGTTCTTAAAAGTTTCAAGACTTTTAAGACTGTATATTTATTAAACATACGGTCCTAAAATTAAGGATTATTTTTTAAAAAAAAAACATAGACCTTTATGACCATCTTTTTAATAAATATACGGTCCTAAAAGTCACGAATACTTTTCAGAATCTCTTACTACTAGTTACAATTCTCAAATACTTAAAACTCAAGCAATATCTACCATCCAATATGTTCAGAAAACCAAAATTACATAGGCTAAGAAAATTTTTCTAAAAAATAAACAAATTTATTATATATTGAATCATACAAAATGTAAAATTGTTCATTTACAAAATGAATTTACAAATTAATGTAGTATTGTAATTACAATTGTTGCTCTATAAACATATATTTACAAATGAATTAGTACTGTGATTGTTGTATTTACTTTAAGATGTCAGTAATATGTTGACAAAACACACTGCGTATGTGGTCCACCTCATCAGCAGAAAAGAAAGTCTCAGAGGCAAACCTCTGTAACATCAAAGAAAGAAACTGAATTAATTCGTGTGCATATTTCATATGTAACATTAATTAAGACAAAAACTGAATTCAGCTATAATATGTAACATCAAATACATTTACCTTTGCAGTGAGATTATTATATGGTTGAGTGATAATATCATACATGTGTTTCATTATGTACAGGCCACATAAGTTGGATCCAATTGGTTGCCAACAGGTCTGAAAAGAACAAGAAATATATATAACCTCAAGCATATATAGCTTACAAAACTGTCACCGATCATATCTTTAAGACCAGTGCCTAGAAACTCCGCTGTAAATGAGGTGGTTTTAAAAATTGATGCGGGTGAAGAAGTTCTTTATATTTACAAAATTGCCACCGGTCATTTATTTAAGAGCGGGGCATTGATAATCCGCTGTAAATGAGACGGTCTTAAAAATTGATGTAGGTGAAGAAGTTTTTTATAATTACAAAATTGCCACTGGTCATTTCTTTAAGAGTGGGGTGTTGATAATCCGTTGTAAATAAGGCGGTTTTAAAACACTTTTTTGCACTAGTAAATAAATTTAGCTTTTGTTTGGGCTAAATATGTCATTATCTTTTTTTTTTTTGGGCTAAAATTTGCGCTATATTATACTTCAAATTAAATAAGACACGCGACTGGAAGGAAAATTGTCTTCTTATGTTATTATCATTTTAGGAATAGTTGTAGCATTGTCTTAAAATTTAAAATTATTCAGCTACCTTATAATTTTTTTCACAAAGCTAGCTTATTTAAATACAAAAGAAGAAAGCAATTAGATGAGAGGGATCAAATGAAAAATCAATATAAAATGTAAAAATTATAAAAACATACAGTAAACAATGACACTAGTTGTTCTCATACTTTGGCTAATTATAAGATAATTGGTAGTCCTCACATATGCAAGGCTTCCAGGTATTGTAATATCTCCTTCTGCCCTCCAAAGAACAATGTATGGTTAAAATATCTCTTCAAGCAAATATTAGATCTAAACAAGTTATCAACTGATTAATTTTAAGATTAAATAGTAAATCCCTCTCAACAGCAAATGTTACTCTATCAGAAGTCTAATGACATAGCTTTTTTAACATTGACTGATAATTTTGACTTTAATGCTTAGGTGGTAGTCATGTCTATTCAAACTTTTCTACCTCCTTCTCTCTCCTTTTGTCTCTCCGTCAATCAATATTTCTGGAAAAAAAAAGCTCCGTCTTCTTCTTCTTCAACCGTGGAAAATCCGCCTACTAGAACCATGGAGATGAAGCCTACCCTTGTCGCTACCCCTTTCTGCCATCCGCGAAAGCCAGTTCGACGTTAGCATAACTGTGGCCTATAATTTATTGACTTGTAGCTTATAATTTGGGAATCGTCAAGTCTTACTTATAGCAATTCAGCTCATCTCTGCTTAGTTATGCTTTGGAATTCTTAGGTTTAGTCTTTTGCTTTGGCCAAATTTCAATCCTACACTATAAATTAACTTTGATTTGTTGAGCCAAATTTCAATCCATGCATTGCTACTGTAAAATCACTCTCTCTTCCTTCTCCCACACCATTGCTCATCTTTCCCCCTCATATGTTTGACTGGATGAAGGTAGGTTGAAAAGCAACAAATCAGATAAAAAGTACAATGAACAGGGCAGCATGAACGTAGGTGGCTTCACAAGAATTTTGGATCTAATTTGGTGTCTCGTAGTTACCAAATAGGCTCACACAGAGAATATTTTTAGCCCGGGCCAAAAAATAAATATGTTGAACTATTTATTAAATAATATTGCATAATATTAAAAATACAAATAAATAATAACCAACAATCATAAATCGAAACAAGATATAAGATAATAACATTTTCAGTAGGTATGCCAAACAAGAATTTTACTTTCCTCTTACAGCTCAATGAGAAATGAACCAAATATTATTTTAAAAATATCACAAATACAATCATAATAATAATATGTATAATGAAATTTAATAAAATTAACACTTAAATATGCATTTCATTTACCTCAAAATAAAATAATTGGAGAAAATATAATAAATATAATATAAACCGCAAAAAATATTTTTAAAAAACATAAGGATTTGATTAAATTTCAGCTAAGCAAATAACCTATTATAATCTATTTTTTAAAAGAGAAATTCATTATAAAATCATAAAACAACTAATAATAAATCCAAACTAATCAAAATTAGTCATTAATCATCATCTACATATATATAGCCATCTATTGTAAAAACTCAAGACTCTCTCAAAATTATAATCTCAAAATTTTCACTAACCAACACAATATTATCCTCATTAGAAAGAGTAAAATATGTAAAATAAAATATTTAACTGGGGCCAAATTATTCACCAAAATAAAATATTATATAATACATATATATAAATACATAAGATAAGAGAAAGCAACTGAGGCCCATGTGGATCCACCATGGATAACAGCGGTGATGAACTCGAGAATTGGAGGTCGATTTAGTGAAGAAAGCCTTGGTTGCGTTTATTCGTGTAACATCCCATGATTTTAATTAAATGTTTATTTGGGGGGACAAAAAAAAGTAAACGAAGCCCAACACGTAACAAGAAGAATATATATCATCAAACTTAATTAATTGATCCAAGTCCATTGTGTTTTCAGCCTAGCACGCCACTACAACCCATATAAGCAGCATTTCATCCAACCCGTGACCATATTAACACAGCAACAGTGAGAAGGAAGATAGACATATATATATATATATATATATCATATGTTTTAGCCTCATCAAAACGCAGAAACATTTATCAGAAAAACCAGATCACACAAGAAGGTCTTGGCATCATCATATCCGCGGAAAAGCAGAGGTCTCAGCGGAAAGAAAAAAAAAAAAACTGAACACGCAAGATCACAGAACCATAGTTCTCGAGCCTCGCACCGCTGTTAACCGTTGGTTCTTCTTCCTCATCGAACTAGACCTTGAGTCCTTATTAAATATCACCTCCTTCGTCTTCCATCCATGCTTCATCAGTAAAGGCGAGACTGAGGGAGTCCGAGAGAGAATGAGACGCAGAAGAGAGAGAGAGAGAGAGAGAGAGAGGACAAATTGAAATCTTCTTCTGCCTTATCGCGTCAGGAACAGGGAAGGATCAGCAGCTCGATTGCTCATCGTTTCATCTTGATTTTTCAGAGGTAATTCATCAAGCCTCTCCTCCCTCTAGTTTCCTTTAGTTTCCAACGCAAATCAAGAACATTAGGCTGAAGAAAATGAAACACTATGCTTGCTAAACTTGAAAACGTAAAACAGGGGTCTGTGTGTGTATGTATTTATGGCTGCTACATCTGATTTTTTTTTTTTTCCTTCTTGCTGTCATGAAAACGTTGCCTGTCTGTGAGTCTCTGCTTCACCTTATATACAAGCCCATCTTATATACATGGAAATGTTGTGTATATATATATATATATGTATGTATGTATGTATGTATGTATGTAGGTGTGTGTGTATAACTACTGATGCATGGAAAGAGTGTAATACCCAAAAAATCCTATTTAGCATAACCAATATATGATGATAGAAAATACCTATTAAAATAGGTAAATATGTGGTCTCAAAACTAGTAGAATAATTACCTTATTTTCTAAGGTGATTTCTCATGAAATTAAGAATAAGGAGCTAGAAATTCCTAAGTGAAGTTAAGGGTTATAAAGCACTATGAATATTGTGAGCAATCCTAAGAGGCAACCAAATATTCCTTAAAATAGGAGAATATGTTGTCTCTAAATTTTTAATTGATTTATTGTCATTTTTTAGGGGAATTTTCTTTGGATTCTAATAAATCCAAATTCAATTTCCTAAATCTTATTAAGTATCAGATGATATTTAGAAGCTAAGATTAACATACAAGGAGTTGTTAATCATCAAAATTAAATTAGAAACTTGTCAAATGGTAATCAAGTCTTATAACCCCTAAAACACTATTATTCCTAAATTATCTCTAAGGGGGCGAAAATTCTTATTTAATGATGGAATAAATTACACAAAATAAATAGACCAATAAGAGATTTTTCTAAGAGTTTGTGAGGATAATTAAAACATAAAATTGTAATTAAAAGATTAAGGGGGGGCGGTTTTATCACTTGGGCAACAAGAAAGGGAATTGCTAGAAATAAACCTATAATTAAATTTCTAGAAGAGAAGACTTTTGAGACTTAATGCAATGGAAAAGGAAGAGGAAGGTGGTGTGTGTGTATGTAGTGTACGTGTGTGTTGTGGGACAAGGAGGAAAAAAAAAAATAATAACATATGGCAATTAAGTTGTGTGTGGAAGAAGATTGGGACAAACTTGGGAAGCAAGTAAAGAAACTTGAAGAGCAAGTAATTTCTAATCAAATGCAAATCAAGGAGAATTCATAGAGATTAAATCATATCTTGAAATATTGGAGCTAAGTATTAAATGTAAATACATATTTGGAATCAGTAAATTATGAGCTTCAACTTGGCTATTCCCAAAGTTATTTTCGGTTACTTTTAAGATTCATACCTAAGTGTTTTGGGAATTAAAAATCACCATAAATCTAATCATAAAATTAGGATTTCAAAAGTGGAATTAGATTTTAAAGAAAAACATTAGTTGATACTTAACTAAATTAGCATTTGAGATTAAATAGGAGATGAAGCAAAAATCTAAGAGAGAGAGAGAGAGAGAGGGACGAATTGGGGGAGGTGTAGGGAGGAGATCCTTGCCTCTTCTCCAAGCAAAAACCAAGGGCCAAGATCCATTGAAGTTGCTTGGTGACTACTCCTTGGTAACCTATAAATAGAAGCCTCCTCAACTCATTCTCCCCACAAATTCACAAGCCTAGGCCGAAATTTAGAGAGGAAGGGAGAGTGTGGAAGAGCTTCAGGAATTAGAAGGCAAGTGTTCTTAAAGAGGTAAGAGAATTTTTAGTTTTTAAGTTTAAGTTCTTAGTTTATGAAGTAGAAATACTAGAAATGTTGTTTTGATCTTCAATCTTCCAAATATAGTTTTATTTTCATGTTTTTATGGGTTCCACTGTCTTTATTTCAAAAATTTGATGAAGAAGAAGTTATAGCAAAATCTTTGGAAGATTAGGATCAAAATAGCGAAGCTCTGGCGAAATTTCATCGATTAGCGATTCCTGGAGTCAGAGGTAAAAACGCCAGTGTTTTATGAAGAAGATGATGTTCAAAAATTCTGAGAAATTTCATGGTGAAAGTAGACATCTAGGGCTTTATAAATCTATAAAGAGTGTGTGATTTGAAGCTCTGTGCAAAAAGATAAAAATCTCAGAAGTTAGGTTATGTTTTCTGTGCGAAATTCTGGGCAGCAGTTTGAAATGATTAAACTGGGAATTTTCCATGAGTTATGGGTAAGTTCCAGTATTTTTTCTCGAAAGTAGACTTCTCAAGGATTCCGGGAAATTTTACGGATCCTTGGTTCGATTTTTCTAGAATTAGTTATGATTTTTTGAAGTTAGGTGAAATTCTACCCAGAAATGCTGGATCAGCGTTTTTTCCGAAAATTAGGGAATAAATTGGAAAATAAATCCACCAGGGGTAAAATGGTCTTATATAGCCAAAATATCTCTTTGAAATAATATTTGTGAGTTAATAGAGGCGATATTATCCTTATAGGATATCCCTGAATACGTTTTGACCAACTGTCGCACCGTTTTCCGCTAGAAATACCGTTAAACGTCAACGAAGGTACGTTCGCGTACTGTAACACTAACTCTGATATTTACAGTATGTGTATATGTGGTATGTGTGTTGTACGCATGTTGTGATGTATTGTTTGAATACATGCTGTTGTTAAAGGATAACTGTACATCTGCATGCACTGGGAGTGATATATCTGTTTTCACTAGGAGTGGTATATTTCGCTGGGAGTGGTACATTTGCATTCACTGGGAGTGACATAGTTGGTGACATATTTGGAAGTAAATCAATTGTTGTGTTTATATATCATATATGTAAATATGAGGTTAACCGTTACCTGGGGTCCGTATGCATGGGACATCAGCTCTTAACATAGCGTCAGGGTCAGGAGAACCAAAGACGGAGGACAAAGGGAAGCGCAAGCAGGACGCATAGTAGACCCAGCTGAAGATTTCCTTTGACATTCTGGAGGAAGCCTTCCTTTTGTTGTTGTACATCTCTTTTGAACCACGCGGTTGCTACACCGCTATTGTATTCAGCCAGACTTACGGCATTTTGAAATATAAGTATCAGTTACTCTTCCGCTCAAATGCACTACTCTGATGATTTTATATGATTTTTGTTGGAAAAAAATAATATTCCGCTTTTGAAAATTGGGATGTTACAAAGAGAAGAAAGATATACTATATATATATAAAGTTGGGGCCATGTGTGTGCATGCGTATATATATATATGCTAACTAGGTATATTTATAAAAACCAAAGTTTTGCGTCTCTGTACGTATATATATTTATATATTTGCTGATGTACGTGTGTGGGTATATATATATATTAGGAAGGATGAAGAAAAAAAAACGCTACGGGGGGTTGCTTAACTAATTGTATATAATGTAAAGAAATAGTTTGCCTCTGAATATATATATATACATGTCGACCTTAACAACACTAAAGCATGCTTTATAAATCATTGCTTGCTGCAAAAAAAAAAAAAAAAAAAAAAAAAAAAAAAAAACCCAAAATGTTGCGTGATGTCTCTGCATGTATATATACAAAACTGACGCAACACAACTAATGCAACAATATATATATATATATATATATATATATATATATATATATATATAACTCAAAAGCATTGTTGTATCTACTACTATCTGTGCACGTGTTCCTATAGCTTGGAAAACCATGGAAAACAAGGGTATCAGTTATTTGGTATGATGTTAATATTTATTAAACTCAAGGTTTTTATTTCTATAATCATATAGGATGAAACCTTATATTTTGGAAAACCATGAGAAATATTATATTTTATATGATGATTGGTATTTATAAACCCCTAAGTTAAAGTGTTAAGATAGTCTCTAGGAGTTTAAAATAATTGTAGAGAAATAATAATAAATAGTAAAATAATAATAACGATAATAAATAAATAAATAAACATTACCATTAGGAGAGGGGATAAGTAATAAAATAGTTAAATAAATAATAATAGATAATATCATTATTTATTAAAAAGAGTATTATTATTAGGGAATTTTTAGGGATTAATCCACTTTTAAGTCCCCTAAAAATAATCCACATAGTTAGGTATTTTGCAACGCTTGAAGTAATTAGCGACAATGACAAACGTTTACAGGCATACTTTGACACCTTTCCTGATCCCAGCATCCACGGACGGAAATTAGGACTCAAGCTTGAGGTGGGTAACTATTATCTTATTATCTTGTATGCATATATATTCATGTATGACTAACTAGGTTTGCTAGAATATTTGCATATATGTATCCTAGCTATAGATTGGGGCTGCGTGTCCTAAAAATAAGGTTGCATGTCCTGAAGAGCTGTAGTCCTTGGCCGATAACTGCGGTTACGGTGTGATTTGTTTATTGTGAATTATTTTATACTTAACATGTGTTATACTGTTATCTATATTCCATACTTGCATATAAGATTAACTGTTACCTGGAATTCATTTATTTGAACTTCAGATCGTATGAAAGAGACATGTAGTTGGACTTTAGCATATTGTTTATCATTTGTCTATTATTTTTAGATTATTGTATTATTATTATTCGACTATTGGATAGACTCGAATCGCAAAAAATTTATCCTTACATTTTCAAAATAAGTTATTTTCAGAAAGTTTTATTCCACAATTAAATCATTCAAATCATCTTGATGCTTATACGCGATAACTTTGATAAATAAAGGCCTTTCAGGGCCGAGCGTCACAATTCAACCATCATGGCATCAGTAGAGAAGGCAAGCAGATTTATGGCCGAGACTGAGCAAATTTCTGTCATGGGTAGCTATTCATTGATCCTTTCAATTTCCTCAATATTCTGAGAGGCTTTCCGATTGAGAAAGTTGGCGTCAGATTCGCTCATTTTTGTTGGATCTTAACTGTCGAATCTTCAATGGCAGAAGGAGAATCCTTGCAGCAAGCAAATTGGCGACAAGGCCAGTAGTAGGGCTATCGACGATGGCTCACTGAGTGACTGAGAGGTAAAAATTTCTGGGTGACGATGATGAATACAATGAACATGGGAGGAAGGAGGTAAAGAAGGGGCTAGGAGATGATGAGGTAGATAGGAGGGGGAGCGATTAGAAGAAGTTGGTGGCAATGAATTGGTAAATTGAGTGCCATGTAAGAGTGCCACATGTTTTTTTAACAATGAAAATTAACAGTGTTAACAGGGAGAGTAACATTACTATATTTCTAGATTTTCGAGGCGACATTGAGACAAACAAAACTTTCACGATAATATTACTTCTAAGCATATACTTTCGAGGCGGATTTGCTTATTGACCCTTAATTTTATTTGGTTTTTATTTTTTGTTGCATTTGTAGTATAGGTTACATCATACTCTTAAGGGAAATTTACAAACAAGGACCATTATAACAAATTAATTTCCATTAGCTTCCAAAGAAATCCAAAAGTTCAATGCAGTCCTGATAAGTGGGGCTGCAATAAAATTATTTGTGAAGTAAAAAGACAAAAAGAATCCTTTCAAGATCAAAAGAGAGACAACTTGATTTCCAAGTGACAAAGACATCATGAATAAGTGGGATTAATTACTTAACAAGAACACATTGAAGCATAATAAAGTCAAATTCCATTTGTAAGTAGTGAACACATCATGAACAAGTGAAATAATGTTTTGAAGAAGTGAAATTCCATTTTTTCACCAAGTATCATCTTGAAATTGTTCATATAACTATTCCACTTGTTCACAAAAATATTTCACTTGGTCATGATGATGTGTTCACTACTTGTAAATGTAATTTGACTTAGATCACGCTCCAATGTGTTCTTGTTAAAAAAAATTAAGTTCACTTGTTTATAGGACTATTCTACTTGTTCATAGGAGTATTCCATTTATTCATGATGTGTCTATCACTAACAAATCATGTTGTTTCTCCTTTGATTTTTGAAAGGGTTATTTTTCATCTTTTACCTTACAAATTAATTTCACCATGGGCCAACTAGACTGCAATGAAATTTCACATTTCTTTAGATTCTAATAAGAGTTAATTTGCTTCTGCCACTACTACAGAAAAAGGTTATTACTACCTTAAAAGACATCCTTATTCTAAAAAAGGAAGTTAAAACTAAAAACAGTGGCATTCTTATAATTAAAATGCTGGTTTGGTGTCCTACAAAATATTCAAGTCACCTAAAATGCGAAAAATATAATTGATTAAATTCATGGCGCCACCTTAGGAATTTTTTTGGCGCGAGTTAAATTTTTTTTTTTTTTTTTTTGCTTTTAGGCATCCTGAATTATTCTAAGGACGCTTTAATGTAATTTTTTTGCTTCCTAATATTTATTCAGAACGCCTAAAATGTGAAAAATTTAATTGGGATTTTTTTTTGGCTTAATGGAGTCCTGGTAAATCATCAAGGCGCCTTAATAAAAATATTTTTGGCGCCCTATTTACCTTTCAAGATGCCTAAAAGGAATTTTTTTTTTTGGCGCCCTATTGGTATTTTAGGGCGCCGTTAATGTAATTTAAGGCACTCTCAACTCTCACTATCACACACATACACACTTGCGCGCCCTCGATCATCTCTCTCACACACACAATCTCCTGGGCACTTGCAATCGCTCTCTCCCCTGCTCTCATTTGCCAAAAAAACCCTAGCCACCTCACCTCCATCTTCCTTTGCGGCTTTTGTCTCTTTTTCCGGCATAGCTCCTCCGTTAGCAACGCAGCTCCCCCATTTGCTTCCTTCGCGGCTCTTGTTATCGGTTTCCGGCCCTCCCCCTCATTCTCCTTTCTCGGCAAAACTTGGTGATAAAAGGTATGTAGTCGTTTTCCATCCTCATTTTACTTTTGACCAAGAAAGAGTAACGAGTATTAGGTTTGGTGTAATATCCCAAATTTTGAGATATGGAGTCTTGATGTGAGACTAAGATAAGAAGACTGTTAATAAGAGTCCAAAGTCTTAAGCTAATTATGAGAAAAAGCTTAAGATACTTAGTAAAATTATTTTGGGACTCTGAAATATTAAATAATATAATAATATGACATACGTATGTGCAACATGTAATGTGATATATAGTTATAGTAATCTATTATTAGTATAATAATATATTATTTTAAGATTTGGAAAACTCAAGACAACATGTTCTCATGCGCACATTTCCTCAAATTAATAAACAACTTATACACTTTTCCATTTCGGTGGAGATTGATTCACATGCAACCAAAAACAATGTTAAATGCTCATTTTTTCCATTTCAAACTTGTTTGTCAAATTTTCTCATTCACACCCTCCATTCTCTTTGCCCTCACCTACTTGTCCAATATGTAGGAAATTTCAATGGTCATGCCCCATTTGGTCAAAGAGGGAGAAGGTGTAGGAATTAATTCAAACACATGGCAACACATTTCTCCATTTTACATTTGTATGTCAATTCTTTTGGCCAACAAACTCCATCTTATTTTTGTTGGTTATGATTAGTTTTGATAATGTCCTATGTAGATGCCTTTAGCAAGAGCATTAGCAAAAAGGATTTGTTCATATGGAGAATGATCAAGAAAAGAGAAGAAAGAAATAAGAACTTGCATATTATAATGGGACTATCAACTTTCAAGTTCTTATATATGATACTGGAAGTCTCTACGATCAAATAGAAGCTGGAATGACTCAATTTGGAGTTAAAATGAGCGAAATCGAGTTTCCAGGAAAATATGCATGAGAACTAGAGTTCTCACTTAAGAACTAGAGTTCTTAGGGAAAAACTAGAGATCATTTTTGAGAACTCGAGTTCTCACTTAAAAACTCGAGTTCGTGATTATTCAACCCACTCTGTTCACCTCTGTTTCACGTTCAGCCTGGGCAACCTCTGGTAATTCGACGATATCTCCCAAACTAGAGATCGTATTAAGGTGAAACCAATTTTAGATGAAACTAAACATCTAATGCGTCATCTTGACAAAATTTCAAGTCCAAAAAAGATCAAATAAGAGAGCTATGAATTTCGGAAGTTTCACCTTCTGTCACCGTCACACAGCAGAGCGAGGTTTGGTAATTTGAGCATATCTCATAAAATACAAATCGTAATGAGCTGAAATTTGTGGCATATGAAACTAGATTCATATACCTTTCCAAAAACATAAAGATCACAGAAAACAAAGATCAAATGAGAGAGATATGAGTTTTGGAAGTTGAGAATCTATTCAGGATTATGCAAAAACGTTGGTTCAAGAACAACTTTTATTAATCTGATCATAGTCCTCAACATACAATGAGTTTGGAGCTAATTCTTGTTGCATTGGAAAGAATACTTGAATAGCTTTATGAGCATGGGTGGTTTGTCAAATTTGAAGCTATATCAAAGACGTTACGCCTACTGGAATCTCCAATGTTCTCAAGTTCTTATGTTTGTCTTTGTCTCAAAGAACTTATGTTTTCAACCTCATTCAAAATGACAAAATTGATTTCATATTTTAAAACTCAAGTTCTGAGAAGTTTAATAGATCAGTTCTCAATTTGTCAAATTGAGAACTTGAGTTCTTGATAGTAGAACTCGAGTTCGTGACCTTTGCATCGCACAAATCTTTCAAAAATCAGAAAGGGTTATGAGAACTAAAGTTCTCGGGTAATGAACTAGAGTTTGGAACTAGAGTTCTTGTTTGAAAACTCTACTTCTTCCTTTTATCATCGAACAAAGTCCTCAAGAACTAGAGTTCTTGGTATTAGAACTCGAGTTCGCGAGTTGTGTCTCACTGGAATTCTTCGAACAACAAAAGAGAGTTTGAGAACTAGAGTTCATTAGTCAAGAACTAGAGTTCTTCATTATTGAAGATTCAAGAACTAGAGTTCTTGGTCTAAGAACTCGAGTTCGCGAAATTGGCTCATTCAAAATTCTTCAAGGAACTCAAGAACTAGAGTTCTTGTAAGAGAACTAGAGTTCTTCATTTTGGAAAACAGTTGGGTCTCTTTCGAAATCACAAGAACTAGAGTTCTTGAGAAAGAACTAGAGTTCTTCACTTTGGAAAACATCTGGGTTTCTTTGGAAAGACTAAAAACTAGAGTTCTTATTTAAGAACTAGAGTTCATGACTAGAGTTCCTGTTTAAAAACTCGAGTTTGTTCATAAATCAGTCTGTGTGCAAATAGAACTAGAGTTCTTTACCTAAGAACTAGAGTTCCTGCGAACAGAAATCGTGAATCGCAGACTGTAACCTTCCAAATGATCTGATCTTTACCTGATACTTTCCATAATCATTAATAATCATTTATAAGATGTTTTTAACCTATTTGCTAGTGATTTCAGGCATTAAGATGAAGTATTAACCAAAAAGCATCATAAAGCAATTTTGTGTCAGAAACTTGAAATGAGATTACAGAAACTAAGCACCATCACAGCAACCAATCTCTGAGCAAACAAAAGTCATTTTTGTTATTCCCATTCCTATGACTAACTTGGCAAATCAACGGATAATCAACGAAGCTGAGTAGGAGTTGAAACTGATGAATCCAACGAAGCACTTGACGAAACAAGTAACAATAAGTCTAACGGCTATATTTCAACGGCTACTTCTAACGGACATCTAACGGTCATATTCTACTAGAAGAATGCTTAACAGTCAAATGCTCTTCATCAACTATAAAAGAAGCTTCATTTAAAATAGAAGGAGAGACGAGAGACATGAGACTACAGCTGCATCGTCAAAATGCCTACTCTAAAATTCATAGCACTTACTCTCTGAATATCTCAATGATTGTATAATTACCTTAAAGAGTGAGATTATTTATCATGTACTTCAGTGTTTATCTTATCCACTTCAGAGAGAGAAGATTTATTGTAATCATTTTATTTGAGAGTTACTCAAGATTGGGTAATCTTGAGTGGGAAACTGATTATATCTGTGTGAGGGGGAGTATCTCAGTTAGAGATTTGGCTTCACAAGTGCCTAGGTAAACTTGTGGGTTGTAAAGGCTTCTCTTGTGCCTGGATTAAACAAGAAGATAGTGGATTGAAATCTCAAGTAGTGCTTAGGGACTGGACGTAAGTCAAGGATTCGGCCGAACCAGGATAAATTATAGTTTGCATATTCTCTTCCCTAAACTCTTATCTTCCTAGCATATATACTTGAATGTCTTACAAGTGTTCTATAGATTATTATTTTCATACGAATTGATTTCAATAAATTGCGAAAAAAATTTCAAAGTTATCAAACGTTTTTTTTTCAAACACCCAATTCACCCCCCTCTTGGGTGACAGCCAGGCCTAACAATTTTCTCCATTTCAAACTCTTATTTTCAATGTTAGTCCCCATGTTTGACTCTTTCTCATGCAATTCCCATTCTTTAGTTCATTCTAAATAATAGACAAGCTACCTCCCTTATTTTACGGGAAGCATATGTTCTTGTCAAGGATCTCTTAATATTTATTAAGTCTTGTTTCATACTCATTGGGAGGAGACCCACACAAAGGAAAAGAAAGAGTGAAATGTTATGAATAAAAAGAAATGAGAAGTCACCAGAATCATATCACTCTCTTTCACATTCAATCTCTACAGTTAGAATTAGGAAGAAGAAGATCAAGAAGTTCAAGGCTGAGGATTGATCAAGAGAGATAGTGGTTATGTTAACCACAAGTTCAAAGATCAAGCCTAGAGGTAAGAATATCCACTTCTTCTAAAAGATTTTGAAGCTTTTGATTTAAACCTAGATTTTGCAATATGAGGCAAACTCAAAGAGATAAGCGAAATTTGATAAATCTGGGCTTACCAATGTGTTAATCACTGAAAATTGAGTGAGAATATGTTGGTGAATTAATTTTTAAAGGTACTTTAAGGTATTAAATCATAAATTTCATTTTAACGTTGATACTTGCCAGTTTTGAAGGTCTGGAGTCAGTCATCTCCCATACGTGGTTTGATTAAGTAAATGGACTCTAAAAATTATGAAATTCTTACAGAAGATAGTACTCTTCTTAAGGTTTAAAATGAGCTTTGGTTCACCAAAAACGAAGGTCTAGAGCTCTAGTTATGAATTTTGGAAATTGAGTTACAAAACAGGAAACATATCTGTTTGTTTATGGAGTGATAATATGGCGTGGTATTGCGGACATAGTAAACGAATTTTAAAAATTATGAGATTTTCCCGATGTGTAGAAGACATATAGATATTTCTTTTGGTGGGTATTTTGTAATTTTAGAAGCTCTGAGTAAAGAGTTATGATTTTTACAAAATGACCTTGAGTTTTGGAAGTTAAAACTGGACAGAGAGCTTATGCGAATTTTTAAGTTGGGTAAATGAACCCATAAAATTATGATAATTTCCAGAATTAAAGAGGACATATAAAGCTTCAATTTTATATATAATTTGTAATTTTTAAAGCTCTGTGAAATGAGATGTGTATTTTTAAAGTTAAGTTATGAAATCTGGAAGCTTAACTGAGCAGTAAATGAAAACGTGAAATCTGGAAATCACTGGACAAGATCTTATCTTTGGGGATATTTTTATATGAAATGAGACTTGTTTAAGAACACGTGAGAGTTGACGACACATTAAAATGATTTTTTGCATATAATTAAAAATGACTGAAGTTGCTGGACTGTTGAGGACGGTAAAAGATAAAGGCTAAAAGTAACAAGTTAAGTTACTTAATTTAACCTTAATGGAATAAGGGTTAAAAAGGGAAATATAAATATTCATTATCCCTAATTTTAAAGGTATGATTATGTATTTAAGGCCAAAAGGAAAAGAGGTGAGCTTCAGGCCATTTTGATGGTTGGTAAAAGTGGACCCCGCGTAAGAACACATTGGTTTTTAAAAGGTAGTGGGCTTACCTTACTTGCATGTATTTGATAGTATTGCTTGTGTACATGTATGATTATTATGTTTGCTTGCTATGTGTAACATATTTGGATGACTAAAGCTCTGTTTATGATTTGTGTTATGGCCATAAGTATGATGCATGAAGCATTGAGCATGTAAAATTTCATTATGTTAACATGAGCATAAACAAAGTAAGTATTTCACACATTAACATTTATCTTGCATGTATTGTTTGGTAATGTCTACTACTGGGATTCATCAGAATCTCACTCCCCACTACCAACCAATAGACAAGTGAGCTCAGGAAATGAGCAATGCTTGAAGACTGTTCAACAGAGAAGCAGTTTAAAGGGTTAAAGGACAACACTATTTTAAGTGTATGTTAAAAAGTATTATCTATTTTTCATACACAGTATAAGTGAACAGTACCGTATATATGAATAGTTTCGTATATGTGAATAGTGAATAGTTCTGTATACGTGAATAATAATTTTGGTATTATTGAAAATACGCTTCTGTATACGTAATTACGCATGAAAATGGTGTAATTTAGGCGAGTGTTACATTTGGCATGGAGGTGAGTTAGGATATTTTAATTTCCTGAAGTTCGGGCATAGGCGGTTAGTTTCCTGGATATTTTTGGTTCCTTGTTTATTGTGGAAATTGATTTCTGCTCAAGTCCTACTCTAATTTTTGGTTCCTTGTTTATTGTGGTGATTAAATTTCCTGAAGTCCTACTCTAATTTCCATTTGGTATGTCTGTAGTTTGGTTTTGCCTCATTTTTCTTTGCTGCAAACTTGTGATGAAACCTTGGATCCTTCATCTATTGATTTTAATTTATTTATCAAATTTGTAGAGCTTTTAATGGTTCTGGAATTTTTGTTACAAAATAAAGAGCTTTGTCTATCTTATTTTTCCCTTTAGCTTAGTGCCAACGGATTAGAATTCTCCCAGGCCGAACCTGATTGTCTGAAGAAAATTGATCAATGTTTCTTTTTTCACTGGGTGGACTGAAATCTGATGGTTTTGTTATAACTACAAATGGCAATTGTTAACTTGGATTCAGTGAGTTACTTACTTTCACCCACCCTTCAATCATTGCTCCATTCTCAAATTCAAATATTTGCCTTGGCTCTTAATTAATTTGCCTCTTCTATATATATATAGATTCAGGTATCATATATTTTATGAGCTTAATTCCTGCTATTTAAAATTATATTGTCCCGACAAATTTTTGAAGCACTCCCCCAAATAGTAATCTAAAGTTAAACATTTTCTATGGATTTACTACTAATTCCATTGATAAAACATACGTAGTACAAGGGAATAACTTTTTTTTTCCCCCTTACCGTGCATGGAGTTGTTTTTTGTTTTGAAAAATGAACTTTTTTTATTATCTAAGTGGGCAAAATTTTATTAATTAAATAGAAAAGGTCATGTGCAAATAAAGTGATATCATGAAACATTTTTTAGAATAATAATTCTTATATAATTATGCAACTTTTTTATCAAAAAGATATAATAATAAATATTTTCTGTTGTACTGTACTGATGAGATAAATGTTCGGATTCTTAGTCGATATATATATATCAGCTCATATATATACTCTGCCAACATGATAAAGTGAGTCTGGGTTCCTCTCGACTCTCCCTACAATTGAAGAAGAATCACAAAATATAAAAAGAAAAATTCTGAGTCGACATCTCACAAGAAAAGAAATTGACTAGAACTGAACATTATATATGAATATATATGAGAGTGTATGCATGTATGTGAATGCGTATATTTATTATATGCTGCTTTCAATGACATATCAATCCTTAATTATATTATGGAAGAGGTCAATTCTAATCCTCATCTTGGGGTCATAATCTGATGATGTCCAAAAAAACAAAAGAGAATAAAGGAAATTTGTGTGTAATAAGCTGGTGGAATAGTAAGATGGCGGGACCCTTTTTTTATGAGTTTTTTTAGATAAACTTTCTTTCTAAAAACCGTATTGTAGATGTGATTTATATTTAACATAGGGTCGGAGTGATATTTTAGCCAGAAGCTATAATCTTACATTCCCTATATCGATCATAGCATCAGGGGCAATTATAGTTATTCCCTCTCATATGTTAGTTTGAATAATTCTAATGTTGTCTTCATTGTTGTTGTCTTTAGGTTAAATAAAACAAATCAATTTCAAGTATCGGAATTTAAAGTTGAGGTAATTATTGTTTTTTTGTTGATGTGCATTGAACTAGGTAACCTTTGTAGTATGAATAATGATGCTTAGAAGTTTATAGTTTATGACTTAGACAACTTAGATATATTTGTATATTTTGTATTGATGAAATTTAAAGCAAATCAATTTTGTATTGATGATATTTTCTAAATTGCCTTAGTTAGTAAGTTTTGTTGAGTTAAGCTGAGTAAGTTGTTGAAATTTTGGGATGTCTTACTGTTGAGGGGAAATACTGCCAATTTTTTTTTTTTTACAAGATTGAGAAATAAGCATGTCTTTCTTGAAATTGTTATGAACTTGACTATTGTTGGAAATGTCTTAGGTGGTAATAAAATGTGTCATAGTTGGATGAATGCTTTGAGAACTAGTGAAGAATATGAGAATGTGGTGGAGGTGTTTATTGAATTTGCTAGAAGGAATGTGGTGACAAAAAATGACATGTATTATTGTCCATGTGTTAATTGTTTAAATGGGGTTCGATGGGATATTGCTACTATAAGGGATCACCTAATTTGTGATGGAATAAACCTTCGATATACAATGTGGATATGGCATGGTGAGGAGGTAAGTACCAGTGCGTCCCACAAAAATGAAGTTGAGGTAGATGACAATTGAATGGAGAGAATGATTCATGATGTTGAGGTCAAATCTTTTGCACAATCGCATGAATATGATAGTGTGCGGAGTGATGCAGAGACACCTTTGTTCCCTGGGTGTACTAAGTATACACGATTAACTGGGACCTTATATTTAGTCAACTTAAAGGCAACTTGTGGGTGGATCGATAGTAGTTTCACGCCACTGCTTGAATTATTGTGTGATATGTTGCCGGATGACAATGTGCTTCCAAATCGTATGTATGAAGCCAAAAAAATATTGTCTACTATGGGCATGGAGTATAAAAAGATACACAGTTGCCTTAATGACTGCATATTGTATAGAAATGAGTATGAAGGCCTGAGTAATTGTCCGAAGTGTAAAACTTCACGATACAAAGTGAAGAAAGTTGGTAGTTCTGGAGATCAGACAAAAGAAAAGTCTTTTGAAGGTATTGTGGTACCTTCCAATAATACCGCGGTTTGAGCGTCTCTTTACTAGTGAAGCAACGGCGAAAAAGTTGAGATGACATTCTGATGAGAGAATATCCGATGGAAGATATCTTCAGCACCCGGCTGACTCTCCACAATGGAAGAAAATAGATGAAATGTTCCCTCAATTTGACAGTGAGCCAAGAAACCTTCATCTAGGGCTTTGTACAGATGGCTTAAATCCATATCGAACTCTTAGTAGCACCCATAGTGCATGGCCGGTTCTCCTTGTAATATACAACTTACCTCCCTGGCTATGTATGAAACACAAGTATGTGATCTCTACAATGATTTCTGGACCAAAACAGCTCGAGAACAATATCGATGTGTACCTGGCACCGTTGGTTGAGGATTTGAAGATATTGTGGAAGGAAGGCATAGATGTGTTTGATCCATATAAGAAGGAGTCCTTCAAGATGCGTGCAATGATTTTTACCACGATAAATGAATTTTCCACATACGGAAATTTGTTAGGGTACAGTGTCAAGGGGCATAAAGCATGTCCAATATATGAAGCAGACACAAACTTCCATCAATAAAGCACAGAAAAAAATGGTCTACCTCAGTCACAGGAGGTTTCTTGATCGGTTCTACCCATATCATAAGTTAAGAAAGCGTTTTAACGGCTTACTGGAGCATAGAACGGCTCCAAAGGCATTAACCGGAGAGGATGTTTATAGTCGGGTGAAACATATCAATATCATATTGGGTAAGCAATGAAAGATTGTGGGTGAGAAGAATATTTGGAAGAAGAGATCAATTTTCTTTGATCTTCCATATTGGCATAGTCTTGATATGAGACATAGTCTTGATGTGATGCATGTGAAGAAAAACGTTTGTGATAGCCTTGTCAGTACTCTTTTGCACATACCTGGAAAGACTAAGGATGAAATTAGTGCGAGGCTAGACATGGTTGATATGGGAATAAGAGAACGGTTACATCCACAAGTAAAAGAAGATGGTAAGAAGGTATACATGGAGCCAGCAGCTCATACACTGTCAAAAGCGGAGAAAAAAAACTTTTGTGGGTGCTTATATGACATGAAGGTTCCACAAAGATATTCTTCTAATTTGAGAAGGTGTGTTTCAATAGATGATTTGAAGTTAGTGGGAATGAAGTCCCATAATTATCATGTGTTGATGCAACAACTATTGTCAGTAGCTATTAGGGGCATTATGAAAGTTGAAGTGCGAACCACTATAACGAAATTGTGTATTTTCTTTAATGTTATCTATAACAAAGTCATTGACATTGAAAAGTTGGATGAATTAGAAAATGAGGGTTATATTATTTTGTCCTAACTAGAGATGTATTTTCCCCGGCCTTCCCTAGTAGTAAAGAGAGTTTTAACCCTCCGGATGTTGATCTCGGCGAACCTTCTCACATTCCACAGGGAGGACAACCTTGCACTCTCTATTTGGATGTCCCACACCAGCGTATTGTTGCCGATGCTCTTATTTACACAGATCACACCACCCACCATAATATTGAAATTCCAAAAGACCTACGTAGGGTGATTGTGAAATGTGTTGGAGAGGGGGAAGCCAAAACAAACATCTCGATTGAAGATGATGAGGTTCCTGATTTAGGCCAGGCCATAGGATCGTTCATCCTTTAGCCGAATCATCTTATTCAAACGGCGGCGGCGACACCTCCAATGGTAAGGAAATACATTACTTGAACTTACTTTTCATTGGTAACTCACTCATAATATGTTTGTTTATGTTTTCATAGAATGAACAATATGCGGGCAAATTTCCACACTTAGCACTACTGTGAGACATGTACAAGAACATAAGCTATCTCTCCTTCAAGATGCAACCGGGCATTGTCGGCACATACAAGACATATGAGTTTACAGTTGACAATAAAGATATTCGAGAATTTACACATATAGAGGATTTAGATTTAGTCATTCTTGAAGTTGCGATAATGTAAGTTGTTTTCCCCTTTCATTATTGCATTGATCTTTTTTGTTTTCTATATTTAACAACGCTTATCATTATATTTTGATCATAGTATCTGCAACGACATATGCGTCCAGAACGACCGAATGGGTTTGTATGGATTCTTAAGTCCAATAAACACGACCACGACTCGCAATACGTTAATCAAAATGACGCTTTATGTTGCTGCTACAATTGCCAGGGAAGATGATCGTTGTTATCTAGCCCCAATACTTGAAGGGTATGTATTTTAGATTTTTGTATTTAAGATTTTTAAGAATAAATTCCATTTTATCTTAATTAATATTAAAATGTATATGTTGTAGTGGTCATTGGACCCTGTGTTTTGCATGTCTTGACAAGAACGCATGTTATTGGTTTGATCCCTTACGTGGCGGTGATAGGGGCAACTTCGGCAAGTGCATCGGTCGTTATAAGTAATAAAGCAGTGAGAAAGTATCGTCCCACAAGGAATAGTTATTCAATCACTAATTCGCTATTGTCGCCTTAGTTGGATAATTTTGAGTAACAAAAGATGAGTTGTGATTAAACACGAATTTCAAGAATTAAGGAAAGAAAAGAATTCAAGATCAAGATTTGCAAGATAATGTTTAGAAAAAATAATCAGTCAAGAAAAACGTAGCTAGGGATTAGAATCCCCCTATACCCCTTCAAGTATTTGGATTAAAGATCTAATTAATTATGATTCCTAAATTGACGATCGATTCTCTAAGGTTAGACTAAGTCCCAATTTCTTGATGCTACCTTAGTCTATTTTATCTTTAAAAACAACCTAATGTCTTAGTATTGTCTTGAAAGATCAGATCTTGAACTAGAATCTTATGATCACATAAATTCATAAGCTTATGTCTAGGTCATGCAATTTTATGATGAATTAACAAGTTCTAGTTAGATGCACCAACATCTCTATTGTCATACATCAACCTATGGTCAATCTTAAAGGTGATCAATCTTCAAGAAAGCATTAAGCGTAGGAAATTCATTCAATCAAAGAAATCAAGATTCATACAAGAATTCAACCAAATACTCAAATTTGCATAGGGTTCATCCTAGCCCTAACTACAAAAAGCAAATTAGCCAAGCATGGCTAGATTAACAAAATAAAGAAGAAAAGATGAAGAGAGAATGGTTCTTTAGAGATTGGGGAAGGTTGATTTCCACAATTGCTTTGATCTTCTTTCTCCAATGCCGTTGAGCTCTTTCTTGTGCCAAAAGTTCTTTTTATTCTTGCTAGGGTTGCCTCTTTTTATGTTTCTGGTCCAATTGAGTTTCCAAATCTCAAAAATCCTTAATTTTGCTTCCTTTTTCGGGCCCTGAAAACTTTCCGAAAAATAAAAATTAGATTTTTCACAATTCTGGCGCCCTGGGCGCCATTTTCTATGAAGGAAGCAGTGATTTGGCGCCTTGGGCGCCACTTTTGCACTGGATTGGCACCCTGGGCGCCACTTTTGGTTCCTCTTTGTGGCTTCTCTTTTTTGTACTTCCGCGGAGTCTCCAAATAGCTTCTTCTTGTGAATAAAACCTGCAAAACACACAAGAATACTTGTGAGGATATGTCTGACATCAAATCCATGTTTTTAGCTTATTATCTTTAAGCTTTTTAATTATATTTGATCAATTTCAAGCTCAATTTGTGCCTTAATACATGGTAATTTTGTGGCTCATCAAGCGGCAGGCCAAAGGATAAATTCAAATCCATGTTTGACAAGTAAGTAAATTTTCATCTAAATCATTGATTCTTCATTTATGTGATTTGTTTTCATGTCTGTTAACTTCCATTTTAATGATAGTGCATTCAGGGCGGGTAAATCGATTTCTGGAAAATCAAAGCAAGGTGGACCGAAGTGGTTTTATCTGAAAGTAAGTAGTTTCAATTCAAGTTATTTCATTGACACAATGGTAGCTTTTAATATGCCTTTATTCATTTTAACAATTTGCTTTTGATTTATAGTGCCCTTGACCCCCAAGTGCGGATACTGCGTTATGTTTTTATGTATACCATCGTTTCGAGTGGACGTACTACAGGTTTTCAAAATGTACGTGATCTCTCTGTGTTTCTCAAATGATAATATTTTTTTGTTCTACTTGAGTTAATTATTTCATTAACTTCATTGGTGTGACTTATACCTTGTTTTCGAATTTATAGTTTTTTTATAGTCTGGATCTGTGTTCGGAGGAAGAGATAGATACAGTTCGAGATGTAATACCCTAATTTTCCAATTCTCATAAATTTTATATTTTATGGATTATTAGCAAAATACAAGGGTGAATATGTGTCTCAAAGAAATATAATTTATTAATATATTTTCTTCCAAATTTAATTAAGAAATTCATATAAATATGATATTTGATTGGTAGATGAAAGATAAATAGTTATGAGGTAGATTTCCATGTGACATTTGATTGGAAGATGAGTTTTAGTAGATGGAAATGAAGGGTAGATGCTTATGAGGTAGATTTCCATGTGATATTTGATTGGAAGATGAGTTTTAGTAGATGAACAAATTTATGGTAGATGGGTAGTTAGATTAACATGTGATTTTTGAAAAGAAGTTGAGACCCAAAACTCTATAAATAGAGCTTGAATTCCTCTTCATTCTTCAAACCAAAACTCAAATCAAAATAGAGGTTAAGGCAAGATAGGAGCAAGAAGAAGAAGGAGTAGGAACTTCAAGAGGTAAGTTCTTGAGCTCTAGTCTATAAATTTTTGGTAGAATTATAGTTTAATTCAAGAAATTATAAAGTAAATTTCTGTACATATTTTTAAGGTCTCTAATGAGTTTAAAACGAAAATTAGAGTGAAAACATGATGGGAAATGATTTTTGAGATCAAAGGAATAATATTGTGAAAATTGAGAAAATTCCCAGATTTCAGTTTTTCTGGTGTCAGTCACGTTGTGGGAATTATTTTAAATAGTAAATGATCTTTAAAAATCATGAAATTTTCCAGATATAAAGTATACATCCAGGGCTTTCTTTTGATATAAAATTTGTAATTTTTCAAGCTCTTTGGAAGGAGATATGAATTTTTGAAGTTAAGCCATTTTTCCTGGAATAAAATCTGGGCAACGTTAAGAAACGTATAAACTGGGAATTACTCAATAATTCTGGGTGAAAATTATTATTTTTCCTCAAAAATGGACATCCTAAGGGTTCTAGGGAATTTTACGGATCCTCATTTCAAGTTTTGTAGAATTAGTTATGGTTTTTCAAAGTTATCGAAAAATCTACCTAGAAAATACTGCATTACATTTTTTAATTAAATGTAAGGGCAAAATTGTAAATAACAAAGCCACCAAGGATAGAGAGGTAAATAGAGGTGGAATATCTCTTAGGATATTATTCTAAGTAACATGGTGATATGTTAGGATATCTGGGAAGTCTAGGGCCGGATTCAAAAGTCGGACATATTGGTAACTATGTGGTGAAAGGTACGTTCGCGTACTGTAACTTTAACTCTCCTATAACTTGTATGAGTTTTATATGATTGATTGAATCATGAGTATTTGTATACATTTAGTTGTGGATTGTTGTGCATATATGATAAATACTAAATGAATGTTGTAATTATCTATCATATATTGTTTATACTTTTCATATGAGGTTAACTGTTACCTGAGATTCAATGGGTATTGAATCTCAGGCTTGATTAAAGAGTCAAGGAAGAATACTGGATTTGAGTAAGCGATACGAACGATGTAGATGGAGCCGTGAAGGGGCACTGATTAAGAATAAAGTTTGAAGAAGGTTAGTACATGGCATGAATTCGATAAAGTTATTTCAAACCAATTAGTGCTTAAACTAAGAAAGAGTTGTCGGTGGGTTGTCACAAGTCGCTGTGAAAGACGGGGAGACTCTCATTAGACTAAACACCGATCTGGCCAATTTGTTTGATTAAATGCGTTGGATTCCAAGCCATAGGTCTATTTATAAGTTGATTTATCAGAGAACTGTATTTATGTCTCTGTAATTGTATCACATGAATAATCTTTCGGGATATTTTAATGTACCAGTTTATGTCAGGCATCATCATATGTCTGGGCATTTTATATCAGATACTCATTGTCCAAATATTAGCGCATGCTTTTCGTTTCCACGGTACTTGGAGCTGTAGCACCTCAAACTCTGATGATTTTCCTAAAACTAAGTGTCAACTGACACGATTTTCAAGCATGGAATTTGGGGTGTTACACGAGAAGCTTTGGCTGAAAATTTTCTTCAATGCATATAGATATGTATATCATATGTTGCCTTGTTCGCCTTTAATACTCTTGGTTTATGCAGAATTGATAACTCAAATTTGGTAATAGCCTTGAAAATCACATCAATCATTTCGAGTTTTGTTGTTGTTGTGATCCTTGTTCTGTATTGGAATTGAAACTTGGAGCTAAAAGTTGAATTTTTAGTCAGTTTAAGTAATAGTTTGTTGTTGAAGTTGTTGGTCACTTGCTGCTGAATTTTATAACTGTACTTTGTATTGTTCTTGTTGTTGGTCACTTGTTGTTGGTCACATATACATATCATGTATATCATGTTTTGTTGTTGCTGTTGTTGTGGGATGCTCATTGTTATTACACAGAAGTTTGGAAAATAAAATTATGAAGTTGTTGGTCACTTGCTGCTGAATTTTATAACTGTACTTTATTGCTGTCAATGTTCCTTAATTGTGCATTAGATGAAAACATTAAATTGTTGAACTTTTACCCTGAAACTTTTGTTGCTGCATTATGAAACTTTACCTCTGGATTTCATGAGATACTATGATCAGCTGTGGTCTTCATGGTTGCCAGCAGGTGCATTTTGGTCTAAACTGATCTGTACATGAATTTCTGCATATGTGAAAGAGTTTTGCTATCACAAACCACAAGTGGTTTGCGGCACTTGTTTTGATTTGAAATCGGATTGTATCTATCTTAAATACCATTGTCATTGATGTAGGTTTCAGTTTAATCAATAGCCACGAAATAGTAGGGAACATTTCTTTAAAAAAAATTATAATATAAGGCATCATAAATTTAAGTTTAGGACATCTTATATACAATATTAGAGTCCTTATTTTGAATCAGGACGCTCAAAATACACCCAATATTAGTATAGGGAAGCGTCCTATGATAAATATAGGACGCCTTAATAAAGGTATCCTATGTTAAGTATCCTATATTAAATATAGGACGCCTTAAGTAAGGCGTCCTATATTTAACATAAGACGCCTTATTTCTATTTTTATAACTTCCCCTCTTCAAATGTTTTTTTCAAAAATGACGTTTATTGCCTCTAATTCAGGACATTTTTAACATTTTTTGTAGCAGTGTGCGGTGCTTATATGAAATTTTCCCCACTTTTAATGTGCCTTGAATATGGTTTGTCTCATGTCAAAGTGAAAAAAACAAAAAACAAAAAAAACCCATATTCCGGACAAAAGTTTAAGGTAATTATGGTTAAGTTAATCTCACCCATACATGGCACGAGCAGACTAAAGCTAAAATTCATTTCATTTAAAAATTCCTATATATAAGAACAATAAGCATGCTATACAAACATTATACAAGCTAACCTAACAAAGAGTATAAAAACTTAAGCTTACGTCCCATACATGTCTTTCAAAGGAAATCAATGACCACCCGAGAGGACAGATTCAGGTATTGAAGTACGAGAATGAAAGCCATCCACACTAAAAGATGGAAAGGATTCGAATGTCATCAAAGTCTTGGTGACTCCCACATGTGATGGGAAAATCAGGCTAAGGCACTTCCATATTCAAATACCGCACAACTTGACACAAGTTTGGCCTATCTCCAGCATTGAAAGCAAAATTCTGATCTGCTTTGTACTCTGTCCCTAAATTCTGATCCGTTGACTCAATAATCTTACCCCTCTTCCATAATTCATACCCAATTCAACAAAATAAATTCCTCACTCTCTCGTTCTATAGGCCTTCTTCCACATACAACTTTTAACATAAAAACGCTGAAAGCAAAAAAGAGCTCTCCCTGTTGTTGTGGTGGCTCTCCCTATTGTTGTGTTCACTAATGCAAAAAAAAGCTTTAAGACCACTTCATTTAGACCGGATGATAGAGAATCAGATCTTAAAAGTATGACTGGTGGCAGTTTCATAAATATAAAGAACTTTTTGGACCAAATTATAAAGGATCCAGTCTTAAAAATATGACCGATGACAATTTCGTAAATATATAGAACACTTTTAAGACCGGATTATAAAAGATCAGGTCTTAAAAGTATGGTTGGTGACAATTTTGTAAATATATAGAACACTTTTAAAACCGGATTATAAAAGATCCGGTCTTAAAAGTATGACCTATGACAATTTTATAAATATTTTGAGAAGATGTGAATCAGAGATGAGTTCGAGAATGAGATGTTTTATTCCTTTGCTTAATTGGAATTATATATAGATGCTAATAAGTAAATAATCTTCTGACCTAGGCAGTTCCTATAATCTAGAGATTACAATAAAGAATATAATTACGAAATTCAAAAAACTATAATCTGCTAACTTAATTCCTAAAATCTTTCTAACAACTTAATTAAGATAATTGCATAATATAATATAGGGATTACAATCTGGAATATAATTACGAAATTCAAAAAACCATAATCTGCTAACTTAATTCCTAACTTAATTAAGATAATTGCATAATATAATTGTATATGCTTATTATAACTAATTAAATCTAAACTATTTTTAAAACCGGTTTTTACAAACAACCGGTCTTAAAAATATAGAACCCTTTTAAGACCGGTTTTTATAAACAACCGGTCTTAAAAATATAGAACACTTTTAAGACCGGTTTTTACAAACAACCGGTCTTAAAAATATACTTTTAAGACTGATTTTTACAAACAACCGGTCTTAAAAATATAGAACACTTTTAAGACCAGTTTTTACAAACAACCAGTCTTAAAAATATACTTTTAAGACTGATTTTTACAAACAATTGGTCTTAAAAGTGTTAAAAAAAACCTAAATTCGCTAAACTCGTTAAGTCCGTGAGTGTGCTTGTCTTCTTGGTGATATAACATTTACTTAGTTATAGATTTAATGAGTGTCCCAAGAGCCTCACGGGTCAAATCCTCAGCAAGAATGACATCCACTTCCTCTAACCTACTCGCAATCTTCGTAAGTCGTCCTAAGAGCCACACAATCAAATCCTTAGCAACGTTGGTAGGGAGACGCTTCAAAGGTTTTGCGATGGCATCAACTCCAATCCTCAGCAACGGCGCAAGCGTACTACTTCAAGGATTTTAGACAACGACGGCTCCTTCCTCTTCGATCTATGGCTCCTCCCACGCCACCTTCACATAGATCTGGCTTAAAATCAAACCTAGATCTCTTCTTGCTTAAGTCCATTTGCTTCTACCTTTACCGCTCTTGCTCAGATCTTGATTTCGATTTTAGTTGCTTGAAGCTTTGCCAGCATCAACAAGAGGATCCTACTCAGATTTGGTTGCTTTAAGCTTGTGATTTTTTTGTAGATTTAGACTTCAATTTCACCTTTGATTTTATATTGATTTAAATTCGATTTCCATGGTGAATGATTTCTATTTCTTGTTATATTTTCTTATTTCTAGACTTTGTATTCATCTTTTTTTTTTCTTGTTGGTGTTGCTTCCAATCTTCTCTTGGTTCTCTATTGCTAATGATGGAGGGACATTCAAGGTAATTAATTATATGAAATTCTAAAAAAAAATCAATTTTTTCATTTTAAAAATGAATCGGGTTAATGTCTAAACCTGACCGGTTTACCGATTTTTGTTCCGGTTCGGATTTCATAACATTACAATTTCTACGTCACCCTCTTGATTAATGTAAAATTTCCTAAACACCCAATGTGGAAAATATTGTTCTATGTAAGTGTGGTTTTGTCAACAATGTGTGTGTGTCGGTTAAAAAAACACTGTGTATTAATTGAACACCAGCACTCCAACTATAATTTGAAAGAACGTTGATACTACTTGACTGAATTGTATTGATAAAAAACAATTAAAAATTTAAGGGGGGAAAAATACATAGGAAATAACTTTGTTCTTTAAATATATCGATACTCATAAATGGAAAACAGAAAGAATAATAATGAGAAAAATGATTGACGAAAATGTATGAGGAAATTATATTAATGAAACATAAAATGGGTAAAAAAAAATGTGTATTACTCAGATTAAGTCGAAGAAAACCTTATAAAAAGAGATGAACTATTTTAAAAAAGAGAACCTTATCATTAAGGACGAGCTATATGTGATTTATAAATAATAGATAATGCTTTTTATTTTTTTTTTCCCTATTTAATTTCTTCTTCTTTTAACTCGATAACTTTCAAATTTTCTTTCTTTTACCGTAACAATGACGCCTTTTACAATTTCTGAGTGTAACGATAATTTATCATTTTCCTTTTTTAATTGAACTATCATTAAATTTGACACTTTTTTCAACCATTTATAATTATTTCCAATAATTATATCACGTCATCTCTCCATAGGCGATGATGTCAACCATTAGATCAGAATAAATTCACCTGCTTCAAGTATGTTGTAAATGTTATTGGCTTCAAATTAATCCCAACAAACCATATCAAAATTAATACATCAAGGTGTCTTTTTTTCCCCCTTAATGAATTAATACATAAAGGTGTTGGTTGCAATTTAATCTATTAAATTAAAGTATTAATATATGTCTATTAATTGGAAGTGATGAGTGAGATAGTACCCATGGCTATCAAAGATGCATGACACTTTTATCTTCACCTGTTCACCACTCACTTAGATGTCACTTACAAATTACAAACACCATGGCTATAAGCTTCCCGCACATATAGCTCCCTTAAAATAATCTTTAACTAATACACACGAATTTCATTCAAACAGGTCAGTTAAAATTATTTGATGTTATTAAAACTAAATTATCCCATAAATTAATGTGCAAGTTTCAATTGATTTTTAATTGGGTCCTTTGAGACCCCCCCCCCCCAAAAAAAAAAAAATCAGGACTTTATAGTTTCACTTGTTCTAAATTGGGCTTCTTGTGATTTTTTTTTTCTCATATTCTTATAGTTTCACATACTTTTTAACTAGGTCATTGCAGTTTTTTTCTTCTCCCTATCAGTCACATGAAATTATGAGAACTTAATTAAAAATCATGTAAAACTATAATAAGTTAATAAAAAGAGGAAAAAACGACATGGGCATGATAAAAAAGGGGAAAAAACTATAAAAAAAAAAAAACTAATAGAAAATTAGTTGAAACTATAAGAGACTTGCATATTATATCTTTCAATAATCTTTATTTTCCACCACCCCAAGTCAACGATATTTACAAAAATACATTATTAAAAATATTTACCAAAGCACTTATAAATAAGAATGTAAAATATTTAAAGAAGGTGGTTTATAAATAGGAAATGAAGTAGTGTGTGTATTTGTACAAGATATTGAGAATCAAAGTTTCTCCGCTTTGGATTTATAAGATCAACCCCCCCCCCCCCCCCCCTTTTTCTGTTGTTGCGGTTAGATCGGCACTGTTAGGGTGTTAGTGCCTTTTTTCTCAATTTTTTTTTTTAAAAAAATGAATAAGTATCCTTTTTGTTCCAGAAGTTTTGGCTGTGGAGCACAGTGTGTCAGAAGTTTTTTGGGAGCAAAATTGCCCTGGAAGGTAACAAAACTTAACAATTTGCCCAGGAAGTTGTGGCTAAGCAGTGGTTATCTAGAAGCTTTTTCTTGGAAGCAATTTTGCCTTGAAAATTTACAAAACATAGCAGAAACTTAACGGTCAAAATTAACGTTATTTTAATTTCTGAGGCAAATTGCTACATGCACTTTCTAAACTTCTGGGGCGAAAATGATTAAAAAAAACCTTCCAGGCACTCAATACTCTTGAGACAAAACTTCTGGAGTAAAAATAATACTTAACCCTAAAAATGTTTTTTTAACGTTTCTCTTGTTGGGAACATTGAAGGGCAAGAACAGTAATTAAGAAAGTGGCTTTGGTTCCCTCGTTTTCAAGATAACATTCTTGACTACTATCTCATTGACTCGGTCTCTTTTAATTTGTTTGTTTGGTGGTCCCGTGAATAGCCTTTAATTGCCTTGGTCCGATGGAATTAATCTCTTGAAGCAAATATTAAATCAAGTCATGGGATTGTCTCTTATTCTAGCTTAATTAGTAGTCTTGTGTTCAAGTCCGTACAATAGGCCTATATTCTTGGGAACTAGATCAGTCAGTTGTTAGTAGCGTCAAATAGCCAATTGATTAATCCAAAAAAGAACAATGAAGGGTTAAACTGGTGGATTGCTTAGCAAGGAGATCTAAGCATATATAGACCATCTAGATTTGATATAGATGGTCTAAATTTTACTTTTTAAAAAAGTTTATGTTTTAAAAAAATTATTTTGATGGATATATAATATAAAGTAAAGATAATCACTTAACTATTATTTCTTCAAAAAATAAATTTTTTATTTAAAAAATCACTATATGTTTTTTAAAAAATCAAATTGAGATTGTCTAGATAAGATCTAGGCCACTCATATATGTTTAGCACTCCCCGCTTCTAATTTTCGAAATGCTTTGGATGTGGTTTGTCCTTAATCTCTTGCCACGTTTGGTACATTGGAATTGAAGGTAGGGAGGTCGGAGTGGAATTCATAAATTGGGTTGCTTGGTATCTACATGGAACCCACTTCCATAAAAAATGATGGAAGTGGGTTTCTTGGGTAGACCCATGGAACTAAGATTAGTCTCCGGAAGTGAAACTTTAGGACCACTTTACCCTAATATTTTTTTTATCAATTTACTACATTTGCCCTCCTGTGTTGTGACCTTTGTCTCTCCACTCTCACCCTGTTGCCTACCTTTCCATCCCTTACGACGACGATGATGACCCACCAGTAATGACTAGGACGGCGAGGCTCCGACGATCTCCAGATCCTTCAAACTATGTCGATCCTCTTCCTCCAAGCACAACTCGTGCGTGCAGTCATCAACGACAGGTCCTTCACCATTAAGGTGCAGATCTGCAATGTCAAGTTGTTCGAACCCCGATCTCTCATATTTGTAATGACCACTAGACGACAACAACAAGTTCAACCTTCCTTTGGTAGGGTTGGCCTTGCCTCAGGCTTAAAAGGGACGGCCCTGCAGGGCCTCAGCTCAGTCTTACAATGTGTTCATGATGCAAGAGAAGAAATTCATGATATTATTGTTCATGAAATAGATTCTACTACTCAAAATAAAGTACAATCAAATGTCTTTGAAATTTCTCATAGCGGCGAAGAAGATGACAATGATAGTCACTAATATTGTTTAGTGGTATGCTTCTTATGTTTTATGTGTGTTATTTATGGACAATAGTTTGCTTTTGATTATAAATTAGTAAATGTATTTATTTGTTGGATAATTTGTCTTGTTTGTATATTAATGTTGATAACATTTATTTGATATATTAGAACTTTAATTCTTATAATTTACTAATTATATTTCTTTGGAAAAAAACAGAGAAAAAATAGTTAAAATTTGGAATAGTAACTTTCGGGCCTTATAGGGCTGGCCTTGGTGCTCTGACTGCTCTCCGGCCGAGCTTTGAAAAATATATATTTTTCTTACCTCGGGCCCTAGCCATAGCCCTTCAAGGGCTGCCCTAATTCCCAACTCTAATGAGGTGTATCTAGTCTCGTAACATAAAATAAGGCTATACTTAAATTAAGTGCAAAATAATAAATTCTTCTTTATTAAATTTCAATATATATATATATATAGCTTATGATATATCTTATGACTGGATATAAACTTTTGTCCATTGAAAACAAAACTACATCGTTTTATCATTGAAAAAAAATATCACAAAATAAACTGAAAGCAAATTTTTCCTTTTACTTCCCAATGAACCCAAAAAGTCGTAGAATAATTTCTCATTGAACAAAAAAATTGAAATATAAACTATTGTTACAATTTCAGGATTGGTAATTTATTGATTTAATTGAAAACTAAATAATGAATAATATATAAAATATAATTTACTAATAATAAATTTAAATTCATAATTACATAATTTGAAAAATATTAGTTTATTTAATTAGTAATTATTAATTAATTAATTAAAATTATTTCATTTACTACAAAAAAATATTATTATGATTAAAATCTTGTAATTATAAAACTAAAAAAAGTATGTTTCATTAAAAAATATATAATTCTGCTGCAATTTTTGAAAGCAAAGAATTAGCATATAAAAGCCAAGTTTCTTATATACAATGAGGTATACAATGTCACTGGATATTATTGCGATGAATTACAAATTATGTGAACCTGGAATTGTGACGGATAAATAGAGAAGAATTATCGATTATACAAGCAAAATCGAAGCATAGAATTACTGATTATGTGATCCTAGGAAGTTACTCTGCAACTTTTTGGGTTCACTGGGAAGTGGATAAAAGAATTTGTTTTCAGTTTATTTTGTGATTTTTTTTTCAATGATAAAATGGTGCAGTTTTGTTTTCACTAAATAAAAACTTTTTTTTTGGTAAAAAATAAAAAAATAATAAAAGCTTATATTCATTCATAGGATATATCATAAGCCCATATGTGTGTAGAGAGAGAGAGAGAAAAGTACTAGCCCATGGCCAGTTGTCGGTTGGTGGGTATAGGCTAAACATACCTGCATCAAAAACAGGCTTTTGTTTTGCCAATTCGAGCGTGCCGTATTTTACGGGTTGCTGGTGTGGGTCCAACTCATATTACCTCTTCTATCTTCTAGGGCCCATTTGTAATTTTTAGAGAATAGTTTTGAGGATTTATGAGGTAAAAATTGGCTTTTAGAGAATAGTTTTTATGATTTATGAGGTAAAAATGATTTTTGAAAAAATAGCTTTTAGAAAAAAATGATAGTGTTTGGATAATTTCAAAACCTAGGTTTTGACAAAAGTTTGACAAATATCTTAAAATTGTCTAGAAATTATTATACACCAAAATCTAAGTTTTGACAAAAGTTTATCAAACACCCATATTTTTTCTAAAAGCTGTTCTACATCAAAACCTACGTTTTCGACCCTAAAACCTAGGTTTTTTTAAAAGTAAATTAAATTAGATACATATCAAAATGGTTAAATTGGGAATAAATCCCCATTTAAGAAATTAATTAGACAGTAGGACCTGAAATATGTTAAACATTAGAGAGTATCATGTATGAGTGTCAGGTCTCATTCTCCAATTAATTTATCATTCTTATTGGTTGTTTTAAAAAAATATTATATAATAATTTTTTAAAAATATAATTTTTAATTATTTAATTAGAAATAAAATTAGTTTTTAAAAAATACTAAACATAAGAGATAAAAAATATTGAAATCTTTAAATATAAAATTATAACAAACTTTTCAACTAGCATTTACATGTATAATGGTAAGAAGTATACTATAATAATCACAATTCACAAACATGAGAACACGTTGTGTATGGAATTTATGAATTATATCCCGACACAGCCTAATATTAATTAAATAATGGAAATAAAAAAATCCAAAAGTAGATGTATAAAATATTGATTGAAACTGAATTGTAAGTATTAATCTGGAAGTCATCCTAAAGGAGTGACATATCGGCCTAAGGAAAATGCATTCAACGGAAAATTCTCCCTCCACAAATTTTGAATTTAATATATAATTCCAAAAAATGCTTAGGAAAATGAATAGGATTGATTAGTGACAATCGTGCAGGAGAAATCCATTAGAATCTGAATCTAATCTGAAACATATCGGAAAAACAAGAACAATAAATATTTTTCATTTCTGGTTTTTTTTTTTTCTGCCATTGTTTCCTCTTTTATTCTCTTATATAGAAAAAGTTTTGTTATAAACGGCTATATAGTTTTTGTATTGATGGTTGATAATTTATATTTTTAATTCATTTTACTTAGATTTTTAGTGATGCACTGTGAACAATTGACTTTAATTACGTAATATTTATTTTATTAATAATTTTATATTTTATGAAAAATAATTGATTAAATTCTGAAAATTTATTATTTATTTAATGTTTTTGTACATGTACTTTTAAATTCTAAATATTTTTAAATATTAATGATAGATATCACTTGGGTTGAAATAAATTAAATTTTACTATCTTATTTTTTTATTTCTTTTTGAATGAATTTGTGTAAATAGAAAAATCCGAGTTTAAATTGTACCAACCAAAAAAAAAAAAAGAAGAAGAAGGTAGTTTAGGGGTAATTTTGTATTTTTACTATTAAAAATCAGGTTTCAGTCCGACGCTCTGGTGATTCAAATTCAAAAAGGGATTGGAGTGGCGCAGAAACAGATGGAAGGGCTTCACTTTCACCACCGCCTCTCAATTGTTGTTGTTGGTTTTATGCTATTTTCCTATTTAAGCCTAATTGGACTTAAATGGGACTACAACTCAAGAACTCAATAGCCCATGTGATTTTAGGATTAGGTCTTGGGTTATAGTGTATATATACTCACTTTCACAATTTCCTAAGAGTTATTCTTCTTGAAAGAAGAAGAGAAAAAAACACAAGAGGAGGCTTTCATCAAAGAAATTCATCGTTTAAAAGGTTGCCCACACAACCTTCCTATTCACCTCGAGAGATAGTTTGGAAGATCAACATCTTTCTAGATAATCAAAACGATGAAAGTTCTTATTTTTCCTACATCAAATCGGTTCAATAAGCTTCCGTATTTTTGATAAGATTCCTACATCAATATCAAGAAAAATCTCCTCCTGAACGACTATATTATCTAACGGCAATAAGGGATTGAAGAGGCGCTCATAAACCAAGTAAGTTTCACTTTCACCACCGTCTCTCTGTTTCAAATTTTTTTCTTCTTCCAAACGGCTATATTACCCCTATTTAATAGGGATTGAAGAGGGCAGCCGCCGAAGATTCTCACTTGGGAATCGCCTTTTCTCTCCTCCGTGAGAGTTCTAGGTGGCTTAGGTTATTTGTGTGTTCTTTGTTCTAGTTTTAATGCTTTAATGCTCTGTGGTTTTCTATGGATTATGGTTTTGTTTAGTTTGTTTCTGCCATGAAATTGTATTTTTTTAGGGTCTGTCTTCGGTTATTTGCGTTTTTTTTCTTTCTTTCTTTCTTTCTTTTTGAAGTTGTAGGCTTCGGTAGTTTATGGGTTATTTGTTTTGGTTTTGATGCTTTAATTTCTATTTTTGTTTAGTTTGCTTCTACTTGAAATTGTATTCCTCTGGTTTGTCTGTTGTGGCTTGTGTTCTTTATTTTTGGTTTTGATGATTTAATGCTCTGTGGTTTTTCATGTTTTCTAGTTTTGTGTAGTTTGCTTCTGCTATGAAATTGTATTACTTTAGGGTTTGGCTTCCGTGGTTTGTGTTTTTTGCTTTTGGTTTTGATGGTTTTAATTCTCTGTGGTTTCTCATGGTTTCTGTTTCTCTTTTGTTTGCTTTTACTATGAAATTGTATTCCTTTGGGGTTATGGCTTTGATTGTTTGTGTGTTCTTGTTTTGATGCTATAATGCTTCTTGGTTTCTGTTTTTTGTTTGCTTCTGCTATCAAATTGTAAGCTTCGGTTGTTTTTGTTTTCCAGGCTTTAATACTCTATAGTTTTGGTTAGTTTGCTTCTGCTTGAAATTGTATTCTTTGCGGTTTGGCTTCTGTGGTTTGTGTTTAAGAAAGGAGGAAGCCACAAAAATTGAAAATGAGAAAGTTTGAAAAGAAGAATTTAAAATTGAGAGTAGGTGGAAAACAAAGGATGTTTTAGCCTATAAATAGACTCCTCTCCTTGACCATTTCACCATCGGAAAATTTGAGAGAGTAAAGAATTCCTCTCACGGAAAAATAATTCCAATAGTCTTTGGTATTATTTTTGAGAAAATGTTTGCTTATTTGAGAGTACCTTTTAGATGGAAGTTTGAGTTTGAGAGCACCATTATTGGTGAAGTTTGATTTCTTTGTAACTCATTATTTTCATAGTGGAAGTTTGATCTGGACTAGTGTCCCTTGGTTTTTATTTCTCCACTTTGGGGAAAGTTTTCCACATTAAAAATTATTGTGCTTTCTGTGTATTTTTACAAGTATATTTTGCTTCTGTAGATAGAGATACTATTCATGGTACTATTCACATACAGTACTATTCATAGAGGGATTATTTTTCCAAACAATGGTATCAGAGCCTAGTTCAAGGATTCTGAAGGAGACGAGATGGAGATCAATGGCAGCACCTCTCATAGCGGAGACATGTTCAAGCTGACTGCCGACAACTTCTCTTATTGGAGACCGATGATGGAAGACCATCTGTACTACAAAGATCTGTACGATCCCATCCTCAATGTGACGAGACCTGAAGAAAAGAATGAGAAGGAATGAGAAATCTTGAATCGGAAGGCAGTGACCATGATAAGAAAATACATTGATCAAAGTCTCTTTGAGCATATATATGAGTTCACAAACGCGTACGAGTTGTGTACGAAGCTTGAAACGATGATACAGAAAAAGACTCCCAGGAACAAGGCAAACTTGGTTCGCCGACTTGTGAAGCTGGAATACAAGGATGGTACAAGTGTGATTGAACACATCAACACCTATAAGGTATTGTGAATCACTTGTCCAAGACTGACATGAAGATTGATGACGAGCTACAAGCTCTGCTGCTGCTCAGCTCGCTGCCAGAAAGCTGGGATACTCTAGTGGTGACTTTGAGCAACTCGGCTCCAGACAGAAAGCTGACAATGGAAACTGTGAGGGACAGTCTCCTAAGTGAAGAAGCCAGGCGAAAAGAATGAGGTGTAACCAACATATCTGAAGCAAACGTTGCTGAGCACAAAGGAAAGTCTGACTCTCGGGGAAGAAGTAAGAGCCGGGGTCGTGACAAACGAGATAAATCCAAAGGCCGGTCAAAACCGAAACACGATTTGAAGTGCTTTTCTGTGGAAAGATTAGCCACAACAAGCCAGAATGTTGGTCTCTGCAGAAAGACGAAAAGAGCGGCAATGTTAAACCAGATCAGATTATTCCAAAAAAGAAGGAAGACAAAAGCACCACTGGGGTAGTTACAAATGCTGAAGTTGACATATTCTTACTTGGCAAAGACAGTTATCTGAATGTCGCATATGATGACTGCACCTGGATTGTTGATTCTGGTGCCTCCTTCCATGTTACCCCACATAAAGGATTCTTTTCTACTTACAAAAGTGGTGACTTTGGAGTAGTGAAGATAGGAAATCAGGTGACTAGCAAGATTGTTGGTGTTGATGTTGGTGATGTGACCCTAACTACGGATGTCGGGTGCCAACTTGTGTTGAAGGATGTAAGGCATGTGCCTGACATGCGATTGAACCTGATCTCGGTAGGCAAGCTTGATGATGTCGGGTTAGTGAACTACTTTGGTATAAGTATATGGAAACTAACCAAAGAAAACTTGGTAGTAGCTCGAGGTAAGAAGAAAGGCTCTTTATATGTGATGCTACGAAAGATTAAAGATGGTGAAGTCAACTCAGTCCGAGATGGATCTAGCCTAGAGTTATGGCATAAGCGTCTCGATCATATGAGCGAGAAGGGGCTCTAGATTTTGAACAAGAAAGAAGTTCAGACCAGGTTGAAAGGCCAAGTGTTGGAGAGCTGCATGTATTGCCTAGCTGGAAAACAGCACCGGGTTTCATTTGTGAGATCAGATCAACCCAGCCAACGAAGGAATATTCTTGACCTTGTCCATACTAATGTCTGCTCCATGTCGGAGAAATCACTTGGTGGAGCTCAGTATTTTGTTTCTTTTATTGATGACCACTCCCGCAAAGTGTGGGTCTATTTGTTGAAGTCTAAAGACTAGGTACTCCAATCCTTTAAAGAATTCCATGTTATGGTGGAGAGAGAGACTAGTAAGAAACCGAAGGTGGTCTGATCTGACAATGGTGGTGAGTATTGTGGTCCATTTGATGCTTACTGTAAAGCAGCCGGGATCTGACTTGAGAGGACACCTCCCAAGACTCCTCAACTGAATGGACTTGCTGAGAGGATGAATAGAACTATTGAAGAGAAGGTCCGAAGCATGCTATCTAATGCCGGACTACCGAAATCATTTTGGGAAGAAGCTGTCAAAACTGCAGTTGATTTGATCAACTTTTCACCATCTCGACCACTAGAAGGAGAAATTCCAGAAGAAGTTTGGACAGGTCGAAAAGTGGCCTATGATCATTTGAAGGTGTTTGGATGCAGAGCTTTCATGCACATTCCTAAAGATGAGAGGGCGAAGCTTGATGCAAAGACTAAAGAGTGTATATACCTCGGTTCACCAAAATGTGAATTCGGGTTCCGACTTTGGGATCCTATCAACAAAAAGATCATGAGAAGCCGAGATGTGATTTTTCATGAGAATGAGACCATTCAAGACATCTCAAAGCCCAAAGTCAGAGTTACTGTCCAACGTGAAGAATTTGACTCTCCTGTTCATGCTGAAGCAGGGGGAGAAAATCAAGTAGAAAATGAAGTGAAAGATCAAGAAAATATTGAAAATGTTGAAAATCAAGACACTGAGGTCCGTGATGTTGAAAACCAAGATGAGAATGAAGAGCCAAATATTCAGCCTAAAGTATAGACAAGACATTCTACACGAGTGAGAAGACCTTCTACAAGGTACCCATCTGACAAGTATATCGTTGTTGCTGAAGACAGTAAGCCTTAGAGTTATGACGAGGCCATGATGAGTTCAGATAAAGAAGAATGGGAAAAAGCAATGCAGGACGAGATGAAGCCCTTGCATGAGAATCAGACTTATAAACTGACCAAGCTTCCTCAAGGAAGACGAGCTTTGAAGAACAAATGGGTATATAAGATCAAGAATGAAGAGAACGGGCAAAAGCTGAGATATAAAGCCTGTATTGTAGTGAAAGGCTGCAACCAGAAGAAAGGAGTTGATTTTGAAGAAATATTCTCTCTTGTGGTGAAGATGACCTCGGTCCGAACCATGCTAGCTATGGCAGCTTCAATGGACCTCGAGGTAGAACAAATGGATGTGAAGACAACATTTCTTCATGGCGATCTTGAAGAAGAAATTTATATAGAGCAACCTGAAGGGTTCCAAGCTCCGGGACAAGAAGATCTGGTCTGCCGATTGAATAAGAGTCTTTATGGCTTGAAGCAAGCACCTCGGCAGTGGTACAAGAAATTTGAATCTTTCATGACAGATCACAAGTTTGTAAGGACAGAAGCTGATCACTGCGTTTTTGTAAAGAGGTATGATGCTGTAGATTTTCTAATTCTGTTGTTATATGTTGACGACATGCTAATTGTAGGACAAGACAAAGTAAAGATAGCTGCCCTAAAGAAGGCATTGAGCTCATCCTTTGCAATGAAGGATCTCGGCCCTGCAAAGCAGATTCTTGGAATCAAGATCATCCGAGATCGATCTAAAAGGCTACTACGGTTGAGTCAAGAGAAATATATTGAGAAAATTCTAAAGAGGTTTAGCATGGACAAAGCCAAGACTGTAAGCACCCCCTTATCTAGACACATAAAGCTAAACAAAAAGCAATGTCCGAAATTTGATGAAGAGAAAGATGAGATGCTAAAGATTCCGTATCAGTCTGTCGTCGGAAGTTTGATGTATGCGATGGTTTGTACGAGACCCGATTTGGCGTATGTTGTTGGAATGGTAAGCCGGTATTTGTCCAACCCTGGCAAAGAACACTGGGAAGCAGTGAAGTGGATCTTCAAGTGTCTCTGAGGTACAACGAATCTGTGCCTTAGATTTGGAGAAGATGAAGCTAAGCTACAAGGCTTTACGGATACTGATTTAGGGGGAGATGTCGACTCAAGGAAGTCAACAATGGGATACCTGAAGACCTTTGCCGGAGGAGCCGTCTCTTGGCAATCAAGGTTACAGAAATGTGTAGCACTTTCGACAACAGAGGCCGAGTACATAGCTGTAACAGAAGCCAGCAAGGAGATGATATGGATGAAGAAGTTTCTTCTTGAACTTGGCTATGAACAAGACAAGTATGAATTAAGATGTGACAATCAAAGCGCTATTCATTTAGCAAAGAATTCAACCTATCACTCCCGCTCGAAACACATTGATGTGAGGTATCACTGGATCCGGGATGTGGTGGAGAACAAACTACTTGAACTTGTCAAAGTACACACTAATCTAAATTGGTCCGACATAATGACTAAGTCAGTACTAGTCAGAAAATTTGAAGATTGTTGTCAAGGTGCCGGTTTGATAATTCCGTCTAATTAAGTCGGAAAGGGGGAGATTTGTTGAATGATTTCCTCCTTAATCAACCAAAGTCAAGAAAGGAAGGAGCTACAAAAATTGAATTCCAAAGTCAAGAAAGGAAGGAGCCACAAAAATTGAATTTCAAAGTCAAGAAAGGAGGAAGCCACAAAAATTGAAAATGAGAAGTTTGAAAAGAAGAATTTAAAATTGAGAGTAGGTGGAAAATGAAGGATGTTTTAACCTATAAATAGACTCCTCTCCTTGATCATTTCATCATCAGAAAATTTGAGAGAGTAGAGAATTCCTCTCACAGAAAAATAATTCCAATAATCTTTGGTGTTATTTTTAAGAAAATGTTTGTTTATTTGAGAGTACCTTTTAGAGGGAAGCTTGAGTTTGAGAGCACCATTATTGGTGAAGTTTGATTTATTTGTAACTCATTATTTTCATAGTGGAAGTTTGATCTAGACTAGTGTCCCGTGGTTTTTATTTATCCACTTTGGGGAAAGTTTTCCACGTTAAAAATTGTTATGTTTTCTGTGTATTTTTACTAGTATATTTTGCTTCCGTAGACAGAGATATTATTCACGGTACTATTCACATACAGTACTATTCATAGAGGGATTATTTTTCCCAACAATTTGTGTGTTGTGGCTTTGTATTGCATGGAGAGAAAAGTGAGGAAGGAATATTAGTAAGGAAAACTTCCAACAATGGTAAGATTTTTTACTACTTTTGGAAGTTTTCCCTCTTAATATTTCTTTCTCCTTAATTTTCTCTCAATCCAAACCGAAGTTACTTTGCTTATGCTGTGAAATTGTATTGCTTTCGGGTTTGTCTGTGGTTGTTTGTGTGTCAAGAGTTTTTGGTTTTCATGCTATAATGCACTTGACAAGTCATACATCCATTACTAGCTGTTCGTGATCTTTCAAAATAAAGAAGCGAAGCAGCTTGGAGTGTTGCAGGTATTATTTAGATTCCAGATTTTGTTTCCTATGTGTTGTCTTATTTCTAAATGATCTGCCATTGCTGCTTCATTGACCCTTTTCGCTGAAACAGAGCCATGAACCAGTTGACTATTACTTGTTCTTATTTTTTATCTTATCTTAAATATGATTTGGAAACTAATATTTAACGGTATACAAATATTGTATCCGGTTAGTTTTTTTAATGTGTAATTTCAGTGGTTTTTAAACATATATTAATTTAAACACAAATATTGTATCGTTTATGAAGGTTTTAATATACTTACGGTAGATTATTTGTTCAAACTTTTTTTAAGTTACTTATAAAGTATTTACTTGTTTTATGATTTACAAATATTTTTTGTATAGATTTTTATGAATATTTTCTTATTTATTTTTTATCAATCATCAATTTAACCACTACTTTTTCGTATTTTAACTATTGATATTTGTGATTATTATTTTAAAAAATCTGCAATTTTCCTGTTTTATGGTTTATTTATTCAAACTTTTTTAAATTACTTTGGAAAGTATTTACTCGTTATATGGTTTTCAAATATTTTTTGTACATACTTTTTATGAATGTCTTCTTATTTAATTCATCAATCATCAATTTAACCACTACTTTTTATTATTTAACTATTGATATTGGTGATTATTATTTTCGAAAATCTGCAATTTTCTTGTTTTATGGTTTATTTATTCAAACATTTTTTAAATTACTTTGTAAAGTATTTAATTGTTTTATGGTTTACAGTTTTTTTAATATTATTTTTATGGATATTTTCTTATTTAAATTTATCAATCATCAATTTTAACTACTATTTTTTGGTATCTAACTATTGATATTGGTGATTATTATTTTCAAAAATCTGCAATTTTCTTGTTTTATGGTTTATTTATTATTCAAACATTTTTAAGTTACTTTGTAAAGTTTTTACTTGTTTTATGGTTTAGATTTTTTGTTTTTTGTATCTCGTTTTTATGAATATTTTCTTATTTATTTCATCAATCATCATTTTAACTACTACTTTTTATTATTTAACCATTGGTATATTGGTGATTTTTATTTTAAAAAATCTGCAATTTTCTTGTTTTGTTGTTTATTTATACAAACTTTTTTTTAATTACTTTGTAAAGTATTTACTTGTTTTATGGTTTACAAATATTTTTTATATCTACTTTTTATGAATACATTCTTATTTAATTCATCCATTTAACTACTACTTTTTCTTATTTTACAAAGTAACTATTGATATTGGTGTTTTTTATTTTCAAAAATCTGCAATTTTCTTATATTATTGTTTATTTGTTTATTTTTTAAAAAATTACTTTGTAAAATATTTACTTGTTTTATGGTGTACAAGTATTTTCTGTAACTACTTTTTGTGAATGTTTCTTATTTAATTCATCATCAATTTAACTACTACTTTTTATTATTTAACTGTTGATATTGGTGATTATTATTTTTGAAAATCTGCAATTTTCTTGTTTTATGGTTTATTTATTCAAATATTTTTTAAATTACTATGTAAAAATATTTACTTGTTTTATGGTTTACAGATTTTTTTGTATATACTTTTTATGAATATTTTTTTATGGTGTTTATTATTTTTGAAAATCTGCAAAATATACTTTTTTATGGTTTATTTATTCAAACATTTTCTTAAATTACTTTGTAAAGTATTTAATTTTTTTATGGTTTACATTTTTTTTATATACTTTTATGGATATTTTATTATTTAATTTATCAATCATCAATTTGACTACCATTTTTTGGTATCTAACTATTGATACTGGTGATTATTATTTTCGGAAATCTGCCATTTTCTTGTTTTATGGTTTATAAACATTTTTATGTTACTTTGTAAAGTTTCTACTTGTTTTATGGTGTAGATTTTTTTTTTTGTATCTAGTTTTTTTGAATATTTTCTTATTTATTTCATAAATCATCTTTTTAACTACTACTTTTTATTATTTAACCATTGATGATATTGGTGATTTTTATTTTCAAAAATCTGCAATTTTCTCTTTTTGTGGTTTATTTATCAAACTTTTTGTTTAAATACATTGTAAAATATTTACTTGTTTTATGGTTTACAAGTATTTTCTGTATCTACTTTTTATGAATGTTTTCTTATTTAATTCATCAATCATCAATTTAACTACTTTTTATTATTTAACTGTTGATATTGGTTATAATTACTTTTTGGAACCTGAAATTTTCTTTTTTTATGGTTTATTTATTCAAAAAAAATTTATATTACTTTGGGAAGTATTTTTTATGGTTTAAAAATATTTTTATCTACTTTTTTTTTTGAATATTTTCTTATTTAATTCATCAATTTAACTACAAATTTTTCTTATTTAACTATTGATATTGGTGATGGTGATTATAATTTGCAATTTTCTGAGCCCTTATATTAGTTTTTAGATTTGTTTTGAAAATAACTACTTTGCTAATAAATATTTGTTACCTTATCTAAATTTGATTTGAAAACGAATTTTCAACGGTTTTGAAATAGAAATATTTAATGTGTCCAGTTTTGCTTTTTATGAATTTTCAATTTCACCTGTTTGTCAATTTATTTTAAATATTAATATTGTGTAATTTACTTACTATTTTTCCAAAAGAAAATTACTTACTATCCTTATTTAGTAGATTACTGATTCAAAAATTTTTTAATTACTTTGTAGAAGTATTTACTTATTTAATGGTTTAAAACTATTTTTGGTATTATTGGATGTAAGTTTCTTCCTTTTATAAATATTTAATTTACTTATTAAACTATTGATGTCGATGATGATGGTTATTTTCAAAAATTTGCAATTTTCATATCCCCTTGTCTTATTTTTTAGATTTGATTTGAAAATAAATACTTCCTTGCCAAAAAATATTTGTCACTTATTTTCAATATGATTTGAAAACGAATTTTTAACTGCTCAGAAATATTTTATGTGTCCAGTTTTTTATTTAGTAGATTACTTATTTAAACTTTTTCACATTATTTTTTAAAGTATTTACTTTTTAACGGTTTGAAAATATTTTTTGTATCTAGCGACTTCTTAAAAATATTTTGAGGAACTTATTTAACTATTGATGATGATAATAATTTTCAAAAATCTGCAATTTTCTGATTCTTTATCGTACTTTGTAGATTTGATTTGAAAACGAATACTATGAATGTGCAATTTGAATTTAAATTGTTTATAAGTTTAATTTAAACATAAATATTGTATAGCTTACGAAGATCTTTATATATATACTAAACTCATTAAGTAGATTACTTATTTGAACTTTAAGTCACTTTTAAAAGTATTTACATATTTAATGGTTTAAAAATACTTCTTGTATCTGCTTTTTTTAAATATATTTAAGTTATTTATTTAATCAATTCATCAATTTAACTACTACTGGTTTATTATTTAACTATTGGTATTGATATTGACTTATATTCTTCAATTTTCTGATCCCTTATATTTTAGATTTGATTTGAAAATAAATGCTTCCTTGTTAAGAAATAATTTGTTAGGTTTGCATATATTTTATACGTCCAGTTTTTATTAATGTGCAATTTCATCTGTCTGTAAATTTATTTTAAACATGAGTAATGTGTACTTTACGAAGGTTTTAATATACTTGCTAAACTTTTTTATGCCAACGCTTACTAACCTTATTTAGTAGATCACTTATTCAAACTTTTTTAAATTACTTTGTAATGTATTTACTTATTTTGTGGTTTAAACATATTTTTTTATCAACTTTCTATAAATATTTAAAGTATTTATTTAACTATTGATATTGATGGTGACGATTATTATTTTTTTGACTTGATGATGATTTTATTTTTGTAAGTTTGTAAATTGCTGATCCCTTATCTTATTTTTAAATTTGATTTGAAAACTAATATTTCAAGGCTTACAAATATTTTACATGTTCAGTTTTTATGAATGTGCAATTTGAACATAAATATTGTGTAGGTTACGAGGATTTCAATATACTTGCTAAACTCATTTAGTAGACTACTTATTTATAAGCTTTTTTAAATTACTTTGAAAAGTATCTACTTATTTAATTGTATGTAAATACTTTTTGTATATACTTTTTATATATATTTTAAGTTACTTATTTATTATTGATTCCCTTAATTTTTTTATATTTGATTTGAAAATAAATACTTCCTTGTTAACAAATATTTTATATTTGTCAACTTATCTAAATTTGATTTGAAAGTGAATATTTAACGGTTTACAGTTATTTAATACGTCCATTTTTTTATGATTGTGCAAGTTCATCTGTTTGTAAATTGATCTTAAACATTAATGTTGTGTAGTTTGCGAAGGTTATTTACTAAACTCGTTTAAAAATATTTTTGGTATCTCGTTTTTATAAATATTTTAAGTTACTTATTTTACTATTGAGTATTGATGTTGATTGATGATTATTTTCAAAATTCTGCACTATTCTGATCCTTGTGTTAACTTTGCTTAAATTTGATTTAAACGTAAATATTTTATATTTCACGAAGATACTTTTTTGAATTAAAGTTCCCGAAGATTTTAATTTTATCATTTTACTTTTTGAAACTTTTTTTAAATTACTTTGTAAAAGTTATTTATTTATTTTAGTATTGTTTTAAAATTTGAAACAAAATATTTCACCAAATAAAAAAATATATATCAGAAAAAAGAAACTAAATATTTCATTGTTAACAAAAGTTTTGAGTATTCACTTATTTAAGATTATTTTGATTTTATTTAATTTTGATATGAAAATAAATATCAAATGTCTTATTGATTTTAACTTTCCATTCAAACATTGTAACTTTCATTCTAGGGGAGTGAGTTCCACCTTCGGTTGGTTAAAACTGTAGTTTTCTATTTGTGGATTGTTTCTAGCTTGCCATCTTCAAGGGCTTGATCTTCTCATACCGTACAGCTCCCCACATCACCATCTTTCTCATCAGAGAGGTTGTTAAATTTTTCTCCTTTTTTCCCCCTTTTTGAATGATTTTTTTTGGTAGGAGTCTTGCAGATAGTGTTGTTAAAAGGTTTTCTGGTTCTAGAGATGAATATTCATACGATGCGTTCTGCTCTATTTAGAAATCATCATTCCCAGAAGTTTCACTGCTGATTTGAATGGGAACGTGTATGTTGGTCCTCACATCACCATCTTTCTCATCAGAGAGGTTGTTAAATTTTTCTCCTTTTTTCCCCCTTTTTGAATGATTTTTTTTTTTTTTTTTGGTAGGATTCTTGCAGAGAGTGTTGTTAAAAGGTTTTCTGGTTCTAGAGATGAATATTCATACGATGCGTTCTTCTCTATTTAGAAATCATCATTCCCAGAAGTTTCACTGCTGATTTGAATGGGAACGTGTATGTTGCTCATAGGACCAACTACTTTATCTGAAAAATTAGCCGCTCTGGTAATAATCTTTTCGCATAAACCTTACATCAATCAATCTACGCTTTTGTTACTTGATGATCCCTTCTTTATATGTTTCAGTTCCTTTTTATCCCTTTCATTACTTGTTTTGTCATAATACGTGCACAGCAGATGAGAATATAATTGAAGAGATCACCTACTATAAATTTTATCCCACCGGAGAGAGAATACTATTATTGACTTGTATATATATCATTGACTTGGTCTCTTTTATTTTGTTGGTTTGGTAGTCGCATGACTTTTACCTTAGCCTTAGATTGGTTTGGTATCTGTAGGCTCTGACCGTAGCTGAAATGAGAGACTTGTTGGTGTCCTTTTTATTCAACATTGCAGCGTCAAGTAGAATTAACAAACTTTTGCCCACGAACCAAGTCACTTTAAAGGTGAGGGCTTGAAGGGCAACTACTTATGACTTTTACCTTTTAATTTTTCATCATATTTAAACTTTTTTAAATTGATTTTGATCAATAAATCTTTTAAAGAAGTTTTGATCATACCGCCATCTTTTTTTATAGAACTTTATCCAAACATAATGAATAGAATAAAAAATTATTGTTTAAAAAAAGAATAAAAAATTATTTATAAAAATGCAACATTTTGCAAGAATACAGAGATGTATAAAAATATAGAATCAAAATTTTGTGAATAATAAATTTCTTATTTTATTTTGAAAGAGATAAAAAAAATTAATAGTGTAATAATAATAGAAATTACATATGACATATCTAATTCTTTTTTCGTATAAAAATTTGTTTCCCTTCAAGATAGTCCTAAGATTTACTCGCTCCTATTCTAAATATAAGATTGAACTAGGTCTTATAGTTAGAACTTAAGGAGTACAAGAAGAAACTAATTTATATTTGTGAAATTGTAATGTCATTAACTATAAGATATTTATGAGGTAATACCTTCGGGGTTTTTTTTTTTTTGGATACATTTTGGAATCTACTCAGAGACTACACCTTATCCTTGGCGATAAAGCCATCTAAAATCGGATCAGGGTGCGAGACCAGATGGAACCCTGGCATAATTGTCAAACTCCTTTTTGCTAAATTGTCAGCTGCTTCGCTCTCCCATCGATTAATATGTTGTACCATCGTCTCCCAATCCCGAGCTAGCATGCTCTGTATCTCCGTTATGAGTCTTCTATCTTCATGCATGTCAAACGCCGAGCTTGTCATCAGGTTTATTGCTTTCGTCAAGTCAATTTCTATGATAACGCGTCGAAAGCCCCTATCACATGCAATCTTCAGACCATGCAAGCAGCCCCATAATTCAGCAGATAGGCCATCACCCTCTTCTCCTTTAAACATGAATGCTGCCAAGAAATCTCGAGCTTCATTCCTTAGAATTCCTCCGCAGGCCAACCCCGAGGCTAAAGGTGTAAAAGCGCGAGCAGTATTTATCTTTACCCATCCTTTCGATAGCGGTTTCCATTTGCCTCGAGTTACACTTGGATCCCTCCTCCTTCCTATCTTTGCGCAAAATCTCTCGTGTGCTTCGTTCAGACAGCCAATCATAACAGCAACACTGGCTTTAATGATATTATTCGAAATCTTCTTATTCTCGAAGACCCAGCTGTCCCGTCTCCTCCACAACCACCAGCATATGATAGCAAACCTCTGTCTCCATCCTTCCCTATCCTGCTGGTCCCCACATGAGTTGAGATTCCAGCTAAGCCATTGTGTGAATGGAATAGAGCTAAACTTGTACCAGAGTCTGGGATGAACCATCTTCCACCATAGTGCATTCGTGTCTGGTAAATCTCAAAGTAAATGTTGATTGGTTTCACTCTCCTCCCCACACACTGGACATTGTGATTTTGAGCTTAAACAGTGCTTGCATCTAGATTCATTCGTAAACAACTGATCATGCAAGACAAGCCACAAAAACATTTTACACCTTTCTAGAATTTTGAGTTTCTAGATCTTGCCCCATAGTGGATTCGGGTGGCCCACCTCCTGATTAATCACGTCGTAAGCAGACTTCATAGTAAAACGGCCATCTTTACTCCATTTCCATCTCATTATCTCTGGTGAAACTTCCTCGATACCTTCACTTACATTATGCCACGTATTTTTAATCCCTCTCCAAACATTTGACCCAGGCCATCTCAAGTCAATCCTGGGTAACACGTCTGCACCACAGTTATATTTGTTTCTAATGACTTTAAACTAGAACTCTTCCCTTCTAGCCGATAGTTTCCAACCAAGCCTCATTAGGTAAGCTTGGTTATAGGCTCTAGTATGTCGTAAACCTAACCCTCCACGAGATTTTGGTTTGCAAATAGCATCCCAAGCAACCAATGGAATTTTTTTATGCTCCCCTGTACTTCCCCACAGAAATTGACAGTTGCATTGATCTAAGGTCTCGCATATGCTAGTCGGAAGGAGAGACGTTTACATCACATATCCTGGAATGGCAGAGGTAACTGAGGAGATGAGAGTAGCTCGCCTTGCAGAAGATAAAGAATTTACCTTCCATTTTGATATTCTTGTCTTCACCCTGTCTACCACATAATGGAAGTATTCTTTTGTGACACATTTGTAATGAAGCGGAACTCCCCGATATTTTCCAAATAACTAGTAATAGGAAATCCAAGCTTTGCACACATCTCATTTTTCCTCACATGGTGGACGTTCTTTGAAAAAAATACCCGGGGCTTTTTATGATTAATCTTTAAACTAGAGTTGTCACAAAACGTCTTGAGACACCTGTTTATTGTGGAAACTTGATCCATTGTTTCTGCAAATAAAATGACATCATCTGCAAAGAATAGGTGAGAAATAGGAGGGCCATCCTGAATAGCTTCTTGTATAAGATGTGCCAATTTTTCCATGCATATGACAAATAGATATGGTTATATGGAGATCTCCCTGTCTCACCCCCTAGATGGGAGAAACCTCTCCGCCTTGTCTCCATTCCATAAAAGATGCATACCGGTACTTGTGATACATTGTTTAATTACATCAATGACTCGTATAGGTAGATTAATCTCATGGGGGCATTGCAAAACAAACTTCCAATTAACGCGGTCATAGGGTTTTTCCAAATCAATTTTAATGGCTAGGAACCCCTTCTTTTGCTTCATGCTTCTCATGGAATGGACTACTTCCTAAGCCACAATAATATTATCAGAGCTATGTCTTTTGGGCACAAAGCTGCAATGATTTAGAGCAATCACTTGGGGAAGAATGGGCTTCAATCTGTTAACTAACACTTTAGATATAATTTGATAAACAACATTGCATAAGCTAATTGGTCCTAGATCCCCCATAGTCTCCATACGGTTTTTTTCGTAATGAGCACCATCAAAGTACTGTTGATATCCTTTATATCCTATGGGTTAGCAAAAATATATTTAATGTATTTCACAACAAACATACCTATTGTGTTCCATTGATTTTGATAAAATAGGGCATTCAAACCATCCAGTCCCGGGGACTTTAAAGCTCCCATGCTGAATATTGCTCCTTTAATTTCCATGTCTGAGAACTCTCTGTCACACCCCCTTAGAAGCTCTTCCTCAACACAAGGATACATCATATTGCAGGTAAGTCTTAGACGATCGCGAACATCCTCTATAAGTAGGTTAGCGAAGTATTTGGTAGCCATATCTTTGATGAGTGATGGATCATAAATCCAATAGCTCTCCTCGTCTCTAATTGCCTTAATCTGTTGAGATTTTCGACGACTATTTGCTCTAGCATGAAAAAAGCTAGTATTCTGATCACCATACACATTCCAGTTAGACCTCGCTTTTTGAGCCCAAATAAGGGAGTCTTGTGTTAGAACTTCCTTGAGTTCCTTCCATAAGGATAAATGTAGTTCTTCATATTTAGGGGACAAGCCAAATCGGGACACTACCCTGTCAACGCCTTCGAGCCGTCAGAGAATCTTTTTTTTCTTCTCTTGTGTGTGTCTAAAAGCTTCTTTATTCCACTTGGAGCAAGCTTTTGAGAATTGAGCAATGTTCTGACCCCATTCCATGTCAGGAAACCAAGTTTGGCGAACAAATTCATCAAAGTTATCATGAAGCATCCACGTAGCTATGAATCGGAAAGGTCGATTAGGCTTCTCTAGTCTATCATTCATGTCAAGCCGGAGAATCAAGGGTCTATGGTCTGACTTAAGGAAAGGCAAGTGAGTGACAAATGCATTAGGGAAGGCATCATTCCATTTCTCATTCACTAAAATTCTGTCAAGTCGTGCCTCAAAGTTTCCTTGTTTCCATGTAAACTTGGGACCATTAAATCCCATATCCTTCATTTCGTGCGTGTCCACCTAGTTGATAAATTCTCAATCTACAGAACTTCTAAACTTGGCTTCAGACCGCCTTTCGCAAAGACGCAGTGTACCATTAAAGTCGCCACCTAGTAACCAAGGTCCCTACGTTAAAGAAGCCAGACGTGAGAGTATCTTTTAAATAAGGAACCGGTGCCTGTGGGATCAGTTTTTTTTTAAAAAAAAATAAGGAACAATCTCTCACTCTCACAATGGTAGTCCTAAGTATAATGAACAAATCTTTTTATCTCTTTTCAATAAATTTTAACTCATTATCTCTCATAGACTCTCTTTATAAATAAGAGTATCTTTTTAATATCATTCAGTTCTCTGAAATATTTTTCAAAAAAAAAGAAAAAATGGAAACTTGCTCATTGCCTTGCTCCAAAACGACACCATGCTAGGTATAGGACGGCATCAATCCAAAAGGGGCAGCAGACCAAAGCCGCATCCAACATAGGTAAGTATGTGAGAAACATAGGAAAAAAGGAATGGCATTATGGAATGTTTTTGTGATGAGGGGAGAGTTTAATGTAATTTTGAGTGGTTTGAATTAGAGTGGAAAATGAAATTGAAGAAGATTTTTTTAAAAAAAAAAAAATGAATTGAGTGGGAAGCATGAGGACCCAGAGGTTTTTTTAATAGGAAAATAGAGGTGGTTTCCTCTTAGGAAGAGGCAAGTAGCAACATTGCAGTTTCCCACTTTCCCAAAGGGGTATGAACTAAGAAATTAAATAAGGATTTTCAAGAAAATTTATTCACATATAAACACAATATAATCATTAAAAGTGATCTCGACCTATAAAAATGTGTAATGGGTTCGTGGAAAGCATCATTGTTTGGTTGATCTCCTAGTCCAATACATATATTCCATCACTTTCACCTCCTCTTTTTCTCGCCCTAATCCTTTTCCCCCCTTGACATTAGTAAAGACTCTCGAATTTAATTCAGTTCATTTATTTTGATTCTCATATGATAAATTCAATCGACCGGTTATATAAATAATTCAAATTAACAATCCGTGATATATTTAGAGAGGGGGGGGGGGGGGATAAGGAATATCGTGAAGCATAATCCAGACACTGGAGCCAATAGCCGACAGGGCCAAGAAACTTTAATTTTGGAGTCGAGTAAAGTGAGGTTTTGTGACGTCAAAATTTCTTCAAATGCAACTGGGAGCATAAACATATATAATGGTATGTTTGATTTTGAGAGACTGGGATGATTCTATATCAACAAATGAAGACAAAACTTGTGGGTTATTGGTACTATCATATTGAATTGAGGGTCAAATGGGGCATTGATGTGCATTATAACCCACCTGATTTAATTTCTCGATAAATGAATTTTCTAATTACATTAATTCAATTAATCAAACGGTATTTAACCAAAAAAAGAAAAAAGAAATGAATCGGGCAAAATACTGTGTGTGTGTGTGTTCGCTTTCTCAGCTATACTCGGTTTCTTCCAGTAATTTTAAGAGAAAACAATCAAGGACCATATTCTTTTATTGAAATCTAAGAGTAATGATACAAGCATAATGCAAAAACAAGAGGAAGAGCGCATGCTAAGTCCCACGGACTCGTTTACATACAACTGTGTGTGTGTGTGTTTTGTGCCTTCATATATAAGATTATTCAACGACCAACGGAGAGAAGGGATTGAGACGTTGAAGTGTAATTAGAGCCGTCCACACTAGAAGACGGAAGGGAAACTAAATTATCACCAAACTCATTACCACACTCAAATGTGATTAGTGATAACAAATCAGGCAAAGGAACTTCCCTATTCAAGTATTGCACAACTTGACGCATGCTTGGCCTATCTTTGGCCTTAGAATTTGAACACAAAAGTCCCAATCTCAATACTGATTCCACCTCCTCTGTGTCATCTTCCGTTCCTAAAGTTTGATCCTTTGCCTCAATAATCTTATCCTTCTTCCATAACCCATAAACCCAATCCACCAAAATCTCATCTTCTCTTCGTCGATCTAGGGGTCTTCTTCCACATACAACTTCAAGCATAAAGGCTCCAAAAGCAAACACATCAGATTTAGTTGTGGCTCTTCCAGTTCTTATGCTTTCTGGTGCCAAATACCCTAGAGTGCCGGCTAGATGTGTGGTTGCAGCATCAACCCCATGATCGTATAATCTTGCAAGACCAAAATCTCCTAACCTTCCATTGAACTCTGAATCTAACATAACATTGCTTGCTTTTACGTCCCTGTGAATCACAACTTGCTCCCATTCTTCATGCAGATAACACAATGCCAAAGCTACCCCTTTGATAATTTTAAGTCTTTGCATCCAATTGAGTGTCACACTAGGTTGGTTATAGAGGTATTTGTCTAAGCTTCCATTTGGCATAAACTCATAAACTAATAGAAGCTCACCTTTTCGCCTGCAATATCCCAAAAGAGAAACAAGGTTTCGATGACGAAGACGACCAATGCTCACAATTTCTGCGATGAATTCCCTTATGCCTTGTTGGGAATTATGGGAAACTTCACAGCAACCTCTGTTTTTGAATCCGGCATCATCCCTTTATACACCTTTCCAAATCCACCAAAGCCCAAAACCTCTTTTTCTCTGAATCCTTTTGTGGCAAAGTAGAGATCTTTATATTTAAACCTGTGAGGACCATAATTCTGCTCCCACTCCTCAACAATCTCAGAAAACTTCCTTCTCCTTCCTATGTAACACACTAAAAATAAGCTCACAAGAAAAATTAAACAGAGTGAAAGCATAGATAACACAATTGGCAAAATCTCAGATTTTTTCCCATCATCAAGTTGGGGTAGTGTTGGGAGTTTTGAGATATCTAGGTTTTGAGCCTCCCCATTGACCCGGAAACTCCACCCAAGAACATAATAAGTAGCTAACAATTGCGCGGAAGTAGAAGATGAGAATCCAACATAAGTTGGATTCGTTAAAATTTGAGAAAGATCTTGGGACAACGTTAACAAGGGAGTTTCGGGCTTGTTGACATTGATTGAAGCTAAGGTGACATTAATTTGCTTCTTAACTCCATCATAGTCCACCCACACTTGCATTGGAAGGCCACTAACGAGGCTCAAATTATGAAACCGAGACCCATCAACATAATATCCAGCCGGAGTTGAATTCGTTGAATTCAAGTCGTTAATATCAATTCCGACATGGTTGTCATTGATATCATCGAACTCAATGGTCTGAACAATGTCGAGTTCCACGGCGAACACGTGGTTTGTTGGGTCACCTTTGGTGGTTTCATTGAAGAGGCCTAGGTATTGACTGGGACAAGCACCTGGAAATGCTTTTGTTGGAGAAATTACAAAACCCATTCCATGACCACTCACAGTTGGGTTCAAATGTCTAATGGCAAAAACAAAAGTGGTGGAGAACGAACAAGTGTTAGTGAGAACTATTGGATTTTGGTAAAAAGCATGAGCTGTTTGGAGCCTGGTTTCATTTGTGAGTCGAAGGAGGCCATTGGAAGTGATCTCAGAAATACCATCCATGGTTAAATTGGCTGATTGGAAGCCATAGTTGAAGATGAAACTTGTATCTGCATCACTCACTGGTACCATTGTTGTCACCAACAATAGCACCGACATCATAGTAAGCTTCACACACATGGCCGTCTCTCAGAATCAATGTCTTGTTTTATGTCCTATCCGGCCGATTTAAATTTTCATTAAATATATACACACAAAATAATAAGAGTTTCTCCCATTTTTGGGGGGCAAGGTGATCACTGAAAGGGAATAACATTCCATTATCACTTGACTAAAATGTTATTTGACTTGTTCAGAGGGCTTGGTCTCCGACAATGGTACTCTCGCCGCCTTCATATTGATGCCCTTTTTCCATGGCGACTATTCTAAACCGTCATGCACTCTTTTCAATAAAATTCAAAAACATTGCTTTCAATAAACAATTGAATTTCCACAGTGCGGGAATATATATCAAGATTATTAAAACTGGACCGGGTCACTGAACTAATCGGAGTACTCAATTAAAAGTTAGTAGGTCAAATTGAAGTCAAATTAGAGTTAAACTGGGTAGCTATGTCTTTAGGATTTATTATATAATATTTATTTAATTCTCTTTTAACTTTTTAAGAGCTCAACAAAAAGATATCTTGTAAAAGATTTGGTGCTGTTTATATTTAATTCTGTCAAATGAGTGTGCGCAATGCACACTCATTTGACTATGCACTTGGAGGAAGAAAGGAAACAAAATTCTGAACACAATGAAGTGTCAATGTTTGACACTCGAATATGCTAACTCTATCAGTTCCGCCATTAAATGGAAGACAACATTGCTACGTTTTTATACTTCCAGAGCAAAACTGAGCCCAAAAAAACTTTCAGAACAACATTGCTTCTATTGGTATACTTCCGAGGTAAATTGCTATTTAACCCTTCTAAAGAGCATTGGTAGTTTCCAATAATTGTAATTGATATATGTTGCAGAGGAAAATCTTTTCTCCCCTTATTTTTTAGCCTATGCAATTGATATGTTTATGGATATTTATAATTTTCTTCTTAATGAACACTTATATTTATCTTAATAATTATTTAAATTTTCATTCATTTAATTTAATTATATTACACGTTATTTTTTATATAATTTTTTCTTATTTTTTATATAAATAATAATAATTATTATTATTATAAATGAAAAAAAAAATTCAAAAAGAGATTTTGATTTTGATTTTAATATATTAGGATATTGAGATATTATTAACATTGAGAAATGTTTTTCTTATTTGAATTTATTTTTCATGGCATCACTGAAAAAAAAAAGGGGTTAAAAACTAAAAATGGGCACTATTGTCATGGTAAGTACCATACATTTTCTCTCCCCCATTTTCTACCCTCTATCCAAACACAATGAGAGATAATATTCTTCACCGACTTATCTCCCCCCCATTTTCTCCCCCCCCCCCCCCCCCCAACTTTTCCCTCCTTCCTAACACAATGTTAAAGTCAAGCGTGGGTAGGGTCTGATGGTTGACCGAAATGGGAGACTTCTTATTCCTATCCTTTCATTGGTAATTTCTTAGGTAGTTGGAATGTATCATCAGCCGCGTGAAAGTGGGGTTGGGTTAGTAGGGTCCTCTCTAAGTGGTCTTCAAATTGGATTGGGGCCAATGTTTTAAAGGTCGAACCGGACATTGAATCAGAAAGCTTAGTAGGTGCCAAGCGCCTTGTAGCGCGTTGGCATTAATGTCAGACTTAGGAGTCTGGCCTCCCCCTTCCCCTCAGGGGTTCGACCCCTGCCAGTTGTATCAAAAAAAAAGAAAGAAAGCTTAGTAGGTCATGATTCAAATAGTTTGAACAGTTGTGTTCTTTAATAGAGTTGGTGAGGTAATAATTAAATTTAATATGCATATATAATGATATTGTTACGAATATACTTATTATGTGGATGTCTATTGATTCACGGTCTCCAAATATTACAAGATGACATGGGACCTACGCATGGTACCATGCATAGTGATTTACTATTTGGTGGGACCCACGCACAATTATACAATCATCACAGGAAGGAAATCCGTGACTAAATAGTTTTGGTTCTCGGGGAAAACTATACTAAATGACCCTGATGTGGAAATCACACTAAAGTCTCATTTTCCTTCTATAAATAGAGGTCTTCTGTAACTATTCAATTTACAGTGAAATAAGAATTTCTCTTTCTATAATCTCTTCTCTTATTCTCACTTTTTTTATAACACGTTATCAATCACGATTGCTTCTCAATCGTATGTTGCTCTTCTCATTTTAACTTGTTTTCATTCTTTCTCACCATGTCGTAGTTGATGCCGGCACCAGTCTAAATCCACCATAACCATCATCTCCACCTGTCACGTTTAGTCTCTTGCCCTATGTCCCTGTCTCTACTACCTCAATCTAGCCATCTCGTTCGCACTTCAATTGCTCTGGCTGTTCGGATGTTCTCTGCTTCTTTCTTCGTCAATAATAAAAAAAAAAATAAGACCATTTCCTTTGTTTTCATCCATTCAATAGATGGGCCCATTTCCAATTAGATCATTCTCCACTTTAGCCTAATTCTTGCTGACAGTAAGAGATGAGCAAGAGAGAGAAGAAAAAGGAAAAGGAAGAATGAAAAACGAAGGTGATAGGAGGAAGGGAGAGAGTGAAATTATAATATATTTAAAAAAAATGATGATGGAGCTTTTGGAATGGAGAGAGTCAGAGGGCTTGTTCACAAAATATATTGGTGAACCTATATGTTTTAGATTATTATAATAATATATTATAAAATATAAATAGGATGCTTCTGTCGAAAATTATATTATTTTTATTGTTTTAATTTAAGATTTCATTATTATTGTTAATTTGACTCCAGATTGGAAGTCTAGATTTAATCTTTTATTTTAAATTTTTTTAATTTGATATTTTATTATTGTTATTAACATTTAATTTTGTGTATTTATTTTTATGTTACTAACATTTAATTTTATTTTTACTAACATTTATTTATATTTTATGGAGACAACACTATATATTAGTGGGCTCCATTTGTTTAATTTTATTCTTTACTGCTTTATTTATTTTTCATGGTAGCAACACTAGTATAGTGGGCACCATTTATTTTATTATTTACTGCTTTAATTTTCATGGTAGCAACACTAGTATAGTGGGCACCATTTATTTTATTATTTACTGCTTTATTTTTCATGGTGGCAACACTAGTATAGTGGGCACCATTTATTTTATTATTTACTGTTTTATTTTTCATGGTGGTAACACTAGTATAGTGGGCTCCATTTATTTATAATTCATTTACTGCTTCATATCCCCTTCCCTTTTATCTTTTATCTTTTATTTTATTTATCGCTTTATATATATCCCCCTCCCTTTTATTATTTATGGCAACGACACTAATATATACATATTAGTGGGTTCCATCTATTTATTTTATTATGCTTATATTTTATTTATCCTTAAGATAAACTGTTAAAAGGCCATATGTATCATGAGATCAAAATGCCATGGAAAGATGAGGCATAAATTGGCCTGAAAGATGAGGCATAAATTGACTTGAGAACAAGAGGCAAGTTAGCCTGAAGATAAGAGACAACTTATGAAACAATATTTGATCCATAAATTTTGTATGTCATCAATTGTATAAGGCCTCAAAATTGTATATTTGGCATTAAATACCCCCTTAAATTATGAGACAAGGGATTATATGATCATGATTGATATTATAAATAAATATATCCAATTTGCTATTGCAGTAGCAATATTGTGATAAAGTCAAGAAATATTGTAGATCAATTTCTTATTGTGGATTAATTTCTTGTCATGATCAAATAAGATCAGTGAATTATGGATCATGAATTTTTATCCTACTTCATTCTTAGAAGTGAATGAAGTAATAAATAAAATAGTGATTATGATTGTTTTACTATTATGATTGGTTTTCTATAATTATAACAATTTTTGTGAATACAAGAAAAAGAATCTTTATAAATAAAACAATTAAACAAAAGGCAATATTATTTCAACAAAGTTTAATAGCAAGTGGTTCAACTCTTTTACAAAGCTTAATTATCTCATTCTGAAGATATTTTATATCGTCTTCTTTTGCTCCTCTTGAGTTGGAATCAAGATGAGGTAAAACTCTTCGTAATATCGTGACCTGCCTCATAAGTTTTTGAAGCTTTTTGTAAGGCCACTCTGTTAACCCTCCTTTTTGATAAATTTTTTGTATGGTATGAGTAGACATATTTAATTTTTTACTCGCTTCATCGAGGGTTAAATGAAAATAATTCCTTAAATTATGAAGCGTTGTTTTCTTTATTCTTTCACGTTGCTCCATTGTCAACCTATATAATTCACCCTGTTTAAGGGATGAAGTATCATATTGAATATTAACCGCGGGTTGTTTTCCTTTATCTAATGGATTTTTAATGTTGATTTGAAATGAACTCCAGCGGGGTTCATTTGGATTATTTGTCCATTCCGAACCAACACAAAGGACTTCATAATAGGCTAATACAGGATCACGCACCAAGTTATATCTTGATGCTTGTAAATCTATACAATACTGTGTGAGAAAATGTTTGATTTCTCCAAAATTTTTATTTGTAAAATCAAACATTGGAAGCCTGTTAGTATTGTAAGATTTATCCTGTACATTTTTATATAAAACAACATGGGAAATCATACATATCCTCCTCCCGTGAACTTCAAGTCTATGATACTGAAGTCCGTTGGTATATATAATTTCCCGTAAAACATGACAGCAACTACATTCCAATAAGCTAGTAGTTGCTAACTGGCTTGTAGTTGTTGGTTGGCTAGTGGTTGTTGGCTAGCTAGTGGTTGCTGACTGGCTGATTGTTGCTGGCTGGCTCGTTGTTGATGGCTAGCTGGTGGTTGTTTGCTGGCTTGTGAATGCTGGTTCATTGATTGTTGTGACTAATGGCTGAACTTGACTGGTAGACTCCATCAGTTCGGCCATAGTTCTACACCTTTTGACAGGTCTCCTTAATGAACCTACTTCAGTTATACCTTCAATCCTTGTAGATTGAGGAAGAACATTTGTTCTTGGGGGAGAAGTAGGAACATTTGAAGCAGAAGGAGGGATAAACATCTCAAAAGGAGGAATAAACATCTCAAAAGGATTTGGAGATAGTAAAGAAGTAAATGACATATTTTGTTGATCATCATAAAACAAAGCATCAAGTAATGCTGTGTCAGATGTTTCAGAAATTGGGATAAAACTGTTTGGTCCTGCCATGGCAATAGAATTTAGAGAAATATGTGTGAGTCTCTGGTAGTTGATATTTGATAACTCTCCATATTTTATATATTTAAGATACATTTTAGAGATATTTGGAGAGTTATCTAAACAATTTTGAGATATTTTTATAAGATTATATTATTTTAAGAGAAATCAAGTTAGACACATCATTAGTGAGGTTTCAATTTAAAATAAATGTTTTTGAGTTTAGGGAATAAATAATAGATGAGAAGTCTTCTAAATAAAAATTAAAAAAAAGAAATAAAAATTCAGTTTTGTTATTATTATTATTATTACTATTATTTAATATTTTTTATTTTTATTTTCATAATCAAAAGCATCAGGACGGATTCGTTAGCCACGTGAGCAGATTTTGGATGGATTTAACATAGTGGAGTTGGACTCAAGGCATTTGAAGATTGGAATGAATTCAATGTGGGCCCACCATGAGAATTAAAGCAAATGGATTTGGAAATAAATGTTGAGCTCCACGTGCTGCAGGATGGAATGAATTGGACTATTGGATATTAAACAAGCTTGAGCCCACCAACATGAAGGAAATTTAACCTAAAAAGCAAGAAGAATAAAAAGAGAGCGAGGCGGCAATTGGAGAAAAGGGAAGGAACAGAGCCGAGACACAGAGACGCGACGGGCAGAGGAGAATTGAGAGACGCGAGCTACGAACAGAGAGGCGGTGGATTTTGCTGGGCAGTGAACGAAGGAACATAGAGGACGCTGGTGGTTCATGGTTTTGTCTAGTTCAGTATCTTTATCATTTTCCATGTCTCTGATTTTCTGTGATCTGAATTCATTTCTGTGCTGTTATGGATTTTACCGTATAGTCATGTGTGGCTAATTTTATTTTGCAACTTAGAGACCTATGAACTTATTAATGGATTAGGATTTATTTCTCATCATTTAATTATGATTAATATTGATTTTGGTTGCTTAAATCTTGGTTAGTTTTACTATTTATTGACTGGCCATCTTTAAATAGGATTTTAAGAATTAGGATTTACCTTGGCAAAGGGAATTTTAATTAAGCTCTAGATTAAGCAATATGGGATTAAATTATAATTTAATTTGCGATTAGGATAGGAATATACCTAATAGCCCCATATAGTTGTAGAAGAGTGTGTCCGGATTAAATTGCCTCTAGAGTAAATTTGTTAGGCATAACAGCTTTTACTTAAGAGAGGGTTGTAAGTGGACTGGAAGGCATTTATAACTATTAATACTCGAGATTAACAACATTAACATTAAGAGTAATTAAATTGGTGAGATAAATGTTTATGAAATTAATAAGGGATTAGTGTCTCTAGGTTGCCCGTTTGATTATTGCGTAGATTATTTGTTTGATTTTGGTTTTATTGTCTTAGTTAAATTAAATTTGATTGCTCAATTTAAACGAAAAGTGCAAGATTAATTATTAACTGAAGTAGTGGGTATTAAGTCCTCGTGGGAACGATACTTTACTCATCTTTATTACTTGATACGGCCCGTACACTTGCGGAATCTTAGACTTTATAAAAAATTTTGCCCTATCAATATTATCAGATGCTTGAGTGTTTGTGAGGCTTGTTCGTTTGCCTTCCTTTATTTATAGTCGAATTAAATCATGTTGAATCTCTGCAATCTGCGCAGTCCTGTTGAATCTCTACAGATCTGCTCCTTATAAAGCTCTTGGTAGAACCTTTTCAGGAGCCTTTTTAACTTTATATGTATACGACAATTCGAGTTGTTGCGCCTGTGATTCCACAGTGATGCATCTGTGATTACTCAGTGTTGCACTCGTGAATCTACAGTAATACATCTGATGATCTTGTATTTGATTATCATTTCTGGAAAATGGAAATTTTGGTACCAGAAGTAACAAAATAATGCATTGATAATGCATCTGTGGAATTTTAATGATATCTGTAGAAAAAGATATCATATATGCTATTATCATGGAATATTGTATGGAAGTTACATACATTGATTTTAATGGACTCACACTTGAGGGGGAGATTGATTTGATTATCAAGTGTGAGTGTTTGTGTTAATCATCTATGAAAGTTTGTTTGTTAATTTGTGAATGTTTGTGTGTTGATTCCCCTAGAATGGATATTAGATTTGATGATAAATTATATGGAAAGTTGGCATGACTCGTTTGATCATCCGAGTAGTATAGCTGCATGTTCTCAAATAAAAATGATTATGAAAATATTATTGGAAATGTATCTCTGGAAATATATCAAATTGAAAGTTTACATATGAGATTATAAATTTGCAAAGTTTACAGTGATGTTGGCAACCAGAAGTTTGCAATATATTATGCGCAATTTTCAGATTGAATGATCCAAAAATTATATATGAGTTAATCAATGATTATGAATACATTGTTTTGCAGCAATTATATAAGCTAACAAAATTCTCCCCGTAAAATTGTCTTTTGGTCAGGAGTCAGATAAATTCCATCTTAAATGTTTTGAATGTGCAATGATTATTAATCCACTACAATGCACACAGATGGATATATACTGCATGATCAGATGAGGGGGAGAAAAATAAGCAGATTGGGTAAAGAGATAAAATGGAATGAATTATTATTGGCTCATATTGATCCTCGTATAAAAAAGTGTGCACTAAAAGTTCAAAATGATAATTCAGTTGCAGAGTTTAGTTAATTAAATGTCAGAAGCATTTACTGACATAAAGAAAGTGACAATGTCACATGTCTCAACTGCAAATGCTCTTATATGAATTATTATAAGGCACGCCTGAAGCGTTGCAAGTCCATCGATTTTAAAAATAAAAATCCTTGAAAGAGAAAATGAGCTATAAAATATAAATGATTAAGTCGAGGATAATTAAGAAAAGCTCTAGAAGAGCCATCTCCTGAAGAGATGTTATCTCCTGAAGAGATGTTTCAAGAAAAGTGTATTGTGGTCCAAAAAGAGACCTAGGTACCTAATATATGTGAATATAATGAGATCTTAACAAATTATGAATGAAATCCGATGGGACCGAAAAATAAACTCAACGTTGACGACATTTATGTTGATATGATAGCATATGCTGTAATGAATGATAATGAAGATCATGAGCCACAATATATTAATGTGTGCCAAAAGCACATGTCCCTGAAGGACGTAAAGCGCCAGAAACACATATGTCCCAGAAGGACTCAAGATGCTAGGAGCATCAAATTCTCGAGAATAATCAATTAAATAAATTCATATATTGCGTGAAGCAATCATAGTGCATATAACATCATTATTTGAATAAACATTTATTAAAGTTTTATATGCACATGTATATTTATGGAAAGATTATTATAATTTTACTTGAAAGATCTAGATCTTGCAGGTATACAATGAACAATCAGATCGGGCGTTTCTATTATTCCACAACAAATAACAGAATACTTGATGATAGAAAAGATGATATGCTCAGAATGATATTGAAGCAATGTGGTCATCAGGGGGAGCAAGTCTGATGTAATCAAGAAGGGGAGACGATGCACGCTGTACTCTTTTTCCCTTATCTAGGTTTTGTCCCACTGGGTTTTCCTATAAAGGTTTTTAATGAGGCAGCACTGAATAGTGTATCAATGAATGATGTACTCTTTTCTTTGGCTAGGTTTTTATCCCACTGGGTTTTTCCTAGTTAAAGTTTTTAACGAGGCACACTCATAAATGAACATCCAAGGGAGAGTGTTATGAATATACTTATTATATGGATGTCCATTGACTCACGGTCTCCAAATATTACAAAATGACATGGGACCCACGCATAGTACCATGCATAGTGATTTACTATTTGGTGGGACCCACATACAATTATACAATCATCACGGGAAGGAAATCCGTGACTGAATAGTTTTGGTTCTCAGGGAAAACTACACTAAATGACCCTGATGTGGAAATCACACTAAAGTCCCATTTTCCTTCTATAAATAGAGGTCTTCTATAACTATTCAATTTACAGTGAAATGAGAATTTCTCTTTCTATAATCTCTCCTCTTATTCTCACCAATTTTATAACAGATATAAATATAAGAAATGATATGAAATTATTACATGACTTAAAAATAACAAAACTGTTATGACTTCTTAATAATTTCAATAACCCTTCATATTTAAGTATTGAATATCATGTATTTTTCTTATTATAAATTTTTTAAGGAGCAATGAGAATATAAAAACATATTGAAAATAAATGAACATTTTCATGCATAACATCCTTTCAAATTTTATCGTTATGTTTTTTTAATATATATATATATATATATATATATATATATATATATATATTATATGTTGGATAAAAAATGTGTTTTCTTTCCAACGAATAAAAGAGGTTCTTTTTTATAACATTGAGATGAAGGAGGAGTTTGAAGTGCTGATGGTAATGGATGTTTATATATATATATATATATATCCAACATATAATAGAATGATTTCACCGCCGGGTAATAGAGCTACCCTTAAAAGACAAAATTTACACTTTTACATAAGAAAAAGTAAAATTTAGAAAAGTAATTAAGAAGCTCAAACAACAAGGGAATATAGGAAATGACCACACACCTTCGTGTTTCTCTCTCTTTCTCCATCCAGATCTATAGTAAATCTTCCTATTCTTAATTCTGTCATGCTCAACAACACAGTGTCCTTGAAACTTCTAGCCGGTTTAGCATGGCATTCAAACCGCTGAAAAGCCCAGTGGCGTGAATGAAAAGTTAAGTGGGGGAAAATTTGGTTTTTGAGATAGCATTAGTTTGTGATGGGCTTCTCTTGAAAAGGGACTTATGAGAAGAAGCCAAAAAACTTGGCTTCTGGCTTCACCATTGACCCCCTCGATCCTCACTTGCCATTGTCACTGAAACCTTTACATTCATCCATCACCTAACGTTACCTTCCCCATCTTCTTTGTCGCCGACAGCCTTTACCCTCATCACCATCATTGCAAGGCGACTTTTATACATCTCTCCACTGCCACATAGCTACCATTGCGTGAAAAAGAAATAGAGCCAAGCAAATCACCAAAAAAAAAAAAAAACTCAAAACCTGGAGATGAGAGCTTCACCTTTGTTTTACCTCATCGATTTCACAATTAACCATCTTCGATGATGAGTTCAATCGCCGATTATTCTTTCTCAACATTGGAGAAGGACCTAGACCACTTATTAGTGATGATTTGAGAAGAGAGTGATAGCATCTTCTTCTGTTTTTTGTGAGAAACTCGATTTTTTGTAACAAAGGTGGAGAAATCAAAGAGGGGATTATTAGAGGAGGAGGCTATTGTTGAAACATGAGGAGTCAGATCGTCTTCGTCACTGAAACAAAAAAAACTTTCACGATAACATTGTTTCTGGACGTATACTTCTAAGGCAGATTTGTTTCTTAACCCTTACTTTTGTTTGTTTTTAATTTTTCACTGTATTTGTAGTATATATAGGTTACATCATACTTTTAAGGGAAATTCACAAATAAGGACCACTAGAACAAATTAATTTCCATTAGCTCCTAAAGAAATCCAAAATTTCACTGCAGTCCTAATAAGTGGGGTTGCAATGAAATTATTTGTGAAGTAAAAAGACAAAAACAATCCTTTCAAGATCAAAAGAGAAACAACTTGATTTGCAAGTGACAAAGACATCATGAATAAGTGGGATTAATTTCTTGATAAGAACACATTGGAGCATAATCAAGTCAAATTTCATTTGCAAGTAGCGAACACATCATGAACAAGTGAAATAATGTTATGAACAAGTGAAATTCCATTTTTTTCATCAAGTACAATCCTGAAATTGTTCATATATATGACTATTCCACTTGTTCACAAAGATATTCCACTTATTCATGATGTGTTCCCTACTTAAAAATGTAATTTGACTTAGATCATGTTCCAATGTGTTCTTGTTAAGAAATTAATTTCACTTGTTCATAGGACTATTCTACTTATTCATAGGAGCATTTCATTTATTCATGATATGTCTGCCACTTACAAATCATGTTGTTTCTCCTTTGATTTTTGAAAGCGTTGTTTCTCATCTTTTACCTTATAAATTAATTTGAGAGAATTACAATCTGGTTCCAAGGACAAAAAATAATTACCAAAAGGTCCCTTGCCGGAATTCCATTTTAAGTGAAAAATTCTCAATTGGTATTTACAACTAAAAATGTTGTATTAACAACAAAAATTCTTAATCCGCATTTACAACAGGAAATGTTATATTAACAATTCAAAATGTATTTTGAGTTGTTAATATAGCATTTCTAGTTGTAAATGCAAATTAAGAATTTTTATTGTTAATATAGCATTTTCAGTTGTAAATATAGCATTTCTAGTTATAAATATGGATTCAATTAATTACAAAAAATGACTTTTTTGAGACTTTTTTGTAATGGAATTTTGGCATGGGGCCTTTTGGTAATTATTTCTGGTCCTTAGGACCAGATTGTAATTCTCCCAATTAATTTCACCGTTGGCCCACAAAACTACAGTGAAATTTCACATTTCTTTAGGCTCTAATAAGGGTTAATTTGCCACCGCGATCCTTATATGAAAATTTCCCCACTTTTAAAGTGCCTTGAATATGGTTTGTCGTCTGAAGTCAAAGTAAAAAAAACAAACCCATATTCCAAACGAAAGTTTAAGGTAATTAAGGTTAAGTTAATCTCACCCACACATGGCACAAGCAGGCTCAAGTTAAAAATCATTTCATTTAAAAATTCATATATATAAAGCACAATTAACAAAACATAAAACTGAGGAACAATAAGCATGGTATACAAACATTATACAAGCTAAACTAACAAAGAGTATAATAACTTAAGCTTAGGTCCCATACATGTCTTCAAAAGAAAATCAACGACCACCTGAGAGAACAGATTCAGGTATTGAAGTACGAGAGTGAAAGCCATCCACACTTGATGAAGATGGAGAGCACATTCGAATGTCATCAAAGTCTTGGTGGCTTCCACATGTGAATCCAAAACAAGAAGGAGACGACATTAGTGATGGAAAATCAGGCAAAGGCACGTCCATATTCAAATATTTTACAACTTGACGCATGTTTGGCCTATCTCCAGCATTGAAATTTAAACACAAAAGCCCCAATTTCAACACTAATTCTACCTCCTCTGCTTTGTACTCTGTTCCGAAATTCTGATCCCTTGCCTCAATAATCTTACCCCTCTTCCATAACTCATATACCCAATTCACCAAAATAAATTCCCCTCTCCCTCGTTCTATAGGCCTTCTTCCACATACAACCTCTAACATAAAAGCACCGAAAGCGAACACATCTGACTTTGTGGTGGCTCTCCCTGTTGTTGTGTTCTCCGGAGCTAGATATCCCAAGGTCCCAACCACATGTGTAGTAGCAGGATCAGTGCCATGATCGTATAATCTTGCAAGACCAAAATCTCCTAGCCTTCCATTCAACTCCGAATCTAGCAAAACATTACTTGCTTTTATGTCTCTATGTACTACTACTTGCTCCCATTCTTCATGCAGATAGCACAATCCTGAAGCTACCCCTTTGATGATTCTAAATCTTTGTATCCAATTTAGTGTCATACTAGGTTGGTTAAAGAGGTATTTATCTAAGCTTCCATTTGGCATGAAATCATAGACTAAAAGAAGCTCCCCTTTTCTCCTACAATATCCCAAAAGAGATACGATGTTTCGGTGGCGAAGGCGACCGATGCTCACAATTTCTGCAATGAATTCCTTCATACCCTGTCGGGATTCATGCGATACTTTCTTCACAGCAACCTCTGTTTTTGAACCCGGCATCGTTCCTTTGTAGACTCTACCAAAACCACCACTACCTAGAAGCTCTTTCTCTCTAAATCCCTTCGTGGAAATATACAGATCTTGACCATAGTCTTGCTCCCACCCCTCAACAATCTCAGAAAACTTCTTTTTCCAATTTATGTAATAAACTATAGATAAAATAACTAGAAAAAATATACAAAGTGACATGAGAGGTAGCCCAATAAGCAAAATTTTTGGTTGTTCGTTTCCTCCTAGTCGTGGAAGCTTTGGGAGTTCTGAGCTATCAAGGTTTTGAGCCACACCATTGACCCGGAAACTCCAACCAAGAACATAATGAAAAGCTGTCAGTGCCCCATTGGAAGATGAGAATCCGACATAACTTGGATTGGTTAGAATTTGAGAAAGATCTTCGGACAACGTTAACAATGGAACCTTGGGCTTGTTAACATTGATTGAAGATAGGGTGACACTAATTTCCTTCTTGCCTCCATCATAGTCCACCCACACTTGCATCGGCAAGCCACTTGCGAGGCTCAAATTTTGAAACTGAGACCTATTTACATAATAACCGGCAGGGGCAGATTTTGTGGAATTCAAACCGTTAATATCGATCCCGACATGGTTATCATTAATATCCCCAAACTCATTGTTCTGGAGGGTGTCGAATTCTACAGCAAACACGTGGTTTTTGGGATCGCCATTGCTGGTTCTGTTGAAGAGGCCGAGGTACTGGCTGGCTAGAGCATCTGGAAATGCTTTTGTTGGAGAAATCACAAAAGCCATTCCAATACCACTAAGAGTGGGATACTGAGGTCTAATGGCAAAAACAAAAGTAGTAGAGAAAGAAGAAGTGTTTGTGAAAAGAAGTGGATTGGGGTAAAAAGCATGATTCTTTTGCATCCTAGTTTCATTGGTGAGCTGGAGGAGGCCATTGGAAGTGATAGCAGATATACCATTCATGGTTAAATTAGCTGATTGGAAGCCATAATTAAAGATGAAGCTTGTATCTGCTCTACTAACTTGTACCATTGTTGTCACCACCAAAAGCACCAACGTCATAATAATCTTCACAAGCATAGCTGTGTCTCAAAATCAGCACTCCTCTGCTATCCCTATCTCCGTACGTTATATATATAGCAATCAGAGTTTCCCCTTTTTATCGATCAGCGGTCTTTGAAAGGCAACAAATGGGTTGGTTTTGGTTGCCGTGGGATTCTAGAGTGACTGTCATGTATTTGATTTTTGTGATCCCGCATTCATTTATTTTGAGGAAAAAAGTTAATCAAGGATGTGACTCTTCCTAGAATATATAGATAGATAGCAATCACAGTTCCTCCTTCTTATCAGCGGTCTTTGAAAGGCAACAAATGGGTTGGTTTTGGTTGCCGTGAACGGTGGGCTTCTGGAGTGACTGTCATTTCCATTGGTCGAGGAAAGAAAAGATAAGATTTTTTGTGATCCCGCACTCATTATCTGGAGAAAAAATGTCAATCATGGATGTGACTCTTTCTAGAATCAATCTGTACCACCTTCCATCTCTATCTCTATTTGTGAGGTTTTATTTATAAGGGTTATTGACTTTTGTTATTAAAAAAAATAGTTAAAATTAATTAAAAGTAATAAATATATAAAAAAATATTTTTATTTTTAAATATGTCATTATTTATAAGTAGGTAGATAAGAAAGAGTAATGGTGAGACAAATGAAGAGAGTGCATAGAGAAAACTAATTAAGGATAATATTGGTAAAAATATTAGGGAAAATGGTAGAAGAAGAACTCTCAAATTGTAAAATCATAAATTAAGTTTGTTACCAATATGAAATTTTGTAATTCAGAACTCATTTTAATGACAAGACTTAATCAGAAATTCACAACTCATTTTATGATAAATACCTAATATGAAATTCTGCAATTTAAAAAAAAAAAATCTATCATTTTCTCAAAATACTTTTATATATAATTAATACTCATGCAACTTCAAAAAAGACCTTATAATAGGGGATGAGTCATTTCAAAAGTTAAGAGCTTGCAAATAGGGATAGAGGGACTAGTACTTAATATCCCTAAGTAATTGTTAGCCATTTAAGATATTTTTTTTAGCGGTAATCATTATTAAGTTATAAATAAAATGAAATTTTACAACAACAAAAATTTCCCGAGGAATATCTGGATCAAATAAATTAAGAAAAGAGAAAAAATACCAACAAATAATTTAAAATGACAAAGATTCACCAAGATTGTTAAATTTCATCAAACTTCTATTAGGTTTTACTTTAAATTAATCTTAGTAAATCTAATGAACTTTTGATAAAATTCAACGGTCTTGGTAAATATATGTCATTTTAAGATTTTTATTGGTTTTTGTGCCACTTCCAAAATTTATTTATGTTTATGCTCCTAGAAAAAGATTTATTGGTTAAATTACACTTCAATCCTAACCACAAAAAAAAAAAAAAAAAAAAAAAAACCCCTCTCCCTGCCACATAAGCAGAGCAACATGAGTGTTTTTGTGCGCCGCCGTTAAAGATAACTAGCCAAGTCATAATGAAAAATGGGAACTGGCGATGACGAGTTTTTGTGCGCCGCCGTTAAAGTTATGAATGATTTTGGCCAAAAAAAAAAAAATTATGAATGATGGAGTAACATACTCTGACTATCTACGTTTTGTTTTAATATGTTACTATTTGAGCAACATATTCAAATTTACACAATCTCGATAATATACTAACATTGGAATTAAATTAAGGAACATAAAAAAAATCAAAAAAAATTAAACAGCACAGCAACATTGGATCGATCACTCCAATTCTTTAAAATCTTTGTAAAACATTTATTGTACCATCTTCTTCGCATCATGATGTGCATGAAACTTATGCGTACATTAAGCTTTGTTTTAATGCATTATCAATAATAATAATAATAAAAAGAAAACATAATCACGTCAACATATGTACCAAATCTTTGTGGATTACTAACATTTAATTAATATTTCAATTACCAAAAAAAAAAAAGTTGTACTCCACTTAATTTCCCTCCCACTATCTGGAACAACTATATTTTCAATCTATCTATGCAATTCACTCTTCATAATTTAACATAAAATCAACTTATATATCCACGATGCTTTGATAGATATATAAGCCAACATGATACAATGATGATTGTCATTAACTTATGTTGATTGTCATTGCAATTAAACTCACACATACAAAATTGTAGATGCGTTGAAACTTGTGCATTACCCGGGTCATTAAAAAAAAAAAATCATTGATTATAACATTCTATTATGTTTAATCATAACATATATCATCATTGATCATAGGATTAAGATTCTAAAATAACCTTCAACTTTTGATAACTTTTATCAAAAGTGTAATAGTAATCATAAACTATTTTGTAAAGCAAGAATAACTATAAACTTTTAAAATTGGGGTAGAAGTGTTAAATCTAACAAACTTCCATCTATTAAAATGGGAAAAATTAATTCTTTTGTTTTTAAAGTTTTGACTTACTTATAACTCGGCCCCTAAAATTTGTCTGGATATACACAGTCCCTAAACTTTTGACTTACTTGCAACTTAGTCCAATGTTGTAAATTCATTCTATGTATTGTACCAACATTGCACTGTACTAGAAAACATATGTTGATTTGATATGCGAGATTCCTCATCCTATGATACTCATTCCTTGCTCCCTAACATTTCAACTCAACTGTTTAAATTTAATTTAATTATGTGAATAATCTAAATTTAAAGTTTTTTATATAAGTTTTCACTAATAAATTATTTTTCCTCATAAAATGATAGTTAGAAAAGTATCTTTATTTAATATCCAGCTTTTGCTAATACAAAAAAATATATATTAAAAACATCTTTAAGTTTATTTTTTATAAAAACAATTTTGTTTTATTTAATCAAGGGTTTTCTAAAAGGATTAAAGTGCAAAAAACTTTCACCTTTCTTAATAAATGCACTTCCTAGAATTTGATATAAATAAGCTTACGAGTCAGCATAAATATAAGGAACCAAATATAAATCACCTAATAAACTCCAAAAGAAAAACAAAGAATAAGAAGAAGAAAAAACTAGCGGGAAAGCTTTGATTGAAAAATTTGAAAAATCGTCTGTTGAGAAATAACCATCTTTTTAATTGAGATTATTTCAAACAAATCAATTCCTAACAAAGTTCTAGGACAATTTGCCAATGCCATTTAAATTGCTGCAATGAACTTTTAGAGCAGATAACTCTTATATTTGAAAGAATAATGCATGGCTCAGTCATTCTTAAAATTTTGTAGGAGAGGAGAGCCAAAATCTCATTCCCTCTAACCAAGGTCGGAACTTCATTGGTACATTCCCCCCCCCCCCCCCAAAAAAAAAAAAATTTGGTGTTTTAGAAATTAAAAAAAATTAATATAATGTAAAAATATATTTTATCTAATACATTTGCCCCACAAAATATTTTTTTAGTTCATGAGTATACATTTAGCTACCCTTCATTGTAATTATTTTTATTGTAATATATTTTTGTTATTAAAATATATGTATTTGAACTTATTGAGTGCCCACCCTTCATTGTAATTTATGTAACAACATTTTTAACAGCACTTACCCTTGCTTTTCTAAATGACAGGTTTGTAAAAATAACCGTCTCTCTTATTACATCATCAATATTCACTTGATTTCATGAATATATTTTTGATATTCCTTTCTTGTTCATATTCTTTTGTCCTTTAATGCATTCAAAAATTTCCCGAATCCCCCACCACGGGTGCCCACTCTTATTAAAATTTTTGGATCCGTCACTACATTTGGCTCCCCCAAATATTTATCGCAAGCTCCATCACTGCCTCTAACAAACCAAAGTAACATACCCTTCCCTCCCTCCTCTCCCCTCCCCTCCCCTCACCCCACCTCAAACCAAACATACCCTAAAAAGAGCAACGAATAGATGACAAATAAACTGGAAGAGGTTGAGAAAATATGACCGAGCTAATTCTACTGGGAGAAAACGAGGTTGTGAAAGAAATTGAGCCAGAGATTTCCCTTATTATTGCATAGGAGTTTCCAATCTTTCCGTAAAATTCCTCTTGAACTAGTTCAGGTTAATTAATAAAGATTATTATACTAATCAAACCATGTACAGTAAAAAACAATATATCAGTGATATAATTTAGCAACATAATTTGTGTTACACCCCTACCAGCCTCGCCTTCTCGGGTGGCAGATAGATGGTTTCCCTCTTATTAATTACCTTACCTTGATTAATTACTACTTATTAACGCATATTTGAGTTATTCACAGCAGAGCATATGATCAGTTTGGCAACTACTAGACACTGGCAAGAGTATAAAAGTGCACAAAATAAATTTCCCGATGGGTTAAAATACAGTCATCCAAAATATAAATACGGCTAGTAAGTAAAGATATATAGTCATCCAACATGATATAAAGTACAAAAATGAGATAGGGCATCCTCTGTTTCTTCCACCTCCAGCACCATGCCTATACCTCTTCCCTTAATTAGCTCAGCCAAAAATAACCTGTATCTTTCAATCAGTCTGAGATCCAAAGTAGAATCTCAAAATAACTGTCAAACTCATATACAAAGTGTATGCAATGTATGTATGCAACCATAACAGGGAAAAACGACAAAGCGGTAACACATACCACATGCATTCAATACGTGCAGTAACATGTCAAAGCATATCACACAATGCAAATGTTCACTGCGAGAGGACCCAGTCCCCATAATGCTTGACAGGCTATCGAAGTAACCTCAGTTCCACAGCTAGGAAAAACAACTATAGTTGGTCCTTAGACCCCAAGCTACACGGAATGCATCATCAGCCCTATTGCGACCCAAGGACACACAATCCACTAGGCTCCACAGCCCGCTCATAAAATGCCAAATAGGCTACCTAAGTAACCCCGGCTCCACAATCATGGAAAACATACATACCAAAGCCACACAAATTATATAAGTGAGCAATTACTACTACTTGCTAGCTGAGCGATATAATATAAAATTTTTCGAGGCTGGAATTATTTCGGATATGTGCTTGCCTCAACACAAAGCAAATACAGTCCATTTTATTCACTTATACAAATTCTCTTTTTTAATTTCATAAAATTCGTCCATATTCCAGAAATAATGTATTGACTTCAAAAATTCATAACTAATTCTAGAAAAATCCAATTAACTTGATTCCAATGGTCATTTAACTCTTAACATGTCTATTTTGTAGTAAAAATATTCCCAAAGGCCACAAAAATACGTATGATTTTTCTGTGTAAAAATATCATCCTCTGGTCAAAATTAAAATCCAAATTTCTAGGCTATTTTAAAAAATTCATATCTACTAATAGACATCTCGAAAAATTACAAATTATATACCAAATTAAATCTTGGGATATCTACTTTGTCCCTATACAATTTCATAGCCATCTAAATTCATTTAATATTTTAAAATAATTTTCTAAGTGCATCTGCCCAGAAAATTCCAGGACTGGTAGCTATTCCTATTTCTTGTTAACTTATCTTGTGAGTTTCAAAATTATTTTCCTTACTTATTCCCATAAAAAAATTTAATTCTAAACACTTTGGGACCATCAAACACACAACATATCTTCAGGTATACAACCCTACATGAAAATCTTACCACAATCATATTTATTATCGTAGCTCTGTATTCTTTCGTTTCTTGGTTTAATCTTTCTTTTGACATCATAATCTTGAATTTAATCACTTGATAACCCTTTTTAAATGCTTAGGTAGAGCCTTCCCTCATGAGAAGCATTATTTCTTTACTCAGTCATTTTATAAAAATTATGCAAAATCTCAAAGTATAAGCCACAACAAGCTATGTTAGTGACTTACTCTTCTTGTGTCTTGGTTGCACTTGGATTTCTTCTTCTTTGGCTTTTTGGTGGCGTCTTCCTTGAGGATGAAGACACCATGGAAGAGTTTTTCATAAGTATCTTGGAGTTATAAAGCAAGTTAAAGAGAATGGAAGACTAATTCTTAAGCTTGAAACCTACTTATTACCTTAGTATTCCAAGTTGTGCTTCTTCTTCTTCAACTTTTGTGAATCTATTTTTTCTTTACTCTCTTCTCTTATCTTGCACAACATTGGCTGTCCAAAATAAGGGCAGGTGAACTCTTTAATAAACACCATTTATCATGCAAAATATCTCAACAACTTCACTTTGATTTGTTCCTTGTTTGACTTCCATATTGACTTCTTTTATAAGTTTTTTCCTCCAAATTTTTTCTCTACCTTTCTTGCCTCCTTCTCTTGACCGAACATACTCCCTCTTTAATAATAAAATTGGTTTGTCTCATCTGCTCAAATGCTTTTACTCTTGGCTTTATGCTTGGTGCTTTCCTATTGGTCCCAAACTTAAGCTTTTTTGACTTTAGCTTCCTTTCATTTATTTATTTGCTTTTGGTTTGCTCTTGGTGTCCTTATCTTGGACGAAGGTCCAGTTGAAAAAGAATAAAATATTTGCCTCCAAATTGCCACAAAAGTCATCTCTAATAATTCCCTTTTTGGTTCCCTCTTTATTGGTTATTGTCCTTTCTTCTTTTCTCTTTGTCTTACTTCTTTTACTTTTTGTGTAATAAAATCCATTTCTCTTCCCCTTGATCTAGCTGGCCAAAATATGAGGTTCCTTTGGGGAGGAAATATTGTCCTTCTTTAACTCATAACTTGCCACATGTTCTTCTTGGAATTTCTCCTTGACTTTCTCTTCCCAATGCTCTCTTGCTACCGACTCTTGGCTTATTTGGGGGGTCAAGTTGATTCTCCAAATATCTAATCCTCATGCCAAAAGTCCCTTCTTCAAATATTACTTTAATTCCCTTGTTATGCATTTTGACTTCCAAGCCATTTGGTCTTGCATTTTGGCCTAGAAATTGGGAAGATACATTTTGACATCTTTCTCCCCTCCCTTGAACGTGAGTTAGAAAGCTTGTGGAAGAAAGGATTTGTGTCTTATAATGCCAATTTTGACTTCTTGCTCAAAAGTGTGATTACATCATCTTAATGATATCACCTTAGTTAATTATTTTCCATCTGTTGATTGTTTGGCTTTTAAATCATTCTTTTTGTGTAAGATTCATTTTTGTCTCCTTATCCTTCCTCTTGACCAAAATAATGGAATGAAGAAGGATATAGGTGTTACTTTTCAATTACTTCATATACTTTAGTCATTTAAGTCCTTGTCATGAAAGTTTTATGCGTCACTTTCTTCAAATTCCCATTCTTGTCTTAATCAAAAATTAAGGCACTAAATAATAACCTTGCTAATTAATTAAATTGAGGAATTCCATAAGAGAGAATAATAAATTTAAAATCATGAACTTCTCCATAAGTCATTAATTCATGCCTTGTACATAGTACATAAAAGTAGGGATGTTACAATTTGATGAGTTCACCATTAAATAGACTGAAATTAATTGATTAGCGGCAATCAAAATTCCGTCACTAATTCAATTTTTTTTTACAGTACATATTAAATTTATGACCATCTTGATGCATATGAAACTAGGTGCTCTTAAACCAAACACTAAATTGAGTGAAATTGAGATTAGGCAGCCTATTGGAAAAACAACCAAATCATTAATCATAAGGATCTCACATATGGGCATGTGATGACAAATGTTCTAAAGATTACAAAACTTACGTGAGATATTTTATCCCATGCATGCCTTTTCTTAGTTATCCTTAACTCTAAAATAAGTTTAGATGTAAAATGAAAATGAAAATTGAGGATAGATTTTTTTTTTTTTAAAAAAAAAAAAAAGAAGCAGAAGCAGAAGAAGAAGAAGAAGTAGGAGAGAAAACAATCAAAGACCATATTCTTTGATTGAAATCTAAGATTAATGATAAAAGCATAATCCAAAAACACGAGGAAGAGCGCATGCTAAGTCTCATGGACTCGGGTACATACAACTGTGTACGTGTGTGTGTTTTGTGCCTTCATATATAAGATTATTCAACGTTCAACGGAGAGGAGGGATTGAGACGATGAAGTGTAATTAGAGCAGTCCAAACTAGAAGACGGAAGGGACAATAAATTTTCACCAAACTCATTACCACACTCAAATATGATTAGTGATAACAAATCAGGCAAAGGAACTTCCCTATTCAAGTATTGCACAACTTGACGCATGCTTGGCCTATCTTTGACCTTAGAATTTGAACACAAAAGTCCTACTCTCAACACTTACCCCACCTCCTCTGCGTCATCTTCCGTTCCTCAAGTTTGATCCTTTGCCTCAATAATCTTATCCTTCTTCCATAACCCACAAACCCAATCCACCAAAATTTCATCTTCTCTTCCTCGACCTAGGGGTCTTCTTCCACATATACAACTGAAAGCAAACACATCGGATTTAGTTGTGGCTCTTCTAGTTCTTATGCTTTCTGGTGCCAAATACCCAAGAGTCCCGGCTAGATGTGTAGTTGCAGCATCAACCCCATAATTGTATAATCTTGCAAGACCAAAATCTCCTAACCTTCCATTAAACTCCGAATCTAACATAACATTGTTTGCTTTTACATCTTTGTGAACCACAACTTGCTCCCATTCTTCATGCAGATAACAAAATCCCAAAGCTACCCCTTTGATGATTTTAAATTTTTGCATCCAATTTAGTGTCACACTGGGTTGGTTATGCAGGTATTTGTCTAAGCTTCCATTTGGCATAAACTCATAAACTAAAAGAACCTCACATTTTCGCCTACAATATCTCAAAAGATATAATTTTTAAATTGAAATATGGATTTATAATACGAAAATACCCAAAACCCTCCAACCAAAAAAATCTGAAAAAGTCATTTATTTACTATAATCCCACATTCATAGGTAGTGTTTGAAAACCTAGGTTTTGAGAATTATGAGGTAAGTGTATGAAAAGAGTTTTGTCTTGACTCGCGCAAAATCTAAGTTTTGCTACTTTCCCAAACACTACCATAATCTCATGTTCTCCTTCTTCGTCGTTGCAAGCCAAATTCTCATTTTTGTTGTATTAGTAATTGAGGATTTCCAGAACGATAAATTGAAATAAAACAATGAACCACCTATGTTATCATCATCATCGTTCTCCACTTTGTAATGATCAACGTTCCCTTAACAAACAACTTTAAAACACCCCCCATTGAACTTGTTTAGAATGTAACAAAAACTCACATCCTAGAAGAAGAAGAAAGAAAAAATAAATATAAGATCTTATAGGGTCAAGAGTAATTTTTGTCTTGAAATTTTTTACTGAAGAGCATTGGGTACCTAAAAGCTTTTTTTGGGTAAAATTGCCCTGAAGGTTAACAAAATGCAACAATTTCGCCCCAACATTAGAAAATGTTAAGTTTGATAGTTATTTTTCACTTAAATTTCAACATATCGCTACTCAATCGCCAACTCATCATTATCCCTTCCCCCCCTCTCATCTTTCGTCATTTCAGCAATCTTGTTCTTCGAGAACCATGTTCTGCCTAGTGTCTTCCCTTAAAGTGATATCAGAGAAGGAGGAAGCAGATCTCCTCAGAAGCTTTTTGTTGCATTATCCCTCAGAATCCTAAATCTTATCCATCCATATGATCTAATGGCTTACAATGTGCCAAGTCTTCAAACCCTTAAAAACAACATGAATCCCGAATTCACTAATGCCTTCGACCTTTCGGCCCATCTCTCTCTCTCTCTCTCTCTCTCTCTCTCTTTCTCTCTCTCTCTCATCCTCCACCTCATAATGAGAATGAGAGGACAAAAGTTGGGAGCGTTCGGGATGAAATTGTTCAAGCTTTGCCTGAAAGCAAGGATCGGAATTAGGAAGGTGCACGGCCTATCCTCAGAAGCTCTGGACCAAAGGAACAGTCACAGAATTGAAGGGTCCATCGAGAGTGGTCGGTATTTCAGCTCCAACAATCACTGAGCCCAGAGAAATCAAGTGAGATAGAGTAGTTAGTAGATTCAATTGATGCACAAAGGTGTGAGAAGAATCCCCAGAAAATAAAAAGAAATAGGGACTTATGTTTAGCCTTCGGAGTTAATGGGTTCTATGGTTCACATATGAAGAAGGACGAAGGGAGAGTCAAAGAAATCATACAAGGTTTATTATAGACTTTGCAGTAGTCATGGGAATGTCAAAAAAATTCTCCAATCACCAAACATTTAGCAATTAGTCATCACGCAATCACCTCTCTTTCTCTTTGCTCTTATCCTCTCCCTCCTCCTCCTATGTCAGGATTTTAATTCTCTACAACACAGGGCATTCTCCAATCTGCTTTGTGGTGACATTCCTACAACTGCGGCAAGCGAATTTATTTTTCTCTAGCTGTACAAATCTATATCTAATACCCTAAAAATTCCCACTTAGCCTAATCACTATATTTTGATAGAAAAATATATATAAAAGATAGGTGAATATGTGGTCTCAAAATTTAGTAGCTTATTTAAATTAATTTAGGGAATTTTCTCTTAGAATTAAAAAGACCAAAGATCCAAATTTTCTAATCTTCAATTAGGGATCATAAAATACAGTAATAACTCATATGAATATTATATTTTAGCAAATAAAATACAAAAGTGAATTTGTTATAATCTATTGATTATATTTTCATTTAAATTGGATTAATTAACCAATAGTTAATTACAAACCTACATATTGGAGACTATAAAATGTGATATTAAATCACATAAAATAATCACCATTTTGAATTATCATAAAGCAAGCACTACAAAAAATGACCGGAATTGCCACGGAATTACCCACGGAATTAATTCCGTGGGTAATTAGGGATGGATTTGAGACGGAAATTCCGTCTCTGAAATCACAGACGAAATAGCCATGGAAATGCGTCGGAAATTAGAGACGGAAAATTTCCGTCTCAAATCGGTGGGCAATTTAACATTTCTCACGGAACTTTCAGACGGATCTTGTCCGTGGCTAATTATTTCCGTCAGTAAATGGATTAAAAACCCATGGATGAACCAGAAGCCCTCACAAACAGACGCCACCAAGCTCGAAAGAGTACATCGACCTACAATGCTACCTCCGTCTCGCTTCTCGCTAGGCTGGAAAGAAGGAAGATTGAAGCGATTCAGTTAGTGGGTAAGCACACAACCCGCTGAGTTCAATTGCTGGAGAAAAGAAGATTCCAGGACGTTGGTGTCCTGAACGTTGGAGCCCTAACTCGATCAAAGTCGCTGGATTCCGACGGAGGGAGGAGCTACATTGAAGTTTCAAATCTTAAGGCTTCTTGGCATTTCTGCTGGTGTTGATCTTGTCAGGAAGATGAGGAGAGGGGTCAAGATTTGACTCTAATATTCATTTTTCGGCCGCATTGGTGTAAACTTTTATACCTTCTTTTCTGTTCCTCAGTTGTTGCTCATGAAGATGAGATCTTTTATTTTTTTTGGAAATTAGTCGATATTTGAAACCACATTATGCGCTGGATTTTTTTTAGTTAACGTGTTCAAGAAAGATTTTATTTTCTATAAGATGAGTTTACAGAGAAGCTACTAGCTTTCGGGTTTCAGTGAACTTTGATTTTTTCTAGTTTCATCTGAAGTTAAGTAATATCCCTGATTCTTGAAAAATGCTGACGATTAATAATTTTCCTTTCATTAGTAAACAATGCAATTCATTCAAAACGAGAGCTAATCTGGTGAAGGAAGGTCTTAAGAAAAGTGTTGATGGGATCGCGGTGATATTGAATCCGGAAAAGTTACGCTGTGAGAACTGTTGGTTTTGCCCGGGTTTTGTTACTTCATTTCATGAAGCTGAATGCTTGATTATATCTTTATTCAAATGGGATGGGAAATCAAAATGTGGGACACTAGTTACATATATGGATGGTAAGCAATTTACATGTTGGGGAGGAAAGGCAGTTGCAATTTTTTTTTTTTACTTTTAGGTTGTGTAACGTTGTTCTCTCTGTGGCTTATATAATCTTTATGTCATACTATGGGAATGATTATTAAACCCGAATAACTGGAATAATTGTTGCTACCTTTTTGTATCTGACTCTCATATCCACCTTCATGGGAGCAAAAATAGTTAAGTCACTGGAACTGACCATTTTTATCAAGCATATTACTTCTCTGCAAGTTTTAATTCCTGGGAGCAAAAATAGTTAAGTCACTGGAATTTTGAATCTACGCATTGGATTTTCTTGCTATTATTTTTAAGGAATATTTATATACATAGTAGAGTTCCCCATTTTTTTCTAATCAGTTATTACTGTTCTTGCATTGATATTTCATTTTTGTTAAACCTCAACTTGTCTTGAAGTGTATCCATTAAAGAGAAGTTCATTGTTCTTAAGCAATATTTATAAACTTCTGCACACTCTTCACTATAGCCTACTGTTTGAAGTTAGAACAATTATTGCTCTGACTTGTTGAAGTTGATATTAGCCTTGCTGATATATTTCTTTAAACCTGTTGGAATAGGTTCCTGATTGCTGGTTGTGATTAAAAATAATATTGGCTCTATGGATTGGGGTATATTTCACTGGGATTTGACTTGTATAGTGAGTGGGGGTGCTATTGACAGTGGCAGAAAAAGTAAGTCATAGCTTTTCTCAAGTTCACAATTTTAGTGCAATGATTGTGTTTGTTTATGAAATGATAGTGCCTGACATGAATGTCCTACTCTGATTGATGATATGCTTGTTTAATTTGGAGTTATTACAATGGAAGGAGACTTCAATTCACTGAGTTTTAGAGTTTTCAATTGTAGACGATAACGAAATCTTTATGTATGGTATCAAGTTCGGAGTAATAAATAATGATTTAATTTGTTAGATATGATGAATACCTCAATTTGTCAAATGGATCAAAGTGATGGACTTCAAAATTGAAAATCTATTGAAGTTTATTGTATATGGTTGAAGTTCAATTGTTTTTGTTTTCTCTTGTTTTTTTCCCTAAAAAAATTCATCAAGTAAAATATGATGGCTTTAGGAGACCGTTGATGCTAAACATCAATAGAAAAACCAATTTATTTTAGAAAATTAGAAATTGGTTTGTTCTGTTCTGATCAATGATCATCATTACCTTCCCTTTATTTTTTGTTAGCTCTGTTATGATGGACATAATTTATGTACTGTTTGCAGGATGAATATCTAAGACTAAAGGCATCTATCGATTCTGAGGGAGGTAGTGTCCAATCTGATGAAGATGACACAAATGCCAGAAAATTATGAACACCTAAAACAAGAGAATGAATAGCTTAAACAAGCAACCAACCTGATTATGTCAATATTGCATTACAAGGGATGGAGATTCAATTACCTAATTACTCTAAACTTGCCAATCATGGCACTACCTCTGCTACCAATGCAAATGAAGATGTTGATAATGATAGTTGCCAATTTTCATTGTTATGATACTTGTGACTGAGAACATATATTTTCCTAGTCTTTTTAGTTTCTTTGACCTTGTGACATTTATCTAGGTTTAATATATCAATATTTGTGACATTTCTCTATGTTTAATATATTAGTTATTTCGAATTTGTTAATTTCTTTGGCTATATATGAACAGGCTAATTTTATAATTTTAGAGTTGAAAATTGATTTTTTAAAAAAAGCTTAAAATACAAAGGGAGAGAGTGAATCTGTAATATAAAATTACTCACGGATTTACCACGGAATTTCCGTGGGTAAATTAGCAACGGAAATTTGCCACAGAATATTCCGTGGGAAATTTCCCACAGAAATTACCCACGGAAATTCCGTGGCAAATTTACCCACGGGATTTCCGTGGCAAATCTTCCTAAGGAAATTCCGTGTCAAATTTCTGTGGCTTATTTGACACAGAAATTCCATGGCAAATTTCCATGGCAAAATTACCCACAGTTAATTTTTCCGTGCCTAAATGAATTTGTCACGGTTTTTTCTGAGACGGAATACATTCCATGGGAATTCCATCGCAAATTGATTTACCCATGGAATTCCGTGAGTAAATTCCGTGGCAAATCATTCTACCCACGGAATTCCATGGGAAAATTCCGTCCCTAATTTCGTGTATTTTTGTAGTGAAGAAAATAACACATAAATTGGTGATTAATTTATAACTAAAGGTTATGAAACCACCTAATTATATTAAAGCAAATTAGTAACAATAAATGGACAAATAAGCTTGCAATAATTAAAATTAGTGGCAAACACATGTAACTACCTATTAGGAGCTAATCATACTTGAGTATAATTAAGCCAATAAAAGTGAAGAATTAAGCTTGTCTAACTAAGTACTAATTTTTATGATTAGTTAATAAATCATTTACCCTAGGATATTTGTAATAAAAGGACAATTAAACACATGCTTAAGGGAATAATTAGGCTTAATTAAATCAGCCCCTAAATTCATGAGAGAAATTAACAAATAGAGGGCCAAGATTTAATCTAATAAAGCTAAATCTAAAGGTTCTAATTAATTACACAATTAAGCTAAATCCATGTGATAATAGGAGAACCAATGAGAAGCTTGAGTCTTTAATTATTAGAGCACAAAGGAAACACAATTCTTGAGCCTAAGTGAAGGAGGGCCACGGTTTTCCTTTCTTGAAAAAGAAGAAGCACAATTGTTTAATATTACAAGCTAGCACATGGGATAATTAAAGGGACGAATTGAAAGAGACTATTAATGAGAGCACATGGAGCATTAATAAGTTGGAAGAGGATAAATTGGAAAGAGAAAAAGAGTTGTGTGTGTGTGTGTCTAGTGAAGGAAAGAGAAAGTATTTGTTGTGAGTGTGTGTCTAGTGAAGGAGAGAGAAAGGTGTGTGTGTGAGAGTTGTGTGTCTAGTGGAGGAAAGAGAAGAGTGTTTAATAAATTGAGCTTGTGAGTTAAAAACCACTGGGATAAGTGAGAATCTATACAAAATAAATTGTAACCTGAGATATGTTAATCATAGATCAAATATAAGGATTTATTATGAATAAGCATATTTTAAGCTTGGGATAGGTTATCACCAAAATCTTTTTCTCAAATTTTGGAATTAAACTTAAAATGATTAAAAAAAAAGGAATTAGAGACTTTTAATTAAAGCCATAAGTCTCAAAACTACAAAGTTGAAAAAGAAAACTTGAACAAACTTCATAAAAACCCCTAAGTATATTTTTATCTAGTTACAAGACACCTAAAGTAACTAATAATTGAAATACAAATCAAAGAAAGATGAAGGGGGAAATTGTTTGGTGTGGGGAAGGGGTAGAGAATTGTTCACATTAAATTAGACCACATGCTAAATTAACATTGATGAGAGGAGACAAATTGGAGAGATGGAGTGTACTTGGGATAGGAAAATGGAAGAGGATGAGGGAGAGAGAGGGGAGGACGGTTTTGGTGAGAGGAATGGTGAGGATGAGAGTTTTATAGTTAACCTAGATCCAAAGGTCCAAAATCAAGAAGATTAGGTTTGAAAAATTTACCAAAATTGCCATAGCATTTTACTATAAATAGGCACCTTGGATCTTCACATTTCTCACACCAAAATAAGCTTAGAAATCTGAATAGAGAGTGGAAGTGAGAGTGAAGAGTCTTGGAGAAGGAGGAGCAAAGTTCTTGGTAAGTTCTCTAGCTTTAGCTTTTAAGTTTTTTAAAGTTTTAGTTCTTAAATTCATAGTTAGAAGTAGCTTTGATCTTAAATATGCTAGACTAATTTAATATCATGTTTTTATAGTAAAAAATAGTGATATTTTGAAAATTAGATGAGCCACTTGGTATAGAAAAATTTCTGGAAAATTATAATCGAGGAGCGAAGCTCTGGCGAAAATTCATCGGGTAGAAATCTTTAAAACCAGTGATAACAATGCCAATATTTCATGTTGAAAATGAAGTTACAAAATTTTGGGAACATTCATGGTTAAAGTAGACATATAGGGCTTTTCAAATATGCCAAGAACATGTTAAAATGAGTTCTGTACAGTGAGATAAAAATTCTCAAAATTAGGCTACAAATTTCTGGAAAAATTATGGGCAGAGGTTCAAAACTTTAAATCTGGGAATGACTCAATGAATCTGGGAAAAAATGAGTATTTTTCTTAAGAAAATAGACAGCCTAAGGTTTCCAAAGAATTTTACGGATCCTCATTTCGATTTCTGTAGAATTAGTTATGAATTTTCAAAGTTAACGAAAATTCTGCCCGAAATGTTGAAATTAGCGTTTTTGAGAAATCAAAGGGATATAATTGGAATAATAAATCCACCAGGGGTAAAAACGTCAGAAATGACTAGAATATCTCCTACAATATTATTTACGAGGTAATAATGCGATAATACTATTATAGGATATTCGGGAAAATCGAGAGACGTACCAACCAGGCAAGCGTACCGCTATCTGAACGGACTAAAGTATGGACACGTACTGTAACACTAAACTCTTATGCTTATTGTATGCATATATGTGATAGATACTTTTATAAAGACATGGATGAGACTCTATCTTAGGTCATGCACCGTGACTAAGTTTATGGGGCTTAGATCACTACTTATACATTCAGCTTTTTATACGGGTTATAGTCTTGATAATACCGTTGAGTTTTCCTAGCGTTGAGGACACGATGGGCCGTCGTGGCACTGGATAGTGCAGACATGTGTGTAACTTTACATCTGCTATATACTTATGTATTATTGTTGTGTTAATCTTACATCTGCTGAGTGCTTATGTATTGATTTACTGCTGTAATGTGATGGATATCTGTTATACATATATTGTTTTACCTAAGCATGAGGTTAACCGTTACCTGAGGTCCGATAGGTATTGGACCTCAACTCTTACCATAACTTCAGGTCCATTGAACCAAGGATTGAAGATAAGAGTAAGCAGAGTAAACAGAACGCGTAAGGACCCGACTGAAGATCCTATTTTTAGTCGTGTACCATTATAACATCACTATGATAAAATGTATTGTACATTATAAACAGACACATATGCCACAGTTAATGATATATCAGTTATTCACTCTTTTACTTGCTCCGATGCTCTACTCAAATGAAAAAAAAAATTATTTCACTTTTGAAAAATGGGGTGTTACACTATATAAATTTATCATTCAACTATCTTAGAGCACTCCTTAAATAGGTAAAAGGGAGGAGAATAAGAGCAATAAGAGAGAGACGAGAGACTGAGGAAGAATAGAGAGACGGTCAACTAACGGAAGGGGTATTTTTGCTCATAAAATGTAACCACGTTGGTACTTTTGCTCCAAAAAAAAGCACATAGTGCTGGACGCTCCTAAGCGCAAAGCTCATGGGCATTTTTGCACCTTTACCCTTGTAAGTATTAATCTGGAAGTCATCCTAAAGGAGTAAAATATCGGGCTTAGGAAAATGCATTCAACAGAAAATTCTCCCTCTATTATAAATATCTTAATTATGTGGATATTTATTGACTCTTTGTTGGTAAAACTTATGACCCTTGGTAGATGACTCTTGGTTATCAACCCTGGTAACTCTTGATTGGTAAAACTTATGACCCTTGGTGAACTTTGTTAGGTGACTCTTGGATGCCTATAAATAGAGAGCATTGTAATCTTATAGTGATGGAGTGAAAATTGAATAAGAAGGGTTTCCATTTTCTCTTGAATCCTCTCTTCTCTTATCCCATATTTTGACAAGTTTTATAACACGTTATCAGCACGAGGTTCTAACCAGTTGAGCCTTTTGCCTCGTTGATCATCACCGTCGTTCGTTTCCATAGAAGAAGAAGATTTGTAAATCTCTTTGTATAAGGCATTTTAAGTTTGGAAATTAATTTCAGATTGGTGGTTGTGTGATCTCTTCACTCAGGTATGTTTTCTATTAAGTTTTGATTGATGATTTTAATTTTAATGATGCCTGCGAGACTACGAGAGCAAAGAGGAGGAATGTGTATTATAACAATCACTACTTGTGTTATTGGCACCAGAAGATAAACAGACGTTCAGTAGGTAACTATCTTTAGAATTATTTGCACTATTTTGAATATATCTTCTTTATCGTATTTCTTTAATATTACTTTAATTATATTATTATTACTATTATTAATTCGACTCCAACTTGGAAGTCTATATTTAATCTTTCTTTTTAATTGTTTTAATTCAATTTGAGATTATATGGCTTGTATAACTTTTCATCTTCTATTTTATTGGATGGTTAGAAACCATAGATAAATTTTATTTATCTCAAAGATAAATTGACCTAAAGCCATGACACAAATTGGCCTAAAGTTAAGAGGAGGCATAAATTGGCTTGAAGCCAAGAGATAAATTACTTGAAGCCATGAGACAAATTGGATTGAAGCCATGAAAGTCTCATCCATGATTTTTATATGCCACCATTTGTATGAAGGCCTCAAAATAGAATATAGCACTGTTATAATTCGAGATAATGCTAAAATTGTATATGATGTAATGCATGCTCCTACTTTGTCTCATAATATGCTTAGTATTGGATAATAAATGCATAGTGGCCATTCGACTATGCTAAATATAATTGCTACGCTGGCAGAGATAAAAATCATCTGGGCAAATTATTGCTAGAGTTCCTATGTCCAAAAATATGATGTGTTCATTGGCTATTCCAATGCTTGAAAATATATGGTTTATAAAGGCAGACCCCGGCTAAATTGAATCTGGTCAATGTTCGGGATTCGTGTTAATCATAGAAGGCGGACCTTGGTTAAACCGAATATGGTTAAATCCGGGCTCCGTGAAAGTTGTTGAAGGCGGACCTCAGATTAACTTAATCTAGTTAAAAAATCTGAGCTCCGTGTTGCGAAGGAATTTTTGAGGAGACATAGTGGCGGGTCTATGTAAGTTCCAATGGAGCCATTTTTTAGGCAACATAGTCACGAGTCTATGTAAGCGTCGGTGGAGCCATTTTTGAGGCGACATAGTCGCGAGTCTATGTAAGCTCCTGTGGAGTCAATTAAGATGGTCGCGCCGTCAAGTCTATTTGAATAAAAGAATGTGGAGTCTGAGAACCCATTTTCTAAAATTCTTTGCGATGGTTTTAACCACCAAATCTATTTAAATGATTGAATTCGAGTAAACAAACCTGTCTTCAGAAATTATATTGCGACGGCAATGCCACCAAGTTTATTCGAATGATTGAATTCCGGGTAAGTACACCCGTCTTCGGAAATCATATTGTGATGGCAATGCCGCCAAGACTATTTACATGCATGAATCCGAGATACACAAACCCGTTTTCATGCTTCATGCTTTGAAGCCGGACTCGAGTTAAACTGAATATGGTTTAAATCTGGGCTCCGTATAAAATTTTGCAGGAAATGAGAATAGAAGGCTAACCCAGAATCTCGGTGTTAGAGACTATGAACCCGGAATCTCGGGTCAGCAAATTAGCACATCTTGGTAGCCCAGAGGCCTAAGCTACTGGGCTGGGGGGCAACAGAGTAGACAACAATGCAAACTAATTATTATTGGAAAAGCATATTAGCAATAACTGAGATCAAGGCAAACCAGAACGAAAGTCAAACTTAGATGAATATTCGAAAAGAAATCAAGCTCGGACAAGCATTCGAGTTCAACAACAAAGAAGCAAATCGAATGATTTGCGCAAAATAGTAAGTATTTTCCATTGATTATGATTTGCTTACATATTATTAAATGCAGGAACATAAACTGGATAAGCCGGATATATCTCGGCCAAATCCGCGTTCCACATTAAAACAACCAATGCATCTCGGTAGCTCAGAGACCTCAACTACTTGGCTGGGGGGCAACTGTTACAGAATAAAATAATGGGCTTGGCGCAGATTCGGCCCAATAGGAATCATTCAATGACCAGATTCCTATAATCAGGTAAAATAATAAATGCCCACTAATTATGTCTACAATATAGGAATGTGCAGTTGATGGAGCAGTTACTTATGACACGATGAATAAATCCCTAAGGTAATTCTTATAAAGAGGAGGTTAACCTAACAAGGCACACGGCTTCTAGCTCTCTCTCTTTTACGATTTTGCCTACACAGAGCACACACCCCCACTCCTATCTGTATCATCGAACTACGTAGACTTTGATCCCTCTCACGGGCACGTAGGCCCTGGGCGTTAATTAGTCTCAGGTCAAGTCCAATATAACTTGTGTTCTTTTTACAAAACAAGTTTTGCTTCTGCTATGAAATTGTATTCCCTTGGAGTTTGTCTGTGGTTGTTTGTGTTCTCTGTTTTTGGTTTTCATGCTTTGATGCTCTGTAGTCTCTTATGGTTTCTTGTTTTTATTTTAGTTTGCTCCTGCTATGAGATTGAATTCCTTTGAGGTTTGTCTGCAGTTTTTTGTGTTCTTTATTTTTGGTTTTCATGCTTTGATGCTATGTAGTCTCTTATGGTTTATGGTTTTTGTGAAATTGTACTCCTTTGGTTGTTTGTGGGTTCTTTGTTTTGGTTTTGATGCTTTAATTCTATGTGGTTTCTTATGGTATCTGATTTTTTTTGTCTGTCGTTGTTTGTGTGTTCTTTGTTTTTGGTTTTGATGATTTAATGTTCTGTGATTTTTTGGTTTTGTTTAGTTTGCCTCTACTATGGAATTTTATTCCTTTGAGGTTTGGTTTCTCGGTTATTTGTGTGTTGTTTGTTTTGGTTTTTGACACTTTAATGCTCTGGTTTTGTATGGTTATTTCTAGCTCTGTTTTGTTTGTTTCATCTATGAAATTGTTTTCCTTCAAGGGTTGGCTTCAGCTATTTTTCTGTTATTTGATTTTGGTTCCTGTGCTTTCTTTTTTTGGTCAAAACATACTTATATTAATACTCAAATTAAAGGATACATCGAAACATAGCTATTACAAACGAAATAAAATAAACCAGAACAATTACAACTAAAATAAATAAACCGAAACAAGAACAACAATAACGGGAGCCCAAACACATAAAACAATACAAACCAAATGAAAGAGAGATAAATAACCAAAATCACTAAAAGGAAGGAATAAAAGTAGCCTGAGAGACTGCACCGGCTTCCTAAATATCCAAGGTTAGAAGGGATAAGAAAGAAGGTGTTGGTCGCAAAATCCACCCTACCGGGCACACCTTCTTATAAGGATAAGCTGATAGATCAGCTACACAAACACCCCGACATAGGGCAAGAAACAGAAACAACCCAACCGCAGAAAGAAAATAAGTGAAGACCTTGAAAATACTTCTCCTCCAATCAAGAAAATCTGGCAAACACCTATTGAACAAACTAAAGCTAACCCCATAGATTTGAATTCTCCACCACCAACCAAACCTAGCAATGATCCTTTCAAAGATAAAGCACAAAGCACAATTGCCCATACCAAGAACCCTTCCTCCAAAATCGCAAATCCAAAACCACAGAGGAGCAAAGCACCTGAAGGCAGGAAACGAAAGAAAACAATACAAATAAACACCACAGTCGCCAATGAGACATAAAGCAGGAAAGTGAAAACAAAATGGAAATAGACAGACGCAACCCACAGAAAGACCATAGACAAACGCAACCCACAAAACAAAAGCGAAAGAAAGAAAACGAAGAGGAACATAGCTCCCACCGCTGCCGACGTCCCCTTCGCTAGAAACCACCGGATGGGGAGACATCGTGACAAAAGCTCCCACTACCAGAGATGAGAGAGGGCTGCAACCGAACTCAGACAGCAGAGGGCCATTACAGCCAGAGAGACGATGAGGATGGAGACCAGAGGAGAGCTGGCGCTAGAGAAGAAGGGCGGCCGCCGCTGCAAGTCTCTGTTCCGACCTAAAACTCACCTACTCTTGGTTCTATGAGGTCCGATCTGCACTTCTACCGCGGTTGAAGCTCGAGAGAAGGCTTACTGGTTGCAAAGACGCCGCCAGTGAGGCAGAAGACTTACAGAGGAGGCCTGTGAAGAGCACTGCACGAGAGAGAGTTTTTAGGGTTTCGACTATTCAATCTATGTCTCAAACACTTTCCGGTTCCTGTGCTTTCATATGACTTGTTTTGTTTGGTTTGTTGGTTTTATGAAATTGTATTCCAATGTGGTTTTTATTATTCTGTTATAAGCATCTAATACGCTTATTGTGAAAGCATAAACTTAGATCCAAACGAGTAATTACTTATTTAACTCCTTTTGTTCTTATTTTATTATTTGATTGACAAATCAACAATTTTAAGATTCATTATCATATTATTTTAAATTTTTTATTAAACTACAATTCAAACTCAATAATTACTCATTTAGTAGATTAATTTTTTAAATGTATTTAAATTACTTCAAACTCAATAATTACTCATTTAGTGGATTAATTTTTTAAATTTATTTAAATTACTTTGTAAAATATTTACTTGTTTAATTCCTTCTTTGTCTGCAATCGAGTTATCAGTTTCACAATAGCATTTCTCTTTGCAGGTCATTCAATATTTGGTTCGAAGGGACCTATGAGGGTGAATTGAGTCTCAAATTGGCATTTGATACATGGGACGCGGCTAGCGTCCACTGCACCTTACCGTCCTCTGCCAATCTCTTCTCCCAAACTGCGCCGTTTTAGCGCAAAACAGGTGGGGTGATGTCTTTTTTTTATTTATTTACATTTGAGGGTGCTACAGGTACAGGTATTAAAAATTATTTTAGGATAATACAAAAATATTTCAGAGCATTAACTAGTACTAAAATGATACTTCATAATACTAACTAGTACTAAAAAATATTCCAGGATACTGACCAGTACTAAAAAAAGATACTTCAGAATACTAACAGGTACTAGAAAAAATATTCCAAGATACTGAATGGTACAAAAAATATACTTTAAGATATTTTTTAAGATCCTAAAGTATTTTTTTAGTACTATTCAATACCCTAAAATATTTTTTTAAGATCATGAAGTATTTTTTAAATACTGGTCAGGATACTAAAGTATTTTTTTTAGTGCCAGTTAGCATCCCGAAGTATCATTTTAGTACCAATTATTGCTCTAAAATATTTTTTTCATTATCCTAAAGCAATTTCTTAAACATCATAAAGTATTTTTTTAGTACTGGTCAGTATCCTGGAATATTTTTTAGTACTAGTTAGTATTCTGAAGTATCATTTTAGTACCAGTTAATGCTCTGAAATATTTTTTTTATTATCCTAAAATAATTTTTAATACCTATACCTGTAGCACCCTCAAATGTAAAAAAACAAAAAAAGAAAAAAAGACATCACCCCACCTGTTTTGCGCCAAAACGGCGCAATTTGGGAGAAGAGATTGGCAGAGGACGGTAAGGAGCAGTAGACGCTAGCCGCGTCCTGATACATGGGGGCTCCACCACTATTCCTTCTGGGTAACTGAGTTTGATGGACTGATTCATACTTGGTCAAGTATTTAGTTATTTAAGATCCATTAAAATAGGATTTTATATTAAATTTGATCTGAAAATAGATGTTGAATGGTTTACGCATATTTAAAAGGAAAATATTTAGGTCAAGTTTCTTATATCCATTACTTCAAATTCTTCAATCATATGTAGTCATGTGTTTGATTTTTGAAGTATTATCATTTAACTATAAACCTATATGAGAAAACAAAAAGATATGTGATTGAAGAATGAGGTAATGGATATAAGAAACTTGATGTTACTTATTAGAGAGAATGATATTTAAGTCTCAAGAGAACTAATACATTGACAAGTCCTATAAGTTGTTAATGGTAACTAATTTACTTGTTAACCTCCCGTGTTCACTTATCAATAAGGATTTTTTTTTTATCTTATCTCCTTTGGTTAAAGACCTAAAAGTCACTCCCGAGATTCATCAATTCAACTACTTTTAATGGATTGAACTTCAATTTAACAGAGTATGGTCTGTTGTTGTTGCTGTTGCTGGTAACGGTGGCTGGCAAATTGTTTTTGCTCCTTCACAAAAGATTGACATTGCGAAAGTCTATCAAGAGAACCCAAGACGCCAAATGATTATTACAGGTTGAGAAATTATGACCCCTCCAATCTTGATATTGGGCTTGTTTGGGATATCGGTTTAAAAAATGACTTATAGAAAAGTCAGATTAAGTAAAAGTGAGATTATGAAATATTATTTTCGTTTGGATTGATAGTTACATAAATAACTTTTACTCTATAAGTTAGGTTCAAATAAGGAGTTAGGTTCAAATAAGGAGCTTTTACACTATAAGTCAAGAAAGTTAGTTTTTCAAACAAAGAGCTTTAACTCCATCAACCCGATTCAAAAAAAAATTGTCATTTAAACAAAAAAAGAATAAAGGAAAAATCTGATAACCTAATTAAAATGGTAAATAAGTCAGTTTGTTACTTTTAAAAGCTATACCAAACATGCATATTGTCATTCATGTGATGCCTCAATGTATCTTTTAGCTGTTATTTACCATTATTTTTTATTAAACTATAATTAATTTTAATGGTTTTTTTTCAACCATTACATATTTAATGGTAATTAACTATAACTATGACACTTGATAAATAATGATTATAGTAAGTAAATGTTATGTATATTGAGATTAAAGTTTATAACAAAAAAAATGTTATATATATTGAGATTAAGGTTGTGTAAGAATATATAATGTTAAAATATAACACTTAAATATTTGTACCATCAACACAAAAATTATAGTCATAGTTAATAACCATTATGTGTTTAATGATATAGCATTCTTACGTAACAATTGTCATATAACGCACTCAAACATTGATAATAAATTATTAATTATCTTGCCTCCTCCTTCTTCTTCATCTCTGTTTAGAAGATCATAAAATTGCAGAATCAATCCATCGACATTTAAGCCTTACCATAAGACCATTTAACTTTTTTTTTTTAATAAGAAATTGATGAAACCAAATCAATTAATTAATCATAAAATATATAATTGAATCGCTATATATTAATTTATAAATAAAATATATTAGTTTATTCTAAATATTTTAAAATACTTTATTTAATTAACCTTAATCTTTTTAAGATAGTCAACTTGTATTACATTAAGACAACTTTAGAAGATGAACCAAATCCATTTTTATATGTATCCAAAAAGGATATTACTTCCTTGATTGTTCAAAATTTCGTCACCGATAACTAAACAGATCAAGCACAGACATCAAATCATAACAAGAAAAACATAATGCATCCCCAAGAGTTTACATACTACATGTCCATTGGAAAAATACACGTCTTCTTGGGAAATCAACGAGGTCCGGAAAGGATGGATTCAGGTATTGTAGTGTGATGAGAGGAATGGGCATCAAACTCTCTGTCACTCCCAAATACAGATCCAAAAAAAGCTGGCGGTTAGATTAGAGAGGAACAATCAGGCAAAGGCACATCCCTGTTCAAATACTGCGCAACTTGTTGCATGTTTGGCCTAGTCTGAGCATTATAATTTGAACACAAAAGCCCCAATTTCAACGCTAATTCTACCTCCTCTGCTTTGTACTCTGTTCCTAAATTCTGATCCTTCACCTCAACAACTCACCCTTCTTCCATAACGTATAAACCCAATCCACCAAAACCATATCTTCACTCACCAGGTCTACAGGCCTTCTTCCACATACAACCTCCAGCATAAAAACACCAAAAGCGAACACATCAGATTTTTTCGTGGCTCTTCCTGTTCTTATGTTTTCTGGTGCAAGATACCCCAAAGTCCCGGCCGCATGTGTAGTTACAGGTTCAGCCCCATGATCGTATAATCTAGCAAGGCCAAAATCTCCTAACCTTCCATTCAACTCTGAATCTAACATAACATTGCTTGCTTTTACGTCTCTGTGAACCACAACTTGCTCCCATTCTTCATGCAGATAGCACAATCCTAAAGCTACACCTTTGGTGATTTTGAATCTTCGCATCCAATTTAGTGTTACACCGGGTTTCTTATAGAGGTATTTGTCTAAGCTTCCATTTGGCATAAACTCATAGACTAAAAGAAGCTCGCCTTTTCGCCTACAATATCCCAGAAGAGAAACAATGTTTCGATGGCGAAGACGACCAATGCTTACAACTTCTGAGATGAATTCCTTTATGCCTTGTTGTGAATTATGGGATACTTTCTTAATGGCAACCCCAATTTTCGAACCTGGTAGTGTGCCTTTGTACACCTTTCCAAATCCTCCAAAGCCCAAAACCTCTTTCTCTTTGAATCCTTTTGTGGCAAAGTAGAGATCTCTGTATTTAAACCTGTGAGGACCATAATTTTTCTCCCACTCCTCCCCAATCTCGGAAAACTTTCTTTTCTTTTTAATGTAACAAACAACAAATAAACTGACAAAAACGATTAAGCAGAGTGAAAGGAGAGGTAACATAATTGATAAATTCACAGATTGTTTCCCATCAAGTCCTCGTGGTTTTGAGAGTTTTGAGAATTGAAGGTTTTGAGTCTCCCCATTGAGCTTGAAGCTCCAACCCAAAACATTATGAGAAGTCTGTGCTACAAACCCAGTTGAAGCAGAGAATTCGACATAGCAAGGATTTTTTATAATATGAGAAAGATCCTGAGACAACCTCAGTAATGGAGTTTCGGGCTTGTTGATGTTGATTGGAGCTAGGGTGACCTCAACTTGCTTCTTGCCTCCATCATAGTCCACCCACACTTGCATCGGCAGGCCACTGTTTAGGCTCAAGTTATGAAACTGAAACCCATCAACATAATATCCACAGCAGGAGCAGATGTCGATGAGTGCAAGCCATTAATATCGATTCCGACATGGTTATCATTGATATCATCAAACTCCGGGTCCAAATGGGTGTCGAGTTCCACTGCAAACACATGGTTTGTTACGACTCCGATGTTGGTGTCATTGAAGAGGCCTAGGTATTGAGAGGGATGAACACCTCGAAGTCCTTTTGTTGGAGAAATTACGAAAGCCATTCCATGACCACCGAGAGTGCGGTATTTTTCAGATCCAATGGCGAAAACAAAAGTGGTGGAGAAAGAATCAGTGTTTGAGAAACCTATTGATTCTGGGTAGAAAGCGTTGCCCGTTAATAGCTTGGTTTCATCGGTGAGCTGGAGGACGCCATTGGAAGTGATGGAATAACTACCATCCATGATTATAGACTGGAAACCATTATTAAAGATGAAACTTGTATCTGCACCACTTACTTGTACCATTGTTGTCACCAACAGAAGGACAAACGCCATTAGAATAAGCTTCTTCACACCCATGGCTGTCTCAGAATCAATGTCTTCTTTCTTGTCCTTTGCTATCTGTATCTTCAATGAAGGGGACGATTCGCTTTTTAATCGATTGACTAAAACTTATATACTCATTCTTGGGGTTAGCAGCCGTAAATGCAATATCAATTGGGAATATGGAAAATGTCACGAAATCACGTGGGTTGATAATACTCCCCTTCTTTCTTGTCCTCTACACACGCTTGACTTTAATATTGTGGTAGGATGGAGAGAAGAGTTGGGAGGAGAAAATGGAAGGGCGAGATAAGTCGGCGAAGAATATTATCTCTCATTGTGTAGAAAATGGGGGAGAGAGAAGGTGTGGTCCTTCCAATGACAATAGTGCCCATATTTAGTTTTAAATCCATTTTTTTAAGTGATGCCATGAAAAATAAATTCAAATAAAAAATTAGCACCATCAAATTAAACATTAAATTCAAATTAAAATGAAATATTTGTATATTTTATTTAAAAATCATAGTATTAAACCAAATATATTTCCTCACAAATTAAAATAATAAAATAAACATTTCCCAATGTTAATAATATCTCAATATCCTAATATATTAAAATCAAAATCAAAATCTCTTTTTAAAAACCTAATTTTTTTTATTTAATAAATTAATAATAATAATATTATTATTAACCATTTTATTAATATAAAAAAATAAAAATAAAATATATAAAAATTACGTGTAATATAAATTGAATGAATGCAAATTAAAATAGTTATTAAGATAAATATATAAGTGTTCATTAAGAAGAAAATTATAAATATGCATAAACATATCAATGGGCTAAAAAAGAAGGGGAGAAAATATTTTCCTCTGCAACATATATCAATTACAATAATTGGAAACTACCAATGCTCTTTAGAATACTACTTATCTCAACGTAATACAACTTGATCGAAGACATCAAATAAGATTTAATCTGTGAGTACATAGTCATTCCACAAATAAGCTGCTATGCTGTCCCTTAAAATCGATCAATGATCGTTTGTGTCATCGATGCCTTTAAGTAACAGTTCACGATCAACTTGAGCAATTAGACTCTCATTGGTATCGACACCCATCAAAAAGTTATGTAATACTCCCTCTAATTCTTGATATAAAATATATTTATGGAGCTGATTTTGGTCCTCAATATAAGACAAGTTTTAATATTTATCAATCTTTTTCCAATTTACTCATATTGATGCTCTCTCAATAATAATTAAGGAAAAAAGGAAATGAGGGAATTAAGAAAGATGACTAGAATATATTTTAAAAAAAAAAAGTCATATTAACTAACTTAACTAACCTTAAAAAATTCTGGTAAGAAAGAGATCCCAAAATTTAGAGTAAAAAAAGGGAAATGCAAATTTTAATAGTAAACTAAGGAGACCCCACATATGCAAATTTTTAAAGTAATTCCTTCTGTTACTCCAGATTCTTGCTCAAGGGCAATATCAGCAACAAATTCAATTCAAAACTAATAATAGATAAAGCTATCAAATTTAAAATTTAAAGGGTAAAGGTGCAATTTTACACATAACCTTTACCTTGAGGAGTGTCCAACACCACGATCTTTTTTCTGAACAAAAAATACACACGACGTTACGTTTTAAGAGAAAAAATACCATAGGTCGTTAGTTGACCGTTAAGTCTAACGAAAATGAACAGTAATTCCGCTGAAATTACAATTTTGCCCCTAGTTTAAATAATTTTTTTTAAAAAAAAACACTAAAATAACTCCTCCCCGCCGATGGGTCCCACCACCAGAGGTGGCCGCCCTCCCACAGCTGGCTGTCGCCGGCGACCAGCGACCTCCTCCGGCAATTTTTTAAAAAAAATAATTTAAAAAAAAAACTAAAATAACCCCTCCCTCACCGGTGGGCCCCACCACCGCCGGAGGCTGCCCTCCTCACCACCGGCCGCCACTTCCAGAAACCGATGGCCACCTCCGGCGACCTCCTCCAGCGGCTTTTTTTTTTAATAATTTTTTGAAAAAAAAACTAAAAACTAAAATAACCTCTCCCTCGCCGGTGGACCCCATCACTAGCCACACCACCGCTGGCCGCCGCCCTCCCCATCACTAACGACCACCTCCAGCGACTTTTTTTTTAAATAATTTTTTTAAAAAAAAACAAAAACTAAAATACACTGCCGCCTCCAACCTGGTTGGAGGCGGTTTATTTAAATAGTAAACCCATTACACACTGACATTGTGGAATTATAAAAATTATCTTCTCTTACTAGTGCATTTTGCAAAATTCTGGAATCTTGAGGCTGCTCCTTCCCAACCAACCAAGACATAAGTGAACTTCATCAATTGTCTTCTCGTGTCATCTCTTTCAATTTTTATATCTCCTGTATACTTGTTAGCTAGTCTTGACATCTCTCCCATCAAATAAAGTGAATGCACAATGAAACATACAAATTGTACAATACTCATACGCTTACATCTTTCCCAGTGGTTAAGCCCTTCACTTGTCATTCTTATCAACTCTTTTAGTCCGGACTCAAAATCATCCTTACTATGGCTGTTCATCCATAAAACAAATCTGAAAAAGGGAAATCAAAGTAGTATTGATAAATCCATGTCTTGTGAGTTCTCAAAAACTATGTTGAGATTCATAGTTTAACCTAGATCGTTCCTGCGAAGAGATTAATTTATAAGTTTCTCATTAGTTAAGTGACAAATATTTTAGGGTTGTGAGAAATAATTTTGAAAAATTGTTTTAAAGAGGCAAATGAAATAATCTTATCTAATCTAATATTTTTATATTTTTTTAGTTTTTGAGATAAAGAAGTAAAGCTAATCGATCGAAATTAACAATAACAATAAAATAAATTCAATAAACTAATATAACAGATAAAGTGAGATTCCTTGAGTCAAAATTTGAGTCTTCTCGCTACACCCAATTGGTCGAGTCAGCCTCCAAAACGCGTCTTCAATTCTCGGTCAGAATCCTTTAACTGAGAATGCTATGGGCAATTTGTACCTTTAACCCAATAATGTATTCTATTCCATTTTTTAATAAGGAAAAACTGCTAAAATTATGCAGTTCAAACCAATAAACAGAGCACAATTTTCAAAATGTTAGTTTTTTTTTAATATAAGATGTGTATTTTTATTTTTAAATATGTCCTTGTTTTAAAGAGATAATGAATGAAGATATATTGCACAGAGATAATAAATGGAAATAAGAGGATACATTTAATCAAAGTAAAAATAGAAATACCAATTTAAAATTTCAGATAAAAATATTTTCCATAACAAAACCATTCCTAACCTTGCTATTTATAATCATACTTAACATTGTTTTTTCCTTTATATTTTTTTGTTTTTTAATGAATTTAAAACTTTGCTTAAAAAAAAAATTCGTGGGCAACCCTCGAATCCCCACACTAATATTGTTCCCTTTTCAATTATTTTATGGGTTCGCCCCTACTTTCATTGTGTCTTCCTAATGGTTCTTGCGTGTTTATCTTTGAGAAAATCCGTTCTAAAAAAACCAAAAACATCATAAAAAAAACTAGAAAAAATTTTGATATAAAAAAAAGTCTTAAAGTGAGACTTTTTTTATATCAGAATTTTTTCTCTGAAAATTTTTTAACATTTTTTTAACCCCTTGACCTTAAAGGGATTTTCTCTTTATATTTTCTTCCTTTCAGCCTCGGCTTGCTTCTTTTCTTCACCGAAAATCAAACGGTGTGTTTTAGCTTTGGTCCATTGTGTGATTTAACTGATTCCCAAATTAATGATGCTTCAGTCCTGAAGTTTCAGAAAATGCAATTTTAGTCCCAATATATATAAAATCACATAATAAATCAACAAAATTCTTAGCAATTTTAAAATATCCAATTCAACCTTATATGCATAAGAATTTATTATTTCAAGCTAATAATCCCTGAAATTCCTGCAAAAGTCATAGTATTTAGATTCCAAATTAAGTACTAATCAAGTACCTCATCAAAGAGAAATGAGTAAGCATCAATATCCATACTTTATCTTGCAATCTCACTATATCACCCCCAAAACCTGTTCCTCGTGTAAGTTCATAAATCCCAGTCACTACCAATACATCCCCCAAATATAGTACACAATACTTATTTAGTACCCAAGAGCAACCAATAAGTCCAATACAAAGGCAAACAGAAATGACATGTACACAAGCATTTGAAAAGAAAACATGTTTAACAGAGGTGACAGAGCTTAGAAGCATATAACAGTTCGCATCTTAAATCAGAAAACAAAATGCAGAAAGATGAGAGTTTGTCAGAATCAAGCTTCCATCTAAGTTCGAAGCTTCAAGGAAATTTCTATCCAGTTGTAGTGATTTTAAATGTGCTTTCTCAGCTTTCTTATATTTACCAACTGAAGATAATGCAAAATCCTGGAAGAGACTATATTAGCTCAGGGAAAGAATGAAGACTTCATCTCAGACAGAAAACCAACATCAGAGACCAGAATTAATGAGATTTCAAATTTGAAACCCTAGGTTAAGACCCACCAAATATGTGTAGGCAGACTTGTTATCCTTGTTTGTTAAAGAAAACAGAGTGGTAAAATCAAAAGAAAACAAAGAGTGGTATATAGCAGGCGATGAATCCAATAACAATAAAACGCCACCCTCTAATCAGCTCGCAATAGCAAATTATAATTGTTTATGCTCGCAACAACCAGGCAACAAAATTTAGTTCTCATGGACGAGAGCCACCATCTTAGCTGATCATCCTCCTGCTACCTTTTGACCACAAGTTAAGCACTTAGATTGTGATTGGTAATAATGAAAATGATGAAGACTTAAAAACACATTTCTCAACTATTATTACTGTCACTGAAGTAATCATTGCCTAAAGGAAAATCAATGATTGTTGGAATTCAATTCAACTGGTAAACAACTACATAACATAACCACAACAACATCTACTTACAATTTTTTGATTGGCAAGATTTTTATGCTGAAACTGATAAATTAAGTAATTTAAGAATGATACTGAAACATTCATGAATAAATAATATTAATCTCAGTGTCATTGAGCTCTTTGGTGTTAGAATCAAAAGGGAAGAAAAAAGGATAGAGCTCATATAAGACATAACAAGAACTATACAAAACTCTACCCCCTTTTTCGTTTTCTGCATTATTTATTGAAGTTGCTCTCTTCTGCAATAGCATAACATTGAGCGAAAGATACATCATACAAGTCTCCCGTAAATTGAAAGTCTTATTACTGTACCTTACAAAGCAGTAAACATGCACTACAATGGTTTTGCTAACAGAACATGAACACTGACCTGAAGAGTATATATTCGGAGGATAAGGCATCCTCATAAACATGATTCTAGGTCCTTTTGCATTTCCATGTGCCTGGTAAATGTGGATATATCTAACCATTTATCCATGTTTCACTGATCTCCTTGTACAGGGAGTCTAAAAGTTCACCATAAATAACTAGAGTGGAACTAAAAAAGAGTTCATAGCGGCCACATTGCATTTAAAGAATAGATGACGAACATGGGAATGGGCATGCAGGTCCTTTAAATTTTTGCATTTTGTATTAGTTTTGAAGTTGAGAAAGGGAAGGCCATTACAAGATTTACAACCTAAAGAACAACAAAAGAAAGGGACAAGGGTTTTTTCAAGCAAACATTTGCTCTAAAATCCTAAACTCATCATAGCACCATTTTACTAAAAATCATAATTCCTCGTTTTAAATATTTTTCAGTTCATGAGCACCATAAAGAGAATATCTCATTTATGTATTCTCTCAGTTCTCCAACTGATGAATTACAAAATGATGTTGTATTTCAAATGTTAATATAATAATTTCGGGTGTACCTGAAATCCTGAAGCACCCCACGAAACTGAAGCACTGATATGGACTTGATTATGTTACACAGTAAACACACTAAAGAGAGGAAGAGAAGAGAGCATTTATATGAGATAACCTTTTCATAGGGAGGAGAGCATAATTCTGTGCATTATTATTTAGATCATTTATTCCTTCAATCTCATATCCTTTATGTAGTATCCATACAATCAAATAGTAATATATATATAACTCTTCAACATACACTTATATGGGAACAAACATAACTCTTGAATCATAAAGGAAAAACTCTTTCTCTGACCTACATTTCTTTATATTCATACTATAGCCCCAATTTTCATTGGTCTTGAACCCTAATTCACCAAGGATAGACTAGGTATATTCCAATAGTAAATGAAGTTATGAAAAGACCAACCATATGCCAAATGAAGAATTTAAGTGATAATTAAGGTTTTCTGAACAGAAGTGGCAATTAAGGTTAAAGACAGAATTACAGTTAACCTCACCCATATAGTGCACAAGCAAAGGAAAGCTAAGAATCATTTCATTCTAGGATGCACATAGAGCACAAGTAACATAACATAAAACAAAGGAAAATTAAGCACGTTAGACAAACATTATACAACCTAACACAGAGCACATGCTGTACTTAATAAATGTGTCCCATACATTTTTCCTTCAAATGCAATTCAATGACCTCCTGAGAGGATCAATTCAGGTATTGAAGTGCTGAGAAATAGCTAACCACCTGCATTTGAATACACAAAGGACATTTGAATGTCATCAAAGTCTTGGTGACTCCCACATTTGAGCCCACAACAGGGAGACGACAATAGCAATGACAAATCAGGCAAAGTCACTTCCATATTCAAATATTGCACAACTTGGCGCATGCTTGGCCTATCTTCAGCCTTAGGATTTGGCCTATCTTCAGCCTTAGGATTCGAACACAAAAGCCCCAATTTCAACACCAATTCTACCTCCTCTGCTTCGTACTCTGTTCCAAAATTCTGATCCTTTGCCTCAATTATCTCACCCCTCTTCCATAATCCACGCACCCAATCCACCAATATAAATTCTTCACTTCCTCTCTCTATAGGCCTTTTTCAACAAACAACCTCCAGCATAAAAGCACCAAAGCAAAAACATTTGGCTTTGTTGTGGCTTTCCATGTTCTTGTGTTCTCTAGGCCGAGATATCTCAAGGTCCCGACCACATGTGTAATTGTAGTATCACTCCCATGACCATATAATCTTGCAAGACCGAAATCTCCTAACCTTCCATTCAACTCTGAGTCTAGCAAAACATTACTTGCTTTTATGTCTCTATGTACCACAACTTGCTCCCATTCTTCATGCAGCTAGCACAATCCTGAAGCTACCCTGAAGGAAAATTATAATAGAGAAGAGACTTACATACCGGGCCAAATCCACGTTCGAATCCGACTCAATGCTCCATAACTCGAACATAATGATACCCAAGTAATTATGAGACTACTAAAGCCTAAATAAGATTCGCACAACAGATCACTGAAACAAGAAAGATGGTAGGAGAGAAGAGAAATTATCAGATAGCTCAATGATAGGAGTGAGATTCAACTGAGAGAGACACATCTTATTTATAGAGGTCTGGAGAGACCACTAATTAGGAAGTTATGTACACTCCTACTTGCCCTCTAAGTAATAATTAGAAAATTAATTCTTGATTAATTTCCTCATATACATGTTTCTCAATTAATAAATCTGTAATTAAAGATGCTTTTTTTATTATTTGTTAAGGCTAGCTACTTGTTTATTAATCTAATAGTCCAGCCCATTAAATGAGGACATGAACCAAAGTCCAATATCTCCCACTCGCACTTGATGGGCCTCCTATCGTCTGTCTGTTACTCTTTCTTGTTTTATACTTAGCATCTGCTGTGACCTCATGGCCAAAACCTCATCAAAATTTGGTGCTTATGATACTATAAATCCCTCACATCTGATCAGAATCCAAGGACACCATTTCTATATTTATAAGCCATCCGTTCATTGCCTTAGATGCTCCAGATTCTCCCATACACATCACTCATGGCATATCTAATCCCTCTCGAGTTAATATGTTGATTAACTTAAATTGCCTTCCATACGCATAGTATGTGCACTTACAAGCCACATAGAGAACTAGTAGGGGGTGACCACAAACACTAGTACAACTCATGTATCTAAGAGCAAATCTTCCTTTTTGACTAAACACCAGTCCATTTGACTCGGCCACTTTCTTAGTTTTCACTCATCTGACCAAATAGTGTGTGACCGTAGAGCTTCAAGTAAAGTAACTATCACCAAACAAAGCTTTCATGATGTCATTTAAGTCTTAAGGGTGCCGTGGAAGGACTTTTACCCTTCCTTGGACTTACACCATAGTGAAATAGGGATCTTTCACCTACGTCCCGTGTTGCAGATTGTAATACCCTAAAATTCTTATTTATCATAAATATTATATTTTGATAAATAACACCTATTAAAATAGGTGAATATGTGGTTTCAAAATTTGTGTAAATTATTAATTTAATTTTAGGCAATTTTCCTTTGGAATTAATTAACAAAGGGTTAATTATGAGACATGATTTAAGAGAGTATGTTGTCTCTAAATTCTAATTGATTTATTATCATTTTTAGGGAAATATTTAGTTTAATTGTTATTTATTAACAATTATCCTTAACAAAATAAGCTTGCACTAATTGAGATTAGTTGCATAATTCTTCAAGATGATTATAAACAAATTAAAAGTATCAAATGAGGGCTAATTATATTTGAAAATAATTAAGCCAACGAGAATGAAATAATATCTCAAGTAATTAAGTTTGATAAAGGTGAATCTAAGGGTCCTAATTATCTATACAATTAAGCTTAATCCATGTGAAGCTTGATAAGCCACTAAGAAATCAAGAGAAATGAGCTAAATCCTCATAAAAATAAATGGACCAATAGAGGACTTGAACCATAGATTAATGGTGAGGATTAAATTTGAACTAACACAAATTGAATCCAATGGTCCTAATTAATTTTATAATTAATCTTAATCCTTGTGCAATTAAATTAGCCAATGGAAACACTTAACCATTGGATATTTTGTCAATGGAAAAGCACATTCAATGACTTAAGCAAGGAGAGTCACGTTTTTTTCTCTTGGCTTAAAGAAGAAGAAGTTGTTTAATATATAATAATGAAGATATTATATTAAGAAGCACATGGGTCATTTAATGCTTGTGGAAGAGGATAGAATGGAGAGAGAGAGAGAGGTTGTGAGTGTGTGTGCCTAAGTGTTATGCATGTGTATGTGTGTAGTCAAAAGAAAAATCAAGAGGAGAGATGAAAAATCTATTATACATAGTTACAACTCAATGCAACAAATAAAATGAGAACCTATGCAAATTAAATCATATCTTGAAATATTTGAACTAAGTATTAAATATAAGTAAATATTTGGAACCAGTAAATTATGGGCTTAAACTTTGTTATTCCCAAAGTCATTTTCGTATACTTTGGTGAATCATACCTAAGTGATTTAGAAAGTTTAAAAATACCATAAATCTAATCATAAAATTGTGATTACAAAAGTGAAGTTAGATTTTGAATAAAAACCCCAACTTACAACTAACTAAATTAGCATTTGGGAAAAGGTAAAAAAAAAATTGCAGAAAATGAAGGGAGGTGGCGTTTTGTGTGTAGGTGTAAGGCTGAAAATTTAACTTCTTAACTAAGTTTAATCTAAGGGTTAAAATAGAAGGAAAGTTGTTAGAAAGTTAACCAAGGATTTGCTATAAATAGGAGGCTTCATGCTTCATTTTTCTTCACACCAAATCACACTTCAAGAAGGTGATTTCTAAGTAGGAGAGTGGGAAGGAATCTTGAAGCAAGAATGAGAGTCTTCAAGAGGTAAGTTCTAGTTCTTAAATTTCTAGTCTTTAGTTTTTATAAGTTCTTAGTATAAATGTTAGTTTAATCTATAATCTAGAAAATTAGAGAATAAATTCCTATACTTGTTTTTAGGCCTCATTGCATTGAAAAATTCCTGAAGAAGTAAAAACATGGTAGGAAATAATGTTTGGAAGTCCTTGGTTTAAGTTTGTGAAAGTTGCAGAGTTTTCGGTTTTTAAATCTTTGTCAGGAAGCGAAAAAGATGCTATGATTTTATGAAGTAGATGAAGTTATAAAATCATGAAATTTTCCAGAAAGAAAGTAGACATGTAGGGCTTTCCAAATATATAAAATATGTGACGTTTTGATCTCTGGTCAAGGAGATATGAATTTTTGAAGTTAAGCCATTTTTACCGGAAGAAAATCTAGGCAGCGTTGAGAAACGTAAAAACTAGGAATGACTCACTAATTCTGGGTAAAAATGAATATTGTTTCTAAAAAATAAACATCCTAAGGGTTCCGGGGAATTTTACGGATCCGCATTTCGATTTTTGTAGAATTAGTTATGATTTTTCAAAGTTACCGAAAAATCTGCTCAGAAAATATTGCATACGTTTTTAAATAAATGTAAGGGCAAAGCTGTAAATAACAAATCCACCAAGGGTAGATGGGTAAATAGAGGTGGAAATATCTTTTAAAATATTATTCTAAGTGATATGGTGATATGTTAGGACATCCGGGAAGTCCAGGGCCGGATTCAAAGGTCAAACATTTGACAATTAACCCGGTGAACGTTCACGTACTTGTAACTTTAACACTCATGTGTCTTGTATGCCTATATATGATTGGTTAATTCATGTGCTATGAGCAAGAGTGTGGTTTCAATTGTTTGCATACATTCAGTATAGCTGTGGATTCAGCTTGACACAAGTTATGGTCTTGATAACACCGTTTATATGTTTTCCTAGCGCTGAGGACACGAGGGGCCATCGTGGCATTGGTTATGTGCAAACATGGTCGTACATGCATGAGCTGCGTGCTATGTATGGTGTTTTGACATGCATTTGTTGTGTGCTATGTATTGTCCACTGAATGAATTGAATATCTGTCATATATACTGTTTATACTTTTCACATGAGGTTAACTGTTACCTGAGATTCAATGGAAATTGAATCTCAGCCCTGTTTGAAGGTTCAGGGAAGCCACCTGGATCTAAGAAGGTGATGGAGCCGAGAAGAAGTGAAGTGGACAGAGCCGCGAAGAGTCGCCGGTTGAAGACGAGAGCCTGAAGAAGAATACTAGGCCCTAGATTTTGGCATGAATCCGATAAGGTTGGATCAAACCAATTGGTGCTTAAACTAAGAGAGGGTTTGTCGGTGGGTTATCATAAGTCGCCGTGAAAGACAGGGAGACTCCCATTAGAATAAACACTAATCTGGCCAATATGGTTCACTAACTGCATTGGGTCCTAAGCCATAGGTCTAGAATTGGTTTATCAGAGAGATGTATCTAAATCTCTGCATATTGTATCACATAAATATTCTTTCGGGAAATTTTTAATATACCAGCTTATGTCAAGGCATCATCATATGTCTGGGCATTTTATATCAGATACTCATTGTCCAAATATTAACGCACGCTATCCATTTCCGCATTACTCTAAGCTGTAGCACCTCAAACTCTGTTGATGTTCCTAAAACTAAGTGTCAACCGACACGATTTTCAAGCATGGAATTTGGAGTGTTACACAGTTTAACTGAAGTATGATTACATGTTACTGTGATCAATTTTCGGTGTAGGTCGATTTCTTTTTCTTTCACCATACAAACATTAGTTTCAAAATGTACTCACCATTTGAACCAGAACCTTTTTTCACAAAAACTCATGTGCAATCTTATTTGTGAGAAAGAGTTCTTTGCTTGGCTATAGGTTTGTGTTCATGCTTTCTTCCATTTTCTATGTGTGTATATATACATACATATCGATCTCATCTCAACTTAACATAACCGAGGAACTCAAATGCAAAGTTTCTTCTTAATCATCTCATGATGATCATTTGATCGTCTTACCTTCCCATGCCCTTATGAAATGTAGGATGATGGTTGTTCTTGTGAGTAAACCAACCTTTTCACACATGTATGACATATAAAACTGTATACCTTACATGTATTTACTCATAATGTACATACTATTTATTCTATCTTGAGATAAAATTTATCTTCAAATAAAAGATTTTCAAAACCATATATTCTATTTGTGCCCCCATGATCTTCATTAACTCAATGAATATCAAACCCCGAACTCAATAAAGGGATCTACCAACATTCTATCAGCAAAATATCATTGAATGGTTGCTTTCCTTCTTTGAAAGCATATCTCTTACTGAGATGCATCAAATGTATGTCTCACCTTGTTGTGATACTTAAGATCCACATTATAAGTTGTTATCATTTGGATCTTTCTATACACCATTAATTCCTAGTTACTCATAGAAACTTCTTTAGTCATATGTCTCCTTGAATTATGGCAAAACATGCTTTGTGTTCTGATTCCATGGATGATAAATATCAGTGGCGGACCCAGGATCTTAGGTTTGTAGGTGCACAATTAGTGGTAAGATTTGGGGGTTTGGGGGTAGTGCCCCTGAAAAAAATTTTCAAGAAAAGTTTGGAGATGAAAGTGATTTTTCATTCATTATTCACTAGTTATCCTGCTTTATAGTTCAACAACACGTAACAAACTTAGTTATGACCCAATAGAACTAGTTAGATTGATTGGGCCAAGGCTCATATATAATTAACAATTAAGTTCAACAACAAATTATGGATTCAGCAATATCAACTAGGGAAGCACAGAGACTCAAAGATGTTGTACTGCTTAATAGTTCAGTTTAGCTACAAAATATAAGGGTTTAGGGTTTAAGGTTTAGGGTTTAGGGTTTAAGGTTTAAGGTTTAAGGTTTAGCAATACAGCATCTTTGTGCATCCCCAGTTGATACTACTGAATTTGTCAACCAAATTAAAAAATGGTCACAATATTAAGGTTTAGTTGGATTGGAATACTAATAGTTTTGTCTTTTGGATCAACTTGACTTGCATTAAATTATATATAAAAACTATAATTTCTTGTTGTCAACTCACTCTTATACAAATTCATTAATTACAGGATACTCAATCTCATTGCCATGGTCTACAAGAATGAAAATCGCAGTTGGAGCTACAAAGGGCCTAGCCTTCCTCCATGAAGCAGCTAAACCTTGTAATACCCTAAAAATCCTATTTAGCCTAGCCACTATATTTTGATAGAAAATACATATTTTTAATAGGTGAATATATGGTCTCAAATTTTGATGTTGTATTTATTTTTATTCCTAAGCAATTTTCTTTAGAATTAGAAAGCCTAAAGGCTAATTTTTCTGAATCATATTAAGGATCATAAAATATCCTAAGATTATCACAATTTAGTATAATCATAATTATACTATTTTAGCAACTAAAATCATCAGAGGATGATAAAATCAACTAGAGAAAATTAGTAACAATTATGGGACAATTGGAATTGCAATAATTGAGATGTTTTAGTAATTTTTGAAATTAGTTAATAATTAATTTATGAAGGTCATAATAAAGGAAATATCAATTAAATTAAGGACCAAATGATATTTACAAGCTAAGATTAGCATACAAGGAGTTGTTAATCATCAAAATTAAATTAGAACCTTTGTCAAATTTTGGTAATTAAGCCTAGTAACCCCTAAAACACTATATTAGCAATAGTAACCAAGGATTTATTTAATTCTCCCTTTAACTAATAAAAGTGGTGAAAATTACTAAAGAATGAAGAGATTATATTAACCCTTAATCCTAAATCCTAAGATGGATTAATGAGAGATTTTTCTTCTAAGGTATGTGAGAACATTGAAACATAAATTGATAATTAAAAAAAATATATAGTAATAAAAGGGGAGGGGGACGGTTTTTACTTGGGAAACAAGAAGGGAAAATTGTTGTAAAAACACATGGGATTAATTAAGTTAGAGTGTAGAAGAAGTTAAGAGTACATAAGAAGACTTTTGAGGCTTGATTTAAATGCAAGAGAAAAGTGTGTGTGTGTGTGTGTGTGTGTGTGTGTGTGTGTGTGTGTTGTGAGTGTGTGAGTTTAAAAGTTGTGTATGTGTGTGTGGGAAGTAAGGAAAAGTCAAGATTAAACCAAGTGAATAATATTTTGAAATCCAAGGTAAAAAATTAGGTGGTAAGTTAAGTAACTAATCTGATACAGGTGAATGAGAATCTATGGAAAATAAATCATATCTTGAAATATTGAAACTAAATATTAAATATATGTAGATATTTGGAACCAGTGAATTATGAGCTTTAACTTGGATATTCCTAAAGTCATTTTCGTATACTTTTAGGATTCATACCTAAGTGTTTCAGGAAGTTTAAAATCACCATAAATCTAGTTATAAAATTAGGATTTCAAAAGTCAAATTAGATCTTGAATAAAAACACCAACTTACACTTAACTAAATTAGCATTTGGAAGTAAATAGGAGATGAAGCAAAACTTAAGAGCTAGGGGGAAGAAACTACTAGAAAATAGTCATTTTGCGACGGAATTTGCGAAGGAATAAACTTCCATCGCAAATTTGTCCCAAATAGCGAAGGAATATTAAATCCGTCGCAAATTAGAAAATTTGCGGCGGAAAATGTTTCTCCGTCGCAAATTGAGGCGGACAGAAATATTCCGCTGCAAAGAGGTATTTCGCCGCAAAATTTTGCAGCGGAACACCAAGTGTCGCCGCAATTTGCGGCGGAACCCCCCGTTCCGCCGCAAAATGTTGGCGAGACTGTGTCCCGCCGACAATTTGCGGCGGCACATCGCGTGCCGCCGCAATTTTTTGCGGCGGCACTTGGTGTGCCGCCGCAATTTGGGGCGGGACCCGGTGTGCCGCCGCAAATTGCGGTGGCACACCACGTGCCGCCGCAAATTGTCGGCGGCACACAGTCCCGCCGACATTTTGCGGCGGAAGAGACAATTCCGCCGCAAAATTTTGCGGCGGAATTAGGAATTCCGCCGCAAATTTATGTTATCCTCGAACCTCTCTTCTTCATTTTGATTCGTGCCTTCCTCTCTTGCGTCTTGCTCTTTTCTTCTTCCTTTCTTGCGTCTTGCTCCGTCCCCAAACTATCTCTCTGCGTCTTTGCTCCTTTCTTCTTCCTCTCTTGCATCTTGCTCCGTCCTAGCCTCCACTTGCTCCGACCTAGCCTCCACCGCCAACGTTCAGTCCAAGCATCCTGGTGAGCCGTCCTTGCTCTTCTTTCTCCATTCCAAGATATCCTTCAAGAGGTATGTGTTTTTTCTCCTCTTTGACATTTCCTGAAATTCTATAGTCCTTCATCAATATTGCATGTGATAATCAATATGTTTGCTTTAATTAAGATTAGTGCTATTTTCATTTTTTATTGGGATTGATTTATTATTCTTTTTTTTTATGCCATTAATTTATTTTTTGCTCGAATTTTTTGCCATTAATTGACTGTTATATATATATATATATATATATATATATATTTGTGTATATGAAAAATTATGATTAGTGCTATTTTGAATGTGTTAGCTTTAATCAATATGTTTTAAAACGCATGCTTTTGTGATATATGAATTTAATAAATATTTCTTTGTTAGAACATGAAAAATTATGATGCTGAATTAATTTTAATAATTTAAATTTAAAATATATTAAAATCAATTTTTTGTTATTTTAATTTTGTTTTTGCCTAAATATATTTTGATAACTTATTGATAAAAATAAAATCTTAGAGGTTAACAATTTGAATTAACTATAGCTTTGAACTACTTGTGTAATGATTTTGAGGAAATTCATGAGTTTAAAGAAAAAATGTAATATAATTCTATGAGAATTTAAAGATAAATTAATGAGTACTATTGGATGTAATATAAGACATTCATATATTTATAATTTTTTGAAAAATAAATAAATTAATAACTTATACAATAAATTTATTTTATGTGGTATAACATTTTTATGTTAATTGGTATATTCGTGTTTTAATTTTCTAATTTAGAAAACATAAACTAAATAACACATAAATGTTAATATATTTAAGAATTACATTAGAATAACAATTTGTGTATAATTGTTACTAGATTTATATTTTTAACAACAATAAAAAAAATCATTTAGTTTATATATATTTAGATGTTTTGTCTTTAATCTACTAATTAAGTGATTTAACTATTAGATCCTAATCAACTTAAACCTGAAATCATTAATAAGAGTGAATACAATATTTTATTCTTTGGGAATTTTGCAGGTATTCAGTGTCAAATTATCAACTTAGTTTTAATATAAAAAAAATAAAAAATTTAATGTTTATGTTATCTATCACTTTATAATTATAGGAGAAATATTTGTAGATATAATTTGTAAGTTTGACACAAATAAGAGGAAAAAAATTAAAAAATTATGGAGAGAATTTGTTAAGTGGCCAGTTGTATTTGTCACTTAGATTAGTAGCTGAATTAATTAGTTGGTATTATTGTATTATGTTCCAAGAATTATCAGTGCAAGGTTGGGTTGGGGAAGTATGGAAGGCGATCGTGATAGGAGTTGGATGTACAATCGTCTAACTCAGAAAAAACGACTTACTCGAGTATTCTTAGACGGTTTGGAAGAGTTCATCCAATTTGCTTTGGCACACACAACTAATTCAAGTACCTCGATCAGTTGTCCGTGTGTGAGATGTAGGTGTTTCGAATTTCATGACGCGGGAACAGTCAGAATCCATTTGTGTAGAAAAGGATTCATGAGGGATTATGAATGTTGGGTGCATCACGGGGAAGTCCAACAGACACCAAGTGGTTATTACGGAGACAGTACTCATCGAGTCAACCTTAATCAATAATAGCAGTTGGTGATGGATGCGGCTGGACCGTCGATCGGCCAATATTTTGATCCCGTGACTCATGTTGGACCTTCATGCATGGAAGAGGAGACCGGTATGCATAATCAACCATCACACATGGGAGAGGATCCTAATCCGTAGGCCTGTAGGTTCTATCAAATGCTTCAAGATGCCCAATGTCCTTTATGGGAAGGTTGCGAACACATTGAAAATAGTGAATATTCTTCACTATCGGCTACCCTACCAACATTAAGCTTGAAGACTGATCACCATATGAGCAAGAAGAATTACAATCAAATGATGCAGATCATGAGTAAGGTTGCTCCCAATGACAATAATTTGCCGAAAGATTTTTACCAAGCAAAGAAAAAGGTGAAAGAGCTCGGGCTTAGTTGTGAAAAAATCCATTGCTGCCCCAACGGATGTATGCTCTATTACAAGGATGATGCTGAGCGGAGTACTTGTAAATTCTGTTCACATGATAGGTACAAGAAGATTAAAGGGAAAACAACCACTCAACCATTAAGCAAGATGTGGTACTTCCCCCTCGTGCCCAGACTTCAGAGATTGTATTCGTCAGAACAAACAGCTGCTCACATGAGATGGCACCGAGAGCATCATAGGGATGAAAAATTTGTCACGCATCCGTCTGATGCCGAAGCTTGGCTGAAATTTGACGAGGCGAATCCATCATTTGCAGCCGATCCCCGTAATGTCCGTCTTGGTTTATGCTCAGATGGGTTTGCTCCTTTCAACCAAACCGGCAGGGTTTATTCCAGTTGGCCTGTGATTGTGACTCCGTACAACCTCCCACCATCCATGTGTATGAGAAGAGAGTTTTTTTTCCTCAACGCATTAATCTCTAGGCCATCCAACCCAAAAAAGAAAATAGATGTGTACCTCAAGCCTTTGATAGACGAGTTGAAGATGTTGTGGAGTGAGGGGGTTCTTATGTACGATGTATCATTGAGTCAGAATTTCATCCTGCGTGCTGCCTTAATGTAGACGATAAATGATTTCCCTGCATATGGGATGTTGAGCGGATGGCAAACATCGGGGAAGCTTGCATGTCCGATATGTCTTGAACAGAACATGGGGTTTAGCCTGCCATACAGTTGCAAGGTATCTTGGTTTGACAGGCACCGGCGATTCCTACCCCTCGATCATCCGTTTAGAAGAAACAAAAAAGACTTTCAGCAGGAATGTGGTTGAACGATCAGCTAAACCTCGTCGTTTAAGTGGGCAAGAAATATGGGAGAGGGTGAAGCACATTCAAAGTGTTGAAGAAGGAGCTGCTTACAGTGAGCCTGAGGGATATGGCGTTCAACATCATTGGAACAAACGCAGCATCTTTTGGGAGCTACCATATTGGAAAGATCAATTGTTAAGACACAACCTCGATGTCATGCATATTGAGAGGAATGTGTTTTGTAATATTCTGTACACCGTCATGGACACCAAGGGTAAGACAAAGGATAGAATCAATGCAAGACTTGACATGCAACAGATTTGTAGAAGGCCTTCTTTGCATTTGGTAGAGACTGCCACGGGTCGGATTTCAAAACCTAGGGCGCCGTACACCTTGAACAAAGAGCAGAATTTAGAATTGTTGCAATGGGTTAATAGTGTTCAACTACCGGACGATTATGCATCAAACTTCTCAAAATGTGTGGACTTGAACGAGTCGAAGTTACGCAATATGAAGAGTCATGATTATCACGTTTTCTTTCAGAGATTATTGCCGTGGGCCTTCAAGGCACTACCGAAGCATGTATTAGATACTCTGACAGAGTATTCCTTCTTCTTTACAACAATTTGTGCTTCTGAACTTAATGTCGACAAGTTACGGCAGTTGGAGGAGAGTGTGCCAAAAATGCTATGCAAGTTAGAGATGGTGTTTCCTCCTAACTTCTTTGACTCAATGGAACATTTGCCCGTTCACCTGGCGTACGAAGCAAGGGTAGGAGGTCCGCAACAATATAGGTGGATGTATCCGTTTGAAAGGTAATATATATTTGTTTTCGCTGTGATTAATTCAAACACACTGTGACATAGGTTATAAATACTCTCTAATTATCCGTTGAAGGTTTTTACGCACACTGAAATATAAGATCAAAAATACAAGATACGTTGAAGGATCTATTGCAGAAGCGTATCTGGTCGAAGAGGCCACCAAATTTGCCTCATACTATTATCCCCCTGAAGTTATATCAAGATGGAGGGGGTACCTCGCAACGATGATGGCGGTGAGACGAGTGGTCAAATATCAATATTTAATTATCCTAGTCGGGTCATTCGAACAAATTGTAGGTCAACTCTGGAAGGAAGCGATAAGAAAGTAGCGGAGTGGTACATTCTAAACAACTGTGAAGAGGCTGCCCCGTACTTAAAGTAAGATTTCATCTTTTCAGTAACTGCTACGGTTTAAAGTATTAATTTCTTTCTTTTTGTTACAGATACTTCTCACAATAGGTCCGATCAATAAATCCTTTGATCTCGGATTCTGACCTCGATGAATTCATGAAGGATAAATTTCCTCATTGGTTACGAGACAACTTCGAGCAAAAAACATGGAGTTCAGCTTATGCGTCAGCTCCCCATGATGTTGTATGGAGTTTAGCTTACGGGTCTGCAACAGCTGTTACCAGGATAAAAAATATGTAATCAATGGGTATTGGTTTGTAACTGTTGATGCTAACGGAAATACAGAAACATGCAATTACAGTGTATGTTGTCGAGGTGGCCAAGTTGACGGGGTGGAGTGCGACTACTACGACAAGTTAATTGATATAATTTAGCTGGATTACAAGTGGGACAAGTCAGTGATTCTATTTAAATGTGAGTGGTTTGATAACAGTCCGCGTGGTACAAAGGTGGACAAATATGGAAATGTTGAGATCGAGTGGTCACGGAGATATGCAGTTAGTTATGACCCATTCATTCTTGCTCAACAGTTGGAACAAGTGTATTTTACATCATACCCTACATCCCGTCAAGAGTGGGTGGGAGTTATCAAAACCAAAGCACGAAATATTATACCTACTTCAAAAGAGTCAGAAACAAATGACGACATGACTGAACCCTTCCAAGCAGATGTGGAACATGTACTTGCCGTAAGTAATGTCGAGGAAGATGTACCTTGCAATGTCTTTGATTCCACTGGAGACTTAGAGCTGATTCCTATCCAAATTGAGAATGCGGAATTAGACGATGAGGAATAAGTGGGTTACTCTAGTACTGAATCTGAATTCGACGATTATAAGACGTCAGAGGAAGAATAGGAATCGTCCGATTGATTTAAGTTAGTTATTTATGACGATCTATTATATTTGATACTCTGTTGCTTAATTATTATTATGTTAAGTAACTTTCTTATAATTATATATATTTTGACATCATGTTTATAAGTGTTCAGAAATGGAGCATCCAGGAGGCCATTCAGGTAGTGGATATAGTAGAGGTAGCGGCCGAGCCCGTCCTATCAGAGGGGGTAGGCCGACATCATCTAGCCCCCATGTAGTCAGAGGGCTTAGCTCTTCCCCAGAGCTTCCGCCTCTTTATTTTTCATCTTCACCGCCTACTACCGACTCTATTATGGGCGATATAGGTGAACCTTTCACTTATACATATCCACCACACCATCAGGCAGAGCAGGTTCAGTTTATGATTTCTGACTGATTTACATATATTTTGTTAAAACATCTATGTTCTACATTTTCAATATACTTATTCTTTCAGTACACTGCATCACCTCATAGCCAGGGCAGGCAAGCTAGTTCCTCCAACGACCCAGTCTGGGGATCCATTGATCCTGCGACAGGAAAGATATGGATCCGTCCTGTAGGGAGCACCGAGTAAGTCATGTAATGTTATGATTTTTTACCTTTAGTTTGTATGCTACTATTTGCAACATTCTCTTTTTTTTTCAGGTTTGATCCTTATAAGCCGGTGGCGGATTTCATGGCCGAGCAAATATTTTGTAATTTTGATCAACCTTGGGCCACATGGAAAGCGATTCCTCAAAGCAAGCGAGATGTTTGGTTCACTGAGTTATTGGTAAGTTATGTGATTTATGGTTATTAATTTTTTATTCTCATCAAAATGCAAATTGATTAACTACTTGTATAATTTAGAGCACTAATTGTTTAGTATTGTTTTTCAGGGAAAGTTTAGCTGCTTGCCCGAGCATCTCCCAAATTTAAAGAAGGCTTATAACTTCAAGGGAAGCAAGTGGCTGTCTGATAAATTATATAAATTGAGGCATGAAAAAGGAAAAAAAATTGGATTCAGCCTGAGGTTGCAGGCCAGTTATTTGACAAGTGGGCCACCGACGAAAGATTTTTGAAGCAAAGTGAGCAAAATAAATTAAATAGGTCCCACATGGATGGACCGTCATATGCTGGCGGCAGCATTCCAGTTAGTGAGCATCGACGAAAGATTGTAAGTATACGCTATTTTCTACTTCAGCTTTCAATATTTTGTACTTAATCAATAATTAATGAATGATTATCATTTGTGTTTGCAGGCAGCGTCTGGGGAAGTTCCTGCAGATTTGATTCCTTGGACCACCTTTGAGCGGACTCATACCCAGCCGGTTGAGGGTCAAGGCAAGCGTTGAATTAACGCCAAGTCCCAGCAATTCGCGGTGAGATATTAATTACATTTATTATTTGTTTCAAACAGTAACATCTTTCTTTTATTTTATATGCATTATTTCTGTTGTATGTTTGTGCTTGTAGGAGACCTATCAGCAGCTGACGCAGGAGAGAGACTTACAGATTCAGAGCGACCCGTCGTCCTCTTATTCCGATAACGAGAGTATCTTCCTTCAGGCTGCAGGCGGAATGGACAAGAAGGGGAGAGTCTTCGGGATGGGTGCTTCTGCCAGCCAACTGAAGTCGTCTTCGAGGCGCTCATCCGGCAGTAGTAGAGGTGGTCCTAAAGGTAGAGTTGTACTTTTGTTATCAATCGCAAATCATTACTCCCTCTTTCATATAAATGAAGTATTACAAGTAAATTGACTTCATAATGTTGGTTTTGCAGAGGATAAGAGGGTAAAGATGTTAGAACAGAAGGTGCTGGAGCAAGACGAGAAGATGAGGGAGCAAGATGAGAAGATGAGGGAGCAAGGAAATATTATTAGTGAGATGCGAGCACTTCTCCATGCCCTATTGAAAGACAAAGGTACGGGGCTGCCTCCTAGTGGTGACGACGATACTGGCGGTGACGATGGCCAAGCTACTGCTATTTAGAGTTTTTTTTTAGTTCATTTTAGAACATTATAATTTATATAATATTGTGTTTTTATTATGTAAACTTGTATGATGATTGTATAATTTATTTTTATGATATACAATTTTTTTTTCTTTTTTTTTTTATAATTTTTAATGATTTTTTTTAAAATAATTTTTAATTTTGCAAGGGAAAGTTTTTCCCTCGCAAAATTTAAATTTGCGAGGGAAAATACATTTTCCTTCGCAAATTTGCGAGGGAAAATAATTCCCTCGCAAATTCAAAAAATTTTGCGAGGGAAATTTGTTCTGCCGCAAAATCTCAATTTGCGAGGGAAAATTGATCCGCCGCAAATTTGGAATTTGCAAGGGAAAATATTTCCGCCGCAAAATCTCTCATTTTGCGAGGGAAAATTGTTCCGCCGCAAAATTTGAATTTGCGAGGGAAATTCCTTTTTTCCGCCGCAAAAATTATTTGCGAGGGCTTTTTTTGCGACGGACAAATTTCCACCGCAAAATCTGTTGCAAAATAATTTTGCGACGGAAAATGCTTGTTTTGTGAGGGAAAAATTCCGCCGCAAAAAATCAATTTTCTAGTAGTGAGAGGGGCGGTTTTAGTGAGGTGTAGGGGTGAAATTTTAACCTCTTTACAAGTTAAAAATCAAGGGCTAGGATCAAGTAGAAATTGCTAGATGGTTAACCCTTCCTTGGCTATAAATAGAGGTCTCCCACTTCACAAATTCCTCACCAATTCACCAAGCATCAACCGAAAATTTAAAGTGTGAGGGAGGGAGTGGAAGAGCTCCAAGAGCAAGGAGCAAGGGTTTTCAAGAGGTAAGGAAGTTTTTAGTCTTTTAGTTCTAGTTCTTAGTTTTTGTAGTAGAAATGCTAGTAAATGTTATTTTGATCTTTAATCTTCCAAATATAGTTTTATTCTCATGTTTTTATGATTTACATTGCCTTTATTTCGAAAAAATGATGAAGAAGAAGTATGGCAAAAATTGTTGGAAGATTATGATCAAAATAGCGAAGCTCTGGCAAAATTTCATCGATTAGCGATTTCTGGAGTCAGTAGAAAAAACGTTGATATTTTATGAAGGAAATGATATTCTAAAATTCTGAGTAAATTCATGGTGAAAGTAGACATAGAGGGCTTTCCAAATATACCTAGAGTGTGTCATTTAAAGTTCTGTGCAAAGAGATAAAAATTCCAGAAGTTAAGCTACGTTTTCTGGGAAAAATTCTGGGCAGAGGTTTGAAATGATTAAACTGTGAATTATTCTTGAATTCTGGGTAGGTTCTAGTATTTTTTTCTCGAAAATAGAGATCTCAAGGATTCCCAAAAATTTTACGGATCCTCGTTTCGATTTTTCTGAAATTAGTTATGATTTTTCAAAGTTAGGCGAAATTCTGCCCAGAAATGCTGAACCAGCGTTTTTTCGGAAAATTTTGTGGAAATAATTGAGAATAAATCCTCCAAGGGTAAAATTGTCATTTATGGCCAAGATATCTCTTGGAATAATGTTTGAGAATTAATAGAAGCGATACTACCCTTATAGGATAAACTGTGAACGTGTACCGACTGTCAAACGTACTCAAAACTCATCAACAAAGGTACGGACGCGTATTGTAACCTTAACTCTTATGCTTATGGTATGCTTATATATGATAGTTGTATTCATATGCTAAGACTCTGTTTTGAAATTGCTCTTTGAATATTGAATTGAATACGGGTTATGGTCTTGATAACGCCGTTGAGTTTTCCTAATGCTGAGGACACGATAGGTCATCGTGGCACTGGTGAATAGTGCTGACTGGGGTAACATACATATTGCAGTGACTGTGTTATGTTATTGCCTTATATGTTATGATTTGGAAAGTTGTAACTATGTACTTATTATGTGATACCTGTCATATACTGTTTATATAAGCATGAGGTTAACCGTTACCTGAGGTCCGATGGGTATTGGACATCAGCTCTTACCATAGCTTCAGGTCCGGGGAACCAAGGACTGAAGATAGGAGTAAGCAAAGTAAGCAGAAAGCGTAAGGACTCGACTGAAGATCCCATTTCTTTTAGACGTATACCGTTACAACTTCACTCTGATAAATATATTGTACATTGTAATCAGACAAATACGCCACAGTTTATGATATATCAGTTACTCACTCTTTTATTACTCCGATACTCTACTCTGATAATTTGAAATGATTTCAAATAATAAAAAAAAAAAAATTATTCCGCTTTTGAAAATTGGGATGTTACAAACCTGTTTTCTACAAAGACTTCAAAGCTTCAAACATCTTGTTAGACGCAATAAGTGTCATCTCTGTTATATATTGATTAACTTTTGTCCATTTTAAATCAACTAGTTCATATGATCACTAACCGTTTGAGTTTACATCTGCAAGTGTAGACGCTTGAACCAGTGTGGGTCCGCACCTGATAGAGATATACTGTTTATTTCTTTACTCCATTATTATTTGCCTAGGTCTTGTATTGGAGGATTCTTTAAAAAATGAGTTGTTGCCTTGACAACTCAATCCATGGTTCCTCTCATTATCTTTTCCACTTCTAAGTTTGATTAAAAAAAAAAAAACATTTGGTCTTATGTAAGCCAATGTATACATTCAAGTTACTAGCCATATTCTTACCATGGGACTCTATCCGCCTTTTCTGTATTGGAGTCTTCACGGGTGTGCATGGGTTTGCAATTTGGCACATTGAGATACCTAAGGATCACACTTGTATACATGTCTCATATGGAAAAAAAGCTATACCTTCCTTGTGCAATCTCCGTTGATCTTGTCATTCAAGATATGTTATGTTCAACCCATGATATTTCAACCTAGAAATTAAGAATAACGTTGATCCTTTATTCCTTTAATTCCCTTAACACTTGTTTTTCAACTAAAAATATGCCATTGACACAAAGGATGACTTTAAAGAATCATCTTGAGACCGTTTTGACAGAATTGGTCGCCTATAGTAGTTAAAGTGCATAACATGCGATCTTCCCATTTTAGTACTGCTTAGCCACTAAGTGTTGCCCCTTATGTACCACTCTAGTCCTATTTATAAGTCATTTTTTACCAAAAAAATTGGTATTATTTATAGGTCTTTTTTCAGATAATAAATAAGATTGGGACAATTTTTCCTATATTAATTGTATCAATAAAAATAATGATAGAAGAAAGAGTTGAAAGATACTTATTCATAAATGAAGACAAGTTTGAAAATTCAACCCATAAGTATTGACCTAACTCTCTCCTTCGTATATGTGATTTAATTAAAAGGGACTTATAAATAGAAGAGTAATATTTGAGAGCTTAATTGTTCCCAATCAATTATTGGCTAGGAGACAAACCACCCAAACATACACTTGGCTAGTTTTAAAAAAAATGAATATACTCTTGGATGACACCTTGCAATTCTTCTTAGCAGTCCTTTTAGTGTCTTTTAGACACTTTTAGGTAGTCATCATTACCTTCTAAATGAGGAAGTGAGCATTCAATCTAAGCATCATTTGCTAAATGATTATTTGCTCCTAGGGGGATTTTATTTTATAAAATTCTCTTTCCATGTATGAGTGAGGTGGTCTTCTTTTAACTTACCTCTTACCTCTTTCATTGTGAAAATGGTCTCAAACCTCCCACTTGCATATTCACATTTATTTCTTATAATTTTAAAGAAGCTTAAATCATATTTGAGCAAATATTTTTTTTAAGAAAATTAGAATAAAGGACATATATAAAAATAATGATATTTATTCGAGAGGATTTTTTAAAAAATAATTATTTAATAGAATGAAATATCAAAATATAAATTTAAAAGAACTAAATTATTCCTAACTAAATTTCCTATAATCTATTTAACTACGTGTATTTGTGATTTGACCGTTAATGGAATTTGTATTGCAATTTTACTTTATGACATTTTCACTTACTCTAAATAATTCAAATTATATGAGCAATCTAAATAATTCAAATTTATATGATTTTTTATTTTTTTTATACATACATATATATGTATCAATAGGTGTGTATATATACATGCACTATACATGTGTGTGTGTACACGCATACACACACACACATATAGCTGTGTGTATACAAATATACAAGTATGTAATATAGACACACATATATAATTCTACTCTAGCGTTTTATAAATAAAAGGTTTTTTTTCAATATTCACTGTTTTATAAATTTATAAAGTAAAATAGTCCTTAATATATATTTTAAATTTAAAGTATTTTGGTTGCCAGAAATTTTTATCACTATTTAAACTCTATAATTAATAATATATAACATGTGTGTGTACATATATGTGTACTTATATGTGTGTGTAGATCTGTATGCGCGCGCGCCCACACACACAGATATATATATGTGCGTGTGCGCGCGCGATCGCGCGTGTGTGTGGGGATGTACATATATATCTATATATAGATATAGATATATAGTATACATACATACATATTTGTGTGTATAGATAAGGTGCACATTCCATGCCCATCTCCTTAAGTGCTTGTTATGTGTCCATCCCTCTATTAGAAGGATGGACATTTTTTTTTAATTTTTTGTATATTGTATTTATTTATATTTAAATTATATGCTGCTTTTTGAAATATTTTTTTCACCTAGTATTTCAAATTAATTAGTTTCCAGTCCTGCATTTAATAATATTTATCTGTACCACCAGTATCATGGAAATTAATTAATTTGAGATACTGAGTGAAAAAATATTTCCGAAAGCAGCATATAATTTAAATATAAATAAATATAATATATATATATATATATATATATATATATATATTAAAAAAAATATGCACATCCCTCTAATAGAGGGATGAACACATAACAAGCACCTAAGGATGGACATAGAATGTGCATTCAGATATCTATGTGACTAGGTGTATAATTCTTTTCACACCTTTACTCTAGCATTTTAAAAATAAATTAAAAGTTTTTTTTTCAATATTCATTATTTTGTATAATTATAAAGTAAAATAGCTCTTAATATATATTTTAAATTTTAGAGTATTTTTGTTGCCATAAATTTTTATCAATATTTAAATTTATAATTAATAATATATTGAATAATATGAATTTCTTACAAAATTGATTTAAAATATATAAAGATGATCATGTTCCAGATTCATGCAATCTAATTTAAAATCTAAGATGATAATGTATGTATCCTCCTCTAATCTTATTGTATTGTTTTACTTTTCTTTTATTATGCACAATGCATATCGTAGGATTATGTAGGCTCTGGAATCTTTCGATTATCGTACTTGCTTTTAAATTTATGTATATTTATTTTTTAAAATTATATTTGAATTTATATTTGAGTATTTGATCTATCTAAATGATTACAATTTTTAAAGATCCTCGCTTTCTAATAAATACCATTCTGCAGGCCCGTATTCTTATCTCCAATCTTTCCGTATTTTTTTATCTATAGGGGGCAGGAAGGTTAAACTCTTTCCTCCTAATAAATCATGCTAGCAAAATACAACTCATGCGATTAACTTAATTACTCAATTTATTAAACTGATGAGACAATCGATGTTCAGTTAGTTGCGATTCTCGCGGCTTTTTACCATTGATTAATCCAGAGACGTCAACTTTCTTTTCTTCTCCTTTTCTCTGGTTCTTTTTCTCTTAGGTTTCTGTACAGCAAAGCTTACGACGGGCTACGTTACATAGGTTTATTTTAGCTAGAATGAGGATAAAGATGGACGAAGATGATTTGGGTGCTGATCGTGAGGATGGGTTCCAGACTGATGATGAAGAAAACCTAGGGGTTAGGGTTTTCGAACATTTAAGTTCTGATGAGACCGATTCAGATAATTCCAAACCTAATTTTTCCAACGAAAATGACGACGACGATGACGACGTGGTACCTAGTCCTTCGTGGCCTCAAAGCTATCGGTAGTTTCATTACTTGCACGTATCCTATCTAATCACGCCATACATGAAAAAGTTTCAAAAGGTAGAAATCAAGAATAAAAACCCTAATTTTGTTGGTATATATTTGTGTTGTTTGTAGGCAATCTATGGACATGTTAACCAGTGTAACACCACCTTCAATGAGTTTGCTAAGGCAAATAAGTGAATCAAATCGATCGGTCACGAGGCATCGGAATAATGATGATGATTCTGATTTAAACACAGCCTTAATTCATGAAACAGTGACACTAGATGATCAGCCTCCTACCTCCTATAATAGCTCCAGAATTTCTATATTATCTAACTACGCTAAATATTCTAGCTGTGATCATTTGCCACCACCTCTAGAGCAATCTTCATTAGCACAGTCAATTCTTAATGGTAAGGGAAAAAAAACCCCAAAGTTCTAGCTCTGGGGCACAATTTTCTTTTATATATATCTCTGACATGTAACTTATAAATAGCTTTTTTTTTCCCCTCTTTGTTCTGTGAATAGGAGCCAATGTACTATGTGGAATAGGACTTCTTTCAACACCTTATGCAGTAAAAGAAGGTGGATGGTTAAGTCTTATAATACTTTTATTCTTTTCTGTCACATGCTGCTACACTGGTATTTTGTTGAAGAGATGCTTAGAAAGCTCGCCTGGACTCCATACCTACCCGGACATAGGGCAAGCTGCTTTTGGAATAGCTGGTCGCCTAGGGATTGCGGTGAGTACGTATATATCTTACTAACACTACTTTAAGATTATTCATGAGCTTACATGATGTAAACACCTATTAAACTTCATATAAATCTGGTTCATTCACTTAAAAGCTATGTGTATTTCTAGCTAGGTACTATGCATGATACTCCTTTCTCTCCTTAATACAAGAGCTAGTTGGAGAATTTAATTTACTCCTAACTATAAGGCCACATCCCTCTGTCTCCCAAATATATAACTTTTCCAAAGATATTATCGATCACTATAAATGTGATAAGGAAATGTAATAAAAAGTTAAAAGTTTCATAGTTAGTTAAGAGATACAGTTGTTAGGCTAATGGCAGTTGTTAAAAACTATTAGAGAATTAGAAGGATGACCGTTGGTTTTGTTAAAAGGGCAGGTTTAGTTAGATATTCATACCTATTGTATCTCTCAGTACAAGATTGATAATTAATTAGCTCAGAATTGCCTTTTCTCTCTCGACTCTCTTCTTCTTCGTCTCTCTTTCTCACTTCTCTCTTGAATCCTCTATTTCTTCTTCTCTATCCCTCTTTTACCCTCTCTCTCTTTCACACAGAATGACAATTCTGTATCAAAATTGCATATATTAAAGGGATTTTCATCTAATAGTAGTTATAACTAAAGAGGGTATTTGAAGGAAACCAACCCACATTACAAATAACTAACGAAACAAATTTCCTTAATATGTATACATTAGTTATGTTTATGTTTTGAAGGAGTATATTTTAAGCCAAAGGGCTGCATAGTGCAAGAATACTTGACAAATTCATCCAAAGATTCTTAATTGTGTGCTCATAATAACTAGGTTTACAAATTAGTTATATAACTCCTATATTGATGTTTACATTGCTGCTACATGTGATTGTGTAAGTGTAAGTATGTGTGTGTGTTGTTTCGAAGGAAAACTGACAATTATCTTTTTGTTACAAGTGCAGCTATTTTTGTATATGGAACTATATGTAAGTGCAAGAATTCATTCATTCCTCTAATTAATAACCCTTCTCCTATAGAGTTTTTTTGCTCCATTATATTGATTCTCACATGTACTGAAAGATAAATACCTCTTGGATTTTGCAGTCTGCTTGTGTTGAGCTTATGATACTAATGAGCGATAACCTCTCGTCACTTTTCCCTGACACCCACATGGAAATTGCTGGGATTAATTTAAGCACTAGGCAAGTTTTCACCATCGCATCAGCTCTCTGTGTTCTGCCAACAATTTGCTTACGAAACTTTAAACTCCTTTCGTTTCTTTCAGGTTACTTAATTCCTTAGCCTCGTACCTTTTTCTTTAACTAGTTCTTCCTTAAAATTAGAGTTTAATCAACAGCTCGCTGCTAATTGATCAATGATTTTTTTTTTTATGGTGAATTTAGTTGGAGGGATAGCTGCATCTATATTGGTGACTTCTTGCTTGATATGGGTTGGAGCAATAGACAAAGTTGGATTTCATCCCACTGGAAATGCTATAAACCTTGCACACATACCAATCTCAATTGGTCTCTATAGTTTTTGCTTTGCAGGCCACTCAGTTTTTCCAAACATTTACTCTTCAATGAAAGAACCATCAAAATTTTCAGTTGTTCTAGCAGTCAGGTAACGCGCATACATATGTATGGAATCAGTACCAGACTGAACGTTGGGGAAAATTGGGGAAAAATACCTCATTGAAAATCTTATTGGCAAGAAAAACCTAAATTAAAGTATCAGTATTCTTTGTATATCAGGTCCTTCTCACCAATAATAATTTCAAATGGGGATTTTTCCCCAATTTTCTGATAATGTTATTTTAGGGTTAAGGTGCAAATTTGTTATAATAGTTTTCGCTGAAGAATAATGTTGCCCCGAATGTTTTTTTAGGTTTAATGTCCCCTAGTAAGTTTTAAAAAGTAAGTAAGTTTTAAAAAGTAGCAATATCACTCCTTACCATTATAAAAAGTTAACGATCAACGTTAATTTTTTAATAGTAACATTAGTTTTTTAACAATATAAGGTAAACTTATTGCATTTTGAAACTTCTGTAATGACATTGAACTTAAAAACACTTTGAAGACAGTATTGCTCCTTAGTGAAAAATTCTAAGATCAATTTGCAAATTAACCTTTTATTTATTTATTTTTTTTTTTATTTTTTTTTTTTTTGAGGTTGTTAGATTCTAACATGAATGTACTGCTTTCTGCAGCTTTGGCTTTTGTTTTGTTATATACATAGGAGTTGCAGTATTGGGCTATTTAACGTTTGGTGACTCTATCCAATCTCAGTTTACTTTAAACATGCCCAAAGAATTGTATGCTTCAAATATCGCAGCCTGGACAACTGTAAGATAATCAGACCCCAATTAATTTTTAGGGGAAATACTAGCAATTATATATCCACTTGATGTTTGCGTCTAATTTCAAAGATTACTATGGATAAATGTAATTAATTTGTCCTTAATTAATTATATATATTGACTATAATTCCTATGTATTTATGTGTTATTATAGGTTGTGAACCCTTTGACAAAGTATGCTCTCACTTTAATGCCAGTTGCACTGAGCATAGAGGAACTCTTACCTTCTGGTCGGCTAAGATGTTACTCTATGTCTATTCTTATCAGAACAGCTTTAGTTTTGTCAAACTTGGTTTTGGCCATCTCTATTCCTTTTTTCGGTTAGTATTCATCTGAGGATCAACATAACATGTTATATGTATATTGTGTGTGTGTGTGTGCAGGCATAACTATAGTAGAATTCAGTACAAGTTCTATTGGAAAGACACAATAATATAATGGCCCTACCACTTAGCCACTTAGCCATGGCTTGTTTAGATTAATCTTTTAAAAAATGACTTTAATCGCAATTGACTTTTCAAAATTGAAGCTGGGGGGAAAATTAATTAGTGTAATGTGTTTTATATTTAAATAGGTTTTTATATGAAATTCAGTTTGATATAAACTTATTTGAATAATATATTGAAAAGTTAGTTTTAGAAAATTCAAATATAAAGCAAGGGTCAAAGGCATTTCTGTCTCTGGATGTTTTCATCAAGGTGTAATTTTGTCTAGAAGTGTAAAAAATGGGGTTTTTTTACCCCTACTATTGTTTTAGTCAATTTTAATCATTAGTTGACTAAATATGTTGAACTAACAATCCATATGTCATCCATATTGTTTTTGTTAAAATTTTTAGATCTAACTTTAAGAAAATATGAAGTAAATAACTTCCGGAGTAAATTTACACCTTAACAAAAATGATTTGGACAAGATGTGGATGGCTAACTCAGCATATTTTGTTAATTAATAATTAAAATTAATTGGGATAACAACAAAGTTAAAATTGCTCATTTTTTTACACTTTATGGATAAAATTACCACCGAAAATTTTTTGAGGCAAAATTACCCCTTAACCCATGAAAAAAAAAAGCAAAAGGTCAAAAGTCATAAAAACTTTTTTTCAACTTTTAACCCTACAAGTCACTTCCCTAAAAAGATACACCATTATGCCAACATAAAAAGATCTTGTTAACTAGCTTTTCCTTCAAATAAAAACGTACATTTGAGCCATGCTAAATGGAATCCAAACAAGCACTTAACAGATCCGATGTTTTGAATTCTTTTATTGTCAATTTGAAATATCTTTATAAGATAAACTTATAACCCATTCTCAAGAGTAAGTCAAGTTTCAAAATTTCGTTCTTTTTTACTGCAGGGTCTATCATGGCATTTATGGGCTCTTTCATGGCAATGCTAGTTGTAAGTTCTCTCTTTCTCCTATATATTTTATACACATATAAGACGTGGATTTCACGATTATCTTTAATTATTTGCTCAGTCCTGAAAGAAGCAATTCATAATCTCTATATTTGTGACAGGCACTTATTTACCCATGTGCATGTTACCTCAAGTTATACCATGGCAGATTGTCAAAAGCAGAGGTAGGAACTCAACTCCTTTATCTTCTTAGTATCATTATATTATACTGTGTGTGTGTGTGTGTGTGTGTGATGATGTTTTTGTTGTATTTGTGTGTTTCTTTTTAGGTGGCAAGCTGCGCGTTTATTATCGTTGTGGGGGTAGTGTGCTCTGTAATTGGCACATATTCAGCAGTTTCAAGTATAGCAGATCAGGCAAAAAATTCATGAATTTTGATTCTCTTTTATTTGATCTTTTGAGACTTATAATATAAAGGGTTTCTTCTTCTCTTGATAAATACATTTTTCATAATTCAAACTTGTATTATTTTCAATCGTTTACTACATTAAACAGCACATTGTTTGTTCGGGAACTTTAATTTTTCTAGTTAGGAAGTGAAATATTTTCAAAAATTATTTTGTTTCTATTTATTGTATATTTTGATTATACTTTTGAAGTTTATTTTTATATTTCACCCTTTTAATATCTTAAATAATGAATTTATGCATATATGATTATATATTATATAAACATAATTTAATAAAAAATAATATATTAATCTCAACGAGGGAAAATTATTTGTGTATACTTTTTATCCAAGTACTTAAAAGATTCAACCGTTAATGAGGTACTCAAATTCAAATGGCCAAATTGACGATCCATTTTGGAAATTCTTCTTGCCTGTCTCTCTTCCATTCAAGCAGTTCATATGGAAGCCATTCCATAATGCATCCCTGCATTTGAATTCTAAAGCAGCACATCTCAATGTTTTTGGTGATTGCCATTTTGGATTCAATTATGAAGAGTCACTTGATCACCTTTTTATAACATGCCCTTGTGCCAAAGCAATTTGGTTTAATTGTTTTTCGATTCAGTTTAACTCTTTCTCTTTCTAATATTTTAAAGGGTTAAGTAGTAAATTCGCCTTGAAAGTATACATTAAAGAGCAATATTGCCTTGAAAGTTTGTTCAAGATCAATTTTGCCCCAAAAGTTTAAAAACGTAGCAATGTTGTTATTTTCTGTTAAAAAAATTAATGTTGACCATTAAAAAATTGACATTGACTGTTAACTTTTTAACAAAAAATGACAACATTACTACATTTTTAAACTTCTGGGGCAACATTAAGCCCAAAAAAACTTTCAGAGTAACATTACTCTCGAATGTGTACTTTCGAGACAAATTTGCTACTTAACCCTATTTTAAATTATGACTGAAGGACACAATAAGTCAACTTCACAAAATTGAAGAATATTCTTTGCTACAACGAATCATTATCCTCATCAATGCAATTTGGACTCAATGGAATTGGGCGTTACGTCATGGCAAAATTGATCATCCTTCAATGGTTATTAAAGAAATATTAGGGAAAATATCATTTGCTACTAGCCTTGTTCACAAGGCAAGGCTTTGTTCACAAGGCTGGATGAGACTAGGATTTCGCAATCCTAATTCCTAGTCCCGGTTTTTGGCTTGGATGCAAACTGCATCCCATTCCTAGAACTAGGACAAGATCAAGAAATCCCAGCTTTTCTTTTTTTAAAAAAAAAAAAAAAAAAAAGGCATTACAAAGATCATTATATTAGTTAAATTCTCCATATTCTATTGTTTAAAGTTATCATTTAACAACTAACAATGACAAAATAATTACACAAATTGATCTAGAAATGAATAATAGCATTTTATTACCATCACATCTTGGTTATTACTTTATAAATTATATAGTTAAGATTAGTATTATGATATATATAATTTACCTCTAACTAAAAATACGATACACATTTTATCAAATGATAACTTAATTTATAAGGTAAAAAAATAAATTAATTTATAAGGTAAAATAACAAGGACCGGAGATCGAGATCTCAAGAGTGATCTCGGTTCTCATCCCGATCCCAATTGGGATGGGAAATTCCTAAAATCAAAATGTCTAGGATCAGGCTAGGATGATTGGGATTGGGATACTTTGAACACCGCTATTTGCTGCTCTTCATTCTCATGGTCATCAAAAAGGACAATCCAAGGTAACTGCCAAGCCTTTAGCAATGAATGAGAAGGAATTTAACTTCACAGGTTGGATCATCATTCTGCACAAAACTCAAAAGAGAAACAGAAGAACAGAGGCTGTTAAGCTTATATATGTTTGGATTGCTCAGTTATGCATCAATTCATTTGGGGAGACATTAGTCCTAATCACCCTCACTTTTACTACAAGTGTCTTTGAATCTCCATTCTGTGGATTAGAAGATACATAGAGCAATTTCTCCATGGACAACATCAAGCTGCAGATTTGGTGGTCAAATAAAACCTTCATCTCTCTAGCCACCATAAAATCATATCACATTAACTTGCTCAAGGAATTTCCCTCTTTCACTATCACTGCTATAAAAATATTCCAGAGTGCACTAAAAATTACTTCACAAGCTTGCTTGCATAGTTTCCAACTGCTGCTCATCACTGTTTATGTTGACTCTTTTTAGTTTTTACAATTACACTACCGTTTATTTAATTATTTGAATATTTGAATATTTTTTAATTATTTGAATATTTATTACCAAAGATGTCGATGCTTACTTTTTGGTTGGGTTCAAATTTTTCTTTTTAAAGCCCGGCTCAAACTATTTAAAAATCAAAGGTTGGGTTCAAATTCAATCTGCAATTATTTAAAAACAAATCTCTTAATTAGGCTCAATAATATTTGAAACTAACACATTCAAATAAAACCATATAAAAATATTTTCACACAAATATATATTAAAAAAGTTTTACAAAATATTATTTTTGATACTTCAGGCTAAAAATTTTCATTAGGGTATAAAAATTGGCAAAGAGGCCTCTGTATTTCCCTTACACTTCCCTCCATTTATTTATTTACACAATTAGATCAATTATAATGATTGAGATTTTAATATCCTATAAAAAATTATATCTATACACCCACACACACACTAATAAAACTACAAAGTTTTGATAATTTAGATTAAATTGTAATCATTTAAATTTATTTATTTACATTTTTTGTTCATTAATATTATAATAACATTTTTATAGGATATCAAATATCAACCGTCAAAGTTTTTTTTTTTTTTTTGCTATAAACAAAGTTTTAGAGGGGTTCGACACCAGTCCCCCACCAAGGCTAGGGCACGGCCTTGGACTCTATGAGCACTTACTGAGGACTTATGAGATCGCCTACCAAAAGAGTCCCAGCGACGGCAGAGGGGATTGAACCCACGACCCAAGAGCCTAATCCTGAATCCTTTACCATCTGTGCCAACTTTCATTGACATCAACCGTCAAAGTTGATCTAACACTGTAAATAAAGAAGTAGAGGGAAGTTGACAGCAAACAAAAAGGAGAGGCCCCTTTCCCATAAAAATCTGGAATCCCTATGGTTTCATCTAAGTTTTTTTTTTTTTTTAATAAAATACCTTTTTTTTTTCCTTTTTATTATAAGCACCCGACTAAAAATTAGTTGCAAGTAAAAAGACCTGATTAAAAAAACTGTAGAAACATAATTAAAATCAGATGAAACTATAAGGAATTAAGGATCAGATATAAAAAAGAGAGAAAAATTGGCAAAAACAAAAAGATCCAGGAGGAAAAAAAGTTTTTAAAAAAATATATATGAAGCCGACACACAATTGATTCAGTTAGTAGGTAACCACTCCGGCTCTTATGAATTGGCCATCTATTTGACAAAAAGAAGAAGAAGAAAAAAAAAACAGGGCAAAACTAGAATGAGGCAATTAGACTTCATCAAAGAAATATAACTAAAATTCTCAAGTAATGCAAATAGTGAACGGATCTACATTGTGACCCATCGAAGTGAGATTTTTTCCATGACAGATAGTAATATCAAAAGCTGTTAAGACACTTACAAACAAATTAACAACCGACACAACTAACAAAATGATGTTTGCCTTGATTATCAAGTCTTTAACGGTAGGAGGCTGAGGCTTACCCTGCAACGCCTCTTTGTGATCATCCATCCCTTTCTCTCGTCAGAATTCCCACTCAAACCCTCCTGCTGAAATTCCCAAACTGCCCTCAACACCTTCATGTTCTGCCCCTAACTCATAAGGGCACTGTTGGAAACTCACGTGTGCTTACTCCAAGGAAATATAATATGACTTGAACATTACTCTTTAGTCTTATTCTGTTCTGTTAAAGTCTAAACCTTGCCAGATATAGGCTAAATGTGGTGGGGTGGATCAAAGATGGGATTAGTTAATAAAAACATTCTCAGTCTGCAATGTCTCACTTTCAATCACCTAATTTTCCAAACCCACCATTTCCTTTTCCTAATGTATATAACCCCCCTCACTTCCCTCTCTTCTCATCGTCCAAAAATTCCTCAGTGTTTGTGTGAACTTCACAACAAGATTCATTTAACAGAAAAGCAAACAAAATGGCTTCTGCTTGTGTTCTCTCAAGCAGTTTCTTGAAGGTCATTTTGCTTATGCTCTGTGCTCTCTGGATACCACCTCAGATGACTCTGGCAAAGCATGTTAGAGTAACCAGACACTACAAGTTTAACGTACGTGTCCTGCATTTTTAGTTCTTCATATGTTTTTTAGACAGGGTTTTTTAAAGTTATCTTCTGTGATGCAGATCCAAATGCAAAATGTCAGAAGAATTTGCCAAACAAAGAACATTGTGACTGTCAATGGGCAATATCCTGGACCTAGAATCATAGCAAGAGAAGGAGATAGGCTTGTGATTAAAGTGGTGAACCATGTTCAGTACAATATCTCCATCCACTGGTATTCAACCCCCCAAAAAAAAAATTGATATTTGAAATATGTGAACTATTGTAGGTAACTCTGTTATCATTTGGATTCAATTTTTCAGGCACGGAGTTCGCCAATTGAGGAGTGGATGGGCAGATGGGCCTGCATATATCACACAGTGTCCAATCCAAACAGGGCAATCATATGTATACAACTTCACATTGACAGGCCAAAGAGGGACATTGTGGTGGCATGCTCATATTTCATGGTTAAGAGTCACTCTTCATGGTCCCATTGTAATTCTTCCCAAAAGACACGACTCTTACCCTTTCCCTCATCCTTTCAAGGAAGTCCCCATCTTATTGGGTATTTACTCTACAAAGCCCTCATACTCTCTCCAAATTACTAACTTAACTTCTATTATCAACCTGAGAATCAATCACCTCTATTATTTACAGGGGACTGGTGGAAGGCAGACACAGAAACTGTGATCAACCAAGCAATGAAAACAGGTTCAGCTCCTAATGTCTCTGACGCTCACACCATCAATGGACTTCCAGGTCCTCTCTACAACTGCTCAGCCAAAGGTAAGAACTAAGAACACAAAATCACCAGAGGATCCTCCTTAATATGATTCCTAGTGCCTGTTTGGGAATTTGCCAAACCATGGTTTCATGGTTCCAGAAGCTTTTTTTCCCATACTTACCTCGAACCTGTAAAAACACCACTAAAAAACTATAACAAACAGGCTATACATGTCTCTCTCTATCTGTGAACAAGCTAAGTAATAAATTTGTGTGTTGATGATGATGATGCATTGATGCAGATACGTTTAAGCTGAAGGTGAAGCCTGGGAAAAGTTACCTGCTTCGTCTGATCAATGCTGCACTGAATGATGAGATGTTCTTTAGCATCGCGAATCACACTCTCACTGTGGTGGAAGCTGATGCTGTGTACGTGAAGCCGTTCAAGACCAACATTGTTTTAATCACGCCAGGCCAGACCACCAATGTCCTTCTCACTGCCAAATCTCAACACCCAAACGCGTCCTTCGTCATCGCCGCCAGGCCTTACGCCACCGGTCCCGCCGCCTTCGACAACACCACCACCACCGGCTTACTTGAATACAAGACCAAAGCTTCACTCTCAAAATCCAACACTAAGCTTCCTCTGTTCAGAACTGCGCTTCCCAAATTCAACGACACCGTCTTCGCAATGAACTTCAACAAGAAAGTTCGAAGCTTAAACAGCGCGAAATTCCCAGCAAAAGTACCAAAAACAATTGATAGACGCTTCTTCTTCACCGTGGGAATAGGGATTTTACCTTGCTCGAAGAACCAGAATTGCTCGGGGCCAAATAATACCAGAGTAGCAGCTTCGATTAACAATGTTTCATTCGTGATGCCAAACACGGCCTTGCTTCAAGCCCACTTCTTCAACAAATCAAAAGGGGTTTTCACGACTGATTTTCCGGCGAACCCACCCGTTAAATTCAACTATACAGGAACCCCACCGAGCAATATCATGGCGACGACCGGAACAAAGGTGTTGGTTTTGCCGTACAACACCACAGTTGAGTTGGTTCTCCAAGATACGAGCATCATTGGAGCAGAGAGCCACCCGCTTCACCTTCATGGATTCAACTTCTTCATTGTGGGTCAAGGAAACGGGAACTTCGACCCGAAAAATGACCCAAAAAACTTCAATCTGGTTGACCCGATTGAGAGGAACACTGCTGGAGTACCCTCCGGAGGTTGGGTTGCTATCCGATTTCTTGCGGACAATCCTGGTGAGTTTGACTTAAATTATCCCAAAATTATCCGTAAATCGTTTATGTTTGATTTAAATTATAATTTGTTTATTATTTAATTTGAATATTTTACAGGTGTGTGGTTCATGCATTGCCACCTTGAAGTGCATACGAGTTGGGGTTTGAAAATGGCTTGGGTTGTGCAAGACGGCAAGCGACGGAATCATAAGTTGCCTCCTCCACCGTCCGATCTTCCCAAGTGTTAGGACTAAATTGTGGTCGTTGATCTTATTTTTCTCTATATATTTCTTGTCTTGGAAATAATTGTGATTCATTTTCTATTTTATTATTTTTGTTCCCATTCTTTTTGTATATCAATTGTAGTGTGAGTTAATGTCCTTCCGATGAGATGAGAGATGGCGTAGAACGAGAGTTTATTTTGTGTAGGGCTTTACTATATTCAATTAAATACATGTAATAGAGTGTATCCTGTCAATTTCGGAATATTAAATTAGAGAATTTCCATCTTTATGCCTCATGAATTTTCTTCTCTCTCTAATTAATTAAAATATTAAATAAAGCCTAACATATGGTAAATGACAGAAAGAAATCTCATTCTCATGTCAGCAGCTATGACCTTTGACTTTGTTCAACTCTCACAAAATTAGTTTTCTTTAGTTATATACTCCCTTCTCTCTATACTAAGATATATTTGAAAAATTAATTTTAATCCAAAGACCATAATATAATAAATATAATACATAGTTTTTCTATGGGTTAAAGTGCAACCAAACTTTAATGATACCAAAAAAAAAGGAGAATAAGTTTGTCGGTTCAATAAACTTGTGGATTCAAGAACACAAGACTATAATGTCTGCAAACGCTCTTAACCCCGTTTCCGCTGGTGCTGAAAGGCTGATGCTTCCTGCTTCAAGTGAGGAGGAGGACCTTATAAGACATTGGCCAAATCACTCTTGAGTTCGGTGCCCTGGTATCCAATGCAGGTTACTCAGATTCCCAAGGCCATATGCAAGGAGGTCGAAAGGCTTCAGTATAATTTCATGTGGGGATCAAGTTCAGCTCATAGCTACCACAATGTGAGTTGGGCGAACTTAACCATGCCGAAAAAATATGGAGGCCTGGGATTTAAAAACCTAGCTTCTATGAATAAGGCTTTTGAGTGCAAGTTGGCTTGGAATCTTGTACAAGGAGGGGGAGGTTTATGGAACGAGGTTATGTTGCACAAGTACATGATTAGAGATGACATTGACCTATTTGTCCATAGGCCAAGGGACTCATCTCTTTGGGGTTTTATCTGTAAACAGAAAAAGTTTATACAAGAAGGTTCTAGTTGGAGGGTCAGGAATGGTATGTCGGTTAATTTTTTCAGTGATGCCTGGTTGTTGCAAGGCAATATGATTAGTGACCTTTGCTTAAGACCACTAACTATAGAGGAGCAGGGTAGTAAAGTGGCAGATTGGGTATCTAATGGTTAGTGGAAACTGGATCAACTCTCTGCTATAGTATCGCAGGAGGTCATTCGAAGGCTGGTAGCTATTCCTTCGCCAATTCATTATGCAGGGGAGGACGCTCTGTATTGGGGTGCAAGTGCTAATGGGGTGTTTTCAACTAAATCAGCTTATCATATGATTGAAAAGCCTCCCCAAAATCTGGCTCATCCATGTTTCAAGTTGATTTGGAGATGGAAAGGTATGGAAAGGATTAGAACTTTTCTATGGCCGGCTTTTCTCAATAGATTACCAACTAATGAATGGAGGAGTAAGTGATCAAACACCTCCTCGATTTGTCCCGATTGTGGTTTATATCCAGAGACGCTTTTACATGTCTTGCGTGATTGTATGTATGCAAAAGCTTACTGGCTAAATGTGGTTCATCCAAATTTTCTGTCTGATTTTTTTGCAGCCCGTTTGAGAGATTGGTTTGGCCTAAATCTTAAGAGGGAGTTGGGGAAACCTTTTATTACTAACTGGTCCTTATTGTTTGGTGTTAGCATATGGAAATTCTGGACATGTGGAATTAGTTGATTTTTCAGGAGGATTTTACCAAACCCGTGAATCCATCTGCTTCTATTTTAAATACTTGGAAGCTTTATGTTTTTGAGCAGGTTCTTTATGAGGAAACTTCTCAGGCTATATGGAAGGCTCCAAGTGTTAGCTGGATCAAAATTAATGTCAATGGTGCTGTGACGACATCAGGAAGCAGGGCTGGTGCTAGTGGTGTCATTCGGGACTCATTAGGGTCATGGATTGCTGGTTTCTCATCAGGACTTGGCATATGTGGGCCCAAGGAGGCTGAGGAATGGGCTTTTCTTAAAGGCCTGCAACTAGGGTGGAACCTACACTTTAAGTAAGTCATAATAGAATCTGATTCTAAGATACTTATAGATAATCTGCAACAAGGGGAGAACCCTCTGGATAGTCTAGTTGTTTTGCATATTCGAGAACTCATGGCTAGGAGTTGGGAGGTTTCTTTTGAATATATTCCTCGTAGTATGAATGTTGTAGCTGACAAATTGGCTAAACGTGGTCTTTCTTTAGATCAGTATTATGATGAGTATCCTAACTTCCTTAGGACTCTAGTCCTTCATGATTGTATGAGAATTCTTTCCCCTTCTAATTTTATTTAATGCAAGGTGTAGCCTCCTTTCATATCCAAAAAAAAAAAAAACTAGTGCCATTTTTATTTAGTAGGAATCAGGCTACTTTAAAACAGGATTTCGAGTTTAAACTTACAGGGGGAAAAAAAAGCCATTTATGGCAGAATGATCACCAATTGAACCATACAAGTCCTTGATAAATTGTTAACTTATGTTTTTTTTTTTTTTTCCTTATCACGTAATATGCTAGAATAAATCAGTCTTTGAATTAATTATTGTACTTAAAATAATTTTATCTTATAAAATTTAAATATACGGGGGAAGTTTTGTTTCCTAAAACATATAAAAACTTCTTTTTAATTGCTTGTGATGTTTTCCAAACTGTCACTACTCTTTTTTTGTCGAAAAAAAGAGTAGTGACAGTTTTTCATATCTACTAAAACGAAAACAACCACTGCAATTCACATTAAAAAGCTTTTGGATGGGCATATTTATAATAATTTGATAATTATATTCTATCTAACTACACAGCTTTTCACATCTAGAGTTTGTTATGATTTGGTGAAGTACAATTGTCTCCTCGGGTGAACTGTCAGCTCCAACATCACAAACCCTGAAACCAGCTTGGTTTCGAAGTAATCTCAGTAAAGCTATGGCCACAAATCTTATTTCTTATTCAAACGTGACAACAAAAATCATTCTTTCCTAGCACCTTTCAATATTTTTAGTATTATCTAATATTTAATATAATATCTAATTGATTTTTTTTAAAATTTTTTAATAAATATAAATAAATTATTAATGATAGCATAGTATATATAGTTATATTATATATTAGTTTATAAGTCACAATTACAAATTTGGAGAAATATAATAAATATAAATAATTTAAAATAATTTATTTATTTTCTTTATTTTCTAAAAACAAGTCAACTATATCTTATCTTAAAAAGTAAGACAGTAACATTATGAGAAAATTCCCCTCAAGATCCAAGTAATTAAAATATTATCAAAAAAGACTTTAAAAAAAGTCACATATCTGAAAAGGCCTTAGGACCTTTTTGGGTATTTTTACTTCTGGTCATAATTATAAGACAAAGTTGACTTTTTTTGAAGGGATTAAAAAAGCTTAATAAGTTACTTAATCATTTCATATGTTGTATATTCTTATATTATATATTAGTTTATTAGTCAAACTAATTAGTTTGAAAAAAAGATAAAAATATTCTAAAGCAATTTAATTAGCTTCCTTAATCTCTCCAAAAAAGTCAACTATGTCTTATAATTAGGATCAGAGGGAGTATTTCAAAAACGTTAACCATTATATCAGTACAATATTAATAACTAAATCAATACACGATAACAAACTACTATCTCTATTCTTAATTATAAGAAATAGTTGATTTTTTTAGATAGATTAAGGAAGCTAAATAAGTTATTTAATCATTTTATATATTGTGTATTATTATATTATGTATTAGTTTATTAGTTAAACTAATTAGTTTGAAGAAAAACATAATAATAAAAATACTTTAAAGTAATTTAATTAGTTTATTTAATCTCTTCAAAAAAGTCAACTATGTTTTATAATTATGACCAGAAGAAGTATATTTTAACAACTAAATCAATACACATTAACAAATATATTAATATAATATTAACAACTAAATTAGTATATGCTAACAACTAGGCTTTTTTTGACCGTAAGACTTATTTTTTTTGACCTTTTTCTAACAATATCTTAATTACTTGAGTCGAAGGAGATTTTCGCTAACATTTTTCTTCTGCCTCGTTTCAAATACACTTTTACATATACAATTCAGGAAATCCCAATATTATCCATAATTTAAAAATTCATAATTATATTCATATTTTAAAAGAGGTAGGATATTTATTATTACAAATGTTACTACCATTTTTTCACCGTTAGATCAAAATCTCAATAAGAGAGAGAAATAATAAAGATATATAAGATTCTAATGTAACAATAAAAAAGTGATAGTAACAAAAAATGATAACAAAAAAAGTGGTAGTAACAAAAAATGTTACTACCATTTTTTCACTGTTACATCAGAATCTCAATAAAAAAGAGAAATGATAAAGATATATAAGATTCTAATGTAACAGTGAAAAAGTAGTAGTAACAAAAAATTGTAAGAAGAATATCTTATCCCATTTTAAAAATTCCCAATATTATCCATATTTTTTTGGGGTCTGTAAATAGCAACAAACAAAAGAATATTTGCCCAAAATAGCAAGCGAGCTTTAGTAAAACTAAAGACAGCGGCACCGTCTCAATATATTTCTTTTTCGGTCATCGTTCTCCACTCTGGTTTCTTGTGAATTCTTTCTGCACCAGGAGACGCCGTCGTTTTGGCGCCGGTGCCTCCACCGCCACCCCTCCGCCGGATCCACCATGGCTGAGAAAATCAAGCGGCGCTGCAGGTTCTCCCTCCCCGTGAGCATCGTCGTTTCGACTATCGCCTACATTTACCTTTCCACTGTCTTCGTTTTCATTGACAAGTGGTTCGGCCTCTCTTCATCACCGGGGATAATGAACGCAATCGTCTTCACGGCGTTAGCTATCATGTGTGTCTTTAATTATGCCACCGCTATATTAACAGATCCGGGTCGGGTCCCCTCTGCTTACATGCCAGATATTGAAGACGCTGAAAGCCCTATTCACGAGATCAAGCGGAAGGTACAGAGTATGTGTTGTTGTAAATATCGTTTCTTTGTAATAAGGCAATTTATTTTTCTGGGGTTTGTGTTTTTTCAACGTTCGGAAACAAGTTTTGATATTTGAGAAGAACTACCCATGTCTAGTCTTGGCAGCCTATTCATGTCTATGCCATTTAATTTTGTTATTTATTTTCTACCAATTTGTTTGGTTAACTTTCCCGCGAGTTTATATGTTTCTTCGAATTCTGTTTTGTTGGATCCTGGAAGTCTCTGTGATGAACATTAGTTGGTTTTTATTATGGGTTTCTTGGCAATCTTTCTTTTTCATAATTACTGGTCGGTGAGCTAGCAGAAGCCAGAAAGTGTGACATCATGTTATTCTAGCTATTCTATCCTTCTTTCTGAAATATCAGATTCGCAATTATTCCGATCTATACTCATGAATTCGACGTTTAAGGGCAGTATTTGTTACTTATTTCATTTGAACTTTGACTAAGGGCCTCATCACGTTTAATGACTGGATGAGTAGATCGGAAATGCTTAGCTGCTAAGTGTTTTGGTCAAAGACTTCACCTTTGGCGTGTTAGCTAACCACTGTTTCCAAAGAGGTACTGCCATCAAAATTGTAAAATGGCTGCATTTAGGATGATGGGTAACTCAAGATTGTGTTTTTGGTTGTTTTTATGGTTACAAAATATTCATACATTTTAATGCTCTTGTATATAACCTTAGAACTAAGATGGGCCAACAATCATGATCATGTTTTTATACAAGTAAACGAATAAATAATCATCATCATGTATTGATCGATGTTTCTTTTCACATATAGAACAACCTTTTTGTTGGCCTAAATAATTGATCTTTTGAAACAGTGACTGTTTAGGTGGAAGTAGAGTTCTTTCAGTATCATTGGTTTGGCTAGGCTTGAATAATTAATCTTCTGAGTAAACAACAAGCATCAAGGTGGAAGTAAAATTATTTCACTGTTTTTTGTTTGGCTAGGGATCTAACTTTGTTGTTAACTATCAACTCAGATCTACTCACAGAGCAAGCGTTTTGTTTTTTCCCGGGCCTACAATAAGTACTATAAACTGTTGGTTGTATGATCATTTTCAGCAGTATGAAATATGAATCTTACCATTTATGTAATGTTTCTTTGAGTTACAAGCAGGATGGGGATTTGAGATATTGCCAAAAGTGTTCACATTATAAGCCTCCCCGTACTCATCATTGCCGAGTTTGTAAAAGATGTGTTCTGCGCATGGTATGCATGATCTATCATTCAGTTAAACTTATCTTAGATTTTTTAATTTCTAAATAGTGACATAAGTTTTGCCTTCTGATTTTTAGGATCACCATTGCATTTGGATAAACAACTGTGTAGGCCATGCAAACTATAAGGTCTTCTTTGTATTTGTCATGTATGCAGTTATTACAATCGTTTATTCCTTGGTAAGTTTGATTCGTTGTCAGAATTTTTAATGTCATTACAGTCATGGGTGCCCTGTGACTGTGAAGCTCTATTTGCATTAACCCTTGGGCTTGATCCAATTCCCTGCTTTTGTTCTCTTTCGTTTTCCCCTATAACAATATTCCACACACTGTATCTGCCCATATTAACCATCCTTTTAACTTAATGTTTTAGGTCCTGCTTGTTGGTAGTCTGACTAATGATGGTCTAAAGGAGGAAGATCAAAATGGCGGCTCTTACAAAACCTATTATGTAATTTACTATAAAAGGAAAATGTTTGAGTTTTGTTTTGGTTGGCTAGCATATTTGCCAATGAAGTTTGATTCCCTACAGGTTATTTCTGGGATGCTGCTGGTGCCCTTATCTATAACCTTAGCTGTACTTTTAGGATGGCATATCTATCTCGTCCTGCATAACAAGACTACAATAGAGGTTATTAGAGAATTCTAATTTTAGTTCAAAGCTTTAATTCTATTGACCAAATAAGTAGGGACTTTCTCATGTTCGTCACTTTTGTTGGCAGTATCATGAAGGAGTTAGGGCTTTGTGGCTTGCAGAAAAGGGAGGGAATATTTATAAACATCCATATGACCTTGGTCCATATGAAAATTTGACGGCTGTAAGAACTTAATACTATGCTCATATTCCTTCTGTTTAGCTATAAATCCCATAGTAAATCTGCTAAGTGTGGCGACTTCCTTCTGTTGGTATAAACTATAAAGCTAGTAAGCGACTTGATATGAGATTTACATCTATGTGCTCCTGGGGTCTACTAAGCATGCATTAAATGTGATGACTGGTTTGGTTGCCAACGAAGCTGTTCTAGTTCATTTTGTTTTTATAGATGTGATAGTATCAGCAAGCAGATCACGTTAAAATTATGGCCCCATTGGATCCTCATTCCTCAGTTTTGTTTTATTACCATCACTGTTCCTCTTTCATCTTTGTATAAATATCACGTTGAAGTATCAAGCACCCTGTATGCTTCAAGCTAATGCATGTCAGCCCAGTGTTACCTGTTTGGGACTTAAGTGCAATCATTTGGTCCTCAGTTGATTATTTAGCTTTTAATTAGGAATTTAGGATGCCTTCGGATTGCAACTGATACAAGGGAACTAATATGAACATGATGATGAATATTACTATTTGTTTTATGGGTATCTGTCAAGACGCTGCAATGTGCCTCTTTCTCACTTAAGTTTAGACTAATTTGACAATCTATGCGTATAAACTGGTTATAATTTCAAGTTTCTTGTTTAATTTTGTTGCAGGTTCTGGGGCCAAATATCCTCTGCTGGGTATGGCCCACAGCAAACCATATAGGTTCCGGGCTTAGGTTCCAGACTGCTCATGATATCGCACCAGGCATATCGGCATCAAAATAAGGTCATGGTGTTGCCTGGTTGTGGTCATTTTGTAGTGCATACACATCTAACCCTAGCTGTGAAGAATTTGTTGAGGGATGACGAAGCTAAGAGGTTAAGTAGTCTGCTATCACTAATCCAAACTGAGAAAAGTTTTTTTTTCAGATGTCAGTCACCCACGGTTGGTGGGGTTTTGTTTTTTTTAGAGCCCTGTTTGGTGCATCTGGTCATGGCCATAGAATGAAATATGTACGCCTGTGGATATTTTGATTATCAAACAGTACATCTTCTTTCTTCCCTTGTTTCTCTCTCCTCTTGGTCGACATAAAAATTAGGTTTTTGGATGATATGGGGCTACTACAGCCATGGACATGGTGGTCTTCTGGTGGTTGATATTGTACAATGACAAGTTATGAAAACCTGGGTCTTCCAAGACATGTCAGGCAAAGATGAGGACTGACCTTTGTGAAAAGTTGATGTGTGTATTCTAGGATTTGTAATTTTTCTGTATACTGATAGAAATAATCGTATATTTGTATCATACCCTTATCTTGACATCAATGAAAGTGAAAATTCTATCTTCCTTTCTCAAGTTGAAGTGTTTTTTTGCTCCTTGAAAAAGATCTACTATCAATGAGATACTTTTTGCCCCATTTTCTTGAAGTATTCCTTTGTAGTACATCACCTACCGCAAAATTGCTTAATTTGATTATATCAAATAATTTAATTAAATTTGTTAATATAACATGTATTTTTTAAAGTACCCAATCATCTTTCTTAACTCCTTCCTGTTTTTCTGTTTTGATTATTGTTGATTGAACATCTATAGATATGAATTCTAAGAAGATTGATAAATATAAAATCATGTTTTATGTTTTGGATCAATATTAACTCCCCAAAATATGTTATGTTCAGAGGGAATAATAATCACATTTTGCTAATATTATGTATAAATTGCGAAAATTAGAACAAATTGCAGTAATGCTTGATCTTTAAATTTCAAGCGATTATGAAACCCACATCTAATAATGACGAAATTTGAGGGAAGCAGAACAGGTGATATCATATGAACAGAGCGATTAATCATGCATGGATTCAAATTAATGTTCGGAGTGGGTATCATATCAGAGAGAAATTTAAAATTAAAATTAATGTTCTCAAATAATTGCCTCAAAGCACTGATTAGTGCAGAGAATTTGAACACAGCGAAACGGACCGTTGTCAGGTTTTCGTTATTCCAGGATTCCCACTTGCCAGCGACCACCGCCGTGTTCTGCACGCGCCACTCAAACTGAGGACAGTGAGATGCGATATGCCATTTTCTCTTCAACATTTTTAATCCTCCACTCTCTCTCTCTCTATGGCTTTTCTTCGATCCTTCTGGGTGGAGATGGAAGCAGAAGCAGAGAACGAAAACCCATCGCAGCCAAACAGGCTTTTGAAAACTGTTTAACTCTTTCTGTTTTTTTTAGATGATTAGTGTATTGACAATTTTTGATAGGTATGCCAGAAGTGAACATTTTTTTGAAGTCAGCTAAATCAAAAGGTTTTAGTTTAGTTTAGTTTAGTTCACATGTTGTAGGAAAATCATTTTCTCATGTTACACATACATGAATCCACATATACATATATTATTCATATATGTATATGTGAGTCCCACCATTTCATATGTATGTAGGAATTTTTTTTTTTTTTAATGTAACACGATAAAACAATGCCCTTTACTTTAATCGTCTGGATTTGATTGCTTTGCCATTTCATTTCAGTAAAACAGCTAAGGAATTTATTGATTTCAATTACAGCGATCTTATTCATGAAGTTTCCAGTTACTTTGGTCCCTTATGTGATTTAATTCGTTCCCAAATTAATGATGTTACACTCCCTGAAACTTCAGAAAATGCAATTTAGTCCCAAGATATATAAAACCACTTAATAAATCAATAAATTCCTAACAATGGTAAAATGTCCAATTCAAGCTTATATGCATAAGAATATATTATTTTTAAGCTAATAACCCACAAAACTCCAGCAAAAGTCATAGTATTTATGATCTAAATTAAACACTTGTATATTAATCCTCTCCTTAGGATTTGTACTCGTTACACTTATTTAACAAAGTTACATAGTAACGCATCTTTCATGTTCCATGTCTTACACTTGGCTGCCTGGCTGTTAATTTTGCTAAAGGTCCTACTTCCTTTACATATATACATATACATATAAATACACAAAACACAAACACATAAATAATCCTATATATAAGTCACTTGGAGAATAATTAATGCTTATTTGTCAATTTTACTCATGTAGTTAATGATTAAATATGACTTTTTATATGTTCTCTCATTTGAAACCTAATTTAATCTTGGTAAAGTTTTTTTTGGGGGGGGGGGGGGGGAGTCAATTTAAAGCATGTTTAATGAGTAAATTAACTACCATTTATTAATTTTGATAAATCAGTTGAAGTGTCTTATATTTATTATGGATCGAGGGAATATATATATTTCTGTGAAATGTTAAATGCTTCTTTAAAAGTTACTTCTTTTTGCTTCCGATACTTGTCAAGCATGGTCTTCAGATGCCATATGGATGGAGTTGAACAAACCAACATACATTATTGAATGGAATAAGAAAAGAAAACTACAGACTGATGATCAACTGGATTTGCCTAGACCAAGACATGTACAAATGCTGGGCTAGCACATTGATCTCTCCTCAACAAGATTCAAAGTCTGATCATCACAATCTAGAATTTCCGAGCATGAACAAGCTCATGATCAAGACTGAATTCGTAAAGATCATATATACTTACTCGGAAGAAGAATTTGAAGATGTTTTCACTTCTTATGGGGCGAATCCTAATATGTATAATCCTGTCATCTGGAAAATGGAATGTGAACCAAGGTACGCTGTTTTGTTGCCTACTTATTGGTATTTCATTTTTCATTCCCCATAGGTTTCTTGTTTTTTTTTTTTCGGTCCATCAATCATTGAAATGCATTTGGAGAGATTTTTAGCAAAAACTTTTTAAAATTGCCCCAAAGAAGAGAAAAAGAGGCATAGGATGCACATCTTTTACTTATGGGTATATTATTGTTATTATGAAATCAGACACTTTAATTTTCTTTATGTTTCCCCCTATTTATTTATCCAAATATAAGGAGAGAGGAAAAGAAATTTCTCTCCACTCTTCTCTTTCCTTCATTTTTTTTCTCCTCCTATTTTTATTTTCTCTCATTTTCTATCATCATCTAACCAAATTATTGTTCTCGCCTCCAACTCATTATATAGCATATTTCACAACAATTTTCTTGGTTTAAAATATAAGTTAGTCTGCATATTATACTTTTCTTGTTTCGTCCTTGGTTTCAATTAACAAGTAGATAAAATAAAGCCTCAAATTTAATGCATAAAATAGGGGTGGTGGTGGAAATGAAATTTTTATTTATTTTTTCAAATTAGATAAGTTTTTCAACTTTTTATTTCTTTCATCTTTTTTTTTTTCTTTGGTACGTGGAAGTGGACTTGAAGGTGTAAGCTAGCGTCCATTCCAAAAGATTATAGTTTTAGTGTTTATTTGGAAACCCTCAAACCATGAATTTAGAAACCATTTTCTGTAAGTTGGGATAAAACTCCTCACATATACTTATTTCATAAATCATAAAAACACTTTTAAAAAGTTAAAACAAATCGTCATTTATTGACTGAGCATTAAGTTTTTTAATGATTGAGTTACAAAATTAAAAGGAGAGAATCATGCAACTGTTTGTGAGGGACCAAAGAGGGGTTTCCTAATATTTTTTACCGAGTTGATGTTTTCGTTTCAGAGGCTGAATCAAACACAAGGCCACCAACATTTGATCAAGAATTTGAGCAGTACTTCTCCATGCTTATGCTTTAGCAGACTAGCACACATAAGTAACTTATTATAAATGATGTAGAATTGTCTGTGTGTATTTCTGAATTCTCAAAGTGGGTATTTTAATCTGTATGTATAATATGTATGAGATTAATGTTTCTCATGTTGTAGGAAAAAAATTATCTTATGTCACACACACATAAAATGGTGGGACCCACATATACATATATTAATTTATATATGTATATGTGGATCCCATTATTTTATGTGTGTGTAGAAAATTTAGTTTTCTCACGCAACATGAGAAAACTAAAACCCAATATATATTGCTTGTAAATGTAGTATATATTGACCTAACTTTTTATTCTTTCCATGTCTCCATGTCTGCTTCATATGATCTTTCTTAAAGTAGTGTGTTATTGTTCTTTTCTATGTAGCTTTTCCTATTATGTATATTTGAGGCAATACGCTTTACATATTGAGATCTCTTCATTACAGGAAATTTTCACAAACCTTTGGATTGCACATAGTTTCTTCAATAATGTGTGCTCTACTACACACAGGAGGGAGGAGTGGGTTGGGGAAGTAAAATATTTATTACTTCTCTTATCTTTAATATAAGACATATTTACTTAATTTAATTATATTAAAGAATTTACTTAAATTAGTTAATATGACATATATCGTCTATGACACCCTACTCATCTCTCTTAATTTCCTTATTTCTTTCTTTTTTTTAAATTGTTGATGTTAAAGAAGCAGCAATAAGGTAAATTAGGAAAAAAAATTGATATATGTGACAATTATGTCTTTTATTTGATGTTAAGATTAATTTTCTAAATATATCTCATATTAAGACCAAACGAATAATATTCAATTGCATTGTTTAATACTTGTTATAATTAACCACTATCAAAATCACAATTCAAAATGTTAGTTAGGAGTGATAAATATGTGGCTAAAGTATGTATTCGATTCTTATGTTTACTTCAATTTTAAGTTTCGTCACTTTTTTTCCCATGAGTTTCGTTTCGTTACTTGACTTGATTAAGCGTATTTTTAGTCAATTAATCCTAACAACGCCTAATCTTATATTTTGGATCAAAAGTGTACTTTATAAATTCAAGGGATAAAGCTAAACCTTAGAGGAAACATAAAAGACCAAACATATATTGTAGCCTAAATATATATATACTCATTTTAGTCCACAATATAGGGGTGCTTCAAAAAAAATTGTTTTGTCTAAAATATAAGTCCCTTGTAAAATAATTAATGATCATTTTTTAAGTTTGTCTCTATAATTAATGCCCATTTTCAATTTTGTCCGCTCATTAATTTTTCATCCAAGCAAAGCAAGCAAGAGTTGGACCTTCCAACAAGTGTAAAAGTAGAAAAAACTTTCAATTTATTACATATTTAATGAGTTAACAATCATTTTTTATTTTCCATGAAGTAGTTAAGGTGCCCGATTTTATGAATCAATGGAATATGTTATCACTCCAATCCATAATATAAGATGTTGTTACTCAATTCACATGAACTAAAAAATGTTAGTTAAGTCATTCAATGTGTGTTACATTGATAAATTTTACCTATTTTCCCTCATTTAAAAAAAAAAGCTTCTCAAACAATTATTATCCATTAAATTTTGGGAAAATTGGTTTGGAGGCCCAAAGTACCAAGATAATTTCAAAAAAGGCCCTACATTAACATATCAGAAAAGGCCTTGTATTAACTTCCAAGGCAAATTACCAAAACGCCCCTCTTGTTAAAAAAGGAATAGCAGAGTGTTTTGGCGCTGAAAACAGAAAAAGAACGTGAGCTTTCCGAAAGAAACTTTGCTACCATGATCCTTTTTTTTATCTCCTTCGTCTTGCTTCGTATGATCATTGTCTTTCGTTTTTTTCCTCAGCTGAACTGAAAGCAACTCATCGTGGCTATATATTGCTAACTGAACGTGGTGGTTATTGTTGTTCATCAATGTTTTTATCAATCGGAAGTTTGAGTTACTAAAAGGTTGATGCTTGAGCTCATTTATGTTATTATCTGGTAGAATATAGGCAAGAAATGCTAAGTTTTTCATCAAGATAGCTTAATCATCATCCTTCCTCGTTTTTAATCTCTCTAGGGTGGGGTCAATAAAATGTTGCTCTGTTTTTTGTCACAGAAACAAAGGAAAATTTATGTATTTGAGTGGGAATGGGTGAAAGTGGTCAAGGAATGAAAATTGAAAAACGTTGAATTTTGATAGTTGTTAATACCTACAGTGGAAGTTGTTAATACCATCTGTTTTTGTTGTTAATATGGCTGTTTAACTTGTTAATATGAGGTGAATTTGAAAACGTTGTAGGGGAGGAAGGTTGCTTTGTTTTTTGGGCATTGAAATAGAGGGGGGTCTGTTAGTGGGAATGTTTGAATGTAAAAATACTTATATGAGATAGTTGTTAATACCTACAGTTAAAGTTGTTAATGCCTTCAGTTTTAGTTGTTAATTCGACTGTTAAAGTTGTTAACACTAACTCTGTTGCATATTGTCATTACAGATGGCTAGTAGTTTAGGGAAGAATATATTATGTTTCTTTCATGTGGGGGGAAGTTTCTACAAGGTGGGAGGGATGAAAGTGATTATGTTGGAGGAACGGTAAGAACAAGATGCATCAAGGAAGGGACCACATATGAGGAGTTGCAAAGAACAATATCATCTTTACTTGGGAAAGAAAGTAATCAAAATTGCATGAAATTCAAAGTTAGCATGGATACATCGGCATTTATTGATCTTGTGGATGATGAAGGGGTGGATCACTTAATACGGTATAATGACGAATATGGTCATGTGTATGTTGAAGAAATTGGGAATAATGACAATAGACTTGATGGGGTGGAAGAGGAAGAAGTGTAAGTCTTGTTGTGTTAAGAAATGCAATTTTTCATATATAAGTTGTTAATGAAGTTTGAAACATTGTCACTACAAGCACTAATACTTGTTGTTTGTCACAGGAGTTATGACGTTTATGGAGGTGCAGCTGGGTTGTCCGTATCGCCCTCTGAAATATTTAATGAAACACAAGAGTTGCCCTCATTGCCGTGTTGTTCTCAAACCGTGCCATTAACGAGGCCTGAAATGAATCATGGTAAATGGAAGGATTTGATCATGGGAGTAGGACAGATTATTGCAAATGCTATGACCCTCTGTGAGATGCTGTACAAATATAGCATTGCACACAACTTTGTCTACAAATTTGTGAAGAACAAGCCACAAAAGATAATAGTGAAGTGCAAGGTTGATGGTTGTCCTTGGTACCTTGGTGCATATTCAGCTGGAGGAGAACATCAAGAGACCGAGTTTCTAATCATCAAGACATATAGAGGTGAACACATACACCATGCTCAAGATAGCCTTATTGTATCTCATCCACCTAAGTGTACCCTGACATCATCGATTGTAGTGGATGGTTTGAGATGCAATATTGAGAAGACACCCCATGAAATCCGAACTGACTTATATATAGAGTATGGGGTCCGGCTCAACTATCATCAAGCTTATAGGGCGGAAGAATGAGCGATGATGCAATTGCATGGACGAGTACAAGAATCTTACCGGGTTATTCCTTGGATGTGTCACAGACCGGTAGAGAGTGATCCAGACACTGTCGCAACATGGGAAGGGTCACCTGAAAATAGATTCTAGCAGCTATTCATTGCATATGGGTGCTCAATTAAAGGTTTCGTACACGGTTGTCGTCTAATACTTTACATAGAAGGATGCCATCTTAGTGGCCCTTATAAGGGAACATTATTGTCAGCTTGTGCTTATGATGCAAACAATGACATGTTTCCCTTAGCGTATGCCATTGTGAGCGGTGAGACATATGATGATTGGGCTTGGTTCCTAAACCAAGTAAAAGACATTACAAGACCACTGGTGATAACAATTGTTTCTGACTGAAATAATTCCATCATTGGTGCTGTAAATGATGTATTTGGCACCGAGCGACATGCATTTTGTTATAGGCATTTGAAGGAAAATTATAGTGCGGCGTTCCTTAAAATAAATAGAGGGTCACACGAACGTCTAGGAATTCTAAGGATACCACATTATATCTCCTTGATGGAATTGCGTATGCGAGGCTGCATGAAGACTTCATTGTCACAATGGGAAAATTACAAATGTTCAACCCACATTTGGCACAATGGCTTCAAACTCATGGGGACATTGATCGATGGGCTCTTAGCAAGTTTCCTTTCCAAAGGTGGGATAACATAACCACCAACATTGCTGAGTCCTTTAACGCATGGATGTTGAAAGAGAGAAGGCACACCATGACAGTTTTGATACATGACCATAGAGAGAAGTTGGCTTCAAAGTTGCTAGCAAGCAAGATGGCTTTATTGGATTGGAAAAATGGTGCTGGACCTAATGTTGAGAAAAAACTGATGCAGCAAGTTGCCCTTGCTGAAAATATGCATGCTGCATATTACGAGGACTACTAGTTTTCAATTGAAACTAGATGTGGCGATGCCATCATTCATGTTAATGTAGATCTTGCTGGAAAAAAATGCTCGTGTTTAGCATGGCAAATGAGTGGACTACCTTGTCCACATACATGTGCGGCAATCAAGGTTCTTAATGGTAGTGTATACTCATTTGTAGATGATTGCTTTAGAGTTTCAGCACAAGAGAAAATTTATGCACATAGCATGAGGCCCGTTGCAACACACGATTATCCACGGGCTGATGCTCCAACGGTAACAGAAATGCTCACAGAGACCTTCTTGGATCCTCCAATCACGACAAGGCCTCCAGGTAGACCTAAAAGAAAAAGACGTGAGTCTCAATTCCAAAACAAGAAGGTTTATCATTGTCGTAGATGCCATGAGCCAGGACACTCCGTCAGGACTTGCAAGAATCCAAACCCAAGTTGTTGATTGTCTTTTCCTAATGTTGTTTATTTTTCGGGCATTGAGTGTCACGCTCTTTTGTTGTAAATGGCCATAGATAGGAATCCCCACCACGTTATTTTTTGGAGGTGGTGTGTCAAGTTGTAATCTCTATTTTATTCGCATATTTTTTGATGTAAATGAAAGTTGGATATAACACAGAATTGACACAATTATATCCAGATTTCATTTATGTAGACTTATTAATATTGTTACACATGGTGAAAACTGATTGTTATTGTTTGCTGATGTTGCTGTCAAAATGGGCTGATTTAGGTGTTATTTTTCAGTGATACTTATGTTAAAAGGGCTGATGTACTTGTTAATGGGGGCTGATTGTGTTGTTAATTGTTCTGATAGTGTTGTTAACGGGGGGCTGATAGTGTTGCTAACGTGACTGATTGTGTTGTTAAATGGTGCTGATGTTGTTGTTAAAATTGCTGATGTTGCTGTCATATTTTTCTGATGTTGTTATTTGATGCTGATATTTTTTGTCAAAGTGGATTATGTAAATCTTAATTTGGCTGATAGTGTTGCTAAAGTGGGCTGATGGTGTTGTTAAAGGATGCTGATTGTGTAGCTAAATTGGCCTGATGGTGTTGCTAAAGTGGGCTGATGGTGTTGTTAAAGGATGTTGATGGTGTAGCTAAATTGGCCTAATGGTGTTGCTAAAGGGGGCTAATGGTGTTGCTAAATGTGGTTGATTGTGTTGCTAAATGGGGCTGATTGTGTTGCTAAAGGGGGTTGATAGTGTTGCTAAATGTGGTTGATGGTGTTGCTAAAGTGAACAGACAGTGTTGCCAAATTGGACTGATGGTGTTGCTAAAATGGGTTGATGGTGTTGCTAAATGTGGCTGATGGTGTTGCTAAAGATGGCTGATGGTGTTGCTAAAGGGGGCTGATGGTGTTGCTAAATGTGTTGATTGTGTTGCTAAAGGGGCTGATGATGTTGCTAAAGGGGGCTGATGGCGTTGTTAAAGGGGCTGATTGTGTTGATAAGTAGGTTGATGGTGTTGCTAATCTGACTGCTGGTGTTGTTAAAGGATGCTGATGGTTTTCACAAACGGGTACCTGATCATATTCCTTTGTTACTGCTCATACATACACAACCAATATATAAATAGCTGCTGGAACCAAATGTGGTTATCATTCATATTAAAATGTCAAGTCAACTACGTCAACTACATCAATAAATTTACAGAACTAGCTGCTAACAATGAACTCAAGTGTTTTGTATAAGTTGTGTAATCTAATCTAACAGCTAGCCAACAAAATTCAGAAATTAAGATACAAATTTAACCAATTCAGACATAAACTAGCGGCTAATTTTTTGCGCATGGGCTTTCTGGATCAATGACAACACCTTGGCTTGATGTACGTTGTTTGGGTGATTGACCAGCCACCACAACATGCCAATCTTAATTTCTCTCATATCATCCATTTCTAACAAAGGCATTGTGTATCCATCCTCTTGCTCTGTCCCGTCCCATGATTGGAGCCAGGAAAGGACATGAACACCACATGAGTCCTTGAAAACAATAAATATACAAAGGTGTTAAAAACACGCTTCACATAAATTTAACATGATACTTACAAATTTTAAACAACTTAATAGACACTTACACATCGCTTTGGAAATGGACTTTAGCCTATGTCACCCCCTTGGGAATTCTGCCCTCGATTTCAAACAATTGAGGCTTCACCCTTCGTAAAATGTCCATGAAGCACTTTCGTTGAAATCAAAGTTCAGGCAATTAGAGATTAATTATGGCAAGCATTTTTTAACGTAACCACACATTTAAATTCGCTTCAGATTACCACTTCATTTGCCATCTTTCCCTTGGCATCAAATGAGGCTGGTTTGTTTGCCTTTTTTTTGGACTTGGTTGTCACTTTCTTTCCTTCTTTCAGTTCCCTCTGAATGCGCATATATGTGAGGGTTTCTACCAACGAATCTAGCACGAAGAAGGTCATCATTGTCGTATCTAGGGCATAATAGAACCAATGGTTCATCCAAAGCGACAGCCCAAATATGAAGCGACAATCGCCGATGTTAGACCCAATACGCTCCGGCAAGATTTCGGCTGCATTGTCTTCCACTAACCATGTCATTGGAGAGTGGATGATCTTGTGCATGAAATGCACGCTGAATATGTGGCGAGTGACAACCCCTCTGTCATGTAGCTGATTAGCAACCAATGTCCGTGCAACCATACTCATTAACTGAAATGCACAAAAGGATTTATTACAAAAACAACTAAAAGTAATAAAAAATTAAATTATTCATCATCATCATAAACAAGGTCACAATAGAAGCAACATTAAGGTCAGACATAATTATTCCAAAAGAGCAAGCATACCAAACTCTTTGAGCCCAATTGAGATTTATGTTGAATACTTCAATTTCTCCATCTTAGAAACAGCAGGGCACAATTAACTAGAATTTTGATCCAACCCCAAAGAAATGTTAAAAAGCTAATTAAGAAGTAAATCAATCAAAATCAAAGCGAGCCCCAAGCAAAAGAAGCTGCAAGTAGAATCATTCTAAAACGATTAACAATCCAGCAACAGTGGAAATAAACAGAACCCATCCAATAAACTCAATTCTAAAGGAACCATCTCAGCCTAGAATCAAAACTGGCATTGAATTTTACATTTACTAATAACTACACAGCATTACTATCAAACAGGACATAACATCAAACAGTGAGAACCCATGTTGTAAAAACATCTATACACTAGCTCCATGAACATGACAATCATATAAACAATATTTTTTTTCTTTTTTTTTGGGGTGTGGTTTGGGAGAACCAAGCAACCAATATTCAAGGTCTCACTGATTTAGTGTTTCAACATGTTCAGGAGGGTTTCACATAAATCCCCCACATAGGGATCGCAAAATAGAATTGCACAGGCCGTACCGTATCATTAATCCAGGCACGTGGTTTGAGACAAGCCAGCTCTCTCATTCTCATGTAAAAACCGTGCATGTTAATAAAATCCCTAAATGCCAACAAATGACGTTGTTAATAATGGTATGCATTTTTTCAAATTAATTGTAAATCCATGTGCACAATATTAGATACACTTACTCATTAAGCTCCTCTGTCGTTGCTGCACTGGTTCTGGTACACAACTCATAGAGCTGGTCCTTCTCATCATAGTGCCTCTTGCCCTTAGACTTTCGGTTAGGATCAATCCAAGGGGATTTTAACACACTGCTACGTGTTATCACCCACTTGGATCTTCTTATTTGTACGTCACGACCATCTCCCTCTTGGGCTTCAGGTTCACCCACTTGTGATTCCACGAGATCAATCAAAATTGGCTCGATGTCAAGAGGTGTTTCGACAATGGCACTTGAGTGTTGGTGGTGGTCGTCGTCATCAATGTCTTGAATATCTTCAGCCTTCAAATCATCAGATTTCTCTTTGTCATCGTCTTTTTCAGACCCATCTTTATCTTTATCATCGTGTTGCTCAGAGTCCCCGGAAGTTGTAGGATGGTTGGTGGGGGATTCATCATCTTCGTCATCATCTTTGTCAGCTCCTTGTTGTGGCCCTTTATTTCTATTACTGCCCGATGTTAGTCTCTTTTGAAGGGCCAACATCTCTTGCCCTACCATAGAGACAAGCCTATAATAGGTCCTGCAAACTTCTTGGAAAGCAAAAAATGCATTGTTAAATGATGAATGATGACAACATCAATAGTCCTCAAACAGTCCTCAACACAACAACATCAGCATTCATATTAAAATGGCATAACGTTAAAATTTTGAAATTTAAAGGAGTAATTCAGTAATAATAATTGTGAATAACTAGATCAACCATTGCCAATAGTAAACTAGCACCTAGCTAGTCGAATGACAATATAGATAGATAGTGAATAACTAGATAACTACCTACTTCAGTCAACATAAAAAAAATGCACACATTACAAGTGTTTCAACCAATACGAGTTAGGAAAAAAATAAAAAATTTTCAGAACAGAATACCATCACAGTTCACTATAGTATTATACTATCAAACACATCAACAAAAGGTATACTTACATAAATAACATTATGTTAACAATATGTAATTGTCATGCATAATCGTAGTCACACATTACTGGGTGAGTGAGCATCGTTTCAGGGTCAAACGATGCTGACGCGGAGACCGATGGCTGTGAGTCGGTGCCTGGTCGCTGAGAACGAGAGTGACAACCAGAAGGCCTTTTTGGCTTAGTTTCTCGAGCAACAGTCTGCTCTTAACGATGTCATTCGTCCAATAAGCCATGGCTGAATTGGGTGCAGGGACTATGGCGTCAACCAAAGGAAAATTCTGCAAACAAAACAGCTGAAAAAGAAAAAACAATTTCAAACCATTAATAACAACACCCAGCAGTTGATGTATAATGTTTAAATACAAATTCAAGTAGACACAACTTACCATGAGGAAGTATACACGTCCTTCAATAGTTTTGCTCTTTTTGCCTTTGGACTTGTGGGAGGTTTCCTTGAAATCAGCGATCTCTTCGATGAGTTCATGAAGGATGAAGGAACACCAATCAAATTGGCCAAGTGCATCCTTAGTGACCGTCATCAACTTCAACATACGGCCACTAACATAGACGGATGCACTTGGTGCCAAGAGGGTACCAAGGGTGAATAGGACAAACAGAAACTCAAAGTTGTCATCAATGGTTCCTAACAACATGTCACCGATTATTTTATAATTCAATTTCTTGTATATAGTCCTAAAGTCCACCAAAATAGGATTTTGGTCGCTCAATGTAACTTTGATCTCCCGCCCCCTTAAAGGTAGACCTATAAGTTGATAGACATCTTCAACCCTTAACGCTCGAGTCTCCCCTCGAATGCACACTTCCTTTGTATGGGGGTCAAAACATTTCATATACTGAGCACATAGGGACTGGCTGATCTTTCGGCAGCTTATTTCAAGTAACCTATCAAACCCTATCTTTTGACGCCTTGCCATGGCTTCGGGTTTGTCCTTTAACTATTCAGCCACTTGCATGAAAGTGTTGGGTGTGCATCTTATTAGGAATGGCGCAGTGTATTTCTCCACTTTCGCTTTGGCCGGGCCTCTTAGTAGTTTGGGCCCTCCTGTTGTATTCAACTTTCTCAGAGGCACTTAAACCCTTCCATACTTCTCTCAGTTCTATACCTAAGTCTTGATAGGTTTTCTTACTGTCTTGACTTTTCTTTCCCTTGCCTTTCATCTTTTGTTTTCCGTCATGCCTCTTAAAGAACTCCTCCGTGAAGAGGTTGTAGCCAGAGAACCTTGCTGCCCTCTTTGAAGTCTTTGAAGAACTCATTCTTATCAAATCTGCAATATGAAAAATATAATCAATTAAGCTTACAACTTGCAACCAAAAGACTCAGAATAATAATGCAACAATGATAAATTTTCAGCTACTGCACAAATATATTCAAAAGTGCAAAAATCATTGTCAACTCAAGGGTACTAAACAGTTTCTTCTCAATGGATGGGTCAATAGTGCTTTTTGAGGCATCTTTACTTACATGCTTAATAAAAGCATTTGAGAGTCAAAACAAAATGTATCTTTACTGAACTGAAAATGCTTGTGCGGCTTTCAATCCACCTCCACCTAATAACAACCAACATTTTTTTTTTGAAAAAAGGCAGCATCTTCGTATTTGACAAGGGCAACCATCCTACTCAAGCTTCCAAATCTCCATTAAAACTAACTAATGAAAAATAACCAATTTTCTCATTTCTTTCCACCCGCTCAATCACTAAAATTTTCTGGAACTAAAACTAACTAAAGAAAGAGGAAGGTGGTTGAAGAGAAGAAGGTGAAAGAGCAATGTACATGACCCGAAAATAATACCGAACAACATACAACATAGGAAAGTAACTTCACATGTTAAAATCCATCCTCTCATTGCAACCTTGCAATGAGAGGATCAAACATGTGAGATTTAAATAAACCACTTATTATGCTATCAGCCGTTGATAAGAAAAAACACTCAGGAAATTTTGTTCCATAGGCCCTAAAGGATGCTAGAAACATGGAAAGAGTTATGACATAAAGTTCAATATATTCAAAAGTAGCATTGACAGTATATCAAATAATGGTGATTAGCTCAAGCAAAAGAAACTCAGTACACAAAGACATGTAAATTTGCAGAGATGCGGGGTAGGGATGAAAAGTTTTTGTTAAAAGTATTGGTTAATGTGTTACCTCAAAATAAGTTTGTTATATACTAGCTTTGGAGGAGCTGCAAGGACTTCTGCTTCTGATTATACAGAAAATAACATATTAAAACTAGTCTAAAGAGAGAACTTACTAAAGGAACAAAGAAAGTAATCAAATTATTAATGCATATTTACAAGAAAAGAGAAATTTTGATTTAGGCAACTAGCCTAGTGAAACCACAGGGACATCTCCTGTAACCAAAAAATGACATAATGTAGAAACTGAACTACATTTCTCATACTTATAAATTATATAAAACACTCCATAACATTGTTTGAACCATAATGAAAGTCTACCTTCACTGGATCAGTGCCCTTTGAAGATGATGCAGGACTATCACTTCTAGAGACACTTAAAGCTTTACTTGTTGCTTCCAAATGTTGCTTTAATGAGCCATTTTCTCTATTCAATCGAACAATTAGATCATGTTAAGTTGAAATGATTGGACTGTGAAACATCAATTATAATAATAAAAAAAACCAGCAAAAGACAATGAGGAAATGATAATTATATTGTTGAACAAATGTCTATCCTTGCACGGATATTAATAGGATTGTGTGAGCCATGAAATTAACTTTACTTAGTAGGATAAGGCTTGTTCTTGTAGTTTTATTGTTAAACAAATGTTTGTGACATATCATTCTTTAATCTTTTCAAGCAAATTAAACTCCTGTTAGCACCATGGACACATTTAAAACACCAAAGCAAAAAAATTGTAGCAACACCTATTCCTCAAATGATGCATTCCAGCTGAGTTCACTTTCTTTGAGCAGAACCCAGGTCAAGTTTTAGCAGAACACTTGTTTGAGCCTCAAACTAGCATGACTAGGTTCCCAGTCTAAATTTCATGTTGGACAACTAAAGTGCATTCTAGGCTTAGAATAAAAGCGACTATTCTCAATTATACTTTTTAACAACAACAATTTTGGATATAATAATCACATGATGCATAACTTTAGATTTATAGGGAGAGACCTGTGTTTAGTTTGAATGTAAAACTAACTCATATAAATAAACGAAAAAACAATATGATGATGACAATAAATAGAAACACAACCTATAAAAATTAAAACAATGTACAATTTTACCTATTTTCCATCATTAAGTTGTATATATTTAGAAACACAATGCATTGGTTCATTTAGAAATTTCACGGCCATAAGTAACTTACCTGAACATTATCCCACCATAAGTGAATTGCAACGAATTATGATTGGAGCTGAATGGACTCTCCACACAAAGCTAACAACATTTTAATTAATTTTTCCAAAATGCATTCTCTTCCAAGATTATTTTCTACCAGTTCTTCAAACAGGTTAACAGGATTTTAACAGAATGTTCTGCCTAAATGGTTATAGGTACAGAAGAAAATGTGACACAAATTAATCAGTTCATGCTAGCATGGAAAATATACTTTCACAGTCGATCCTAATAATAAAGTGGATGCTATTTTGCATATAAATGAGAACCAATTTTAGGGGGAAACTCTCAACCTCATTCACTCCTGACCAAAATATAATAATAATAAAGCCCAAGTATAATTTATAAGCTAGGATTGAAAGACACAAAATCAATATAAGTCAACCCAAAACTTACTAGAACTTAGAGAGACTTGATGATCAGTAAACATAAAGCACCTAATCATTGGTATGAATAAGCAGAAATGGATTTATGAGAATAAGTTCATAACTTCATCAAGACTAGAGTCATGAAAGACATATAAAACATAATGATTTGTTACTTCCCACTGCAGCTCCTACTTCCCAAGCACCAATTGGGAATGAATTAGGGGGCCAAATTGACCACCAACATACTCCAAATATAAATGAATGAACAATTAAAGTGTGTCGGGTTCAAATTCAAAACCATATACTATATTGTTAAACACGTCGTTCGAGAACACCCCACATCCAATTTATCCCAGACAAATATAGTAGTCTGAAATAGCAGCATAAGTACAACAAAATCATCAATGAGCGTCTTGAAGATGGGTTTCGATTTGTGTTCAAGGGATGGATAGAAGAAAATGAGACAAGCATTTCAGACAAGAGAGAACAGGAAAATCGAAGAATGAAATAGCCTAATCACTAAAATGTAGAGAGATTTGCCTACAAATTGAAAATCAAAGAACAGGAAAGCATTTTGGATATTTGGGCGAAGAATGAAAAACCTACTCACTAACCTTTCAGAGAATTAGACAATGTAGATACGCGACCGGGAGATTTTCGACGGCGACACTTTCAGCTTCCCGCGGCGAGACGAGCCGAGATGATCTGGTGGAGTGCTAGAGGGTATTGAGAGCACAGAGAGTGAGAGAGTGGAAGACGGTGGACAGCCCAAATACGCGAGAGTGAGAGCGCAAGAGTGAGAGTGAGAGAGATTCATATTTCAGTTCTTATTTCTCAATTAACACAAGGGGCGTTTTGGTAATTTGCCTTGGAAGTTAATACCAGAAAAGGCCCTAGGCCTTTTCTGGTATGGGAAAGTGTGTAGGGCCTTTTCTGAAATTATCTTGTTACTTTAGGCCTCCAGGTCAATTTTCCCTTAAATTTTTCTCTCACCCTGAGGGGTAAAAGCATAAAAACAGTCATTAATTACATTGTCAACCAAAATTTCCTTTTAAAAGACTTCTTAGATTATGGGTTAGAGGGAATATTTTTCAACTATACCCTTATTAAAAAAAAGAGAGTGCATGAGAGATAATAATTGAAAATTCATTGTAAAGAAATACTAAGTGGCATATATTCAATGGAGTGTAAAATAAAGGATTAAGGTGCAAAAATACACATGAGCTTTTTCCCAGGAGCAAAAATACACATATGTTTTTTTGAAGAGCAAAAATACACACGTGGTTACCATTGTGGAGCAAAAGTCACATCTCACCATTAAGTCACTGTTCACCATGATGAAAGAGAAAGAGATGAGGTTAACAGTAACATAACAGCAGTGAATAGTGATTTAACGATGAGATGCAACTTTTGTTCCAAAATGGTAACCACATGTGTATTTTTGCTCTTTAAAAAAGCATATGTATATTTTTACTTATGGGGAAAAAGTTTATGTATATTTTTGCACTTTGACCTTAAAATAAAAAGATCAGTTTAAAATTCATTGGAGAGAAAATGGTAGTTATACGAGGAGTAGGTTTTTTTTTTTTTTTTTGGGTCTTGCCGCATTGCTCCTTGTCACTAACTTTATATAGGGTTTTTATTTATTTTCTTAACTTCTGCAACTAAAGTAAAATTGGAAACTCCATCTTAACTATGAGTCGAGTCCAGCTAAGCTGATTCTAACTCAAGTTTTTACTTTGATGGTTATGTCTTTAAATGTCCAACTCAACAACTATGCCGGAGCTTATTAGTCATACATTTGGTCAAAATAGACTTGGCATAGACCATATGAACCAATGACAAGGCAAAATGTCAAAAGATACTAACAAGCTATTGTTGCTTTTAGTTACCTCTACTTCTGCAGCAAAGAATTTTTTCATTCTTCTCCTTATGAGTTTTCTAGGGATGGGACAAGATTTAAAAACTCGATTCCCATTCCCGATCCCAAAGAAGACTCAGGAAGGAAACCCCTTCCCCCTTCCAATCCAATCCTGAAAAACTCCAGTCCAGATCAGGACCAGGAGTTCCTGAAAAATGTTTTGGATCTTTTTTTTTCATAGTTTTGGATCATGATACTAGGCTAGTTAACTTGACCATAAAATTTTTTATGTTATTATTGTGCACAAAAACCTTGATAGAACTTTAAATAAGGGGAAAAAAAACCTTCATAAAACTTTTTCGTCCTGCCATCACTAGAAACAATCAAGAGCTTAACGCTCTGTTTGGTTTGAGGGAGGGGGAGGGAAGAATCCCTAGGGGATGTATTGATCAAGTTGTCATTAATGAAAGGAATATTTTTTTTTGTTGAGAATATATTTTTGAAATATTAAAAAAAATTTATAGGCAATTTAGTAAAGATGAGAGGAAAAATTTATCTCTTTTCCTTCCCTCTCACTCCCTCCCCTCAAACCAAACACACATTAAGAGTTAAGTTGAATAATCAATGGCCTTAACCCATTGGCCAACTCACATTGCCAAACTAAATTTTTATCAAGAAAACAAAAAGAGAATTTGATCATATCAAATATTAACTAAAAACGGAGACAGAACTTTAAATACATGATATATTTTTTAAGTAATTATATATATATATATATATATATATATATATATATATATATATATATATTTGAGATCGGAAAAAGTCTCGGGTCCCAAATTTTTTTTCCCCGATCCGAATATTTGAAACAGAATTTCCTCAGGTGGGCAAAATTTTAAACACCCTAACTTCTTCTTTTTCTGTTTTTTAATCCAAGGCCCACCCTTGTTAGAGTGAAAAAAGGGAAAGAGATCTTCTCATTATCTCTTATGAGCTCATCTTGGCTGTTGATTAGGAAAATAAGAAAAAAATACTTTGACCTTTATGATTTAGAAATTATAAAGGATGATGAGAGAAAGATAATGAAAAAAACTGACCTGAAAAAAAAAAAACTTACAAATACATCAAATTATCAAACCAAGTGCAAAATGCAAACCCGAATCCCTATGAAAACGATCTATGTTTCCTTGTCTGTTCCTATCCGTCAACTCCCCTATCGTCAATTTTGACTCAATTTAGTTACACCCACCGAGGCATTTCAACTAATTCATTTTTTTTTAAAAAAAAACAACAAACTCATTAAATATATCTTAAATTGATTTTCTTTTCAACTTTCCTCATATTAAATTATGCTCCAAATAAAATAAAATATATAAAAAATTACATTTAAATATTAACTACATATATAGACAAAATTGACGAATAAACATTAATTACTCTTCAAATAATTTATATTATAGATCAAGTCATTCTTTTAAAAAAGACTTATATTATGAATTAGACGGAGCATATATAATATTAAAATACTAGTATTATATTATATGCTTAAGATAATCATGGCAATATTTTAATGGTTGAGGTTGAGGGACATAATTTTAAAAGAAAAGATCTGGGAAGGACAGAATCCTGCACATATTTGTGCGGGGAAAAAAAAGGAGTTTTGTCAAAATTACTTGGTCAGTAAATAAGACTATATATTCAATCAAGCACAGGGCTGCCGCCAGCCAACAATTGACCAGTATTTCTCCAATGTTTATAAAATAATTAGACCAATATATTTATTAAAAGTTGCTATTTAATAAATATATTGGTCTAATTATTGTATGGATAGCTTTGTGTGTGTGTTGAGTGTTGACCCAACTCCTCTTTCTCTGCCTGCGTCACCAGATTTTCATAAAAGCAATGTGATTATGTCAGATTTGACTTTACTCATATATCCTTTAATATCCATTTTCGTCATGTTAGATTAAAATCTTAACAATCCAGATTTTTTATATGATTAAAATATTATTACAAAATAAAAGAAGAGGAAATGTTATTAAAAAGAAAAAAAAAGGAAAATGATAGTGAGGGGTATAGAAAAAAAACCCAAGTGCGATTATGTAATATTGCTCTTTCAAATCGTTGGGAAAAAATATAAAACTAGTTTTCATACTCATCTTAAGGGTGAGTAGGGAAAGTTGTTTCTATTTGATGGTCTAGATTTAATTTTTTTTTAAAAAATTATTTTAATAAATAGAGAAACCAAAATAAAAATAATCTTTCAGTTAACATTTTAAAAAAATGATTTTTTTATTTAAAAATTGACAATTAAAAAAAAATAAGTCTAAACTGTCTAAATCAAATATAAACAATCCATATTTAGAAGAGTTCTTTCTACTCATCTTTAAATAAGTAAAGAAACTAATTCCGGAAAAAGACCTTTATTGAGAAAACAAACAGAATATTTTTTTCTCGATAAACCAAAGATGATTAAAAAACAATATTTCAACATGATTAGGAATAGTGGCTGTATTTAACTTTTGCATAACAGAATTAAAATTTCAATTATAATAAATTTATTTTTTTAAGAAAATAAGATTAGCTCTTGCAGGTCAGAGTCAATATGTTGAAAGCTAAAACGACTTGCGTCAACCCGTCAAACTTTAATTAATTAATCAAAGCTTAATTAATTAAAAAACCAATCTTAGAAAAAAAGACCCGCTCAAATTCCTTCTCGTCAGTTTCTATGCTTAACACCACGATGATCAATTTGCCCCCAGAATCTTTAGCCATTGATATGATCCAAGACTATCGAAAAACATTCTAACGCACAATTGAGAAACAGGAACCAGCAACGAATGTCATTGAAGATTCAGAGGGACAAAAAGACAGATGGTTCCCGCGCAATATGATCGGAAGAAGCCATGCTGTGATTCTGTGAAAGAATTTCTTAAACAAATAATCGAAATCCAGCTAAAAACCCTAAAACATAACCAAGAAAAGCAATGTCCCCTGATAAAAACTATGCAGGTCGCAGAATCATAATCTATATATACACTGATAATTCTTCATCTTCACTCCTAAAAAAAGAACAGAAAAGAAAAAATAATAATAACCAAATTCGTTCATGTTCTTCCTACGCAAATGTTGCTTTTCTTGGCAGAACGTTGAAGAAGGAATCAAGATCAGGAGAATTAAAATACTCGCCCCTCGGCGGCAGGTCTGGTCTCTTGCCGTCTGCCGTCATCATCGGCTTCTTCCGCGGCGGGGGCGGGCAAACAAGCATCGCCGGAATCTGATTCTGGACGTTCCTTGGAGTCTTGCACTCCTCATCCCACTCTGTCATTCCTGATTGATCCATATCCGCCATTGACTCTATATTCGCTAAGCTTGATAGGTTAGGTAGGTGATCTTTGAAATTTGAATCTCAACGAAATAAAGAAAAGTTAAGAAAAACGAAAGAGAAATTCGAAGTCACAATTTCCGATGAAGATCGATGACGCTACAAGCTTTTGGACTGAGTATTTGGCAGAGGGATCGTGTGTATATATACACACACAGACGGGGAAGAAAGAAATTTCCGAATTTTTTAATTTGAAAATTTTGAAATTTCGAAAAATTGGTGGGAGAGTGAGTGGGAGGGATCGTGTGGGGTTGGTGTACCGAGATATAGTTTCAATCGTGCGGTGTTAGTTGGTGACAGCCAGCAATGACGGTGGTGTCATCCACGTGTCGTAAAAATAGCGGTTACTAAGCCGACGTGGGCTGATATGTGGTCCCCACGTTTTGCCGCGTTAAAAACGTTGTCATTCAAATTAGGCGGCGCCTTGTAGAGTCGGTGTTTGCGCGGGAAGGTGACCTTTCTTTGAAAGTTGACCAGACGTTGCCGTTTCGTCACGGCAAAATCTAAATCAGAATTCAGAGGTAAATTGGACGGTGGATATTGGGGCTGTTATTTTAAGTTATCCAGAGATGGGGTAATTATAGTACTGGTACGCTCCAATGCGACGAAGATAAGATTCTCTCAGTGGGACCCACGTGCATAAGGCTCGGCATGGGCTTCATTTGTCGTTTAGGGGATCATTGTTAGGGCGACAATAAAGAGAAAATCATAAAATTGATTCTTCTTTTTTATTCATACGAAATTTAAAAAAATTTCTTTAGATCAGTATTTTTTTTTCCTTTTGATAGCATAAAATTTGATGTTACCATAGAATCAAAATATCGCGCACCTTTAATTTTTTTATAAGAGGAGAAAATATCACATATTTAATTTAAATCAAAGATATTGAATCTTGATGTCACTATAGAATCAATGTTTTATAACAATAAAATATATAGAATCCAAACATACTAATACATAATCTATTAGTATGTTTGGATTCTATATATTTTATTGTTACAAGATATTGATTCTGTAGTGACATTAGGATTGAATATCTTCAATTTAAATTTAAGTGTGTGATATTTTCTCCTCTTATAAAAAAAAATTAAAGGTGCGTGATATTTTGATTCTAATAAAGATTATCTTTTGATTAAAAAAATAATAAAGATTATCTCATTAGTCTATTAGTCTATGCGGATCTCCTTTATTTTTTCTGTTTCAAATATTGGGATTTTAAATTTAAATATAATTATTTCTGATTCTCAATATAATATAAGGTCTCTAATGTAATTTTATATTATAAAAGTTATGTTTTATCAATGATGGAACTATTAAAATTTGATGTTGCTGTTGAATCAATGTCTTATAATAATAAAAAAGGGCCCAATCACACTATAGACTACATAATTGCTATAAATAGATATCATAAATCTCTTCTACCTTTTATCTTTCGAGATATATACACACCCAACTTTTTAATCAAATATGCTATAGATTACATTTTTTTCCCAGAATAAATTACATAATTACTATATAAAGATCTCATGAAATCTGATTTTCTTTTTCAAAAAATAAAGTTTTTTTTGTTCGAATTTCAAAAAATAAAGTTTGATTCACCATCATTATGTAGTTAGGACTTAGCTTTCATTCTATATCTTTTAACATCATTTTTTCTTCTTTTCTTTTTTGTACTGTTAGATTAAGATCTCAACGATTCAGATTTATCATGTCTTTTTATCATAATTTTCCCTCTTTTCCCCTTATAATAATATTTTAATCATATGATAAATCTGGACCGTTGAGATCTTAATCCAACGATATAAAAAAGAAAATGAGGAAAAAGAATAGTAAGGGATATATGAGTAAAGTAAAGTCCAGTTAATTATTAATGACTTTGCTTTGTTACCATTTTTCACTAATAACATTAATAGTATTTACTTTTATAAATCAAAAATATATTTTATAGATGATTCAAAAAAATATACTTTATAAATTTAAATTTAAAGTACTATACAAAGAAAATCATATAAATTAAAGGATAAAAAATCATGTTCAGATCACTTCATAGTTCATCCCCCTCTCCTCCCAACAAGTCACTTCATCCAGATTCGATTGTGTTCAACTGACACAAATGAATCTCCACATTCTTTCTTGAAATCCCTGGATCTCTGAATCAGGGCTCCCAAATATCATGCCCTAACTAGAACCAACTGATTCATTCCCCCAGAACCTAGCACGATCAAACATGAGCAAAATATCAGTTAGTGTAATTTTTTATGAATCATATTGATATTATTTTTCAAGCTTCATTTTGATTTATTTTCACTTCCACCGTCAATATGAGATCTCGCACTTTTTCAAGTTAGGAACAAGGAAAATGCAATGGCTCCTAAATGGATTACAATGGAAAAAGAATTAAACTTTAAAATAACACTAATAAAATCCCAAACTGGTTAGAATGGATTAATCACCTTGGGTTGCTGTTGGGTGTACTTATCATTGGCAACTACTAACTGGGTATCTAAGGGAAAAATACATTCTGGTCCCAAGGATCAGAATTAATTATAAATAGATCCCGTGCCAAAATTCCATTACAAAAAAATCTCAAAAAGATCTTTAGAATTTTTTTGTAATTAATTAAAAAATTCTCAAATATTAAAAACAAAAATTCTCAATTGTTAATATAGAATTTTTATTGTTAATATAGTATTTTCAGTTGTTAGTATATCATTTATACTTGTAAATACGGATTGAGAATTTTTGTTGTTAATATAGCATTTCCAATTGTAAATACGGATTGAGAATTTTTTAATTAATTACAAAAAAATCCAAATGATTCTGCGATGAGATTTTTTTATAATTAATTTTTGTCTTTGAGACCCAAATGTAATTTTCCCTATTATCAACACCAACCTTGGAAAAGATCCGGCAAGCGAGCCCATTCTTCTGCTACAAAAAAGCTTTCATCAGGTGCTCCATCTCCATTCTCCACAATCTGTGCGGTCCCTAGTCTCTGCACCGGAGGGTAAAAGCTGGCCATCAACTTCACTACCGCCTCCTCCCCCACGACTTCTCCATCTCCGTCTCCGTCCCCTGCTGGATCTCTGAGTTCTTCGCCATCTTCCACCACTCCTGCCCCAGATCTCCCGTTTCTTCGCCCTCTACAGACCCCTTCATCCCCATCTCCGTCCTGTTCTGTCAGCCCACCTTCGCCAAACTCCGATGCGACGTCACAGAGGGCTGCCGGATTATTCGCCACCCTCTTGTGGATGGCTGCGGCATTACTGTGTTTGATAGATTATGAGTGAAGAAAAGAAAAGATAGATTATTAATGTAGGTGAAGTGGTGGTACAGGGGGGGAAGGAAAAATATTACGTGGCTAAAATTGCTTCTTCTATTTTTAACTCATTTTGATAAAATTGTCCCTCGAAGAATTTTTAGGATAAAATTGCCTAAAGTAACAACTTAACTTTTAGGGCGAAATTATTAACCCTATTGACCAAATTCCAACCAAACACACCGTTTCAACCAATCAACCATACAAGTGTCTGTCTTCCGATGAGTTGTGAGGAAATTGATGTCTTTTGGACAAGACAATTTTTCTGACTCAAAAGAGTATTTTGTTTAAGAATTAGTTAATAAATCCACTTTAAAAGTATGAACCTGAAATAATGTTGTGCTGAAATTTTTTTCTTTTTTAATGTTGTCTTGGAAGTTTTAAAACATAGCAATGTTGGTCTATTCTATTAAAACACTAGCATTGACCCCAGGAAAATTGATGATGACTATTAACTTTTTAATGGAAATCGATAACATTACTATATTTTGAAAGACAACATTGAAAAAACAAACTTTCAAGGCAACATATTGCTCATCAGTGAAAACTTTTAAGATAAATTTGCCATTTAACCCTTTGTTTTAACTCAAATAATCAAATAAAGAAAGAGAGTTTCTACTATTTTGTTTCACAACCTTTTGATCTTATTTATAAATCATATTATTAAGTTTATTTATATGAATGTATCTTATTATGTTAATTTTATTTTTGTAAGGTATATATAAGATATATTGTATATTAAATAAGAATAAAGTTAAAAGGTTATTAAATTTTAAAATTGAGCTAATTAATGAAGTTTAAAGCTTTTTATACTGTTTTGAAATGACTTATAAATAGAATTAAATGAGTAAATGTATATTTTTAGCTTATTGCACTCACTGCAAGAAAAGAGCAAATTTGCAACGAAATATGAAACGAAATTTTTTTCATCACAAATTTTAGCTTGTTTGCAACGAAATATAAAATCCGTCACAAAAAGTGAGATTTTTACAATGAAAGTGAAATTCCCTCTCAAAAATCTCACTTTTTGTAATAGAAATGAAATTCCGTCGCGAAATTTTGTGAGGAAATTTGAATTCCATCACAAAAATCCCACTTTTTGCAACGAAATTAAATTTTGGTCACAAAAATCCCACTTTTTGCAACGAAATTAAATTTTGGTCACAAAAATCCTAGTTTTGCGACAAAAAATAATTCCATCGAAAAACGGTGGCCAAAATTGCGACGGAATGAGGAGTTCCATCATAATTTTGCGACGGAACTAGATTCTATCGCAAAACGGAAAATATCTTCCTATTTCCTTTGACATTTCATTCTCCACTCTTTACTCTTAAGCCCATGGTTGCCTGGGCCTTGCCTCCACCTTGGCCTTACAAGCCTCTGATTTGTGCCTCGCCTCCGCCTTTCACATCTCCGCCTCCTCTTACAAGGCTCTAATCTCTCTGGTCACCGCCTTATCTCTTTGATCTATGCCTCTACTCTCCTCCAATTGGTAACCTCCATCCCTCTCCTATCATTTTTTTTACACTTCTATGTTTAGGACATATGTCTTGTAAAAATTTTCTGTGGGATTAATTATTATTACAAAAACAAATAAACCCATCTTAATCTAATATCGCATGCTTTTACAAATCAATTGGATTCATTTGATAAGATAATGATAATATAATATTGATATTGTTCTGTTCTAAGAACTCAAATGTTTAACCTCAAAGGTTAGTAGACGTTTATATAGGATCAAGGTAACTTCAACTGTTGTCTTATACAGATAACCGACAGAGGTAGATATCACGGCAACACCTATAGATTCAGGTATCACCGGTCAATAGATCACCGTGCATACACCAGATGGCCGGAGCCACAGAGGGGGTGGGGTGTGTGCACAGTGTGACTGAAGTAAATAGAGAGTGAGAGCCCCATACCTGGAGGGTAACCTCTGTATTTATATGGGTTACCTTTAGGGTTTATCCATCACCTTATGCGCCGCGTCTCTGCTCCACGTACGCACCTGTGCCTTGTGTCTGGTCCCCCACAAACGGTTATTGTTGCTCCACTACCTATACGTACCATGATTAATGGAGGGATGTGGGGTGATTAGCATTTTACCTGTGCGTGTGGGTTTGCCTCCATGCTGGACTTTGGTATTGGGCCATTTACCCCTTTTGGCCCAATATATGAGTCCATAACAGTTGCCCCCCAGCCCGATAGCTTGGGTGCCCAAGGTGGTGGGATGAAATTTACCAGGATGGAGGCTTACTCGTGGTGATCCATCTTGTTTCATTCAACATGTGCTATCTTGGTCCACGCTTTTGCCCGGTCTTTCCATGGCTTTACTTGTCGGGATTCTCCCAAGTCGTATGCGAGATAGTAATTCAAAAAGCCAATAATTAAAACTCGGAGCCGGGATGAATGACCGAGATGGGTGTCTTCGATATTCCCTTTACCAGGTTATGTAAGTAACCAGTTTTTCCCTAGCCGTTACGTCACCTAGATAGGCCACACCGCCTATGCTGGCGTCGCTTCGATTTCCACTGAGCTTACGCTAGGGCTCTTTCCTCCCTGCTAGATGGCTTCTCCGCATTGGGTAGAGGAGCCCTAACATTGCCTCTTTGACGCCTATAGTCTGCAAGCGCATTAAAGGCATACTTTGTTTCCCTAAAGCAGTCATCATTTCGAATTTCTTTTCTGACCTTTCTGCCCTTGACCTTTCAAATTCACGCTTCTGGGGATTATTTACATTCACCCCTCTCTTTCATATACGACATTACACTCGTAACGAGTCTTGCGTCCTCCGCAAACTTCCTTTCTCTGCAACTATCTCCCCTACAATTCAGACTTTCATTTCGTCGCTTCCCTTTCCACTTTCCAAGTAAACATTTATGCATTCTCTATTCTTCTAATTTATCATGCTTTTACCTTCCTTCATGCTGGTTTAGTAAGCATTTGACGGAAATGATGATCTGGAATTCCTCTCTGATGTTTAACATGAGGACATAAATCCGTCACCCTTGACACCACTGATCCGTCAAATGCTACTATTCTTTTCTTTGCTAACTGCACATACCTTCACTACTTTTGTTTTCTTTTATTTACCCAATCATAGGCGCTACTGCATTATTTGTATTTTTTGCGTTATTGTGCCAATGTATGCTCCTGGTGATTTTGTCCACTTTAATCATTTGTAGCCTCGCTTTCTTCTTTTTAGCGACGTTTTAGCGAAATATGGCTAGAGCTCCTTCTCCCCCTTTCACAATCAATGGAAAACCAGTTTTCAGGGAAGAATACGAACTTTTCTCAAAATTGCCCCCTAGCGTTCCTCACTGGCTTTAGGGGGTTGATCGTAGCACCGAGCAAAAACAAGAGGCCGTACTTCGGTGTCACAGAAGTGGTGGGAACGATCCAAAAATTCCCTCATCCTTTTCAATGCCACCATCGATCTTCACACATAATCTTCGCTCTAACCCTTACAAAGGTCGCAACCCCTCAGATGCACTTTTGGTCCAACCACAGAGTTCTTCGCCTATTAGGATAGAAACCCGAGATCTTAGGGCCACTCCGACATGCGAAAAATGTTTATATTTAACCTGTGAGTATTCAACCCAGGGTCTTGAGGCCAAGGCCAAGTCCATTCAATCCTTTTGCCGTCGCAACCACCTACACAATTTTGTGCCCAATTCCGATAGCTCTCTGAGTTAGTTTCTCACCGACTACCTATTCCTTTGCTTTTCCATTTTACACTGGACTCGGCATTAACCATTTTCTTTATTCTCCTTCATCTTTGGTATGGCTCCCCGATGTCCTCCAAAAGCTCCCCACCGCTCTTCATGGGTCCTAGAAATGAGAGAAGAAGAAGTTAAGGTGCTGCACCCAAGGGAGTGGGTTAGCGATGCTGTCTCAGAGGTCAGATTCGACATGACAGCCACCGAGTTGGCAAACCTGCCTGTCCAAGATGGCGACGAATATACTCTGCGCCTTCCTTCTGCTTCAGAAGTGATCTGTGCTCAACCGGAGGACTACGAGTCCTCAACCCCCTTCTTTTTCATGTACCGAGATGTAGTTACCAAGCGTTTGTTTTCCTTTTACCAACTTCCAGACGAGTGTCTTGAACCATCTCCATCTCGCTCCCACTCAACTTCACCCAAACGCATGGGCTTTCGTTGCTGCATTTGAGAGCTTCTGCAAGAGCAAAGGATTTAAATATTCCTTAAAGCTCTTCTTTTATCTCTTTACTGTCCATGAATCCAGCACCTCCGAGAGAAAAGGGGTCACCTCACTCTGTGGAAACTCACAACTGCCCAAAGTCTTTGAGGTTTTTACCGACTCTTTCAAAGGATTCAAAGTCAACTACTTCAAAGTCCAGGTAGAAGCCGGGAAGATTCCTTGGTTTCTAAATAACCTGAATGCCGGTCTGAATGAGACTCCTTTCCCTTTGTATTGGTTCAAGAACCATCATTCTTTCCGCCCTTCTGACTTTCGCTTTACGGAAAGACAACTAACGGAAGACAACGCCCTTTCCATCTACAAAATTTTGGCCTATAAAGAAGAACACGACATAATAAAGTTAGCCGACTTCATTCCCTGGTCCAACGTTATCATCCCTCCAGCCAAACGTATGGCTGTTGATTTTATTGCATTATTGCTTTCATTTATTTTTACTTTCAAGCTAACCATTCTTGTATACTGACTCCGGGTTGTTATTTTGCTTTTCAGCTCAAGAAATGGGTAGACCGAAGTATCTTAAGGCGGGGACCTTTAGTGATGCTGCTGAGGAGATCACCATCACTGGAGCGAAATGCCCCTCTTTCATACCCAACGTGCTTGCCTCCAGCACCGACTTTAAAAGATTAAAGAGAGGCAAGAAAAGCTCCACTCCGGCAGTTTTTGAACCCGCCTCATCAATCCAGGTTGAGGAGGCGGCTGCTGCTAGGGCGGAAGTGCTCCGGGCTCCTACTCTTCCTCCGCCACCATCACTACCGCCCTCATCTTCCAACCCTAGCCGGCTTCCTGATTGCGAGCTTTGGGAAACCGGAGTGAATAGTCTCAATCGTCCGGGTTTTCACCCTCCCACCATCTTCTACGAGCATAATCGGCTCTCCGAGGCCAAAATGGTGAGCCTTGTCGACCTCGTCAATCATCTAAAACACCAAGGTTCCCTGACTAATGAACACATAGAGCAGGCCAGGAGGGAATCCTTGCGGGCTTTCGACGAAGCCGTGAAGGCTAATGCCGCTCGGGATGCTGCTGTGAAGGAGAAGGAGGAGTTGGAGGCCAAGCTAGCTCAACTTGACACAAAATTCTCCACCGCCCGACACGCACTTTCTGAAGGCACAAAGGTGATAAAGAAGCTAAGGGCCAAGCATCAAGAGCTGGGAGTGCAATCTCAGGAGACCGAGGCAAAGCTAAAGGCCGAAATCTCCATGCTCAAGGATGAGATAGTAGAGTCCTTCAACAACGCCTTGGATCAAGTCTGATATTTCCACCCCTCAGTCTCTCTTGATTTCTCAAAGGTGCACTATCAAGCATACCTGGATGATGATGGAACCTTCGTTCTGGCTCCCTCATCCGCACTTCCAACTGTGAGACCTTCCTCGGCTGATGGACAAGGCGAATCCGAGTTCGGAGATGAAGGAACTGCTAGCTCCTAAGGGAGTTTAGAAGTCGGCTTTCCTGTTTTTAGTTTGCCTTTTTGTTTTATATTTTAGTGTTGTAATCCCACATAACTAGGAGTTAAACAATCTAACAACATTCCCACATTTCGCTATCAATTTAAATGATATTTCCGCACATTGCTTCTTAGCCGTAAAATCCTTTACTCTTGGTCTAAACTTAAAAGCCTGGAATTTACGTTTAATGACCTGGCCAAGGCCATAAATGTTATCACAGAATCCGCATGAATGTTAACTTCGGATTTAATTCGAGCTTTAAACTTATCGTAAAAACCTCGTGATTTTTACTTATTTCTCCGACTTTATTTAGTCTAAGTTACGATCCAAGAAAGGGTAGCTTTCCTCGTGCACATTACCGAGTTATAACTCTTCATGTACACTCAGACCTGATCAGGGTCAAGTAAGGAATGCCACTTCTCTATCCCGGAAGATAAATTTAGATGCATCTAGGTCTTAATAAACCTTTAGTCCTTTATAACGCTTCTCCTCATTAAATCGGGCATCTCGGCAATCCTCGACTTTACCACGAAGAACGCTTTTGAATTTCGCAATTGCTCTTTCACTGAGAATTTGGTTATGAAAATACCATTTGGTGACATGGTCATATCATGAGACCCCAAATCAAAATAGTTGAATCATAATCAAGCTATAGTCACCAATTCTTTAACAGAATTTGTATTCTCATACTCAGATAATTTTTCCTATATAGACATTCTCTCATAGAGTATTTGTGTTTCAAATAGGATCACCATCTTACATAGTCCCTTAAAAGGAAGCATTGGTTAACTGATCATTTTAACAGTATTTTTGCCTCTTTTATGTAAGCCGGCTAACTGTAATACAGCTTTAATTTGTCAGTGTTCCATGTTCACTTGATAGGTTTACCATCTAGCGCCTCAAGGCGGTAAGCCCTCTGATCAAGCTCTTCTTTGACGCGATAGGGTCCTTTTCAGTTTGCGGCTAACTTCCCTTCTCCGACATTTCTATTGCCGACATCAACCCGCTGAAGCACTAGATCGCCTATACAGAAAGACCTGGGATTCACCTTCTTGTTAAATTTGGCTGCAATTAGTTGTTTCATCGCTAGATCTCGGCAATGAGACGTGACTCTGACTTCGTCAATGGTGTCTAACTCCATGTCTATGGCCTTACTGTTACTATCCTCCCCGGCTTTCATAGCCGAGGTTCTCCTCCATGAGGACTGACCAATTTCCACAAGAATCATAGCTTCACAGCCATAGGTCAGCCTAAAAGAGGTTTCCTTAGTGGAAGACTGTACACTAGTCCGGTATCCCCACAGAACAAGGTGCAACTGCTCTACCCAATTAGTTTTGGCATCTTCCATCCGCCTTTTCAATCCTCCCAATATCACCTTGTTGGCAGCCTCAGCCTGCCCGTTAGATTGTGGGTGTTCCACTGAGGCGAATTGCTGTTTGATCTGGAAGGCCTTCATCATATTTTGAAATCCTTTGTCCGTAAACTGGGTTCCATTATCCGTGACAATTTCTGTCGAGATTCCAAATCGGGCTATAATGTTCCTTTCAAAGAACTTTTGAACTCACGCTGAAGAAATCATAGATAGGGGTTCAGCCTCTATCTATTTAGTGAAATAGTCTATGGCAACAACTAACCACTTTAGCTGTCTCGGAGCCATTTTGAAGGGCCCCAGCAAATCCATTCCCCATTCATAAAAAGGCCAAGGGGCCAAGATGGACTTCAGCTCAGATGGCGGGGCGAGAATCATCTTTCCATGTTTCTGGCAGCTATCGCACCTTCTAACGTGATCCTCAGCATCAGCTACCATCGTAGGCCAATAAAACCCAGCTTGAAGTATCTTCTTGGATAACGCCTTAGCTCCCATATGCTATCCATTAATTCCCTCATGGACCTCGGACAGAACATATTCGGCTCCTTTTGGGTTCACACATTTTAACAATGGAGAATGGAGCCCTTTTCGATAAAGTTGATTATCTACTATGGTATGCAGGGATGCCTCTCGAACAAGCTTCTTAGCTTCAAAAGAGTCGTCCGGTAATAGTCCCCTCTCTAAATAATCCACTAACGGCTTCCTCCAGTCATCCGACGCCAAAATAGCCATTACACAACTTGGTGTGGTTAGACTTTGCTGCACCACAGTCCTGTTATTACCTGGACTCTTGGTACTTGCTAACTTTGATAAAATATCAGCCCGGGTATTTTCCCCTCTAGGTATGTGGGTGACTATCACCTCATCAAAATCTCTTATTGCCGTTTTAACTTTACTCAAATACTTTGCTAACAACGGGCCTCCGACTTGATATGTCCCTTCGACTTGGGCGGCTACTAGCTGAGAATCAGTGAAGGCTTGCACCCTCCTAGCCTCGACTTCTTTCGCATAAGTTAATCCGGCCAGCAAGGCCTCATACTCAGCCTGATTATTAGAGGTTTTAAACGTCAGCTGCAGGGAGTGCTCTATAGTTAACCCTTCCGGGTTTTCGAGTATAATCCCAGCTCCCCCTCCTGCATGATTGGAAGAACCGTCTACAAACACCTTTCATATTGGTATATTTGCAGCTTTTCCCAAATCGGCCGGGGTGAGCTCTGCAATGAAATCGGCCAAAGCCTGAGACTTGATGGCTTGCCTAGCCTCATAAACAATATCGAATTCCGAAAGCTCCACAGCCCAAATAGTCATCCTCCCTACTAAATCCGGTCGATGTAGGATTTGACGAATGGGCTGACTTGTTCTGACAACAATTTGGTGTCCTTGAAAATATTGACAAAGCATCTGAGCTGCTATTAATAACGTGTAGGCCACGTTCTCCAATTTTTGATATCGGATTTCAAAAGCTTGAAGAGCTTTACTAACAAAGTAGACCAGAACCTGCCCATCCTCTTGTTCCTTAACAAGGGAAGCACTTACAGCTTCCTCTCCTACTGCTAAGTATAAGATTAGTGTTTCACCGGGGTTGGGCCTGGACAGCACTGGCGGAGCTGCCAAACATTGCTTCACCTTTGCGAATTCAACCTCACATTCTGCATCCCATTCAATTTGAGCAGCCTTTTTGAGCAGCTTAAAAAATGGTAGTGTGTTCTCCGCTGATTTAGGCAAGAACCTGGTTAGTGCAGCTAGTCGTCCCGTTAACTGCTGTACTTCTCGCTTCGTTTTAGGAGCTTTCATGCTTAAAACAGCCTGACACTTATCCGGATTTGCTTCTATCCCTCTATGTGTCAACATAAAACCGAGAAACTTCCCAGTCGGGACGCCAAACACACATTTTGTCGGGTTCAAACGAATCCGATATGCTCGCAACTTATCAAACGTTTGCTGTAAATCTTGAATATGCACTTCTGGACTTGCAGATTTAACTATCATGTCATCAATGTAAACCTCAATATTCTTACCTAACTGCTCCTTGAAAACTCGGTTCATCATCCTCTGATAAGTAGCTCCAGCATTTTTTAGTCCAAACGACATAACATTATAACAGTAGTTTGCCTTTTCCATTAGAAGGCCGTTTTCTCCTGATCATCAACATGCATAGCAATTTGATTATATCCGGAGTAAGCATCCATAAACGACAGAAGCTGAAACCCTGAAGCATTGTCCACTAGCTAATTGACACTAGGCATAGGATATGCATCCTTAGGGCAAACCTCATTAAGATCGGTGTAATCCGTACATACCCTCTATTTACCGTTAGGCTTCTTCACCAGGACCGCATTGGACATCCATGTAGTGTACTGCACTTCCCTTATGAACCTGGCTTCTAGAAGTTCCTTCACGTGGTTCTTGAGTACTTGAATCCTCTCCGGTCCTTGCTTCCTCTTCTTTTGAGCAACCGGGATGGCTCCCAGGTAGGAGGTTAGTTTGTGGCAACAGAATTCAGGGTCTATTCCTGGCAACTCAGACGCTTTCCATGCAAACACATCCTGATTGGTTTTCAAGAAGGTAATCAACTCGGCTTTGACTTTTGAACCCAGGGCCTTACCGATTTTGGTGACCTGCCCCGGTTCCTTTCCCAAAATCACCTCTTCCAATTCCCCGCCTGGCTCCGGTCGCAACAAGTCGGATTCTTTACGCAAGTCTAACTCTACCAGACATACCGGCTTCACAGGCGAGCTGGGTTGACTGCAATCCGGGTCAGACGATAGTATACTTTCTCCTTCACTCTCCCTAACGGTAGTCAAGTAGTATCGTCGAGATTCTTGCTGGTCTCCTTTTACTGTCACCACTTTATTGCCAGTACCAACCATCTTGACCTTTTGATGCTTAGTTGACGCCAGCATATCCCACTTATGTATGGTGGGCCTTCCCAAGATGATATTGTAACTGGATGGAAAGTCAGCCACGATGAATCTAACCTGCTCCGACTTGAATGCATCCTTTGTCCCAAGAGTCAGCTTCAAGTCAATGTACCCCTTAGGCTATGTGTTCTGTCCATTAAAACCAGTTAAAGTGGTTTTACATGGCTTCAAATGTTTTAGGTCTAAATTCATTTTTCTGAAGGCCACCCACAAAATGATATCACACGCACTTCCAGCATCGATGAAGATCTTCCTTACCAGACACTTTCCAATAGTACCTGATATAACCAACCCGTTCTGGTGACCCGGTACCACATCTTCTAAGTCCTTCTTTGTAAACGTTAATGCTGGCGGCTCAGGCCTTTTAAGATCATCCTTGAACTTAGGTTGACTTCGGATTGATAACACCTCCTTCAAGTATTTCCTTCACTGACTCATTGTGTCTTCTCCACCTCTGAACCCGCCGCTAATCACATTACATTCGAACTCCGGTTCAGGGAAATCCTCGTTTCCCCCCTCATGCTTTCGACTACTATGCTCTTTTCGCCTCTTATCCGGATTCGAGTTTGATGCCTCCTGAGGTCACTTATTGGATCTGCGTCCTTGTGTCTTTATCACGTACTGCCGCAATTTCCCTTCCCACACAAACTTCTTAATGGTATCACGAGGATCCCAACACTGATCCGTCGTATGACCCGGCTGATCGTGGAATTCACAGTATCGTGATTGGTCAAGTGTTGCCTTATGACCCATGGGGCGGGGTCTCCCCACTTTTTTCATCTCGGTTAGGGCCACTTCTTTCCATAATTGGGACCTCGACACTTTTAGCGGCGTATATTTCTCATACCAACCCTCCGACTTGCCATTACGGGCCCTACTGTCAGCATTCCTACCTCGGAATTCTGACTTTGGGTTTCCGTGATTCTCCTTCTTCGGCTGAGAATTCACTGTCCGCGTTTCCTTCCTACTTGAATTAGCAATCTGCAGTTGCTTAAGCTCCAAGTATTTTTTATCCCGGGAATTAAAATCCTCTAAAGTTTTAACCTCGTCCTTTATTACAGCTTGTGCGAATCGAGATTCGGGATCCAGTCCGGATATCAAGAGGTGGACGTGCACGCTTTCCTCCAGGTCTCGGACTTGCAACGCAACATCCTTAAACCGGTCTAGATACTTGTGCAATGTCTCCTCCGACTTCTGTTGTATCTTGTTCAGCGTGTAAATTGATTTTGGTTGCTTCTTGCTAGTGGCAAAGTTGGAGAGAAACTTATCTCCCAAGTCTTCAAAACTTTTGATGGATTTGGAGGGCAAGGTGTGAAACCACCGCTGAGCTGCCCCTCGAAGAGTCCCAACAAAGAGCCGGGAAATGATGGGCCTACGATAACCCCTTACGAACATATCAAGGTCAAAAGTATTGAGGTGAGCCTGTGGATCCTGAGTGCCGTCATACTTAGTAAGCTCGGTGGAGTCAAAATCTTTAGGGTACGTAGTATTAGCTATCTCATTAGCTATCTCGTCCGAAAAGGGACTGATATTGTCTATTCTGTTGTCGTAAATCCTTCGGTACTTTCCAGCTATCCCAGATTTTGGTGGAGGCACATTCCTGGCCTGGTTTGATAACCCGACCTCCTGTGTGGACGTCCCCTCTATCCAAACAGCTTTAGGCTGCTGCCCGTCTGCTTGGATATACTCTGGGTGTCGGCTTCCCGTACCCTGATTCTATGTCCGAGACTGGTTTTCCCTAACTTGTTTTCGATCCGCCGAGCTGGCCTCCTCACGGTCGGCCTATTCTCCTTCTTTAACATCCCGGACCGGCTGAGATTCCTCTCTCTGGCTTGGGTCTGTTGTATCATGACTTCCTCCACTCAACAACTCTTCCATTTGCCTCATTCTTTGTTCAAATAGGCGAGCCTTCTCGGCCTCCTCTTGCCTCTATACCGCATTCTAATGCTCCATATCATCTTGGATGCGCTTTAGGTCAGCCTCTCTTTGCAAGCGATTCTGGTGTTCCATTCTATCCATTCGCTTCATGATAGCGTTGAGTGCACTCTGTACATACCGGTTTTTTGGTATTTCACTAGCCTGGACATGCGAAATCGGAATCTGTGGTCCTCCAAATTGTTGTACAGGCGCTGGCGCCGGTGAGGATGCCGCATCCTCCATTTCTTCTACCACAACATGATCATGCCCAACAGTGTTAGCCTCGTTCCTCTGAGCATGTATGGGAAATACTTGCCCCGGAACAATAGGCAGATGTTGCTGCTCATCATTTCCAGGTAGCTGATCTAGTGGAGATGGGTCTTGCCGAGGAGGCCGTCCTTTGCTTCTAGTATGTGCCATACTCAGTGGTGTGACTTTGAGGAGTTGAAATTTACCTTCCCTTCCAGGCGCGCCAATGTTCTGTTCTAAGAACTCAAATGTCTAACCTCAAAGGTTAGTAGACGTTTATATAGGATCAAGGTAACTTCAACCGTTGTCTTATACATATAACCGACAGAGGTAGATATCACGGCAACACCTATAGATTCAGGTATCATCGGTCAATAGATCACCGTGCATACACCAGATGGCTGGAGCCACAGAGGGGGTGAGGTGTGTGCACAGTGTGACTGAAGTAAATAGAGAGTGAGAGCCCCATACCTGAAGGGTAACCTCTGTATTTATATGGGTTAACTTTAGGGTTTATCGATCACCTTATGTACCGTGTCTCTGCTCCATGTACGTACCTGTGCCTTGTCTTTGGTCCCCCACAAACAGTTATTGTTGCTCCACTACCTGCCTGCTCCATTACCTGTACATACCATGATTAGTGGAGGGATGTGGGGTGATTAGCATTTTACTTGTGCATGTGGGTTTGCCTCCATGTTGGACTTTGGTATTGGGCCATTTACCCCTTTTGCCCAATATGAGTCCGGAACAGATATTATTTAGGTATGGGGGTTCTCCTCCTATACATGAGAACTATCTTTGTGGTTTGAAGCATGTAATAATGAAAACACTCCGGATCGAGAAACACAGACTTTTATTTTTGTACGACCTATAATTTTGAACTGTTGAAAAATCAACAAGAAAATTAGGAATCATGTGAACAATGGCTCACTTTGAAAATAAGTTCCATCATTTGTCCATTTGTTGCATGGGGTTATAATTTTTTAAAGGGTAAAGGTGCAATTTTACACATAACTTTTACCCCAAGGAGCGTCCAACACCACAAACTTTTTTCTAGATCAAAAATACACAAGATGTTACGTTTTGGGAGCACCCAGTACCATGGGCCGTTAGTTGACCAACATTGACCGTTAAGTCTGAAGGAAATAAATAGTAACTCCATTGAAATGACCATTTTGCCCTTAGTTTTAAGCTAAAATTACCATTTTGCCCATAGTTTTAAATAATTTTTTTAAAAAAAACACTAAAATAACTCCTCCCCGTCGGTGGGTCCCACCACCGGCCACACCGCCACCGTCGGCGACCTCCTTTGGTGGCTGTTTTTTTTAAATATTTTTTTTAAAAAAAAACTAAAATAATCCCTCCTTTGGTTCGGTCCAATCCTTGACCTACGTCCAGTCCCCAAGCTTCACTTGAGATTTTCAATCTACTATTTGCTTTAAACTTGATTACACATTTTGTACCTAAAGTAATCCTCTCACTAGGATTCACTCTTCCTTACAAACCGTAATCAATTCACTTGCATCTGTACTCGAAGTAATCCCCTTACTCGGATTCACTCCCCTTACAAGTTGTAATCACAACAAAGTGTTTCCCACTCAAGATCACCCAATCTTGAGTAACTTTCAGAATAATAGAATGATTACAATGAATCTTCTCTCTCAGAAATAAGTGAATAAACACTGAAGCACAATACATATAATTTCTCTCTCTAAGCTAAATATATGATCATTTGTAGTTCGGTGTCTCTTTGCTCTGAGTCTTCATGGGTATTTATAGGTTAACTAGAGGAACTAGCCGTTGCATTTTCTTCTCCATGGTTCTTCAACGTTCAGCTGTAAATCTAGAATATGACCGTTGCAAATTTTTCTCTATTTCTTCAATTCTTAGCTGGAATCTTGGATTTAGCTGTTGTAGATGGTCTTCCAACGTTCTTGTCATTTCCATAACTTTATTAGACCGTTGGAGAGTGATTTAATCGTCCTTGAATGGCCAAAGCTAAACTCTTGGGATAGAGGAGAAATTTCAGGCTTGTTCTTGGCTCTTTATTAATTACTTCTTACCCAATTGATTTTCTCCTTGATCTTTGCTATGTTTATCTGAAACTCATCAGAAAATTGGTCAAATATAATAGAGAATAATTGCAGGTTGAAAATATGAAGCATATAAGTTAATGAGATTAATTTCTAAGCTTCTAGGAACAGAGTCGCGCTTCTGCGTTCTTTCAACTGGAGTAGCTACTGATGACTGGAGTAATCACAATGTTTCTGATACATTCTTACTAGAGTAATCACAAAGTAACTGGAGTAACTAAGGATCATTTTGTCTCTGTGTTCAGTTTGACTGGAGTAACCCATGCGTTATTGGAGTCACATGATGGATAATTATTTTGCAAAGCTTCTGTTTCGACGACGTTACTGGAGTAATTAAGGTTCATGTCGTTTCTGTGTTACGTATGACTGGATTAGCATTTCTATGACTGGAGTAACTCTAGTGAAAAAGTCTCAATATGACTGGAGTAACTACTTAGTTACTGGAGTAACGCATCTTCATGATTCTTAGGTTATCGGGTTTGTTCTGAGGTGGCTGAATAACATCGACTTACTGGAGTAAGTAAGTGACTACTGGAGTAAGCCTTACTTGAGTAACCATTGCATTACTGGAGTAATGTGCAAATAGAGGCGAACATACCACATATTACTGGAGTAGCACGATGTTGACTGGAGTAATCATCAACTCTTCACTTGTTTGAGGCTCAGTTCCAGAATTCTGAACAGACACTAAACTTCCAAAAATCATATCTCTCTCATTTGATCTTTGTTTTCTGTGATCTTGATGTTTTTGGAAAGGTGTGTGAGTCTAGTTTTATATGCCACTAATTTCAGCTCATTCTGATATGTAGTTTGTGAGATATGCTTAGATTACTGAACCTTGGTCTGCTGAATGACATTAACAGATGGGTCAACTTCAAAAATTCATAGCTCTCTCATTAAATCTTGTTTGGACCTGAATTTTTGTCAAGATGACGCATTGGATGTCTAGTTTCATAAAAAATTGGTTTCACCTCAATCCGATCTTTGGTTTGGGAGATATCATTGAATTACCAGAGGTCGCCAGTTGAAACGCGGAACAGAGTTGCTGAAATACATTTATTACTGCAGTAACGTGAGGATAACTGCATTAATTTCGTATCAATTGCTTTCTGTCTTAATCATTACTGCAGTAGGTAAGTGACCACTGGAGTAAGGAGCAACCAGAGGCGAACATACCACATATATTATTGGAGTAACGAGTAGGTGACTGGAGTAACTCGACCAATATTTATCTGGAAGCTTCAACTTGCTCATTTTAACTTCGAATTGATCCATTCCAACTTCCACTTGATCATGGAAACTTCAAAAATGAATCTTAGAACTCTTGTATAATGATTTTCTCAGGCTATTCATCAAGTTCTTCTTTCTTTGTTCTCTCTTCTTGATTATTTTTCCATGAATCAATTCTTCCTTTCTTCTCTTTTCTTGTTCTTTCTCAACATGAACAAATCTAACATATTTATTTTCCATGAATCAATTCTTCCTTTCTTCTCTTCTCTTGTTCTTTCTCCACATGAACAAATCTATATTAAATATAGCAATTAGACAATGTATATTATATAAACTTTTTGCTCTTACTAATGGCATTTATATAAGACATCATCAAAACTAATCATAACCAACAGGTTTCCGTCGATTTTCACTGCCGGATCTGTTTTTTGTGTTTGTAGATGGTCAGAATCTCAATGCTCTGTTATAGTCTCTCTTAGTCAATCACAAATGCAGTAAACTAAAACAGTTGGCCGCTGATTACCTGTAATACATAGCTTATTATTTTTCTTAGCAATCAAATGCAACTATGGTAATACATTTTGAAACCTAATAATCTTAAGGGATTTATTTGTCACTGGTCAAAATGCTTCAGTTGGAATATTGAAACCCAGAAATTTTGACTAAATGGCCACAAAAGTATAAATTCAATCGGAAAATGTTAATAGCTGGAATTTTATTTATCATAACTTCTTAGTAGGACTTCTTTGCTTTATCTTAAAATTCAATCGGAATTTTATTTATTAATACCCTATCAACTTCTTGCAGAGATGGCATGTACGTTCGTGTATATGGGCATTTGAAAAGCTTTCAAGGTGTAAAACAGGTTGTTGCTTTCTCAATCAGGTAATTGTACTAATCCTGTATGTTTAAAAGTTTCAATTATCTCAATCGAATCATGCTTGTTTGTTCTCTTTCTATTTACTGTATCATAAATTAGCTGCCTAGAAAATGCGATTTTCCTTTTTGAATCCTTGGCAAGTTACATAAATTCATAAAGTAGATTCTGGGTATATAATACACTTCTGTCACATTCACCAACCAATGTTTAATAGCTGGAAAAGTGATTTGGTATGCATGATCAATGCCACATAGACCATCAGGTTTGTTCCTGTTGAAACAACCAATAAAGCTTTTATCTTACTTTTTTTGTGAAGAGGGTTGTTGGGGAGGGGGTGTTGACACAATGTTGTTGAGTATGGGTGTGAAATTGAGTTTTCCTGATTTCTTGAGCTTTAGGTTTACCACAGTACATTCAGTCTGTGACAAGTGGAGAATCAAAGGACATGGGTTAAATTTATAGCTCTGGCACACTGGGGAGTCCTAAACATACATTGGGAGGGAGGTTGCTATGGAATGATTCTGTGATCCCCCCCCCCCCCCCCCCCACTTCCAATTTGTCTATAATTGATACATATGTTAATAGTATGTTAACTATGCTTATAATTATCTATTCAACTTGCTTATAGAATCAGTTGCTTAGTGTCCCTGTATGAAAAAGATACAATCTTATAGGTTTCGATCGAGGAAGTATTGAGATGAACTAACTTATAGGTTGCAACATGTTCCCTAATCTTGTCAAACTTTTTTTCTTGTAGAAAATGTCAACAATACAATCTTATTTCAAACGTCTAAAACCCACAAATATAGAACCCGGATCTCAAAGTGAGCAACTTTCAAACAGTATTTCAATTCAAACAACATTTAAAACTTTTCTTTAAAAAAAAATTTCGAGAGCAACGCCCCGAACCTCTACACTAATTGTGCACCAATTAACTCTAAATCCTGACTCCGCCCCTGGAACAGACCAACAATGAATCAAATCTTCTGGTATCCAATACAGGACATTGTGCTCGATACTCCCTCGTGTTGTCTTTTTATAAAACTCCATAACTTTAATTGTCTTTCTTTTTATAAAGATATTATAAGAGTTGTCTTAATATTTAATAATTTTTCCCCTTCCATACTAGCCTCTCATTAATTATATGTATTGTATTAATTATAGGGTTGATGCTTATGTTTACTTTATTTCTATTTTTTACTTGCTCCCTCATAACTAAGGGCATACTTTTTTTTTGAAAAAAAGAAGAAGTTTATTTCAAGATATATTTATTATTTTTAATTAATTTCAACCACTTTCTTAAATTGCATAATTCAGTTATTGATTTTTTTATAAATATTGTTGTTAAACTTGCAAGTTAACTCTTTGAATTTATTGATTATACATTTCAAGCTTACAAAATCGAATTAGCTTGTACTTTTAAACTCATGCTAGCCTTAAACTCAGTTAACCTTACGATTTTACACACTGAATTTACCGTTTTACATCTTTGCCTTATAAAATTATATCAACTCTTTTTTAAACTCGCATTATTTTGTTTGTTTTAATCATGTTTAAGTGACTTCATATATAAACTTTATAGAAATTTTTTTTTATTAAATATGATAAATTATAAATATAAATGAATTTAATTTCAGTTGTTCATATTAAATATGTTTAAATTAACCTATCGTCATTTTTTTTCATATTTTTATTATTTTATTATATACTTTTAACACACATTTATTAATAAAAGTATAAACTTTTACAACTTTAATATTCAAGTTCACAGTTCAAGTTTACATTATTATCACAAATTTAATTAAACACACAAATTTAACAAGCTTCTTATAAATAGGACTGAATAACTTGAAGCATTTATTCGTGAGTCTCTTTAAATATCTTATCTGGAGCCATGGTTATCTTCAGAAATACTACAACTTGGGTATGCTTACAATATATTAAGGCATCGATTTTTCCCAGAGACCTGTTCATTAACTTCGGGGCTATCACTCTATTCCTTGGGACTTGTGTATTGATATCATATCCTAAATTCGGGTCAAATAATGTTAAATTGGTCGTTACGTTGTTGGTCAAGCGATGTGGTAACGAACAATTCTATCTTCCTTGCGTTTTGCATTCATCCCAAAGTAAATATCATCACAACATCAATCACTTTGATCAAGAAATCCCAATTAATCACACGAGAGAGTAAAACTCTAGCGACAAGTGAATCATTATGATATTTAAAAACTTGTTTTATCATTATGATTATATGTTTTCACACTTTTTTTTTTCTATTAAAACGATTTTACTAATTTTTTAAATATTTTTATGTTTTTATGGTTTTGCCACATTACGATTTTACATTTTACGATTTTTTATCCCTCTTCTGATTTTACATAAAATCTCGATTTTAACTATTTTATAAATGATGTTATTGAACTATTAAGTAAACTGTGATAATTTTATAAATATTAATTATACCAATAAGATAAAAAAATGAATAAACTGTTAAAAGATTTTTATTCATAAAATAAGAGTAACGTTAAAAATTTACGTTATAATTATTGAAGTAACTAATTCTCCTTAACATATGTGAATTAATTAACAGAAACTTATAAATTAAATTACCTTAATGCTATATATGCAGCTTGGCTTCCCGATCATCTCATTCTAACTTGAAGCATGTGGCCCAAGTGGCACGTGGTGGGGCCCAGCAAAGAAGACGTTGACTTTTGAGTCTGCCTGCGTCTTTGGTATCTTTCGTCGCCTTGCACCTGACCTAAGCCCACTCTCTCACAGTCAACGGCTTTTGTCCATTTCTTCACCTTTGCATTTTTCACTCCATCTTACCCTTTTTATAAGGAACATTTTCATCTTACAAAAATGATCCTTAATTTATGAAACAAATTCTATTTGTCCAAAATTTTAAATTAATCTTTTTATTTTCACACTGATTAAATATATGTCACTAATTATATTACTGTAATAAATTTTCACCCATTATCTCTCATATATACTCCTAAATAAGGGTATCATTTTAAAAGAAAGTACATAAATTTAAAATTTATTGCTTTTAACTACTCCTTCTGGTCCTATTTATAAGAGTTTTACAACTGAATTAAGCGGTTTAAGAAAACAATCAATAATAATAAATATATCTAAAATAAAAAATTTTCCACAAAATATGCCTTTATTTATGAAGGGGAAAATAAGAAAGAGAAAGAGTAAATATAGGTATCACAGACTTTTCAATTAAAACAAGACATACAATTAATGAGGGTAAAAAAAATTTAAAAAAAATTATTAAATGTTCATGTATCTTTTGTTTAGCTCTTATAAAAAGAAACAATGCAATTTAAATTATATTATAAACTCTAAGAAAAAAGTCGGGAGGGAGTAGCATTTTAAACTAATGTGATTATAGTTATTCCTTATAGAAATTATAAAAATGAGCCGTGGAGGTGTAATTTTAAGCGATGAAGTTGAATTATTGTGTTGTGGGCACGATATGCAATATATAATGTTTTGTTTGGATTCGAGAAGTCAAAGGCGAATACCAACAAGAGTTTCCCTAACTTTGAAGCAATCCCAAATCCAATAATCTAAATCGAGCAGACAAGTTTCTGTGGCAGCTCCATCTTGTACATCCTCTTTCTGGAATCCAAGTTTCACATAAGAGCTCTGGTTTAGTTGAATGTAATATCAATGGTTTAAACTTTGTAGATAGAAAAAAAAAATTATATATTAATTAAAGTAGTTACTTTCAATTAGTGTCCCCAATATCAATCATCAACTTTATTCTTGAAAATTTGTATTATCCCGTTCCATAAGAAAATGGTCCGATTCATTCGTCATTAAATACATCATCGTAATCCTTATTTCATAATATTTTTAATTCTATTTATTTATATTTTTCATATTTTATTTGGAAATGATTTGATAATTTTTAAATTATCTATTTTTTTTTATTTCATAACTTCTTCCATTTGACAAAAAAAAAAATTAAAAAATGGGTACATATTTGCGAAAATTAAACTTGAGCGGAACAAATCCACTTTGAGTGAGCAAGTAGTCCATGTTTTAAATGCAGGAGTTAATATCATTAATTAATTAATATAATGGAGGTAGAGATCAATAGATATTTTATTTAGTCTTGTCTAAATTTGGTTCGGAGAATTACCAGCAGAGTGTTCTAGAATGATCAGCTCTTAATTGTTTTCTTAACATTCTTAATTATGGGATCACCGCCACCTAATTATTCTACCTGCCTTGCAATTTAATTTGTACTTAAACGAAAGAATAGTGCAGTTAACTCCATTATTCAATTCTTTGACATGTTTTTCTTCTCAGAGTTGGTTCTGTTACCATTCTCTTCTCTCTCTCTCTCTCTCTCTCTCTCATCTATTCTATTACCATTTTCTTATTTGCACTCCAATCTTACAAAAATGCTTTAGACTTTAAACATTATCACAATTTAGTTAGGTTGACGTGAGTAAAAAAGTTTCGCATGCCCAAAAATGCTAGAATAAATAAAAACTTACCAACCTCCATATATAATTGGTTTAAAAAAGTTTTAATTTTAAGTTTTGCACATTTTTGTTATGATTACGTCTCTTATAATCATTTTTATTCCATTTTACCTTCATACTTTATATCAAATGGGACATCAAAGAAAAAAACTTACAATCTCCCTCTTTATATATATATATATATATATATATATATATATATATATATATAAAAACTTTTTTCCTTTCTTTTTTTAAATGAGTACTCGCCATATATAACTGGCAAAATGAACTTAAATTTATAAAACCTTGCTATTTAGTAAAAATCACTGCGCGGTGCAAGGAAGGTTGTAACAAAAAAATTCCACTAACAAGTGATGAACAAAATGAATTTGTTGTCATTTATTATATATTACTTCTGATCCTAGATATAAAATAGATTTGACTTTTTTTTAGGAAAGATTAAGGAAGTTAAATAAGTTATTTAATCATATCATTTATTGTGTATTCTTAGATTAAATATCAATTTAATAGTCAAACTAATTAGTGTGGAGAAAAAATAAAAATAATAAATATTCTAAAATAATTTAAATAGCTTCCTTAATATTTTTTTAAAAAAAGTCAACTTTACTTTATATTTAAAACTGAAGAAAGTCTAACAATATATGTTGGTGATGTGTGAGACTTCATAATTATACTCATTCCTTAAAAGCTTAGAGTGAATTTCTTAGAATTTTATCCTTTTGATTTACATCGACATAGAATATATTGGTAACTAATATTACTAATATCGAATACCTAATAATTGATTAGAAGTATATACTTTGGATAAGAAAAAATCATGCTTTAGTAAGTAACCTACCATTTGATCCACAGCAACCAATAATGCATACTCATGCAACAACCCCAAATATAACTTAATTAGGATTAAACAAATCACACAGCAATAGTATTGAGAAAAGAACACACCTTCAACACATTGTGGAATTACACATTAGACATTAGTAGTAATTTTTTAAGGTTGACTAATGCATTGGTTGAAAGAGGGTGAGATATCAAAAGTCAACAGAGTCAGGTCTGGTCCACCCTCATGCTCCTATCCCATCATATAACAAAGGACAAAATTTGCATTTAAATTTAGAAAACAGAGACAGCACAAAAATTTTAGAGATTAATTAGTTGTTCCTCGGAAAAAGAAATGTCAAAAACTCTGTCATGTTCATCTTCATGGGTCACCATTTTTAAACTCCTTAGCTGTCTCTCACCAAAACTAAACTAATCTTCAACCACGACAACATCTCATATTCTCCTTCTACTCCATACATATAAGTTACTTCTCACTAATTTACTGGGATCAATATTTAATAACTCGATTTAAATTAACAAAAAAAATCCAAATTTATCTATATTAAATTAGGTTTTTAAAAAGGAAAAAATATAGAGCCACAATTAGACATTAACTATATAAGAAAAATTGATAAATAAGCATTAATTATTTTGTAAGTGACTCATTATGGATAAAAAATATCATTATAAAAGTAACTTATATTTATAGGCAAAATTACTGAGGTCTTGAAAAATAAAATGAATGTAATCATAAAAAAAAATTCAATAATAAGTGAATACGTAGTACTTCCTCTTTATTATAAAACACTAACTGTTAATAGTTTAGTCTTAATTATAAAGCATCAACTACTTCTAACTAATTCACTTATTACTATTTTTCCATTATGTCCTTATTTTTAATTGACTCATTTAAATTTACATCATTAAAATAGGACTAAAATTGGAAACAAACATCAAATTTAGACCAATTTGATGAGTTAATCTATATTCATTAATTAGTGAGAAATAACAGTTGATAACTTATAATAAGAATTATAATAAGTGTATATGAATATATTGTCTCTTCTTACAATAGAATTTGTCATTTTACTTGCTTCTTATGAAACTTTTTGATAATTATATTCTTTTACTTGACAGCTTATACTATTTTCTCCGTGAACATATTAACCTTAACCCCTTACAAGTAGGAAAAAAATGAAAATCTATGATGTTACATGTTTGGACTTAGGAAAGTCAAACTATAATACAAACAAAAGACAAATTTAAATGTCACAGCCTAGCTATCTATCTATCTGCTCTCTCTTTAAAAAGTCAAGCGTGGCATTCCTTCCTTCATCTACTCCACTCTTTCCTTCTCTCACTATCCTATCATCATCTTCTTTCTTCTTCTTCACCTTCCTCTCTGTTTCATAAAAGCTAAAGATCTCACTCACAGTGACAGCTTTAATTCTCTGAGGTCTAATAAATGGTTGACTCCTCAGCCATTTCAGAGAGAGTAGTGATGAAGGAATCAGCAGTAATGGCAGCTTCTTATTGGTCAGATGGGTCGTCATCAGAAGAAGATGACCTCTTGAGAGAGCTTTTAGATTATCATAATTATCATAATGAATCTCCAGCTTTCTCCTCCAATAATATTGAACCCGACACAACAATAAGCTCATCTTCATCAGCTTCTTCCTCCACCATTATTAACTCCTTCATCTCCAACATTTATTCAGGTCCTACCATTTCTGATATTGAAAATGCCTTGTCATTCACCAACCATAAACAACAACATTCCCAAGACTTCTACTCATCCAGGTCTCACGAAATTCAAACTCTATCTTCCTGCACTGGTTTTTTTTTTTTTTTTTTTTTTTTGTGTAGAGCCATCCCGCAATGTTATTGCTTACAGCATTTTCTTTTTTATATTTCATGTTTAGGGTATCGACACTGGAGAGTGGACTGAGCAAGACAGAGAATAAGTATACTCTGAAAATGAAGTGCTTTGGGAATGGGATGGGTGATGATGGATATAAGTGGAGGAAGTACGGACAGAAATCTATTAAGAATAGTCCAAATCGTAGGTAATTATGCTCTTTTCTTAATCAACCTCCATTTACAAAAATAACAGGAAAATTAATGCAAGAGTGGGCAAGTCTCATTTCTGTCATAATATATATCAGCACTCGTCGTGTTTAGATTAACTTCTCTGTTTTTAATCAAGTTTTGTCCAAGAGATTTTTAATACCAGCAGTGTGCTCTGAAGAAGAACCGTGACTCTTTTTGAGTATTTTCTGCACTAAAATGTTTCTGCATCCTTTTGAGTTTTTTCTGTACTGAAAGTTATGAGCACTAGCAAGTACTTGATGGGGAAAACAAAAGTTAAATAGTTTTGTTACTTCTTAGAATTTCTTTCTGTATTTTAATTCTTGTCATTTAAAAGTTTCTGATTGACTATACAGTCTTGTAATTAAAAAAACATAATAATTTCACAGGGAGTTGATAACAAAGACAAGTCCACTATGTTAAATACTGCTCCATAATTAGAAATTATTAATTAATCAGAGTGATTTTAGGAATCTGATTGGTGGGGCTCTTCATTTTTTTAACCACAATAGCATATCAGATGATTAAGTGATTTGTGATGAAGATGGCACCAGAAGGGTAATAATACATCACAAATTAATTATTAAGGTCTACTCACCTAAACTATTTATTCTTTTCAAGATTCCTAATCTTCTTTAATCCTCACACTACTTATCCAGAAAAAGTTTAGTATTAAGACCATTGCCTCCCCATAAAAAGCTATTAATTAAATCCAACATATAATTTTTTTTCAATTGGCATCCACTAATCCTCATTATTTGTATCTAATTATGACAATTTTCTATGAATATTAATTACATATAATAATCCAATTTTTGCCCCTTTTTTTTCACTTACAGGAGCTATTATAGGTGCACTAATCCAAGGTGTAATGCCAAGAAGCAAGTTGAAAGATGCAATGAGGACCCAGACACTCTTATTATCACTTACGAAGGGCTTCACTTTCACTTTTCTTATCCATATTTGTTGATGACTACTCAGGCCCATGAATCTCCTCCGCCACCAACAAAGAGGCCCAAGATCAATACGACCATTTCCGAGACCCAAGCCCATCAGGGCCCAAATGCACAAGAGTCAGATAAGGTCCAGGCTCAGGCCCAGGATATTAGTGTGGGATCGCAAGGGTTGCTTGAAGACATGGTGCCTTTGATGATTCGTAATCCTAGAATTAGAAGTATAAATCCTTTGCAGTTTTAAAATAAATTCATGGTCAAATAGTTATCATTTGGGGGGAAAGGTGTTGAATAAGGGGGAAAATGCGGTCTATAATATATATAAGCACACAATTCTACTCTCATCGGTCATTTTTCTTCTCAATTAAATGATTATAATTTCAAACAGATGCTACCTCGAATTTCTCATATTCTTTTTATTTTTGTAATTATTATTGATTACGTTACCTTCTCCAAATATTATGAGCATTATATGGCCTGATGGTTATAAATAGAGTTGAATCTACACCCTCCAATTTATAAGGAGCTTTCATGTCATTAGTTGAGTCCACATTAGGTGTTTTTCCTTATGTGCTTGTTACATGTTTTTCTTTGCTTTGACTCATCATTAGTTAGGTTAGAAGACGATTGATATTGGTTGATATTATAAAAAGGCCATTTTCAGGCAGGATCCAAGGATAAATTTAGTGCGTAGGGCATTATAGTAAATAGACATGAATGAGAATATGATAAGAGAAAATTGTTTTCATCTTTTTTTATATAAAAAAACAATAAAGATATTTAGTAAATGTAATGGGTGAGAAGATGACCACTACAAAAAAACCAAGAATTTTCCCACAAAATGGAATCTTGCCATGGGTATTTGCGATGAAATTTCCAACAGAATGAATTCCGTCAGTAATAGGACCATCTGAAATCAATTTACGATAGAATATTACATTTCATCGCAAATTGTGAGTAGGGGTGGAAACAGGCTAGACTAGGTGAGACTTCACCCTTAACAGGTTAGGCCTGTTCTATAACATACTGGCATGTGACTTATTACAGGCCTATTTTTTGGCTTAAGCCTGATCTGTATACAAGCCTGGTCTAGCCTATGGCCTGTTAAGAAGCCTTTTTTTTGGGAAAAAAAATAAATTTTTAAATTTTTTTATATGATTATTATTTATTTATTTATTTAAGCTAACAGGCTACAGCCCGAAAACAAGCCTATTTTAAACAGGCTAAAAACATGTCAAAATTATATAAATTAATATTAATAATATAAATAGGTCAGTCTGACAGGCCTAAAAGGCCTCTTATCAGGCCTGGGCCTAGCTTGTTAAGCGAAAACAAACCTTATAAGAGACTTTAGCATGACCTTTTAGCCTAACAGGTCAAGCTTGACTAGGCTTTTAACAGACTAGGCCACAGACCCCTGGCCTATTTCCACCCCTAATTGTGAGGAAATTTCTAACGGATTAGTTTCCATCACAAGTTGCCACAAAATTTTCTATGGAAAATTTGCTTGAAGGCAAACGTGTCCTATTTCCACCCTTAATTGTAAGGGAATTTCCGACGTATTAGTTTCCATCGCAAGTTGCCACATAATTTTCAATGAAAAATTTGCCTGAAGGCAAACGTTTCTTTTGGGATTCCAATATGCTTTTGTAAAAAGAGAACATGGAATTAAATTTACTAAATAAAAACCAATTGAAAGTAATAATGAAAGAACGATACAATTCAAAATAAGTTTGAACAATGTAGCTAAAATGTTATAAGTAAACGAAGTTTAATAATAATAATAATGTTAGAAGTTTTGCCACAGACATGAAAAGCTACAAAGTTGCTCTCAACTCTAAACGAAATCTAATAATAATAATGCTAGAGAAAGTTTTGCCACATTCATGTAGCTCTCAACTCTCAAAGGGTAATTCAACCTTAAAATTCTGTCGGAAATTTCCAACGACAATTGTCCATCAGAAATTCTATGGGAAACTCTTCGACATAACTTCCAGAGGTCTTTGAACGACTTTTGAGACAGAATCTTTTCCATCTTAAATTCCGTAGGAAATGGACAGGTTTTTTGTAGTGGACTATGCATGGGCAGGTGAACTTAGTAAATGAAGATCAAGTCCCAAACTCCCCAAAGAATGAAACGTATGATTCAAATTGGACTTACCTTTTGTTGTTGTGTAACTCAAACGGCTGTCTCTAAGATTTGAACTTGAGATTAGTAGGTTGGGATCGTTAAAGTAAAAAATTCTTTCAATAAGTATGCTTTCTGAGGTTCAAGTTTGTATCTTCTTCCTTATGAACATTATGCATGATATATAAGAATTTGAGTATTTTAAGAAAATTAAGAAGATAGTTACACACACAAAAATTATTTTTGAGCATAAAGAAAGATTTTATATGATTTAAATATTGAAATTAGAAAAATATTATCATTGACCATAAGTTAGAAGGCTAATATGTCATCCTTATGTTCTCCATTTGAATTTGTGGCTAAAAATATGCCAAAGAATAAACTGTGCACACACAAGTTTCAAGCATTTATTTGGATTTTGGAATCTCATGCATGTGATGATGTAATTTATGATTGTGAAGTTGTGATTGTTGTGTGCATTGACTGGGGAGGCTCCCAAACTGGTGGCCATCGTTTAACGTCAGTGACAGGCTCACAGCCTTCACATTAACTTTACATCACTCTTAATTACTGAAAACAAAGTTTCAAACAAATTATAAAAAGAAAAGCCCTCTACATATTAAATTTCTTTCTTAATTTTAACTACCTTCTAAATTTTGCTAGCTCGCTCGAAATTTTGAAAGCTTCAGTAATTGATTATTGGTCTTTTGGAGTCATTTAACAGCCACCACTTAAAATACACACAACCTAATAATATTTTAAGTTTAATTATAAGCTGTTGTGCAACTACTATCTTTGTTTCAAATATAAACATGTTTTTAAAAGTATCGTGTTTGAATGATGTATAAATAGTAACACAGCTTTTATATATAGATGTGTGTGTGTACGCTTACGTGTTTTAAGTTCAAATTCATTTGGAGACCATGAACTGAACTTGTTGTTGTCATGTTGAATTTTTTTTTTTTTAATGAAAAAAGGTAATAATAATGAAGCTCAAGAAGTATATGGTTACATCCACAATCTTAATTATTTAAATAATATATATCATTTTTAATATCTAAAAAAAATTCTAAGTGGTGGGGCATATTCTTTTGCTTGTAAGAGCTCCAGGCAAAAAGATAAGCTAAGGGAATAGTCCCAGAGATGGCTTATAAGCTCATCACCAATCATTATTGTAAGGTTCTTAATTAATTTGAAGATATTAATTTTTAATTTTTCTTACAAAGAGACAAGAAGGGAGAAGAATTAAAGCTAGAGATAATAACGCATGCGTAGGACCCTTGAATAGTTTATTTAATTATTATGATTATTAATTTCTCCAATTTTAAAACTTAATTATGCTTAAGACAGGCCATGGCCGATGCTACCATTATTCCAACACTATAATTAATAACACACTAATCCCATCAACCCAAAAAAAAAAAAAAAACAGAGTTAGCCGACGCTTTTCTTAGTATCAACCACCAAATAATGAGGCTGAGAGAGTCACAAAAAAAAAAAATAATAATAATAATACTTGTTCTCAACGTTCCTCTTTTCTTCGAGTCTATTCTAAATGAATAACTTTGTTTATACGTGGTCCCTTGCTTTAATTTATACAAAATTTACTTTAATTTATGTATGATTTTTAGTGGTTGAACAGGTTAAACATGTGTATTAATTAGGACTGCAGAGAACGCTCGTAGAGAGGTATTGATTGACAGAAAGATTTGATTACACATAGTTATATTTATAAAATAGGGTAAAGTGGTATCAAATGCTAACGGTGCATCTCACAAACACCTTGATATTATTTTTTCAATATCCATTACTCTATTGTTACTATTTAATTACATTTATCACCTTAATTTTATTTATGGTTTAAGAGGCCAGGCTCTATACATAATAAGTAAATTTCGGGAGTTGGAAGTGGAAAAAAAAAAATGATGCGATATGTTACTTCACCCTAGCTATAGCTATAAGATATGGGTAAAATTTTTAATTAATGATTAGCTTGACCAATTTTTTTTTTTTATTAATTTGTTAAGGCTTGTTTATTATAAAGAATATAATAATAAATCAATCGTACCATTTACATATGAAGATTCAGAAAATTATTCATAGGCTTCAGCTAAAATAATTAAATTTTAAAAGTCTAAAAAGTTTATAAGTTTTGTAAATGACACAATTCAATTTGTAATTTTGTAAATATGTAAGTTTCACTTAAATTTGACATGCGAATGATGCAGCTCAACTTTTAAATATTCAAGTTTGATTTATAAGCATGCATGACATCTTTAAACCTATTCACATTGTAATATTATGCTCCGTGGATGCTAGTTCATGCAGTCTTCTATAATGTAGCTTTCTCTCTTAACTAACTACACCTAACCAAGAACAAATCCTTTTTTTTATTAAATGAATTTTTTACATAAAATAAATTATGATTTTTTTTTTCTTAAAATGTTTGTTTTCAACAAGTGTCAATGCATTTAATACTCGTTTTACACACATCATTATTTTTATTATTTTGATATTTATCTACATTGATGCTTGGAAACAGTCAAGAGGAGTGTATCTACTACACACAAGATCGCTAATATTAAATAATGCATATTCAAGCATATGATCGCTTATAACAACAAATAAAAGACATAACACGAAAATATTATATATATATATATATATATATATATATATATATATATATATTATTAAAAACATTAAATTTATTTTATAAGAAATAGCTGATGTAAAAAATAAATAAACCTAAAGTTATTGCTTGTTTATATATATGTGTGTGTGTAAAATAGCACTACCACCTGAGTCCCGACTCCCAAGTCCTTATTAGAGTAGTATTATGTAATATTATCGGAGATTTTAAATTTTATTGGGTGACAAGGGACAGCAACTCAATGTACTTGAGTCATATATCTTGTTGTATATGATATTAATGGCACTACTTTAACTAATTAATTAACTTATAATTGATTGATAGGCTTTTAATTACACAAACTGAAAGATTAAATTAAAAAGGTCTGCATCAGAGCCAGCCCAGGTCGTTGGAATTATTGAAGGGGTGATTGAAAATGGAGCTTTCAAATGTTTATACTTGACCATATTCTATATTTTATTTTAATGTTTAAATATCCCATCGAATACAAATAATAGAAAAAAAAAGAGAGGAAATATCAGTAAGATCTTAAGATAGAGAAAAAAATATCAAAAAAGTCTAAACCCAAAATCCCCTATCAAAAAAGTAGTTAGAGACTTTTTTTTATATTAATTATGAAAACTGACGGAACTCCTCTATAAAAAAAGTATCGTTGTCAAAATGGCTTTTCATATTATTAAATAGTTTTATTAGTTATTAAAATGTCCCTATAAAAATCTCGTTGTCAAAATGGCTTTTAATGTTGTCAAAATGACTTTTTATGTTGCTAAAAATTCTTTAGGTTTTTAAAATTCTACAAGCTGAAAGAAAAACTCAGAGAATTTTTGACAATATAAAAAGTCATTTTGACAACAAGATTTTCATAGAGATATTTTAACAACTAATAAAGTCATTTTGACAACGAAATTTTTTTTATATTCGAATTCCCTAACTTATTTACAATTAATATCAAAAAAAAGTCCCTAGGGACTTTTTTGTGAGGGGATTCAAGATTTAGACTTTTTTTTTTTATATTTTTTCTCTACCTTGGTACCTCTCTGTTATTTTCCCTAAAATAAATTGAATAATTCCTTCAAACATATTTTTTTTAAAAAAAAAGTTTCTTTTATAGGCCAAAGTCTGTAAAATAATTTTTAATTACAAGAGAAATATAAATAAAGTAAACTTGGGGAAAAAATCTGTCTACTGAGTTGTGCGAAACCTTAATTTTTACAATCATCATCTCTTTTATTTGTATTCCTCTAGAGCTATACTAACTGTAATCAATTTTTGTCGTCTTAAGAATTTAAAATTATTTTATTCGCATTCATAATCTCTAGTAGATATCTCCAGCAAGAACACATGCAATAAAAAACTTGCCAATTGCCAACAAAAAATTGGTCCCATTACACAAAATGTTAACTTGGAGTAGCTTTCATCCCCAGTGAGTTGTAGTTTTCCAAAGCATTAGGATTTTAATTATTTGCCACACTTTGGTTTAATTAAGAAAGAAAACACGTATCATGATGTAATCGTTTGTCATTTTCATTTAATTATTGATGGCGCACAATCACTCTGTGTAGTTACATATCATATAGTTATGTCCCTACTCACAAATGTCCCAATCTTCAAGAACTCAATATTAATTTTTTTGCCAACCATAATTTAATATTAATTATACAATAATGTTGAATTTATAACAAAATCCCATTATTTATAATAATATAACTCAATTTTTAGTTATTAATATGACTCGTTATTTTTAGTTATCATAATCATAACATATGCACACAACCAAGTCCCTTTTCCGGAAAATTTTCAACACACAAGTTTCTTGAGGTTTTTAGTTGGGACTTATGGATCATGTTATAAATTAGAGAAAGTGGTGTATCAATGATTTTGAAATAAGGAGTGTAGTTGTTATAAGGGTTAAGGGTATATTTTACCTCAAAAGTTGTCATGGTGGAGCAATTTTGCCATGTAAGTTTTTTGGGGTGTAATGTCACACCAAAAGTTTCTAAATTGTATTAATTTTACCCTGATCATTATTTCAATTATGTTTGACTATTAGTTGTCTGAATAAGCAAAGCTGATAGCATACGTGTCATTCAGGTCATTTTTGTTTTGGCTTGTGTACAAATTTATCTCAAAAGTTTTTTCTAAAGAGCAATATTGCCCTAAAAGTTTTCAAATCATAGCAATTTTTCCCTAGCTGTTACCTAAATTAGGTTTACCCAATTGTTGACAAAATATGCTTATTTGACAAATCCATGTGTTATCCACTTTATTTTTTTAAAAGTTAGATTTAAAAATAAATAATTTTTTAAAAAAATCCATCCCATCTATAAGATTAGAGACAATCAAAGAGGTGAAAACATCTTTTGTGATGAAAAGAAAATCAAAGAGGTACTTTTATATCTTAGCGTCACTGGGGTACAACGACAAAGGGTTTTTGATAGTCTTGTTCTTGACAATCACCCGCAGTGTGTTATGCATTAAATGATTGAAACTTTTCCTTAAATACTTTGTAACATCCCAACTTTTCAAAAGCGGAATAAATTTTTTCGTTAAAAATCAAAATCAAATTATTAGAGTAGAACATTTGAGCGGAAGAGTAACTGATATATATTCAAAATGCCGTAAGTCTAGCTGGATACAATAACAGTATAGTAACCGAGTATTTCAAAAGTGATGTACAAGAACAAAAGGAAGGCTTCTGCCAGAATAACAACGGGAAGTCTTCCGCCGGGTCTCTAAGCATGCTGCTTTCCCTTCTCCTCCGTCACTGGTTCTCTCGACCTTGATGCTATGTTAAGAGCTGAGGTCCCATGCATACGGATCCCAGGTAACGGTTAACCTCATATTTACATATATGGTATATAAACACAGCAATTGATTCACTTCCAAACATGTCACTCCTAGTGAATGTAAATGTACCGCTCCCAGCGAAAAGTACCACTCCCAGTGAATACAGATATATCACTCCCAGGGCATGTAGATGTACAGTTATCCCTTAACAACAACATGTATTCAAACAACACACCACAACATGCATACAACACACATACCACATATACACATATTGTAAATATCAAAGTTAGTGTTACAGTACGCGAACGTACCTTTCACCGGGAAATTGTCAAATGTCTGACCTTTGAATCCGGCCCTGGACTTCCCAGATATTCTAACATATCACCATATCAGTTAGAATAATATCCTAAGAGATATTTCCACCTCTATTTACCCATCTACCCTTGGTGGATTTGTTATTTACAACTTTACCCCTACATTTATTTAAAAACACTATGCTGAATTTCTGGGCAGATTTTTCAGCAACTTTGAAAAATCATAATTAATTCTACAAAAATCATTTTGAGGTGCTGTAAAATTCCTCATGACCCTTGGTATGTCTATTTTCAAGGAAAAATATTCCCAGAACCTAGAACAGCATGAATTATTCCCGATTTTAAATTTTCTCAACGTTGCCCAGATTTTATTCCAGCAAAAATGGCTTAACTTCAAAAATTCATATCTCCTTGACCAGAGATCAAAATATTACATATTTTATATATTTGGAAATCCCTACATGTCCACTTTATTTCTGGAAAATTTCATGATTTTATAACTTCATTTACTTCATAAAATCATAGCATCTTTTTCGTTGCCTGATAAGGACTTAAAAACCGAAAATTCTGCAACTCTTACAAATTTAATCTAAAGACTTCCAAACAATATTTCCTATCATGTTTTTACCTCTTCAGGCATTTTTCAATACAATGAGGCCTAAAAATAAGTATAGGAATTTATTCTCTAATTTTCTAGATTAAACTAACATTTATATTAAAAACTTATAAAAACTAAAGACTAGAAATTTAAATGTTAGAACTTATCTCTTGAAGACTCTTGAACTCCTTCCTCCTTCTTACTTCACTCTCCTCTTAAACTCTCCAATCTTTGGTATGAGTTTGGTGTGAAGAATGAAGAGAGGAGAGCTCTCTATAGGTAAATGTTTAATGGCACAAGTGGTAATTATGAAGGAGTTCAAACTTCTCTTCTTACTTCTCAACCCTTAGATCAAAACTTGCATAAGAAGTAGTTTATAATCTCCTTCCACCTCCCCCAATTCGTCCCTCTCTCTCTTTCTCTCCTTAGATTTTTGCTTCATGTCCAAGTTACCCCAAATGTTAATTTAGTTAGGTGTAAATTGGTGTTTTTATTCAAGATCTAATTTCACTTTTCAAATCATAATTTTATGACTATATTTATGGTGATTTTAAACTTCCTAAACACTTATGTATGAATCCTAAAAGTATACGAAAATGACTTTGGGAACAGCCAAGTTAAAGCTCATAATTCACTGGTTCCAAATATCTACTTATATTTAATACTTAGTTTCAATATTTTGAGATATGATTTATTTTCTATAGATTCTCATCTAATTTTATCTAATTAAATAACTACTTGCTTCTTAAGTTTTCCTTTTGGATTTCAAATATTTATTCACCTTGGTTAATTCTTGACTTTCTCTACTACACACACACATACACAACTCTTAGACACACACACTCACAACCTCTCTCTCTCTCCATTCTATCTTCTTCCACAAGCATCAAATGACCCATGTGCTTCTTAATATAATATCTTATATATTAAACAACTTCTTCTTCTTTAAGCCAAGAGAAAAACGTCCCCCCCCCCCCCCCTCCTTCTTATTTTTCTTTTTTTTTAAATCTTGTGTCTAAATAATGTATACTTAGCCTCTCATTGGTGGATTTTTGCTTCACATGGATTGTGCTTCATGAGGGTTAGTTAAGACCATTAGATCTACTTTTAAACTTAATCTTGGCCTTTGATTTTAGCTACCCACTTTGACTTTTCAAATATAATTAGCCCTCATTTGATATTTTTAATTTGTCTCTAATCATCTTGAAGAATTATGCAACTAATCTTAATTAGTGCAAACTTATTTTGTTAAGGATAATTGTTAACAATTACACTAAATATTTCCCTAAAAAGGATAAGAAATCAATTAAAATTTAGAGACAACATACTCTCTTAAATCATGTCTCATAATTAACCCTTTGCTAATTAATTCCAAAGGAAAATAACCTAAAATTAAATTAATAATTTACACATATTTTGGGATCACATATTTACCTATGTTCAATAGGTATATTCTACCAATTTATGATATTTATCCTAAGTCAAATTTTAGAGTATTACATACTTTCTAGTGAGCATGTGCTCCTCTTCCATATATAACTTTTTCTTTTTCAATATTATTCACATTACTAGCTAAATATATTCGATTAACGAACATTCAAACTTAACTCATATAATTGTCAAAGCGACATTACTACAATTTAGAAACTCATTGGGTAGAATTGCTCTGAAGTTAAACTTTCAAGGCTAATTTGTACTTTAACAAAAATGAAGTGGATGACAAGTAAACTACTAGCTCAACATATTCAGTCAATTAACGGTCAAACTTAATTGAAATAACAGTTATGACAAAGTTATTGCTATTTAGGAACTCTTAGAAAAACATTACATTCTCAAAAAACTTTCATGACAAAATTGTTGCACCATGATAACTTTCCGGACAAAATAGACCCATACCCCTTGTTATAATCTGTTAAATTAGGTAGAAATGAAAGAATGGAAATAGAGAGAATAATTGATTGGGGGTGAAAAGGAGGACTTCTAGAAAAGAGGAGTTTGAAATGGTAAAGATGATGACTCAAATAGTTGATTGGTAAGGGAACGTACAATACTATGCCAAGTAGCCTTTATTCTAAATTTATGGGACAACTTCAATTCATTGATGATTCATGATTGTATACTCAAATTGCTTTGCACATGAGTTCTTATAAATATTAATTTCTTAATTCTTAATGGATGAGGATTAATGGATAACTCACTTTTTTTTTTCTACAGAAATTGTAGGCGCACAATGATTGAGAGACTTCCTCAATCATAGTCATTCTACAAATTATAATTATAGTTATATACAAATGATATATCTAAAGTTATTTCACTTATAAAATTTGAGTGCTTATATGTAACTAATTTTTTAATAAAAAAGTGAGTGAGTTCCATCTTAAGATAAAGTAGAGTCTTACAACTTAAAAAATACTCATGAAAATACTTATATAGAAAGAAATATCAAATTTACAATTTATGAAATATGGATTGACTTTTTATCGATCAAATACAATGTATATATATTGGCATACCTATGTGTTTGAAAATCAATTGCTAAATGTGAGTTAAGCTAAAAAAATAAGGTCATAATTACTCTAATGTGAGTCGAACATAATATTTATAATATCAAATGATATATCATCGAGTGTAATTTAAAGTAGCTTTTCTGATAATTCTTTACTTTTTTAATTATTATTATTTTTTTCCGCCTCATTCATAAGGCTTGAATTGTCGAATTTTTAGGAGGGAATGATCCCTTTTCTCTGCACAATCATAATTGGTAAACATAGCCATAATTTTTTGACTAAAAAAATATAGGGTCAAGTAGCAAATCCGCTTCCGAAGTATAGACTTAAGAGCAATGTTGCCCTGACAGTTTTTCTTGTCTTAATGTTGCTCCAGATTCAAAAAGTAGCAATGTTGCCCTATTCCATTAAAAAATTAATGTTGAATTAACATTGGCCATTAACTTATTTAACAGGAATGGGCAAAATTGCTACGCTTTAAAACTTCCGGGGCAACAATGAGACAAGAAAAATTTTTAGGGCAACATTGCTCCTCAACAAAAACTTTTTAAGCAAATTTGCTACTTAACCCAAAAACATATCCTGAATTCTTTTAATTACTCCTCTAGTTCTAAATATAAGATATAGTTAACTTTTATTTACAAAGATTAATGAAAGAAAATAAGTTATTTAATTATATCATATATTATGTATCATTAGATTATATATTATTGGTTTATATATTAGTTTATTAGTTTATATTTAATCACTCACATCCCAAATATCTTCCCTGTGTATCCAAATCATTCCTACTTAGTTAATTCCCTCATCCATGTGCTTTCCAAAATTTTGGGATCAAAGTTATTTATAGACGGTTCAAATTATCAATATCATCAAAGTATACATGATAAAATTTAATTATAAGTTGTGCTATTCATAAATAGTAGAAAGTATTTAGATTATTTCAAACTCTATGAAACATAAGATCTATAATCTTGTTTACTATGAGAAAACACAAGATATAAAAGTATAACATACAAAATTTAAGGACAAAACTTAGGTACATTTGTCCATATGTCCATATGCATTAGGTCCATTGTTTATATCTATTAGGTCCAATTTTTCAAATCAAATAGTCATATACTACTCTCATTTATTTAATATATTTTTAAAATGATATCCATATAAATTTTTATTATTAACAAATTTACATGCTAAGATTTAAATAGTGAGTTAAACCTAATGAATATGAGTAAATTGATATAAGTTTTGCCCTGATTTTAGAGGCGGAAAATGATTGATTATATCCTCATTTTCAAAATGCAAAAAATGAAATAAATATTATTAAATAGTTTTTTTTTTTGGACAGTATTAAATAGTTAATTATTACGAAAACATATTAAGTCACATCAATGGAACCAAAGAAAATGTCCATTCTATTACAATAATATAACATAAACCGTTATTTTTGTTCATATCCCATGAAGCACTAAATACAACGTTATTACTATTTTACCCTACTTTTTCAAATATTTCTCTTACTCAAAATTTGATCTGCACACAACTTTTGGGGTGCGTCCAATCGGCACTATACTTTTCCTTCCACAACTGCGCTCATACTGACTATATATATATATATAGAGAGGATAATTACCAGAAGGAAATTATTTAAAATTTAAATATAATAAATAGTAGAGAAAGACTCAATATGCTAGAGGTTGTTGACATGTAAATGAGACAAAAATTTTAATTTTCTTATGTAAGATATATATATATATATATATATATATATATATATATATATATAAATAATTAGGAAAAAGGAGTCCTACACGCAAATGTGCAAATGATATTTTCCACATATAATTGCTCAGAAGATGATCACGAACCTTGCATCATGTCAATACAGGTGGCTTCCTCAAAAAGTTGCATTTAATACAGATAATAAAACCAATTTAGTTGTATATTTCATTAGTTGTCACAAACAAATTAATTGGCACCAACACAACATTTTGATAAGATCATTTTTCCTTTAGCATGAATATTTTGATAAGATCAAATCATTAGAAAAAGTTTATGTGAGTTGGGTTTCAGGTTTCCGTTAGGACCTATATATATCTTTAAGTTCAAAAAACATTTACAAAAATATCTGCATATTATCCACCAATAAGATTCTAATATTGGCAATGAAATTCATTCTTATGACATTGTGTGTTATTAACTTGACTAATTTTTGTTGTCAAGGTAATTTTTTTTACACCATTTGTATTACCATTTTCCTTGCTTCCTTCCATTAATGTTAGATATTCATTATATGCAAGCATATATTCTTATTTGGCAAATCCATTGGTTTTCTAAAGGATTTCAGCTTCTTCTTTTTTTTTAAAAAAAAAAAAAAAAGAACAAACACTGACAGCTTGGATTATAACTAATGGGGGCTGAACCTGCAACCTCCAACTAATAGGGGAGCATCCATACCACTAGGCTATATAAGTTTTTCAACCTAGTCATTAAATATTTTACATGATATATATTAGGGTCTTGGGTTTAATTTTCCACTAAAATTACTTGCAAAAAGCTTTTTTTATAAGATAAAAAAAGCTTTACTTTTGACCAAAATTTAGTGATACATCTTTCATGAAAGTGATCTATTACAGCATATCCTTAACTCAGATCTCATATATGCAAATTTGTGGTCTAGGATTTCAAGTTAAGATTGGCCTAAAAGAGGTATATGCAAAAGTGGATTTCACCATTAAAATTTGCATCCCAACCTTTGATCTTGCCTACTTGATGCGTTGAATATTAGTTTCAGTATGGTATATGACAACAAGATTTTGATTCTTGTCCCAAAAAAAAAAAAAGGAAAAAGCCTCACCAAACTAAATTAGCTGTCACTCTCTTATAGTGTGAACCTTAGGTTATAGTATTTAAAAATTAAACGTAATTGAATAATTTATTTTAAGGCAATTATCTTGCCATAAAGAATCTGATTTTTTTTTTTTTTCTCTCTATATAAACCTCCTTAGCCCAACATTTCTTCTCCCCCCTTCCTCTTGCTTTCTCCTGTACCTCTGTTTATCTCAGAGGCCTTCTTTTTCTTTAAGCTTTACCCATTGATTCTTCTCTTTCTGGTATGCTTTTGGCTCCTCTGTTTTCTTTCAATCTTTAACATTTTCCCTTTTCTGTACATCAGTTTTCACTCATTGCCCAGAGCCCTTAAGCTTTACTCGTTTAGTCCTATTTATAGGGAAGAGGGAGAATAATTTTTTCGGTCCTATTTACAAGGCATGCCTCGTCAAAATTTTAAAGTGAATGTACAATTTAACTCTTCATTTATTATTAGCCTGACTTTGTTTTTACTTATTATTGAGTTGGAAAGAAGTTGAGTTTTATAACAAATTAAGTTAATAAAATTAAAGTATTCCTTTGTATGAAAAATATTGAAAGTGCACAGTATGTTATGGAACCTATTTCTAATTTGACAATTTTGGTTTTGGGTTCTCGATTTTCTCTAACCTTAAATGCTTTTGGCCGTTGGACTCTTGGGAAATCTACATTGCTCGTAAATGATTGTGTTTATAAACAATTTTTTTATGGTTCGTTCCAGAAAGTTGGTATAACTAAGTTATGTGTATGATTCCAAAAGTGGATGCACTTTGAAGAAAGGGATTATTTTCTGTCTGGAGAACTCTGTTCAAAAGGATTAAAGTAATAGGAATGATGGACTCTGTGGCCTTTGCTATAATCCCTTCTTTCGAAGGAGACCATTCGTTTTTGCTGTTCATTTTAATAATTGAACATGATTTTTGAGCTTTTCTACGTTCCTTTAATTCTGTGCCCCAAAAGGTCACTGGTCCACAAGTATTTGATGTAATCCATTCCACTTGTTGTGGATTGTACACTCAGAAACTTAAAAGAGTCCTTATCTCAATGACCCCTTAGTTGTCTGCTTTAATGGAGCTTTTAGCCACTTTCGTTGCTAATCTGAGTCAACCTGAACATTTCTTTTATGGATATGACTAGATTGAGAATCAAACCAAGCTCGTTATAAATATGGGGTTCGTTAATGTTTCATAGAGCATAGTGTTTCACTTCTGTGTTCTGTTTTCCATTTTTAAGGATCTTCTAGTTGCAATGGAGTATGAAACCAGATTCAGGCAGGCCCAGAGACCGAAATACGACTGCCTACTTTTCGGTGAGCCTATGAATCTAACACGATTTCTGATATTGCCTACCAAAAACAAAATCATTGAACGTGATTGTAACTGAGTTTTGTTGCAGATTTAGATGATACACTGTATCCTCGTAGTAATGGTGTTGGGAGTGCATGTGACCAGAATGTCAAAGGTTGGTGTATAAAGTACGCCTTATCATGCATTTTTATTCTTATGAATGTCTTTATTGACACTGAGTGGGTACTATTGATGATGTAGACTTTCTGGTGGAGAAGCTTGGAATAGAGAAAAGCAAAGTTGATGAATTAGGCTTTCTCTTGTACAAAAATTATGGAACTACTCTGGCTGGTCTTAGAGTATGATCTTCTAACAGTTTCCTTCTTAGAAATTGGTTCTTTTAATATATTTTGAACATGGTGAGAACCCATGATTGATCTGTTTCGATTCTCTCATATTCAGGCGATCGGATATGACTTCGACTACGATGAATATCACAGGTAAAGGAATTTTTCTATGATTTTTTTTTTCTCATGGATGTTAATGTGCATTTTGAAGATGTGTTGTATATTTATGTTTGAATTTTTGCTCTTTCAGTTTTGTCCATGGGAGATTACCTTATGAGAACTTGAAACCGGACCCGGTTCTGAGGAATCTCTTGCTGAGCCTACCATATAGGAAACTGGTAAGTTTCATTTTAAACCAAGAAGTTCAAACTTCAATGTGCTATAATACAACCTAATATGTTGAGCATAAATCTGATTTGACCGTCTGTCTTTTGGTTTTGTCAATAGATCTTCACAAATGCCGATAAAGTTCATGCAGTGAAGGCACTTAGCAGGCTTGGATTAGAAGATTGCTTTGAAGGAATCATATGTTTTGAGACACTCAATCCCACAACCAAAAAGATCACAGTTTCTGATGATACAGATGATGAAACTGTGCATATGGGTTCTTCTTCTACTAGTTCTAACATCTTTGACATCATAGGTCATTTTGCTCAGTCCAATCCCACAAAGGAGTTGCCCAAAACACCAGTCATTTGCAAACCGTCAGAATTTGCCATTGAATTGGCTCTCGAAATAGCCCACCTTGACCCACAAAGAACTGTAAGATAATCTATCAATCTTAAGTATAATTAAGTTTTTCGGGTCTGAAATCACTATTGAGGTTCGGTTTCAAGGATGGAATGTAATCATCATAGTCCAAGAACAAATGACAAGCTTCTAGTATAGAAAATGATGACATGTTCACTTGTTATTAGGGCTTTTTGTGGTGATATACGTTCATTCCTTGGGAACTGAGAGTGGTTCCCCTCCAAATTATTTTCCTAATTTACTCCTATTAATGATTCTGGAGAGGGAATGAGGAAATTAAGGAAAATAGTTAGGGTGTTATAGAAAATACGCATATCAAACTAACCCAACTAACTTCTTTAATCTAATCAAATTAGGTAAATATATTTTATATAAAAGACAAGAGAGGGTATATACTTTTGCAGCCTTGTGGTAGCTGCCACTAACTTGGGTTATATCTGTCATTTTCAGCTGTTCTTTGAGGATAGTGTGAGAAACATCCAAGCTGGGAAACGTGTTGGGCTCCACACAGTGAGGGTAAGTCAAAGGGGAAGTGATTTGCTTTTCAAAAAACTTGTGTAGGTGGTGATTTAATGATTATGATAACATTTGAAACTAATTATGAGCCTCTGGTTTTATTGAATATATATAGATTGGGACATCACAGAGAGTTCAAGAGGCAGATTATGCCTTAGAAAGCATTCATAATCTGAAAGAGGCTGTACCTGAGCTTTGGGATTCTGAGCTTACATCTGATGTTTCTTACCCTAGCAAGCTTGCTGTGGAGACCTCTGTGACTGCTTAGAGTTGAGACCATGTTCAGTGATGAAACCAAAAACCAAAATTTAAGAATATTAAAAATAAAAAAATAGAGGGAATAATCAAATAGGTTTAGCCTGGTTATTGGGGATTCCATATCCGAACAAGTTGTAGCTGATGTAGGTTTTTTGTCTGATCAAAATAATTAATAAAATTGAAGTGAAATTATGAATCTTTTTTGTTTTTGTCATTTTCTTGTGTATATGAAGTTTTTCATTCGACATTTTATTCCAATTACCAACCAGGGGATTTAATCTGGTTTTCTCTTTTTTATCTAAGTGACTAGGTGATGATTTGAAGCCATTAAATTATTAAATTAAACGATAATTATTTACACGCCTGAAATCATAACACAGTCGGCTCAGTGATTTACCAAAACAGGGAAAAGTTAATTAGACTCCTCTAGATTGACATCTTTTGCTTTACCCTTTACTTTATTATCATTGATTTACAATTAATAAATCAGGATGAATGATAATTAATAATAAAACAATCGATTAGATGAGGGGAGGATTAAAAGAGATGTGTGAAAATGACAATACCCTTTATACTTTTTGACTAGACGGATCAGTTTTATATATGTACAACGTTTTTGAAGTGTGAATTGAGGACAAATTTAAATTTTAAATAGAGAAAATCCCTTTAAAGTCTTAGGGACTAAAAAAAATGTCAAAAAAATTTTATCGAAAATTCTGATGTGAAAAAACGTCACAAAAAGTTGCTAAAACTTATCGATAGAGTTGTTAAACATCAACTGAATAAGTTGCAAATTGAATTTTCTTAACATCAAAATTTTTTGTGGGACTTTTTTGACATTTTTTTTATCCCTTGAGACCTCAAAGGTATTTTCTCTTTTAAATATTTAGTAAGTCAAAGAAAACAATCTTTTTTGCTTTCCAAAGAAAACAAATAATTTCCTATTTTATTCTACATAATTTTTCTTGTAACGGTAGAGTAAGAATATATAATAATAATAATAATAAACAATACTACCTCTTATATAAGATCTAGTTGACTTATTTAGAGATATTAAGGAAGCTAAATAAGTTACTTATATTCATATTATATGTTATGTATAATTAAATTGTATATTAGTTTATAAGTAAGAAAAATTAATTTGGAGGTAAAATAATAAATATAAATATTTTAAGCTCATTTAATTACTTTTCTTAATATATATAAAAAAAAATCAGTTGGGACTTATATTTAGGAGAGGAGGTAATATATCATAATAAAAGATTTCACGTAAAATGGAGGCTACATGCAAATCAAAAAGAAAATAAATAAAAGATGGTGAAAAACTGAAAATAAATAAATAAATACACGTATATATAATGTATGGAGGGTCCATTAAAAAAATTAAAACGCAGACTAAAGGATCGTCGTTTTGAGGGATCATTGAACAGCGCGAGACAGTTTATATGAGATATTTGCGGCAGCGCGTAGGTCGGAGCGTGAAATGGCCGCTCTCGCTCTATCTCTGAACTGTCCTGCGTCTTTCCCTTCCACTCCAATTTCCCCACAATTCCCAAAACCTAATTTCAGTTCCCTCGATACCAATGCAACGAAACACGTATAGCATTTCGATCCCCTTCAAAACCCTAAATCATTGCAGCCTTGTTGTTCATGGATTGGAGAAAGACTCAAACCCAGAAACTGCCCAAGGTAATACGCACTGTTCTGGAATTGTTTCTAATTTTGCATCTTTGATCAGATAGCGAGACGAACAGATAAGGAGTTAAAGCTGCGCTATCAATGATGAGATTTAACAAAAGTAAGCCTTTTACACTCTGGATTTTTTTAATAGTTTGCTTAGAGTCTTTTCAAATTTTTGGAAATTTCATTGTGTTCTTAGCTAAAATGGGTACATCTTATAGGTTAGATTCTTCCTTGAATGACTGAAACAAGTAAGATTAACATTTTAAAATTCAAATTAATGTAAAGGTCAACTTAATTATGATGTCTATTAGGGTCCATTTCAAAGACTGTTTCTGAGTCAAAAACTTATTAATTAATTCCCTCGTCCACGCGCTTCCCCAAATTTTTGGGATCAAAATTAAATATATATATATAAACTATTCAAATTATATATATTATCAAATTTTACATTATGACAGGGTAATAGGGGATAGACAGCCCAAAGCCAAACATATAGCTCCCTCATTTAACTTTAAACGAATATGAGCTAACTCATATTTATACCTCAACTCATTTAAACTTGTAAAAATGAGCTAGCACATAAACGGATGAGTTAACTAGGTTTTGAATAACCCATTTACATTTGACCTATTTATTTTTTTGGAAAAAAAAAACTTACATAAGTATGATGCATCCACTCAAATTCATCATTTTAAATTCTGAAATTTGAATATTTAAAGTTCAATAATTACAATTCACACAAAAAGAATATATAAATTTAAACAAGAATCATCATAACATAAATTTATTTATGATAGGGAGTTAGAGAACGTCGTTACATTTTGTCAAAATGTGGAATGAGATGGGTAGTTGACTAAAAACATTATACTAAATGGGCGAATACGGGTAGCGTATGTGTGTTCATAAGCCGCCCATTTAAGTCTTAAAACCCACCCCGTTATGTTTTTTTTTTTTTGTAGGCTTAAAATGATCCAATTACATTAAGTTATGGGATGACTCATTGATTATGGGTTCCATGTTCATCTCTAATTTATATAATAAAATCTAGTTATAAGAAGTGCTATTCGTATATAAATAATGGGTCAAAGTGCACATAAGCCTAGAAGTATTGTGAAATCTCCATATAGCCTTGGAAGTATTTTTTATCTCAATGTCACCTTTAAAATATTAAAACGCAATAATATCGCCCATAGTTAACAAAGAAGCCAACAGAAGTTTGCCACCTAGAAAATAATGCCACCTCATCATCCACCTCATCACTCCTCCCCACCTCTTTCTCCTTTGATTCTCTCCCAAGTCCTCTGTTAGTTCTTCCCTATCAACTTTGTCTTCTCAGCCGTAGCTCCTCTTCCTGGTCTTCCCCAACTCCCTATTTTTCCCTCATCAACTTTGTCTTTTCCCATCAAGATAAACTAAATAAGGAGAAACCAGGTTTCTGAGCTGCTTGAGCTTAATGAACAAGAAGATAAATTGAGGGGAAAATTATCGATAGAAGGGAAAATCAGAAACAAAATCCATGAACAATAATTAGATCCGTAGATTAAAAAAGAAAAGAAATTACAAACAAACATCTATCATCCGTAGAGGTGAGCTTGCTATGTTTTAAAATTTTTAAAGTGATATTGAAACCAAAAAACTTTCAAAGCTATATTAAAATCTCCACGATACCTTATGGGAGGAATTATACCTTAACCTTATAAATAATAAAAAGTAAAGTAGAGTTTTAGGTTCAAGAGAAAGGATTGTAGAGTATGTAGTTTATTTCAAACTCTCTATCAGACATAATATCTATATCTATGATCTTGTTTACTCAGAGAAAACAAAATATAAAAAGTATAGCATAAAAAATTTTAAGAACAAAACTTAGGTACATTTATTTATGGGATTTGATTTTCTCATGTTGCATGAGAAAAAGAAGACTCTTACACACATACGAAATGGTGGGACCCACACACACACATATATATATATATGAATTCATATATATATATGTGGATCTCACCATTTCATGTGTGTGTGACATGAGAAATATTTCTCCTACAATATGAAAAGTGTTTTTCCTTTTATTTATGGGATTAATATTTCTGCCTCTGAGGCATAAATATTTTTTCTGCCTCCTTCACATATAAGTGAGTGGGGCCCGTTATTAAGACGGGGCCCCACTCACTTATATATGAGGGAGGCAGAAAAAATATTTATACCTCACAGTCAGAAATATTAATCCCTTTATTTATATGCATATGGTTGATTAGTTAATATCTATTAGATCCAATTTTTCAAATCATATATTGTCATATATGACTCTTATTATTAATAATTATTTAATAGAATTTTGAAATTATATCCTTAAAAATTTTTATTATCAAAAAATTTGCATGCGAATATTTAATTGGTTAATTAAACATAATGGATATAAATAAGTTGACGAAAGTTTTTTCCCAATTTTAAACACAAAAAATAATTGATTCTATCCTCATTTTGAAAAGAAAAAATAATTGAAAAATATGATTTGAATTATTAAAAACCTCAATGTCTAATAAATTAGCAAAATGAAAAATAAGTAATATGGTAGGAATTTGAAATTTTAAAGTTTGGGTATTGACAATTTGAATATAGAAATTAACAATTTGATATAGAGATTAACAACTTGAACTTCCTGAATTATCTAAGTTGTTAATTGTTATTCTTAAATCGTTAATGCCCACACTTAAGTTGTTAACACTCAAACTTTAAAATCTCATATTTCTACCATAGTACCTATTGTCAGTTTGTTAATTTAATAGACATTTTAGGATTTTTGTGATTCAAATGGTATTTTTCTATTATTTTCTCTTTTCAAAATACAAATTAAATAAATATTATGAAATAGTTAATTATTACGAAAACATATTAAAGTCGCATCAATGGGACCAAACAAAATGTCCATTCTATTACAATAATATAACATAAAACCATTATTTTTCCATATCCCATGGACATGAAGCACGAAATACGGCATTATGACTCTTTTGCAAAACTTTTTCAATTATCTCTTACTCAAAATTTGATCTGCACACAGCTTTTGGGGTGCGTTCAATTGGCTTTATACTTCTCCTTCCACAATTGCGCTCACATTTACAATGTGTGTACTGGGGGATTCAGATAATATTTTTAGCCAGGTCAAAAAATAAATATGTTAAACTATATATTAAATAATTTCGCATAATATTAAAAATATAAATAAATAATAACCACTAATTATAAATCAAAACAAGATATAAGATGATAACATTTTCAGTAGGTATCTTAAACAAGAATTTTACTTTCCTCTTACAGTTCAATAAATAATAAACCAAACATTATCTTAAAGATATAACAAACACAATCATAATAACAATATGTATAATAAAATTAACACTTAAATACGTATTCCACCTACCTCAAAACAAAATAATTGGAGAAAATAAAATAAATATAATATGAACCCCAAAAAATATTTTAAAAAAACATAAAGATCTGATTAAATTTCAACTAAGCAAAAAACTTATTATAATCTATTTTTTAAAAAAGAAATTCATTATAAAATCATAAGACAACCAAATAATAAATCCAAGATTAAAATTAGCCATTAATTATCCTCTACATATATATAGTCATCTACTATAAAAACTCAAAACTCTCTCTAAATCATAATTCCAAAATTTTCACTAATCAATACAATATTACCTTTATTAGAAAGAGCAAAATATGTAGAATAAAATACTTAGTTGGGGCCAAATTATTGGTCAAAATAAAATATTATATGATACATATACATAAATACATAAGATAAGAGAAAGCCAGTTGAATCCTTTCCCCAATGCGGCTCCGCCACTGTGTGTGTGGTAGAATTACAAGAAGGAAATCAATTAATTTTAAATATAATAAATATTAGAGAATGACTCGATTATGCTAGAGGTTGACATGTAAATGAGACAAAAAAAAATTATTTTCTTATATAAGATCAATTTACAATTATCTACACACACATATATATTTAATAGGTAAAAGGAGTCCTACACGCAAATGTGCAAATGATCTTTTCCACATATAATTGCTCGAAGATGATCACGAACCATGCATCAAGTCAACAAAGGTGGCTTCCTCAGAAAGTTGTATTTAATACTGATTGTAAAACTAATTTAGTTGTGTGTTTCCTTAATTGTCACAAACAAATTACATGTCACCAACACAACTTTTTTATATGATCTTTTTTTCATTAGCATGAAATATTTTGATAAGATTGAGACATATAATTATTTGTTTTGTTTTAAAAAAGTATGGGTTGGTGGGGTTTCAAGAACTTATTTGGGGCAATACATGCCTTTGGACTTCAGAATTCAAGGAGTCCTTACAAAAATGCTCTTTTCCAAGGACTTGGTTTAGGTTCTTTGTAGCCCTGCGTCTGCTACATCAAATGCAAGGTTTTGGCGCAAAGCACATGCCTGATCCTTTTAAAAAAAAAAAAAAAAACAGGTACTGTCAGCTACAATAAAAAGATAATTCAGGATATTGAATTATCTTAAAAAATTTCTTCTTGATCTTAAAAAAATTATTTTAGGATCTTGAAAAAATATTTCATGATACTGACTGGTATTAAAATGATACTTTAAAATACTGACTGATATTTAAAAAATAATTCAGATACTACCTGCTACAAAAAATATACTTTAGAATATTTTTTTAAGATCCTACAATAATTTTTTAAGATCATAAATTATTTTTTCAGTATCATTCAGTATCCTGAAATATTTTTTCAAAATCATGAATTATTTTTTCAATTTTAATTACTATCTTAAAGTATCCTTTTAGTTTCATTCATTATCCTGAAATATTTTTTTCAAGATCTTAAAATAATTTTTCAGGATCATGAAGATTTTTTTTGTACCATTCAGTATCCTGAATTATCCTTTTACTTCTTGGCAGTGGCTGAATTTTTTTTTTAAAAAAAAAGGCTCAAGTGTTTGTTTTGCACCAAAACAATAATTTTTCAATATCATGAAGAATTTCTTTTAGTATCTTGAATTATTTTTTTACGACAGTGCTTGAATTTTTTTTTTTTAAGGATCAGGTGTGTGCTTTGCATCAAAAAGGCACGTTTGATGTAACAGACGCAAGGTTGCAAAGGACTCAAGCTAAATCCTTTTTCCAATCCTATTTATAAGATAATTTTAATTAATTTTCACCTACCAATAAAAAAAGTTAAAGGCATTAAATTTTTCACAAAATTCAAATGATTTTCAATATCAAAATCTTATATCATCATATTAATCTTTACTCTCTCTCCCTAACCTTCTTATTATTATTATTATTATTATTATTATTATTATTATTATTATTATTATTTTGTCTTCACTACTATATAAGCATATATGAAAAAATATTTAATACTTTTTGAATCTATCAAAAAATCTTATAAAAAGGATCAAAAGCACCTTCTAAAAGACATAATAAAATGGATTAGAGAGAATACTTATAAATCATCCATTAACAAAGGCATCACATTCACATTGACAATAAGATTTAAATTCAAGACTTTGGATTACCAATTTGATCAACTTTTGTTGTCAAATTTTTTTTTGACACCATTTGTAATTGAGCATATCCTAAAATCAGATCTTATACATGCAAATTTATTGTCTAGGATTTCAACTTAGGATTGGCCTAAACAGAGGTATATGCAAAAGTGGATTGCATCCCAACTTCAGATCTGGCAATTTGATGCCTTGAATATTAGTTTCTGTATCGTATATGCGAACCAAGATTTTGATTCTTGCCCAGAACAAAAAGAAAAGGTAAAAGAAAAGCTTCACGAAACAAAATTAGCTGTCATTCTCTTATTGCGTGAACGTAAATACGTAATTGGTTATAGTATTTACAAATTAAACGTAATTGAATAATTTAATATTTTAATGTAATTCTATAGCCACAAAGAACATCATTTCTTCTCTATATAAACGTCCCTAGCCCAACAATTCTTCTCCCCCCTTCCTCTTGCTTTCTCCTGTAACTTTTGTTTATCTCAGAGGCCTTCTTTTTCTTTAAGCTCCACCCACTGATTCTTCTCTTTCTGGTAAGCTTTTGGCTCCTCTGTTTCTTTCTATTTTTAGCATTTTCCCTTTTCTCTGTATCAGTTTTGACTCATTGTCAAGAGCCCTTAAGCTTTATGCTATGGAACCCATTTCTTGGTCTTGAGAATCTTGGTTTTGTGTTCTCGATTTTCTCTATATTTGAATTAAATCAAAGAAGTTAGTTATATTAGTTAATATGACATGTACTAATTGACTTTTGAGAAAATTAATAAAGCAAAATAAGTTATTTTAAAGTATTTATGTTTATTGATTTTTACAAAATTAATTTGTTTGGATTATAAACTAATATGTAATCTAATATTAAATAACTTATTTAGTTTCTTTAATATTTTTTTAAAAAAACTGGGTCTAATATTCAAAACCCAAGATGGTATTTTTCAAAACACTAAATTCATCTTCCTTAATGTCCTTATTTTTTTCTTCTCTTTGATTATTGACGAGGGGAATCAATAGATACAAATTAGAAAAAAAAAATTAACAAATATAAAAACTATGTCTTATATTTATAATTTAGAATCAAGATCAACTCTATAGGTATATTTTATATTAAAGACTAGAGTATAATAATAAGAATAATGGGCTTTATAATCCCTTCTTTCGAGGGAGACCATTCGTTTTTTCTGTTCATTTTAATAGTTGAACATAATTTTTGAGCTCTTTTATGTTCCTTTAATTCTGTTCCCCAAAAGGTCACCGGTCCACAAGTCTTTGATGTAATCCATTCCACTTGTTGTGGATTGTGCAGTCAGAAACTCAAGAGTCTTTAACTTAATGGCCGCTTAATTGTCTGCTTTTAGCAGCTTTCGTATTAGAATTGTATTACGTGTCACTTGTAGACCACGGTCAAATACACTTGCGTACAGCTGTCAAGTTGTTAAACAGCTGTTATGATTTAGTTTCAAACCAAGTTCACTATGAATTTGGGGTTAGTTGATGTTCATAAAGCATAGTGTTTCCCTTTTGTTTTCTGTTTTCCATTTTTAAGGATCTTCTAGTTGCAATGGAGTCTAAGACCAGATTCAGGCAGCCCCAGAGACCGAAATACGACTGCCTTCTTTTTGGTGAGCGTATGAATCTAACACGATATCTTATATTGCCTACATAAAACATAATCATTGAACATGATTGTAACTGAGTTTTGTTGCAGATTTAGATGATACACTGTATCCTCGTAGTAATGGTGTTGGAAGTGCATGTGACCAGAATGTCAAAGGTTGGAGTATCAAGTACTCCTTATCATGCATTTTTATTCTTATGAATGTCTTTATTGACATTAAGTGGTAATATTGATGATGTAGACTTTCTGGTGGAGAAGCTTGGCGTAGAGAAAAGCAAAGTTGATGAATTAGGCTTTCTCTTGTACAAAAACTATGGAACTACTCTGGCTGGTCTTAGGGTAATGATATTCTTCTAATGGTTTCCTTCTTATAAATTGGATCTTTTTATATATTTTGAACATGCTGAGAACCCATGATTGATATGTTTTGATTCTCTCATATTCAGGCGATTGGATATGACTTTGACTATGATGAATATCAAAGGTAAATGAATTTTTCTTTAATTTGTCACAAACTTTAATGTGCATTTTGAAGGTGTGTTATATGTTTGTTTCAATTTCTGCTGTTGCAGTTTTGTCCATGGGAGATTACCTTATGAGAACTTGAAACCTGACCCAGTTCTGAGGAATCTCTTACTGAGCCTACCTCATAGGAAACTGGTAAGTTTCATTTTAAAACAGAAAAGTTTAAACTTCAAAGTTCTATAATGGAGCCAAATATGTTGAGCATATATCAGATTTGACCCACTGTCTTTTGGTTTTTTCAATAGATCTTCACAAATGCTGATAAGGTGCATGCAGTGAAGGCACTGAGCAGGCTTGGATTAGAAGATTGCTTTCAAGGAATCATAAGCTTTGAGACACTCAATCCCACAATCAAAAAGATCACAGTTTCTGATGATACAGATGATGAAACTGTCCATATAGGTTCTTCTTCCACTAGTTCTGAGATCTTTGACGTCATAGATCATTTTGCTCAGCCCTATCCCACAGCAGAGTTGCCCAAAACACCAGTCATTTGCAAGCCCTCAGAATTTGCCATTGAATTGGCCCTTAAAATAGCCAACCTTGACCCACAAAGAACTGTAAGATAATTGATCAATCTTAAGTGAAATTAAGTTTTCAAGATCACTAACTTGGGTTATATGTGCCATTTTCAGCTGTTTTTTGATGATAGTGTAAGAAACATCGAAGCTGGGAAACGTGTTGGGCTCCACACGGTGAGGGTAAGTCGATGAGAAGTGATTTGCTTTTAAAGAAACAAGTGTGGGTGGGGATTTGATGATTATGACAACATTTGAAACTAATTGTGAGCCTCTGGTATTATAAATAGGTTGGGACATCTCAGGGAGTTCAAGGAGCAGATTATGCCATAGAAAGCATTCATAATCTGAAAGAAGCTGTGCCTGAACTTTGGGATCCTAAGCTTTAATCTGATGTTGTCTACCCTAGCAAGCTTGCTGTGAGGACCTTGTGACTGCTTAGAGTTGAGACCATGTTCAGTGATGAAACAAAATAATAATAATAATAAATAAATAAATGAAGGGAATAATGAAATAGGTTTAGCCAATGTACCCAAAAAAGGGAATATCATATCAAGATTTCAATTAAGGAAAATAATATTTGAAAAATCTCATAACTTGTCTATGATAAGATAAAGCGGCACCATGAACAAGTTATGAAACCTTTTTTTTTTTTGGATTAATCCACTGATATCACTACCAGCAACTCACTTATCTGGTTCATGGGAATGTAGGCTTATAATGGGGAACTGCACCACCTCCAAGTAATTATCATAACTGCATACTCAAGACTTGAACACGAGACCACTTGTAAAGCTGGAACAACTTATAGCCAGATGATCCAGGCCCTTAGTAATAATTATGAGACTTTTCGGATATTATTTTCCTTGACTGAAACTCTACCATGATTTCCATAAAAGGAAAAAAAAAAAAGTTTAGCTTGATTATTGAGGATTCCCCATCTCAATTTGTAGCAACTGTAGCTGATGTAGGTTATTTTGTTTGATCAAAATAAATTAGGGTTAAGAAGTAAAAATGTCCATGAACTTTTACTAAGAATGTGTCCAGCACTATATACATTTCAAATGTGCAAAAAGACCCATTGACATTTAAAATAGGATTAAAAATGTTAGTGCCGTTAATTTGACCTAACTACATTGTATATGCTTGTACAAAAAAAGTGTGAGTCTCACTACCAAAAGTAAAGTAAAGGTGTTAGATCAAATTTAATGACGCTGGAATTTTGCTCTCATTTAAATGTTCATGAGTATTTTTGTACCTCTGATATATATATATAATATTGGACGCACTTTAAGTAAAAGTTCATGAGTATTTTTTCCCTTCACCCAAATAATTAAAAAATTGATGTGAAATTATGAATCTTTTTTGTCATTTTCTTGTATATATAAAGTTCTTCATTTGACATTTTCTTCCAATTTACAGCCAGGGGATTTAATCAGGGTTTCTCTTTTTATTTAAGTGATTAAGTGATGATTTGGAGCCATTAAATTATTAAATTAAATGATTATTTACACGCCTAAAATCATAACAGAGTCGGCTCAGTGATTTACCTAAATACAGACAAGTTAATTAGCTAGAGGCCTCTAGGTTGACACCTTTTGCTTTACCCCTTACTTTATTATCATTGATTTACTATTAATAAATCATGATGAATGATAATTAATAATAAAATAATCGATAAGAGGATGATTAAAAGAGAGGTGTGAGAATGACACTACACTTAGTGGGCGAATCAGTTTTTTTTTTTTTTTTTGAATTTGATAAAAGATTTTTTATTTTGAGGCTTAAGCTTAAAACAAAAGGGATTTCGTCTCTTATAACAAGACTCAATGGGTGAATCAGTTTTTTGTTTTTTGAATGAAAAATGGAATCTATTAATAACTTAAAAGAGCATCTACATCTTGGAAAGTTTCAACCTATTATTCTTCACCAACTACTGCCTCTTAGTATGAAGGTAGTGGGTGCTCAAGGAGACAAAAGTTTCCTGCGATATTATGAGCTAACTTAGATAAATGGTTCACTAAATTATTTTGATCCCTAGGAATATGACTAATTAAAACTTATTATTCTTTTGATAACCACAACCTAGCATCAACTATAATATCTCAAAATGGGTGAGAACGATTACAACCCCTAGTCAAAATATTAAAGGCTTCAACACAATCCAATAGTACAACAACATTTTTGTATCCTTTATTTCAATATATTTGAAGGCCTTGGATGACCGCAATGATTTATGCTATTGTTGGGGGTATTGTCTTGAGTTTACACATAAATCTGTATATTCATCGTCTATCATCTCCACTAATAGCCTCCACAACTTCTTCCTGACTCCAGGATTGAAGCATCCACCTCAAAAGTGATTAATCCTTGTTGACGTTCCCTACTGACCCATCCTGTAATATTTTGGACATTTTGTTATTAAATCCTTATCTCAGCTTGCTTTGAAAAAGCTAGTGTGTGTGTTTGTGCTGTCTTTGGTGAGGTCCTCGTCAAATAGTTTCTTGAAATGATCCACCCAAATGTCTTAGCAGATATAATTGAACAATGTAGTTCATGGGATTTTTGTAGTGAAATCCCTTTATGCTTCATGTTTAAGATTCCACTGCAGTCATTTCATGCCTTAGATTGATATGTACTTCTCTAATAAGGCCAGGGTAGCTACTAAAATCCATATTTTCTTCGCGTTGGTACACTCCCTCGTTAAGTGCATTAAGTCCTCCTCCTGATTGCATCCAAAATCTTGTTGACTCCCCAATGCCTTTTTGAACTCTCAGCTGTGTTATATGTTCTCTCTCATGGGCAAAAGTCCACATAAAGACTTAATCTTCTCCTGGGCAGCCCATCTCTACAACATCTACCAAACAGAGTCATAGTCTTGATGTGTACCTGCAAGTGGTTGAATCAGTTTCATATATGTACAACAATTTTAAAGTGTGAAAGGAGTAAATTTAAAATATATCAAAGTGAGCGTTCTGCAGCTACAGCTGTTGGCGCTAAGAAAAACAAAGGCCTTTATACTTCATCAGCAATATATTCAATCTCCACAATTTCGCCAACTTGTAAAGAAAACTCATGTTAAAATTATAACTCCAACTAGGAGAGTACCATGGAAGCTTTTGTACCTACTTCAGGATGTATGTAATATGTTGCAAGCTTTTGTGAGCATTTCTTTTAGTTTATAATGCATATTTACTGCTTCATCGGAAAAAAAATTTTTAAAAAAGGAAACAAATCACTTGCCTATATTTATTCTAGATAATTTTCTTGTAATGGAAGAGCAATAATATAAAGCCAACAAAAGTTGTTTCGGTTGATTAGGATTTGTCTCTTATCCTATATAAGGTTTTAAGTTTAAATTCCGGCTTTTTTCCTAAAGTGCCTTTTTTTAGGAAACTATTTGCCAAAATGCCCCCACTTTCAAACTATTTCCTATTATACCCCTCCCTGGAAACATATTCCCTGTCTACCCTCATTTAGTCGACTAAATAAGAGCTTTAGTCGACTAAATGGGGTTTAATCTTTTTTTTGAAAACTGTAGACATTTAGTCGACTAAATCCTGGGATTTAGTCGACTAAATGTCGTGGGGGTGAAATTTTTTTCAATAACCTCGACATTTAGTCGATTAAATCCCAGGATTTAGTCAACTAAATTACGATAATGGGCATTTTTTCAATAATAATGGATAATAATGACTATTTAGGAATAAATTAATTCAAGTTCTATTATTTAAAAATAAGTTGGATCATATTATTATCTTTTTGATTTCATGATTATCATTATTTTTACTTCTATTATTATCCATTATTATTATTATTATTATTATTATTATTATTATATGATAATAATATAACATATACATATATTCCCTACCTGTTAGTTGGTTAGATCCTATTATTTAGGGATACTTTAGATCAAATCCTATAATCTCTAATATATTTTATTCATCTCATTATTGCTTTCCTAATATTGTTATTATTATTATTATTATTCTTTTATAATTAATCTACTGTCCACTATTTTTATCAATTATTGTAAAAATATGTATTCATCAATAACTTTGCAAAAACGCACACAAGGCTCTCTGGCTTTTTTTTTTCAGTTTACACGCACTCACAGAAAAATAATCATGCAGAGAAGAAGAAGAAAACGACAAGGATCTGGAAAGAAAAGAAGAACATAGTTATAGATGATCATAATGATCACTGTGAGTGCGTGTAAAGTGAAACCAAAAAGAAGCCAGAGAGCCATACGTGCATTTTTGCAAAGTTATTAATGAATACATATTTTTACAATAATGAATAAAAATAGTGGATAGTAGATTAATTATAAAAGAATAATAATAATAATAATAACAATATTAGGAAAGCAATAATGAGATGAATAAAATATATTAGAGATTATAGGATTTGATCTAATGTATCCTTAAATAATAGGATCTAACCAACTAACAGGTAGGGAATATATGTATATGTTATATTATTATCATATAATAATAATAATAATAATAATAATGGATAATAATAGAAGTAAAAATAATGATAATCATGAAATCAAGAAGATAATGTTATGATCCAACTTATTCCTAAATAATAGGACTTGAATTAATTTGTTCCTAAATAGTCATTATTATCCATTATTATTGGAAAAAAGGCCACTGTCGACATTTAGTCGACTAAATGTCGACAATTTTTTTTTAAAAAAAATTAAGCCCCATTTAGTCGACTAAAGCTCTTATTTAGTCAACTAAATGGGGGTAGATAGGGAATATGTTTCCAGGGAGAGGCATAATGGGAAATAGTTTGAAAGTGGAGGCATTTTGGTAAATAGTTTCCTAAAAAGGGGTATTTTGGGAAAAAAAAACCTTAAATTCCACTGGTGACGCAATAACTTTGTTGGTGAGCGATCTGAAAATATTTCTATATGCATGTGTGGTTTTGCCTGAAGGTATACTTAAACTCCCATCACTCAAGACCTAACCCATTTAAACTTTCTTGTACCAAAACAAGGGTAAGAAGATGCAAAATAAATACAACAACATCAAAGTCTTATCCTACTAAATGGGGTTGGCTATATGAATCATATGCTCTATTGAAAACTCAATCTTTAGATAGATTATTAGACAAAAAATCCCTTTTAACTAAATCATTGAGTGCTTTCTTTGATCTTCCTCTATATTTTTTCAAGGGACATTTATACTGCTTGATCAATCTTCTTCATTAGCGCATCCAATAACCTTTTAAGAAGATACATATTGTAATAAAAGGTTTCATATAAAATGGAGGTTTCATGCAAATAAAAAAGAAAATAACTATAAATAATGAAAATAAACAAAAGTTGGTAAAAAAAATGAAAATAAATAAATGAAAATATATATGATGGATGTTCCATTAAAAAAAAATAAAACGCACACTAAAGAATCGTCGTTTTGAGGAACCGTTGAACCGCGGGAGACAGTTAATATTTGCGGCAGCGCGTGTGTCGGAGCGTGAAATGGCCGCTCTCGCTCTATCTCTGAACTGCAACGCGTCTTTCCCTTCCACTCCAATTTCCCCCCAGTTCCCAAAACCTAATTTCAGTTCCGTCAATGTCAAGACCAATCAACGACACACCTGTAGCATTTCGATATTCTTCAAAAGCCTAAATCATTGCAGCCATGTTGTTCATGGATTGGAGAAAGACTCAAACCCAGAAACTACCCAAGGTAATAATACGCACTTGTTCTCTCTGCGTACGCTGATTAACATGTTCTGGAATTGATTCTAACTTCGCATCTTTAATCAGATAGCGAGGCGACCAGTTTAGGAGTTAAAGCCGCGCTATCATTGCTGAGATTCTACAAAAGTAAGCCTTCCCCCTCTCTTTTCCAAACGTTCTATAGATTTTTTTTTTCTAGTTTGCTTGGAGGTTATGCAATTTTCTTTTTTGGAAATTTCATTGTATTCTTAGCTAAAATAGGTGCCTTATAGGTTAAATTTTTCATTGAATGACTAGAATGAGCAAGATTACCTTTTTAAAGTTCAGTTAATGTAAATGTCAAGTTAATTATGATGTCTATTAGGGTATCAAAGACTATTTTTGAGTCAAAAACATAAAAGTACAGGCTTATATTAACCTATACCTTACCTCCTGCTGATGGCATAGCTTTTTCTGTTTATTGGATGCCACAAAGAAAGGTTCATACCCTCATCAATATATATATATATCAGTATAAGATGTAAATACATTAGCAAACCATCACCATCACCATTCATAACAAATGGCCACGGTTCATAGCCCCTGAATGTAAGTCATGGCAACCCCTTTACCTAATGTTCAGACAAATGCGAGGAAGAGATCAGAGGCTCTCTTGGGCACACTATTATTTTGTACCGGCATGTGTTCTTCTGCCTCAGGAACTGTGACTGATTCATAATTGCAGGAATGGAGTTTATGATTTATAATAATTGATTTTGATGCAGGGGAAATTTCACCAATCTTGCCAAAGAGCTGTCGATACATTCCAACTTGCAGTGAGTATTCTATGGAAGCTTATAAGAAATATGGAGTTGTGAAGGGTACTGTTTTGACAACATGGCGAATATGTCGGTGCAATCCTCTTGGTATTGACGAGTGGCTTCTCTGTGTTCTATGATTTTTCATGCATCTTGGTCTTGAATTCCATATTCCATGATTCTTCAGAATGTGAGGACTTTGAATTTGAATGGGTTTTCTCTTTGCTTACATGCAGGTGGGTCCGGATATGATCCTCCAAGATGGTTTGATGAAGCTAAGCCACTCGAAGATGTTGATGATTGATCTCAAGTTGGTAACATGTAAGGATCTTATAGAGTTTATAGCTAAATATTTTTGTAAACTTTGAAGAGTGAAACAGCAAAATTATGTATGTAATCTGTTCTGTTCTCACTCACTGGAAGAAAATGTAAAGAAATAAATATGCGCAGCCTTACCCCACAAGCATTGTTCCCAATATTGTGATGCAAGAAAATGTTTTGTTATTTTCCAACGTAAAATTTGGACTTAGAAGAATTTATTGTTTACGACAGATAATGCTAATTATAGTCAAATTGTCTGTCAATAGCCCCAAAAGTGATGCAGGATAGAACGATTAGAATCAAATTGGTGTTCGACAGAGACATTTAAAAAACATTTGGCGACCTGATTCAATGGTCAAATGTTTGAACCACTTAAATAAAACCCCGGTAAAAAAATAATAACAATCACGTAAAAAATTAAGAAGATTGTAAGAAAATACCATTAGAACTTCAAAATTCCTCCCTGTTAAATAAGTTGTGAATTTTTTTATTGTTTTAATTAATTTTATTACTGTTATTGTCAACAGGATTTCAAAGTTGAAATAGCATTTTCTTGTCATTCAAGTAGTATTTTCCTGTTATTGTCCCTTAAAAATTCAATTATATTCTCATTTCATCCCGTGCTTAGGTTTCTATTATCTTTCAATTAACATTCAAGTTCTATTTTGTTAATTTTTCAAATAAACCGTTCATGATTTTAAAAAATCCATAGAAAAAATTATTCAGTATTCAAGATTTATATTTTAAAATAACCATTTTCCTAGAAAGTGGGAATATTTGTTCAAATATAAAACAACACATCGCATCACCACCAAAATAGGACGGGCAAGAAAATCTATGCAAATTGGGTTACTAGAGTAATCATCCCAGGAGATTAATATTAAAGAAAACAAAATTCTACAATAACAAAACATCACTAATATCAGATTTTAAGTATTCATGCTTACATTACAACCTAATATGAATTAAGAGAATCACCGAAAAGAAAGAATTTATACAGGTACATAATTGAGCATTCATGCTATCAAAAACAAAATCAAAGGATAAAATTACAAACACAAAAAAAGGTAAGAAAACAAAATTACACAAGTGCTTTACTAGGCATCCACACTATCATATTGCCATGGATTGAACTCTGGTCTGCTATCAGCATCTTCAACGCCATTGGAACTATCTATAGCAGCTCGATGCGCAGAATATTTACCGTTGTATTCGTAAATTTCCAAGTCACCCCAAGGTGTGGGAGTGATTTCCTCAGTCAGATCAAACCATTTAGGGGTAAATTTATGGCCCTTGGCCTCTCGGGTTCTCTTCTCAGCTCTCTGCCTCTCCTCCAAACTGAAAAATAAATTAACCACGCAAGATTGTCACATCTCACACTTCAAACACACTTGTTTTGTATCCATTTCCAATATTATCTGACACTTGTAACAAATGTGACATCTGGATTTTCTACAACAGCTGCATGGTCCAGTGACGAGAGATAACAGAAAAGTAGAATTCACAAATCAGGTGGTTCTTATCACTCTCTTTATCTCTCGCACAGAATCATGCAGCTGCTAGAAAGAGTTCTGAACCAGCAATGCTACATTTAAAAAGGATGCTATATATTTTAACAAGTCATGCTACAGGTGGATAGAGGATCACCTGCTCTTTTCATGGCCAGATGTGGATAAGTCACCCTTCTCAAGGGCCATTCTGTCAGAACGGAGACGAGAATCGGATGCCAACAGCTTCTTAGGAGCAGTGTCAAAGCTGTTAATCTTGTGTGCAAAATATGTGTACTGGAATTTGTCGTTCTTGGGAGAATCAGCAACTCTCCATACCTGCAGAATCGAACAATTTAAGAAACAAAACGTAATTGGTGGGGTATGCACCATTTCACCAACAAAAAAGGGAATATTCCTAGGAAAATATTATAACATCTCTATCTCTATAATCAGAAAGAATTTGGTTATAAAGCCAACAAAAATTAAAAAACAAACCTCTTTCAACTCAGTCCCAGGAAGTGGTTCTCCTTCCAAGTCACACACTTGATAACTCATAGCCTCATTAAATTTTCCGGTCATCAGTATCTTGGGTTCATCGGCAGCATTATAAACGTACCCATCCACTTCATATCGACCAGCTCTGCAAGTGAGTAATCCTTTTAAATTGGAGAAAGTATATAACAGCAGCACCAAATATTTGGAATAAAATTCCACTAAATAAGCAAGTACAAGGAGTAACTGATCAACATATACACATGGTGCTTCAAAAAAGAGAACAAAACTATGCTTGTTAGCAAAGACTTGAGGGAACCAAGATTAAATCATGCTATTAGGCACTTAAGATAAATAGGAAAGCAAACAGATAGAGGTAGGAATTCACAATCATGGATGGACACTAAGGGGACAAGCAACTTCAAATCTCTTATTAAAATTTGTCTCTCTGTTAACATTGACTGTAGCCACCATTTCTAATGAACTTCTCCCCTCCCAAAAAAACAAAAGAAAAGAGGTGAAGAAATGTCAATTTCTAGATCCACCGCTATTCATGATAGATTTAGCAGTTAGTTTAAACCTTGTTTGACACTATCTCATAGAGATAATTATCAACTTCTACAGACAGAGTCAATATATATTTCAGATAAAATCAACTGCACTTCAAAGAAAGCAGTCATACCCAAACCAGCCACATGGTTGAAAATATAGCACCACTTTATCCCCAGTGGTCAGATTTCTCAGCACCATCTCCCCTGGGGAATCAATCCATGTTCGACCAAAAATTAAGTTGTTAGCTTTCGTTGGAGGAGGTACCAAATCAAGGACCACACCATCTCTTTTGAGGGTAACTCTTGTCCTGCATCCAAGTCAGATAATCTCACATACACACAACTGGTCCAGGGAATTTACTTAATTTTGACAATAAATTGTATTGCATGCAAATCAAGCATTAAAAACTTAAAAAAATTAAAAAATAAATTAAACACTGAGTTGTAGTAACTAGTAAGCACATATTTCACTTTCCAAACTGAAGTTACAGAGCATTCAAGATTATAAGACCCCAGTACCAGAAGATTGTAAAAGATAGCTCAACTTATAATTTGAAGATTTCAGTAATTTAGCCTTTCTTTTTCAGTTAAGAGTTCAATGACTTGATATAACAACATCATAAAAAGGATATAGCGGAAGTTTTTATAACATGGAGTCCCAGTGTCGCATATAATCCATTGCATTCTCAACCTATTGGCAAAAGGAAGAGCCACGAAAAAAGACTGAATAAGTAATACCTCCCAACAGGATAGATATCAACTGAGTTTCCAAGAAATTTAGTTTTCAATTTTGATGTCAGATCGTAGGTGAAATGCTCATTTTCAGCATGTCCAGCACTCATGGGAGGATGATGGCTGACCTGAAGAAATTTGTTTGTACATGTTAAAGCTATCTTTTTGCCAGTGCCATATAGAAGAAACTCAGGAAGACCTTGGCCGAGGTCAAAAAACAGGAAGAATAGTTGTTTTGAATAGTAAATAGAAATTTAGACGCACCTGCTCTGATATAAACGTAATGCCTCCATGATTGACCATTTCATAAGTCTCACCAAGAATAGGGTTGAATGGTTTCCATGTTCGTTGGTAAGCATAGTAGACGGATATAAAGAATGAAGCTGTGAAAAGAACCTATAAAGTCACAAGCCAATGTAATGCATGGGCAAAGTAGATGCGTACAGATTTTTTATTTTATTTTTGTTTGTGTATGTAAGTAGAAGTACAGGATATGAAAATAACACTTACCAGCATAAACTAATCTCATGTGCGGATCCTCGCATTCATCTGCCATATCTAACAGGTAGGAGTACTCCATCAGCTGTGAATCACAATACAGTCAATGAGATTTATATATATATATTTGAAACAATAGCAAATTCCCTTATTATAACACAGACCTCAGCCATTTTCTGCAGCTGTGTCATTGGCTCAAAAATAATAACAGGAAGTGTCACCATTGATGTGATATCAGAGCCAATATACTTTTGCATCATTTTCCAGTAACTATCTCTTTCCTATAAAGTATGAAAGAAACTTTGAGAATCAATGCACAAGAATAAATAAAACATTGCAATATTTTCAACAAATTTCAAGCAATCAAAAGAACCACGGATTTTGCATTGCATATTATCAGCAGTCCAACACACCAAAGCATGTCTCAGCAAAAAAGGTGCATGAACATTCCAAACAGACCAGATAGGATGACTCACCATGCCAAATTTCAAATGTTTGTAAAAATAACAGAGCAGCCTGTGCTAGAATGTACACCACTTCAACCTAATGCACAAACCCCCCACCACCCCCCCCCCCCAACAATAAAAGCTACACGCTATATGCATCATGATCAATGCTCAAGTTTTACGTCAAGGCAGAAGGAGAGGCATGGGTGATTCTTTCATGCCACTCTATCAGTTATCATATAGTCATATTGTGTCGGGACCGTCATGAATGAAAAGTGAAAAGCTTTGATGCTTGGATCCCATGTCACAATTTCAGGATATAAATTAATGTTAGTGTGTGAATGACTGAAACACGTAATGATAATTGATTCAACGCAAGTTTCCTGCAATCACTGTGCCATACCACACAACACACATACGATGGTGATAAGTAGCATACCTCTTGTTTCCATCGTCCCTTTTCTGCTTCCTCGGCAGCATCTTCGGTGCCTCCTTCTGGATTAATGACCTCCAGCCCCTCATAACCCATTAACCTGAATGATACCAAACAAATAGTTTCATGAAACTTACGCCGTGGAACACAAGCTTTGAGGGAATAATAACATTACGAGCCACATTTCCTGTATGCAACTTATGGGGAAACCATAATAGCGGTGCACAACGCAGATTAATAATAAAGTAAGATGAGCAATCCATGCATAATTACGCTTAAGGAGTTCAATAACTAATTATACATCTATTAAGTTGAATGAACAACCAGAATTTAACATACATGCAATTGGTCTGATTAAAGAACTGTGAATCGATTGAAAGAGCATTTATAAAGCTGTGATCTGAGAGCAATTAAGATAATACTAAATTGGGAAAAGGGCACGATCTTGAATTGACTCACAAACATGAATTTTGATAAGAACAGGGGGAAAAAGTGAAGTCCAATAATTACCGATATTCTAATAGCTAAAAAAGCAGAGAAAAATTATACCCATTAACGGATTTGGTCATGGCGCTGCCGAAATTGGACAAAGAGGAAGCTATCGAAGAGAAGAAGCCCCCACTGCTGCCAGCAGCGGCGGCTGCGGCGGCTTGCTTCGGATCCTTTGGAGCCATAACTTGAATCGTCGAATGAATTACGCAAATCCAATTAAAAAGAGAGAGAAGCTGGAAATGTTTTCCCCAGAATCCGATCTAAAAGAGGGGAGAAGGCGCTAAAATATAGCAATATACAAATATTCCTTTATATTATAATTATTCTTTATGAAGAAACAGCTAGGAAGAGCAGCGATCCGCGTTGGCGGTTCCTTGGTTTGAAAAGTCCAAAGAAAATAGAAAGTGGCGAAATAATTTTTTTTAATAATTGCACAGATATGAAAATCGGGAAAATTGCTTGGTTTGGAGAGACTTTTAAATAGATTAAAATTATAGAAAAAAACCACAGTAAAAAAAAGTTTTAAATGAAGTGTTCGGGTTGAACTTTAAATACACTAAGCTATTTTTAAAAAAACTCCTAACACCATATTTGGTTTAAGGGGAGGAAGTGAGAGGGAAAGATGAAAGAGAAATTTTTTCTCTCATCTTTACAAAATAGTTATAGAAAATTTTCAATATTCCTGAAATATTATCTTAATAAAAAGAAATATTCTTCTCATTAATAGCAATTTAGTCAATATTCTCCCTATGAATTGTTCTCTTCTCACTCCCTCCCTTTAAATCAAACACACCATAAAAGTCAGTTAAAGGAAAAGGTCATAAGATAGCTTTTTTTCTAAAATACTCACAGTTTTTTGACGTGGGTCCTGTCACTGTCACTTATACCATCATCAATCTAAACATAAATCATATTTACAATCTAACTACTTTCTTATCAGGTTTTAATAAAAGTTTGATTGAAAATAAGTCACAACTCGGTTTCGTTGACCCAATTAGCCCCATCGTGGATTTGTCCCCGACGCGTTCATAGAGTAGCGTGAGAGTGAAGTTTGGGGTTTGTTTGGTCTTTGAAATTTGAAAATTCACAAGGGACGGCTTAAAGAAGCAACAAGTTTGACGTAAAGAGGTTCCTATGAACATGGGGCTTCCTCAGTCTTAGCCGACATTGCATTGGCCACCTTTGTCCCACCATGACACCATCCAACTTGCCACTCTCTTATTAAGGTGTAAGAATATTCATTAGCATAAAGTGCATCTAATATCAAATATTTTCGAAGATGTAAAAAAAAACTCATAAACTTAAAAATTCGAAATAAAAATGATGTTGCCATTAAAATTTTTTTTGGTCGAAATGTTGCTATTAAAATTGACAAACTCTATAAGTGGCACCCACACTATTTAAAAAATAAAAATGTCTATATTTTTTAAATCTCTTTATTTCCCTTACCTTATACCTGAAAGGAGATCTTCTCATTGGTTTTTTTCTCCTTTTATCTCATCAGCCCATCTGGGTTGTTGATTTGAGAGAAGAGAGAAAAATTAAAGTAATAATATTATATTGATTAAACGGATATAATTCAGAAATTATGAGAGATGATGAGAGAAACATAACCCCTTTATCCCCATATCTCCTTAGACTTTTACTCCATTGACCTCTTTAGTCTCTTCTTAAATGTGAGTGACGGCGCGACAGCCTCCACCAAAGGCTGTAACATCTTCATAGTAGCAACGAGAACTATATTACCCTTATTTTTTATTAACAAGTTGGTTGTGGTCAGGGGTGGATTTAGAGGGGGGCTAGGGGTGGCCCCACCCCCCTAAAATTACAAAAGTGAACCCAGAGTTTTACAAAATTATATTTTAACTTATAAAATTTTTATAACTTTCACTTTAGTCTCTACATGTATAGTTATATAGAGAGACTAAAATGAAAATATGAAATTGTTTTTTGGGTTAAAATATAGTTTTATAAAAATTTGGGTTCTATTCTATAATTTTCACCCCCTCTTAATTGCAATCCTGGATCCGCCCCTGGTTGTGGTTATATTTTATTTAATCAAAGAGATATAGAATAATTAACCATTTGAAAACAAGTATCAAGTCCAAATATATATATATAAAATAAAAATATATATATAAAATAAAAAAATATAATACAAATGAAATACTTCCTTAAAATAATTATTCCAACTATATGGGTATGTTTGTAAACTTATTTTCACCTTTATTATTTTCATAAAAAATATTATTTTACTGTGGACTGTGGAGTTACACTCTAGAAACAAGTCCATATTAGAAATCCCTCATCTCACTTTACTCAATCCTTCAACGCCCTATCCCCACACAAGCAGCAAGGTGTGTTTGTTTGAGGATTCATATTAGGTGTTTTTTTCTTTATATGCTTTTTATATGCTCATTTCTTTAATTTTTGAAATGAGAGCTTTTATATATATTTATTTTATTTAGTTAGATTAAATTATATGTTGCATCCTGAAATATTTTTTACATACAATATCTCAAATTAATTAATTTTCAGTCATACATTCAGAAATATTTTTCATATAACACTAGTATTCTAGAAATTAATTAATTTAAGATACTAGGTGCAAAAAATATTTTAGAATGTAACATATAATTTAGTATAAATAAAAAAGTATAAAAAAAAATAACCCTACCCCAAAATTAAAGAGATGAGTACATAAAGAAGAAGCAACTAATATTTGCTTATCATCAATCTTTTTGTTCGATTTCTTTTATGCCTTGGCTCATCATTACCTTGATTTGTTAAAAGATTTACGAATTCACATTTCATACTTTTTCTTACATGTTTGTTAGGTGTTTTTCCCTCTAATTAGAGGGATGAAGGCATTTTTTAAAATTTTTATTTTATTTTGTATATATTCTATTTATTTATATTAAATTATATATATGATGCATCCTAAAAATACTTAAATTTTAAGATAAATTTAATAACTTTGACTATTTTTATCAATTTATAAAAATTGTTAGTTGATATTTTATAATAAAAATTAAAAAAATTATTATATAATAGTATGATTGCGTGTGCATGTGTGCCCCAATATATGTATGTTTTATTTTACAAGATTCCACATTCCATATACTTGTGTGCAGATCCGGACCTATTTTTCAAGATCCACAAATTTTCTCTTGATTGATTTATATTGTCCGTACTAAATCCACTCACTCCTACATTTTCTTTTTCATCTGGATGGTGGGTTCTCTATCATAATTCTCTCCCGTGCAGATGAGCCACCTTCGTCCTTTCCTTTTTGTTCATCTTGGAGTTTCAATGTTAAGTCAAACCCTTTGCTAAATGACAAAAAAATGCTTCCTACAAACAGTCACTTATGCCCCTCTTGATTTATACATAATAATAATAAGTAGGTTATTTCCCCATTTTGCTATTGCTTGCCCAGAAAATTACCTCCTGGTTCAACCCACATTCATGCTTTACATACATATTGGGTTTTTATATATAAATCTGATGCATTTGTTTAATGGATGTTATTTAAAATATATGTGTGTGTAATGAATCTAAATCCAAAAGTTAATATGGTGTAACTGATTAAAATGTATTCATACTATATAAATTCTTAGATAGGCAGATTTATGTTTTAGAGAAACTGTAGAGTAGTTTTGAAAAATATAATAGATATTTATGTTTATAACTTTATAGACTCTCGTTTAAAGTTTTGGAGTAACACTTGTGTAATTACCTGTATGCTATATATCAGTAACAGATAACTCTGAATATTCTCTTAAATACTTGTGAATTGTGTATGATTGAATCATGAATAACTACGTTTTATAAATAATAATAATAATAATAATAATATTATGTGTATGTGTATGTATTGTAAATTCTTAAGCAAGAAATGCTACATACAGGTAAATTTTTTAAAACATAGTTGATATATTAATTATAACTAATGTATCATTGAATTATTATTTCTATAAGAGATATTTATATTTGTAATGATATTTATATAATATGAATAGAATCATGATTTATCATATGTTTTTTTTTAAAAAATATATTATATTTATTGGTGATTAAATATAACTGTCATGATGGTTACATTTAATTTGTGATGGGATGATGAGTAAGGAGGAGGAATTTATATGTTCAGATCTTTTACCATGTAATATGTCATCACTTGGTGCATAATGCATGGATGACACTTGTTAAGGCCCTTCTTCCATGTTTTACTTTGGGTTGGATTGCATTAGAGTTGTGGGATATATGACACATGTTGTATTCTTTTAAGGAAGGGAGACATAGTTCAAACTTAAGCTCAACATTTTTTGTCGAGTACACCTTAAGATCTGGTGAGCTTGGGACAATCCAATTAAATTATGGGTTTTTGTTGAACTATATGTTAACTTATGGCTCCATTTGGTGGTATAGGGATGGACAATAATATAAAAAAGGTTACATTTTGCATATTGCAAAATTGTATATTACATGTTGTGATGAAAATATAGATTGACATATTTTGTATCAGTATTATGGTGCATAAAATATATATATATATTAGTTCTTTATTTGAATCATATGTGGTTTGCTTGTGAAAGGTATAAACTTTTAATAGTTAGTGGGACATGGAATATCATCATAATGTATTAACATTTTTTAAGTGATTGTTAAGCAAGGAAATGCACCTATAAAATGGGCCTTGAAGGCTCATTTGTGCTACTTAACCACATGTTATATCATTTTATTTGTCATGACCCGAAACTTCCACATTTTTTTTTTATAAATATTTTGAGGATTTAATTTGAGGGTTTTACTGAATTAATTATATAATGTGATGATATTGATGTTGGACGTCGTTATTGATTATAGTGAGATACTTTGGTCAAATTGATCCGTTTGGCTCAAGTTGTCACAACAGTAATTCTCATCTCTCTCAATGTCCTGTAGATCCAAGGCTTTAAGGGATGAAAACTTGTTCAGTGGTTCAAATTCGGTCAAATTCATCCCACCACAAAACACTACCTCAAGAGAGTACATGGCATAGCGGCGAGGAGGCCGAAGGGAGATAGAGAAGGTGGATGATAGAGGGATCGATTTTGGAAGAGGGAAAGTGGTGAGTTTCCTTGTGACATGGAGGGACGGATTTGGAAGAGAGATTTCTACACCCTGATTTTTTGCTTTCAATTTCTTGTCCATAATCTACCTTGCATGACGGTGTTTCATGGTGGCTCCAATGGTTCACTAAAAAAAATATATATTTCTAGTTGTATTGTATTGAACGGGGAACCACAGAGGTTCATGATGGTGACTAGTAAGTCCACAAAAATTATCTCTAGCTTTATTCTACTGAATGAGAAACACAACAAAGACAAGTTTCTTTTATTTATATTACAGGGTGCTTGATTTTCAACTTCTACATTATATTTTTTTTTCTGATAGAATATTTATATGATAAAGAATATTTATTGTTGTGTTGGTACACATATTTCCACCTCTTTTCCACCTCTGTTTTCCACTCTCTTTCTCCTTTTCTTCCTTGGCATTCTCACGTCATCCCATCTCCTCCCTATTTATGTGCTATAACTCTCCAAATGTTTAATCTCCAATGGATATCATTTAAAATCCAAACTTAATTTTATTTCCTCAAATGGGTATGCTTCAAAATCGAAGCTTGAGGCTTTTTCCTCGTTGTGGAAGAGAAGAAGATGAAATAGGAAATTGAAAGGATTGTGAAGGAAAAGAGAAAGTAAAAGGATTAAAGAAAAGATTGGGAAGGGGAAAAAAGTATTTGATGGTTATGTTTTCCAAAGGATTGAATCGATAAAGGATGAGTCCAAGGGTTGGAAGGGAGATGATTTTTTTTTATTGAAGGGCATTTTTGTATTTTCACATTGTATTTAATATATGTTAAGGCAATTTAATGATATTGGTATTTTTGGTTCATTTTAAAAGCTAATGGGTTCTTTTATATCTCCGAAAAGCATAGTGCTGGGTGTGCTCTTCATAAAAATTCATAGATATTTTTATATCTTAATCATATTCCTAATAAATAAAATTTTAGATGAGTTAGATGGCCAGAACAGCCACAAAAGGCTTTAATAGAAGTAATAAAGTAATCATTTTTTTATCTAATTATAAATTGGTTTGAACATGTGACGTTGTATCATACCATGATATATTACATGGTCATTGATAGGGGTGGAAAAAGGTCAGGAGTCTGTGGTTTGGCCTATTAAAAGCCTGGTTTGACCTAGCCTGTCAGGCTAAAAGGCCAAGACAAGGCCTCTTATGAGGCATGTTTTCTCTTAACAGGCCAGACCCAGGCCTAATAAGAGGCCTTTTAGGCCTGTCAGACCGGCCTGTTTATATTATTAATATTAATTTATGTAATTTTGACATGTTTTAGCCTGTTTAAAGTAGGCTTGTTTTTGACCTGTGACCTATTATTTATATTATTAGTATTATTTATGTAATTTTGGCTTGTTTAAAGTAGACATGTTTTCGACCTATGGCCTGTTAGCTTAATTAAATAAAAAAATTAAGAGTTTTAAAATTTAAAAAAAAAAAAAAACAGGCCTTAACAGGCCACAGCCCAAACCAGGCCTGTATACAGGCCACTGGTCAGGCTCAGACCAAAAAATAGGCTTGTAACAATGCCACAGGTCAGGCTCAGGCCAATATATTATAGAACAGATCTGGCCTGTTTCCAACCCTAGTCATTGACAGACAGGCCCACATAATAATATGATGTACTCTCTTACTCTATTGATGGATGGGTTGGGAGTTCTATTTTTCTTCCTAGAATCCCATACCCACCTTTAGACAAAAAAAAAAAAAAAAAAAAAGAACGTGGATGGTCGAAATTAAAATTTTATAAATTATTATTATACATGTAACTAGATAAATACTGGTCAAATTTGATTTATACATATTATAGTTGTAGTATAAACAATTTTTTTTTTTAAAAAAAGCATACTCCTCAACTACTTGATATGAGACATAATTAACTAAATTAAGTACATTAATTATATTAGTTCAGTTAGTTAATAGGGTTAAGGTAAAAAAGTACACATGAGTTTTTTCTCCAAGAGCGCCTAGCACCATGTGTTTTTTTTTTTGGAGCAAAAATACACACGTGGTTACCATTTTGAAGCAAAAGTCACATCCCACCGTTATGTTAATGTTCACTGTGATAAGAAAGAAAGATATGAAGTGAATAGTAACATAACAGCAGTGAACGGTAACATAACGGTGGGATGTGACTTTTGCTCTAAAATGGTAATCACGTGTGTATTTTTGCTTCAAAAAAAGCACGTGGTGCTGGGCGCTTCTGGAGAAAATGCTCATGTGTATTTTTGCACCTTAACCCTAGTTAATATGATAAGTTTTTTGGGAAAACCATAGTGAGGTCCCAAGGTATAGAAATAAGGAAGAAGATCCTCTCATTATCTCAATTTCTCTTAATCCCTCCTTATCCTATATGGACCATTGATTGAGAAGATCAGTTAATATGAACCGTTGATTGAAAAAATGAGAAAAAAGTAAAATGAGTGATAACTTGATAATGTAGCTCGTTTTTAACCTTTCAAATTTAAATAGATGGACATGATTTTGATATAATGAGGGATGATGAGAAAAAATACAATGAGAGAAACCCGACTATATAAATAATCATAAAGAAGTCTTATACAAATTTCTCTCAGGAACTTTTTTGTGATTAGATGTAAATAAGCTACTGAATACCGCTCACAAAAATGTTTCAACGTAAAAATAATTTTCATATTGTTAAAATAATTTTATTAGTTATTAAAATTTCCCTATCAAAATATTGTTGTGAAAATGGCTTGTAATGTTGTTAAAATGTCTTTGTATGTTGTAAAAAATTCTCTAAATACATGTAGAATTTTAGAAACTTGAAAAATTTTTAACAATATGAAAAGCTATTTTAATAATATTAGAAGTCATTTTGACAACCGGATTTTTATACAAACATTTTAACAACTAATAAAGTCATTTTGACAACATGAAAAACCTTTTTTACGTAGGAACTTTTTTGTGAGCCGAATTCAAAGGCTTATTCACAACTAATCACAAAAAAGTCCCTAGGGGCTTTTTTGTTAGGGGCATTTGGTATGAGACTTCTTTGTGATTATTTCCATACTTTGGGATCTCACTGTGATTTTCCCAAGTTTTTTCTAAAACATCCTAATTATCTTCCTTAATTTCTCACTCACTCTCCTACTTGATTATTATTGAGGAAATATTAATCAGCTTAATTTGAGAAAAAAAATTGATACATTTAATATCAACTTTCCGTGTTACATTAGAGGTTAGAGGAGTATTGTTTTGTTTTTGGTAATTCACGGGGCCAATCAGCCCATATTCATTCCATCAAACAGGTATAAGTCGCGAGGATGAAACCCCCATCCAGTCCCTGCACAAGTAACTTTCTAGTCCTCTAGGAGGATATTCAAAATATACATAATCATCCTCCTGAGTTAAGCTAATATTCGCAAGCATATTTGCACAACTATTTCCCTCCCTATACACTTGCCTAAACACACAGTTAGAAAATTTTTTGATACACTTTCCAATCTCAGCTATCAGTTTATTCTCTGCTCTATCATCAATCTGCAATTTCTCAAGAATCTGGATCACAGCCACAACATCACTTTCAATTACTATATTATCAATCTGTTTCTTCAAGGCCAACTCTAGTCCAGACAACACAGCACATAACTCAGCTTTAATGGCTGAGCGCATACCTAGTTTCCTTGCAAACCCACACCTCCATATTCCATCGTTGCCCCTTATCAACCCTCCACAACCTGCCATCTGTTTGCCATTACTTGATGCACCATCAGTGTTGATTCTGTACCATCCCTCCATCGGCCATTCCCACTAGACATTTACCATTTTCCTTGATCCTCTGGCTTTCCCAACCTCTTCACGGGCCCTTCTCACTTCTTTAGCATACTGTACAATTCTGAAAGTTCTGTTCTGAGGCACCTGGTAACCTTCCTCAAACATACAATTGTTTCTCCATCTCCATAAAAACCAGTAGGTAATGCCAAACAATAATGCCTAGTCGTTCCTTTTCTGTTTTAAGTTCCAACTAATCCATTCCTTATTCTGCAACTCCATAAACTTAGGTTCAACTCTATCTTCTAACAATTCTCTCCACACCTGCATTGCAATTTCACAATCGCGTAGAACATGCATTAGGCTTTCAGTATCAACTTGACATCTATAACAGCTTGCACTACCCCCCATCATTTTGATTTTTCTCTCACTTGTCAGTAAGCTTCCATGCATTGCTAGCCAAAGATGAATCTGAATTTGTCTCGGTCCCTACCATTTCCATAATACATTCCATTCAGGGTCCCCCAAGTCTTTTTCCATCCTAATATCCCTGTACATTTCAGCTACTCCAAAATCTGCATTTAGTTTCATTCCCCATCTTACAAAATCCTCCCCCAACTGTCTACATGGAGGAAGCATGGCCCTTAGAGCTATCTGCCCCTCATGATTTAATTTCCCCCCAATCTTCACCATATCTCATTCGCCATTTTCATTCACCATGTCCCTCACCCTTGTGTTGTCATCATCTGCCGATAATTGCTCAAGACTCATCTCGGCTAGCCTTCTTCCCCCCTCTATCCATTTGTCATGCCAAAATAAAGCATTTTCCCCATTTCCTATTTCCCATCCCAACTTTCCAACAATTTTTGGTCCTACTTCAGCAATGCTTCTCCATATATTTGAATCAGTTTTCACTACCTTCCATTCCTTTGTTAGGTCTTTCTGCCTCTCATATTTACTCCTCAGCACCCTGGAACATAGGCTTTGAGGCTTAGCAATGACATTCCATGCAACCTTCCCCAGAAGTGCTTCATTCATGGCCTCCAAGTTATGGATCCCCAATCCACCATTCCGTTTTTCCTTGCAAACTACCTCCCATTTCACTGCATGTACTCTTCTTTTTTCCCCATCGCTTTGCCATATAAACTCTCTTTGGATCCGCTCCATTCGTTTCCTAACTCCCACTAGAATATTTGTATGTTGCATTGAGTATACAGCCATTTGATTGGTTACAGCCTGTACAAGGGTTATCCTGCCAGCAAGCGATAAAACCTGCTTCTTCCAGCTGCTCAGTTTCATCTTCATTTTATCCAATAGAGGTTGAAACTTATATTTTTTGTTCTCTCTACTTCTCATGTCTGCTCCCAAGTTCTTCCACTAGCCTGAATCCTGAGAATTGACTGATCTCATTCATCTTCCTTCTTTCTACATTACGTGAGAAAAATATACTAGTTTTTTGTATATTTATTTTTTGCCCAGAGGCAATCTTGAACTAGAGGAGTATTGTTTTAATGTAACAGTAGTAATCATTATTTTAAAGGGTTAAGTACCAATTTTACTTCGGAAGTACGCCCTCAGGAGCAATTTTGCCCCGGAAGTATCAAAACGTAGCAATGTTGCCCCTCCGTTAAAAACCCTAATAGTCACCTAACGATCAATGTTAGGGTTTTTAACAGAGGGACAACATTGCTACGTTTTGGCGTAGCAATGTTGCCCTGGAAGTATATGCTCAGGAGCAATTTTACCCCTTCATTAAAAACTCTAACAGTTTACTAACAGTCAACGTTAGGATTTTTAACAGAGGGGCAACATTGCTACGCCGAAAACTTCTAGGGCAAAATTGCTCCTAGGCGCGTACTTCCGGGGTAAAATTAGTACTTAACCCTATTTTAAAAGTAAATTTGTTGTACCTAAAGTTGTCAAACTCACGAATTTAAGTAAATTCGTGGTAATAACGTGAACTCGAATGATAAACTCGTAAGAATTTATTTTCACTATTAAATATATATTAATAATGTATAATAAATAATTAAGATATACAAAAATGAAAACAATTTGATTTAAATATATTTTAAATCTAAATAATTGACATTAAATCCATCAACATTCAAAATTTACCATATTTAACAAATAAATTTCTATAAAACTCATATATAAAGCCGCTGAGTATGATCAAATCGAAAAAGTCTATAAGAGTTTAAGAGTGAGTTAACATGATTTTGTAAGTTAGAAAAATAAAAACAATAAACTCGGTGAATAAACTCATGAGTTTAATCAAGTTCACTAGTAATTCGACTTAATTTGGTAAATTATAAATGTAAAAATGGTAAACTTGAAGAGTCAACTCGCTAGTTTCACAACAATACTCTTTTTAAAACCTACAAAAGCAGCACATCACTACCCAACTCAACTCAATTTGGGCAGGACGAGCTGTCTATTACCCTTAGACGTTTACTTAGGCATTCAAGAGCTAATATATCTTCCCCAACACCTTGACTAACTCCAGGATCGAACCCCCTCCCTTTTGGTGAGAAAGTCCGACCCCTTTACCGGTTAAACCCAAGGACGAGGGGTTAAACTAGAGCTGTCTTGTAATTAAGCTGGAACAGCTCTTACGAGTTAATTCAAGTGCGTTTTTTTTTTAATTTTTTTGCTTTTTCTTTTTTGTGTTGAACTCTTTCATGGTGCTTCAATTGGGATTGGTATGACGAGCCCAAAAGCTAAAAAGGATCACATTTTTCCAATAGAGTACAGCAAAGTGGGCCTACTTTTTTATTAGAGTCCTGTATCATTGCATAAAACTTTGGGCCTTCATTTTTAGCCGAAGTATTGATGTCATTGGGTGACATTGTAGGCCGACATGATCTAGGTTTGGATTCCTGCTCGAATATGGGCTCATATCTAATAGTGTGTCAAATAGAAATATCTCAACAAAAACATGTATATACCTAGGGGAGGAAAAAACGACCTGCAAATCGGGGAGGATCTTTGCTGAAAAATTTGGCCACTTCTTATTTTTTTTTTTCATGATTCTTATATCAATAGGGTTGAATCAAGTGGAAGGGACTAATTTCTCACAACTTGATGAAGTAAGATTCAAATGTACGTTGGAAGAGGTGTCTAAATTTAGTACAGTGGCCTCCTACAAGATATTTGTTGGGGTCGGCCCAAGTTTAGTCTTGAATGCCAGAAGAAAAAGAAAAAGAGAGAGATAATTATTCTCACCTAGTTATATAGGATTATAGAACAAACATTAGGCTCCAGGGTGGTACAAGAAAGATTTGAGGAAGGAACAAACTTTAAAAAGGGAAAGTGAAAGAAGGGAACATTTTTAGGGATAAGATAAGATGGCTTGAGAGAATATGAGTTGTTTGGTAGGAAGAAGATAAAGGTAAGTGGTTGGTAAAAAATCAGGAAATACATATTTTACCCTAAAAAATAATTAATTCAAAATGAAAAAGAAACATAATATTTTTGCTAAAATATATTTTTTTTAAAAAATCCTCTTATTAAGTTTAAATTTTTCTAAAATATATTCCCACCAAGTTTGAATTTATCTAAAATATTCTCTCATCAAGTTCAAACTTATCACATGAGTTTGAATTTATCACATAAATTCAAACCTATCTCATAAATTTGAATTTAATCCTTTTTTCTAACATTATAGAAAAAATATTTTATGAGCGGAAAATATGTCTAAAAGTGTCACTGTTCAAGTGAGAACTTAATATTCCACTAATTTTGGTGAGATCTTATCTTCCTACATGTAAGAAAAGATTGATGGGTTTAAAAACTTGAGTTTCTAAGAAAATTTGACACAAAAAGCATATCAAACAAGAGAATTTGCTAATCTTTCAGTTCCCTTTCCACTGAATCCATATACCAAATAGGCCCCAGAAATCACATGAACCAATCCTAACAACTGACGAAACTATAAGGAATTTTTTTAAAAAAAAAAGAAAAAGAAAAAACGGGATATAGATTGCCGAAGCCATCGCCTTGATAAGGAATCTTGATTTAGATGGCGTAGCCGTAATTTGAAAATTGAAGCCGCGTTTCCCCTAAAAAGTCAAATAAACGTCACTTTGATACATCCATATTCCTGCATTTTTTTTTTTCCTTGGCAAAAACTATAGTTTTGTTTTAACTTTCAATTCCTGTCTCCCACCCAGATCTCACCGACTTTGATATCAAGGCCAGAGATTCCAAATTGGAGTCCTTCTTCTTCTGTTAAAAGTCTTTATCAGTTTGAGATCATCACTATGTTTTCTCACCTTTGATTCACATTTGAGTTCAAGAAATATTGCAGGTGCGTACGCACATGGTTAACCATCAGAATATTTGGCCTCATAAAAAAATTGTTGGAGAAGAATTTTGCACTTAAATGGGTTTTCAAATAGAAACAAGCTAGAGCATATATATTGCAGTTTTCACAAGAAAACGATAAAAGTGATTTAGATGTTAAATCAGAGGTCATTAATTATACACCATATATATTATGATTAAGTAATTAATATATTTAGATTTATTAACCTCTTTAAAAAATTCAGTTGAATATTATATTTAACATCAGAGCAAGCATTATACAAAAAGATTGTGAAATTGATGAAAATGTTAGCCATAAAATTCAATTTGGGTGTTACCAATGGAGAAAAAATAACAAAATTATTTTTGATTTGAAAGTATCTAATAAGGTAAAAAAAAAAAAAAAAGTTCCATTGTACTCTACTAGAAAACCAACAATGCTTGGTAATGAATGTTGGGTTTTAAAGTGACAACGTTAAGATAAAGATACTGAAATAGATGTGTGGCAATACAAGAGATTATAATGTCCGTATTTGTAAAAAAGTTGGAATGATATCTATTGAAGAAAAAGTGTTGGAAACTCGTTTAAGATGATTCACATACTTTTAAAGAAAGACCATTAGATATACCGGTGAAAATGGTTGATCAATCCATATGAAATCCTCGTAAAAAAGATAGAAAAAAACTGAAGAGAATACTTAATAAAATTATCAAGTGAGAACTATTGACTAACAATTTATTTAAATATTTAATTATTGATTGAGTAAAATATCACAATGTGATTCATATAGTCAAACCTAATGTTTATTTCCAAGCCATCATGATAATTGAATTGTATCAGTATTTAAACAAACAAACAAACACACGCAATGTTTTTATAACTTAAAGTGCTTGAATTTGTCGTTTAATATGATTTTTCGCGGACGATTGTTATTCACTTTTATATCCCTATGTCCACCGTGTCAACCAAAATACAAGAATCGTAGTCAATAACTCAATATCTAAAAGTTAGACGAAGTATGTAGTTGACTTTTCTCCTACCCCTCTTACTTTTTTTTTATTTTTTTTAATTGTTGGATTAAGATCTCAACAGTCCAGATTTATCATATTTTTTTATCATCATTTTCCCTCCTTTTTCGTTTATAATAATATTTTAATTATATGATAAATCTGAACCATTGAGATCTTAATCCAACGGTACAAAAAGGAAAATGATGGTAAAGGATATAGGAGGAGAGCGAAGTCCATGAATTATACACATCTTTTTCCTTGGGTGACTTTACCTCTATTCGAATATAATAGTTAATCAAGATTTAATGTTCTTGACCTAACAAGTAGAAACTAATGGATGAGTTTACTCTAATCATGAATATACCCTAGTTTATTTTATTTCTTAAATTTATAATTTGTTCTTTAAAATATCCCTGTTAATTATATATATATATATATATATATATATATATATATATATATATTAAAAGGTTTTTATCAAGTTTCAAATATAAATAATTAAAGAGTGTATTGAGAAACCAGCAAATGTTTCTTACAAACAACCACTTAATTAATTTTTTTTAATATCTACAAACTTAATTATGCAGCTCCAATGACCCATGATCGAATTGAGTACATAATTCTTAGAAAAATAATTAAAAAATTGAATAAATCTAAAAGATAGGAAAAATCACTATTAGAAAGAAGCGTAATCACTACAAACTCCATATATATATATAACAAAGTAGCAGCATCTAACATTGACATATTCTCATTCATTGTACGTTAATACCTTATTACGACACAAAACTTTAAAGTAATTTCATTTCTTTCTTTGAATCTTATAATAATTTTCCTCATACGATATAATATTCAAAACCTATTCAATAGGATCAACCCATACCTAAACCAATTAACCTAACGTTTCAGCTTTTAGGTAACCATACTTTTCTGATATGATTCATTTTAAATAAAATAACATGACTAGGGTCAAGTTTACCATCGTTAGATATCGAGGTTTAAAGAAGTTTAATAAGAAAGAAATTTACTTATTTTTTGTATTCTTGGTGTATATTACCACTTAAGTTATTAAGAAATTAACATTTCCCTATGCTATTTAGTATTTATGGAGTATTAGCCACCAAAATTAAGACCTATGTAATTATAAACCAAGAATAACAAGCTTTGCATTTTCTTCAAATTTCTATCTAGCGGAAAAAAGGGAAAAAATTCTTTACTCTTTTTTTTTTCCTAAATAAATTTGATAAGATTATGTTAAATTTCGGATCCACGCCCTTGATGGCTCAATAGTCAATAGTAATTTAAGTTATATTATTCAAATAATCTAAATATTGGTTATATATTATTTAATTTAATTTAATTAGTTTGAACTCATATCTTATTTACAGATCAAATTAGGATTTATTTCACCACCTGATATCGCAAATATATGGTGAATATTTTAGTATCATGTTTAAAATTACATTATAGTATATGATATTTCATTAGTTGAGATAATGGAGAAATTATGATAATTTTCTGTTGTTATATTAATTGGGTAAGCTGTGAATATTTTTTGCTTTCCTCAAAATATATCCACCCGTCTCAATATAAAAAATATGAATGCTCCCACCATCGTAAATCATTCCATAATTGTTGAGCTTTGATTAACTCTTTTGTCCTCTTCTTTCTAACTCAAGCTTAATATAAGTGTTATGTTGGCCTATATAAAAAATTACTATACTTAATCAGTTTGTCTATGTGTGACTAGTTGCATTATTGGTTTGTTTTCTTATAATTTTTAGAATTCAACCCAAATACGTCATAGTATTAATTAATTACTATTAATAACTAAAGGCCCTATAGTGGCCAATTCATTTCACTGCCTCATCTTCCGGTCACTCTATTCAGCTCTAAATATAGGACAAAGTTTATAGTATAATGACACTATAAGCTTTGTGCTATATTGTAGGTAGTAAATCCATGGTTTGATATAAGCATTGGATTAGTTTAGTATCTCTTTGCCTTTTTTTTTTTTTTTAAAAAAAAATCATTTGATTCTTTATAGTTAATTTTGACTTAGTTAAACACAATTATTAAATTTTAATTTGTAAAAAAGTTGCATTAGCTAAAGGTGAGTTATACTCATGAGTTCTTAAATATTTTAGGCAATAAATTTTGCAATCAGAAATTTTTCAATAATTTTTTCTTCTTATTATTACATAAAATTTGTCGATTCATTCAAGACTGAAAAAAAATACTCGACGTTTCCACCCAATCATAAATCACGAAATTCATCAAGAACCAGTGTAATTAAACTCAAACCAACTAACTTGGCCTAGAAACCGATGAACCAGTCAATAAATGGGTTCGTCCAAGCATTACCCTGATTTATATTTATTTTTTTAAAAAAACAATGTTTAAAATTTTCTTTATAATTTTATATTAATAATTTTGAATTTTTCATTATTTCACCTATTTAGTTTGGGTTAGCTTCAATTTGACCCATAGATTCTTGACCGATTTAGTGATGAGTCTAATTTTAATAACCTTATCAAAAACACATAATTAGTAAGAACAATCTCTATAAGATTTATAGTTTTTTTTGCCCGAATGTAAGATTCATAGTTGAAAGCATATGTATTGCTCCCTGGTACACAAACTAAATAACTATTTTAAAAATAGTGAAAAAATTAGTTAAGTTAGTTATTACTTACAAATGTATATTGTTTTCGTATAATAATTATTTTAATCATATGCATTAGAACTACTAAATAATACAGCCTCCTTAATATATGTAAGTAATAGAAATACTATAGGAGAAAAAAATAATAAATTGGGACACAACATAAATCAATATTTTATATTTAGGATTAAAGTACCAAATGAACTTAGATGACCAACCAGCAACTAGTGACAATGATTGTATGATGCTTGACCTCAACGACTTTCTTGAGGAATACTGTATCAATGCCATCATTAGGAGTGTTTAACTCCTATTTCAAGGTGCTAGGATGATCATGGTAGTATTACTAAGGATGTCTCTTGATATTCCTTCAAATCAATGATTTCATAAAGGTCACATTATTTTATTTTTATTAAAGTCCTAAATTGACTATTCAAGCTTTATCATTTTTTCGTTTCTATTCTATCAATTTGGTAAAATTTGTGAATTCACCCACCTAATTTTTCTGTTTTTACTTTTCTAACTTTTAAAATCATGTTAACTTACTCTTAAATCTGTATTAATCTTTTCAATTTGATTATTTTTAATGGTTTTATATATGAATTTTATAATTTTTTTATTAATTATAATAAATTATGGATGTTGATGGATATAATTTCAATTATTTGGGTTTAAAATATATTTAGATTAAATTGTTATCATTTTTAATATTTTAATTATTTAAAAAGATGCACTATTAATACTTGTTTATTAATAAAAATAAACTTTTACGAATTCATTATTTAAGTCAAGATACAATTTTACTACCACATAGTCACGAGTTTGTTTAAACTTATAAGTTTGACAACTTTGCATGATTAAATGATAAAAAATTTAATAAATTATCACAAGTTTTAATATATTTGATTAATTATAGTGAAATATCAAAATTTCACATTCCAAATTATTTAAACTTGTATATTCGACAACCTAACATGATTGATGAAAAATATAAATAATTATTTAAAATTTAGGATTTAGAGTTTGACAATTGCCTAAGTTTGTGATTTTGACAACTTTACATGATTCAACGATAACAAATTTAATAATTTACCAAAAATCTTAATATATTTAATTAATTTTAGTGGAATATCAAAATCTCACATTCCAAATTTTGCTTATTTATATCTCATGGCAAGAAAAATTGTTTGTTTACGCAATGAAAAATGAAATACTGAGAAAGAATTTTGATCTTAATTTTGCCATGAGAATAACGGGATACGCATGAAAAATTATTATTTTCGATTCCTTGTACAAATCAGCCACCGAGCAGAACGCGTCCAATTTTTGGAATAGTTAAATAATAATAATAATAATAATAAATTGATTGATTGATTTTAAAAGACGCAATTAGGCGCATACAAATTGCGTTCGGTGGGAAAAACAATGCGCTTGATTGTGAAATTCTTTTTGACTAATCCCAACTTTTTCTGACTTTGTCTTGAACATCGCCATTTTCAGCTCCAAATTTCAGACATAGCTTTCTTCTGCATTTGATCAGATTTTTGCCTCAACATACGCACCGATCGAAGTTTCTCGTCTTCGTTCTGCTTCACCGAGTTCATCTTCCATGGCGGCAGAGCCACCGCCTCCACCGTCGGAGATCCACCTGAGGATTAATTCTCGGAAGAACGACAATGTGATACACCCGGCTGAGGGAGGCGCGGCTTTGCCCTATTCAACAAGTACAACGCCAGTAGAATACACCGAAGCAAAGCATTTTAAGAGATGGTTTGCCTGGTTAATTCCTTGCATTGTTATTGCCAACATCGCTGTGTTTGTAATTACCATGTACGTCAACAATTGCCCCAAAAACTCTGTTTCTTGCATTGCTCGCTTCCTCGGTCGTTTCTCCTTTCAGCCGCTCAAAGAAAACCCTCTTCTTGGGCCTTCTTCAATAACGTGAGTTGTCCTTGTTGCTCTAAATGATTAAGATGTTACTCTTGTATTCCGTTAGAATTTTAGTTCAACTCTCAATTTTTAAGTTGATATACGTGAGTAGTTGTATTATAATTGATAATTTTTCTTTCTGGGACTGAATTATAAGATTGTGGCTGTTGTGAGTTTTTTTGTTTTGGAATGAAATCCATGGCTGTAACTACAATCGAAGAGGTGATATCTGTTTATTTCTCAGGTTACAAAAGATGGGAGCTCTTGATGTAAGTAGAGTGGTTCACAGGCACCAGGGCTGGCGCCTTATAACTTGCATATGGTTACATGGTGGCGTCTTCCATATATTGGCAAATATGTTGGGTATTCTGATCATTGGGATCCGGCTTGAGCAAGAATTTGGATTCTGTATGTATTTTGCGTCTCAAATTAACACCTTTTATTTTCTCCTTTGTGCCTTGCAATTGTTTAGATTATGTTTCTTCAAGAGTTAAGACTGCGAGGTTGATTTCCTTTTCCTAATTGATAGTTGTTGAAACAAAATAGAAAGGATAAGCCTTGCTTTTCATTGAACAAAATCTTCCTTTGAATCAATGAATATCATCCTCACAACATCTGTCTTTAATCCAAAGTAGTTCTGTGCCTGATCTGTTTTCATAAAAGTAATGTACATATTACTTGTTTCCTATTTGATTACATGCTTGCTGTTATCTACTTTTTCTCAAACTTAAAATAAAAAATAGCACAATGATTATTTACAAGTTATAATGCAATGGTTAAATCACAGAATCATATGCTTGGATGGTGCTATGGTTTGTTCTGCTTATAATTTGATAACTATATCAAAATGATACTAAAGATGGTTCAATGTCAGTTTCTGAATGATATGCTTGAATGTTGCTATGGTTTGTGCTGTTTTTAATTTGATAACTATAACAAAATGATACTAAAGATACTTCATTTTGAGTTATTATTTGCATTATTTAACGCTTACTACTTGTTTCTCATATTGCTGTATTACAGTGCGTATTGGATTGCTATTTTTGATTTCTGGCTTCGGGGGAAGTTTGCTTTCTGCTCTATTCATTCAGTCAAACATCTCTGTGGGTGCCTCTGGGGCTCTTTTTGGATTGCTGGGAGCCATGCTTTCTGAACTCATTACTAATTGGTCTATGTATGATAATAAGGTGATCATAAAATTTCTCCTATTTTAAATTTGATTTCCCGAAAAGGAAAATTTCTGGGCTTATTTCCAACATGTTATATTCTAAGTTTCTGTTATTTGCAGTTTGCAGCACTCTTCACTCTTGTGATTATCGTTGCAGTCAATCTAGCTGTAGGGATCCTCCCACATGTGGACAATTTTGCTCATATTGGAGGGTTTATTACAGGATTTCTTCTTGGATTTGTGTTTCTAATCCGTCCTCAGTTTGGCTGGTTTAACCAAAGATATGCTTCTCCTGGCTACTCTTCTGCCCCAGTTAGATCTAAGTTCAAAAAATATCAGTGCATCTTATGGATCCTCTCTCTGACCCTTGTTATTGCTGGGTAAGTCTCTGAGTTTTGCTCTTTCTAGGATCATATTGCACTAACAAGCCTATACCAAAAAGGAGATTCTTCTCGAGGCTTAAGCCTGTTGGCATCTAGCATGGGACATGTGTTTCAGTTAGGTGGTCAGGGTGGAGTTAGTAGACCTCTGTACCAAAAGATGTACATAGCATAAGAAGCCTTGTCGAGTCCCAGGGGCTCACTTGGACTGAGCATGCCTTCAGGCTTAAAGAGCGTTTATAGAGGTACCACCAACAAGGTCCTTCTCACATTGGTGAGATTTGAATCTATAACCTTACGGTTATGAGCCAACCCCTCATTTGCTGGCAAAGAAGAGGAGCCTTTTAATTTGGTGCTTCAAAGAAACAAATAATTGGAAAAATTATTGGGGGACCCTATTGGGAGGGTAATATTTTGAGTGCCCAAATTGAGAAGTTAGTCATCTTCACAGAAACATAGCTCCTGCACATATTTATTGTGTGTTTCCCTAGTTGCACCCTCTAACTGTATCCTTGATTTTCTCGCCACTGTCAATTTACATCTGTGTTCTGCTTCAGAGGTTGAGCTAATATTATATTGTCGATTTGACAGACTTACTGTTGGCCTTATTGCACTTCTCCGTGGTGTCGATGCCAATGATCATTGTTCTTGGTGCCATTATCTATCTTGTGTCCCAACTTCAAGATGGAGCTGCAATACCGAACCTGCATCTTGTCTTGTAAGTATTATTATAAAATTTTACCTGATCACTCTTAATTGAATAACTTTATCAGGTCATAAAATATCCAAACAAGAAATTTCACTCTAATTTAAGCATCTGCTATACATCTTTGAACCACTTTATTCACACGCTAAAGATTCAATGCTTTATATTAGTCTCGAAGAGTAGCAGTAACAATAAGTCTTATCTTACTAAGTGGGATTGAATATATGAATCATATAACACTATTGTGATGTACTTCTATCAACAACCAATTTTTTTAAAGATAGTATGGAGTATTTGGACATATACAAAGAAGGCTTTTGGATGCGCTGGTGAGGAGGGTAGATTAAGAAGTATGAGTTCTCTAAAAAAGGGTAGAAAAAAACTGAAGAGAATACTTAAGTAGGACCTATTAGTCAATAGTTTATTCAGAGATTTGTACTTTGATAGAGTACAATGGCATTATGCGATCCATATAGCTGATTCTTGTTATTGTTATTTTTGTATAGTATAGATCTTAAAAATTAAATTATTGACAGTTTTAGACCTTCAAAAATCAATTTTTTCTGACTCAACGTTTAATGTGGTCATTGATCTATTCTACTGTGCATGCATGGATTAACGCTTGTTGTGATGCTATAATTTCAGACAAGCCAATTTGGCAGTCAGCTGAACGTAACTTGCTCAGGCAATGGGAAATCCAGTACATACTTGATTCAAGATCCAACCAATTCACAGATCCAGCAGTTATGCACTCAGCTTTGTACTTGAGTTTTGATAGGGAAGGAGATGGTATTAGGGGGTTGCTATGAGTTGTTTATTCATTTGTCCATATGTAGTTTTAATTGTTTGAAGCTCTTGTGAAACTGTACTCTATATAGCTGATGACACTTGCATTGGGACATACATTTCAGAGATTCGTGTATTAAGTTAAATATAGATTGATTTTATGCCATTTAATATAAATATGATACTTGCAAAAAAGTATATATCTTCAGCTTATTTATCTTACGAGGGCATCTTTAATAGGGCGGAAATTAAAGGAAAATAAAATGAGTATTAAGAACTCCAACATACTTGTATTTATACTTTTGAAAAATAATTAAAACAAATGTTATTGAATGATAATGATAAGGGTATAATAAACATTACTTATAATCTTTTTAAACTTTTCTTCTCCATTTTCTCCTTAAAAAGGTACTATACATTATTATCAAACTTATGAGTTAATTCTCTGAGTTTACTAATTTTACATTTATAGCTTACAAAAATGAGTCGGGTTACTTGTAAACTCATGCCAGTCATAAACATCATTGAACTTTGAATTTATACACCAAGTTTACATCGTGTTTACTTATTGCTTAAACTCGTGTTAACTTTTTTTATTTGATCATGCTCAGCAGCTTTATATATAAATTGTATAGAATTTTTTTTTGTTAGATATGATAAATAATGAATGTTGATGGATTTAATTTTAATTATTTGGATTCAAAATATGTTTAAATTAAATTGTTGTCATTTTTGTATTTTAATTATTTAATTATATACTAATAATATATATTTAAAAATAAAAGTAAACTTGTATGAGTTTACGATTCGAGTTTACGACATGGGTTTACGTCACTATCACAAAATTACTTAAACTCACAAGTTTGATAACTTTTATACTACTTTGAACCAAAAAAAAAAACCTTTATACTACATACTGAGTAATCTATATGCACTAAAGTTGGGAATCAGGGCCGGCCTGGCTCTTCAGGGCCAACCCGTGAAGGGTCAGGAGTAAAAAAAACACTTGTTTTTCAAAGCCCGGCCTGATAGCACCAGGGCCAGGGCTGGCCCGGAGGGCCCGAAAATTACTATTTCAAATTTTAACTATTTTTCCTCCACTTTTTTTTAAAAAATATAATTAATAAATTACAACATAAATCATTTAATAAATAAACATAGTCAATAATTCATAATAAAAAACAAACTATGTTCACAAATAACTCACATAAAACATAAAAAACATATCACTAAGTGACATTAGTACGATAACTATTATTGTCGTCATCTTCGTCACTATCACCACCGATTTTAATGACATTTGATTGTTCTTCATTATGAGTAGTAGCCTCTAACTCATGAGTAAGAATATCATGAAATTTTTCTCTCGGATTATGAACACATCCATAATCTTTATTTGCAACAAATAATAAATCAAATCATAAAATTAGAATATAGTTATTATGTATTTGTAGTTAAATGGATAAATAACTCTATAACAAATACAAAACATATATAAATTAATAAATTTAAAAAGAAAAAAAAAAAAAGCTACAGTGAAAAAGGTCTATAGGGCCGACTCGTTTAAGCCCGAGACCCGTTAAGGCCAGCCCTCCATGGCTAATCTCAAATAACTAGTCTATTTTTCAAGCCCGGCCCTTGAAGGGCCAGGACTTAAATGGGTCGGCCTGACAAGCCTGACCCATTTTCCCGGCTCTAATATGCACTAGCTATAAAATTTAAGTTTTGCACCTTTATATTCAGACAAAATAAATAAATATATGAAATATTCACCCCTGGCTTGCTTTTAACTGTCTATGGAAATATTGACGAGAATGAACCTGGAAGGAGGGTCCAAATGGGTGTCAAGTATATCTTCTTTTTTGACCTGAAGGTATAACGTATATAATAAAACTAAGTTTCTAAGTTTTTTATACCTGAAATAATGTTTCCACATTGATATATTTTTTATTTATAATATAATTTTTTTTAAAACAATTAATAAATCTCACCCTATTTCTCAGATTAATGTGTCAATATTTGGATGACTTACAAATTAAAGTGGGAGTAAAAGTCAATCACTATAATGTAATATATGTTTGAATAAGATGTAATGAAAAGATGAGTTGCAAATTAAAGTGAGAGTAAAAATCAATTAGCATAATGTGCTATATGTTTTGAATAAGATATAATAAAAAGACACTTTGACATATGATGCATGCATTGACATATAATAAAAATTATCTAGGTTTCGTAAACTTGAGAGTTGTACTCACAATTTGAGACATGGATTGACATATGATGATAATTTACTAATTTATATGTATTTGTTATATAATTATTTGTCCATTTAAGTACAAAATACATAATAGCTATACTTTGATTTTATGATGATTTATTATTTGTTGTAGATAAAGATCATGAATGTGTTCATGATGCGGGAGAAGAAATTCATGATATTCTTACTTATAAAGCATAGCTATTACTCAAAGTGAAGTACAATCAAATGTTTTTGAAATTGATAACAGTGGCGAAGAAGATCACAATGATATTCATCATACTAATGTTGTTTAGTGATCTATTTTTTATGTCTTATGTGAGTTTATTTTTTAGATAATAGTTTGCTTTTGATTAATAATTAGTGAATGTATTTATTTGTTGGGTGATTAGTGTTGTTTGAATATTAATGTTGACAATATTTATTTGATAAATTAGAATTAGAATTTTTGTAATTCACTAATTATGTTTCTTTGGAAAAAATGAGAAAAAATAGTTAAAATTTAAAATAATAACTTCTAGGCTTATAGGGCTGGCCCTGGCATTGGTGCTATTAGGCTAAACTTTAAAAAACATATATATATATATATATATATATATATATATATATATATATATATATATATTTTATCCCAGGCCCTGCAGGGCTAGCCCTGTTAAACCTTGACCCTTCCAAGGCTAGCTTTATAGGGATGGGCTGATTTTAATTCTCAACTCTAGCCTTGATGTCTTTTGATACAGGGATTTGGAGAGGAGAGCACAAGGACATTTTTTTGAGTTAAATTTTGAAGAAATCTAAAAAATGAGATCATAAAATTTTAATAAAGCGAACATGTAAAATAATAAAAAAAGAAAAAAATTAATTAAACACCTTTAACTTGATTTTTTTTTTTAAATTCACCTCTAAATTTTTTCTCTCAGTTCACTTTTCCTTCTCCCCCTTCATACCAAACATCCTCTTAATGTTAAAATTAAGTGTGTAAAAAATAGAATTACTATAAAAAAATTGTTAGAAAGTTGATTTTGATTATCAATGTAAAATTTATGTTTTATATTTATCAACTTTTTCTTAATTTATTGTTTCCTCAACAAAAATCAATTAAAAAAGAAATGATAAGAGTTAAAAAATTGATTAGTGTTGATCCGGTGTGGATCACAAGTTGGGTTGGACTTGGCCCGGGGTGAAATCCCGGGGTCCTACGTACCACAGTGTGGATCAAAGTCCACGTAGTTCAAGAGTATACGGCAGGCTAATGATAGCCAGAGGGGGTGGTGTGTGTGCTCTGTGTGAATAGAAAAGCTAGGGTTTCAGAAGTGTGTACCTTGTAAGGGGTTTACCCTATTTATAGGCGTACCTGGGCCCTATCTTAATCAGTTGGATTTATCCTTTATTTTAGAGATATCAAGATATGCTTTTTTGAATAATCTCCTTCTTTCATAGGCGGTTACCATAACGATAGATATTTTTGATAAAACCACTCCTATTTTCAAGGAAGCGGTTATGAGCATAACTGAAGTCATTTTGACTAGGCTCTTTGGTTATTGGGCTGGGCCCATTTATGAGATATCCGTAACAGTTGCCCCCAGCCCGGTTGTTCAGGGCTCCGAGCAGCCGGGATGTACTTGTCAGGTTACGTCCTGTGTTCTAGTTCATTTCGTTGTCCTGAGGTTTTTGATTTCTAGTTCTTTTTCCGAGGTCGGACATTTTTGGTCCCCGGGCTACCCCATCTGTCATCAATTTGCATTCCGGTTTATTTGAGTGGGACACAGGTGCCTCCCAGCCCGGTTAACGCGGGTTGCATTCGTTTGCTATCCCGAGAGAACATTAATGTTCAGTCTTAATGTTCTATAATTTTGATTCTAGGCCAAACTCCTCCCATGCCTTCTCGAACTTTCCTTCTTTATTCGTGTCGGGTAGTATTGATATTTCTATCTGGTCTTACTCCCCGTTTACAGGTACTTTGTCCAGTTTTTCGTGGATCGGGACTTGTTGCCCCCAAGTTTGAGATTGCACGGGGAGTTAGGTCGGGCGACCGGGGTGTATTCACGTGGTCGGCCACGTGAGCATTTCAATCCGGGATCATTGTCCGCCTCATCTGTTGATCCAACGCTCGTCTTATCTCGAGACCACGAGTGTCATCATTGCCTCCTGCTGATTTGATGTTTACTAGCCGGCCTCTGAGTAGAGCAACTGCCCCATTATCTTGGTTTTCGTGTTTGCTTACCATCAGCATTAAATGCACACGCCTTTTAACGTCCACGTCACCATTTGTGTATGGGCCCTTTGGGCCTTTGGCGGTTGCGTTTCCTGACTCTCATCCGCCTGCTTGCTTTGCTTATAAGAGCCTTCGACTTTTCCGCTTCTTCTATTTTGAAAACCGCCAAACCTTGAGTTTTCTTTTTGAGAGAAACTTGCAACCAGTCACCAGTTCATCTTCCTCAGATTCCCATTTCTGGTCTTCGTGGCTCGCGCATTTCCTCTTCCCTTAACTTATCTCAAACCAAGTATTTTCCTTGTTTCCTTCTCTGGTTATTTGGCTGTGTTTTCTCCTTTCTTTCTCTATCTCTTGGTCTTTCTTTTTTCTAGGTAGGTTATTGTGAGTTCTTTCCAGTTTCTTCCCCTTTGGGTTCTGGCTTCTACTTTGTTCTTGAACTTCTCTGAACTTCTGGTCTATTCAATCCTTTTTCTCCGTCTTTGGTTTTCGGTTTCCTGTTTAAATTCTATCTTCTCAGGATGAGCCATCAAGGTTCTCCTCCGCCTTTTAATCCAAATGCTTTTTCCCCGAAAGAGGCCAAGCTTATTCAGCGCATGCCTCCCCGGACAGCTTGGTGGCTGTATGGGAAACCTCTGACCGAAGAACAAAAGAGGGAAAACGTTCTCCGTGGTTATGGCGAAGAAGGTGGTAGTCAACCAGGACGGTCTGGTCGGGTTAGGGGAAGGGCTCGAGGTCGGTCTGAGTCTATAGAGCCCGAAAGTCTAGGCCGGGGGATTGCTGCCACTAGGGTTTTTTCTTTAGAGCCGCCCTTAGGAAAGAGTAGGAGGGAAAATCCTCCTCTACCCGTTTCTTCCTTTCCTCAATGTGCGGAGCCTCTCATCTCCCTTACCCGGGTTATCGGCCCGTGCGAGGAATGTTCCTGGCTGATATCTGAGGCCACGATGGTTAGCCGGTCATGGGAAGCTGAGGAAATAGCTTCGCGATGCCGACATATCCATCCGCGAGTTGTTGAAGCCGTTTCTACCCGTCCCGCTTTACTACCTTCAAGTATCATCTTCTTCGTTTCTAATTTATTTTTGTTTTGCCTTTTCTAGGTAGTATGTCAACTTCTCCCCGTCCTGTCGAGGATTCCGGATCCGTGGAGTCAGCGGCCGCCAGTATTCCTCGTCATCTTGCTAAAAAGTATGACTGGATTGCGACCGGGGTGCTATCCAGGCTCTCGAAAGCCACGGCCAATCAGATCGCCGAGCTCCCATTAGGGGACCGGGATCATTGTTCTTTATCTCTTCCCGGCCCTTCTGAACCGGTGTGCATTGCCCAGGAAGGGAATGAGCGTTCTTTTTTCTTCTTCTATCTAGATTTCGTTAAAAAACTCGGCCTTCGTTTTCCATTTTCTAGGTTTCAAGTAGATCTTTTGAACATTCTTCAGCTGGCCCCTACTCAGCTTCATCCTAACTCCTGGGGTTTTATTATTGCATTCGAGCGGCTTTGCCGATTTTTAAATCGTACTCCCACCACCGGAACATTCTTTTATTTTTTTAATATCCAAAGGGCTCGTCAACCCGGGGAGCCCGAAGAAAAGAGGGGTTGGGTTTCTTTCCGGGGGAAACCGGACAAGAAGCTTTTCCATGTGGCAACCGACACCTGGAAAGGCTTCAAGGTTTCTTTTTTCAAAATTAGTGCTGAACCCGGTCATAAACCGTGGTTTCTTCAGGGTGTCGATTCCAGCTCGGTGGAGCTGCTGTTTCCTCTGTATTGGTCTAAAACTCACTATGACCAAGACCAGAACATTTTTGCATCCTCCGATGATAGCCTAGAGCCAGCCAAGGTTGAGACTGTGATAGCTCTGGTTGATCATGTGGCCGAGAGGGATGTCATTGATTCCCAGATTTTTATCCGACAATCGGTGGAGGAATTGTACCCACCGAGTATGATTTCTGTTGGTTGTTTGTTCTTTGGATTTCTTTTTTTTTTTATATGTGTGTCTCTTGTCCTTTCTGATGTTCGTTATGTTTTTTGTAGTGCCCGACATGGGGAAGGCTTCTTTCCAAGAACTGGCTGAGAAGCTCCGGGCTAAGGCCAAAAAGAAAGGGGAGTCCTCTTCCCAGAAGAAGGCTGTGGTTGCTCCTTCGCCTGCCAAGACTACTACTGAGAAGAGGGCTGCGCCCTCTCCGGCCCCTACGGACCTCATTCCGCGCAAGCGATCGAAGTCGGTGGCAGCGTCATCGATCTCGGTCACAGAAGAGAGTCCGGCCTTTGTCCCGGACGCCGGTGCTGCCACAAGCGTCCCTCCTCCCTCACTTCCTGGCAAGTCTCGCCTTCACTCGCGGGGTGAGGTATGGACTGATGGGGTCTCGGAGGAACTCAAATACGCAGTGAAGCCCCCCAGCAAGTATTTTAGTGGTGAGGCCTTTGCCGACTCCGACCTCGATCACCTGTAGGTCCTGCAGGACCATCTAATGGAGACGGCCGGCGTGTTGGACGCTTATGCTACCGTTAAGCATAAGTACGCCAAGGCTGCAGCCGAGATTGCCAAAGCTCGGGTTGAATAGAAAGAGGCCGAGATTAGGCAGAGGGAGGCTGAGGAGGCGCGCCTGAAAGCGGAAGAGGCGCAGATAAAGGCGGTGGAGGAGCTATCAAAGGCCCTTGCTGAAAGGGATCATTTCTCCGCCGAGCTTGACGCCAGTCAGGCCCGGGAAGACACCCTCAATGCCTCACTGCACGCCCTGCAGGGTTAGTATGCGGGGGTGGTGAAGGACCTCCATCTCGCCCACTCCGACCTCGACACTTCCAAGGCCGAGCTAGTGGCGTCTGCTGCCGAGGTGGATAAGCTGGAAGTCTTGGTTGTGGAGACGGCTGCTGAAGCTTTCAACCTATGCTTGGCCCAAGTCCGAGCTCTGAATCCCAATATTACGATGAATTTGGACGCTGTGGATTTCAGAGCTTCGGTAGAGGACGGGCAATTTATACCAGCGCTGCTTTCTCCGGTCGAAGAGTCCGAGCATCTCGCGGAGAATGACCGTGGTCAATTAGCTGAGGAAGATGCTCCGACGACTGACGCCCCTGGCTCTCCTGTGCCCGGCCAAGCCCAATTTTGATGCTGTCATTCTAGGACCTTTTAATTTTTTCCTTTGTTATGTAGTATTTTCACTTTCATTTTTGTTTTTCTGTAATCTGGGGCCTTTGCCCTCAAAATTAATACTATGACAAGCCGGTGTTCCCGGATATTTCTAGCATCCTCAGCTCGTCCATCTTACATGTTTTTATTTTCATCCTTTAAACCAAACTTGTGTTTTAATTCACCAGTTGATGAGTAAAGGGGAACGTAATCCGTTCACGAAGCTCGGTTCTTTATTTTATGACTTGGCCAAAGTCAAGATATATTGCGCAGAATCTGTTGGATATTCAACCGACGTTTTAACAAACGGGCCACGTTTATTAATGGTCGGGCATTCTAAACAACAGACGATTTTCAAAAATCATCTAAGCACTTTATCTTGTAAAGTACCTTACCGAGATGGTAGCCAACTGCCACATGTTCGGGCCCTAATATCCTTTTTGAATAGGAGCCTAAACATTTCGACCTGATCAGGATCTTTTATGGCAATCTCACACCACCCCAGGGGACAGTTCCGATGCATCGTAACGTTTACAAGACTTGTTGACAAATCTTATCATGACCGGGATCGCGAAACCCAAGTCTTTGTTTAATTATCTTGCCTTTGTCACGACCTATCTTTGCATTGATTTCACAAGTAATAACTTGGTTGGCCCATGAATTGAACCACCTTTTTTATTGATTGAAATAATTGGGATTACACAATTTAAAATCAATGGAAAATACTGCCAAAAGCAAAACAATGCGTAATAAAAAACGGTTCTCGGTCACCACCGACATCCGTTGAAACTGAAAAGCGGTTCTCAGTCACCACTGACATCCGTTGTGCGCTTATTTTGAGTGCATCCCGGTCTTTAGCTATAGTAAGTCCTTAGTTTGTCCGCATTCCATGTTCGTTTAATGGGCGTGCCATCTAACGTCTCAAGGACATAGGTCCCGGGCCCTATTTTGTCTGAAACATGGTAAGGTCCCTCCCAGTTTGCTGCAAGTTTTCCGTCCCGGGCATTCTTATTTCCGATATCCGCTCTGCGTAATACCAAGTCACCTTTATCGAATGCTCGTGGTCTAACTTTGCGGTTATACTTAGCCGCCACCAGCTGCTTCGTTGCCAGATCTCGACAGTGTGCCGTCATCCTGACTTCATCGATGAGGTCTAGCTCGGCTGCTAACTGCTTGCTGTTAGCGTGTTCTCCCTCCTCAATGACTTTAGCTTTCCTCCATGATGTTTGCCCAATTTCAACCGGGATCATGGCCTCGCATCTATATGTCATTCGGAAGGGTGTTTCCTGGGTCGAGGTTTGGACACTAGTTCGGTATCCCCAGAGTACCGGGTATAGTTCCTCGACCCAGTTACTTTCTGCATTGATCATCCTTTTCTTGAGCCCGTCAACAATGATTTTGTTGGCTGCCTCGGCTTGCCCATTAGATTGTGGATGCTCTACCGAGGCGAAATGATGCTTGATTTCGAGCTCGGACATCAACCTCTGGAAGCCTTGGTCAACGAATTGAGTACCGCTGTCAGTTATGATCTCGGCAGGAATCCCGAACCTTGCAACAATATTTCTTTCGAAGAACTTTTGTATTCGAGCGGCCGAGATGGTCGACAGTGGTTTGGCCTCGATCCACTTAGTGAAATAATCCACCGCCACCACAAGCCATTTCAGTTGCCCTGCGGCCGGTTTGAACGGTCCAAGGAGGTCCATACCCCATTTAAAGAATGGCCACGGAGCCGTGATGGTCTTCAACTCGATCGGAGGTGGCCAGAGGATCCGAGCATGTTTTTGGCAGCTTTCGCACGTCTGTACATGCTCTCTGGAATCCGCGACCATTGTCGGCCAGTAATATCCAGCCCTTAGGGCCTTCTGGGCTAACGCCTTTGCCCCCATGTGTTGTCCGTTTATCCCTTCGTGTATCTCTGATAGCACGTACTCGGCCTCTGCCTGATTTAAACATCTCATCATTGGGGATTGGAGGCCTTTTCGGTAGAGTTGGTCATCGACCACCGTGTACATTAACGCGGTCCGTGCTATCTGCCTTGCTTCCCCGGGATCGTCTGGGCTAACTCCCTTTTCGAGGTAATTTAAGATTGGCTTTCGCCAGTCTTCTGCTGCCGCGATGACCATGATACACGTGGGCTCCTTCAGACTTTGTTGTATTACAGTCCGATTATTTCCCGGGTTCCTGGTGCTTGCTAATTTGGAGAGGATATCTGCCCTCGCATTTTCTCCCCTGGGGATGTGGGTGACTACGACCTCATCGAAGTCGGCCATTGCCTCTCTGACTTTCCCCAGATACTTGATTAGCAAGGGTCCCTTAGCCGTGTATGAACCGTTGATTTGGGCCGCGACTAGTTGAGAGTCGGTGGAGAGATGAACCCGGCCGGCCCCATTATCTTTTGCCTGCGATAGCCCGGCCAATACAGCCTCATACTCGGCCTGATTATTGGATGTTTTGAAGTGCAATTGCAGGGAGTGTTCTATGGCGACTCCTTCCGGGCTTTCGATTATGATCCCGGCTCCACTTCCTTTGGCATTTGATGAGCCGTCTACAAATACTTTCCAAACGTCAAGGTTGGCTTTCGGGACTACCTCTGTTGGTACCAGTTCTGCAATGAAGTCGGCTAAAGCCTGGGATTTAATAGCATGCCGAGCTTCATATACTATGTCGAATTCGGACAGTTCGATAGCTCAACTGGTCATTCTCCCTGCCAAGTCAGGCTTGTGGAGTATTTGGCGTATCGGTTGACTGGTTCGCACAATTATTCTATGCCCCTGGAAGTAGGGACGTAATCTCCTCGCGGCAGTGAGGAGCGCAAAGGCCACCTTTTCCAACCTTTGATATCTTAGCTCCGAACTCTGCAAAGCCCGGCTTGTAAAGTAAATCGGTTTCTGTTCCGTCGAATCTTCTCTCACATGGGCGGCACTTACTGCTTCTGGGGCCACGGATAGATATAATATCAAATCTTCCCTGGGCTCGGGTTTCGACAGCAAGGGTGGTGATGACAGGCATTTTTTGATCTTGTCAAATGCGGCTTCACACTTTGAGTTCCATTCTCCATGTTGTGCTTCCTTCTTCAATAACTTGAACAAAGGAAGAGCATTTTCTGCCGATTTCGGTAAGAACCTTGTCAGCGCGGCCAGTCTGCCAGTCAACTGTTGTACCTCTTTTTTGTTTTTTGGGGCAGCCATATTGAGGACGGCCTGACATTTATCCGGATTGGCCTCAATCCCCCTGTTTGTTAACAGGAATCCGAGAAATTTACCCACTGGTACTCCGAATGCACATTTAGCTGGGTTAAGTCGGATTCTGTGATCTCGGAGCTTATCAAATGTTTCTTGCAAATCCTGGATGTGGTCGGATCGCTTAACTAACTTAACGATCATATCGTCGATGTAAACTTCGACGTTCCTGCCGAGCTGTGCCTCAAACACTTGATTCATCATTCTCTGGTAAGTAGCTCCTGCGTTCTTCAGCCCGAAAGGCATGACATTATAGCAATAATTAGCTTTTTCCGTGATAAGAGCTGTTTTTTCCTGGTCTTCGGGATGCATAGCTATTTGGTTATAGCCGGAATACGCATCCATGAATGAGAGCAGCTGGAATCCCGAAGAATTGTCCACCAGTTGGTCAATATTTGGCATGGGGTAAGCATCCTTGGGGCATGCTTTGTTGAGATCGGTGTAGTCGGTGCACACCCTTCATTTGCCATTGGGTTTCTTGACCATTACCACATTTGATAACCATGTGGTATACTGGATTTCCCTGATGAATCCCGCATCCAGCAGTTCTCTTACATGCTCGGCTAGGGCTTTCTGTCGGTCCGATGCAATCTTTCTTTTCTTCTGCGAGACCGACGTATATCGTGGATTTATGGTCAATTTGTGACAACAGAACGCCGGGTCGACTCCTGGTAACTCCGAAGGTTTCCATGCGAACACGTCCTTGTTTCTCCATAACAGCTTTTTGAGCTCGATTTTTTCTTGCTCGGCAAGCGAACCCCCGATCTTGGTTATTTGTCCGGGCCCCTCTCCTAGTTGGTAGCCTGTGAGCTCTCCATCAGGCTCTGTTTTCATCAACTTTGCTTCTTCTCTTACATCCAGCTCTACCACGTTGATCGAGCTCGGCGCAATTGGCGCTGAATTTCGAGTTCCTTTCTGCTGCGAGCTGGATGTTCCGGGTTCATTGTTTTTAATCGTCGAGAAGTAGCATTGCCGGGATTCCTTCTGATCACCTTTGATGGTGACGACTTCATTCTTCCGACTTACCATTTTCAGCTTCTGATGCTTAGTTGATATGAGCATGTCCCAACTATGAATAGTTGGTCTGCCTAAGATTATATTGTAGGACGAAGGGAAATCCGCTACAATAAACTTGACTCGCTCAGTCTTAAAGGCTTCTTTAGAGCCCAAAGTCATTTTTAGTTCTATACACCCTTTGGGACTTGTATCCTCTCCGTTGAACCCGATTAAGGTTGTCCTACACGGCTTTAGATTTTCTGGGTCGAGGTCCATACGCTTAAAGGCGTCCCACAGGGCGATATCCACCGCCCTGCCAGGATCGATGAATATCTTCTTTACACGGCATTTTCCCAGGAGGCCGGTTATAACCAGTCCGTCTTGATGACCCGGGATTACGTCCCTCAGATCTTCCTGAGTAAAGAACAGCTTAGGAGGCTCTTCTGTTTGCGATGGTTCCGGCTTGAAGGTCGGTCGTCCCCTGATGGTTAAGACTTCCCGAAGGTATTTCTTCCGCTGATTGGCGGTATCGCCGCCACCTCCGTAACCTCCACTAATGACATTGCAGTCAAACTCTGCTTCCGAGAACTCGTCCTCATTGTCGTGCTTTCTCCGGCCTTCGTCCGGCTTTCTCCTCTGGGAGACCGGGCTTGTACTCCGATCCGTCTGCTTGCGCTTGGCTTTTTGCCCTTGTGTTTTGATAACGTACTGACGTAATTTTCCATCTCGGATAAACTTTTCAACCGCATCTCTAAGGTCCCAGCACTCATCTGTTGTGTGCCCGGGTCTATTGTGGAATTCGCAAAATCGTGTACGGTCCAACTTACCCTTGTTATAAAGTGGTCGTGGTCGCTCCACCTTCCTCATCCGGTCAAGGCTACCTCTCTCCATAGCTGCGAACGAGGGACATTTAGTGGAGTATATCTCTCATACTTCCCCTCATGCCTTTGTCCTCGTGTTTTCTGGTCCGAGTTCCTGGGTCGGTCTCTTGCTGCCCGGTCCTTCCCTTTCGGGGGTGGGCTTTTCTGTCTCTCTTTTCCCGACGCGTTGGCTATCTGCATCTGCTCGATGTCCAGATACTTTTTGGCTCGTCTATGGAATTCTTCCAGCGTCTTGATCTCGCCAGATATGACCGATCTCCCTATTCTGGATTCGCTATCTAAGCCCGAGATGAGCAAGTGTACGTGGACGCTTTCCGTTAATCCCTGGATTTGCAATGCGGCAGCCTTGAAACGATCCAAATACTTCTGAAGGGTTTCACCGGGTTGCTGCTTGATTCTGTCCAGCGTGTAGACCGACCTGGGTTGCTTTTTGCTTGTCGCGAAATTCAGCAGGAACTTCTCGCTCAAGTTGTTGAAGTCGGTAATGGACTTGGGAGATAGAGTCCGGAACCAAATTTGAGCGACTCCTCGTAACGTTGAAGTGAACAGCCTGGAAATGATTGGCCCCTTGAATCCTCGGACCAGCATCTCAGTGTCAAGAGTGTTCAAGTGTGTCTGGGGATCCTGACTTCCGTCGTACTTAGGGAGGTCGGATGTACTAAATTTCCTTGGGTACTCAGCTTCCGTAATTTCATCTGAGAACGGGCTGTTGTTTTGTCCTCTATCCCCATACCACATCTTGTACCTTCCGGAGTCTGGCGGAATTCCCTGATTGTCTGAGGTACGGCTGTCTTTCCTAAGCGCCCGAGCTTGATCCTCCTGACTCGCATCCCGGTGATTACTTTGCTGAGAATTTTTTGTTGAAATTATTCGGCCTTGCCTGGGATGGTCCTCCTGTAGGGGATCAACAGTTTGGTGATTGGTTTCTTCGTCCTCATTCTGCTGATCATCCCGGCGTTCCTCCTGAAGAGGGTCTTGTAAGTGTTTAAGGATTTGGTTCATCACCTCGGTCATATGGTCAATCTTCTGGTTCTGAAGATTGTCGCGTTCTTCCACATTCTCGATTCGTTTCAACAGTGATTCAGCAATGTTATGTAGGAGCCGTATGTCCGGGCTGCCAATCTGAAACTTTGAGGGACCAACGTGGTTAGTATTTTCCAGCGTTTGGCCTGCTCGTCCATCCAGGTTCGAGTCCGGGGGCTCCTCCATTTGTTCCTGATTAACGCCTTGAACGTCCTGCTGTTGGGTCTCGCTAAAATTTTGTTCCTGACCTTGCTCGTGTGCATGCGGGTGGCTTTTGCTTCTGGTATTAGCCATCACGGGTTACGGGAATAGGACTTTACAGTCCCCACAGACGGCGCCAATGATCCGGTGTGGATCACAAGTTGGGTTGGACTTGGCCCGGGGTGAAATCCCGGGGTCCTACGTACCACAGTGTGGATCAAAGTCCACGTAGTTCGAGAGTATATGGCAGGCTAATGATAGCCAGAGGGGGTGGTGTGTGTGCTCTGTGTGAATAGAAAAGCTAGGGTTTCAGAAGTGTGTACCTTGTAAGGGGTTTACCCTATTTATAGGCGTACCTGGGCCCTATCTTAATCAGTTGGATTTATCCTTTATTTTAGGGATATCAAGATATGCTTTTTTGAATAATCTCCTTCTTTCATAGGCGGTTACCATAACGATAGATATTCTTGATAAAACCACTCCTATTTTCAAGGAAGCGGTTATGAGCATAACTGAAGTCATTTGACTAGGCTCTTTGGTTATTGGGCTGAGTCCATTTATGAGATATCCGTAACAAGTGTATTTTATAAACCGTATAATACTCTTCCAATCCTAAATATAAAATATAATTTATAGTGTAATTACATTCTAAAATATAGCATATATTTAGAAGTATGTGTACATAATAACTGAATTAACTTTTTCATTTACCAAATGACATTGTTTTGGTAATTGCAGATTTTTCCTTCCTTATTCTGTAGCCTAGAGCCATTATCTTTGCGAAACAAAGCCAATCGGAATCGGAAGATGGCGGTTGTTCTCTCAAAGCTCAACTCAGTCCACCGTTCGGTCTGGGAACTCATGAACCTCTAAACTTGTCCTCTATCAGACGCTACTATGGCGGTTAGAGCAGTTAATAGCAGCTCTATTTTTCGCCCTTCATCCCCTCCTCTCTCGGCGTTCCGCAGATGCTGCTGCCTCTGCTATTTCAGGACCTTGCCGGTTCGTTGCTACCGCGAACTGAGTTCTCGGCGTTCACGCTTGCCCCAATTTCAATCCCAGTTCTTCTACTATGGTGGTGTTCGAAGCTGTACCTTCCAAAGTCTCGTCGAGAGCGTCATGGAAGAGCTTAAAGTCATGCGCAGAAGCAGGAAGAAAGCTTCCACCGCTTCCGTGTACGTATACGCATTTCTTTTTTATTTCTCTTTTTTCATACTGTACTTATGAGATTCTGTGTGTATTTACTAATGTTTGGTCTCTTAAATTGAAAATTGTGTGCATGAAGTGTTCTAGATAGGTCTTCAAAGAATTATCTTGTAGTTTGGAACAAGTATAACTCAGATATAGGATTGACTGGCATTGTATAAACATTTGGCTCAGTTACATGTAGTTGCACTTAACTTTGAAGCCGGAACCTTTGACCGAAATCCTCTGCAAGCATCGTGGACGGACATTTTTAATTTCAGGAATTTTAACAAAAGGTCCCGTAGAAAGCAATCAGACTTTGTCTGTTGATTATCGTTCAAGTTTTTAAATTCAGCAGACTGTTCATAGTTAAGCAGGTTATCAACGGTTTTTTAATCTTCAGAAACATATTGATGCATCTTAATCAAGAATCGTCATTTTTGTGTGGTGCACATTAGAATTCTTAAATTGAAGAGTGTATGTGTGTGTGTTTGTCTAGTTACCTTTGAAATGTAGAATCTTTTGTGATAGAAGAAGGGGTTGATGTCTATCATCTTCACTTGGTTCTGATTTCTCATTTCTTTTAAGAGTACAGACTACCCAATAGAACACACACTAGGACGCAGATTCTGTCTTCAACTTGCTTTGCCTGCTATAGAAAAGTCATTTATGGCCTGTAATGATAATAAATGTTTGTAACACAAAATGAAGGTTATTGGTAAGTTATGTGTGTGAAATGATGTGTAAGATATTTGAATACAAATAAGAAAACCTAAAGGTTATGCTAGGTTATGGGTTCTTAACCTTAACGCGTATATATGTACAGATGTACTTATTTCATTGGAAATAGTCTATTATGAATTCTTTTGAAAACAAACTGAAATAGATATTTATATACCAATAATATCATTTTTGTATTTTGAAAAAACTAACATAATGCTTCTTGTCCAATTAAATTGGTAAATTTTTGACATTATTAAGATACAACCACCTGAATTTTGCTGTTAGAAAATTTTAAAAAGTTTTCCCCGGTCACAATGCTTAACTCGAATCAATTTCTGAAAATTTCTTTCAAAGTTGTTTTTGGGAGGAACAGGGCTTGTTTCCAAGGTAAGGAAATGTTATCTTCTATTTTCTTTTTCATTATAGAAGAAATATTGTTATTTAGAACAACTTCCTCTTGGAGATTTCTATTAATCAAAAATTTATTTTTAACAATTTTTAAAGTTCACGTAAATAAGAGTCTTAACACTTTTTTCGTAATTAATTTGAAATAACTTTTGCAAAGGGAAGCTTGTAAATTTATGCAAAAAACCTGATTTATCAGATTCCTTGTTCTGCCATCATTTCAAACGTTTCTTAAATTTGTATGTTGACTTTACAGTATGGCATTGATGGGTGAAGAAATTCTTGAAGATAGACTAGTGAGCCGTTCATTGCAAAAAGGGTTGCTTTTGGAATTCAAGAAGGATTCTGATAAAATATTGCTAGCAGTTGCTCAGAGGCCTGATGGCAAGAAGAACTGGATGGTTTCTGATCAGGTTCAAGTAGAAACAACATAATGCAGCATATTTATGGGTTGCTAGGTGTTGGGAACTCCTTATTTCAAGCTAAACATGATCAGATTTATATATTGTCTAACTGTTCCTTCATTTTGTTGGGCTGTAGAATGGTGGCACTTCTTCAATTAAACCACAACAAGTGACATATATTGTCCCTGGTATCACTAACTTTGAGCAAGCAGATATTGGAGATTTTCTCCAGAAATCTAAGGATAACTTGGTGGGTTTCACGTTATTATGGTATATGATATATCATTTTTATAACTATTTGCTTCAGTTAATAAGCAAAACCCTGCTGATGAAATGCAGGATCCATCACTACTTGAATTTGCTTGGATTGAGCTTCTGGAAAAGAATAAGTCAGTGACAGCAGAAGAATTGGCTGAGGTAGGGTGACTTCTGGAAAGGACGTCAAAGTATGCATGTCATAGATCCTCACTAAATTATATGCTTGTTCTGCAGATGATATTTGGCAATGCTGAGCCTCTTGAGAGCTATTCTGCTCATATTTTGCTTTCAAAAGATGAAGTATACTTCACTGTGCAGGAGACCAAAGGCTCTTGTACCATTTACAGGCCCCGACCAACTGAACAGGTAGATATAATAGAGCAACAGGGATATCACTATGTAAGATGCGCAGAAAATGTTACATTATTTTGGGAGTTGTTTGCCTATCAACTTCAAGTAAACTAGGACTATGGGTCAATGAATTTCTATAATATTTAGGTCTTCTAACCATTTGGTTGCTTTATAATTAGCAGTGATAGGATTTCCCAAACATTGTTTTTTTGATTAATCTTGCATTAAAAATATGCTCAAGGAGATGCAACCAGAGTTATTTGCTGAAGGAAATTATCTTCTTTCTTTGTGCTTTGTTCATCTCTTTAAGTTCTGATTATGAAATTGAGACTGAAAATCCATGAAATGCTCTGGTATTGTTTTTGTTGGTTACAAAATCCATGAAATGCTCTTGAGTCTTGATTGTATCAGGGTTTATATACTTTCTTTACTAGCTTAATAAGAACAACTACAGGGAAACATAATTGTGTTTATTTTTTGTTTCTTTGTTGGTTTGTTTAATTGTGAAAAGGAAGGTTGAGGAGCTTTTGCGTAGGAAGATTGCAAGGGAAGCGGCTGAGAAAGAACTAAGGGATTTTGTGGAATTGCTTTACTCAGCAAAATCAATGCCTTTGCATAGTAAACCTCCCAAAGATTCATGGATGGGTGAAGAGAAAATCTGGAGTCGAATTGAGTCATTAGAAGCATATGCTATTGATGCATGTAAAACTGATGAACAAAGAAAAACAGCTGGGACGGTACTCCAACTCAAACCTCCTAATCTGTTTATGCTTGACATTATAATTGGTGCTTCTTTCCAAATGAAAGGCCGATCATGGTGTATACCGCCTAATTCATTAGGGATGATAGTAGAGAATCTTACATTTGCATGTCTTAACTGTTGATTTTATTGCTTTATGTATTGACTGTTCTGTTCTTCTAATGACTTCTTTTCTTCTGCTAGCAGATTCTTAAGGAAATGGGTTTGTCAAAAACAGCTTCTTCAGCTGTAAATCTCCTGATGGATATTGGATATTTTCCTGTACATGTCAATCTTGATTTGTTGAAGCTAGGAATTCCTACCAATCATTCAGAAGAAATTATATCAGTTGCTGAAGTTCTTCTAACAGATTCATCTGATGTAGATGAGGTAAGTCTCCTTTACCTAATAATCTTTATAATATATGTAATGTTGAATATCCACCACAGAATATTCCCTAGTTTTAAGATCAGAGGAAGCACTTGTATGGTCAAGAAGAAGCTATGTATCTGATACTGACATGCATTTTGTGGGTGCAATCATATTACAGCTATATCCATCTTGTCTTCCTCTGGGAAATCCCCAAGTGCCATCTTTCTATGCCTTCCTCCTATTCCTGCATCTTCCCATAGCTCTGTTTTGCCCTTAGCCAATGAGATCCTAGGAAGTAAGCTGTCTTCCTCAATGGCATTGTCTTCATGTATGTTACTGTTGGCTACAGAAAGGGGACTGTAGCTAAGAGCAATGAAGCATTTTGAAGGTTTTTGAGATCAATATTCCCCCCAACAACTGCCAAATCAGCGGTGCCATTGCCTTTAACCGACCAAATCAATTCCCTCATTGTATATGATTAGATATGTACCTTGTACTCATCCTAAAATTTTGGAAACCGGCATATCATGCATACTGTATTGAGCATATGCATTGGTAGTTTATTGCTTCCCAAGTGGGAAAGTTAATTCTGCTTGGTAGGGTTGTCCCACTCTGATTTCAGACCTTAATTTCTGCCTTCTCTCATTTTGTGATGATATGTATTCTTGCGGCTGGAACTTTCAACTCTAAGGCATTGCTAATATTGAACTTTGTTTCAATGTTTAACCATACTAACCCTAGCCAGTATTTGAGAATGCACGGCTGGGATTGTCTCAATGAATTAACCTTTAAGTTGTGGCTGGAGTAGATGGCCAAATTAGAATGGTGGGGTAACCTACCTCTAAACAACAAACGTTACTGCTTCGATGGTCATGTTTTATAATCATTGCTGATGGTTTCTTGTTCATTTGGTTGTTCTCTACTTGATTATATCTTACAAATCTGTTCTAACTAGATGCATTTGATGTTATTGGCTTCAGATCAGCAGGAAGGATTTTACTGATTTGAAGGTTTATGCCATTGATGTTGATGAAGCTGATGAGGTAAAGACCCTTTTGTTTTGTGTGGCATTGATATTACATTTCCTATACCCTATAATTTTATTAACTAACAATCTTATTCAGCTTGATGACGCTTTGAGCGCAACAAGGTTGCAAGATGGTCGCCTCAAAGTTTGGATACATGTTGCAGACCCAACTAGATATGTTCGACCTGGCAGTATTTTGGACAGGTATATGGTTGAGTTTCAAATAGATACTTCATTGAAGCTAGGGTGCTAACTTTATTCTCATTTACTTCATGGCATGTAGTGAAGCTATGAGAAGAGGGACTTCTGTTTTCTTGCCGACTGGCACATATCCTATGTTTCCCGATAAACTTGCCATGGGTGGTATGAGTTTGAGACAAGGAGAGAATTGCAATGCTGTTACAGTATCCATTGTGCTACGTAATGATGGCAGGTAAATTTTCATGTTATGGGATGCATCCTGTATATATTCACCTGTTAACACACCTGTAGAACATGACGTTCCCAGTCAAGGAAACCCTTGTGCAAGAAACTATTTATTTGAAGGATGGGGGTTGATGAGATGTCTTCCTGTTGTAAATCTGAAAAAGTGGGGATGTATTTTAATATTTTATTAAGTTTTAAGTTAATGGTTTATTTCTGGTCATGTTCATGTGCGACATATTTTGCTTGCTTTTGCTCTCATTCTCCCCCACCCCCGCGCGCGCTGGGCCTCTTTGCTTAGGAATAGGAAAGCTCTACTTTCTTTTTTGTTTTCCTTTTTTTTCATAGAAGGATTCCTTCTCCTTTGTTCATTATTGTTCTTTCCTCCAAAAGGATTGTTTTTTAATCATACAAAGATAGATAGAAATGTGTGTGTAGAGAGAGAGGAGATTTGGAAAATGATCAATTAATGAAGTCTTATACGGATGTAACAGCATTGCAGAATGTTCTGTGGATAACTCACTCATTAAGCCAACATACATGTTGACATATGAAAGTGCATCTGAGCTACTTCATATGAACCTTGAGGAGGAGGTTGAACTCAGAATTTTGTCTGAGGCTGCCAATCTCCGTTTAAATTGGCGACGCCAGCAGGTTGGTTTTAGTTGGTTCAGTTTGCAAAGTTGTGTTTCAAGTCATTTGTTTTATTTATTTATTTATTTTTTTGTGTTTTTGGCATTAAACTAAAATCATTATATCTTGTTGATCCAAAAAAAAAAAATCATTATATCTTTAGCCCTATGGTTGCAGTGCCTTTGGCTATTGCAGCTAGTAAATAAAGCCGTTTCTTGGCTCATTACCTGTGACACGGTTTGAAATCTTGTTGCAATGGGAAGTTTAGAAGTTAGTTGTCTGATGATCAGGCAGAGGGGACATTTTTTAAAAGAAAACATTTCCTTCATTCTGTTCAAATCTATTTAACGTCCTTGGCAACTATTCATGCCTTTTTATACCAAATTGCTTATAAAGCATCAATACGTATTGATTAATTTAGCGATAATTTTACATTTTACAGGAACATTGGTTCATCCAAGAATCAATGGATTTTATTATTTTCTGATTAGCATAACAATAAGGAATTTATTAGATGATTTGTTACCTATTTATGGTTTGTTTAGATTAGTCAATAATTTGTCTTAGTAATGGTAACATCAAACATGCTTGTTTGTCAATCCATTAAGACATGGAACAAGCTGCTTGTGTCAACATTTGTTTCATGGTCAAAGTTATTTTGGAGTTGGCCTTTAATATGTGAAGTTTTCCTTTCTCTCCCTTTACTCAGGGTGCCGTTGAGACAGCAACCCTAGAAACTCGCATTAAAGTGCCTAATCCAGAGGATCCTGAACCGTCAATAAATCTTTATGTTGAAAACCAAGCTGATCCTGCAATGCGATTAGTCTCTGAGATGATGATACTCTGTGGTGAAGCCATAGCTACTATTGGATCCCAGAATGGCATCCCTTTACCCTATAGGGGACAGCCGCAGTCAGACATAGACATGTCTGAATTTGCACACCTTCCAGAAGGACCTGTTAGGAGCTTTGCCTTGGTCAGAGTAATGCGTGCTGCTGAAATTGATTTCAGAAAGCCAATACGCCACGGGGTTTTGGGACTTCCTGGTTATGTTCAGTTTACATCTCCCATACGCAGATACCTAGATCTTCTTGCACATTATCAGGCAAGTTCCTTTCAATCATGCTGGGTATAGATAGATTTCAAATCTTAATGCCACTAGGTGCCTGATAGAAGATTTTATCATCCGCCAAATTGTATAATTTTGTGCTGTGATGCACCCAAGTTAGGCAAATGCCTGGCTCAATTTTTTACCATGTATGAAATCTTACGTCATGCTTATAAATGTAATACAAACCATTAAGTGAATTTAGTTATTTAGAGGCGCCATATTACCTGTTGGTGTTTTCTTTAAAGGCCCTTTTAACATCCTTTTTTTTGGTTGTGTGGTTTGCGTGCTTCCTTTAGGTAAAAGCATTTCTACGGGGTGAGCCTCCCCCCTTTTCAGCTGGTCAGCTTGAAGGAATAGCTGCTGTTGTAAATGAGAAAGTTAGAACAGTAAGAAAGCTTGGCAGCAGTAGTCTTCGATATTGGACAATAGAATATTTACGAATACAACCAAAAGAGAAAAGATATCATGCGCTGATCCTTAAATTTATAAAAGATCGAATTGCAGCTTTATTATTGATTGAGGTAAGCTGTTCGTGATTGCATAACATTTTCTATTTTGCAGTCCATATTCCATACTACTTCTAGCCCTTAATATAATATCCAGTTGATTTTTTTTGAATAAATTACTTTAAAGTATTTATATTTATCATTTTTATATCAAACTTATTTGTTTGACTTATAAACTAATATATAATCTTAATAATATATAACATATGATATGATTAAGTTATTTATTTAGCTTTTTTAATTTCTCTAAAAAAAATTAATTGGGTCTTATATTAAGGATCAGAGGAAGTAATATGCAATAATTGTCCCAGTAGTAACTGATGACACACATAAAATAATAATGTGCTAGCTGGCCAATATTAGCTGCATGTTTGCGTAATAAAATTTTTGGTTATTTATGTCAGTCTGATGAGTGTTGTTATGAGAGGAATTATGTATTGTTGTTCAATATCAATTTCTCTAGGTCCTATGAATTGATTTTATGGAGGCCATATCTATTGATGGAAGTCAATTTTTTTGTATCACTGTGTGGATGCTTGGCTAGAGACTTGATGTTCATAGAGAGACTGAATATGATATTATCTCTTCAAAATCTAATAGAGAATTGACATTGGATCTTATGTTGAAAATGCGAGTTGTTTCCTCTTAGCTTGATCATATTTTGTAATCCTGTATGACAAGATTCATTTGGACAAATGATGAACTAAGTAAATCAGTTGCTGTGATGCCAATTCTGAGAAAATTATTATATATATAAAACATGGAATTCTAAAACTTATCTTCTAACAACAGAGGGGTTTTTGACCTTTTAATTACAAGAGGGAACATAATATCAAAGTAAAAAAGCTAGAAGGACAATTTCTAGGTAGGGAGGCTCCCATTATGTCCTCATTCAAGATAAAGGCGTAAGCCCATTTGGGTGATGCTCAAAGCCGTGTAATCTTTAATCCATCAATATTTTGCTGTCCTGAATGCACAAGTTCATTATCTTTTGCAGGTTGGGTTTCAAGCTACTGCTTGGGTGTCTGTTGGAACTCAGATAGGGGATGAGATAGTAGTTAAGGTGGAAGAAGCACATCCACGTGATGGTTTTCTTTCTCTGAAGGAGATCATAAAAGATTGACCCAAGAGCCTAAATATTGTTGTAAGAGACCTTATTCAATGTCCAGAATCTTTCACAAAAGGTAAACAGACACCTGTATGTTCGCAACAGCTCTATTTTTCGATTGACTAACACAGTGAACATTGCTCTGATTTGAGCAGCAGTCATTCTTCTCATTATCTTAAACTTAGCCTGAACGTTAGGCTGCCGCCTGATCTTCTTGTTTTCATGGAAGGATGTTCTCATTGCTTCATTGACAATTTTTCAACCTCAGGCTCGTCGAGCTGTTCAAATTTTGAAGTGTCATTTGTAGCAGAGAAATTTTGAAACTCCTAACCAGCAAAGTTAGTTCTGCTATACTATCCTGCTAATGTACAGTCCATCAAAGTACCAAGTTTTCTCCAACCGTACAGTATCTCAAAGTTAGAAGGTCCTCTGCCCCTCTTGTAAGTTTCCTTTTTGTTCTAATGATATGGTCAGGATTTGTCCGACAAGAGCTGGTAATGCATAACTTGAGGCAGTCTGTTTATTTATTTCAGTATATTGATTGGAGGATATTTCTTCTGTAATATATCTTAGCTTGATGCATAAGTGGCTATGTAAGTTTATCTTCATTGAAAATATCTGTTCAATTTAATCTTATGTTCAACCATTGCTTAGTTGGAATGAGAGGTGAACTTGGGTCGATGTTCCAGTTCGAAGGCTTTTTTTTTTCTCCCCTTTCTTTCTTCCTTTTCTGCATTTTCCATATGTTAATTTAATCTTTGAGGGCGATATGGAATTCAATGAAGTATTTGAAATCATGACGGAGAAAAATAAAAAGGGGTCGTATGAAAGTGATGGGCACTAACAAAGTTGTCAAATGATGGTGACCTAAACTCATATCAATAAACTCAAATCATAAATTAATAAGAGTTTACTTTTGTCATTAAGGAGGTATTAATAATGTATGATTAAATAATTAAAATAATTTAATAATAATTTGATTTAAATATATTTTAAATCCAAATAATTGAAATTAAATCTATCGACATTCATAACTTATCATATTTTACAAAGAAATTTTTATAAAATTTATATATAAAGTCATTGAGTATAACTAAATCAAAAAATTTAACATGAGTTTAATAGTGAGTTAACATGATTTTTGTAAGTTAAAATCGTAAAAACAATAAAATTGATGTATAAACTAGTGAGTTTAGTCGAGTTTGGGGTTGACACGAGTTTACTAACAACTTGACTTATTTAATAAGATGGAAATGTGAAAAGTCTGACAACAATAGGCTTCACTATGGCAGTAATTGGGACAGATAAAAGTCCTGTTAGTCATGATGAAACCAAACATGCAGAGATTACCACGATTTAATTAAAGAAAAAGTACGTGCTGGAATTTTGAAGGTGTTTTACGCACCAACAAATAAGCTGGTCAATTTCTCAAACACTCAAGACCTAATTTTAATGGACTTTGTGTGTGGTTCCTCTAATTAATCAAATGAGGTCCTTGACCAAAATATTCTCAACATTAAATGTTCAGATGAAAATGTGAATTTAGATAAATAAAAGGTATTGTAATGCAAAATTTAAAATTAAAATGAAGTGTACAAAATGTTACAATAGAACTGTTTTTTTTTTTTTAATAAAAAAAAGATGCTCTAATTCATTGCTTGATGTGCGCAATTTGCGGGATGCTCGGACCCTCCTTGTGGGTCGGAGTTGGGTCTAGATATCTTGCACATTCTGAGCATTAAAAAAAAAACAAAAACGAAATCTGATTATATGTCATATTTAGACAAAATTATGTTTTTGAAAAAAATTAAAAATTAAAATTGAAGCTTTCAAAATATAGAGTTTGTTAGGAATGATATATTAATATCGATGTTCATCTCCTTATTATATCTTCCTATTATTTTCCATGATTATGGAAATCGTATTTATTATAAATTATAGATTTGTGTCTATAAATAGGAGGCATATGTTATATGAGTTTAATGTTTCTGTTTCCGAGGCAGAAATATTTTTTTAGCCGCACTCACATATAAGTGAGTGAGACCCATTTATTTTTCTTCTTTCTTCTTTTAATAATGGGAAAATTGATTACAGGGCCCAAGGAAGCAAAATAATTACAAAAAAGGCCCAGGAAACATTCACATGTCAGAAAAGGCCCTAGGGTCTTTCTGACATTTTTTCAAAAAACGTTAGCAACTACATCAGTAGCGGTTAACAACTATATCAGTCCCCGTTAACAACTAAATCAGTCTAATTAACAACTACATCTGTAGCAATTAGCAACTATGTCCGTACACTTTTTTTAAAAAAAATGCCAGAAGGCCTTTTCTGGCATGTGAATATTTCTTGGGCTTTTTTTGTAATTATTTTGCTTCCTTAGGCCCTGTAATCAATTTTCCCTTTAATAATATGCCCCACTCACTTATATATGAGTGTGACAAGAAAAATATTTCTACCTTCATTAAACCCATGTTATATATTGTATAAACATATGAATAGTGAAGAATAAGGTTGTTCTCTCTTGTTCTCTTTCTTTTTCTTATCACTTCTTTATTTATAACATGTTATCATCACGATGTTTTAATCCGAGTATAATATTTTAATACCTCTTTGTTTTAAATTTTATCTTCTTCTTCTGTACTATTTCTTTTTTCTTCTATTCCCATGTGACTTGAAGTACTCGGATATTTTAATACCTCTCTGTTCTAAATTTTATCTTCTTCTTCTCCACTATTTCTTTTTTCTTCTATTTCCAAGTGACCTGAAGTCATTGTTTTCAGAGCGGTAATGGTTTATGGTTTGTAACCAAAGTAATTAAAATCGAGATTTTACGTAAAATCGGAAGAGAGATAAAAAATCGTAAAACGTAAAATGGTAACGTCAAAAAATCGTAAAAAATTATAAAAATATAAAAGCGTTTGAAAAATTAGTAAAATCGTTTTAATGAAAAAAAATCGTAAAAACGTAAAATTATAGTGATAAATTGAGTTTTTAACTACCATCTTTATGACGATTATAACTTATGTACTCAATTTTTATTGCTGAGTTTAAAAATAGAGATTTGATTTTCTCATGTTGCATGAGAAAAAGAAGATTCCTACACACACATGAAATGATGAGACCCACATATATATATGACTTAGTCATATATATATATGTGGGTCCTACCATTTTATGTGTGTGAGACATGAGAAAACACTTCTCTTACAACATGAGAAGTGTTTTTTCCTTAAAAATAATATATTATTTAATAATTATTTATTCACGACGACTTATTTATTTAAGTAGGAGCTTTATTATCAATCATTCAATGATCATAATCATCATATGTGAGAGAGAGCAAGCCAGAGGGAGAGAAAGAAAGAGAGAGAATCTCTATCTTGGGAGTCGTAAGTTCCAACTCATTGCCCACTGCAGCCACCCTCGCGAGCAGCCAAGGAGCAAAAAGAGCGCCCCATTCCAAACTTGAGCCATGCGTGAGAGAACAAGAAACCTCGGCACCTTGGAAGGGTGGAGGAAGATGCAAAAGCGGGTCCAAAAGTCATGCAGGGATAATCCTTAAAAAAAAACCTTCCAAAGTCAGGCCCAAAGATTCACAACCTAACCTAGCTGATGAAGTGATCAAGGCCATAACCAAATCCTTGGTTATGGGCCAATGAGAGTTGGCACAGATGGTAAGGGGTCTAGGATTAGGCCCTTGGGTCGTGGGTTCGATCTTTTTTGCCGTCGTTGGGACTCCTTTGGTAGGCGATCTCATAAGTCTCTAGTAAGTGTTCATAGAGCCCGGGGCCGTGCCCTAATCTTGGTAGGGAACTGGTGTCGAACCCTTCCAAAACTTTTTATTATATAAAAAAAAAAATCCTTGGTTATGGCCTACAACAGCTGTGAGGAGGGAGATGACGAGAATACATTGAATGCATCAAATGTATATCTTTAAATATAACTGTATGAATTAAAAGTTTATCAAATATTGCATTCTTAATATATTACAATATTTGTCAGATGTAGCCACTAACCTAAAAAATGATAATTCTTATATTTCATGTTCTAGCTGAAAAATACTTCAATTAGTATAAATGAAAAATGAGACATGGCTGAAGCATAAGAAAATGATCTTTTCCAAAAGAAAAGAAAAGGGAGCAAATGATAGGCAAGAATTGAAACATAACTATTTATAAGCCCCAAAAGAGGTTTAATTACTTGAAAGAAATAAAAAGATCTCAATTAGTTATGATGCCATAAAAGAAAAAGGAACCGAAAAAATAAAGTTGTCAACAACGGTTTTGATGAAAATATCACGTGATTAAATGAGGATCTTATATATAAATATGTCATAAGATACAAATATAAAGATAGTTAGCCAATAGAAAAGAAAAGGTGCAATATATAATATCATAACATGAATTTGTGCATTTATAGTTCAAACACCCAAAGTGCAATGTTAGTATCACATAAATGGGCACAAAAGTTCAATATTGATATATAGACATGTCTTGTGGTGGATTAAATTTTCATGTCTTGTTAATTTGGAAGCCTAGCGCAGTAAATGAAACTTTGATATAAGCGTCTTGAGAATATGGTTATGACATGTGACATGCTGTATTGTGAATTATATATGAATATGAATCTAACAAGACTTTAAAATGCTAGGAGTATATATTTGGAACATTGTTATACTTATAAAATCCCTAAAGGATCAAATACATATATGTATTTATATATAAACATATGAAAGTCCTTGAGGATTCAAGTTGCTAGAAGTACATTATCGATGAAACTACTTGAAGGATCCAAGTTGGTAGAAGCAAATAGTTTAATCGAGATCTTTATATGGTTTGAAGCAATCAAGATGTATGTGATATTATTGACTCGATAAATGTTTGTTGAAGGAAGAATAAAGTGTTTTTCTATGAAGAAATTTTGGTCCAAAAGTACCATGTCTTTAGACTTTGATAAGGTGATGCACTACAAAAAAAAAAAAACGATTTAGCGACTGACAAAATTCGTCGCTAAACAGAGAAAATCCGTTGCAAATAGCTTTTGCAATGAAAAAAAAATTGTTACAAAAATCCTAGTTGGAAATGATATTTGCAACGGATTTTGTGTCATTCATCGCAAATTGTGTCAGAAAAATAATATGTCGCAGTTGCAAATTGCAATGGAAAATAATCCATTGCAAATTGCGACGGAATATTAAAAAAAATCCATTGCAAATTTAGGAATTAAAAAAAAATTATTCCATCACAGATAATGTGAGAATTTGCAACGAAATATGAAAGAAATTCCATTGCAAATTGAGGAATTATTTTTGTAAGAAATATTATAATTGTTAGGGCTCTTCCTCAACTACCGCTCAAATGAAAGGAAAAATATTATGAAATAAATAATATAAAATAATGTATTAAAAAAGTTTACATGAAGATACATATATAGTAGCAATCCTGAAAAATTATACATAAAGAAAATGAAATATAAACAACAATATTGCTAACAAAATAAATAAACAGCACAAAAATAAAAAATAATATTTATATATAGTAGTTGCGATGTCATGCTCATTATCAGAAGCCGATCGCTTATCCTTGTTGTTTTCTTGCTTGTTGTTCAATAAGACTGGAGTTGTTCCTGCAATCTACTTCATCAACTTCGCTTGTTAATTCACTAAAGGACCTTTGTTTGAAGATGAACATGTTCGGGTAGATTAGGCTTCTACACATCCAACTGAAATGCAGTTGCCTCACGGATTAAATTCCTCTGGAAAGAAATAAAAGAGATCATTTATGAAAAAGGGTCATAGTTTCTGGAACAAAGATACAATAGAAACAAAAAGGCTCAGTTGATTCTTCTTACGAGTAGATATAGTTCTCAGATATAGAGGAGATAGAAACAACGTAATTTAGAAAAGGAACAAACAAATGTTGAATACGACATTGACACTTCTAAGCAAACTACAGATTATATAATAGTAATCCCATTTAAAAAAATGAAGGTAAATTCTAAACGAACCTGAAGAAATAGATCTGTTATTGTGTTGTAGTCGACTGGGCAACCTCCGTCCATTTGAGACATCATCAAAGCAAAATTAACAGCACCCTGCTAGCAAACAAGATTAAAATTATTCTACGTGGAAAAAATTCAACACAATTTCTAAAACTATGGGAAAAACTTTCAGAGGAGGTGAGTAAGATAAAAAATAATATGGATAGGCAAATATCATAAACAAGGTCCAATTTGCAGCATTAACTGACATTCATGATTGGTACCAACTTAAGCAGGTTCCACTACAACAGAAATTAAGTGCAAAACAAAAGTAACAAATCTCACAGAACATGCTTCTACATAATAGCTTCAAATATTTACATTTAATGAAATTGGTTACCTGGGGTCTGCCCGTAAAATTGTTTGAAGAAGGAAGAAATAATCAGGTGTTTATCCAACTTTCAGCAAATTAATAGAGAAGAATGCATCAGTCACTTGTAACAAAACAGATTACTAAACTATGTAATACTCCAGATAAAGTTATAAGCATTATTTTTTAATAGTAAACGCAACTATATTAAGTTACAAAATATTTTATCACCTGCTTTGAATATATCATAATCTTGTCAAATTCTTTCCTCTCAACAAAAGCAGCAACAACTTTTGGTGTTGCTGTAATGCCCCTATTTACTAAGTCTGTTATGAAGTCCAATTATGATCTTAGATCTCTTATTAAGCTAATTCGTGTGTACTTATTTAAGTGATGACGTTAACAAATCAAAGTAAGTCATAACAAAGAGCGTACTTAATTGTTTGGACGGCTGAGTAACTGTTTTTATATGCGCAGACATATGTTGGTTAATTAAAAGTCCTGAAGGAATATAAGCGTGATACAACTTACATTCATTGTGGTGATTTCGGTTGACGTGTTAGGCTACAGTAATCCGAAAGGTTCAACAATTCACACTTCATACAGTTCCAAAATCCAACTCCTTCTGAGTCTTTACGCGTGTTGCTTACCCCTTTCTCTTGCTCCCGATCCTCCTGATCCTGAAGCTAGGGTAAATTCTGAGATTCAATGCTCATTGAATCTCAGGTAACAGTTAACTTTATGCTCAAGTATGAATAGTATATGTATGATAGATATTCATTACAATTCAGGGTATAACTATACATAGCACACAACACATGTTATAGTTCATATTACAATAATACCTCTACATAGCACACAGCCCATGTAAGGTCCACAAAGTTTGCACATAAATCAGTACCATGCCTCGGAGCGTTTCGTCAGCGCTAGGAAAACATCCATACGGCATACCAAGAAGACTGTAACCCGTTTTCACATTAAAGCTGAAAGTATTTCAAATGGTGACCTAAGACCCAGCCTTAGTCACAGTTCATGATCCAAGACCCAGTCTTGTCTATGACTATATGAATCATCACATCACATATAAAGCATACAAGCAGCATAAGAGTTAGAGTTAGAGTACGCGTTCGTACCTTAGTTTCCATCGCTAGCGGTACATTCACCTTTCGGTATTGATCCTTGACTTTCCCAGATATCCTATAATAATATCACCACATTATTTCCTTTGGTATTTATACCCTTTTCATTGACTTCAGTTGGTTATCCTGTACTCTATATTTTTTTCTCAATTTACAACTTATGTGACTATTCTAAGACTTATCAGAAATTGACCTTTAATTTTCACGAGTATTTGGAAAATTCGTAACTTGGTTTATATAACTCAGAATGGAGTGATTCCAAATTTTTATTTATTTCTTGATAAGTCTACTTTCATAAATTAAAGTTACCAAGTTGATTTATCACTGAGAAAAATTTCCAAAATTTCGAAAACTTGAGCACTATTTAATCTGGGAACAAATCTTACCAGTTTTCATGGCTCAACTTAAAAAATCTATATCTGGAGTTCTAGACATCGGATTTGGGTGGTTCAAAAACCCATGAGCTCCTCATTAAGTCTAGTTTCTATGAAAATTGGTTCCAACATTTTATCACATGTAATTATTTACCAGATTTTGAAAACATCCAGACTGTTCAGTTTTAACTTCCAAAACTTAGGGTCATTTGTAAAAATCATAACTCTTTACTCAAAACTTAGAAAATTACAAAATACCCACCAAAAGAAATCTACGTGTGTCCTCTATCTCCTGGAATATTTTCACAATTTTATCCTATACCAATAATTCCTAGTTTATAAAAACATGATCACTGCCCATAAAACGTTATAGAAACGTTACAGGATTTTGACCTATTTTCCAAAAATCATAACTTCAGCTATAGACTTCAGTTTGAGGTAAACCAAAGCTCATTTTAAAGTTTAGCATGTGTACTAAATACTCATAAAATTTCAGGGTCAAAGAAGGTCGTTTACTATTTGTTTGACCTATTTAAAATTTGTTGCTCAGTTGAGAAAATCAGCATGTGAACAGTGACGTTTTTTCTAAAACTGAATAATCCATCTTCCAGAATCATGTCAGCTTATTACTTCATGTTCAAAAACTTCTTTAAGCCTTTCCATTTTCAAAACATGATTACAACTCTTCTAAATAAGGGCTTTAGGTTCAGTTTATGCTTCAAACAGAACCACATATACATCATATATATATTTACACAACAGGAATTTAACGCTAACAAACCCCATCTCTCCTGTTCCATAATCAGTTTCAGCAAGACTTGTTTTAGCTTCGTTAGACTCTATGCTAAGTGAGACAAGGGTGGAAAAACGAAGGAAGAAGGAAAGATATAGTCACCTTAGATGCTTTTATCCAAAAGTTGAGACTATGCTGATCCTCTCACTATCCATGTCTCTCTCTCTTTGTTTCTTTTTTCTGCAGAAGAGCCGACTGGTTTACTCCTCTGTTCCTCGGCTCCCAAACAGAGAAGGATGAGCATTCAGCTTTTCTCACTCAACTCTACAACACTCTATGTTTCTGTTTTATTCTCTGTCAAAAACGAATTGTTAAAGGGCTGTTGGAAGGTTGGGAAAACAGACGCAGGGAAGTATAGAAGCTGTGATTATTTCTCCAGCGTTCTCACTCCCTCTCCCTCTCTCGGTCTCTCCTTCCCTTCACTCGCAAATCTCTCTTCTTCCTCTGTTTTCAAGGCTAAAAACAGGGGACTTCCGTTGCCATATTCTCAAGCTCCCACGGTGAAAGCTGGAGAGAAGTGGAGAATGGTTGAACACTTGAATTTATAGGGCTCCTTCGGTCCAGTTCAAACTGAAATTTCCAGAGGATGATCGGGTGTGGGGCTCGAGAGACATGGAGAGTTCCTGTGTTGCTTATCCGACAAGAATGCTGCTGCTTGGTCTTCTACTGTAGAATACGCGATCTGTTTCTTCTTCGGTTTGACTGGAGCTAGGTAATAGATAATGGGTTGGTTTATTTGCTGCACATTACGTGGGCCTCTGCTTCTTTCGTTTTTACTGGTTCCAGGATATAAGATAATGGGTATTAAGTGTTCATGGTCTGAAGCAATTGGGCCAAATGGGTTTCCATTCATCCTCACGTGTTGGGACTGGAGATCAAATGTTTGAGGATAATTGAATTGCTATGAGCCCATTTGATTCATTTGTTCCATTTTTTTTTTATTTTAAATACTATTTTTATTTTATTTTATTTTTTTTCCTTGGCCATTAAATATTAATCCTATACTATTTAGGCCTAAAATTACCACTTATAAATATTCCTTGGATTTATTCCTTCCTAAAATAACTTAAGGAAAAAAAATGGGCCTTGATTTCCAATATTTATTCTCATAATTATTTTAGCCTAGAATTCATAACTTAAATTTCCCATAATATTCCAATATCCAAATCCCAGAAAATTGGGATGTTACAGTTGCTCTGACTTTAATATATATTTTCAACGCAAGATCATTGTCGGTCTGCATTATAATGCATGTCTCATAAGATCATGAATACAAGGGAAAAGATGTGCAAAAAATAAATAACGAATGAAGAAAGTGTTTCCCCAAAGGAAATTAATAATAGCAGTGGAACACACAGACAAAATAAGCATATAAATACGTATGTACTTGCATACATGGGAAGATAACAAGTTTTGACTTCCAAATATACAAAACAAAAAGACAGATGAGGAATAAACTAGTCTTTGAACCCAACTTCAGAAGCATATAATTAAATGGCACATAACCAGTTAGCTGATTTCAGAATCGTCCAAGTTAAAAATAATGTTGCTCTTGTTGACCCTTGACTCTCCAACTAGGCATTCTTTAGCGTGCAAGCAAATTTTCCCTTTGATATCGATATACAGAAATGTAAATCTTAAAAATAACTGATTTTTGTTTCACAAGAGTTATTATAAATTTAAGTACATAGCAAGAGGCATTAGTAAATAATGGAAAATATTATTGTTATTAGGCAGAGTCAAAATCTATATAGGGCAAGCGTATTGTAATATTGTTTACAAAATGAAACTAAAATGAACAAAACAGAACTCAAACTGGAGTTCTCCCTTTAAGTAGTAATGCATACAGGAAATTCATATTACAATTTGTTCAAGTGAAGAACATTTTGTGACGAAGAAAATCCTAGATACAACCTTATAATCTAAGCATTGTGCGGATTTTTAAATCCCTTTAAGTATTGAACGGATTTTGTAGTATAAAGAACATATAGCATCCCAATTTTTTTTTTGAATAAACTAAATAAGGGCCCTGCGCATTGCATGGAGTTTAAGAAAATGAGTCACTCCATTCAAGACTTATGAATAGTATGAGCACGAATAGTTATATTGAATGATGTTGATGATAGTAATAATTTAGACTTTGAAAGGCATGGATAGAAGTTACCCCCTCCCCTTAAAAGGATCATGAAAAATTCACACAGAATCCCTAGTACCAAGGCTAATTATATTTCCCATTTCACTCACTGATAGAGAGAATAACTACATTCAAGCAAACTGGATTTGTTACCTTACTTTCGAAAAGTTACACAATATCATGCATTTCAAAGAAATCATGTCATTGAACATGGAAATGAGACTAGCTAAGAAAGCCTTCTAAAGGAACATATAGGTGGACAGTGGTATGTGTTGTCGCTTGTTAGATATAGGAGGGATAAAATGATTATTAAAATTATTTACTTATTCATGCAAAATAATGAACATTATATTGGCTAAGGCTAAGCTGAGTTCATTCAAGGACTGACTCACAAGTTTCTCCATTTCATTGAACTTAAACATACATATAATTGCATAATCTTATAGAAATGCCAAGTTACTAAGCTAGGCCTAGTATTTGTCCTCAATGCTCTGAGTCAAGCGCTAGGATTCTCATTTAAGAACTAATGAGAACCATTTCATGTCCCTTTGTCAGGATTCAAATATTGCCCAAGCTAAATTGTGCCACTGTACTTCTGACTCTTGCAAAATATTTACCGTCGGTGTTTTACAGCACTGGTATATCTTCTTACAACATAATATTTTTCAATAAATAGCAAAATCTGAAATTGGTCTTGTACAGAGTATGACAATACTTCCATGTCTGAAAACTAATAGGAAGTTTAATAGGAAGTTTGATAGATGGTGAAACTAATTGCAATAGCTTTTGGGGGCATGTTTATAAAAATAACAGTGACACCAAACATAGAAGGTTTGCTTTCTTGCAGTCATTTTTTTCCTTGAAAATTCCGTCGCTATTTCGGTATTTTCTTATAGTAATGAAAAAATACTTAGTCTAGAAGTATTATATCTTAGTGTAATTAAAGCATTTATATGTATCTAGTTTGTTACATATGACTTGACATATCATTTGCTTATTAGGATGATATTGGTATTAACCAACATGAAGACATCACAGTGGATCTCATCAATAAAAAGGGTGAAATTATCATTCAGCAAATCCGTTCCAATAAAATAAAGCAGATTTTTTTACCAAGTCACTTCTTGGAACAATATTTGAAAAGCTTGTTCGTGGCATCAGACTTTGCACATTGGGCTTTCTTAAGAAGGTTTTTGTCTATGATTATCCTCATTGGGCTTTCCTAGCAAGGTTTTTAATAAGGCAACACTATTAATCACTAAATATTGTATTCTTTTTTTTTCTATTAAGTTTTTGTCTCACTAGGTTTTTCTTAGTTGAAGTTTTTTAATGAGACATATGTTTAGTCATAGACGGGAGAATGTTGTGAATAATATATTAATATGGATGTCTGTCTCCCTATTATTTTCCCCCATTATTTTCTATAATTATGGAAATCACATTTATTGTAAATTACAGAGTTGTGCCTATTTATAGAAGGCATATTTGATATATTATACACAAATTTAAATAGTGAATAAGATTGTTCTCTCTTATTCTCTCTTTTCTTCCCATCTCTGTTTTATTTCATAACAGAGTTGAAGTTAAAGATCCATGGTTGTCGGTTCGGTCCAAGGATTGGTTTTCCTACAGTGTTACCTCCATCATAGTAAAGTGACATGAGATCGTTATATCTGTTTCCAGGTGAGAAACTTATTAGTAGTATTGAACGATTGGAATTAAAGGCTATTTCGATATTATGAGTGAACATAAAGAATACACTTAGGAAAAGAATACTTCTCCGATACTAATTATAGAAGGTAGTGAAAATATTGTTCTTAATAATCTTAAATATAATACATCAACCATTTTTTTTATATATTGGTTTTTTTTTTTGGCTAGAGATATATTGTATATGACTGAATCAAATTTGGTCATTGTTAGGCTCAATTAAAAGTAGCTCTTTCAGAGACATTTTCTGTATTCACACTAACTTTAACTTGAAACTTTGTGTTAAGCAGTCAAAATCTGTGTGTTCTTAAGAAAAACCCATGATTGTTGGTAAATATTAAAGGGCGCACTTCACAATCTAATTTATTTGAAATGATTATTTCTTGAAGCCCATTATGTTACAGCACCAAAGATTACATGTTAAAAATGATTAATAATTCATCAAGTGGGAAAGATCAAGCTAGCTTTGTGGAGAGATGGCACTTGCTACTTTCTCTTTTCTGTTTTATTTTTTTTAAGGTTTTTGAAGATAGTGAAATGGTTCACTGTCGGTGCCTACCTTAAATGAGCGGTCATGACAAGTATCTGGAGACCATATTAAATATATTAACAGTTGATAGGTAGACCATATTAAATATTCGTGTCAGAAAATTATTCTTTATCATAATAAATTTTGGTAATAAATTTATCTTCTCTTTCAAGTGATACATAAATCTATCATCAATATATCAATTATATGAGCGTGGTCTCCGAATAGTGATGGAGAGGCATGTTTTTATTAGCTGTTTCTTTTTTTTTTTTAAAAAAAAAAATCTGTGCTCATGTTTCAATTTTCAAACATCATCTTAATGTTTAATGTAATTTATATATCGTCTTGGGATCAAAAGTAGGAAACTTCATAAAATAAAAAAAAAAAAGAGAAAATAAAATGGGTCCAAAATGTGTCAGTAGTTGCAGACCCAAATCTGCTACATCTGGATGTGGAGAAGAGAGATAGCACATGAAATGTCATAATTCTGATAAATTTAATTTTATGATAGATTTAACTCTTATTATCACATCTTCATTCGGAACTCAGTGCTAAATTTGTTAATGATTTGATGATGCTAAACATGAGGGTTTTTTTTTTTTTTTTTTTTTTTTAAATGGAGATGCTAAATAGTGTTGTGAAACAATGGACTAGAGATAACAAATAACATTTGAATGTTAACTATTAAGTACGATGTTAATTAAATTTTAATTTTAAGTGAATAATGTGACAAAGTGTTTTTAAATGTTTATAATTAAAAACATCATCAAAGATTATAATAATCAGTACAGTAATGGTGAAGCTTGAGAAATATAGCCTATGCATGATTATTTGATGGGGGAACATAGACGACGACAACGCAAATAATTAAATACAAGAAAACAAATCAAACCATAAACTCATAATTAAATTCGTAATTACAGATTAAATAAATCTAATTGCGTACACACTAGGACACATACAAGTGAAGCATAAGAAAAGTGATATTAAGAGTAAATTATAGCTACCCCTAACTCCCTGAACTTTTTTTTTTTGAATAAAAAGCCAAGACGAAAAAACAAGTAGAAACTAACTACAAAAAGGCTATACAGAAATTTTATAAGAGAATAACTTTATGTTCTATGGGAGGAATATTCATGATAATATCTTTAACGTCCATTTGGTGACTTTGATGGATAAGAAGAGAATTGGCATAGCAGTTAACTTCTCTTAATATATGAGATCAAAAGTAACAGTTTAATTACGCATCAAAAGGTAGCAAAATTGTCTAATCAAACCATTGAGAGGATGATCTTAAAGCGTCATTGATAAGTTGCAATATTTCTGCAAAGTCACTAAAAACAACAATTTTTTGATACCTATGATTTCAACTTAGACGTATTATTTCATGGATCCTTATAATAATCTCCACAATAGCATGAGGAAGGTATCATAGTTATTTTTTAAGGAAAAAAATATTGAAACCTGGTTTTCAATTTTTATTGTTTACAGCCACAAGTAGCTTCACCGTTCTAAAAACACAGAGACATCAATGTACAATTTCACCTAGTCTTTCTGAGGAATTGAAGGATCCATCTAGTTGGAGAGTCTGTTGAGGATGTTTTTTAAATAGTGAAACTTGATATCCTCGATATTCTCTAAGTAAGAAGACTATATCTTTTTCAGAGCTAGGCTTAGATTAAATTCTATTATACAATTTCTATTTTAATAAAAAATACTGAAAAGTAAAGGTGACTATGAATAAATAAAATGAATGGGAATACAGCTTCGCACTTTTCACCACGAACATACAAGAAGATTTTGGTCATAAAGTCAAAGGAAACCATTAATGATCCCAGGATTAGTATAAATATTGAGACATACACCGACAAAATAGTAGGTGTACTCCTTAATCACTTGAAGTGGTACGGACCAGCTGGCCTCTCAGAACAATCAAATTAAATTTCCTATACTACTCTTTCTTTAATTCCTTAAAATATTCAAAATTGATGCGAAGAAGGTGAAGAGTTGAAAATGAAGATCCAAGAGTTTAATTTAATAATAGTTTAGATCTCAGAAATGTTATTAAAAATGAATCACAGAGATTGACTTGATTCTGACAATTATGAATATGAAAATCTTAGTTAAAAATCAATCAAATATTTAATATTATAAATTACTTTGAGAGTGATTTGCAACTGAATTCCTTAGTGTGATGAAGGAATCATATATTTATTAGATCATTATAAAGATTTAGTTTAATATTATTAATATTAATGATTGATTTTAACATGATATAGCGACAGAAGCAATTAAATTGCAGTAGTATTTTATATTAATGAATATAAATTTCATATGGAATATTCATGTTTGGTCAAAATGTACGCACCAAGTAATATATAATATTTTAGATAGACATATTTTTTAAGTGAATGTGAATTAATTAATTCACTACTGTTAGACTTTTTTTTGTTTATATATTAAAAAGTTTTGGAGGGGTTCGACACCAGTCCTCCACCAAGGTCAGGGCATGGCCCCGGGCTCTATGAGCACTTATTGGGGACTTACGAGATCACCTATCAAAGGAGTCCCAGCGACGGCAGAGGGGATCAAACCCATGACCCAAGGGCCTAGTCCTGGATTCCTTACCATCTATGCCAACTCTCATTGGCCACTATTATTAGACATGAGAAGCTATAGGCTGCTAATTAATTATGAGCAAATGGGCTTATGGAAAGGGGTTGGGCACACATGCACTCCCCTTTTAAGTAAAGAACAAGTTATGATTAGATCAATATCAGGGCACCTAATTTTCTCTAATCACTAATCATAATCCGAGTTTGCCGACAACAATTTTCTCTATCTATATCTATTTCCCAATATATAATCATAGTTCCCATGTGATGTTGAACATCAAAGAATTGTGTTTTGTTCTGCATTTTCAAAAAGTCAAACCCTACAATTTTTTCCTTTGAATTTGATAAAGGGCTTCCCCACTTATAGCTCAAAGTGTTTTTGCTTGTTTTAAAATTGTGTTTTTTAGAACTGAACTTGTGCTTTTCTTTTTACAAAGGTGAGGTAGCTTAATACTTCAACTAATAACTTGTTGGTAAAACTCTACATTTTTACCCTTCCTATTAATTATATCCTCTCTATGTTTGAAAAGCTATTTTTAATCATTTTTATAAGATATTTTGATAGTTTCAATCAACATTTTTTTTTTTCATATATGTTCATATTTAATAAGGGTAATGAGAGATTATAGAAATTAATAATATGATATTAGAGTTTAGTATAATTAATAAAGATAATCTTAGATCGGAGTAGCTTATAGTTATTTTTTCTTGACTAACTTTCATTAAGATTGCACATCTTTCTAGTTTTAGAGACATATATGTAAATTTTCAAAATAAAAGAAAAGTAGTAATATATATAATTTTAACAGAACTCAAACAAAAACCTAATTTGTTTTCTTCTAATTTTTAAACAAGGTCTGTATAATCTTTCAAATAATTGCACCCGTAAATTTTCTCCATCACATTTTTCTCAATAATTTCTCACAAAATTTATTGGTACCATATTTTTCTGATAGAATTTATTGGGACCCTGGGACCTCCTATACATGGCCCACTAATAATATTTATGAAGAAAACAAAAAGAAGATCTCAGTTATTTGATTCTGTAGTGGCTGTCTTGTTTTTTTTTTTTTTGCTCGTAGTTTCATCCAAATCTTGAAAGAAGAAAAATATATTAATATATTCGTAGTTTCATATATATATATATATATATATATATATATATAAAGTTCACATGCATTGTTGGACGAAATTTCCTTTTTTATAAGTCGTCTGCACAAATTAATTCCCTTAAAAACATTTGCATAGCTGGCATATGAAAGAAAAATGAGACAGCTAGATTTTTAGTTTCTATAATGGTTTATTCTTCCATAGCCTAATTTTTAATTTTTTTTATAAAATAGGGAATTATAGTTAATTTTGGGGTGCTATAAGTTTTATCATTGAGTTACACAAAACAATAGAACAATTTTTTTGTTCTTATTTTTTAAATTAAAAAACAATAATTCAAATTAAAATGAAAAAAAAGATTGAAAAATTTGAATTTCATGCTATTAATCGAGAAAACATGTGGCAGCGACGTTGGTGTCACGTTCACGTGTGAAGGCGCGTATGCATGTGTGGTGGGGGTGAGGTCACGTGCCGACGTGGAATATCTTCAAGATCTGGTTGGTGGGTAAGTGGGTCGCTTTTCAAGTTCCCATGTCTTACGTGTCACCGATCTGCCCCATCCTAGTCCCCACCCCTTCATCCACACCATTCACCAATATCAACCCTCTAATAATAAGCACATTAGTAAAAGAGTCAACAAATTACTTAGTAAATGAAAGCCGGAAATAAGCAATAAAATGATGGGAATCTTTATATAAAACGTGTAAATGATCTAAAAGTGTATATTTATTACTTTGAAAACGAAAATTGTGAATTGGACAAAAGGAATATAAGTTACTATAAGCATGTGACCATATTTTTTTTATTTCCAGTTTTATTTGAGATAGCGATGGGAACTTTTAAAAGTAGATTTTTAATTATAATTTACGGTATACAAAATAAATATATAAGAAAAGTTTTGTATCAATTTACGTAAATAAACACTTTTGAAAACCTTAAACATAATTTCAAACAAGCACACATATATGTACTTATTCTTTTACATGCATGAATGACATAAAAGAGTGATAAATTGAAAGTTGACAATAACTAATGAAATGTGGGAAAAACTATACTAAACTTTGTGAATGACCTGAAAAAGTAACATTGTTAATTGATAAAGAAAAGTTATTTTTTTACACATAAAAGTTTAGATAATTTGAATGTCTGGGGCTCATTAGATCCATGACATGACATATCTCCAGGATCAAAGAATGTTTTATAAAGGTTCTCACATATTACCCACCTATAATGTGTGATTCAAAGTTACAATATTATAGTTATAAATCAGCTCCTTTACTTACTAGCTAAACTTTATTGGTGGTAAGCAAAAGAAGTTTATGACTATAAAATCTGGAGAATATCTATATAAAACTTGGGAATCACTTGAAAATGTGGATTTATTACTTGGTAAATAAAAATTGGTAATGTCTAATGAAATATAAAGAATACCTATATAAAAATTGAAAATGAGTTGGAGTTAAGACTAAGGAGTTAACTTCTTTTTTTTTTTTTTTTGCTACACACACACACACACACACACACACACACACACACACACACACACACACACATATATATATATATATATATATATATATTAAAATGCATCAATGTTATTTGGCATTGGTGGTGGGATCAAACCCCACCTCCTCCTCTTTGCCAAATTAATTGGCGCTAGCCACTGTAAAAAAATAAATTATTGACGGAACTATAGTTTTCTGCCGGAATTACCTACATATTAACGACGAAAACAAAATTACTAACGGATTCCATTTTGTCTTTAAAGCCATGTGACACCCTTAAAAGAGGGCGTGTAGTTGCAACATTCTAAATAGGAGTTTGTCAATCAATGAGTATACTATAAAGTTATAAATGTTGTACCTGTAAACCACCTCCCAAGGCAAAATAGGCGTAAGGAAAGAGCAATAGACCGGACCAACTTATAAAAGCAAAAGGGTCCCTTCCTAATTAACCAGTCATCTATAATATCAAATAAATCATTTTTATCTTTGATAAATTTATCAAGAGCTATAGTCACTAGAGGCTACCCCGCCGGCCCCTTGGTGGGCACCCCATATAATTGTTGTGATTTTGTGAAGAATGGGGACTCAAACTTTGGACCGCTCGCACGAATATGCTCTTAGTAAAAAGATCAACATGAATATGCTACAATCAAATTCTAATTGATTAACTGTAACTCCTAAACATTGATTCACATTTTTTAAGTGGTGTAAAGGAATCAACTATAAACGGTGAAACAACCAAACATGTAGCAAAAAGTAAAAATTCCATCAAAACTAATTTATTTTCTTATTAGCCGTCCAAAACTGAGAAACAGCCATTAAAGCATGATGCTTATGCTAAAAGTAAGGTTTATGGGCAGTATGCTATTATATGTCCAACAACATATCCCTTATATAAAAATAAACAAAATAACTAGCAATTCCAACTCAACAAATGAATTAATCTCTCCCACTCTATTTATATTTTCATGTTACTACTACTACAAAAAATGTGTCTTTTATCATGGTTATTATCTATCATATATTACAGTTCCGAACCGTAATATATTTAGGGTATATATAATGGTTCTTTGTTAATAACCATAATGTATTGACTTTATTTTTTTTATTATCTATTGTTATTTTTTAATATTTATCTTTTATTTAGTTTTACTTTTAATATTTATTATATAATGCACAACATAATCATTGATAGGAACAAGACAATAGTATTAAATAAAAATTATATTTATTGTATTCAAATTCAATACATGATAGATAAACATCATACAATTAAAAAAAAAAATAATCACTTAAACATTCTAACAATAGAGCCTATTTTATAATTTTTGAATTCTAAAAGAAAATTTATTTATAATATCCTCCAATGCCTTTGTTGTACATTGTCCATAGATCACGGATACTTCTAGAGTTCCTGTCATATATCATCTAATTGCAAAAATATAATATAAAGAGGAAAATAAGAATAAATATGTAGTAAAAATAAGCAAATAGAAAAATTTGAAAAAATATTGGAATTATAAATATGAAAATCAGAATATATAATTGTAAAAATTGTCAAATATAAAAACTTGAGCAAATCTCAAACTTGATTTGGTTGCTAAAGTTTAAGAACACAAGATACTTAAAATTAAGGAATTAACCAACATTCAAATAGATTGTGATTCAATTCCTAAAAATTATGAGAAACATTGTTATTAAGTTTTAGTCCATACAATCTAGTGTAATGAGAATTTTTTTCCCCTTCAATAAAAAAACAATAAAAAAAATTCAGCATTTTACCTTATGGTCTTTTCAATGCTCTCAACTTTTCTCCAAAGACTATCACAAGAAATTAGATATCATTTTTGGTTTGCAATTCTTCTTCTTTGATAATCCCAACCAACAACCTTGATCCTCAACTAACAAGCTGTTATTATATAAAAATAAAATAAAATTAAAATCATTAATTAAAAAAATGAAAACTTGCACAAGGAAGAATCATGAGATGAAGAAGTTGCATAGTCAAGAACCATGGCAGTGGTGGAGAATGAGACCCACAACAGTAGAGCAAAACCCATACAAAATGAGTACGAGACCCAACGAAAGATAAAAAAATGTTAGAGAATAAGTTGAAAGAGTTGTGTCAAATAAAATTATTCTAAAATCCCGCCTTCTTATATTTGACATTTTAGAATATGCCTTATAATATTAAAGAATACATAATGGTTCTTTGTAAATAACTGTTAAGTATTGTCTAATAAATTTTTTCAGAATCTCGCTGGCTTATATCTGATATTTTTCAAAATCACGCCTACTTATATTTGATATTTTTTCAAAATTGCACTTTTTTATATATGACTATTATCTTTTTTAACAATTAATTATTGTCAAATAAATCTTCTCTCTCCTGATATTTGATATTTTTCAAAATTTTGCATTCTTATTGTAGTACCCGGATAATTACTATCTGGACTATTATGTTATCATAATAAAAATATCCATTTATGGTGATTATGGTCTCAAAATAGAGTATAATTAGTCTATTTTCAAAGGAAGGTACTAAGGAAAAATTATGGAAAATTCAAGAAAACATGGAATAATTATTGAAAATTTAGGAAATATATTATTCTTAATTTAGATAATTTAATAAAATATTTCCTATGAAAATAAAAAGAAGGAAAATTAAAAAGTATTTTAGAATCAAAATTGATTCTATGACTTTTAATATTTTGTATAAGGCTTAAATAATTAATGTTAATGAAATTGTTGTGAGGAAATAATTAATTCTAATTAAGAAAATTATTAGGAATTATTAAAGGATTAATTAAGGAATTTTCAGGAATTTTATACGATTAGAGAAATTTGGGAAACATGAAAAAATAAAATAAGTATAAATAATAATTATTAAGGACCAAATTTTTTTGCTAATTAAATAAATAATAATGGTTAAGATATAGTCTTAAAAAGTAAAAATCAATGGTTTAGGATTTTTCAAGAATTTATGAAAGCCTAAATCCAAGTAATTAGTTATGGATCAATAGGAAAATTTTGTGGAAAATGAATATAGGATAAATATAATATATGTGGTTAAAGAGAAATATATATATATATATATATATATATATATATATATATATATAGTGTGTTGGCCAAAATTTTAGGGGAGATAAGGATGAAGAAGATATTTGAATATAATAGTAATATAGGTTTAAGCATGTGATAAATAAGTAAAAATATAATAATAATTCAAAGTGGACAGGATAAACAAGAACGGATGAAAATAAAATCTTACATAGAAAACCGTGAACTAGGTTTCTAAAGTCAGGGTATATTGTGAACGAGGGAATTTTTATCTCGAGATGGTCGGTCTCCGAAGTCATTTCTGTAACCGACGGAGTGATTTGGAGATCCGAATAGGAAGATATTTTGTATAATTAAAGCAGATAGCCAAAAAGAGAACCGATAGAAAATAATTCCGTTGTGGGAATCTGGGGATAAGTGGAGAAAAACCAGAGTATAATGTTAATCAGTGAATTTTTGTCTTGAAGTTGGCATCGGACAACGTTATTTCTGAAGCCGGGCACGAATACCGAGGATTTTCAGCTGATAATGGAATGTCCTCAGCGGGATCAGAAACTGAGTTAAATTAGGTAATTTGAAAGAGGAAGAAAAGATCTTCAGAGTGTTGTTCCCGGAATTTTAAGTTTCTACGGAATTTCGCGATCAGGACACCGAACCAGGAACTTATTAGATAAAGCAAGAGGATAAGGTTTGATGATGCAGCTAGGATGAGGTCAGCAATTTTGTCTTTTAGGGGGGGAAGAAGTCGGCCTAATAGGTGTAAGGCCAAGATCAAACCACCTAGCAAAAGTGCGATCCAACAGTCGAAATTCAACTAGATAAAGTTCAACGAAATTACGAAAATGCCATCCGGGTTTTCTATAAATAGCCACCCATTCCATTTGCAATTCTCACACCAATCCTCTTGAGGATTTCGAAATTTGAGAGAGAAGGAAGAAGGAGGAGTCCAGAGAAAAATCCTAGCGAAGCTCTGAGTAAGTTTTCGGTCCCTAGTCTTTAGTTAGGTAGTTCTTTCAGTAGTTATAGTAGAAATGTTAGAGTAGTCTTAATTTTTCAAGTTAGTTTAAATATCATGTTTTAGGAATAAATGTGATATTTATCTTATAAATATGTTAGAGGGAAGATGATAGCAAAAATTTTGAAAGCATAAAGTCAAAACAGCGAAGCTCTGGCAAAATTCCGCCAAAAAGTCAAACTAGGGGCAAAATGGTAATTTGTACCTAAAATGCCTGTTATGGTCTTAGATATTCATACTGGTGATATTATCCTTATAGGATACCCAGAATCACGAACCGCTGTTTCCGCTGTCACCGCTGTCAAATCACCGTTGTACCGCTGTCAAACGTACTACAACGCTACCGAAGTGCCCGAAATCGTCAACGGAGGTACGGACGCATATTGTAACCTTAACACTTATGCTGCTCATATTCATATATATATGGTAGACATGTTTATATACTGAAACTCTGTCGTGGGTTGTCAGTCATATATACAGCTTGTTACGGGTTATAGTCTTGATAACGCCGTTGAGTTTTCCTAACGCTGAGAACACGATGGGAGATCGTGGCACTAGTTTATGTGCAAACATAGTGTGGGGATTTACATATTGCTGTGTGCTTATGTTCTGTCCATTGTTGATCATGCATCTGCTGTGTGCTTATGTATTGATATGCTGTTATGTGGTTATGATTATTTGTTGCCTATATATGATTTATTTGAGCATAAGGTTAACTGTTACCTGAGATCCAATTGGGAATTGGATCTCAGCTGTAGCTCCAGGTTCAGGAGGATCCAGGGTGGAGGAGAGCGGCAAGTAGCCGATGTAGGCGGATTGGAAGAGCTTATATGTTTTAGCTTTTGAACTATTTAGATATAGTCTTTTTGGAATCAACAGATGACTGTATAAGGATTATTACACAATGGTTATGTACTTCTAGATATTCAGTTACTCGTTTAATCGAAATGCTCGACTCTGATCACGGTTTGTTTTTAAAAAAAATTTTCGGTATTTTAAATTGGGATGTTACACTTATATATGATGGCTATTATTTTTAATTGTTACATATTCTTAAAGAATAAATAATAGTTCTTTGTGAAGAACCATAAAGTATTATCAATTTTTTTCTTAGAATCTCGCTTTCTTTTATATATATATATATATATATATATATATATATATGATTTTTATTATTTTTAATTGAAGTATTTAGAAATCATACTTTACGGTTACTTGTTATAACCGTTATATTTTTATTATTGTTGATATAAGGTTGAGAGACAAATCATTTGAAAGTATTGTTAGTTCTCTATATGTTTTGATGATAACTGACAATTGTAAACTAAGTGTGAAGTTTATCTTTGGTAAATTGTAAAACTTACTGTCTAAGGCAAACTTGAGTTTATGTATGTAAACTCGAGTTTGAAACTTGACAGAAAGTTACTCATTATCGCAAAGTAAGCCAAACTCCAGTTTGTTTAGGCAAACTCGAGTTTGCAAAGACACAGAGAGCAATCAAAGTTTTTCATAACAAGCCAAACTCCAATGTGCTCAGTCAAACTTGAGGTCTGGAAGATACAAAGAACACTCAAGTTTTTGACAACCAAACAAACTCGAGTTTGGACCCTAAGACTCGAGTTTAGACTAAACAGAAAGAATTCAGAAACTTCAGTATTTTCACAAGCTATGTAAACTCCAGCTTTTGTCTGCAAACTCCAGTTTATCTCAAAAACAGAAGAGACTTCAAAGTTTTAGTTCTTGCTGAAACTCGAGTTTACATTTGTAAACTCGAGTCTGAGTCATATAGAGAACTCAACCAAAATACCTGTGCCTTTGTAAACTCCAGTTTATATTTTTAAACTCCGGTCTTGAAGTTTCTGGACTTAACTCTATCTGCCTGTCAAAACCTTAAACTTGACTTAGTCATTAATTGACTCGAGTCTAGGCATATGTCCAAAGTGTGATTCAAAGACCAGAGCCCGACAGTCTTATCTTTAAGAACCAAACTCGAGTCTGATATTTCTAAACTCCAGTTTAGGATGTTGCTCAACATTCATGCTCTCTGGATGAACCCAAAACTCGAGTCTAGCATTACAAACTCGAGTTTGCATCGGTGATTTTGAAAAACCAGATGGTGTTGATCTGCGAAATCTTTTTGGGTCAATCTGAAAATGTTTTATCATATGATACTATTGCTTCTAACATCTTTGATGAAGTTTTGAGTAATTTTCAGATAAGTTTAGCCAAGATCAAGATGGAATCAGATCTGGAATAAGTGCAATAAATGAAGAACCAAGAACAGGGTTGATCCTTCTCCTCTATCCCAATGGGTCAGTAGAGACTGTTATGAATCAATTAAATCACTCTCCAATGGTCAAATGAAGGTTATGGAATAGTAGAATATCTGGAAGACCATATGCATCAACATATTCCAAGATTCCAGCTAAGAATTGAAAGAACATAGGAAAATATGCAACTGTCATTTTCCAGATTTGCAGCTGAACGTTAGAGAAGAAAATGTAACAGCTAGCTCCTCTAGTTAGCCTATAAAAGACTATGAAGACTCAGAGCAAGACACACACAACGAAGCTACATTTGATTACATTTGCAATTTGAGTCTGTATTGTGGTTTTTGATCTGTTCTTCAGTGTTTATCAGTATTTACTCTTTTGAGAGTCTTGATTCTTTGAAAACATTTTTCAAACTTTTGTTTGTATGAACTCAAGGTTGTGGAACTTGTGAGTTAGGGTGTTTAATTACAAAGTGTAAGGGGGAGCAAGTCCTAGGTGAATAGGATTGCATGTGATTTACATTGTTGTGGTTAAAGCCTGTTGAACTAGTGGAAATACCCAGAAGATATTTGGAGACTAGACGTAGGTCAAGGTTAAGACCGAACCAGTATAAATCCTGTGTGTCTAGCTTTTCTTCCCTTACTCTTTCGTTATTTACTTTTTAAGTTTTGAAAAAAAGTTCAAAAGAATTTTTGAAATCCCCAATTCACCACCTCTTGGTGATTTCTTCCAAGTATTACATGATGATTGTTTAATAAGAACTATCATTTGTACAAGTAAATATATGACAATTAATAATTACAACCCATTATATGTTATATTTTGAGAATTTCACTTCTAAATACATGAGAATGTGCATATTCAACTATTATATTCACTTCTAAATCTTAATACGCAGTTAATAAAATTTAAGATTTTTTCTTATTCTATTGAAACATGTTAGAAATATCTTATATATAGGATTAGAGGTGTATTAATCAAAATACTAATCCTAGTGATACAATATATACAAACAAAATTAAATTTAAAGTGAAGAGGGTAATGTGGACATTTCCTTCGCCGCAAGTTATCCTGCATATTACCCGAACGATTACAACTATCTAATTTATATAATGATCTAAATAAAAATAAAATTATAAATTATAAATGAGAATACGTGTTTTTGGTCATGAGGGTGCATATGAGGCGAATGAGAGTAATTTAATGACATGTAAAAACAGAAATATAAAAAAAAAAAAAAAACGTGAAGCAGTCACTCGTTGATCCATTTATTCTACGGTGTTTAAAACACCTTTAATAAATTAAAAGAGAAAAAGACAAGACAAAGGGACCAAAACAATATGTTCACGTGCGATGGGAAAATAGAGAGGGACACCGTTGAGCTGAAACATATGGTCGTTACACATTAGACCCCTTTTAAAATGTAAGCTAGGAAATACAGTAGTGTGTGTGTATAAATAGAAAATACCCGTTATTTTTAAATTTTATACAAATAGTACGTACTCTAATTTGAGTTCTTCTATAATTTTTTCTTGCAATAACTTACATGGTCATTATATTTATAAAGATTTTGAACTCACAGCCCCACGTATATATATTAAAAGAAAAAACCTTAAGAGAAGAATTTAGTTTTATTAATGTATAAAAAAAAAAGGAATTTAGTATTATTAGACTGCAAGTCTACAAGGCTCAACGTGATGAATAGAATTTACATTATCCACTAGCATGTAGATTCCTATATAAAAATTCTGATAAATATTTTACCTAACTATCTTATTAAGAATAAAATGGAACTGATGGCAGAAGACCAACATACTTTAACGAAGCGGTTATAGTAGTAATTAAGAGATAAAATTTGAAATTTAAACCATTTGATTACGTGGGAATTTTTTTTCCCCTATTACTCGCACCGACCAACATGAGTTGTTAGGTACTACAATTTTCATATCTATATATAAGTCTATAATACCTAATATTAATTAATTGTTTTGAAAAAACAATGTATAAACTAATGTTCCATAGCTTTCCCATGGGGCGTAGATCCCTCAATTTTTATTTAGCCTATTTTTTGAATGGGGAAAAGTGAGAAGTGTAATACCCGGATAACTATTATCTGGAATATTATATCACAATAATAAAAAAGCCTATTTACGAAGATTTTGGTCTTAACATGTTATGTGATTAGTATCTGTTCAGAGAAAAATATCAAGAAAAATTAAAGGAAATTTAATATCGGAAATGTGAAAAATGTGTCTTAAGACCATAAAACATCCTGAGAAAAATTAGGAAAAATTCTAAAAGGTATGGAATAATTATTAAAAATTTAGAAAGCATATTATTCTTAATTTAGACAATTTAATAAATTATTTCCTATGAAAATAAAAAGAAGGAGAATTAAAAAGTATTCTAAGACTAAGATTGACTCTAAGATTTTTGATAATTTGCATGGAACTTGAATTATAAATGTTAATAAAATTGTTGTGAGAAAATGATTAGTTTTAATTAAGAAAATTATTATTAAAGGATTAATTAAGTAATTTTTGGGAATTTTATAAGCTTATAGAAAATTTAGGAAACATGAGAAATAAAATAAATATGAATAAGTATTATCAAGGATCGAATTTTTTTTTGGCCTAATTAAGTAATAGTAAGGGTTAGGATGCAATCTTGAAAAAACAAGATCAAGGGCTTAAGAATTTTTCAAGGAATTTTAAAAGCCTAAATCCATGTAATTGCTTATGGACCAATAGGAAATTTTGGGGAAATAAATACAAGATTATAGAATATTATGGGAAATGGAAATATATATATATATATATATATATATATATATATATATATATTTATGTGTGTGGGCCGAAATTAGGGGGAGGGATAAGGATGAATTAGATATTTGAATATAATAATAATATGAGATAAAGCATGTGTTAAATAAGTAATATTATAATAATAAGTGAACAGGATAATTGACCACGGATAGAAATAAAATTCTACCTAGAAAACCATGGACTAGGTTTCTAGGGTCAGAACATATTATTGATCAGTGGATTTTTATCCCGAAGTTGGCGCCGGCCAACGTTATTTCTGTAACCGGTCGCGAATACCGAGGATTTTCGGCAGATAACGGAATGTCCTTAATGAGAGTATAAGGATAGGAAAAATCTAGTATTTTTGAAGAGAAAGAAAAGATCTTCAGAGTGTTGTTCCCAGAATTTTAAAATCTTACAAAAAATTTCGTGATCAAGACACCGAACCATGAATTTCATCTGATAAAGCAAGATGACATAAGCATGATGATGTCATCAATTTTGTCTTCTTGTGGGAGGGGGAGGTCGGCCTATAGGTGTATGGCCAAGATCAAGCCACTTCAAAAAAGTGCGATCCGACGGTCAGAATTCAACCAGATAAGTTCAGCGAAATTACGGAATTGCCACTCCCTTTTTCTATAAATAGTCTCTCATTCCTCTTCATTCTTCACCAATTCACTCACAATCCTAGAGAGAAGTTAGAGAGAGAAGCTCTGGAAGAGGAGTAAGAAGTTCATAGCAAAGCTCTAAGTAAGTTCTTCAGTCCTTAATCTTTAGTTTAAGTAGTTTTTCGGTAATTATAGTAGAATTGTTAGAGTAGTCTTTAATTCTAAGTTAGCATAGATATCATGTTTTTAGGAATAAATATGATATCTATCTTAGGAGTATGCTAGAGGAAGGGTTATAACAAAAATTTTGAAAGTTTAAAATCAGAATAGCGAAGTGCTGGTGAAATTCCGCCAAATAGTCAATCTATGGGCAAAATGGTAATTTGTACCGAAATTTGCCTGATATGATCTTAAATGCTCACACCGGTGATACTATCCTTATAGGATACCCGAAATCACGAATCACTGTTTCCGCTGTCTCCGCTGTCATACCGCCGTCAAGCGTACCACAATTCTACCGAAGTGTCCGGAATCGTCAACGGAGGTACGGACGCGTATTGTAACCTTAACACTTATGCTGTTCATATACTATATGTGATAGACATGCTTATATACTGAAGCTCTGTCTAGGGTTGTCGGTATACATACAGCTTTATATGGGTTATAGTCTTGATAACGCCGTTGGGTTTTCCTAGCGCTGAGGACACGATGGGCCGTCTTGGCACTGGTTATGTGCAAACATTATGTGGGGCTTTACATACTGCTGTGTGCTTATGTTCTGCCAATATGTGATCATGCATCTGCTGTGTGCTTATGTAATGATATACTGCTGTGTACTTATGTACATGCTGTTATCCATATACTGTCTTATTTGAGCATAAGGTTAACCGTTACCTGAGATCCAATTGGGAATTGGATCTCAACTGTAGCTTCAGGGTCAGGAGGACCAAGGTCGGAAGAGAGAGGCAAGCAGGCTGCGTAGGACCCAGGACGGAGTTTTATTTTGTTATGTCTCTAGTTATGTATTTTACTTTCCTTCGGATGTTAGAAGACTGTAATAGAACAATTACACTATGGTTATGTTTTATCAAGGTTCAGTTACTCGTTTTGGTCAAAAAGCTCTACCCTGATCACCGTTTTTAAAAAAAAAGTTTTCCGCTGTTTTTAAAATGGGATGTTACAAGAAGAAAATAAGGGGAGAGAATACTATGACAAATAAATAAATAAATAAAATCTAAAAGTGGTAATTTTCTTAACTATTTTGTAAAGTTTTTCATTCTAATATTCTTTCCTCCCTAATGCCCATTTTGTCAGGTAAGGGGTGTTGTTACTTCCCTTTCCATCAACTTCCCTCAACTTCTCATATCAACCGTTAGATTGAGTTTTGGATGGTTATAATTTGATGTTTTATAAAATTATTAATAAAATGATAAATTATTAAATAAATAAATTCAAACTATTAATTTTGTTGATGACAAAGCAAAGCTTAATACTTGAAATACAAAAGATGGGAGATTACAACGCCCTACATACTAACAATCCAAAAAAAAAAAAAAAATCTCTTCTTGCAGCTTATAGTGAATGAGCTTCCCTCACTAGTATGTCCTCACATTTTATAGCTTCTCTGCAATAGTGGAACAGAACAATTCAATAGTCCAACTCTCATACATGGGATCTTGTATTTCTTCAAATCTTAGATTGAAAAAAGTGATCAGCACGGCCACTATCCCTGATTAGCATGCTAATAACTTCAAAGGAATAAGAAAAATCTTGTATGTTTATGTGACTGAGAGATCAACACACTTCTAGACTAGTTTTAATAGTCAAAACTTCAACTATTGTTTACGGGTATAAACCCATATTCTTTCTGAAACCCAAAATCCATGCTCTATTTACATCTCTAACCACAAGTCCACATGCTGCTTGATTTGGAGGATCAAACCACTAAATTTTATATATTTGACTGTTTAAAATTATAATAAAGAAATATATTTAATAATATTTTAATATAAAGGTTGAGATGATTGATAAGAAAAGTGGATGGGAATGGGAAGGGTAGCGTAGACACTCCTCGCACAATTTTCCCCCCATCTCCAAACAGTGTTAATGTTAAGTTTTTTTTCCCCCTCGTTCTTGAGGATAGCCAATCAAATGTAATGTTCTAGACTTGTGTTCTCCTTGCACCTTCTAGTTGGCTAGTTAAGCGAGTTATTTAGTATTTCTTCTGGTCTTTATTATAAGGTACCAACTACCAATATTTTTTTGTTCTTATTATAAGGCATCAACTTACTTTAATTAACTCATTTATTACTTTTTTCTTATTATGCACTCATTTTTAACTAACTCATTTAAAACCACATCATTAAAGTAGAGGTGAAGTTGAAAATATTTATTAATTTTAAACCTAATTAATGAGTTAACTTTCATTCCTTGATTTATGAGATATAGTGGTTGGTGCCTTATGATAAAGACAAGAGGAAGTAGCATAATCAATTCTCATTTCATGTTAAGGTTTTAGTTTGGGGGAATTTCTACTACTCCCTCTGATCCTTATTATAAGGCACTAACTATTTTTTCTCACAAACCAAAGAATGGAAGTTAACTCATTAATTAGGTCCAAGATTAATAAATGTTTCCAACTTCACCCCTACTTTAATGATGTAACTTTAAATGGTTAGTTAAAAATAAGGGCATAATGGAAAAAAAAAGTAATAAATTAGTTAGTTAAAATAAGTTGGTGCCTTATAATAAAGACAAAAAAATATTGATAGTTGCTACCTTATAATAAGAATCAGAGGGAGTAGGTACTAAGTAAGAAACTTAATTATTGAAAAGGCTTAATGACAAGTGAGGTGTTGTCATTTTTTACTGTGGAACTTATTATTGTTTGTTCATCAGTTGTCATTGCGGCTCATAGATAATAAAGTCGCTTCCTTAGTCGTAGTTCATTGCAATCTCCCCCCCCTCCCCCCAGCTTTGTTTTGTGATTCCTTCTAGCTGTATTTTCCTTCCCCCTTTTCGGGATTCCTTTTACCTTCTGCTGTTTGGGCCTTTTCGGACTATAAAGTTAAAAAAAAAAAAAACAGAGATAAAATTTAACCCTTATGTTTACCCGCTTCATTCACTTGTTCTTTCGTATCGACTTCCCTCTCTATTTCTTTTCTCCTTCGTCTAAATTTTTCAATGAATTTTTTGTTTTTTCATGATATTCACACGGCCATTATATTTATAGAAGATTCAGTGCATGTTTGATTTAACTTGTGAGAAGTGTTTTTATGAGGTTTAAGGTAAGTATATGAAACGAGTTTTACTCCGATTTGTGAAAAAAATACTTAAAAACACTTTTCTTTACTTCTCATTACAGTCTCACACTTGATAAAGACTCAAAGAAAATATTAGTCTAGGTAGTAAGTTGAGTCATAACACATAAGATCATGAGTTCAAATTTTACTGTCAATATGAGAATTTTATTAGTTGACGATATATAAATATTTTTATAAGTATTTTTTGAGTCTAGAGATATGTCTAGGCTTTTTATTATGGAAAATTGGTTTATTGTAATTATTATAATTTTTTTAAGAATGTAATGGAAATATTTAGTCTTAAAAGTTAAAACTAGAAAATTATAGTACATTTTTAATATTAATATTAAATTATTGATGAAAATTAAATCCCCTTGAAAATAATCAATGGAAAACAAAAGAAAGTGATCGAATGGTAATGCTTCATATTAGTCCAAAAGGCGACTTGATTTTTGTTGTGCACCGAACAACTTGAGAGAATAGCAGATCTTGCCCCCCACAACAACAATATCTTTCATTTCTATTTTTAATATAAAAATTGAATTATTAATTGCGGTTAATATAACTTGTAAAAGATCGATTCCATTATATTCATTGCCATTCATCCATTTTTTTAATTGGAAAATTCAGAATGATTCATTATTTTACATTGATACCAAGAGTAATATCTATATTTTATTTTATTTTCATAACAAGTTGCATAAAAGTTGAGAGTAGTACTTATACTTTCTCTGCAGAATAAGGAAGTTTGATGAGTTGACAACATGCCTGAGGAAAACATCGAGTCCCATTTTTAGATTTGATTGTGAAATAAAAAAACTGGTCTTTTCTATTATCTCTTATTAATTCAATTTTGAGATGCTTTTATTCTGATATGGAATTATATATTCATGTGCTTTCACTTGTCTCTACCCTCAACTTGAACTCCCACTTGTATGATTTTCCTCTTACACACCAAATTAAACAAAATAAATATCTATAAGAGTATATTTTTAAAGGGAAAACATTTTCTTATGTTGTAGGAAAACTATTTTCTCATGTTATTCATACATGAAATGGTGGGATTTACATATACATTTTACACTGAAACTTATTATTGTTTATTCATCAGTTGTCATTGAGACTTATAGGTAATGAAGTCCCTTCCTTAGTCGTAGTTCATTGTAATTCCCCCCTTTTAGCTTTGTTTTGTGATTCCTTCTATCTGTATTTTTTTCTTCTTTCCTTCCCTTTTCGGCCAACGTTTCGGGATTCCTTTTACCTTCTGCTGTTTGGGCCTTTTCGGACTATAAAGTTTTAAGAAAAAACAGAGATAAAATTTAATCATTATGTTTACCCGCTTTAACCCATACATCTACAGCTATAGATGATGAAGGCCCCTCAGATTAAGTGAATAAAATAAACATTATTAATAAAAATATTGCAAACTACTTAGCTAGAGACAATCAGTTGCCCCCAATATGATGTTGACAGGTTAAGAGACATATTTGAAATACATTGGAGACTTGTCATGTTTTTTGTTCAATACAATATCAATTATTTTTTCTTTAAATTATTGTGATATCATGAAAATTTAGTTGAGTCACGTGACTTATGTATAATTGCTTATTTATTTATTTATTCATTTGTATAATTAATATTAAGGTACTAATATGGTATTAAAAAATGAGAGCAAACGTAAAGAAATAGATTATTATTTTATTTAGTTGAGTCATGTGACTATAATTTAGTATTTGTTGGAAAAAAAAATTTACACAATAAAATATTATATTTTTTAGATATTTTTTTGCAATTTTTATATAGTCGATGAAATCTGTAAATAAAAAATAAAGAAATAGATTTGTATTGTATTAGGTATTTTTAATTTTCGGGTAAAAATAAAATGGGTTAAGAAACATAATTCCGATTCTCGAAATAAAAAACAAATTGTGTTAATAAATGTAATTCTGATTCTCGGAGAAAAAATTATATTAGTTAACAAACGTAATTCCGATTTTCAAAACTCTTCCCAGGCACAGAATCAGAAAAAACTGTTTCATTTCAGAAATAGTGCTGGGGAACAAAATGGTTGCCATGCACACCCTTATTCACTTGTTCTTTTGTATCGACTTCCCTCTCTAATTCTTTTCTCCCTCGTCTAAATTTTTCAATGAATTTTTTGTTTTTTTTTTTCATGATATTCACACGGCCATTATATTTATAAAAGATTCAGTGCATGTTTGATTTAACTTGTGAGAAGTGTTTTTATGAGGTTTGGGGTAAGTATATGAAACGGGTTTTACTTCGATTTGTGAAAAAATACTTTTCTTTACTTCTCATTATAATCTCACATTTAATAAAAACTCAAAGAAAACATTAGTCTAGTTAGTAAGTTAAGTCATAACACATAAGATCATAAGTTCAAATAGTTCAAATCTTATTGTCAATATGAGAACTTTATTAGTTGGCGATATATAAATATTTTTATAAGTGTTCTTTGAGTCTAGAAATATATTTAGGCTTTTTATCATGGAAAGTTAGTTTATTGTAATCATTATAATTTTTTAAAGAATTTAATGGAAATATTTAATCTTAAAAGTTAAAACTAGAAAATTATAGTACATTTTTAATATTAATATTAAATTATTGATGAAAGTTAAATCCCCTTGCAAATAATAAATGGAAAACAAAAGAAAGTGAATGGTAATGCTTCATATTAGTCCAAAAGGCGACTTGATTTTTGTTGTGCACCGAACAACTTGAGAGAATAGCAGATCTTGCCCCCCACAACAACAATATCTTTCATTTCTATTTTTAATATAAAAATTGAATTATTAATTGCGGTTAATATCACTTGTAAAAGATCGATTCCATTATATTCATTGCCATTCATCCATTTTTTTAATTGGAAAATTAAGAACGATTCATTATTTTACATTGATACCAAGAGTAAAATCTATATTTATTTTATTTTATTTTATTTTCATAACAAGTTGCATAAAAGTTGAAAGTAGTACTTATGCTTTCTCTGCAGAATAAGGAAGTTTGATGAGTTGACAACATGCCTGTGGAAAACATCGAGTCTCATTTTTAGATTTGATTGTGAAATAAAAAAAAAAAAAAACTGGTCTTTTCTATTATCTCTTATTAATTCAATTTTGAGATGCTTTTATTCTGATATGTATTTATATATTCATGTGCTTTCACTTGTCTCTACCCTCAACTTGAACTCCCACTTGCATTATTTTCCTCTTACACACCAAATTAAAAAAAAATAAATACAAAAATAAATATCTATAAGAGTATATTTTTAAATCTACATAATTCGTTTGAAGTAAGAAGTGAAAACAGAAGTAGAAAGAAGTGTGTATGTCTGACCAAATACCACAAATTTATTAACGCGTGAGACTTTTCAGGTTTAATGTTTGGGTTTAATGCTTCTATCTTTATTATAGAAATCTTTTTTTTTTGTCTCACTTACATAAAAGTGAGTAGGTCCCACTAAAATTTTCTCTGGGACTCACTTACTCACATGAGTAAGACAAAAAACATTTTTTCTGCAACACAAGTAGAAACATTAAACTTATTTATATGAAAATAGAATAATTAAGCATTATAACTTATTTTGATATAATTATTTAATATCTAGTTTTACCTAATATTATCAAATTCAAACTTATTTGAACTAATTATCTCGACTTGACAACTTTATTTTTTGTTGCTAGCTTATTAATTTTTGAAAATTAATAATTTTTTAAAAGTATCTGTAATTTAAACAAATATAAATGTTCTTGTTAATGTATATGGTTAAGATTATATTAGCTGAAAATAAAAAAGGAAATCAAGGTTTTAAGAATATATATAAAGGATAAATAAGGTTTCTCGAAGATTAAAAAAAAAAAGTAATGTAATAGAGGAGTACTAGATTCTCTTCACACTTCAATTTTGGCTATCCCGAAAAGGTAGCCCATATTCTGAGGGAAAAAAAAAAGAAAGGTAGCGGATATGATATTCTTATTACTATTTTTTTGTTATTACCAATGTTATTATTATCACTTTTTCAATGTTGGATCAGAATCTTATCTATTTTTATCATTTCTCTTTCTTATTGAGATTCTGATCTAATGGTGAAAAAATGGTAGTAAGAATATAAGAATATATATATATATATATATATATATATATATATATATAAACTATTTTGGAAAACTCTCAATTAAGTATGATATTATTAAGAATAAGTAATATAAATATTTATATACATTTTTTAATTATAAAGATTCCTATATAATATTTAAAAAAATGAATAGAATATTAAATCAATTAGAAAAAAAATAAAATATCCACATAATTGTTTAGAAATTAACAAAAAATTGGATTAATATATGATTATTTTTTCAAATTACTTTGTAGTGAATAAAAAAAAAACCAACAAAATATTATTTAAAATGGTAAATAGATTTACCTTTATAAAGAAGAGAACATAAATTCACTACGCTCTAACTGAAAATGTGAATAGCTCACTATCTTTATTCAAAAAAAACCAATTTTTGTTCAATTTTACCTATATTTAAAAGAATTGTGGTTGACTCACTAACTTTATAAAAAAAAAAACAGTTCTTTTGTTCAATTTTATCTATATTTAATAGCAAATAATACTATATCAGACTTGGTATATTTCTTTTAGCAAATTGCAATAGGGATAATATTTAGAAAAAAATCCATAAATATACTCAAAATGACTATTTTTATGATTTGTTTAAGTGTTAAATATTTCTCTGAAGAACCTTGTTTTTGGTGTACAAGATTGAGTACAGCGCATGTGATTGCGGTGAAGAGACGAAGAAAGTGATTGGGGAAGAGAAACAGTGATATGCAGATTCGCCCCCTCCCTCCATAAGTACCCTTCTCCTTCACACTTTTCACCACCTTCCATTCACACACAGCCTCCCTTGAAACCTCTCTCTCTCTCTCTCTCTCTCTCTACAATGTCTTCCATGCCTATTCTCTGCATTGTCACATTTCTCTCTCTTTTCGCCGCCGCCACGGCTCGGATCCCCGGAGTTTACACCGGTGGTCCCTGGCTCAGTGCTCACGCCACTTTCTATGGCGGCAGTGACGCCTCCGGAACCATGGGTATAAATCTTGCCATTCGCTTCTTCAACATTACAATTTCTGGATTCATTCACTTTCGCCATGAATTTGAACTCAATTCCCTTCATGGCAGAGATATCCCCAATGTTTCTTCAAACAGTTCACTCAATGAGCGTCGTTGATTTAGCAATTTTTTGATTTCAGGTGGTGCTTGTGGCTACGGGAATCTGTACAGCCAGGGCTATGGAGTGAACACGGCGGCTCTGAGTACGGCTCTGTTCAACAATGGCCTCAGTTGTGGTGCGTGCTTCGAGATCAAGTGCGTTCAGGATCAGAAATGGTGTAACCCTGGAAGTCCCTCCATTATTGTCACGGGCACCAATTTCTGCCCTCCCAACTTCGCTCTTCCCAGTGACAATGGCGGATGGTGTAATCCCCCTCGCTCTCACTTCGATCTCGCCATGCCTGTCTACCTCAAGATCGCTCAATACCGAGCCGGAATCGTCCCCGTCAGCTACCGCCGGTAAGTCGTCTGTTACATTTTTATCCTCCGACTCAGATTTTCCATTTTCTGGTTCATTTTGCTGTATCGACTCAGATTTTCTGCATGATGAAAGTCTGTTTTTTTCTCTTCCATTTTCGATCCCGAAGAACCTACCATACGAAATAGATCAACAACAGCAAAAGATTTTGAAAATCTAAAATCTTGCTCTTGTCCTTTTTCAGCAGATTTTCTTGCAAAAGAAACAACTGCAAAATAAAAAACCCGATTCAAGGTCTCGTCCTTTTACTCCACAGAACCAGCCAAAGACTGTGAAAGAGCCCCTCTCCTTATTCATCAGAGACTCAAAAAATTACCACAATAACCTCCAAACGTGGATCTGGTTCTTTGGACTGTAAGGGCATATTGATGAAATTGATTTATTTGTTTGTTTATTTCACAGGGTGGCATGCAGGAAGAGAGGCGGGATCAGATTCACGATCAACGGCTTCCGTTACTTCAACTTGGTTCTCATCACCAACGTTGGAGGTGCAGGGGATATCGTGCGGGCGAGCATCAAAGGGTCCAAAACAAACTGGTTGAGCATGACTCGTAACTGGGGGCAAAATTGGCAATCCAATGCAGATTTGGGAGGCCAGGCTCTTTCGTTTAGAGTCACCGGCAGTGACAGACGTACCTCCACCTCATGGAACGTGGCACCACCTAATTGGCAGTTCGGCCAAACCTTCATGGGCAAGAATTTCCGTGTCTAGCTATATTTACTTATCTATATTTCCTTCAATGGGTTATATTTGTAATTTTGACTTTGTTCGGTAATTCAGTTTCGCAGCTTCAACTTTCCATCATTTTCCTGGGAAAGTATGAGGTTCGTTAGAACCTAAGTACTAAGAAGAACAGAATTAAGAGAAGGGGTAGTTAGGAAAAAACAGTGAAGTGACGTTTATGGTTATGTGTTATTGTATTTTTATTTATTTGTTGGTGTTAAAGTGTGTAAGATGCTGAGGCGGCTGCAACATTTTGCATGTAGCCCGCAGAATCATTAATATATAATAATATATTTAAGTTGTAACCCAATTGTTTTTTCTTTTCTTTTCCCTAATTCGATTTTGGTAAATCTACTTTACTTTAAAGGACATGAAGACTTTTAGTCATTTGTTTAGTATGATACATCCATTGTGTTATAATAAGTTAACAGTAAGAAATAGTTAGTGAGTACATGATTTAGGCCATAAACAAAGTCTTTGTCAAATATAAATCTAATTATTGATGGAAATTTAGGCACTCCACACTCCTAAATTTATGATACAATTTATAGTGTAATTCATATTATAAACTATATCTTTCATTAAAGACTAGAGAATGATAGTATTGTATAATGCCAAGAAAACAAAGCAAGGGAAACGACCCTTAATTAGGTAGGCTTCTCCAAGAGGCATTAAAGGATATGATTTTTACCGATGGAAAGTTCACCTGAGCGGAGCGGAAGGGGCTCTAGTTGCTTGAGCAAGAGATTGTGGTTTCGAGTCGTTGTGAATGCAAAAAACTTTTTAAGGAAAGGTCTTCGCTTTGGCACCTAATAGGACCTCGGAATGGTTGCACATTTTGCCACTATTTTATATATTTAAAAAAAATATGAATTTTTATTTTAATTTAATACTATTTTCAGTTCTAAATTTAGAATCTAATTTGTAGTTTGCACTACATGTTAAGTTATACATTTAGGATTGAAGGAGTATTATATTATTATTTTGGTAAAAAAAACCGTTGCTATTTCAGTTTTAATTTATCATTGGTATTTTGTTGTAATTTTGTGTTATATATACACATTTTTGGGTAGTGAATTTGAGTTATACCATGTAAGAAGTCATTTTTGAGTTTAAATCTTCTGTGTTTCTTGGGGTTTAAATAATCCCAGCATATCTATAACTTATTTGAGTTTATAAATGAATGACACATGTTGAATAAAAATTGACCAAAGGTACTTATTCTCTATAAGAGATATGATAATCACCATACTTATAATCTCATAAAGCTAGCATTTGTTCCCTAAACACTTGTTTATCAAATGAATTCAAACGGCTTACGTTTTTATTTGATTATCATTAATTCGTCCACAATGTTCTATGAATTTTTTAGAAAACGAAAATAGAAAATGATTAATCAACAGTTTATGAATTTATAAGTATAAAGTAAAAAAAATCAAAAGAATAAATAAATAATTAGTTAATTAAATGCGGTGCATGGTTGCATTGGCACTTGTTAGCTTTTTGGGAAAGTGCACATTAAAGCAAAAAGAATGCAAAAAAGAAAAAAAGAAAAAGAATATGTGAATGGTATTGTGACGGCTAAAGCTAAGCCTTAAGGAATATTTGGAACTTTTGGAAGGAAGTTGTGACACACCTTCCTTAATCTTCCTTTCTTTTCGCTTCCAATATGTACATAGATAAATAAAAATAATATATTTTCCTTTCCTTTCATTCTTTGAACCTAACTTCACTTCAATTTTTATCTTTTTCTCCATTTCAACTTCTACATTACTTTACCTAACCGATTCGCTTTATATATTTAAAATAAGAAAAATTATATATAAAGGGTACAAATAAGGAAGAGATATAATCGATCTTCTAAATCAATTCTTCTTTTATTTACTCAATTCAAATTAATCAATTAATTTTGTGAATGGGAAAAAAAAGCTCCACTGTCCGGATAATTACTTTTTATTTTTTTATATTATCATCCAGTATCCGGTATCCAGTTTGGGGTTTGTGGTTTCCCTTCCCAGTACAAGTGTTTCTTTTAGGACTTGAATTTGAGATTGAGAGGGATTTAACGAGACCTTACACCACTATACCAACTCTAAGTTGAGGTATAAGGAGCATATACTCTACCAACAATAGGTCTGATTTCGGAAACAATGGGGTCTGATATTATATGTAATACGATAGACAAAGAGTTGAGGTATAAGGAGCATATACTCTACCAACAATAGGTCTGATTTCGGAAACAATGGGGTCTGATATTATATGTAATACGATAGACAAAGGTAGACTCTTCCTAATTAGATTGCTACACGTACAAGAATCAAGATTTAAACTTTCACTAACTGCTTATTTAAATGATGGGAGCCCCTATCGTTATCGTTATCGCCAACCTGAGTTATATTGGGAGAATTATCTTTATATTAAAGCTAAGCAATATGTTTAACATTAGTTATTAATACTTATTATACATCATAACAGGACATGATTGTAGAGAATTAAGACGATGAATGTAATATACTCTAGTGAAATGTTTAGAAGAAAAAGTTTTGATCATTTAAGAAAAAAAAGTTATTATTAAATAAAAATGGTTACACTGAAAAAGTATCAATCAATGCATTGTAAATAAAATATTGTTTTGCAAAAAATTGAAATCTTGTTTTTTAGAGGTTAAGGAAGTTAAATAAATTATTTAATTTTATTATATGTTGTGTATTATCACATTATAGATTAGTTTATAAGTCAAACAAATTAGTTTGGAAAAAAATAAAATAAAAATAATTTAAAATTAAATTTGCTTCTTTAATTTCAATTCTCTAAAAAAGTAAATTATGTCTCATATTTATGTTTAGAACCAGATAAATATTTCAATCCAAATTTAGATGGTACGGATAGAAATCCAGGTGATTAAAGTTCGTTTGGAATGAAATTTCTTGTGGAACAAGTTACATCTTTATAGCTCCAAGAGAAGGAAAGAAAGAAAATGCCGGCTTCCCATGTAAGTTAAAGAAACCTTTAATAGTGACTTTCAATATCACTTTCTTAGTATTTAAAAGTGACTACGGTTACACACATTCACATTATTTCATAGGAATAAATTTGGAAGAATTATTTAAAATTCTTGTTTTAAAGAACAAATGAGTTCGAATAAATAAAAAAGATCATAATGCAAATAGATCTTTTAGGTTGTTGTAATACCCTAAAATTTGACTTAGGCTAAATATCATAAATTGATAGAATATATCTATTGAAAATAGGTGAATATGAGGTCTCAAACACTTTGTATTAAATTGACCTTATTATTAGGGCAATTTCTCTTAAGAATAACTAATTTACAAATAGGTCCCTGAAATATTTATGGGTTATAAAATACCCTGAAAATATTATAAAGAGACAAATAAATATTTATTTGAAATAGGGAAGAATATTGTCCCTAATTTAGGTAATTTATTAAATTATTACCTTGGAAAAATTAAAGGAGAAAAATAAAAAAGTATTAGGGGACCATATTGGACCCCATGATTTTTAATATTTTGCATAATGCATAAATTATCAATTTCAGTAAAATAGTTGTGAGAAAATAATTAATCTTAATTAAAAAAATTGTCAACAATTAGTAAGTGATTAAATAAGTAATTAATTGTTGATTGTTTAAACATGAATAAAAGGGAATATCCAAAGTTCATTATATGAAACCCTTAATTTGATATTAATGACCAATGGGGGGTTAAGGTTGGCATAAAGAGTGTTGCTAATTAATTTAGCATAATTAAGAGGTATATTAAGTAAATTACAAATATCCTTAATAGAATAAGCTTGCACTGATTGAGATTAGTTGCATAATTCTTCAAGATGATTAAAGACAAATTAAAAGTATCAAATGAGGGCTAATTATATTTGAAAATAATTAAGCCAAAGAGAATAAAATAATATCTCAAGTAATTAAGTTTAAATCTTCATGTAATTGAGTTAGCTAATGGCAAAATATAATTAAGTAGCATGTAAACACTTGATTAACATGATAATTAAGAATTGCTAATTAGTATTGAAAAGTCAACAATGACACCTAAGCCTTGATTATGTCATCAAGATGACATCACAAGAGCACATGTGTGTGTTGTGAGTGTGTGTGTGTAGTGGATGAAAGAGAAAAGATGAATCTAAGAAAAGGGGGGAGGTGACATTTTTTGTAAGAGGTGTAAGGTCAAGATTTAAGCTTCCTAGTTAAGTTAAATCTAATGGTTAGAATGGAATTAAAGTTGCTAGGTAGTTAACTCATGGTTGGCTATAAATAGGAGGCTTCATGCTTCCACTACTGGAAAACATAAAATTTGCGACGGACTTTGCGGCGGAATAAAATTCCATTGCAAAATTGCTCAAAATTGCGACGGACAGGAAAAACCGTCGCAATTTAGGAGAATTTGCGACGGAAATGCAATTTCCACCGCAAATTGCGGCGGAAATGCAAATTCCGTCGCAATTTGCGGCGGAAATCAGATTTCTGTCGCAATTTACGGCTGAAATTAGATTTCCGCCGCAAATTGCGGCGGAACTATGTGTCCCGTCGCAAGTTTTTGCAACGGAACACTCAGGTTCCGTCGCAAAACTGTCGGTGGGAAGGCTCCACCGACAGTTTGTGGTGGAATTCACATTTCCGTCGCAATTTGCGGCGGAAATGTGAATTCCGTCGCAAATTGCGGCAGAACTCAGAGTTCCGCCGCAAAAACTTTGCGGCGGAAATTAGATTTTCACCGCAATTTGCGGCGGAATTCGAATTTCTCTCGCAATTTGCGGCGGAATTCAAATTTCCCTCGCAAATTGTGACGGAAATATTTATTCCGCCGCAAAGTGTTTTTAAAATCCTCATCCCCCTTCTCATTTTCATTTCTTCGTCGTTTCTCTCTTGTCCTTGTGTCTTCGTTCTTCCTCCACGACCATGATTTTATTCTTCCATCATGTTGCTCCTTGCATCTGCCTTCTTCCTCCACGACCAATCTCTAGTCCAAGCACACCTGTGAGCCGTCCCTTCTCTTCTTTCTCCACCTCAAGATATCCTTCAAGAGGTATGTGTTCCTTCAAGACAAACACCATTTATTTTTATTTTTAAATTTTTGGAAGCCAACAGTACATATGTGTGAAGAAAGTGATTTATTTAGATATGGTTCCTGTTGGTTCTTTGTCTATGTGGATGGCTGGATGATATAGGTTTGTTAATATTAAAGGATATAGTAATATAGGGAATATTTAAAGTGGTTGTTGATTTAAGAGGACTTTGTTAGTGGGTTTTTTTTTTTTTTTTTGCTTAGGAAAATATGTGTAGTTATTGTAGTGGGTTTGAATGCATATGTTATTTCATACTTAATTATCTTGAGACATGTTTTGTTGAAAAATAAAGTTCTTTTAAAACTTTGAGACATGTGAATATTATAGTTTCTTTTAAATTATTGTTGTAGGTTACATGCAAATATTTGAATTCAGAATAAATATTTTATTGAAGGGCAATGGTACGGGGCTGCCTCCTGGTGGTGACGACGACACTAGTGGTGACGATAACCAGACTGTTGCTGTTTGGAGTGTTTTTAGTTTATTTTGGAACATTATATTTGTAATATTTTGTTTTTGCAATGTAAACTCGTAATATTTTGGAACATTATATTTTATTTTTTTGATATACAATTTAATTTATTTTTTACATTTTTTTTTATTTTTTCGGATTTTTTTAATTTTTTTTAAATAATTGGAAATTTTGTTTTCCCTTGCAAATTGGCAGATTTTGCGAGGGAAATCACATTTCCCTCGAAAATTGCGAGGGAAAATATTTCCCTCGCAAATTCAAATTTTGCGAGGGAAATTTGATTTCCCTCGCAAAATTCGAGATTTTGCGAGGGAAAATACATTTTTTCCGTCACAAAACTGATTTGCGAGGGCTTTTTTTGCGACGGACACTTTTCCGCCGCAAAATTATTTTGCGACGGAAAATGCTTATTTTGCGACGGAAAAATTCTGTCGCAAAAAATGAATTTTCTAGTAGTGTTCATTTTTCTTCACACTAAACTCATACCAAAGATTGGAGAGTTTAAGAGGAGAGTGAAGCAAGAAGGAGGAAGGAGTTCAAGAGTCTTCAAGAGGTAAGCTCTAGTTCTTAAGTTCTAGTCTTTAGTTTTTATAAGTTCTTAGTATAAATGCTAGTTTAATCTAGAAAATTAGAGAATAAATTCCTATTCTTGTTTTTAGGCCTCATTGCATTGAAAAATGCTTGAAGAGGTAAAAACATGGTAGGAAATAATTTTTGGAAGTCCTTGGATTAAGATTGTGAAAGTTGTAGAATTTTCGGTTCTTAAATCTTAGACAGACAGCGAAAAAGATGCTATGATTTTATGTAACAAATGAAATTATAAAATCATGAAATTTTCTAGAAAGAAAGTAGACATGTAGGGGTTTCCAAATATATAAAATATGAAACATTTTGATCTTTGGTCAAGGAGATATGATTTTTTGAAGTTAAGCCATTTTTGCTGGAATAAAATCTGGGCAACGTTGAGAAACGTAAAAACTGGTAATGACTCACTAATTCTGGGTGAAAATGAATATTTTTCCTCAAAAATAGACATCCTAAGGGTTCCGGGGAATTTTATGGATCCTCATTTTGATTTTTGTAGAATTAGTTATGATTTTTCAAAGTTACCAAAAAATCTGCCCAGAAAACTCTGCACTACGTTTTTAAATAAATGTAAGGGCAAAGTTGTAAATAACAAATCCACCAAGGGTAGATAGGTAAATAGAGGTGGAAGTATATCTTAGGATATTATTCTAAGTGATATGGTGATATATTAGGATATCCGGGAGGTCCAGGGCCGGATCCAAAGGTCGGACGTTTGACAGTTACCCGGTGAAAGGTACAAACGCGTATTGTAACTCTAACTCTTATGTGCTTGTATGCTCTATATGTGATGTGATGATTCATATAGTCGTGGACAAGACTGGGTCTTGGGTCATGCATCGTGATTAAGACTCTGTCTTAAGTCACTGTTTATGAAAACCGGAGCAAATCACCAAGAGGGGGGTGAATTGGGGATTTGAAAATTCTTTTGCTCAATTTTGGAAATTAATCGCAGGATTAGAATAGCGCAGAGGATGAGAGAAGGACAAGATACAGCAAGATGTATACTGGTTCGGTCTAACTCCTTGACCTACGTCCAGTCCCCAGACTCTTTGGGATTTTCACTATCAATCACAATTAGTTACACACTCTATACTAGAAAGTTATCCTTTCACTAGGATACACTCCCCCTTACAAGTTGTAAACTGATATTCCCAATCTCCAAGTCCCCTGACTTGAGATTCTTACAACAAGTGTAACATTCTAGTTTAAAACACTGAAATTTTTTTTTTTAAAACATGTCAAATTGTGATCAGAGTCGAGCATTTCGAGTAACTGAATATTTAAAAGTACATAACCATAGTGTAATTATCCATATACAGACAACTACTGTTTACAAAAAGTAATGTCAGTATATTTACAAAAATATAAACTTCTTCGCTCCTTCTACGAAGACTGTTTGCCCCTCTCCTCCACCCTGACACCTCCTGAACCTGTAGCTACAACTGAGATCCAATTCCCGATTGGATCTCAGGTAATGGTTAACCTTATGCTCAAATAAACAGTATATGGTAACAGATATTCATAATAACATAACAGCATATCAATACCACATTACACAAAACAAATATCACAACAAGTTTGCACATATCCAGTGCCACGACGGCCCATCGTGTCCTCAGCGCTAGGAAAACCCCAACAGGTTATCAAGACTATAACCCGTGAAAAGCTGTATGTACAACTGCCCTCTCTCGGCAGAGTCTCAATAAATGACATATCTTTCACATATATGAATATAAGCAGCATAAGTGTTAAGGTTACTGTACGCGTTCGTACCTCCGTTGATGATTTTGGTTACTCCGGTAGTGTTTTGACGGCGGTTTGACAGCGGAATGACAGCGGAAACAGCGGAAACAACGATTCGTGATTCTAGGTATCCTATAAGGATAACATCACCAGTATGAATATTTAAGACCATAACAGGCATTTTAGGTACAAATTACCATTTTGCCCCTAGTTAGCCTTTTTGGCCGAATTTCGCCAGAGCTTCGCTGTTCCGACTTTTTACTTCCAAAATTTTTGCTATAATCTTTTCTATAACATTTTTCTAAGATAATTATCTATTTACTCTAAAAACATGATATCTAAATTATCTTGAAAAATTAAGACTATCCTAACACTTTTACTATAACTACTGAAAGAACTATCGAACCAAAGACTAGGGACCGAAGACTTACTCAGAGCTTCGCTGCGAAATTCCCTGGACTCCTCCTCCTTCTTCCTCTCTCAAATTTTCGAAATGCTCAAGAGAGCTTGGTGTGAAAATGGTGAAGAATGGAGAGGTATTTATAGAAAAACCCGATGGCATTTTCGTAATTTCGTTGAACTTTGTCTGGTTGAATTCTGACCGTTGGATCGCACTTTTCTGAGGTGGCTTCATCTTGCCCTTACACCTCTCTTTGCTGACATCATCTTGAGTCATCAAAATGATGTCATGCTTGCTTCATCTCTTGCTTTATCTGATAAGCCTCTAATTCGGTGTCCTGTTCGCATAATTCCGTAAAATCTTAAAATTCTGAAAACAGTATGCTGAAGGTCCTTTCATCCTCTTTAAGAATACTGGACTCTCCTTCCCTTATACTTCCAGTAAGGGCATTCCGTTATCTGCCGAAAATCCTCAGTTTTCGTGTCTGATCTCAGAAACAATTTTGGCCGGTACTAGCTTCTGGATAAAAATCCACTGACCAATAATATGCTCTGGTTTTTCTTGACCCCTAACCATATTCTCACAACGGGAATATTTCCTATCCGTTCTCATTTATCCTGTTCATTTTTCCTCTGATTATTATATTATTTTCTTTTTAACACATGTTTAATCTTATATTATTATTATATCTAAAAAAATCTTCTCATCCTTATCCCTCCTATTTTTTTTTCGTTCAGCCCTCTTTTTCTTTTTCTTTTTTTTTTATTTTCCAACATATATTATATTTATCTTATATTTATCTCTCACAAAATTCCCTTATTGGTCCAAAATGAATTTAGGCTTATAAAATTCCCAAAAATTACTTAATAAATCCCTTAATACTTTCTAATAATTTTCTTAATTAAAACTTATCATTTTCTCATAAATATTTTATTGACATCAATAATCTAAGTTTTATGCAATTTATTATCAATTTTAGTATCTATTTTGATTTCTAGAACACTTTTTAAATTTTCCTTCTTTTGTTTTCATAGGAAATATTTTATTAAATTGTCTAAATTAAGGATAATATGGTTTCTAAGTTTTTATAATTATTCCATGCCTTTTAGAATTTATTACCCGATTTTTAGGATGTTTTATGACCCTAAAATACCTCTTTTTGGCACTTAATTTTCTTAATATTTCCCTTTGAACATAAATCAATTATTTAAATTAGAGACAACATATTCTCCAATCTTTAATAAATATTTAATTGTCTCTAAGGAATTTTAGGGTATTACAACAAGTGATCAGAAAAGAAAACAAACTCTCTCAAAGAGCAGATATTGATAAACACTGAAGCTCAAATCTCTCAGGATAATTTACAGAAGAATGAATACAGTAATCTCAATGTTGTACACTGTAATTGACTTGTATCTTGTCTGTCTTGGTTCTTCTTCGAATCTGAATGATATTTATAGTTGTTGAAGTCCAATTTGAATGAAGAACTTGACTGTTGGAAGAGCACTACGAATTTGAACGTTGGAGGCTCCACTTCCAGAACTAGCTGTTGAGAATCTACTGAGACTTATCTTGATGGAAGGATTCTGCTTTTGTCTAAACTGTTGTAGACATTCTTGCAGTATGGGACTTGGTTAATGTGAAGATAATGTTGATGTCCCTGTGTTTGAATGGGTTGTGTTTAAAGTTGTAATTATTTAATCCAAGTTGGAGCACTTTATAAGACAACATATTCTCTCTCTCTTGCTTTACAGCTCATTGTCTGAATCTTCATTGTTTCCTTCAATAAATCATCTGAAACTTACTAACAAACTGGTTAAAAACGTTAGGAATAATAACAATTAAAGATATGAAGTATTAGAATCATTCAAATGGTTTTCACAAATTCGCGCCTTCGAGTTTACAAACCTAGACTCGAGTTTGGAGTTCATCCAGAGAGCATCTTGTTTTGAAAGACTTCCTAAACTCGAGTTGATTAATGACTGACTCGAGTTTGGTTCTTACAGAAAGGAAAATCGCGAATGGCTCTTGAATGAAGTTTTGAGGCCATGCCTAAACTCGAGTTATTTAGTGACTGACTCGAGTTTGAAGCTTTTATGAAAATCTTGAGTTTAAGTTCAGTGCTTCAAAACTGGAGTTTAGAAAACGCAAACTGGAGTTTACAAAACCTGAAATATTGTTTAGTTCTCTGTATAGCCCAGACTCGAGTTTTGATATCCAAAACTCGAGTTTCAGTGTAAACTGAAATTTTTGAAAAATCGTTATAAGTGTAAACTGGAGTTTCTGTTTCTCAAACTGGAGTTTTCAAAATAGTCATTTGTTCGAGGCTTTCTGTTTGAGCTAAACTCGAGTCACCAAAACCTTGACTCGAGTTTCAGTGTGTATTCAAACTTTGAAAAACTTTTCATTAAAGTGCAAACTGGAATCACTGAAACCAAAACTGGAGTTTACAAAGCAAGTAACAACACAAGTGTCTCTGTTTATCCTAAACTCGAGTTTGCTTAACCCAGACTCGAGTTTACGAGTCTTTAGCTCTTAAACTTTTCTTGTAAACTGGAGTTTGGAAGGATCAAAGGTAGAGTTTGAAAATTTGATAAAACGTTGAAGCTTTTGTTTGATCCCAAATTCGAGTTTCTAAGACATAGACTCGAGTTTACAAGCCTTTGAAACTTTTGGCCTTTAAACTTTTTTGTAAACTGGAGTTTTAGAAAATCTAAAGGTAGAGTTTGAAAACAAGTTGAAATGCAAGTGTTACTGTCTTTGTTCTAAACTCGAGTTTCAAGACTTAGACTCGAGTTTACAACTCTTAGAAACTTTGATTGCTCTCTGTAACTCTGCAAACTCGAGTTTGCCTTATGCAAACTGGAGTTTGGCTTTCTTTGTTAAAAACTGAGCTTCTGTCTATCAAGTCCAAACTTGAGTTTAGCTACCTAAACTCGAGTTTGCCTTAAACAGAAAGTTTTACAACTTTCAAAGACAAACTTCAAATTAAGTTTACAATTGTCAGTTATCATCAAAACACCTAGAGAACTAACAGTTTATACATTCAACTATTATGTGAAAACGGGTTACAGTCTTGGTAATGCCGTATGGATGTTTTCCTAGTGCTGAGGACACGCTCCGGGGTGTGGCATTGGTTTTTGTGCAAACTATGTGGACCTTACATGGGTTGTGTGCTATGTAGAGGTATTGTTGTGATATGAACTATGACATGTGTTGTGTGCTATGTATAGTTATATGCTGAATTGTAAATGAATATCTATCATGTATACTGTTATACTTGAACATAAGTTTAACTGTTACCTGAGGTCCAATGGGCATTGGACCTCAGTCTTAATGACTAGTACAGGGAAGAAACCAGGATAGAGAAGATGCCGGTGGATAGAGCCGTGAAAAGGCAGCAGTCGAAGACGAAGGTCGGTAGAAGTTATTAGGATTTAGTTTCTGGCAAGAATCTAATAAAGTTATTTCAAACCATTTGGTGCTTAAACTAAGGAAGGGTTCATCAGTGGGTTGTCACAAGTTGCCATAGAGTTGGTGAGACTCACATTAGATTGAACACCGATCTGGCCAAATTGTCTGATTAACTGATGTTAGGTTTCAAGCCATAGGTCTTGTTTAAGACTTTCTTTATCAGAGAATTGTATTTAATCTCTGTAAGTTGTATCACATGAATATTCCTTCGGGATATTTAATATATCAGCTTATGTTGGGGCATCATCATATGTCTAGGCATTCTATATCAGATACTCACTGTCCGAATCTTAGCGCACGCTATCTATTTCCGCAGTACTCTAAGCTGTAGAATCTCAAACTCTGTTGATTTTCTTAAAACTAAGTGTCGACCGACACGATTTTCGAACCTGGAATTTGAGATGTTACAATTGTTGAGAGAAAAAACTTGCACAAGGCTTCTTTAATTTTTATTAGTTCTCGGTTTATGTTTTGATGATAAAAAACTTATCAAATAAAGATAACTTGTTGATTCAAATCACTTAAGTGTATGTTTTAAGACACTCAAGTGAACAACATTTGTTTGAACAAAAACTTGAAATAGTAAAATTTGCAAAAGTGATATGATGTGATCACTCAAGTGTTGGGATCAATACTTGAGTAATAAGCTTAGAACATTTGAGTGCTGGCTAACATTTGCAAAGATTTTGCATTACTCTTACTTCTTCCCTAGAAGTGTTGTGATGGACATTCGAGTGTAAGATATGTACTTGAAAGATAAATGCATGACATTCACACTCCTTATGGAAGTATCAAGATTGACACTCAAGTATACTGACACTTGAGCGAAAGGTAAACACTTACAAGTTTAGTGTAAGACACTTGTTGATGAATAATGAGTATTATCTTTTTTATGCGATGCACTCGAGTGAATCTATATATGTGACACTCGAGTATGCCTCTATGACTCGAGTATCTAGTAGAAGTTGAAACCATTTTAACTAACGCTTAAATGTGTTTCTCAAAACACTTGGGTATCATATCTTTCAATAGTTTTCTATCATAGACATAATTCATCTAGCACTCGAGTGTGACCTCAAGTCCACTAGAGTGCCTTTGAAACCACACTAAGTGTCTGTTCTTGCTGAACTAAATCATCATCTCTGAGATTTCAAATTTATTGATTAACACATTTATACTTGATTACTACTCATATTACTTCTCAAATGCTACTAAACATATTTGTTTATGAGTTTCAGATGATTTAAATCATGGATTGTCTAGAAAAGATCAAAAGCAAAATACCGTGTCAAATTATTAAATGTGGTGACAGAAAATGGAGCATATGAAAGTGATCTCAGAGCAAGTCAAGTGAATATCATTTGAAGCGCTTATTGCGGTGAATATGAAAGTGGCCCAACCTTAAGCAATCTCATAGCAGATCAGAGGGATGTCGTGTGAAGATACGTTGCAACAAAGCAAAAATGACCGAACCTCAAATTCTTCCAGCAACTCCAATCTATCTCTTATAGAAAGCTTAATTAGTCTAACGGAAAGTTTGAACACTTACAACAGAAAGCTTGAACCTTCACAACGGTCATTAATGGTATTCAACTATAAATACCTGATCATTCAATACAGAGCAACCAATCAAGCACACAATCAATTACTGCTTATTTATTGCTCATAAATTCTCTTGAAATATGTTTTAACATTAATTTTTATCAATGTTTATTTAGCTCCTCTATGAGAGGGTTTTATAAACAATTTGATTTCTGTAAAATCTCAAGATGGTAGGACATTGAATGTGGTTGTTAGATTACAATTAGTAAGGGGGAATGACTCTTGTTGAGGATTACTTATGTACTGTCGTGCCAAGAACTCGTGGAATATTAGAACAATAGTGAAAATCTTTGAGATATTTTGGGGACTAGACATAGGTCAGGAAATTAAGTCCAAACTAGTAAAATCCACTATGCACACTTTGATAATATTCTTCTAACTTTTTCTCTTTAATTTGATTGTTTATTAATTTCAGTTTAAATATTTTAATATCACTCAATTCACCTCTTCTTGAGTGAAACGTTGGCACTAACAATTTTCATACTACAATGCCTTTTTTGGGTGTAAAAAAAAAAGATTGCTCATAGTCAATGGTTGGAAGAAACGTATCAGTGCCTTGTAACTCAACACCAAACTTGTTCCCCTAGTAATGTAGTGAGTTCAAACCCATATAGATATGATGAGTGCAATTAGATCAATACAAATTAGTTGAAATAATTGCTTAGTGCAACAGAAAAAAATGAGAAAATTTCCCCTAGCCTCCACTGTAACTAAATAATTTCCAAAAGCCTCTATAACGTTCTGGAACATCACTGCAATCTCAAGGGAGGAAGTAAAATTAATTTGAGGAGTGAATGGACAACAATAACCCTCCCAAAAGCCCCATTACAATGTAAAAGGCGATTACAAGACAAAGTGTCCATTTACAAGATAATTGTGCATATTTATAAGAAAAATAAACTGATTTGCAAGACTAATAATTGACATGGCAATAGCTCATGATCAATGTTAAGTTATCATCTATCAGCAAACACAAGTGTAAATTCCATTTTTTTTTTTGGTTGCAAAATAGCTTAGTTTTCTTGTAAATTCCCCCATAAATCTTATTAAGGTTCACAATTGTCTTGTAAATTCCCTCTTGTCTTGTAAATATTACAACTATTATTATTATTTTAATTATTGGTCTTGCAAATCAATTTATTTGTCTTGTAAATATGCATGACTATTTTGTCAATGGGCACATGTCTTGTAATTACTATATTGTCTTGTAAATAGCACAAGCTGTTGTCATTTCCAATATTGGTCTTGCAAATCAACTTATTTGTCTTGTATAAATGGGAACATGTGTCTTGTAAATAGCATAAATTATTGTCATTTCAATTATTGATCTTCCAAATCAGCTTATTTATCTTGTAATTATGCATGATTTTCTTGTAAACAAGCACATTTGTCTTGTTATACGTTCTTCTTACATTGTAATGTGGCCTTTGGAAGGGTTATTTTTGTCCATTTATACCTCAAATTAAGTTCAATTCCCCCCCAAAGTACTGTAGTGAAATTTTAGATAGTTACGGGGACTAGGTGAAATTTCCCAAAAAAAAAATTAGTTAGTCATTGGAATAATTAAAGTTGTAATCCTTTTGTGTTGGGCCCATGTCCTAGTTGACCTTGGGCTATATATCCTAGAGATATTTCAAAAATTTTGTATTTACATGATTAAAGAGACAAAGGGTTACTAACGGGGTTGGGTCTAGCAGAAATAGGTTAGTCTTTTACAATGTGACAAACTAATATTTGAATTCTCGTTGGGAGAGGTGTCTACATTTAGTGCATTGCGGACAATCCCTTAAGTATAATTACATTTAATAGGAGGATGCTTATGCTTAACAAAAAAGAAAAACAAAGGGGTTTTCTTTAGCAGAATGGAGTAGTAGTCCTTTACAACATGATAAACCAATGTTTGAATTCTCGCTAAAAGAATTGCTCATATTTAGTTATTAATAATACCTCGAATATGATTTCTTCCAATATGAGAATATATATGTCTAGGAATTAAAAAGAAAAGAGACAACTTGTGAAAGCAAAAATAGACAAATATGAGACCAAGAAAACGAATATTCAAATGGTGGATGTATGCCACGACACGAGTCACTCAACTGGCTACTATACACGACAATACTCAAGTGAACGTAAATATCTCACGTTCAGAATATATTTTAAGTAAATTTGATAGAGATGAAAATCGCAAGAGATTTATGGTTTGGACAAAAAAGGGGAAAGGTTTTTTATTCTTATTAAGACGGCTTAATTTTTACACAAGGAATTTGTCTCGTGAAGGACGGTGCATAGCTCTTGTTTTCGAAGATAAGATGCCATACACAACAACACACAAAGGCACATATAACCCTAAAAGAGGAAAACTCTCTGCTTTGTCTCCGAGAAAATTAAAAAAATATTTATATATGCAGGCATTTATGCTTTTCCTATCTTATCTCTAAAGCCTTTCGGTTCAATCACCTTGAGCCAAACAAGTTCGATAACATGGGGTTTTGACTACGTACATCAAGTAGCGATTTGGTCAACCTGATCTTAAACGTATCTTTTTTTAACCTTTTTCAGCTATTAATTAAAAAAAAACATTTAAGCTTTTCCTCTTTAATTAAAAACTCAGTTTATTAACTCTCCCCGGTCTATGTATGGTAGTTAGGTTATACATAATTAATTTATACAGATTAAACATATTAATAAAATTAGTTAGTTATATAAAAAAAAAAAAATGTTTCCCGAAAGTACATCTTTTAATGATTTGTATATATATGCACTACATTTTAATGGAAAAATCAGTTAATATATGCAATCAATAAAGAAATTTTATAACAAATTATAATTTATAAATTTGAGAGTTAATAAAAAACACATCTACTCCTCTTTTCATTAGTTAAGTTACTTATTTGTAGAGATTAAGAAAAATTATTTAATTAGTTATTTATAAAAATATTTGTGCTCAATTTTGTAAAATACCTCTTTTAATTATTTGTATTGATACTACTCTATTTTAATGGAAAGCTCAATATTGATATATGCAATAATAAAAAGAATTAAATTTATAAATTTAAGAGATAATGTAAATTTAGATTCTATATTTAGGATCAAAACAAACAAATATATTAGCAATTATATTTAGGATAGAATGAAGTATATTGTTATCTCACAAGAAATGCAGAAGTTTTGATACTTAACTTTTCGCCTAAGTCCACACGTAGCCTTTAAACCTTTATGCACCTGAGTGTGGCATGAAGGAAATAATCCACGAAAATGTATAGGTTAAATTAGTTTTTTTTTTTTTTCGGCTTTTACTTTTTTCCACCTTTCACATTGATTCTTTAACTTGAAAAGAAGTTTCAGAATAAGCACTTTCAACTTCATATTAATCTTTTAGTTTTTCTTTAAATGAATTTAATTTATTATATGACAACATACATTACTGCATTGAAATAAAATCTTGCATAAAGAATTGAATGTCTCACTGTCTTTTCTCGTAGTAATGGAAAGAAATGGAATAAGAATCTCATACTTCAATCCTCATCATTATTTCATTATCACATATATAAAATAATTTTCTGGCTTTGTCCCATGATTTATCAAAAACAAAAACATGGATGATATTTACTAAAATCATTACTACAAACAAGGCTTTTTAGAATGGATAAAAAAAATGCTTTTTAGACTGGTTTTGGAACCGGTTTCAATACAGGCTGTCTTAAAAGTCTATTAATTTTAAGACTGGTTATGCAACAGGTCTTAAAAAAAAAATTTATACTAGACTTTTAAAATATAAGGTTTTAAAAGTCAAATTTTTAAGATTAGAGTTTTAAAACATGATGTCTTAAAAGTAAGATTTTAAGACTGATTTTTTAAACATTCCGTCTAAAAACTAAGTTAGAAAAAAAAAAAAAAAAAAACTCCCCCGGCAGGCCTGTTGTACTCTGATCTCGTCAGAACTCCTACAATGACGTCTGACACATAATAAGCCAGAGCCCTACAAAACTCTAGGCGCCTAACGAACATCTCTCCACCATCATGATCGCCGCCACATGAAAAAGAGAAATTGGTAGGTGGCATTGGAACTAAGGGAGCGATGTGAACAACGGTATAAACGAAGTTAATTGCAGCCCTGGGACCATACCAAGACTTTTGGCAGCCTTATCGTAGGCCCAAGTCGCCTCCTCAGCAGTATCGAAGGTGCTAAACCATTTGTACATCTTCTTCTAGCGATTGTGGATCTCGGCATCAAATCGGCCCCAAGGATGCTTATGGACTCCTCTAAAATGTGCCTCCTTAGAGTTGGGAGCAGCGAAACAGTGGGACTTGGCCGGGAGAAGGGAGGATCGAGGAGAGAATCGTGAGGAAGTTGAAGGGCATTGATGGCCATGATGGGCAAGTGTGGGAGAGTTCCGAGACAAAGCAGTGGATTTGTTCCTCCGAACTCGTTGAAGCTTGGAAATAGTATGGTTCACAAATATGCTAATATCAACAGAACGTCGGCATCTCCAGACGAGGAACAATGTGGCCAAATCCGGCGACATTCTCCCAAGCTTGTTCACTCTCACCGATTTCGGTATGGTTTTTCTGAATTTTGCTCACGGTCTTGGGATGAAGAAGAAGGAATAGTGAACCTGGTAAGATTAAGAAAGGTGAGGTGTTGAATCATTGCACCGTATGGGTATCGAGTTCCTGTGCAGTGGTCGGAGAGTCGAGACTAGGTTTGGTACGCTAATGTGCCTCGCAAGGAGCTGACAGTAGAGAAGAAGTAATCAACATTTTAATTTTTGTTATTTTTTAGACTGATTGTTTGGGAAACAAGTCCAAATAATATATTTTAGACCTCATATTAAAGGAACCGATCTAAAAAATTCTTTATATTTATGATACTGTCATTAATTATACTATTTAGACCTTATCCTCTATAATCCGTTCTAAATGTGGCAATCTAAAAACAACTTTTTGTAATAGAGAAAATATAAGAGTCTCATTAATTAATTAGAAAAGGAATTGACAGTAGATAATATTAAGAGAAGTACCTATCAAATTGGATTAAATTATTCTGATAGAAAGGCAACCCCAATATGTCCCTATATCAAAAATTTAATATGGTATCAAAGTCATTCTCAAGTTGATACAAAGATGACTCCAATATATAGTTACATGTAAACAATCTAATACTCTCTTTGGTTTTTAATATATGATATATTTGAAGAGTTGTCATTTTCTTAGATATAAGTCATATTTTTCGTATTTATTAATATTTTTGTAATTAACCCTTATTGATACTCTTTCAACAATAATCAAAGAGAAGAAGAAATGTGGGAATTAAAAAATATGATTGAGGTGTTTTATATAATATATAAGGTTAAGGAGCAAATTTACCAACAAACTATTTGCCCATGAGCGTCCAACACAATAAACTATTAAGTGGACTAAAACTACCAACAAACTTTTAAAAATGTAAAAGCAGCACAATGCTGTTAAATTGAGGTTGAGTTCGCGCAAAAATTACAGAATATGACCTAGATGTTTATGAAACTATATTTAAAACCTAAAAAATTTCAAAAATTTTTATTTTAGTCCCTCCACTACTTTATATGGAGGGACTAAAGTGAAAATTATAAAAAAAAATTGGGACTGCAAGATAATTTTCTAAAACTTTGGGTTCTTTTCTGTAATTTTTGCGGGGCCATCCTACCCCTCAAAATCCGCCACTGTTTACAGGCCTTTTTTTTTTTTTTTACTTTAGCCTGGCCTGTGGCCTATTAAAGAGGCCTGTAATTTTAAAAATTTTGTAAACAGCCTAACAAATCACAGACCTTATCTCAAAACAAGCCTACTTTAAACAGGGTAAAAACAGATCTACTTTAAATAGGTAGAAAACAGACCTACATCTAACAACCTGTTAAAAGTAGGTCTGTTTTTGGTCTGTTTAAATTAATTATGTTTTCACCTTATTTGCAGTAGGCTTGTTTTGAGCTGAGGCTTGTGGTTTGTTAGGTTGGTTACAAAATTTTTAAAATTACAGACCTCCTTAATAGGGCACAGGTAGGTCAGGCTAAAATCCAAAAAAAGGCCTTTAACCAGGGGAGGATTTAGGCTACGCAAATATTACAGAAAAGAACATAAAATTTTAGAAAATTATCTTCCAGGTCCATAAAATTTTTATAATTTTCACTTTAGTCCCTCCATATGAAATACCTGGAGGGACTAAAATAAATTTTTTGGAATTTTTTGTGACTTAAATATAGTTTCATAAATATCTGGGTCCTATTCTGTAATTTTTGCATGAACTCAGAGAACGACGTTAGCCTCTCCCTAATGGCATTGTGCTGAACGCTCTTTTTTAAAAGTTTGTTGGTAGTTTTGGTCCACTTAATAGTTTATTGTGTTGGACGCTCCTAAACCAATAGTTTATTAGTAAATTTGCTCCTTAACCCTAATATATATCATATAATTAATTTTCTTAATCTAATAAATTATGTCAATATGTCTAATATTAAGGATAGGAGGGAGGAGTAATATCTACGAAAAGATGTAATATTGGGCTTCATCTCGCTCAAAACTGATGGGCCATATAACGGTTTAGGTCTGGGGCCATATATATCTCACAAGGAACAAGGATCAATTCATCTTAAGGAGTTTGTTAAAAAATAAAGTAAAATAAAAATAATAAAAAATAAAATCATCCTGGGAGTGATTCCATCGCGCATATATATATATATATATATATATATATATATATATATATATATGCAATATTTATTAGCTGTTTTACTATCATTATTATTATTCAATATATTTATATTATATACTAGTATTAATTATTTGTGATACATCAAGAATATTTTTAAAAAACCCACTATGTATATATTTGGCTCTATTCTTATATTAGCAAAAGTTGACTGTACTCGGCGTGGGGTGCAAGGCGTTCAATTAATTTGATCACTTAGAAGCACCATTATTTATTAATATCCATCGCCAATAATATAAATGCATAGCTTTCATTGACTCTTCTCTCACATCTATAATCCCATGAACACACACAACAATATATATATATATATATATATATATATATATATATATATATATATATCTAAAATACATCCTCACCAGAAAGTAAAGCTGAAACAAGAGCATGTAAAGACCAAATGCGGGTGAGGAAATTCATGGCTAAGCGACATTCTCAGGTATCTGAAAACCTCAGAGGAAAAGCGGTAAGTTGAAACTAGAAGAATAGCGATTTTCTTGTCCCTGATAACACATAAATATGCACTAATGAAAAACTTAATAATGCTGTCTTAAAATATCTTTTTTGTATTGTATGTTTGGTTTATCATTAAACAAGCTTCGAAACTATTTCCTTTACAGACTTAACGTAAGCATTAATGAGAAATTGGTCATATTGAATCACTTGTACTTGGCACTTGACAACTTGTCTATTCCAAAGTCTTGCTCATTGTCTCAAGAAAAGCTTATAAAACATGTAAGAAGACAAACCAACTTATGTAGTAGCCTATAATATATTATCTAGTAAATTAAATGCTAGGCAAACTGAATTTAACCTACTTGTTCATTCCAATTAATGATCTTTGGTTTATAATTCGTTGGTTTGTCTTGTTTGTTTCTGTTTTAATGGGAGAAGAAGTTGAATTTCCGAATGAAGCATAAGATGAAAAATCTGGCTCAGGAAAAGCATTTGTTAAGAGACATATATGTGAGCCACGAAAGGAATAATGATTCAACTTTACCCATGGAAGAGCTTAGTAACAGTGTACGACTTTGCAGATACATAATATCCTATGATTTATTTATTAATGATTTATTGTGTTTTTCTTACCTGGGTTTCCTTGAAAATAAATGTAGTTATCGCGGATGCTATGGGACTATCAATTTTATCATGATTTCTACGAGCAGAACGAGTGTGAAAAACTGGATGAAGAAATCAAACAATTCCAAGTGACAGGGAAAATCCCAAAAGGACTAAGGGAAACAGTGAGAAACCAAGTCAAGGTAGAATATTAATTAATTATCACGTAACAATTTTCAAGGTTCTGAAAAATAATGTGTAGTACAGCTGATATGTATCTTGTTTACTAGGTCATTTGTGATGAGTTGATAGAGACGAGGAAGAAGAAAAGTGAACTTGAGGACGAAATCAAAGTTATTGAGAAAGAATTATGGCCATGAAATGAAGAGATAAGGTTATTGAAGAATATTTTAAAAACGTTAAGTTGTTGTATGTGTTATGAATATACTGATTATGTGGATGTCCATTGACTCCTGATCTCTAAATATTACAAGATGATATGGGACCCACGTATAGTAATATGCATAGTAATTTACTATTTGTATCCCTCTATAAATAGAGGTCTCCTGTAACTATTCATTGAACTTGAATGGATTTCATCTCTCTAGAATTTCCTCTGACTTCTCTCTAAAATTCCTTCAGTTTCATAACACGTTATCAGCACGATGGCTTCTTCCTCATGCCTTCCTTCTTCCCTTTTTCAGCAACAACTTAGAAACAGAAAAGAGATCCACCGAAGAGCAGAAGAGCAACCAGCATCTTGTGGGAAACAACTTTTGCTTTTGCAAATCAAGACAAAGGCGATAATAATTCATGGATAAAGACGAATCAAGCATGGAGGAGCAGCCATGGAAGATTTCTTACGATATGATAATATCAAATTCTCTCTCTTATCAAAGAAGGATGAAGTGGTAGAGGAGGCGATTGGTGAAAAAGAGAACTCACAGGGGCTGATATTTTTTTTTTTTGAGCCCAGAATAATGAATTCACAAGGGAAATTCCAAACTTTGTCTTCTCCAACCTGCAAGATCTCAATGTCTCCAACAACAACAAAAAATGACAGGGTCTAATTCCTAAAGAGGAGGAGTTGCTGCGCATGTGAATGATGGTGGCGGCTGAGATTTTTTTTTTTTTTTAAAAAAAAGGGACTGAACTGTCGGCACCACAGGACAAAAAGAGAAAAAAAAATTGTCCCTCCATTCCAATTTGTCTCTCACGGCCCCACCTCCCATTGCATCCATTTAATCTTTTCCATTTACATAGTGACGAAAGGAGAAAATTGATTCAATTATTTATGCTCTTCATTTTGCCACGGGACCTACCTTTTAATTCCATTGAATATTCATCAATTCATATGGTTTTGGGCTACGTAGGAACTGAGCTTGGATGAAATAATTGCTAATAATGGAATCATGCACGTGGAGTAGCAGGTAAGGTGTTCTAACTTTATTATCAATTATTGTTTAACAATAAAGTATAAGCACGGGAACTCTAGATTTTTCAAGTATATCTTTCTTATTGTTGTAATTTGACTTCGAAATAGGTTTAATTTTTCCTTTAAATCTTTTACTTATTTACTTTTATGTTATTTATTTTAATTTATCTTTTATGGCAGCAACACTATTTATTAGTGGGCTCCATTTATTTATTTTATTATACATTTATTTATTCTTCTTGGAGGCACACTAGTATCTATTAGTGGGCTATATTTATTTATTTTATTTAGCGTTTATTTATCTTTTATGGTGGTAACACTTTGTGGGCCCCATTTATTTTATTTTATTTCTTTACTGCTTAATTTATTTTTCATGGTAGCAACACTAGTATTGTAGGCACCATTTATTTTATTTTATTATATATTTATTTATTCTTCTTGGAGGCACACTAGTATCTATTAGTGGGCTATATTTATTTATTTTATTTACTGCTTTATTTATTTTTCATGGTGGTGACACTAGTATAGTGGGCACCATTTATTTATTTTATTTACTGCTTTATTTATTTTTCATGGTGGTGACACTAGTATAGTGGACTCCATTTATTTATTATTTATTTACTGCTTTAAATCCCCTTCCCTTTTATTTTTATTTATTTACTGTTTTCTATATATTATATATATATATATATATTTACATTTACATTTGCATATGCATCTTCTTTCTTACCTTTGGATGAGATAGGTCTCGCTGTGAGTTTACTACCATTCCTATTTCATCTTCTTTTTATTTATTTAGCACGTTTATTTCCAGTCATTTATTTTATTTTTATTTATTTACTGCTTTATATATATCCCCCTCCCTTTTATTATTTATGGCAACCACACTATTAGTGGGTTCCATCTATTTATTTTATTATGTGTTTATTTTATTTATCCTGAAGATAAACTGTTAAAAGGCCATATGTATCATGAGATCAAAATGCCATGGAGATATGAGGCACAAATTGGCCTAAGTGATATGAGGCATAAATTGGCTTAAGACCATGAGATAAATTAGCTAAAAGCTAAGAGGCAAGTTAGTCTGATGCCAAGAGACAAGTTGGCTTGAAGCCAATAGACAAATTATGAAACAAGGCTTGATCCATAAATTTTGTATGCCATCAATTGTATAAAGGCCTCAATATTGTATATTTGGCATTTAATACTCCCTTAAATTATGTAACAAGGGATTGCATGATCATGATTGATATTATAAATAAATATATCCAATTTGCTATTACAATAGCAATATTGTGATAAAGTCAAGAAATATTGTGGATTAATTTCTTGTCATGATCAAATAGATCATTGAGTTATGGATCAAGAATTTTATCCAACTTCATTTCCAGAAGTGAATGAAGTAATAAATAAATTGTGATTATGGTTGTTTTACTATTATTTTGTGTTTAGATAATTATAACATTTTTTTGTGAATACGAGAGAGGAATATTCATAAACAAAATAATTAAACAAAAGACAATATTATTTCAACAAAGTTTAATAGCGAGTGGCTCAACTCCATTACAAACCTTAATCATCTCATTTTGAAGATATTTGATGTCTTCTTCTTTTGCTTCTCTTGAGATGGGATCCAGATGAGGCAAAGCTTTTCGTAATATCGAGATTTGCATCATAAGTTTCTTAAGCTTTTTGTGTGGCCACTCAATTAACCCTCCTTTTTGATAGATCTTTTGTATGGTGTAAGTAGACATATTTAATTGTTTACTCGCATCATCTAGGGTTAAGTGAAAATAATCACTTAAATCATGGTGCGTTGTTTTCTTTATTCTTTCCCGTTGCTCCATTGTTAATCTATATAATTCACCCTGATTAAGGGATGATATATCATATGGAATATTAACCGCGGGCTGTTTTCCTTTATCTAATGGATTTTCAATGTTGGTTTGAAATGAACTCTGCGGTAGTTCATTTGGATTTTTAGCCCATTCCGAACCAACACAAAGGACCTCATGATAGTCCAATACAGGATCACGCATCAAGTTATATCCTGATGCTTGTAAATCTATACAATACTGTGTCAGAAAATGTTTGATTTCTCCAAAATTTTTATTACTAAAATCAAACATTGGAAGCCTGTCAGTATTGTAAGATTTTTCCTGTACATTTTCAAATAAAACAGCATGGGAAATCATACCTATCTTCCTCCCGTGAACTTCAAGTTTATGATATTGAAGTCCATTGGTATGAATAATTTCCCGTAAAACATGACAGCAACTACATTCCAATAAGCTAGTAGTTGCTAATTGGCTTGTAGCTGTTGGCTGGCTAATTGTTGCTGGCTGGCTAGTGGTTGTTGGTTGGCTGATTGTTGCTGTCGGGCTGGTTGTTGCTGGCAGACTGATGATAGTTTGCTGGCTAGTGAATGCTGGTTGATTAACTGCCGACACTATTGGCTGAACTGGATTGGTAGACTCCATTAGTTCTGCCATAGTTCTACACCTCTTAACAGGCCTCCTTGATGAACCTGCTTCAGTTGTACCTTCAATCCTTGTAGATTGAGGAAGAACACTTGTTCTAGGGGGAGAAGTAGGTACATTTGAAGCAAAAGGAGGAATAAACATTTCAAAGGGATTAGGAGATAACAAAGAAGTAAATGACATGTTATGCTGATCATCATACAACAAAGCATCAAGTAATGCTGTTTCGGATGTATCAGAAACTGGGATAAAACTGCTTGGTCCTGCCATGGCAATAGAATTTAGAGAAATATGTGTGAGTATCTGGTAGTTGATATTATCAGATGCTTGAGTGTTTGTGAGGCATGTTCGTTTGCCTTCCTCTATTTATAGTCGAATTAAATCCTATTGAATCTCTGCAGATTTGCGTAGTCCTGTTAAATCTCTATAGATTTGCTCCCTATAAAGCACGAGCCTGGAATCTTTTTGACTTTATATGTATACGACAATCTGAGTTGTTGCGCCTGTGATTCCACAGTGATGCGCCTGTGATTACACAGTATTGCGCTCGTGAATCTGCAATTATACACCTGATGATTTTTTATTTAATATATATTTGTTTGTTGATTCTGGAAAATGGAAATTTTGTTACCAGAAGTAACAAAATTATGCATTGATAATGCATTTAGAAATCTGTGGAATTTTAATGAAATAGATATCATATATGCTATTATCATGGAATATTGTATGGAAATTTCATGAATTAATTTTTAAGGTCTCACACTTAAGGGGGAGAATGATATATATCAAGTGTGAATATTTATGTGATAATTCTTTGTGAATGTTTCTATGTTGATTCCCCCAAAATGAATATTAGATTTGATGATAAATCATATGGAAAGTTGGCATGACTTGTTTGATCATCCGAGTCATATATTATGTGCTGCTTGTTCTCAGATAGAAATAATTATTGGAAATGGATCTCTGGAAATATATCAAATTGAAAGTTTACATATGAGATTATAAATCTGCAAAGTTTGCAGTGATGTTTGCAACCAGAAGTTTGCAACATATTATGCGCGCAATTTCCAGATTGAATGATCCAGAAATAATGTATTAAAGTATCCATGAATGGATAGATCAATGATTATGAGAACAAAATTTATATGTTGTGTATATTTGCAGCAATTATATAATCCAACAGAATTCTCCCCGTATAATTGGCTTTTGGTCAGGAGCCAGATTAATTCCATCTTGAAATGTTTTAAATGTGTAATGATTATTAATCTATTACAATGCACATAGATGGATATACAAAGAAAATGATGATTTGATGAGGGGGATAAAAATAAGCAGATTGGGTAAAGATAAAGTGAAATGAATTATCATTGGCTCATATTGGTCCTCATACAAAGAAATGTGCACTAAAAGTTTAAAAGATAATTCATTTGCAGATTTTAGCTAATCAAATGCTAAAAACATTTACTGACCTAAAGTGACAAAGTCACATGTCCCAACTGCAAATGCTCCTATATGAATTGTTATAAAGCACGCCTGAAGCGTTGCTAGTCCATCGGTTATAAAGATAAAAATCCTCGAAAGAGAAAAGGAGCTATAAAATATAGATGATCAAGTCGAGGATAATTAAGTAAAGCTCCAGAAGAGTTATCTTTTGATGAGATGTTATCTCCAGAAGAGATATTACAAGAAAAGTGTATTGTGGTCCAAGAGAGACCTAGATACCTAATATATGTGAATATAATGAGATCTCAATAAATTATGAATGAAATCCGATGGGATTGAAAATGAAGTCGACGTTAATAATATCTATGATAGCATATGCTGCAATGAATGATAATGAGGATCATGAGCCACAATATATTTGTATGTGCTAGAAGCACATAAGGCGCCAGAAACACATATGTCCCAAAAGGACTCAAGATGATAGTGCATATAGCATCATTATCTGAATAAACATTTATTGAATTTCTATATGCACATATATATTTATGAAAAGATTATTATGACTTTACTTGACAGATTTAGATCTTGCAGGTATATAATGAACAATCAAATTGGGCGTTTCTAACAGAATATTTGATGACAGAAAGTATAATATGCTCAGAAAGACATTGAAGCAATGCAGTCATCAGGGGGAGCAACACTGATGTAATCAAGAGGGGGAGACGATACACGCTGTACTCTTTTTCCCTTATCTGGGTTTTATCCCACTGGGTTTTTCCTAGAAAGGTTTTTAATGAGGCAGCACTGGATAGTATATTAATGGATGATATACTCTTTTCTTTGGTTAGGTTTTTATCCCACTGGGTTTTTCCTAGTTAAAGTTTTTAACGAGGCACATTCATAAATGGACATCCAAGGGGGAGTGTTATGAATATACTGATTATGTGGATGTCCATTGACTCCCGATCTCTAAATATTACAAGATGATATGGGACCCACGTATAGTAATATGCATAGTAATTTACTATTTGTATCCCTCTATAAATAGAGGTCTCCTGTAACTATTCATTGAACTTGAATGGATTTCATCTCTTTAGAATTTCCTCTGACTTCTCTCTAAAATTCCTTCAGTTTCATAACAGTATGTAAATTAAAATATATTAAGTGAAGCATATGTTGAATACGTTAAAAGCTTATTTACTTATGTCTGATATATCATATGTGAAATTTTTTTTAAAAAATATTTTTTATGCACATATCTGAGAGTTGACTTCGCGTGAGGTGCAAGGTGTTTTTTTTTTTTAATCAACTTAGCCCTTAAGACGCCCTTTTGTAATCACATAAATAAAATACTTAATTTCATTTAGCCCCATGGGAAAGACTTAATTTCACTCAAACCCCAAAAGATTCTAAAACTTCTCTGCACTCCATTAGGTCAAAATAAAATTAAGTCTTGTGTTGTATGTGAAAAGATAAAAATACCCTTACTTCATTTTTCTTTGATTTAAAGAGTATTTACAAGATAAATTAAGGCATTTACAAGAAAAATAAATAGATTTACAAGACATATAATAGGATTCAAAAGAAATTAGGGGGTTAACAATAACATTTTGACCATTCGCAAAATAAATATGGGGATTCGTAAGACAAATAAGGGGATCCAAAACAGTAAAGTGAGTTAAAAATATTTAGACTATAAGGTAAATAAGAGGATTCAAAATAATAAAGCAAGGGCATCATAGTCCTTTTACCCACAAAACTAATTTCATTTTCACTTAAGGGGTACAACGTTGTTTTAGAATTTTTTGGGTTAACTGAAATTAAGTCTCTTTCATGGGGCTCAATGAAATTTTTCCAATAAAATTTCTTTTAGGCTTTGTCTGGTAATTTATCAAAAAAAGGTGCATGATATTCATTAAAAGATATAATAACATTGGGTGACATATCGTTTCATTTCATCATCGTACAATTCTTGTTTGTGAGTTTCTCACTTTTGGTTTTTAACTTTTCTTTAGATTTAATAATATTGAAACTAACTTTTTAATATATTATTCAAAAAAATTTATATCAAAATGAATTTTCTATAAAACATAGCCAAATATAAATCTCATCACACACATATGCAACATTTATTAGCATGTTGTAGTCTCATTTATGAGCAATAAAGCTGGCAAAAAAACAAACAAAAACAAACAAACAAACAAAAACATTATGAGTAATAAAATTTTCAAACAAGTATTTATGAGCAATTTTCCCTTCTACTATACAATAAGTTTATATTATTTAAAGATATGAAAGATGACTCCTTGGCCAAAAAAATGAAAGATATGAAAGACATTTTTCATTCGCCTTCCCCACTCCTCTCGACACTAATTTTTTTAAATGCTTATATTGTTAGCTTCTTGCGAAAATATGATATATCAAGATAATATTTTTTAAAATCCACTTATATATATTTGGTCTTCCATTCTAATAAGTTATATCATCTAAAGTCGACTTGTCTTGGGGTGCAAGGTGTTCAATTAGAAGCACCGTTATTTATTAATATCAACCACCAAAAATGCCAGCAGCTTTCATTGACTCTTCATTCATCTCTAATCCAATTATGAACACACACAGACACAAGTTAAGAGAGATATACTCCACACATACATACATTCATACGTACATACATATGTATATAGAGTATGTATGTATATATATAGAGACACACTAGAACAAAGCCACGCTGGTGGGCGGTGGTGTGAAGAATATCAATGGGAAGAGAAGAAGAAACTGGTTTGGTACAGAAGACCTCATCAACAGAAAGTGAAACTGAGACAAAAAAGCGGTAAGTAATTGAAACTAATTAAGAATGGTGATTTTCTGGTCTGATATAACACCTAAAAATACTCTACCCTTACGAAAACTTAATAATATGTTGTCATCATAATCTTCTTATATTGTACATGTTTGTTTACTGGCACATATATATATTTACAGATAATTGATGGTAAATAGGTGATTTCAAGATTGAAAAATCTTCGACACTATTTTCTTATAGACTCAAAGGGACCATTGATGGGAAAAAGGACTTGTTGACTCACTTGTACATATGGCACTAGACAGCATGTCTTTCCCAAAGTCTTGCTGGTCAATATTGCAAGATAAGCTTATATATAAAACATGTTAAGAACAGAAACCATCAACTTCATGATCGTGGTCTGATTTTAGGATGACCATTCTTATAATTCTTGTCTGTCTTGTCATGTTCTGCTTTGATGGGAGCAGAAGTTGAATTTCCAGGGAAGGCAGTTGTTCAGAGACATAAATGTGAGCCAGGAAAGGAATAATATTGATTCAGCTTTGCCAATGGAAGAGCTTAGTAACATTGTACGACTTTGCAGAGTCTAATTTATGTTGCTTTCTTCTTAAAGTGGTAGATTTATTGATATCATTACCACTAGTTTTTATTATAAGACGAGTTAGTCGAGATTTTTTCTCTCCCTAAATCCAACTTCACCTTAAAAGTGATTAATGACTATTTTGGAATTTTACCCCTGAAAGCTAGAAATAGGTGAGAGAAAATGTATAGCAGATTTTCTTCAATACTTATTACATGACGGTAAATTTTGTAAAATTCAATCAATGTAAGACATATTAAATAAAGACTTCACTCCTATTTCTTACTACGTGAAATTTGGTTAAACTAGACTTATAAAAAGGTCAAAGTGGTCTATCTTATGAGTAGTTAATGTTTAATTTTGTGTGTTTTTCTTACCTGGGTTTCCATGAAAATAAAATGCCGTTATTGCAGATACAACGGAAACATCAGGATTATCATATTTACTACAATCAGAACCAGTGTGAACAACTAGTTAAAGAAATCACACAATTCAAAGTGAAAATTGATAGCATCAAATATTCATCTGTATTTTTACATTAATTTATTCAAAAGCACAATTTGATTTTTTTTTTTTTTTTTATCTTATAAATTTAACTTGTTCTGCTACCCATCTTTTCCATTACATGGTATTTTGCAAACTTGATTCGACTCAACCTTAGTCGCCTTAGGGTCGAATCACTATTTACCACGAATTAAATGCAATACAGTGCAATTAACTCGGGATCGTTCTCTTAATCAAGGAGCCAAATTTATTTTGAATTTCCTAAGATAAACTAAGTGATATGAACATGGTTAGAAAATTGGGGTTCCTAAAAGAGTTTTCTCTACTTAAAATGCATAAATAAAAATAAAGAAACTATTCCTAATTTTTTTTCTCTTTTGGAAATAATGGGAAAAATACTTTGGATAAAAATAAGATTAAATGATTAATGTTCTTGGTAATGAAGAAATGACTATCCTTGCTCTTAAAAGATTATGGGAGTTAAAATTCATTAAGTCTTAAGAAAAACCTCAAGATACCACTTGAGTCCAATATTCCCAATTAATAGTAGCTCCTATAACCATAGCTAACTACTACCCCTTGAGAAATTGTTTAAACTCACTTAATGTATAATTAAAATTGGAATTATGCAATATGAGACTTCTTAAATTGAATTGCTAAACAGCCCTTCAAGGATGCAAATCAACCACATTAATTAGACGATACCACGCTAATCAACATAGCTTAATTGACACCACAAAGAAATTCATACTCATAAAAATCACACCACAAATTCCAATCTCAACTACAAATATCAAACTAACAGAGATAATTACCATTAATCTCAGTTCCAGAATCATACATCAAAATTAAGCAATTCAAATATATAATCCTAAGCTAATAGTAAGATAGAATTAACTCCCCTAATGTAGTCCAATGAGCTCAAGAACACATCTTCATCACCAAGATCAGAAAAATCAGCCGCTCATAGCTTGCTGGAAGAAGTCACCGGAATCTGGAAAATGTCGCCGGAAAAATTCAAGTCGCCGGAATCTGGGAAGATCTCGCCGGAATCTGGAAATCTCGCCGGAAAATTCAAGAGTCGCCGGAAACTGCAGAAGCTTCGCCGGAGAACTGCAAACTCGCTGGAATCTGCATTTTTTTTTCGATTCTGAATCCTTCCAGCTGCCTCTCTGTTTCCCTTCGTTCCAGCTCCCTCGGCCAGCTTCTTTTTTAATCTCTCGGCCAGCTTCTTTCGAACTCTTGCGCTCTCTACTGTTTTTCCACCTCTCAGCTGCCTCCTCTGTTCTGCCTCGCTGGTTCAGCCTTTCCAAACTCCAGCTGCCACTCTCCTTCATTTTTCTCCCTTTTCTTCTGTTCGAAAACTCGCCGCCAGCTCCCCTTTTTTGCGTTTTTCCTCCTTTTCTTCTGTTCGAAAACTCGCCGCCTATTCTGTATCGGGTTCTGTTCTTTCTCATTCAATTGATCAATTCTCCTCAACTGCCCAAAGCCCACGGTCCAACTTGAATCTGACCTAGCCTTGGTCAAAACACAAGTTTTGACCAGGGACTTACATGAGAAGAATTAAAAGTTCTGGCCAGGGACTAAAGTGATAACTTTTGAAATGTTTATGGGGTGTAATTGAATTTTCTGAAAATTATGGGTCTTTTATGTAATTTTTCTTTGGATTTTTTTTTCTTCATATATTTTTAACTTCCAGGAATTCTGGGACTCTTTTCTGTAATTTTCCCACGTCTTCAAAAATATCAATTTTTTACCCAAATGACCTTTTTTCCCAAATTCTTCAATTTCTTCCAAAACACCTACAATGCAAGATCAAACATAACGTAGCATCAAAAGTCCAAAAAAATCATTTGCATGAATAATTAACAAATCATGACCATTTTGCCCCTAATTTCACTTAATTCAATACAAATGTCTTTAATTCAAATTAATGCTTAATCATGCAATAATGTCCTAGAAAATGCATTAAGAATCCCATTTTAATCATAAAATATCATGTAAAAATATGGTTAAATCAAAACTTAATATAAAGCTTGATTAACGAGAAAATTGATACTCCCTCTAATCCAAAATACAAGATCTAGTTTGACTTTTTCTCTTTTTTTTTTTTTTTGCAAAGAATATGGAAGTTAAATAAGTTATTTAATCAAATAATATATTGTATATCATTATAATATGTATCAATTTATAAGTTAGAAAAATTAGTTTAGAGAAAAATGATAAATATAAATACTTTAGATTAATTTAACTGGTTTCCTTAATCTCTCTAATAAAAGTTAATTAGGTTTTATATTTAGGATCAGAGATATAAATAATTTCTACCAAGCCGATTGAATTAAGAATACGTACATATCAACTTATTTGGTTCGAAGTCTTTTTTCCCCCCAAAAAAAAAAATAAATGCATTTTCAGAGTAACTCATGTATAAGGGATACTAAATATTTTCACAGATTATCTCAATTATGTACATGCGAACAATATTTACTTTAAAACTAGACAGTGTTTTAAAAGCTAGATAAATAAATACGTTTTGGCCCTCCATATTGTTTTGGTCAACACTCAACAGTATCCTCCAATTCTAATATCATCTAAAGTTGACTTTACTTGGCGTGGGGTGCAAGTGCTAGGAGTTCAATTAGTTCGATCACCAATTATTTATTAGTATACACAGCAAATAATGCCAGCTTTCATTGACTCTATTCTCTTATCTCTAATCCAATGTACTCTTCAATATTTATTGATCTCTCACATTTAATCACCACACAAAACTTCATATATATACACAGACAATGCACTACACTAAAGCCAGGCTACTGATCGGTGGTGTCAAGAATATCAATGGGAAGAGAAGAAGAAACTGGTTTGGCACAGAATAGATCATCATCGCCAGAAAGTGAAGCAGAAACAAGAACATGTGAAAAACCTCAGGTGTTTTATCCAAATCATAAATTAGATGTTGCTGTTGATGATGCAAAAATACAGAATAATGTCCAACGATTTTGTTTTATCAACGTTCGGCCAAACGATGCTCTAGCTGCCAAGTCCTTAATTAAAGATTCGGCCAAGCTGCTTGAGGAAATGGATCAGAGACTTTTTCAGATATCTGAAAGCCTCAGAGAAAAAGCTGTATGTTGAAACTAAGAATGACGATTTGATTTTCTTGTCTGACAACACCAAAATATACACTAATGAATACTTAATAATGTCTTTAATCTTTTTATATTGCATGTTTGTTTTATTTTCTGGCATCTATATGCAGATTGATCGTGAAAACGTGATTTCAAGATTGAACTATCTTCGAAACTATAGCCTTTACAGACTAAAGGGAAGCATTGATGGGAAAAAGAACTTGTTGATTCACTTGTACAAGGCACTAGAAATTATGTCTTTTCCAAACTCTTGTTCAACGTCGCAAGAAAAGCTTATAAAACATGTAAGAACAGAAACCATCAAGTTTATGATAGTGATCTGATTTTAAGATGATCATTCTTATTATTCTTTTCTCTTTTTCAAAAATATACTGGTTAATTTATAATTAGTTGCTTTGTCATGTTCTGTTTTATAAATGGGTGCAGAAGTTGAATTTCCGGATGCAGCATAAGATGAAAAATCTGGCCCAGGAAAAGCATTTGTTCAGAGACATAAATGTGAGGCAGGAAACGAATAATGATTTAGCTTTACCAAACGAAGAGCTTAGGGACATGGTACTATTTTCGCATTTTAAAGTTGTTATTAATTTATTGATATTATTATATCTTAATTATGATTTATTATAATTCCTTGTTGTGCGTATTTCTCACCTGGGGTTTCCATGAATTAAATGTAGTTATGGCAGATACAATGGAAATATGACTATTATCACCATCACTACAAGCAGAACAAGTGTGAAAAACTAGCTGAAGATATCAAAAAATTCAAAGGGACAAGGAAAATCTCAAAAGGCTTAAAGGAAACAGTGAGAAACCAAGTCAAGGTAGAATATTAATAATCACATAATAATTTAATTTTGAGGTTCTGAAAAATGTTTAGTTTTGTTGATATATCTTGTTTACTTCTCTGATAGGTCATATGTGAGGAGTTGATGGAGATCAGGCAGAAGAAAAGGGCACTTGAGGCCGAAATCAAAGTTGCTGAAAAAGAATCAGACGCAAAAAATGAAGAGATATGGTCATTTCACGAGAAGAACTTGAAAGCCAAATACAAAAGAAAAGAGGCTTCGCTTTACTATCTTAAGAAAATAGGAACCGATTGGGTCTTCAAATTTTGCAATTTGGAGAATGATTCTATTCACTTCAATGGAATCTTGGCAGCAAACTTAGACCAAGTTATGAGTATTTTTTCTGAAAAGTTTCCCCGTTGAAATATTATTGTTATGTGAATCTCCAATTGAATCATGCAATGTATAATACTTGTTATATTTTATTAAAAAATATATACATTTTTTGTCATGCATGTTTAAATTAGATACATTTGGCTAACAAAATATGTGAAAAACTGCATTAAGACTTACATAAGAGAATGTAATAAAGGGAAAGCGTGTAATGTGTACAATAACATTACCAGTATCAAATACTAAGATCATATAAACCATATATATGAAAATTTATTAAATATCAAAAATATCAAAAAAAATGAAATGTGAAAAAAAATATGCAATGTAAAATATCTGGAATGCCATATCTGTAATTCATTATACATATGGTCCTATTTATAAGTCACGAAGCATATTCCACCTGAACTAAGAAAAACTTTAAACATCATTAATACTGTCTTAAAATTTATTTAGCTTATTTAGCTGTAATAAAGGGAAAGTGTGTAAAGATTAAGTAACTTATTTAACTTTCTTAATCCCTCCAAAAAAAGTCAACTATCTCTTATAATTAGAACCAGAGGTAATACCCTATAAGAATAAAGTCTACAAATAATAAATGAACCATTCAATTTGTATATTTATGAATGAGAAATTTAATAGGGTAAAGGTGCAAAAATACCCTTGAACTTTGCTTTTAGGAGCGTCCAGCACCATGTGCTTTTTTTTGGAGCAAAAGTGTCTACGTCGTTACATCTTAGGAGCAAAAATACCCTTCTCCGTTAATTGACCGTTTGTTGACCGTTAACTTAGTAAAATTATCATTTTGCCCTTAGTTTAAAATAATTAAAAAAAAAAACAAAAAACCCCACCCCCACCTCCCCTTGCCGATGGGCCCCACCGCCGGCCCCCCCACTCTGGCGACCAGCAACCGGAGAAATTTCTTTTTAATAACTATTTTTAAAATAATTAAGAATAATTAAAAAAAAAAATAACCCACCCCCCACCTTCGGCCCCCCATGCCGGAGGCCGCCCACCGCCGGCAACTGGCCGCAGGAGAAATTTTTTTTATAACTATTTTTAAAATAATTAAAAAAAAACAAAAATACCCCACCCTCACCTTCCCTTGCCGGTGGGCCCCATCGCCGGCCCCCCACACCGGTGACTGCCCGCCGCCCATGACTTTTTTTTTTAATAAAAGAAAAATTATTTTTGTCTTAATTATTTTTAAAATAATTATTTTTGTTTGGGTTCAAAGAAAAATTATTATTAAATCTCCAGATTTTAGAGGAGGGAGGGAGTGAAAAGAAATTTTTTTCTCTCATCTTTACTAAATAACTCATAGATCTGACTATGATTCCAATCTACCTTCTCATGGATTCTACTTGAGACTAGAAATATTAACGAAATTTCATAGAGAATAATTTGATAAAAGTATGACTCCCCTCGACCAAATACACCATAAGTGAAGAAGACTAGTCTTACAAATTAGGGAAAATTAGTCTTGAGATTCTTACAGTTTCCTTGATTTTAAATCAGGTCCCTAAGCTTTTTTTTTTTTTTTTTTTTTTATTGGGTCCTTTAATTTTCCATCATTAGATCCGTTAGTCCCTGTCGTTAAATATGAAGAAACGCGGTTATAAAATTCCGTTAGTATCTCTTTCTTCGAATTTCCTTTGTCGTTCTCATGGCTGGGAAGAGCAGACAAATATCCTCTGCTAAATCAACAAGCAAAAACAAATTATAGTCCTTTCATCTTCAACACTCTGTCTCACTTGCAGAACACTTTTTTATTGATTATTAGGATACTTAATTGATGTATGAATTGAATAACCTAAACGAATATTTCTAACGATAACAAATTACTAAAATCTTGGGACCACACATCTCTCAATATCCAATAGGATCTCTGTGCATATATTGCATTGATTGAATTGAAGATTTACAGACTTGACCAAAAAAAAATTGACGATTTAGAGCTATATATGTTTTACTGCCTCACGCAATCTTGTCGTACTAATCCTAACAGCTATAACCATGGTGTATTTTTAATATTTTTTTTAATAAAAGAAAAATTATTTTATAAAAAAAAAAAATCTCCGGCGGCCGGTCGCTGGAGATGGTCGCCGGTAGTGGGCAGCCGCTGGCGTGGGGGGGCCGGAGGTGGGGCCCACCGGCAAGGGGAGGTGAGGGTGGGGTTTTTTTTTTTAATTATTCTTAATTATTTTAAAAATAGTTATTAAAAAAAAAATCTCTAGCTGCCGGTCACCGGAGGTGGGCGGCCGCCGGAGTGGGGGGAGCCGACGGTGGGGCCCACCGGCAAGGAGAGGTGGGGGTGGGGTATTTTTTTTTTTAAATTATTTTAAAAATAGTTATAAGAAAAAATTTCTCCAACGGCCGGTCGCCGGCGGTGGGCGGCCGCCTAGTGGGGCCTACCAGCAAGGGGAGGTGGGGGTGGGGTTTTTTTTTTAATTATTTTAAACTAAGGGCAAAATGATAATTTTACTAGGTTAACAGTCAACTGACGGTCAACAAACGATCAACTAACGGAGAAGGGTATTTTTGCTCCTAAAATATAACCATGTAGATACTTTTGCTCCAAAAAAAAACACATGGTGTTAGACGCTCCTAAGGGCAAAGTTCAAGGGTAGTTTTGCACCTTTACCCAATTTAATAATATGGTTTATAAATAGGATTAAAAGAATTCCCCACTTCCTTTAAATAGGACTAGAAGAGTATAAGTTTATTTTTGAAGCCACTTCTAAGAATACCACAACCGGGTTTTGGAAGTTATAACCATCCCAATATTATAATTTCAAACACATTATACTTAGTGTTATCATGAGTTGTCCTTTTAAATATAAATATATTATTACCTCCAATCCTAAATATAGGACAAAGTTTGTAGTTCTACAAACATTGTCCTATATTTAGGACCGGAGGGAGTATTAAACAGGGTTATTAAACCTGGATCGGACCGGCCGGCTCGAACCGGAAACCGCCGAACCGGCCTTGAAACCGGTCTGGTCCATCACAGAAACTGGAGTCAGTTCTTTTTTTTTTCCAGAGATGATGCAAGAGAGAATCGATGTTTTTGATAGGGAAAGAGAGAGAATGGACGGCACCTCCCTCTTCAACGTCTTGGTTTTGTGCGAGGAAGATGATGAATAGTACCTTGTCGGATGAAGACGATGAACAGTATCCTATCCTGTTCAAGTCCTCTCTCTCTCTCTTGCTCTCTGGTTTAGATGCATTTCAAGGAAGAGGATAACTCCAAAGTGAAGTTGCGCCTCCTTCCTTCCTCTTTTCCATTGCTCCGGCTCCTCCTTCATTTTTTCTGTTGCCCCCTCCTTTTTTTGTCTCCATTGTTGACACGCCTTTGCTTGTGTTGCTCCTGCGCTTATGCTAATCAATTAATAAAAGAGACGCTGATGGACATCACAAGCTCTTTAACGAGAAGCAGGAAGTAGAGTTTTAAACTTCACATGCATGCCTCTTTTCATTCTCGAAAAGTATGCATTTTTGTATTCTTTTTTTTTAAAAAAAAAACATTTGTGGCATTTATTAATGCTATTATATAATAAATCATATATATTTAATTACCGGTTTAGCTCCGGTTTGACTCCGGTCTGACCCACTAACCCTTAACCCAGTTTTTCAACCGGTTCAGTGACCAGTCCGGTTTTAATAACCTTAGTATTAAATATAATCATGATGAATTGTGGCCTCAAAGACATACAGTAATTGGTTTATCAAAATAAAATAATAACAATAATAATAATTTTTTTTAACCATAACATATATCTTATCCAATCATAAGTCTTAATTCAAGCACGGTCAACTCTTAGGTGGCAGTAATTTTTTCAAAATCCACCCCACTCCATTTGCGAGACTCATATGTGACTTCTTTAAAATAAAATGAAGTTCCTTTCACTAACCGAATGACTTTGCAAAAAGTGAGTATTGGTAGTTATACATATTTTAACATTTTTATTGTTAGAATCGTCCCCCAACTTGTTCTTTTTATCAATGCGATTCTAATAATAGAAATAATTATTTATTTATTAGTATTAGAATTATGTGACTTTCTATCGCTTTTGCTTCACAGATCACGGCATTGGGCAAAGGGATGCAATTGGGCTTTAATGAATTGACAGCAAATGGATTGGATATTAAAGAAGTTGGGCCCACGCATTAGACTTAGACTTTGGATTGAATTGGTTTAGGCTCACATTGAATCAAATGATTCAATTGAATCACGTGGGGTCTGGACACACAAATAAAAAAAAGATGCAGCTGGGCCCACTAATTGAATGCATTGGATTTAGGACAAAAGAAGTAGGCCCACGGACAAGAATTGAATAAATGAATGGATGGAGACCTAAAGAGAAGGGGGCCGCCTGGAGCACAACGCGAGAGATCAAAAGAGGAGGTTAGGCCAATGAGAGTTAGCACAGATGGTAAGAGATTTAGGGCTAGGTTCTTGGGTTTGATCCCCTCTGCCATCGCTGGGACTCCTTTGGTAGGCGATCTCGTAAGTCCCCAGTAAGTGCTCATAGAGCCCGGGGCTGTGCTCGGGCCTTGGTGGGGGATTGGTGTCGAACCCCTCCAAAACTTTTTGAATATCAAAAAAAAAAGAGGAGGCTAGAGGGAATTCAGAGAGCAGCAGAGGCATCACGTGAAAAAGAGAACAGGGACGCTGGAGAAAGAGAGAATGGAAGACACGACAGATTGGGAACTGAACAGAGACGCTACGGCTGAAGAGCAAAGATGCAAGCACAGTGCTGGGTTCCTTTGTTCTTATTCTTTGTTTGTCTAGTCCTCATTTTCTTTCCTTTTCCATTATGAATCTGAACTCTGGAATTTAATTTGCTGTGATCTGGATTAAATGAGTAGCTAAACATTTTATTCTAGGATTCTTTTAAAACTTTTGTATAGATTAATATTTAGATTTTCCTCTCTTTGGTAGATAAATATTTATATGTGTTGATTTCAATCTAGGCTTAATGCTTCTAAATGATTGGCCCCCATTTATATGATTTATTCACTTAGGTTTAACTTGAGAAAGCTAATCTAGGTGTAGAACTTGATTAAAATCATGCTTGTCTTAAAGTTTACTTGATAAATGGATAGTTTATTGGTAAAATAGAGATATATTTACCAATATTGCATTGTCACATTAAGGTCGTTGCTTAATATTGATTCTTATTAATTGTAGCGAGAGATTGTGCTTTTTAATGAGAAGAGAAACTTGATATTGACTTGAGAGAGTTTGTCAAGTATTTGTGAACCTTAAACTAACACATATATGTATGGAAATACTAAGAGAGAGGAAATTAATTCAAGATTATGAAATGCAAAAAGGGAAAGAATCCTAGACTTTTATTAAATCCTTGAAAATTAAAAAATCATTTGTTTTTATTAATTTTTATTTTTAGAAATAGTCTTTAAAAATTATCATTTTTCATCAAAGCTTTGTTTTAGCTCAACTTAAACAAAAGTGTAAAATCAATACCTGATCAAAGTTGTGGATACTAAGTCCTCGTGGGAACAATATTTTACTTACTCTTTACTACTTGATATGGCCCATACACTTGCAGAGTTATAGCCTATAAAGTTTTGCTCTATCAAGTTTTTGGCGACATTGCCGGGGACTTATGTGTCATAACTATCTTGGTTAGAATTGATTGAGCATTTGTAGTTTAAGTTTGAGTTTGTAAGTATTTTGTTAAAAAAAAATTAAAAATAGATTTCACATGGCAACCAACTGGTATTAATATTGAGAAAGAGATAAATTCTTCATCTTCACCACAAGATGAACTAATTGCTATGTTAAATTTTTCGAATGAATATAAGCAATATAACAAAAGCATAAATGATGTTAATATTCCATATGTTGATTCTTCTCAATATGATTGCATGACTTGTGCTTATTGTGGAGGGAGTCATTTATATGTGAATTGTCCATATAATCCAACTTGTCATTATATGAGAGATGATTTCACTAGGAACCAACCTCATTTTGATTATTCATTTTATCTTAGTAAAAGTTTTGAGCAACAAAAGTTTGAGGATTCACAGACTTATTATTCTCATGAAAATACCCATCCCTTTTACTCTTATCCTCAAGTTGAAGAACACACCATTGAGTATAAAGAAAAATCTAATTTAGAAAGATTACTTGAGGAGTGTGTGGAAGCATCAGAGAGATTTAGTAGAGAGCAAAAGAAACTTGCCACTAGATTTGAGTCAAGGGTACAAAATATTGAAGTAACAACGAGTCAAATTGTTTCAACACTTAAGACTATTAGGCAAAATAATTTCTTAAGCTTGACGACCACCTCTCATGATGATAATGATTTTTGTGAGGAAGTTGAAGGTGTGGAATTGCATGAAATTGTGGATAATGTAGAAAGTGATTTTAAGCTTGAAATTGATTAAATGAGAATAATGGGTGTCTGGAAGAGGGTCCGGCTGTGGAACCTAAGGATTGTGATTCTGGTGATCAAATCGATGTAGATGTCCCAATTGTTGTTGTTCATAACTCTTCTATTGAACTGTTGACTCTTACTAATGAGAGTCAAGTTGATTTTGTTAGATGTTCTAAATTTTTGGAAGTGCCTATATTTATTTGCAAGGATATGAATGGTGTGCTTAATGTAAATTCAGTAAATGCTTGTAATCCACGATTGTCTATGATTGAGGAAGTACAAGTTATTAACTTGAATGATCAATTTTTGTATGTAAAACCTTGTTGCTTGAAAAGGAATGAAGACAAGGTAATTATGGTGTTTGACACTTATGATTAATAAGTTATTTTGATAAGTCTGGCTGAAGACTATAAACTTAGCGCTTCTTGGGAGGCAACCCAAGGTGTTATTTGATACTTTGTTTGCTTTTGTAGGACTATTGAAAGCCCATAATGAGATGTTCCACTTTGATAGCAAGGATTTAAAGCACAAGTCGAGGACAGATAGGGGAGTTTCCTTTTACTTTTCTTTGTTTTGTTCTATTTGATTGCTAAGGATATATTGCTGAGTGCTAGTCTTAGTTGAATATAGTTGTTATAACTATGGGATAGCTGTTAGCACTCTGGTTGTTTCATTGGTGGAAATCTGAAATCTCTAAAATTGATGTTACCCTTACACTTTAGATATGGTTGCTCTTCATTTTCATCACTTGTTCACATTGAGGACAATGTGACATTTAAGTGTGGGGGTGAGGGTATCCTTGATTTTACATGACTTGTCTTGTCTTGTTCTCATATTTTTTTTTTTTTTTTAAAAATTCTTATGGAAGTTTGAATTTTATTGGTGAGCATTGTTATGATTGGTTTGATTTGAACATGAAAAGGACCGAATTTGATTAGAGATTTATTCTTTGTTCTTTGAAAGTTAGTAAAGAGGCAAAAATTTGGTTTAGGTACTTTACTTTAGGATGTCAAAGAACCGGTGATGAATTTGAGCCTAAGATTCTTTCCTTTCAAGAGGGAGTACACCTATTGTGATTTTATCTCTAGAACTTGTCTTAAATCTCTTTTGAAACTTGAAATTCCTTTGCACGCATAAAAATGATTTAGGCATTCATTTCATAGCTAATTTGGCCAAATGCCTATCCCTATCTCATGAAAATCCTTTGTTACCCCATTTGAGCCTTTTTAAAGAAATTTGCATAGAATAAATAGCCCTTTGTTTGAGATATGCAATTTTTATATCTTTTTCTCCCCATTCATTTTTGTTACTTTAGCAAGTGCTAAGTGAAGCAATTTAAAAGAGTGAAGAAGTTAGAAATTCAACACTATAAGAGTATGTGTAGGTTTAAAAAAAAAAAGCAAACAAAAAAAATGAAAAAAATGGCGGACAAAAAAAGAAAAAAAAGAAGAAAGATTGTCGAGGTCAAAAGAATAAAGGTTGTATATATATAGTGTTGGTGAGTTCATTTTCTCTTGATGGCTATTCCTTCATTCTTCATCATGAATTACATTAAATTACTTAACACTAGTTGAAGTATTCTCCCACACCATTTGATCACTTTCATCATCCTACCTTGATCATTAGAACCTAGAGAAAGTCCTTTTGATTTGAGTGTGCAATGGGATAATATATCTAGTCGAGATTGAGATGATAAACAAGTCTATAGTAGATAAGGTGCAATAGGTGGAATTGAGTGAAACACAAGCCCTTAAATTACCTTAAGAAATGAGTGTAAACATTTGACTTGTAAGGGACATTCTATTGTGATTTATCTTTGTCAAATTAACTGCCTTGATACTTGCATTTTTGGAAGATGGAATTTTTTTTTAAGAAAGTTTGTTTCTTGAAAGTTAGAATTGATTTTAATTTTATAGTGCTTGCTTTAGAACTCTTACTTCCTTAGTTTTCTTGAATGAAGTTGTTTAAGAATTTAAAATCATGAGGACAAGATTTGGTTCAAGTGTGGGGGTGTGATAACTCTTCATATTTTATATATTTAAAGTACATTTTAGAGATATTTAGAGATTTATCTAAACAATTTACTCCACAAGTATACGGGCCGTATCAAGTAATAAAGAGTGAGTAAGATATCGTTCCCACGAGGACTTAGTATCCACAATTTCAGTTAAACATTAATTTCACACTTTTGTTTAAGTTGAGCACACCAAAATAAATTTGATTAAGAGAAAATAAAAGAAAATCAAAATAGACAAACTACCACAATAATCAAATGAGCAACCCAGAGTCACTAATCCCTTATTAACTTCATAAACTTTGATTTCATTAATTTAATTACCCTTAATATCAATTTTGTTAATCTCGAGTATGATTAACTATAAGTGCCTCTCGGTCCACTTACAACCCTTTCTTAAGTATAAAATGTTATGTCGAACATGATTACTCAAGAGGCAACAAAAACTCGAATACACTCTTCAACAATTATATAAGGCTATTAGGTATATGTCTATCATAATTGCAAATTAAATCGTAATTTAATCCCATATTGCTTAATCTCAGAGCCTAATTAAAATCTCTTTCATCAAGGTAAATCCTAATGCTCAAATTCATATTTAATTATGGTCAGTCACCAAATAGATAAAACTAAACAAGATTAAGCAACCAAAATTAATACTAATTATAACTAAATTATGAAAACAAAGTTTAATTCATTAATAAGTTGATAGCTACTTTAGGTTGCAAAATAAAACTAGCCACAGAGATAGCTTATACTATGATAAAATCCAGAACAGCAGCAAATATAAATTCAGAGTTCAGATTCACAATGGAAAAGGAAAGAAAATGAGAACTAGACAAACAAAGAATAAGAACAAAGGAACCCAGCACTATGCTTGCGTCTTTGCTCTTCAGCCGTAGCGTCCCTGTTCTCTTTCAAATCTGTCGCGTCTTCCGTTCTCTCTTTCTCCAGCGTCCCTGTTCTCTTTTTCCCGTAATGCTCTGCTGCTCTCTGCGCGTGCTCCTCTGCTTCTTCAATTCATTTCCGCGCGCCCCTTTCGTTTTCGTGAGACCCTCGTTTTAGGTTTCCATTCATTAGTTAATTGAATAAAGTGGTGGACCCAATTCCAATTGCAATTTATTCACCACTCAGCCCAATCCGAATCTGACGTGCTCCCTGGCCCAAGTTCATTCATTAATGCATTTAAGCCCAATCCATTTCGTTTCAAACCCACCGAAAACCTAACCTAGTCCCCAGGAAGTGTTCATAGAGCCCGGGGCCATGCCTTGGCCTTGGTGGGGGACTGGTGTCAAACCCCTCCAAAACTTTTTCAGTATAAAAAAAAAGGATTATATAATAATAATAATAATAATAATAATAATAATAATAATAAAAAAACTAAATCTTTATATCTTCTTTATTTTTTTTTCTTTTTAAAAATTCTAATACTGTTATTTATTTCCTAAACTCAAAAACTTTTATTTTAATTTTTTTTGATATAAAAAAGTTTTGGAAGGGTTCGACACCAGTCCCCTACCAAGGCTAGGGCACGGCCCCGGGCTCTATGAGCAGTTAGAGGGGACTTACGAGATTGCCTACCAAAAAAGTCTCAGCGACGACAGAGAGGATCGAATCCACGACCCAAGGACTTAGTTCTGGATCCCTTACCATCTGTACCAACTTTCATTGGCAACTTTTATTTTAAATTGAAACCCCATAAATAATGCACCAAATCTCTATAAATTATTTAGATAACTTTCCAAATATCTCCAAAATGTACCTTAAATATATAAAATATGGAGAGTTATCAGATTCATATCTTTTACATTATTTAAGTGGTATAGAGTTGTTTCTGTTCACCCAAAAAAAGAACAGAAAAGAAACTTTATAAACAAGTACCTTTGGCCTTGTTTATGATAATTGAAAGTTGACTTTGTGTGGGCTGCAAGGTATCATTAATTAATTTAGCCCCTAGTACGCCCTTTTGTTTCTATAAACCATTAGTTCAGCAACAACATTAAAGCAAACCTTGCATTGACTTTTCTATACATTTACACAGTTGAATCATCCCCAACTTGAAATATGTTAGTGTCTATATCAACACCAGATGGTCCCTCCGGTACGGTGATGAAAAGAGAAGAAACCGATCATTTAGTACAGAAGGAGGTCCAACGATTTTGTTTTGTTAGAATTTTGCCTAAAGATGGTGTTGATGCCAGGTCCTTAGTTCAAAATGCAATAAACTTGTTTGAGGAAAAGAATCAGCGACTTGTTCAGATATCTGAAAGCATCACACAAAGACTGGTAAGTGCAATAATATATACACACTTCTAATGAAAGATTAATAATGTCGTCATTAATCTGAAAATTAACACACACACACACACACATCTATATATACCTACATATGTGTGTGTGTTTATGTTTGCTTTATATAAAATTTAAATTAATTGCAGAATAATCGTGAAGATGCGGTTTCAAGGTTGCAGCGTCTACAAAGAGAAGATTTTAACGGACTCAAAAGAAGCATTGCTAGGAAAAAGGACTTGTTGACTCAATTGTACATGACACTAGATGAATTGTCTTTTCCAAAGTGCTCATCTCAAGAAAAGCTTCAGAAACATGTAAGTACAGAAAGCTCAAGTAAATAGTCATAAACACGTACTATATTAATTCTCTTTAGAACTGAATTAAGTTAACGAAGGGTCCGATTAAATTAAAAATTATTACTATACTTATTCATACCCTTCAAAAACTCTTACTTCTCTATGAATTTTGTGTCATATTAATTATCATCTTGAATATTGGAGGAGCAGAAGTTGAGTTTCCGGATGAAGCAGAAGACCAACAATTTGGCTCAAGAAAGGAAATTGTTGAGAGAGATAAACTTGACCGATCACGAAAGGAATAATGCTTCATCAGCCTTATCTGTACCACAGCTTAGATTCATTGTAACTTACAAAATCCACTCTTTTTATTTTGGTTAATTTTTTTTATATTTATTTAATTCTTTCTACACCTTAATTATGATTTATTAACGCCTTTTTCTTTGTCTTATCTGGATTATCAAATCATTGTAGTTATATGCATATTGTCATCATCACGACAACCGCCAGATCAAGTGTCAGGACAAACGACTTGAAGAAGAAATCAAACAATTTGAAATGACAAGGAAAGTTTCAAAAGGCTTAAGGGAAGAAGTGAAAAACCAAATCAAGGTATATAGGTTTTTTTTTTTTTTTAAATAAAAAAAAAGCGCACATTTTTTCATAGTTACAAGGGGACCCTCTAATTTTACATTATTCTTCACAAAGATTATTTCTTACAATTTAACAAAAGCAATTAATTATTATCCTATATTTCCTCAAAGTTGTAATGAATTAGTGCGTAGTACTGTTACTGATATACTTGTTAATTTGCATTTAATATAGGTGGTATGCGATGAGTTCATGGAGATGAGGAAGGAAAAGAAGGGACTTGAGGCCAAAATCAAAGCGGCTGAGAAAGAATTTGAAGCCATAAATGAAGAAATATGGTTATTTCAAGAGCACTTGAAAGACAATCACCAGAGAAAGGAGGCTTCTCTCTTCTTTCTTAAGACGATGGAAATTGATAACTATTGGGTCCTCAAATATGGAAACTTGGACTACAATTCTATTCATTTCCATACAATCTTTGCAGAAAATGTAAACGGAGTCATTAAAATTCTTTTTTCTGCTGCGTTTCCCTATTGAAATATAATAAGTTCGCGTATGATGATTCTTCAGTAATATTACTTGTGTATATGATATTGACAAATGATAGATGAGTCCAATACATCACACACAAATTGAAATGAGCCATAATACTTCCTCCAGTCCTTTATTTAGGACCAGATTTAGAGTTGATTTTAGTTTTAAATGTAAGATGTATTTGTCATATTTGTCTTTCTTAATTTGCCCCCATTGATAATCCTTCTAATAATAATCAAGTAAGAGAGGGAGGAAGGGAATTAAAGAAGATAATTAGGTAATTTTTAAAAAAATAAAAAATGCCCTATTAAAACTTAATTTTCTTAATATAATCAAATTAAATAAATATGTCTTACACTAAAAAATGAAGGAATATTAGTTTACACATGAATAGTGTAGTTTTTATTTAGTTAGTGTATGCACCTAAGAGTATATATGTGTGTGTATGAGAGTCCCAAACTAAATTATACAATACTTATCCTATTTAAATTTATTAGGAAAATAAATCCGCGGGTTTTTGTAATTTCACTTAATTTAAAAGGATTAAATATCATTTGTACCATGAAAGTTTACCCTAAAGAGTACTAGTCACCTATAAGTTTTTTTTGGTTTCATTTTTACCTTAGAAATTTTAAAACATAGCAATCTTGTCCATCTGTTGATTTTGACTATTGAATTGTTGCTCTTCTTTGTAAAATTTCAGGAACAAAATTGGTCCTAAAAAAAACTTCTAGGGCAAATTTGCTCATAAAAAAAGCTTCCAGGGTATATTTGCTCTGTTTTTAAATTGACGAGGCAAAAATGAGACCAAAAAAACTTCTATGTGACCAGTGGTCCTCAGGACAAACTTCCATGGCAAAAATGGTATTTAACCCAATTTAAAATCCTTAAGGTTTACTCTATTAATTTTAATTTATAAACTTTATAAAATTTCATTTATAAAAATGCATGGCTGTTAAAACAGTGTGAAATGAAGAAGTAGATTCTATAAGTTTCTTAAAATCTTATAAATTAAAATTAACATTATTTACACTCAAGGAGATGTACGTTTGTAATGGGTCAAAATATAAGGGTTAATTTAAACAAAATAAGTAATTAGAGTAAAAGTGGGACAACAAGGCCTCAAAGAAGAAGTGCATATAACAATAGATGGTCTGAAAGTGCAGAAGAAGGAAGTCTGGAATGGGTACCTAAATTCAGAACAGTAAAGACGCAGGGGGTAAGCATAAGCATGGATAACAAGGAGAACTTACATACGGGGGAGAATGGAATGAGAATGACAAACTTGGAGAATATGGAAACAGGAGGATATCGAATTAATGTGGGTGAGGAGGGGCTGACTGGGCAAGAGGGGGAAAATATGGAGGAAGTGTATCAGACCCCTGCGCTAGCGGATTAGGGTACCTCTAGATCCTGTTACTATATTAGTAGTTTTGATCATGATGAAGTTACTAATATGGAATTGTAGAAGAGCAGCCAGCAAAGGGGTTTGCTGCTGTGATAAAAGACATGATGGTTAGATATAGGCTGGATGTTATTGCAATTTTGGAGCCTAGAGTTAGTGGAACTCAGGCGTGTAGAATCATAAAAAGTTGGGGCTTTAATCATTCGATTAGAGTGGAGGCCGAGGGTTTTGCAGGTGGAATATGGATAATGTGGAGAAGGGAGGATTTAGATGTGACTGTTTTAGTGCAAGATGAGCAATTCATCCATTGTAAGCTGAAAGTGGATGGGGAGGAAATGCTATTCTTAGTTGTTTATGCCAGTCCCTGTGAACAAAAAAGAAGAACTCTATGGGAGACTATGCAGGAAATGGCAAATAATATTACTTATCTGTGGTTAATTGTTGGAGATTTTAACGATGTTAAAACACCTTTAGAAACAAAAGGGGGGGGGGGGGAGCAGGCTGAATGAAGCAAGGTGCAGAAGATTCAACGATTGGATTCAGGATTGTGGTTTCAAATACATCGGTACGAAGGGCCCATATTTCATATGGAAAGGGCCAAAATGGGAGGGATTGGATAGAGTTTACAAAAGGCTGGATAAATGCCTTTGCAACATTCAATGGCTTGAAAAATTCGATAATGCTGAAGTCTGTGTTAGTCCAAGGATAGGCTCAGAACACCACCCCCTTTTAGTGAGTTTGAATGCTGAGAATTAGGGGTACAGAAAAAGAACCTTAAGATTTGAGGCTATGTGGCAGATGCATGAGAATTTTGAGGAGTTTATGAGGCAATGTTGGAGGGGAAATGAAGATGCTTATGTGAAACTAGCTTCCGTACAGCAGGAACTCATAACTTGGAATAAGGAAGTCTTTAGGAATGTTGAAGGTAGAAAACGTAGGCTACTAAACCGTTTAAATGGAATCTAATGCTCTATAGAACGGAAAAATAACCTGTTCTTAATGCAATTGGAAGTTGAGTTAGAGGATGAACTAATGAAAACATTACGGCAGGAAGAAATCCTATGGTACCAGAGATTAAGAGGCAGATGGCTAGAAGAGGGTGACCGAAACACCAGATTTTATCATACAAAAACACTAGTAAGAAGAAGGAGAAATAAAGTGAAGATGTTGCGAGATAGCAATGGAGAATGGGTGGAGGAGGAAGATGACATTGTGAATATGTTTCAAAGATTCTACTATAATCTGTTTAGTGAAGAGAAGGAAGGTAGATAATGGATATATACTGACCAATAATGGGGATGTGTAGATGAATCGATGCTGAGAAGTGTAGGCAGAGATATAAATGAGGGTGAGGTGCGCAGGGCATTTTTCCAGATGGGTGGTCTGAAAGCACCAGGAAATGACGGCTTCCCTGCAATTTTCAATCAGCAAAAATTGGAAGATTGTAGGGAAGGATGTTACTGAATTCGTTATGGAGTTATGGCGACATTCAAGAAAGATAGGAGAAGTTAACGATACATTGGTGGTGTTAATCCCCAAAATAGATTAGCCAGAACTGGTAAGCCAATTCCGACCTATTGCTTTATGTCATGTGATTTATAAAGGGTTATCTAAGTTGATTGTCAATAGATTAAAACGTCTAATGGATAGATTAGTCTCCCCACATCAAACTAGCTTTGTACCTAGGAGGAGTATACATGATAACATTATAATTGCTAAAGAAGTGGTCCATTCTCTTAGCAAGCTTAAGGGGGAAAAAGGCTATATGGTGGTAAAGATTGATTTGGAAAAGGCTTACGATAGAATGTCTTGGGAATTTATTGGGAGAGTTCTTGGGGAAATTGGACTTGATGAGCATGTAATAAATGTAGTAACAGAGTGTATGAAATCAGCTAACATGTCCATACTATGGAATGGATGTAAGAGGGAGGGGTTTAAGCCAACAAGGGGATTGAGGCAAGGAGATCCGCTATCGCCATATTTGTTTGTGTTGGGGATGGAGAAACTATCCCAGTTAATATCTGATTCTGTTGCAATTGGGAATTGGAAAACCTTTAAGACTTGGAAGAAATGGGGCTGGAGTGTCAAACCTATTATTCGCTGATGATTTGCTATTAGTTTGTGAGGCCAATATGGAGCAAATAGGGTCTGTTATGGATGTCTTGGATAGGTTCAGAGAAGCCTCTGGATAGAAAGTCAATGGCAATAAAACTAGTATATTTTTTTCAGCAAATGTTGAGCGAAGGCTGCAGTGTGAAATTTGTAACTTCTTAGGATTAAAGAGAATGGATAATCTGGGAAGATATTGGGGAGCTCATATATATAATGGGAGAACAAGCAGGAGTCATTTTCAGCATTTACTTGATAAAATGCAAAGTAAGCTGAGCAGTTGGAAAGGGAGGACCTTATCTTTAGATGGAAAACTAACGCTGGTTCAGTCTGTTACTAATCAGCAGGCTGTTTTCACCATGCAACATGCCCGAATCCCTGCTGGAGTTAAAAAGAAAATGATCCAAATGCAAAGGAATTTTTTATGGCAAAGTGGTGAGGGAAGGGGGAGAATTCCTCCCGTTAGCTGGAACACAATCTGTCAAGAAAAATGCAATGGTGGCTTGGGGTTGAGAGAGTTAGAGGCAATGAATGAGGCGCTACTTGGTAGGGTAGCTTGGAATGTCATAACTAAGCTATAGAGCCTATACTCAAGGGTGCTCATTGGCAAGTATGGAAGACAATGCGTATTGAACATGGAATGCAGAGCCCTGAAAATAGATTCAGAAATATGGAGGAGTATATGTAGAATCTGGCCGCAAATGATGAATAGCATAGGATGGGAGGTGGGGAATGGTGAAAGCACTAGCTTTTGGTGTGACAAATGGATTGAGGGTGGAAGAACGATGGGAAATATATGTTTTGTGGAGTTGACAGAAAGGGATGGGAGGATAAAAGTCAAGGAAATGGTAGGGGTTGAGGGAGAATGGGATTGGGAGAAGATTGGGGAGAAACTAAATGATGATGGCAGAAGGATTTTGCAGGCGATCCTGCCTCCTTCGGATAGGTGGGGGGAAGATAGAGTAAGATAGGGGAAAAATCTCAGAAATCACTATGTGGTGGCTGAGATGTATCACAACCTAAGAGAATAAATGAATAAGGGGAAGGGTGAAGATGGAAGAAATCACCAAGAGAAGGGTGAATTGGGGATTTAAAAATTTCTTTTATACTCCCTTTTTTTTAAAAAACCGTGAGAAGTAAATGATGAGAGAGTAAAAGTAGAAAAGCTGGACACAGAGAATTTATACTGGTTCGGTCTCAACCTTGACCTACATCCAGTCCCCAGATATCTACTGGTTATTTTCACTAGTTCAACAAGCTTAAACTACAACAATGTAAACTACAAGCAATCCTATCCACCAAGGACTTGCTCCCCCTTACACTATGTAATTAAGTTTCCCAACTCACAGGTTTCCACAACCTTGAGCTTTCACAAATACAAATGATTTCAAAGAATCAAAACTCTAAAAAAGAGTAGATAAAGATAAACACTGAAGAACAAGTTGAAAATAATAATACAGACTCAAATTTCAAAGTATAATCAAGATAGCTTCGTTGTGTGTTTTTTTGCTTTGAGTCTTCACAGCCTTTTATAGACTAAATGGATGAGCTAGCCGTTGCAATCCTTTCTCTAACGTTCAGCTGCAATTCTGGAAAAATGGCAGTTGCATATTTTGCTCTGTTATTTGAATTCTTAGCTGGAATTTTGGAATTTAGTTGTTACAGAAGGTCTTCCAGATTTTCAGTCATTCTATGATCGTAATTTGACCGTTTAGAGTGATCCTGAAGTGTTGCAATGGTCTGAACTGAGCATCTGGGATAAGGGAGAAAGATCAACCCTGTTCTTGGTTCTTCATTTAATGCACTTATCCTGGATCTTGATCTCACCTTGATCTTAGTCAAACTTATCTGAAAAATACTCAAAACTTCATCAAAGACATTAGAAACAATAATATCATATGATAGAATAATTTTAGATTGACCCATTAAGATTTCGCAGATCAACATCATTTAATTTTTCAAAATCCCCGATGCAAAGTCGAGTTTGTTCTTCTAGACTCGAGTTTGGAGTTCATCCAGAAAACATGTCGGTTGGTCAGTGGTCTAAACTTGCAGTCTGTAAAAGCTAACTCGAGTTTGACTTTTACAGAGAGAATTGTCGGGCTCTGGACTTGGGATGGAACTTTGGGCATGAAGCTAAACTCGAGTCAATTAGTGACTAACTCGGGTTTGGGTCTATGTTTGAAGAACAGGCCTAAGTTCGTAATCTTCCAGACTGGAGTTTTTAGGGTCATAGACTCAAGTTTGTAGTGTAGCCAAATGGATGATCTTTTTGTATGATCCAGACTTGAGTTTGGGGAGCAAACTCGAGTTTCAGTGACTACTGAAACATTTGAGGTTTATCTGGGTCAAGTGCAAACTGGAGTTTGGAAGGCCAGACTGGAGTTTGGGAGTCTATTGAGTTTTCTGGGTTCCTTTCTGTTTGGTCTAAACTCGAGTTTGATAATCCAGACTCGAGTTTGGCTTGCTTGGGATTCTGTATCTTCCAGACTTCAGGTTGGATTTGCAAAATGGAGTTTAGCTTGATGTGAAAATTTTGGATTCCTTTCTGTATCTGCCTAGACTCGAGTTTGTCTATGCAGACTCGAGTTTGGCTTTTATGCAGAATTGAACATCTTTCTGTGAATTCTCAAACTCGAGTTTATATACCTAAACTCGAGTTTGCCTTTGACAGTGAGATTTTCATATTGCTAAAAACAAACTTCATATCAAGTTTACAATTGCTAGTTATCATCAAAACAAATTGAGAACTAACAAGGGGGAATGGAATGTGTTGTGGAAGTGGAAGGGCCCAAGGAGGGTGCAAGTATTTCTCTGGTTAGCAATGCATGGGAGATTACTAACTAATGATAGAAGGAAGAGATTAATAGGATGCTTGGATAGATGCTATAATTGCCCAAACCAGAGTGAAAGTTTAATGCATGTATTGAGGGATTGCAGGGTGGCTAAAGACCTATGGACATAACTATGGGGTGGAAGAATTGAAGCTGCATTTGGGAGCAAGCATGGTTTAGAATGGTTTGGGTGGAATTTAGCTCCCCAATGGAATGATTGGAGTTTGACCTTTAGAGTTACTTGTTGGCTACTTTGGACTTAGAGAAACAAAATGCTGTTTGAGGAGGGATTTATAATGCCTGAAAGAAGAGGAGCGATAGTGGCTTGGCATGTGAGGGAAATTAAAAGAGCAAGAGAAGAGTTCGGTAGAGTAAGTGGGAGGAGAGTGGAAGTTAATGTTAGGTGGAGACCACCGTCTGAGGTATGGACCAAACTGAATGTGGATGAGGCTTGTAGGGGGAATGGAAAGTTGGCTGGATGTGGGGGGCTCATGAGGGGGAGTGATAGGCAATGGATGGGGGGCTTCTCATGCAAATTGGGAACATGTTCAGCCCTCAATGCTAAATTATGGGCGGTTCTAACTGGGTTGAGGGGAGCATGGTGACACCAGATTGATGGCATCATATTAGAGAGCAACTCAAGTACTGTGATCCAAATACTTGAAAAGCTGTATATTGAAGAGGAAGCCGAGTCAAGGTTGCTGATGGAGATTAAGGATGTCATGAAGAACTTCTCCAGGTTGTCATTTTCACATGTGTATAGAGAAGGTAATGCTTGTGCTGACAGGCTTGCTGAACATAGCTTTACACAGGAGGTGGATTTTGTAACCCCTCCGTTGATAGTTACAGATTTATTACACAGGGACTGTATGGGTACTTCATACCCAAGACACATTCTGATTTAATAAAGATCATGGGCTGATTGCCCCGTTTACTACCAAAAAAAAAAAGTAATTAGGGGAACCTAATTCAAAATTAAGTCAATATATTATAAAGACTTGTGGATTAATTTATTTATTTTATTAAAAACATACACTATGATGTTTAGTTAGACATCTTATAACAAAATTATGTCAAACTACAACAAAGTCCCATATAGGTTAAAGGAAAGAGGAAGCGTGATCTGAAAAGAACACATTGAATTGTTTTTTTTTTAAAAAAAAAAACACTATCTGAAAAGACACGAGAATGGGAATTAACTATAAACATAGAGAGGATACTATTTGATTTTTCCAATTAATGTAGCTGTGTTATTATTTAAATTATCTCCCCACATATATATGCAATCAGTCAGCTAATTTTTTTTGTGTTCTTTTTTTTTTCTATCTATGTTGAATTATTTAAATTTAATCTAAATGGTTCTAACTTCATATTAATGATAAAAAATATTAAATCAAAATTAATTTTTGAAAATACATAAATTGATGAAATGGTTAAACTCATATCTATACTATGTGATTAATAAAAATGGAATGGGCCTAACAGAAAATAACCCAATAACTCCAATACCTGTGAATGAGGAAGAGCAAAAGAATCAAAAGAAGGACCAGGAATCTAAGGGAAATTGAAGATGAGAATATTTAAATAGGAAAAAGGTTGTTAGTAAGGTGTGGAATTGATTTTCAGAATCCTCCCTCTCCCTCTCTCTCTCTCTGACCTCCTATTCTATTCTTACTTTCTACTATTTCTTTAGTATTTTATATTCCCGTAATGAGTGTACTACAGTTCATACATTGTAGCTACAATTCAAATGTGCTAGATCTCAACTATTCAAATTAGTGCAACAGGGGAAGTCAAAAAATTATAATAGTCTGTTCATAGCATTAGCTAATCAGACAACTGACATATCTAAAGCTGTAATGCTCGACTGTTATTTGGCAGGATCGAAACCCGAATTTTAATGTGATATTTTGGTTTAGAAGCCTGGTTTTGTTTTATTGGCTATGACACTGGCCAAATTATTCTCAAAAGCGGTGGAGTGGGGTAAGCCTACCAAGATTCACGGGCTCAATAACGTTGGAAATAATAGTCACCAAGTAAAGGATACTCTAACCCATCGACTTGCTCAGGTGGTTCTTCACCAATCGCTAGTGGAAGTGGCAAGACCAATTTACCACTATTATTACCAACCCCTACTTGTCTCCCACTCAAATGTATGACTCCGGCCGAAATGCAAATACGAAGAGAGAAGGGCCTCTGTTATACTTGCGATGAGAAATTTTCTGCCACTCATCATTGTGAGAAGACGATGAACCAGAGGAATTGGTGGAACCTGAGATAGAAGATATACAAGTGGATGGCACTTTGCACCATCTTTCTCTGCCTGCTTCCAAAGGCACTCATGGCGTTGCTACCATTCGCTTCACAAGAACGATTCAAGGCAAGGAAGTACAAATACTTCTTGATGGTGATAGCTTGGATAATTTCATTCATCCACGAATAGTGCAACATTTGAACCTGTTCGTTGAACAAACTAAGGAAGTGAGAATTTAGGTGGCATTGGTCAAATAATGTGTACCAATCAACAGGTTACCAACATATTGGTACAAATTTTTGGGTATTCTTTACATTTGACATTGCTCGTTTTACCTGTGGTTATAATGGATATAGTAATTAGTACAAGTTGGTTAGAAATGTTGGGACCACATGTTGCAGAACATAGTACATCCACTCTCAAATTTTTAACAAACAGACAATGGATGACTCTTAAATGCATCAGGGGGAATTCTTCATCATAGGCCCAATACCACCATTTGGTATGATTACAACACACAGAAGTTATGTCAGAGCTTTTAATTTTGGAATATGTGGGATAGACACTACTTGATTCTTATGCCTCTGTTTCACTGGACTTGCTTCAAATTTTGGACTTTATATTTGAGACTACTCATGGATTACCGCCACCCATGGGAGATGAACATGCCATTGACTTGCTACCCAATACTTCTCCAGTGAAAATATGTCCATATCAATATCCGATGAGTTAAAAGGCGGATATTGAACGGATTGTCAATGAAATTCTTGATGATGGGCTAATTCATCCGAGTAATAGCCCATTCTATGCATGTTATTTTGGTTAAGAAGAAAGACGAAATTCGGCATTTCTGCCGTAACCATGAAGGATGCTTTTTCGATACGGACAATAGATGAGTTATTTGATGAGTGAAATGGTCATTGTGGTTTACTTAAAGTTTGATGTCTGATCTGGCTATCATGAGATATTAATGAAAGGAACAGACAAAGAGAAGATGCCGTTTATAACTCATCACGACCTGTATGAAATGGCTAGTTAATTATGTCCTTTTGGCTCATGAATGCATCGACCACATTTCAAGCGCTAATAAATATAATATTTCACTCATTCCTAAGTAAATTTGTGTTGATCTTTTTTGATGATATTCTCGTTTATAGTCACATATGGGATAATCATTCTTGGACACGTTGGATCATCATCACCCGTTTGCTAAATTGTCCAAATATGCGTTGGGCCAACTTCAGATCGATTACTTGGGCCATGTGATTTCTACCACAGTGAAAATGGATGAATAAAAAATTGAGGTCATGAGGAATTGACTGATCATACAGTAACTCAGTTGAAGGGGTTCCTTGGATTAAGTGGATATTAATGAAGGTTCATTAAACAATACACTCAGATTGGCCCTTTAACAAATTTGCTTGCTAAAGATTCTTTCATTTGGACAGACTAAGCTCAACAAGCATTTGAAACTCTTAAGCTTGCGATTACTTAGGCGCCTGTGTTGAGATTACCAAATTTCTCCAAGCCTTTTATTCTGGAGATAAATGCTTTGTGTGTAGGCATAGACATGGTACTTAGTTAAGAGAGCCATCCTATTGCTTTCTTTTTTGAGAAATTTTCTTCACAATTGCAATCACAATCAATATATGTTGGCGAACTACTTGCAATTACAGATGTTGTCTCAAAATTCCATCATTATCTCATTGGTCATTACTTCATCATTCAAACAAATAGTGAGTCTTAAACATCTGGGGGAACAAATCATCCAGACACCTGAACAAGAGGCATGTTTGCCCAAATTGTTGGGCTATCGTTTTAGTATCAAATACAAACCAGGGCAACATAACCAAGCAGCTAATGCTTTCTCGTGTTTCCCATATGGCTCTTTCTTTACTTAGTCGTCTTTTACGGATTGAGTTTATGAGCGAGTAAGATCTTCTACTTTAATTCAAGGATGAAAGCAACGAATATCAAAGGATGGAGTATAAGGCAACTATCAACTCAAACAACATCAAGTTTATTGGTGATATAGGCTAGTTATTCCTCACGATGATACTAAGTTGATCAATAACATTTTGACTGAGTTTCACTCCTCTAAAATCGGTGGACCTATGGGATTCTTGCGCACTTTTTATCGTATGGAGCCTCTATTTTATTGGCCATATATACGAGCTAATATACGTCGATTCATTCGACAATGTGTTGTTTGCCAATAAGCTAAAATTTCTCACTTACATCCAGCTGGGTTATTAGAACCTCTGCTAATACTAGCTCCAATTAAGGAGGATATTTCTATGGACTTTATCATTAGCCTTCATCCAGTTCATGGGAACTTTGTTATTTTTGTGGTTGTGGATCGGTTAGTCAAGTATGGCCATTTTTTGCAAATTTCACAAGCCAGAAAGTCGCTGAGATATTTGTGCACCATGTGGTTAAATTAATGGAATTCCCTGGACCATAGTATATGATCGTGATAAAGTTTTCACTAGTACGTTTTGGTGACACCTAATGAAACTCCAAGGTTCCCAGCTCTATTTTACCTCTGCATATCATCCACAATCTGATGGACAAACTAATTAAGGCCCTCAATAAATGCTTGGAGTTATATCTCCAATGCTTTCTTTTCGATCATCCTCGACAATGGCTAAGTTTTTTTACCTTGGGCGGCATACTGGTATAACACATCATTCCAAACTTCGATCGGCATGGTCCGTTTAAAGTAGCATATGGTAGATATGCTCCTCCGTTGTTACACCACACTTCACTCGATGATACTCCCTTTGATGTTCACAAACAACCATGTCAGAGAAATGGGGTGCTGCAGACATTGAAGAATAACATTCAAAAGGCGCAGAATAATATGAAGCAATATGCTGACAGAAATCGCGCTAAAATTGAATTCAATGTTGGAGATTTAGTGTGGGTCAAACTTCAACCATATTGACAGCATTCGGTGGAACTCAGGAAATACCAAAAGCTGGCCTTGTGATTTTTTGGTCCTTTTCGAATTTTAGAACGCATGGGTCGTGTGGCTTATCGGTTGCATTTACCTACACATCCGAATTCACTCTGTTTTTCCTGTGTCATTGTTGAAACATTTTGTCAGTTCATAATCTCTATCTCCCATTATCCCATTGCTATTATTATTTGTTCTAGATTGTGAACTCTAGCGCCCTGTTTGTTATAGGGAAGTTGAGCTAGGGAAAGGAAGATGACAATCTTCTACCCAAAAAAGTCGTTTGGTAGAAACATCTTCCTTCAAGTAGCATTCCTTCAAGGTTCAAAGTTCCCACATCCGTACAAAAATTGATTCCCTCCAAAACAGGTGGGAATGTTGAAATCTTCCGGGAGAGATAATTTAGTAGACCAAAAAGCCCATGTCGGAGATGCAAGAAGGTCTAATTCAGTTTACTGCAAGATCTAAATTGAATCAAGGAGAATAGAGAGCTTCGACTCTGTTTCTAAATTTAGTTTACTAAGCATCATCACTGGAGAGGAAAGACTAGATCACCACCGTCGGCTTCCTTTGTTTCTGAATTCTTCTCAACCCTCTGTTCTTTCCATTTAAACTATTCCTTCATACATTCATCTTGGCAGAAGCTTCACATTGGGCACTGTCAGATTTTGATGGCCTGGTTTTCTATCTATAGGGTTGTGAAATTATTGATGTAAACCTCAAGCCACTATTAGATTTTACTTTCAAACACAGGGTGATTAGGTTCCTATTACGTTCAAATGTAACCTTTTTGTTCAAACGTTCGAGGGGCATTTTAGGAATCTCACCTCACCTTCTCACTTAACCAACACTCAATTCTTCATAATAAACATCTTATTTTCCCTCAACTTAACTTCTATTCCCTAGCATACCAAACGGCTCACATTTTTAAGTTCCTTCCTGATCTTCCTTTCCTTTCCTTTCCTTTCCTTCCTCAAATCTTCCCTATAACAAACAGAGCCTAGGATTATACAGGATGGAGATAAATGGGTTAATCAGATTTTAGTCTAGTGGGATGGTTTGTCAACTGATGTGTGGGAAAATGTGGAGGAGTTGCTAACATTGTATCCTACTTTGGACCCTAAGGACAAGGTCCCAATTGATGGGGAGGGTAATGTGATGAATAAGAATGGAATGGGCCTAACATAAATAACCCAATAACTCCAATACATGTGAATAAGGAAGGGCCCATAAGGAAGAGCAAAAGAATCAAAGGAAGGACCTGGAAGCTAAAGGAAATTGAAGATGATAATATATAAATAGGACAAAGGTTGTTAGGAGGTTGTGGAATTGATTTTGGGAATGCTCTCTCTCTCTCTCTCTCTCTCTGACCTCCTTTTCTGTTCTTACTTTCTGTTATTCCTTCTTCAGTATTTTATATTCCCGTAATGAGTGTAATGCAGTTCATACATTGTAGCTCAATGTTATATTCAATCTGATATTACAGAAGTTTTACCTTCTGTTAGTTTACAAATTGTGATCATAACATAATATTAAGATTCAAATCAAATGGAAGAGGAAGAAAAAGAGAAAGCCAAACAGCAATAACCACAGCTTACAGAATATTGACTTTATGGCGTGGGGTGCAAGAGGGCTGACTTCACACACACATTTGCCAAAGTTGTTGAAGTTATACAGATCAAAAAATTAAATAATTAAACCAATAATTTAAAAATTGACCCTTTTTTATAAATTTATTTTCATTTCCTTGGCGTGGGGTGCAAGAGAGTTGGCTGACAAGTATACAACAAAAACAATTGGAATGACTATATTAACCATATATATGTACACACAGTAATAACACAATCTGAGAATTAATCAAATTTCTCATATATTTCTTGGTAGACTCTGGAAAGAGGCAATACTAACAATTGAGGTAAGTATATGTTCTTCTCTAATCATAAGCTTTTGATCAAAATGGATGCACTTTAATATAATCCAAACATGCAGATTTTGATCTAAATCGACAAGACAAAAAACAGCATGATGCAGAAAAACACATCAGATCTTGGGGTGTTACCATTTTATTTTGTCAAAGTTTGGCCAAAAGAAGTGGACCCCAAATCCAGAATCAAAGAGGCAGTCAAGCTGTTTGAGGAAATGGATAAACAAAATTTTATTATGTCTGTGAAGATCAAAAGAAAATTGGTACGTGAAAAGACGACTCATGCCATGAGATTTTCCTTTATTTGTTTCCTGTTAGTTTCTTTTTTAGTGCCACCCTAAAGCCACCTAACCTAAAAGCTCTTTTGTGATCGTCCTTTTTTTTTGGTCAAAAAGCTCAATATATCTCATGAAGTTTTTCTGTTTATAGTTTGAATGGAAACAGGAGATTTCAAGATTGAAGGATCTGAAGTACTACCATCGCGAAGTCCTAATAAAAATTCAAAATCAAACGAGCTTGATGGAACACTTGAATCTGGAGCCTCATAATTTGTGTTCTGTTAGTGAAAAACGTAGGTGGAGATCAACTACTAAATCTGAATGCACAACAGAACAAGGTGCTCATAATATCCAAGTAAGAGCAAAAGTTTTCCATTTAATTAATATTCTGTAGGCCTTTCATTCAAGGATTTGTTTCTTTGATCTGACTTTAGTTTTATGGTTTTGTCATTTCCCATTTTGATGGATTCATCAGAAGCTGCATTTCTTGATGCTACATCAGACCAAAAAGTTATATGAAGAAAACAAACTCTTGAGAGACATGAAGTTCAGACAGCAGAGAGAAGTTTCTGCTACAGAAGAAATGAAAGTCTCCACAGAAGCAGAAAGAAAGTCCACTAACTGTCCAACATTAAAGGGGAAAGCTTTGAACCATAAGATCTCAAATGAAAGCATCACAAATACAATTAAGGTACTCCTTCCATCCTTATAAGATCTGTTTTTTCGAATGGCTTTGTCCCTTTTTAGAAGGTCCCATTAGAGTTTGTCTCAATATTAAATGTACTTTTATCCATTTTCCCTCCATTAATTTCATACCTTACATTCTCTTTAATCCTTTTTCTCATTATTACTCTCTCTCTTATTCATTTATAAATAGGGGCTTTTTGGGAAAAAAATATATTTCTTACATATTTATTAATTTTAACTGTTTTTCAGAATTTCGCGATTCAGTTCAAAGAATCTTATATATAGGGATGGAGGGAGTATAAAATATTTTGCTTGATTTTTCTTTTGGGTTAAATCTGGAGAACATGAACTCAAGATTCAAGACCTCTATACCCACCTTCCACCCATTCTAAATGAGTTTTATTTTTCTTGCTTGGCGTTGTATTTATATATAAATTCCATATAATCAGTACTGATTATGTTTATGTCATGTTTTCTTGTAATAGGGTGTGTGTGATGCGTTAATGGCAATGGAAAAAGAAAAGAACGCACTTGAAGCCAAAATTAAGAAAGCTGAGAAAATATCAGGTGAAATAAAAAAGAAAATAAGGTCTTGGGTGAAGCAGTTGAAATATAAGCAAGACAGAGATGAGGCATATTTCTGCGTACTTGACCAGAGAAGTATTTATAATGAGGAATGTTGGGTTCTCCAATATCGTAACTTAGAATCTGACCACAGTTATATGATCTATATGGACAAGTCTTCTTCAAGATGGATAGGCAGCTGCAGAAATTTGACAACAAGCTACAATATCAATTGTTTGTGATTTCTTTTTATTTTAATTTATTTAAATATTAATAATGTAATATGAACCCAAATGTTGGTCCCATACGCTGCATATTACTTTAAAATGAACCGCATTGCTTCAAATGTTAAGAAATGTGAGATTTGCTTATTGATTTTATATATGTTGATTTATGATATGTAATTGGAGGAAGAATGATGTTAAGGATTTATTGATCCCATTATACGCTGCATATTACTATTGTTGAAAGAGATAAATGGATCCCAAAAAGGACCGGTGGAGATAAAAGGCAAGCGATCCATCTGGTGAGAAGATGCAACTATGCAAGATCAGAAAATGAGTTTGCATTATTGATCTCTCGTACAACTGCAAGAGGATTCAATACAGATCTTTCATGAAAAAGCTGTGTTTCTTTTCCTCAAAACGATGTTGAAAGAGAATTATTATATTAAGGGGAAAAAAAAAGAATAATCCAACTATGTCAGCTTACGCCCTATCTTTATAATCTTTATCCTTCATTTTTTTCTCATCTGATTCTCTAAAAAATATCAAATATATTATCTTCTGGGAATTTTGATAGTTCTAGCAATCGAAGGGTTAGCTAATTTCTTCTTGCATCATTAATCACAAGTTGAGACTTGTTCAACCTGTTTATATACAATGATAAAAAAAAAAGTAATATTTCAATATTAGATCATTTTCCTCATTTCTTTGAACAGTCAGAGAGGTAATGGAGCTGGCACACTCTTTCATTATTATTAAAAAAAATGTGGAATCCAAATAAAGTATATGATGTGTTAATTAACAATAACATATAAGAAGTACATACTTCCCATTTTAGCAAATTGTAATGTTTGACGAAGTCAGCTATATGTATATTTAAACAAAAACAAGTTTGATGCAGGGAATATATATATTTAAGGGAAAATTGGGGATAAATCCTCATTTGAGAAATTAATTGGGTAATAAGACCTAGAAAAATGTAAAGTCTTTATGTGCTTTGGGAGAAATAAGTAACAAAATGAAATGACCAATCTACCACTAATGAAATTAGAACTACCCTCTACCTTTTCCACCTATCAGTTCCATACTGCCACCCACTCCCTCATCGTCTGCTTCATCTTTCCAACTTCACCCTTCACAAACTCTATATCCCCCTCAAGAAACTCCAGCAATGAATAATAGTGATTATGGCAACCAATGATGGCAAACTCCATCTTATAACACCACTTCAGATCTAGCAATCTTGTCTGCCACCGTTGCACCTGTCTTCATTGCTCCCCCCATTTCTTCGATCTTTACTATTGATCCCTCCCTCCTCTCCTTTCTTAACTTGGTTGAAAAAAAATATATATCAAATTTCAAAAAAGAAAAATAATAGATCTTGCGTAGTGGCAAGCTATGGTAGATTTGGTGATAGAGGGAGACGAAGAAGGGGATGAAGGTGAACTGTGGCAAATCGGTATAATAGAAAGTGAACTAGTAATTGCAATTGACCTTCCACGAACTGTTAATGACCTTCTAGAAATTGAAACAAATCTTCTAGGAATTGCAACTTAACTTCTGTGGTGTGTACATTAATTTAAAATGTAAGTGAACTTCCACGAATTGCAAATGACTTTCCATAAATTGTGGCTGAACTTTTGTGGTGTGTAAATTAAGTTAAAATATGTGACGTCTGACCTTTGGGGCCTTTATTTTATCAGAGTTGACGCGGAAAGGATTGAGGAGATTTGGATGACTTGATTTCATAATCGAAGTTTTTGAAATTAACTTAGTTTGAAAATACGGATTAATTTTTCGCGATTCGATTCCATCCGATAGTCGGATGTTAATACAATAATCTCAAGAATAAGCGAATGATAAACATTAAAATACCATCTAACTATTCCTAATTTTCCAGGAAGTTCCAATTGCTATAGCCTTTACAACTGCTCTTTGCCCTTTGATCCCGATCTAGTGCCTATATCTTTCATGTAGGTTGGAGTCCAAATGAATGGACCCCAGGGTAACAATTAATCTCATGCACATGTATAAAAATAGAAATGACATAATAACACATGTTTAAAGCATGGAAGAAATTACACACAACCGTAACTGCAGTTAACGGCCAAGGACCGCAGCCCTTGTCTAGGACACGCAGCCCCATGAGACCGCAACCTCAAATCCACGGCCAGGAAAACATAAACAAGTAATTCAACCAACATACATGATCAGCTAATAATTGCATAACATTTACATACATGATTATAAGATTAAAGTTACCTACCTCAACCTTGTATCCTTATCTCTTCACTGAAGTTGTTGGGATCAAAAAATGATGTTAAGGTCTGCCTAAATTTTCTTATCATTGTCGTTAGTCACTTATTCGAATCGCAAATAAACTAATTACGCGAATTAGTTTAAAGGATTAATAATATTTATTAATCCCTTAATTTTTCTCTAACAATAATAATTTTATTATTATTACTATTATTATTATTATTACCCCCAATAATAATAATAATAGTTCTTTATTTATTATTTACTATTTCCAAGGAAAATAAATTCCCAATTTCCAATAATCATTTTAGGCCATAAATTATTATTTCCAAAATATTCTGGCCAATAATTATCCCCCACTAAATTTCCTTTAATTTATGGAAAATATGCCTTAAATTCCAAATTCTCAATCTTTAAAATTTCTTACGGCCAAATTTTCCATAATTAATTCTTGATTCCCATATATCCAAAATTTAGGATGTTACAAAATACAAGTGACATTCTCTCAAATGCAAATGCAAATGCAAGTGAACTTCCATGAATTGCAAATGGCCTTCTGTGATGTGAAAATTAAGTTAGAGTGCATAAGAAAATAACTTTCCACAAATTGCAAATGATCTTCCAAGAGTTGCAACTGAGCTTCCGTTGTAACATCCCATTTTAAAAACAACGAAAATTTTTTTTTAAACGGTGATCAGAGTAGAGCTTTTTGACCAAAACGAGTAACTGAACCTTGATAAAACATAACCACAGTGTAATTGTTCTATTACAATCTTCTAACATCCGAAAAAATGTAAAATACATAACTAGAGACATAACAAAATAAAACTCCGTCCTGGGTTCTACGTAGCCTGCTTGCCTCTCTCTTCTGACCTTGGTCCTTCCGACCCTGAAGCTACAGCTAAGATCCAATTCCCGATTGGATCTCAGGTAACGGTTAACCTTATGCTCAAATAAGACAGTATATGGATAACAACATGTACATAATCACATAACAGCAGTATATCACTACATAAGCACACAGCAGATGCATGATCACATATTAGCAGAACATAAGCACATATCAGTATGTAAAGCCCCACATAATGTTTGCACATAACCAGTGCCACGACGGCCCATCGTGTCCTCAGCGCTAGGAAAACCCAACGGTGTTATCAAGACTATAACCCGTATAAAGCTGTATGTATACCGACAACCCTAGACAGAGCTTAAGTATATAAGCATGTCTATCACATATAGTATATGAGCAGCATAAGCGTTAAGGTTACAATATGCGTCCGTACCTCCGTTGACGATTCCGGACATTTTAGTAGGATTGTGGTATGCTTGACGGCGGTACGACGACGGTATGACAGCGGAAACAACGATTCGTGATTTCGGGTATCCTATAAGGATAGTATCACCGGTGTGAGCATTTAAGATCATATCAGGCAAATTTCGGTACAAATTACCATTTTGCCCCTAGATTGACTATTTGGCGGAATTTCGCCAGCACTTCACTATTCTGATTTTAAACTTTCAAAATTTTTGTTATAACCCTTCCTCTAGCATACTCCTAAGATAGATATCATATTTATTCCTAAAAACATGATATCTATGCTAACTTAGAATTAAAGACTACTCTAACAATTCTACTATAACTACCGAAAAACTACTTAAACTAAAGACTAAGGACTGAAGAACTTACTCAGAGCTTTGCTATGAACTTCTTACTCCTCTTCCAGAGCTTCTCTCTCTAACTTCTCTCTAGGATTGTGAGTGAATTGGTGAAGAATGAAGAGGAATGAGAGACTATTTATAGAAAAAGGGAGTGGCAATTCCGTAATTTCGCTAAACTTATCTGGTTGAATTCTGACCGTCGGATCGCACTTTTTTGAAGTGGCTTGATCTTGGCCATACACCTATAGGCCGACCCCCCCTCCCACAAGAAGACAAAATTGATGACATTATCATGCTTATGTCATCTTGCTTTATCAGATGAAATTCCTGATTCAGTATCCTGATCGTGAAATTTTTTGTAAAATCTTAAAATTCCGGGAACAACACTCTGAAGATCTTTTCTTCCTCTTCAAAAATACTGGATTTTTCCTATCCTTATACTCTCATTAAGGACATTCCGTTATCTGCCGAAAATCCTCGGTATTCGCGACCGGTTACAGAAATAACGTTGGCCAGCGCCAACTTTGGGATAAAAATCCACTGATCAATAATATTTTCTGACCCTAGAAACCTAGTCCACGGTTTTCTAGGTAGAATTTTATTTCTATCCGTGGTCAATTATCCTGTTCACTTATTATTATAATATTACTTATTTAAGACATGCTTTATCTCATATTATTATTATATTCAAATATCTAATTCATCCTTATCCCTCCCCCTAATTTCGGCCCACACACATAAATATATATATATATATATATATATATATATATATATATATATTCCATTTCCCATAATATTCTATTATCTTGTATTTATTTCCCCAAAATTTCCTATTGGTCCATAAGCAATTACATGGATTTAGGCTTATAAAATTCCTTGAAAAATTCTTAAGCCATTGATCTTGTTTTTTCAAGATTACATCATAACCCTTACTATTATTTAATTAGGCCAAAAATTTCGATCCTTAATAATACTTATTCATATTTATTTTATTTCTCATGTTTCCTAAATTTTCTATGAGCTTATAAAATTCCCAAAAATTACTTAATTAATCCTTTAATAATTTCTAACAATTTTCTTAATTAAAACTAATCATTTTCTCACAACAATTTTATTAACATTAATAATTCAAGTTCCATGCAAATTATCAAAAATCATAGTCAATCTTAGTCTTAGAATACTTTTTAATTTCCCTTCTTTTTATTTTCATAGGAAATAATTTATTAAATTGTCTAAATTAAGAACAATATGCTTTCTAAATTTTTAATAATTATTCCATGCCTTTTAGAATTTTTTCCTAATTCTTCTCAGGATGTTTTATAGCCTTAAGACACATTTTTCACATTTCCGATATTAAATTTTCTTTAATTTTCTTAATATTTTCCTTTGAACATATATTAGTCACATAACATGTTGAGACTAAAATCTTCATAAATGGGCATTTTAATTATTGTAGCATAATATTCCAGATAATAGTTATCCGGGTATTACATCCGTGGTGTGCAATTTCGTCATTTTCTTTACATATCTATTTCTCCTAAATCCCAAAGGACCACAGATTCCAAGTACTAATGGTCAATTAATTTTCAATCTGAGACTTTTAACCAATTTTCCCTATATTTATGGGTACCATTTTATTTTGTCAAAATATGGCCAAAAGATATTCACATCAAACAGAGTCATAAAGCAATCAGGCTGTTCAAAGAGAGGGGTTGACATCATTTGAAGATATATATGAGAAGGTCAAAGAAAAAGAAGTACACCTTTCAGTTCTAAATGTAAGAGATGGGTTTATTTTGGTGTTAAAAGTGAGCAATTAACTCTGTTTTCCAAATTTATACTTTTTCCCCCAATACTATCACAATTGATAGCATATATTGAGAAGATTTCAGTCAGGATAGTTCCAATGCAAATAATTAAAGATGATATTTAAGGAAACCAACACATTTTTTACCGATAATTAATTTAACTCATTTTCCTAATCTGTACAAATTAATTATCCTTTTTTTTTGGTAGAAGATCAAAATGCTATATATAAAAATATTAGTACATAGTCCAAATATTACAAATTAAAATAAAAAGATACATATCAGTTTAGATATTGTAAAACCCTAAAAGATAAAAGAAGAAGAAGCTATCTAAATCGTTGAACAATTAAAGTTGTTTATGGAAAATAGAATATCTTGATGAAGAATATTAGCTGATTCTCTGAAAGCTTTACCACCAGGAGGTAGAAAAAGCTTTTTTAATCAGAAAACTTCCAAAGTGTCCTTCCTTGAGCATAAAAAGAAAGCAGAATTTCTGATTCATTATAAGCAAAGCGTGAAAATAGATAAGACCACAATGACGCCTTTGTGAAGAATCCTTTGTCAAAGCATTATGTTGAAGAGACTGACCTTAAAAACAAATTCAAGACTTCCAATAAATTTTCCTTCTGAATTTGTGCTTTTGCAATATGATAGTCCACCCTTATTTGTGTAAGTTGAAATCCAAGGCACCAAAAGAATTCGCCGTCAAAACAATAGAATTACAATTTCAATCTAGCTCATACATTAATAAAGAAGCATAGCGACTACTTGAAAGCATTCATGCTACGTAGTTGTTAATCCTTAGATATTAAATTCATTTCAGATCATATATACGAATAAAAAATTATTTTAATAATTGATCTATATTTTGAACTTAAAATATTTGGTCCATCATATTTTAAATTGATTTGACATCCTTGCCTTGCGGTGCAAGGCGTTGACTTGAATTGTACAACTAGCATCATCACATGAAATGCATATAAAAATTCATAACAATATGGCCTGAACATGAAACCCAATTCAAGATCCGATCCAACCGATTTCTCCAGCTTTGGACGATCCACATCTGACTAAGGTGAGCATTTTTTTTCTTTTTTTTTTCGTTCACTCTTACAATGCTTTTACCGAAAAACTAATTAAAGCACATCAATAATAATCTTTGGAAATGACAGATCAGTCAGCTATATGGACAAAACAGAAACCAGTTTTGTGCAGAAAAACTGGTCTCAAAGTGATGGTGAAGAAGGTGATAATGTCAAGAGTCGTAAAGATCTTGACGTTTCACTTCCATTTTGTTTTGTAACAATTTGGCCAAAAGATGGAACGTTCCGGGACTTATTTAAAGAGGCCATCAAGATGTTTAAGAAAAAAGATCAACAACATCTTCAGCTATCTGAAAAGATCAGAGAAAAAGTGGTATGCAAAAAGACTCAAATATGCTATATGTTTGATTTTCTTTGTCTCCAACTTGAATTATTATGATCATTCAGATGCTAGAAGCTTCAGTAGAGGCTACCTTCATATCTCTGATATTTCATGATACTGGTTACTGATATACTCTCTCTCTCTCACGAACAGCTACTAAAATTATGCGGTTCAAAATGTTGGTTAAAAACAGTATATATGTAAGATATGCATTTTTCTTTCCATTTATACCCTTATTTATTAATAGAATACATGAGATATGATAGGTGAAAATTTATTGTAACGAGATAATGAGTGACATATATTTAATGAGATAAAGATGGAAAGACTAGTTTCAATTTTCCTACAAAAATGATTTGTTCTTTATATTAGGAACCACACCTAGGAAAGAAAATGTTCCTTATAAAAAGGACAGGAGGAAGTACTAATCTTTAGCTAGAATATGATTCATTAGAGATCTTTGTGTAGTTGGAACGTGAACTAGTGATTGGAAGGTTGGAAGATCTGAGGTATAATCTGAGAAAATTGAATATCAAGATAAGCGGAATTGGTAATGCTAAGAGAGCTACAACTGAAGATGTGGGCAGCCATGTAAGAACAAAAGATCCCACCCTAATTATTATCAGATCCTGTCAATGAATAGTAATTAACATTTGATTTTATGTTGTTGACTTCAAATAGGCTGTGTGTGATGAGTTAATGGAGAAGAAGATGAAAGAAAAGCAGACACTTGAGGCCAAAATTAAGAACGTTGAGAAGGAATTTGAAGACATAAAAGAAGAAATATGGTCTCACGTTAAGCATTTGAAAGTGAAGCATCACAGAAATGAGGCTTCCGTCTGCAGGCTTGACCAGTACAAAAATCGTGGAAAGTATCGTTGGTTCTTCAGTTTCTGTGACTTGGAATCTATACACACTGGTTTTACATCTATGAATACTTCATCTAATACCTTGTAATTAGCTTATATATCAGAGTCAACTATTTATGACTACATGTACAATTCCTTTTTCAATTGAAATAAAGTTTGATTTGGTGTTAAATATTTATTATTTATGTTACTGAAATAATGTACACAAAGCCCTGATTTTATGCAGTGTTATTTTGAAGAATTTAAGCTCTTCAGACATAATTTCAAGGGTTAGAGATGAACTTTTTGGAAGTGATTTTATTGTATACGAGGTGAATAACTAAATATGAGAAGAATTTTGTTTTAACTTGTTTGAAAGTGCTTCTGAGAAGTTAATCCAAACCATCTACAATATAATACCCTAATTTTCATAATTCATATAAATATTATATTTTGGTAAATAAATTAGCAAAATACAAAGGTGAATATGTGTCTTAGAATTATAATCTATTGATTATATTTCATTTTGGAATTAATTAACCAAAGATTAATTATGAGACATTATTTAGGGGCTATAATTTAGCCTAAAGACAAGAGGTAGATAACAACAAAATTAAATAGATATTTAAGGGAATTAAATGCATAATGATTAAGGTAATTTATGTTAAGATTGTATATGCCTATTAAAATAAAAATGTCTAATCAAATGTGAACTAACTTTTGTATAAGTATTTTCAATTTGATTAAAGGCAATCAAAGGCATAAATTAAGGCCATTAGTTTCAAAAATAATGATGTCATTAGAGGGCTGATTTAAATGCCAAGGAATAAGAGATGATAAAGCTTGATTAATAAAGTGCTAATGACCATCATTAGCCTAACAACAAATGCTATATTGATATTTGCAATAAAAGGGCATTTAAGCATTTGATTAAGGGGATAATTAGGCTGAATCAAAACAGCCCTAAAAGTTAACAATTACAACTAGAATCAATGGTTGAGATTGTTGTGCATGTAATCAAATCCAATGGTCTTAATTAATCCCATAATTAATATATATATAGCAGCATAAACATGATAGCAAGATACGTATATATATTCATAGCCACGGCTGGCTTCCTTTATATATGTATATAACGTGACAGTGTTATGGAAACATAGAGGAAGATGAATTCAATGCATTACCTTTGTTTTCTGAATTCAAAACAGAGCAATGAGAATGGCTTCGCGCTCTCTCTCTCTCTCTCTCTCTCTCTCTCCTTCTTCAACTCTTCCTCACTCTCTCGTTCGCGTCTCGGACTCGGCTCACTGTTTCTGACTCCTATTCTCTTCTTTGAATGAATGGGAACGAAGAAACAGTGTCATATATAAGGACCTAGGTAGTTCGGTCCGAGAGGAAGGAAGAACAGTCCAAAGAGGAATGCATAGTGTGGTTCATGGCGTTGAGATCGAGATGCATGGGTGCTGATGTTGCATGAGTCTGTGGGAGTTGCTGGTGTGATCTCTCTTTTCTGCGTTTATGGCTGTGGTCTGGTCGAGAGGTATGGCCATTTGATTTGCTGCTAGCATGCTCAGTCCATGCATGTAAAGTGGAAGAGAGAGAACTGACGAATTCTCCCTGTGGCTGCGGCGTGATCTACTGATATGATTATCCTGGTGCTTGCGTGAAGTCTAGTTGGTAGAAGGTAATGGTTTGGGCAGAGGAGTTGAAATGGACTAAAGAATATGGACTACATACGTTTGTAGTGCTTGCCGAGCTGGGCTTACTAAACCATATATATTCTTCCTGCTTGATATTTACGTGAGGGCTGGAGAGAGGAAAATGATGGAGTGGAGCATTTGATTTTCGGGTAAAGGAGAATACACATGTGCTTTACCCGGGAGCGTCCAACTCCATATGCTTTTTTGGGAGCAAAAAAACACACATAGTTACTATTTTGGAGCAAATGTCACATCCCACCGTTATATTACTCTTCACCATGATAAGAGAGAAAGAGATGAAATGACTTAAAATGTGATCACGGTTATATGATCTATATGGAGAAGTCTTCTCCAAGAAGGACAGGCAGCTGCAGAAATTGGATATCAAGCTACAATATAAATTATTTGTGATTTCTTTTTCTTTTCTTTTTTGGAGTTATTTTCTTAAATATTGATAATGTAATATGTACCCAAATGTTGGTCACATACGCTGCACATTACTTCAAAATGAACCGCGTTGCTTAAAATTTTATGAAATATGTGATTTGTTTATTGATTTTATATATGTTGATTGATGATATGTAATTCGATGAAGAATGATATTAAGGATTTTTTTTTTTTAAAAAAAGAAAAAGGTAACATTACAAAACAGAACACGAATAAAAATAAGGAAATTTAGAGAATACGTAATGAGAAGTAGGAACTACTACTATATCTAAACCAGAGAATATTTGGCAAGAGTGTTGTCCTTCAAGACAACTTCATTAGTTTAGTCTCTAGAGATGTCAATCTAAGCAAATAGTTTGATAGAGACCAGCACTTGAGATTGATTACCAGAGTACCAAAAACATTTAAAGTTAAAAATTGTGATCCTCTAAAAATTGTCTGATAAAGGCCAACACTTGAAGTGATTGAAAATGCGATAAAAATTGATGAGAATTATGATATTAAGGAAAAAAATTATCCAACTATGAGTCTGTGTCAGCTTACGTCCTATCCTAATAATCATATCTTTCGTTTTTTGTCCCTCTGATTCTCTAAGATAATATTGAGTATATTTGATAGTTATAGCATTCGAAGGATAATTTAGCTAATTAATTAACATGAATATGTTCCTTTTTGCATCATTAGTCATAAGTTGAGACTTGTTCAACCTCTATATCACTCTTATCCTATTTAAAAGTCCACTTTGACGAAATCTCACATATCAATGAGAGGTGGTTAACTCAATGATTATGAGAGTAAATTTTCAATTTTACCTTCATTTATGATTGGCCATTGTTTAACTCTTTTTTCCCTTTCTATCTTCATGAGTATAATTAATATGGGTAAAATTGTCACAATCTTATCTATTACATGAAAGTGGACTTATAAATATGACCAAATTTTTTTAATCAAAGTGGACTTATAGATAGGATTAGAGTGGTATATGTACAATGATAAAAAAAAAAAAAATAATATTTGAATGTTTTCTCATTTCTTGGAACAGTCGGAAAGGAAATGGAGCTGGGCATACTCTTTCATTATTATTAAATAGGAGATGTGGAATCTAAATGATGTTTATGATGTGTTAATTAATAATATCATAAGAAGTACATACTTCCCACCGAATATCTTTGAGCAAGTTGTAATGTTTGACGATGTAATAAGCTATATGAATATATAAAACAAATTAAAAACAAGTTTGATGCAGGGAATATATTCAAGAAAATGGTACCCTTTTATTTTGTTGAAATTTGGCCAAAATATATTCACATCTAAAATACAAAGTCATAAAGCAATCAGGCTGTTTAAGGAAAGGGGTTGACAGCGATTAAAGATACATGAAAAGGTCCGAAAAAGAAGTACTCTCTCCAATGCGGAGTTAGCTATTGAGTTTGGTTTTTCATACTATTATCCAGTATTCAGTATTCAGTTTGGAGTTCATGGCTGCCACTCCTAACACAAATGACTCGTCTGGTTCTCGAGTTCAAATCCTAAAGACATCTAGCAGAATTTTACACCGCTAGACGACCAAGTCTATGTTTTTGTCATTGATTTTATTTTGGTCTTAAGTGTAAGACCATAATTGATTGTCTTCTAAATTTATATATTTTTTCCAAAACTATCCTAGTGGGGTTAAGGTGCAAATTGGCCTTGAAAGTTTTTGTTAGGGAGCAATGTTTCGATGAAAGTTCTTTCAGATTCAATCTGGAAGTTTCAAAGTGTAGAAATTTTACTCTATTCTGTTAAAAAACTAATGTTGATCGTTAAAAAATTGATGTTGATCATTAACGATAAGAGGTATCATTGCTCCATTTTAACATATTCGGGGCATCATTGCTTCTAAGCGAAAACTTTCAGAGCAAATTTGCACTTTTTTTTTTGGCCCTAAATTTGCACTTTAAATATCCCTAATGATAGCACACAGTAAGAAGTCTTCCATCAAGGATAGTTTCAATGCAAATAATAAAAGAAAATATTTAAGGAAACTAACACTTTGTTTTACAAATAGCTTTTTTAACTAATTTTTCTAATCTTTATAAATTAGTTATCTAACTTACTTTTTTTTTTTAGCTCTTACATTAATGAGCCGAAAGAGTACTTAAAAACATCAGTCTCTGATGCTACATGGTTGTTAATCTTATGATATTAAATTCATTACAGATCATAAACACTAATAAAAAATTATTTAAATAATTTATCTATTTTTTGAACTTCAAATATTTGGCCCATCTTTTTTGAAATTTATTCGACATCCTCGGCTTGAGGTGCAAGGCGTTGCCTAGACTTGTACAACTAGCAACATCACATGAAATGCATATACATAAAAATTCAGAACATTTCCTAAACATGATAACATAGTTCAAGATCCCATCCAAACGATGTCTCCAGCTTTGGACGTTCCACTTCTAACACTAGAGGAATATGGTCAAAATTAAGGATGTTGATAAGGAATTTGAGGACATAAAAGAAGGAAAGCAGACACTCGAGGCCAAAAATTAAGGATGATGACAAGGAATTTGAGGACATAAAAGAAGGAATATGGTCTCATGTGGATCATTTGAAAGTGAAGCATCACAGAAACGAGGCTTCAGTATGCAAGCTTGACAAGCATAAAATTCGCGGGAAGTATCGCTGGTTCTTAAATTACTGTCTCTTGGAAATTATACACACTAATATTACATCTATGAATACGTCTTCTAATACCTTGTAGTTAATTAGTTTGTGTGTGTCTGTGTATATATACCTGAGTAAAGTATTTATGACACTTTTATATATGTGTATTTGCAGTTTCATATTGAAATAGTTTGATTTGGTGTTAAATCTTTATTATTTATTTGTCACCGAAATAATGCAGACAAAACCCCGGCCGATTCTATACAAAGTGTTATTTTTAAGAATTTAAGCTCTTCAGACATAGTTTTAAGGATTAGCTTTTTGGAGGTAATTTTGCAGTGTATAAAGTAAGCAGGTGAGAGGAATTTTATTTCGTTTTGCATAAAAATGCTTATGAGAAGCTAATCCAAACAAGCTATAAAGTGTAATAGTTTCCTAAGAGGCAGCTGCAGCAACTAGAGAGGTTTATCCTATTTTAAGTGACTACGTAATATATGAGATAAACATGTGAAAAAGTTTTGTCTCATAAATCTTGAAAGCACTTTATTTTTTTTGCTATAAAAGCACTTTATTGAGTGAAAGCAAACTAGCCAGCCCCAACAAATATTTGCCCTAGGACAAAGTACTTTAGCTTCTCAAGTACAAAATTTCGAATTTGAGTTCATAGTATTGATGCTGAAAATTCATTTAGGAGAGTTATCTTCATTGGGGCTTACAATGGCCACATGAAAAAACTAGCCGTCGCGAAGTATTTCAATTTTTTTTTTGCAATACTGAAATGGGCCGCAATTGGGTGGCTAGGAATGAGTTCTATTTGATACCATCAATTAAAAAGGCCCGTTACCTACTTGAGATTTAGAGTGCGCCAAAGACCAAAACCGTTTTTTTTCCTGTTTTTTAGGGCTACGGTACTTGAACTTAGTCGCAGTTTTATAAAATAAACAAGCATAAAATATAATATATCTTTTCTTATTGGCAAGGGGAAGAGATTCCCTCTCCAACATAGTAACCAAATGGGCATCTGAATTTAACTCATAAGATGACAATTCCTACACACACACATGTATGTATATGTATATGTACCTATGTACGAAAGAACAGGGGTTAGTTAGGATTCACGAGATGGCTAAGCTAGCTGTGATTAAAAAAAAGAAAAGGAAAAAAGAAACCCTACTTGTTATCGCGATACTTAAAAGTATGTACTGATAGGGGAAAAAATATAGATGTAGAATGATTTAATATTCAAGTTTAACCTTTCTACTATTGAGGAGGAACTCTTGAACTTCCTCCATGTCTTTACAAATTGGGATGTGATTAATTAGATCAGTCGCATCACCATCATCAGCAACAATAGGAACAGATGAAGAAGAAGAAGAAGAAGCAATATCAACATTAGGAGGAGGATTGTCCTCATTGTTACTTTCAATGTTGTCATCATCATTACAAATGGAGATTAAAACCTCAGCTGCCTCATCCTCGAGCTTCTTGTAAAGCTCAACACTAACTTCACTATCAGTTCCCCATATCATTCCTTCGTCACTCTCTTGGTCTCCTTCCACTCTGTTCGACGATGATGAAGAAGAAGATGAAGGTGACTTTCTCTTTTGACTTGTCGGGCAGCTCTCGTACATCAAGAAGATGACGATTTCATGTATTGAACGGAACACTCGCTTTGATTTCTTATGACGATAATACTGCATCCAAGATTCAACATTTAGTCAAGATGAGATAAAATTCTGCAAACATGTCTATTACTTAAAGTTAGATTATCCAAACAAGCAAGGTATTCTCTTCACAACATGTTAATTAACTTGGTCTAGACTTGTTTTTATGAGAAAGAATGAATTAAATGAAAAAATGTCTATTAATTGAATAAAATAAATTAGTATATTAATTACCACATCACATCTTCCAGTTTCACATTGTCGACGCTCAATGTTCCAACCCTCAAGTCTCTCCTTGAATGATAATTGACGCTCCGATAGGCTAGTGGCTATCTCCAAATGGGGTAGCTGCAAAATGGTTTCAATATTTAGTTCTATCGACGTAATTTTAACAAATACATAATTTAAATAATTTAAACCATTGTTATATATGAGCTACCTTGTCCATCTCCATCATGTTTGCGATATTTTCAGAGAATTCAAATGAAAATAATGTATTTCCAGCTCCAGTGTTCCTTGTAACTTGTGTTGGGGCTTTTTTGATTTGGAATATTATTCTCTGTTCATGTAAAATGAAATATTATTACAAACAACGATGGCACAAATAAATCAAATATTTAATTAGCGTGTATTTTCATATTTTGATTCATTTAATTAAGCTATACCAGTTCAGCTAAATATAACAGATAAAAATAATTTTAAAATGTTAAGAGAAATAGAAATCTATAATAAAAATGCAATATATTTGTATTGATGTATTTCACAATAGAAAAAATTTTAAATAAAAAATTATAATATAATTGTTAATATTACTATCAATATCAATTAATTATAAAATATAAATTTAATTATAATCTCTCTCTCTCTCTCTACACACTATACATTGGAGCTTCAAATTAATAAAGTAGAATTACTTTAAGTTGCATATTTAATCACTCAAAAGTATGATAACAACGTGAAAGTCCACAATGACAACTTTCAGTATAAGAAACAAAATTTTATGCTGCTTCTTCGTCATTAATACTTTAAAATAATTAAGTACTTTTATTGAGACATCCTAGTCAAAGTTGTCAAACTCACATGTTAAGTAAAATTGTGACAATGACGTAAATTAGTATTGTAAACTCGTAAGAATTTACTTTCAATATTAAATAGGCATTAATGGTGTATAATATATAATTAAAATATATATAAAAAAGACAACAATTTGATTTAAATATATTTTAAATACAAATAATTGAAATTAAATCCATAAATATTGAAAATTTATCATAATTAACAAAGAAATTTCTATAAAACTCACATATAAAGCCACTGAACATGATCAAATAAAAAAGTTAACATGAGTTTTAAGAGTGAATTAACATGATTATATAAGCTTAAAACTTAAAAACGGTAAACTTAGTGTATAAACTCATAAGTTTAACTAAGTTTACAACGATCACGGATTTACTAGTAATTTGACTCGATTTTGTAAACAAAAAACGTAAAAGCGATAAACTCGGAGAGTAACTTGAGAGTTTAACAACAATTATTGTAGTAATTCTTCAATTAATAAATGAGATACTGGGAAAAATAATTAATAAATGAGATATGTGTGTGTTTCTCCATATGTATAAATAATAAAGAACCCAATTTTTGAGAGATTGAAACCAGAAAGTTATAATTGTTAAAAAAAAAAAGTTATAAACTGAAGACAGCTGTTATTAGAAACAGACGACTGCCTCCTTCAAATGAAATTAATTATCTATACATTGAAAGGATGGGAAACTTTAAATCACCAATAATACATGCATGCATCTGAATTAAATATGGTATGTTATGTGAGGGATATAATAATTTTAAAATATTAACACAAAAGTAAGCACTATGCAATTTGTTTTGCTAGAATAAGCCATATAAAATATTAAATTTACATAAGTGTTCCACATTTACAATAATAAATATATCAAAAATAAACTACTAACGAATGTATAGAATAAATTAAAATTAATCGTGAACTTTTATCCTTCACTCACATATTTAAGATTCTGCAAATATTTATGTGTTTTTTCAACGTTTCAAAAGATACCTATACATATATGATATACAAATAGACGTACGTATTTTGAAATATTTCGAATTGTATCATACATTACTAAAAAAGTCTGATATAATTTAAATGTTTGAGTAATATTCATATAGAATAAGAAATATATACCCGATATCCACTTTTAGTTAAGAAGAAAGGAGGGAATTATAATTTGGTGTGTATGCAGAAACGCAGAAGAAGCCAAAACTAGCGTGCAAAAATTTTGTTGTTGGCTGGGAAGATATATAAATCTATTTTCTTGAAAAAAAAAAAAAAAACCATGTTTTCACGGTAGCAACACACACAAATTGAATCCAAGAAGAGATTGTATCTTTTATTTTAATATTAAAATCAATATTTATAGGTAGAATTGCCAACTTTCTTGTGTTCCTTAGTAAGATCAAGATCTTGACAACTTCTACAACTCAATCTGTTTCGTGATGCTCTGAAATCAGGTGAAGATGGTTTTTTTGTGAAATCAGTGAAAATTATATCAGATACGAAACTTAATAGTGGAGAGAAATTAGATTTTTTCAGTGAAAACTGGATCCCTCACTAATTTCTCAGGCAAAATGAGAAAACTATCAAACGATTATCTCCACCAAGAAATTATGAGAGACAATAATGATATACTTACGAAGACCATAAATTTTAGATATGTAGACAACTTAGTATGTAGCATCTGGCTCCGATAATTGATCATCGTTTCCTCCTCGATCAATAGAACAATGTAACTTGTTTTCTACTAGGTTTGGGTGGAGGTCGAGGAAGACAACAACGTTACTTAAATACTGTAGATCGCAATGGGCTTTCAAAACAACGAGAATTGTTTACGCGTCACGAGATAGAGCTAACTTACGTGGACTTGCTTTTCAGGTACACAATTAATATTCATTAATCTTAAATCATTTTAACTTCCTTTTACAATTTTGGTAGTACTTTGGTAAATATTTGTATACGTCTCACAAGATAGAGTTAGTTGATATATATAAAGTTGTCAAATTCTTGAGAAGGATGTAAACTTGTATCATAAACTTGTGAGAAGAATGTAAACTCGTATTATGAACTTGAATGATAAGCTTGTAAAGATTTTTCTTTTATTAATAAATATCTACTAAGAGTATATAATTGAATAATTAAAACATAACGAATGACAAAAATTGGGTTTAAATATAATTCAAATTAAAATACTTAAATTAAAACAAAAATGATGAAAAAATACTACTTGAACTTCAAAATCCTGTTGACAACGACAATAATGCGATTAATAAGAATAGTAAATTAAAGTAATTGACAATTCATTTTGTTGGGAAATAACTTATTTGAGATTTTAATATTCAAGTGGTATTTTCTTAGGATTTTCCCTAAATTAATTAAATATATCAACATTCATAATTTATCATACTCAATAAAAAAATGCCTATGAAAAAAAAATGTTAAAATCGACTAGTTAACTCACGAGTACAATAGTGATGGATATATATAGACTTTGTTTTGCCAATTTATGATTTTGATTTTATCCTTAAAAAATTATTTCCTTTTACAGTTTTGATGTTATTTTCCTAAATACTAGGGAAAATTCCATTAAAGTCTCAAAGGATTACGAAAATGTCAAAAAAGTTCCACAAAGAATTTTGATCTCAAGAAGGTCCCAAATAGTTGTTAAAACCTACCGATGAAGTTGTTAATCACATACTAAAAAGGAGTTGTTAATGGGACTTTTTTGACATCGTAATTTTCTTTAGTACTTTTTTGAAATTTTCTTGGTCCCATAGAACTTTAAAGAGATTTTCCCTAAATACTACCTCTGGTCTTCATATAAGAGCCAATTGACTTGTTTGAAAAGATTAAGGAACTTAAATAAATTATTTAATCATAATATATATAGTATATCATTAAATTATGTATCTATTTTTGAGTCAAATAACTTAGTTTGAAGAAAAATGATAAATATATACTTTAATATAATTTATTTACTTTCCATCATCTCTTTGGATTAGAATATGCATGCATATGCAATTAATATTGATTTAATCTGAAATATTTTTATTTCCTTTTACAATATTGATATTAATTTGGTAAAGAATTGTATTCGTGTCACAAGATAGAGTTAGCAGATATGGATTTTGTTCTATCCATTCACGATTTTGATTTGATCCTAAAAAATTTTAATTCCTCTTACAATATTTTGATATTATATATATCCAGCTAAATAATTGTTTCTCTCCAATAAAAATACAGTAACTCATATTATTTTAATTCCAATCGGTTGATAACTAATTTGAAATAATTCAATTTTTTTAACAAATAAACATATTAATTAGGGAAAAAAATGATCAACTAATATTTTTCTTTAAAAAAACAAGAATAAATACTTTAAAAAAATAAGAATAAATACATTAACAACTTCTCTATTTACATAAGTTATAGAAACCTCCTCTCTATTTTGAAAACCTATATAAACCTCTCTTAAAATCAAAATACATATCACAAAAACATTCCATGTATTTTTTGAAATTTCATTTGCATCCATCCAAAATGCGGGCTGATTGTTATGTTTTACTCATAAACTTAGATTTTGACCAAAATACCTCATTTAACATAGTAATTATTTAAACATTTATATTTTCAAAAAATTGTACAACCAAAAAATGTATAATTGATATACATTCTAAATTTTATTATAGTATAAAATTTAGGGAATTAAAATTTGGATCAAATTACAATCATAAACCTTAGTTATTAAAAATAGCAAAATTGAAAACACAACTCTATTATTTGTTCTATCATTTAATTCCTAAGGAAGTATGGTACAACCAAGAATTTCTTTAATTGTTTTCCAAACATTAATTATGCACATTATTCTTTTTTTTTTTTTTACTCTATTTGGTTTTATAAAATAATGTATTAGAATTGAAATCTATTGTGACGGTCAACCTATCCACATGGAGATCTATTACATTCTTTCGATATTCATATTTATATTCAAAATTGTACGACCCGAGTTTAAATTGAATCCTGCATATATATATATATATATATATATATATATATATATATATATATATATATATATATATATATATAATCTATGATTATTTTCTCATACAAATGAACAATTCCATATATAGATATTCGTGAAATATTTTAGTACCCTGCTTCACCTCTTTCAATTATATATCTTCTTCTGTAAACATAATATTGTATAAAAACAAGAAGATTGTGCATAATTAATGTTTGGAAAGAAGTGGGAGAATATATTTTCAATTTTGTTGTTTTAATAATTAAAAGATATGGAGGTAGTTTGACTCAATTTTAAATCTCTAACTATGACAAATAACCTTATATATGATTTGTTAAGTTCAGTGACCTATATTAGAATCTGGGTAGTTCAACCATTTTTATATGTGGTTTTCTCTAAAATTTACTGATTTTGATTATCTAATAAAATTTATAATTTTTTTTTATTTGGTATCACATTTATCAAAACTACTTATTTAGATTTCATTTAAATGGTTCATAATAAATTTTAAATATATTTTAATTTATCAGAATAAGTCTGATTGTCTAAGAGTTCATGTAAATTATTTAAATTTACAATTTATAATTTTTGAACAAATTTTTTTGCTAAAACATTTTTAAATACATTCAGTTTGTATATATTTATTAAAAGGGTTAAGGTGCAAAAATACACATAAGCTTTTTCTCCAGGAGCAAAAATACACATGTTTTTTTAAGGAGTAAAAATACACATGTGGTTACCATTTTAAAGCAAAAAGTTACATCCCACCATTAAGTCAATGTTCACTGTGATGAGAGAGAAAGAGATGAGATGAATAGTAATTTAATGGTAGGATGTAACTTTTGCTCCAAAATGATAACCACATGTATATTTTTTCTCATAAAAAAAGAATATGTGTATTTTTGCTTCTGGGGAAAAAGCTCATGTGTATTTTTGTACCTTAATTCTTATTAAAATGATTAATCAATATTTCAATCAATTTTTTATATCCACAGTAAATAAAGTAATTAAAATTTTTACCGATATAATAAAAAATTAAATAAATATAATTTAAAAAGAAGAAAAAATAAAAATATGGAAAATAAAAAATCTTAAATTATTCACAACAATTTTAACCAAACATTTAGATTTAGTACCATGATGGGTAAATTAGCAAATAAATTTTTTTGATTAAAAAATTAATTAAAAAATATTTGTAGAGTATTCTTAATAGTGTTAGAGTTTGGATTTCAGTGTATATTTTCAAAATAGATGGAATGTTAGTATAATTAAGGCAATATGAAAAAAATATTAGAGTATTTTATTCTTAAAATAATCATATGAGTTGTTATGTTTTTATTAGTAGAGTTCAGATGACTTGTTACGTCTAAAGCAAGCTAAAATGGACTTTGTTTTGACCATTTATAATTTTTATTTAATTACTAAAATTTTTCTTTGTTTAATTTTACAATTTTAATTTTAATTAATTAAAGAATTGTTTATGTGCACAAGCTCGGTAAAGAGAGGAGCGTTTCCTTTTACCTTCCTTTGCACTTCCTCTCCGTTTACTTTCCCACCATTAGACAAACTTGCAATGGTTGGGATTCAACATTTTATAATAATATCACAAATAATATTAAATGGAAAATACATATAAATTGATTTTAATTATTAAAATTATATCTAAATGCTTTAACTCTTACTTTTATGAAAGTGTTTTATAATTATCTTACTTTTTATCTCTTGCACTTTTGAACTTTTTAGGTTAAATTTTAATAGTTTAAATTTATTTATATATTTATTTATATTTAAGATTATAATATATTGTTATAAAATGTGTAATCCCAACCATTGGAAGTTGATCCAATGATGGGAAAAATAAATGGAGTGGAAATAATTTTTAGGATTTTTCAGGCTTATCCCTTTTAATATGCTAATGGTAAAGCGCACATAATTGATCTGCAGTAACTTTTTTTCTTAAAAGAAAAAAATATATATTCTCACAAAAATCTATCTCTTCATGTGTGTTAAAGGAGTGAGCTCTCTATGTACGTGGAGTAAAGATTTAATCAGGAAGTCTATCACTTTTAAGTATATATTATGATTCATTATCTTCTCTTCATATTGGTGTGTGTGTGTGTGTATTTATATGTATGTATGTATGAAAATAAAACAGAAAATGTAGAAAAGAAAAATCTCTTGAGAATTTAATTAATTTTTTATCAATAGAGAATTTAATTAATGTGATCATGTGATACCAATAAATTATGGTCAATTCGGATATAGTCAGTTCAATTCAGAGTAACTTATATATGCCCTCCAGAACAAAAAAAGTCAGTTTGTTCCTGTAACAAGGGGAAATGAATCTAATTAATGACATTCCATTTCACTCAATATACATGTCGTGGTTCAAAAAAAATATATTTTTCATCTACATCTATTGATTCATTGCACATTCCGTGGGAAAATCATGATTCATTGTACAAATTAATCATTTTGAACGAGCTAACCTTTTTTTTTTTTTAAGGATAAAGTACCATCCAACACTCTATATAATATTATTTCTTAATTGCTGATTCGACTAACCCTTAGTCGCCTCAGGGTCGAATCACTATTTACCACGAATTAAATGCAATACAGTGCAATTAACTCGGGATCGTTATCTTAATCAAGGAGCCAAATTTATTTTGTATTTCCTAAGATAAACTAAGTAATATAAACATGGTTAGAAATTTGGGGTTCCTAAATAAGTCTTTCTCTAATTAAAATGCATAGGAAAAATAAAGAAACTATTCCTATATTTTTTTGGTCTTTTTGGAGATAAGGAAAAATACTTTGAATAGAAATAAGATTAAATGGTTAATGCTCTTGGTAATGAAGAAATGACTATCCTTGCTCTTAAAAAAAATTATGGGAGTTAAAATTCATTAAGACTTAAGAAAAAAAAACCTCAAGATACCACTTGAGTCCAATATTCCCAATTAATAGTAGCTCCTATAACCATAGCTAACTACTATCCCTTGAGAAATTGTTTGAGCCCACTTAATGCGTAATTGAAATTGGAATTATGCAACATGAGACTTCTAAATTTGAGTACTAAACAGTCCCTTAAAAGGATACAAATCAACCACATTAATTAGACAATACCACGCTAATCAACATAGCTTCATTGAAACCACAAAGAAATTCATTCACATATAAAAATCACACTACGAAATCCAATCTCAACTACAAATATCAAACTAACAGAGATAATTACCATTAATCTCAGTTCCAGAATCATATATCAAAATTTAGCAATTCAAATATATAATCCTAAACTAATAGTAAGATAGATAAAACTCCCCTAATGTAGTCCAATGAGCTCAAGAACAAGTCTTCATCACCAAGAACAGAGAAATTCAGCCACTCATGGTAAAAAAAATCACTCGCCGGAATCTGGAAAATGCTCGCCGGAAAATTCAAGAACTCGCCGGAAACTGGAAAAATCTCGCCGGAAGGTGGAGAAAAACTTCAGCCAGCTCCAGCTCAGTCTGACGGTGGAGAAGAAGACGATTCCTCTCTGATTTCCGGCGCTCTCACTCTCCCTTTCTTCTTTTTTTCGTCGTCAACATCTTCTCTCTTCTCCCTCCGTTTTCCTTCGTTTTTCTCCTACTCTCCGCCTCTCTGGTACAGTCCGATGATGGACAGCAATCTGGAAGCTGTCTTGAGTGAAGGAGGACGAAGAAGATGGTCGGCGCCCAAGCTCTCTCCGTCTCGTCTAGTCCTTCGTTTTTTTCTTTTTCTCTATTCTTCGCCCAGACTCTCGGCCAGCCCCCTAGCCTCTCGTGTCCAGTTCCTTCGTTTCTTTTCTTTCTTTTCTCCCTTGCAGAACTCTCGCCGCCAGCCTCCTTCTTTTCCAGCCTCTCGGTCAGCCTCCCTTCGTTCCTCTACACACGGCCTCCCCCCCCTCTGGACTCTACAACACCAGACCTAATTAATTGGTTCCTAGTCAAAATGCAAGTTTTGACCAGGGACCAATTTGCAAAGTTAAAAAGTTTCAGAGAGGGACTAAAGTGTGAAGTTTTGAAACATGTTTGGGGTAAAACTGACATTTCCGAAAATACTGGGTCATTTTATGTAATTTTTCTCTGTCTTCAAAAATATTAATTTTGACCCAAAGGACATTTTTCCCAAATTCTTCCACTTAATTCTAAAATTCCTATAATGCAAGATTAAGTACAACAACATCAAAAATCTAAGAAATCGTTTGTATGAATAATTAACAAATATTGACCATTTTACCCCTAATTTCACTTAATTCAATACAAATGCCCTTAACTCAAATTAATGCTTAATCATGCAATAATGTCTCAAGAAAATGCATTAAGAACCCCAATTTAATCATAAAATATCATGTAAAAATATGGTTCAATCAATTCCCCCACACTTAGACCTTTGTACTCCTGAACAAAGGCAATTTAGTACAAAATCCCAAGTCAAAATCACTAATACATTTGATAATTGAGCAATCTCATAATTATAAACCAATGCAATAATTAACTAAACTCATCAAGCCAACCCTAGTCATAATCAAATGATGTGAAGAAATTAGCTAACTACACAACCAAGTATATTAAAATGAAGCACAAGAGACTCTCAAGGTATTACTATTTCACTCATCTCACCTTATTGAAATAATTTCACTCTTGCTCACTCAATTCACACCTTACCATAGGCTTGTAACCACTCTAACATCTCCACAATTAATAGCAACTAATGTAATGAATCAAGAGAACTTTTGAGGCTTGTAATATTGGATGAAGGCTAGATGTAATGAATTAATTAGAAAATTGAATAGTTGATATGCAAGTCAACATTAATGACCTAATTCATAGCATCTAAATAACTTTTCAAACCTTGCCAATTTTTGGAAATTCATGAACAAATGCCTTCTTGAATTTTTTTTTTAATAATTTTTTTTTTAATAATTTTTTTTTAAATACTAAACACTCCCCCTTTTTTTTTCCTAATACTTTTTTTTTTCTACTTCTTTTTCATTCTTTTCTATATACATGGCATTTCATTTTTTTTTTTGGCAATTTTCCTTTGATTTTAGAAATGCTATGAATATTATAAGTAATGAAATGCATACAACATAGGAATGGCTCAAAATGGGTAGCAAAGGCATATGAATGTAAGTTTGTGTTTGGGTAAAAGGGATTAAAATATGAATGCCTCTTTCCTCTTCATCACACTAATGCAAACATTGTTTTGAAAAAGAGTTGAAACAAGTTCTAGAAGGTGAAAAACCAAATGAACATACATTCATGAAAGGAATTAAGGCTCAAATAACCTTCCAACAAGGTTTTTCTCTAATGCTCACTCTAACACAATCAATTGCATAAGAAACTAATAACAAAACATCTACTTAATTATTCCAAGAGTTAGCCTTACAAACACAATCAATTATGATAATGCTCAATCCTTAAAAAAAAACTAGTGATGTAAGAACTCTCTTTTTCAAAACAAGGAGTAAGCAAAAATCCAATTGTGGGTTCATTTCTTGTCCCATTCACTTGAAAAGCAAAACATGGTTTCAAAAAGTTGCCAAAACACTAGATCTCATGAAAGCTCAAAGAATTTTTTTTTTTTTTTTTAGTTTTTGGCATTTTCTCATTTAAAAACAACCAATTAATTGGGATTCAAAATGTATTCCCCTCCCCCACACTTAATCAACACATTGTCCTCAATGTTTGAAAAGCAATTCTATCATTCTAACTTGTTCCTTAATGAAGTGGAAAGTTGTGAAGTCCAATTGCAATTGAAGCACAACACATCAACATCATATAAAGAGAGAAGAGAGAAGAAACAAGTCATAATAACAGAAAATTAGAGTGAAGAGGCACAATGGCAATTAAGCAAGGTAGTGGCTAAGATGCAAAGCATACATTGGGGGTTTTTATTCAAATTATTAAACTATACTACTTCTACTTTCCTACTGAGATAGTCTCTCCCCCACACTTATTTCAAGCATTCAAAATCACAAGTGAATTGAACAATCCAAAACAGCAAATGAAAGTGAAGGAAAGAGACAACCTGGCCTCAAGGAGGCTTTAATGATGAATCACGGTAGAGCTTGAGGAGATGTCCATTGACTTGAAAGTCCTTCCCAGTAGTCTCATCAAGCAACTCTACCATGCCAAATGGATGTACTTTGGTGATAGTGTAAGGCCCACACCATTTATCTTTAAGCTTCCCGCTCAACAACTTGAATCGAGCCTTATATAGCAAAACATGATCACCAACTTTGAAATCCTTTCGGATAATCTTCTTATCATGAAGTAGCTTGGTCTTTTCTTTGTAAATGCGAGAACTCTCATAAGCTTCTAATCTCATTTCCTCAAGTTCTTGCATTTGTAACTTCCTTTCCAAACCAGCTTCTTTTACATCTATGTTACACATTTTCACCGCCCAATAGGTTTTGTGCTCCAACTCTACCGGAATATGACATGCTTTACCATAGATAAACCGGTAAGGAGACATTCCTATTGGTGTCTTGAAGGCAGTTCTGTAGGCCCACAGTGCTTCCTCCAACCTTGAGCTCCAATCCTTCCTTGAAGGCTTGACTATCTTTTCCAATATATGTTTGATCTCTCGATTGGATACTTCCGCTTGCCCATTCGTTTGTGGGTGATAAGGAGTGGACATTTTGTGGGTTACCCCAAGCTTAGCAAGTAAGTTATCAATAACTTTATTACAAAAATGGGAACCTCTATCACTTACTATAGCCCTTGGTACTCCAAATCTACAAAAGATGTTAGACTTGAGAAATTTGGAAACCGTTTGGGCGTCATCTTTCCTAGTAGGAATGGCTTCTACCCATCTAAAGAGATAGTCTACGGCTAACAAGATGTAGGTAAAGCCAGATGATGGTGGAAAAGGACCCATGAAATCAATGCCACAAACATCAAATACTTCACAAAAGAGCATGGGTTGTTGTGGCATCTCATTCCGTTTACTTAACCCTCTAAACCTTTGGCATTTATCACATGCCTTACAAAACAAATATGCATCCTTAAAAAGGGTAGGCCAATAAAATCCAGCATCTAACACTTTCCTAGAGGTCTTATGAGCACTAAAATGTCCACCACAAACCATTGAATGGCAAGCAAAAAGTATGTCCTTGGACTCGGTCTCTGGAATACACCTCCTGATAACTTGATCATTGCATAGTCTCCATAAATAAGGCTCATCCCAAATGTAGTGTTCAGCTTCTCGTTTAAGTTTTTGAGCCTGAAAGGAAAACATATGCTCAGGAATGAGACCGGTCACAATATAATTCACTAGATTAGCAAACCAAGGAGCGTAAACAGATATAAACATAAGGGATGCATCAGGGAAATTATCACAAATTAAATCAGAATCAAGTACTCCTTTTGTGCCATCCGGTAGTCTACTCAAGTGATCTGCTACAAGGTTTGTAGTTCCAGGCCTATCTTTGATGCTTATATCAAATTCTTGTAGCAATAGAATCCATCTAATGAGCCTTGGTTTTGATTGAGGCTTAGTGAAGAGAAACTTCACAGCTGCATGATCTGTGTACACAACCACTTTGGAATTGATTAGATATTGTCTAAACTTATATAATGCAAAAATCACAGCAAACAATTCTTTTTCAGTGGTAGTGTAATTCCTTTGTGCACTATCCAATGTTTTGGATGCATAAGCGATCACATTGGACAACTTGCCATGCTTTTGTCCTAGCATGACCCCCACAGCAGAATTAGAGGCATCACATGCTAGTTCTAAAGGCAAAGTCCAGTCTGGTGCTTTCAGAATAGGAGGAGATATCAAGTGTGCTTTTAATTCATCAAATGCTTGTTTGCAAGAAGTATCAAAGACAAAGTCAACATCTTTTTGCAATAGTTTGGATAATGGTAGAGCTATCTTACTAAAATCTTTTATGAATCGCCGGTAAAAACCCACATGCCCTAAGAAAGAACGAAGTGTTTTAACATTAGTGGGGTAGGGCAATGAGGAGATCACCTCAATTTTAGCTCTATCAACTTCAATGCCCTTGCTAGATATCAAATGACCAAGTACTATTCCATGATCAACCATGAAATGACACTTCTCATAATTCAAAACTAAATTTTTCTCAATGCATCTAGCAAGAACATTGTCCAAACTAGTTAAACAAGCATCAAAAGAATTGCCATAAACTGTAAAATCATCCATAAAAACCTCCATACAATTTTCAAGAAAATCAAAGAAAAGTGACATCATGCAACGTTGGAAAGTGCCCGGTGCATTACATAATCCAAAAGGCATTCTCCTATAGGCATAGGTACCAAATGGACAAGTAAAAGTGGTCTTTTCTTGATCTTCAGGAGCTAATGGAATTTGGAAATATCCTGAATAACCATCTAGGAAACAATAATGACTCTTACCCGCCAACCTTTCAAGCATTTGATCTATGAAGGGTAAGGGAAAATGATCTTTCCTAGATGCTTCATTCAATTTCCTATAGTCTATGCACACTCTCCAAGCATTTTGCACCCTAGTAGGTATCAACTCATCATTTTCATTTTGCACCACAGTTATCCCACTCTTCTTAGGCACTACATGTATCGGACTAACCCACTCACTATCAGAAATTGGGTAGATGATACCCACACTCAATAGCTTGGTTACTTCTTTCTTAACCACATCCAAAATTAGGGGGTTGAGGCGTCTTTGGGGTTGCCTAAGAGGTTTGGATTCCTCATGCAAAAGGATTCGATGGGTACAAATAGCAGGACTAATCCCAGGAATGTAGCTAAAGTCTAACCTAGAGCCTTTCGATTTCTACTCAAAACATCAAGCAATCTCTCCTCCTCATTCACAGACAAAGAATTTGAAATAATAACAGGCAATTTTCCATCCACAGCAAGGAAAGCATATTTCAAATTAGAGGAGAGAGGCTTAAGCTCTAAATCAGGGGGTTGAACGATAGAGGGAATTAGTCTAGGAAGATCAAGGGTAGTAGAAATACTCCCCTTTATAAACTTAGAAGGTGCATGGCTTTTGCTAAGCTCCATATATTTCATCACTTGCACATTGGTCCTCCCAAGTGTTGAACCAACATCAGGTTGGCCTACAGCAGCAACAGGCTTGGGGAACAAAGTCTCTTTCATACCTACCTCACAAGGAGTGATTAGCTCATTTAAAAATCTCAAGGTATGAGGAGTTATCTTGGTTCTATGATGAAGCGAAGAGTTAGAAGGTGGCCCTGTAACCACATTATTTCTAGGTCCAAAGTGAGTCACATGAGAGGATGTCTTAGGCGGTGTGAGGGCTATCCCCTTAGAGAACAAGTCATCCAAGTCTTGACTACCGACTTCAAACTCAGCTTCCTCCATTAGTTTGTGACCTGAAACATTAACAAAAGCACCTTCCTCACAAGCATCATCACTAAATAATGAATCATTGGAAGAATTAAGCTCAAATGAACTCAGAGAAGTAAGAGAAAAATCATCAAGGGATGATAACCAACAATTAACCATCGATGAGTTAAGGTTGGAAATCTCACTCCCAAGTGAATCAAAATTTTCAACAGAAGAAGAGGGAAATTTATCATCACATGAATCCAATGCAATACCACAGTCAAGTTCACAATTATTAGTGTGGAATTTAAGCTCATATTTATTAACCTCATCATCAATGACCAAGTCAATTGAATTCACACCTAATAACGAGTAATCTTCAAAAGGATGCTTCATGGCTTCATATATATTAAAACTTAGTTTATAATTGCCCACTTCCATAGTGATTGAACCATCTCTCATGTCTATCAAGGTACTAGCAATTCTCATAAAAGGTCTCCCTAAGATAAGGGTGGATTCACTAGACTTATGAGACATGTCTAACACATAGAAGTCAGCAGGAAAAACTAACTCTTTGACTTTGACAAGCAAATCCTCAATGATGCCTTGTGGGTGCCTAATGCTCCTATCAGCTAGTTGGAGAATCACACTAGTCCTCTTAAGCTCCTTCACACCAAGAGATTTAAAAATGGCACTAGGCATGACATTAATGGCGGCTGCACCTAAATCTAACAAGGCTTGAGCTACATGCACATTACCTACGGTACAAGGTATAGTGAATGAGCCAGGATCCTTGCACTTAACAGGGAGTTGGGGTTTGAAAAGGGCAGACACATTAGAGCTAATTTGCACTCTCTCATTAGGCCTAAACTTCCTCTTGTTAGTGCAAAGCTCTTTCAAGAATTTGCAATAACTGGGCATAGACTTGACCAATTGAAAGAAAGGAACATTGATATTCAGCTTGCTAAACAAATCTTACATTTCTTTTTTCAGTTTGTTCCTCATGCATTTTCTTGCCTTGAAAGTAAGCTTTAGGAAAAGGGAGTTGAGAAATTTTTACCTCCTTACCATCAGTATTGGATAGGATGCCTTGCTCGCTTGTCTCACCTTTCTCAAAAGTGCTTTTTTCCTTAGAGCCCACCTCTCTCAGAAGTGGTTGTTGTTCCACTTGAGGTTGCTCAACTATTTTGGCCTTCTTCTTCTCAAGGATAGCTTTCTCTTTGGAACTCTCAGAATCAGAAAGCTTCATTGGGGTTAATGGTGGACTTTCAACTTCAATTTCCTCATCCACATCATTGTCAATCTCTTCAGGGAAATGTACTTTCCTACCACTCCTTAACTCAATAGCACTAAGTGATTTAGGGTTGATGACAGTATTCGAAGGAATAGAACCACTTGTCTTAGCATGCACATCACTCAAAGAATTGGAGAGTTGAGTTAAGTGAGATTACATAGTGTTGTTCTTCAATTCCAATTCTTCCAACTTCTTGCACACATGAGACATTTGAGTACTATCACTTGCCCTATCACTTTGTAGATTTTGTAGGCTTGTGGTGATAGAAGAGAATTTACTCTCATTGAAAGCTCTTTCTTCCATCATCCGGTTGTCCATGCTAGTGAGTTTAGCAACCATACTCTTCAATAATTGATTGGTCTCATCACCTTTAGACTCTTGAAGAGGAACCATTTGCCCACGGTTTGACCCATATGGTTGGACTTGATATGATGACCCTTCTTGATTTCTCCAACCAAAATTAGCATTAGGTCTTCTACCTTCATTGTAAGTGGTAGTGTTAGAATCCCATCTTGGTTGTTGTTGGTTAGGTCTTCCTTGATACATAGCATTGAGTTCTTCATGTTGATTAGGGCATAGACTTGTAACATGCATCATTGAACCACAACTATCACAACTAGATGCAACAAGAGCTTGTGAATTAGGAGAATGAGGTGCTTGATGAATACTCAAATTATGAAGCTCGGATGTGATAAGAGAAAGTTGTGAAGTAACTTTATCCATTTTAGACTCAAGTGAGACCATCCTTTGGTTGGAGCCTATCTCACAAACTCCTCTTATCTCTCTCACATTATATTGTTGAGTATTTCGAGCTCTCATTCGAATTTGAGCCCATGCCTCATCAGCCGTGCAATCTTCCAAAGAACCTCCAGCTGAAGCATCTAAAATGCCCTTCTCATTAGGTAAAAGGCCATCGTGGAAGTATTGAATCAATTGTTCATCAGCAATTTGATGGTGTGGACACTTATTTAAAAGCTCCTAAAATCGACTCCAATATTCATAGAAGGACTCTAAGGGGTCTTGTTTGATGGAGTAAATTTCCTTTTTAAGCTCTGAAATCCTTGAATCAGGAAAGTACTTTTCCAAGAAAGCTTTCTTCAAGTTAACCCATGAACGAAGAGCATTATTAACATGCCTTGGTAGCATCATGTACCATTCTTTAGCTTTCCCCTCCAAAGTGAAATAGAACACCTTTAATTGCACATCCTCTATTCGAGCACCAACGGGCTTCATATTTGAGCAAGCCAAGTACAAAGCATTGAGATGGTTGTAAGGGTCCTCATTTGGGAGTCCATGAAAGTGAGGTAGTGAATTAAGCAAAGGCCCCTTAAGCTCAAAATTAACCTCAAGGTTAGGGCATGCAATGTTGAAAGGATCATGAGTGACATCCGATCTTGTTACATCCCTTATGGTTCTCCTCCTTGGTTGATTATCGTTCACTTCTTCCATATTTGTACCTTGTGAAACACAATCACTCAAGTCAATGAAAAAATCAAAATTAGATGATTGATCAGATTCCCTCACAAATTGGTCGGTCATGCAAAGCTATCAAGCAAGCAATGAAACAATGGAGTGCCAAAATTGTGTTGCATTCAAGTTCAAGCAAGAAAATGTGCAAGTGGAATGAGTGCAACTATGTATGATGTGTATGATGTGTATGGACAAGTAGAAATGCTAGTGCAAATGAAAATGCAAAAACAAAGAAAATCAAGATATTTGTTTTTTTTTTCTATATATAAACAATTAAACAAAGGAAATAAATAAAAGAAAAACCTAATAGGCTCACAAGGGCAAACCCCGATCAATCTGAACCAATTGACACTTAGTAAACCAAAGGAGTCAAAATTGACTCCCCGGCAACGGCGCCATTGATTCGACTAACCCTTAGTCGCCTCAGGGTCGAATCACTATTTACCACGAATTAAATGCAATACAGTGCAATTAACTCGGGATCGTTATCTTAATCAAGGAGCCAAATTTATTTTGTATTTCCTAAGATAAACTAAGTGATATAAACATGATTAGAAATTTGGGGTTCCTAAATAAGTCTTTCTCTAATTAAAATGCATAGGAAAAATAAAGAAACTATTCCTATATTTTTTTGGTCTTTTTGGAGATAAGGAAAAATACTTTGAATAGAAATAAGATTAAATGGTTAATGCTCTTGGTAATGAAGAAATGACTATCCTTGCTCTTAAAAAAAATTATGGGAGTTAAAATTCATTAAGACTTAAGAGAAAAAAACCTCAAGATACCACTTGAGTCAAATATTCCCAATTAATAGTAGCTCCTATAACCATAGCTAACTACTATCCCTTGAGAAATTGTTTGAGCCCACTTAATGCGTAATTGAAATTGGAATTATGCAACATGAGACTTCTAAATTTGAGTACTAAACAGTCCCTCAAAAGGATACAAATCAACCACATTAATTAGACAATACCACGCTAATCAACATAGCTTCATTGAAACCACAAAGAAATTCATTCACATATAAAAATCACACTACGAAATCCAATCTCAACTACAAATATCAAACTAACAGAGATAATTACCATTAATCTCAGTTCCAGAATCATATATCAAAATTTAGCAATTCAAATATATAATCCTAGACTAATAGTAAGATAGATAAAACTCCCCTAATGTAGTCCAATGAGCTCAAGAACAAGTCTTCATCACCAAGAACAGAGAAATTCAGCCACTCATGGTAAAAAAAATCACTCGCCGGAATCTGGAAAATGCTCGCCGGAAAATTCAAGAACTCGCCGGAAACTGGAAAAATCTCACCGGAAGGTGGAGAAAAACTTCAGCCAGCTCCAGCTCAGTCTGACGGTGGAGAAGAAGACGATTCCTCTCTGATTTCCGGCGCTCTCACTCTCCCTTTCTTCTTTTTTTCGTCGTCAACATCTTCTCTCTTCTCCCTCCGTTTTCCTTCGTTTTTCTCCTACTCTCCGCCTCTCTGGTACAGTCCGATGATGGACAGCAATCTGGAAGCTGTCTTGAGTGAAGGAGGACGAAGAAGATGGTCGGCGCCCAAGCTCTCTCCGTCTCGTCTGGTCCTTCGTTTTTTTCTTTTTCTCTATTCTTCACCCAGACTCTCGGCCAGCCCCCCAGCCTCTCGTGTCCAGTTCCTTCATTTCTTTTCTTTCTTTTCTCCCTTGCAGAACTCTCGCCGCCAGCCTCCTTCTTTTCCAGCCTCTCGTCAGCCTCCCTTCGTTCCTCCACACACGGCCTCCCCCCCCCCTCTGGACTCTACAACACCAGACCTAATTAATTGGTTCCTGGTCAAAACGCAAGTTTTGACCAAGGACCAATTTGCAAAGTTAAAAAGTTTCAGAGAGGGACTAAAGTGTGAAGTTTTGAAACATGTTTGGGGTAAAACTGACATTTCCGAAAATACTGGGTCATTTTATGTAATTTTTCTCTGTCTTCAAAAATATTAATTTTGACCCAAAGGACATTTTTCCCAAATTCTTCCACTTAATTCTAAAATTCCTATAATGCAAGATTAAGCACAACAACATCAAAAATCTAAGAAATCATTTGTATGAATAATTAACAAATATTGACCATTTTACCCCTAATTTCACTTAATTCAATACAAATGCCCTTAACTCAAATTAATGCTTAATCATGCAATAATGTCTCAAGAAAATGCATTAAGAACCCCAATTTAATCATAAAATATCATGTAAAAATATGGTTCAATCAATTGCATGTGACACCCTAATCTTCTTCTTTTTTTTTAATTACATCCAGCATCTTAATGTTATGTTTTTTGTGTTTATAGCACTTGAAAATTATTTATAGCGCATATAGCACACTTGAAACCAAAAATATGATTATGGTATACTTGATTTAATTAAATGAAAATAATATTAGGGATTTTGGATGCATCAAGAAAAAAGAAAAGAACATTGAGGCCTAGATGAACCATAAATAAGATTAAGGTGTTCGATGCTATTCTACCCATTTCTTACAAACAAACAAGCTAATATATTTATTACCCCTAGAATAGATTTTAATTAAAGTCATACCATTTCATTATTTTACATGTAGATTCGTTTTGCATAGTCATAATTAATTCAAGTAGTAGGGCAAGTAATTTAATAATTTGAATTTCATATTAAATTTAAGTTTTTTGACCTGATATTAAATATTAAATTTGCATTTTATAGAATTTAAATTAATTAATTTAATTTGTTTGAATATATGTCGATTTCATCCATATGCATAACATAGAAGGCCATTAAAACTCTTCTATATGTTTGTTAATTATTTTCTTTCGGTTGTTATTAGGGGTAGGAATAGACTAGCCTCTATCAAGCAGCCTACAGTCTAGCCTATTTAAAGTCTGGTTTGATCTGGTTTGTTTGTTAAAAAAGTCAGACCAGTACTTATTTAAAGGCCTAATGTTAAATAGACTAGGCCTATTTTGTTAAGATATTTTGTTAAGACCTGACCTATTTACAAATTAAATAGATATAATTATATTTATAAATAAATAACATAATATTTATTATGCACAAAGTCTATTTATGGCCTTTAAGGCCTTCATATAGGCCTACATTGTTAGTAGGCATTTAAAAAGGCTTCAGGTTTGACCAGGTCTTATGAAGGCTTAGACCTGACCTAAAAAAAAAACCTGCATTCAGGCTCAAGCCTTTTGCCACAATTACAAACTCAGGCCCATTTAATCAAAGTCTGACAAGACTTATTTCCATGCCTAATTGTAACCATTGTATTAAACTCATGTACATTTAAAACTGTTCAATTCCTATATTAAATATAAAAAAAGGATCTCAAAAAATAAATATCTATTGAAAAATATCATAAAATTGAGAGAAAATCATACAAGGCAAGTATTTATTCACAATCCATTACTTTTTTCCCTCAATGTGCATGCACCATGGATAACCACGAATATTTTTTCTTATATATATCCCACACACTGTAGTACATGATTCTGGTTCATTTTTGTAGAATGTTATCATGTATTTTCTCCTCCGGTTCTAAATATAAGATAAAATTAATCTTTTTAGATAAACTAAAAAAACTAATTAAATTAATTTAAATAATTTATATTTGTCTTTTTCTTTTATCCAAACTATTTTGTCTAACTTATAAAATAATATATAATATCAGATATACAACATAAGATATGATATATCATCGGCTAGCCTTATGGATAGGGTTTACATTAGGTGCACATCCCTTATGTGCACTTTATATGCTCATCCCTATAATTTTTGGGTGAGCACATATTTGTTATTTTTTTATACTTTATTTATTTAAATTAAATTATAATTGAGCCTGCAAAAAGCAGCAAGCAACAATGGTTGAAAAGCCATTGTGCGCTAGCTTGTAATTTAGGGGGTAGGGGTGCCCCTTTTTCAAATTAATTAATTTGTAGTCGTACATCCAGAAATAATTTTTTAGTAACACTAGTATCTTGAAAATTAATTAATTTGAGATACTATATTTAAAAAATATTTTAAAATATATCATATAATTTAATTTAAAAAATAAAACTTAAAAAAAAAGTGTGTTCATCCCAAAATCAGAGAGATGAGCACATAAGGTCACCTAATGTGAACCCGTTTATGGCATGAGAGATGTGACGCAAATTCATCAGCTGCGTTATCGAACATCGTCGTGAGACAATCCCTGTTTTTCTTTTAATATCGATTGTTTCACAAAGATTTCCTTTACTTGGACCACATGTCAATGGCGATTCTCCTCTTCTTCCATTGATTTTTCCTGTTGGAGCTATCGCTAACCGTGGTTTCTCGAATGAAAAAAAATCACGGTGAAGCTCGATAATTCCAATTCCTTGTTATGGAAACAACAGGCGTATTTTGTGGTTAAACAACATAAACTTCATCATTACCTTGAAACAACAAGCGAATTTTATGGTACTAACTCAGTGACTCCTACTAGTATGGTACCTTATGCTAATCTCACTTCACAACCTCTTTCTAATACTGATAAGGCTGATAACTCTGAGTCTGCTCCTGTTGCTCAAGCTTTTCTGGCTTTACTTGAAACTCTTATTGATAATGCACGGTATCTTGATTCTGGTGCCACATCACAAATGACACCAATTGTTTAACTCCAGCTACAGTTCAGGATGATGGTGCTGGTAATGTGCAAGTTGGAACTGGTGAGTTATCCTCCATTACCCACACTGGTCATGTCTATCTTACTTCAGCTAATGCTACTTTTAACATGTCCAAAGTCTTATTTGTGCCACGAATGAGAAAAAAGTTATTATCTGTTGCTAAATTCACAAGGGAGAATAACGTGTTTGTTGAATTTTTACCACACGTGAGTATTGAGAAGGTGAGTACCGAAGTGTAGCTGATGCGCCTTCTGATGTGATGTGGGTTATGTCTCTTATGCATGAAATGTATGTTGTAGTATCTTGTATACCAACAATTTGGTGTCAAAATTCTGGAACTGTTGCTCTTTCTACAAATCCTGTACTTCATGCTTAGACAAAGCACTTGGAGTTAGATCTTCACTTCCCTAGAAAAAAAGGTTGCAGCTGGTATCATCCACATTGGCTACGTTCCTGCAGCAGATCAAATTGCAGATATTCTTACCAAGCCGCTGGGGAAAACATTATTCACAAAGTCCAGGTCTCATCTTGGTATTGTATCCCGTTCAAGTGAAGCACTACAAATTTCAAATTGAAACAAATTGTAGCAATGGGAATAATAGAATATTATATATATATAATGTATTAGTTATAAGCCAGTGGATCAGTTGAGTTGGTTACGGATATTAGTTACGGGCTTGTTAGACGGACAGCTGCATCATACACGTCTCATCTGTATGAGCTAGCCTCATGGCTATATATTGTACTGCAATAAGATCCAGTGATTCTATACCACTTTCTTTCCTAGCTAGAGTTTTGGTACATCTGTGGTTACTCTGTTTTCTGGTGTTGTATTCTGGTTGTTGTATAGAATTTTTCTTTTCTCGTTTAATTGCAGCTTAATTGGCTATATAAGTTATAAAACAGTATTTTTTTAAAAAAAAATAAACTTTTAATTTCAACGTGGTTTAATATAAGGGTTAAGTAGTAAATTTATCCTGAAAGTTTTCAATGATGAGTAATGTCGCCTGTAAAGTTTTTTTTAATCTCAAAGTTACTTTAAAGGTTTCAAAACACAACAATGTTATCCATTTCCATTAAGAAATTAACTGTGAATGTTAATTTTTTTGTTTGTCAACATTAGTTTTTTAATGAAATAAGACATATTTTTTGAAACTTTGAGCAACATTATATTGAGATAAGAAAAGTTTCTTGAGTAACATTGCTCCTAAACCTATATTTCTAGAATAAATTTACTACTTAATCCTTAATATAAAAACCGACATTGAAAGTCAACATATCATATCTTAATATTTGTTCAGTGTCGTTACAGTTCAAATTCAACGTCGCTTTTTCTTTCTAACCGACGTTGACTTACCACATCACTTGTTACCCCACGTTAAAAGTTAAGAAAACAATATTAGTGGCTTATACTTCCCTCACAAAAAATGATATTAAAAGCCCAATTTGACCGACGTATCCATAATAGATCCAGCAGTTTTTTTTTTTTTTTTTTTTTGGAATTGAGAAAATAACCCAACCAAATGAATTTTATTTGACTCTTCCTTGTTTATCAAGTAACTCTCATCAACTAGCACTATTTTCATGTAAACTTTTAGGAGCAATAATTCATTAAATTGCTTCTAGATCTAAAAAAACATAGATGCCTTTCTTATTGTAGTGTAGTTTTTAGATAGGTCATTTGGACAACGACAACAACAAAATCTTATTTCACCAGGTAAGGTTGGCTACATAGATCGTATGACAACATTGTGCTCTATTGAAAATCAAATCTTTAGACAGATTATTAACCAATAGATCCTGCTTTATAAATTAAACTCATTGAGGATTTGTTTTGGCCTTCCTTTTTCTCTTTTTATAGGGCTCCAAACTGCTCAATCGAGCCTTCTCACCGACACACACACGTAGTGGCCGTCTTTGGATGTGTTGGACAACCCATCAGTGTAGACAAATTTATTTTTAAAATTTCATAGGTTAGCTTAATGTTTAATTAGGTTTCTACAAAATGGATTGGCCTAGCTGTTCTATTTTTAATTTAAAGCATGCATGTGCCAATGGTCACTGTTTTGTTTTGTTTTTGGCAACGCCAATGGTCACTGTTAGTGCAAGCTGAAAGATTTTAATTTTTCCGACCGACAAACTCCTAATAGTAGTCAACAAATTTGGAACATGTATAACCAGCCAGTGACAACACCATTAGTTTATTGTAAACCAATATTACATATTGTTTTAGGGAAAATCACTGTGAGGTTTCAAAGAATAAATTTAATCACCAAAAAATTTTAACAAGTAAGTAGCATGGACTTATTATTATTATTATTTACTATAACTTGTCATTTAGAACACAAATAAGCAGCATGAACTTATTATTATTTCATGTACTATAATTCATCATGGTATGCTGCTCACATGTCATGGAATTTTTTGGTGATTACATTTCTTCACTGAGACCTTAAAGTTTTTCCCTTTTTTTTTTTACCAACTAATGATTATCTAGTTGGAATGGCAAGCCGTATATGACTCTCTAGATAAGAGGCTACATGTTTTGATTAAAATCTAAATTGGGGTGGGGATGGGGGTAATTGATCGATTCACATTATTAAATTTTAAGGGGTCGCTATGAAGAATTCTAAGGCAAAAATGTCCTTTTAACCCAAAAGTTTTTCCATGTAGACATGCATTAGGTGTCACCATTTTATAGGCCCCAATCTTCGTGTTTAGCGTTGTCTGAAGCTTCGTTACATTTGAAGAACATTACGCCATTTTTGAAACGTTAGGGAAGACATTTCTCCTTTCTGTACTTAAGGATAACAATTGCTTTTCATGAAATATTTCAGAAGCAAAAATATCCTTTAACCTTTTTTTCCTTTGGGAAAATCCCAGAACAGATGAAATTTCAAAATCCCAAATTAGGTCTTTTTCTGAGATCTTCCCTTTTTATTTTGTGTGCTTGTACCAAGTACCAACAAGAGTACCAACAACAGTGAGTCACGATAATAAAACTTTATTGTGGTTTCTGAGTCCTTGATGCTAAGTCGAACTCGTGACGTCTGCGTTTGAAAAGCGCAATTTCCAAAATTCTATTTCAAACAACCTTATTGGTAATTCATTTGATATTAAAAATGATCAATAGTCAATTTAAAAATGATCACAACAACGAATTATGTATTATAATCACTATTACAATTAGAAAAATTTAAAATGCTTAGGATAAAAGCTACAATTCCAAAATTTTAGTGATTGAACAAAGCTCTCGAGAGTTGTGCTCGAAGCTGTATAGGTGTATTTTCAGATCTATTAAAAATTACAACATTTATTTTGATCAACGAAAATTTAAAAAAAAAAAAAAAAATCCTCACGAATCAGTTTATTATTCTTTCCCACCACCATAGCGATAAACAAAACCTTCTTACTTTTAATTACAAAATAAAAACTAAAATTATATCATAATATATAATCATAAATTGAGATTTGGTTCACCGGATCAGGCAGAGAAAAATAGGCATGAAGCTGAAACTGATAAAATTCATCATCACGATAAACCCCCTCGAGCTCAACATAGGGAAGCTTTTGCATAGCCTCTTGTAGACCTTGAATTTCATTATTCTCTGCAGCTCCAAAGTTTTCTTGAGAGTTTTTGTTCTGTTTATTGCTGGATTCAGTAACGGCAAGAGATTCCACAGGCTTGGTTGTGATCAAAGCTTGCTTTTCTGCATATTCGTTGCCTGTCAAATGTATATAGTGTGTGAGCAACCATATCTATGATCACTAGCTACAGGGGTTAGCTCTATAAGTATATACACAACCTCTAGTCTTTAATATAAGAGAAACTCAACTAATTATGATAGATTAAGAAAATTAGTTATTTGTAACAAATATGACTTGATTTCCCTAAAGTATGGATGAAAACTCCTTGATATGTGTAATCAATAGGGATACTTTGAATCAAATAAAAAAATCGGCATATTTTGAAAAAAGAAATATAAATTTAGAAGGTAAAAAGATTGAGGTCTTATATTTAAAACTAAATCCGACCCCAACTAGCCTTTATATTAGGGAGCTGAAGTAGTATGTGTTTCTTAGATAAATAAAGCACTGTAAATCAAAAAAGTTAAATGTATACCCAGAAAATTAAAATTTAATGTGATACTTTCGGGTTGTTTTCTCTCAAAAGCTAGATATATGCATTCTGATATTATAATATAAAGAAGTTCAACATTGATTAATTAAGAAAGAGATTAAAGATATATAATAGAAAAAGGAGTCTTATTAAGTAACTTTAATTATTTTGATAGAAACACAACCCTCGCCTAAAGTATACTTGTATCTAAAAATTAAATTCTAATTTTAATTCTAATATCCCAAAATAATTAATTACCTTTTCCAACCTCTTCCTTGTTAGCGCAAGAAGGAACAAGAGTAACATTGTTGTTGCCATTGGTTTCACCCAGAAGGTCATCAAATGTTGACTCTCCCAATAACTTCTTATATTCATCTAAAATTTCCAAACCATAGAATGTTTCGTCCATGTCCTCCATCGCTCTTTTCAAATGTGACTCAGATAAATTATTGACAACCTACAAAACAGCGTAGTTTTTTTAAAAATTAATTTGTCATTAAATTTTATAAATCATTCATTAGTATTTCAAATTAATGAATACAATATTACATGCATCATCACCTTTTCTTGTGTCACCTCAGACATCTCCGAATCACTCTCATTTTCTTCAACAGACATTTGTGTCAGGTCCGCCAAATTCTTCTCATCTATCACCTTGTTTCTTTCTTGACTGAGCTTTGGTGTAGGCTCACTCAAGATATTTTTCAGAGGTTCTGGATTCAACTGACTCTTCCTTGAGCATTGGCAACGATGATTCTGGGGCCAAAAAAAAAAAATCATAATATTATAAGGAGTTATTTCCCTCATGCTGTGTCCCTACAAATCAACGTCATTTCTTGTTTGTCATTAATTTTATAAAATTCATTAATTACTATGCTCAATAAATGCGATACATATATTCCCTCCAATTCTTACTTGCATGACAATTTCTGCTAATTTACATGAATCAGAAAATGAATTTTAAATCATTAAAAATGGATAAAAAAAATTCAATTTTAATTGACCTCTATTTATGATGTTTTGAAGGGGACAAAAAAATTACAAAGAGCCACATTTGAATATTAATTATGTGGGAAAAATTGACAACTAAGCATTAACAACTTTCCAAATCATGGGTTTGAAACCCCTTCCCTTCCATTGCCCTTCTCTTCCTCTTATAACCATAAGATCAACATTTGAATGATCCATATTTAATTTTATACAATATATATATATATTTACTTTCTTTATTCTAGTATTGAATGATTCATGTTAGAGTTTAGCAATTTGTATTTAATTAATTATTTTTCATTTTATAGTTTAACATTTTAATAATAATTTTATAAAAGATCAAATCCACACCATCCAAAACGTTGATCTAATGATTTAAAAAAGGGAAGAGGATAGAAGAGGATGAGAACGGAAAATGAGGGTTTTTAAACCCCCCAAATAATTAATATATTATGCACCAAAGAATCCTTTTAAAAAGGCACCTTATATTAGAGATTAGAGGGAGTATATGTTACTTCCACTGGTCTTTAATATAAGACCTAATTAACTTTTTTTAGAGATTAAAGAAATTACTTAATCATAACATATATATAGTGTGTCATTACATTAAAATTAGTTTAAAACTAAACAAATTAGTTCGAAGAAAAACGATAAATATAAATACTCTAAGTAATATATTCACTTTCCTCAATTTTAGAGAGAGAGAGAGAACTGAGTTTTATATTAAGGAGGAGTGAAATATAACTCACCTTGCTGCTCGTTGAAGACAGGTCATCAGTGGCTTTTCTCTTTTGACTAGATGACATCGGATGAGACCCAAATATAATAAAGTTCAGAACCTCCGGGATGGTCCGAAAGGTCCTCTGTGAGCTTAAGTGGCAATAAAACTGAAAAATAAAATAAAATAAAATGAATAATGTTATTTCCTTATATATATAGCATCATTCAAATTATGAAAAGGCACCTAATATTACCGTATCTTTCATCTTTGACTCTCGTTGTCTTCTCTGGAGACGCCACTTTCCAAGCCGTTCCTTAATTTTGTCGATATCTGGTATGTTTTCTCCATCAAAATCATCAGGCAATTTGAAACATACCACTTTCTCACCTACGACATGGTTCTTCATCTTCCTCCCAGAGTGTTTTCTCTCACCCTGCATTCAAACATCGTCAAATAAATAAAACTGTTCAAATTACAATTCAAATAGTGACGCTGACTTTTATATAGGGGTAGTATATAAAAAGAAAGAAAAATAAATTACCATTTTGACGCCAATAACCTCTGAGCTATCGGGTCGTTGGATTGAGACAAAACTTTTGGGTTTCATCAAAGCATCAGATGAAGGATTTTTCTTCTTCTCGGACTTAAACTCATCGCACAGTTCTGTCGCTGATATCTGAAAATCACATATGAAAAGATACACAAATAAAAGAAAAAAAAATATTGGTCAGAAGAAGATTAAAGAGAAAATTATCAACAGCATCTGGGAGAAGGGCATATTTTTCTACTTACAGAAACCATGTCTCTTAGGATTTTCTCAAGTTCTTCATATTTCAAACTTTGCTCGACACTAGAATTCACCATCACTGAATATTGATTGGTGGTTCTCTTCTTCTGATGAACTTGATGGATGTTCTTGTGCTTTGGAAAGCAAGCTATATATAATACGAAGCCATCGTGTAAAGAATTTCATAGAAGGGTATTATTTATTCCATAATTTATTCATTTTAATTTAGATATACATGCACCATGGATATTCACTTCACGGTTTTATTATGTTGCCAGGAAAAGGATTTTTCTTTTCTTTTTTTCCCCCTTGTTTCCGGCAAAATAAAAATACTTGGTGAAGAACAATAATTTTTCATTATTGACCATCATTTTTCTCTTTCTGCAATTTCTTTTCTAGATAAGCAAAGTATATCTAATATGAGGCGATTATGGTTTTGGAGGGATGTACTGGAGAGTAAAAATTCCGTACGGTGAAGAAAATTCATGTGCATGCACGTTGTTTGATATATTCACTTCAAGGTTTTATTATTTTTCCATATATTGATTTTTTGATTTTGTATTAAGGTCAAATATCAAAATGGAAATAGTTTGTAACATTGTAATTTTTCGCGGAAAATATTTCTACCAAATCCCACTTTGAACAGTTTTTTTTTTTTTTTTTGTTGAGGAAAAGACATGTTTTATCAATCATTCTTTACTTGCTCTTTCTATAATCTTCCCGACCACTAAGCGTTTATGATCTAGAATCTATCTCCTTGCAACTAAAAATATAACAATTTTATTATTATTAATATTGTCGTAATTATTATTTGTAGAATTTTTTATATTATGATAGATGGTTTTTTTTTTTTTTTTTGCATTATAACGTACAATTATTTTTAAGTGATGGCAAAGAAGAATACAAAAGAGTAATACACGCGCGCGCGTGCACTGTTTCAAAGTTCCTAATGACTTGCAAGTGCATATTAAAATGTTGGGATTTTTATACAAAATTAATAGCAGCGAAATTTATATAATAATGAGAAGTTATATAGTTTTTAGGTATAACTTCAGTTTTTAAAAAATAGTTTTTAATATCATTTTGGAATATATTTAAGCAAATGTCAGTCTCTAGATATTTTTAACTTCTTGCCGTCTAATAAATTTTAAATTATGTTTTTTAATTTATTGGGAAAAATATAAGAAATAAAAAATTATGGTTTTTAATACTTGATATTAAATTCCGAGAAACGTTTGCAATAATTTAATTTATAGGTATAGATAACGACGGACAAAAATTGTTAATCCCCGCAATTATTAAAAAAAAAAAAAAAGAGCATTACAATCATGTATGTGCATTAGTCAAACTACCAAAACTGTTTTGAAAGATGCATCATACATATATATAGTATAAATATCATTCTATATTTCATGCAATGTCCTGGCCACTGCATCTATATATATCGAGAAGATAACATTTACTTGTCCAACATTAGGTAATTGTTAAAACCTTGTAGACGCAGGAAATTGCACCATGTAACATATCGATTTGGACTTTCAAGTTAAAGTTAACAATTTTATTATGTACCAAAAATAAATTTCACATAATTGATAATCATGCATGTATCAATTCACAGTTGAAATAGTTACTACAAAGATAATTATAGATAACACAAGTTTATAATACACTTGAAATGGATGGAGCTGTATTTTGTAAACCTCTTTTCCCCAGGTAAACCAACCGGCTTAAATAAATGCTTTTGATGGCAAAAAAAGGGGGAAAATGCTTTGGAATAAATGAGTAAAACTTCTTCAGAGCTATTATACGCCTGTGTTTAATTAATTGTTTTGGATTTACAATGATGTAGTTAATTTGAGACAATGATTAATAGACTTTGTTAACTAAGTGGAAGAATCTTATTTTCTATTTGGTTTTTAAACTATATATAATTTTAATGCTAGACTTTTTGGTTATTTTCACCAAAAGCTTGAAATATGCATCCAATGCCATAACAATTACCTTTCCCAAGCTCTGTGTAATACCCGAAAAATTACCTATTTTAAATATTATATTTCCATAAATAATACCTATTTTAAATAGGTGAATATGTGGTCTCAAATTTTGGTATTATTTATAGGCAATTTTTCCATAGAATTTAAGAGTCTAAAAACTAATTTAGCTAGTTACCATATAAAACACTATATTAGAGATTAAAATTAGGATTTAATTAATTATTCTTAATTTAGCACTAAGGGGCGAAAATTCCTATTTAATGAGAAATAAATAAATTACACAAATGGAAGAACCAAATTAAACTAACCCTTAATCCTAAATCCTAAATTGGACCAATGAAAGATTTTTCTTCTTAAATTATGAGAACAATTAAAATGTAAATTGATAATTAATATAGAGATAGGGGGATGGTTTTATTTGGGGAACAAGAAGAGAAAAGTGTGTGTGTGTAGTGTGTGTGGCGTGTTGTGTGTGTGTGTGTGTTGAGTGTGTGTGTGTGTGTCTAAGAGTTAAGAAAGTCAAGAATTAACCAAAGTAAATAATGAGTTGAAGTCCAAAGTACAAACTTGGGGAGCAAGTAACTTTTAATCAAATGCAAGGAGAATTCATAGTAATTTAATCAAATACAAGTAAATGAGAATTTATAGGAATTAAATCATATCTTGAAATATTGGAGCTAAGTATTGAATATAGGTACATATTTGGAATCAGTAAATTATGAGCTTTAACTTGGCTATTCACAAAGTCATTTTCGTATACTTTTGGGATTCATACCTAAGGGTTTCAGGAAATTTAAAATCACCATAAATCTAGTTATAAAATTAGGATTTCAAAAGTGAGATTAGATCTTGAATAAAAGTTCCAACTTATGTCAAACTAAATTAGCATTTGGAAATAGTAAGAGAATGAAGCAAAACTTAAGAGCTAAGGGGGAGGGGGGAGGACGGTTAAAGAGGAGGTGGAGGGGTGAGATCTTTACCTCTTCACCAAGTCAAAAGCCAATGGCCAAGATCAAATAGAAGTTGCTAGATGTTTAACCCTTCCTTGGCTATAAATAGAGGCTTCATCCTTCACAAATTCTCACCAATTCCTCAAGGCATAGGCCGAATTTAGAGAGAGAGGAGGAGAGTGGAGGAGCTCCAAGAGCAAGGAGCAAGGTTCTTCAAGAGGTAAGGAAACTTTTAGTCTTTTAGTTCTAGTTCTTAGTTTTTGTAGTAGTAATGTTAGGAAATGTTATTATGATATTTAATCTTCCAAATATAGTTTTGTTTTCATGTTTTTATGGTTTCCATTGCCTTTATTTTGAAAAAATGATGAAGAAGAAGTATGGCAAAATTTTTTGGAAGATTATGATTAAAATAGTAAAGCTCTGGCGAAATTTCATCGGTTAGCAATTTCAGGAGCCAGTAGAAAAAACATTAGTATTTTATGAAGGAAATGATGTTCTAAAATTCTGAGAAAATTCATGGTGGAAGTAAACATATAGGACTTTCCAAATATATAAAGAGTGTGTCATTTGAAGTTTTGTACAAAGAGATAAAAATCTCAAAAGTTAAGCTATGTTTTCTGAGGAAAATTCTGGGCAGGGGTTTGAAACGTTGAAACTGGGAATTATCCTTGAAATCTGGGTAAATTCCAGTATTTTTCCTTGAAAGTAGAGATCTCAAGGATTCTGGGAAATTTTACGGATCCTCATTTCGATTTTTCTGGAATTAGTTATGATTTTTCGAAGTTAGGCGAAATTCTGCTTAGGAATACTGAACCAGCGTTTTTCCGAAATTTTAAGGAAATAATTGAAAAATAAAACCACCAAGGGTAAAATTGTCATATGTGGCCAAGATATCTCTTGGAATAGTATCCAGGAATTAATTGAGACGATATTACCCTTATAGGATATCGGAGGTCGATTCTTTGACCAACAGAACGTATCAAAACTCAGGTACGGACGCGTATTGTAACCTTAACTCTTATGCTTATGGTTTGCTTATATATGATAGTTGTACTCACATGTTTTGAAATTGCTCTTTGAATATTGAATTGAATACGGGTTATAGTCTTGATAACACCGTTGAGTTTTCCTAGCGCTGAGGACACGATAGGTCATCGTAGCACTGGTGAATAGTGTAGACTGGGGTAACATACATATTGCAGTGGTTGTATTATGTTATTGCCTTACATGTTGTTATGATTTGAAATTGTGAATATGATCTATTTATGTGATACCTGTCATATACTGTTTACATAAGCATGAGGTTAACCGTTACCTGAGGTTCAATAGGTATTGAACCTTAGCTCTTACCTTAGCTTCAGGGTCTCAGGGAAACATAACCATGGTCAAGGGTAAGGAGCTGGCCTGAGAAACCTACGGAGGCGTTATTATTTTGTTTTGTACTTAGGTGTATTAAGAATTCGGATGAATGTACCGTTGAATGTTCAACTTGATACACTACATACAATGTTATTCAATTACTCTATATTTCGAAGAAAAAAATATTTTCAACACTCAGCTCTGGTCAGAAATACTATGGAAACGTTTATGAAAATGGGATGTTACACTTTGCTTCCAGATCTTTGTTCACAAGCTTGAAGATTATTGTTCTCCATTGCGTAACCCTGATGGTTTATCTCTTCTGATGAAGCTTGATGTTCATATATAACCATAGGGAGAGTTCATAGAAGGGTACGTACTATTTACTCCATCATTTATTGATTTCAATTTGCATATACACCTGCATGCACTTTGGATTATCACTCCATGCATGGTTTTATTATTTTGCCGGGAAAATTATGTTGTTTTCAGCAAAAGAAAAAGAGTTTGTAAAGAAAAATAAATTTTTCATGATTCATCTTTTTGCTCTTTCCATAATTTCTTGTCTAGGAAATCAAAGTATATCTTATATGAGGAGAGTATATATATAGTTTAGAGGGATGAATTGGAGAATGAGAAACCTGTACGGTGAAAGAAATTCATATGCATGAACATATTGGATATATTCACTTCATGGTTTTATTATTGGGAAAATTAGAATGAAGGACCTCGAAAAAAATATTTTTATTGAGAAAGACTATGAAATTGTAATTATTTAGAAAGATCAAATACAAAATTAAAAATGCTTAAATGCCTTTAACAAAATATTTTGCATTCTCTTGCATTTCTCTCACATTCTATTTTCAAAAGTAATACAAAATTTTAAATTTCACAAGAAAAATAAACAACAATTTTCTCAATTTTCATTTTTTTTAGAACTTGCATAGATATCAATGAAAAAACTACAAATTTTTCAATTTAGTAAAAATTATAATTATTTTCAAATTAACAAAAAATTTTGATTAAAAAATAAAATTGCATAATTTTAATAAAATTCAAGATATTTTATAATTTATTATATATGTTAAACCAAGAAAATTTATATAATTAATTTTTTTAGAAGAAATTTATGTGAGTTAAAAAATTTATTTATGTTATAAAATATAAATAATTTATTATATCATGAAAAATACAAAACAAGGTTAGTTTTTATTTTTATAGAAAGAGCTTAACTGATATCAATTTTAATAATATAAATCAGGCAACTTGGTGATGAAAAATAAAAATTAAAAAAAAATGAGTTTAACCATATTTAATTAATTAATATATTGAAAAAAAAAATTGACCATATCATGATGGGTAGGTTTATTTTTAATTTTGGTTATTTTTTAATTTTATATTATAACCTTCAGTTATTCTAAGTAATTATAATTTTTATGGTCTTTTACAATAGGTATGATTTTATGTAGGTCCTTTATTTTAATTCTCCCTTTATTATTTTTCCATATATTGATATACTTTTGATTTTGTATTAGAGTCAAAAATAAAAAAATATATTTATTTTAATTATCCCTTTAGTCTGTAACATTGTTTTTTGCGGAAAATGTTTGATCGATCATTTTTCACCTACTCTTTCTATAATTATCTTCCTGATAAGCCGACCGTTCAGCGTTTATATTCTAGCTAGAATTTATCTCTTATGGTAAACTAATAATTTTTTGATACTATTCTTGTAAACTAATAAGGGTTAAGGTACATCTAGTGCCTCAAAATATTTTAGGAAGCAATTTTGCCTCTAACATAATAAAAATATATCAACCTCACCCTTAATTAACACTAACTCAGATGTAAGTTTCCTTCTTTTTTGTTTTTTTTTGGGGGGGGGGGCGTGGGGGGACCTTCCATCTCAACAACCCCTCCTCCCTCCCTCCATCCATTTTAATAGAGCTAGCATTTGAGCGATTATTGTTCCCTCAAGAAATAATTGAAGCAATCTTCCCTTTGCCCCATACACCTCCTTTAACCCAAATAATAATACAACCTTTAATTAGTATTTGTATAATTGTTTTTTAAGAAATCCCTAATTTGTTATGTATTCTCATATTTTATTTGGGGGATTTTGTCATAATTATTGAGTTAAAAATACCTTTATTATGATAAATTGAAATGAAGAGTAAATGCATTAAATATTTAGAACAAAAAATGGCAAAATTGTCATAATAATTTTAATTACTCTTAATCTTTGATTTTTGAGAAGATTTGATGGTGGTTTGGTTGTTTTGAATTGTAGGCGCTCGAAGAAATTGGATTAAAATTGAAAATGGCAGTTTGAGGCTTGAATTTAGGGAATGACTAATTAATACCACGAATTTTAGAAATTCTAGTTTAGTCCACTGTCAAAATTGCAGCTGGTGGTGGAAATGAGGTCTAATTTAGATGATTTTCAGTGATAGAAACAGAGGGAGCAGCCTCGAAATTGCAGAACCAGACCTCCTTCATCCCATCTCCACCACCACGCCTTCATTCTAGATCACTTCATCGTCTTCTTCCTCACCTTCTCCGTTGCTGGTGACGTTCACCCTTATCTCCATCATCGCCAGTGACCTTCTTCACCTCAAGAAGTTTCAGATCAAGCAGCCGCAGGGGAAGCCTCCATCAAGAAATTCTCTGCCTCAAGAACTCAGCTTCACCCTCGTGCACCATAATCGCTAGTGAGCTTCACTGTTGCTCTCACACCTTCATCTCTTTGATTTCACCAAGTGCGTTGCTTTCCTCTGCCCCTCTTCCATCGTCACCCTCCATTCTTCTTTCCTTTTCATCTTCAATCTCGTTTTCCGGTGGTGTTCCATGTTTGGGCTTTTTTGAAGAAGAAGAAGATAGCTTCTCCTTTGATGGCCGTTCTTACCTAAATTTCTCAATCCTTTATAGCAAGGGAGAGTGACATGAACTTGGGGCTTCAATAGAGGAGTTTTGACTCTTCCTTTCCTTTATTTCTTCATTGTATTTGTAATTACTATGTCTTAAGATGAATTTTATAATGTTAGACTGATTTATTTGATGAATTTGAGGGATTGAATGTAGCTTGAACCTTTGTTAGATGCTTGACATTGTGTTTAGTTAGTTTAATTATCATTTCTTTGTACTGTAATTAGTCATTAAATTGATGATCTTGTGAACATTTTGTGTTAATAATTTCAAGGTGGCTTGATTAGTGGATCAATTATGTCATGTATTTCCATTGGCATCTTGAATTTGAGCTTGATCATTGTATTTAGCATTGGGTTTTAGCATCATTATTCTTAATTTTCCATATGGATGGCCATTAATATCAAATTAAGATTAATGAAAAAAATCAAGTAGTAATGCAAGGTAGCTCGGTTATTGGATTAAAAGCCACATACAATTGATTATACCACCATACTTTGATATGTTATTTCATATTAATTTGGGGATTTTAGTCCATTTTCGAGTCCGTTATTACATAAATTAACACTTATTTGAGTTAGGGACCTTTGCATTGAATTTAATTCAATTAGGAGTGAAATGGTCATGAATTGTTAATTTAATTGTGCAATTGTTTCCTTGGACTTTTGATGCCACATTGTATTCAATATTTCATGGTAAGAACTACGAAGAAAGTGGAGTAAAAGCTGGAAAAGAAAATAGAAGACCAAAATTAATGTTGTTGAAAGACCCAAATTCAGAATTGACAGAAAAAGAAGCAAAAATTAATGACATTTTGGTACCCAAATTTAAAACATACCAATCTAGTGCCCACGAAACTGTTGCATTTTTGGCACCATTGAATCAGAAATGAGGGCTTTTTTTAGATGATTGAGGGCTGTGACTTTGATAGAAAGGAAGCAAAGAGTGCACTGCGAACTAAGAAACAAGACACAAGCTTGAGTACTTCACTGAAGCTTAAGAGGAGAGGGAAAGAGATGGAGAGCCACCATCATAGTCGAGGACTTTCCATTGTCACTCCGTCACTTCCACCATGGTTGAGTTTTAATCTTCAACCTCAGCGATTGTAGTTGTGCTCTTTTCTCCGACACAATTGAACACCATCAACGTCTTGGCTCTTCACCACTCTCCTGACTTCACTGTCCCTTCCATCACCATCAATGGTGTAACACCCCCGAATTTCTAGAATTTAAATAACATAAAATGTTGATAGTTTTCATAAATAATAATAAAATCCAAAATAAACTACATCGGGAAGGTGTCACCGCCGCACTTGTATGGAACAAGTGCAAGGCTTCTTATTACAGGAAGTAAATCTAAACTTAAGCAAAATGTTTATTTTGAAAAATAAAATAAAATAAGATATATGAAAAGAAAGTAAATAACGCGAATTTATTGTCCGTCATCCTCACTTCTCACTGCTAGCCCCAGTTTTTGAAACCTGTTCACTGAAATTCTGCTCCCCCGAAGGATCATCGTAGCCTAAGAATACACACATCAGCAAACACTGGTAATCCTAATTAAATAAGGATAAAATAAAATAAAATAAAACAGAAATAAGTAGGTAGATAAATAAATTTGATATGAATTGAAATAAAATAAAATAAATTATAAAATAAAATAAATTAATTGTAAAATAAAATAAATTAATTCCCAAAATAAAATAATTATAAAATAAGATAAGATAAATTAATTAAATAATTAAATTAAATAATTGTAAAATAAATTAATTCCAACATAAAATAAAATAATTATAAATAAAAATAAATTAATTGCAAAATAAAATAAAATAAAGACATAATATGTGTATATGTATAAACTAAAAGGGTGTCATTGTTTTTAGAGTTTTCTAGTGGGAAGAGAACCATGGTAGACCCGAGAAACCCTGCCAGTCTACCCTGTGAGCCGGAAAACCCTGCCAGTCACAAATCATCAACATTGGCCATATCATAATTTCTTCCTAGTGTACACACCTCTTCCCATGTTATTAGTGTCCCGGGAAACCCTGCCAGACACCACTTTGGGAAGAACGGACATATCGGTTCACATCAAAAGTTCCCAAAGGCATGAGCTTTAAAAGTGTGTTCATCACTTTAGGAGGTACCGTCCTAAAGTTATCCTCCCACTTGTTAAATTATTTCAATTAAGACAAAATGAATTCCTCATATTCATGGAGATTAAACCAAATATACATACCACTATTTGTTAATTACGAAACCTGGGGTAAAATCATTTAAAGGAACATATGTTTGTATATATATTGGCACAAACAGATCGGTCAATTCGCACAAACATATTGAGGTAACCAAAGCAATTATGTACAGGTGAACCATGAAAACGGCAAAAGAGTGTTGCAAAAGTTGATTACGCAATTTGAAAAAAGAGAAGTGTGTATATATATATATATATGTGTGTGTGTGTGTGTGTGTGTGTGTGTGTGTGTGTGTGTGTGTATGATATTATATGTATGTATAATCCTGCACATTTATGGGTTATCCAGAGAAGGAAGCAAACGAAAAAGGCAATGTTTATAATATATATAAAGAATCAATATACAATACAATTGTTGACCAAGATCATGCGCACAAGCATAAAGAATAGGGTGCCTCAAAAGACGTGCCATGACTTCAATGTTTTATTTATTATGACTTCAATATTTTATTTATTGATCAAATGAGCAGATGGAGATAATGACTCCACAACAAAAGAAGAACCCTAAAGTATATCTAGGAAAAAGGCAACAGGAAGGAAATATGACTCACGCAGAATAATTGATGCAAATTGATCTATACCCACCATATAGGTTTAGTCGCAAAAGAAAGATGAAGGAGAAAGTGTTATAGGGTTTAGGATTACTTGGCCTCTGTGTTTGCAGAGCTCCTAGAAGAGAATTTCTGCCGCAAAAATTTTTAGAGAGGGAACTGATAGGTGATGGCTAGGGTTAGATGACTAGTTCTAAGTTTATAGTTGAAATTAGGATTTGCTATGAGTTGGGCTCTGTGGGTTGGGTTTTTTTTTAACTATTACTAGTTTAATAAATAATGACAAATCACCTATTAGATTCTAATTTAAATTTTTATCTTTACCTATCCATTTATCATTATTATTATGATATATATATATATATATATATATATATATATATATATATATATATTACTTTATTATAAATTTTAGATTTTAATATTAGTATTATTAGTATTTATTATCATCATTATTATTATTAAAATAATAATAAAATCTAGGGTATTACAAATGGCCTCCTCCACCCACCCATCATCATGATTTGACACAACCTTAGTCGTCTTGGGATCAAATCACTATTTACCACAGATTAAAATACAATATAGTGCAAATAACTCGAGATCGTTCTCTTATCAAGGAGTCTTTTATTTTGAATTTCCTAGGTTGAACTAAGTGCTAAAAATATGTGTTAGAAATGGGGTTTTAAAATTGGTTTTCTTTAATCTAAAATTCATGGAGATAAAGCTATTTCTACTCTTTTTTGGTATTTTTGTTAAATAATGAAGAAATGTTTGAATTGAGAGTGAGAATATGAATAATGGATGTTCTTGGTAATGAAGAAAGCTCCTATCCTTGCTCAAAAAGGTTATGGGACTAGAACTTCATCAAGTCTCAAGAAAAAAACCTCAAGATTGTAATACCCTAAAATTCCTTAGAGACAATTAAATATTTATTAAAGATTGGAGAATATGTTGTCTCTAATTTAAATAATTGATTTATGTTCAAAGGGAAATATTAAGAAAATTAAGTGCCAAAAAGAGGCATTTTAGGGTCATAAAACATCCTAAAAATAGGGTAATAAATTCTAAAAGGCATGGAATAATTATAAAAACTTAGAAACCATATTATCCTTAATTTATAAAATTTAATAAAATATTTCCTATGAAAACAAAAGAAGGAAAATTTTAAAAGTGTTCTAAAAAATCATAATAGACTCTGAAATTGATAATAAATTGCATAAAACTTAGATTATTGATGTCAATAAAATATTTATGGGAAAATGATAAGTTTTAATTAAGAAAATTATTAGAAAGTATTAAGGGATTTATTAAGTAATTTTTGGGAATTTTATAAGCCTAAATTCATTTTGGACCAATAAGGGAATTTTGTGAGAGATAAATATAAGATAAATATAATATATGTTGGAAAATAAAAAAAGAAAAAGAAAAAGAGGGCTGACCGAAAAAAAAAATAGGAGGGATAAGGATGAGAAGATTTTTTAGATATAATAATAATATAAGATTAAACATGTGTTAAAAAGAAAATAATATAATAATCAGAGGAAAAATGAACAGGATAAATGAGAACGGATAGGAAATATTCCCGTTGTGAGAATATGGTTATGGGTCAAGAAAAACCAGAGCATATTATTGGTCAGTGGATTTTTATCCAGAAGCTAGTACCGGCCAAAATTATTTCTGAGATCGGACACGAAAACCGAGGATTTTCGGCAGATAACGGAATGCCTTTACTGGAAGTATAAGGGAAGGAGAGTCCAGTATTCTTAAAGAGGGTGAAAGGACCTTCAGCATACTGCTTTCAGAATTTTAAGATTTTACGGAATTACGTGAACCAAACACCGAACCGGGAATTTATCAGATAAAGCAAGAGGATGACGCAGCTAGGATGAGATCATCAAATTTGTCTTCTAGCAAGAGGGAGAGGACGGTTTTGAGGTGTAGGGCCAAGATGAAGCCACCTCAGAAAAGTGCGATCCAACGGTCAGAATTCGACCAGACAAAGTTCAACGAAATTACGAAAATGCCATCGGGTTTTTCTATAAATACCTCTCCATTCTTCACCATTTTCACACCAAGCTCTCTTGAGCATTTCGAAAATTTGAGAGAGGAAGAAGGAGAAGGAGTCCGGGGAATTTCGCAGCGAAGCTCTGAGTAAGTCTTCGGTCCCTAGTCTTTAGTTCGGTAGTTCTTTCAGTAGTTATAGTAAAAGTGTTAGGATAGTCTTAATTTTTCAAGATAATTTAGATATCATGTTTTTAGAGTAAATATGATAATTATCTTAGAAAAATGTTATAGAAAAGATTATAGCAAAAATTTTGGAAGTAAAAGTCGGAACAGTGAAGCTCTGGCGAAATTCCGCCAAAAAAAAAGCTAACTAGGGGCAAAATGGTAATTTGTACCTAAAATGCCTGTTATGGTCTTAGATATTCATACTGGTGATGTTATCCTTATAGGATACCTAGAATCACGAATCACTGTTTCCGCTGTCATTCCGCTGTCAAACCGCCGTCAAAACACTACCGGAGTAACCAAAATCATCAACGGAGGTACGGACGCGTACAGTAACCTTAACACTTATGCTGCTTATATTCATATATGTGAAAGATATGCCATTTATTGAGACTCTGCCGAGAGAGGGCAGTTGTACATACAGCTTTTCACGGGTTATAGTCTTGATAACCTGTTGGGATTTTCCTAGCGCTGAGGACACGATGGGCCGTCGTGGCACTAGATATGTGCAAACTTGTTGTGATATTTGTTTTGTGTAATGTGGTATTGATATGCTGTTATGTTATTATGAATATCTGTTACCATATATTGTTTATTTGAGCATAAGGTTAACCGTTACCTGAGATCCAATCGGGAATTGGATCTCAGCTGTAGCTACAGGTTCAGGAGGTGTCAGGGTGGAGGAGAGGGGCAGACAGTCTTCGTAGAAGGAGCGAAGAAGTTTATATTTTTGTAAATATACTGACATTACTTTTTGTAAACAGTAGTTGTCTGTATATGGATAATTACACTATGGTTATGTACTTTTAAATATTCAGTTACTCGAAATGCTCAACTCTGATCACAATTTGACATGTTTTAAAAAAAAAAAAATCGGTGTTTTAAACTGGGATGTTACAAAGATAACTCTTGAGCTAGTCCAATATTCCTAATTAATTAATAGTAGCTCCTACAAATATAACTAACTACTACCTCTTGAGATATTGTTTAAAATCACTTAATGTGCAATTGAAATTGGAATAATGTAACATGAGTCTTCTTAATTTTGAGTGCTAAACAACACCTCAAGGATACAAATCACATAACTTCTTACTTCTCTTCTTGGGGCTCTCTCTTGGCTACTTTTGCTCCTAACTCTAAGTACGATAGCTACTTTAGATCATTGTAGTCTAGACTAAGAAGATTCTATCTTGCCATCCTCAATTCATGAATCATTAATAGGCTTTACACGTTGGCCGAGACTGATAGAGCAACTACATATGACATTCTTATTTCAGACATTACTTAAACATATGTGGATCTTACTCATACTTACTTCTCAGGTACACCTTGTTAGCACAATACCACACCACAAAGTGATGTGATCGAGCGAACGAAGGTCAAGACAATAGGTACACTAGAGGTTGTGTCCTATAGAAAATCGAGCAAACATAGGCGATGACTCAAAGGTTAAAAAAAAGTTTTAGGGAAAATTACATTCTGGTCCCAAGGACCAGAGTTAATTAAAAAAATGTTCCATGCCAGAATTTCATTACAAAAAAGTCTCAAAAAAGCCTTGGGATTTTCTTGTAATTAATTGAAAAATTCTCAATCCGTATTTACAACTGAAAATGCTATATTAACAATTGAAAATGCTATATTAATAACAAAAATTCTCAATCCGTATTTACAGCTGAAAATGCTATCTTAACAACTGAAAATGCTATATTAACAACAAAAATTCTCAATTGTTAATATGGAATTTTTGTTGTCAGTATAGCATTTTCAGTTGTTAATATATCATTTCCAGTTGTAAATACGGATTGAGAGTTTTTGTTGTTAGTATAGTATTTTCAGTTGTTAATATAGCATTCCTAGTTGTAAATACGGATTGAAAATTTTTCAATTAATTACAAAAAAGTTCCAAGGGACTTTTTTGTAATGAGATTCTGGTGTGGGACTTTTTTGTAATTAATTATGATCTTTGGGACCCAAATGTAATTTTCTCAAAGTTTTATGCATTAGGGGGAGTTAGTACAGTCTCAAGGCAATAGCTCTTTAGTTGCTATGCTAATTAACATAATCTCATTGTAACCACAAAGAAATACAAAACAAATAATCTTCACACTACAAAACACAATCTTAACTACAAATATCAAACCAACAAAAACAATTAATATAAATCTTAGTTCCAGAATCATATATAATAATGCCTAAAACTAGACAGTTTAAATATATAAATCTAGACTAATGGAATGATAAAAAAAAAAAACTCCCCTATATAATCCATTAAGCTCAAGCATAAATCTCTATCACCAAGAAGCAAAGGAGTTAGCCATTACTAACCATCAAAATTCACCAAACAAGTTCAAGATTACAGACATTAAAGAACACCCAAGTAACCAATTAACACTAATTTGAAGAAGATTTGTGGCTGGATATGAACCCAAAATCAGAGAATCCATGGCTGTGATGAGTTCAAAAACACGAGAGTGGAAACTTGAGACTGTGAAAGGAGATTTTAGTGATGGTATGAAGAAAGGGAAGGCTAGCGGTCCGCGGCGGTGATAGCTGAAACTAATGGTCAATGGAAATGGTGGAGAGAGTGTGGAAAGTCAACAGAGAAAAGAAGACCACCACGGTGGTGGTTGAAGTTCTGTAAATCGCTGCTGTTCTATTCCTCCTCAACTTTGATCTCTCCTAGTCACTGGTGAAGCCCTCTTGAAGTGGAGAAGGTCACTGGCAATAGTGAAGGACAGTGAAAGAAGAAAAGTTTGTCGGCGACCAGGAAAGGGAAGTGATTCGAGAGGGAGAGCATCTAGTCTTCGTCTCTCTCTTTTCGGTTTTGTATCCCGTTGCGCCCTTAGCCTCTGTGATCAAGAGCCAAAAGCCCAAACCTCATTTTTTCTATCAAAACGCTGAGCTTTGCCATTTGGTCCTTATTGGACATTTTTTAATTTGAGGTCCTTCTCTTGCATTAATTCTGGTCCTTAGTTGGTATTTTTCAAATTTTCCAAATTTCTTCCAAAATTTGTATAATATAAAATTAAGTACAAGGTAGCATCAAAAGTCCAAGAAATCAATTGCATGAATAAATTAACAAATTATGACAATTTTACTACTAATGACGCTTAATTCAATATAAATGTCCCTAACCCAAATTAATACTTAATTATCCAATAATGTCCTAGAAGATGTATTAAAAATCCCAATTTAATTATGAAAATCATATAAAAATATGGTTAAATCACATCACCTTCACCATTTGATTTCAGCCCATCGTCATCTACATTTCATTGTCTTTAATTTGGCTTTTCCTTCTTCATTCATCTTTACTCAAAACTGATGCCATCTCCTCCATTCCTATTAACACTGTCATCTTCTCCTTCTTCTCTCTTCTACCCGCCGCTTCTCACCCAAATCGTCCCTTCCTTCTATCCCTCAATGGCTGGTGGATTATGGTAGCTCGTTGGAGTTGTAGTTGGAGCTATGAGAGGCTAAGTTTCGTGCTTCTTGCAGATAGAATCAGTGGCTGGAGTTAGAGCTTCAATTTGGGGAGTTGTTCAATTTAATCTTCTGTCATATTTAATATTTCCTAGTTTTAGGATGTTATTTATATTGTTTGCGACTGAGATTTTATTTGATTATCTATGTGGATTGAACCTCTTTGATTGAATTGGATTTTGTTATGTGAATGCTTGATATAAATATTTTTCCTTTGTCGAGTTCGATTGTATTAGCTAGCATGTTATTGTTTAGTTAATATAATTGATTTGTGCTTTGGAGTGTCTCATTTGAGCATTCTTCTTTAGAGGAGCTGGTTACACTTTAATCCTATTTTGATTAGACTCTAAGTGGTTCCTCATAGCGCCTTAAGGGATAGTTACTAGTTGCATTCGTTGGCAATTGTACGGAAAAATCCTCTAATTAAATAATTAATTACCAAAATGCCACTGCCTGGAAATTATTAACTCATCTGCCCCTCTTTAATAGATTACATGCCATATGTAATCGATTAAATAGGGGCAGATTTAATTTTTTTTTTTCCAATTTTGCATTATGTAATTGATTACGCCACTGTAGCGTAATCGATTACATATCATTTTGCATTATGTAATCGATTAAGCAGTGTGTTGTAGTATATCAAAATATGGTTTACTCAGTAAGCAAGCTATATATACTACAAGCCAAAGGTCATATGTGGGTTATATTTATTCCATCATTTATTGATTTCAATTTATATATACATACATATGCAGGGTTAAGTAGCAAATCTGCCCCAGAAGTATACGTCGAAGAACAATGTTGCCCTGAAAGTTTTTTCAGGTTTAATTTTACCCCGGAAGTCTAAAAACATAGCAATGTTGCCACTTTCCATTAAAAAACTAACATTGACCGTTAAAAAATTGACGTTGATCATTAACTTTTTAACGGAAAATGGCAACATTGCTACTTCTTTAGACTTTCGGGACAACATTGTGATAAGGCAAAACTTTAAAGCTATAACTCCGCAAGTATACGGGCCGTGTCAAGTAATAAAAAGTAAGTAAAGTATCGTTCCCACGAGGACTTAATACCAAAACTTCGATTAGATATTGATTTTACACTTTCGTTTAAGTTGAGCTAAAACAAAGTGAGTTTAATTAAAAGAAAATAAATTAAAATAAACTAACTAATAAAAGCCTAGGATTCTTTTTCCCCCTTTTGACATTTTATAATATTGAATTAATTTCCTCTCTCTTACTATTTCCATACATATATATGTTAGTCTAAGGTTCACAAGTACTTGACAAACTCTCTCAAGTCAATATTAAGTTTCTCTTCTCATTAAAATGCACAATCTCTTGCTACAATTAATAAGAATCAATATTAAGCAACAACCTTAATGTGACAATGCAAGGTTAGTAAATATATCTTTATTTTACCAACAAACTATCCATTTATCAAGTAAACTTCAAGACAAGTATGATTTCAATAAAGTTCTACACCTAGATTAGCTTTCTCAAGTCAAACCTTAGTGAATAAATCTTCTAAATGGAGGCTAATCACTTAGAAGCATTAAGCCTAGATTAAAATCAACACATATAAATATTTATCCACCAAAAGAAAGAAAAAGGATTATCCAAATATTAATCCATACAAAAGAGTCAAAAGAATCCTAGAATAAAAAGTTTAGCTACTCAATAAATCTATATCACAGTAAATTAAATTCCAGAGTTCAGATTCAAACCGGAAAAGGAAAGAAAATGAGGACTAGACAAACAAAGAATAAGAACAAAGGAATCCAGCACTGTGCTTGCGTCTTTGCTCTTCGGCCGGAAGATGAAGCTACTGACTGTGTTCTCCTTCGCCTCCACAGTCCTCTCGTCCTTCCGTGGAGATGATGAAGAGAATCGCTGCTCCTCTGCTTCTTCGTTCCTCTGCCCAGCAGTCGCCTCTGTTCTGCGTGTTCGGTTCTGTATTCTCCGTCCCCACTTCAATCCATCCAGAACCCCCCCTCTCTATCTAGGTCTCCATTCATCCATTTTAATTTGATGGGCCCACGCACAATTTCCATTCAATTTTTCACGCTTCCCCTTGTTTTGTCCAGAGCCTTCTCTTTCATTAATTGATTGCCGCCTCCTTCATTTTTGCTTTAGGTTTCGATTCCCCTTTGGGCTCGTGGGGCCCATTTCCAGTTAATTGCCAATTGAAGCTTCTTTCTCTGCGCCTCTGTTTGTTTCAATTTGTCCTCATCCTTTTTTTTTTTTTTTTTTTTGCCTTTAGGTCTTGAGTTAATTGATCAATTCATCCGTGGGCCACTTTCTATTTGCATTCAATCTCCAATCAGCCCAAATTCATCTGCCCAAACGTCCAGAGTCCACTTAGCCCAATCCATTCAATCCATAAATCATTCATCTCAGATGCTAAGTTGTCTCTTGGTGCTTTTGAGAACAAAAGATAAAATAAAAGGAGCTAAATTAATAATAGTAATAGTCCTAATAATAAAACTAAATTTTATTTATTTTCTAAGCTTAAAAACTTTTATTTTAAATTGAAATCCCACAAATGATCTACCACTTTAATTTCTCTTAAAATATTAATAAAATCTCTTTAATTTAGTGTTAATGACTTCCTAAATATATCAAAATATACCTCAAATCTATTAAAATTAGGAAGTCATCACATTGAGCTCAAAAAAACTTCCAGGGCAACATTGCTCTCAGGCAAGTACTTCCGGGGTGGATTTGCTACTTAACCCCATACATGCATGAATTGTGGATAATTATTCACTCCATGCACAGTTTCATTATTTTTTCAGGAAAATAATTTTTGTTTCCAGCTAAAGAAAAATAATTTTTCATTCATCTATCGTTTTGCTCTTTCTATTATCGTTTGTCTAAGAAAGCAAAGTACATCAAATATGAAACGATAATGTTTTGGGGGGATGAATTGGAGAATATAAATGTTATCTGTACAGTGGAGGTAAGTTACATGCATGCACTTTGGGTCGTATATGTTCACTTAATATGGCTTTATGATTTAGCCAAATTTATTTTATTTCAAACACGGAATGATTCCTTACATTGCTTCTAGAGAAAAATATTTCTATCATATCCCACATTGAAGAAATTTCTTTTTGAGTCATTTTTTATCATTCTATTTTCTCTTTCTGTAATCCTAATCCTCTTGGTCATAACCCTAAATTAACTCTAAATTATCTTCAAAGCTCAGCGTTTATGGACTAGAAACCTATCGCTTTATTTATTTATTTATTATTTTTTCCCCATATCACAATGTAAAACTTTTTTTTAACAACAGTGTAAAGAAGATTGCAAAATTATAATAAGTCCGTTGAGATTATTATACAAAATTTCAATTATTACGAACTTGGGGAATATAATATGATTATATTATGCAATTTCACTAAATGTATATATATGGACTATATATGTGGAAATGGTATTAGGTTGAAAAATAATATTTTCCCATAAGAACATAATTTTTTATTTAGATTCACTATACAAATTAAGATGAATTTGGACTAATCATGCATATTACTTGAAATTAGCCAAAACGGCTGAGAAATGTATGTATTATTCGGACTTGGCTATCCTCTTCTCATTTTCTAATTGGTTTTGATATAGTTTTGTTAGGTCTCTCATCATTTTCAAACTCATCAAGAGTTTCAAACTCTTGTCCACAATATTGTTCCTTTGACTTATTTTCCATACAAGAAAACAAAGTCTTGCTTCCCTATAATTGGAATACCAATATTATTATTAAATACCAACATTATTCCAAAATCTCTGGACAGAACAAGATGTCATTATTACAACACACACATGAAAAGTATATTAGAAATCACGTAACATTTATCCTAAGAATACTGATCTTTTCTCTTTCCCCTCATCTATCTACGAGTCTTCGTTTAGTTCCTAATAAAAATTCAGCAATATGAAGAGCATCCAAAAATCGCCGTTTCACCTGGCCACGTTTAAAGGAACCATGATCATTATCATCATCAGCCGCTTGAACTCGATACGAACAAGCTCTCGCATAGCCTCTATCAGAGCGGAACTTGTTTAATTCTGTTTAAACAAGTTCTTTTTCGAGGTCGTCATCATCAAGCTTTTTCACAGCCTCTTCCCGAGTTGCAATTTTCTCCGCAGGTCCAAAGTTCTTTTCCAAGGTTTGATTCTGTTTATTGCTGGGTTCAATAATCATAAGCGGTTTCATAGCCTCGGTTGTAATCATTGCCTGCTTTGAAAAAAAATATAAAAAGTTATTTCCATCATGTTGTCTCCCTACAAATCAACGTCATTTCTTATTTATCACTAATTTTATTAAATCCATTAATTACTGTGCTCAATATTATAAATATATTTCCTGAAATTCTTACTATAACACACTTTCAACTAATTCACATGAATTAGAGAATGACAGTCAAATTATTAAAAATAAAAAATATTTCAATTTTAATTTTCTCCTATTTATAATGTTTTGAAGGAGAGAGAAAAGTTAAAAGAGTCATATTTAAGTAATTATAATAAGAAAAAACTTTGACTAGTAAGAATTAAAAATTATTCAAATGGCTTTTGAAAGGCGCATAATAATTGAGACAGGAGGGAGTATGTGCTATAAGTTATAACTCACCTTGCTGCTTGTTGAAGCCAGTTCATCACTTGCACTTCTCTTTTGACTAGACTTACGTTGACGCCCAAACATAATAAAGTTCAGAACCTCCGGGATGGTCCGAAAGGTATTCTTTGAGCTTAAGTGGCAATAAAACTGATATATATATATATATATATAAAATGAATAATGTTATTTACTTATATGGTAGCATTCAAATTGTGAAAAGACACAAATTATTTATATTTACGTAATTTAATTACCGTGTCTCTCATCTTTGTGTCTCGTTGTCTTCTCTGAAGACGCCACTTTCCAAGCCGTTCCTTGATTTTACCAATATCTTGTATGCTTTCTCCATCAAAATCATCAGGCAATTTGAAACATACCACTTTCTCACCTATCACATGGTTCTTCATCTTTCTCCCAGTGGGTTTTCTCTCATCCTACATCCAAACATCATCGTATAAATAAAACTGTTAAGATTACAATTCAAATAATGACGCGGCAACTTATGTAGGGTTAGTATAAACAATAAACAGAGAAAGAAATTACCATTACTGCACCGACAACGTCTGAGTTATCGGGTCGATGGATTGAGATAAGAATTTTGGGTTTCATCAAAACATCGGATGAAGGGTTCTTCTTCTCAGACTGCAACTCATTGCACAGTTCTGTGGCTGATATCTGAAAATCACATAGAATAAAGATACACGAATAAGAAAAATTACAGGTCAGAAGAAGATTAAAGAGATCATTATCAAGATATTTTTGGGAGAAGGGCATATTTTTTCTACTTACAGAAACCATGACTCTTAGGATTTTCTCAAGCTCTTCATATTTCAAACTTTGCTCACAGATTTCGACGCTAGAATTCTCCATCACAGAAAGCTTAATTGGTGGTTCTCTTCTTCTTCTTCTTCTTCTGATGATGATGATGATGAACTTGATGGATGTTCTTGTGGGTTTGAAAAGAAAGCTATATATACTACGAAGCCAACGTGTCGAGAGTTTCATAGATGGGTATTATTTATTCATTTTAATTTACATGTACATGCACCATGGATATTCACTTCATGATTTTATTATTTTGCCAGGAAAAGGATTTTTCTTCTTGTTTCCAACAAGAGAAAAATACTTGGTGAAGAACAATAATTTTTCATTATTGACCATCATTTTGCTCTTTCTATAATTTATTTTTCTAGGAAAGCAAAGTATATCTAATATGAGGCGAATATGGGTTTGGAGGGATGAATTTGGAGAGTAAGAAATCTGTACGGTGAAGGAAATTCATTTGCATGCACGTTGTTGGATATATTCACTTCCACGTTTCATTATTTTCCATATATTGATTTAGTTTTGATTATGTATTAAGGTCAAAATACCATAAATGGAAATAGTTTGTAACATTGTAATTTTTCGCGGAAAATATTTCTACCAAATATCACTTTGAAAACATTTCTCTGTGAGGAAAAGTCATGTTTTACCAATTTACTTGCTCTTTCTATAATTATCCCAGCTACTCAACGTCAAGGTTCTCAAACTCATAATAGTGACATAAACTCCTATCGTTAACTCGTAAGAGTTTACCTTTATCATTAAATTAGTATTTATAGTGTATAATTAAATAATTACAATATACAAAATGACCAAAAAATGGATTTAAATATATTTTGACAAAAGACACACATGAAAGAAAAAGATTTAAATCCAAATACATGAAATAAAGTGCATCAACATTCATAATGTTATCATGTTTAACGAAGGAATTTATATAGAATTTATATATGAAGTTATTGAGTATAATCAAATAGATAAAATTAACGCGGTTTTTGTAGGTTATAAATGTAAAAATGATAAATACAATATGTAAACTCACAATTTTAGATAAGTTTACAACTAGCACGAGTTACCAGTGACTCGTCTTAATTTTGTAAGATATAAATGTAAAAATGGTAAACTCAGATAATGAACTTATGAGTTTGACAACAATGCTTAGCGTAAAGATATATAATCTATCTCTTCTTGTAAACTAAAAATATAACAATTTTATTATTGTTGTTATTATTATTATTTGAATAATTTTCCTTATTATGTTACTTTTTTTTTCTTGCATTATAATGTCGGGAGATTAAAATGTAATATAAATATACCGTTTCATGGTTCCTAATGACTTGCAAGTGCATATTAAAATGTTGGGATTTTTATACAAAGTTAACATAATTACCCAAAAAAAAAATTGAATCCTTAAAACAAATAATAACCCTGAAATATATATAGGTGTGTATAATGAGATAGTTAATTACTATATTTACTAAATGTTGTAAAATTTAAACAAAAGTAGATTGGTGACACAATGAAATTGCATCTATTTTCTTTTTTCCTTTGAGGGAATGAGTTCGAATCTTGTGTTGGAAAAAAAATGGGGGGGGGGGGTATTTTTATTCTTTTTAACTTGGTGAACTTACCACAATATTCTTACGCTTTTTCTTTAAAAAAAAAAAAAAAAGAACGATTGTGAATAAAAGTGGATGGTCTTGGGTCGGTTAAATTAAAGCAGGCCTATATATTTCTGAGTTTGAGACCTAATTGCTATTTGCTCTAGAAGTGTACCAAGCCCATTTATGATGATGACTAAGGCGTAGGAACCTGCAATTTATTTGAATGGGAATTTTTAAAGGAAAATATATATATATATATATATATATATATATATATATATATATATATATATATAAAAAGTGCCCTCATTAGTCATTCCACCGACTTGAGCAAGAGAAAGCAGGAAAAGAAAATTCTGGAAGCTTGTGCTCCCTCTCTACATCTTCATTCACTCATCGCTCACCTTTGTCCCCATTGCTTTAACCAATGTGCCCAAGCTTGATGCTGTCCTCTTCTCCAAATTTCAGTCGCTGCTTTCTCTATCTTTCTTCTCCCTCATTCCTCATCAACGCCCCCAGCAAAAAGGAGAGAAGTTTTTGGAAATTGCTCGACTATCTCTTCCTCTTTGCGCAAGCCACTGATTTCCTCTCCATCGCTGTGGTGTGTGTGCTAGAACTCCACCTTCCTCCTCCTTTGTTGTTGCTATTTGTCATCGTGGAAGTAATCATTTTCTTCAAAATCCTCTGCTTCGGTAAAAGCTACTGTGTTGGATTATTGCTGCCATGTATGTATAGGCATATTTTCTTCTCTGTTTTTTTCTTTTTATTTACTTTCAGCAAGTTGCAATTTTTTTTTTAAATGCAGCAGAATGCTTTATTTTCCTCTTGTTCGGTATGTGTGAATTGGGAAATCTGATTGATATGTGATTGAGTTGTACCACATTTTGATGATTAAGTAAATTTATTCCAATTATAACTAGAATACATTAAGTTGATGCTGTAATTTTAAGAGGAACTTTGTAATACCCGGATAACTATTATTTGGAATATTATGTCACAATAATAAAAATGTCTATTTACGAAGATTTTGGTCTTAACATGTTATGTGATTAGTATATATTCAGAGAAAAATATTAAGAAAATTAAAGGAAATTTAATATCGGAAATGTGAAAAATGTGTCTTAAGGCCATAAAACATCCTGAGAAGAATTAGGAAAAATTCTAAAAGGCATGGAATAATTATTAAAAATTTAGAAAACATATTATTCTTAATTTAGACAATTTAATAAATTATTTCCTATGAAAATAAAAAGAAGGAAAATTAAAAAGTATTCTGAGACTAAAATTGACTTTATGATTTTTGATAAATTGCAGGGAGCTTGAATTATTAATGACAATAAAATTGATGTGAGAAAATGATTGGTTTTAATTAAGAAAATTATTTAAAAGTATTAAGAGATTAATTAAGTAATTTTTGGGAATTTTATAAGATTATAGAAATTTAGGGAAAATTTTGGGAAAAATAAATACAAGATAAATAGGATATTAGGATAAATGAAAAAAAAATTAATTATATATATTTATATGTGTGTGGGCCGAAATTTTTGGAAATGGGAAGAGATAAGGATGGTGAAAATAATAATAATATAAGATTAAGACATGTGTTGATTTAATAATATTATATTAATAAAAAATGAACAGGATAAATGACCACGGATAGAAATAAAATTCTATCCAGAAAACCTTGAACTAAGTTGCTAGGGTCAGAGTATATTAGGAACAAGTGAATTTTTATCTCGAAGTAGGCTGTCTCCGAAGTCATTTCTGTAACCGATGGAGTGTTTTGGAGATCAGGCTAAGAAGATGTTCTGTAGAATTAAAGCAGATAGTCAAAATGAGAACTGATAGAAAATAATTCGGATGCGAGATTCCGGGGATAAGTTGGGAAGAACCAGAGTATATTATTGATCAGTGAATTTTTGTCCAGAAGTTGGCACCGACCGAAGTCATTTCGGTAACCAGTCACGAATACCGAGGATTTTCGGCAGATAATGGAATGTCCTTAATGAGAGTATAAGGATATGAAAATCCAGTATTCTTGAAGAGGAAGAAAAGACCTTCAGAGTGTGGTTCCCGGAATCTTAAGATTTTACAAAAAATTTCGCAATCAGGACACCGAACCAGCAATTTCATCTGATAAAGCAAGATGACATAAGCATGATGATGTCATCAATTTTGTCTTGTAGGAGGGGGAGGTCGGCCTATAGGTGTATGGCCAAGATCAAGCCACTTCAAAAAAGTGCGATCCGACGGTCAGAATTCAACCAGACAAGTTCAGCGAAATTACAGAATTGCCACTCCCTTTTTCTATATATAGCCTCTCATTTCTCTTCATTCTTCACCAATTCACTCACAATCCTAGAGAGAAGTTAGAGAGAGAAGCTCTGGAAGAGGAATAAGAAGTTCATAACCAAGCTCTGAGTAAGTTCTTCAGTCTTTAGTCTTTAGCTTAAGTAGTTCTTTCGGTAGTTATAGTAGAATTGCTAGAGTAGTCTTTAATTCTTAAGTTAGCTTAGATATCATGTTTTTAGGAAAAAAATATGATATTTATCTTAAGAGTATGCTAGAGGAAGGATTATAGCAAAAATTTTGAAAGTTTAAAATCAAAATAGCGAAGTACTGGCAAAATTCCGCCAAATAGTCAATCTAGGGGCAAAATGGTAATTTGTACCGAAATTTTCCTGATATGATCTTAAATGCTCACACCGGTGATACTATCCTTATAGGATACCCGAAATCACGAATCGTTGTTTCCGCTGTCTCCGCTGTCATACCGTCGTCGTACCGCCGTCAAGTGTACCACAATCCTACTAAAGTGTTCGGAATCGTCAACGGAGGTACGGATGCATATTGTAACCTTAACGCTTATGCTGCTCATATACTATATGTGATAGACATGCTTATATACTGAAGCTCTGTCTAGGGTTGTCGGTATACATACAGCTTTATACGGGTTATAGTCTTGATAACGCCGTTGGGTTTTCCTAGCTCTAAGGACACGATGGGCCGTCGTGGCACTGGTTATGTGCAAACATTATGTGGGGCTTTACATACTACTGTGTGCTTATGTTCTGCCAATATGTGATCATGCATCTGCTGTGTGCTTATGTAGTGATATACTACTGTTATGTGATTATGTACATGCTGTTATCCATATACTGTCTTATTTGAGCATAAGGTTAACCGTTACCTGAGATCCAATCGGGAATTGGATCTCAGCTGTAGCTTCAGGGTCGGGAGGACCAAGGTTGGAAGAGAGAGGCAAGCAGGTTGCGTAGGACCCAAGGCGGAGTTTTATTTTGTTATGTCTCTAGTTATGTACTTTACTTTCCTTCGGATGTTAGAAGACTGTAATAGAACAATTACACTGTGGTTATGTTTTATCAAGGTTTAGTTACTCGTTTTGGTCAAAAAAGCTCTACTCTGATCACCGTTTAAAAAAAAAAAATTTCGCTGTTTTTAAAATGGGATGTTACAAACTTTGTTTTAGAACTTCAAAAATTTTAATTCACATTAAGTGTTTGATATTTGAAAATTTTAATTCAAAAATTTTGGTGTTAAATGGAATCTTTGGACTTTGTGGAACTTCATTGATATTTGAATGTTACATTATTGCTAAAGGGTGGAGTATGAGGTTGTTATAGGTTAAAAGTGTCAAGAAATTTGATTTTGGTGGCTTTGTAATTTAACAAGGCTGTTTGAAATTGCTTTGTTAGCAATGTGAGATGATGATGATTGTTTTATGACTTGATTTCACTCAGGGTGTTTGTCAAATTGTATTGATTGAACCATATTTTTATGTGATTTTTCATAGTAAAATTGGGATTCTTAATGTATTTTGTTGTAGTTGTTGAGCTTAAAATGCCTTTCTTGTGATAAATTAAGATCAAGAGTAAATACATGAAATTAGGATTAAAAAAGGGTAAAATTGTCAAAGAAATTGTAATTATTCTTAATCATTGATTTTCATGAGAAAATTTGAGGTTAGATTAATTATTTTCATTATAGATGCCTGAAAAGATTAGATCAAATTTGAAAATGGAAGTTTGAATTTAAATTATGAAAGTTTCTGACTTTGCAGTTTGGTCCCTCAAGAAAACTTTTACACTTTTGCAAATAGGTCCCTGGTCAAAACTTGCGTTTTGACCGGGGAGTAATGACCTGATGGAAGACGTGGGACCCAGGGGAGCTGGAGAATTCAGAATGAATATTGAAAAATGAAGGAACAGGGGGCGCCACTGGAAGAATTTAATAAAAAAAGAAGAAGAAGAAGAAAGAAAAGAAAGAGAGAGACACGTGATTGAAGAGGAAAAGGAAATTGGGGGATAATTAAAGGGGGGACCCGAGAGGCAGATCTGGGAGACAGAGAACACAGAGCGCCGCAACGAGAGTGAGCACCGCGACCTCACCTTTGACTCTCCCCGGCGACTTACTTCCACCAAGGTCGCCGGCGAGCGACCTCCCTTGCCCAACCTCACCGTGAGACACAGACCCAACGCCGAGAAGAAAGCACCTACACAGACCCGTGAAACAGAGCGACAGATCTGGAGATTCAAGACAGAGTTATGCAGCTTGTGTGGGTTATTCCAATGAGCATGGGAAGCTGATTAATTTGCCTCTTGGAATGGATTAAGTGGCTGAGTTCCAGAGCTTAAAATAGGGGAGTTTATTTATTCAATATATTTTCTCTAATTATTTTCGGAATTTCCTAGTTTTAGGAATTTTGATTTGAATTGTTGAGACTTGGTTTACTCATTTGGATAACTTTGTGGATTGAATATATGTGATTAGATTGGATTTTCGTGGCTTGTTGGATTTAAATGCATGTATTTCCTTTATTAATTCGATGAAATTGTGCTTTCTACGTGTTATTGTTAGAGAGTATAGTTGAATTGGATAAATTGAGTGGCGTGTTATCGCATTCATGTTAAGAGGAAACAAGTTGCATTAATCTAATTCTAATTGCACACTAATTGTACTTCAATAGTGCTTTAAGAGGTGATTGCTAGCTACGGTAGTAGGAGTAATCATTAATTAAGAACACTAGACTCATAGCGGTTGCTTGGGGTTTTTCATCCAGACTTAGTGAAAATTTACTCCGACATCTAATTGAATTATGATAGCCACTACTCCATCTCCAAGAGCATCCATATTTCACATTTTCACTCTTCATTCCATTTTATAAGAAAATGCCAAAAATAGTAGTTTAGCATTTAATTTAATTGCATTCATATCTTAGTTTAATTCAAAAATCCAAAACCAAATTTCCCCTTGTTTTATTGCATTTGCATGGTATTTAGATTACTTAGGATTCAATAAAAGGCTCCTCGAGAAGAGAGAACGATCCTAGGTTTGCCTATATGCAATTCTTGGTCAATTTTTGATTGTAGACCCCAAGGCTAAAGACGAAAAAGGCCGCGCGATCAGTATAGTAGAGAAATTTAGCTAAATTAAGATTGTTCAAGCTTATGAGTTGATTTTACACGATGCATATGAAGTGTTTGGTTAAATGCTCGAGAAGGAATTCTTATGGACTTGAGAATGGAATATGTCAATGATGGTGTTGATTAAATTCGTACCTCACAGTCAATTGTTGTTCTACATTGAAATTATTTAGGTTGGTTTACTCTTATGTTAACCTTTAGGATGCCTTTGAGGTGGTTGATTGTGCTTGCTAAACTAAAGATAAGGGCTTTTCTTTTCTCTTTCTAAATTACAGAGATTGCTGATTTTGGTTGTATCCATTATATTATTTTGGATTGTTATTAATTCAAAAAGATGAATAAGGTTTTGATATTAAGAGTGATAGTTATGTAATGGTTGATGTTTAGGAATCAAGGAGTAAGAATTGTTACAAAATACGAGGAATTGAGTAAGTTATATATATATATTTGGGAGTGTAGCAAGTGAGTGAGTAGTGTCTCATTATAATTGTTATAGATAACATTTTTACTACTTCTCATATTTTTATGCTAATTACCATATTGATAAGCATGATTTCATCAAGGGAAGCCTATCAAAGTTACTTCATTCTCTTTATTGATATTGAAATGAGAAAAGAGTGCTGATTTTTCTTCTTGTTATTATTAGGGAGAAGGAGCAATTTTACATATCAAATTTGCCCCTAGGAGCGCTCAGCACCACGAAGTTTTTTCTGGACCAAAAATGCACATGAAGTTACGTTTTGGGAGCGTCCAGCACCACGGACCGTTAGTCAACGGACGTTGACCGTTAAGTCTGACGGAAATGAACAGCAAGTTCATAGAAATTACAATTTTGACTCTAATTTTAAGCTGAAATTATCATTTTGCCCTTAGTTTTAAATAATGTTTTTTTTAAAAAAAATAAAATAACTCCTCCCCCCTGTGGCCCCACCACCTCCGGCCACCCACCCCACCGCCGGCGACCTTCTCCGGCGACTTTTTTTTTTTAAAAAAAATTAAGGGTTTTTGAAAAAAAACTAAGGGGAGTCCGGTGGGCCCCACCACCGGCAGTAGCCGCCCTCCCCACCTCCGGCCGCTGGCGACGGCCACCTCTGGCCACCTCCTCCGGTGATTTTTTTTTGAAAAAAAAAAAAGGTTTTTTTTTAAAAAAAAACTAAGGGGAGTCTAGTGGACCCTTACACCGGCCACACCACCGCCGGCGGCCGCCCTCCCCACCACCGTCTATTGTCGGTGACCGGCGGCCACCTCTTAGTTTTTTTTTAAAAAAAAAGTCACCAAAGGGATGGTCGTCGCCGGCGGTCGGCGGTGGGAAGGGCGGCCATCGGCGGTGGTGTGGCCGCCCACCGGACTCCCTTTAGTTTTTTAAAAAATAACCTTATTTAAAAAAAATGCCGCCGGCCGCGGCGGCGGCGGCGGCGGTCGAAGGTGGGGTGGGTGGCCGGAGGTGGTGGGGCCACCGGGGGAGGGGTTATTTTATTGTTTTTTTATAAAAAAACATTATTTAAAACTAAGGGCAAAATGGTAATTTCAGCTTAAAATTAGGGGTAAAATTGTAATTTCTGCAAACTTACTGTTCATTTCCGTCAGACTTAACGGTCAACATCCATTGACTGACGGTCCGTGGTGCTAGACGCTCCCAAAACATAACTTCGTGTGCATTTTTGGTCCAGAAAAAACTTCGTGGTGCTGGGCGATCCTAGGGGCAAACTTAATGTGTAAAATTGCTCATTCTCCCTAAAAAAAATATGAATTTTAAAGAATTATTAGAATTTTGGCTAAATAAAATTTAATTAGATTATGAAAAATACAAGGAGGCCTCAAATGATTGGACAGATATAGGGGAAATTATTTTTAGATTAATATGAATTTATGAAAATGGTTTCATGCCCATGAAATGGAATTGTTTGCTTAAAGAGTAATTTGCGGGATGTTACCCAAGAATAAAGTAATTTCTTGGAAATTTTAGGGAAAATACTGAAGGGTAATATTTTGGCCTGAGAACTTCATGAATATTCTTATATGAGGAGAAGGAATTTTCAAGAATTACTTCGATTTCATTGGCTACAAATTGTCCACAGAATTAATTATGGAATTTATTTTCAATTAAATTAAAGTAAAATCCAAAATTCCTTGCTAAGGGAGATCTGCGTCACTTTTTGGCTAGTTTAGGAGAATATTATCTTAAATTTTACTTGGCCCAAAATTAAGGAAAATTCATGGCTAGAATTAAGTTGATAATGAGATACCAACGAGGTTGATAGGGCTAATACTTCATAATGTGGAGATCCAAAGTTTGAATCTCTATAAGGAAAGATATCCATATTTAGTGTCTAACAGTATCTTGAATAAGATTGCCTCTAATATAAGGATATATATGCTTAGCAAAAAAAATTTATAATGAGATATTCTTGCAAGCCAAAGTTCATTAAATTGGGTTTAGTATGTCCAGATATAGACCTACTGCCTCAAATAAATTCTTTCGATTTCTTTTTTGGGTGGGGGGGATGAAACAAGCATATATGCTTTTGAACAAATGAGTAAAACATCTTTTTTTTTTTTTTGGAGCTATTATAAGGCAAAGTTTTATTAATTGTTTTGGATTTGCAATGTAGTTAATTTGAGAGCATGAATAATAGACTTTATTAACTGTTCGAAGGATCTTATTTTTTTTATTTATTTATATGGAAAAATTAGGGTGAAGGCACGAAAACACCCATAAACTTTTACTAAAAAACATATCTAGCATCATATACATTTCAAATGTACAAAAATATCCATGAACTTCCAGAATGGGAACAAAAATATCATCACCATTAAATTTGCCTTAACACCATTTACTTTTTTTTTAGCTGGACGTACACTCTTTTTGCACAATAGTGTGAGGTCAAATTTAATAGTGGCATTTTTGCTTCGATTTTGAATGGTCATGTATATTTTTGTACCTTCAAAATATATAGAATGCTGGATACACTTTTGATAAAAATTTAAAAGCATTTTTACTCTTTAACCCCGGCAAAATTAATCGCATTGACTAAAGTAAAATGACATATTGTCCTTAAACAAGGTTTGTGACTCAAGTTCTGAATAAAAACAAAATTTTGCTAATGAAAAGATATTACATCTAGAAAGCCTAACCTAACTCGAGCTAGATTAGTAAGAATCTATATATAGTATATATGTAGCTTCCCGAAATCGATTGGAATAGCAAATAAAAAATTATTCGCATAATAAAATGATAGAGCTAGATATATATTATTGGAAATACCGACATTATTCCGTAATCTCGAGATATGACAAGATGCCATTGTTACAACACAAACTTAACATATGAAAAGTATACTAGAAATCACATAACATCTGATTCGATCAATATCCTAAGAATATTGATCTTTATTCTTTCCCCTTATCTATCTACGAATCTTCTTCGTTTCATCCCTAATAAAAATTCAGCAATATCAAGTTCATCAATAAATCGACGTCTCACCCTGCCATGTTTAGCATGATTCTCAGCCCGCTTGAACTCGATACCAGCAAACTCTCGCATAGCCTCTCTCAAAGCTGAATTTTGATTTGCAGGTCCAGATTTCTCATGCAAGTTTTGATTATGCTTGAACCGACCAGATTCGTCATAGTCGTCGTCAACCCCCTCGAGCTCGACATGGACAAGCTTTTGGATTGCCTCTTGAAAAGTTAAAATTTGATCCACAGGTCCAACATTCTCTTGCAAGTTTTGATTCTTTTTGAAGTGATCAAATTCATCATCTTTATCAACCCCCTCGAGCTCGACATGAACTAGCTTTTGCATGGCCTCTTCGAAATTTAAAATTTGATCTACAGGTCCAAAGTTGATCTCGTGCGAGTTTTGATTCTGTTCAAAGTGATCAGATTCATCATCACCATCATCAATAACAACCACCTCCTTTTGCACAGCCTCTTCCAGATTTGCAATTTTCTCCGCAGGTCCAAAGTTCTCTTCCAAGGGTTGATTCTGTTTATTGCTAGGTTCAGCAATCATAAGTGGTTCCATAACCTCAGCTGTAATAAGTGCCTGCTTTTCTTCACAATTTCCTATCAAGAATGTTATAAAACAGATTAATAATGAATATCCAGAATATCACAATTTCAATGCTAGACTTTCAGGTTACTTTCACTCAAAAGCTAGAAATATGCAATACCATTAAGATTACCTTTTTCCAAGCTCTTTACTTCCTGATCTTTGATTCTTCACTGCACAAGCTTGTCCTGATCTTCTTATGGCTTGGAAAACAAGCAATATATACTACAAGGCAAAGGGTATAGACGGGTACTATTTATTCAATCATTTATTGATTTCAATTTACATATACATATATGCATGCACTTTGGATAAGTATTCATCACTCCATGCATGGTTTTATTATTTTGCCATGAAAGCAATTTTGTTTCCAGCAAAAGAAAAATATTTTATGATGAAAAATACATTTCATTTATTTAACGTTTTTCTCTTTTCATTATCATTTATCTAAGAAAGAAAAGTATATCAAATATGAAGCCAAGATGTTTTGCGGGGACGAATTGGAGAATATATGTGTTATCTGTACAGTGGAGGCGAGTCACATGCATGCACATTGGAGCGGATATGTTCCATTAATGGCTTTATGATTTTGCCATATTTATTTTATTTTAATTTGTATTAAGATGAATTATCAAACACGAAAATGGTTTCTTACATTGTTTCTAGAGAAAAATATTTCCACCCTATCCCACATTGAAGAAATTTCTCTTTATAGAAAAATCATTTTTATCATTCTATTTTCTCTTTCTGTAATCCTAATCCTCTTGGTGATGACCCTAAATTAACTCTAAATTATCTTGACAGCTCAGCGTTTATGGTTTGAAAACCTATCGATTTATTTTTTTTCCCATATCACAACGTTAAATTATTTTGTAACTATAGTATGAAGGAGATTACAAAGTTATAATAAGTGTGTAATGTTGTGATTATTCTACAAAATTTCAATTATTATACGAACTTGGGAAAGATAAGATAATTATCTTGTGCAATTTCACTATATCTATATGGACCATATATGTGGAAATGGTATTAGGTTGAAAAATAATATTTTCCTATAAGAAAATAATTTTTTATTTGGATTCACTATACAAATTAAGGTGAATTTGGATTAATCATATTACTTTATCTTAGCCAAAGGTTGAGAAATGTATGGATTAATCAGACTTAGCTATCTCCATATGCTCTTACTATCCTCTTCTCATCCTCTTCTTATATTAACGTTTAGATCAAAAATTGACTTACTTAGATTTAATGTTTTTATTGCAGCTTTAGATTATAATAACTAAAAATTATCCATTTTTGAATTTATTTATTTATTTATTAATAATTTGATATTTTATTAATAATTTAATAAAATATTAAATCTGAACCATTCAATTTTCAATATAAAGGTTGAGGTGAGTAGTGGAGGAGAAGACAGTAGGATGAAGGTAAGGGCAGGAGAGGATAATTAATCCCAGATTATAATCATATTACTCGATTTCATTCAAATACTTTAAACAAGTTGAAGTATATATATTATGAACCAAAGGGAAGGGAATCTAATGAATGCCATACTATTTCAATATTGAATAATATGTATCTTAAAAAATTAAATAATAACCTTCATCTTTAATTCCTTTACTCTGTGAATCAAGATCAATTTAGATATATATATATATATATATATATATATATATATATATCATATTCATCATCGCATTTAAATGCTTTTATTTAACCTGAGCATTTAAATACTGGGGGAAATTAAGGAGAGGGACCAAAGAAAGATAATATTTACTGTAAAGGATTTGAAAATTTGCAATTATTTAGGAGGACAAAAATTTAAAAAATAACAGGGTTAAGGTGTAAAAATATACACGAGCTTTTTCCTCAAGAGCGCGTTGCATCACATGCTTATTTTGGAGCAAAAATATACATATGGTTACAATTTTTTAACAAAAGTCACATCCCACCGTTAAGTTACTATTCACCGTGATGAGAGATAAAAAGATGAAATGAACAGTAACACAACGACGGTGAACAGTAACTTAACGGTGGGATGTAATTTTTACTCCAAAATAATAATCGCGCGTGTATTTTTACTCCAAAAAAAACATATGGTGGTGGACGCTTCTGAGAAAAAACTCATGTATATTTTTCCACCTTAACCCAAAATGATATGCTTACAAGCGCATATGCCAAGAGAGAATCTTTTGGAACATAATATTTATCATTGCAAGCTAGGATATCTATGGATATACTGTTTGACAACATGATCAGATGATATTTTGGAAGAATGACGACAAAGTGGGTTCCACTTGAGACTGAAAAGTTCAAAGGCACAGATAACATGAAGCAATATACTAAAATATTACGCCATAAAGGCACAGATTTTCTAATACTGTACAAAAAGATGGATACAATTCCGTACAAGAAAGGAACAAGAATGGAAAACAATCAAATTTACACTTATGAACCACACAAATTAAAGGAATAAGAAGAAAGAAGGTGGTCAATCCGAATATATTTAACCAATTGTAATAGATGGAAGCTCTACGTGTGAAGAAAGATACACAGAGAGAGGGGAAATAACAATTGATATTTAACCACCAAATAATTAAGGTGTGGAAGAGAAAATGTAGAGATTTTGGTTAGATTAATTTCATAATAAAAAATTTATAATTCTATTTTTTATTCTTCTAAATAATTACAAATTTTAGATCCTTTATGATAAATATTTTCTTTCCTTGGCCCTTCTCCCTAATTCTCCCTAAATCCTTTGAAAAATACAGTTTGTATTATGATTATGAATAATATAATATGAAGAGAATTGAATGATCGACAACAATGTTATTGTAATTGTTAATTAAAGTATATTAGAAATCACATTACGTCTGATTCGATCAACAACAATAATATTCAAAGTATATTAGAAATCTCATTACATCTGATTTGATCAATATCCTAAGAATATTGATCTTTATTCTTTCCCCTTATCTATCTACGATATCTTCTTAGCTGGCCACATTCAAAGGGACCACGATCATGATCATCATTAGCCCGCTTGAACTCCATACAAACAAGCTCTCGCATAGCCTCTTTCAGAGCTGAACTTGTTTAATTCTGTTTAAAGTGATCAGATTCATGGTTGCCATCATCAAGATTTTGCACAGTATCTTCCCGAGTTGCAATTTTCTCCGCAGGTCCAAAGTTCTTTTCCAAGGTGTCATTCTGTTTATTGCTGGGTTCAATAATCATAAGCGGTTCCAGAGCCTCAGTTGTAATCATTGCCTGCTTTGAATAATAATTAATTGGGACGGGAGGGAGAATGCGCTTTAAGTTATAACTCACCTTGCTGCTTGTTGAAGCCAGTTCATCACTTGCACTTCTCTTTTGACTAGACTTGCGTTTTCGCCCAAACACAATAAAGTTCACAACCTCCGGGATGGTCCGAAAGGTATTCTTTGAGCTTAAGTGGCAATAAAACTGACATACATACATACATACATATATATAAATATAAATATATATATATATATATATATATATATATATATATATATATATATATATATAATGAATCATGTTATTTCCTTTTGTAGTATCATTCAAATTATGAAAAAACACATTATTTATATATACGTAATTTAATTACCGTTTCTCTCAGCTTTGACTCTCGTTGTCTTCTCTGAAGACGCCACTTTCCAAGCCGTTCCTTAATTTTACCAATATCTTGTACGCTTTCTCCATCAAAATCATCAGGCAATTTGAAACATACCACTTTCTCACCTACCACATGGTTCTTCATCTTTCTCCCTGTGTGTTTTCTCTCATTCTGCATCCAAACATCACCGTATAAACAAAACTGTTAAGATTACAATTCAAATAATGACGCGGCAACTTATGTAGGGTTAGTATAAACAATAAAGAGAGAAAGAAATTACCATTACTGCACCGACACCCTCTGAGTTATCGGGTCGACGGATTGAGATAAGAATTTTGGGTTTCATCAAAACATTGGATGAAGGGTTCTTCTTCTCAGACTTCAACTCATTACACAGTTCTGCGGCTGATTTCTGAAAATCACATACAATAAGAGATACACGAATAAGAAAAATTACTGGTCAGAAGAAGATTAAAGAGATCATTATCAAGAGATTTTTGGGAGAAGGGAATATTTTTTCTACTTACAGAAACCATGACTCTTAGGATTTTCTCAAGCTCTTCATACATCAAACTTTGCTCACAGATTTCGACGCTAGAATTCTCCATCACAGAAAGCTTAATTGGCGGTTCTCTTCTTCTTCTTCTGATGAACTTGATGGATGTTCTTGTGGGTTTGAAAAGCAAGCTATAAATACTATACGAAGCCAACATGTTGAGAGTTTCATAGATGGGTATTATTTATTCATTTTAATTTACATGTACATGCACCATGGATATTCACTTCATGGTGTTATTATTTTGTTGGGATATTAAAATGTAATATATACACACACGCGTGCGCACACCGTTTCAATGTTCCTAATGACTTACAAGTGCATATTAAAATGTTGGGATTTTTATACAAAGTTAATATGTTGAAGCAAAATTTATAATAATGAGAATTAAATAGTTTGTAGTATAAGTTTGAACAGCCATATCATGGGGCTAGGGAAACTAAAATTTTTTTATTACAAAACGAAAAAAAAAAAAAAAGGATCCCTAACCTACACTAGCTACACCTCGATGAAGATGATATTGGACACACGATTACCAAGGAGGTATGCTCCCCAGCAACGGCATCAAATTTGAAGAGCCATGTCATTGGGGCTATCAAATAAAACTAAGCTAAATATATTATAGAGCAACTAACCTAAATCGATCTCTACGTGGAGCCTATATTATTGTTTCTAAGTAATCTATTGTAAATAACCAATTAACCAACGAGTATGGGATATGAGTTTCATATGTATAATTAAACCAAAGAGCTACTTGTTTATTAATTTCATTAGAGATGAATGTCCCAGGTGATTGAGTCCACTAACCATCCTTGTCCAATTTTAATTTTGACCTAGATACAAAATGGGCTTTTATAGTGCCACATTTAGATTGGTTATAGAGGATCAAGTTTAAAAAATATGACTGATTGCAGTTTCGTAAATATAAAGAATTTTTTAGATTGGTTCCTTTATATAATGTCTAAAAGATATTATTTAGATCGGTTTCCCAAACAAACGGTCTAAAAAGTTAAAAAATTAAAAAAAATGTTGATTACTTTTCAGACAAATTGTTTTGTTTAACTAGTCTAAAAGATGAAACTTTTAAAATTGTTTGTTAACAATAATTGGTTTAAAATATGCAAAATAAAAATATTATATTTATTACTTTTAACACCGGTTTTTACTAATAACCAGTCTAAAAGATGAAACTTTTAAGACTGGTTGTTAATGATAACCGGTTTAAAATATGTAGGATAAAAAGATAAAATATTTATTACTTTTAAGAACAGTTTTTACTAACCGGTCTAAAAGATGAAACTTTTTAGACCTTATAATTCTTCTAACGGGTCTAAAAGATGAATGTTTTTTTGTTTGCCCAAAAATTTGAATTTCGCTCTCTAAACCTCTCTTCCTGTGTAGTGATAACTCTCATTTTGCAACTTCACTCTCTTCCAATCGGCACCTTACCTACCACCACAATCTCTGACTCTCGCTTTCCAACTATCCTTATTAAACATCTCACACCATTTCCCTTCACATTCGTTAATCAACATCACTGAATCGGAAATCACCTCTAAACTTGCAACCCTATTTGCTGCGCTTCAGCTCTCCCCATCTCCATTCAGCGACCGTTGTGAAGAGACAAGGGCAGCCGTCGTGGTAGTTAGATCGGTGAAGAGGAATAGTGGTAGTTCTCAGTTTTCTTAATCTAATAGATATAATCTCAACACCTTGTGTCACTCAAACCAACCTTGTGTTTTGCTACTCAAGTTAAGCCCAAAAATGTCGGTCACCTCACAAACTCTACCCTCTGCTTCTCTGTACATTCAGCAAAAATGCAAAATTATTGCTATAGGCTATAGGAGATGTGCCGGTGTTGGTCATTGCTGGTGCTGAAGATTCCCTGGTCTCTCTTAGCTCTTGCCAAACCATAGCCTCAAAACTTGTAATTTCTGTGAGTATACTACGATTGGCCATATTTTCTCATGTTCTGAACAATTCCGGTGTGGCAACCAAGGGTGTGCTAGATAAATATATGGAATTATTTGGAATATGATAAAAAGGAAGAATGTATCTCTAACATCCCTACTTTCATGTACTATGTATAAGGCATGAATTAATGACTTATAGAGAAGTTCATGATTTTAAATTTATTATTCTCTCTTATGGAATTCCTTAATCTAATTAATTAGCAAGGTCACTATTTGGTGCCTTAATTTTTTACTAAGACAAGAATGGGAATTTGAAGAGAGTGACACATAAAACTTTCATAACAAAGAAAATAATTAACCAAGGTGATATCATTAAGATCATGTAATCAAACTTGTTGAGCAAGAAATCAAAAATTGGCATTATAAGACACAAATTCTTTCCTCCATAAACTTCTTGACTCACGTACAAGGGAGAGATGCAAGATGCTAAAATGTATCTTCCCCAATTTTTAAGCCAAATGCAAGACCAAATGGCTTGGAAGTCAAAAAGCATAATAAAGGAATTAAAGAAATATTTGAAGAAGAGACTTTTGGCATGAGGACAGGATATTTGGAGAAACAATTTGACCCCCCAAATCAACCAAGAGTCGGCAGCAAGAGAGCATGGAAGATGACACAAAAATCACATGATACAAACCAAAATCAAGTAGAAATTCCTAGAAGAACAAGTGGCAAGCTAGGGATTAAAAAGGGAACAAAAAAAAAAAAGGATTACAAGAGATGACTTTTGGGGCAATTGGGAGACAAATATTCCTTCTTTTTGCTGCTGCACTTTCGTCCAAAATGAAGACTCAAAGAGTAAACCAAAAGCAAACAATAAATGAAAGGAAGCAAAAGTAAAAAAGGCTTGAGTTTGAGACCAATAGGAAAGTACCAAGAATAAAGCCGAGAGTAAAAGCATTTGAGCACATAATACAAACAAATTTTATGATTAAAGGGAGCGTATGTTTGGCCAAGATGAGGAAGGAAGAAGGATAGAGAAAAATCTAGAGGAAATGATGGAAATCAGAGGGAGAAGAGCCTCGATTGTAACACCCCATTTTTTAAAAGCAGAATAATGTATTTTTATCGTAGTAAAGCATATAATTGAGTAATTGATACACATTACAACTATTAGTTATGGTGTTCCTAGTCAGTCATATTAACGGTACATTTATCCGACTATAATAATATGCATCCCAAAATAAAAATCTCCGGTCGTGTCTTCAAGCGTGCTATTTACCCCTGTCATCAGTCCTCGGTCTTCCAGACCCTGACGCTATAGTAAGAGTTGAGGTCTAATGCCCATTGGACCTCAGGTAACAATTAACCTCATACTCAAGTAAACAATATATGTATGACAGATATTCATAACATTTCAATATTAATAATACATAGCACACAATAGATGTAAAGTTACTACAACACACAACAATACATAGCACACAACACATGTAAAGTTTATCCCTGTTTGCACTAACCAATGCCACAACAGCTCCTCGTGTCCTCAGCGCTAGGAAAACTCAACGGTGTTATCAGGACTATAACCTGTATATAGCTGAATGTATAAATGATGATTTAAGACAGAGTCTTAATCATGGTGCATAACTCTAGACCAAATCTCAATTATTACTCTATGAAATTATCTCTCACATACAAGCATACATCAAGCATAAGAGTTAAGGTTACAGCATGCGTTTGTACCTTAGTCCGTTCGGATAGTGATATGTCTATTTGTTTGGTACGCCTTCTGATTTTCCGGATATCGTATAATAATATTTCGGCATTAATCCAGTGTGAATAATATCCCAAGAGGTATTTTAGTCACTGTTTACTCTTTTTACCTCTGGTGGATTTATTATTCCAATTTTACCCTTACATTTCTTTAAAAACGAAATGCTGGATTTTCGAGGTAGATTTTTCAGCAACTTTAAAAAATCATAACTAATTGTAAAAAAATCGAAATGATGTGAAACCAAAGCCAAAATTTCTCTTATCAAGTCTATTTTCAAGGAAAAATAATGGATTTAACTCGGTCCAACTATATCATTCCCAGTTTTAATTTTCTTCAGCTGTGTTCCAGTTCCCAGTTCAGAGACATAGGCTAACTTAGAAAATTCACATATTTTTGTACAAAATCCCAAAAATTATGTGTGATATATAAAAAGAAAGCCCTAGATGTCTAATTTCTTCCTGAAAAATTTCATGATTTTATTACTTCACCTATTATGTAAAATCATAGCATCTTTTTCACTGTCTGTCCTAAAATTTAAGATTGAAAATCCTACAATTCTTACAACCTTGATCTATGGAATTCCAAAAATTATTTCCTACTATGTTTTTACCTCTTCAGGCTTTTTTCATTGCAATGAGGCCTAAAAACAAGAGTAGAAATTTTATTTCCTAAACATTTATACTAAGAACATATAAAAACTAGAGACTAGGAATTTAAAAACTAGAGCTTCCCTCTTGAAGACTCTTACAACTCCTTCCTCTTTCTTGCTTTACTCTCCTCTTAAACTCTCCAATCTTGGTATGAGTTTGGTGTGAAGAATAAAGAGCCAAGCCCCTCTATTTATAGGGAAATCCCAAGGCTCATGTTTGGTTCCAAACATCCTTCTTCCACTACCAAACACTCCTATTACACTTACCAAACACCTCTTCCTCACTTCCCAAACACTCCCAACCATGCCTCTTTCCTTATCCTCTTCCATTTCATTAAAGCCCATGTGCTTATTACATAATATCTTCATTAAAATAATAAAAACTTTTTCTTCTTCTTTAAGATACAAAACTGTCCCCCTCCCCTTCACTCTTGATCTTTTTGTTTTTCTTTTGTTTCTAATATCCATCTTTCAAAGCTTCCTATTGGTTCATTTATTATCTCATGGATTTAGGTTAATTAGGTGATTTATTAAGGCCATTAGATCTACCTTTATGAAGCTTAATCTTGGCCATTGATCTTAGTTGCCAATGTTGACTTTTCAAAGTGATTAGTAAGGTTCAATTAACTCCTTAATCAAGTGCTTAAAGCTTCTTATTTACAACCATCCTTGGTTACTTTAATTAATGGAAGACTTAAACTTAATTAATCTCAAAACACTTGGTTCCCATTGGCTAGCCCAAATTGTTGACTTTTGGGGCACACTTAATCAGCCTAATCATGTGTTTAATTCCCTTCTTATTACAAATATTTTAGGCTTATTAAGTTTGCTAATTAATTCAAGGTAATTAGAGCATTATTTGTAATTTAATATCATCTTTTATTCCTCGACATTTTCAAAATTTAACAGCCCATTTCCCTTGATGATTTAATTATCTCTAATTTATGTTGCAATTATCCTCCAATTAATGCAAGCTTAGGTGCCTTATAATATTTACTAATTGTCTTAATTTAATTAAGTGTTTCCCTTACTTACCTTGCTCTTTTTGACAGGAAATTGTTGTTATTTTATGTGATTTTTATTTCACATATTATTTTCCTTATATCTAGTCTTAAAACCTACCATTTAATTGTAAGTTTTATAAAGAAATCGGCTCAAAATTCTAATTAATAGATTACAATATGACACATATTTACCTTCATTTATTCTAATTATTTATCAAAATAAAATATTTAAGATGAATTGAAATTCTAGGTATTACATCGATGATTTACCTCTAGTTGCTAGTTTGCACAATGTGATCTCTACCGAAACTCAACACCCCCTGTTTTCGATTCATTTTGGCACAGGAAGGTAATCACAGTTGACTCTCTCCCTCTCCTCCCTCATCTCTCTCTTTCACATTTCGGACTTGGCTCTGGTTTTTTTTTTTTTTTTTTTTGGCTAAAGCAACGTGGATGGATAGAAGCCAAGGACATGGATTATATAAGGACCTACTGGTTCGGTCCGAGGGAAGAACGGTTAAGGAGTTTACGACGTTGAGCTCGAGAGGTATGGAAAGTCTGTTGTCATAAAGTGTTTGAGCGCATGAGCGACTAGAAGAGCATGGCGTTGCTGATCTTGCGTGTACAGTAAGGCCGTATGTTGCGAGATTATGATTATGGCAAAAATTTTTAGTTGGCTGAATGAAACAATGACTATTGCAGGAATATGGATTTCATATATTAGAGGTGCTTGCCGAAACTGATATGGATAATAAGTATAATAGGCTTGTGTCTGTTTAGTGAAGAATTGGTTTTGCTGTGCTATCCTATTGCTATCACACGTTAGGTCAAGAATGAGGTATTAAATTTATTCTTTTCTCGAAGATTCAAGAAAAATAGGCCTTATATTTTTCAGACAATTAATTTTAATTATTTGGCCAAATTCCACAATAATTTCCCATACAATATTTCTATTTTTAAATCCCAGAATTTGGGATGTTACAAATATTGGTCGTTTCATCCCTCATAAAAATTCAGCAATATCAAGTTCATCATTAAATCGCCGTCTCTACCGGCCACGTTTAGCACAATACTCAGCTCGCTTGAACCCGTTCCGAACACACTCTCGCATAGCCTCTGTCAGAGCTGAATTTTGATTTCTTGCGAGTTTTGATTCTGCTTGAACCGACCAGATTCGTCGTAGTCGACGTCAACCCCCTCGAGCTCGACTTGAACAAGCATTTGCATAGCCTCTTCAAAAGTTAAACTTTGATCCACAGGTCCAACATTCTCTTGCAAGTTTTGATTCTTTTTTATGTGATCAAATTCCTCATCTTTATCAACCCCCTTGAGCTCGACATGAACAAGCTTTTGCATGGCCTCTTCAAAAGTTAAAATTTTATCTACAGGTATAAAGTCGATCTCTTGCGAGTTTTGATTCTGTTCAAAGTGACCAGATTCATCATCATCATCATCAATAACATCCATCTCCTTTTGCATAGCCTCTTCCAGAGTTGCAATTTTCTCCGCTGGTCCAAAGTTCTCTTCCAAGGTTTGATTCTGTTTATTGCATCACAAGTGGTTCCACAACCTCAGTTGTCATCAGAGCATGCTTTTCTTCACAATTTCCTACCAAGAATGTTATAAAACAGATTAATAACGAATATCCAGAATATCACAATTTTAATGCTAGACTTTCAGGTTATTTTCACTCAAAAGCTAGAAATATGCAATGCCATAAAGATTACCTTTTCCAAGCTCTTTACTTCCTGAACTTTGATTCTCCACCCACAAGCTTGTCCTGATCTTCTTGTGGCTAAGAAAGCAAGCTATATACACTACAACGCAAAGGTCATAGAAGGGTAAAATTATTCCATCATTTATTGATTTCAATTTACATATGGGTCTCTCATTATCTTTTTCTCATCATCTCTTATAATCTCTACATCATATTCATCCAATCAATATAATATTACTTTTATTTTTCTCTCCTCTTTCTCCAGATGAGATGATGAGGGATGAGGAGATAGAAAGCTTATGAGAGGATCTTCTTCCTTTACACATACATATATGCATGCACTTTGGATAAGTATTCATCACTCCACGCATGGTTTTATTATTTTTTGATGAAAGTAATTTTTTTTTCCAGCAAAAGAAAAATAACTTTTTCATTGTTTATGTTTTGTCTAAGAAAGCAAAGCTTATCAAATATGAAACGATTATGTTTTGGAGGGATGAGTTGGAGTTATCTGTACGGTGGGGGTGAGTCAGATGCATGTGCACATTGGATCGGATCGGTTATGTTCACTTAATGGCTTTATTATTTTGCCATATTTATTTTATTTTAATTTGTAATAAGGTGAAATATCAAACACGGAAATGATTTCTTACATTGTTTCTAGAGAAAAATATTCCTACCATATCCCACATTGAAGAAATTTCTCTTTCAAGAAAAATCATTTTATACCATTCTATTTTCTCTTTCTGCAACCTTAATCCTCTTGGTGATAACCCTAAACTAGCCCTAAATTATCTTCAGAGCTCAGCGTTTATATATGGTGCTAGAAACCTATCGCTTTATTTATTTATTTATTTCCATATCACAATGTAAAATTATTTTTTAATAATAGTGTAAAGAAGATTAAAAAATTATAATAAGTGCTATATATTAAAATGTTGGGATTTTTATACAAAATTTAAATTATTACGATCTTGTGAAAGAGAATATAATTATATTATGAAATTTCACTATATTTATATATAGAGTTATAGACCATACATCTGGAATGGGATTAGCTTAAAAAATATATATATTTTTTCCCACAAGAAAATAATGTTTTTATTTAGATTTAAGAGACAAGTTAAAATCAATTTGGATTGATCATATCACTTGATTGCATTCAAATACTTCGAACAAGGTAAAGTATATATACTATGAACGAAGGGAATAGAATCTAATGAATGCCATACCATTTCAATATTCAATATGTATATAAGATAGAATAATAACCTTCCTCTTTAAATTAATTTATTCACTCTGTGAATTAAGAGTGTGTGTGTGTGTGTTAATCGTATTTAAATACTTTGAAAATTATAGTTTGTATTATGAACAATATGAAGATAATTTAATGATCAATAACATTGTTATTATAGTTGTTAGTTAATGGGTGACATTGAAACTATTTTAACATCTAAAGGCTAACACTATTCCAACTAATGGTTTATGATAACCAGTATTGTCGTGAAATAATTCAAGAACAAAATGCCTTTAACCCAGTAAAAGAGAAAAAATTCTTCAACAAATAGTTAAAAAACAGGAAAAACGAGTTTGACCTCAAATGACAACCTTATGCTAAAACATATAATTTTTTTTGGACTAGAAAACATAAAAATTTAGCTGTTAGTTAAGGATAATCCTCATAATTTTTCATTTATATTACAATCAATAATTGATAATCTAAATTCAAGAGAATCGCACGAGATTAATAAAGCGCCAGAGGAAAATCACATCACATACTATTTGATCAAAATCTTACAATCACGATCTTCATTATTTCGCCTAATAAAACTATATACAATATTTTCATCCATCCGATCTATTAAAATAGATCAGTTACATCATTATAAATTGAGATATTGGTGAACCTATCATCATATTCACCAAGATAAGCATCAGATATGCCATAATTAGAAGACTTCCGACGGATACTTAAGTCTTCCAGTTGGTCAAAAATATCACCTTCTGATGAAAAATCATCTTCTTCAACCCTTTTTGCAGCCTCATCAAGAGTTTCAAACTCTTGTCCACAGCGTTGTTCCTTTGACTTAGCTTCCATATTTTGGCTTTCTTCGTCACTGGCTTCAGTGGTTTGAATATGCACTTCCGTTAACATGCCATTTTCATCAAAACAGGCTTCAGAAGATATGCCATAGTTTGATTTCCAATCCAATTTTAAATCTTGAAGCTGATTAAAAATATCATCTTCTTCATCTACATCAATTACATCTAGCCTTTTTGCATTTCCAACTTTTTCTGAATTCTCTTTCACCACTTGGCTTTGCTCAGCATTTGCTTCAGTGGTTAGAATATTAGCTCCCCCAGATTCTGTTGAAGTCAGAGCTCGTACTTCTGCTGAAATATTCTCTATCAAATGTAAATAGTCAGCGATCACTAGCCTTTTGGGTTTTCATTTATATGAACGTAAATATGTTTATTAGAAGAAAACAATAAATATATTATAACTAATACGTAGAACATCAATATTTAGGGTGGTAATAGTTCAAGTCATATTTACCTCCTTTTCCAATCGCATCTGGCAAGGCCTCCAGCTGGGTTTTATTTTTCCTCGCCTTTTTAGAAGATGAGGATTCAGAATTGTGATCAACCTACGAATTAGAAATAAGTTAATGAATTTTTAATTTATTTTCCATAAATCTACTAAATATTTTGTTCAATAAATTCAATTAATAGATACATTATGATAACAATTCTAATTTCATGTCTCACCTCTTTTCTCTTTTGGTTGACCTTTGGAAGTGAGTCTGATATGATATATTCGGCCACCTCATTGACCGATCTCAACGTCACAGACGAACATAAATGGTGGTAGTACTAAAAAAATGACACATATATATAGCGAATGTTAATTATAATCATTGACATTGTTCAATCAAATTTTAAGCACGAACATATGTAACATATTTTGTTTTATCATAACAACAAAATATGTTGTTAATATATATATATATAACTTAGGGTTAGATGATAATCTAATTTACTGTGTCAGTCAACTTCATCTTTGAACCTCGTTTCCGCCTCTGAATTTTCCACTCTCCAAGTCGTTCTCTGACTTTATCAAGGTCTCTAATATGTTCAGCATCAAAGCCATCAGGAAGACTAAAGAATACCACCTTTTCCCCCACCACTTGATTCTTTATACCTCTTCCTTTTTGTTTCCTCTGAATTTGCGAACAGCAATAGCGTTAGAAATCAAGAAGATATTATAGTTTTCTTTTTATATTAATCATTTGGTTCTTATAAGATGCTTATCCATGATTAAGATTTTTTTCTCGTAAACAAAAAAAAAAAAAAAAAAGGTCATATAGATGGTTGAACTGGTGGAGAGAAAAATTGACAGCTTAGGTCTAAAATTTTTTTTATAGAATAAAGATTATTACAATGAGTCCATTTTAGCATGCGCAGTGTACAAATATTGAATAACTCTCTATTCCACAAACTAAAATATATATGATGGAATTAGTATGAACGAAAAAATTTGATTACCTCTATATGCGAACTATCAGCATCTTGATATTGTCTTTGAAAAGGTTCCGAGGGTGTGGGGTTTGAAACATTGGTAGAATCGATCTCTTTTAGCTTTTCTCGGCACTCTGCTATGAGTTCTTTGACTGATTTCTGAAAATTTCATATGAAAAGATGAAGACACGAATTTCACTCGTCCGTACATTAGCAAGATCATTACAAAAAAGCTAGCTTTTATTTCAAGATAAAGCATATTTTCCTACTTACAGAAATCATTTTCTTAATGCTCTTTGCTAGATCTTGATCACTTTTTCGACTTTGTTCACCTTGGCCACTGGGCTTTTCCATCTCACAAGATGGGTTTTGATTCTCTAAGTTTGATGAACTTGAAATTCTTGTGTCTGGGAAAGCAAATCCCTCATTTCATTTTGTTTTCCTTGTGCATACTAGGTAAGTATTTATTCATAATTCACTCCCTCATTTCATTTTGTTCTCCATATGCATGCACCATGGATAACCACTAGATGATTTCCAAAGATTTTCATATTGATTTTTTTCCTTCAAAATTTTCATTAAAATGAGTTGTCAAATCAGAAATGGTATGCAAGGAAAAAGATTGTTGTTATCCAAATAATGCTTTGTAAAGGAAACTATTTTTACATTACTCGTCACCAGAACTATCCATAATTTTGCCCAGAAATGAAAACTATCTAATCCAATGCAATCTTTCTTCGCTTAAATGGATTGTGAAAGGGTATTAATTATTTGTCTTGGGTTTTGCCCCAATCATATTGGGTAGGGTTAGATTCCAACTTTGAGCCTAACATAACAAAGAAATTGGGTTTGGATTTAAAACTGATGACTTGGCCGACCCAGTATGACCCAATGGCTTAGTTGGACCTAGTTATATGATGCCACTACCCAAAAAAAATTAAAAAAAAAAACAGCGAATTTATTGAAAGAATTTTATTCAATCACTAACCTCTGTTGATCCTAAAAATAAAAATCTAGAAAGAAAAATTTCCATACCTCTGCCATTCTACCCATTCCCATTTGAATATGACAATCCTTGAAACCTTTTTATCCCCTAAACAACCACAAAAATATTCATATAATGCATTCACATTTTAAATCAATTGAACAAAGATAAGTACTTAACCTACCAATAACTCCAAAAACCTTGCATTGGAATCTCTTAAATGATCGGATTCAAACATTTTGAGTTTAAGATGCTTACTATTTTTTTCTCTTTAGATTCTTTATCGATGTCAGCATCTTTCGATTCGCCATATTTTTTGCTATTTGGCTTCCTGTTTGCCATTTTTCTGCCTCTCCTTTACTTTCTTCAATTCTCCTTCACTAAAGGCTTTGGCACCAACAAAGACAAAGGCACGAAGTCGCAAAGAACAATGGTTGAAAGCTTAAACTTTAATCACTAAAATATATGTAAATATCTAGCTCTATCAACAAGTGCATAGAAAACATATGACAAAAGCAACATATAAACTATCATAGCAACAATCTTTTTGGATAACAACAAAGGGAGTGAAAGATGTGATTAGGGTTAGATATATGACAAAAGCAACATATAAACTATCATAGCAAAACGTTCATGTGTGGGTCGGGTTGTGAAAAATGGTTTTTGCATCAACCCCATGCTCAATCTGATCTTTGCATCAGAGCAGGTAAAACGAGGGCCCAACTCGCTAACCTGCCGTTACTACAGAAAAGGCCATACATCACGTCTTCTCTCCTCCTCAACTCAGCCTCCTATAGCTTCATCTCCATCTCCTCACACTGGCAGCACCTCTTCCTTCTTGCAGCAGCGTTACTAGAGCACCATCAGATCAAGCTTTGTCTCTCTTCCTTCCCTTCATGTGCTTCGTTTGACTACCCTGGTATCCTATGATCCATAATGTACTTTAATCTTGCTTTTGGGTTGGACACATGGGTTGTATGAAGAGTGTTAAGTTGAGGGTGGGGGAGTCACTGCTGATGATATAAGAAACAAAGTAGGGAGAAGGAAACCCAGAGAAGTCATCTGTAACAAGTGTCTGTGTAGGAGCTTTATCCAAACATAGAGCAAGTTTACACGATAGAGTAGAAAAGTAAAAAATGATAAATTTGGAATCTAGAGTTTAATCGAGTTTGCAGGTAGCACGAGTTTAAAAGTATGACACAATTTTGTAAACTAGAAACTACAAAACTTTACTGGATGAGTCAACTCTTTTGAGTTTGACAAAGTATGGTTCCACCATTGTATTTAAAGATCTAATTTTAAAAGAGAGAAAGATCACTGGGGATGTCAAATGTGAGAAAGATGTAGAAGTACGAGTAGTTAAGGGAGAGCTTTTGCCTATAATTTGATTAGTCTCAATACATTAGTTAACTATTTGTTCATTGATCTTACTCCACAAATAAATATATTCTTGGAAAATAAGTTGCATTTGTTTCATATTTATTGCTTTTAATGGTTTAACTAATTTTAACTAATATTTTACTCTACTTAATTCAGTTAATTGTAACTTAGAATGTAATACCCGGATAATTATATTGACAAATAATACCTATTAGAAATAAGTGAATTTGTGGTCTCAAAATTAGTATAATAATTACCTTATTTTCTAAGGTGATTTCTCATGAAATTAATAGGGATAAAGAAAATTAAGTGTCAAAAAGGCTTTAAAATGCATTTTAGGGTCATAAAACATCCTAAAAAGAATTGTGATAAATTCTAAAGGGCAGTAAAATAATTATTAAAAATTAGAAAGAATATTGTCCTTAATTTAGACAATTTAATAAATTATTTCCTTTGAAAATAAAAAGAAGAAAAATTAAAAAGTATTCTGAAACCAAAATTGACTCCGTGATTTTTGATATATTACATGAGACATAAAATACCAATGTAAGTAAAATAGTTGTGAGATAATAATTATTACTAATTAAGAAAATTGTCAACAATTAGTAAGTGATTAGTTAAATAATTAATGGCTAATTGTTTAGACATGAATAAAGAAGAAAAACTGAAATTTTTGTGTGTGAGATGTGTGGTGTGTGAGTGTTATGAGATGTGGAGAGTTGTGAGTGTGTGCGTGTCTAAGTGTTGTGCATGTGTGTGTGTAGTAGCAAAATAATAATATCTACATATTTATGATTATAATAATAATATAAAGTGAGATATTTTGAGAAAAAGCAAATAGGATAGAGGAGAACTAATAGAAAATAAATCTTATCTCAAAATGAACTAAGTATCAAACATAAGGACTTATTATATACAAGTGAATTTTTATCTCAAAGTAGGCTATCTCCGAAGTTATTTCCGTAACTGACAGCAGTTGTCCGAAAATGTTCGGCAGGCAATGGAATGTCCTTAATGAGATCAAAAATTTAGATAACCCAGGTATCTTAAAAGAGAAAGAAAAGATCTTCAGGGCTATGTTCCCGGAATTTTGAGATTTCTTAAGATTACGTGATTAGAACACCGAACAAGGACTTTATTGGTAGAAAGCTTCTTGAGCAAGTTGGTGACATCACCTTGGTGACATAGGATGAGGTTAGCATAGTAAGGTGTATGGCCAAGATCTTGCCACCTTAAAGAAGTGCGATCCGACAGTCAGAAACTGATCAGACAAAGTTCAAAGGAATTACCAAAATGTCATTGCCTTTTTCTTTAAATAGCCCTTCCATTCTCTTCATTTTCTCACCAATTCACTTGCCTAGTTCGAAATCTAGAGAGATGTTAGAGAGAGGGAGGAGCTCAGAGGAAGGAGTAGCAAGGTTCTGGATAAGTTCTTCAGTCCCTAGTCTTAAGATTCTAGCTTCGTTCGGTAGTTATGGTAGAAATGTTAGTTTGATCTTTTAATCTTCCAATATGTTGTTGATATCATGCTTAAGTTTAAATATGGTATTTATTTTGAAAATATGATGGAGAAAGAGATACGGCAAAATTTTGGAAGATTAGAGTCAAAGTAGCGAAGCTCTGGCAAAATTTCACCGACTAATCAAACTAGGAGCAAAATGGTAATTTGTACCTAAAATGCCTGTTATGATATTAAATATTCATATCTGTGATATAATCCTTATAGGATATCTGAAAACACGAACCGCTGTTTCCGCTGTCGTACCGCTGTCAAACGTACCATATTTCGACGAAAGTACCCGATATCGTCAATGAAGGTATGGACGCGTACTGTAACTCTAACTCTTATGCTGCTTGTATGCTCTATATGTGATGTGATGATTCATATAGTCGTGGACAAGACTGGGTCTTGGGTCATGCATCGTGATTAAGACTCTGTCTTAAGTCACTGTTTATACATTCAGCTATTATGTGAAATGGGGTTACAGTCTTGGTAATGCCGTATGGATGTTTTCCTAGCGCTGAGGACACGCTCCGGAGCGTGGCACTAGTTTATGTGCAAACTATGTGGACCTTACATGAGCTGTGTGGTAGGTAGGTATTGTTGAGATATAAATTGATACATGTATTGTGTGCTATGTATAGTTATATGCTGAAATGTAAATGAATATCTATAATGCATACTGTCATACTTGAGCATAAGGTTAACCGTTACCTGAGGTCCAATGGGCATTGAACCTCAGTCTTAATGAATAGTACAGGGAAGAAACCGGGATAGAGAAAGTGCCGGTGGAAAGAGCCGTGAAGAGGCAGCGGTCGAAGACGAAGGTCGGTAGAAGTTATTAGGACTTAGTTTCTATTAGAGTATTCTGGCACAGATTTAACAAAGTTATTTCGGACCATTTGGTACTTAAATTAAGGAAGGTTTCATCGGTGGGTTGTCACAAGTCGCGATAGAGTTGGTGAGACTCCCATTAGATTAAACACCGACCTGGGCAAATTGTCTGATTAACTGATGTTAGGTTCCAAGCCATAGGTCTAATTTAAGACTTTCTTTATCAAAGAAATGTATTCAAATCTCTGTAAATTATATCACATGAATATTCCTTTGGGATATTTAAAATATCAGCTTATGTTGGGACATCATCATATGTCTGAGCATTTTATATCAGATACTCATTATCCGAATCTTGACGCACGTTATCCATTTCCACAGTACTCTAAGTTGTAGCAATCTCAAAACTCTGTGATTTTCTTAAAACTAAGTGTCGACCGACACGATTTTCGAACCTGGGATTTGGGATGTTATATAGAAAAAAAAGATTGGATGAAGTAAAATACTTCCATTTAATAAATTAAATGTAGTAAGAAAATGACAGTCCGTTTCATTGTTTTATTTATTATAGTCATGATAAAAGAAGGACTTAGTTTTATCACGTTCAAATTGTACCAGACAAATGAATACAAGATCTGATTCATTTTTCCTTGAAAATCAAAATCACTTAACATGAAAGTGATAATAATTTGGTGCACTATATATGCAATTTTTTCATCAAGAAAGACAAAATTTAACAACCAATTCATGACAAGAATATTTTCAAAGTAGTTAAACTCTAGTTAGAAAAATCAACATCATAAAGAATAAAATTGAAGGAGAGGATCTAATACAATTTACCTTCCTTCTAAAGAACATTTTATGCATTTATTAATAAAATAAAAGGTACATGACATAGATAAAAATCAAATAAAAGACCTAGTACCTGTGTTCGGTTATTAGTTTTGGACACCCAAATTTGGAATAGTACTTTTAGAGCGTTGCCCTAAACAAACACACTGAAATAAGTGACACACTCCCTTTTGTCGCACGACAACGCTATGTTGTTTTATCAAAATGTGCGTCTCAGTGGCTAGTTTTTTTCTCGAAGGCACTATTTGTTGGGTTTTCTTTCTTCCATTTGAGCTTGATTTCATCTTCAATAGGCATTCATTATATAATTAATAAACATCATTAAACTCCCAAAATGCTTAGTATCGATAAAATAAAAAAAAATTAAAAAAAGTAACTTTCAAACAAAACCACAAATTAAGGCACATTTTCCATCGTTTGTCAGCAAACAGTCAACGATGACATGGAAAATATGCCCAATGTCATATATGTATGAATCTGAAGGTAAAAATCAAATGAAATATCCAGTAATTTTTTTTTTTTCTCTCATTAGGGAAAACATTCAACATCTATCGAACTCATAAGAATATGAGGCTCTACTCGATTTATTGCATGTGCCGACATCAAAACTTGTCGACTTTATATAAATATCAACAAAGTATTTAAAATCATTAGGAAACTTAATCATACAATTGATTTCCTAGATTCCAATTATTTTCGCAAAGTATTCTAGCGATACAAAGCATATGACAGCATCCCTAAGTGTCATCTGCATGATCTTTGATTCATATGCATCTTGACGCTTGCGGGGTACGTAAGAATGCATCCATCCATCTCTTCTCACTCCCCACCTGATAGGAGCTACGTGTGCACGGGGCTGCCCTATAAGTATGTCGTTTATTAAGTTCAGGAATCACGCTAAATCCTAGTTGTTCATCTCCTATACCTACCTTGATTTCTAGTTTTCTCTTCATACTATTCTTTGGGATTCAAGAGCCTTCTTGTTCTCTTAGGCGCGAAAGTTAAATTTGCATTTTCATTATTCCTCCCTTAATCTTCAACCTTTTGGCCAATATTGAATATTTGGTAAATTTCGAAGATTCCATGTAATTTTACATGCTTTCTAATGCCAATAAATTAAATCATGCTCATTTTCATTGATGACGCCATTTTGACATGTTCACTTAGACAACTGAATCAACTATTTTAAATGTAATCAAAGAAGCGGAAAATCTCTTCTTCTTCTTTTGGTTACTCAAAGGGTGGACCACTTAGTCACCCATTTTCATGATATTAACCAAACAAGAGGTCTTTTACCTTCATGTTATAACTTTAACTAGCATATATATTCAAGTCATTTGGCGCAGTTTTTTTCCCGAAGAATTTATATTTGTAATCAACCTTAGCATTTTGATTCAACTAATTTCAAGCAAAAGTGTGCATAGCTATCAATGTTAATTCATAGCTCCGTAGTCCGTACTATCTAGTACGAATTGAAACAATAAATGACAAGTTTTTGCAACATTTTGCTAAAAGTGGACGAAGAATCCTTTTGTTAATTATATTTAATCCGTATAATTGTGTAATTTTATGGGTTCATTTTTTTTAACAGCCGGGTTCACTAATTATTTGGGACTCATTTATATGTAATTCATATATTTTTTTTCGATGAAATGTATGTAGTTCATATTAATTAGTCACAATATCTATTTTTTTGTGCTGTAATTGGTGTTTTAATGCTTTTTTTTTTTTCTATTTATTGCGTCTTTCATCATTGTAAACCGAGAATTGAGGATGCAAGCTGAAAATGAGTGGACTCAATCATATTTATGCTGTTTTAATTTGTAGAGTCAAAGGCCAATAGGATGTCGTCTCGTAGGAAATTTGTACGCAAAGTTGAATATGGTAGAGGTAAAAAACAAATATTAATTTTTTGAAACTTTATTTTCTTGAAGCATTTTCTATTCAAAATACTCCCTCCAATGCTGAATGTAAGAATTGATTCTATATCTAATTTGTATTCATTAAAAAGTTACTTAAGTTGATTATATTCCCCCTTTTCTGTATATCTCTTTTTTGAGACAAATTTGTATATCTCAAATAAAAACAGAGATATGACTAGAGCCGGTAAAATGGGCCAGGCCTGTTTAAGCCCTGGCCCTTTAAAGACCGGATTTGAAAAATGGATGAGATATTTGAAATTAGCCCTGAAGGGTTGGCCTTGATGGGCCTCGAGCTTAAACGGGCTGGCCCTAGAGGGCCTCGGGCCAGCCCTGTAGGCCCTTTTCACTGTAGTTTTTTCTTTTTCTTCCTTTTTAAATTTATTAATTTATTTGTTATAGAGTTATTTATTTTTTTAACTATAAATACATAATAACTATACTCTAATTTTATGATTTGATTTATTATTTGTTGGAAATAAAGATTATAGATGTGTTCATGATGCGAGAGAAGAATTTCATGATATTTTTACTCATGAGCAGAGGCTACTACTCAAAGTGAAGAACAATCAAATGTCGTTAAAATCGATGATAGTGACGAAGATAACGACAATAATAGTCATCGTATTAATGTCGTTTAGTGATATACTTTTTATGTTTTATGTGAGTTATTTGTGAATATAGTTTGCTTTTGATTATAAATTAGTGACTGTACTTATTTATTGGATGATTCGTGTTGTAATTTATAATTATATTTTTTTTAAAAAAAATGGAGGAAAAATAGTTAAAATTTGGAATAGTAATTTTCAGTCTCAGGCTGGGCTTTGAAAAACAGGTGTTTTTCTTACTCCAGGCTCTGAAGGGCCAAGGCCTAACCCTTCATGTATGACTCTTATACAGCCATGCTATTACAGATCCCCCCCCCCCCCCTCTTCTCGTTGTGCAGCTGTACCACTATATCTGCTATATAACATGCATTATAATATTTTGGGGAAAAAATTTAAAAACTCGATTGCATGACTGTAACATGTATACATGTATAATATATCTTGGATAAAAAACAAGTGAAAAGTTTAAGGAAGTAAGGAACATTAGAGGGGTGGAGCATTAATGGAGAATATAATCTGGACCCAAATTCTTTTATCGTTATAATAATTGTTCAATGTCTCATTTACGGATAGAGTGCGGAGTTTGACAAAAAAAAAAAAAGATAGAGTGCGGAGATTTAAAGCACAGGCCATAATCAGTGCCAGTGCCATAAAATAGCAACAAGAGTGAGTCCCCCACCGCGCCCCCCCCCCCCCCCCCCCCCCCCCCCCCAAAAAAAAAAAGCCAGAAGAGTATTGACGATAATCCTTGATGCCAAGTCTCGCTCGTTATGAAGCAGAGATCTCACCAAAAAGCCCGCAAGTTCCCAAATTTTATTTCAACCTGCTTATATTGTTATTTCAGAGATAAAAATGATTGTCAATATTCGATTTGCAAGAGAAAATTAAGTTAATTCTAATTAATCAAAATTACCGCAGCAAAGTGAATTATGTGGTGTATATATTGTGAAATTACAAATGCCTAGAAAAAAGTTTTTTTTAAAAAAAAAAAAGTTAGGTGAAGGGTTACAGTGAGTCGCCTTAAAAAATTAACCCGTTTGTGAAAAAATTATGACCTTGTTCTATAAAATATATATATATATATATATATATATATATATATATATATATATATATATATATATTGTCTTTGTGCTCTCTTTAAGAAATCTGAATAAGAGTTTGACATGTGAAGAAGTTATTTCATTCATTTTAGCAAATGAACCAAAGTTCTTGAGAGTTCTACCAGAAGCTCTATAGCTTTATTCTCAAATCTAAGACGTTTTAAGTAGACATGAAAAGAGCATTATAAAATCACATCAGTTAAGTTGATCATTATCCTCGTACTATTGATCTTTATTCTTCCCCACACAAGCAAGCTATATACAATATTTCCTTACTTTTAATCTCTAAATGAAAAACCAGTCATATCATCATAATCATAATCTAAAATATAGTCCACTGGATCAGGCTTGGAAAAATAGACTCCATTTCTAAAGTGATCATCTTCGTCCTCAATCCCCTCGAGCTCGACAAGAGCAAGCTTTGTCTTAGCCTCTTCCAGAGTTGCAAACTTCTCTGCATAATTGTCCATAATATACATACATACAATATCAGCATCTATATATATATATATATATATTGTCATTTATATTAATGTAAATGTGTTTCTTAGAAGAAAACAATAAATAGGTTATAATTAATATATAGAACATCAATATTTAAGGTGATAATAGTTCAAAGTCATATTTACCTCCTTTTTCAATCTCTTCTGCGAAGGCCTCGAGGTTGGATTTATTTTTCCTCAACTTTTTACAAGAGGAGGATTCAGATATAATACTTTGATCAGCCTATGAATTTTTTTTTTTTAAAAAAAAGTCTATGAATCTTTCATTTATTTTCCACAAATCTACTAAATATTGTGCTCAATAAATCCAATACATATTTATCTTAATAATTCTAATTCCATGTCTCACCTCTTTTCTCTTTTGCTTCAACTTTGGAACTGACTCGGAGATAATAAAGTCAGAGGCCTCTTTGACTGATCTAAATGTCAAAGAGGAGCGTATATGTCGATAGTACTGAAAAATGATACATACAATGAATGTTAATTATCAACATTGACATTATTCAAATCATAAGCATGAGCATATGTAAACTAAAATATTTTGTACTATAATAAAAACTTATATATATTCAATGAAATCAAAAACTAATCTTGTGAATTCAAAGTTGATTCCATTTAACTCTGTCAAAAGTATTATGGTCATGAATGAAAGTGTATCATGATAAAAATAAAAAATAAAAAAATAAAAAGAGAGAGAGTGACAAAAAAATACCACTTGAATTTCAAAATCATGTTGACAACAACATTAATGGGATTAATAAGAATAATAAAGTAATTGACAACTCGTTTTGTTAGGATTTTGAAATTTTGAAATTCAAATGGTATTTGTTTAGGATTTTCCCAGAAAAATATGACTAAGTAGCATCTAGCAACTTGGAGTATTTTTCTAACAACATCCAGTATCTTAAAGTAATTTTTGTGCGTCCAACACCCTAAATTATTTTTTCTAGTAGCACTTAATTAGCATCATAAGTTTAAAATCCTTGTTATTACTGATAAAACTACTTTAAATGCAAAATTACATTAAAAATTACTTTAGGAGAGACTATATGTGCTTGTTCTAAATGAACAAAAATTAGTTTAGGATACGAAGTGCTCTAACAGAAAAATACTTCTCGGCCGATGCAGGATGAAACTTAACCTAAAAAATATTTGAGAGAACAAATTAGAACTTAATTAAGGTTCGCTAATGATGTAATTTACATTATCGGCTAGCTTTGAGGGCCGTTGGCGTCTTTGTATCTTCCATTCGCCAAGCCGTTCCTTGACTTTACCAATATGTTCAGCATCAAAGCCATCAGGGAGACTAAAGAATACCAACTTTTCCCCCACCACTGGATTACTTCTTCGTCTGGGTTTCATCTGATTTTGTGAACAATAATAAGGTTAGAAATTAAGAACAGATAATAGTCTTCCTTTATATACGATGTCTATTGGTGATTAAGATTTTATTTTATTTTTTATTTTAAAAAAGGACATCCAGCGATGGATGAACTGGAGGAAAGAAAAATTGATTGCTTAGATTTAACAACTTTTTTGTGGAAACAAGATTATAAGAATGAGTCAACTGAACAACTCTCTATTCCACAAACTAAAATAAGATGGAAATTAGTATACAAGAAATAATTTACCTCTTTATGCGAACTATCAGCATCTTGGTCTTGTATTTGAAAAGGTTCCGAGAGTGTGGGGCTTAAAACATCACCAGAATCAATCGCTTTTCTCTTTTCTCGGATCTCAGCTATGAGTTCTTTCACTTATTTCTGCACATTTCATATGAAAAGATGGACATATTAGCAAGATCATTACAAAAGCTTTTTTTTAAAAAAAAGATAAAGGATATTTTTCTACTTACAGAAATCATCTGCTTAATGCTCTTGGCTAGATCTTCACTTCTTCGACCGTGTTCGTCATCTTGGTGACTGAGCTTTTCCATCTCACCAGAAGGGTTTTGATTCCCTACGTCTGATGTACTTGATATTCTTGTGTCTGGGAGAGCAAGTCCATTACATGTGTACTTATATACAATGGAAAGAAATTCATACAAGGGAAGTATTTATTCATAATTCATTCATTCATTTCATTTTATTTTCCAGGTGCATGAACCATGAATAACCACTTCAAGGTTTTCAAAGATTTTCCATATTGGTTTTGTCATAATTTTCATTCTAATGCAGTGTCAAATTAGAAATGGTATGCAAGGAAAAAGATTTAATTGTTGTTATCCAATGGAATCTTGTTTTGAAATGGATTCTGAAAGGGTATTAATTATTTGTCTTGGGCTGTGCCCAAATCATATTGGGTAGGGTTAGATTCCAACTTTGAGGTTAACCTAACAAAGGAATGGGTTTGGACTTCAGATTGATGGCTTGGTTGACCAAGTATGACCCCAATACGTATAGTTGGATTGGGTCGGACGATACGCTACAAAAATACGAAGAATTATTCAGAGAATTTAGCGACAGAATTTTATTTCATCCCTAATTTTAGTTAACCCTGAAATAAAAATCGAGAAAGAAAAATTTTCTTTCCCCATTATTCTTACTACTTGAATCCTGAAATTTCCATTTAAATGACAATATGTGAAACATTTTCATCCCAAAACCTGAACATCCACAAAAATATTCACATAATGCATTCACATCTAAAATCAATTGAACAAACGTTACATTATTGGAATCTCTTAAAAGATCAAACGCCAGCCATTTCACTTTTAAATCATATCATTTTTAGTATATGAATGGTTACCAGGTTTTCTCTTTATATTCTTTATCGTCGCAGCATCTTTCGATTCGCCATATTTTCTACTATTAAGCTTCCTGATTGCCTTTTTCTTCCTCTCCTTTACCTTCTTCAATTCTCCTTTACTAAAGGCTTTGGCACCAACAAAGACAAAGGCACAATGTCAAGAGAACAATGGTTTAAAGTGAATTTATGGCGAAGAAGTCAAGTTCATAGAAGACTTAGAGAGTGACAAATTAAAGGAAGTGAAAGAAGTGAATTGGGGTTATATATATATATATATATATATATATATATATAGACTAAAAGGTTAGTTGAAATTGATTTGATGATATATATATATATATCATCTGAAATTGATTTGATGATATATATATATATATCATCTAATCAATTTCAACTAACCTTTTAGTCTATGTAAGTCATTTAATTGTATGAGGAAAAATAATACTCGCATTTAATAAATGTGGTAAGAAAATTACACCCCGTTTCATTCTTTCATTTATTACGGTGTTAAGGTGCGCCTAACACCTCAAACTGTTTTTAAAGGTGCAATTTATTAAACAAAATTTTGATATTCTTTTTCAGGATTAATTTGGGGAATTTAATATATTTCTTATTTCATTATTGTATGATTAATCATTAATTTTAGTTAGAGACATTTGTATTGAATTAAATCTAATTAGAGGGAAAATAGTCATAATTTGTTAATTTTTCATGCAAATCATTTCTTGGACTTTTGATGTTGTCTTGTGCTTAATCTTTCTTGTAAATGTTTTAAAAGAAAATTGGACAATTTAGAAAATGTCAATTGGGTTCAGAATTAATATTTTTTAGTTCAGAAAAAATTATAAAAAAGTACCCAAAAGTTTTGGAAAATGCAAAATAATGTAGAAAAGGACCATAGAATATTACAGAAATGGGTCTTTGTTGAAACATACAGTTCTGCCCCCACAAACATTTTCAAGTTTATAGGATAGCCCCTCCACAAACTTTTAAGTTTATCAGATTAGTCCTTGATCAAAATGCACGTTTTGACCAGACGTAATCTGAAGATACCTTCTTCTTCTTACTGTGGATCAAGTTTTTCATACCATAGATTACACCGTAAGCTTGGATTTTGGAGAGTTTCTGTGAGAGCCTAAACTAGAGCTTGAGAGGAGAGGGAAAGAGACGAAGAGCCACCACCATTGTCGAGGACTTCCTTCCTCACCACCATCGGCAGTCCTTTCCATCATTAGGGCACCGCAACTGTGATTTTGAAACTAGAGGAGGGAGCTTTAGGTCAAAATAGTAAGAAGGGAGCCAAACTTCATCATCTCTTCACCGACATCATTGTCGAGCATTCCTCTGCTTTCACTAAGCTACGACTTGGGAGCTAGAAGGAGAGACCACTTTGGTGATTTGTTGCTCTCATTGCCAGAAATACCACCACCTCCTTCCTTCAATTAGTTCATACTTTCTCCTCTTCTCCACTGACAGTTTCCCCATCTCCCCATCTCACTCTCCTTTAATTTTCTAGCAACCTTCTCTTTCTCTCCACTATCGGTTTCTCCTCCTCTCACTATCGCCGTCAAACTTCTCTCCACCACTAGCTCCACCCTTCACTTAACACCACAGTCACCTTCGACCACAACCTCCATCTTCCACCTCCATCCCCTTCTTCTCTCAAACACCAAGCACTAGTCAAACCAAAATATAACTGTGTATATTCGAGATCAAACTTCCATTTTTTCCAACAAGCTTCTTGCCTTCAATGCCAACATATTTGCTTTTCTTGTTATGCTTTCCATGGTAGAAGCTTCTTAATGGGTTCCAGGTTTGTTTGTGTGATTGAACTGATTTGTGCTATGACTATGGCTATGTGTGGCTAATTCCTTTGTTTCTTGGTTATGAAGATATGTGCTTTAGCTCAATGGACTTGATAGGTGAGTTTTTCTATCATTCTAGTAGTCTAAAGTTATATATTTAGATTTTATAGTTATAGGAATGTTTGTATATGATTCTAGAACTAAGATTGATGTTAGTTTATCTTTGTTGGTTTGATACTAGTAGTTGAGATTGGATTTTGTAGTGTAAATATTTTAGATGTTTGAATTTCTTTATAGTGACAATGAGATTATGTTAATTAGTGTGTTATTGTCTAGTTAATGTGGTTAATTTGTGCCTTGGAATGGCTATTTAGCACTCCAAATTAAGAAGACTCATGTTACATTATTCCAATTACAATTACACATTAAGCAGTTTTAAACAATATCTCAAAAAATGTGGTTAGTTATGTTTGTAGGAGCTACTTTTAATTGGGAATATTGAATTCAAGTGTTATCTTGAGACTTTTCTTAGAACTTAAGTCTTGGAAATAGAGGATCTTTGTTTAATATTTCATGTCAGTTCTATTTCGTTCATCGCATTAAATCCCATTTCTAAAAGATAATGACACCAAACTGAAATGTCCAAAAAGTGGGCTTAGGCACAAGCAAATACGTTATCTTTAAGTAGCAGCCGAGTCACCACTAGGTGTGAAATATAGTACACTATATCCTGAAATGAAAATAGATATGGAAATATAGTATGCACTGTATACACAGACATAGAGCAGTAGCTGAGTCGCCACTAGACTGGTGGTGTCCAGAATGCATGTGGGGTGCTTGTTGGGAAAAGGAGGGAAGATTATTGAACAAATGAGAATTGAAACCAAGACTAAGATTAGGTTTTAGTAACAAGTTTCTTACCTTAGTTCTATGATATGTTTACTAAATTGAACATATGTCACAGAATCTAGAAATAAAGAAAATCAATGATGAGAAAAAAGCATCGATGGCAGCTATTAGGCTCTTTGTAACCATGTTTCAATTGGTCTTAGCTTGTTGGCATCATGAAGTGCAAATACATTGAACTAAACTCTGACTATATTTATCCATAAGAAATCAAATCCATCTTCCTCACCTCTTGAAAATAGATTATATGTTTCAATGTCATTGTTTTTACTCTAGAGATAGATAGTTGAACCCTTATAACTCTACATGCTTCCTTTTAAAGATACTATGTCATAATTGGCAAAGTTTTTGCAAAAACGTTTATTAGCCCCCGTCGTTAAAATTCCACTTATTACAACCTTTGAATCATACTAAATCCTAGTTGTTCATCTCCTATATACAGCCATGATTCTTAGTTTTTCCTTCATATTATTCTTTGGGATTCAATAGTCTTATTATTAATTTCTCTTAGGCGAGAAGATTTGCATCTTCTCCATTCCCCCTTCTTATTCAACACCCTTGACCATTGTATATTTGGTATACTTCAAAGCTTCCGTGTATTTTTGTTTTTCCATTCTTTCTAAAGCCAAACAACTAAGTTCTCGTTTTCATTGATGATGTCAATTTGACACGCCCACTTAGCCAACTGAATCAACTATTTTTACCGAATCAAAGAAGCTAAAAATCTCATCATTTTTTACTAATCAAAGGGTGAACCGCTTAATCGCCCGTGGGAATGCTATTACACCAACAAGGACTTATACCCTCATGACTTAATTCAACTAGCATACACTACATCCGGTCCTTTGATCTTATATTAAGCATTGTGTAATACCCTAATTTTTTTTACAATACATTTAAATATATATTTAGATAAATAATACCTATTGAGAATAGGTGAATATAAGGTCTCAAAATGTAATTAGTCTATTGTCAAAGGAGAATTGTGAAAAATTCAAGAAAGCATGGAATAACTATTTAAAATTTAGGAAATATATTATTCTTAATTTAAACAATTTAATAAAATATTTCCTATGAAAATAAAAAGAAGGAAAACTAAAAAGTATTCTAGAATGGAAATTGATTCCATAATTTTCAATATTTTACTTAAAGGGTGAATTAACAATGTTAACAAAATTGTTGTGAGGAAATAATTAATTTTAATTAAGAAAATTATTAGGAATTATTAAAGGAGTAATTAAGTAATTTTTGGAAATTTTACAAGGTCTAAATCCATGTGATTGATTAGGAACCAATAGGAAATTTTGAGAGAAATAAATAGGATATTAAAATTAATGGAAAAATTATAATTTTATATATATGTGTGTGTGTGGCCGAAAATTAGGCCAAAAAGAAAAAAAAATAGAAAATGGGAGGATAAATATGAAAGAAGATCTTAAATAAAATAATAATATAATTAAAACATGTGTTAATTAGATAATAATATAATAATCAGAGGAAAAATGAACAGGATAAATGACCACGGATAGAAAGTAATTCCGTTGTGAGAGTCTGGGAATGAGTTAGGAAAAACCAGAATATATTATTGGTCAGTGGATTTTTATCCAGAAGTTAGTACCGACCGAAGTTATTTCTGAAACCGGTCGCGAATATCGAGGATTTTCGGCAGATAACGGAATGTCCTTACTGGGAGTATAAGGGAAGGAGAACCCAGTATTCTTAAAGAGGAAGAAAAGACCTTCAGCGTATTGTTCTCGAAATTTTAAGGTGTTACGGAATTTCGTGAACGGGACACCGAATCAAGGATTTATCGGATAAAGTAAGAGGATGATGCAGCAAGGGTGACATCACTTTTGGAAGGGGGAGGACAGCCAAGACACATGGAAGGCCAAGATTAAACCACCTAGCAAAAGTGCGATCCTACGGTCAGAATTCAACCAGACAAAGTTCAGCGAAATTACGAAAATGCCACTCCCTTTTTCTATAAATAGCTCTCATTTCTCTCATTTCTCTCCACACCATTCTCTCTTGTGATTTTCGAAAATCTAGAGGAGAAGGAAGAAGGAGGAGTCCGGAGAAAAGTCCCAGCGAAGCTCTGAGTAAGTCTTCGGTCCCTAGCCTTTAGTTCGGTAATTCTTTCGGTAGTTATAATAGGAATGCTAGAATAGTCTTTAATCTTCATATTTTAAGAATAAATATGATATTTATTTTAGAAATATGATAGAGGAAAGGCTATAGCAAAAATTTTGAGAAATTAAAGTCAAAACAGCGAAGCTCTGGCGAAATTCCGCCGAACAGTCAAACCAGGGGCAAAATGGTAATTTGTACCTAAAATGCCCGTTTTGGTTCTAAATACTCATATTAGTAATATTAACCTTATAGGATACTCGGAACACCAAACCATTGTTTCCGCTGTCACCGCCGTTGAGCCGCTGTCAAACGTGCCGTAATTTAACGGAAGTGTCAAAAATCATCAACGGAGGTACGGACGCGTATTGTAACCTTAACACTTATGCTGCTTATATACATATATGTGATAGACATACTTAGATACTAAAACTCTGCTTAGGGTTGTCAGTTATACTTACAGCTTGATACGGATTATAGTCTTGATAATGCCGTTGGGTTTGCCTAGCGCTGAGGACACAATGGGCCGTCGTGACACTGGATATGTGCAACCATTATGTGGGGCTTTACATACTGCTTTGTGCTTATGTCCTGCCAATATGTGATCATGCATCTGCTTTGTGCTTATGTAGTGATATACTGCTGTTATGTGAATATGTTCATGCTGTTATCAATATACTGTTATATTTGAACATAAGGTTAACCGTTACCTGAGATCCAATTGGAAATTGGATCTCAGCTGTAGCTTCAGGGTCAGGAGTACAAAGGGGATGACGATAGAGGCAGGTGTCCGGTGTAGGAGGGCGAAAGAAGTTTATCAGTTTATTTTTGTATATTCTGTTTAACACTATCTTCTTTTGGGATGACTGTATAAGAAAAAAAAATTACACTATGGTTATGCATTTTTGGATTTAGATACTCAGTTTATGAAAATGTTCAAACTCTGATTACCGTGTTGGTTTTAAAAAAAAATCCGCTATTTTAAGTGGGATGTTACATATTGGACATAGTATTATTTGTCATTGGCGCGTTTTTTTCTAGAGAATTTATATTTATAATCAACCTTAGAATTTTGATTCAATTAATTTCAAGTGTTCACGGCTAATGTTCATAGCTCCGAACTACAAACTAAAACAATAAACGATAATTGTTTTGCTAAATTTTGCTTGAAGTAAACGAGGAATCCTATTTTTAGTGATCCAGATTCGTTGACATCAATTATTAGGGACTCATTTATGTAGTTCATATTAATTAGTTGTAAATATCGGTATTTATTGCTTTGATTGGTGTTTTTAGAATACTTTGTGTTTGTTCATTAATTTTTCATAATTGTATCAACCTTTGAAATCTTTTTGCTTTAACATTTCAGCTTAACATTACTTCCATTAGAGTCGTACAACCATGAGAACAAGCAAGATTACTCAGCGCAATACGATGTCATCTCGTTAGGAAATTTGTACACAAAATTGGATATGGTAGGTTACATAGGTCTTGAAGTTTATGGTACATGAGAACTTTACCATGTTCATTCTTATATTGTTTTGATCCTTTCAGAAGAATATCTTACGGAGTATGTTCGTTGCCATTCACAAGTCCGCTAGATATATGTACTATAAGGTAAGAGTACTTTTTTTTTTTTTTGTTAAGGTGTAAATTCACCAACAAACTATTGGTCCAGGAGCACCCAGCACAATAAACTCTTTAATGGACTAAAAATACCAACAAACTTTTAAAAACGTAAAATTTTCACAATGCCGTTAGATGAGAGTTAACCGCCGTTTTCTGGGTCCAGAAAAAATTACAGAATCGTACCCAAATGTTTATGAAACTATATTTAAGCCCCCACAAAATTCAAAATTTTTATTTTAGTCCCTCCATGTACTTTATATGGAGGGACTAAAGTGAAAATTATAAAAAAAATTTGGGGCTAAAAGATAATTTTCTAAAATTTTGGGTTTTTTCTGTAATTTTTGGGGCCATCCCTACCCCCCAAAATCCACTCCTGGTCATAGGCCTTTTTTTTTTAACCTTAGCCTGATTTGGCCTGTGGCCTATTAAGGAGGCCTGTAATTTTAAAAATTTTATAAACAGCCTAACAAACCACACACCTCACCTCAAAACAAGCCTACTTCAAATAGGGCAAAAACATAATTACTTTAAATAAGCCAAAAATAGACCTACTTTAAACAGGCTGTTAGATGTAGGTCTGTTTTCAGCTTGTTTAAAGTTGGTATGTTTTCACCCTGTTTGAAATAAGCTTGTTTTGAGGTGAGGCCTGTAGTTTGTTAGACTGCTTACAAAATTTTTAAAATTACATGCGTCTTTAATAGGCCAAAAGCCAGGTTAAAGCTGAAAAAAAAAAGCCTATAATCAGGGCGGATTTTAGGGGGTAGGGTTGGCCCACAAAAATTACAGAAAAGAACCCAAAGTTTTAGAAAATTATCTTTCATCCCCAAAATATTTTTATAATTTTTACTCCCTCCATATAAAGTACGTAGAGGGACTAAAATAAAAATTTTGAATTTTTTTTTGGGGCTTAAATATAGTTTCATAAACATTTGGGTGTGATTCTATAATTTTTTCCGGACCCAGAAAACGGCAATTAACTCCCATCTAACGGCATTGTGAAAATTTTACGTTTTTAAAAGTTTGTTGGTATTTTTAGTCCACTAGAGAGTTAATTGTGCTGGGTGTTCCTGAACTAATAGTTTGTTGGTAAATTTGCACCTTAACCCTTTTTTTTTTAGACTTTTTTTTTGCCAAGCATTTTCTGTTGGGTTAGCTGTAAAATCTACCCATGAAGAATTGGCATTAGGCACCATAAACTTTTATTGAATGCAGAAGCACACATGAAGTTGTTAAAATTGTGCAAAAATACCACAGCCATTAAGTCAACCAACGTTAACAAACATGTAGGTTAAGTAAATAATAAAAATACACATGAAGTTTACAAAATGGTGCAAAAATGCCATGGCCAATGGAAACTTCATGTGTATTTTTGTATCATTTTCCTGGTTGACATGTTTGTTATACGATCAACATTAGTTAACGACCATGACATTTTTACACCATTTTAAGAACTTCATGTGTAATCTTAAACCCAAGAAAAGTTTATATTGTTTGGTGCCCCAAGTTGAATACTTCATGAATAGATTTGTACCTTAATCCTATTTTATTTAAAATACTCCACCATCCAATGCTGGATGTAGAAACTAAATAACTAATTTGTAGATATTAAAATAATGGGTAAGGTTCAAATCTACCCATGAAGTGTGTTCACCAAGGGTACTATACACCATAAACTTTTCTTGGATGTAAAGTTACACATAAAGTTTTTAAAATGGTGCATAAATATCATAGCTGTTAAATTAAATAATGCTGGCCATTTAATAAACATATCAACTAAAAAAATGATGCAAAATTAAACATGAAGTTTCCAGTAGGGCCATGGCATTTTTGGCCCATTTGGAAAATTTCATTTGTATTTTTTTGCACCATTTTCTTAACCTACATGTTTGATAAATGGTCAACCTTAGTTGACTTAATGGCCATGGTATTTTTGGACCATTTTAAAAATGTCATGTGTACTTTTCCAACCAAGAAAAATTTATGGTGTCTAATGCCCTTAGCAAAATTCTTTATGGGTAAATGTTCACCTTAACCCTAAAATAATTCGTCAAGTTGGTTATATTCCCTTTTGTTGTATTTTCAACCATTATTTTTATAAATGAAAAAATAAAGATATATATGACGGTCCTATACCCATGCTATTAGAGACTTTTTCTGCTCTATAACATTATAATGTGTTTTTTTTAAAAAAAAAATCAATAAACTCAATAGTATGTACTGTAAAAGATATCTCTGACTTTGGATTCAAAAAAAAACGAAAAGCATAAAGAAAATGAGATGGAGCAACAAGAGTGAGATTTTTTTTTTTTTTTTGGGCCTCGAGCAACGAGAGTGAGTGACAATGATCCCTGATGCCTAGTCTAGCTTATGACGTATTAATTATAAAAGTAAAAGTGCTCTTTTTCAATATCTATGATTATTGAGAGAAAATAATTCAGAGAGAAAACAATCTTATTGATGATGGAGACTGAGTTTACATTATATAACCTGAGTATTGATATAACAGGCTAAACAGATGATCACGAGACTTAACCACTTGCATTGACACGTCAGATTACTCATAACTGAATTGAAACTAAAATTTACACGTGGCATAACTAATCTCATCTAAGCTAACGACCCTGAACCAGGTGTTAGATTCTACTAACATTCTCCCTGCTGAAATCTAGCTCATCTTGATTCTCCATTGTTTACTTCGTCGGTAGAGATTATGTTCAGCTTGTCTCTGCAATAAGCGAACATCCCATAGCTCTGCGGCTTGGTAAGAATATCAGCAACTTAGTATTCAGCTGGAACATATCCCACAGTTACTATTCCTGCTGCTACCTGTAATACCCTAAAATTCCTATTTATCATAAATATTATATTTGATAAATAACACCTATTAGAATAGGTGAATATGTGGTTTCAAAATTTGTGTAAATTATTAATTCAATTTTAGGCAATTTTCCTTTTAAAATTAATTAACAAAGGGTTAATTATGAGACATGAATTAAGAGAGTATGTTGTCTCTAAGTTTTAATTGATTTATTATCATTTTTAGGGAAATATTTAGTTTAATTGTTATTTATTAACAATTATCCTTAACAAAATAAGTTTGCACTAATTGAGATTAGTTGCATAATTCTTCAAGATGATTAGAGACAAATTAAAAGTATCAAATGAGGGATAATTATATTTGAAAATAATTAAGCCAAAGAGAATGAAATAGTATCTCAAGTAATTAAGTCTAAATCTTCATGTAATTGAGTTAGCTAATGGCAAAATATAATTAAGGAGCATGTAAACACTTGATTAACATGATAATTAGGAATTGCTAATTAGTGTTGAAAAGTCAACAATGACACCTAAGCCTTGATTATGTCATCAAGATGACATCACAAGAGCACATGTTTCATAGTGAAAGGTGAAAATTAAAACTTCTTGATTAAGTTTAGATCCAATGATCTTAATAAATCACACAATTAACTTTAATCCTCTTGTAATTGAATTAGCCAATGAAAAATCAAATGAATTTATAAAGATTATAATTGGTTTGATAATCAATTATATTATTACAATTAAGCCTAATAATATCTAAGACACCATAATAGGGATGATAACTTGGATTAAATTAATAACCCCTAAGGTTATTATATTTGGGCGAAAATCTTGATGAATGAAGAAGCAACAGATTAAACAAATATCTTCAATAGTGAAATAGGATTTTTACATAAATGGAAGGCCAAGATTTAATTTCATAGAGCTAAATCTTAAGGCTTAAAATTAATTTCATTATGTAAAAGCCTTAATCCAAGTCCAAAACTTATGGACCAATAAGGATTAAGTGGTAGAATATGTGAGACAATGAAAACACAATTGGAAGAGTAAAAAGATGATGGAGAGCCACATTTTTCTTGGCTTGGGGAGGAAGGAAAATCTGCTGAAAAATCTAGATAGATATTATACATATGGGATAATGTTGTGAAAGAGGATAAGGGTATTAAGTCAAGCTTCTTAATGACTTTGGAAGAGGATTAAGGAGAGAGAGTGAGAGAGGGACGAATTGGGGGAGGTGGAAGGAGATTATAAACTACTTCTTGTGCAAGTTTTGATCTAAGGGTTGAGAAGCAAGAAGAGAAGTTTGAACTTCTTCATAATTACCAATTGATGCCATAGGATTTCTCTATAAATAGCAAGCATTCCTCTTCATTCTCTTCACACCAAACTCATACTAAGATTTGTGAGTTTAAGAGGAGAGTGAAGCAAGAAGGAAGAAGGAGTAGCAAGAGCTTCAAGGGTAAGTTCTCTAGTTTTTGAGTTTTAGTCTTTAAAGTCATAGTTAAATTGTGTTTTGATCTTTAATCTTCAAGAATGGTTTTGATTTCATGTTTTTATGATTAAAAATGTCTTTATTTTGAAAAAATTATGAAAAGTATTATGGAGAAAAATTCTTGGAAGTTGAGGATCAAAGTAGTGAAATTCTGGTGAAATTTTCAGCTAGAAGTTTCCCAGAGTCAACAACATAGAGGCTATGATTTTATGTAGAAGATGAAGTTCTAAAATTCTGAAAATTTTCATAGTTAAAGTACACATATAGGGCTTTCCAAATATACCTAGAGTGATTTATTCTGAATTTTGTGTAGAAAGATAAAAATTCACAAAGAAAGGCTACGTTTTCTAGGTAAAAATCTGGGCAGAGGATAAAAACGTAAAAACTTGGAATGATATGGTTGGACCAAGTTACAGCCGTTATTTTTCCTTAAAATTATACATGATAAGGGAAATTTTGGATTTGGTTTCACATCGTTTTGATTTTTCTAAAATTAATTATGATTTTTCAAAGTTACCAAAAAATCTGCCTAGAAAATACTGCACTACGTTTTTAAATAAATGTAAGGGCAAAATTGTAATAATAAAACCACCAAGGGTAGAGAGGTAAATAAAGGTGGAAATATCTCTTAGGATATTATTCTAAGTGATATAGTGATGTGTTAGGATATCTGGGAAGTCCAGGGCCGGATTCAAAGGTCGGACATTTGACAATTACCTGGTGAAAGGTACGTTCGTGTACTAGTAACACTAACTCTGATGGTTATTATATGCATATATGTGCTATGTGTATGGTATGTTTATATGAGATAGCTGTTAGCTCTGTGATATGTTCATGTACTGTTGTTATGATTATTCTTGCTGGGTGTTGGGATACGCTTGCTGGGTGTGAAATGCTTGGTGTGAAACACTTGCTAGGTGTGAAACACTTGCTAAGTGTGACATATCTGCCAAGGGGCTTATGTGCCAGGGATACATTTGTCTGAGTGCTCATGTACTGTTTATGTTGTGAATATCTGTAAACCATATATGGCATATATAAACATGAGGTTAACTGTTACCTGAGGTTCGATGGGTATTGGACCTCAGATTGGACTAAAGGTTCAGGGAAGGAAATCTAGACCTGGGAAGGTGAAGTGGATCAAGCCATGAAGAAGCAGCGGTTGAAGACGAAGGTTAGTAAAAGTTATTAGGACCTAGTTTCTGGCATGAATTTAATGAAGTTATTTCAAACCAATTGGTGCTTAAACTAAGAAAGGGTTTGTTGGTGGGTTGTCATAAGTCGCCGTGAAAGACGGGGAGACTCCCATTAGATTAAACACCAATCTGGCCAATATGTTTGATTAACTGCATTGGGTTCCAAGCCATAGGTCTAGTTTAATACTTTCTTTATCAGAGAATTGTATTTAATCTCTGTAAATTGTATCACATGAATATTCCTTCGGGATATTTAATATACCAGCTTATGTCGGGGCATCATCATATGTCTGAACATTTTATATCAGATATTCTTTATCCGAATATTAGCGCATGCTATTCGTTTCCGCATTACTCGAAACTGTAGGACCTCAAACTCTATTGATTTTCCTAAAACTAAGTGTCGATCGACACGATTTTCAAGCATGGAATTTGGGGTGTTACACTACCTTTTCTCGGATAAAGTGGACATCAAGTTCGACTTGTTTTGTTTTTGAATGCAAAACTGGATTTGATGCCAGTGCTACCGTGCCTGTGTTATCACACCAAATACAAGGTGTTTTGATGTTATCAATATACATTTCCTTCAGTAAAGATAAGACCCACATCAGATCTATAATAGAGTCAGCTACGCTTCTATATTCAGCTTCCATTGCAGACCTGGAGACAACTTGTTGTTTCCTTGAAATCCATAATATTGGATTTGCACCCAGAAAAATACAATATCCACTTGTTGACCTTTTATTTTCAAGCAATATCTGAACAACTTCATTTTTGTTTTTCTTTGCAGTAGTGCCACCCCAATCTGAATTAGAATAGGTTTGAATATTAAATTGCTGAACTGGTTTTATTAGTAAGCCATGGGTGCTGGTACTATTCAAATACTTCAAGAGTCTTTGTACACACTCCCACTGTTTGACTATTGGCTTATGTAGAAATTGGCTCAGTTTGTTGACTATAAATGAAATATCTGATCTAGTATAGCACAGATATTGAAGTGATCCTACAGTGCTGCGATACAACTTTGGATCAGAAAATGGAGGACTGTCCTTGGCAAACAATGAGACATTTACAGCCATTGGAGAGGCACATGAGCGAGCACCAATCATTTGAGTTTTTGCAAGTAAATTGTGAATATACTTCTTTTGTGTCAAGTGAATTCCTCTAGAAGACTTTTGAAATTCAATACCTAGAAAATAGGACAGTTCCAACACAAAGCTCATTTTGTTAATCATGCTCTGTATGACTTCTTCATTAGACCCAGTAATAACTAAATCATCTACATACATCAGTAAATATGTAATGTTGCTGTCATCATTGTGAACAAACAGGCATGAGTCAGCCTTGGCAGAAACGAATCCAAGTGTTTGGAAATAGGAACTTAACTTTACAAACCAAGCTCTAGGAGTTTGTTTTAATCCATAAAGAGCCTTTTTGAGTTTACATACTAGTGGCCTTCCTTCTACATCATGTTGAACAAAGCCACGTGGTTGTTCCATAAAAACATCTTCCTTTAGATCACCATTTAGAAAGGCATTGTTGAAGTCTACTTGGTGTAACTTCCATTGCTTTGTGACAGCAAGAGTAAGAAGTGTTCTGATGGTGGTGGGTTTGACAACTGGGCTGAAAGTGTCTCTATAGTCAGCACCTGCTTCCTGAGAGTAGCCTTTAGCAACTAATCTACTCTTATATCTAGCAATGGTGCCATCTGCATGTATCTTTAACTGACAGAGCCATCTGCAGCTGATGACTTCCTAATTTTAATAGATTTGAGATTTATTTTGATATAATTAGGAAGTCATTAATACTAAATTAAAGAGATTTTCTTAAGATTTTAAGAGATATCAAATTGGATGCATCATTTATGGGTTTCAATTTAAAATAAAAGTTTTTAAGTTTAAGAAATAAATAATAGTAATTAGAAGTTTAAAAAGAAAAAAAAAATAGTTTTATTATTATTGTTATTATTAATTTCTTTTATTTCATTTTCACCAAAAGCATCAGGAGGAGCACGTTTTGGGCTTTGGGCAAATGAATGGAATGAAGAATTGGGCTGATTGATTGAAGATTGAAGAGAGAATTGGAGCTGGGCCCACCAATTAAATGAATGAATGAAGAAAAGGGAGACATGCACAGGAATGAATTGTGGGCTGGAATTGGGCTGAAGGGAGACACAGCTGGGCCCACGGATTGGAGAGAATGGGAAGACCTAAATGAAAGAGAGGGCTAAACGGCAATGGAGGGAGAAGCAGCTAGAGACGAAAATGAAAAGAAAGAAAAAGAAGAGGAAGCAGACGGGAGACGCGACAGCTGGAGCTGGAGGGAAATTGATAAAATCAATCAGAGATGCGCACGGCTGGAGATCTCCACGGAAAGAAAAGAAGATAGAGGCGGAGACGCAGATCATTGATAAAACCTGGTTCCTTTTTATTTTCTCCTCTTTTCCATTTTTGTTTCTTCATGAGTTCAGCTAGGATTAGAGTCTCTTTGTTTTTAGATATGAATAGCTAAACATTTTATTTTAGGATTCTTTTGATTCTTTTGTATGGATTAATATTTAGATTTTCTCTCTTTTAGTAGAGAAATATTTATATGTGTTGATTTTAATCCACGCTTAATGCTTTTAAATGATTGGTCACCATTTAGATGATTTATTCACTTAGGTTTGACTTGAGAAAGCTAATCTAGGTGTAGAATTTGATTGAAATCATGCTTGTCTAGAAGTTTACTTGATAAATGGATAGTTTGTTGGTAAAATAGAGATATATTTACTAACCTTGCATTGTCACATTAAGTTGTTGCTTAAATGTTGATTCTCATTAATTGTAGCAAGAGATTGTGCATTTTAATGAGAAGAGAAACTTGATATTGACTTGAGAGAGCTTGTCAAGTATTTGTGAATCTTAGACTAACACATGTATGTATGGAAATACTAAAAGAGAGGAAATTAATTCAATATTATGAAATGCAAAAAGGGGAAAAAGAATCCTAAGCTTTTATTAAATCCTTGAAAACCCAAAAATAATTTGCTTTTATTAATTTTTATTTTTAGGAATAGTTTTTAAATATTTTTATCTCTCATCAAAGCTTGTTTTAGCTCAACTAAATTGAATTCACTAAGTTCATTGTTTGACCAATTTGTTACACTAATCCTCGTGGGACGATACTCTACTTATCACTTTATTACTTGAATGACTCGTACACTTGCGAGGCGAACAGCAGCCAATGATCTTCCTGTCTTTTAGAAGTGGGACAAGATCCCATGTACCAAATTTTTGAAGTGCATTGTATTCTTCATGTACGACCTTTGTCCAATTTGGATCAGTGAATGCCTCATCAACAGTTTTGGGAATATTCACATCCTCTGCAATAGTGAATATTTTTGGCTTGAAGACTCCAGTTTTACTTTTGGTAGTCGTAGAGTGGGTGTTCACAAGAGGTTTGGTTTTAGGTGTAGGTTGATGGAGAAGTGTAGGTGTGGTGTGGTTTGGATTGTAGGAGGGCAAATGGTGTAAATTTGGTGATTGAGCTTGATTGATAGTAGTATTTGGATTTACAGAAGGTACGGGTGTTTGTGTAGTTAGTGGGACAGGGGAAGATAAAGGTGGTAAAGGTATGGTAGGCTGAGGTTCAGGTATGATGTGAGGAGGTGAGAAGCTAATTTGCTGTTCTGGTTGGCTAACGGCATACCTAATGTTGAACTGGGATTGAGCAGGAAAGGTGGACTCATGAAATTGAACATGTCTGGTGATATATACTCTTCCAGCTGAATACCAAGTTGCTGATATTCTTACCAAGTCGCAGAGCTATGGGATGTTCGCTTATTGCAGAGACAAGATGAACATAATCTTTACCGACGACGTAAACAATGGAGAATCAAGATGAGCCAGATTTCAGCAGGGAGAATGTTAGTAGAATCTAACACCTGGCTTAGGGTCGTTAGCTTAGATGAGATTAGTTATGCCACGTGTAAATTTTAGTTTCAATTCAATTATGAGTAATCTGACGTGTCAATGCAAGTGGTTAAGTCTCGTGATCATCTGTTTAGCCTGTTAGATCAATACTGAGGCTATATAATGTAAACTCAGTCTCCATCATCAATAATGTAATACCCTAAAATTTGACGTAGGGTAAATATCATAAATTTGTAGAATATACCTATTGAAAATAGGTGAATATGAGGTCTCAAACACCTTGTATTGAATTTATCTTATTATTAGGACAATTTCTCCTGAGATTAAATAATGTGCGAAAAGGTCCCTAAGACATTAGCTACTTTGCAAATAGGTCCCTGAAATATTTATGGGTTATAAAATACCCTGAGAATATTATGATAAATCCTGAGAGGCAATTAAATATTCATTAAAAATTAGAGAGTATGTTGTCTCTAATTTAGGTAATTTATAAGATTATTTTCCTTGGGAAATAATGAGGCAAAATTAAATATCATTTTGGGGAACATAAATTGCCCCATGGTTTTTAATATTTTGCATAATGCATAAATTATCAATTTCAGTAAAATAGTTGTGAGATAATAATTATTACTAATTAAGAAAATTGTCAACAATTAGTAAGTGATTAATTAGATAATTAATGGCTAATTGTTTAGACATAAGATAAAGAGAAAAAGGTGAAAATTTCTTAAAATAAATATATATATATAAATAAAAACGAAAATTAGAAGAAAAATAAAGAAAAATGAAATGAAAATTAAGAAATTAATATCTAGATATTTACATTAAAATAATAATATAATTAAGACATGTGGTAATTAAATAATATTATAATAGTAAAAATGTGAACAGGATAAATGACCACGGATAGAAATAAAATCCTACCTAGAAAACCGTGAACTAGGTTTCTTGAGTCAGAGCATATTACGGACGAGTGAAATTTTATCCCGAGATAGCCGGTCTCCGAATTCATTTCTGTAACCGAAAGAGCAATTTGGAGATCCGGATAGGAAGATATTTTGAAGAAATTAAGCAGATAATCAAAATAGGAGCTCTTAGAAAGTCAGACCGTTGTGGCAATACGGGCATAAGTAGGGAAAAACCAGAGCATATTATTGGTCAGTGGATTTTTATCCAGAAGCTAGTACCGACCAAAATTGTTTCTGAAATCGGACACGAAAACCGAGGATTTTCAGCTGACAACGGAATGTCCCTAAGAGGATCAGAAATCCAGTTAAAATATGACATTTGAAAGAGGAAGTAAAAAGCTTCAGCATGTCATTCTCAGAATTTTGAGATTTTACGGAATTACGCGAACCGGACACCGAACCAGGAATTTTACCTGATAAGCAAGATGACATAAGGCTTGATGATGCAGCAGGGATGACATCATCCTTGAGAGGTGTAAGGCCAAGATCTTGCCACCTCCAAGAAGTGCGATCTAACGGCCAGAAACTGATCAGACAAAGTTCAAAGGAATTACGAAAATGCCATTGGGCTTTTCTATAAATAGGCCATCATTCCTCTTCATTCTTCACCAATTCACACAATCCTAGAGAGAAGTTAGAGAGAGGAGCTCTGGAGGAGAAGTCCGAGGAAAATTCGTAGCGAAGCTCTGAGTAAGTCTTTCGGTCCCTAGTCTTTAGTCTTAAGTTCTTTCGGTAGTTCTTAGAGTTTTAGAGTAGATCTTTAATCTTCCAGTATATTTTAGATATCATGTTTTAGGATAGATATGATATTTATTTTGGGAAATATATTGGAGTTAGAGATATGTGGAAATTCTGGAAGATTAGGGTCAAGATAGCGAAGTGCTGGCGAAATTCCGCCGATTAGGGGATCAGGGGCAAAATGGTAATTTGTACCTAAAATGCCTGTTATGATATCAAATATTGATAAATGTGATATTATCATTATAGGATATCAGTAATCTTGTTCCGCTGTCATTTCGCTGTTTTCTGTCAAAAGTACGGTTTACCATCAACGTACTAAACGCTCGTCAACGAAGGTACGTTCGCGTACTGTAACACTAACTCTGATGCTTATTGTATGCTTATATGTGATAGACAACTATACAAGTGAATTGTATAGATAACTTTACATGTGATGTGTATTGTTAACATGGATAACTATACAAGTGAATTGTATAGATAACTTTACATGTGATGTGTATTGTTAACATGGATAACTATACATGTGAATTGTATAGATAACCTTACATGTGATGTGTACGGTGGATATATTAATCTTGCATCTGCTATATACTTATGTGTATGGTATGCCTATGTGAGTTAACTGATAGCTCTGTGGTACGTCCGCGTACTGGTAACTTTAACTCTGATGTTTACTGTATGCGTATATGTATGGTATGCTTGTATGAGGTAATTAATGTACGTTCGCGTACTGTAACACTAACTCTGATGCCTATTGTATGCTTATATGTGATAGACAACTATACAAGTGATTTGTATAGATAACTTTACATGTGATGTGTATTGTTAACATGGATAACTATACATGTGAATTGTATAGATAACCTTACATGTGATGTGTACGGTGGATATATTAATCTTGCATCTGCTATATACTTATGTGTTGATTAATGCTATGATGTCATACATATATTGTTTACATAAGTATGAGGTTAACCGTTACCTGAGGTTCGATGCATGGACCTCAGCTCTTAATATAGCTTCAGGATCAGGAGGACTAAGCACCAAAAATAAGGGCAAGCAGCATGCTTAGAGTCCCAGCCGAAGAATTTCTTTTTGGACTTGTATTCCCATATCAGTAAATATTCGGACCTTTGTACTGTTGTATAAGCAACTAGGTACCTCAACAGGATGTTTATCAGATACTCTCTCTTTTAAATTGCTCTAATGCTCTACTCTAATGAAAGTACCTCATTCCGCATTTTGAAAAATGGGATGTTACAAATAAGATTGTTTTCTCTCTGAATTATTTTCTCTCAATAATCAGAGATATTGAAATGGTATCAGAGGCATAAACATCGGCGAAGCTCTGTTTTCTGATCAATTTACGAAGAACAGAACCAGAGATATTGGCGGTGATCAATCTCCATATCTTGGATTGATAAATCACCAAAACAATGTCCACAAACGCTTTTCCGGTGTCTAACGATCCAGGAGCAAATAGTCGTAGCTTTACCAATAAGAAAATAACTGTGTGCCTCGATGACTCCAATTACTTGATATGGAAGTAGCAGGTGTACTTCATGGTGAAGCAACATCGCTTATTCTCTTATCTTGACGGATCAGTTCAAATTCCTCCAAAAATTGTTCGTGACACTGAGACTGGACTGAATGTTGACAATCCAGCATATGATACATATGAGCAACTAGATTCTGCACTTGTTTCATGGCTTCTTTCATCAGTAACACCATTTGTACTTCCGGATCTAGTTGGATTAGAGACTGCTGCTCAGATTTGGCAAAAATTAAATAGACTATACTCTAACAAATCTGATTCCAAGATTCTTCATTACAAGAATCTTCTGACAAATCAAAGGAAGGGAGAACTGAGCATGCATGACTATTTGGCCAACGTGAAATCTATATGCGACCACTTAGCTTTGCTAGGTGAACCAGTATCAACCACAAACAGAATCTCTCACATTCTCAATGGTCTTACCATGGAGTATGAGTCTGTAATCGCCATCATTAATGCCACTAAGAATCAGTTCGATCTGGATACTGTAACCACTATGCTACTCGATTCTGAAGCAAGACAAAAGTCATTCATAGCAAACTCTGTGACGCAAGCACATTATACTGCTGCACCACCTCATGGTTCAATCTACACTCAAGAAGATCCAATGATCTTTACAGTACAGTCAAATGGTCAAATGGCTCGTGATTCAACTTCAGCACAATCTTTCCATCTACAGTACAATAATGGAAGAGGATCATCAAATGGTAGAGGTCGTGGACGTGGATATTTTCAGTATAAACCTTCATGCCAAATCTGCCACAAGGTAGGACATCTTGCAGATGCATGCTACTTTAGGTATGAACCATCAACTCATACTCGTGCAGCAGCACAGGTGCATTATACCAACACAGGACAATACTCTCAATTGATACCTAGTGATGCTGAAAACCACTGGCCTAACCAATACACTGAAATTCCTGTATCTTCATATCAGTATATGCAACCTCTGATACCATTTCAATATCTCTGATTATTGAGAGAAAATAATTCAGAGAGAAAACAATCTTATTGATGATGGAGACTGAGTTTACATTATATAGCCTGCGTATTGATCTAACAGGCTAAACAGATGATCATGAGACTTAACCACTTGCATTGACACGTCAGATTACTCATAACTGAATTGAAACTAAAATTTACACGTGTCATAACTAGTCTCATCTAAGCTAACGACCCTGAGCCAGGTGTTAGATTCTACTAACACTCACCAAAAAGTCTCAAAGTCCAAAATTTTATTTCAACCTGTGGTATATATTGCAAAGTTACAAATGCTTAGAAAAATGTAAACAATAATGTGCAGGGTAAGACAACTGTAAAAAAAAAAAAAAAAAAAAAAAAAAAAAAAAAAAAAAAACCCTTTGCGAAAAATTTATGTGCTTGAGCTCTTTAAAATATCCTATTAAGATTTTAATTTGACAAGTGAAGAAGAAGCTCTAGCTGTATTCTCAATTCCGATATGTTCATCTTCATTACATAGACATGAAAAGCACATTAGAAAATTACTATACCTCCGTTACTTAAATATAAGATCTTGTTCGTATTTCAAATTACAATACAAACGAGATCTCTTATTATATCTTTATCCTTTCCCATAAGCTGTATACATTATTTCCTCCCAATCTCTAAATAGAACATGAATCACATCATCATAATAATAATCATAATCATAATCTAAAAGATGATTCACTGGATCAGGCTTAGAGAAATGGATGCCATGCTGAAAGTGATTATCGTTATCATTGACCCCCTCGAGCTCGACATGAGCAAGTTTTTGCTTAGCCTCTTCCAGGGTTGCAAATTTCTCTGCAGGTCCCCAATCATAATCTAAAAGATAATTCACTGAATCATGCTTAGAGAAATGGACGCCATGATGAAAGTGATCGTCATCATCTTCGGTTACCCCCTCGAGCTCGACATTAGCAAGCTTTTGCTTAGCCTCTTCCAGGGTTGCAAATTTCTCTGCAGGTCCCCAATCATAATCTAAAAGATAATTCACTGAATCATGTTTAGAGAAATGGACGCCATGATGAAAGTGATCGTCATCATCTTCGGTTACCCCCTCGAGCTCGACATTAGCAAGCTTTTGCTTAGCCTCTTCCAGGGTTGCAAATTTCTCTTCAGGTCCCCAATCATAATCTAAAAGATAATTTACTGAATCATGCTTAGAGAAATGGACCCCATGCTGAAAGTTGTCATCTTCATCACTCACCCCCTCGAGCGCGACATGAGCAAGCTTTTGCTTAGCCTCTTCCAGATTGGCAAAATTCGCTGCAGGTCCACAGTTCTCTTCCAAGTTTTGGTTCTTATCCCTCCTTTGCTTTTTCGAAGGCATCTTAGATAACGTCTCGTCACCCTACTCGTCAACGTAATTTTCGCTTTTATCATTAGTTTTCATAATCAAATTAAATACTACAAATGCTAAAAAAAATGCAATACTACTTCCTCTGGTTCAAAAATATAGGGTGCCTTTTAGAAGAAATCCTTGTTCCCTAAGTCATTTAGAAAGTTAAAATTTATTAGCGGTACTCATTGGACATTAAAAAATAAGAGAGAGCTAATGGCTTATAGCCTGATGGCATGGAAACCTCTTTAAGTGAGTGGGAGGTCGTGGGTGCAATTCTAATTATAACATCATGTATGTCCCTTTAATTTTGAAAAAGATAGAGATGAGACATATTTGAATAGGGGTAAAGTTGGATAATTTTTTTAGTTAAAGTAGACAAATTTAAGGAGTTGAGCTCCCTTCCTCGGTTTAAGTGAGGTGGTTGAAGAAACTTTACAACTTTACCTATATTAATTATATTAATTGAGATTGAGGTTTTGAATGAGATATGCAATAAGTCATATTAATTTAACATTAATTATGGGGGAAAATTTGACAAAAGAACATTAATTGATTTCCAACTGACACTTATATTGTTGACCAAACCATTCTTCAAAAAAGTAATTTATATTGTGAACCGAACAATATTTTGATTGAAAGTAGCCACATATCTAAGTCACTTTCAACATGTTTTATTGGAATTAATATTTCACTGACTTTGTTTTAAAATATAATAATTTTTTAATTCTACCTCTATTTAATATACAGTCTACCTCAAAAGTACAAAGTTTACCGACACAAAAATGAAGCGTACATGAAAAATTTAATGATGAGTGACTTATCAATGGGATAAATAAAACCTTTTCTCAGCTTTATAACTAAGAAATTATATGTCTCACCTGGCTTGTTGAAGCAATGTCACTATCACTTCTCTTGCGTATATGCCCATATAAGATAAAGTTCAGAACTTCCGGGATGGACCGACACGTCTGCCTGGAGGCCAAGTGGCAGTAATACTGAAAAAATAATATATATTGAATAACGTTGTAACTATTGTTGTCCTCGTTTAAAAATCATGAAAACAAACGACGTTGACTATTTATATGTGTGTGTGTGTGTGTGATATTTACCGAATCGTTCATCTTCGAGTCTCGTTGTCTTCTTTGTATACGCCACTTTCCAAGACGGTCCTTTATTTCTTCAATATTTTTTATACCTTCCACCTCAAAATCATCAGGGATATCGAAACACACCACTTTCTCGCCAGTTACATGGTTCTTAATCTTCCTACCAAGCTGTTTTCTCTCATCCTGTCCAAACATTATCACACGAAACAATTCAAATTCAATTCAAAATATGCATAGATTAGTTTTAAAAAAAAAAAAAGAAAAGCAAAGCAAAGACATTACCACTACAGCTATTGCCAAATCTTCAATGTCTGCTTCATCAGGTCGTTGGATTGAGACGAAAAGTTTTGGTCTCGACGCATCTTCAGGATAAGGATTATTCTTCTTCTCTGCTTTATATTCGAAACAGAATTCCTTAACAGAATTCTGCAAAATCACACATACATATGAAAATATCATACACACACATAAAAAGTTTATTACTTGTCAGAAAAATCATAATAATTAATTAGAAAGAGCTAATTTTTGCAAGGCATAATTTTTATACTTACAGAAATCATCTGATACAGAAATTGTTCAAGACTTTTGAGTCTTGAACGATTTTCTTGGCAGAGAAGACGGATTTCATCAGAATTGTTGACTTCCATATCTCTCTCAAGCTTAATAGTGATGATTCTCTCTTCTTCTGATGAACAACTTGATGATATTCTTGTGGCAGGTAGAGAAAGATATTTATACTGAAACGCAACCATGGATGAAGTTCATAGAAGGGTACTATTTACTTGATCATTTACTCATTTTTATTTAAAATACGTGCACCATGCATATTCATTCTCATGGTTTTATTATCTTGGCCGGAAAAAGATTTTGTTTGCAGAAATGACTTACATACATGCATGCACAGTTTATATTCACTTCATGGTTATTATGTTATGTTCCCAAATTGATTTTGTTTTTACTTTTGTCCTAGGGCCAAATATATCAAACAAGGAAAAAAAATTGGTACAATGTTTTTGGGTCAAAGAAATGTTTCCTTTGTTAAAAAATTTATTTGTTTAACATTCCTCACAGCTTGCTCTCCCTATAATCCTCTTCATGATAACCCTAAGCTAAACCTAAATTATCCTGACACCTCAGTATTTATGGTCTAGAGCTATCATCACTTCTTGAAAAGCAAAAATATACTCCCTTTGGTCTATAATGTAAAACCTATATTTATCTAATTTGATTATATTAAAGAAGTTAGTTAAGTTATTTAATATGATAACAAAAAAACCCAAAAATTAGGACTAAAAGGGCAAATTGTCACAAAATTGTAATTACTCTTAATCATATGACATGTTTTCTCTAAAATACCCGAATCATCTTCCTCAATTCCCTTCATCAACCTCTTACTTGATAGTTGTTAGGACAGCATCAATAAAAGTAAATTAAAAATATATTGATAAATATATGAAACAAGTCTTACATGTACAGTCAAGAGTGACTACCTAAATAGATCCAATACTAAGGACTCGAGGAGGGCATAATAGTAATTTGTATAATTTTTGTTATTGATATACATTTTTTTGGCATAATGTAAAATTATTTTTTTAATAATGGTAAAAGAGTATTGCAAAAGAAAAATAAGCACTGTTTTAAAGTTCCTAATGATCTTGCAGAGCGCATGTGTTAGGATTTTTATACCAGAAAAAGTTATGGCTGAAAATTTATGATCAGCAGTTAAATAGTTTATTGTATAAATTTAGTTAAAAAATATTTTTATTCAAAGTTTATCATTCCGAAATATATTTAAGCAAATGTCAATCCCCACTATATTATTAACTTCTTGATGTCTAATAAAATTTAAATTAAATATAGTTTTTTTAATATTGAATAATTTATTTAGAAAAAACGTGTGAAATAATTTATAGATTACGCTGGAAAATTTTTGGTAAGCCTGCAATGATAAGAAGACGTACGGAGCATTACAATCGTGTGTGTAGTAGTCAAATTACGATAAAACTGTCTTGTAATATGTGAGATATCTACAATCGTGTGTCTATATATGTTATCACTACAATAATGATCGAGATAATTCATATGCATGCACAATTTATATTGACTTCATGGTTATTATGTTATGTTTCCATATTGATTTCGTTTTTACTTTTGCATTAAGGACAAATATATCAAATAAAGAAATAATTTTGGTACATTGTTTTTCAGTCAAAAAAATGTTTCTACCAATTATGTCACCTTGAAAAAATTCCTTTGTCAGAAAAAATCCATTGTTTATCATTCCTCACAACTTTCTCTTTCTATAATTCTCTTAGTGTTAACCCTAAACTAAACCTAAATTATCCCGACATCTAAGGATATATATGGTTTAAAACTGTCATCACTTCTTGTATAGTCATAATATATGTGATAGTAATTTGTTTAATTTTTTTCATTGTAATATATTAGGTTTTTGCATAATAATTTTTATTTTTTTAATAATTGTAAATGAGTGTTTCTAATCAGTACTGTTTTAGAGTTCCTAATGACTTGCAAGCGCATGTATTATGAGTTTTTTGCAAAAAAAAAAAAAAATAGCTGCAAAATTTATAATTAGAAGTTAAATATATATAGTTTGATTGTATAGCGTCAGTTAAGAAAATATTTTTCTTTAAACTTTTTCATTCCGAAATATATTACGAATAGACTGCCGAAGAGACTCTGATTCCGTTACTAAAGATTGGCGGGTTCCTTATACACCTGAAGGATCCAAGGGTTTGGCGCTTTCTTCTGAAGATTTGATTGGTTGAAGGGGAGCAACTATGAAGACAATGCAAGGGTCCTCATTTCAAGTTGCTGCAATTCCCAACTTAGGAGGTCCTCTATGGAAGCTTCTATAAAGAATCTTGGTGGCTGTTTTGCAGCCACATATGAACCATTAGTCCGTTTTCTTGAAGTTGCCGGAGTTCTCTCTTGCAATGTCTTCTGTTGTCTTGTTTGCGCCTGTTTGGTTTTAGGATTTTTCTTTGTAGGATGTTTACTTTGCTTCTTATAGGCTATTTTGTTTTAGTAATTACCTTGTCCTTTGGGTTAATTTTGGTGGTTTGTTTCTGCCATGATTTGCTTTGCATCGGAAGTTTTGGTTAACTTTAAGTTGTTTCTTTCTCCTCCTATGATTGCAGGGGCGTTTGGAGCTGCTTGTTTTGCAGCATTGGCACCTAAGAGTGAAATAGTCATTGCTCTTTTTAATCCGTGGGGATTAGGCTCTGTCAAACGAGCTACTTGTGAACAGTGAAATAATAAACACGTCGGCTAATTTAGTTCTAACAGAGAAACTAATTTCAGTGGGCTGTCAACAACTTAACTCAGATACCGTGTAAACACGGGTTGGGTTTCTCTCATAATATTTTTCTCATCATTTCTTATAATCTCTAAATTCTATCCATCCAATCAATATAATACTACTTTAATTTTTCTCAATCCTTCTCAATAAACGACTTAAATGGATTAAAGAGGGATGGAGAGAGAAAAACCAATGAGATGATCTTCTTCCGTGTTTACACTAATACTTTTGGTGTGTCCTTTGTCCCAATTAAGGGACTATATGAAGGGAGAGAAGAACTATATACTTTTGCCGTTCGTTCAACATAAACCATAAAAAATATTGGGTCATATTTTCACAAGCCTCTCAGACTCACTCGGCATTCATCTTAAAATAAATGTAAATATATACAACCTACTCTAATTTATTTATCATTCGTTAACAAATTAATAAAATATGAATACTTTATAGCCAAAATACAGTTAAACGGATACTTTGAATTTTATTCATGAAAGAAAATGAAGTCATCCTTGTAAATATTATAAATAAGTTTTTCAATAATTATATTTCATACTTCCTCCCTCAAGTCTTAATTATAAGACTAAGTTAACTTTTAAGAAATCTAATTAAATTATTTTAAAGTATTTTTATTTTTATTTTTTTCTCCAATCCAATTTATTTGACTAATAAACTAATATACAATCTAAAGATACATAACATATTATATGATTAAGTAATTTATTTAGTTTCCTTAGTCTCCCTAAAAAAAGGTCAATTATAATTAGGACCGGATGGAATATAATTGATCAAGACTACTAGTCAGGCTTAGACAAACATTGCAACTATTAGATCAAAACGGGTTCATATGTGGTACTTTTCTTTTACATATTTGTCCCTCTAATTAGAGGGATGAGACTTTTTTTAAAAAATTACATATTTTATTTATTTGAATTAAATTATAGGTTGCATCCTGAAATATTTTTTGCACCCACCAATATCTCTAATTAATTAATTTTCGGTCCTGCATTCAGAAATATTTTTCCTATAATTTTAGTATTCTAAAAATTAATTAATTTGAGATACTGGGTGCAAAAAATATTTCAATGTATAATTTAAACTAAATAAAAAAATTAAAAAAAATGACTCATCCCTCTAATTAGAGGGACAAGCATATAAAAGAAAAGCACCAAATGTGGATTCAGCCTTCTCCAATGACATACATTCCGATTCTCCGGGAAAAGCCTGTTGGCTGTTGTGCCTTTTGCTTTGTCTCGCGTTTTCTGAATTTTTTTTTTTTCATGTTCAAGCGTTTTTAAATTAATATATATTACTGCCTCTAGTCCTAAATATATTTAGAATTGGAGGGAGTATTTATTTGTTCTGATAGCTTATTTATCTATTATCTATCTTTATTTAGAATTTTTCTTCCCTCATTATTTTTTCTATATATATACATATTCATAAATTTTATTATAACTCCTTATATCTTTTGAATATCAAATAAAAATATTATATTAGATATTTAATTTAATAAAAAATATGAATACTAAATCTTAAATAAATCTCATGAATCGCTATATATGTGGCCACTATCTAAGTATGGGTAATCTAACAGTTTTCTTCACTATAAAAAATATATTTTAAGAATAAATGTATAAAAAAAATAGAGATAACAATATTTTATTCAAAATGAATATATGAAAGATAAATTTCTGCAATTAAAAAATATTCAATGAGATATAATTACATGCTATAAAATGATGGAGATCACAATCACCATTACAAAAAAATGTTTTCAACATCCTAAATTTAATCCAATCAGCTTTCCTTTTTCTTGGGACATCTATTTACATAAAATGATACTTTTGGCGTCCTAAATATGTATGGGACGTCTTATTTAAGGCATCCTAAACTTGGTTTAGGACACCAAAAATATCACATATAAATTCTTGTGGACTATGGTATTCGGTTTTTTAGGCGTCTCAAAACAATTTTTGGGACGCCTTAAACCTAATTTTTGGCTTTCTAAATTACATTTTGGGATGCCAAAAATGAATTTTTTAAAAAAATTTAATTTTCGGCTTCCTAAAATGTATTTTGGGATGCCAAAAGTTTTTTTTAAAGAAAAAATCCATTTTTGGTGTCCCAAATCTTATTTTGGAACGCCATAATTATTTTTAAAAAAATATGATTTTTTTTAATTTAAAATAACCGCCTACATATATTTTCACTGCCTAGTAATTAAACCCTATAAAAAGCATAAACCAAAATGTTGAGATCATTATAGACCAAAATGTTGATAAAGTAAATAAACATCCAGCTTTAACTAATTATGGTAACTACTACAACAATCACTACAAAGTGTCATCATGTTGCCTACAAAGCTACTAAGAAATATACAGAGTAAACCTTATACATATAATGGTAACTACTACAACAATCACTGCAAAGTGTCATCATATTGCAAGATGCATCAGAACATGAATGTAAACTCAGAAGTAGCACCCTGAAACACAAGACAATATAATTTTAATTTAGACAATATAATTTCCCCATCATATATGCATATAATGTTTCGGAGCTTGATTTCTATTGTTAGAAACATTGCAAGCAATTAGATAAACACAGAGAAAATTATTGCCTTAAACCTATATTGCAACTTGATGAGAAACCAACTGTTACCAAATACATAGTAATGCAACACCTAATTTACTTAATAGACATGTAATATAAATGCCACCATCACTGTTCCAGAAGAATCTCAAGAAGCATTCGTCTATCAAAAGATTTACATAAAACAGATGATCTAGAACGTTGACCAACCAATTTCATTCTATGTGTTGAAGAAGATGTCTAGCCAAAACATCTCAAACCATATCAATTTCTTCAACCAAGTACGCTTCCTCATTACCAAAAATCTATAAATTAGGAAACGAGGTATAACATAAATCAATGAAGTGAATGAATTTATTAACAACTCAAATACAACACCAAAAATATTATCATGTGAGAACCACGAAGCGATTACGTATGTGTTCAAAACCTATAATACGTCCGCTATTAATGATGTAATACATATAAAGGACGCCTAAGTAATAATTTGTAGGTATTTTATTACGAGATTGCCACCGCCTATACTTTTTACTTCTCTTTTAAAATAAGGACGTCTTTTAGGGAAGTAATATCCATTTTTTTAGTAGTGAATATTTGATTCAAAATAAATATGTCAAACGTAACCCCAAAAAAAAAATTAAAACATGTTTGAATAAATATCTCAAAAATAAATATAAATACCAGTGAGGTAATTTCTAACAATTTCCTAGCTCTTTGATTAAAGCAAAATAAATATAAATGTTTGCATATATCATTCTAAATTGCTTGGGTTCAATAGGGCCCGTTTGGATTAGCAGTAGCAAAAGTAACTTTTTTTCAATATGAATTTTGCAAACTTAAGATAGGATAAAAGTCAGATTATAAATGTGATTCATGTAATTAGATTGGTGGTGACAAAAGTGATTTTCGTAACAACCTCAAACTTTTTTGGATTATTAGTTGAAAAGCAAGTTTACATGAAAAATAACATAAAAGTGCATGATTTTTTATTTTATATATATATATATATATATATATATATATATATATATATATAAAATTTGATAATTGATATATTATTGAGAAAAATTTGTAAATACTAAGTAACACTTAATTAGATTTTTTTTATATAGATAAAATTTTATATAAATTACAAATAATAATAATCTTAAGTTTTTAACTAAATAATATTATATTACTAAAATTAGAAATACTTTTTCTCCAACATATATTTTTTTGCCAACAAATATTTTTAGCAACCTAAAGTTTAATGATTGAACCATATTTTTATATGATTTTTAATAATTAAATTGGGATTCTTAATGTATTTTTTCATAGTTATTGAGCTTAAAATGTCTTTCTTATGATAATTGAGATTAAGAGTAAATACATTAAATTAGGACTAAAAATGGCAAAATTGTTAAAGAAATTGTAATTAATCTTAATCATTGATTTTTATGAGAATATTTGATCTTAGATTTATTATCTTTATTGTAGATGCCTGAAAAGATTAAATCAAATTTGAAAATGAAGTTTGAATTCAAATTACAAAAGTTTCTAAGTATGCATTTCAGTCCCTCAAAGTTTTCATTCTTTTCATTTAAGTCGCTGGTCAAAACTTGCGTTTTGACCAGGCACTTGTTAGGTCAGCTGGCTGATACGCATGGAAAGGGGCGCTGAAGAATGAATTAAAAGGAAAGGAAAGAGACATGCTGCTGGACGATTGAAAGAGAAAAAGAATTAAAGCAAGGGATGTGGGCCAAGAGGAATTAAATGACCCAAGATAATTAGCATCAGTTTTGGAGAAACCCGAGAGCAGAATTATTGAATCATTTAAAAGAGATTCAGAGATGTGGGAGAAAGAAAGTGAAGCCCGTTAATTGCATGACTCATGGCCCAACATTTGACCCGAAAAAGAAGAAGGCAGAGACGGATAACTGAGCTGGAGATTGAATAAAAAACGAAGGACCAGAAACGTAGTGTATGAGTCTTGTAAGTAATAAAGTGATAAGTAAAGTATCATTCCCACGAGAACTTAGTATCCATAACTTCAGTTAGACATTGATTTTACACATTTGTTTAAGTTGAGTTAAAACAAAGCTTTGATGAAAAATTGAGAATGTTAAAAGACTACTTCTAAAACTAAAAATTAACAAAAGCAAATAAATTTTTGGGATTTTCAAGAATTTAATAAAAGCTTAGGATTCTTTTTCCTCTTTTTGCATTTCATAACATTGAATTAATTTCCTCTCTCTTAGTATTTCCATACATATATGTGTTAGTCTAAGGTTCACAAACACTTGACAAGCTCTCTCAAGTCAATATCAAGTTTCTCTTCTCATTAAAATGCACAATCTCTTGCTACAATTAATGAGAATCAATATTAAGCAACAACCTTAATGAGACAATGCAAGATTGGTAAATATATCTCTATTTTACCAACAAATTATCTATTTATCAAGTAAACTTCAAGACAAGCATAATTTTAATCAAATTCTATATCTAGATTAGCTTTCTCAAGTCAAACCTAATTGAATAAATCATCTAAATAGTGGCCAATCAATTAGAAGCATTAAGCCTAGATTAAAATCAACACATATAGATATTTATCTACTAAAAAAGAGGATAATCCAAGTATTAATCCATACAAAAGGTAAAAGAATCCTAGAATAAAAGTTTAGCTAATCATATCCAAAGACAAAGAAAGTGAGAGCCTAATTCTAGTTATAGAACTCATGAAGAAACAAAATGGTAAAGAGAAGACAATAAGAAGGAACCAAAAGAGTCTGGGTTCTCCTCTGTTCTTCGCTCACTCTGTCTGCGTCTCCTCTCTCGTGCTCAGCGTCTCTGATTCTTCAATTTTTCTCCAGCTGTCCGACGCTCTCTGCTTAGCCTTCTGTTTCTCCCTTTTCTTAATTCAGTCCGCCTCCTCCTCTTTAATTGCCGTCCAGCTCCCCTTTTTATTTAATGGCAATTAGGTTTCTCTTCTCAATTGTCCAGCCCAATCCGTGAGCCTCCTTTTCTTTCGCTTAGCTTTTAGGTGACATTTAATTGATCCATTTGATGATTCAACGTGGGCCCACTTTCTGCTTCTTTTTCTTTATCCAGTTGGGCCTCCTATTGTAGCTTTAGGTCTCATTTAATTGTGGCCCAATTCCATTCAGCCTTGCAAAAACAAAAGACATTCAATAATGATAATAATAATAAAACTAAATAGTTTTTATTTTCTTTTTAGAAAACTTCTCATTACTATTATTTATTTCCTAAGAACTCAAAAACATTTATTTTAAATTAAAACCCCACATATGATGCACCAACTTAATTTTTCTTAAAATCTTAAGAAACTCTTTTTAATTTAGTATTAATGACTTCCTAAATATATCAAAATATACCTCAAATCTATTAAAATTAGGAAGTCATCAAAAGGCGACAGATTTGAGATTTCGAGAGGGAGAGCTCTAGCGCCGCAGACCATCGACTCCACCTCCACCGTTCATCCTAGTCGCCGGCGACCTCCATCGTCGCCAGTGACCTCCGCTACCTAACCCCCACTCTTTTAGCCAACAGACCAGACGAGAGCAGACACAGGCACCGCAGAACCAGACCCAACCTTCATCTTCTTCTTCACCGTCGGATTGCTCAGTTGCCACCATCGCCGTTCACCACAACTTCCTCCATTTCCAGCGACCTCTACTGCTGCTTCTCTTCAATGTCAGCAACCTGTTTTGTGATTATTTTAAGGCTATGTTTGGATTATGCTTTTTTCTTGTTAGAGATGGATAGAGGCTGGAATTTCTGAGCTTAATAGGGGAGTTTATTGTGTTCAATTCATTTTCTCTTATTATATGTGGTTTTCCTAGTTTTAGGAACATTGTTTTGTATTGTTGAGACTTAGTTTACCCGTTTGGATAACTTTGTGGATTGAACTTATGTGATTGGATTTGATTATTGTAGCTTGTTAGATTTATATGTGTGTGTGTGTGTGTGTGTGTGTGTGTGTGTGTGTGTGTGTGTGTGTGTGTATGTATTTTTCTTTATTGATTCACTGAAATTGTGCTTTCTACTTGTTATTGTTAGATAATATAATTGAAGTGGATTAATTGAGTATCGTGTTATCGCATTCATTTTAGAGGAAGCAAGTTGCATTAATCTAGTCCTAATTGCACACTGATTGTATTTCAATAGTGCCTTAAGAGGTGATTGCTAGCTACGTTAGTAGGAGTAATCACTAATTAAGAACACTAGACTTGAGCATTTGCTTGAAGTTTTTCATGAAGATTTAGTAAAAATTTACTCCTGCATCTAATTGAATCATGATAGTCACTACTCTATTTCCAAGAACATTCATTCATTATACATTTCCATACTTATTTCCATTTTATAAAGAAAATACCAAAAATAGTAGTTTAGCATTTAGTTAAATTACATTTCTATTTTAGTTTATTAATTCAAAAATCCAAAACCAATTTCCCCCTTGTTTTTATTGCATTTGCATGTCATTTAGATTACTTAGGAATCAATAAAAGACTCCTCAAGAAGAGAGAACAATCCCATGTTTGTCTATACGCAATCCTTGGTTTATTTTTTATTGTAGACCCCAAGGCTAAAGACGAAAAGGCCACGCAATCATTTAACCATATATGTTTTGGTAAAGAAAAATAAATATCTCTTGTCTTTTTTTTTCATCAAATCAAAATAAGACAAAGGGTGGGGAAATAGACAAACGGTAGGGACATAATTATTAGCACCAACGTTTCACCCTAGAGGGAGTGAATTGGGTGATATTTAAAATTTAAACTGAAGTTAACAGATAATCAAATTAAAGAAGAGTTAGAGGAATATCACCGAAGCGTGCACAACGGATTATATTGGTTCGGTCTTAATTTCCTGACATATGTTCAGTCCCCAAAGCGTCTCTAGATTTTCATCACTATCGTTCCAAGATTCCAAGAGTTCTTGGTACCTCAGTACAAAGTAATCCTCACCAGGACTTACTCTCCCTTACAAGTTGTTATCTAACAACCACATTCAAAATCTCACTACCTTGAGATTTTACAGATATGAAATCATTTGTAAATAACTCTCTCACAAAGTAAATACGTAATCACTGATGAACAAATAATATCAAAAGATATTATAACACAAGAATTTATAAGCAATAAATGAGTAGTAGATTGATCGTGTGCTTAGTTGGTAGCTCCATATTAAATGCTAGCTATTTATAGTTGAACTCCATTAATGACCATTGTGAGAGTTCAAGTTTTCTGTTATAGACAGATTTGAGTCGTTGGAAGAATTTGAGGTTCAGTCACTTTCACTTATGCAATCAATATTCACATGACATCCCTTTGATGTGCTTTGAGATTGCTTAAGGTTGAGTCACTTTCGTGTTCGATGTAAGAAAAGTTTTGGACGAAATATGTTTGGTCTTCTCTGCTATCTTTCTTCTATTCTATTTTTGCTACGCAATAAATGTATGACACAGATATTTTCTTTTTGTGTTTTTTTTTCACAATCCATGAATTCAAACATTTGAAACTCATATATAAATAAGGTTAATAGCATTGAGAAGTTTAACGAGTAGTAATCAAAGATAAATAGATGTTAATCACAAATTTTGAATTCTCAAAAACATTTTGTAAAAGAAGCAGGAGGCGGTCACTCAAGTGTGATTACAAATTCACTCGAGTGTCCATCCTTCACTCGAGTGCGTTTGAAATCACATTCGAGTGCTGGTGGGTTTTGTCTTTGGTAGTGAACTATTGAAGAACAAGTTATTCAAGTGTTAGAAAAGTTTTACTTTAATTGTTAGTTTGAAGATAGTTTCAACTTTACCAGTCACTCGAGTGCTTCTGCAAGTTGGCTTGTGCCACTCAAGTGACACTGAAGTTCACTCAAGTAGACTTCCAGTAATGAAGCCAGTACTCTTGTTTTATCAGCAAATGACTTGTACTAAACTTGCAAGTTGGTGGTCTTCACTCGAGTGGCATGACATGCACTTGAGTGAGACTAGTCAAGACTTGCATTACCATCGCAAGCGACTTGTAGTGTACTCAGCAGTGCTCACCTTTCACTCGAGTGATAACATCCTCACTCGAGTAAGCAACTTAATACTTTCAAAAAGAGAGTGAGTGACTTGCAAATTCTCTTCGAGTGATCTCCAACACTCGAGTTGTTACTTATCCACTTGAGTGATGAAAGCCATCACTCGAGTGATATGTCATAACTTCCAAATATCCTGTGAGTGACTTGTTGATTTCTTGCAAGTGACAAAAGATCACTCAAGTGCTCATCTAGCCACTCGAGTGATCTTTCATCACTCTTCATTATTTCAATGAATGACTTGCAAAATCACTAAAAGTTAAAGATCATCACTCGACTGCATTATATGTCACTTGAGTGACCATCTCAGATCACTTCAAAAGAGTTAACTTGTTTATTCAAGTTTTATTTCAAATAAATATTAATCACTCGAGTAAATTGAATTGTCAAGTCCTCTTTCTTTTCCAAGTTTGTTATCATCAAAATATAAACCGACAGCTTACAATAATGAGTGACATGACAGTAAAGGAGTGATAATGTAGGTCCCATGGCAATTCTTCACCCCACCCACCCACCATGAAAAGCAGGTCTAATGAACTTTTTTTTAACAAAAGAAAATGTTTTTTTAGCTAAAAGTCTAGTTGGGAAAAAAAACCAACTCAAACACCCCTCAAACTGTGTTTTTACTTAGACCTAGCTTTTCTCCCTCAAACTAGGCTTTTTTCCATACTCCATCACCTTCCCAAACAGGCTCATAGTTGAACGTGGAGTCATACTTCCGCTACCCGATAGTGGGGGTTATGGTGGCCCTTGCAATGGGTATGTTCAAGTATATTTACATATACACACGCATACGTAAATTAAATACAATGTTCATTAGATTGACATACTGAAAAATAATTAATTATATAAGAAATCAAACAGAGAAGGTGAATTAACCTGGGCTCCTAGGTTCAGTATGCATATAAAATAATTTATTTACTCAAAAGACAAATACTCCATAATGTTTGAATGGACTTATATGGCAATCAAGGGTCAAAAAGGGAAGAAATATTATTTTAACCTCCTAATTCCCAATTCCCAGCACCATGTGATTAACATATGGATCAATTAAATATTAATTTGTAGAGGAGTTGGACTCTATGCATACTAGGCCCTCTACCCTTTTTTAGGACCAAATCACATAGTCCCCAAGAGCCTTTCTATCTCTCGACATACTTGGGACTATAAGCCTAAAATTCAGGATATTACACTAAGTATGCTTGAAAATGTTTTTTAGAGGATTGAGTGTATGTTTAAATGGCACTTAAAACTTAGGTTTTGTGCAAGCTGAGAGAAAACCCCTCTAGCATATTTACCTTGTACTACACAAAACTTAGGTTTTGAAAGGTTTCCAAGTACTACCTCGAATATAAAACACTAGTTACTAACAATAGTACTGCTAGTCCTTGGAGCACCATGGTTAGCCTCGAGCTCGCTTAATATTCTTGGGATTCGTTCTCACCTTGTTATTGATAGGTGTTGTATCTGTGCTTGTTTCATAACCTCATGCTACACTTGTTTCGTGGCTTTGTGCTGCACTTGGTTATTTCCCCTCATAAACTATGTGTTTGTCCTTATTATCTCGATATATGAGTAGATGAGATTTGAGATTTACTGTTTTAAACTGAATTTGTCAAACAAAATGAGTTATTACATATCTTTATGAGTTATTTGATTGATGATCCCATATAGAGTTCTCTTTTATTCATAATTATATGATATAGGAATTGAAATTTATTGTCATATCGTTATTATCATCAAAAGATAAAAATGTTTAAATTATTTTCTTTTTTATTTTATTAAATTATATGAATAGGACGTTATTCACCAAAAAAATTTTTTTGGCTAAGATAATGTTGTTGACCATGTACCTCCTACTAAGTAGACTTCCCAATGATTTAAAGTTTGTTGGTTTATTTTGTAATGCTACTAGTTGATATAATCATAATAACCCTAGACTTTTATATTACTAATATAAATTAGATGCTCTACATAGTCTTTAGGAACGATATTGGTCTTTTTGTTGGTTGGAACATGGGTAAGGTTTCTCTCCTCATCCATTTTCTCATCTTCCCTTATTATCTCTAAATCTTATCCATCCAATCAATCTAAAATGTCACATCACCAAGTTATACTCCTTAGATTTTTTTCTTCTATTTCCAATCAATGACTCATATGAGTTCATGAGAAATTGGATTATGAGAAAATCCTCTCCCTTAGAACACATGTATATGTTTATACAGAGGTGCAATAGCGCTATGAGCACCATTTTAGTCAATGTAGAATAAGTATATATAAATTAGAGGTAGTGAATATATATGGCATTATGAGTATTATTTAAATATCTATATATAAGTTTAAGGGTTAAAGAATGTTATCCACTCATATTCCGTGCTAATCACCCCTTAGTTTTTAGAGCATGACAAATATTTAGTAATTATTGATTATCATTCGATCGTGGGATTGATGATATGATGTCATCAAAGAAATTTATAAGAATGTTAGATAAGTATATGGTTATTTTGTAAGTGATTCAAGGTATTGAATTGATTTTGGATGGTATGATACTGCAATGAGAATTTAAATTATTTTTTACTCCCCACCAATCTGACATTAGGTTGACTTTGAGCTGACTCACTGCCTCAACTAGTTTAGAGACAAGCTAAGTTTGATAACCTTATTTTTTTTCTCAATGTAATTTTTTAGAACAATAAACTAATTAAAAACAACTTTTTGTTTTCTCCTTTCCAAACTTGCTTTAAAAAAATTTTATAAAAATATACTGCAAATAGAAAAATAGAAAGGGGAAAAAAAACAAATAAGGGCAGAGGTCTTTTTTTTTTTTGCTAACAGTAAAACAAAGTTTCATTTCCATGGTTTCATGCTTTCAGCAATGGCAATGAAAAGAACAAGACATTGTTTCGATTCATTATTCCTTAATACAGGCACAGCACATTGTTGCTAACTTTATTATGAAATCTATAGACGATATATATATATATATATATAAGGTTTATTATTTATCATGTCACTGGATATAAGCTTTTGTCCAGTGAAAATAAAACTACGTCGTTTTATCATTGGAAAAAAAATTACAAAATAAACTGAAAACAAATTCTTCCCTTTGCCTCCTAATAAATTGAAAAAGTTGCAGAATAACTTCCTAACGAACAAAAAAATCGGAACTAATAAAATGAAATGAACCTAAACTAATCAAATCAAATCAACCTAAACTAAAAACTAAACTAATAAAATCAATCTAAACTAATAAAATAAAACTAATACTACACCAATCAAATCAAATCAATCTAAATCATAGAATAACTTCTCAGTGAACAAAAAAATTGAAATATAAATTGATGTCACAATTTTAGGATCAATAATTTATTAATAATATTTTTTGTAATAAATGAAATAATTATAATTAATAATTAATTAACTAAACTAATATTTTTCAAATTATTTAATTATTAATTTAAAAATAAAATGAAAAAAAAAATTTCTTCCCTCTGCCTCCCCATGAATCCAAAAAGTCGCAGAATAACTTCCCAGTGAACAAAAAAAAAAATCAGAATATAAACTTCTATCACAATTCCAGAATCGGTAATTTTTTAATAATACTTTTTGTAATAAATGAAATAATTATAATTAATTAATTAAGAATTACTGATTAAATAAACTAATATTTTTCAAATTATGTAATTATTAATTTAAATTTATTATTAGTAAATTATATTTTAAATATTATTTATTTATTTAATTTTCAATTAAATTAATAAATTACCGATCCAGGAATTGTGACAGCAATTTATATTCCGATTTTTTTTTTTCATTGGGAAGTTATTGTAGTTCACTGGGAGGTGAAGGGAAGAATTTGTTTTCAATGTATTTTGTAATTTTTTTTCAATGATAAAACGACGTAGTTTTGTATTCACTGGACAAAAGCTTATATTCAGTTATATGACAAACGATAAACCCATATATATATATATATATATATATATATATATATATATATATATATATATATATATATATAGACACACACGGATTAGAAATCGCAACATCTAATGCGAAGACACAACATTTTGGCCCAACCTTATTGGACCAATATTCCAATGTAGAGATTTTTTTTATTTTTTTTATAAGTTGGTGCACCTGCATGTTTTAAATTAGGCTTCTATCATATTCATACAAGAGTTAATGCTAAACCCAATATTAGCCAAAGTTTAGGCTTCAAACAATGTAACACACACAAGCCTCTATAGCTAGGTGTGTAGAGAGAGGGTTCGTGACTAGTACTAAATCCCCTTTTAAGAAGTTTAAGGTGCGAGAAGATTAGTCACTATTATCAGCGGTGTGGATACCTTAAGCCTACCCAAAAAAAACAAGGCCAACTCAATTTTGAGTTGTTCAACAGATGTTCTTCAAAAACATTATATAAATATTAGCGGCTGTAATTCGTGTGGATGTGAGGAAAATGAATCAATACAACACATTTTCTTTCATTGCCCAATCTCAAGTGCAGTCTAGTTTTCTCTTGCTCATATAGGAGTACCTCAGTTGGATTTTGAGGTCTTGATATCCTTGTTCAAAGACACTCTTCTTCATTTGCATCATAACAATGAATCTAGTCTTATGATATATTTCCACTATTCTTATGATTCATGTTTTATGGACTAATAGAAATGCAGCACTTCACCAAGCAAAAAGGACAACACTGGAAATGATAATTAGAAAAGTCAAATGGCAAAGCTCATTTGTCAACTTAACAGATCAAATTCGTCAAAACTTGATACTCAAATCATATACAAGAATTGTGGCCAACAAAGATTACTCTTATTCCAAACTCATATGCCAGGCCTGAAAGGGCCCAATGGCCCAATGTCAAAGTCCAGCATGGAGGCCAACCCACACACAGGTAAAATGCTAATCACCCTACATCCCGCCACTAATCCTGGTTTGTACAGGTAGTGGAGCAGGCAGGTGGTGGAGCAGCAATAACCATTTGTGGGGGACCAGAGACAATGCACAAGTGCGTACGTGGAGCAGATGCGCGACACACAAGACAATGGATAAACCCTAAAAGTAACCCATATAAATAGTAAGGTTGCCCTCCAGGCACATGCTCTCTTACTCTCTATTTTACTTCAGTCACACAATGCACACACTCCACCCCCTCTGTGGCTCTGGCCACCTGGTGTATGCACGGTGATCAGCTATCTGGTGATATATGAACCTATAGGTATCGCTGTGATATCAACCTTTGTTGGTTATCTATATGTAGATAGCAACCAGAGTTATAATGATCCTAGATAAACACATACTAATCTCTCGGAGGTTAGACATCTGAGTTCTTAGAACAGAACATTGGCGCGCCAGGTAGGGGAGGTAAATTTCAACTCCTCGGAATCATACCACTGAGTATGGCACATACCAGAAGCAGAGGACAGCCTCCTCGGCAAGATCCATCTCCACCAGACCAGTTGCCTAGAAATGACGAGCAGCAACATCTGCCCATTATTCTGGGGCAAGTATTTCCCAGACAGTCTCAGAGGAATGAGGCTAACGATGTTAAGCGTGATCACGTTGTGGTAGAGGAGATGGAGGATACGGTATCCTCACCGGCGCCAGTGCCTATACAACAGCTAAGAGGACTGTAAGCTCCGATATCGCATGCCCCAGCTAGTGAAATACCAGAAAGTCGGTATGTGCAGAGTGCATTGGACGCTATCATGAAGCGAATGGATAGGATGGAACACCAGAATACCTTGCAAAGAGAGGCTGACATGAAACGTATCCGAGAGGATATGGAAAACCGGAATATGGTATGGAGGCAAGAAGAGGCAGAGAGGACTTGTTTGTTTAAACAAAGAATGAGGCAAGTGGAAGATTTGTTGAGTGGGGGAAGCCACGATATGACGGACCCAAGCCAGAGAGAAGAATCTCTGTCGAGCCGGGGTGCTAAAGAAGGGGCACAGGTCGACCATGAGGTGGCCAGCTCGGCGGATTGAAAGCAAGTAAGGGGAAACTAATCCCGAACACAAAATCAAGGTGCGGGAACCCGACATCTGGAGTATACCCAAGCAGACGAGCAACAACACAAAACTGTTCGGGTGGAGGGAATGTCCAATCAGGAGGCCAAGTTGTCAAACCAGGTCAGGAATGTGCCCCCGCCCAAGTCCGGGATAGCTGGAAAATATCGAAGGATTTATGACAACGGGGTAGACAATATCAGTCCCTTCTCGGACGAGATAGCTAATGCTACGTACCCCAAAGATTTCGACTTTACTGAGCTTACCAAGTATGACGGCACTCAGGATCCACAGTCTCACCTCAACACTTTCGACCTTGATATGTTCGTAAGGGGTTATTGTGGACCCATCATTTCCCGGCTCTTTGTTGGGACTCTTCGTCGGGCAGTCCAGCGATGGTTCCACACCCTGCCTTCCAAATCCATCAAAACTTTTGAAGATTTAGGAGACAAATTTCTCTCCAACTTTGCCACCAGTAAGAACCAGCCAAAGTCAATTTATACGTTGAACAAAATACAGCAGAAATCAGAGGAGACATTACACAAATACCTGAACAGCGTTACAAGTGCATGACCTGGAGGAAAGTGTGCACGTCCACTTGTTGATATCCGGGTTAGATCCAGAATCTCGGTTTGCCCAGGCTGTAATAAAAGACGAGGTTAAAACCTTGGAGGATTTTAACTCTCGGGCTAAGAAGTATTTAGAGCTGGAGCAGCTGCAGATTGCTAACTCAAGCGGAAAGGAAACTCGGATATTAAGTTCCTAGCCGAAGAAGGAGAATCCTGGCCATCCGAAATCAGAATTCCGAGGTAAGAATGCTGACGGTAGATTCCAGAATGGCAAGTCGGAAAGCCGATATGAGAAATACATGCCTTTAAATGTGTCGAGATCCCAGTTATGGAAGGAGGTTGTCTTAACCGAGATGAAAATGGTGGAAAGACCTCGTCCCATGAGTCATAAGGCAACCCTCGACCAGTCACGATACTGTGAATTCCACGATCAGCCGGGTCACACGACTAACCAATGTTGGGATCTCCGTGATGCCATTGAGAAGTTTGTACAGGAAGGCAAATTGCAGCAGTACGTGATAAAGACGCAGGGGTGCAGATTCAATAAGCGACCCCAAGAGGCATCAAACTCGAATTCGGATAAGAGGCGAAAAGAGCAGAGTAGCCGGAAGCCGAAGGGGGGAAATGAGGAGTTTCCTGAACCGGAGTTTGAATGTAATGTGATTAGCGGCGGATGCGGAGGTGGAGGAGACACAATAAGTCAGCGAAGAAAATACTTAAAAGAGGTATTGTCCATCCGAAGTTCAAAGATGATGTTAGGTGGCCTAAGCAACCGTTGCTGGCATTTACCAGGAAGGTGAAAGTGGAAGAAATCACCAAGAGGGGGTGAATTGGGGATTTTAAAAATTCTTTTCAACTCTTAAAAAAATAAAGCTTAAGAAATGAATAACGAAAGAGTAGAGAAAGAAAAGCTCAGACACACAGGATTTATACTAGTTCGGTCTTAACCTTAATTTACGTCCAGTCCCCAGATACCTTCTGGGTGTTTCCATTTTTCAAACTGGAGTTTTCAAATCAGTCATTTACTCGAGTGTTTTCTGTTTGAGCTAAACTCGAGTCACCAAAATCTTGACTCGAGTTTCAGTGTGAACTGAAACATTTGAAACATCTTTGAAGGCTCAAATTGGAGTTTTCGTTTTCAAAACTGGAGTTTAGAAATCATGTAATAACTCGAGTATTTTCAGTTTGTCCTAAACTCGAGTCTCCAGAATCCAGACTCGAGTTTCAGTGGTAGCTGAAACTTTGAAAACATCCTGTTAATCTTAAATTGGAGTCTCTGAAATCAAAACTGGAGTTTACAAAATAAACAAGAGCTCGAGTGTCTCTGTTATAACCCAGACTCGAGTGTTCTACGTCCAAACTCGAGTTTCAGTTCAAAACTTTAAACTTGAAGACTTTTGTATTTGGTAAACTGAAGTTTGTGGATATGAAATTGGAGTTTTGAAATCTTGATAAAACATTGAAGCTTCTGTTTGATCCTAAACTCGAGTTTCCAAAACATAGACTCAAGTTTACGGTTCTTAAGAATTTTGATTGCTCTCTGTGTAATGCAAACTCGAGTTTGTCTTACACAAACTAGAGTTTGGCCAGCTTTGTAAAAACTAAGCTTCTGTCTGTCAAGTTCAAACTCGAGTTTCGTTACCTAGACTCGAGTTTGCTTTGTACAGTAAGTTTTACAACTTACTAAAGACAAACTTCAAATTTAGTTTACAATTGTTAGTTATCATCAAAACACATAGAGAACTAACAAAAGGATTTAGAGGATGTGGTACCAGTCACCAGGACAGGCTGGTCATCTCAGGCACTGTTGGAAAGTGTTTGGTAAGGAAGATTTTCATCGATGTAGGAAGTGCATGTGATATCATTTTATGGGCGGCATTCAGAAAGATGAACTTAGACCCAAAGCATTTAAAGAAATGTAAAACCACTCTGACCGGCTTTAACGGACAGAACACACAGCCTAAAGGGTACATCGACTTGAAGCTGACTCTTGGGACGAAGGAGGCGTTCAGGTCGGAGCAGGTTAGATTTATTGTTGCTGATTTCCCGTCTAGTTATAATATCATACTGGGAAGGCCCACCATACATAAATGGGACATGCTAGCGTCAACTAAGCATCAAAAGGTAAAGATGGTTGGTGTCAATAATAAAGTGGTCACAGTGAAAGGAGACTAGCAAGAATCTCGGCGGTGCTACTTCTCCATCGTTAGAGGGAATGAAGGAGACAGTTTATTACAACCAACCCTAGACTATAGTCAACTCGACTCGTCCATGAGACTGGTATACCTAGTAGAGCTAGACTTGCGCAGGGAGTCTGAGTTGTCAAGACCGGAGCTAGGCGAGAAATTGGAAGAGGTGATTTTAGGAAAGGAGTCGGGACAGGTCACCAAAATTGGTAAGACCCTAGGTTTAAGAGTCAAAGCCGAGTTGGTTGCCTTTTTGAAAGCCAATCAGGATGTGTTTGCATGGAAAGCGTCTAAGTTACCAGGGATAGACCCCATGTTCTGTTGCCACAAGTTGGCCATCTACCCAGGTGCCATCCTGGTCACTCAAAAGAAGAGGAAGCAAGGTCTAGAGAGAATTCAAGCGCTTGAGAACCACGTGAAGGAACTCTTAGAAGCCAGGTTCATAAGGGAGGTGCAATACACTACCTGGTTATCTAATGCAGTCTTGGTAAAGAAGCCCAATGGGAAGTAGAGAGTATGCACGGATTACACCGATCCTAACAAAGTTTTCCCCAAAGATGCATATCCTATGCCTAGTGTTGATCAGTTGGTGGATAATGCTTCAGGATTTCAACTTCTGTCATTTATGGATGCTTACTCGGGATATAATCAGATTGCTATGCATGTTGATGATCAAGATAAGACAACCTTTATAACGGAAAAGGCGAATTACTGTTATAATGTCATGCCCTTTGGTTTGAAAAATGCAGGAGCTACTTATTAAAGGATGATGAACCAAGTTTTTGAGGAACGACTGGGCAAGAATATAGAAGTTTACATTGACGATATGATAGTCAAATCTACAAGTCCAGAAATGCATATTCAGGACTTACAGCAAACTTTTGATAAATTGCGAGCATACTGGATCCAATTAAACCCGGCTAAATGCGTGTTCGGCGTCCCGGCTGGGAAGTTCTTTGGTTTTATGTTGACGCATAGAGGGATAGAAGCCAATCTGGATAAATGTCAGGCCGTTCTAAGCATGAAAGCTCCTAAAATAAAGCGAGAGGTACAGCAGTTGGCGAGACGACTAGCTGCACTAACTAGGTTCTTGCCCAAATCCGCGGAGAATGCGCTACCATTTTTTAAGCTACTTAAAAAGGTTGCTCAAATCGAATGGAATGCAGAATGTGAGGCTGCATTTGCAAAGGTGAAGCAATGTTTGGCAGCTCCACCGATGCTGTCCAAGCCCAACCTAGGTGAAGCGCTAGTCCTATACCTAGCGGTAGGAGAGGAGGCTATAAGTGCTGCCCTTGTCAAGGAATTGGAAGATAGGCAGGTCCCAATTTATTTTGTTAGTAAAGCCCTTCAGGCTTCCGAGATCCGGAATCAAAAATTGGAGAAGGTGGCTTATGCGTTATTAGTAGTAGCTCAGAAGCTTTGTCAATATTTTCAAGGCCACCAAATTGTTGTTAGAACAAGTCAGCCCATTTGTCAAATCCTCCATCGACCAGATTTAGCGAGAAGGATGACTAGCTGGGCCGTCGAGCTTTCGAAGTTTGACATTGTGTACGAGGCTAGGCAGGCCATCAAGTCTCAGGTGTTGGCCAACTTCATTGCAGAGCTTACCCCGACAGATCTGGGAGAAGCCGCAAACACTCCAATTTGGAAGGTGTTTGTAAATGGCTCTTCTAATCATGCAGGAGGAGGGGCCGGGATCATCCTGGAGAACCCGGAAGGGTTAACTATAGAACATTCTTTGCAGCTGACATTCAAAACCTCCAACAATCAAGCCGAGTATGAAGCCTTACTGGACGGGTTATCACATGTGAAAGAAGCCGGAGCCAAGAGGGTACAAGCTTTCACTGATTCTCAGTTGGTAGCCGCCCAAGTTGAGGGGACATATCAAGTCTGAGGCCTATTGGCAAAATATTTGAGTAAAGTTAAAACGATAATAAGAGATTTTGATGAGGAGATAGTCACCCATATTCCTAGAGGGGAAAATACCCGGGCTGATATTTTATCAAAGTTAGCAAGTACCAAAAGTCTAGGTAATAACAGGACTGTGGTACAGCAAAGTTTAACTACCCCAAGTTGTGTAATGATGATTTCGACCTCGGATGATTGGAGGAAGCCGTTGGTAGATTATTTGGAGAGGGGATTATTACCGGATGACTCTTTCGAAGCCAAAAAGCTCGTTCAGGATGTATCCATGTATACCCTAGTGGATGATCAACTTTACTAGAAAGGTCTCCACTCCCCACTGTTAAAATGTGTGAACCCAGAAGAAGCCGAATATGTATTGTCTAAGGTCCATGAAAGAATTAACGAACAGCATATGGGAGCTAGGGCATTGTCCCAGAAGATACTTCGAGCTGGTTTTTATTGGCCTACGATGCTGGCTGATGCTGAAGACCACATTCGAAGATGCGATAGTTGCCAGAAACATGGGAAGATGATTCTCGCTCCACCATCCAAGCTGAAGGTCATCTCGGCCCCTTGGCCTTTTTACAAGTGGGGAATGGATTTGTTGGGGCCCTTCAAGATGGCTCCGGGACAGTTGAAATGGTTGGTTGTGGCCATAGATTATTTCACTAAGTGGATAGAGGTTGAACCCTTATCTAAGATTTCTTCAGCACGAGTTTAGAAGTTCTTTGAAAGGAATATTGTAGCTCGGTTTGGAATCCCGGCAAAAGTTGTCACAGACAGTGGAACTCAATTTACCGACAAGGGATTCCAAAATATGATGAAGGCCTTCCAGATTAAACAGCAATTCACCTCAGTGGAACACCCACAATCTAACGAACAGGCGGAGGCAGCCAACAAGGTAATACTGGGAGGCTTGAAAAGGCGGATGGAGGACGCCAAGACTAACTGGGTGGAACAGTTACACCTTGTTCTATGGGGATATCGGACTAGTGTGCAGTCTTCTACCAAGGAGACCCCTTTCAGGTAGACTTATGGCTGCGAAGCTATGATCCCTGTAGAAATCGGTCAATCCTCATGGAGGAAAACCTCGGCTATGAAAGCTGGGGAGGACAGTAATAATGAGGCAATAGCCTTGGAATTAGACACCATCGACAAAGTTATGATCACGTCCCATTACCAAGATCTAGCGATGAAGCAACTCATCACGGCTAAGTTTAACAAGAGGGTGAATCCCAGGTCTTTCTGCGTGGGTGATTTCCTGCTTCGGCGGGCTGATATTGGCAATAGAAATGCCGGAGATGGGAAGTTGGCTGCGAACTAGGAAGGACCCTACCGCGTCAAAGAAGAGCTTGATCGGAGGGTATACCGCCTTAAGGCGCTAGATGGTAAGCCTATTAAGCAAACTTGGAACGCTGACAAGTTAAAGCTATATTACAGTTAGCCGACTTGTATGAAAGAGGAAAAAATACTATTAAAGAGGTCAGTCAATTAGTGCTTCCTTCTAAGGAGCTATGTAAGATGGTGACCCCGTCTAAGATATGAATACTCTATGAGAGAATGTCTATATAGACTGAATTATCTGAGTATGAAAACGCAAATTCTATTGAAGAATTTATAGCATGATTATGATTCTACTGCTTTGATTTAAGGTCTCATAATACGACCATGTCATCAAACGGTGTTTTCATTACCAAATTCTTAGTGAAAGAGCGATTGCGAAAATTAAAAGCGTTCTTCTCGGTAAAGCCCGGGATTGCCGAGATTCCTGAGCTAGTGGGGAGGAACGTTATTAAGAACTAAAGGTTTACCGAGACCTAGATGCATCTAAATTTGTTTTCCGGGATAGAGAAGTGACTTTCCTTACTTGACCCTGATCAGGTCTAAGTGTACATGAAGAGTTGTAACCCAGTAATGTGCAAGAGGAGAGTTACCCTTTCTTAGATCGTGACTTAGACTAAATAAAGTCGGAGTGGTAAGTAAAAATCATGAGGTTTTTACGACAAGTTTAAAGCTCGGATTAAATCCAGAGTTAACATACATACGGATTCCGATATAACATTTATGGCCTTGGCCGGGTCATTAAACGTAAATTCCAGGCTTTTAAGTTTGGACCAAGAGTAAAGAATATAACGACTAGAAGCAATGTGCTGAAATATCATTTAACTTGATAGCAAAATGCGGAAATGTCGTTAAATTGTTTCGCTCCTAGTTACGTGGAATTACAACACTAAAATGTAAAATAGAAAGGCAAACTAAAAGCGGGAAAGCCGACTTCTAGACTCTCTTAGGAGCTAGCAGTTCCTTAATCTTCGGACTCGGGTCTGCCTTGTCTATCAGCCGGGGGAGGTGTCCCTGTTGGAAGTGCTGATGAGGGAGCCGGAAGGAAGGTTCCATTATCGTCCAGGTAGGCCTGATGGTGCAACTTTGAGAAATCAAAAGAGACTGAGGGGTGAAAATACCGGACTTGATCCAGGGTGTTGTTGAAGGACTCCACTATCCCATCCTTGAGCATGGAGATCTCGGCCTTCAACTTTGCCTCAGTCTCCCGAGATTGTACTCCCAGCTCTTGATGCTCAGCCCTTAGCTTCTCTATCACCTTCGTGCCCTCTGAAAGTGCATGTCGGGCAATGGAAAGTTTCGCATCAAGTTGAGCCAATTTGGCCTCCAACTCATCCTTCTCCTTCAGAGCAGCATCCCGAGGGTATTAGCCTTGAAGGCTTCGTCGAAAGCCCGTAAGGATTCCCTCTTGGCCTGCTCTATGTGTTTATCAGTCAGGGCCCCTTAGTGCTTTAGGTGAATGACGAGGTCAACAAGGCAAACCGATTTGGCCATTGCATCTTCCAAGCCCATCAAATCTCGGACCTCGGCCTCGGTAAGCCGATTATGCTCGTAGAAGACGGCAGGAGGGCGAAAACCCGGACGGTTGAGACCGTTCACCCTGGTTTCCCAAAGCTCACAATCAAGAAGCCGGGTAGGGTTGGAAGATGTGGGCAGTAGTGATGGCGGAGGAGGAGTAGGGGCCCGAAGCACTTCTGCCCCAGCAGCGGCAGCCTCTTCAACCTGAACCGAGGAGGTGGGTTCAAAAACCGTCGGGGTGGAGCTTTTCTTGCCTTTTTTCAGCCTCTTTAAGTCGGTGCTGGAGGTAGGAGCATTGGGTACAGAAGCAAGACGTTTAGCTCCAGTGACGATTATCTCCTCAGCAGCATCACCGAAGGTCCCGACCTTAAGATACTTTGGTCTACCCATCTCTTGAGCTGAAAAGCAAAATAACAACCCGGAGTTAGTATACAAAAGTGTTAGCATGGTCGGAAAGATAAATGAAAGCAAGAATGCAATAAAATCAATGGTCATACGTTTAGCTGAGGGGATGGTGATCTTAGATCGGGGAATGAAGTCGGCTGACTTTATTATGCCGTGTATATCGATATAGGCCAGCATTTTGGCGATAGAAAGGGCATCGTCTTCCGTCAATTGTCCTTCCGTAAAGCGGAACTCAGAAGGACGGAAGGAATGATGGTTCCTGAACCAGTACAGAGGGAAAGAAGTCTCATCTGGACCGATATTTAGGCTGTTAAGAAACCAGGGAACTTTTCCGGGTTCTACCTGAACTTTAAAGTAACTGGCCTTGAATCCTTTAAAGGAATCAGTAAAAACACCAAAAATTTTGGGCAGTTGGGCGTCTCCAAGGAGTGAGGTGATCCCTTTCCTCTCGGATGCGCTGGATTCGTGGACGGCGAAGAGATAAAAGAAGAGCTTTAAGGAATATTTTAGCTCTTTGCTCTTGCAGAAGTTCTCAAACGTAACAATAAAAGCCCACACGTTGGGGTGAAGTCTTGTGGTAGGTGAGATGAAGATGGTTTAAGACACTCATCTAGAAGTCGGTGAAGGGAAAACAAACGCCAAGCCTGGTGACCACATCCTGGTACATGAAGAAGAGGAGGTAAAAGATTCGTAATCCTCCGGCTGAGCGCAAATCGACTCTGAAGCAGAAGGGAGGGACAGAGTATATCTGTCACCATCTCGGATAGGCAGGTTCGCCAACTTGGCGGCTGTCATGTCGAATCTGGCCTCTAAGATGGCTTCGCTAACCCACTCCCTCGGGTGTAGTACTTTAATTGCTTCCTCGCTCATTTCTAGGCCCCCTAAAGAGCGTCGAGGTGCCTTAGATGAGCGTTGGGGAGCCATACTTAAGATGAAGCAGAATAAGGAAAATGGTCAAAGTCGAGTCCAGTGTAGAATAGAAAAACAAAGGAACAAGTAGTCAGTGAGAAACTAACTCAAATGGCTATCAGAAAGGGGCACGAAATTGCGTAAGTGGTTATGATGGCAAAAGGATTGAATGGACTCGGCCTTGGCCTCAAGACCCTGGATCGAGTACTCACAGGCTAAGTATAAGCATTTTTCGCATGTTGGAGTGGCCCTGGGATCCCGAGTTTCTATCCTAATGGGCAAAGAACTTTGCGGTTGGGCCAGAAGTGCACCTAGGTGATCACGACTTTTGTAAAGGTCTGAGCGAAGATTGCGTGTGAGGGTTGGTTTTGGTGTTGAAAAAGAAGAGGGAATTTGTGGATTATTCGTACCACCTCTATGAGACCGAAGTACGGTCTCTTGTTTTTGCTCGGCAGTACGATCAACCCCCCAGAGCCAGTGGGGAACGCTAGGGGGCAATTTTGAGAAAAGTTCATACTCGTCCCTGGAAATTGGCTTTCCGTTGATTGTGAAGGGGGGAGAAGGGGCCCTAGCCATACTTCGCTAAAAAGAAGAAAGCGAGGCTACAAACGATTAAAGCGGAGAAAATCACGAGGAGCATACAGATAGCACAATAACGCAAAACAATGGAGATAATGCAGTAACACCTACAAATGGATAAATAAAAGAAACCAAAAGTAGTACAGGTATGCACAATTAGCAAAGAAAGGGAAAATGGCATTTAACAGATCAGTGGTGTCATGGGTGACGGGTTTATGTCCTCATGTTAGACTTCAGAGAGGAATTCTAGATCATCATCTCCGACAAATGCCAGCCAAAAAAGCATGTAGGGAAGACAGAAGCATGATAAATCAGAAGTGCAAAGAATGCAGAAACGCTTACCTGGAAAATGGGAAGGGAAGCGACGAAGCAAAAGTTTGAATGGTAAGGAAGGTAAGGGGAGAGAAAGGAAGTTTGCAGAAGACGCAAGACCTTCAACAGAAGTGAAGTCGTATATAAAAGAGAGTGGAGAATGTAAATAATCCCCAAAAGCGCGAATTTAAAAGGTCAGGGGCAGAAAGGTCAGAAAGGAAATTCGAAATGATGACTGCTTTAAGGAAACGAGGCATGCCTTTAATGCGCTTGCAGATTATGGGCATCAAGAGGCAACGCTAGGGTTTCCCCACCCAATGCGAAGAAGCCATCTGGTAGGAGAGAAAGAGCCCTTGTGTAAGCTCAGCGGAAATCGAAGCGACGCCTGCGTAGGCGGTATAGCTTGTCTAGGTGACTCAACGGCTAAGGGAAAACAAGGTTACCTATATGACCCGGTTTCATCTCTATTTCTGAGAACGTAAGCAAGCGAAGGGAATGTCGAAGGCACCCATCCCAGTCATATACCCCCACGCCAAGATCCAAGTATCGGCTCCTTGAATTACCATCCCACTTACGACTTGGGCGAATCCTGGCAAGAAAAGTCGGGCTTAAACCGAGTAGAAGCGTGGGCCAAGATAGCACTTATCGGGTAAAACGAAATGGGTCACCACGAATAATCCTCCATCCCGGTAAATTGCATCCCGCCACCTTGAATACTCAAGTTGCCGAGCTAGGGGGCAACTGTTTCGAACTCATACTAGGCCTGAAAGGGCCTAATGGCCCAATGCCAAAGTCCAACATGGAGGCCAACCCACACACAGGTAAAATGCTAATCACCCTACATCCCGTTACTAATCCTGGTTCGTACAGGTAGTGGAGCAGGCAGGTGGTAGAGCAACAATAACCGTTTGTGGGGGACTAGAGACAATGCACAGGTACGTACGTGGAGCAGATGCGCGACACACAAGACAATGGATAAACCCTAAAGGTAACCCATATAAATAGTAAGGTTGCCCTCCAGGTACATGTTCTCTTACTCTCTATTTTACTTCAGTCACATAGTGCACACACCCCACCCCCTCTGTGGCTCCAGCCACCTGGTGTATGCAAGGTGATCAGCTATCTGGTGATATCTGAACCTATAGGTATCGCTATGATATCAACCTCTATCGGTTATCTATATGTAGATAGCAACCGGAGTTATAGTGATCCTAGATAAACACATACTAATCTCTCGGAGGTTAGACATCTGAGTTCTTAGAACAAAATAACTCTGATGTAGCTGATCAATGGAATATTATCTTGCATGAAGGGACATTTTTGTTAATGTTACATTTGCTATCAAGGATCTCCTCTTATCCATTTCATCTAGAAAAATGCAGGTATCTCTCGTACTTCATTTCATATCGTAGGTAAGAAAGCTACTATTTTTTGGATTACAAATTTAGATCTTCATGAACCATCTCATCAACAGTAACTAAGCATAACTTGTGTCAACAAAGCTTTCCTAGAGGATTCTGAGGCTTTTTGACCAAAAAGGCCCTAATTAAAAATCTATTTACCAAAATGCCCATGTTTCCAAACAATTCCCCAATGCGCCTCTATTTAGTCAACTAAATCCAAGGTTTAGTCCACTAAAATGCGGGGCGTTGAATTTTTTGACTGTCTCCAAGATTTAGTTGAATAAGCACTGTAGCTTAGTTGACTAAATCGCGATAGAGGGTTTTTTCTTAAAACTCCAATTGCGTCATAATGGAACTTTTATCACAATGCAACCCTTTCCCCCAATATTCTCTCCTTTTTTCAATTTTAGTGTAACCCATCAAAGTTCAATCTAATTCCACATAGTTCATACAATTCACATTATTGAAAGGTATAGCATTTAAGATATAAGAAGCAAGAAAAGTATGCAATTATAGGTTTGTATTAATAACAAGAATTGCATGATCATCTTCTTCTTATGAATAAAACTTGTAGAAACGCATGACGAAGAAACATACTATAAGTATAAATCCTTTTCATGCTCTCATAAGATTGGCTCCCAACAACAATTTCTAATTTGTAGGTACAAATTGAATGATTTCTTGTGCTGGTTTGGGTTAAAGCTTTTTTTTTTCTTAGTGAAACTACAATGATTAAACAAACAATAATACCTTGAATAACGTGGAATGAGATTAAACTTTGATGAGTCGCATTAAAACTGACAAAAGGGGGAGTATTGGGGGAAAGGGTTGCATTGCAATAAGAGTTCCATTATGACTCAAATGGGGTTTTTTTAAAAAAAAAAACCCTGTCGCAATTTAGTCAACTAAGTCATAATGCTTAGTCGACTAAATCGTGGGGACAGTCAAAAAATTCAACGCCCCGCATTTTAGTCACTAAACCTTGGGTTAGTCGACTAAACAGGGACATATTGGGAAATTGTTTAGAAACAAGGACATTTTGATAAATAGTTTTTTAATTAGGGGCATTTTGGTCAAAAAGCCGGATTTTGATCGAAGCCCTAGTTTGACTTATTCAAGGAAAACCAAACGGGCAAGAGTGGAAGAGGAGCACGTTTGAATTAGCTTATTTTTCTAATTACTATTTTAACTAAATTCCTAGGGATTCTGTTAGTTGCTAAATAAATGGGATTTCCCACTAATCCCACGTCCTAGTAAGAGGCTGTTAGTGATTCTTATTTTCAGTATTTATTTTATTAAACAAAAAACCAAAAATATGCTCTGTAATTTTGTTATAAATGGGCTGAAAGCCTGATAAATGAATATCGAAAATTTCTAGGGTTAGATATTATTATGGAGATTCTCCAGGCTATTACAGAATTAAAGCGAGATCCTTGTTGAGATTTTCTAATAGATTTTCTATTCTTTTACCTTTAATCTTTACTATTTTGGTTAGGTGTTATCAAATTCCCATACAGCCAGCTCTTTCAAATAGCATCTCTAGGCGGGAAATTCTTGCTCTACTGAAGGGCTTTTTGTTGAAGCCTATTCGAATTATTCATTCCTTTATTCAGTCATTTTATTAGTCAATATATACGTAGGGTTTACTTTGGTTCCTTAATATAGCACATTGCCAACATTACTATGAAATCTACAAACGATTATCTTAGGCTTTGTTTGGAAGTTTGGAGGAGAAGAAAATGAAAGAGATAAAGGGAATTTGGAGGGGAGGAGAAGGAAAGGAAATGGAAGATATTTCCTTCCCTTGTTTGGGAGTTAAAAAAATAGTAAGGAAAGAAGATGGAGGATTAATGAGTTATTTTTACCATTTTGTTATTTTATTTAAAAATTAATATTATTATTATACTTTATAAATAAATTTAAATTTAAATTTTCTAAAAAAATTATTTATGTATTTTTTATATTCAAAAAATATTTTATCCTAAAAAAATATTTTCCCATAAAAAAGTATTTTCTCTCTCTAAAAAATATTTCCCCTAAAAAAATATTTTTTCTTTCTAAACAATATTTTCTCTCTCTAAAAATATTTTTCCCTACAAAAGCATTTTCTCTCTCTAAAAAATATTTTCCCTTAAAAAAGTATTTCTCTCTCTAAAAGGTATTTTCATGTGCATTCCAACAATAGAAAAGAAAAAAGAAATAAAAAATAACTAGAGTATTTAATTTGGATGAGGGTAAAAAAATAATTAATCTATTTTCCCTCTTAAAACCCTCAATACTGGGGGAACTTTATTTTTGTGAAGAATGAGAGTTTTGGGGATTTGTTAAAATCCTTGATTCCCTCCTCTTATTTTTAAAAGTCCCAAATAAGGGAAATGACTACAAAAACCCTTCCTTTCCTTTCCTTTCCTTTCCCTTCAAAATGGAACTCCCAAACAAAACCTTAATCTCCATTTGGGATATCAATATTAGGAGTGACTTATTTGTATTCTAACTTTTGTAAATCTAAGATAGGATAGAAGTCATATTATAAATATAATTTGTATTTAGAATAATGGTGGGAGAAATAATTTTTTTCCAAAGCTCTTATTTGGATGATTATTTAAAAAGTCGGTTGAAATGAAAAATGACTAAAAAATGCATAAGCGCACATGTGTTAATTAGTTGAATATATTGTGATAATGAAAGATAAAAATTTGAATTTGATTAAAAAAAATTAAATTATTATTAAAAAAATTTAAAAACACTAAAGTGCTAAATTAAATATATTTAATGGATAAAATCACATATAAATTAAAATGCATACAAATATATATTTAATAGTACATTACATATTAGATCATCTATCCCTAACATTTTTCTTCGGAAGCTGAAAAAAGTGGCTTCTATCGTATACCATTTTTTTACCATAAGCTCATCACAAACACAAGCATGTCAAACACCTACTTTTCTCCTATTGGGCTTTTTCCATTGCCACTGGGCTTTTAGACCCTTCCAACACTATGCCAAACAGACCTTTAATAGATGAAAATTTGCAACATCTAATTCGAACACACTACATTATGGCCCAGCCTTATAGGACCGGCATTCCAATATAGAGATATATTTTTACGTTGGTGCACCTACATATTTTAAATTGAGCTTATATCGTTGGGAAAAAAATAATAATAATAAGTATTGGGCTTCTATCATATTCAAACTAGTTAATGCCAAAACCAATTTCGGCCTAATTGTAGGCTTCAAATGATGTGGCACACACAAGCCTCTGATCCAAGTAGGGCCAATAAATCACAAGGCCTAATATAGTTGGCACTTAGCTAGGTTCCTTATACATCAAGTCAAATGTTCAATCCCTGACGATGTATATGGAGAACACTTAGCGTTCCTTATACATCGAGTCAAATGTTCAATCCCTGACGATGTATATGGAGAAGATCTTGTGGTCAACACTAAAGCCCTTTTAGAAAGTCTATGGTGGGAGATAACTAGTTACAACTAATAGCAGTGAATACCTTGAGCCTACCCAAAAAAAAAAAAAAAATAGGGCCAATTCAATTTTGAGCTTCAAACAGCGCGCATTCACACTTTCACAGGCTTCAGCATCATCTTTACCAAAGTCTAGAGAGTCAAGAGTAACACCCAAAAAGAGGAGAGGCCAACGAGGCCCGAAGCAATGAGATGATGCATACAAGTGAACTTAATATCATATCTTAAAATTTTAAAACTGACTTTGAGTCCTTCTACTCTAAGTATGCTTACACTTAACATCTTAATGAGAATAAATGTTCTTATTAGAGGATGCAAAACATATAAATGGTTGTTCAATCTGATACAACCAAGTAAAGCCATCCTACATATTGACTTCTAAAATAAACAAAGAAACCTTGTTGATACATCGCAAAGTTACAAGCAGTAAGAGGGGAAAGGAAAAATTTTCCAGATTATCTTGAAGAAATAAAAGAATATACATTTTGCCACCCGACTCAACACTTAATTATATCTTTGATGCACTAACATGCATCATACATCTTCAAAAAAGTATATACAAAGAAATGGGAAAAATAGAATAGCCTCTCAGTCTAATTTAAAATGCTAGTATTGTGTTTCTTATTTGAAAGAACAAAGATGTGTAATAACAATGTATTAGTTCCTATAAAGGTCACTGTACAATTATGTTATGCTCAAAATATAATAAGATTTGCATATCCACATGTAAATGGATTCCATCATCAATTTTTTTTCTACTGTGCCAGAAGCCTACCTTTGATGAGTTCTATTCACGAGTGTAAAACAAAAATTCCTGCCTGTCCGTATCTGCAAAACTCAACTTTCAAGAGTGTTCAGTTCATTGTGATTCAAAGAAAGTCTTTACATGTTGAAACTCTATCAGTTGACCTCTTCTGAGAGCCAATGTCTAACTGAAAGTGCAGCCTATAACCCTACATCAATTCAAACCCAATGTGATCATTAGTCACAAATGCAAACATAAACCAATGATAATTGAACAGAACCAAAAGGCAATTCAATGAAGAGACATCATCTCCCGCCAAAAGAAATACAGGCAAGAGAATGGAGTTAAGTGATACTCATCTGATCCATAACGTAAGATCTAATTAATTAATTTGATTAAATTAAGGAATTTAGTTAAGTTAGTTAATGTGACATGTTTTATATGAAACATCCTAATCATCTTTCTTTAATCCCTCCCTTCCTCTCCTACTTGATGATTATTGTTGAGGGAATATCAAAGGGCTAATTTGGAGGAAAAACTAATTAATGTGTAAATTAAGGCTTACATTAAGAACCAAAATCACTTCTCCAATTAGGTCATACATTAAGTACCAGAGGAGTATATGGCTTCATCATAGAAAACAGGTCAATGCCATACAACAGACAATATGATGAACTCCAGTTTCTCTATCAACAAGTTTTTTATCCAGAGCACAGCATACAAACTCGCAAGATAAAAACAATAAACACAACCAAATAAGAGTACTCAAGTTGAACAACAATCAACATATCCAAGAAAGATCTTGCTATTATCATATTATTTTCTTTAAGGAAAACTCCAGGAGGAAAAAGACAGTGATAAAAATGTAAATACATATGCCCAACAGCTATGACCAAATGTAAATTTCCCTTAAAGAAGGTTAAGCTACTTTCCCTTCCTTTTAGAAGGAAGGCTATTCTTGATTGATAAAAATCAATAACGACAGCAACTATGTAACTGAATATGGTCCACTGCCCGCAATGAGAAGACATGACCCAACTACTTATGATATTTATGGTCAATGTATGAATAGTATTCATAGTTCTATTACAGAAGTGTGAGATAGTCAATTTCCATGACTACTTCTTTCTAAGCTCATGGAAGTTACATCTCTCCCTGGTGAACATCATAAAAGTTACACCTCTATTTGTGAAAATAGAGAGACGTTAACAGATCAGGTAAGAAAGACTACTATTCCCAATGTTTTAATTCTTTCTTGGCCAACAATCGCACCTAGTAATTTGTAGGTCATAACTAATCGCGAACAGCCAATATAATATAAAAGTTCATCCTTATAACAAGGACAATGCTCAAATCTCAGGGGCGCAAATATAAATTAACTATCATATCTCAGCAAGATGCATAAAGCATTTCATTAGAGACTCAAATATTCCTCCATATACAATAATTATCAAATATCATAATCCAGGTAAATATCCCATCAACTTCCGTTTCAAGTTAATTGAGTAGTTGGGTTCTTTATTGTTGTTAAGCTTCTATTGAATCAGACAAATGATTGTCTCATCGTGTACCATAACTCATTTAACACTTTCAAATTTAAGAAGAAATATAATGAGTACAATAAAAAGAAAAATTGAATGCAAGGACTTACAACTTATGCAATATGCCACTCATGATTTTGTTTCTCACAAACAGTCTTCAGTCATCACAGTGTCATCACGCTGCTCTATGTTGAAGACTTTCCCATTTTCCTCATGATTTCGTCGTGCTTTTCTTGGTCAAATGCAAGCTCAAGTTGTTTCTCCACAGACTTGACAACTCCTGTTCGCTTGGATCTTAACCGGTAGGGAGGAGATGCATTGAAAATTTTATTATCGGGAAGGGCATTGCCATGGCCATGGCTTGCTGGACTGTCAGAGAACCTCACAATTTCAGAATCAGTATCATTCTTATTTCTCTGCTGGCCAACAGAAGCATGTGATTCTCCATCAACTTTCACAACTTTACTGGGAGTGTCTTGGGTCTGGACTCCAGTCCTTCTCTTCCTCAATATGGCAGGGATATTTGGGTAAGTCTCGGCAGCCATTTTCAATATCGACTCAGGAGTTTGTTTGAAAAATTCATGATCCTTCACACAAGGTGGAGTGAAGAAACCAGCAGGAGACATCATGGGAGTAGAGCTGTAGTCATGTTGGAGGCAAAAGATATTTGAATAAAGAGAATCTAAAGGAACCAAATTATCCATCTGCAGTGGCTCATAACATAAAGAACCACGAGTCGGACCTTCCCGAGAAAAATGTTTTGTGAACGACCTGCTATTATTTACACAATGCTCGATTGCTAGGTTGCCATTGAATCCAGATTTCTCATGCGTTTGTTCACCATTCATTCCGAAATTATCTCTTGACATTGGTACTGATTTGCTGCAGCTTAAATCTAAAGTGGAGGATTTGGGCTTGCATTCTATACAGTCAGAATCAGCAGATTCATTTGCAAGAACATTTGAAGAATCACGAACATCTCTTGCTGCTGCTAAAAGCCTTGAGTGATTCTTATCACTATCTTCTTGCTTATTAATCTCTGTAGTTTCTGATGATGTTTCAGTAGCTGCATCTAATACTTTATTTGAACTACCTAGAATTGTTTCTGTTGCACAGAATATTACTTTGTCTTTGACAGCAACTTTTGGACTATTCTTTGAAACTGGTGGAAGATGTCCAGTAGTTAAATAAAAATCCAACTTCTTCTTCAATGAACTATTCCAGTGGTTCTTTATTGCATTATCAGTCCTGCAAGAGAAAATTCAAGTAGATAAGTATTATTATTGATCACGAATTAAACTTCAAATGACATGTCAATCCCTTTTTTTAATACATGCACATCATCCTCCTTTAAAGTAACACATGTAAATGACAGCGAACTACAACTTATAAATTCTGACACCATCTGATAATTACTAAATGAAAGTAAGCATACCTTCCAGGCAGGACCTTAGCTATTTCAGCCCATTTGTTCCCATGTATACTATGAACCTTCATGATGGCTAATTCCTCTGCCGAAGTCCAGGCATCCTTCTTTATGTCAGGATTAAGATGGTTGTGCCATCTGTAAATATTTAAAGCTTTAATCAATGATAATGAAGCCCATTAACTAATACCAAGTTAACTCTTTTATGTCTATGAAGAAGTCGCATCAGAAGAGTATGTAACAAGAGGGAAAATGAAAAGCAAAAAAGAAGAAACCACTAATTATTAAGTATCACATACAAGAAGATGGAAGAGATTATCAAATGTGATAGTAATAGATTCTTATTTTCATTTTAAACTCGGGAAAATGCTGATAACATGAAGACTTCAAAAGTTTGAAATAAGCAAGATAAAAGGCATAACAAGTAATTTTAGCAAGCAATGAATTCCAGAAGTTATCAGTAAAAGAGATGAGAGATAAAACTTTCACTTGAACTACAGTAAACCTACCGCTCTCGGCACTGTTTCCCTATCCGACCAGGCAGGGACTTGGCTATTAATGACCATTTTGTAGGCCCATATTTTGACACTAGTTCAACAATTTTATCATCCTCCTGCAAGCCAAGCAAGAAAGGGAGGTTAACACTTCAATAAGATTGTCGGGAAAATGACACCCAAAAAGAAATATGTTTCAACCTCCTGAGTCCAAGGCCCTTTAACAAGTTCTGGGTTAAGAACTTTTTGCCATCTGTGGAGACATTGCACTTCTGATCTATCAGGGAAAGACTCAGCTGCATTCAAAAATTTTAATCTGTCATGAAACTGATTGTAATTCTTTTACAGCAAAAACACCTGGTATTGAATATATTATGAACACTATAACCTATAGGAAAATGCTGCTGCTCCCTCAAATACAGCACTTCTCCTTTCTGTATATATTGTGATCAAATGACAAGGTGGAAAGAAGCGTATATCAAACAAAATATATTTTAGATATTATTTCTCACTTCTCTGTCTTTCAAAGCAGCAGCACTTTGGCTAAACATGATGTGAAGCTTAGTATTACGAATTATATACATCTCTTGTTTCACTGCAGAAACTTTTTAGTCTGGTCATGATCAAAAGCATCAACAATAAGAAAACAAGTTTTGTATAGCTAAAACTTTGTTTAGGTGCATCTAAGGTCATTTCAGATAAACATTCATCTAAACCTATAATGCACAGACACTTCAAAAAGGGCCATACACATGCCCAACACGTTGGTCACCCAATTAGACACAATACAACACTATGTGACACTTTAAACTACACATCAAAGCTTCAAACTTTATCATGTATCATGTCTGTATCGCTGCCATGTCTCATGTCCATGCTTCCTAGATCCGAACAGACTCACTTTCCGAGAAGATATGCATATCGACCATACCAGGCAAATCACACAAAAGGATCATCACCAATTTTTGAACCAAATACTTCCACAGCCAAAGCAATATAGCAACACTAAATGATATTAGTCAAAGTCTATGAAAGAAACCATAATCACCTATTTTCTTCCAATTCTTTCCCTTGAAAATTGCAACAGAATTCCTTAGTGTCTCATCCTTCAGCAAGATACAGAAAGCATTAAGAACAATTTGAACGGCAGCATGTAAAAATTTGCAAAGACACAAAGATAAGACATATTAACATATCTAGCACTCTCAAGTTACCACAACATAAAACCAAAGAAAGTTTTTACGTTTTGTGTAGATATACAAGAATATACATAAAACTTAAATAAACTAAGCTGAGTTCCTTTCTTAATTGGCTGCATCTAACAGGAACTGTCTCCAGACACTAACCTCTTCTGCTGTCCAACCACCTTTCGCACGCCTTATAGGGCCAGAAGTTCTCCTGGATAATCAAAATATTCACATGATGAAGAGAATTTCATCAGGACTAAGGAAACCAAAAATACAATATTTTCCACTGTAGAGAAAGATATCCAGTCACTAATGAAGAATTTGAAATGAAGAAGAAGAAAAAAATAGACAGACATAAATGAATAGAGCAGCACACTGAACACAAAAATCAATCACATATTGCATCAGACTGTCTGGAGTTTCTAGAATATAGCTGAAATGAAAAATTACTGAACTTAAATGGGTGTTACCGATGAGCGGGTGATGTGGATGTTGGGCTACATATCCCAGGGGACTTGGGTAGAGCACAGCCACTGCTTTCAGATATAGAGGAGCTAGAAGCAGCAATAGTTTGTTTATTCTCCAGGCAACACTCCTCCGATTTCACCTCAGCCATCTACTCCTATTACCAGCTCCAAAATAAAAAAAAAAAAACCCAAAATTTTAAATCAACAAACGGGCAGATAACGCAAAATAGTAAGAAGCAGTGAACCTATCACACAAAAGTCTATACCTATCACCAAACACCACAAAAACCCCACTTAGTGTCCACAAGTTTGCAAACCTCCGCAGTGAAATACAAATATAAGCAGTACCCAGATCTTATAATCAGTCATCAGATCAAAAATAACAGACGAAATAAAGCAAAAAAACTCAAATCACAAGGAACACAGAATCCACGGGTTTTAACCAGAAAATATAACCGAAATCAGTAAGAGACAAATCAAAGTCCTTTATTGTAAGAAAAGACGCAATGATTCGATCAATCCCACCGAAAATAAAGCTGAATTCTGGAGAGCCAAACAAAAAAAGAAATAATTTGTAACTTGTTCGATATTGGTATTACCTCTTCTAGCAGAGGAGTGACGGGAATCAAAGTCCAGCTAATAGAAGAATCCAAAGAATTCGAGCCTCAGATTATCTCTCTCAGAGAAGAGAGCTATGGTTTCGAAAAATCCTCGCCCGTTGAAACAAAGGAGCAAAACAGAAAAAGGAAAAATTAAAACATAAAAGAAAGCCGAATTTATATCTAACGAATATGTAATCACCCACGCCTCCGTTGGACGCCGTTACTGAAACCGATCCTGGTTGACAGGCTACTGGGAGAAAAAAACCTATTTCTTAACGGCGATTAACGGGATCACTGTGCGTTTTGGGACAAAAAGTTTAAACTCAAACGGCACTCAAGCCCCACAAGACATAAAAGTCGAACAAGTTTAGGATACGGATGGCGGGGGAAGGAGCCGCGGGAAATTTTGGGCCGTTAGATGGAAGGTAGATCGCTGGACGTTAATTGCCATGAGGTCTGAATGAAACGTCCTAACGGTTAAAGGGGTATTTATTGATAAAATGAGTTAGGGTTCAGTGTTTATAATACAACAATAATAAGCCTTTTCTTTTTAGCCTTTTCGGGTTCAATGTTTAATTTAGTTCATATGAGAAAAATTAATTGATTGTTGGAAAAGATTAAGAGAAATATTTTTTTTATTTTTTAAAAAGTAATTCAATTTTAACTTCCAGTGTTTATTTTATTTTTATTTCAATTGGTTATCATTATTTTGTATTGATAATTAATTGAAGACCTACCTACTTTGAAACATATAGGCTATCAAATAATGTTATATAATAAACGGACTATTTTAATTTTCTTTCATAATTTCAACAGTGCTTTTTTATATCCAAAATGGTATTTTGCAATCAATCATATTATTTTGGTCGTCCAAACGATCATAAGTCTCAACTCTCAAGTACCTTTGATGAAATAAATAATCATATTTATATGTATGACTTTTTTTTTTTTTTGGATAGTTTTACTCAAAGTTATTAAACTCGAACCAACCATTAAACTAGTGGGGTATTAGGATAAAGTTCAGTAGGTCAGATCATAGTTAAACTTAGGGGTGGGAATAGGTCAGACCCTTAACAGGAGGCCTACAACCTGGCCTGTTTAAGGCCTGGGTTAGGCCTGGCTTGTTTGTCAAAAAGGTCAGGTCAATGTCTATTTAAAAACCTAAATATATAAATAGGTCAAGCCTATGTTGTTAAGACATGGCCTGTAGGTTTTCAGGCCTAGCTTGTTTACATATTAAATAAATATAATTAAATTTATATCATATAAATAATATAATATTTATTATTTTTCATTCTTATATTCTAATTTCAAATTATATTTATATATATTTTGATAGGTTCAAAGTGTATAAAGCCTATTTATGGCCTCCAAAGTCTATAATATGAGGCCTTTTTAAATGCCTACATTGTAAGTAGGCTTTTAAAAAAACTTCAAGCCTGACCAGACCTTATGAAGGCTCAGGCCTAAGCCTTAAAAAAGCCTAAATTCAGACCCAGACCTAGGCTTAGGCCTTCTGCCCCATTACAGGCTCAGACCTATTTAGCCAAAGACTAGCCTGACTGTAATACCCTAAAAATCCTATTCAGTTTAGCCACTATATTTTGATAAAACATACCTATTAAAAATAGTTGAATATGTGGTCTTAAATTTTGGTAGTTTATTTTAGGGAATTTTCTTCTAGAATTAAATAGACCAAAAACCTGAATTTTCAAATTTCATTTGGAGATCATAAAATATCCTAAGATTGTCAGATAATCTTAATTATACCATTTGAACAATTAAAATCATCAGAGGATGATGAAATCAATTAGAGGAAATTGGTAACAATTATTGGGCAATTGGAATTGCAATAATTGAGATACTTTAATAATTTTTGAAATTAGTTCATAATTAAATTATTAAAGTCATAATTAAGGAAAAATCAATTAAGTGAAGGACCAAATGATATTTAGAAGCTAAGATTAGCATACAAGGAGTTTTTAATCATCAAAATTAAATTAAGAACTTACCAAATTTTGATAATTAAGTCTAGTAACCCCTAAGATACTATGTTAGAGATTAAAATTAGGATTTAACTAATTATTCCTAATTTATTCTTAGTTGATGGTGAAAAAATTATACAAGTAAATGAAAGAATTAAATCATATGAACCTCAAATTTTAAATCCAAGTGGACCAATAAGAGAATTCCTTTCTTAAAGGTGTAAAAACATTAGAACATAATTATATAATAAGGGGGGCGAATTCTAAAAATAATAAGAAGAAGTAATAAGTCAAAGAGAGTATAGAAGAAGATTAGTGAAACTTAGAGAGCAAGTTGTGACTTAATTAGAAAAAAATTTAATGAAAACCTATAGAGATTAAATCATAACTTGAAATCTAGAAACTAGATCTTAAAGATAAGTACATATTTAAGATCAGTGAATTATGAGCTTCAACCTGGCTATTCCCAAAGTTATTTTCGGTTACTTATAAGATTCATACCTAAGTGTTTTGGGAATTAAAAATCACCATAAATCTAATCATAAAATTAGGATTCTGAAAGTGAAATTGGATTTTGAATTTAAACACCAACTTACACCTAACTAAATTAGCATTTGGGAGTAATTAGGGATTAAATAGGTTTTCTTGGGGACAAAGCAAAGGTTTTCTAGAAGGAAGAAGGGGGGGGACAGCTAGGGGAGAGGTGGAAAGCCAAGATCATCTCCTCTTCTCCAAGCAAAATCCTATGGTTGTATGCAAAGGGAAGAATTTACAAATATGCCACCCTCTTCAACAATAAATAGAGGCATTAGGCAACACATTCTCTTCACAAAATCCTCAAGCCAAGACCGAAATATAGAGAGAAAGGGAGAGAGTGAGGAGCTGCAGAACATAGGAAGCAAGTGTTCTTCAAGAGGTAAGGGAGTTTTTAGCTTCTAAGTTTAAATTCTTAGGTTATGAAGTTGAAATGCTAGGAAATGTTATTTTGATCTATAATCTTCCATATATAGTTTTAATTTCATGTTTTTATGGTATCCAATAGCTTTATTTTGAAAATTTGATGAAAAAGAAGTTATAGCAAAAATTTTGGAAGATTATGATCAAAATAGCGAAGCTTTGGCAAAATTTCGGTAATCAGGAATTTCTGGAGTCAGTAGTAAAAGTGTTAGTATTTTATGATGAAGATGATATTCAAAAATTCTGGGAAAATTCATGATGAAAGTAGACATATAGGGCTTTCTAAATCTATAAAGAGTGTGTCATTTGAAGCTCTGTGCAAAAAGATAAAAATCTCAGAAGTTAGGCTATGTTTTCTGTGCGAAATTCTGGGCAGCAGTTTGAAATTTTGAAACTGGGAATTTTTCAGGAGTTCTGGGTAAGTTACAGTATTTTTCCTTAAAATTAGACATCTCAAGGATTCCAAGAAATTTTACGGATCCTCATTTCGATTTTTTTGGAATTAGTTATGATTTTTCGAAGTTAGGCGAAATTCTGCCCAGAAATTCTGCACCAGCGTTTTTCCGAAAATTGTGAGGAAATAATTGAAAATAAGTCCACTAAGGGTAAAACTGTCATTTGTGGCCAAGGTGTCTCATGAAATATTGTTTACAAATTAATTGAGACAATATTACCCTTATAGGATATCAGAGATCGTTTTTTTGATCAACAGAACGTACCGAAACTCAGGTACGGACGCGTATTGTAACATTAATGCTTATGCTTATGGTATGGTTATATGTAAAAGTTGTTTTCACTTATTGATACTCTATTTTGAAAGTTGCTTATGATATATTGAATTGAATACGGGTTATAGTCTTGATAACTCCGTTGAGTTTTCCTAGCGCTGAGAACACGATAGGCCATCGTGGCACTGGTTATGTGCAAACTATGGGTAACATACATATTGCAGTGGCTGTGTTATGTTACTTGCTGATATGATTTTGAATGTGATAGTAGTGAATTTATTATTATAATATCTGTCATATACTGTTTACATAAGCATGAGGTTAACCGTTACCTGAGGTTCAATGGAAATTGAACCTCAGCCCCTGTTGTAGTTTCAGGATCCCAGGGAGTCAAGATCAAGGATAGGGGTAAGAAGCGGGCGTGAGGACCCTGTGGAGACGTTGTCTTTTTAAAATATAAATTGTGGTATATTGAACCCATGGATGATTGTATAGTTAAATGTTCAGATAGATACATTACATACAATGTTATTCAGTTACTCTTTATTTTAAATATTTTCAACACTCAACTCTGTATGGAAACGTTTATGAAAATGGGATGTTACACTGACCTAGCCTATTTCCATGCTTAAGTTAAACTGGAGCTAATCCGGAACCAAACCAGTAAAAAGTAAGAATTTCAAGGTTATTAATATGAAATCCTAAAGGGGAAAAAATCAAATTAAAAAAAAAAAAAAGCAAATTGGGTTGATGCCCAGACCGGTTTACTAACTGGGTCGCCCACTTTCTAAGCCAAACTATCCGGTCCAGTATGGGTCTAATTACGTGAATTTTACTAGATTATTTAATAATATTGTCATTTAACTGCTTGTTCATATATAGAATTAAGTCCTTTTTTTTATTCTCGTTAGTATGTAAAGTTTGTCTATGAAAATTCAAATTTCATGGGAAAATATCACTCAAATCCTAAAGAAGAGAAAAAATATCAAAAAAAGTCTCTAGGGATTTTTTTATAGTAATTACGGAAATTTTAACAACAGGAAATACCATTTTAACAACGGAACTTTTTTGATATTGGAATTCCGGGACTTTTTTTTATGTTTTTTCTCTTTCTTGATACATGAGTGATATTTTCTGAAATTGCATTCAGATTGTCAGATATAAAACTTAGTGAACCTTGCGAGAATTGTTTAGGCACATCTCTTCTCTCTTCTCTCTTTTTTTCTTTTTTTGCCTTTGTCTTTTCCCCCTACCCGGCCCTTCTATTTTCATGAATCCATTGTTCATGTAAACAAAAGTACGGAAAAAGCCTTAATTAATTAATTAATTACCAAAATGCCACTGAGACAAAAGTATTAACCCATCTGCCCCCTTGTAATCGATTACATGTATGTAATCGATTACAGGGGGTCAGATCTTGTTTTTTTTTTCATTATTAATCGATTACGATGAGTGGCGTAATCGATTACATAGTGTAATTTTTATGTAATCGATTATGCTACAGTGTTGTAATCGATTACATTTCGACAGATGTGTTTTTTAAAAGCCAAGTTGAGCTCATTCGGGATCATTTCTCTGTTTCTGCCCTAGAACTTCTGGTTGCTCGTGTTTTGGATGGTTTTTGTGCGACCCATCAAAGTGTAAGGCCATTCTCCTCTTTGAATGTGGTATTGTTGTGTAATCTTTGTAGTTTAATTTAATCCACTTTTGTTTTTGTGTAGAATCTGAAACCCACCCCCTTGTAGCTCACAATTTATGTTGTAAAGGATGAGTTCAAGTTCTAACGACTACGTAGCCGTAATCTACCATAGTGGGAGGCATTTTGAAGGACCCGATGGTGTTCAATTTGAAGGAAAAACCAAAATGTTGAAAATCAATAGGGCCACCACGTACAACCAGCTCAAATAAAGGATTTGCCGAAAATTGGGGCTATATGGCAGCCACTTAATTCATCGATTGATTGCCAAAGTGGAGACTTTTGTTGGTTTTGATAGTGTATATTACATTAGTAATGATGTGTGTGATGATGAAGACTTAGAGTGCATTATAGATGCCTTTGACAATCAGAAATCACAAAATTTCATTGAGATTTATGTTGACGTTGAATTAGGTGAAGCATCGTCTGTTCTCATGCGTACAAGATCTCCACAATATTATAGTCAAGAAGACAGAGCTGTCAGTTTATCTGCACCGTTACAAGTATTAAGTCAGCTGAGATTGACGGAGGAGGAGGAGGATCACGAAGACGAGTGTGAGGAAGACAAGGATATTCACAGCGAGAAGGGAGAACTTGACAGTGTGGTTCCACTACGTGACACGTTAAACACTGATGTCGATGGTGATTCATCGTCACCGCTTCTTGTGGACCCAATTAGTAATGGTAAGTTAGTAAATTTGTATTTGTATCTGTAATTCGTATTCAATGGTTTTGACAAAGAATCATTTGTACAGCTGTCGGGACTAATATTGAGTCATTCTGGAACGAAAGCCTGCACTAGTCCAGCATTAATTGGGCGCATCCTGATGATGAGACGGAGATGTTGTATGGTGATGATGACATGCAAGGTGGTCGGCATTTGGGTGATCCATGCTATTTGTATCAACAGTTTCCTTCGAAGTTTGAAATGCAACATGCCGTTAAATTATATTGCGTGAAGTCTCGTCGCACAGGCATAGTTGAGAAAAGCAATGACCATAGGTTTGTCATGAGGTGTCAAAACCACGCCGACGGTTGTCCTTAGTACAGTAAATGTCAATGTGGGAGGTTTACAGCAAAACGATATTCGTGCATCCACGTGTTAGTAGTGTGCAGGGCCGAAAATTTGAACCATTACAATTATGTTGACCCGGTGTTCACATTGCAATACATTAGTCAGGTATATGCTGCACATTGGTACCCCATAGGCAATGAACAATTGATTCAACAAGTAGATGGCCCAATCGTTATCCCGGATGCAAGTTTGTCCTGCAAAAAGAGAAGACCAAAGTCTACGAGGATACAAAACGAGATGGATTGGGTAGAGTCTCAATCATCAAGCAATCAGTCCCGATATCGGCATTGCAAGCAAGTTGGTCATAATATACGTACGTGTCCGTTGAGGAATAGACAAGGTTAAAATGGACAAGTTATGTAATTGTATTGCATTTATGATGACACTGGTGAACTTATGCGTATTATTATTTGTTGATGTATTGTGACGTTCAGTTTATAATTACTTGTTTCAGAAAACCATGAATGCAAATGTCCAAATAGTTAAGTAAACGGATATAAGTACATCGATGGACTAGGCATAAGGTAGACGGTTAATTTTTGGCAAAAAGACATTCCCCAAGTCGCATTTGTATGTAAAAAGAAGTTGGAAATCAGTTTGGACATGCACCAACTCGAAATCAGAATGTCATTGTGCTTCTGCAGTTGGTGTAATCAATTACACTAGCATGGTAACTGCCAGATTGCCTTTTGATTTTATGTAATCGATTACGCCACTCATCGTAATCGATTACATAGTGCCAATTTTATGTAATCGATTACTAAACAGTAACGTAATCGATTACATAGTGCAAAAAATGAAAAAAAAAAAACGAGATCTGACCCCCTGTAATCGATTACATGCCTTATGTAATCGATTACATGGGCAGATGGGTTAATACTTTTGCCTCGGTGGCATTTTGGTAATTAATTAATTAATTAATTAAGATTTTTTCCATACTCTTGCCGTTCATGTATTCAAAAACTTTCATGGAATACAGAAAATAGCAAAAAAATATCAAATTTATAACTAAGTTACACCATTCATAGATTATAAATAATTTCAAAATTCTGTATCATATAGAAAGAGACGTGTTTAGTTTCAGCAAGAAGGAACACTTTGTCTATTAATATAAAATTTCAAAAAAAAAAAAAACTCAAAAGTGATCATACAATGCAGGCTCAACAAAATTTTGTTCACGGAGACACATTTGCATGTCAAGAGAGAAGTTTAGAGGAACAAAAAGAAGAAACATATTCTAAAATGTAGAAGAGCTCATTACAGAGAAAGAACTGAAAACTCAGAACTATAGTAATTTCACTTTCTTTGAATTTCCTAACTGAAGGAATTTCACTTACCATCAACTATTTTTGGGGTAAAAATGAGAGAGAAAAAAATACATGGGAGAACAAAAAATGTATGCCTGTTCTTGTACAAAAAGGCCTTAATCTGATGTAGTTGCCCCTTGATTGAGTTCTGCAAAGCTTAAGCCTAAAAGAACTGAATGCCTCAAGAACTTCTCAGCACACCTACGAACACATGTTTCTTCTTTCTTGGTCAGGGATCGTCGATAAAATGTATCCACGCAGTCCACAAAACATCTCTCTACTAGTGAATTATACATCCTTAGACTGTAATTTTGTTCCAGTGGAGAGACTAAATCAATTATAATATCCAACATATGCTCCAATGAAGACAGGATTACACAAGCTTTATGAAGAAAAATGATAAAGCATGCTTCTACATGGAAAAGGTGAAGAACCATGGATCAAGCAGATACATACCAATTTGCTAGAAAGCTTGCAATCAAGTAAGATATTGGTGTTTTAAATTCCAAATACAAGCGCAATTCTATAAGTGTTCATTCAAATTGTCCTCTAAACCATCAACAATCAACTAATATGTTAAAGACTTGTCCAAACCTATTATAATTCTAATATTTAGAGTAAAGATACTAATGCAGTTCCTCAACTTTAAGTGATTTACAAAATCTAGTTCAATTTTGATAAAACAAAAATTACAATTCCAGGCTTTCATCATCCTTTTGCGTTTTAGAATTTTAGGATTCAGGGTAGGTACGTTCCATTCCTATACAAGTCTTATTTTAAGCACTATTTTCAGAGAACAGTCTGAAGTAGTTTTGTGCTTCTTTGACTGACGAACTATTTGTAAATGACCTAAGGATGAAGAAGTATGTTCACTTCTTCTCCTACTTTTATACAAACCCTTTACTCTGTTCCTTGCGGGTTTTACCCAACATAAATAAACTTGTTCTTCCTGAGTATAAATTTCTCCACTGGAGAAGATAACTGTTTTGCATGACGCATATCAATATGCATAATCAATTGACAGAAAGAAATCAAAGAACGAATTAATTCATAGCTTCAAGTCTCCAACGGCCACTTACAAAACACACTACACAAATGATTTATATATTTAGCGGGCCACTGCTTCATAAGTTTGTATTTGATTTTTCTCCCCAACAATACTTGAATCTTATGCATTTCCATAATCAAAGCATCAATCTAATTCCATTAACGATCACTCGAATTGATGGGCGAATAAGGTTCCCCTCACGAACAATCAAAATGAAAGAAATTAGGGGGCAACAGCAGCAATCACAGATTAGAATCTGATATTTATACATTTATTGAGGTTGATGGAGGGAGAGAGAACCTGTCTCGGGCTTGGAGCTGATCGATCATGGCAGACATTTTTTCCTTATCTTCTCCAGTAAGAGAATTCAAGTCTCCAAAGATGCTCTTGTCCATCATCGATTTGAAAAAGAAAGAAAGAAAGAAGACGAAATAGTCCTACGGTCAAGTCGTCAAGGTTTCTGGGTTTAATGCTAATAACGGCTCTGCGGTCCGAAACTACTTAAACCCTAAACGCTGCAACAGAAAACGAATCTCACTCGGTTTGCTTCTGGCCCCTTCAACTATGCGTTATTTTCATCTGATCCTTGCACAACGGCACCTAAATCAAGACTCTTTAATTTACCGGATTAGCTTGATCTTGCCAAGTCATCATCCAAGTCCCCAGCCACATTCGCAGCCACGTCAGCCCAACCTCCTAGTAATCATACAAGTCACCGGGCACATCACGTAACACATCCTCCATTTTACCGGTCACCATTCGAGTCATCCTGCCACATGTATAGGCACATTGTCGATAATGCCCTTGTCATCGGCCACGCCACAGGCATGAAATTAATTTGCCCCGTCATTGTTTGAGTCAGTTGCCACATACTCATACACATCACCCTAACATTGTTGTCATCCTCATAGTCATTATTTTATCATGCCGGTTAATTAAGTGCTTGGGGAAAATTTTGTTCAAGTTCTTAAAAACTAAGAAAATCTCAAAAATGTCTTAAATGAAATTCAAATGTCAAAAAACTCTTAAAGAGTTGTTAATACAACTAATGGAGTTGTTAATTCTACAGAAAGAATTGTTAATGGGATTTTTCTAATATCTAAATTTCCTTTGTGAGTTTTTTGATATTATCTTGGTTTCTTGGGACCTAAAAGGAATTTTTTCTAAGTTATTGTTATAGATTGAGACCCTTAAAAAAACATGTTCACATAAATCGAGACTAAGCACATCTTATAACTTTCCTCGTATCCAAAAATAAAATTCAAAAGCTGTGTCTTCAACAAGCACATAACTAATTTATGATATGATGAAAAATAAGGCCTTCATTCTTGACACTTTCTCATCCTTTTCTTCCTCTACAAACCCTTTTTCGAATAATCCAGTTATTCACAGGCTTGATCACTCTTCGCCGGTCATGCTTCTCCACTCAATACACTCGCTGTCAGTTACTCATGGATTGGCTGTGGCAGAGGTGGACCTTCTGATAAAAATCTGGGTGGTCAAATATATATTCATTAACTAATTAAAAAATTTTATATTAATTATTAGATTAATAAAAAAAATGGAGGGCCAAAATTAAATTTTACATTATAATAATTTTTAAAAAAAAATTAAACAAATTCTTTTTGGAGGCGATAGCCTCCCCTTGTGTCTCTAGGAAGGTCTATCACCGAGTTGATGGTCTCGCCCTTCTTCCTCATATTCATGATTTGCCAACGTTGTGAGAGAGAGAGAGATGCAACAATGCCGTCTCACCCTCAAGGAAAGTTCTCTGAAGCACAACTTTATGTATCTACAGGGTAACTTCCTGTAACCATGCAAATATTTAACCTGTTGAGATTTTAAGATCCCACCGGACAGAACAATAACAACAAATAAAGGAAATTGAGAATAGTAAATGACACACAGATATTCTTTATGGAAATCTCACTATGGGAAATTCTAAATAATTACAACCTCTCTTTAATTATAAGGAGGGAACAATTTATCCCTCTCTTAAATTAAGAGAACCTCTTACAAAAATACACTCAAGAAATTATAGAAGGAAGAGAAGAGATTGTTATATGTTGAAGAGAAGGGGAGAGGCTCTATTTATAGCCTCTCCACCACCTCCTTTCGTCTTTCACAAATTCATGCATGCCGTCATTGTTGACTTGTGAAAGTTGCTTTTCAATTTGCATTTTCCTTCTTCTTCAACCATAGCCTCCAATTGCAGCCATCATGATTGACCAGCCGTCTTTGTTGACAATCTCCCACTTGGAGATATGATTGAGAACCAATCAATCTCCACACCATTCTTGATGTCTTCTTGTTGTCTATGTCACTTCCAGGTCAAATGAAGATCTGCACCACACAAATTTATCAGTGTTGATTGCCTTTGTTAATGCATCTACTGGGTTTCCTTTTGTGTGAATCTTTTGCATGTCCACACTTCCATCTTCTACCACTTCACGGACAAAATGATATTGAACTCCTATGTGCTTTGTTCTGGAATGAAATGCTGGATTCCTTGCAATATACAAGGCACTCTGACTATCACAATACAACACCATATGTTGTTGTTTGTGTCCGAGTTCTTCCATGAATCTTCTCATCCAGATTGCTTCCTTACAAGCTTGTGTAGCTGCCATATACTCAGCCTCTGTTGTAGATAGTGCCACAACTGATTGTAGTTTAGATACCCAGCTAACAGCTCATTTTCCAATTGTAAACACATAGCTTGTGGTAGATTTTCTTTTTTCAAGATCACCTGCAAAATCAGAATCAACATATCATCTGGCAACAAAATCAGATCCTCCATAACATAGAGCAACATTTGAGGTTCCTTTGATGTATCTCAAAATCCTCTTAATAGCTTTCCAATGCTCTCGACCATAATTTGCCATGTATCGACTAACCACTCCCACTGCATGTGCAATGTCTGGTCTTGTACAGATCATAGCAAACATTAAACTCCCTACTGCTGATGCATACGGTACTCGAGACATCTCCTTCCTCTCTGCTTCACTGCTAGGACACATACTTGAGGATAGCTTGAAATTAACAGGAAGAGGGGTAGACATTGGCTTACAATCTTGCATATTGAAGCGTCGCAAGATATTCTGAAAATAATTCTTTTGAGATAGCCAAATCTTCCTGCTATGTCTGTCTCGGTGAATTTGCATCCCTAGAATCTTGTTTGTTGGTCCCAAATCCTTCATGTCAAATTCCCTAGCCAACTGTGCCTTTAATTCTTGAATTAGATTTATGTTGGGGCTTGCTACCAACATATCATCAACATACAATAGTAGTATAATGAAATCATTACTACCAAACCTTTTGAAATAAGCACAAGGGTCTGAATTGAGTCTGTTGTAATCAAGGCTTAATATGAAGGAATCAAATCTCTTATACCAACACCTCGGCGCCTGTTTGAGACCGTACAGAGATTTGTTCAACCTGCAAACCAAGTTCTCCTTATTTGGTTCTTCAAAACCTTCTGGTTGGAGCATATAGATTTCCTCTTCAAGATCTCCATGAAGAAACACAGTTTTAACATCTAACTGCTCTAGATATAAATCAAATTCTGCACACATAGCTACTACTATACGAATAGTAGTCAAACGAACCACAAGTGAAAATATTTCTGTGAAGTCTATACCTTCCTTTTGAGTATATCATTTAACCACCAATCTTGCACGATATCGCTCTACTCAATCATCATTGTTTCGTTTGATCTTGTAAACCCATTTGTTTCCAATGGGCTTTCTTCCTTGCGGTAATGGCACAAGCTCCCAAGTCTTGTTTTTATGAAGAGCTTCAATTTCTTCTTGCATTGCTGTCATCCACAGTGATCCATCCGAATTAGTTGTTGCTTCTCGGAATGTTGATGGTTCTCCATCTTCTGTTAAAAGACAGTATGCAACATTGCCCTCCACAATATAATCAGACTGCCAAGCTGATGATTTCTTTTCACGAGTTGACCGTCGAACTTTTGAAATTTTAGTCTCAACTAGTTCTTGCTCCTCGTGTTCTGGTATTATTTCAGAAGAAATTTGTTGCTCAGACTCTTGCTCCACCTGAATCGCCAAAGTATCTGGTTTATTTGCTAAAGTGCCTTTTACATCTTTCTCTTGCAACTTGTCCTCTGCAAATACTACATCTCTGCTGATGACGACACTGCGGGCAGTAGGATCCCACAGTCGATACCCCTTAATTCCATCAGCATAACCCAAAAATCTATATTTTCTGGATTTTGGATCCAATTTTGTGACTTCTTGGGTGATGTACATTACAAACACAGGACTTCCAAATGTGTGTAGGTAAGAATAATCTGCTGGCTTACCAGTCCACATTTCCATCGGTGTCTTCAGATCAATCGCTGTTGATGGTGAACGATTAATCACATAACAGGTAGTTTTGACTGCTTCGGCCCAAAATGACTTTGTCATACTTACAGTTCTCAACATAGCTCTAGTTCTTTCTAGTAGAGTTCTGTTCATCCGCTCTGCCACTCCATTTTGTTGAGGAGTGTATGCCACCGTGAGTTGTCTTTTGATGCCTTCCTGATTACAAAAGGTATTGAATTCATCACCTGTGTATTCTCCACCATTATCTATCCTAAGACACTTAATCTTCTTCTCTGTTTCCAACTCTACTTGTGCTTTGAATGTCTTGAAGACTGAAAATACATCTGCCTTCCTCTTGATTGGATACACCCAACATCTCCTGGAATAATCATCAATGAAGGATACAAAATACTTTGCTCCTCCCAGGGACATAACTGGTTCTTGCCATACATCAGAGTGAATCAATTCTAGAATATTTTTACTTCTAGAATTAGATGTAGTAAACTTCAATCGGTGTTGCTTGCTTGTAACACAATGCTCACAAAAGGGTAAAGATATCTTCGTGAGACCAAGGAGAAGTTTCCGTTTGGCTAGAATCTTCAATCCTTGTTCTGACATGTGGCCTAATTTGCGATGCCACCTTAGTGTTGTAACTTCCTCAGAACTGGTTGATACAACAGATGCTTCTGCCTCTAGATGCGTCTCTCCCATAAGTATATACAAGGTTGCAGCATTTTTCTTAGCCTTCATTACTACAAGCGCTCCCTTGACAAGTTTCATCACGTCTTTTTCTGTGCGTTCTTTACAACCATTGTCATCAAATTGCCCTAAAGACAATAGATTTTTCTTGAGTCCTTTCACATGCCGCACATTTTGAATTGTGCGTATCACTCCATCGTGCATCTTTATCTTTATGGTGCCAATTCCAGCAACATCCAAGATCCGATTCTCACATGTGTACACAGACCCCTTAGAGATAGGTTCATAAGTATGAAACCACTCCCTATGAGAAGTCATATGCCATGTTGCACCTGAATCCATGATCCATGCATTAGTGAGTTCCAATCTATCTTTAGACATTGCTCCTGCTATGCTACATAAGACATCAGCAGCGGCTACACATCCTTGAGAATCTGATGCTTCAGAGGTTTTGTCTCCACCCTTCCTGAATTGACATTCACTTTTAAAGTGTCATCTCTTGCCGCAATTGTAGCACTTGAAATTCTTCTTACTCTTTGATTTCGATCTTCCTTGCTTGTGACTCCCACTGGAATCACGTTCTGTTGATCTTCCTCTCGTCATCGATAAAGCCTCTGCTTGACGCGAACTTGCTATACTGTCTTCTTTGTTTGTGTGTCGACTTTTTTCTTCAAGAACAGACGCTGCAATATCATCGAAGACCAAAGTATCCGTGAGGATATTGTTGGTTATATTGATGATGAGTTGATCATATGAATCTGGAAGACTCTGGAGTAGAATCTCAGCACGTTCCTTTGGGTCAATACTATGTCCCAACGTTGACAGTTGAGAACATAAAGAGGTCAGAGTATTGATATGCTCTGTTACTGGTGTAGATTCAGACATCCGAAGAGTATAAAGCTTCCTCTTCAAAAATATTTTGTTGTGGAGTGACTTTGCTTCATATAGCTTTGTGAGATGATCCCATATCTCCTTAGTTGATTTCTTTTCCTCTACACCTGATAGTATTTCATCTGAAAGGGACAGATGTAAATTAGAAATGGCCAATTCATCAATTCTTTTCAATTTCTCATCGTCTGTGAACTCCCTCGGCCGAGCACTGATGGCCTCCAGGCAATTATCTTTGATCAATAATGCCTTCATCTTCAATTTCCACAACGGAAATTTCGTTCCGTCAAATTTGCCGATATCTATCTTTGTCGTCATGGTTCTATCACGAACTGCTTGAATTGCTTCTGCTTCAGGGTAGCTCCCACTGTTTCACTCGGACTCCGACTCCAGAAAGATGCCCTCTGTATGAACAGTACCTCGGTGAATAGTACCTTTGTGTATAGTACCTCGTGAATAGTACTTTCGTGAATAGTACCTCCGTACAACACCTCAGCAATTCCCAAAGGCTAATCATTTTCTGATGTGACAGATCAATCTAAGCTGCAGCCACAGAGCATAATTAGGAAACCTTGGCTCTGATACCACTTATTGAGATTTTAAGATCCCACCGGACAGAACAATAACAACAAATAAAGGAAATTGAGAATAGTAAATGACACACAGATATTCTTTATGGAAATCTCACTATGGGAAATTCTAAATAATTACAACCTCTCTTCAATTATAAGGAATGAACAATTTATCCCTCTCTTAAATTAAGAGAACCTCTCACAAAAATACACTCAAGAAATTATAGAAGGAAGAGAAGAGATTGTTATATGTTGAAGAGAAGGGGAGAGGCTCTATTTATAGCCTCTCCACAATAGAGCCTCTCCCCCACCTCCTTTCATCTTTCACAAATTCATGCATGCCGTCATTGTTGACTTGTGAAATTTGCTTTTCAATTTGCATTTTCCTTCTTCTTCAACCATAGCCTCCAATTGCAGCCATCATGATTGACCAGCCGTCTTTGTTGACATAACCATCTCTAGACCCCCCCAAAAAAAAAAAGAGTTATTGTTAATGAAGATGACTTTAAACCCAACTAAATTAAATGAAATGTGAGAATGATATATATATATATATCTGTGTGTGTGTGGATTTCTTATTTAATTTGTTTAGATTTTTATCAATACTTATTGATTGGGTTAATATCATTATATATCCTTACAATTTGATCTCCTATAATTTCATAAAAACTTTGAGTGAATTTAAATATAGAGATTAAAACTAAAACTCATTAAAAGTATAAGAACTATTTGTTAAACTGAGATCAAATCATTATAAAACTATGAGAGTTAAAACTAACAAATTGAAATTATTAAAGGGCAAAGCTAAAATTTGATCAAACTATAAGACTAACCTTATTGATTTTATGTAATTCGATTATTTTTCATTTATTGTAAATGAATTCTGTAATTACTATAATGATTTTTTTTTTATGATTCAATATCTTAATTTTATTTCAAAATTTAAATTACGTTATTATTTAATTATAATTTTCATGAAATATATTTTGAATGAATGTAGTTAAATTTTCTTATAGTAAAAGAAATAATTTTTATTTTATTTTATTTCTTTTTAAGTCTTTATATTGCTTCTAGTATTTATAATCTAATCGTATGTATAAATATTAAGAAATTATATTCAAAAAAACGTAATTGACGAAAATATTAATATTGATTTGACCAACATAACTTGTTCTTTTGGGGTAAAACTTCTATAGGCCTAATTCTCGATTTGTTCTTGGAACGGATTGCAGAAACAGTTGTGTGGGCGATTAACAATATAACTCATCCTTCCTACCTCTTTCAGACTACCTTGTGTGCGTAATTAATATAAGAATAGTTTAGGCTTAAAATTTCTTCTAAATATAAAACCTCAATCCAATTTTTCTTTTAAATTTATAATTTTTCTTTAAAGTATCAATTTTTTTTTTTCTCAACTCAAAGTATCACTATTGATTGTGCAAACAAATGAACTTTTATCTAAAGGCAGGCTACAAAAGATACTCCTCTAATCCTTTATATAAGAAATATTTACTTAATTTGATTAGATTTAGAAAGTTAATTGCGTTAATAAATATGACATATCTTTTCAAAGACATCCTAGTCATTTTCCTTAATTCTCACATTCCCTCTCCTCCGTGATAGTTTTGATTGTTGTTGGGGGAAGTCAATTGAAGTAAATTAAGAAAAGATTGACAACTATAAAAATTATATTTTATATTTAGAGTTAAAATCAACTCTCCAAATATATTTTATATCAACAACCGGAGGGAGTAATTTATTAAGAAAGTCAACCTACATTGGTTACAAATAACATAATTAACTTTCTTAATCCATCTATATTAGTTAACTAGATCTTATATTAAGACATTAAGACTGAAGGCAGTATTTCTCAACTTTAATGAAATTAAATATTTTGATGAGCTCAAGCTGGCTCAACTAAAATGATAATATTATTATGCATACTGCCATCAGAGCATTCTCAGCTTTGTGAAATAGTATACCTGAACAAAGCTGATCTCAATGATTACAACTATCATTATCCAGCTTCACAAGCATCTCATTGTTTTTCTATTTTCCTTTAAGCCGACAATAACAAATAGGAAGGAATAAAATAAAATACAATTCAGGGCAAAACAGGAAGCTCCACATTGTCAAACGAAAAGAAACTGATCCGTCCATCCTCAACCACAGAAATCTTTAGAGGAATCTCACCGCATTGTTTCTCAAGGACTTCAATTTCTGCTCTTGATGGTGGATGTCCCCTTCCAAATGAAAAGAGTAATAATTTCAAAATTCAGATATCTTTATTTGTGAATGACATAACGAGAGGAAAGTTGAAGCAATCCTCAGCTTCTCAATAACAATTCTCACGGATATTCATCACAGCATTATGTATTAAGATTCAGGTTTCACAAAATTCCAAGGCATGATCTTACCACTAAACCCTCCAAGAATATAGAATGATACTATCTTTTACGAAAAGAACTATAAAGAACAGGGGAACCAAACCAGTAATAAAAACACAGGTATACAAGTCAATCATACACTTCAAAGGAAATCCAACTTTGGCATGTTTATGGATAACTTTGTAACTGGCTTAGTCTGCCTATTTTTTGAAGATCGAGTCAACCTCTAAATTATAAAGCCTTTCTAACCACTTACTGTCAGTGATGTTTAACCACATTAGCTCATATTACAGCCAACATAGTGTATAGCATCACCTAATAATTTACTTGATTTAACAATTTATTCAAAGAACTCAGAATGTATTAAGGCCTCGACACAGGAGGCTACTAAACTTAGATAAACACTACATACAGTAGAAAGCAGGCTCTAAGAGATCAGTTTAAGAGACATTTTGGCTTTCGATCAGATCTGACAACATCAAATGCCTGGAGTTGAGGATGGAAAAGATTCAAGAATGCTAAAAACACTTGATTTCTTCATTCAAATATGTGAAACTTGGAAGAAATATTTCATTTTCAGAAGTCCTTGAATACACAACTAACCAAAGAGACAAAACACAGGCTATTGGATCAATAACTAATGAAAATTCTTTTAGCATATTAATGAAATTGATACAATGAAGAACTATAAATTACCTGGACAAGTGGAGCAGAAAACTCGGATCACCAGGAGAAGTCTTTCGAAATTTGTTATTTGGGAGATAAACATCAAAATCTGGTCTCAATTCATTCATATGCATCTCACTGAACAACTCATTTAAGGATTTCTCATCTCGGGAACCCATGTCAACTGATTGATTTCTCATCTCTGGTTTTTGGACAGTTTTTGAAGTATCTTTCTTGCTCCAAGAAACACCATGCCGTCCAACTACATATCCAAGAGATTTAAGGTGCTTGTAAACCTCAAACAGCTCCCAACAGCATCCGTCCTCCCTGCCTGTGGCCTTCCTGTATATGTCTGTTAGAGGTATGCATATATCACAATTATCCACGAGATGTAACGCTCCTAATTCCATCAAATACCTGCCAAATCAGACTTAATATAACCAAGAAAGATTTTGAAACATCTGATTTTCCCAAGAATATACACAGACACACGTCCAATTATCTTTTCAAACAATTTCTCCTGTAACACATTACAGAATCTCAATACTACACAGATGTCTGCTACTTTTTATTAAAAAATTAATTCAAAGAAATCCTTGGACTCAGATGTTATTCAAATATAACGCTATTTATAAACATTGAACTGAGCAATTCCCAAATAATTGTCCCTTTCTATTTCACAAAGAGAGGCAATAAAAAAAAACATAGGCGTTCCACCTACAAAGTCTCCTCAATTGAACAATATGTCCTGCCTTCACGAATGATGCCAGTTGTTACCCACAATTTGCCTTTCTTTTCATTAACTTCTGCAATTCCCATGTCATCTTTCCAGCTAGCCTTGGATTTCACGGACCTAAGGACCAAAACACAAGAAAAATAAAACCATAATTAATTTTTGTCACAAATATATATATCTGCCCTAAGCAACTGATTGAGTCTCCCAAAATCATTTACCGAAACTGCAACTTGAGCGTGGAACCAGCAGAAAAGTGAAGTTCTTCGTCGCTAGCATTTTGCAAAAGGACTTCTTCGTCGCTATCCTCTCTGGTAGAACACCCCGGTATCCCATCATCCATATATTAATTGCCGCAATTCTAAATAATTGTAAAAAAGGAAAGTGCACAAACATTTCAAGTGATTTTGAAAAATTTGCAACAAGCAACATTCTAATTTAGCAACAAAAGGCAAAGCATAAATTCATTTTGTGTGTACAGTGATAGGAGAGGACATTATCACTCATTTTGTACAAAAGCACATAGAAGCAGAAATAGATCATACCAAATTAATTGTGGCATTAAACAAATTGTCTGGTGTGGTCGACTATGTTCTCTTAGATAATAGTTAGAACATGGGAATTAGGCCACCTAAAAGCTATGCAGGTGAAAACGAAACCGTGACACCTGTAGTTCAGAGTATCTAAAAACTTAAATAGATTTGTGTGCAAGAATAAAAGGAGCTGAATTCTCATCCTACAAACCAATGACTGCTAAAGCCGCCGGTTCAAACTGCCTGCTAAGGAAGATTGTTCTGCTAATTCCTTCCTTAACCAAACTTGGAAGTTTCGACCTTTCATTGAGACCAAAAGTAATTTTGGCAAAGAGTGATGCTTGCCAAATGAAGAAACTCTGTCTCTGGCTAGTTTATTTCAATTCAACCATGTGAACGTGGTCACTAGCTATGTGGACGGCCAGGTCAAACCAAAGCAGCACAAAGTAGGAAAGAACAGTAAACACATATACAAGCACAACGTTACCTATTTTTTTGTTAACCAATAAACACTTATAATCTAATAGTTTCGATCAGCAGCAACCACCAAGGAAAAGAAAAAGATTCGAGCTTACCAGTTGCAGTCAGAAAAGATGATGAAGGAACGAGGAAATGAGTGCTTGAACCCTTAAACCTCACTCACAGCAACAGAGCAAAGAGACAGCGATGGGCTCGATACTGAAGAACTGAGAAGAATGCACACAGCTTCAATCGTACTACCAGACGCGGCAAAGGAAAGAATAGGCAAGAAGCGTATCGCTCACCCAGGTTCACCACGAGAGCGTCGCGAAGAGACGAAGAAGCTAAGACAAGCACCGATGGCGAATTGAAGAAGGACGGAAGAGTTCGACAGGATTGAAGAACTATGAGGGATTGATGAACCGAAGAAAAAAGGGAAAGTTCATGCGGGATTTCGGCTGGGGAGGAAAATGTTTCTGAAGCGTTTCCCTGGAAAAAAACCTTATACCTGCCGGGAGGGGGGGGGGGGGGGGGGGGGTACACCCTCTCCGGTTCATTTGCTGGGTTGCTCTTATTCTTAAGTAGTACACTAGTACTCCTATAAAATATATATATTTTAATTTGTTAATATTTAATCTTTATTTTTTTTTATTCATTTTCCATTCATAACAATTAAGGATTAAAGGAATTAAAAAAGATCACTATGTATTTTAAAAAATATATATCACTTAATTTACTTAAATCAAGTAAATATATCTTGTAGTTAGATAAAAATGTGCTCTGATCCAACAATATAGTGAAGAAAACACAAAGGAAAAGGGTCTAAATCTAGTTTAGTTTTTTTTAAAAAAAAAAAAATCTTGAAGGATGCAAGAATGAAACAAAACCTTTACGCTTCTTTTGATTCACTCATAAATTAAAGAACGCAATACCCCTCTTTTTCTAAATGTAATATCTAATTTAGAGTATAAATTACATTATAAATTAGATCCAACATTAAGATAAAAGGTGGTATAACCTTTAATTTCTTTCTGGTTCTTACAAAATCGTTTTTTGAATTCTGCCCCAACTTTCTTTTTGTGAGTCTGAAGTGATCATTATTTATAAATACGGCTCATTATGGGGAAATTAGGCTATGAAGATAGTTTTAGTCATTTATAGGATCCCCTAGTCCTTTTTGCTCAGCAGGTCAATTTCTAGCTCATCGATGCTGTTGCTTTTGTGCACTTCTTTCTATGTAGCCACTTCCACTTACTAGGATCGATCATCTATATTCCAAATAAGACCAAGGCCTTTAAAATTCCTGTAAAGGTGTAAATCCTCGATCTTCAATATACAAAAGCCCATGAAGCCGCCTCAAGTCCACAATGGCACACTTCAAATCATACACAAATACTTCAAATATTTCCTAACATAACTTCCAAGCCAATGGCAAGGAATATAACGAAGGGTACCTCCTAACATCATTTGAAGAGAAGAAATCATTTGAAGTAACGAAGGGCACCTCCTAACATCATTGAAAAATTGGAAGACAAAAGATTATTACATAACCAACATAACTTACTTTCATTAACCAAATACTTCCTGAAGCAGTGGACAGAGAGCGACAAAGAATCAGATCTCGAGCTGGACATGAAATTTACAAGCCATGAGAATGCCAGATTGAAAGCATGCATCAAAGAACATGGATGTTAGCAGCTCTATGAGCTTTTCATTCAAACTTGATATCTTCTAAGATAATGGAACCTTGTTGTATAAAGATTAAACAAAAAGCTTACCAGTGAACCCTTTTCCTCCTAATCCAAATTGACCAGAAACCTTCAAATTGGCCGTCTTCCTGCGCATTCAAGGGAAGAGGATATACCTGTTCGGCCACAAATCCTACCTTCTTATTATTCCTGCACCATTATAGGATACAGAGAAGCCAATATTGCAAGGCTAAAAGAGTTATGTGAGAAGACATAAAGGAATACCATTTACTCTTTAATTAAGTAAAAGATGAATCTTACGTATTACTAAAAAGAAATTAAGATGAAAGAGTGAATCTCAGGAGATTCTACAGACATGTCAGTGTGAACTAGTCCACCACACACGAGTACCAATCAGTGTAACCATATGCAGATGCATAACTAAAATCGAGCGTGATTTGTAAATGGAAAAGTACACTTGAAATCAAGCTATCACATCAAGAACATAAATTCAGTCAGTAACAGTTCCGGCACAAGAAATTACAATCTTTAAAAGTTAAGATTTTCTGAAAAGCTAGACATATATTTACGGAGTAACATGACTAGGGAAGATCGGCGAGCGGTGGTGGTGGGTGCGACGAAGAAGATGAAGGGTTAGGTGGGAATTTCCTATGCTGGAATATTGCTTCCCACCAGGAATGGAAGGAAGTAGGCTTCCCACATATAAAGGAAAATTTGTCCCCACAAGAATTTGCTCTCCCAGAAAACTGGGGGCAACCAAATGTGTTTGACTTTGGGGTCGAAAATGAGCCATTTTTCTTTTAGGCCTATTTCTTTGTACCAAACGGGCTCGAATCTAGGGAGTATGTGCACCCAAAAAAAATTGGGCCGTAACCCAAAGCAAGCACATGATAGAGAATAAGGAAACAGAAAAATGGTGTTGGGAACTCTTCTCCAATAACTATGGGCCCAATTCGAGGCAAATCCAAATTAATTAGAACCAAAGGTTCTGGTTTGGGTAACCAGGGAAAAAAAAAAAAAGACTCAAACAAAGGTGGGTAGTTTGGTAAAAGGGTTGGCTCATTATTTCAAATCTCACTCATGTGAAAATCTTGTTAGTGGGCAATTTGTAAATAACTTTTTAAACATCACTAATTAAACAAGCACGTTTGATGCTTCTGAGTTCCGGTACAATTCTGTAATGTACATCAGCACTCATATTTCCAATATAAGTATAATCCTGGTCATATTATGAATGATAAGTAAAATTATAGTTTTTAATATTTGAATTAATTCCTTTTCATGCATTGATATTACTTTTATTTCTTTCATAGCATTCCGATTTGTAGTCATATAATCATATGCACCATCCCATGCATTTGTAGATATTAAAAAAAAAAAAAGTATTCCCTCTAATTCTAAATATAAGACCTCTTTAATTTTTGGGAAAATTATAATGAAGGACCAAGAGGAAAATATATTTATTAATAAGGACCATAAAAATTATAATTATTTAGAAGGACCAAATAAAAATAATATGAAATTGAAAATACTAAAATGCCCCTAACAAAATCTTTTGCATTCTCTTCTAATTTTTTTCACACATTCTATTTTTAAAACTAAGATAAAATTCTAAATTTTACTGAATTAAACAAAATTCTCCTCAATTTTTGTTTTTGAAAGCTTTCGTAGATATCTATAGGAAAAAATTACACCTTCTTCAATTTTGTAAAAACTATAATTTTAAAAAAAATCAGCGAAAAAATTAATTAAAACTAAAATATATATAATTTTAACAAAACTCAAGCTTTATAATTTATTATATATTTCACACCAAGAAATTTTATCTGATTTATTTTCATTTTAGAAGAAATTTTATGTATGTTAAGAAAATTCATTTAATGTTAATAAAATTAAATAATTTATTATATCTAAACAATTAAATGATATATTGATTAAATGAATATGAAATTTGGTTAAAAACATTAAAAAAAATGAGTTTAATTTTTTTTACTTAAATAACGCATTAATTGCGCGGCTTTAATTTTGATTGGATTTATTTTTAAATTATGAATATAAGAGATATTAGAGGAAGTTTAGTTAAGGGAAATTTAGTAATTTAAAATTTATATTATGATGTTTGGTCCTTCTAAGCAATTATAATTTTAAGGGTCCTTTATAATAAATATAATTTTCTCTAGGTCTTTTTTTTTTTTTTTTGGAGAAATTAGGAAAGTCACATAAGATACTTAATCATATAATTTATTATGTATTATTAGACTACATATCAATTTATAAGTTAAATAAATCACTAAGAAATTAGAGAGAAGTCCAAAGGGTTGAAAATTAATTTTGATTGAATTAAGAATTTTGAGTTCAGTTTTGACGTGGAGAATGATGAGTTTGATTATGAGACCGGTCCTTGAAATACTCGTATGATCATTTTCGTGGCCAAAGGGATCATGCCCAGCAAAAGAAGTGACGAGTACTGCAAGAGTGAAGTCGGGGCTCATGCCCAGCAAAGGAAGTGACGAGTACTGCAAGAGTGAAGTACAAGTACTAACATTGTCATTAACACAAATGATCAGGCTCTGGTACTAAAAGAAGTGCAATGGTTTCTGAAGTGTCCTCCACAGCACTTATCATTTAAGGATTTAGGGCAGGAAAAGGAAGAGAAGATTTTGAGAGATGATAGAAGATAAACTATTTGATAGAAAGAAAATTGAAAGGTGACGGTTGAAAAATAATTAAGAAATACATATCATACCTTAAAAGAAAATTATTAAAAATGAAAAGGAAAAGGTTATTTTTGGTTGAGTGAAGGAAAATAAAAGCTACAACAACAAATGATGTTGACTACATGCTTAAAAATTTAAATAAAAATAATAAATTATATTATAAGATTGTGTTTTGTTAAGATATTGAATAAAATTTATCATATTTCACAACTTGTGGCCTTATAACAATAATTAACAATAATAAAATGAAATAATTAATTAAATTTAATAGTAACTTGCTAAGAATCTCTAAACAACAGATGGTTTGTGAGTTTTGCGGCTTCAACTACAATATTGTATTTAAAAATAAAAAAATAAGATAAAAGAAATAGAGATGCATGAGATCGGAGAGGGAGAGAACAATGATGCGGCAGAACAATGACAACATCGGCCATGGTAGAGGGCGACGGAGAAGAAGTGGATGGCGGAGTTCGAATCTGAACTAAAAGTAGACCCATTAACACCTCCTTGTAAAAAGACGAGTATATTTATAGAGACAAGTGACTGGGGAAGATCGACGAGTGGTGGTGGTGGCAACAAAGAAAGATGAAGGGTTAGGTGAGAATTTCCTACGTTGAAAAATTGCTTTGAAACAGGCTTCCTATATGTAAAGGAAACTTTCTCCCCGCAAGAATTTGCTCTCCAAAAAATTGGGGGCAACTAAACTTTTTTTTTTTTGTGTCTACCTGGTTCACTAGAACATTCGGTTTCGACTTATCTAAATTTGTCCCAAGTTAGGCCAACGATTGTGAGGGAAGAACTCCCAACACCATTTACTCAATTTACACACCTCGAATTGAGGATATGTTTCAAAGAGAATAAGTCCCTTTTCACTTGTTTTCAACGGATATTGGTGGAGTCATCCAAACATGTTTGGGATGGAAAATGGGCCATTTTCCTATGAGGGCCAATTTCTTTGTACCAAACAGACTCTAAGGCCACGTTTAGATTGAAGAAAAGGTAGGAATGGAAAAGAATAGAAATGAAAATGATGAAAAAGAAGGGAAAATATTTTGCCTTGATGCGTTTGGTTCGCATTGGAAAAGAAAATAGGTTGATGAAAAAAAAATTGTTTAATTGAAAGAAAATAAGATAGGAAAATAAGGTAAAATATCATTTTACCTCTAAAAGATAAAATATTATTTAAAACTCGTACTTGAGAGAGAGAGGGAGAGAAAGAGAGAGTGTGTGTGCACTCCAATGCACTCAAGAAAACACTCAAATTTGAGTGTGCGCTCGCTTTCTCTTCCTCGATCGCCTTCGCCCTCATGGAAATCACCAAAATCAAACCTAATAAAAACATGTCTTCTCCTTTCATTTTCTCAATACGATTAGAAAAATCTCATCCTCTCATCTTCTTCGATATTGAAAAATTTATAGCAGGAGTCTCTCCTCCTCACATCCCCAATCCATTTGCATCTGAGTCTTTTTTTTCTTCACCACCATCTTCTCTCTCCACCATCATCACCATGGCCTTCCTCAAAACTTTCCATAGACAAGCTGGACACATATATGGCCATGGCATTATCGACCTCCTCATCGTCAATGCCACTCAAGGTGCTGCTCTTACAAACGAACTCAACACTGAAAAGGGTAGGTTGGTCTTTTCCCGGAAAAATGGGTCCCCACCATTTTTTGTGGGAACTGACTTTCCTATCTTTAAGGGAAAATGATCCGCTGCTGAAAAATGTTTTCCTGTGAAAATGCGAACCAAAGAATCTTGACCGCCGAAAAATCGGCATTTTCCTTTTCCTTCCCCCAATTTCCTTTGAACCAAACGGGGCCTAAATCTAGGGAATATTTGCACCCAAAAAAATGGCCTAAAACCCAAAGCAAACACAAGAAATAGAATAAGGATACAAACATCAAAATCCCATCATGGTTTAACGAAAAGAAGATGCAAAGAACCCATCGTCTTTGGGTTCAACTAGCAAAGAGATTGGACCTTCCCACTAAAGGGAGAATGTTCGATCCTGGAATTGGTCAAAGCATCAGGAGGCATCCTAATTCCTGGGTGCTTAAGTAAATGCTCGAAGGTAATAGACAACACACATTGCTTAATATTGATATCACTTAAGAGGAAGGGAGACTTTACCCTACCTTTAGATCGTGGAAGAAACCAACTAATTTCCTAAAATTTCAATATAAAATACAAAAAATAAAATGCGAACCATGAAAATCCGCCACTGAATATGAGAATCTTTTTTTATGAGCGATTTGTAAGTACTTCTTTAAACATCATTAATTAAGCAAGCATGTTGGATACTTCTGAGTTCATGTACAACTCTTAATGTATATCAACACTCATTTTTCCAATATAAGTATAGCCCTAATCATATTATTAATAATAACTAAAATTATAGTTTTTAATATTTGAATTAATTCCTTTTCTTGCGTTGATATGCACTTTTATTTCTTTCACAGCATTCCGATGTTTTAATCATATAATCGTATGCATCGTCCTATGCATTGTAGGGGTTCACAATATATTTCCTTTGATTATAAATATAAGATTTAGTTAGTTTTTTTTTTTCTTTGAGAAATTAGAAAAATTAAATAAATTACATAATCATATCATATTGTATATACTATTAAATCATATATCAATTTATAATTTAAAGAAATTATTTTTTAAAAAATAAAAATTAAAAAACTTTGAAGTAATCTAAATAGCTTTTTTTAAAAAAAAAAATTTTTAAAAAAAAATCAATAAAGTTTTGTATTTAAAACAGTAGCCAGTAACTTTTAAAAGAAACGGGAGAGAAGTCCAAAGGGTTAATTTTGATTGAATTAATATATTTGAGTTCAGTTTTGACGTGGTGAATGATGAGTTTGATAATGGGACCCAGCTTTAAAATACTCGTACAATCTTTTTAGTGGCACTGGGGCTCATGCCCAGCAAAGTAAGTGACGAGTACTGCAAGAGTGAAGTACAAGTACTAACATTGGCCATTAACACAAATGATCTGACTCTTGTACTGAAAGAAGTGCAATGATTTTTGAAATGTCCCCCACTACACCAACCATTTAAAGATTTAGGGCATGTTTGTTGTGACGGAGATTTTAGGAAGAAATGAGAAGGAAGAGAAGATTTTGACTTTTGAGAAGTGAATAAAGATTTGATTATTTGGCAGAAAGAAAATTAAGGGATGATATTTTTGAGAAGTAAATTTGTATTTTCTTATGAGGAAAGACGGGTTACCATCATTTTTGGTGAGATCTCATCTTCCCACATTCAAAAAAATATTGTTGGGGTTAGGAATTTGAGTTGTTGAGAAAATTCGAGAAAGATTGTGTTTCAAACAAATGAACTCACTTATCTTTCATTTCCTTTTTAGATTTTGCACGAACCAAACAAGCCCTTGATTATAAATTGTGAATGTTCAACAAATCTTATCACTCATCACACCCACTACATTTCCTTCTTCCACTCAAGGGTCAATCATATCTCACTATTATTACATCGGAAAAAATATTAAGAAATGCCATCGATTTTTAATATAAAAGTTAGTTGAGTATTAAATTTGATCTTAAATATAAAACTCTAATCTATTTTATTTTTAAAATTTAAATTTTTTTCTTTTCAAAGTATTCATATTAATTGCACACATAGTATTATTTTCCACACATGTATAATGTTTAATTTGTCTTGTTCCATATATTTTTAAAAATAAAAAATTCACATAATGTAAATTAAGAAGTGAAAAAAATTATATATTGTCTACTATAATGTTAGATAATATTTTGAAAAGAACGGTGCAACCTTGAACAGAAAGGAATTTAAAATAATTTAATTTATCTTAAATTCTGTAAATGGTACTGTAGCTTTTTTTGCCTGACATAAATGGAAAACAAAGAGGAAGAGCATTGGCAAAATCATTTAGAGAAATGAATTTTCTCCTCCAACATTTAGAGAGATTTGCGAGGTCACTATTTTTTTGCGTCTTGTATTATGGATTTAAGAACTTAGATAATATTTGAGAAGAACATTTTACAGAAAGGGGAGACGTAGAGAAAAAATAGCATAAGGACATGTTGGTAAAATCAATAAATTTATAAATATCTTAAAAACATCTCGACCTAATTAAGGATTTGATAAAATGCACGCCTAAATTAATCTGAGAGATTGCTTTTGTCACAAATGAAAATGAATTAAAAGGAGGAGAGAAACAAAAAAGGGAGAGAGATCACCAGGCAAGCCCATCAAATAACCATGGGTTAAGTAGTATATCTGTCCTGAAAGTATACATTTTAGAGTAATGTTGTCTAAAATTTTTTTCAAATTCATTGTTATCCAAAAAGTGTAAAAACATAACAGCTCTTTTTCATTAAAAAATTAATACGACCGTTAAAAAATAAAGCTAAACTGTTAACTTTTTAGTAAAAAATGACAACATTGATATAATTTTAGATTTCCGCATCAACATTATATTGAACCTAAAAAAACAAAACTTCTAGTACGGATTTTCTGCTTAACCTGATAAACATAGTAAAATTCCATTAAAACGCAGAGATGCCCTGTTCTTTTTTAAAATTAACTCAAAGGAAACACTTGCATTACCATAACAGAAAAGATTACAGCGGATACATGAGAAAACAAACAAATCAAATTAAAGCAGCCATGACCTGAAAATACAACACACTAACAAACCCTAGAAAATCTAGAACTGGCTAGCCAAAATCACTTTATTATAACACTCCACAGCACAACACAACACACCTCACATTTGCTTATTCTATATATTACTATATTAGATATGACACCTAAAGGAAGCCAACCATCTCTGCTTCTAGCTTGCATCTTCTTCCCCTCACTTGCAGTTGCAGGGGTTACATGTGCAGTTATCTCCGCACTTGCAGCCATTCTCAGCAGCTTCACCCACGGCTCCGTCGAAGTGGTTTTTCTCTGGGGCGACTCCCAAAACCAGAGTCTCAGCGGTGGTCTTCTCGGTGTGGCTAAAATCAGGGTACATCTTGCAACTGTGACAAAATTAAACATATTAATCGTCTCAGCGGATTATTTTACTCCAAACAAATGGTTATGACATGAAAACAAGTTCCATCAAAACCGGACCTAGATGAAAAAATTACAAAAGACTAAAGAAAAGAAGAAGACTACGAGCCTTTGAATTTCGAAGTTGGGATCAACCGAAGAATTCTGCACATCTGTTATTTTCTCTCTTTGATCAGAAATATGTGCATAATGAAGTTAAATGCTTGCGAAAACTGTTATGGAGGAGTTTTAAAAACCTCTAGGTTCCTACGTTAAAGAATCAAGGGTTTAAAAAAAGTTGGAGAGTCGGCTTCTTCGAATATCCATCTTCTCTCTGTAATTGTCGGTTTGTTATGCTCTGCTCTCTGGTTTATTCATTAATTTTCTAAAATCGCCAGCCATTGTGTGAAATCTGTGAGGAATTTAACTAAAGCAAAACGGAAAAATAGATATTACAGAAAGGCAGACCAAAAATTTCACAGCACAGAATCAAAGTTCATCCAAAAGGCCAACCAAAACACCGACAAGAAAATTTGTGTAAACAGACAGATTGACAACAAGTGACCGCAAACTTACCCGCCACATCCACTGCCGCACTGGCAGCCGCTTCCGCAACCACAGTTTCCGCCACAGCAAGACATTTTCAGACGAGAGAGAATTTCACAACGATAACGAATTCACACTGATAATGCACTGATCGGATCAGATTTAATGAGCTTGGGGTAACCCGATTTTATCGCGGAGGAGGGGGGAGGGGGTAGGAATATTACCGTACACGTGGCATCATCATAAAGGCTTTTTATCCATGCGTATGGAGGACAGCATTTTCTCTCACCAATTATTTTTCTTCTCATCCTCATCCTCGATGAGTCAGTCTATCAACATTATTAATTTAGAAGAAGAGGGAAGAAGTGATATGATTTAAAAATTATAAGATGAAAAAATTATAATAACAAAAAAAAAAAAAAAGAAACTGAGAGAGAGAGAGAGCCAAAATTTGTGTTCTGTGTTCTGATCCATTTGTCTACAAATGTCATTTTCATCACTCGTAGTGTTCTGTCTAGATTGATAGAAATTTCTAGTCTATTGGACTAATATATTGATATTGGATTAAATAGCCTTCTTTTAGATATCTATGAATTAGATACTTATGAGAATAGCATATCACTGTGCACGGATATATATTAGCCAAATGGGTGGTGTGTGTGTGCGCACAGTGACGACAGAATAGTAATTGAGAGAGAATATTCATACATGTAAAGTTTACTTCTTATTTATAGAGTTTTCCTATAAAATTAGGATTTGGACTTATGGGCCTCTATATCTCCAACCCTAAGTGTTGTGTCATCATATCTATATCATATACATTGTCTCTTATTAGGTCATATATTGAATGAGCCTTATATATGAATCCATAACACGCAGTTTTATGGGGAATACTACAAGTGCATTTTCTAGCATCTACCACAAGCACATTTTCGGGCATCTTCTGTGATGAGTGATAAGATTTGTTAATTAACTCTGTTAAAGGTTTTAATTTTTTTAATTAAGATTTATATTAAAATAAATGTTCTTTACTAATTTACCCTTCACCATTAATAATTTCCTTAGTTTGGATAATTTTTTGAGTAATTTAAGAATTTTTGCAAATAGTTGTCTGTTAAATTTCTTTTTCTATATTGAGATAAAGACTTAATTAATCCATACATGGAAAACTTAATTAAAAATATGATTAATTATTTTAATACATGCATACTTAAATAAATGTGTTTATAAATGTTTATGAAAAAATGTATTTAATGTAATTTATATAATATCTCAAATTTATATTATTAATAACATCTAATGAATAAAAATGTGCCTATTAAATATGTTTCCTGGTGTCATGGCAAAAGAGAGAGAGAGAGAGAATATAGTTTTAGTCCTTTAAAAGAATATTAAATAAAAAAATTTCAATGAATAGGATAACAAAATTTTAAGTTTGAAATTTTTCAGTATAATAAACATTACTCCTTTTGGTCTTAAATTTTCACTACAAACTCTATCTTATATTTAGGACCAGAGGTAGTAATAAATTTGATAATACATTGAAAATTTTGAACATATATGTATTATAATTATTTTTATTTGTATAAAAAATTATTTTGAAGCAAATATAAATGCTTATTCATTTGTTGAAAAAGAGGCATTTTGGTCAAAGAAAATATGTAATAGTCAAACTTAATGGTCAATTAACGGTTGAGTGGATGGATGTAAAATTTCAAAAATAAAAGGGAGGTTTCTATAACATGCATTTTAAATTCAAGAGAAGTCTGCATATGTTTTCAAAATGGATGAGAAGTTTGTGTAATTTTGGTAAAACAAAGGGGGTAGTCAATGTATTTTACTCTAAATATAAGCCAAAGTTGATCTTTTTGACACAAATTAAGGAAGCTAAATGATGAGCTATTCTAAGGATTTGCTAAAGGTTATTAAATCTAGATTGGCCACCAAAGCGGTTGAGATAGTGGAATTAAGGGTTAATGAATCAGATCAGAGTTAAATCAGAATTAACTTGGGGCTAAGACAAGTAGGGAAGTGAAGTTTTCAGGGTTATTAATATAAAATTTTGAGACATGCCCTGACCTGATAGCCCCTAAACTTTCTTTTATAAAAAGAATAAAGGGTTAAGGTGTAAAAATGCACATTTGTTTTAACCTGAGGAGCACTCAATATTAAGTGTTTTTTTCAGGTGTAAAAGTAACTATGTAATTACAAATTAGATATAAAAATATCATTTGACCATTAAGTTAAACTTTTTTTGCTAATTAGACGATGCAGTGGCTTTCAAAGGTGCAAAAACACATATGTGAATTGATCAAAAGAGTGTCCAACACCAAATATTTTTTAAATTTAATAATTTTATTTCAATTAAAGGAAAATTATTATTTTTCTAGATATAATTCTTGGGGTTCCAAATCTTTTCTTCTAACTATCATTTTGGGAAGGAGGATTTATTCAATGGGTAAAAACAGTAAAACTAAAAAAAATTTAAATTTTCTAATTAATAATTAATAAATAAGTACGTCTTTTGATCAAACTACATGTGTATTTTACACCTTTGAAGGCCTCGTAATTGTTTGGTCAACGGTCAAAGTCAAACTTATTGGTAAAACGGTTTTTTTTCCATCTAATTTGTAACAATATAGTCACTATTGCATCTAAAAAAAACGCTTAATGTTAGACATTTTTTAGGATAAACACATGTACATTTTTACACCTTAATCCAAAAATTAAATTCTAAATAAAATAAAAAACCAATTAAATTATTTTTTAAAATAAAAAATATTGAATCAGTCAAACCAATCGGACTAAACTGGTTAGGTGACTGTTTCGTTGGTTTCCAAATCAAATTGGCCAGTTCGATTCGATTTTAATAACTACTGATTCAATAGATTGATGCTTTGGAGGAAAAAAAAAACATAAGGGTTGATCTAATTGTGCTCCCCTCTTTTCGTCCGTCCGTATCCATATTCCCAGTTTCTATAACATCTCTTTCCCAACTTGTCACTCCCCACATGGTCTTTAATTCTTGGGAGCAGCTACTCTCTTTGACAAGGAGGGTTCATTGAGATTTTTTTTGTTATGTTATTTTTTTTTAATGTCAAACTTTACACTGAAAAGTTGTGCAACGAACCCTCCTTGTCAAGGAGGGTAGCCACTCCCTCAATTCTTTGCGTCACATAGGCCCTACATTAGTTTGTTTTGCTATTTCCTTATAGTGCTTATATGTATTCTCTTTAATATAAAGACTAAAGGAAATTGATCACCTATTTGAATAGGGAAAGCGGTTAAAAGTTGATGTGTGGAAATTTTGCTCTTTAATAAAGGAATTTGATGCAATTCATCTTTGATTAGTGAAATATACTTTTAGGTGTATGCATCTAACTTTAACCAAATGCAAATGTTTTTAGAACGAAAGGCATAAGCATATAATTAAAGATATGATGCATACAGTTACAACAAAGTTGCACTTAACCAAGTAAAAATGCTAAATAGGTACTTTTAACTAATTTCTCCTATTTAAATATGTTTATCACAAAAATAAGTAGGGAATAGGTTATCACACATTCGTATGGTGGACTCTATGAGCAATATAGTTAGTGTAATTATTAGTTATCAATTATCACTATCTCCAATTTTAAATTTAAGAGTAAGATAAAGAGTTTACTTTGATCGTAAAGACTAAAATATACTTTTAATCCTTTAAGTTTATAGGAGGTATACTTTTGGTCCCTTAATTTTATAAAGTATACTTTTAGTCCTATAATTCTAACACCGTTAATTTTACAAATGGAAAATGCAAACTCAAGAAATAACGGTGTAAATTTAAGTGATGACTATGTAATAAAATGTTATTAAGAATATGGGTAAATTAAGAATATATAAAATATGTGTAATTAAATGTTATTAGTCACCACTTGAATTCGTTGCATCAATGTTTTCCATTAGCAACATTAACAGTGTTAGAATTTTAGGACCAAAAGTATACTTTATAAAATTAAGGGACCAAAAATATACTTTATATAAAACTTAAAGGACTAAAAATATACATTAGCCGATCGTAAATATAAGACTTCAATCTATTTTTGTCTTAGAAATTTATAATTATTTCCTCTAAAAGATCTATATTAATTGCATGTGCGCGCGCGCCCACACACACATACAGTAAAGAGGTTTTCATTAATGGGTAATTATAATATACAAAATTAGAAAAAGCATTTCATGGAAATCAACACATATTTATTATAAATTAAAAACTTAATTAATTGTTTAATCCATAAATCAATTATCTAAATTCAGTAACACATCCGAAATAGTGTGGTTTGAGCATATAGTCAAAAGGAATTCTCAATCATACATAATAAAATCTTTATCGACAGTGAATTGGAGGGAATAAAAAGATATGGTTTTTTTAATGATTCTCACTGCTTTTTGGTAAATTTACTTAGCTTGAAAAAGATGCTAAGATATTGATCAAAAGAAAAAGATGCTAAAATCAATTGCGACTCCCTCAATTCAGCTAAAATCAAATTTTAACCCTTCCATTCATTGCTGCTTGGACCCTCCATGACGTTTCTTCAAGTGCTTTTTTTCCATTTTGTTTCTTCATATATAATTGTTCTTAGCTCTTTTCCTCAAGTCCACATATTACACGTGTGTGATTTTGAGTCTTTAGAGTGACCTTTAATCGAAGGCAAAAACCACCTCACAAAATTATGAAAATTTATACAAAATATACAAATTTCATATATTTTTATTGCATTCATTCACAGGAAAAATATAAATACTTACAAATTCAGTAAAAGAACAAATGTATCATTATGTTTTGATAAAGTTCGTTTCTTGTATGAGACACCACCACAAGTTTGTTTCTTGTAGGAGATCACCCCACCATGTGCTCTTTGGACGGTTGTCATGATTCTGGTGTTTTTAATTTATTTTTAATGTTATGAGTAGATGAACATAATATTTATAGACAAATATAAAGGATGATCAGCAAATCCCATTAATTAATATCTTTTTATTTGTTGCTGAATAACAAATTTATGTTTTGAATATGATATGAATACCATATTCACACAATGCTTTATACTTTCTGAATGAGCTTTCAAAATTTCATCGGAATCATCACAATACATGGTACCATTCTGAAATATTTTAAAATTCCAATTCCTCATAAATATTTTATGTTGGTGAATATGTGTCTCAAAGAATTTTAATCTATTAATTATAATTTGAGGCAGAATTTTTCATTGAATTCATAATTAAATAGTAGGATTTGAGACAACATATAAGGCTAATAAAATGTAACATAAAAATCACATAAAATAATAACAATTGCCTATCAAAAAGAGTAAGATAAGCAATGAAGACACTTAATTAAACTAAAGCAAGTTAGCTAAAACTAAGGGACACTTAAACTTGCACTAATTAATATTAATTGCATAATTCTTCAACATGATTAAAGGCAAATTAAGATCATCCAAAATGGGGCTGCTATTTCAAAAATATCAGGGGCCTTAGGGACAAAATTATGTTGGCTAAATAATGCTTTAGTGATCTTGATTAAGTAGCAAACAAATTAACCTATGACATTTTCAATAAAAGGGAAATTAAGCACATGATTAAAGAGTTAATAAAAGCTTATTTAATCTACCCCAAAAGTCCACATTTGCGTCCAGCCATATTGGAGCAAGGAGAGCCAAGTGTTTTATGATATTATCTAAAGTCTTCATGCAATTAAATTAACCAGTGACAAATATAATTGAAAGGTATATAATCACTTAATTAAGATGTTAATTAAACTTTATGAATCAGCTTTGAAAAGTCAACAATAGCAATTACGATCAATGGCTAAGATTGTTGCACATGTAATTCCATCCAATGGTCTTAATTAATCCTATAATTAAGCTAAATCCTAAGATAATTAAATGAACCAATGGGAAGCTTGAATCATTGGATCAATGCCACATAAAAACTCATCTAATGGCTTGGAATTAAGGTGGTGGTCGGCCAGTGTGTGCAAGGGAGGAGATTTGGAGTTGTAAAGTGAAGTTTTGATCCAATGGTAGAGAAGAAAGAAGCTAAATCAGATTACCAAAATGTGGACTACTTTAACCTTGAGATTTTCCTATAAATAGTGATGCTTCCCCTCATTTTTCACACCAACACAAGCTAACATAGATGATCATAAGCGAGAGTGAGAGTGAGCAAGACAAAAATCAAGAGAAGGATGAAGGAGTTCAAGAATCAAAGGTAAGTTCTTGGTCTTAAGCTTTTAGTTTTTAGTAATATAGGAGTTTAATCTAGAAAATTGTAAGATAAATTTCCTTTCATGCTTGGAAGTCTCCATTGCTTTTAAAACTCAAAATGGAGTGGAAAACATGTTGGGAAATAATTTTTGGAGTCAAAAAATACAAGTGGTGAAAGTTGGGAAAAATTTCAGATTTCAATTTTCTATAATCAATCACCTTAAAACATGTGAATTTTTTAGAGATATAATAGACATGAATGGATTTCCATCCATTTAAAACATGTTTTTTTTTAATATTTTTTACAAAATGATGTGAATTTTCCAAATTAGCCTAGAACTAGGAACTGGAACAGTGGTTGGAAACTTTAAACCTAGAAATGACTCAAGCATTTTGAGTTCCAAGCGTTATTTTTCTAGAAAAATAAACTTGTTAGAGGAAATTTTGGATTTGGGATCACATCAATTCAATTTTTTTTACAATTAGTTATGATTTTTCAAAGTTAATGAAAAATCTGGGCAGTAATGTTGAAATTTCGTTTTTAAAGAAATGTAAGGATAAAAAGGTCAATAGTGGCTAACATATCTCTTAGAATATCATTCTAAGTCAAATGGTATTTATTATAATATCATAATATGATGATGGTATTATAGGATATCTAGGAAAGTCGAGAATCTGTACTGAAAAAGAAACATACCACTAGCTTTCTAGACTAAGGTATGGACACGTACTGTAATTTTAACTCTAATGTATATGTATATATATGATTGTTTTCATATGGAGTGTTAGACAAGACGAGGTCTTGGGTCATGCGCAGTGACTAAAACTAGGTCTTAGGTCACAAGTTTGTTTACATTCAGTTTAGCTATAGATTCAAGTTGATCTATGTTACAGTCTTGATAATACCCCATGTATGTTTTCCTAGCACTGAGGACACGTGGATTTGTGGCACTAATTAGTGCAGACATTGTTGACATGCGCTTTTTGTGTGCTCTATATTGTTATTACTGTTGATATACATTTGTTGTGTGCTATGTATTGTTGCATTGAATGTAATGAATATCTGTCATATATACTATTATTACTTGAACATGAAGCTAACTATTACCTGAGATTTGATGGGTATTGAATCTCATACTTGACCCTAGCTTTAGGATCTGCAAGATCAGGAGCCAGTGTAAAGGGTAAGATGCACACGTGAAGACTCAGGGGTTTTTATTTTGGACTGTATTTGTACGATTTGATATTTAGTATTTGAATACTCGGATTATTATACCGTTATTATACCAACCGGATATGCCACAGTTAGTTTAAATTTGTAGCCGCGAATATGTATCAGTAGTTACTCAACACATACACTTTAACGCTTCACTCTGATATTATTCATATATACTACATGATAAGTAGTATGTAATTAGGGGTGAACAATGCTTTATACTTTTCAATATTCAAAATTCCTATTATATAAGTAACTCCAATTATAAGTAACATGGTTTACTGATCTATTCATCAAATGTTTGGTTTTTTAGTTAGTTGGAAAAAATCATGTTAAATCATGTTTTGTTTATCACTTTGATCAACTTTTTAGAAGAGATCAATTTTACTCGGCATTTTATAAGTATGGAAGATAAGTTTTATGTGGACATGCCAAAAAAACTTTTTAAAAACAAATCCAAACAAGCCAATCAAATTTAAATAATTAGTTGTATTATGTGCCTATTTGTTTTATTTATTTATTTATTATAAATACTTTTACGATTTAGAAGATAACTATATGAGATGAGTTATATTTTAATTTCAAAAAATGATTTTTGAAACTATGATTTGATTGTCTGCCAAACTGACACTATGTATGAACTGTAAATACCATGGCATGATTTTATATTATTTTATTTGTATATTACTTTTGATGTATTGATATGTCATGAATGATTTCCTCAATTAGATGAGGCTACTTGTGTAGATATATTCATTTAAAAAATATAAACAATAGCCATTCCAAAATAAGTAATTAAAAAAAATTAAAATGGATTACTAGCTGTCTAAGCCTGTAATGATAATGGTTCCAAGGAAAAATTTTCAAAAAATGGCAAGAACCATTTTAAAATGGTAGAAAACCATGAGAATGTATAATCTACATCTATGCATACAACACATTATTTGTTGTAGAAAATACTTTAGAATTGAAATTTACATAAGGGTCAGAATCTAGGTTATTAAAATGCGATTATCTATGAACATATAACAATTATGTACATGAGAATAAATAGTAAAAACTCACAAAACTGCCAAAAATGATAATGAAATTGATGAAAGTCCAAACCCAATGTATGTTGCCTTCTTAAGACAATTTGTTCCCTCTATATGGATGCCTTAGGATCATGAACAATTATCACCTAAGATAGAACATGTTACGTCTCCAGACTGATGACATTATCAGTTAGGAGCCAGAACGAACACAACCATGTGTTTTTAGAATCACATAATATATGAGATATGCATAATGCAATAAACTATATGTGTGAGAGTGCAGTGTTGGAAAATCGACACAGTTTTTCTATCACACATAAGTCTATTTAAAGATGATGAAACGGTATATAGATATCCGCTGGCGAACTGACGCAACTGTGGCAAACTAACGTAACTAATGGTAGTGAACTAGCACCTACTTCTTATTCATAACCCATAGGATTTAGACCTAAAAATGCAATAATCTTCCACATGAATAAGAAGTTAGTCTATCATGACCAAATGCAAATGAACATGTTTACAAAGTGTGATTCCTCTACAAGAAGCAACTATATCGAGATAGATAAGGGTCATCTTTAAACCTTTTCGAGTAAAAACCTATAGGGTTTACTCGGTCAATTGGTGGATGCATTATCTTGAATTGTTGACCTTTAGTGTATACCAAGACAATATGAATCACATAATTGCTCCTCTAGCATGGTTGGTTCTCATGTTGTGCCCATTTTGGCCCTAAACACCTGCTTAGTTCTGCGAGTATTCTAGAGAATTAACCATTTTAAATTCTTATAGAAACAACCCTCACTTCACACTTACATAGGTGATTCCTTATAATGTAAGTACATACATCATTTGAACATATCAAATTAAGAAACCATTACAAGCTCAAATGTTTACCCTTATATATATCCACTGTCTTGTCATAGGAACGAGTATGATTTTAAAACTTCACAATGTTTACAGTTGATTATCACTTAGTTATCTCTTTGAATATAGTTTGTGGGATCTCCAATCTTCTAAGTAAAGTTACTACAATAATCAACAATTGATCGACCTTAAACCCATTCATTTTGACAAATTTCTAACCAACTCTCTAAGAATCCTTTTACTCAATTGATCCGCTATATTCTCTTTTGATTTCACATAATTAATTGAGATAATTCCATTCGAAAGTAGTTGTCTAAGGTATCATATCTACGATGTATATGTCTAGACTTGCCATTGTATGTGATATTCTTGGCCCAACTAATAGCTGCTTAACTATCACAATGTATACACAATGCCAATACTGACTTTGGCCAATTAGGAATGTCCTCAAGAAAATTACAAAGCCACTCGCTTCCTCACCAACTTTATCTAAAGTAATAAATTCTATTTCCATAGTTGATTTTGTAATGCAAATATGCTTGGATGACTTCCAAGATACAATACCCCCACCAAGGGTAAACACATATCTACTTGTGGATATTGTATCAGTAGAGCTAGTGATCCATTTTGCATCACAATTCCCTTTCAGCACTGCAAGGTACTTCTCATAATACAAAGCAAAGTTTTGAGTTTGCTTTAAGTAAGTCAAAACTCTTATCATAGCTTTCCAATGAAGCTCGTTTGGATTATTTGTATAGCAACTCAACATGCTTACTGTGTAGGCAACATCAAGTTTAGTGCAATTCATAACATACATAAGACTGCCTAGCACTCAAGTATACTCTTTTTATTTTTTAGCTCTACTAGTATTTCTCAACAATCGAAGACTAGAATCTAGAGGGTTCATCACCAGTGCTATGTTCAAACTCTTGAATTTCTCAAGAATTTTAGCAAGGCAGTGTGTTTGTGATAAAGTCAACCCATCAGATGTGCTATAGATTTTAATAACATATGCTAGACCCATATCTTTCATATTGAACTTACTGGTAAGCAATCATTTGATGGCTGTAATCATTTGATTCTTACTACCCATTATCAACATGTCATCTACATATAGACAAACTATGTCAAACCCGTTTTAAGAATTTTGAATATAAACACCCTTGTCACATTTATTAATACTAAAGTCATTTAATAGAATAACTTCATCGAATTTCACATGCTATTATTTTAAGGCTTGCTTAAGTCCATAAAGAGACTTTATCAAGCGATAAACTTTCTATTCTTGTCCTGAGATAGAAATTCTCTCAGGTTATTCTAGATAAATCTCTTCTTCTAAATCACCATTCAAGAAAGCTGTATTTACATCCATTTGATGTAACTCTAACCCATTCAAAGAAGCTAACGCAATTAACACCCGAATGGATATAATCCTTGTAACAAGTGAAAAGGTATCAAAGTAGTCTAGGCCTTCACGTTGTCTATAGCCTTTTAGTACCAACCTAGCTATGTACTTATCAATAATGTCATCTATTTTCTTTCCTTTTCTTTTTGAATGCCTACTTAGTTACTAAAAGCTTAATGCCAAGAGGAAGGTCAACCAATTCCCAGATGTGTTTTGACAAAATGAATTCAACTTCACTATTGATAGCGTTTTCCAAGAATGGTGCTTCAAGGAGCCCATAACCTCTTCGTATGTTCGAGGCTCATTTTCTAATCATTTTCCAACAAAAAGGTAAAAAAATCAGGACCAAAGGATATTGCGGTCCTTTATCTTGTACTATGGCAAGGTTCCTTCTCTACAGGATCATCATTGGTCGTAGTATCCATGGTATCACAATATTGTTATCATTATTAACACTTGCTTCATTTCCTTTGTTATACATAAATACATTCTTAAAGAACATAACGCCCCTTGACTCAATAACTGTATAAATATAAATATCTGATACTTCAAACTTATAAACCAAGACACCAATATGCACTACTATTAAGTGCATAACCGATAAACACATAGTTCATTGTCTTAAGTCCGATTCTCAATCTTTTGGGCTTAGGAATTGCAACTTCAGCCAGCACCCCTACATTTTCAAATATTTCAAGGAATGTTTCTTTCCTTTCCATATTTTGTATGATATGCTTTGTATCGTTTCATGGGGCACTCTACTAATTAGAAAGTTGTCCATCAAAATGGCTTCCCCCTACAAATTTTATAGTAAACCGAACGTAATCAACATTACATTCATCATTTCTTTCAATGTTCTTTTTTATTCACTAATATACAACATTTAGCCATACTGATGCTATAAAGATTTTACATAATTTGGTAGTGATGCTATAAAATTTTTTTATCATCTTTAGATGTTTAAAGGGTTAAGGTGCAAAAAAACACATATGTTTTTTCCCTAGGGGCGCCCAGCACCATATGTTTTTTTTTGTACAAAAATACACACGACGTTATGTTTTAGGAGCAAAATTCACACGGGCCGTTAGTTGACCAACGTTGATCGTTAACTTGGAAGGAAATGAATAGTAACTCTGCTGAAATTACCATTTTGCCCTTATTTTTAAGCTGAAATTATCATTTTGCCCCTAGTTTTAAATGATTTTTTTAAAAAATAAAACTAAAATAAACCCTTCCCAAAGCCAGTGGGCCCCACCACCGGCCACACCTCCACCGCCGGCGATTGGCGACTCTTTTTTTTTTAAAAAAAATTTAAAAACTAAGGTTTTAAATATTTCTTTAAAAAAAACATTAAAATAAGCCCTTCCCCACTGGTAGGCCCCACAACTGGCCACACCATCGCCGGAGGCCGCCCTCCCCACCACCAGCTGCCGTCGGCGACCTCCTCTAGCGACCTTTTTTTTTAAAAATAAACTAAAGTTTTAAATATTTTTTAAAAAAACACTAAAATAACTCCTTCCCCACCGGTGGGCCCCACCACCGGCCACACCACCGCCAGTAGCAGCCCTCCCCACTACCGGCCTCAACCGGCGATCGGCGACCTCCTCCGGTGACTTTTTCTTTTAAAATAAACTAAGGTTTTAAATATTTTTTTCTTAAAAAAACACTAAAATAAATCTTTCCCCATCGGTGGGCCCCACCACCAGCCACACCACCACCGGCGGCCGCCCTCCCCACCACCAACCACCGCCGGCGACCGGCGACTTTTTTTTAAAAATAAATTAAGGTTTTAAATATTTTTTTAAAAAAACACTAGGGTTTTTTTTGAAAAAGCTAAGTTTATTTATAAAAAAAAAAGTCGCCGGAGGAGGTCGTTGGCGGTGGACGATGGTGGGGAGGGTGGCCACCAGCGGTAGTGTGGCCGGTGGTGGGGCCCACTGGTGGGGAAGGATTTATTTTAGTTTTTTTTAAAAAAGAAATATTTAAAACCTTAGTTTTTAAAATTTTTTTCTTAAAAAAAAGAGTCGCCAGCGGCGGGGGTGTGGCCGGTGGTGGGGCCCACCGGCTTTGGGAAAGGTTTATTTTAGTTTTTTTTTTAAAAAAAAATTATTTAAAACTAGAGGCAAAATGGTAATTTCAGCTTAAAAATAAGGGCAAAATAGTAATTTCAGTGGAGTTATTGTTCATTTCCGTCCAAGTTAACGGTCAATGTTGGTTAACTAATGGCCCATGTGACTTTTTCTCCTAAAACATAACGTCGTGTGTATTTTTGCACAAAAAAAAACTGTGGTGCTGGGCGCTCCTTGGGAAAAAACATGTGTATTTTTGCACCATAACACATGTTTAAATAGACGATACCAACATTTATGTTCAATTATTATAAAGAAAAATAACCAACCTTTGGGTTGATCCATAATTGCCTTATAACAAACTTCAAATTAATCATAACTTTATAACATCAAGATTATGGGTAATTGAAACATCACCATAATTTTTGGAATTAAGAATAATTCATAAAGATTTAGCTACTTTGGTGACTAACAAATCCACAATTCTTAATTCCCAAACTTAAATATTTAACTTACCATAATATTTGGAATTAAAACAATTTATAAAATATTTAACATTCATACAATTGCTATTCGAAATATTTAAAAAGACATAAAATCATAGCTACAAAAACATCCATAATTATAAAATTGAGGTTATAATCACATTTATACTAATACATAAAATCAGCTCTATTCATCATATCAATTGGCTCGGTAAGTACAAATCTAGTGGAAGTCTTTCTATGCTATTGCAACGGCGACTAATCAAATAACCAGTAAATCAATGTTTAACCTTTGAACCACATTCGTAAACACCCAACAGTATGAATTAACTTTATATTATTCCACCACCGATATTTTCACGATATCATGCATGCTTATACCAAGCGAAATAATAATACTATAAAAATTAGAGCAAGTTTATCTCTACACTAAATAAATAATTAAATTTTCGTACCATTGTCATATGCTTGTCATACAAAACATTTGACAATTCAAAAAATTTGCTTTCAATAGCAAATAAAAAAACTTTCATTTAATTAATTTTCATAATTTTTGATATATTTTCTTCTACTAAAATAATAACTTTTTAAGGTACCCCCGTCTTAGATATAATAGACTTGTGTTTATTCTACAATTGCGGAAACATCATTTAAAATTAAATGAGACCCACTTGCCTTTCAAATATCCAAATTCTGTAGATCCCAAACAGATTTTTTATTTAATTCAGCCCAACTATAAATGGCCCACAATTAGAGCCCAAGACACCCCTTTTTTTAAAAAAAAATTCAGCCCAACAAAATATTTTTTTCAACCTAAAGAAAAAGTGCAGCCAAAAAATTTGCAACCCAAAACACACAAAAAAAGTTCAATTCTGCCCAAATTCTGTTGAGCCCAACTCCAAATTCTCTTTAAATAAAACTTTTTTTCATGGCTCAACATGGGAGTCCATGGCTCAACTAGAAAAATGTCAGACTTCAGGCCTACACGCTAGTCACTCACAGATCCTGGGTTTGAAACCCCTTGGCATCGTTTTTTTCACATGCTGCGCATTTTTTTTTACTTATTTAATGAAACGTACCATTTCATTTAAGTGGTGAGGAGGCGCCATCTCCTTCGAAACAACGTTATTTAGGAGACAGTCAAAACGTTTATTTGTATCGTCCCTAACCTTCAGTTGGGTCACCTTAACTCGGACGACGACAACAGGTTGGTTCGTTAGACCTAACTCATTTCTCCTCCATAACCGACCTTTATGGCATCAATTTTTCACATTGTTGGTGTCTATCTCTTCTTCTTCTTCTTTTTTTTTGAGATATACATGATGACCCTTGCTTTGTGGCCTAAAAATACTGTTTTCAAGTGACCTAATTTCAAGGCTTCAAAGGACGACGTTCCCGATAGAAAAACAAGTTTCCATCCAAGTTTTCCTATGAAAATAGTTTTGTTGGAATCATCTGTTTCTCTACATTTTCTTGAAAATATTTTGGCCAAAAAGCGTACCTTTTCTAACCACCCAATCTAATGGTTTCCCTGCTGTTTGTCCCTTATGCTTTCACATTCAATTTTACATTGGGTACATAAAATTCATTTAAGTTTCCTAGGTAGATGTATTTCATAGAACTACATATACCATAAACATAAAAGTGAAAGAAAAAGCTTATCCATGTATAAACTTATGTATTTTATTGTAAAAAGAAAAAATAAATATTCATATAACATTTCAAAAGGACTATAAGCATACATGTTTCTCGGAACTTTAATATATCCAGATTAGAGACAAATCGACAAATATAAACCCTCAGAATCATGATTTTAGAAACTTTAACTTTCCAAAATCAAGATTCCATTAAAATATTGAACACGGATTCAATCAAATTGTCTTAAGATTGTTATAGAAAATACTTTAAAATTTGAATTTTCACAAGGATCAGAATCTAAGTTATTAAAATGGGACTATCTATGAGTATATAACAATTATATATATGAGAATAAATAGTAAAAACTCACAAGACTGTCGAAAATGATAATGAAATTGATAAAAATTTGAGCCTAACGTACGTTGTTTCCTTCAGACAATTTGTTCTCTTTATAAGGTTGCCCAAGGATCATGATCAATTGTCTCCAATAATAGAATAGATTATGTCTCTAGAATGATAACATTATCAGTCGAGAGCTCGAAGAACAAAACCATGTGCTTTTAGAATGCTACATTATATGAGATATGCAGAATATAATCAACAATATATGAGACTGTAGTGTTGGAAAAATGAGATAGTTTTTCTATCACATCATGTCTATTTATGGACGAAGAAACGGCTAGATAAACACCTGCTAGCCAACAGCCAGAATGGTGACGAACTAATGTGACCATTGGTGATGAACCATCACCTGCTTCTTATTCATAACCATCACTTATTTCTTATTCATAACCCATGGATTCAGACTCAAAATTCAACATTATTATGTGGATCACATTTCACTCGGCAACTATATACAGAATTCATACAAATTCCTTCCACCATTTCCAGAAAATGAATCTGAGATTTATTTTGTCACAAATGAAAATTACTTAAAAGGTGGAGAGAAATAAAGAGGGAGAGAGATCTCCAAGCACGCCCATCAAATAACCATAATAAGATTCCATTAAAACGCAGAGATACCCTGTTCATATCAGCTAGTTTATCCAACACAATCAACACACAAACCAAATTAAAGCAGCCATGACCTGAAAATACAACACACGGCAAACCCTAGAAAATCTAGAACCAGCTAGAGCTATAGTTAATCAAGCCATAATCACATTTGCTTGTTCAATATATTACGCCTAAAGAAACCATCTCTGCTTCTAGCTTGCACCTTCTTCCCCTCACTTAGCTTGCTCCTTCTTCTTATTCTTCTTCTCCTTCTCCTTACATGCAGTTGCAGGCTTCACCCTCGGCACAGGCGAAGCAGTTGCAGACTTCACTTCACCCTCGGCACAGCCGAAGTGGCTTTCGCCGGGGCGACTTTTTCATAACCAAAGTCTCAGTGGTGCTCGTCTTGGTGTAGACGGCTTCCTCGAAGTGGTTTTTCTTAACCAGAGTCTCACTGGTGGTCCTCTTGGTGTAGCTCACCTTGCAACTGAGAAAAAATTAAACAAATTAATTGTCTCAGATGATTGTTTTAGTCAAAACATATGGTTATGGTATGAAAACAAGTTTCATCAAAACCGGACCTAGATGAAAAAATTACAAAAGACTAAAGGAAAAAAAGAAGAAGACTAAGAGCCTTTGAATTTCAAAATTGGGATCAACCGAAGGATTCTGCACATCTGTATTGCGAAAATTGGGTCAGAAATGTGTGCATCATGAAGTCTTGCGAAAACTGTTGTAAACATACGGATCGACAACAAGTGATCGCAAACTTACCCGCCACATCCATTGCCGCACTTGCGGCCGCTTCCGCCACCACAGTTTCTGCAACGGGAAGAAATTTTCAGATGAGGGAAATTTCACAACGTTGACGAAGTAAAAACACTCACAATGCACTGATCGGAACAGTTTAGATGAGCTCGAGGGTGAGCGGATTTTATAGCGGAGGAGAGGGAGGGGAGGAGGAATATCCACCGCACACGTGTCATAGCCAGAACTTGTGTTTTGATCCATTTGTCTACGTTTGCGTTTTCTGGCATCTGGGATTCCCTGCATTTGAATAGAAGTTTCACAATTCACACCCTTCACGAGAAGGAAATTGCACATTTGCACCATGTGCAAGGAAATTTCAACACCACGAACCGCGTTGGCTGCTTCAAGTATATTCCCTTTGGAAAAAATTAACCCCTCTCTTGTTTTTGGAAGCAGTAAGGCGCTTCTCTATTATATGTTTTTTATATGTTTGTTTTTTTTAATTAGAGAGATGAATTTTTTTTTAATTTTTTAGTTTTATTTTATTTTATTTATTTAGATTTCAATTATATGTTGTTTTCTGAAATATTTTTTGCACCTAGTATCTTAAAATAATTAGTTTCTAGGATACTGATGTTACATGACAAATATTTCTGAATGTAATTCTGAAAGCTAATTAATTTGAGATACTGAGTGCAAAAAACCATGGTCATCAAACCCGGACCGGACCGGCCGATTCAGACTGGAAACTAGCCAATCGGCCATGAAACCGGTCCGAAGAACCACATAAACCGGGGTCAGGTCCTTTTAATTAAAAAAAAAACATTCCAACAAAAGGATAGATGAACAAAGAGAGAGGTATGGACAGAGCTGGCAGCCAAGGCTCATACCGACAAAAAAAAGAGGAGCAATGAAGTATAGAAGTCACTGGAATCGAAGCCATAGCTACTTCTTTCTTCTTAGAAACCGTCGGAGATCAAAGAGAAGGGAAGCTACCGGACATCGACGATGGCAGATGTGCCGAGGTGCATATCGACGGCAAACAACCTCTGAGACTAGAGAACAAACCGGCAGAGAGAAGGGGGAAGGGAGACCATCGAAGAAGCCTTGCAGAAGAGATAAAGAGAGAAGAGAAAGAGAAACGTATGGAAATCAAATTTGAAAGAGGGAAGGAGGCTTTTGAGTTTTGAGTCAAATTTAATAATAAAAAAAAAAGACCATGACATGACGGGGCTTGGGGGAAGTGAAAATTGAAAAGATAATTCAATGAATTCACTGATGTAGTGATGTTATTCAATGGTTGTAACCCCTTATCTTTTTATCCGGTGGGTAATACACTAATACTCATTAAAGAAAATTATTTTAGTTATAATTTTATATTAATAATATTAAGATCTTTACTTTCTCACCGGTTTGGTCCCGGTTTGACTCCGGTCTGACCCACTAACCCTTGACCCAGTATCCCGACCAGTTCAATGACCGGTCCGGTTTTAATAACCTTGCAAAAAGCATTTCAGAATGCAGCATATAATTTAAATCTAAATAAATATATATAAAAAAAATTTAAAAAAAATGACTTATCTTTCTAATTAGAGAGACAAACATGTAAGAAGCACGTTAAAAAAAAAGCACCTAATTTAAACCCTTTTTTTCACCCACAATTACTACTTCCTTGTCTCCCACTATTTGATTTGATGTGGTTTGTTGTGTTCTTTTACCGTCCAATTGGGAAAAATGGGAAAAGGTCCTTTATTAAAAGGGACTTGATTTTCTCATGTTGCATGAGAAAATAAAGATTTCTACACACACATAAAATGGTGGGACCACATATACATATGAATTAATTTATATATATGTATGGGTTCCACCATTTCGTGTGTGTGTGACATGAGAAAACACTTCTCCTACAGCATAAGAAGTGTTTTTCCCTTATTAAAAGTTTAACTTTTGATATCCGTTGTTTTCACTCATGGCCCATTTGCTATAAAGAAATTTTGAAAAGGGAAAGGATAAAAAGAGAAGATTAAAAAGGAACTTAAGTATATGACCTATTTGGTAATTGGTAGATAAAGGAATAAAACTTAAATTAAGGAAAAATAAAATGTTTGATATGAAGAATTAATTGTTAGTTAAGTGGGAAGGAAACGTAAAATATCTATAATGCCCCCAAAATAAAAGAGAGTGCAAAAGTGTGGACATGGTTAATTTTCTTTTTCTTTTTCTTTTTTCCCTTTCTATGGGACAGCAACAAACCCAAATGCACCTCTATTTGTTGAGAAGTGAAATGGAAAGAGCTGTCGATGGGAACAACCACTGAGGGTGATAAGAATGATGTGAATGAAAGGAATTAGATGGAGAGAACTCCAAATTTTGGTCAGTGATACTTTGCAATTGGAGTAATAGGGAAGGTGTAAAGGTGGACCAAAGTGTAAGAAAATGACACTGAATAAAAGAATCAAGCGGAAAATTTCAACACAGAGAGCAGCAACCTCGGCCCAATAAAGCAAGATGAAGCTCTATGTGAATGCAAAGTGTTCAAAGAGCCTGGGGCCGTATCCTAGCTTTGGTGGGGGATTGATGTCGAACCCCTCCAAAACTTTTCAGTATAAAAAAAAGGAGTTATTCACTCATCCACCTTGTGCCATAATAATATAACAAAAATATATTGTTATATCATTATGTCAATCTTTTATTTTTATTTGTTTATTATTATATTAATATGTAATAGTATTATCTATGATCATTATCTATTATTTATATTTGATTATGAATTTGAATTTACTTAATTTATTTTATTTTATTTTCATTTTATCAAAAGACCATAAACCATAATATTCTAAATTTTGTTATCAGATAACCAAAAGTCACATCACTTTTATAATATTTCTTATATGAAAGAACGTTATTGGTTTCATTAAATGGCAAGATTGACAAGAAAAAAATTTGATACTTTGATGATTTGATTGTTATAAATATTGTTCTGGTGTAGAACACGAGAGTGATTGGATTTGGCCTGGGGTGAAATCCCAGGGGCCTACGTACCACAGATTGATATCAAAGTCCACGTAGTTCGAAGGTAAACGATAGGCTTATTATAGCCAGAGAAAGTGGGGGTGTGTGCTCTGTGTGAATTGAAGAGCTAGGGTTCGAACATATCTACCTTGTGAGGGTTTGTGTCCTATTTATAGACTTACTTGGGGCCCTATGTTGACGGGCTTTGTTATCTTTATTATTTACCACGATATTAAAATATCTTTCAAATAATATATCCTTATCTTGTGGGTGGTTAGGACTCTGATAGCTATCTTTGATAATCGTTCCCTAATTCAAGGGGGCGGTTAGGATTTTAACTGGAGCCATTTGACTAGGCTCTTTAATCATTGGGCTCGGCCCGTTTGTAATATTTTCGTAATAGTTGCCCCCTAGCCCGATAGTTCAGGGCTCTGAGCTGCCGGTATGAGTCGACTGGATTCGGATTTGTTTGTTGATTTGAAGCGCTGTATTATGAAGTTTTGATTTCTGGCTATGCTCCAATTATGCTGTTTCAAATTTCCCACTTTATTAAGGTCGGACAATCCTAAGCTTATTATGTTTGCCAGGGTCTTTAACCCTACTTTTCGGATTGTTACCCCAATTTTTCCGTGTTGGGACTACTGCCCCTTATTTGAAGCTGCATAGGAGGTCGGCATAGGTTCTGGTGGTCGGGAACCGTGTTTGTGTCCGACCATCTAGACGCTATAGCCGAGTTTCTCCTTTAGGCTGTCTATTGATTCAATAGTTTGTTTTTTTTTGAGACAATGAGTGTCATCATTGCCCCCTGTCAATTGGTATTTTTAGGCCGATTTCTGAGCGGAATGTCAGCTCCATTATCCTTGGTTTTCGTGCGTATCAAATACCACGCATTAAATGTGCACGCCTTTTCATGGCCACATCATTGGCTCCGTATGGGCCCTTTGGGCCTTGGACGATTGACCTGCCTGAGTGCTTAACCATCTTTCTTCCCCTCGTATATATATATCTTACTTTCCCTCTTCTTGCACTTTTGAAAACTCAAAAAGCTCAGAGTATTTCTGTGAGTGCGAGAGTTTCTTCTTCTTCCTGTATCTTCATATTACTCCCGTGGCTCGCGCGTTCCCTCTACCCCTAACTTATTTGCGATCAGGTATTTTTCGTTGTCCCTTTCTTGGTTGTTTAATTGCTTTTCCTCTTCTCTTCTATTTCTGGGGTAGAGCTCTTCGCATGTCTCTGAGTTTTCCTTCGTTATGGGTTTGCATTTGTTGATTTTGTGCGGTCTGGTCGTTCTGTTCTTGAACTTTTTTGAGTTCTGGGCATTTTGATTCTTCTTCTTGAACCTTAGGTTTTGGTTCTTTGTTCAGAACTAAATTTGTCCCTTCTTCCTTTTACCATTTGTTGAAATGAGTCACAAAGGCTCTCCGTCATCTTTTACACCAAATAACCTTTCCCCCGAAAAGGAACAACTTCTCCAATGTATGCCTTCGAGGACGGCCTGGTAGCTGTACGGGAAGCCCCTCACTGAGGAGCAAAAACTGGAAAGTGCACTCCGCGGCTATGGTGGAGTAAGTAGAGGGAGGCCAGGTCGTCCTGTTCATTCTAGGGGTAGCCTTAGGGGTCTGCCTTCATCAATAGAACCTGTAGGCCGGGGTAGATCTCAATCGTTAGAGCCTGTGGGCCGAGGTCAGCGAACTACCCTGGCTAAAGCTTCTTCATTAGAGCCGCCCTTCGGAGACCATGGGAGGGGAAATCCTCCCGCGCCTACCGCTTCTACCACTCCTCTGGCCTTACGGGTTGAGCCCCCCCACATCTTCTTTTTTACCTATTGGCCCATGCGAGGAGTACTCCTAGCTAGTTTTTACGGCCGAGATGGTGAGCCAGACATGGGAAGCTAATGAAATAGCTTTGCAATGTCGGCATGTTCCATCACAGGATGCCTCGGTCACGCCAGTGCGTCCTGTTTTACCACTTTCAGGTATTCTTATTTTCCTTTGATTTACTTTTCTCTTTTCCTTTTCTAGGTAGTATGTCGGCCTCGCCTGGGTCTGGTGAGAAGTCCGGATCTGAAGAGTCGGTGTCTGTGCGTCCTCCCCATTGTCTGGTAGAAAAGTATGATTGGGTGGCCAATTCGGTGTTGTCCCAATTTTCTTCCATAACCCCGGACGAAATTTTCGAGCTCCCCCTAGGGGAACGGAATCATTGTTCCATTGCCCCTCCTTTCCCTGATGAACCGGTGTGTTCTGCCTAGGAAGGAAAAAAGCGGTCATACTTCTTTTTCTATAAAGATTTTGTCACCAAGCTCGGTTTACGCTTTCCATTCACTGAGTTTCAAATCAAGCTTTTAAACATTCTCTATTTGGCTCCGACACATTCATTCAAACTCTTGGGGCTTCATTATCGCTTTCGAGCGATTATGTAAATTTTTATGTCATGTTCCTTCGACCCGGGTCTTTCTTTATTTTTTCAATATCCAGCGGGCTCGCCAACCTGGTGAGCTCGTAGATAAAAAGGGTTGGGTTTCCTTCCGCGGGAAGCTAGAAAGAAAACTTTTCTATGTGGCCACCGACACATGGAAAGGTTTTAAATCCTCATTTTTCAAAGTCACAGCCAAGCCCGATCATAAACCGTGGTTTCTGCAGGGCGTCGACTTCAAGTCGATGGAGTTGACGTTCCCTTTATACTGGTCCAAAGCTCATTATGAGCAGGACCCAAAATTCTTTCATCCTGTTGAAGGGGATTTGGACCCGGCTGATGTTGAGGCCATTGCCAGCCTTGTTGATCACGTGGCCCAGAAGGACATCGTCGATGTTAGGATCTTTATTCAACAATCGGTGGATGAATTATACCCCCCGAGTAGCATTTTCTTAGCACTTGTCATTTTCCTTTATTATATTGTACTTTGTTGCTTTTTCTAATGTTTTGTTATCTTTTCTGTAGAGCCTAAAATGGGAAAGATCCCCTACCAGGAGATGGCCGAAAAGCTCCCCGCCAAGGCCAAGAAAAAGGGGGGTCCCCTTCAACAAGGAAGGCGGCCGTTGTTCCTTCGTCGATGACGGCGGCTGCGCCCGAGAAGAGAGCTGCTTCCCTTTCGGCCATAGATCTTGTCCCCCGCAAGTGGTCGAAGTCGACCACCACTTCATTAACTCTGGCTGCTGAAGTTGGTACGTCCTCCGCTTCTGAAGCTGGCGCTCCTACAAGCACCCCTCCCCCTCCTCCTCCTCCTCCACCCCCTCATTCATCCCGTCTTTATGCGCGGGGTGAAGTGTGGACTGATGGGGTTTCGGACGAACTCAAATATGCTGTGAAGCCCCCCAACAAGTATTTTGACACCTACGTCTTTGTCGATTCAGACCTTGACCATCTACAGACCTTGCAAGATCATCTGATAGAGACGGCCGGCATGCTGGATGCTTATGCTGCCGTGAAGCATAAGTATTCAAAGGCTGCCGCCGAAATTGCCAAGGCTCGGGTTGAGAGAAAAGATGTTGTCAGCCGGCAAGCGAAGGCCTAGGAAGCACGTGAAAAGCAGAGCAAATCACCAAGAGGGGGTGAATTGGGGATTTAAAAATTTTCTTGATAATGCTCTGGAATGTATGCGCTAGAACAGTAATAAACAGAGGTAAGAAGAGGAAAGCAAGACACAGTAAGATTTATACTGGTTCGGTCTAACTCCTTGACCTACGTCCAGTCCCCAGACTCTCTGGGATTTCCACTATCACTCACAATCAGTTACACACTCTGTATTTGAAGTTATCCTCTCACTAGGATACACTTCCCCTTACAAGTCGTACACTGATATTTCCAATCTCCAAGTCCCCAGACTTGAGATTCTTACAAAGAAATGATTTTAATAGCAAAAGATACTCTCTCTAAGTGTAGATAATGATAATCACTGAAGCACAGATTTCTTTCAAAGAATATTACAGAAAAACTGAAGTAATAGGTGTAATCTTGTATAAGTATGCTTCTGTGTTTTCCTGCGTTTCTGAGCTTCCTTTTATACTTGAGGAACTTCTTTTGAATGTTCCATACCAGAATATAGCTGTTGGAGCTCCACTGAAATTTCTAAAGTTGGAAGTCCACCAAGTTCTTGACCGTTTGAGCATTTCTGGATTCCATGTTTTCTGATTTAGTGTTGTCTATTACTTTCTCATCTTTCGGAATATTTAATTTTGGAGGATAATGTTAATCATCTTCAATCGGAATGGGCAGCAGAAGAAAGTCCATAATTATTTATTTCAACTTGCATATATTCCCTGACACTCATGCTGGCAACCCATACTGCACTTTTTACTTTCCAGCTCAGCAATCAGGTCCTTCTGATTTCTGCTTCAAAACTCAGCTGAATCTCACTGAACAGAATGGTTAATCATGAATAAGAGTAATAATGAATGGAAACAATAACTATCCAAGTAGTTAACATTGAATAACTCAAGATGTATATCGCTTTTCAATTATGTCACTGCAATAAGGAAAATGTAACTGGAGTAGTTCATAACTGTTGAAAGTTTACTGGAGTCAACATTAAGCTATTGGAGTAATATTGCATCTTACAATGTTTCTGGCTGGAGTAATCATTAAATACTGGAGTAATCAGTCTTCATTTTGTTTCTGTCCTCGATCCTACTGGAGTAGGCATCTGACTACTGGAGTAACTAAGGTTTGTTTTGCTTCTGTCTGTATTGTTACTAGAGTAGTCATTAAATGACTGGAGTAATCTTAGTCTTATGATGTTACTGTCTCGACCTTACTGGAGTAAGACATTGGTTACTGGAGTAGCTGAGTGTCATTTTGTTTCTGTCTGCGATATGACTAGAGTAATCATTTAGCTACTGGATTATCTGAGGTCTGTTTAGTTTCTGTCATCGAGACTACTGGAGTAGGTCCTTGGTTACTGGAGTAACTAAGGTTCATTTTGGCTTCTGTGACAGATATGACTGGAGTAACCAAAACCTTACTGGAGTAATATCCAGCTAAGACTTCTGGAAGTGTTTGACAGTGAAGCCTTATTGGAGTACTTAAGTGACAACTGCAATAACGTTACTGGAGTAACAAAATAGTTACTAGAGTAACTTCGACAGAGTATCGGGTTTTGGTTCTGGAGGTGTCTGAGAATGAAGGGTTATTGGAGTAGCTTAAGTGACTACTGGAGTCACACTTACTGGAGTAGTCTACTGTTACTGGAGTAATGTCTTTACAGAAACGATATTTAGAAGACAATATCACTGAAGTAATTGAGACATTACTAGGGTAACTTTGGCTTGGAAAATAGCTTGAATAAGTACACATTACTGGAGTAATGCTAATGTTACTGCAGTAATCTAATGTTACTGGAGGGACCGATATGTTATTGGAGTAATATTTCACTGAAATGCGATTTGACAAGGCATGTTTACTGGAGTAACATAAGACTTACTGGAATAACACAAGTTCAAAACACGTGTTATTACTGGAGTAACGTGAACATTACTGGAGTAAGGTTTTTCCAAAACTTTTGCAATTTAATTCAAAATCTTAGTAAATGAATAAAATCAAGATCTTTATTATTTACAATTGTCAAGTTATCATCAAAACACATAGAGAACTAACAACGCGAGTGAGAGCGGTGGAGGACCTAAAAAGGGCCCTCGCTGATAAGGATTTGGTTTCCACTGAGCTTACTCAAGTTCAAGCCACCCTGATCGATTGTCAGGCCCAGGAGAGCACGCTCAATGCCTCTGTGAGTACTCTGCAAAGCCAATACGCTGGTGTGGTGAAGGACCTGAACCGTGCTTACTCCGACCTCGATGCCTCTAAAGGCCGAGCTGGCAGCGTCTACTGTTGAGGTAGAAAAGTTGGAAGTCATGGTGGTTGAGACGGCTGCGGACGATTTCAACGACTGCTTGGCACAGGTCTGAGCTCTGAATCCAGATCTTTCCATGAACCTTGACGCCGTGGATTTCAGAGCTTCAGTAGTAGATGGGCAATTTGTCCCCGCACCGGTGTCTCCAGCTGCAGAATCAGGAGCTCATGCTAAAGAGGGAGCTGAAGAAGAGACCCCGGCCATTGAGGTGCCAGATTTATCCGAGCCGATCAACGTCCGGCCTTGAAGTTTCTGTAGCCTCTTAGGCCTTTCTCTATTACTTTTGAACTTTTTGTACTCCAGGCCTGTGGCCCCAAAATTTATGACAATTTCATCCCGGTTTTTCCGTGGATTTCAAGCATATTTTTCCTGTTTATTTGTCAATTTTATTTTCATCCTTTAAACCAAACCCATGTGAATTTCGTTTGTTAATGAATAAAGGGAAACATAATCCGTGTACATAACTCGGTTCTTATTGTATGTCTTGGCCGAAGTCAAGATATATTGTGCAGAGTTTGCAAGATATTCTACCAACGTTCATAAACGGGCTCGTTTACTAGTAGTCGGGCATTTTTAAATGAATAGACGATTTTAAATAATCATCTAAGCACTTTAACTTGTAAAGTACTCCTCCGAGATGGTAGCCAATCATCACATTTTCAGAACCTATCTATACCCCCTTTTTTGGAAAACAGGAACTCAAACATTTCGACCTGATCAAGATCTTCATAATGATGATGACAACACCGTCCCAGAGTATTGTTCCGATATATCGTAACATTCATAAGATTTGTTAACTAATATTACGCTAGCTGGGCTCGCGAAACCTTGACTTTATTAACTAAGTTGCCTCTATTTGGCTATTTGTGTATTGAACTTTGTAAACAATCATCAGGTCGGCCCATGAAATAGACCGCCTTCTTTATTTGATTGAAATAGTTGCAATTACAGAAGAATTTTAATAATAAAATAAATGGAGAATAATACGTGAAAGCAAAATAATCCTTAAAAATAAAAAACAGTTGTCAGCCACCGCTGACATCCCCTGCAACCGGGCTCCACGGGGAGCTTGGAATTCAGCTGTAGTAGATCCTTAGTTTGTCCTCATTCCAAGTTCGTTTGATGGCTGTGCCATTTAATGCCTCGAGGACATAGGTCCCTGGCCCCACTTTGTCTGAAATACGGTAAGGACCTTCCCAATTTGTTGCAAGTTTTCCATCCCGAGCGTTCTTGTTTCCAATATCCGCTCTGCAAAGTACCGGATCACCTTTGCTAAACACTTGTGTCTTAACTTTGCGATTATACTTAGCTGCAACTAGCTGCTTTGTTGCAAGATCTCGGCAATGTGCCGTGATTCTGACTTCATCAATGAGGTCTAATTCCACAGCCAATTGTTCACTATTATTATGTTCTCCTTCCTGCATGACCTTTGCTTTCCTCCATGATGTTTGCCCAATTTCGACCGAGATCATGGCCTCACAGCCGTAAGTCATTCTGAAAGGTGTTTCTTGAGTTGAGGTCTGAATGCTAGTCCGGTATCCCCAAAGTACAGGATACAGCTGCTCAACCCAATCGTTTCCCGCACCAGCCATCCGTTTTTTGAGCCCGTCCACAATAATTTTGTTTGCTGCTTTGGCCTGTCCATTGGACTGCGGATGTTCTACTGAGGCGAAATGGTGTTTGATTTCGAGCTCGGACATCAACATTTGAAACCCTTAGTCAATGAATTGCGTACTGTTGTCAGTTATCATTTCGGCTGGAATTCCGAATCTAGCGAGAATACTCCGTTCGAAAAACTTTTGTATTTGGGTAGCTGAAATGGTCGCCAAGGGCTCGGCCTCGATCCATTTGGTAAAGTAGTCGACTGCCACAATTAACCATTTTAGTTGTCCTGGGGTCGGCTTGAATGGTCCCAACAAGTCCATTCCCCACTTGTAAAATGGCCACAGTGCCGTGATGGATTTTAACTCGACTGGAGGTGGCCAAATCATGCAAGCATGCTTTTGACAATTTTCACATTTTCTTACGTGCTCTTTGGAATTAGCTACTATTGTTAGCCAATAAAATCCAGCTCAGAGAGCTTTTCGGGCTAGTGCCTTAGCTCCCATGTGTTGCCCATTGATCCCCTCATGTATCTCTGATAACACATACTCGGCCTCCGCCAGGTTCAAACACCTCATCATTGGAGAATGAAGGCCTTTTCGATAGAACTGGTCATCAACTACTGCGTACATCAATGCGGTTCTCGCTATCCGCTTTGCCTTTAATAGATCTTCCAGGATGATTCCTTTCTTTAGGTAATTTAAGATAGGCCTCTGCCAATCTTCTGCCGCTGCGATGACCATAATACAAGTAGGCTCGGTCAAACTTTGTTGTATTACTGTTCGATGATTTCCCGGGCTCTTGGTGCTTGCCAATTTCGAGAGGATGTCAGCCCTTACATTTTCTCCTCTAGGGATGTGGGTGACTATGACCTCGTCGAAGTCGGCCATAGCCTCTTTGACTTTCCCGAGGTATTTAATTAGCAGAGGTCCCTTAGCCATGTAGGATCCGTTGATTTGGGCTGCGACTAACTGAGAATCTGTTGACAAATGAATCCTCCTGGCTCCGTTATCCTTTGCCTGGGATAGCCCAACCAACACTGCTTCGTATTCGGCCTGGTTATTGGAGGTTCTAAAATGTAGCTGCAGGGAGTGTTCCATAGAAACTCCTTCCGGGCTTTCTATTATAACCCCTGCCCCGCTTCCCTTGGCGTTCGAAGATCCATCAATGAACACCTTCCAAATATTAAGATTGGCCTCCGGGATAATCTCGGTTGGTACTAATTCTGTAATGAAATCGGCCAGGGCCTGAGATTTAATCGCATGTCGAGCTTCATACACAATGTCGAACTCAGATAGCTCGATAGCCTAACTAATCATTCATCCTGCCAAATCAGGCTTATGCAAAACTTGGCGAATTGGCTGACTTGTGCGGACGATTATCCGATGTCCTTGGAAGTAAGGGCGTAATCTTCTTGCAGCAGTGAGAAGTGTGAATACCACCTTTTCCAACCTTTGATATCTCAGCTCCGAGATTTACAAAGCCCGGCTCGTGAAGTATACTGGCCTTTGTTCTGTCGACTCTTCCCTTACCAGCGAGGCACTTACTGCTTCTAGAGCCACAGATAAGTACAGTATTAAGTCTTCTCCGGGTTTGGGTTTTGACAAAACTGGAGGTGATGACAAACAACTTTTCACTTTATTGAATGCGACTTCGCATTCTGAGTTCCATTCTCCGTGTTGTGCCTCTTTCTTCAATAGCTTGAACAATGGAAGTGCATTCTCTGGCGATTTTGGTAGAAACCTTGTCAGCGCAACCAATCTGCCTATCAACTGCTGTACTTCTTTCTTGTTTCTTGGAGCGGCCATATTGAGGACGGCCTGTCATTTATCCAGGTTAGCCTCAATTCCTCTATTAGTCAACAGGAATCTGAGAAACTTTCCCGCGGGTACCCCGAATGCACATTTTGCCGGGTTGAGTCGGATACAGTGAGTCTAGAGTTTGTCAAATGTTTCCTACAAATCACGGATATGATCGAGGCGCTTGACTGATTTAACAATCATGTCGTCGATGTAGACTTCTACATTTCTGGCAAGCTGCGTTTCAAACACTCGATTCATCATCCTTTGATAAGTGGCCCCGGCGTTTTTTAGCCCGAAGGGCGTAACGTTATAGCAGTAGTTAGCTTTATCCGTAATAAAAGTTGTTTGTTCCTGGTCCTCGGGATGCATGGCTATTTGGTTGTAACCAGAATAGGCATTTATAAAGGAGAGCGGCTGGAATCTGGCAGAGTAGTCCACCAGTTGATCTATATTTGGCATGGGATAAGCATCCTTTGGGCAGGCCTTGTTGAGGTCGGTGTAGTTCGTGCAGACTCTCTACTTACCGTTAGGTTTTTTGACCATTACCACATTTGATAGCCACGTGATGTACTAGATTTCTCTAATGAAACCAGCGTCCAGTAACTCTTTCACATGCTCGGCAAGAGCCGCTTGCCTATCCGATGCTATTTTCCTTTTCTTTTGTGCGACAGGCGTACATTGTGGATTTATCGTCAATTTGTGACAGCAGAAAGCGGGGTTGACACCTGGTAGCTCAACAGGTTTCCAAGCGAAAACGTTTCTGTTCTTCAACAGCAGTTTTTCTAGCTCAATCTTTTCTTGTGATGTAAGTGTATTGTCGACTTTGGTTACTTGCCTGGGTTCGTTTCCTAATAGGAAATCTACGAGTTCCCCATCAGGTTCTATTTTCGCTAACTTGGCTTCCTCTCTTACGTCGAGCTCCACCACGTTCACCGAGCTCAGATTTGGTGGTGCCGGTCCTTGAACTCCCTTTTGCTATGATGGGGTTGTTCCCGGCTCGTTGTTCTTTACTGTTGAAAAATAACATTGTCGAGACTCTTTCTGATCTCCTTTGATGGTGACGATCTCGTTCCTTCTGCTTACCATTTTCAGTTTTTGGTGCTTAGTATATATTAACATATCCCAGCTATGAATAGTTGGCCTTCCCAAGATGATATTATAAGATGAAGGGAAGTCTGTCACAATGAATCTTACTCGTCCAGTCTTGAAGGCTTCCTTGGAACCCAGCATCATCTTTAGCTCTATATATCCCTTGGGGCTCGTATCCTCTCCATTGAACCCAATTAGGGTTGTTCTGCATGGCTTCAAGTTTTCTGGATCAAGGTCCATTCGCTTGAAAGCATCCCAGAGGATGATATCCACTGCACTACCGGGATCAACGAACATCTTCTTCATGCGACACTTACCCAGAAGGCCGGTTATGACCAAGCCGTCCTGATGGCCTCGGATTACATCCCTTAAATCATCCTGAGTAAAGAATAATTTGGGGGTTCTGCTTGCAGAGGCTCTGGCTTGAAAGTAGGTTGTCCCCTAATGGTTAGAACTTCCCGGAGGTACTTCTTTAACTGACTTGTAGTATCGCCACCTCCTCCATAACCTCCACTAATGACATTGCAATCGAATTCGGCCTCTGGAAATTCCTCCTCATCGTCATTCTTTCTTTGGTCATCATCTTGCTTTATTCGTTGAGGGACCGGGCTTTTACTTCAATTCCTCTGCTTATGCTTGCTATTCTTCTGACCTTGCATCTTGATGACATATTGCCGTAATCGTCCATCTCGGAGAAATTTCTCTACAGCGTCTCTAAGGTCCCAACATTCGTCGGTTGTGTGTCCGGGTCCATTATGAAAATCGCAAAATCGAGATCGATCCAGTTTTCCTCTATTATACAGTGGACGGGGTCGTTCCACCTTTTTCATCTCAAGCAGTGCTACCTCCTTCCAAAGTTGAGCCCGTGTGACATTCAAAGGAGTATATTTTTCGTACTTCCCTTCATGTCTTCCTCCTCGAGCTTTCTGGTCCGAGTTCCTAGATCGATTCGATGCCAGATCCCTTCCTTTTGAAGGCGGACTTCGTTGTCTCTCTTTTCCTGGTGCGTTGGCTATCTGCATCTGCTCGATGTCCAAATATTTCTTAGCTCGCCGATGGAACTCCTCCAGGATCTTGATTTCTCTGGATATGACCGACCTTCCCATTCTTGATTCACTGTTCAGGCCTGAGATGAGCAAATGCACATGGACACTCTCCGTTAACCCTTGGATTTGCAGGGTGGCCGCTTTGAAGCGATCCAAGTACTTCTGAAGAGTTTCACCAGGTTGCTGCTTAATTCTATCTAGCGTGTAGACCGACCTGGGTTGCTTTTTGCTTGTTGCAAAATTAAGTAAGAATTTCTCACTTAGGTCGTTGAAGTCGGCAATGGACTTCGGAGGTAGAGTCCGGAACCAAATTTGTGCAGCTCCTCGCAATGTTGAGGTGAACAACCGGGATATGATGGGTCCTTTGAACCCTTGAACCAGCATTTCGGTGTCGAAGGTATTCAGATGTGTTTGGGGATCCTTACTTCCGTCATATTTGGGGAGGTCGGACGTGCTAAACTTTCTTGGGTATTCAGCTTCCATAATTTCGTCTGAGAACGGGCTGCTACTTTGCCTTCCGTCTCCATACCACATCTTGTGTTTTCCGGGCTCTTCTGGCCGGATTTCTTGGTTATCAGAGGCGTGGCTACTTTTCTGAGCTGCCCGAGCTTGTTCATCTCGGTTCATATCTCAATGGTTAACTTGCTCAAAAACAATAGCTGAGGCTATTTTGCCTTGTTCAAGTTGGTTAAGCCAGGGTGGATCAATGGTTGGTTGATTAGTGTCTCCGTTCTCATTATGTTGATCATCCTGGCGTTCTTTATGAAGAGGATCCTGCAACTGCTTGAGGATCTGATTCATTATTTCGGCCATTTGATCAATCTTTTGATTTTGGAGATTATCACGTTGCTCCGCATTCTCAATCCGCTTTAGCATTGATCCGGCGATGTTGTGTAGCAGTTGTATGTCCAGGTTGTCAATCTGGAATTCTTGCAAAGAATTGGCCTAAGGGGCGCTTTGCAGCGTTTGATCGACTTGTCCGTCCTCAGTATGAGGAGGATTCATGCTCGGTGCTTCCTCTGCGTGTCCATGATTGTTTCCTCAGACATCTTCTTGTTGTTGATCCTCATTATTTCCTCGTTCTTGACTTGGCTCGTGTGCGAGTACGTGGCTTTTGCTTCTGGTGTTAGCCATCGTTGGTCACGGGAATAGGACTTTATAGTCCCCACAGACGGCGCCAATGTGCTGGTGTAGAACACGAGAGTGATTGGACTTGGCCTGGGGTGAAATCCCAGAGACCTACGTACCACAAATTGGGATCAAAGTTGATGACTTCTTGATTTTAATAAGATTTGAGGTATATTTTGATATATTTGGGAAGTCATTAATACTAAATTAAAGAGATTTTCTTAAAATTTTAAGAGAAATTAAATTGATGCATCAATTGTAGGATTTCAATTTAAAATAAATGTTTTTGAGTTTAGGGAATAAATAATAGATGAGAATTTTTTCTAAACAAGAATTAAAAAAGAAATAAAAATTTATTATTATTATTATTATTATTTAATTTTTTTTATTGCATCAGGAGGGAGCAAAATTTCGGTGGCCTTTGCTTCATTTGATTGGACAATTGGGATTGAATTGGGCTGAAGAAAAGAAGTAGAATTTGGACCCACCGAATGCATGCAATTAATGAATGAAGGAAATCTAAATGTGGAATCAATCAGAAAGCAAAACGCACAGGGAAGAGAACACCATGGATTTAATGTTTTTGGGCTTTATCTCAATAAAATGACAATAGTGTGTGGGCCCAAGAAGAAGAATGGATTGATTGGAAACCTAAGTCTAAAAGAGGCTGGACGGCAATTAAAGAACGGGAGGCGCTGGACGAAAGAAGCAGAACACGCGGCGAGATGAATTGAGACACAGCAGAGACGCAGCAGCACAAACACGCATACGCCGAGAAGGGAAGGAGCTGAACGGAAAAATCAAGGAACAGAGGCTGCGTCCAGAGGAGTTTGATTTCTTGTTTTGATTCTAGTTTATTTCTTTCTTAGGATGACTATGAATCTGAATTCATTGCTGTGTTTCCTGGATTTTATTGTAAAAGCCATAGCTAGTTTTATTTTGCAACCTAGAGGAGTTATGAACTTATTAATGGATTAAACTGAGTTTTCATTATTTAGTTATAATTAGTATTGATTTTGGTTGCTTAATCTAGTTTAATTTTATCTATTTAGTGATTGGTCATCATTAAATATGAGTTTGAGAATTAGGATTTACCTTGACCAAGGGAATTTTAATTAAGCTCTTAGATTAAGCAATATGGGATTAAATTACAATTTAATTTGCAATTAGTATAGACATATACCTAATAGCCCCATATAATTGTAGAAGAGTGTATCCGAATTAAATTGCCTCTTAAGTAGTTTTGTTAGACATAACATTTTATACTTGAGAGAGGGTTGTAAGTGGACCGACAAACATTTACAGCTATTAATATTCGAGATTAACAAAATTGATATTAAGGTTAATTAAATTGGTGAAAACAAAGTTTATGAAGTTAATAAGGGATTAGTGACTCTGGGTTGCTCATTTGATATTTGTGATGGTTAGTTTATTTTAATTTCTTTTCTTTTAATTAAATTCACTTTGGTTTACTCAACTTAAACGAAAGCATAAAATCAATGCTTGATCAAAGTTATGGATACTAAGTCCTCGTGGGAACGATATCTTACTCACTCTTTACGGCCCGTGCACTTGCGGAGTTTTAGGCTTTAAAATTTTGCCCTATCAAAAGTTCACGTAGTTCGAAGGTAAACGATAGGCTTATTATAACCAGAGTGAGTGGGGGTGTGTGCTTTGTATGAATTGAAGAGTTAGGGTTCAAACGTATCTACTTTATGAGGGTTTGTATCCTAGTTATAGACTTACTTGGGGCCCTATGTTGACGGGCTTTGTTATCTTTATTATTTACCAGGATATTAAAATATCTTTCAAATAATATATCCTTATCCCGTGGGTGGTTAGGATTCTGATGGCTATCTTTGATAATCGTTCCCTAATTCAAGGGGGCGGTTAGGATTTTAACTAGAGCCTTTTGGCTAGGCTCGTTAATCATTGGGCTGGGCCCGTTTGTAATATTTCCATAACAAATATCAAATCCTGTAAACAATATATATATATATATATATATATATATATATATATATATATTAGCTTTGAGACATTTTGGCCATGGTCCTAATTAAAGACCGATATTTAGTAAAATTGACGATGTGTTATTAAAAGCACAGAATATGTCTAAGAGTGATCATGAACACATGATCACATTGCAACGATAGAAGTGACAGTTGAAAGCCAATAATAATATTTTGTCTTGGCTATTGTTATAATTTGATATATAGAAATAAAGAAAATGATATAATATAAACATAAGTCATGTAGACAAATATGTATCAACTTATTAAAAAAAGCAAAGGCTAAAATGGTTATGAAAGCCAAAAAGGCCATATGATATTGTGAACATTATCGAGAGTAATTATGATTTCTAAAACTCTGAGCAAAAAAAAAAAAAATGATTTCTAAAACAGTAAGTTGTGGAGAAAGATGACCAAAGTTATTGTAGAGAGAAAAAAAAAAAAAAAAAAAAACCTTATGCCTAGAAGACTATATGATATCAGCCTATAAGGATATATACTATCGTGATATTTAATTTTTTTAGCATTTAAATTTATTCCAATTAATTTGTGAAATACATCCTATTATAAGTATTTGATATTATGGGAATTATTAGACATTTTGAAATTTATTTTTATGAAGATATACCAATTTATAGTTTTGATAAATGTCTCTTAATGGTAAAATTATTTCTTTCTCACAATCCTATATATCCTCGAGATGCATTTGTATGTGAGAAATGAGATGGATATTTAAGAGTTTGAGTTTGTTGTTTACCATATCCAAGATAAAACAAAGAGGGCTATGATTTATGAAAGGTATGTTCCTCCTCTATAAGTTTTGTTTACACGGCCTTAGTGGTACAAGAAATTTTTTTTTTTATATATATATTAATTTGGCATAACATGGAAGGCATTTGTCATATATATTTATATTAACGAATTATTAATTTGTCCTTTATTAATCTTTCTATTAAAGTGTTGTTATTTTGTAATTATTGCATTATATATGGTATGAGTAATATTCACTTTGTTGTAAAAAAAAAAAAAAACCAAAAATTCACCTTGACTTTGTTTTTTGAACAATGTTGTCTTATACGGTAACTTATTTTCTATCTCATGAATTTATTTTGCTTGATGAAGATATTGATTTTAATAATCAATAACCTCTTTGTTAATATAATTCCATGAATTTCATATCTCCTAAACTTATCACCAACATTAAACACAATTGGTTACGTATATTTACTTTATGAATATTTATTTCAATATTTTGCATGAATATTTATTGAGTTATATTTGCTGGTCAAATAAGAAAAAATAATAATAAGCACATAATTTATATTGAAACATAACATATGAGTGAAGACAATTTACTTTATGAGTACTTTTTTTTTTTTTTTTGCAATCACTTTATAAATATTTGTGTGAAGACAAGTGTGCATGTTGTTTTCATTACTTGTTTAATTTAGCATAACATACTCTTGGGAGTTATAATTTGGTGTGCAGGATGGATTTATTATTTGATAAATACATATATTATGATTATTTGAGAAGGATAAAGGTAATTTTTTAAAATTTTTTAAAGTTGGGATGTCAGAGTCAATTATACTTATTATGATTTATTGAGTTATCATATAAGATTATAAGAAAAAATACATGTTGTAGGTAATCTTAAATATGTTATGCTCATGTGTCAAATGTGTACGTATCAAAAGAGGCAAATTGATATAATATGTAGTCGTCCAAGAAAAACTTTGTAAAAAATTGATATAGTTCCTAAAGAACTAATGAGAGTTTTTTTATGAGCAAAAGAAGAATTAACCTCAAAAATTTATGACCCACAGATTTACATAAAAACTTTGATTCATTAAAGGGTCCAAAAGTGATAGCTCAATTAGATTAAAATCTATGATTATATGTCAACTATGGAATATTTGAACTTCCAAGTGAAAAATAAGTCATTGACCTACTATATACTAAAGCACATTTATAAGACTCACACTTGAGGATGAGATAATTATAATACAAGTGTGAGTTAATATTGAAAATATATATTCATATACTTCCTCTAAATCCTAATTGATCTCCTAGAATGGAAGTTAGATTAAGATTATTGAGATTTTAAATCAATGAAAAATTGAAAATTTTATTGTTGGTAAAGAAATACTATACAATAAACCAAAAGCTTACTGATAATCACAAACTTATTGTTGGTAAAACTTGTTTAATCATCTGAGTCAGATATAGAATGTAACAAATTATTGAGATTATGCAATGACATTCATGGAAGAACCATAAGATTTTTCATGAATAGCCAACATATTATATTTTTTAAGAATTATCATGTGTTGTTTGTTCTCAAAGAAAATTGATTGTGAGAGAAAATATTACTAATTATGATTTGGAATGAAATTTTGCATTTATGGAAATATATCAAATTGAAATATTTAGGTCCATTAAAGTAGCATGTAAACTATACATGTGTTCAATAAATTTGATAGATGTATCCATAAGATGGTTACAAACGAGATTACTATTACCTTATAACCTAAAGTTTGCAAGATTGTTTGAATTAATTACTATGTTAAGCACACAATTTCTAGAGAGTATATGATTCATCCATTGAAGCCTCCATAAATATCTAAATCAATACTTTTTCAAACAAAAATTATATTTTAGTGTTGGCATATTTAATCTTACATATTGCAACATTTATACTAGCCAACAAAATTCTTTCAATAAAATTGACTTTTGGTTAAGAGCCATATATTTTCCATATCAAATGTTTAAATGTGCAATGTTTATTTTTATTAATCCTTCACAGTGCATATATATGGATATTTAAATAAAGTTGAAATAAAATTGTTGAGCAAGAACCTCCTTTTTGTTTGTCTTTATATGGAACAAAAAGATGTTTTTAATATAAACAAATGAATTTATGAGACTTATACTGCATGATTAGTATATTGTCATTTTGCTAATTTTTCCAAACATGAGGGGGAGAAATTGAATAGTTGGAAAAGAGAGCAAAATGAATATATAAATCCTTGAATACACTAGAATGAACCAAAAGTTCATCAAACTTGGCATTCATAGAATACTACTAAACATCTTCCAGATACAATTACTGCGCTCAATGAGAATTACTAGATCTTATATTCGAGCTAAAAATACTTTAGTTAGTATGAATAACATTGAGACCTGCCTAAAGCATGAGAAAAAAATAATCAATTTCAAATATATTGTAAATAAAGAAAAACATACAATATTAAGATGATCATGTTGGCAAGGCAGGTACTCCAGGAGAGTACCAAAACATAACTAATTGCAAAATCTCAAATTAAGGCACCTAAAAGCAATAAAGAGATCTCAATAAATTGTATTATAGAAAAAGGAATCGAAAAATAAGCTGTTGACAAAAGTTCTAATAATAATATCATGTGATTAGACAAGGACCTTATATATAAATATGTTGCTAGACAAAAAGGGTGACTGGCCAAAAGGGAAAAGGGAAAAAACACAATGAAAATATGATTATGTTCTTCTAATATTTCATAATTATGGTTTTGCAATATAAACACTTGAAATATAAATTTGTTTGGGATAAATGAATATTTAAGTGAAAATAAAGATTTTCGCAAATTAAATGTTTGATGATGATTATTTTGAGATATATTAATTTGTTGTGGTGGATGTAAAAAGTTTTGCATATATTAAAAATATGAGAGTATATAAAAATAAAATTTGTGTCTATTGGATATTGTTATAGCCTATGCGGCTCAATAAATAGTGAAGTTCGCACGAGAATCCTTAAAGGACCCAAAAATGTTAGAAACATGTCCTAGAAAAACATTCAATATACAAAATGCCAGATTCTAAAAACTGCTGGGCTAAAAAAAAAAATTGTAGATTAAAATAATTTGAGTATATATATCTACTAAAAAAATAGAATAAATAATTTTGCATTTTACTTGACTAGTATATTTGAGTTATTGAATGCTTCAAAAAAATCATGCTGCTATGATGATTTTGCCAACAAAAATATATTGAATTTAACTAGATGTCGTGTATATTTATTCTCTCATAAGATTTGCATATGTTGTTGATATTTCATGTTATGCCTTAGTTCCTACAGGTATGCAAGTAGACAATGAAATTTCATATTTGAAGTGATAATTCTTTGAAATAGTTACGTGAGATTATTTTTTCAGGACAAATTAATCATGTAGATGCAAGATATATCTTAATGATTCTCATATATATCCACAAGATATTCTTGAAAAGATGTTGGAGATAATCAATGTAACAAATAAGAATACTTAGTAGCCTGAACAAGGTGTTGCCCAACTGGGGCCTTGACTCTAGTTGACCTTCCCAAATCTTCTAAAATTTGTTAAAATATATGTATGTATTATATATTATTTTATTTTAATCAATAATTTGACCCCAACTGGCTTTCTGAAATTTATTAAAACATAAGTATTTATTATATAATATTTTATGTAGGCCAATAATTGGCCAGTTAATCTCTTATCTTTTTTATAATCACACCTTTTTTTTTTTTTTTACATTTTCCCCCTAGCAATTTGAAAACGTTCTCCACATGCTTCCTCAATTCTTCTTCCTCCACTCTGCTCTGTGCTCTCCAGTTTCCATCCTCGTAGTCAAAAAGTCTCCTTCTTCCTCCGAGTCTAACCATTGTCTTTCATTCCATTGGTGTTAGTGGGAGGATTCTTTCAAAAGGTCCTTCAACAGAAATAGTGCCCTCTTCTCTTCTCAGTTTACCCATTCTCTGCTTTGTCATTTTGCCATTAGGTATGGGATTCCTTCTCGTGTTTGAGATTCCGTGAGCCTATTTCATTTTGCATCATAATTTGGATTCTATATGATTTTCGCATCTCAAATTAACACCTTTTATTTTCTCCTTTGTGCCTTGCAGCTGTTTAGATTATGTTTCTTCAAGAGTAAAAATTGCGAGATGGATTTCCTTCTTCTAATTGATAGTTGCTGAAACAAAATAGAAAGGATAAGCCTTTTTTTCATTGAATAAAATCTTCCTTTGAATCCGTGAATATCATCCTCACAAAATCTGTCCCTAATCCAAAGTAGTTTTGTGCCTGATCTGTTATCATAAAAGTAAAGTACTGTACATATTATTTGTTTGCTATTTGATTACATGCTTGCTGTTATCTACTTTTTCTCAAACTTGAAATAGAAAATAGCATAATGATTATTTACAAGTTATAATGCAATGGTTAAATCTCATAATCGTTTTTAATTTGATAACTATATCAAAATGATACTAAAGATACTTCATTTTGAGATATTATTTGCATTATTTAACGCTTACTACTTTCCTGTTTCTCATATTATTGTATTGCAGCGCGTATTGGATTGCTATTTTTAATTTATTGATGTATGGGAAGTTTACTTTCTGCTCTATTCATTTAGTCAAACATATCTGTGGGTGTTCTGTGGGGCTCTTTTTGAATTGCTGGTAAAGCTGAGAATCAGGACCGACCCAGTCTTTTAGGACTCAGAAGAAGAAAAACACCTATTTTTTGAAACCTGGCCCGAGAGCACTAAGGCCAGGGCCGGCCCTCCAAGGCCCGAAAATTACTATTCCAAATTTTAACTATTTTTTGTCCCTTTTTTTTTAAAGAAATATGATTAGTAAAATTAATATCCAAGTAACACAAATTATCCAACAAATGAATACATTCATCAATTCATAATCAAAAGCAAATTACTGTCTACAAATAATACACATAAAATATAAGAAGTGCGTCAGTGTACCACTAACAGGAAATGACTACACATCTTCTTCATCACTATCATCAATGTCAAAAATATTTGATTGTGTTTGACTATACTCTGTTTCATAAATAAAAATATCATGTACTTGAAGTGCCTAAGTCCAACTTCAATTTCAATTAAAAACAAAATAATTATGCAGAGCCTAATGAGTTGGCCTGTAGCCCTTCAGGGCCAATTTCGTTTATCTCTTCAAATTTTTAGGCCTGACCCTTGAAAGACCAGGGCCTAAACGGGCTTGGGCTGATTTCCCGGCTCTAATTGCTGAGAGCCATGCTTTCTAAATTCATTACTAATTGGTCTATGTATGATAACAAGGTGATCATAAAATTTCTCCTATTTGAAATCTAATTTCCTGAAAAGGAAAATTTTTGGGCTTATATCCAACATGTTATATTCTAATTTTCTGTTTTTTGCAGTTTGTAACACTCTGCACCTTGTGATTATTGTTGCAGTCAGTCTAACTGCAGGGATCCTCCCACATGTGGACAATTCTGCTCATATTGGAGGGTTTATTACAAGATTTTAATACTTCATCAGTTTGGACTTTGGTTGCTTTAAACAGATATATACTTCTCTTGGCTCCTCTTCTACCCCAATTAGATCTAAGTTCAAAAAATATCAGTGCTTCTCCTGACTATTGATTCATTTCTTAAAGATTTTGTCGGTTTAAAAAGGCGTCATTTACAATTTTAGGTATGTATTTTTTCTTTGATTATATTTTAAATAATTTTATCAAATTTTATTATACATATAATTATAATGTTAGTGTTTGTGTTTGTGATATCTTTATGACAATGTTTAGTTCATTTTTCATTGAAATGTAAGAGGAAAGTAAAATTTTTGTTTGAGTAAAAATAATATTTTACTTTAGAGAAGTAAACTTGATATTATCACCATATTAGGGGGAGTATATGTCATGTTGTACTTTTTTCCTTAACCAAGGTTTTGTCTCGTAAGGTTTTCTTAGTAAGGTTTTTAACGAAACGGTTTCATATATATTATGTACTTTTTTACCTTCACTAAGTTTGTCCCTGTAAGGTTTTAATGAGATAGAATATTTGTTTATAAACATCTAGGGGAGTGTTCTAAACAATATGTGTGTGTGGATATTCATAACTCCATGTATAGAATTTTATCTCATGAGAATTGACATTACACCTTATTAACTCCCAAATTGAGTGGATTTCAGTACATATTTTCTATAACTTTTAATTGCACCATTATGTTACTTAATTCCTTTCTTTATGTGTTTGTAATTCTTATTTAGTTTTTTGTATAGATTCCTATAGATAAAGACCATGTATGCATAAAATTTTAACACACCAATGAAACAAAGTGACTGAGAAATTCTTTTCTATTTCATTCTATTGTCTTGTTATTTATTCTCTAATAATACTATCTAGTCCTTTTATTTTATCTGAATTTACAACACTCTACATTCTTTTGTGAATTTACGATTGGAAAGCTTAGATTTGTGAATTTAATGTAAATCCGGAGTGCCGTGGCTATCAAAACTATTTGCAAATGTCGTTTGAACTTCATTTATTTGATGAAATTTTAATTAGATTATCATATCCTATCCCCCATCCACCACTCTTCCCAGTCCCACCACAGGCTATTTATTGATTTCTTAACAGTTCAAGTACCCGATCGATAAATTCATTCAGCAAAAACACGGTACTAGATAAATTTATATAAAATGATTTAACAACGTGATTAATGTATTTTTCTTTAAAAAAATATATCTTTCAGTGACTGCTTAATCAAAACTTGGGGCTTAATAACAAAATTCATGATATAACCATCAGTGAAATACTAAAATCAAACCCCTTTTTCAAATATATATATTTAAAAATATACAAAATAATCAATACAAAATACTCCCTGCCCCATATATAGGACCGTAGGACCGAAGGTAGCATGTAATTTAAAAAAAAAAAACAAAAACAAAAAAGGATTTTGAAATGGATTATTGGCCGTTTAAGCCCATAATAATAATAGTACCAAAGAAAATTATTCGAAAAATGGCAGGAACCATTTTAAAATGGTAGAAAATCATGAGAATATATAATTCACATCTATCCATACAACGCATCATTATGTGGATCACATTTCACTCGGCAACTATATATAGAATTCATACAAATTGCATCCACCATTTCCAGGAAATTAATCTGAGATTTCTTTTGTCACAAATGAAAAGGACTTGAAAGGAGGAGAGAAATAAAGAGGAAGAGAGATCAAGCACGCCTATCAAATAACCATAATAACAATATTAGATTCCATTAAAACGCAGAGATGCCCTGTTCATATCAGCTATTTATCCAACACAATCAACACACAAACCAAACTAAAGCAGCCATGACCTGAAAATACAACACACGGCAAACCCTAGAAAATATAGAACCAGCTAGAGTTATAGTTAATCAAGCCATAATCACTTTATTCTAACACTCCACAGCACAACACAAAGCCTCTCACATTTGCTTATTCTATATATTACTATATTAGATATGACGCCTAAAGGAAACCATCTCTGCTTCTAGCTTGCATCTTCTTCCCCTCACTTGCAGTTGCAGGGGTTGCATGTGCAGTTGTCTCCGCACTTGCAACCATTCTCAGCCGCTTCACCCACGGTTCCGTCGAAGTGGTTTTTCTCCGGGGCGACTCCCATAACCAGAGTCTCAGTAGTGGTATTTTCCGTGTAGCTAAAATCAGGGTACATCTTGCAACTTTGACAAAATTAAACAAATTAATCGTCTCAGCGGGTTATTTTACTCGAAACAAATGGTTATGGTATGAAAACAAGTTTCATCAAAATCGTACCTAGATGAAAAATCTACAAAAGACTAAAGAAAACAACAAGAAGAGTTGATAGCCTTTGAATTTCAAAATTGGGATCAACCGAAGAATTCTGCACATCTGTTATTTTCTCTCTTTGGTCAAAAATATGTGCATAATAGAGTTAAAAGCTTGCGAAAAAAGGGTTAAAAAATGGTTGGAGAGTCGGCGTCTTCGAATTTCTGTTTGCTCTGTAATTGTCGGTTTGTAATGCTCTCTGGTTTATTCATCAATTTTCTATAATCCTCGGCGATCGTGTGAAATCTGTGACGAATATAACTAAAGCGAAACGGAAAAACAGATACTACAGAAAGGCAGATCAAAAATCTCAAAGCACAAAATCAAAGCTCATCCAAAAGGCCAATCAAAACACCGATAAGAAAATTTGTGTGAGCATACGGATCGACAACAAGTGAACGCAAACTTACCCGCCACATCCACTGCCGCAGTTGCATCCGCTTCCGCAACCACAGTTTCCGCTACCGCAAGACATTTTCAGATGAGAGAAGTTTCACAAGGATGACTGAGTAACGCTGATAATGCCCTGCTCAGAACAGATCAAATGACCATGGGGTGACCCGATTTTATAGCGGAGGGGAGGGAGGGGAGGAGGAATATCACCGTACACGTGTCGTCATCGTAAAGGCTTTCTATCCATGCGATAGGAGCCAAAACTTGTGTTCTGATCCACTTGTCTACGTGTGCGTCATTTTCATCACTCGCAGTTTTATTTTATTTTTTGGGGAATACTACAAGCGCATTTTCTGGCGTCTTCTACACCCTGCATTTGAATAGAAGTTTCACGCCGTTCGATGTGACTGTGGAGAATCAAAGGCTGTGATTGGAATTGATGGACGGTTATGGACGTGGTGAAATTTGGCCCCTCTGAGATCTAACGGCTTGGTTTGGAGGTTTCACGACATTTGGCACCCATTCCGTGAAAACCAGCAATGTGTGCCAATCATTCCCTCCTTGATTTTTTCGAAAAGAAAATTTAAAACGAAGTAGCAATTCTATATATATTATTAATAATTAAGGTAGGTAAATAAAATGACGCGAGTCAATAAGTCATGCTATTTATATTTATTTATTGATATAGTAAAAATTGGGGAAAAGTGTATGGTATTCAAAAATCTACATAATGTCAGTATTTTTTAGATATAAAAATTTATTAAGTTGTTCTAACTTTTACCCACTTAACGGGTACTAAATTATTTGCTGAGTTATTGGAAGTTCTTTTCTCCAATAAAACTTTTAATGAGGGATTTTGGTCAATTTTCCAAAATTTTTATATGTTTAATTATGAAGGCAGCACACATGGATTTACAAGAGGCGGTAGGTCACACTATTCAAAATAATTATTCTTGAACCCCACCGCTACTTTAGATTTTCTTAATATTTGACATTAAATAGTAATATGGATTTTACCAAAATGTAGGTGTAGTAATACCTCACAACGGGGCGTTTTCCAAAATTTTAGTATTTTTTATGCAAGTGACCACCTTTATTATTTGTTTAGTTTAATTGTCTGTTTGAAACCTTCTAAATTCTAAATCCTAGTTTTAGAATTTACGAGGTAAATATTTAATAAGAGTTTTGTCCCGACTTATATAAAACCTAGGTTTTGTGTGGTTTTCAAACAAGCACTAAATATTTATTCATAATTTAACATCTCTCTTAAACTTTATATATCTCTTAAGGCTTTGTTTGGAAGTTTGGAGGAGAATTGAAGGAAAGAAAAGAGATGTAGAGAGTTTAGAGGGGAGGAGAAGGAAGGGAAATGGAAGATATTTCCTCCTTTTGTTTGAGAGTTAAAAAATAGTAAGGGAGAATATAGAGGATTAATGAGTTATTTTTATTATTTCATCCTTTTATTTAAAAATTAATATAATTATTATACTTTATAAATAAATTTTGTAATACCTGGATAATTATTTATCTGGAATATTATATTGACAAATAATACCTATTGGAAATAGGTGAGTTTGTGGTCTCAAAACTAGTATAATAATTACCTTATTTCCTAAGGTGATTTCTCATGAAATTAGGAGGAATAAAGAGCTAAAAATCCCTAAGTGAATTTGTGGGTCATAAAATACCCTGAGAACATTATCATAAATCCTAAGAGGCAACTAAATATTTATTAAAAATTAGAAAGTATGTTGTCTCTAATTTAGGTAATTTATGAGAATATTTTCCTTGGGAAATAATGAGGCAAAATTAAATATCATTTTGGGGAACATAAATTGCCTCATGATTTTTAATATTTTGCATGATGCATAAATTATCAATGTCAGTAAAATAGTTGTGAGATAATAATTAATCTCAGTTAAGAAAATTATCAACAATTAGTAAGCGATTAATTAAATAATTAATGGTTAATTGTTTAGATATGAATAAGAAAGAAATAGAAGGGGAAAAGAGGTGTAAACATGTGTGTGTGAATTGTGAGTGCCACAGGTACAAAAAAGGCTTTTTAAGACCAGACGAAAAAGGCATCGTAAGACCGGATCAACGACCGGTCTCGTTCCTTACGGTCTTAAAAGTCTGTTACTTTTAAGACCGGATTCGCAACCGGTCTTAAAAAATACTTTTAAGACTGGAATTTTAAAATATCCGGTCTTAAAAGTCTCATTCTATCACAAAAAAATGGACTTTTAAGACCGGTTGCAAAAACACATCCAGTTTTAAAAATCCCTTTCTATTAAAAAAAATACCTGGAAACCAGAAATTTGTCCGAGTAAGCAGCATATTAGGGATAAATTTGAATAATCTCCTTTGATACAAATCCAACACCACCATCCCATCCTTTTAGAGGTTGCACATATCACATCATTTCATCACTTAAGTTAGACTATCCTGATTTAATGAAGGATGAAAACTTGAGTTCTCTTTGAAATGATATAGCAAATGAGAAACTAACCTGATTCACGATATAGTATACTTTGAAACGACTAGGATAATTAGCAACGAGACGGTCCAATTCTTTCTGCATATATATAAATATGCAAATTACTATAAATGAGAAGTAAACAAACATTGTGTACCTTAAACAAAGGCATACCTGGAATGTTACAGTGACTCCAGACCATCCAGCAAGCATCCCAAAGATAAACTCATCTAGCATTCCGAATTGGCCTCAATTCATAAATTCTGGCTTGCAAATTTTCCAAATCATAAAAGCAAAAATAAAATAGATTGAAAAAGACAAAGTAAAAATTGCGAACCTGGAGAAGTTAGAACCAAAACAAGAAACCTTCAGAGCAAAGAAGACGAGAGCAATTTTCGTAGCGTTAGAAAATTTGTGAGTGAGGTCCTTGAGATAAGATGAGATGAGTTGAAAAAAGTGAGGTAAGATTTAAAAGGTTGAAGAGAGGTTTGGAGAGCAAAATTCAATTTTCAAAACGGGAAAATAAAAAATTCATTTTTTAAACTTTTTAGACCGGACTTTTTAAACATCTGGTCTTAAAAGTATACTTTTTAGACCGGCCTTTTTAAATATCCGGTCTTAAAAGTCTATTTTTTAGAGACTTAGATAGCGAAAATCAATTTTTGAGGTGAGGAAATAAAAAATTCATCTTTTAAACTTTTTAAACCGGACTTTTTAAACATCTGGTCTTAAAAGTCTAAGAGAGCAAAATTCAATTTTCAGAGCGGGAAAATAAAAAATTCATCTTTTAGACTTTTTAAACCGAACTTTTTAAACATCTGGTCTTAAAAGTATACTTTTTAAACTAGACTTTTTAAATATCCAGTCTTAAAAGTCTATTTTCTAGAGATTTAGAAAGCGAAATTCAATTTTTGGAGCAGGAAAATAAAAAATTCATCTTTTAAACTATTTAGACCGGACTTTTTAAACATCCGGTATTAAAAGTCTAAGAGAGCGAAATTCAATTTTCGGAGCGGGAAAATAAAAAATTCATTTTTTAGACTTTTTAGACTGGACTTTTTTAAACATCCGGCCTTAAAAGTGCTCTATATATTTGTTGGAATTTTAGATTTAATTAGTTAGCATATACAATTATATTATGCAATTATCTTAATTAAGTTGTTAGAGAGATTTTCATAATTAATTTAGCAGATTATGATTTTTTTAATTTTGTAATTATATTTCTGATTGTAATCCCTAGATTATATTATGCAATTATCTTAATTAAGTTGTTAGAGAGATTTTAGGAATTAAGTTAGCATATTATGATTTTTTGAATTTCGTAATTATATTTCTAATTGTAATTCCTAAATTATAGGAACTTCCTAGGTCAAAAGATTATTTACTTATTAGCATTTCTATATAATTCCAATTAAGCGAAGGATTAAAGCATCGCATTCTCGGACTCATCTCGGATCGGCGTCTTCTCAAAATATTTACAAAATTGCCACCGGTCATACTTTTAAGACCAGATCTTTTCTAATCCGGTCTTAAAAGTATTCTATATATTTACGAAAATGTCACCAATCATATTTTTAAGACTGAATCCTTTATAATCCGGTCCAAAAAGTTCTTTATATTTACAAAACTGCCACCAGTCATACTTTTAAGACCTAATTCTCTATAATCCAGTCTAAATGAAATGGTCTTAAAGCGTTTTTTTGCACTAGTGTGCGTGTGTGTATGAGTTGTGAGTGTGTGTGTGCCAAGTGTTGTGCATGTGTGTGTGTAGTAAAAAAAAATCAAGAGGAGAGATAAGAATTAGGCAAAATAATATCTAGATATTTATGATTATAATAGTAATATAAAATGGGATATTTTGTAAAAAAGTAGATAGGATAAAGGAGAACCGATAGAAAATAAATTCTATCTCAAAATATGTGAACTAAGTATCTAATATAAGGACTTATTATAAATAAGTATATTTTTTTCCCGTAGTGGGCTATCTCCGAAGTCATTTCCGTAATCGGCGGAATGATTATGAGATAAGACGAAAAAGATATTTTGGGAAAAAGGGCAGATAGTATAAATGAGAAGCAATGAAAATTAAATCATAACTTAAAAATCATGAACTAAGTTTCTAACAACTGGACATATTATGAACCAAAAAATTTTTATCTAGAAGCTGGTGTTACCAGAAGTCATTTCTGTAACCGACGGCATTTGTCCAGAAATGTTCGGTAGGCAACGGAATGTCCTAAATAGGATCAAAAATTTACTTAACCCAAATATTGTGAAAGAGGAAGGATAGACCTACAATGATTTGCTATTGGATTTTTGAGATTGTTCAAGTTTATGCGAGTAGAACACCGAACAGGAAGCTTTATCGGTACAAAACCATAAAGCAAAAGCTGATGTCACATAAGGCCAAGATTGAATCTTCCAAAATATCCTAGATCCAACGGTCAGAATCTGAGCAGAGAAAGTTCAATGAAATTACCAAAATGCCATAGCTTTTTCCTATAAATAGCCTTCCATTCTCTTTCATTTTCCTCACCAATTCCTCTTGAAATTTCAAAATTCTAGAGTAGAGAAGGAGGGAAGAGCTCTGGAGAAAGTTATAGCAGAGTCCTGGGTAAGTTCTTTGGTCCTTAGGCTTAAGTACTAGTTTCGTTCGGTAGTTATAGTAGAAATGCTAGTTTGATCTTTAGTCTTCCAATATGTTGTTGATATCATGTTTATGTTTAAATATGGTATTTATTTTGAAAATATGATGAGGGAAGAGATATGGGAAGATTTTGGAAGATTAGAGTCAAAGTAACAAAGTTCTGGCGAAATTTCGCCAATTAGCGAAGTCAATGGCAAAATGGGCATTTTTGACTAAAATGTCCGTTATGATGTTTATGAGTTAATAGATCTCGTATTATCCTCTAGGAATATCCGGGAGGTCCAGAGGTGGGTTAAAAAGGCCGGACAGTTGGCCATTACATAGTGAAATGTACCAATCGTCAAATGTACCAAACATCATCAACAAAGATACGTTCGCGTACTGTAACTTTAACTCTTATGCTGCTTGTATGCTTTATATATGATGTGATGATTCATGTAGTCATGGACAAGATTGGGTCTTGGGTCATAGACTGTGGCTAAAACTGGGTCTTAGGTCACCATGTTAAATACATTCAGCTTTTATTTAAAAACGGGTTACAGTCTTGGTAATGTCGTATGGATGTTTTCCTACCACTGAGGACACGCTCCGGGGCGTGGCACTGGTTTATGTGTAAACTATGTGAACCTTACATGGGTTGTGTGCTATGTAGAGGTATTGTTGAGATATGAACTGATACATGTGTTCTGTGCTATGTATAGTTATATGCTGAAATGTAATTGAATATCTATCATACATACTGTTATACTTGAGCATAAGGTTAACCATTACCTGAGGTCCAATGGGCGTTGGACCTCAGCCTTAATGAATAGTTTAGGAAAGAAACCGGGATAGAGAAGGTACCGGTAGATGGAGCCGTGAGAAGGCCCTAATGGATGGAGCTGGGAAGAAACACCGGTCAAAGCCAATGCCGGAAGAGCGTCCTCAGAGTATTCATTATGGCATGATTTAACAAGGTTATTTCAAATGGTTTAGTGCTGAAGGCAGGGCTAGTCTATGTGGGTTAGTCAATAAGTCGCCGTGAACTCGGTGAGACTCCCATGGTAGACACCTACCTGGCCAAATTATTTGATTAACTAAGTTAGGTTCAATGCCCCAAGTCTAGTAACGACTTGGTTGAAGATTGTATGATTACTATGTAAGTATTGTAATTATACAAAGCTCTGTAATTGTATCATATAAATATTCTTTCGGGAAATTTTTAATATACCAGCTTATGTCAAGGCATCAACATATGTCTGGGCATTTTATATCAGATACTCATTGTCCAAATATTAGCACACGCTATTCATTTCCGCATTACTCTAAGTTGTAGCACCTCAAACTCTATTGATTTTCCTAAAACTAAGTGTCGACCGACACGATTTTCAAGCATGGAATTTGAGGTGTTACAAATTTAAATTTAAGTTTTCTAAAAAAACTATTTATGTAATTTTTATATTCAAAAAATGTTTTCTCTCTCTAAAAATATTTTCCCATAAAAAAGTATTTTCTCTCTCTAAAAAATATTTTCATGTGCATTCCAACAATAGAAAAGAAAATAAAAATAAAAAATAATGAGAGTGTTTTATTTGAATAAGGGTAAAAAAATAATTAATTTATTTTCCTTCTTTAAACCCCCCATATTGAGAGAACTTTATTTTTTTGAAGAAGAAGGGTTTTGGGGGATTTGTGAAAATCCCTAATTCTCTCTCCTCTTATTTTTAAAACTCCCAAACAATGAAACGGATTTCCAAAACTCTTCCTTTCCTTTCCTTTCCTTTCCTTCTAAAATGAAACTCCCTCACAAAGCCTAAGTATTTTCGGGGCTAATGATTTGAACCACAATCTGATTTAATGACTAGTCGAATTTTCTTGGTATTAGCTTTCATTTAATCGAATGCCTTTGACAATTCAAAACCTATTTTTAGGTAAGTGTGTATAATAATAAAATATTATTCCATTCTATTTTTAATATAAAACATGTTTATTTAATATAGTTATACTGAGAAAATTATTTAAATTAGTTAATATAACATATTTTTTTAAAAAATACCCCTAACACATGTTATGTTAAATAATACCCTCCATTTCTATAACATTTAAATATTCCCTCTATTTCTTTTTTATTTTGTTATTGTTGAAGAAGTGTCAATAGATGATAATTAAAAAAATATTAATAAATATAAAAAATAAGTTTTACTTTTAAAATTAAAATCAATTAGGTCATACGGTAACATACCTATTTGGCTAAGTGGTAGGGGTTAAAGTTAACATACCACTTTTGTTCTGTTTATAAGTCCATTTTAACCAAAAAAATTTGGTCCTATTTATAAGTCTTATTTCAAGTAATAAATGAGATTGTGACAGTTTTATTAATATTAATTGTATTAATGAAAATAGAGAAAGAAAAAATAGTTGAAAGATATCATTCATAAATGAGAGCAAAGTTAAAAATTTACTTTATAATCATTGAGCTAACTATCTCATTGGTATGTATAATTTAGTTAAAAGAGACTTATAAATAAAATCAAAGTGATACCTATTTGACTAAGTGGCAGGAGCTAAAATAATCTCGATTGAACCCAAAAGAGTGTTTATTGAGCTCATTTATCTTTGGGTATTTCTTTCAAAACCCAGATTCACAGTGATTTCTCTCTTCAGTGGCTTATGCGATTGGGAAATCACAATCAACCTCACGAGAAATTGTCTCATCTACCCTTCACTTCTTGCTCCTAAATTCTCAGCCGCCCCATACATTTTGCAAATATTTCTCAACCAAACTTTGCAAATATGTTTTTAAATCCCTGCATGTCCCATTAAATTATTTTAAATAATAAAAATTATAAAATAAAATAATATTTAAATATTCATGTGATTTATTAAATCATATTTAATAATAATTTTATTAAATATTTAATTATATTTATTATTAGATATAAAAATGAAAATGTAAACTGTAATATCCTAATTTGTACTCTTAGGATTTAATCATAATAAGAAAGAATGATGTATAATGAGTAGATTTATTATGTAATTGTTGGAATAAAAAAATTGAATAAAATAAAAAATTAAATAATAATTAAAAAATTTAAAAGAAATGACGAAATTGGCAAGTGGGTATTTAATACGCCACCCATCAATAAGGGTTGGGTTTTTCTCCCCATCTTTTTCTCATTATCCCTCATCATCTTAAATCATATCCATCCAATCAATCACAATACTATTTTAATTTCTCTTTCCTCTTCTCAATCAATGGCCTAGATAGGGACAATGAGAGAAAAGGAGAAACAAGAAAATAAGAAAATCCTCTCCCCCATCAATAATGGACGGAACGCCCTTTAGTCAGCAAGAATACCCTACCGATTGATCAATAGGCACAATTGCAACCGGAAGGAGAGCGTTCGTATTGTTAAGGCAGTGTTTTTCATTTTTCAGTTTAGGGCTCAACTGTTTAGGATTATTTAGGTAACTAAAATCATTTTCACTTTTAAATTTCTTTCATGAAAGTTATTTTATGTAATTTTATCTTTCTAATAAATGTAATTTTGTGCTTATTAATGAAAATTTTGGGGGTTAAGATTTTAGTAAAATTTTGTGATCATATGTATATAGAGGACGATTAATAGTTAATTTTAATCGATTAGATTTGTTAATTGGTTGTTGTAGAAATTTAAGAATTTATTTTCTAGTTCAAAAGCTTAGGATTTATGCTCTATACAATGTTTCTACCGATCAAATGTGGTTTAAATAATTTATTTGGGTAGTAAACAAAAAATTTAATTTATTTGGGTTAATGGTAGTATTATTTAAATTTTCATTTGTTTAGTTTGTAGACTTTGAGTTATATGAAATTATACGTTATAATTTTGATTATGTGAAGGTTTGAAGAGTTGTTTAATAATTGAATTATACTCATATAAGTTAGAAAAGATATTTAATTAGTCTAAGATGTTGATATTGATGATTTTATGACTATAATTATGCTGGAGATGAACCTTTAATTTATAAGAATTGAGTAATTGATATGAGAATATAGTATAGAGGTTATCTAATGATTTTAATGAGCAATTTGAGCTCATGATTAGTAATCTATGACTTTAGATTATTAAAAAATTATGATGTTAAGGTTAATGGTTGATTGGCTGTAGAAGAAATTGGATTTTTGGGAGTTGAATTGTACAACTTATTTATTTTATTATTTCTTATGGTTAATTGGCATCTACATTGGTAATGTAGAGCTTTCTTGTAACTTACGATTATTTATACTTTGCCTTCAAGTTAAGGTTAAGCTTGAATTGAGATGAGTGGGATTAATTCATTATATATGTTCGCTTTGGGCTGTAAGGTACGTGTTTTCTAAATTTTACTTTACTCTGTACTATTTGTATGTGTTTTTTTAAAAATTATATGTATGTTTGAATATAAAAGTAGTTCAGTGAAGTAATATATTGTCCAACTTATATATATATATATATATATATATAAGTAGGGATTATTACTGAGATTGTCATTGTTGTGATAGTTATAATGTTTGTAAGGAAATGTTGGATATGGAATAATAATTTGTAAGATGTTTTTTAAAATTATAGTGACATATTGTTTTTCTGTGATGAGATATGTTGGATTGTGTGAAAGAGATATAGTGAAATTTTGTTATCAACTCTCTCATTCCTAGCTTCGATTTTGAGTTGAATGTTTTAGGCAGACACCTACATGTTAAAATATCTCAGTGATGACATAGGGCAGTATTCTTGAAGTGACTAACTAATTTTTGACTAGACATACTAGTACATAGGCATAGGAGTTGTGAGCTTTGTAAACCTCTTTTGGTAATGATGTTGTATTGATTTCTATATTGTCATTATAAAACCCTCATGTTTTGAAATACTATATTTATTACTTTGGATAACTATTAAAACTTTGTAAGGCCTAAGGCTTTATTTTGTAACCGCTGGTGTGATAATGAATTTACAATCATATCTTGTGTAGAACTTATTTTGTGTAGACACTTTGTTGTGGGATTTAATGTTATAAAACTTGTAAGCTATGTTTTCCCTTTTTGTTAATTATGCCTAGAGTAATGGGTTTGTAAGTGGAATTTATGCCTTGAATCCCAATGTATGAGTTTTTGAAAACAAAAAAAAAGTTTTCCCTTATCACTTGTTAATAAGGTTTTGTAAAACCATTATGGTTAATTGTTTTTTTTTTTTTGTGAGAAATGGTCTTCTCATATACAACTTCATGAAGAAATAAACTTGATTACATAATCTAGTGCAATCTTAGTAAAAATAATAAGCTATCTTATTTATCAATTTATTTTTCTATTTAGATATTAAATCCTGTAATAATGATAGATCCTTTAATATGCTCTATGAAATATACTCCAAAATGAATAATTTTTGTTTTGGTTATATAAGCACCTTGGTATGAAATTTTATGCCATTTTACCTTTAGTTTCATTTATTTACTTTGTTAAATACAACTCTATAACATTCGTATCCTTTTTAGTAATGATACATTCACAAGTGTTTTTTGATAAATTAAATTCAAACATAATCACAATTTTTAAAGTCATTTTTTTAAAAAAAAAAATATTTAAACAGAAATCACAACTAACCAATAACAAATTTAACCAATATTATTTATGTAAATCAGGACCATGATCCTCCACCACTAATCCAAAAGTAGGGCAAAGACTAATGGTAGTATAATGCTGCTATGATTATATGGAGAATTGAGTTGAAATATAAATTTTCTTTCTTAAAGGAAAGAATATTTTTATCTTGAAGCATATCATGGCTACTTTATTAACAATTGCATAAAAACTAAAAGGAGAGAAAAAGTGAGGATAAACCAATGAAACTAATGAGAAAACTGTATGAATAGTAGATTCTAAAGTTGATTTGATTGATGGATGGGCACAATAGAGTCAAATTAAGAATTGGGTTGGTATTTTTCTAAGGATTTGATAGATTGATTCTTTGGAGCAATAAAGAAAAGGGTGGACCTAATTGCACTCCTTCTCTTTTCATCCATATTCATATTCCCAATTTCTATAACGTCTCTTTCCCAACTTGTGACTCCCCACATGGGCTTCAGTTCTTCGCGTCCCATAGGGGCCTACATTAGTTTGTCTTGCTATTTCCTTTTAGAGCATATTTGGGTTAAGGTAAGAGCATCACTTATTTTTTATTTGATTTTTTTTTTATAGAAATCTAATGAAAAAAATTTAAGTTATAAATGTGATTATTGTTTGGATTGATGATGACAAAAGTGATTTTATTTTTTCAAAATAAAAAGTGTTTAGATAATTATTTAAAAAATGAGTTGAGATGGAAAATAACTAAAAATGGCATGAATCTTTTTTAATACTGCACACACACACACTAGTTATATATATTGTGATAATTGAAGATAAAAAATTAAATTGAATAAAAAATCTAAATTATTACTTCCTCCGATCCTAAATATAATATAAAATTGACTTTTTTAAAAAGATTGAAGAATCTAATTCAAATGATTTTAGAGTATTTATATTTATATTTTTCTCTAAACTAATTAGTTTGAATAATTAAGTTAATTTTTATTTTTTATATTTTGCCACGATTCCATATTTTCCCATTTTTCTATTCTTTTTCTATCTTCAAGAAAATATTTTGCCTTCTTCTTTTACACATCCCCCCAAAAAAAAGTTATTCTTCTTTCACGTATGGCTTCCTCTACTCTGTCTCTCTCTCAATCATGACGCTCCAACGCTGTAGCAACGCTTGCCCCTTCTACTTCTGCGGCACCGAGCTTCTTTTGGAAAAGCTCAGTCACTTAAACACTTACCCAAATGGTATCTGACAACATATTTTTACCTACCGAACTTTTCTGCTGCTAGCACTCGCTCCAAACAAGCTTTAGTGTTTATGTATTTTTCTTTTGAACAAAGTTTATTTTTTATGTATTTTCCTTAATGTAAAGATTAAAGGAAATTATCTCATATTTGAATAGGAAATTTAAGTTGATGTTTATAAATATCGCTCTGTGATTAAATGGGTTTGATGCAATTCATATTTAACAGGTGAAATATAATTTTAGGTGTATGAATCTAACTTTAACCATATGCAATAGTTTTGAAAACGGAGGTCATAAGCATATAATTAAAGATATGTTGCATGCAGTCACAGCAAAGATGCACTTAACCAATAAAAAAATGTTAAAGAGGTACTTTTAACTAATTTCTCCTATTTAAATATGTTTATCAAGGGAATAGGTTATCACATATACATATGGTGGGCAATGAGTAATGTACTCCCTCTGGTTCTTATTATAAGGCACCAACTTCTTTTTCTTACAAACTAAGGAATGGAAGTTAACTCATTAATTAGGTCTAAAATTAATAAATGTTTCCAACTTCACCCCTATTTTAATAATGTAGATTTAAATGAGTTAGTTAAAAATGAGGGTATAATGGGAAAATAGTAATAAATGAGTTAGTTAAAGTTAGTTGGTGTTTTATAATAAGGACCAAAAAATGTTGGTAGTTGGTGTCTTATAATAAGGACCAGAGGGAGTAGTTAGTATAGTTATTAGTTATTACTATCTCCAATCCTAAATCTGAGAATTGGATAAGGAGTTTACTCTAATTATAAATATAAGACTTCAACCTATTTGTCTTATAAATTTATAATTATTTCTTTTAAAATATTTCTATTAATTACACACATACGATAAAGAGGATTTCATTAAAAGGTAATTACAATATACATGAATAAAAAGAGTATTCTAAAAAAATCAACACATATTTATTATAAATAAAAAACTTAATTAATCCTTTTAATCCACAAAATTAGTTACCTAACTTCTATTTCAAACCCTTTTTTTCCTCAGATATTTCAAATCCTTAGATGGAGTAGTTTTGTTGAGAATATAGTCAAAAGTAATAGTCAATCATACCTAATCAAATCTTTGTCGACAGTGAATTGGATGGAGAAAATGGAGATGGTATTTTTCATTGATTCTCTCTGCTTTTTGATAAATCTACTTTTCTTGAAAAAGATGCTAAAATAAATTGTGGCTCTCTCAATTCAATTAAAATCAAATTTTTACCCTTCTATTTTGTCCAATTTGTTTCTTCATATATAATTGTTCTTAGCTCTTTTCCTCAAGTATCACACGTGTCTGACTTTGACTGTTTAGAATGCCCTTTAATTGGAGACAAAAACCACCTCACAAAATTATGAAAATATATACAAAATATAATAATTTCATATATTTTTATTGCACTCATTCACAGGATTACTGAATTTTGTAACTTGCAACCTGAAAATATGAAAGGTGGTAGATAGGCAAAAAAGTAAGTCTCGTTAAAAAAATTAATAAGAATTTAAAGACATCATTCAATACTCATTAAACAATTAGGTGTTTGCAATTCAAAGGGATTATTTGTTTTTCAAAAGTAGAGTATATGCCATATGAATATATGATGCCCAAATTGATCTAACAAAAAATCGTTAAAAAAAAAAAGGTTAAAAACCATATAAAAAGTCATTTGGCAAAAAAAATCCACTTGAATATAATGTTAATTATAAAACTTTAAATGTAATTCCCAACGGACCCTACACCTTTCATATGTCGTTATGAATATTTCCGTTTTGAGAACTTACTCCACAACTTATAATCACTTAATTAATAATAATGAATAATTGAATTATATTAATTTAGTTAATATCGGGGTAGAATCGGAAATTACAATTAGGAGGGACAAAAATTACAGTATAGAACCTAAATATTTTTGAAACTATATTTTAGCCTATAATAATTTCAGTATTTTCATTGTAGTCCCATCACATAATTTTACTTTGAGGGACTAAAATGAAAATAATAAGAGTTTTATCGGCTAAAAGTTAATTTTAAAAAATTTAGATTCAATTCTGTAATTTTAGGGGCCACTCCTACCCCAAAATCCGCCCTAGGCTAATATGTTGTAGGGAAATTTTCTTTATGAGCGATGTGATCTAGGCTTGTGTTCGTGCAATACATGATCTTTCCACTCATTTTATTTTAGCTCTTTGCAAATATTACAATTCAATATGATAAAAGCCTAGTTTATGGTGTTTGGATAAACTTCTCAAGTCACTGTTTTTCTTTCAAAGAAGCTCCTTCTTTCAGAAGTAGAATCCTGAGCGTTAGGCATTTACTAACACAATTGTTCTCACACCTTCCCTAAGTCTAAGGGTGAAAATAGGCTAAGGGCCTGTAACTTGGCCTGTTAAAAGCCTGGTCAGGCCTGACCTGTCAGGCTAAAAAGCTAAACCAATACCTCTTATAATGTTTGTTTTCGCTTAACAGGCTAGGCTTAGGCTTGATAAGAGGTCTTTTAGGCATGTTTATTATTAGTATTAATTTTTATATAATTTTGACCTGTTTTTAACCTATTTAAAGTAGGTCTGTTTTCGGCCTGTGGCCTGTTAGCTTAATTAATTAATTAAATAATAATAATATTATTAAAAAATTTAAAAATATTTTTTTTAAAAAAGTGGCATATTAGCTTAATTAAATTAATAATAATAATAATATAAAAAATTAAATCAAATTAAAATTAAAAAATAATTTTTTTTAAAAAAAAAAAACAGGCCTTCTTAACAGGCCACAGGCCAGGCCTAGGCTGAAAAATAGGCCTGTGACAGGCCACAGGCCAGACTTTGGCCACTATATTATAAAACAAGCTTGACTTGTTTCCACCCCTACTTAAATCTAATAAAGGAAACGAGGTTTTTGATAAGTTGAGGGAGGGGAGGGTATTTAACACCCTCTTCCCACTATTAAATGGTGGGGTTGGCACATGTCCCCACCATTTAATAAAATGTTTTTTGTTTTAATAAATTTTTTATTATATTTATATGATTGCAATATGTCTATTTATATATGCTCTTACCTTCAATTATCATAATATATATTACAATACACACGTAAGATATATGTATTATTTAATAAGATTCATATCATTTTTAGTTTTTTTTTTTAAAAATCTTAACTGGCTTTTTAAATAATAATCCAAACTCAGTTTAAAAAAAAAAAACATTTCTACCTCTACTAACCTAAACACAAATCATATTTACAATGTAAATTTTATAAAAACAAATCAAAAGTAAGTTATTTTTGCCACCCTAACGCCTCGAGCCCTAGTCTTTTTGGCAATATCCACGATGGAAGGAACAAATGTGTCATTATTGTATGTGTTTTGAGAAAGTTTGTTTCTTGTAGGAGGCCCCACCATGTCCATGTATATGCATTCAGGAATTTTTCTTATGATCGATGACTTTTGAATAAATGCAAGGGACCATAATTAAGGATTTTGTTACATTGATATACATCAAACATCGACTTGTTAATTAATGTTATATATAATGATTTAGTTTTGCATAAGTATATTATTCTATATCGAAGCGAAGATGAAGAACAATATAATACATTGATGGATTATTACGTTGAAAAACTTTATTTTTCTTCTTCGAGTGAAAATTTATATTTTTGGTTATTTTCTTTTTGAAACATATGTTTTCATTCTCATATATCATGTTTATAATTTATTTTTAATGTTTTGAGTAGATGAACATAATATCTTTAGACAAATACAAAGGATGATTAGCAAATCCCATGGATTAATATCTTTTTATTTGAATGTTTTATAAATACCATGAAATGATTTCACATTATTTTATTTGTATATTACTTTTGATGCATTGATATGTCATGAGTAATTTCCTAAATTCGATGAGGCTACTTGCGTAAATTTGAGTGGTCCAGAAATATCACCAAGAGCCTTCGTGATTGTGAAGTGTCAACGAAGCATTGTTGACTCAGATACAGGGTCGTGAAGGACTTCAATCAATGATGGGGCCCACACGGGGGGTGGGGAGATTACGGAATAACATGGTGGTGGGCCCTAAGTGAAGTTGGATCGTTTGTAGTGGGCTGGGAATCTCATTGAAATTGAGGCCCAAAAAAAGTCTTTGATACGCTCCCCCAAAACATACTCCGTGGAGTAGTTACTATCCACCTTATGTATTCCTCCGCCAGCAAAGTATAGATGGGAAATGATTCAGGATTAGTCTTTTGGGAAGTGGTTCGATCCTCTTTGTCGTCGCCTGGACTCTCATAGAGCCCGGGGCCGTACCCTGACCCCAGTGGGAGATTAGTGTCGAACCCCTCCAAAACTTTCCAGTATCAGGAAAAAAAAAAGTATTCCTCCACTAGTGTGGCCCTATCCATTATCACCTTCTTATTTATTTATTTTTTTACAAAATAATGATATATCTCGCTATAGGCATCAGAAAATATATCACAAGCATAATTTTAAAGAAATATTTTTATTTTAAAAAAAATTAACATAATACTTGATCTTTAAATTTTATATTCATTTTAATTTTATTTTCTTAAGTTTCAACTTATAAGTTTTTGGCAATGAAGTGGCATAATAATCTAGGTTTTTATTAAATTATAAGGGCAGATATCTTAAAAAAAAAATTAATTTAATGGATCAAAATCTATATTAAAATTTGAGGGACCAAATATTATATTAACCCTTAAAAAACATTTACACAATACAATGTCTACATGTTTAAATCATTTTATAAAAGAAAATAAATATGCAATTTCCTATAATTTTATGGAAAAATTTTTGAGAAGTATTTGTTTGTAAATTATATTGGGCATAAAAACTTGAATTTGAATAGTGACACTTTATGCGCATGAAATTCCATATAATACTTTCATTTTCGAAGCACAAAAACAAATAAGGTTCTTCTGATTTAAAAAAGTTTAAGTAGGGAGTTTATTTACCAATTTTCTCTAATTTTATTTCATATTTAATTAATTTTTTTACTTTTTTTCTAGGTCTCCTCAATTATGGATATTGACAATATACTCCTAATTTTGAGTAAAGAACGACATCTAATTCAAAATGAGGTGAAACTTCAAAGATTAACGAATTAATTTTGGAAAAAAGACAGAAAAAGTAATTTGAATTTGAAAAATTATAAATCAGTATTTTTCAAAAAATTTGAGTTATAAATTATTAAGTTTTGTCATTCCTTTATTTGATAATGAACATGATTTAGGATTTTGTAATTTTAAAATTCAGACTTTTTTTTCCATTAATTTTTTATTTTTGATGAAATTATTTTTGATGAAAGGAGGTGTGTGCGAAACGACTGCATCATCAGCGTTTTAGCCGATCTCACAGAAAATTGAAGGGTACGGCGAATTCTCAGAATGAACCGCAATCAATTCATTCGTCGGTGATAAGACAAGCAGCCCAATCGGAGGGAAACTCATCGAGGCTTGAAAAAGTGCAGAATCGATGAACACTTCAGAGTCTTCGATTCAACCTAACAGTAATTTGGGGATCTCGGAGAAGCCTCAGCAGAACCAGAAGCCTCCTTTCAGGCCAGCAATGGACGACACCAAGCCTGTGCTTCAAGATCCTGTAATCCCTATGTCTCTCTCTATAGGTGACTCAATTTCATGCTTCTCAGATTGTTTAACTGGGATTATTAAAATGTTCTTTGTTTTTTTCCAAATAGATTCTGAGGTCTGATCCTATTGAGACCGAGGAAGCTGTGCTGCGATTGCCTCCCGTCTCGATTGCCAGATCAACTTCTCCATCCAAAATGATCTGAACATATAATTTCACTCTCTTTCTGTTTTGATATCTTTCACGAGCTTTGCAGAAAATCTTAACTTTTAAAGATTGTAATTTCTTGTGCTGGACTGTTACTGACTGAATTTATGTTCTTGATGTGATAGCTTGATTTCAACTGTATTTTTCCACTTACAAATCATGCTCGATTATGGTTATGCATCTTCCTATGGTTACACTGATTGCTACTCTTGTGTGTGGTGGACCAGTTTACACTGACATGTAGTCTGTAGAATCTCCTGAGATTCACTCTTTTTTCTTTCTTTTTTGTAATACGTAAGAGTCATCTTTTACTTGAAGAGTAATGGTATTCCTTTATTTCTTCTCATAGAATTGTTTTAGCCTTGCAATGGTGGCTTCTCTGTATCCTATAATGGTGCTGGAATAAGAAGGTAGGATTTGTGGCCAAACAGGTATATCCTATTCCCTTTAGAACTCGCTGGAAGACTGCCAATTTGAAGGTTTCTGGTCAATTTGAATTAGGAGGAAAAGGGATTACTGGAAAACTTTTTGTTTAATCTTGAACAAACAAGGTTCCACTATCTTAGAAGAGATCAAGTTTGAATGAAAAGCCCATAGAGCTGCTAACATCAATGCTCTTTGCTGCATGCTTTCAATCTGGCATTCTTCATGGCTTGTAAATTTCATGTCCAGCTCTATATCTGATTCTTGGTCGCTGTCTGTCCACTGATTCAGGAAGTATTTGGTTAATGGAAGCAAGTTATGTTGGTTATGTAATAATCTTTTGTCGTCTTTAATGTTTTTCCCCTCAGTTTCTTCTCTTACTTCAAATGATGTTAGGAGGTACTCTTCGTTATATTCCTGGCCATTGGCTTGGAAGTTGAGTTTTTAATTAATGAAATTGGCTTTTTATACATATACAAAAAAGGTATTTAGCTTTTGATGCAAGTTAAGGTATAAAACGTTATTGGATTTGAGTGAAATACTAGGTTTGTCTCTCTATTAAAATAATTTAAATCAATTTGATAATATTTGTCACAATATTACATACCTTTCATTCAACTTTCAAATAGTAGATGCCAAACTATTTTTCTAATAGGCACTACCCTTTGTCCTCTCATGCAATTAGCATGCACTTTAGATGTCACATATTGTTGGTGACACTTTTGCGGATTACATTAGTGGTATCATGTTACCTAGTTAGTGCCCCATAAATGATGTATTGGTGGTTATAGTTCGAAGATTTGCAAGCTGAAGCCTTCATTTAGTGCTTTTTTCACAGGAGAATCTACTATGAGATTATTAATCTTAATCCCTGTCAGACAATTTGGAACTCAATTTGCCAATTATGCTGAATCATGTTCTTAATCTGAGAAAACTGCACAATCATCACGAGTTTTAGGAACTTCATTTCATGACCAATTGTATGTTAGGAAATATTTGAAGTATTTGTGTATAATGGCTTCATGTGCTTTTGTATATTGAAGATCGAGGATTTACACTTTTACAGGAATTTTAAAAGCTAAGACCTTGTTTAGTTTTATTTGCAACAAAGATGATCTTAGTAAATGGAATCGGTCAAATAGAAAGAACTGGACAAAAGCAAAAGCATCAATGAACTTAGAAATTGACCTGCTGAGCAAAAATGACTTGGGGAACCCATAAATTACTAAAACTATCTTCATAGCCTGATTTCACCATAATGACCCGTATTTATAAATAATTGATCACTTCACTTACAAAAAGTAAGTTGGGGCAGAAATCAAATATCGAATTTGCAAGAATCACAAAGAAAGGAAAAATTATACTACCTCATATCTGATTATAAATGTAAGATTTAATTTGTAGTGGAATTTACATTATAAATTAGATATTATATTTAGAACAAGAAGAGTATTGCATTCTCTAATCTAAGGGTGAATCAAAAGAAGCATAAAGCCTTTGTTTCATATGAAAGGGGTTATAACCAGAGAGAGCACCGAGGGAAAGTACTTGCATCCTTCAAGATTTTTTTTTTTTTTTTAAAAAAAAAATCTAAACTAGATTTGCACCCTGTTCATTTGTGTTTTCTTCACTATTTTGTTGGAAGACTTTAGTTTTCTTATATGAGAAAAAAAAAAGATTCCTACACATATATGAAATGGTGGAATCTATATATATATGTGTGTGAGAGAGAGAGAGAGAGAGAGAGTCCCACCATTTCATGTGTGTGACATGAGAAAATGTTTTCCCTTTCTTGGATGAATGCACATTTTTATCTTTAAACTATTATTTAAACTGAATTAAGCATATATACAATCTTATTTAATAATTCTTTTGTTTTTAATATAATATATATTTATCTAATTTAAATAAATTAAATGATAAGTATTTTCTAAAATACATAGTCCTGTTTTTTTAATTCTCTTTTCCTATTTAACTATGGGTTTTGGTTTTCTCATATTACATGAGAAAAAAAAGTTTCCTACACACATGAAATGATGAGATTTACATATACATATATGAATTAATATATGTATATGTGAGTCTTACCATTTCATGTGTGTGTAGCATGAGAAAATGGTTTTCCTACAACATGAGAAAATAGTTTCCCTTTAACTATTAGGAAGAGGGTATAAAAAAAATAGTACTGGTAAAATATTAAGATATGTTTTATATTTTGAGCAAGATCAATCCCAAAGATGAACTCGAGCGGGTATAAGATTTTCTTTGCTACTACCTCCGGTTCTAATTATAAGACATATTTGACTTTTTTTAGAGAGATTAAGGAAACTTAATTAAATTACTTCATAGTATTTTTATTTTTTTGGTCAAACTAATTAGTTTGACTAATAAAATAATATATAATCTAAAGATACACAACATATAAAATGATTAGGTAACTTATTTAACTTCTTTAATCCAAAAAAAAAATCCACTTTGTCAACAAGGAAAAGCTTCAGAAACATTTTCCCTCTCGGCAAAATCCCCCATGGACTTTCCCTTTTTTCTTCGGTTTTCAAAAATCCCTCATAGTTCTTCAATCCTGTCGAACTCTTCCGTCCTTCTTCAGTCCGCCGTCGGTGCGTGTATTAGCTTCTTCGTCTGTTCGCGACGCTCTCGTGGTGAACCTTGGTGAGCAACATGCTTCTTGATTATTCTTTCCTTTGCCGCGTCTTGTAGTACGATTGATGCTGTGTGCATTCTTCTCAGTTCTTCAGTATCGAACCCATCTCTGTCTCTTTGCTCTGTCGCTGTGAGTGAGGTTTAAAGGTTCAAGCACTCATTTCCCTGTTCCTTCATCGTCTTTTCTGACTGCAAGTGGTAAGCTCGAATCTTTCTCTTTTCCTTGGTCGTTGCTGCTGATTGAAACTATTAGATTATAAATGTTTATTGGCTAACAAAAAAAATAGGTAACGTCGTGCTTGTATATGTGTTTACTGGTTTTTCCTATTTTATGCTGCTTTGGTTTGGACCTGGCCCTCCACTTTGTTCGTTTATTTTGTATCCTGCTCTCCTGAGTTAATATAATGATATTTACTAGCAGCACAAAAAGAAAACTGCAGTAGTTAAATTATCATACCAATGACCAAATGTGATGAACATGGGAACAGGATCTAATGTCCTTTCGAATAGATTGCAACTATATGGAAAACAAAATTAAATTAACTTGGGAATTGCACGTTGCCATTTCTTAAATAACAATGATCACAAATGATAATTTCAGGAACGACAGATTATTTCTTGTTTGATAAAATATTTAGGCTCTGACCAAATTACTTGCGGCAGAAACAATTTTATTGTGTTAATTAGTTGTATGTAATATTCATCAGTATTTTGTTTTAACAAAATCATGATACAATTTTTGAAAAGGTTTTTCAAATTCAACAGATGTGAATTTGGTCATGATATGTATGAGGTTTTACAAGTGAAGGATAATTGTGGCCGTTGGATCAATATGATGAATGGAAAGACATTTCAGCAAAACCCTGCTGCGATAGCTGACATGCTGCATTTCACAGGAGTAGTTGGTTCCTTTGTTCATCCTTGTGTCCAACGCCCATAGTTGTCCCATCGAAAACACATCCTGCGACATCGAAAGTGCTTCTTTTTTGTAAAAGCTACCCTAGCGGATGTTCTCTTGTCTTCCTCCTTGTGCCACATGCTCATCTTCAGGCTGTAGAGGTCCAGATACTTAACATTGAAGTCAGAATTTTGGACTTGAATTTCCTTCATATTCATGCTTACTTTGTGAATCTTTTGTGCAATGAGATTGGTATCTTTCATCAATCTTTCTTCATTCCATCGACAGAGACTATGCAATTTCTTACAGTATAATTATCTATGCTCAAAACAATTATCTGAGGTTGATTCAAGAAACCACTTTTCTAAGAAATTCCGGTTGTCGTCCCTTTTTTTTGAGAACGTTTTATCAACAGCTCATTCAGATGGAAGTTCATGTTGTACGGAATATTTGGCTACCCAGTCCACTAACTGCGCTGAAGGGGATCCAGTTATATCAAAAAGTCACGTCTTGGACACCCTTCTAATGTACAAGAGTGAACCTGAACTGGCGTTGAAGTTCTTTAAAGAACAAAGTGGTTATGTAGACAGTATTGATGTTTTCTGTTTATTGCTTCATATTCTAACACTTAGCTCTCAGACTCGTAAAGCTGCTAGGACGTTGCTCAATAATTATCTGTTGGAAAATTTGCGCGGTTCCCCGATGGTGCTCATGGAACAACTGTTTGAATTGGAGAAAATGTATGATTTGAGATCAGACCATTGTGTTTATAGTTATTTATTGAATAGCTGTGTCAGAGCAAATCAAATAAGAAGCGCTGTTGATTGTTTGAAAACAATGTTTGAGCATAATGTGTATCCTTGGGTTCCACATATAAATATCCTTCTGACGGCAATGCTTAGAAGAAATATGATTGATGAAATATATAACCTGCATGATGAAATGGTCAGAAGAAAAATATGTGGTGATCGCTATACATTGCATGTAGTAATGCGTGCGTGTTTGAAAGAAGGCAAGCCTGAGGAGGCAGAGAAGTATTTTAGACAGGCATTAGTTAGTAGAGTGGAACTTGATGCAGCGGCATATAGTATTCTTATACAGGCTGCTTGTCAGAAGCCCTGCTCAGATTTTGCAGTTAAGCTATTGAAGGAGATGAAAGATTTGGGATGGACGCCTTCTGTTGGTACATATACAGCTGTGATTTGTGCTTGTGTGAAGCAGAGAAATCTTGCACGGGCTTTGATGCTAAAGGATGAGATGATGAATAGTGGTATACCTATGAACATTATTATTGCAACGAGTTTGATGAAAGGATTTTGTGTGAAAGGGGATATGGCTGGTGCATTACATTTGTTTTATGAGATTGTTGAGGCTGGCCTCGCTCCAAATAAGGTTACTTTCTCTGTCTTGATTGGATGGTGCTCAAAGATTGGGACCATGGAAAAGGCATATGAACTTTACTGCCAAATGAAACTCATGGGCATCCAGCCCACTGCCTATATTATTAGTGACCTCTTACGGGGATTCTTGAGAGTGAATTTGGTAGAAGATGCACATAAATTGTTTGATGAGGCTGTTGATAATGGTATTGCTAACATATTCACTTATAATATCTTGTTATGTTGGCTTTGCAAAGAGGGTACGGTCGATGAGGCTAGTAACCTGTGGGATAAGATGATGAATAAGGGTATTGTGCCATCACTAGTTTCTTACAACATCATGATACTTGGTTACTGTAGAAAGGGTTGCATGGATGGCGCACTTAATTTGATGAATGAGATTCTTACAAGGGGACTAAAACCAAATGCCATTACTAGTACTATTTTGATTGATGGTTTCTTCAAGAAAGGCGACTTTCAACATGCCTTGGATGTGTTTGACCAGATGGAGGCTGCAAATATTGCACCTGTAGACTTCACATTTAACACCATTGTGAATGGCATGTGCAAAGTTGGTCGAATGTCTGAGATGAGGGATATGCTGAACAAGTTTGTTGAGATGGGTTTTAATCCTACTTCAATGACTTACAACAGTATCATAGATGGATATGTCAAGAAAGGTGAAATAGATTCAGCAATGTCAACCTACAAGGAGATGTGTGAAAATGGAATTTCTCCCACTTCTGTCACTTATACTTGTTTAATTGAGGGGTATTGCAAAAGCAATAACATTAATCTTGCTTTGACAATGCATAATGAGATGAAAAACAAAGGCTTGAGATTGGATATTATTTCATATGGTGCTCTCATCAATGGTTTCTGCAAAAGGCTAGACATGGAAAATGCAAGCAAATACTTCACTGAACTTGTCAAAGTTGGTTTGCATCGGAACAAAATTGTTTATAACAGCATGATTAGTGGCTTCAGAAATTTGAAAAATATGGATGCAGCAATTGAAATGCAGAAGAAAATGGTAAGTGAGAATATTCCATGTGATTTGCTTACATACACTATCCTAATTGATGGATTTCTTAAAGTGGGCAAATTGTGTTCTGCTTTAGATATTTACTCGGAGATGCGTTCCCAGGGCATTCTTCCTGATATCATATTGTATACTGTTTTGATGAATGGACTCTGTAATGAAGGGAAGCTAGAGGATGCTTGCAAGTTGTTTAAAGAAATGGATGGAAATAATATAGCTCCTACAGTACTTGTTTATAATACTTTAATTGCTGGACATTTTAGGATGGGGAATTTACAAGAGGCTTTTAGATTGCATGAGGAGATGCTTGATAGGGGTCTTATGCCTGATGACACTACCTATGACATTCTTGTATGCGGAAAGATAAAAGGATCATATATTCATCATGGGGTGTAAGTTTTGAAGATCCATCAACAGGTCCAATATTCTTAGTTTTGGTGATCCTGGATTTTCTCCTCTAAGGATTTGTCTTGCAAGTCGTTTTTGGGAGGGCATGAGTCTCCCTTTGGAAGCACGAGATTTGAACCTGGGGTTTATGGACTCTGTGCTTATCAACCTCATGAATAAACTTTTGGGGTGTGATTCTCTCATAAACCAAAAGTTCTTATCGATTGGTATTTAGAACCGTCAATGATGTCCCAGATGCAGCTATGTAGCACAAGCGAATCAGTGATGCCATTGATATTGTGTTAGCTGAGGGCTGGAAAGCTAGCCCAAAGCAGCACTGAAGAATGTTCAGATTCAGTTGCAAGTTGTGAGATTTGAGTCTCAAAATATAAAATTTTGATACAAAGTGGAGTTCCTTGGATTTCCAATCTGTTTTGTTAGGTGTAGTTTTTCTCCCTAAGGTTCCGGACACAGATTCACATTATAGAATTAGACGCGAGTTTCTTTCACAGTAAACACTTTTTCCCCAACCGATATGATGTTTTGATAGGTAAAGATAATAATATGCATTTAAGGACCTAATTGTAAGATAGACTTGGAGACCTAATTGTAAACTAAATAGTTAATAGGGTAATTCATATATGATAAATTATACATTAGTTAGGATTTGAAGGAAGCTATAGTATTATAAATAGCTCATCAGCCTCTAAACATATCATGTTTTGTCATAAATATATTATAGATATAGATACAAGCTTCTTGGTCAATAACTTCATGAATTGAAGTATTTTGAACCTCAAATTGCTTTTATTGCGGAAGAAATATATTATGAATTATCCATCCATCCTCCATTTAGAATTCCAAGAAGAGGTGTTCAAGAATAGCAAACAATGATTTTGTTTGATAGAAAAATCGCGATCAGAAAAAGTAGCATAACAAATTTTACAGGGTCCCCCGCTAAAATACCCTTTTAAGTTATTTACATTAAAATTATTCATGGATGGAAACTTCTTTTAACATATGCAATTAAAACGAATATTTTAGAGAAAAAAAAAAAGAAGATAAATAAGAGGATAAAGTGGATTAAAGTCTTATTATTAATCTAAATACAGCCTTCCAACTAACTCATTAAGGACCGAAGTTAGTATATTGGATCACTTTGATTAAAAGGAAAATCTATGAACAGATTATTTACGAGGAAAAAAAATAATCTACGGACAGATTTTGCCAAAGCTATAACTGATTTGCTGAAAACACGTTCAGAAAATGGATCAAGTCACGATTTCTGTTCATAGATTGAGCAATGCGCCCTGTTCACTCCACATTAAATCTCTTCGAAGAACATTGATTTTGAGAGGGACCTGCTCGGTCCCATTAGCATAGTCATTCAACAGAAGTAAAAAATGCAGACTATTTATTATAGTCTCACATTACGTACATAAAACGATGGAGAACAACTAAAAGACCAGAGCTACTCATATTCCTAAATGGGGTCGCTGGGCTTTCATGGAATGATTTGAGAAAATAAATTTCAACTAAACTGATTCCTGAGTTCAAAGGGTTCATGGCATTCCAAAATCAGAGAAACCCATCCCTAGTTTAACTCTTGTATTCTCTCTTTTCAACTTTGACTGCATTATATACCACAGCTTCATCTTATCTATACGTTACGGACCATTAAAAGTGCCATAAGCACCCTTCAAAAATTCTTGAACAATTGATTGAGTTACCCATCGATGCCATCCAAGTTAGGCAACACTAGAAGTTGACCCTATCTCTTTGGTGACAAAATCCATACATTGCCATCAGCAGAGAACACGAGCACCTGCAAATATTGTTTCTCAAGTTGTGTTTTAGCAACGGAGATGGTGGTAGCCAAGCCAGGTTAGTTCTTTGCTGGCATTACATATTTGCATAATCAACCTGCCTTAAGCGTGGGACGAGATACTTGAATTGGCATATTAACGCCCCAGGTAGAATATGGTACAAACCAAAGCTTCAACTCTGCAGATTGAGTTGAGAGACCTTGCACAGTCGTGCCCTGCTGTAATTAGACCGCTTAAGGATGATACCCTGCAACATTTGGTTTTCTACAGCTTCTTAATGCTGTCAAATTCAAACCAAACTGTATTTCATCACATATTTTACGGGTTCCAAAATGCCACCACATCATACAAAATATCTTGACTGTTACATGTCATCTTCCACTGATTACGATTTCATACACTATCCTGTGGTTTATGAGACATTTGAAGCTAAATGTTTATCATTCCCAACTTCATTGATCATACTTAAGAAAAGATTCTGAGTCTCACTATCACTTCCCTTTGATGCTGCCATTGCAGCCACCTTTTTTATTTCGTCCTTCATTCCTGAATCAGAAAGCCCCTCAATCAACACTGAGAAAGTTGTTTTGTTAGGTGAACAGCCCTTTTCCAACATCTCCTCCAGAACTTTGATACCCTCCTTTACATTACCAACCTTACAAAATCCTTCAATCAACATGTTATAAGTAAAAGCATTAGGAGCACACCCCTTTTCCACCATGTCATCCCATAACCTAGCTGCCTCACAAAGTTCCCCTGTCTCACACATTCCGGCAATCAGTGTGTTATATGTCAAGAGACTGGGAATAGAACCTTTCTCAAATTCATCAAACATTTTCTTTGCTTCCCATATAGTCCCCTTCTTACAAAGCCAATGTATCAGAGTACTAGACACGGCGTTGTCAGGAGTACAGTTCTTCTTCAAAAGCCTCCTCCAGAGCTCAACAGCCTTCTCAACATTTCCTTCCTGGCACAACAAATCTATGACCTTACAACATAGTGATGAGCTTGGTATATATCTCTTGTCAAGCATATCATCAAGCAAGTTAAAAGCTTCCCCGGATCTCTTGTCCTTACAATAAGCCTCAATCATAACTCCATACGTGACATCATTGGGTTCAACCCCATTCTCTTCCATATCATCCATTACCTTAATTGCATCAATCAAACGACCTTGCCTACAAAATCCATCCATCAAAAGTGTATAAGTGGTAGCATCAGGTAACCATCCTCTATCAAATATTTCACCAAAAACCCTCTTAGCACCGTTCATATCACCTCTAGAAGCATACCCACCTAAAATTGTAGTATAACTCACCACATTTGGAACCATACCCATTGCAGGCATCTCATCCATAACCTTGAGCGCACCCTCAACGTCATTTTTCTTGCAAAGAGCTTTAAGCAAGATGTTACAGGTAAAGACATTAGGTATTACACCAAACTTAGTTTTACAGTTTCTAAACATCAAGTGAACCCAATCGTATCTTTTGTTCTGGACCAAAGCATTAAGCAAAGTGTTCAGCGACCTCACCGATCGATTAACCTGGAACGAATTGATCCGCAAGAAGGTTCTAACGGCCAGTTTAGGCTTACCCGCCAGCCCATAACTCCGAATCACATTTACGAACAACTGCTCGCCGCATTTGATTCCAGAACAGTGCAACTGACAGAGAAGTTCTTCGACTTGATCGAATTCACGTGCCCGGGAGAGTCTCTGAATGATGGCATGATATGTGGCATAATTGTGGGAAAACCCAGGATGATATTTGCCTGCGTAATCGAAAATTTGGAGAGCTAGGTCGAGATTTTGTTGACGGGTAATCATTAAGACAAGACGCTTGGGGTAGAGGCGCTGAGGCCAGGGTTTGATTGGCGGTGTCACGGTGTAGGATTTGAGAAGAGCGGGATCAAGGTGGTCGGCGGCGGTCGTATAGAAGGAAGTGGCTGCGGTTATATTAGGGAGAAGAGAACGTGGGATACAAAATCGGTGGTGAGAGAAGAATCTATAATAGGTATTCATGGTGAAGAAAGTTGAAGCAATCAATTGGAAGACATATCCCGAAGGACGTATCAAAGATAAAAGGGTTAAGCCAAAGCCAAGGAATCAGGCGATGGAGACTGACTCATAAAACTTCATTTCCATCCTCGCCTTTTGCTCCTCTCGCTTGTCTCCATTCTGGTTCTATACCTGTTCGAATGAATAAAATGCTTAGCTGATTCCATGCGTTGAAATAAACACTCTTCTTCCAACTTTTCGATCTTCCCCGTTCATTGTGGTGGAAGAGCGACGTTGTTCAAGGCAAGACTAAAGAGTATTAAATTTAAAAAAATCTAAAATAAAATAAAATATCAATTGAATTTCAAAATATCTTATGAATGATTTTCTACTGAAAAATGAGTTGCTAGTACTGGTTTGAGATTTTGAAGTACAACTGCTATTTTCTTATCTTTTTCCTCCTAAAAGCCAATTCCAAAACAAGATTTTTTTTTTTTGGCTAAGGAGAAAAGTGTAAAAATGAGAGCAATTTTGTTTGACAATTATTCCGACTAATTTTAACCGCTTGTTAAACAAATATGCTATATTAATAGTTCACATGTTATCTATATCATTTTTTATGATGTTGTGAAAGTTTATGTGTGTAATTCATTTTTTTAAGTTAGATTTAAAATTTTCAGGGTAAATTTATACCTTAATAAAAATGATGTAGCTGATATGTGAACTGGCAACTCAATATATTTAATTAACTAATAATCAAAATTAATTATGGTAACGGTCAGAATAAAATTGCTTTATTTTTTATACTTTTGTGCAAAATTGCTGTGTTTTTTATTTTTACCGGAATTCCAAAACAAGATGATGTGATTGCTTATACAATTTTGTTACAGTTTTAAGGATACACATAGATAAAGAATAAAAAATCCTTATGTGTGTGTGTGTGTGTGGAATCATCCCTGGCATAGCTTCAAGCAAAAAGACAAGGTTAAAGACGATCATGCAGCTGGGTGGAGTTCCGACCATCTGGGCTTGGGAGCAGGCTAATAGTCCGGCAAGGTGTCCGTTGATGAATTTTGATCCCATAAAATAAACATATATTATATTTTTTTCTGACGACATTTTTTTTGGATTGAACCAAGTTACCTACGAATTTTATTTCTTCTCAGCTTTCTTTATCCCTTTTTTCATTTTATAATTAAGATTAAGATTAACTGTCCAATACTTAGGTCAAGTTCTTTATATTTATTTCGTTAAATTCTCCAATCACATATGACTATGTGTCTTATTTGTGAATTATTATCATTAAACTATAAAATCATGAGAAAAATAAGATACATGATCATGTGTAATTAGAAAATTTAATAAAATAGATATAAGGAACTTGATGTAAGTATGGTATTTTTATAATTACATTCATGAGTCTTCACTATAAAGAGTGTGGATAATTTAATAAAAATTTAGAGTACTTAACCTTAATTTATTAGATTTATTATCCATTAATTCATCAGATTTTTCACAATGCACAGCTATATATTACGTTCCCTTGAAAGTCCAAACAAGGTTCCAAGCATGTCCGAAACTTCATCTTCTTTGCCCTATTTGAACCAGTAAGCATCCACAAATACAACAAAGAAAACACGTGAAGGCATATCCCAAACCAAAAATCAAAACCTAGAAAAATTATTATGAGATCCTAAGAAAAAATATATCTATCAAAAAGTTTCAATAACAAATGGGCATTATAGATCTATTGTCGTTTCCTATACTAGAATGCTTCTCATTTGTGAGACTTCGCAATGCTTTTCCAGGTAAAAACTAAAAGCACAAATGAAAAGCTGAAGACAAAATGTCATGGAACTTCATCAGGTAAGTCATTCTTGTTTAATCAAGATTTACATGACTACAAGAGAACTTGAAAAGACAAGTCAATAAAAAGAACTGACTAGTTCTTCAATCAAATAAAATACCTTAAGCACATGATAACTTCTTCTTTTCTGGCAAATTAAGTTACCATATAAACCTTTGGATTCCAGGCTCATGAGTCCAACTGAATGGCCTGAACAAAAACATCATCATTGTGAAAACATTTACACAAATATATAGCATCCCCGTGAGATACCAACGTCCACTTTCATTATTATTACTGTGAAGCACCAAGAAGAACAATGGTATGGTGTAGTATCTGAACTCTATCAGAGGAGCTGGTACAAGAACCATAGCAGTAGCCACAAAGTACGCCAATACCCATATTTTATTACGAAATTTCCCTGTTTAGCAGAAAATAATTAGTTAAAATTATTATATCCCTGTCATGGGTAAATGAAACTCGAGAGAATGCTTGCTAAGGATTTGTGCTAACCCAAGATATGAATAATGGAGAACCATGACCAGATATAGAGTGGAACCAGAAGGTATTTAATTGACCAGTGAGCCATGATGATCTTCCTCCAGAGATAGAAAGGGTAGTGCCGATTGTCGGCGAGAAGGTACGGATGAGCAACACTGCATTAATCAATTAACAGTAATTGTAAGAAAAATGAGAGTGACCGAGTAAAACAGTCCAACAATGAATCAAAATTAATGAAGCTACATACATATATATACACGCATACAGTGGAAACAATAAAAAATATAAACAAATAATTAAGTCTTTACATAATTGGTTCTGCTTAGCTTTAGTCCTTGACAATAGTGAAGGAACAGGCCAGTTCCCTAATCCAAAAATCTCATTGCTCGTTATCATTCTAATATCCTTGAGTCATTGACAAAAGGATTAAAGTGTGGCAAGTTTGTTGTGTCAGAGATTAATTCATATCATATACTCTTTCACTCCTTAATATAGGACCTACTTAGAAGTTGATCTTGATCTTATATGCAAGACTATTTCTCATATTTATCAACTTTTTCTCAAATTACCCATATTGATACTTCCTAGATAATAGTCAAGTAAGATAAAAGGGGAGGGAGTTAATGAAGATAATTAGGGTGTTTTGGAAAAAACATGTCACATCAACTAATTTAACTAACTTCTTTGATTTGATCAACTTAGTTAAATGGGCCTAACATTAAAGACAGACGAGTATTAAATAATTTTTAAGGAGTAAAGCTAAATAGTCATAACAGTTCATAATTTCACCAGAGCATGCACATGGCTACTAATAATCAAAAAAGAGAGGGAATTAAGGAATTAAGGAAGATGACTAGGGTGTTTTAGAAAATATATGTCTTATTAACTAACTTAACTAACTTCCTTAATTTAGTCAAATTAGGTAAAGATGTCTTTTATTAAGGATGAGAGGGAGTATTAAATACTTTTCAGGGAGTAAAGCTAAATAGCCATAACAGTTCATAATTTCAACAGAGGATGCACTTGGCTGCTAATAATCAAAACGCACATTAAATTTTATGTTCTAAATGAGTAATTACTTATCTGAGCTAACCTGAAAAAGTGTACAGACACAAAGCCAGAGGTCAAGGCCATGAACCCCAGAAAGAAACCAAAGGTCATATTTTTCCTAAAGTGCTTGAACAGGTCTACAGCATGGGCGATAGTGAAGTGCATAGGAGCCAGAGCCATTACAGAAACCAGACTGAAATAAAGTATCTGAGCAAAATGCGGGGTAACTGCATGAGCTTCTTTTGCACCTGAAGTGTCAGAAGGGTAGGTTAAAAATTGGAATTCTATTGGCCCAAAAATTTACAAGGGATAACAATAACAGAAGGAATCCTACCAAGAACAATACTCCCATTCCATAGGACAAACAAAACAAAGGCAATCAATACCATCACAAAGGGGCTAAATGAAATCAAAAGTTCCCACTTCATGTTCCATAACGTTAAAAGGATTGCCCAAATATCCTCAAGTAAGCCTGCAAAGAGAAATCAGATACACGGTTATTTAAAATAGTTCATTAAAACAAGCGAGTGAGATGGGAATAACTTTTCTGCAGCCACCAAGTTACAACGTTACTTGCTCATGAGCATTTAAAAAGCTAGGTGGTTTTACCAAATAAGTAAATAGTAAACCTGACGAGGAAGGAGAAGATGCATGTGCATTGGCCAAAGAACTCTTGACAGTGTCCATTGATTTAACAACCCTTCGCTTTCTCAGATTTAAACCCACTGTACTAGTAGTGTTATCAGTCGCCAAACCAGGTTTGTTGATAGACACATCTGATTCTGCTGTTATTTCACTTTTCTTTCCATGGGTTATGGCAATGTCTATGATCTGAGTACATGCTACAAAAAGCACCCATATAATATTTGTTTGCCGAATAACAACTGAAATCGCTCCAGTCTGCATACATAGAATTGGATAAGTCTCTACCACTGTAAAATTTAGCATTTACATGTAAATTACGTATAATGCACAAATAATAATTGTCCATATTTCATTTTTTTAAAAGAAAAAAAAATTGTCCATCCATATTCCATATGAGATATCCATAAATATAATCATGAACTACATAGATAAAAGGAAAAACAATGAGCGATGTAAAAAGAACTCTACTATGTCAAATAAATTGTCAAGAATTGTCACTTTTAATCACATATGCATCAAAAGTTGCATTCAGCAGTGTCCAGTACGCAAGTAAAATAAACAACACTTAAATGTTTATGATATGCAACCAACGAGGCATGCAAGAAAAAGAAACATAGGGATTCATTTGAACCAGGCTCAGACATGAAAATAAGGATAGACATTTGAATTCACATAGCATCAGACTATCAGGTAATCTATAAAATTAAGTTTCTTGAACTTAGTTCCATACTGAGATGTAGATTATTGCTTTGAACTTTTGGGCATGAAAGCAAAAAGATAGAAGAGTTTTATTTAAACAATGACATGGATATATCATCTTCCTATGTAGTATATGTTCATCAACTATGGAAGAATGTTTATTGGAGGGCATCTGTATTTCTATATGTTGCCGAGAATTCTTGATGGCAGGAATCTTTATTGAAAATCACAACATTAAAATTGCATGCTCAAGGAATGATGCAGCATACTAGGAAAGAGGAACTCTTGGATGAAAATATTTTATCCACCAAAACAAATCAAACGAATTTCATTATGGACAGAGTTTACAGCATAGACTCCTAAAAATGCCTTACCAATGCACTAAGCCAGTAATTCTTTTTCAAACATGCAAGATACATAGCCAGCACTGCAGTTACAGATGCAACATCTGTATAATAGAGAAAAGTGAAGAACCAGTGGAGGGGGTACAAGGATAGAACCACTGCTTGAAGCATCGCCTTTTTATCATCAAGTGTTGGCTTCAAGTGACTATTTATGTCATATACAATTATGCTGCATGTGACTGTTAATACACAGTTCAATGATCGAAGAATTGCAGTGGAGCACAAATCCGCAAATGATGAAGCAGCTTGCATAAAGTAAAAGCCTGGAAACAAAGAAGCAACATGCGCAAGTGAAAGACAGTACCTGCAAAGTTTTAATATAGCAAAGATCAACCTTGGTATTTGATACTATCCTATTCTGATAATATGTTTTTGAGTTATTAAAAAATATTTGCCTATGTGGGACTATTAAAGTTCCTAAGACATGATAAGCACTGAACATAATTCATGTATCAATCACCATGATTTTCAAATACTATTTGACAAAATCAAAATAATGCAATGAGATCAATAAACAAAACTTTGAATAATATATAGCTAAACTTATGCTGTATATAAATAAATTATTTTAGAAAACAACAGCATTACAGAAATTTAATAACATCAATTACCACAATTACATGTCTTAATGACTTAAAAGATCATAGCACTACAGTCTAAACACAAAAGGAGGAAAATATCTAATTGCAGTAATTTCATCAATGCTACCCCCTAGATTAAGTGGAAGTGCTTAAAGTCAGTAATAATGAAGTACTCTCTCTCTCTCTCTCTATATATATATATCTTTTTGTATTTCTATATTTCTCCATCAATTTATTCAATCAACCAGATCAATCAACTATAGTATTAAATGTCTATTCAAATGTATAGGGCAACAAGCATCAAGTCTTCAAGAACATACAGGCCAGGAGGCGTAGTAATCATAGGATCCCAACTTCCAAAATCTCCCTTGCAATATTTCTGAGCCTGAGGTATATGAAATAACTCATCCTACAAGATAAGAGTATCAGTCATATTGAAAGACAAGCAAGTTTCCTCAAATCATTCATAGGCACCCACAACTATTCATCCCTCCAAGTTTCAAAAACTTTGCTTACCATATATGGCTCAGGAACAATGTGATTGACAAGTATGGAGATAGGAATAGCCCACAAGCTCACAATCACTGCAAGAGCTATTTTTCCCATTTCTTCTTCAATATGACAGCAATATGAAAATATGGTCCCAGAGACTCAAGACCAAAAGGTTATATTGTTGTCAGTGCATCTACAAATAACTTCTTTTCTTTATGGGGGCCAGGGGTTCTCCTTCTGAGTAACATCACCAAAGGGTCTTTTTAAGATGAATCTTTAAACTGGAGCCACTCCACGAAACTCAAAAGAGTATAGCATCCAAGAGAAGTGGATATAAAGCAATGAGGAAACTTTTTCTTGAAACAGCAAAATTGCATCACCTAAACCAAGAAACAGTGAAGTTATTGACATATCTTCTTGTCAGATTGGAAGGAAAAAGTGATTATACAGGCTTTCTTTTTAAATAAATTTCATAGGAAACTTCATAAGTAATGGGTAATTAACCCTCAGGAATAAATTTTGCACTAAATGGTAACAGCATATGCTATTTTAATCAATATTTGATCAACAACCAATCGTAATATTATCCCAATTCAGTTATAGCAACAAAAGATTTATAGAAGAAATAGTATCATGCAAAAGCCCACATGATAATAAAGAAAGTCTGATTTTCATTTCATTGCTAAACAACTAAACAAATGTGCTTGCCTCTGTTCCTTCGTAATAAGTTGAAACCTATGAATACTTGTAAATGACATGATCAAAGAGTTTCTCAAATGCAAGTATGCAAAAAATAGAAATATATCACTTTGATAACACATATAAATTGGAAGCCCGTTGCCCTCATACAGCGCCACATGTCACATCAGACTTAATATTTTCGATCATAAAAAAAAAATACAAAAATCCTAGTTTGCTCCATGTTTTTCAATGAATCATTCCTGCCCAAAACAGAAAAGAGTTCCTCAAAATTATAAGGTTATCCCGCAATGCCACAACTGTTGACGGTGGCTGCATTCAACTTCTGAAAAATTATCTTCCCAATTCGTTCATGGTTTGGTGTTTAGCGTAAATGGGTGCCAAAAACAAAAATAATTAGTTTGAAAGTTTTTCGGCCTACTCAAATTTTCACCAAGTTCCGGAGTATTTTTTTTTTTTCAATAAAAAAAAAAACTGTGAAAGAACCTATGTAAGATTCTTAAGTTGAGCACCTTCCTTGTTTTCTCAAGTCGCAGCTCTGTCCTTCCTGACTCGGTTCAATTTTCAAATTCTACAAACATTTTATCGTCCTCTCCTCAGCATCCTCATTTTCTTAATTGATTGTGACAGCATAACATTCCCAGCATAGTTTCTTCGTTTTATTTACCATGCTCTTCAATAATTCACTAAAAGATTCCAATTTTTAACTGCATTACCATTCTAGAGTGGTCATTTCTCTCAAAAGCCACAAAATTTTTATACTCACTTCTCCGACTGTCACTCTTAAATCAAATAAAACCTCAAAAGTATGAGCCTATAGAAATTGATGGCAGTCACAGAGACATAGAGCGAACCTGGGAGAAGAAGAGGGTGTAGAACCAGACGACCCCGTCTGATCTAAAAGGGTGTAGAACCAAGCGAGTCGTTCTTTCTTTCTTTTTTTTTTTTTGGCTATAAAAGGGTTACATCAGCTCAAAGAGATCCATCTCACTCGGCTCCGGCACTGCTGATCGCTGTGACGGGATTGAGAAACCGCGGGGCGGCGAGTAGTAAAGGTGCTAATGGTGAGAAATCAGAAAAGTAATTATTATTAGTTGACCAAAAAAGAAGAAGAAAAGTAATTATTAAAAGTTATTAGGAAAAAAAATAAACATTAAAATTACAAACCTTAAAATAAATATTTTTCATAAAATGAGTTATAAATTGGTTGTCAAATATTAAATTTTTGACAGTAATTATAATTTAATATTTTACAAATTTTGAGGTTCTTTTTATCATTTTTTATAAAAAATAAGTATTTAAGTTATTATTAAATTAAAAAATAATAAAATTAAAAATTAAGTTTTTTTTTTTGCATGAATATTATTGTTTTAATTATACATGCTTATTGCTTATGTTAACTAATCGGGATAATTTATTTTAATATGAATAATTAAATCATTAAAGAAATCATCTTCCATTTAATCAATAGTAATGAAATTGAGTTTTTAATTTTTATAGAGATGAACATGTGACGTTAGCATTGAAAATTAAAAATTGAAATGTGTGAAATAAGAGGATGAGAAGTAGATATCAAGTTTTAAATTAATTTTAAATTACAGAAATGATTTTTATTAAAAGAATTTAAATTTTTTATTTTTATTAAACCTTTTTTCCGAATTATTTGTTTTTAAACTTTGATTTTATGTTTGGGGGTGTAATCTGATGAATTGAAGGCCTTGAGAGTGGCTGATATCAGGGTTGAGAATTTCATTGGTTAAATAGCAAAGATGGTGCTCCATAACTATAAAATATATCTGAGAATTTGACGTTAGTTCTAAATATAATATATAATGTTTTAAATTTATCAATATTTTCTTAATTTATTCGGTTAGTACTCTCTCAACTCTCAACAAGAATCAAGGAGGAGAGAGGATTGAAGAAGATGAATTTGATATTTTAGAAAATATATATCATATTAACCAATCTAACTAACTTTTTTAATTTAATTAAATTAGATAAATATATCATATATTAAAAGTCATAGGAGTATATATCCAGTAAAAAAGTGCTATAATAGAGCCTAAAGAAAGGAGGAGGAAAAAGGGAAGAGTGAAGGTCCTAACTGTTCATGCAAGGCTTAGATTAAAGTGAAGGGACTTCATAAAGAGCAACAAATGGCATTAGGCCAAGTCTAATAGTCTTTAGTCTCTCATGAGCATTATAATCAAACTTGGACCGAACCAATAAATTGATTGGTAAACTGATCCAATTTGGGGTCAAATCGGTTCGCTATTCTTTTTAAATCAATTTTTTAATATATATTTTATTTAGTACTTCATATTAATAACTCTGAAATCTTCGTTTTCTCATCGATTTGGACTTGGTTTTATCTCTTGCTTGATTCCGGTTTGACCTACTGACTTGACCTATTATCCTGTCCCGTTCAATGACTAGTCTAATTTTAATAACATTGCTCATTAGGTTGCATGTTAGGATTTTAAATTCTGGTTTTTTATTTCTGCATAGGTACGTAGTATTACATGTTAGGTTGTTTTTGTTTAAAGGGATATTAGTGTTGATAATATTTTTTTTTTTTGTTAATAAAAATAACTGCTTTTGCCAAAAAAAACAAAACTTTAATTTTATGTTTAATAAAAGCTATCATCACCGTGACCATGAATTAAGTTCGGGAGGAAAAAAGCTTGAATAGCCTCTACATTCCACAACACTTGTGTGGAAACACTGTTGGATGTATTTATCTTTCTCATCTTTTGATTTTTTCTTATACCACGGTTTTTTATACAAATATTTAGGCGAGTCGGATTGAAAAGGTTTGCCAAGGTTAAGTTGGGTTTCTCTTATAATCATTTTTTTTATCATCCCTCATAGCTATCAAATTATATTCGTCTAATCGATATGAAAAATCACAATACTATTTTAATTTTCCTCTCATTTTCCAGATCAACAATCTAGATAGGCTCATGAGGGATAATGAGAGAAAAATATCATAATAAGAGAATCTTCTCCCGTCAAAGTCAGAGAGCATACATCCGAATTGAATCACAAAAGCTTACCAAAGTGCAGTAACTATATATGACCAATAATCCATTAACAAAGTCTTCCTAATGAAAGTGAGATTTAAACTCAACTTTGTGAATTATGAGTGTTATTCCTATTAGGAACACGTATTATTGTTGTATAAAGTATTAATACGAATTTATTAATAAAATTATAGTATTTGTGAGGGAGTCATTCCAGTTGAAAAACCCACTTTAATTTAATACCCCGAAACCTCATGGCCCAACTGCAATATTTTGGGTCCAATAAGAAAGTCACGTTTGCATTGGTCTTAGTTTTTATAATTTATGAGATAAAGTATATGAGAAAATTTTTATTTCAACTTTTATGAAAATGAAAGTGAAGAGCATATAACTCTTTTTCCTCATCACAATTACAAGCACTTTTTTTCTTTTTTTTTTTTGGTGCCCCTTGGCTTACTCGCTCTTCATCCTCTGGCAAGATTCAGACATTTCATTATTATCAAGTCCTATGCGAATTTTAATAATACACACATGTACTCTCTGAATCTCCTTTGATACTCGGGAAAAAAAATTCATTTATGATGATATGAATTAATCTCTTTTAATCAGATAGTGCATTTTTTTAAAAAATAAAATAAAATATCAAACTTTATTCAAAGGCAAAACAATGATACCCATTAAACCCAACTCATACATAACCCATTCCACAATATTTATTTAGTATTAAAATGCATTTTTGTTGATTAATCTCCTCACAATATAATGAACACTTTAATATAATCTGTTTATTTTTAATAATCCATTCCACTATATTTATTTAGCCAAATAAGGGCATGGTTTGAATTGCCAACCAAAGGCAAGTCAGCACTATATTTATTTATTTAAAATATATAATAGGAAAAGGGACAAAAAAAAAACTTTAAAATTACAAAACCTCAAATTAGGTTTATTACTAAGAATAAGAATTGATAAAGGAATGATGAATTTTGATAAGCAATTCACAACTCATATTTTGGGAAATATCTTATTTGAGATTTTGCAAATTTAAAGTTCTTTTTTCTATCTTTTTCCCTATATAATTCTCCTAATGTTTATAATATAGGCCACTTTCAAGTTTTAACTACCTCACCAAAACCAAAAGGGAAAAATTAACTCTATTTTAAAAGAGGGGTTAACTCATTAAATTTGTTTTAAATTGAAATTGTTTTTGTAACTTTTACGCTCTGTTAATGAGGTTTTATAAGACAGAAAAACACAATAAATCACAGTTAAATAACAATTATAAGAAAAGCATTGAAATTGTTAAACAAACATTAGTTACTGATACGGGAATAAATACAGAATCTGTTACCAATAATGAAAATAGTAAACGGCTTCAAGAAGTAGAACACATTTGTTAAATACAAAATATAGATCGTGTTGTATGAATCACATTAATTTGTAAACGATAGGAGGAGTGGAAGTGGAAGTGGAATGCAAACAAAATAAAGGGTACAAATTTAATGTCACAGGCGATTGTCCCAAGGAAATTTCCTGAAACATCAACATTTTTTTATTGATCAAAACCTGAAACATTAACCAGAAGGAGGAAAAAGGACAAAGCAGCAGATATACTAGTGGATCCTGGTTGACTTCACCCAACAAGGAATATATAATTATATATAATTATATACATCACAAGGAATGTCGCCAGAAAGAGAGAGAGGGAGATGCCGATGGAAGATGAAGAAGACAAGTCCCTCACACACAAAACCAGAAACTGACAACACAGGGGACACTCTGAAGCATGCATTTATTGACTCTGTAACTGTTCCGAGGCTTGCTGGCTGGCTTGCTTGCGTTCTCAGGTTTCTGTCAGATCTCAGGACGATGCTATGATGCTATTGCTGGTTTTCTCTGTGGAAAATTTCACCTTTACCCATTTAGCTATTTATTAATATCAAAGAGTTGCTAAAAGTTTTTGTAACTTCATTGTGTTACGTTTCTAGGATTAAACTGGGAAATTAATTAAGTTTTTGGCTGATCTGATGCGGTGGCGGAAATGATCTTATAATTTCTTTTATATATCTTGTAAATACATATACTTCCTCTGGTTTACATATAAACCGCTGTTAGAATAATGACTTGATTTATAATATAAATCATTTTAAGAGTAATTAATATCTTTTTGTCAATTTTATCCATATAATTAGTTTTTAAATATTATTCATTGTATTCCTCTCTCATTCAAAACCTCATTTAATATATATAAATTTAATAAGTTAACTAACATTTCTCAATTATAATAAATTTATTAAAGTGACTTATATTATAGATTGAATGAAGTATTTGTGCTCAATGTCTCTTGTAAATAGTATTTGGTTTTGTAAATATGCTTTGTGTCTTGTATATGACCGAGATGGTCTAACAATTTCACATGCTTATCTTATGAATAAATATGTTTAATTTGTGAATTGTCACAGTATTTTTAAATAATCATATTTTTCTTGTAAAATAAGGACATGATTGTCTTTATACCTACAAATTTTAATTTCAGTTGTAACTCTAAAGCTGCAGTGAAATTATATTAAAAGGCTGTAAAGAGGGGCACTAAAAATTTTCCCTTTTTTACTGTGGATTGTGGAATGACTTGCCATCTTGCCTGGTCTCTCTTATAGTACGCCAGTTCTTATCATTGTCCTTTTGAGAATTATGCTGTTTCGTCCTAACATGGTGAGGTGAAGTAGTAAAAACTAAAAAGGGTTCAATTCAATAAATCCTGATGTGAGTGACCACTTTTGTTGGTTCTGAATGCAGAAGAACTGTTTGATAATTTGTCTCACTGGCATTTGCATGTGGCTGGTTTAAATTCAAGTGCCCTTGTGAAAATTCTAGACCTTTTTACTGTGTGAAAACACGAGGAAGAAAATTTTTCACTTTTTGTCTAGTTAGGGGCATTTTATGTGTCTAGTGATTTTCTTAATAGTTCCCTGGAGGCACACATTGGAAGCAAATATCATCTCCCATCGCCATACTTGTCAGAGCTTGAATTGGCTTCATCTTTCATGTTCGGAACCAGTTTAAGACTAAACATATATTTAGAGATGAATATTAAATTGGATAAAACAATGAAGCTAACATATAGGACAACCACCGCCTATTCTGTCTCCACTTTCCTACTTTTACTTTATTCTTTGTGTTTCTAACTTTTGAAGCTAGAAACATTTATTGGGTTAAGGGATATTTTGGTCTAAAGTTTTCATTGAGAAATAATTTTTTACAGGGTTAAATAATAAAAATACACATGTGCTTTACTCTCGAGAACGCGCAGCACCACGTGTTTTTTTCTGGACAAAAAATACACACGTGGTTACGTTTTATGAGTAAAAATACTATGACCGTTAGTTGACCGTTAACTATGGTGAAATTACCCTTTTACCTTTAGTTTAAAATAATTAAAAAAACAAAAATACCCACCCCACTGGTGGGCCCCATCGCTCCCCCCCCAAACGCCGGTGGCCACTCGCCGCCGATGACTTTTTTTTTTAATTTTTAAAAATAATTTTTTTAAAAAAACAAAACTAAGGGGAGGACAACCTCCCCACGTAGGCGACCTACCACCGCCGCCCCACCGTCGACGACTTTTGTTTTTAAACTAATTTTTTTAAAAAAAAACTAAGGGGAGGCCGGCCGCCCCTTAGTTTCTTTTTTTTAAAAAAAAAAAGTCGCTAGAGGTGGTCACCGATGGTGGGGCAGCGGCGGTAGGTCGCCGGTGTGGAGTGGCCGACGGTAAGGAGGCTGGCGGTGGGGAAGCCGGCCTCCCCTTAGTTTTTTTTTTTTAAAAAAAACAAAAGTTTAAACACAAAAAAAAGCCACCGAAGGTGGTCGCCAGCGGTAGGTCGCCTACGTGGGGTGGTCGGCGGTAGGGAGGCCGGTCGGTGGTGAGGCCCACCGGCCGGGGGGGTGGGTGGGGTATTTTTTTTAATTATTTTAAACTAAGGGCAAAAGGGTAATTTCACCATGGTTAACGGTCAACTAACGGCTGTGGTATTTTTACTCCTAAAACGTAACCATGTGTGTATTTTTTGCCAGAAAAAAACACGTGATGCTGGGCGCTCTCAGGGGTAAAGTATATGTGTATTTTTGTTACTTAACCCTTTTTTAAAAGTTTTCTTAGGGACAATTTACCTCGGAAGTTTTAAAGCTAGCAATCCTCATGTCATCCACATCATTTTATTTAAGGTACAAATTTACCGCTGAAGTTTTAAAGCCAACTTTGAAAAAAATATGAAGTAGATAACACAAAGACTTTCGGCATAAATTGACAAAAATAAGGTAGATGACATGTGGACTGTCAGCTCAACATATTTGGTAAACTAGCCATCAAAATAACTATAATAGTGGTCAAGGCAAAAGTGCTTTATTTTTTTACACTTTGAAGATACAATTGTCTTTCAATGAAAACTTCCGGAACAAAAATGCCCAATTCACCTATATTTGTTACTAACAAATAAGTTGTTTTCAATAGCTTTTAATTGGATTAAGCAGCAAATCTGCCCTGTAAGTATACATTGAGGAGCAATGTTGCCCAAGAAGTTTCTTCCGGCTCAATTTTGCCTAAAAAGTCTAAAGACGTAGCAATATTGCTTTTTTCCATTAAAAAATTGACATTGACCATTAAAAAATTAACGTTGACCATTAACTTTTTGACGGAAAAGGGTAACATTGCTACGTCTTTAGACTTCCAGGATAATATTGAGCTAAAAAAAACTTCCAGTGCAACATTTTTCTCTATTATGTACTTCCAGGGCGGATTTACTTAACCCGCTTTTCATTACATATTTTGTCCTATCGTAGGTCACAATTTGGCCTTGGGTTTATAACTCACACACTTATCTATGGACCTCTTAACTATTGCTTGTTAGTTTTTAATTGAGGATCTATCTATCCCTTTGATCTGTTGGGTGATAGGCATAAGCCCATGCAAAACGTGTTGCTTTAAAGTTTTTGCTTAAAAATGAGAGAGGACACCCCTTTATTGAAGGCACAAGAGTAATGAAATCACTGAGGACTCGTGTTAATCGCAAATCCTTTTTATGACAATTCTCAATCATCTTGCTTTCAGGGTGGCCTTAAAACAACTCTAACATGCTTAACCTTTGTTGATCTTTTTACTAAAATACTCTCACCCGTTCTCAATATAAGACATATTTAAAGAGTTGATGTTGATTTTAATTAAATATAAGACATGTTTTTAATATTGGTTAATATTTTTTTAATTTACCCCTATTTATGCTTTCAACAAGAATCAATGAGGTGAGGGAAGAAGGGAATTAAGCAAAATGACTAAAATGTTTTAGAAAATACATATCATATTAATTAATTTTATTAATATAATAAAATTAAATAAATAAATCTTATATTAAGAAATGGAAGAAGTATTAATTTAGCAAAAGGCTATATAAGTGTAAAAAGATTCTGAACATATCATTAGCTTCCTTACATAATGCAAGATACATCATCACTGCTAGCCAGTTGAGAAACCTGGCATATTTGAAATTCTTTAATTGATTGCCATAGCAACACTGAAAGCAAATAGTATCTTCTGGCATAGCCAATGACTTGACAGGTGCTGATCACGTGCTTAAGGGGGACAGAGCAAGAGTTCTGTTGACCAAATTAGCAGTGAAACCTGTTTCTGATATAAGTCTAATGTTTTTGAGAAGTTAATAATAAGGTCATGATGACACAATATAATGCACAACCCAAAATCTTAATTAAATGACTTGTTAATATTATTATTATTATTAGGTCATATTTCAGATTCTCTGTGCACGGACTGGAACCTCACACTTGAATGCTCCTCCAAAAGGAACAGAGGCATGAGACTTGTACTTTTCACCAATCTCATTCACCACTGTCTTTTCTGCCCTGCTCTATCTCTTTCCTTTTTGTCTATCCCTTCGAGTTCTTAAATTCTTTGGAATGATAGGTCATAATTCTCATATTATATATATTTTTAATACAAGAATAGGCGTTAAAATAGTAATAAGACATGCGCATATGCATAGAACACTCTCATTCTATATCCCTGTTTGAATGTTCAGTTTCAAACATGCTTCTAGATTTTTTTTTTAAAATTGTTTTTAAATTTTATCTTTAAAGGGCACGAGACTCTATGATTTAAAGGCATGATAGAATTCCTACCTATTCCATTTGAGATCATTTCAGAGAGCTGGGGCCCTAACTTGAGAAATTTTGCTCACATAGGGTGAAATAAGTCATTTCTGCTGCAATATTTTGTCCATAGCACTATGAGCAATTTATTTGTATTGAGTAAATGTTTTTATCTACTCCATTGATTAGTTAGGTTCTTCAATTCTTTTTTTTTAAAATCTTATACTAATTAATATAATGTCACATCTCTTCAAAAGTTCATTCAACTGAGAAAAAATTATTATTGTTATTATTATTTCAACAACAACAACAATAAAACATTATTCCACTAAGTGAAGTTGGCTATATGGATTGCACACGTCATTGTACAATATTGAAAACTAGATCTTTAAATAAATTACTAACATAAAGATCTTGCTCTATAATCTTTTTAAATATTCGTTTAATTTCTATCTTTCTCTATCTTTTTTTTATGACTCCATATATATTACCTGATCAACCCCCTCACCGACACACTTAATGACCTTATTTGAATGTGCTTAAATCACAACTATGTTATTATTATGATTATTTCATTTTTATAAATTCATTTTCAAATCAACAAAATAATCTAGTAGGCCTCTTTATCAGTCAATTGCCAAAGCAGAGTCTTTAAACAAAAGACTCAAGGGTTTTTAAAAGTCCAACCAATACGAATGTGCAAAAAGTTCAATATACCTACCTACTTTACTGTATCTTCATTTTGTGTCCCTCTCACTCTCTATATATACATGTCCACTTAATTCCATACCCTTACATTCTCTCAAGAAACCCACAATCTGAAGAGAAACAATATAATGTCAAGAGCAGGGTCATCAAGATGGAGTCCAACCCCAGAACAACTTATGATTTTGGAGCAACTGTATAGAAGTGGGATTAGAACTCCAAGTGCTTCACAAATCCAACACATAACAACTCATCTTTGTTTTTATGGTAGGATTGAAGGAAAGAATGTGTTTTATTGGTTTCAGAATCATAAGGCTAGAGATAGACAGAAGCTCAGGAGGAAACTGAACAAGCAGCTTCAACTACAACAACAGCAGTATCAGATGCTTGTTCATCAATGCCAAGTGATTAATCATCAGGATAATAAGACTCATCATCATCACTGGTCTTTTGGTGGCTTTGATTCTTCTCCTGGTTCTTCATCAGCCCAACAAGTTCCTTTTTATAACCCACCTATCTTGCTTTCTCAGGTAATTAATCTTCATTTGTCTGTTAGTTATTCTATACTAGGCCTCTTCTCTATATTGCAATCTAATAAGGAGCATAAAACAAGAGACCTGCAAAGTACAGCATACCGCTCATAATTGCTAATCCTTCGGCTCTAAATATATAGGAATAAAACCTAGTTTGTATTATAATTTGTACTATAAACTAAATCCTACATTTAAGGATAGTATACAATACACTGCTTTAAATTACATTTTCTTGCTGAATCATGTTGCATGCATGTATTGTTGTACCATGTGCAGGTATTTTCTTGTTCATGTTTTATACCCATTTTTGTGCAATTAGAATATTTTTAATATATATACATATATATAATACATATTCTGAATGGTGACGAAGGCACAAAAGGCCCATTATATTGATATGTGTGTTTCAGGGAGAGACGTCATCAGAAACATGGAAGACTGCGCAGGGGCAACAAAGCGAGGAGATGATGGATAAAACAAAGACGATGACGTCATCACTTGATTACAACAACAATGGTATGATGAGTTGTTGGAGTGTTGCGGATGTTAATGAAGAATCCTCGTATTGTAGCACAAGCCGACCCCTCAAGACTCTTGACCTCTTTCCGACCACATCCTCCAAACTCGAAGAAGGCCACTTTAACCCAACGGTCTGATCAGTGATCACTATAATTTCAAGTTTTTTTTTTCCTATTAAAGACTTGAGTAAAGTAACTGTATCTTTCTCTCTGGTGTTCCTTTTAGAAATCTATGATGATGTACTAAGAGACCTGGCTATGTACTACGTATATGGTGTGGACTGTGGAGCCATGCTATATTCCGAAATATGATAAAGGCGTTCACCCTTTGGATGTTTTGCCCCTTGTAGAAATAAGGACATCCTCCTCGGGTTGTCTGATTTACTCCTCTAATCTTATATATATATAGGGTATAGATAGAAGGTTTTTTTTTTTATCCTATTTACAAGTCACTGCATCATTAAAGTTTTAAGATGAATGTACAGTTTAACTCTTCACTTATTATTATGTTGATTATATTTTTATTTAGTATTATGTATAATAAATAGAGATAGAGTTGAAAAATTGTTAAATTTTATTATAGAGTCAATGAGATTTAAGGTTTTTATTTGTATGTGTGAAAAATGTTGGAAATGCTTTATAAATAGGACACTAGGAGTAAATTATTTATTTATTTATTATTATTATGAAATATTACTGTACGATGCAACATAAACCCAAATTTTCAGTCTTTAACGGCTAATATTGTATAAGACATATTTATCAAATTAAATTAAATTAAAGATGTTGGTTTGATTAATTAATATGACACATATTTTTTAAAACACCTTGATCATTTTTCTTAATTCACTCACCCCACCTCCTTCTTAATTATTGTTGAGGGAACATCAATAAGAATAAATTAAGAAAAGATTGACAAATATAAAAAATATATTTTATATTTAGGATTATGATCAACTTCGGGGAGTAACACCTAAAGAATGTGAGAATAAAAATATAATAGGCATAAACCAACCGGATAAAAAACAAAAGTGTTATGTACTCGCATAATGGGCTTGATGGAGTGAGGCACATCAAGCAGGTTTTATGACAGAATCCCTTTATAATAAGGTAAAACATTAATTCTCCTATAATCATGCATAATATAGGTAGTGGAGTAGGCATGAAAGAACATGGAGCCGCATGATCAACACTTACAATAATGGATTGAAACTCTAGAGGTAATCTCTATAAATAGAAGATTACCCGCTAGGTATACGGATTTGATTCATCTATTCTAAATACAGTTTTACTGTGCACACACCCCATCCCTTTTGGCTATCGTCATTTTTGTATAGCACAGTGATTATCAGGTACTCTGTGGTATTTCCTTCATAGATATCACTAACTAATCTGCATCTCCCTGTTGTTTAAGCCAATAAGCATCTTAGAGATTATACTCGATTCCATATAAACCAATCACTAGTCTATTGAGGCTAGACATTTGTGTTCTACTGCAGAACAAAAAGTATGGCTGAGGGACTCATTAACAATGCGAATAGCTTAAAGTTGTATCTTGGTAGGTTTATTCTTAAGGAGAATCACTGCTGTGTCTCCAAGAAGGAATGCAATTATCAAAAAATTTAGAAAATTGGTCGGACATTAAAAAGAAATTAACTTCCGCGTTAGATTAAACGATAAAAAATATAATTTGTATTTAAATGAAAATAATTGGAAAATAAATATTGTTAAATAATGATATTAAATATATAATCGTCATTTCAAAAAATATTCTTTATACCTTAGGCTTCTTTGGCTCTCTCTCTCTCACTCGCCCGATGGTACATTCCGTAATGTTGTTTCCTTTTGTTTTGTTTTTTGTGGGTGTTCTTTTACTTTTTGGAAACAACTTATATTGGAAAAATACCTCTTAGGTCTCAAGGGACCAACAAAATCCCAAAAGAGTCCTAAGAAAAATCACATATCAGAAAAATCTAAGGGGCTTCATGTGTATTAAGTAAAAAGATGAAATGACAATTATTGCCTTTAGTGAATGTCTAAAAATGGAGACGAATCAATTTCAAAACTAGTCTCTCCATCTTCGAAATACCTAAAGTTGTGTCTTGGTAGGGTTTTTTTCACCAAGTTCATGGATGACTATAACCAAGTAATGTCAATGTCCAAGTCTGTAACAACTCCATTAGTGGGGCTTGAGTGCTTGACAACTCTGTTAGTGGGTGTTGATAACTCTATCAATGGGTGTTAATAACAACATTAATGATGTTAATAACAACATCAGTAGGTGTTAACAAGTTAATTATAGGGTGTTAACAACTCCATTAGTAACTTTTAACAACAACGTCAATAGGTGTTAACAACATTAGTGAATATTAACAAGTTCATCAATAAGTATTAACAATAACATGAGTGGGTGTTAATAAGTCCATATATCATAGGGGTTAACAACTCTATTAGTGGGTGTTAACAAGTCCATCATAAGGTGTTAACAAGTTCATCAGTGAGTTCTAACAACAACATTGTGGGTGTTAAGAAGTCCATCATAGGGTGTTAAGAATTCTATAGTGACTTTTAACAATTATATCAATGGGTGTTAACAACAATAACAATGAGTGTTAATAAATCCATCAGTGACTTTTAACAACCACATCAATGGGTGTTAGCAACATCAGTAGGTGTTAATAATAGCATCAGTGCATGTTAACAACTTTATCAGAATTTGTTAGCAACTCCATCAGTGACTTTTGACAATTACATCAATGGGTGTTAACATGTCTATCAGTATACATTAACTAGTCCATTAGTAACAACAACATTAGTGGCTGTTAACAAGGCAATTAGTGACTTTTAATGACTACATCAATGGGTGCCAACCACTCCATTAGCGGGTAATAACAACTCCATCAGTTGGTGTCAACAACCATATCAAAGGGTTTTAACAAGTCAAAACCACGTTGGTTGGGCATGATGGTTCAGCATCTTGTCTCTTAAGCAAGTGGTTGGGGGTTTGATCCCCAACCCTTGTGAATGGAAAGCATCCTGTAGTCAGCCCTTTACCACTTTGTGCGCTGACCCAGGGCGGAGGATTAGTCTCATGGCTACCGGCTGTGGGGATACCTTGGTTATACCAAAAAAAAAAAAAACAACTCAAGTACTATTGTGTTAATAAATTCATCAATGGGTGATAACAACTCCATCCGTGAGTGTAATGACAAAACATTTCATCATGTAATTGAAATTAAAAAATCAATTAACTTCCAATGGACCTTTACACAATACCAAATTATCAAGAACATTTTCGTAAATACAAATTCACTTTTGCACAGAAACAAATTATTAACAATTTTGTCATCAATAAGAATTGACGTTTACACAAATAGTGATGGACAAAACATGTGTCCTAAATACAATTAGTATGTTATCGTCCAAGCAAGTTTGCTGCTTATTTCTCTCTATTGTTGAGCCCACTTTGTGTATTCAGCTTTGTCCATCACACTCAGCTTTTTCCACGCTTATCTCATTTCTACACTTAAATCTTCAAAGCTTTATTCCTCACCTCCATCAACCTTTTTCCCCTTCCACTCCCCCTTCCCCTTTTGTTTTTGCTTGTCCATCTATCTTTCCTCGTGTTGCTTGAAAAATTCTTACGTGAACAAGTTGTATCTGTAGAACCTTGGGTCCCTTGGTGAAGATTTCATTGTTGTTGCTTCTTCTTTACTTACAGGGTTATCCTTCTTGCTAGTGTACCTAAATTTTTTTTAAGATGAAACAATTAAAATTAGCCTTGATCATAACTATATAGAACTCCCCAATCACAAGTACTACAAACCCTAATCCTAAGAAGTCAACTTCAAAATAACTTAGTCAGTGTGTGCATCATACTTAAATAACTAAAGTGACTATATACATCATAGCTTCTTGCACCATGCTCAACCATAATGCACTTATAATTTAGCAACCAAAGCATTCAATCAAGTTTGTATCAAGAGTGAAATTTGAGACACACCAAAATTCTTCCTAATTTCAATCAGCCAATGGTCATATTTTTTGTTTGACTACTGAGTACAAGTCACAAATTCATTTTCCGAGTGATGCATACTATCCAACAAAAAGTGATTTTTCAAAGCACCAATGAGGCCATCACCGAGTTAATATATATATAAATTGATAACTTCAAATGAAAAATATGAAAACATACCATTCACAAGCACAGTAAGTTAAGCAGAATGATACAAAAATTGAATTTGTTTGTTTATTACCGCCAAAAACAAAGAACACTCCAATGATATAAGTAGAGTAACCCATCAACATGTCTAACCTAAATCGTCCAATTGAAGTATTTTATAATCACATTATAAATCATTAGGTTGGAAACAAAACTTGGTTTGTTGAACTTGAATATGCGAGAGGAGTTACTCTAAAATAGAGGAAATTACATCTCAATGTAGATTGTGAACCAAAGAGAAGTTTAACGTGAAATGAAATGTGATATATTCAGGTGCAATTTTCATGTGATTGCTATATAGTCCGTCGATGGAATCATGGCACATGCCAAAACCTTGTTCAAGGATTCAATAGGGCACAACTAAACTGTAAAACATGAGTGTATCTTACATTCCAAACAGAGAACTAAATATCAAGCATTTAAAGAACTTCTTCTACGTCTTATCCCATATTTTAATTTCATCATAAGTTTATCTAAAATTATAGTAAGCGTAATATTTATAAATCTTCAAAAATTGCAAGGTCTGCTGCTCTTAGTCTGAAAGAAAAGAATAAAAGATCATATGAGAGGTACCTCAAATCCCAATCTCGAGTAATATCCCAATAGAATGAATAGAGAGAATTAACAACACTTGAGAGAAGCCAAAGCGGCCGATAAAGATATATCCACTTCTCAGGGAATAATTGATATTTAAGGTTCGAAAGAAAAATCACAGGGAATGATGTTGAATATTTCAAAGCTGAAAAACACATATAGTTGAAGTTAGAGGAATAGTACAACCATTAATCTAAATGGAAACTGAAAGATTGAAGGTGGAACCATCTGCCCATTAAAGTATTGTTGCAAAGAAAGATTAAAAAAAAAAGCATAAATAATAATAAAATTCTAGACAAAAACAGTAGAGAATCTCATAAACGAGTAAAATACCTCGATGAATAGAAAATAAAAAATAAAGTTCCTTGTCTGGACGCCTTGGCAAAATAATATACTCCCCCACCCCAAAAAAAACAAAATATAAAATATATATATATATATATATATATATATATATATATATATATATAAAATACAAACGTGAATACAAGCTATACAAGGAACAAAAAGGATTGGGGGAAAACAAAAAATCAATATCGCAAGCAAGAGAATAGCAAGAATTTATAACCAAAGAAAAAGCCCGCTAGAGATCAGGGAGATTGACGAGGATTTAATCACAACTTCAAAAAGATTAGGGTTTAATCAACACTTAGTCTTTCTCTCTGAAACAGCCGTAGATCGACGAGGACAGAGGCGTAGAAGCGGAGACTGACAATGGCCAACCGGATGAGGCCAGAGATTAGAGAAGGCAGAGAGAAGGGAGCGAGTGAAGGGAGTGATAGAGAAGGGCAGTGTCGATTTCAAATGATTTAGGGATGAATAGATTTACTTTCAACTATCTCAAAGATGGTCTGAGACTGGTTTTCAAATTGTTTCATCTTCATTTTAGAGACATTCATTAAGGGCAGAAACCGTAATTTCCTCTTAATACTTAATACGTATTAATACTCATGAACAATGTTGTTAAAATCGAGATTTTACATAAAATTAAAAAAGGGATAAAAAATCATAACATAGCAAAATCCTAAAAAATCATAAAAACATAAAAACTTTCAGAAAATTAGTAAAATCGTTTTCATAAAAAAAATCGTAAAAACGTAAAATCGCAGCAATAAAATGAGTTTTTAACTATCATACCCACGAAGCCCCTTACGAAATTTCTGACATGTAACTTTTATGAGGGACTTTTTTGAGAATATGTTGGTCCCTTAGTACATGAGGGGGATTTTCCCATCTATATTTGTTCAACTACATCTCACACATATTTAAATTTTTTTAAAAATACGTCCCCCCCCCCCTTCATTTTGACAACCATATTTATGTGTGTGTTGTGTGTTGTGTGTGTGTTGTGTATTGTGTGTATTTAGTGACAACCATATGCTACACACACACACTGCTTGTTAACCACCCGTACGTTGGGCCAATTGTAGAAACTAGTATGTAAAATATTGTATATTGTGTGTATTTAGTGATAAGTCAGTGTATATATTTGTACATGGTAGGTATGTTCCTTAATATTCTTTAAAGTCCAAACGATATAAATAGGGACCTGGAGAACAGCATAATGTATGAACATTGATTTTTCTAGTATAATGAGATAATTTGTTTTTCTGGCCCATTCATTTTGCTTACATGGCATCAGAGCATCGAGTTTTCAAGAAACACGTCTGTTGCCTCCTAAACTTTGCTGTCGCATTTTTCCTTTCTAAGATCCACTTTCGCTCACCCATAACTTTGGTAGAACCACGCTCACTATGTCACTGTCAAGTTTCCAAATCCATTCTTGCTCGCCCATAGCTTTTGTCGATTCCTTGACAACTGAGAGGAGCGGTGCCATGCATTGTTAGGAAATCATAATCGATGATTTATGACCAAGATCACTGATTTGGCTGGACAATCTTCCAACCAAAATTGACGATCTTTAAAACATGATTGACGATTTGTAACCAAGATCACCAATTCGGCCACCAAGAGGAGCAAATCGATGATTTGGCCACTGAAAGAAGCAACGACCAAGGAGTAACAACGCTCTGATCCATTCTTCTAACAATTTGGCCATTGAAAGGAGCAACGACCTAGGAGTACCGAAGCTTCGATCTATCCTTCCGAAAGACCAGCTCAGCACTTATCTTCGGCATTAAGCCGATGAAGACCATAGGAGACCCAAAGAGTAGCACGATTCTGTCCGCAACCATTATAAACTTCGCTCACCCCCTGTATCTAAACCCATTGGATACTCAAGGTACAACCATCATACCTTTAACTCTCACCGGAAATGACAACTATTATGTCTGGAGTAAAGTTATGAGGATTTCACTGAGGGAAACATAAATTTGAATCCGTCGACGGGTCTTGCAAGAAAGAGAAGTTTGGTGATGACTTAGCTTATCAATGTGAGTGTTGTAATGTTGTCTTAGATTTTGAATTCTTTGTCTTAGGAGTTGGCAAACAGTATGGTATATATGTCTCAACGATGCACACATGGTGTGGATGGACCTAAAGGAAAGATTTGATAAGGTCACAGGGTCTCGTATTTTTTATCTCTACTGTGAGATTAATTTGCTACAACAAGGAGAATTGTCAATTGCTATGTATTACTTGAGATTGAAGGAGTTGTGGGGAGAACATTCTTCCCTTGTGGCTGTAGGTTTGATTTGCAATTGTTGCAAATATGGTGCATCTAACATTCAAGGCAATTTGGTGCAACAACAGAAGCTCCTTCAATTCTTGATGGGTTTGAATGAGGCCTATCACATTGCAAGGAGTCATATATATTGCTAATATCTCCTCTCCCTGTTGTGAATCAAGCCTTTGCAATTGTTACGGAGGATAAGGCTTAAAGGGCTCTTGTAGGGGTAGTAAAAATGACTCCTATTGAAAGGATAGTCATGGCAGCTAGTGGGAGAGAGGGAGGTAGAGGCAGAGGAAGAGGTAGCTCTCCTTTGAATTGTTTTCAATGAAAAAAGAGTGGACACCCCAAGGAAAGTTGTTACCAACTTATAGGGTATCCTCATGACTTCAAAGGACCGAAAGGGAGGAAAATTCAAGAGATCAACCAGTAGGGAGTTGAGAGACAAAAGGATACAAAAAAAAGCTATTCATTCTTCAATCATGATCTCTCCATCTCTTACATAGGAGCAATATTATAGACTGTTTGAGCTCTTGGAGAAAAACCCCGAAGAGAGTATACACACTCTAACTGGTACAAGTTTGATTAATCATTCATTTCATAAAAATGCATATGTAAGTTGGGTTATTGATTAAGGGGTAACCACACATCTAGTCAGTGATTATCATTATTGGAAAATCATAAAATTTAGGGTTAAGGAGCAAATTTACCAATAAACTATTAGTCCAAGAGCGTCCAGTACAATAAACTTTTAAGTAGACCAAAAATACTAACAAACTTTTGAAGATGGAATATCACCTAGAGGGGGGTGAATAGGTGATTTAAAAAAAATATTGGATTTTCGCAAATTAAGAAACTAACTGAGCAAGAATTTGAAGGAGAATGGACACAAAGAGAACTTATCCTGGTTCGGTCTGACCTACATCCAGTCCCCAAGAACACCTTGGGATTTTTCACTATTTTCCAGAATACAATTATACAACTTGGGATGATCTCTCAGACTCACTCCCCCTTACTGCTTGTAATTGTACACCCACACTTAAGGTTCCACAACCTTAAGATTTTTTTTTTTCAACTGAATGAATGAAAATTGAATGTTTAAGTAACCCCTCACGAGTTGAATAATAAATGATCACTGAAGTACAGTTGAGAGTAATGAAACTGATAAGATAATAACTCAGAGTAAATGCGCAGAGTTTCCGGTCGGTGGCCAAATTGAATGCTTGGGTATTTATACTCTTTCGCCATTAATGCCGTTGGGAGGAACTTGAGAGTTACCGTTGTGACTTATTTAATTTTTCATTAGACACAGCTTGCTCTGTTCCTTGTGCAACCAAATGGACTGTTGAGGCCTCATTAAATGAAATCCGTTCTTTCATTAAATGCATTGATCGTTGAGAGTGCTTTTGCAGAAGAATGTCTTGATTAAGTAATCCTTGGAAGAATGTTTCTTCCTGCTGCTCTGGGCTTCTTTCTATTTGCTGCTCTGTTTCCTGCTTCAGCATTAAATGCTGTGACGTGAGCATCAGCTTTATATTGATTTTGAATAATAGCCTGTTGTAATTCCTGAAACCACTAGCAAACGTGATAAAAACATTTCATATATTATATATTATATTAAGTGATTTGGAAAGTTATCAACCAAAGATCAGCTCTTTCGCAGAATCAGAAATCACAGACAGCGCCAAGAACTTGAGTTGTCAAAGTAGAACTCGAGTTCTAGAACTTGAGTTCTTATAAAAAACTCGAGTTCTTATGACTTTTCTTCACACACCTCTGATCTGCAAAATGAGAACTCGAGTTAATCACAAAGAACTCGAGTTAATCACAAAGAACTCAAGTTCTTCATTTTCTTCAATTTCATTTCTCAAAGAACTTGAGTTCTCAGACAGGAACTCAAGTTCATGAACTCGAGTTCTAGTCTAAGAACTCGAGTTCTTAAACTTGATCAGTGCTTACAAAGGAACTCGAGTTCTTTACTGAGAACTCAAGTTCATGAACTCGAGTTCTTTGCCAAGAACTTGCGTTCTGTCTTGTCCGAGTTTGCAACAAAGAGAACTCGAGTTCTTAATCGTGAACTCAAGTTGATCAACTCTAGTTTGCTACTAATGAACTCGAGTTCCTTCAGACTCAGAGCATTTTCCATAAACCAAGTTCGCGAACTCGAGTTCTTAAACCATGAACTTGAGTTCTTAGCCCATGAACTTGAGTTCTTTACCCATGAACTCGTGTTCTTCATTTTGCTGTGATGAGAACTGGAGTTTTAAAGCTTGAAATCAAGTTCTTATTTAAACATTTAAACCACTGATTTACAAGTGTTTAGTTATCATCAAAAACTTGGTTGAGAGCTAACAACTTTTAAAAAGGAGCGTCCAACATAATTCCGTTAGGGAGAAGCTAACATCGTTTTCTCAAGTCCGACAAAAATTATAGAATAGGACCCAGATATTTATGAAACTATATTTAAACCCCAAAAAATTTCAAAAATTTTATTTTAGTCCCTCCACGTACTTTATATGGAGGAACCAAAGGGAAAATTATAAAAATTTTATAGGTGTGGAAGATAATTTTCTAAAATTTTGGGTTCTTTTCTGTAATTTTTGCGGGGCCTAAATCCGCCCCTATTTAAAGGCTTTTTTTGGATCTTAACCTGACCTGACCTGTGGCCAATTACGAATGTCTGTAATTTTAAAAATTTTGTAAATAGTGTAACAAACCACAAGCCTACTTCAAACAGGGCGAAAACATAATTACTTTAAACAGGCCAAAAACAGACCTACTTTAAATAGACTGTTAGATGGTTGTTAGATGTAGGTCTATTTTTAGCATGTTTAAAGTAGGTCTGTTTTCACCCTATTTGAAGTAGGCTTGTTTTGAGGTGAGGCCTATAGTTTGTTAGGCTGTTTACAAAATTGTTAAAATTACAGGCCTCCTTAATAGGCCATAGGCTAGGCTAAAGAGAAAAAAAATGCTTGTAACCAGCAGCGGATTTTGAGGGGTAGGGATGGCCCTGCAAAAATTACAGAAAAGAACTCAAAGTTTTAGAAAATTATCTTACAGCCCCAATTTTTTTTTAATTTTCACTTAAGTCCCTCTATATAAAATACGTGGAGACACTAAAATAAAAATTTTGAAATTTTTTGGGGCTTAAATATAGTTTCATAAACATTTAGGTCCTATTCTGTAATTTTTGCGCGAACTTAAAAAATGGACGTTACCTTCAATTTATCGGCGTTGTACTGCTTTTACATTTTTAAAAGTTTGTTGGTAGTTTTGGTCCACTTAATAGTTTATTGTGTTGGACGCTCATGGGCCAATAATTTATTGGTAAATTTGCTCCTTAACCCTAAAATTTATTCAGGGCCAATTAGAACTGTTAAAATTCCTAATGGAGATGGAGTGCACATAACTCATATAGGAATTGTTAGATTTTCTAATCACATAACATTGTATAGTGTTTTATATGCTCACATGCTTAAATTTAACTTAATTTCCATATCAAAACTAATTGAGGAACAAAGATGTATGATAACTTTTTTTTTTTCCTTAGCTTTGTTTGATACAAGGCCTTCAAGGTAGCAAACTCAAGGGAAATGGTAAGTTGATTGAAGGATTATATGTACTGCAATGTAACCAAATTAACATAATGTATATGGCTAATGTTTGTTCCAAAGAAAGTAAACATGTTAATGTATCTTTATTACAAAATAGATTTGGTCATGCCCCCATTTTTGTACTGAAGCATCTAGACTGGTGAATGATGAAACTGTTACTCTTAATAATAGTTGTGATGTTTGTTTTAAATCAAAACAGACAAAGCTTTCGTTTACTCCTGACTATATTAAAACTAAGAATATTTTTGAACTTTTTCATATGGATGTATGGGGACCATATCGGACCCCTTAACATTTTGGTTTTCAATATTTTCTTACGGTAGTCGATGATTTTTCTCATGCAACATGGTTATTTTTTATGAATTAAAAAACTAAAACTGTTATATTCAAAACTTTATTGCATATATGGAAAATCAATTTTCTACTAATGCTAGAAAGGTTCGTAGTGACAATGTGTTAGAATTTGTCAACCATACATTAAGTTATTTTTTTTAAGAAAGGGAATTCATCATGTGCATATAAGCAAAAGCAAAATGGTACAGTAGAGAGGAAACACATAACATTAATGTAAGTTTCTCATAACTTGATGGTTCAATCCTAGGTTCCAATTAGATTTTGGGGAAAATGTGTAAAAACTACAACCTGTATAATTAACATGATTTCATCTAGGATTGTAGGTTTTAAGACACCATATGAGCTTGTTTATGGAAATTCGGCTAATTATTCTCATCTTAAGGTTTTGTTTGTCTTGCATATGCAACAAATCTAACCTATATTGACAAATTGCAATCCAAGTCTGTTGCTTATGTTTTTCTAGGTTACCCAAGTATTCAAAAGGGTTTTATATTTTAAAATATTAAAAATAAAGAGATGTTTGTGAGTAAACATGTAAGGTTTATTGAGAACAGGTTTACTTTCATAGAAGACAAGAGTTCTCGGTAAGGGGGAGTATTTGAAGCTGCAATGGGTGACATATTCCCATTTGATGTCGAGCAGAGGCAACACTAGATTAAGTGTTTGAATGGGGACGCAGCATGTGACAACCCACTAGAGAATCAAATTAACAATATTGATGAATCAAGTTCTGAATTTGAACCCAAAACAAGTCCAGTAAGGCCGATAAGGGAAAGAAGGCCACCTATTTGGCCTCTAAACTATGTATGCAATTTGATTTTACAAGGTAAAACAATTAAGTCTGTATCTCAAATAAAAAAAAGGGTTCAAAGGTCATTGTAAATATCCTATTGAAGATTATATGTCTTGTGAAATTGTTTCATCATCCCATTCATATTTCCTATATTTGATAGATTGTAGTGTTGAATGTACTGCTTATAATAAGCAATTAAGGATAATAGGTGGATCAAGGCGATAGAATTAGAGATAATTACTTTAGAGGCAAATAACACATGTGAGATTGTGCCTCTTCCTAAGGGAAGGAGGACAATTGGTTGTAAATGGGTTTATAAGATTAAATATAATTTAGATTGGTTTGTTGACAAGTATAAAGCTAAGCTAGTAGCAAAGGGGTAAAATTAAATATAATTCAGATGGGTTTGTTGACAAGTATAAAGCTAGGCTAGTAGCAAATAGGTATACACAACTAGAGCGCATAGACTTCCATGAAACCATTTCCCCTGTGAGTAAGATGATTACTATTAGAACTTTTCTCAAGAGGCTGTTATATTTGAATGGTGTTTGTTTCAAAAGGATGTATATAACTCTTTCTTATAGGGAGATTTAAATGAGGAAGTGTACATGTGTGTGCCACAAGGATTTGAAAAGGTAGAAAAGGGCATGGCATGCAAGCTTAAGAAATCCTTGTCTGGACTTAAGCAAGCATCATGCCAATATAATTTTTAATTAATTGTGGTTTTGTTAATTGGTGGTTTTCAGCAAAGTAAACATAATTATTCCTTATTTATTAAAATATATGATGATATAGTTGTGTTTTAATTCTTGTCTATGTAGATGATTTAATCATCATAGGTAGTTCAGGGAGCAAAATTGATGAAGCAAATGAATTTTTCCACAAGTAATTCAAAATTAAAGATTTGGGTAAGATAAACTATTTATTGGGAAAAGAAGTAGCTAGGTCTCATAAGGGGGTTATTCTTTCACAACATAAATATGTTTTGGATTTGCTCTTGGATATTTAAATGACTAGGCGCAAATAATTATTGGTACCAATGAAGGCCGGTTTGAACCTTTTGGCTTATGAAGAGGGTAGAGACTGAAAGGAAGATTTGTTGAGCAATCCTCAGCGTTATAGAAGGTTAGTTGGGAGGTAGATTCACCTCACCAATACTCGTCCTGATATTTCATTTCTTGTGCAGATTGTGAGTCAATTTATGCAAACACCTATCAAGGCACATATGGTAGTTGCATGAAGCATTGTTAGATACCTGAAACAAAATGTTGGCATTAGAGTTCTACCGAGTTCAGATTAGGATCTTAAACTGTCATGTTTTAGTGATGCATATTGGGGGGGCTTGTGGAACTACAAGAAAATGAGTCATGGGTTACCTTATCAAGCTTGGGGACTCTCTTATCAAATGGAAGAGTAAGAAGTAAGAGACGGTGTCACGATCGTTAGCTAAAGCAGAATATTGTGCTCTAGGTTTAGGAATTGTAGAAGTGGTTTGGGCCCCTTGGGTACTGAAAGACTTAGCAATTCCACCTAAAGTTCTAGTTAGTGTCTATTGTCACAACAAGGCAACAACACACATTGTCTCGAATCTTGTGTTTCATGAACGAAGTAAACACATCAAAATAGACCTTGACTTTGTAAGAGAAAAGCTTCAGGCAGGTTTGATTGGATTACATCATGTTAGTTCGCTCAATCAGGAGGCAAATATTTTTACTAAAGCATTGGGCAAAAAAGCTCACTGCACGTTGCTTAGCAAATTAGGCATGGTTAATGTATTTCCTGGCCCTGATTTAAGGGGGAGTGTAGAATATAGTATGTAAAATATGTTTAGCAAATTAGGCATGGTTAATGTATTTCCTAGCCCTGAATTAAGGGGAAGTGTAGGATATAATATGTAAAATATTATGTCCTGTGTGTATTTAGTGACAAGTTGGTGTGTGTGTGTGTTTTTATAAAGAAATTTTAGGAAAGGAGTTGGGTTCACCCACAATCCAAAGGCAAGGCGAAATCTCCCTTCATCCTAAGTGATAATAATGTTAAGCAAGACGAGCCGTCTATTACCCTCAGACGTTAACCTAAACACCCAGGAGTTAGAATGTTTCCCCCAGCGCCTTGACCAATTTCAGGATCGAACCCTCTTCCTTTAGTAAGAGTATCCGACCCCTTTGTCAGTTGAAACCAAGGACGAGGGGTAGTTGGTGTATATATTTATATAAGGTAGATATGAGCCTTAATACTCTTTAAAGCCCAAACGATATATACTATAATGATACACGATATATTTATAATGAAATAATTTATTTAACTTCCTTAATTTTTCCAAAAAAAAATTAACTAAATCTTATATTAAAGACGTTAGGGAGTACCTATCTAACAATATTTCCCTTCCTGGGAGAACCTAAAAGTTCATACAACGTATAGTACTGGGTTTTCATTTGTTCGTCATTATCAAGAATTGCTTTCATATTGGGCACATGAATAAAGATTAAATGCTTGGAGTTGGAATTAAAGTAATTGACTTTAAAGACATGGGGATCAGCTTTTTATGGGGATCGAAATGAACTATTCTGAGTTACTGTAACCGAAACCATATCTTACCAGTAATCTCTCTAACCTGTCATCTTCATCATTAATTACACTGATCACTATTGTTAAATGCAGCTAGCTTCTGGACGAAATAAATAACGTTTCTGCAAAACACATGCCATTCACGAGTCATTCTTTATATTTTGTTCCCTCAAATAATTTAGATGGATTATTTCACTACCGTCACAAGAGGAGGGTAACCATTGGAGCAATGATAAATATTGCTAACATGCATTTAACAAGTCATCAGTTCAAATTTTTGGAACTAGCCCCTCCCTTACAAGGTTAAAGCTGCATACATCTGACCCTATCTAAACCCCACCGAATGAAAGCTTTGTACACAGGCCGCCCTTATGTGACTACCGACGCATGTAGGCAGAGATATAGCTAGACACATATGGGCAGAGATATAGCTAGAGCGAACAAGACAAAAAAGAAGAGAGAGAGAGATTCACTCAAACAATCTAACTCTGATTGTATTATTCTTTTTCCTTTTTCCTTCTCAGGTGAAGCAGAGTGGCAAAAATTAAACATTTCATGATTGACAGTGTTACACCTCTAGAAATTCTCCTTGTGAAAGTTAAAACGTGTGGATGAATCTACACTGGACTTTTGGCAAAGGTTCCTCAATGTTTTGGTGAGAGTAGGAGAACCACAGTAGAAAACACCTACATCAAAACCAACAGTCAAAAAAAGAGAGAGAGAAAACATATATATTCTCATGAAATCTGAGTATGTCCTTCAGGATTCCATGAACAATGAAGCTATATCAGAATCTTTTGTTGTATACCTATTCGAGAATTCTCATGTGTGCTTGCTAGTTCAGAGAATACTTTTTCCCAGTTGGGTCTTGCAAAATGAGTTCTTATCTGGGCATAATATCGCAACATGAGACAAAAGATGTTACAAGGTTAATACTTTATAGTGCTGTATGGTTTACTATGTAGATAAAGGTTCATCCTTTATAATTAATTAGTACTAAATCGTTACCCTGCTTTCTGAAACTACATCAACACCACTTTTAGCATGCTGCAGTTTCTGTATCATGGCAATAAGAGCCGAACGAGCATCGCCTTCTTCATGAACACTAGTCAAGTAGTTGTGCATTTCAATTATATGCTGTGACATTAAGAGATGCCCAGAAAATTATTATACAATTAAATGTTAATGTCATGATGGAGGTAACTCAACTGAAAATAAATGGTGTGGGTTAGTTTTTCGATCTCACATTGTGGTCGTATTCTGCAATATCATCCATGACTCCTTTGAACCATTCAAAAGAAGCTTGCTCTCTTGTCACCCAGTAAAAGTATGCTCTTTCAGGATATTTTTCACCATCTGGTGAACGGTTCTGATGGTCCTGCAGATACGGAATATATACTTTAGTAAAAGAAAGGATAGAATTTATGTAAAGTTTCTTAGATGTCTTCTTTAGATTCCTTCAAAAAAATATGATGCATGGAATAACTCTTTTCAAAGACTTACTAATGTCATGTCAAGGAAAACAAAATCCATATGAAAAGGGTTTTGTTTGATAACCTTATAAAAAATGTAAAAACTAGAACCAATTAGGCTCGACCATAGAAGCGGCTTTGACCACTTTAGCATGAGACTTCTAGTTTAAGTCTGTGTGGATGCAGAAAACGCCTTTGGGAATGTTACTTCCTATTAGGCCCAACCATGCTCAAATATGACTCAATCAAATAGTTATATTAAAAAATAAAAAGTAAAGGCTAAACTACTCACATGTTTGGGCTTTTCCGGCCTGAGGTGGTTGAGGAGATCTTTGAGAATACTGATCATTGGCGTGGCACCGATTCCCAAACCTATAAGCAAGAGCACATCATACTTTTTGTAGTTTTGTGCTGGGGCTCCATATGGTCCTTTAATACGGATCTTTGGATATCTGAGGAATTAAAAGGAGAAAAAAATTAATATCAATATATCATTTAGTAGCTTAAGAACTAAGCTAAGATGTTCAATCTACCTTACTGCTGATTGTTCATAGTTAAAGTTTACTCTAGTTTCCATCCTCGTAAGGCTTCCCTTTTTTGTATTCTGGAGCTCACAAACCTGCAATTTTTTCTGGTCTTAGCCCGACTGGTTCTTTAACAAAATTGTCATTCAAAAACTAATCGAACATATTGCTGTTAGTTCACACTTCAGTCAAATAAGTTAGAGTAAAATTTCACCCAAAAAAGGAATAAATTGAGATTTCAGTCTTCAGAAGATACATTTTGTCAGAGCTTTAATCCTCCAAAGTTTGAACACTACATGTCACTAATAGTTTTCACATTAAACTTGTTATCAAATAGTTAGTAGTTTTCACAATGCACCGTACCATTTTGATGCCTCTTCATGGCATGTTTCAAATTTATTTTTGGGAAAACCGGCGTAAAGTCCTTGCTTAAAAATTTTATTGGCTAGAAAAACCTAAATTCGAGTGCTGGTACTTTCTGTGTATGAAATCTTGCAAAGTATCAGTGTTTTCTTTGTATAAAAATATATCATGTTCTTTTAACCAATAAAATTTTCAAATAGAGACTTTTAACTTATTTTCCTTTTTTTTTTGTGAATGCTTGTAAACAAGTAATAGTATTGGAGTAAACATCACCTGAAATTTGTTTCTAAGCTCTGTAGTCCAATCTCCCAAGGTTCGTATATGGACACTCAAGTAGTCATCTCCAGGTGCAGAGGTGATGGAGAAAGGATGCCTGAAAAATAAGAGAAAATTAAAGCATCTTAATTAAAATGACCTCAAAGAAAAAATCAGTTTTCGGATTAATATACCAGCAAAATACTGTCATTGATTACCATTCAAAATTTGATATGTCTGGACACTTTACAAATATGTACATGCCACTTCTGTACTTGAATCCTGTAGGCTTGGTCATGTGCAGTGATAGCACATTTCCTGAATAGATTATTGCCTGACATTTTCAAGTAGTAAGATCACTTCTCCACATGTTTATTTATTCAAAACAGATAGAAATATATATATATATATATATATGAGGGATAGAAGAAGTTGCTGGCACACACCTTAATGACTTCCACTCGGAAATCCTGAACATTCAAAAGTGGATATATTCTCTCTAAAGCATAGAGTAATATTGGAAGTGCGAGGTACATCCAAGTCTGCACAGAGAAAGATGGTGGAAACTGTTTAGCTTAAAAATGTTCAGATTGTTGCCTATCAGAATGCCGTAATACTGACATGTTATCAGCAACAAGTACAAACAGAAATCAGTCTACAGGTGAAGCTCTGGTATTTGCATTAAGAACAAACTTTTGAAAATTTGAAATGAGAAGTGACAAGACGCATCAACAAAATTATGAACATGAAGATGTTTCAGGAAGCTAATGTTTCATATTTATCTCCAAAGTGAAATTTACTTAGGATTCTTCTTACTAAGCCATTGTCCCTTAGTATTGTACTCCCTCTAGTCCTTAATATAAAACATATTTACCTAATTGGATTAGATTAAGGAAGTTAGTTAAGTTAGTTAATATGATATATACTTTCTAAAATATCCTAGTCATCTTCCTTAATTTTTTCATTCCCCCTTCTTCTTTATTATGGTTGAGAGAGTATCAAGAGAGACAAATAAGGAAAATATTGACATATGAAAACTATGCCTTATGTTTAGAACTATAATCAACTCCTTAAATATGTTTTATTTAAAGACCGGAGGAGTAATAAAATTTAGCCACATTTCATATTAAGAAACACAAAAGGAAATGGCCAATATATACACAAGCACACACATGTAGGTTGTTTGAACTTAAAATGACAAAATTGTTAGAGCAGAACTTACTGTCTTCTTGTGCCAATCCTTGGTGAGAAATAGAAAGTAGCCATGAATGACCAGAAGTACATATACCAGAATCAGTAAATGATGTGCATACCAGAATGCATTAAATCCAGCCAAATGATGAAGTGGAGAGGGCAATTTCACAACACTTCTTCTGAAATAATGTGTTGCAAGTGTGAAGGTAAAGGCCATAATTATGACCATAAAAATTCCAGTTAATCCAGGTATGCTCCTAACCAAGTCTGGGTAAGAAGGCTGCTTGTAGTCGAATCCTGGCCCAAGTATAGTCATGAACTTTGAATGTGGGCAAGATATAAGCCTTGGGAAATCACAAGTTAGATGCATTAGTACATGAATTAGGGTCCCTACAACTACCCCAACTGCAATCAACTTGTGAAAGCTTATGTTGTCATCAAAAGGGATGATTTTACTAAGAAATGTTTCTCTGAGGCATGTGAGAGTTTTTCTGCACATGGTAAGGACAATAAGAGCCATGTTGAACTTTAGAGTCTCAGCACCACCTTTTGCAATGCAGACACAGTAACCCATAACTTCATATGCTCCTCTATTTTTGTATTGAAGGAACTTCCAGACGAAAAGCCCAACGTTTATGGCCAACCAAAGCGCCACGATCCATATTTGCTTCCAGTTCTCATGTACAAACTCCACGGCTTTATGACAAAACTTTCTTACAGGAGTTCGGTATTTACTCGGTATCATAGCTCTTGTCAAAGTCTTGGTTCTATTGCCTATGGCTTTGGAATTCTCTTCAGAAGTCACCATTTCCCTTAGCAGAGTTTGAAGTTGCCACTTCTGTTTCAACATAGAGTTAATAAGAAGAATCCCAAGTGAAGATGCTATAGTTTGATAAGTAAGATGGGAGTTAAGATTCTCTGACCTCTATATATCCATCACGATCTGGGTCAAATTCTTCCATGATCAAAGATGCATATGCTGGAGCTTGGTTTTTGAGATTACTTAGCTTATTTGCTGATGCGCTCAACATTATAACCTTTTTACAGAATAGCAACAAAAATTTATGATTTTATATAAAGATAGGAGTGGAAAATGTAAAAGAAATACATGGTGATTTTTTGTACTCACCTGCTTAACCTCTTCTTCTGATAGCCTTCCATCCCCATTCTTGTCACACCTGAACAATAATAGCAAAGTTCATCATAAATATTTTACTTCCAGAATTATGGTCTGACATAAAAAAAATTTTACTGCACAAATCTAACATCTCATTAAATGTCTATCATCAGATTATGTAACAAAAGCATAACATGTAGAACTCAAAATTACAGCATTCTCTCCTTCCAGGAATTTAGTTACATGAATGTACCAATTGTTTCTGCAATAAGCCTTTAGAATTTACTACTGTGCTACATAAGACATGAATATATATAAGAATTTGGGTCCCCCTTAAATTCTGAAACATGTTTAGAGACTACTACTTAAAGATAAGATTGGTAATGATCTTATACGTAAACGAGTTGGAGTGACATTTATGAAGGAGAAAATAGTAGAAAATTGTTTGAGGTGGTTTGAACACTGTCAAAGAAAGAAAACTATTGAGTGTACCAGTGATCATGATCGATCAAGCAATGTAGAGTGCTCTAAAGAGAGGTAGAGAAAAATTGAAACAAACAGTCAATGAGCGGGATCTTATGATAAATAATCTATCCAAAAATCTGATTTTTGATAGAGTACAATGTCATCATGCAAGCCGACTCCACTTTAGTGAAATAATGCTTTGTTGTTATTGTTATTGTTATTGTTTAGAGACTCCATTTTGGGATATATATAAATTAGATAGTGAAAGAGAGTGATCTTACATGTCAAAGAACACCTGAAGTCTGGATTCGAGGTCCTTATCAGTCATGTCCTCCCAGAACACTTTGAGTTCATCCACAGTGATTCCATTTTCAGCATTTATATTCCTTCTTCTAGCCAAAGCATCAAACAGTTCACCTGCAAAATCCTTTGATTCTGGTCCCATCCCTGTGAAGGAAAAACAGAATTACAGAAATGTCATAATGAGAATTCATAAAGATCCCACTTAAGTATCAGAAACATACAAACAAAAACATACATACATACCAATGCAAACTCCAAATTTGTCTCTTGTGAGCTTTTCATTAACTTTATATTGACGAAATTTGTTCTCAATTTTATTCCAAGCATCTTGTTCCTTCCCTGTAACTGTTCTAGCAAGAAACCGTAAGCCTTTCCCTCTTGATGCTCCTGATTGTGACCTAACAATATTTGGACTATTTCCTTGACCCACATTTCTATTCCTTATACTTCCTTTGCCATTTTCATTGATCCTCACTTTCTTCTTTGCCCCAGCTGGCTGAACCTCATGATTGTCACGTTCTGACGTCGCCATTGCGCTCGGAGCCGGCTCATTCTCCGGCGAATCAGCCGTCGGAACAATCTGGATACTTTCGAGAGGCCATTGTGATGAATCATCTTCACGCAGATTTTCGGTTTCTGATGACATTTTGATTTATACAAGATAAAACAACAAAGGTCTGAGAAATGAGAAATCTCAAGGAAACATGATGTTAACCCCAATAATGACGTGATTTTATTCTGTGTGTCATTCTTATTTTTCCCGGGAACCAAACAAGTCGAGAACTTTATTTGATATTTCGTTTTGTCTTCGTCTTTTATTACGCGTTCATGATGAAACATTGAAAACAATTTGCAGTTGCAGGTTGGTGATAGGAAACAGCTAATAATTCCAAAAGAAGTCATTAGAAAATTACTACAAAACATCAAAAGCTTTTTCTCCATGCATAGAAAAGGAGAATAAGCAAACAGAAACGATTGTGCAGAAATAGAACAAGGGCGCACATGAAGCATATGTGTCGAAGAATTATTAGTGTGTGTGTCTGTGTGTAAATAACAGATATTGCTAACATGAATCTCCAACAATGGACCTCGGATGTGCTGACCTTACTACACCTTCCGACCAACCTGATGTTAATTGTCTTGATTTGTTGTGGTTTTTATTTTTTAAAAAAATGGACCTCTAAATAAAAAAAGAAAGTGGAGGTATTTCTATCAATGTTAATTGTCTTGATTTTTTTAATTTTTATAAAAAAGAAATTAAGAATCACACAAACAAAACACCCTTATATATATATATTCCTTCATGGCTCATTGGCTCAGATTCTATAAATTTTAAATCAAAATATTTTAAAGTTATGATTATTTTTAAAGTAAAATTATATACACTTTTTAAGGCATTGTTATATTTATTTACAAAGCTATTATTATTAAAGAAATAAATTTTAAAATTTAAACATATTAAATTTTAGAGGAAAAAAACCAATCATTTTGCCTGTAGCTTTTACCTAGTTGTAACCTATAACTCATGAATATTGATATAGTTAAAATTCAGTTTTTAAACTTTAACTCACTATATGTATATTTTGAATCATTTAAAAATTTAATTTATAAGTTTTAATAAATACATAATTTATTTTTTAATATGTATGGACTAATATTTAAATGGTTATAATTTTGGGGTTTAAATTGCATCAAATCTGTTAAAGAAAAAAAATTTACATCAAATAAAATTTTAAGGATAGAATATGTGGATGACATTAATTCAAAATCTAAAGACTAGGCCCTAGTTCAATCAAAACATGAGGACCAAGTAATTAATTTCTCTAAAAATGTCAAAATATAAGTACGTAAGTTTTTTTTTTTTTTTTTTTTTTGTTTAACAACCTCAGCATTAGTGGGTTGTTGCAAATGTTTCCATTGGTCATGTGTTTGACTTGAAGAATGATGGGAAGTCATTATCAAATGTTTGAATAAGTATTTTTAATCATTACTCCTTTCTTTCTTTTTCGTTTTTTTTTGTTGTCATATCATTTCTCCTTTCATTTCTTTTACAATATGCGTTTTACAAAAATGTAATATTTCTATTTGTAAAACATTTTTGTGAAATATGGACAATAATATATATACTTTTTAAAATATCACCTTTCTTAAAATTTATCTATCTTAATTATCTTTAATTTCTTTCTCATATTATTTTTTCTACAAATCAATTAATAATGATAAAAAAAAAAACTTATCTTAGAGATCACAAAAATATTTAAAGATGTAACTAGAAGTTTATATTTGAAATTTTGACCAAAAAATAATGCGTAAAATTAGCTTTATAGTAATAAATTTAATATGTGATTTAATGCTTATGGGTTAGGAACGAAACAATTATGTGGCATCACATCACATGTCTCTCTTTTTGGCCAATTCATCATTATCATATATGCATACAAAAAATAAATAAATAAATAATCATATCATATCATATGTTTCTAACAACCATATCTATAATCCTTGTAGTTTTATGAACACTATTCAAATTTATTACAGTTAATAATTCAATTCAAGTGATAAAGAGAAAGATTAATTAGCCGTCAAGTCAGTTTTCTTGCCTTTTTAATTATAAGAATATTCAGATATACTTCATTTCATTCTACAATACTGTTCCGATCATAAATATATGATATAATTTATAATACAAATTATACTATAAATTATATCATAAGACTGGAGATAGTAGCTCTAAGCAATGTCAATCAATGGCAACCATGGAGAAATGCAAAGCAACTATATATATGAAATATAAAATATATCTATGAATATCATTAAGCTAACATCAAATTTTATTAATATTCAACAAATAAATTGACTTTAATTATCAAGTACTCCTTCTGATCCTAATATTATAGGATCAAGCGGAGTTAGTATCAGTTATGTACCTCACGGCCAAAAATTAAAAATCATGTTTTAAAGAAAGATGAAAAAGTTATGTACTTTTTTTAAAGTAAGGACCAGTTACGAAATCAATATGTAAATTTTAGATTTTGGTGTTAAATTAGTAAATCAGTCACGTATAATTAATTGTAGCAAATAAAGAGGAAAAATAATTTTGAAATTCTGTTTAAAAGCAGTACGTTGGTTCGTGTGTTCAAAGTTCAAGGAGCATTTTTATTTTTTATTTTTAAATTTTTAACATGGTTTTAAAAATAAAAGTTAGAATTCAGTATTGTAATTAGAACTAGGAAAATAATGTGCGTATAGTTACAGAAAATTCAAAGACGGAATTATGAAAATAATGATTAATTATGTCCACAAACGATCAATTATACATTTTGACTTACGCAACTTTTCTAGTTGCAGACAGCTGGGATCAACAGTGCAGAAAAAGTAGTTTGCATGCATGATTCATGTGGTGATGATTAAATTTATCAAAAAGTTATTAAACTATAATAATTGAGTAAGATTTTACCAATCAATGCTAGGTTGAGTGTTGTGTGGGTGATCATCACACTAAAAATGTCAAAAAGCAATTATAATGCTTTCTTTTTTTAAAAAAAAAAAACCAATTATTTGAAGGTGATGAAAACTAGACAAATCAATATTGAGCATCAACCTTCATTTTCTGCGGATCAAGGAATGAAAGTTAAATTTTTAAATTGGTTTAAAATTAATAAATATTTCCTTACTTTAATGATATGAATTTAAAGAGTTAATTAAAAATAAAGGTTTAATTAGAAAATAATAATAAATAAGCTGGTTAACGGTAGTTAGTGCCTTATAATAAAAACCACAAATTTTTTATAATTAGTATCTTATAATAAAAATAAGAGAGAGTAAAATGGTTGTTACTTGTTACATCATTTCAATGGTCATTGGTTCAAATCAAAATCATTTCGAAATCAGATCATAATTAAAATAATAGTTAAATAAAAAATTAATTCACAAGTATATATAATATTTATGCATGAACAACAAATAATCTAATAAAACAAATTATTTTTTAAACTTAGAACAATGTTGTTTTAAACTCAATAGGAAAAGGAAAAACATATAAAAGTCCAACTCCCAAAGGAATAGCTAAAAAAATTAGTTGATCGGTTTATTGGTATGATTTAAGTTTTAATATATTAATTCTTTAAAATTATGGATTTGACAGCTCTATGATCATATCTATTAAGGAAAATTATAACGATCTTCGTGCATAGCACTCTTCTTCTTCTTCTTTTTTTCTCTCAACAGCATAGCACTCTTCCTAATGATCAGTGTGGTGTTCTTTTTTTTTTTTTTAATTTAATTTGCTGCTGAGCATATCTAAATTTTAAATTAAACTACAGCTCTTTCTGTCATTTATACACAAGTATAATAAAACACACAAGTGGATCTATAAATAATGAACTGAGTTTTTTCAATCAACAGAAAGGCAAATGCTATATAATATATATAGAAATTAACATTTTCCTCATGAACTGAGTTCTAGAGTCTTTACTAAAGTAAAATAGGTCTTATATGTTTTAAAGTACGGTTACTATGTAAAAAGTATGAGATTATATACAAGAAAAACAAATAAAAATGTATGTGTGTAACAAAAGATTTATTATTTACCTACGTTTGACGATGGGATTATATATAAGGAAAAAGATAGAAAAATATCATTAAAATTGGTAAAAGAAAAATAAGTATGTTAAATTTCAATAATTATCAAGGAAGTGTTTTGGAATTTTTGAAATGTTGTAAAATTTGAAAAAATTACCTAACTACCCCTATTTTTTTTAAAAAAAAGTAAAAGTAAAAACCCCTCATTGCCCTACCGTCCGCCGGAGCTCCGATAACGGTGACTGACGGCAGCAACTGATACTAGAGCTTTGGTGACCTTATCGACGATCAGATGCCAAAGCTCTGACAATCTTTTTTTTTTTTAATTTATCAAGCAAAAGTTGTCAATACAGATACTTTAGTTGTTAATAGTGATATTAAAGTTGTAAATGACGGCCTAATATGTATGCTTTTTAATTTCTCAAGCAAAAGTCATTAGTATTGATACATGAGTTGTTATTAGCGATATTAAAATTGTAAATGAGATATTTATTGAATATTTCTTAATAACTTTCATCATAACTCTAACGGCTAATATTTGTTTTTTAATTTGTCAGACTAATATTTGTGAACGGAGTTGCTTTTTAAATTCAACAAATAATCAATTTACAATTTTAGTATTGCTATTAATAACTCAAGTATCTATATTAATAACTTTTGCTAAGAAATTCATAAAAATATATTAGGCCATCGTTTACAATTTTAGTATCACTATCAACAATTTAAATATCTATATTGACAACTTTTACTTAAGAAATTTTTTAAAAAATATATATTAGGCCTTCAAAGCAAACAAGGTCATCGAAGATCCGACGGCCTATAGCGACAAGGTGGTTAATGATTTTCTTATTTTAAAAAAATTAATGATAGTAAAGTAATTTCTCAAATTTTACAATATTTCAAATTTTCAAAACAATCCCGTTGGAATTTTTAAAATTCAATATACTTATTTATCTTTTACCAATTTTAATGGTATTTTTCTTTCTCTTTCCACATACATACATACATACATATATGAATACATTTATTAAGAAAATTAAATATGATTTAATCAAAAGGTGATGATCATTATTTCCCATTAGTGACTAGTATAGCTTAATACACATACTCCACATTATAAATATTAATAATTTGATGCAAAAATTAAACTAAAACTCTGAAACAACAAATTAGCGAAGCACAAACTCGTAATGGTGGGGGACATCACGAGAAAACGACGGAGACGTACAAACACACACAGGGACACAGCTAATATTCTTCAGAGATCTGGTAATTGAACCAGACATCATCATATCATATGAACAAACAATTATATCTATATAAGATAAATGACACTCATAAATAAAAGCCATGGAAATTCTCGAACCTTATCAGATAGATAATGATGTTGAAACAGATCAGTATCTATATATGACGTATATACAAACTTTTTTCACTAACCTGCTGCTGGCTTGTCTGCAGCTCCAACGACGACGACATCGCTGGATTTGTCAAAGGAAGGAAGCAGAGGCGCCGGAGAAGAAACCGAGGCGGTGGAAACTGGCGGTGATGACGGCTTAGCAGCCATGGCTGATGTTTGTGGTTGAGGAGGAAGATGGCGGTACAAGACAGATGTCACCCTTTATTCTACTTATATAGTGAAGACTTTAAGGCAGTACAGTGAGAATAAATAATTAAAGTTGTTTTGTTTTTATAAGTTAAAGAGAATTAAGTTGAATTATATATATGAGGCCCTTTTGGGAAAGGATATGAACTTTTTTACCATAAGAATATCTATGTTACAAGTACTTAGTTATAATTTTTCTTTTATTTGTGTTTTCTTAATTATTTTTAGTAACACAACAATATTTTTCAAGTGCAAAATCATTTTTCCTCATTCTTTTTTTTTAAAATCATTTTACCTTTGGAAAAAGACAAATAACAATTAAATATTACAATGTGGGTTGTGTGGTATATAATTTATAGGGAAATCAATATTTGGACATTGATTGAAGTCTTACGTATATTAAAAATAAATAAAATTGATTTGGAGTTTGGGGTTATCTCTCACTCGAAACTCAAAACAACACTTGAATAATATTATTAGTTGGTGTGAATATCTGGTCATGAGGTTGCAATCAGTATAAATAATTTATAAAAAATCAGATCGTGTACAATTAAATTCATTTTTATTTGGACTTGACCCGAAGCAGAAGTAGGTATTTAATTGGCTGTTAAAATAATGTTCGGTTGATTATTTTGACATTAACATGTTTCGTGTGAATAATATTCATTCATTTAAGTCAATTTTTTTTTTTTTTATAATAGTATCATATGTGTGTGTATCTATGCACACGAATGAGTTGTAAACACTACTTAATTACTCTATACTATCATAATTATTGTGCAAAGTTCTAAAACCCTACTTAATTCTAAATACTCTCTCTCAAGCAAATCATCCACTCCTAATTGTTATAGTCAAAAAAACTTGATCAAAACATTGAAAATCCATAAGAATGAGTTAATGATCGAATCTGAAAGGAGAACAATATAGACAGAGGTGGATCTTGAGATAAAAATTTGGGGGTTGAATGTATACTTATTGACTAATTAAAAAAAACCATTTGAGGGGGCTAAATGTATAAATTTTTAGGGTAAATGTATATATTTTTTAACCAAATATATATATAAAAAATCCTATTTTCATTAAAAAAAATTTACAATTTTTTTTTTTTTTTTTTTTGCGAGGGTCACAGCCCCTTGTTACCATGAAGCTCCGCCACTGAATATGGGTGTTATCGACTTTGAATGGGAAACCGAAGGAATAAGAAGGGAACAATGGAAGTGGCAGTGACTTCTAGCGTGGACGGCGCACGGCGGCGGCGCTTAAGTTCTTTTCTCCGATGAATCGAGCTCCAAGGCGACTCTCTCTTGTTCGCAGCCTTAAGCTTTGGATTCTAATTTTCTTTTCACTGTCCTCTCCCTTCAACTCTCTGTCACGATTCCCTTTTGTTTTCAGAAGACCAAAGATCGGACCTAATTTTTCAAATCAAAGCGTCCTAGTTTTGCTTGGGACTTTTCTTGCATCTTGAGAATTTGAGTCCTTAACTGTAATTAATTTTGATCCTTTTATGTCATTTCCCAAATTTACTAAATCTCTTACAAAACTCTTATAATGCAAAATTAAGCACAAGGGAATATAAAAAATATAAGAAATCATTTGTATAAATAATTAACAAATTATGATGATTTTTCCCTAATTATACTTAAATTAATACAAATATTTCTAACTTAAATAAGTGTTTAATCATGTACTAATGTCTTAAGAAGTACATTAAAAATTCTAAATTCATCATAAAAAAGCATATCAAATATGATTTAATTATTCCTATCCTTTATATAAGATCTAAGTTGTAATATAAATTATACAACAAATTAGATATTACAGAAGTATATTAAATAAATAAGGTAAGTGGAATGAATCAGTGGGATTTAATTAGGTTTAATCATTACTTATATCATCATTGCTTACGTAATTGTCACACATGTCATGAGTTGTCATCACACGTGGGCCAGCTTCTAAATAAAAACCCCCTCCTAAAAAATTAAGCACATGTTGAATGAATGAATTTTTTATAAATTAAAAACCATTGAAGTTCATGGCAGTGTTATTTGGGAATTAAAGTTCATTTATCATATTTACTTTTAATTTTATGTTATTTGACACAGTACTTCATTAAAATTCTCTCTCACTCAAAATATAAATCACATTTCAAAGAATTTGAGTTAATTCAAAATATAAGTTCATGTTTAGGAGTTATTTGGTGTTAATGATTTTTTTTTTTAATTTTACCCGTCAGTTTTAATATAAAAAAAATAAGAGATCTAAAATCAAAATATACTTCAATGGAACTAATATTATGTTAGATTTTAGGGTTAAAGTACATTCCACATTATGAAATATTTTTTAGTGTACGTTGACAATTCTAAAATAATTTATCCTGCGTCTAGTTTGCTGGATGCATCAAATATCATAAAATAATCTGTAGGGCATCCAGCACTTGAAATATTTTTTTCAGGTTTGCAGTACAATTACCCAAGTATTAATTTTTTGAAGAAACATTTTGCTGATAAAGTTTTTTTTTTTTTGGAGCAATTTAAATCTTGTCATAAACTGTCAAAAAATCCTTTAAAATGAAAGTGTATTTAATACTCTAAAAAAATTTTCAGTAAAATTTAAGGGTGTTGGACACGACTAAAAAATATTTTAAAGTACTGAATAAACACAAAATACTTTAGGGTGTTAGGGCATTAGATGCATCATAAATAATTTTAGAGTATTATATATATATATATATATATATATATATATATAATGCTTTAGAATATTGGATGCAGCTTAATGATGCAGATTTGAATGCAATTTTATAGTTTGTACTCCTAATTAAAGCTACTTGCACGTTTACATGTAACTATACATGTGAAAAAGGATTTGCCAAATGTGTAAGCGCAATTAATTATATTTATTCAAAAAATTAATATATAATTCCATGGCTTGCAGTTTTGATCTCGAATATTTTCTTTTTCTATGAAGTTATTCTCTTTCCATCATCCAGCTGGGATCCTTTGAAAAATAAAAAATCAGATATCCTAGGTTGGCAGTATACCCTTTTCTCTTTTTAATTTGTAAGGAATCACATCTAACTTAATAGCAATCGATGTTTAATCTAATCTTTTGATTGAGTTTAACTATATATGATTAGCTTTTAATAATTCAATTAATCGGATTACTTTGCTTGTAAAAACCGCAAAACTAGACATGTCGAGATGGCTGATCAGCTTGATTGCCCCACAATGTACATATTTAGGAATTATTTATCTGAAAATTTATATAGGGGCTTAAGTAACAGAAAATATTTTAAAAAAGACCCCAAAATTCTAAAAATATCATAAAAGGCCCAAGGGCCTTTTTTGGTATAAATTCATTAAAACATTAACAACTATATCAGTCCCATTAACAACTATATTAGCCTCGTCAACAACTAAAGTTTTAATAAATTTATACCAGAAAAGGCCTTAGGGCCTTTTCTGATATTTTCATAATCTTGGGACCTGTTTTGATTTTTTTTTTTTCTGTTACTTGGGCCCCTATATAGAGTTTCCCATTATTTAATGCCAAGTCATATAAATTAGCTTTTAACCAGTATAATTTAACCTAAATTGGGCCAGCCAATTCTTCCTGGAAACCAGCGATGTAGTTGGTAACCTGATTCGATCCGGTGGTCAAACCGATTCGCTATTTTTTAAAATTTTTTTTAATAATAATTTCATACTAACAACCTTGAAATTTTTACTTTCTTAATGGTTTGGCTCTAAGTTAGTTTCGGTTTGATTCGGACCTAACCCATTGACCATTGATCGGTTCAATGACCAGTTCATTTTTAATAACCTTGTTATTAACTAATTCATTATTATTACATGACTTATAAAATGGACGAGCTCATTTATCCTAGTGATCTCTTAGTCACATATGCTTGGAAGTTTTAACTTAACAACCCTAAACGGCTGGATAAAGCAATGTGTAATGTGCAGAAGTGGAATTCATTAGTTGTTAGCTACAAATTTTACCAAGTTGAAAAATCTTAGTTCTTGTTTATTTAGATTGGCAAGCTTATATTGTGGGGCGGGCTCTCATGGGGCATTAAAAATACCAAGACATACTAAAGAAAATTAAAATAAGCACATGTTTGAATTGGAGTTAGAAAATCACGTTTATATAAAGCAAAACAAAACCTATATAACATATTTTCCTCATATGTCGTAAATCATATTAGAAAAATAGCTTATGTTATCAATCTACTCAGACACTAAGATCTCTATTTCATTGAAATAAGACTTCAGTGTATAAAACTCATATCACAATTATTATGACTTGGACTCTTCAGGATATGCCATTTTCCTGTAATTTGATGTTCATTCAGACAAAATGCATGTGCTGCCTCTTATCATATTTATATGACAAAGTGAAGAAAGATTTTTTTCCCGACGTCATTTACAATTTTTTATGTACACTTTTAAGCTTAACCTTCATTTATCATTTTGTAGACTTAATTTTCATTTAATATACCACTCTAGTCATATTTATAAGTTTTCTTTGACCAAAAAATTGATCTTATTTATAAATCTAGTTTTAGGGTAGTAAATGAAATTATAAAAATTTTGCTCATATTAATTGTACCAATGAAAATAGAGAAAGAAGACAGAGTTGAAAAATACCGGTTTATAAATGTAAGTAAAGTTGAAAATTTACTCCATAATCATTGAGTTAATTACCTCTTTTTGATATGCATGATTTAGATAAAAATGACTTATAAATAAGATTAGATTGGTAGAGTAGATTAAATAGAGATAAATTTTTTTTTTAAAAAAAAAGAATTTTAAGATGTAATTAGTAAGGTTTAAGTTTTTTTTTTAATTTGAATAAAATATATTGGAAATGACTTATAAATAAAACGGAGGAGTACATTATATCTTTGAAGACCAAGAACAGATCTTAGAGGGGGGAAAACGAAGGACTCAACTTTGAGAGGCTCAAGGCAAGCCTTAAGAGTATGTTTGGTTTGAAGGGGGAAGAGGGGAGACTTTAATCCCACCCACCTCACCTTAAACCAAACATATCCTAAAACTCAATTACCCTAAAATAATGTTTCTTGAAAACCCAACCCTCAATTTAAATAGACTTAAACAAGTCAAGTGTCTTCCTCACTCTACATAAAGTTGTGTTGACTAACTCATCTTTGTTGAACATTCGTCCGGAATATCTTCACCTCTTAGGCCCTGTTTGGTTTGACGGAGGGGAAGGGAAAGGGAAGAATCTCTAAAGAGTGTATTGACCAAATTACCATTAATGAAATGAATATTCCTTTTTGTTGAGAATATATTTTTGAAATATTGAAAATTTTTTATGGGTAATTTAGTAAAGATAAGAGGAAAAATTTATCTCTCTTTTTTCCCTCCACTTCCTCCCTTCAAACTAAATACATTATAAGTGGACAAAGATTGCATGGAATTGTTAAAAAAAAAAAAATTATATCCCACTAGTTTATTTGGTTTTATGTCTTCAGGGAGAGAGGTAAAAACATGTCAGACTAAGCTTCACTTTAACAGGTCATGTCTGATAAAGTGGCATGAGCCTGACCTATGACTTTTTACATGTCTTATTTTTAACCTAAACTTAGCCTATATAGAGGCTTGGTTTGAGGCCTATTAAGATCAAGTATGAAATATTAGTGAAAATAAGGATTGTTAAGATCAAGCATGTTTATAATTTTTTTTTTTTACAAAAGATATAATTACATTTTTATTTAGATAGAATAATTACTTTTTTTTAGATAGAGTAATTAACTTTTTTTTAGTATAAAGTAATTAACATGTTCAGGGCAGCCTAATAAGTCTAATAGACTTTTTAGTAAGCCTAGCTTGTTGCACAAAACATATCTTTAAATAGGTCTTAGCTTAGGCATGACCAGACCCTTAATAGAACAAGCAACAGGCCCCTCACAGATAAAATCGAAATGCGAGCCATACACACCCACGGAGATGTGTGTGTGTTGTGGGAGAGTTCATGGTAGATTTTTAGATTTCAGGTTAATGAGTAATGACAGTTTGCCTTTTACTTGAACAATACTTAAGAGTAAACTCCTTGCGATCGTCAAAACGCATGGAAGAAGAAAGTCAGTAAACAAAGAATGCTCATTTAAATGTAGGAATATCACAAAAGTTAGTAGAAACATTTTGTTGCGGTAGAATGTAAGGATATCTCACTACAAGTAACAATTTTTTTCTTGAAATCGGAAAAAAGAAAAAAAGGGAAATCAATTTCTCTCCGCTGCATTTACGGAGGGAGATTATGAGTAACTCGTAAGGGTTATTTGCTCAATAAAAGAATGCCAAATCCGATTAAGAAAAGTTGAAGAACGTAAATTCAGGCCGAAGTTAACAGATGGGAAGATCCGATGGTGGAGGAACAAGTTTTTGATTGGGAAGCTCTCCGTCCAAAACGACCCACGCCATTCTCAGACCCCAGCTTGTGTGAATTTCCAGGTGACAATGCATGAACCATACCCCTGCACAACTTTCTTTAGCAATATGCATTCTGGGTGTTTGATAATTTGCCAAAACGAATTTAAGCCAAAATGGGGGAATGATGGTGAGAATAATTAGAATCTCGCTATTTCACTGATATTTGTTTGGCTAATACTTCCTTTTAACTACTTATTGGTAAAGAATAAAGCTAGTCTTTAATCACTTGCCTTATTTGAACTCAAAGTGGAGCTTAATGTGGTGATTATTCAAAATTTAGCTACCCAAATAGACACTGTACCAGATTTATGTTCCCCAATAATGAAAACAAAAAAAGACATGTGGATGAAAATTTCTTGGATCCCAAATCATGTGGTGTTACTCTGTTAAATATTGTAGCTAAACACTGCTCATAAGCCTGCCCTTGTGAAGTAAAGTAATAGTAATTAAGCACAAATCTTACTAACCTGGGTTATCTGCTAGGAAACGAATGGCAACCCATCCACCAGAGGGGACACCCACTGTGTTCCTCTCAACAGGATCAACAAGATTGAAATTTGCAGGGTCCTTATTTGGATCAAAGTTTCCAAAACCTTGGCCAACAACAAAGAAGTTAAAGCCATGCAAGTGAAGAGGATGACTTTCAACACCAAGTATACTAGTGTCCTGCAAGATAAGCTCCACGCTCGTGTTGAAGGGAAGAACAACCAACTTTGTCCCATTGCTCACCATGGTGTTGTTTGGTGGTGTGCCTGAGTAGTTAAATTGATGCAAGGGGCTACTAGGAAAGTTAGGAGAGTAAACTCTATTGGATTTCCCAAAGTAATGGGCTTGAAGAAGAGCGGTGTTTGGGAGTGTGAAAGATATATTATTGATTGAAGCTGCAAACATTGTTCCATTAGGTCCCTGACATGTTTGATTGTTTTGACAAGGATTTGTACCAAGTCCTACTGTGAAGAACAAGTGCTTGTCCACTTTTTGGGGAACATTGGCCGGAAACTGAGCATTCGCAAGGCTTCGGAGTTTGTTGCTGAAATTGGTTGCAAAGGAAGTGTCATTAAGGGCAGGGAGGATTGGTTTAAAGAGTGGAAGCTTCTTCAAGTGAAGAGTTTTTTCTGATGAGGATTCATATTCTAAGATACCAGCAACAGTTGAGTTATCAAAAGTGCCAAGGCCTGTCACATATGGTCTGGCAGTCATTAGGAATGTGGCTTTGGGATGATAGGATTCGGTTTTAAGAAGAACATTTGTGGTTTGTCCTGGGGCAATGAGAATGGTGTTAGTCTCAAACGGTTTAACATATACTGCATCTGCTTCAACAACCGTGAGGGAGTGATTCGCAACGCTGAAGAAGAGCTCATCATTGAGTGCTGCATTGATCAAACGAAGAAGGTATGCTCTTCCAGGCTTCACCCTTAGCTTGAATGTATCTGCCAAAACCAATAATTAATGTAGAATCAAAACATTTCAACTGTAGCCTTATTATACGAAAGAACATCTTAGGACTTGAGATTGATACCTTTAGCAGAGCAGTTATATAATGGTCCTGGAAATCCGTTGATAGTGTAAGCGTCAGATACATTTGGTCCTCCACCTGTTTGTTGGGCCTGGGCAATGACTGCCTCAGGATCTGCATTCCACCATTCTCCTAAACAGTTGAATGCATATCATATTAGGTTATTAGGACATGAATGTTATCAAACAACGAAACCCAAATTGTGAGTAGGAGACACCACTATTTCATTACCAAAGATGATGGGAACTTCCTTATAGGGTTTGGTGAAAGGATAAGGAAGACCATGCTTGGGAAGAATGATGAGAGGACCATAGACAGTTGATCTTAACCATGAAATGTGAGCATGCCAAAAGAGAGTGCCTCTCTGGCCAATAATGGTGTAATTGTAGACATAAGTTTGTCCAGTTTGAATTGGACATTGTGTCACATATGCCGGTCCATCTGCCCACCCGGTTCGAAGTTGTCGAATGCCATGCCTATTTGAATGATATTTAACCAAGTTAGAGATGAATCCCATTGAAACTGTGCAGATTGAGTCAAACAAAGAGTTTGTCCTTCAAGTTCTTGAAAAACACAAGTTTTGCCTACCAATGGATGGAGATGTTGTTGTGTACATGGTTAACCACTTTGATGACAAGACGATCACCCTCCCTTGCAACAATCTTAGGTCCTGGAAACTGACCATTGACCGTGACCATGCTCTTGGTGTGGCATAGTCTTGTTACATTTTGGTTTTTGATCTGCACCAGAAAGCCAAAGGCATTAAATAAAGGGAAAACAGTGAATACTAAAGTTGTATTCATCATGAAACTTAAGTTCGCCAATATGATAATGAGAAGTACATCAAAATGGTAGTGCCTCGTAATGCCCCCTTCTGCAAACTGAGGGATGAGAATAGCTGAGAAAAGAAAGAGTACTGAAAATGCAAATGACTGAAGAGGAAGAACACCCATTTTTTCTCTTTTCATAGAGAGTAGGTGTAAACTTCTTAAAACGTAGATGGAGAAGAAGTCATGGGTTGGAAATATATATAGAAGAATAAGACAAACGTTGTTGTTCAATCAGGTGATACAAAACCACATGTTTCATACAGAAACATAAATCTAGAAAAAGCTTAAATAGCTGTGTTTTAATGGGATTAATTGTTAGAACAACTAAAAAGAGTGGAGTCCAAGACAATCAATTGCCTTTGACCTCCTTCCTGTTCAAGTCAAATATTACATGATTTCCTTGTCCAAGGCCCTGTTATTACACCTATATGTTATTTGGTTGATTTGGTTTGTAAACTTTTTTACATGGAAAGGACATTTATAAGTTGTCACCAAACCAGGTTTTCAATTAACTGAAGCTGCAGAATATGAGAACGTATGGTAAATAGAAATGCCAAAAGTGAGTTTTACATTTTCACGCTGCTTTATGATATTTATATATTGATGATGATGATTACTAATTGATGAGGCCTTCCAGATTCTTAGAGACTAAATCCTTTTAAGAATTTCTTTGAAGTGAAACTAGCAAATATGAAATATCTATTTGTCATTTTCACTGGTGATACTTGGGATTCAGAAAGCACAATCCATTGGTTAGATGTAATTTTCCCAACAGAAGTTCTTGGTTCCAAAGCAATGTGAAAATGAATTAAGAGGACATGTTCGGGTTTGTTTGTCTCTATCAAGCAGTCACTTTAAGAGGTAGATGCATGCTCTGTCATTTTTTTTTCTAATTATTATTATTAACAACATGACATATCGCCTGCAACAATATTCCGGAGCCTCTAGCATACAATGTTGTATTAGAGAAGTATTTAAAGAAAAATTAAATAGATCAAATGATTATTCCTCTTACGACTCATTTAAGATTCGATGGCAATAGGCATTAACGTAACATAGAATTATAACTTCTTCATTATTTACTCATCGTTTTTGGTAGGATCAGAGGTTTGAATGGATTCTTTTGAATCGTGTCATTGATTTAGTAGAAAACATTTTAAAGGAGATTTAAGCTGAAATGTATTTCAGCAAGAAGAAGCTGTTTTGAAAAATTGCTTTGTAAAACCTTTTTTTTTTTTGAGGTATGTATTCTCTTAGTAGAGGTAATTATATTCAAAACTCTATTAGAAATTAAATGTGAACACTTCTCCTGGTAGGGTTTTAAATATGGATTCATCATATTGTGAAGAACTAACCATTTCTATTAGTTTTTTTTTTTAAAAAAAATAATGCTAACCATTTCTATGAGATTCCATTAGTAATTCTCCGAAAAACTTATAAGCTGGTCAAGTGTTGATTTTGGGCTTTTAAGATGTTTTCAATGCTGAAAGTTTTTTGGCCCAAAATTTTGTACATGGGCCCATGTCATTTTTATATGTTCCCAAAATTTTTAATGGATGGATAAAGTTTAAAACTTTAAACAGCGTGTATGAAAAAAAAAAAAAATAGAAAGTGTAACGTGATGAGTTCAAAATGTGTGAGTGTTTGGGTAATATCTAAACCGTAGTTTCAAAAATCTTTTTATATAAATTAAGATAAAATTTTTTTCACATGGTTATCTCATAAATCGTAAAAGTTATTCTCCAAAAGCTAATTTAAACCCACAAACTTATTAATTTGATTTTCACTCATTCTTTCATCCTTTACCATTAGCCAATTCGTATAAACTCAGTTGGTAAGTTCTCTACCGTCTCGTTAATTTTGAGTGAAAATTAACTATTTAAAATTTAAAGGATACTTTCTCATCAAACCAATTTTTTAAGGGAAAATTACTCATAAGTCCCAGGAAAGAAAATTAAATACAAAAATGTCTTATATATTTAAGTAAAGTAGCGTCATTTATAAGTCAAACCAGGCAAATGATTGGAATCTTAGGCTTAAGCATGAAAATGAGAGGAGATTAGTAAGAGATACTTTGCCTTAAGAAAGGAAAGATTAGGCCTGTTAAAGGGAGGAAGCATAAGTAAAAGTAAAAGAAGTTGATTATATTATATTATGAAAATATTAATATAATATAATAATAATTCATGAAAGTATGATGAAGAATTGACACTTTATGAGGGAGACAAGCTAGGAATAAGACAATGAACTTTGAGAATTCATAATGTCTATAAATTCCTCAACATGATCACTACTGCTACATTGAATGCAAATGGTTTCGTCAGATTCTTTGTGTGTTTTAGAAAACTGAGAGAATATAATGGGAAAGATCTGTGGAGGGCCATGCTTCCTCTGTTTCACTCTGCTTTTGCTACTTCCTCTTCTTCTTCCAGCTGAGCAGATCCTTCCTTCCCAAATCAAGGTATTTATTTTAAACTACACTTGCTTCTCCATATTTTGCATATAATATAAGGTCCTCTGATAACTAATTTACATATACTAAGGAAATTAGTAGAATTAGTCATTTTTAATAATCGTTTGTCGAATTCCTAAAATGCAGCCTTTAATCATTTATGTTAAAAACTAGCCTACGACAATTCTCTTTCATTTGTGCAATCAATTGGATGGTTTGAGAAAATAATAATAAATTTGGGGACACAAAACAGACTGAGGTCTCATATTTATTATCAAAACAAACCCTTTAATTACATTTCGAACCAAAGGAGTTATATACTTATTTGTACTATAAACAAAATCTCATAAAAAACGGAAAATAGTTTTTTTTTTTTTTTTTTAAATAATGGTGTGACTGAGCTGACCCTTATTTCTCAATACAACTGAAAATTCATCTCGATGAAAAAAAAAAAAGAGAATATATATTTCTTACCATTTATCATAGACTCCATATATATATATATATATATATATATATATATATATATATATATATATATATAGATTATTTAGAGGAATTCCTGTATGTCATATGGAGTCTAATAAATTATTAATTATATTATTTATTTATAACTGCAATTTCTCAAAGATTATATATATTGATATTAATAAGATTGATTAACACACACATACACACTCTATATATGATAGATGTTCATGTGTGACTTATAAAAAGTGTAATTGCAATTTATGTTTTAATGGAAATACAACAGAAAAATTGCACGTACGTGATCACTATTGAAACAACATGCATGGTGGGAGCCGAAACGTCAAACCATGTGAGCCTAAGATTTGGAGACACAAATTCAAATGACATAGTGGTTCATCACCTCAACACAAAGCTCCTCAGAAAAGTGGACCCACTTCAGTCGGAGGTTGTCGACGTCGATGTGGCCAGAAGGCCGTTTCAGGCTTGCATGGTGGACCAGTTTGTGGTCACGGCTCCATGTGTGGACTCACCCATCTGCCGCCTCTACCTCAAAATGATCGGCTCCGACGACTGGCGGCCAGGCTTTGTTCAAGTCCGGGTGCTCGGAGTGTCCTCTCATCTGAGCTCCGGTTTCTTCCATTTCCGGAGATTTATGCCCAGATATGTGTGGCATGGTGCTGATGTTTGTGACAGAGAAGTTACTCCTTTTGATCTCAGAAAGAAAACAAAGGTCTATGTCAAGATTCCTTAGCTTGTTAATTACACTATTATCTTTCTTTTTTTGTTAATAAATATGAAAGAAGCAGTAATGCTTTTCTTTTTATATACACTATCGGTATGTGTATAACGTGATATTATTGAATAGTATTAAAAAAGATTATTATATACCACTCCTCCTTAGTATAAGGCATTTTCTAAAAGCTTTTTATGATCCTAACTAGTCCTTCTGATCTTTAATATATGAGTTAGATAAATCATTTTATAAAGAGCTAACTTGCCTTTAGCTCCCGAAACTAGTTTTTTTAGTAGTGTTGAGTATCATAAACTATTGTTTGGTTTATGACCAATATTCTAAAATATTTTTTTAACATCACTCAATATTCTAAATTAAGGTGCTCCTTACTATTAAGAAAAATAATTAGAGGGCAAAATTGTATCAAAGAATGAGGGTTAAAAGAAATGATTTAGAAAGATTCGTTGTTCTTATTAGGAAAACATGATTGCATCAACGATAATGTCCTTTGAGAATAACCATCAAAAAGAAAATATTTACTAGCGTCGTGAAAAAAAAAATTGTTATAAATATATATTTGAATGTCCATTATTTATAACATACATCAACTATTGTATAATACGTTACTATAGCTTCACATGTGAAAGTTTAAAGGGAAATTATCTTTTATGACCTTGAGGTGGAAATTACACTAAAGGTCCATTTTCCATTTATAAATAGAGGTCTTCTGTAAATATTTAAATACACACTGAATAAAAATTCATCTATACTCTCTCTCTCTAAAATTTCTCTATTATTGTTCTTTATTTTCATTAGTTTTATAACATGTTATCAGCACGATTATTCAACCAAAGTAGGATTTTCTTATTGTCTTTTCATATTTTCATTATATATTAGGTATGAATCTCTTTCAATTATAAAATATTTAGAACCATCTACAAGAGATTTATTTACTGCACGATTTGCAAATTGTCATTTTAATGAATCAGTCTTCCCAACATTAGGGGGGAGAAAATAAGCAGTTGAATAAAGAGATTAGCTGGAATGAATTATCATTGGCTCATCTTGATCCTTGTACAAAACAATGTGAACTAGAAGTCCAAAAGATAATACATTTGCAGAATTTAGCTAATCGAATGCCAAAAGCATTCACTGACCCAAAGAAAGTGACAAAATCACATATTCCAGCTGCTAATGCTTTTATTCGAATTGATGTCCCTAAAGGACAACCGATTATGAATGAATCAAAAGCACGCCTGAAGCGTGGTAGGCCTATCGGTTCCAAAGATAAAAATCCTCGAAAAAGAAAAGAAGCTAAGATTATAGATGGTCAAGTTAAGGGTAATCAAGGAAAAATTGTAGCTCTGGATGAACCATTTCATAAAGAGATATTATCTCCAGAAGAGAATATTGTGACCCCAGAAAAGATTCAGGTACCAGAAATGTATGAAAATAATGAGATCTCAATAAATTATGTCACAAATAGTATCAAATGGAACCGAAATGAAGTCAACGTTGACGACATCTTTGCTAATCATATAACATATGATGTAATGAATGATGATGAGGATCATGAGCCAAAATCCATTAGTGAGTGCCAACAGCGAAAAGATTGGCTCCTATGAAAAGATGCTGTCAATACAGAATTAAAATCACTGGCAAAATGAAAAGTATCTGGACCTATAGTCCATACACCTAAATGTGTAAAGCCAGTTGGATATAAATGGGTTTTTGTACGGAAAAGAAATGAAAAGGGTAAAATTACAAGATATAAAGCACGCCTAGTAGCTCAAGGTTTTACACAAAGACTTGGTATTGATTTTGAAGAAACGTATTCACCAGTAGTGGATGTAACTACTTTTTGTTATTTGATTAGCCTAGTAGTAAATGAAGGCCTTAATTTATATCTGATGGATGTTGTGACTGCATATTTATATGGCTCACTTGATAATGATATCCATATGAAAGTTCCTGAACGACTTAAGATGCCAGAAGCATTTGATTCAAATTCTCGAGAATAATACTCGATCAAATTAAATAAATCCTTGTATGGCTTAAAACAATCAGGGCGCATGTGGTATAATTGTCTTAAGGAATATTTGTTGAAAGAAAGGTACAAAAATGACCCTATATGCCCATGCATTTTTATAAAAAGATCGAGAAACGAATTTGTTATAATTGCTGTTTATGTTGATGATATTAATAATATTGGAACTCCTGAAGAGATTTCAAAAGTAATTAATTGTTTGAAGAAAGAATTTGAAATGAAAGACTTGGGTAGGACAAAATTTTGTCTTAGATTATAGATTGAGTACCTGAAGGATGAGATTTTTGTATATCAAGAAACTTATACAAAGAATGTCCTAAAACGATTTTATATGGATAAGTCACATCCATTATGTACTCCAATGGTTGTAAGATCTTTGATAAAAGATAAAGATCCATTCCGACCCTAAGTAATTAATGAAAAAGGTGTAAAAGAATTACTTGGTCTAGAAGTGTCATATCTTAGTGGTATTAGAGCATTTATGTATTTTGCTAATCACACACGACCTAATATATTGTTTGCTGTTAATTTATTAGCAAGATATAGTTCTGCACCAACACAAAGGCATTGGAGTGGTGTAAAACATATTCTTCGATACCTCAAAGGTACTATGAATATGGGGTTATATTATTCAAATGTATCTAAACATAAACTGATTGGTTATTCAGATGCTGGATTTATGTATGATCCACACGATGGAAAATCACAAATAGGCTATTTATTTAAATGTGGAGGTACAACTATTTCATAGCGATCTATGAAGCAGACTATATTAGCTACATCATCTAACCATACAGAAATTTTAGCAATGCATGAAACAAGTCGAGAATGTGTGTGGTTGATGTCAATAATTCATCATATATGAACTACTTGTCATTTATCTTCTGGTAAAATTGTTCCAACAGTTCTATATGAGGATAATGCTACATGTATTGCCTAACTTAAGGAAGGTTACATCAAGGGTGATAGAACTAAGCATATTTCACCAAAATTCTTCTTTACTCGTGATCTTCAACAAAATGGTGAAATAGATATTCACCAAATCAGTTCAAGTAAAAAAATTTAGCAAATTTATTCACCAAGTCAGTTCCAGGAGCAATCTTTGAGAAGCTTGCCTATGGTATTGGTCTTCGAAGACTCAAAGATCTTAATTGATGTCATCAGGGAGAGCAATATAGATATTGTCAACAGGGGGAGTAGATATACACTGTACTCTTTTTCCCTTATCTAGATTTTGTCCCACTGGATTTTCCTAGAAAGGTTTTTAATGAGGCAGCAATGGATAGTGTATCAATGAATGATGTACTCTTTTCTTTGGCTAGGTTTTTATCTGACTAGGTTTTTCCTAGTTAAAGTTTTTAACGAGACACATTCATAATGGACATCTAAGGGAGAGTGTTATAAATATATATATGAATGTCCATTATTTATAACATGCACCAACTATTGTATCATACGTTATTATAGCCTCACATGTGAAAGTTTAAAGGGAAATTACCTCTTATGACATTGAGGTGAAAATTACATTAAAGGACCATTTTCCATCTATAAATAAAAGTCTTCTGTGAATACACACTGAATAAGAATTCATCTACTCTCTCTCTCTCTCTCTCTAAAATCTCTTTATTATTGTTTTTTATTTTCATTAGTTTTATAACAAAATCACTATATTTACTCCACCGTTTCATTTTCAACATTAATTAGATTGATTTGCACCGTGTACGGTTACCTGAACTTAGTGCTTAGCTCCCACTGAAATTTAATTAGCCAAAGCTTTCTAGAGCCTATATTATTAATTAATTACCTTTCACAAACTAATTGAGTAAATGTTAAAAATACTCATAATTCATCTTTTACCAAAGTGAGCCAAACACCGTATATTTTATGGAGACAAAACTACTCATAAAATTTAAAGCATGACCATATCACAAAAAGTAATGCTCATTAGATTATTTTAATAGATATAACTTTTTTACTCTCATTTTCAAAATTTATGGACAGATTTGTATATTCGAAAAGCATATAGTGTTTGACGGATTTTGAATAAGTTTATGAGTAATTTTGTATCTGTAACCAAACTAATTTCATGAAAACATGTGTATCGATGAGATTGCTTGGGTAATTTTATTTAATTGATCAAAACTCACCTAAGGGACAACTTGAGCTGTAGTCCACAGTTACTTCCGAAAAAGCAAGCAAGATTAAATTTAATTATATATGATTGTTTCAAAAATAAATAAATGTATCATTGATGTGTATCAATAATGGGTGTGTGTCTTAATAAGCTAACTTGCAATTTACGCAACCTAGGTGATTTAATTAATAGGTTAGGCAGATGAAGTGAGTCATGAATCACATGTTGATACCGAAAAATAATTCTGGAATCGTTCGTAGTAGGTAAATTGGTGGGTTAGATTAGATGAAATCAACTCATCACTTAACCAATATTTCTAATCCAGTTTGATAATAATAATAATTAACTACACACATACAGCATTATTTGATCTTCTTTCCTTTTAATAAGGGAAATTGTAACTTGTAGAACATGAAGATCACATCAATATTCATAAACAAAATGATAAAAAAAGACGACAAATTAAAGTGATTGAACTGTGCACAACCTTAATTACCTTAAAAGAGAAAGAGAATATATATATATATATATATATATATATATATATATATATATATATATATATATATATATATATTAGAGCTAAAGGGGAGGGAAATTAATATTTAAAAGTTGCATTATGAGAAAGTGAATTGTTTCTGCTCACCCGACCATGAAGTCAGGCAACATATAAATTCAGAATCTTATAGGAAATAATAATGCAAACATATTTATATATAGTCACTTCATGCGGTGCATCTAGTTGGAAAAACATCATTGGCAACTTATAGTATATGAATTGATTAATTATTGAAGTTGTCTGTATTTTGGTTCCTATAATCTAAAGCATGTGTATGTTTGATACTGCATTCGATCAGATTATATTTAAGTGTGTGTGGGTTCATATATATATATATATATGGACTCTTATTTTAAATCTTCGTTTCGCATATACATCGGGATTATGAAGTTTTTGAAAATAAAAGAAAAAAGAAAAAAAAAAAACTCACCCAACGTACTTATGAATAGTCAAACTCAGCCTCAAGCTTGAGAAAATCTTCAAAGAGCTATTTTGTGTCATTAGTCTACAAATCAGCAGTGCCATGGCAAATAATGGGAGCTCGTCATTATATTTATTTTTGAGACGCATAAAGTTAATTGATTTATTTTTTTTCCTATATATTATTTACAAGCAATCAATTATTTATAAGTGTATGTCATAATCATTTTCATTAACAGCCTCTTCACTTTTTTGGTGGGTTACCTTTCAAAGTAAATATAGTTAATACAGTATTATTTTATTGGCCAAAATATAGTATTAGTATAAGATATTATGGTTATGGACTATAGGGACGAATGTTGTATTTCTCCCGAATATTTTACTTTCATATCAATTATGAACAAATAAATGTAATTACCAATTGCTAATTATCAAGAAGTTCTCTTGGTCCATTTTCACTAAACATTTTCCTTAAGGCTGTATTAAAGTGTGGATGTAAGATTGTGAGTTCAATCCTCTGTGTCTCAGCTGGGTGTTTAAGTTATATAATCTATATAGCAAAAAAAAAAAAAAAAAAAAAATCTTTTATCATAATTTATTATGGTAGATCATGGATTATATTAATGCATATATATCCAAAAAAAGTAATTAGACATGGAAACAAAATGATCAAAAGGCACAATGGTATGAAGGGAAACTAATGATGACCAATGAAAGTGAAAGTCTCTATGTTCTTTTACGTACACAATAATGATTATTTTCTCTAATTAACCTATGCCTTTGCATGCATGCTGCTCTTCTTTTTTAGCATAATTATATTATATTATTCTAAGAAATGGAACACCACCATTATTATTCAACGAGTTCCAATATTTGAATAATTATCTTATTTGATAAAAAAAATTCATTATCTTGATTATATATGCAATGTGTGTGTGTGTAAATAAATTATGATATTCCAGGCATGCCTTCGCCTTTACGTTTTTGAATTTTGAGACAAGATAATTAATTTACATCTTCCATGCATGGTATAAACAATATTCATTAACGCTTGTAAGTGCAATATAGTAGTTGGGATGTTTTATATTTGATAACAAATTCATATGAGACAGATCCCATTTTAATAAATATCATTATATAATAAATTTTCTAAATTTATACAAGTGAGAGTAAGAAAATTATTTTTTAAGTAATTGAAGGTTGAAATCAACCGTTGGCCAACAAAAAAAAGGTTAAAATCAACCAAAAGTCTTGACGGTTTTAGTGATTGGATTAATTTTATATTAAATTTTGTCCAATGCCATTAACACATGGTTGAATTTTGTTTACAAATATTTGGTAAGTTGATGGAACCTAGCTTACATCAAAAGTCAAATCCACTCGTGCATATCCAGTATCCCTCTAGTTTTTCCTCTTTATTTCACCTAAAAATAACTATTTTTAAGTTCCTAAACCATCATAGGTACAACAAATCCACAACCTACCACACGGTTTAGCAAAATGGATCATCTTTCGGTGTTTGGTAGAAACGTAACAAGAACATACTCCTCTTGTTTTTTCTTAAAGGAAAATTACTGAAAATAAAATTAATTTATCGCACTTGTTCAAGGACTTGAGTCTATATAAACACTTGAACAATAAATTCTGTAATTGGAGATTTTTTTCAGCAATTTGTTAATATATACTTTTCTAGTTCTTAATATAAGATATATTTGGGAGTTGATTTTAGTCTTTAATATAAGATAAAGTTTTCATATATGTCAATTTTTTTATAATTTACCCATATTAATACTCTTTCAACAATGATTAAAGAGGAGAAAGACTGAGAGAATTGAGAAAGATTCTAAAATATTTTAAGAAATACATATTATATTAACTAAATGAAGTGATTTCCTTAATGTAATTTGGAGTGAAGTGTGTATATATGTACTCCTTCTAATATATATTATAAGATATCAACTAATTATTCTCATAAATCAATAAAAACAGTTAAAATCAATAAAGTTCTATGAGAATTTAATTAATTTTTAATATTAGTCCTACTAATTACACTAAATTCTAATATTATATTAATTATTATTCTCACCTACTACCCTTATTAATTATGGGAATATATAGAAAACAAAATAATTAATGCTTTATGAAAACAAATAAACACCTTATAAAAAAAGAGTTAAATACAATTATTAGGTAACATTTTATAACAGTGTAAGAGGAGGAGGGTGTATATAGTAAATACCACCGTCGGTTATGAATAATGATGATCATTTATTTGAGATATGGGTGTGATAGAGTGATAGTGATAGTGGATAATGTCAGGGAACACGTTGCAGCTTTGGAAGCTCAACCAAATCTCTATTTTTCTGAAGGAATCCTATGAGACTTTCAAACTCCTCCGCATATTCCATGGCAAAAAATAAAAAATAAAAAAAATCCTCCACATATATTTTATAAATTTAAAAAGATCCACTGAGCTAAACTCATAAAACAATATAGTTTTGTTAGTTAATACCCTGCGTTAAGATTTTCGGAATTTTTTTTTTGATAATTAATATACCTTCAGTGAAAACTTAAGCAAATTTTCCTGTGTAATTAATAAATATGTATACAGGGGAAATTTGACGGGAATATATATATGTGTCAATGTGTGTGTATGTGAACTTAAAGGGAAAAAGAGATAAAGGAAGGGGAGTATTTTTCGTATTGACCTAAGGACTGGCTCATTTATTTATTTGTTTATTTAATTATTTATTTTGTAGGTAATATCTTAGACTTTGAAGTTTGAACTTTCCATGATTTGATTCGATGGGAACTTTCTTTGGATCCTTTTCGTTCTGTTTAATTTATTACTAATATCCCATTCTTTCAATCTTATCATTGAGAAATTACAATTTCTTAAATGAATTTCAACATCGTTTCAGAAATAATTAACGTACATGCATTACAAAACAGTACTCAGATTTTTGTTAGAAGGAACGTCCACATCTAGCATTCAACAAGGCCGCCTTCAATATGATTTTCTCATCCATGTGATAAAATAAAAGGTTAAATAATAAATTCACTTTAAAAGTTTTCTGCGAGGAATAATGTTACTTTGAAAGTTTTTGTTATCTCTATATATTACCCTAAAGCTTTTAAAACATAACAATGTTACCAATTTTTATAAAAAAGTTAACAGTCAAACGTTGAGAACAAAATCCACAATTATCCCTTATCTTGGACAACTTGTAATAATTGGTCATAAGGACAACAATTCAAAAATTAGTAGTTTAGTTCTTATCGAATCTTTTATATAAGAGTTGTTTAATAAATTTGAGTAGACTAAGGTGGCTAAATAAATTAGTTAATTATAAAAAATGTGACATGATCTCCATAAAATATTTTCAGTATATGATATTATATTATCTACATAAATAGAATTTTATAAATTAGGTAAATTAATTGGAGAACAAATGATGAATGTATGAGAAAAAAAGTGGATGAAATTCTTATATCAGGACTATATCCAACTCACAACTAGCTCTTATAGGAAAGATTTAAAGTGTAAAAATCTGCAGCCGATTTAAAATAATAATAATTGACTCAATTTTAAACTAACAAATAGCCACACCCTTCAGCTCAAATATAAGTCACTTTCAACCCTTCACCGAAATCAAATAGGAAGCTTGGTTTACTCATTAAATACGTTTTAAATAGAAAAAACAAATTCTTCAAACAATTTTTTTTTACAACTTTACCCATGTTAAAAAGTAAGGATAAAAAATAATAAATGCAAGAAACCGCATTTAAATATTAATTGGGAGTAAATTTAGTAAATAATCTTTAATTGACTTATATCCAGACCAAAAAATTATTCTACAAGATTATTTATATTTTAAAGAAGATGGACTACTTTAATATAGCAAGATAGGTGGTTTATGATTTTGAATATGAGATTATTAAAACCAAGACTTGGGGGAGTAAAATACTAAAATTAGACATACTCCCTCTGATTTTTATTATAAGACATCAACTAATAAGTGTTTTTGGTCTTTTTTAAAAAGTATTTACAAGTTTTCATGGTGCAATTAATTTATTTTTCCATGTCTACTCATATTTAATAAAGGTAGTGTGAGGGAGTACTATATTTGAATTTAGGGTAGTTAATAGTGATAATATAAGAAATCACTTGAATTTTATGATAACTTTAATGCTTTTAACTAACTTTATTGATTTATGAAAATTGATAATTGATATTTTATAATAATAACCAAAGAGTTTATATGAGTGAAGAAACATGTGATGTGATGTAGACAACATAATAAAGTCCCAAAATTTTTTTGGTAATGTTTTGGAAAGAAGAGGAAGGCATGCAAGTGAGAAAATGATGGGAGCGTCAATGTGTGAGTGAATAATAATGAAAATATGGAAGTGCGTGAGAATGAGAAGCAAAAGCACGTGGGAGACTTGCATCAAAGTTGGGACAAGTCAGAGGGAAAAAAGAAAGCACTGTGCTGAGTTGTGTTGTGAGGGAAAGGAACAGTGGGATAAGAAGCTTAAGAAGAATATTAAGAAATTGAGACTTGTAAGCAAATTCTAACGACCCATGGAGAAAAAAAAAACAAAGAACAAAAAAAAGAGACATACGATTGTGACAAGTTGTAGCTCTCTCTGGCGAAGGATCCAATGCACTCTCTTTTTACACCTATGTGGTTGCATTTACAAACACGCTTCCTCCAAAAGGGTAATTAAACCCGGAACAATCAGTGAATCAATCTGGGTACTGGGTCAAGGGTCAGTGGGTTAGCTAGAGTCAACTCGAGACCAGACCGGTGAGGAATAAAAAATTAATAAATAATTTAATTTCTTATCACACAATCCATAATTCCAAATACTATATATTATTTTAAGACTTTAAATCACTAGCCAAATAATTATATATTTGTCAACTACTCTTTACAATTTTCTTTACAAATTGATATCAAAGTATCATATACCATCTAATGACACCTGAATTTGTAATGTAATCACAAAATATTCATCATAAAAAAATATTGGATTTTTTTTTTAAAAAAAACTATATTCCAACGGTTCAACTGGGTCGCGGGTTAAGACCAGTTCGACCAGGTTTATCGGTTTAGTCCCGGTTCAAGGTCTTAACCCCGATTTCTGATATGAATCGAACTAGTTCCAGATTCGGTTCGCCGGTTTTCAGTCAGAACCGGCCGGTCCGGTCCGATTCTGATAACCATGTCCAAAAGTTTCTTCCACATTTTTACCATTAATATCTCACTCCAATCCATAAATACACTGAAAGCTGTACTAACTACAGTACAAATCTTGGTTTAAGTGCTAATGAGCCTCTCTTCTCTTCTCTATTCATATTAAAAAAAGAAATATGGAAAATTCTTACTAATAACAATCTCTTTTATAAGGCTGATCTTAGATATAAAGAACAATTCTTTTTTTTCCTCTAAAATTTTAAATTAGTATTTTCATTTTTACACTCATTCAATATATGATACTTATTATTACTCCATAATGAATTTTCACTTTAACTATTGGAAATTAGTAGAGATAATATTAAAAATTATTTAAATTGTAAAACAACTTTATTGATTTTAACTATTTTTATTAGTTTATGAGAATTGTTAGTGGGTGTTTTATAATAAAAATCAGAGAAAGTATCTCACATATTTATTGATTTTAATTAATATTTTGATCCACGTGATATTGATTGTTGTTCCTTCAAAAAAAAAAAAAAAGAGCAAAGGGAGCAATAGAGTGCAATGACTTTCTTTCTTTCTTTTGTATCATAAAAAAATTAAAGGGCAAACACCAACTATTTGATGTCATACCTCCCACGTACAGAAGATTTTTTTATTTGATTGTGCTATATTTAAGACTACTAGCTAGAGTGTGATTTTCTAAGTAAGAAACATGTGAGAGAAATTTTATCTTATAAAGCTTGAAAATGTTTTCTTTAAAAACTAAACCAAACACTTAATCGTCAGTCTCAAGCTCTAAGCAACAGATCAGATGAGATTTAATATCTATTTATATGATATTATTGAAATTTATTAAAAAATTGTGTAATTCCAAAAGTATAAAAGGGAGCTTGCTAGCTACTTAGAGTGGTCCCCGTCGATCATGCTATCTATAAGAATAAGTTCATTATTACCATATTGATGAAAAATTTGAATTCTCTATTAATTAATCTAATGAATTATATATATGTGATGTTTATAACTTTACATATAAATATGGTGATCCGCAGTGAGACTTTCAATCAGATTTAAATTCCCAAAGAAAAAGTAGGGGCAAAGAAGTTATAGCCAAACTGGAGAAAGTTGAGAGAGATTTGATTTTTACATTCCCTTTTCTTTTTGTATCTCTATAACTACCCTCCCCAACTGCTCCTACCTCCTCCTCCTTCCTCCTTCCTCTCTCGCTCTCTCTCTCTCTCTCTCTCTCATTTCTTTTTGCAGAGAAATAGTCTGCTTCATATACATGTACTCACAAACCCTTCCCATTTTCCACTCAACCATCATGCCGTCATCATCATCAAGTACTTCTTCTTCTGATAAAATCTTTCTTCTCAAAGAGAACCAACAAGATCCACCCAATAATTCCCAGCTTCCAGATAATAGGCTCCTTCTAAAGAGTGAGATCAGTGAAAGTACAGCTTCAAACGTTTCAGAGACTCATTCTACACCACAACAACAAGAAGCTGAAGCTGAAAGCTGTGAGATTAGAGTTCGGAAATCTATAGAGTCGAAGAAATTACAGAAGCTCAAGGTGAAACCAGAAGAGAAAGAAGAAGAAGAAGAAGATGGAGATGGATTTAGAACTCCAACATCTTTGGACCACAGAATCCCAGAAGCCAAACAATGTCCAGCTCCACCCAGAAAACCCAAACCATCTCTCAAAAGAAAATCTGATTGTTATTATTATTATTCTGATCACACTTCTTCTTCATCATCAGCGTCAGCATCTCGCAGAAGAAGAAACCCACCACTTGATCTCTCCATTGAGGTTGAATTATTATTGTTCCAAGCCCAACATAATAACCCCCTTTCTTCAGATTCTCCCAAAAACCCCAAAAAATCTCGAACACATGAGTGTAAGTGATGTAATTATATCCACCCACATGAGCCACTTCTTCAAATTTTCCTTACCATGACGCAGGATAAGAAGACCTACACATAGATACACATTCGTGAGTTCTCTTTACTATCTCAATCTTCAAGGTTAAATTGTGCTCCCTTTGTACCTAAATATAAACTTAAAATTTGTGATGTCTCAAATATAAGCTTTCGTTTCAGTTTTATTTCAATATTTATGTTTTTCCTATTTTACCTTAATTGAATGTATATATATTGCATATTTTTTTTTTTACCCGGATTAATTAAGAAGGTGGATAGGATTTATATCTATGAGCGAGGGCATATAGTTGAAAAAATATATGTTAATTACTTGCGGATTTATTGATTTTAATTACTTTCTTAATAAAAAAACGGTTATTTAAAGTTTATATTTTTGGTCAGGGAAGAATAAGATTTACGGATCAATATATTTGGTTTAATTCAACATTGTAAAGGAAATCTTTCTGAATTTGGAATACATTTCAGGTGCTTGCTCGATAGCTGCATATTTTGGTGGTGACATTAACGTTACGCAACTCCCAAACGTTACATTTACGCTTCTTCTTTTTTTCTACTTTTTGTTTTTTTTTTTTTTGAACATGTTTTTCTACTTGTTAAGATCTCAAGTGATATGTTGTTGTAAAGTGAAAAAGATCAATTAATGTGAATTAATAATGAGAGTTTAGAGAGAGAGAGAGAGAGAGAGAGCAGTTGGGGTAGAAGTTATAATTAACTTTACTGCTGCGACCAGTTTCTCTTTTGTTCTTACCTTGTTGTTAAGGTCTCTGCATTCGCTTTATGGAGCTAAAGGCAGAGAACTTATTCTGTTAGATTTCTTTTTTTATTTTTTATATTACTGAGAATATATACTACTCTATTGATTGTGTTAATTAAAGCTTTAGATTTGGGTTTAGTTTTTCTTTCCCAGTTCTGAAAAGATTCTTCCTTCTGTTTTACGCTTGAGCAACTTGTCTTCGGATTCTTAAAGAGAAATTGAGAGTACTAAGTAGAAGAAGACGAAGAAGAAGCAGTTGGTGATGCTTGAAATGATTATATTCTTCAATACTGTCTTTTTTCCGTTATGATTGAATAGAATAATAAGAATATTTCTCCCTACTTTTTTTTTAGCAATATGGATTTATATTTTTTCTTTTTTGGTAGAAATTCAAGGGACTTCAATTTATCGAGAAACTTCTCCTTATTACAAGGAATTAAGTAACAATTCTCTTAGACTAATAAAAAACTGTTAAAATTATTAAATTTGTCTTAAAATTTAAGTAATTTTTAATATTATCTCTATTAATTAAACTAAACTCTAATATCATATTAATTATAACTCTTTTCCACTGTCCTTGTTAAATGTGCGCATACATAAAAAAATATTTAATGCTTTTTATAAAATATAAATAAACAAGTGCCTTATAAAAATATTAAGAATACTTATTTAGTTGGTGTATTATAAAGACAAAAGGAATTACTTGTTTATCAAAATTTATATGAATCTTTGATATTCCTTGAAGATCATAATATAGTCTTGGTTTTAATCACTTGACAAACATGCTTTGATCAACTGTTAATACTTTATTCGTTACTTGCATGGAACTCCACAAGTTTTTGTGTGAAATGATAAAAATGAAAATAGAAACAGAATTTTAGATCTCGATAATATATTTAGGATTTATGAGTAGCGTGTGATGCATGTTATAATTGTTTTGATTTTTCAAGTTGATAGGGAGGACAATGCATGAGTCAGTTCTCTTAATCACTTTAGTATAATAGTTCTATGTACAATCATTTAAATAAAAGATTAATTATGTAATATTACTAAATGTTTTTATTCTCTCTCACACACACACTTTATTCAATTCGATTTTTGGCCACCCATTTATTTGAAAAATAAAAGACTCTAATGCTTATTGTTACATATAAAAGGGTTTAGTTAGACGGTAGAGCAATTAATTTAGAGCCCGTTTGATTCAAAATTATTATGTACCTACAGTAATAATCATGATTATATTACTGAAAGAAAAGTGTTAGATTGCTCTTTCGTATAATAAAATGGATTTATCACAATAATCATTACCAAAAAAATTGGTAATCTTTATTCATACCTTCCCCTATGAATACCCATAACCACCCTATTGCATAGTTAAAAATGTCAAATTTATTCTTCAGTTTCATTTATCTTTGTTTTACTTGTTTAATTTCACTTTCCACATCATACTACAATTGCCATTGAAACACCTCCTCCTCTATTGTCGCCACCGTGGCCTCCATCGTTGTCGTTGCTACCACTTCTTCCTCATTCTCCACTTCTGTCGTAGCTACCCCACCCCATTGCCGCCACGTCCACCATTGTCGTTGTTGTTGTTGTTGTCGTTGTCGTCATTGCCACCCCCACCTCCTCCTCTATCGCGGTCGCCACCACCCACACCACCACCATCTCCACCGTTTCAGCCACTGCCACCACTACCTCCTCCTCCTCTTGCACCATCACCACCACCACCACAACCATCACCATCCGGTGATCCCTGACAAGATAGCGTGATAGTTATAATGAGGCAACATGATATCTCTTAACTATTTTTCTACAAATATTATGTTAAGGGTAAAATAGACTTTGTGTGGTACATTAATTAAAAAAAATAACTCATTGCATCCTGCTTTAGAATCAAACCCAATGCTAGCCTTATAATTAATATTGTATTGCATTACCATTGCATCGCATTGCATTGCACTGTAGGGTGTAATGAGATTGAACCAAACGAGCCCTTAAATTTTAATTTTATTTAAAGGAAAAACCATTCTTAAGGTACATGTAGTTTTCTTCAATTTTTAATTTGGTACCTATGTGTTTTTTCATTTTATTAAATCTTTTAATTTTACTTTGTTAGCAACATTAACCCCTATAACTTTGCTTTGTTAATATTGTTAGTCCATACAAATGAGTTAAGGGCTCATTTGGTTCGATCCCCTTGCATCTTGAAGTGAAGTATAATGCAATGCAATGCAATATTAATTATAAAGCTAATGTCTGGTTTGGTTTTCAAGTAAGGTTCAATGCGTTGTTTTTTAATAATTATATAAAATAAAATATCACACAAAGTCTATTTTAACTTCAATATAATTTTTGTAGGAAAAATATCTAAGAGTCATCATGCTACCCCGTAATATTTGTCACGCTACCTCATTGAGGATGGTTTGATGGTGATGGTTGTGATGGTAGAGGCGACAATAACGGTGATGTGGTGGTAGTGGCAATGGCAAGTGGTGAAAGCGACAACGGTGGTAGAGAAGGTAGTGTTAGTGGTGGCGGTGGTGATGGAGGTGTTGGCAAGCGGGGGTAGAAATGGCAACAATAGAGGAGGAGAAGGTAGTAGTGGCGATGACAGTAACGATGGAGGTGTTGGTAGGTAGGGGTGGCAGTGGCGACGATGGACGAGGAGAAGGTAGTGGCAACGATGGCAGATAATGACAATGATAATGACAACAATGAAGGATGAGGTAGTGGCGATGGCAACAACTATCATGATGGTAGCAATGGCAACGATGGAGGTGGTCGGCAGCAGTAGGGGACATAACAGTGGCAGTGGAGGAGGAGGTAGTGGTAGTGATAGCCAGTAGTGACAACGAAAACAGTGGAGGAGGAGGTGGCGGCAATGGTGGCAACATTTGTGGTGCCACGACGCCAATGGTTGAGGTGGCAGCGGCAACGAAAGAGGAGAGGTAATGGGGACGTCAGTTGTGTGTGAAATGAGACAACTCAGACAAGTGAAATAAAGACAAATGAGAATAAGGGTAAATTAGACTTTTTTAACCATGCGATAGGGGTGAACTGACGTGAGGAGTTATGAATGAGGATTGCCAATTTTTTGATAATCATCATTACTATGGTAAACCTTATTATCATACCAAAGAATAACCAAACACTCTTATATTGATAATGCAATCATGATCATCATTGTAGCCATGCAATGTGATTGAACTAAAAGGACTCCTAATTGTGCTTAACTAAGTAAAATTAAAAGATTTAATAAGGAGAGAAAATTAAGAGGAACCAAATTAAATATTGAAGGAAAGTTGCCTCAAGAAGGATTTTCTCGTATTTAAATATACTAGTATTTTTTTTATAATCAATAAAAACTAGAGTAAAATACTTTAACCACTCCTCTATTTTGACTTAATTACACAGATCTCCACTTCATTTTAAAAATTTATGTATACCTCGCATGAAATCAAAATATATGTTACACGAATCTCCCTTATTTTTAAAATTTATTTTTCATTCACCCAATCGTTAGTGGACTATTAAGTTTGACTTTCAAATTTCTTTTTGATCAAAATACCCCTATTTAACATAAAAATTATTTAAACATTTATATTTCTCAAAAAATGCTATTCAACCAAAAATAATTCTAATATATATTTTCAAAATTTCTAATATATTATAAGATTTATTAATTTTTCTTATATTATAAAATTTTATAATTTAAATTTCTAGTTATAGTTATTGAAATTTTTTCTTAAAATGGATAAAAACACCTTTTAAACACCTATTTTTGTTATCATACTACCTCCGGTCCTAATTATAAGACATGGTTGACTTTTTTTGGAGAAATTAAGGAAACTAAATAAGTTACTTAATCATTTCATATGTTGTGTATTCTTATATTATATATTAATTTATTGGTCAAACTAATTATTTTGAAGAAAAAATAAAAATAAAAACACTCTAAAGTAATTTAATTAGTTTCTTTAATTTCTCCAAAAAAGTTAACTATATTTTATAATTAGGACCGGAGGAAGTAGTATAGATAATATCATTTCAAGATACTATATAAATAATTCATCATTGCGGCCATTGATCCCCCCGGGGCGCGGGTGAAAATAAATTAGGGATTTGATTTGCTGAAGGGAAAATTACTAAATAAAAGAAACAATCTAAAAAAATATATATACCACTTAAACTTTAAAATCTTATATAGGTGATGTTTCACTAAAACGAATTGTCAATTTCATTAATGTTGTTGTTAATTTCATTACTCTGGTGAGAGATAGGATTTTAAAGTTTAAGTAGTGTTTTTCTATCATTTTCCCTAAATAAAATTTATTATAATATAAATTTTAATTAAAAATATTTTTAGGATATTTTTGGAACATTTTTAAAGGAATTAATAGTTGGACTTACATTTATACTTTCAAAACAAATATGAGTTTATGTGATTAGGGCAAAAAAAAAAAAACCAGGATCATGAGAGTGCTTTGCTCTAAAAATTAATATATATGAGACGGGATTTTTGACAACCATGGGGAGCTTCCACATGGCAAAATAATGTGAAGTTTGTACATGCATGCTAGATTATTCATTTGCTTAATCTAATGGCATTATCTATCATTCCCTCAAACAATAGTATAAATTAAGAATAGAAAAGATAATCAAAGCCATGGCAAACATGCACCAACGTGAGGAGAGAGACATATCGTCTCTCTTAGGCTTATTATGAATTTATTTATTATATAATTTCCGTAGAGACAGAAAACAAAGAGAACAAGGCTAGATAAAAGCAAAACGAGAATCAAAGACCAGCAACTAATCAGGCCAGCAGATCTCGACCTTACGGCTTCAATAACGTTTACTATATAGAATGTTATTGAATGAACGTTTGAGCTTCCATTAAGAGCAATCTTATCTAATCTTAGACTGGAAAAAACAAGTCTAGTAGACGAACTCACCAACATCATCCTCTATTCATTAAAAACACATTAAATAAATCATTACGCTATATTTTTTTTTAAAAAAAATTATTTCTTAATTTCTTACTAGCTTAACTTGGCGAGTATTAATTTTAGGGACAATGATAGAAAAAGAATTTTAAAATTGTAAAATCTTAAATGAGTTTGTTACTAATAATTGATAAAGTAATTAATGATAGGACTTTATAAGTAATTTATAATTTTTTTTTTTGAAAAAACACCTTATTTTGAATTTTTCAATTTCAAAGCTCTTTCACTGTCATCTCCTAATTTTACTCTAACAAAAGATTTTATTCTAAAATCAAAATGTAATTCTTTGTGGGCCGTTAAAATCAATCAAAATCCATCCAATTCAAACTAAAAGCAGATGAGTAGTACTTCTATATTTTGGTTATTTTTAAGGGTTAAGGTGAAAAAAATACACATAAGCTTTTTCTTCAGGAGCAAAAATATACATAAGTTTTTTTTGGAATAAAAATACACACGTGGTTACCATTTTGGAGCAAAAGTCACATCTTACCGTTAAGTCACTGTTCACCGTGATGAGAGAAAAAGAAATGAAGTGAACAGTAACATAACAGCGGTGAATAGTGACTTAATAGTAGGATGTGACTTTTGTTCCAAAATTATAACCACGTTGTATTTTTGCTCCAAAAAAAAACTTACGTGTATTTTTGTTCCTGGGGAAAAAGCTTATATGTATTTTTACACCTTAACCTTACTTTCAATTGTATTAGAGATTTTTTTTTTATTTTGTTTTTTTTTTTTGGGAGAGACAAGAGTAGCATATTTTTTCTGCTAGGGACTTCCTCGATGGGGAGAGCAAATGTCGTCATCCAATCCCACTAATTACTAATTCGAATTATGAGTATTAATTGCCATATTTAAATAAAAAATAACTCTTCCAAAATGGATTGCATCAATTTGATGTAAATGTTCCATATTTAGAAATTACAAATTAGGTCTTTTGTACTCCTTACTCCTATATGTAGAGAGTTACTTTAGATGTTTACTTTGAAGGGTCAACCGGAGTCCACTTTATCTCATAAGCTTATAATTTTTTCCCTAAATAATACGATTGATTCCACATATTAAAGTAGGTTCTTATCAAAAATGGTAATTTCTAATGCAAATGATTAAAATAAGTATTTTAGGAAAATCAATAAACATTTATATAAATAATTAACTTAATTAATTTTTGTAAATTATTTATTTAACTCCTACATTTAAAACTAAAAGAAGATTACTATTTATATATGTTCAAAAAAAATATCATTATTGCTATGAGTATTTATTTTCTCCTTTAAATGCTCAATATCTTTATCATATGACTTTTTCCCTAAAAGTTGATGCACAAATAATTAAAATGCTCTAAAAAAAAGTATCTTCAGTTCGAATGAAAGGTATAGTCAACATGATGGCTTTCATTCCATTGAAAGGAAAGATGCACGAATGAGAGGGGTTAGATGAAATATGTAAATATGAAGGGAAAATGCTTAGATGAAATATGTAAATATGAAGGTACCCCTTCCCAAAAGTAGTTTTTTAATGCCCAAACATGTTTAGGGGGTGATTTTGACTTTTTAAAGATGTTTGAAGTACTCCCTCTACTCCTAAGACAACATTTAAGAGCTGGTTTTGGTCCTAATTATATGACAAAATTTTAATTTTTATCAATTTCTTCTTAAAATGCCCCTATTTTATTTTCTCAAATGTATTTGGTTTTTTGTGAGTATATGCATGTGCGTGTGAAGATTCTTCTTGTCAATGAAACTTTTAAATTATCTTTTTAATCTCTCCAAAATCAGTTAAATATATCCTATAATTAAGACTAGAGGGAGTAACTTTTTTCAAATGAGCTTAAAAAAATAAGCTTAAACTATAAGTCAAAATTTCTTTTCTTTTTTATTGATACAGAGAAGCCAAAATTTTTTATTTTTGACTATTTCACCATGGAGAAAGAAAAGTAGTTTATAAAAGAAAAATGTTGGGTTCCATTTTTTTTTTATTGAAATACTATTATGGTCCTTTTTATAAATTCTTATAGACAAATTTTTTTGTTCTAAATATAAATTCAGTTAAAAATTAATAATCATGACATTACTTTGATTTAGGTTGATGAGAAATTTAATTGCTGAGAATTACTTAATAGTTTTTTATATTAAATCATGACAATACTCTGATTAAGGTCATTCTCACCAATTAAAATTTCAGTGGATTTTTCCTTAATTTTTCTAAAAAAATTAAGTAGCTTAATATTATAAATTTTTTTCCAAATAATACATTACCTATTTTTATTTTTATAAAATTTATATATCTTTCAGTCTTTTACGTTTAAAATTGTTTTTCCATTAATCATCCAAACAAGTTTATGTATTTTTCACAACACACACATGTAATAATATATATGCATTATTTAATAAGATTTATTTTATTTTTCTTCTAAACTTACATTTCAAAATAATCATCTAAAGAAGTTTTAGTTTCAGAAAAGTCACTTATACTATCGCCAATTTAAATATAAATCACATTACACGATTTAACTTTTATCCAACGTGAACTTTGTAAAAGTTAAATAAAACAAAAAAGCACACATACTTTTTACATCGCAATTGCAAACACATACATAATTGGAGGATGGAGTATTTGAAAATTGTGCCAACAAAATTTCAAATAAGATAATATTAATTGTAATTACAAATAATTGTTGAGAAAATTGGCAAGCAGTTTATGTTTAAAATTTTTATTAGTCGCAACAACTTAATACTCGTACATAAATTTATGTCCTTTCTAACCAATAAAAATTGAATTTCATTTTGTCTTTTTAAAAAAAAAAAAAGAAATTGTGATCTTTTTAACCCAATTGACCACATTTGTTATCTTTCTTCAAGTATAAATTAATTTAAGAAGGGAAAATTTATTTGCATCTATATTTTTTTTTTCAATTTTTAATTGCCACTAATATGTTTTTATCTTTTAATTAAATGTTTTAATTTTACTCTGTTAATACTGTGAATTTATCTTTGGGGGGTTAAATACCATTTTTAACATAGAAATTTACTTTGAGGAGCACTGGTCACTCAGAAATTTTTTTGGTTTCACTTTTACCTCGGAAGTTTAAAAACGTAACAATCTTTCTCATCTGTTGATTTTGACCGTTGAATTATTACTATTCTTAGTAAACTTTTAAGGGCAAAATTGCTCTTAAAAAAAACTTTCAGGGCGAATTTGCTTATATATAAAACTTTCATGTGATTAGTGCTCTTTAGGGTAAACTTCTAAAGAAAAAATGAGATAAAAAATAATTTTTTGGGTGATCAATACTCTTTAAGATAAACATCAATGACAGTATTTAACAGACTAACAATACTAATAAAGTAAATTTGCAAAAACTAACGCCGTTGACATAGCAAAATTAATTATTTAATCGAGATAGAAAAACACAAACATCAAATTAAAAATTTAGTAAGAGTATAGGTCCCTTGGTTTTCCCAATCAGAAAATACAAGAAGTTAAAACGTGGCTAGTAGTGATAGGCACGTCACTGACATGACGTGGCAACAGGTGGATCGTAGTGTCCTCCTCGTTATGCCCAATAAGCAAAGTCACTCCCAAAAGAATCATAAATAAATTAAATGAATTAAATAAATAAACAGCGAAAATGGTTGACCGTTTCTTTGCCTCCAAAACATCCATAACGGTAACCAACCTCTGACCCTCCATTTTCTTTACCTCTACCCCTGTCGCTCCAAAATCTCTCTACAATCTCAGAAAAACAAGCTTCATCACAAAATCCATCACCGCCACCAGCTCCGCCTTCCGCAGCCACCGCCGCCTATGGCCACGATGCAGCCCCGGAAATCGTTCACACTGAACTGGGCCGGTCTTGGAGACGACGACGAAGACGACGACCTCTTCTTCGAAACGCGCGAACGTATGTCCTCCGCCGCTCCGATCGACCTGGAAGCTTCTTCCTCGGATGACGACGGAGACTTTGAAGAGAGCCGCATGTCGTTCAGCTCCAACATCTCTTTCAATGATCAATCCGAGAGAGTCAAGCCTTTTCCGGTGTCTTTCAATGCATTGAGCTCCGACTACGACATGTGGATGACGGCTCCAGGATCAATTACAGAGCGAAGAAAACGATTACTTCTCGGAATGGGACTGAATGAGAACAGAGATTTCTTACGAATGACAAGCATGGCTCTGGATCACGCAATTTCGAAAAAATTCGAAAACGACCAAATCGATTGTTCACCTTCAACGCCAACAACAAGCACAACTAAATCTCCTCCTTATCCTCCTCGTTCATCTTCTCCTCCTCATTCATCTTCTTCTCCTGTAAGTTTAAAAAAAGAGGAAAACCAACCTAGAAGATCGAGAAAGCCGTCGATAATCCCCTTTGTTCTCGGTCGCTCGCGATCTGAAGGTGACATCACTTTCTTCTCAATGCCAAGATGTAGAAAAGAGGAATTCATCGGAAAAATCTCCAAGCAACGCCTCACAAGAACCTCGTCGGATATGGCACTCTGCCACGGCGGGGGCGGCGGCGGTCCGCACAAAGATGAATCCCAAGTCGCCGCCATTGCGAAAGGTAAGGAAAGGCGGCCACCGCAACGGCACGGCTCGAAGATGACGTCAGCGAAGTCTAATTGGGGATTGGGGGCTTTCTTCTTGATCAAGAATTTGGACACAGGAAAAGAATTCATCGTGAACGAATCTAGAGAAGACGGGATGTGGAACAGACTAAGCGATCTGCAAACAGGGAAGAAACTAACGATGGAGGAATTCGAACGCCACCTCGGGTTTTCTCCGTTGGTGAAAGAGCTAATGAGTCGTGAGAAAGTGACCAGAAGTACAAGCGACAGTCTCGGATACAGTCTAGGATACGAGAGAAAACTCACAACACACCATTCATATTTCTCAAAGAGCCTAAGGAGAAGCAAGAGAACAGGGGCAGCTCTGTTGAAGAACATAAAGGGAGTTGCTTCTGGTTTCATCGGAGAAAGAGAAAGAGACGAAACACAACTGTCGAATTCTGAACAGAAGCCCGCGACGACGATGACGAAGAAAGAACAGTGGGTGAGAGTTAGACAGAGTGGGAAATCCACAAAGGAGCTCTCAGCTCTGCATCAATGTCAGGAATTTCAAGCTCATGAAGGATGTATATGGAAGATCAAGTTCAGTAATGACGGTCGTTACATGGCGAGTTCAGGGGAAGACACGGTGATTCATGTTTGGGAAGTTCAAGAATTCGAAGTGATATCTATGAAGACAGAGGAAGGGAGTCCTACTCCGATTCATCCATCGTTACTCGGATCGCCGGAACGAAATGGAAAGAAAGGGAAACATGGGAGCAATAGAGGAAGTAGTTTTACGGTTCCGGACTATGTTCATACCCCTGAAACTGTCTTCTCTTTCTCTGAGAAACCTCATTGCTCTTTCCATGGCCATTCCGACGACGTTTTGGACCTGTCTTGGTCAAGATCTCAGGTCAGCTTCTTCACCAAATTAAGTAACCAATTCTAAAGTTTTGATCTTTTTAATGAATCAGAACGTGGGTACGTATGTATGTACGTACGTGCATGCAGTTACTTCTATCTTCATCAATGGATAAAACAGTGAGATTATGGGACATGGAATGCCGGGCCTGCTTGAAGGTGTTCGCCCACAGTGACTATGGTGAGAAGCAAGTTTAATTAATTGACTAATCTATTAGTTTTTAATATAAGATATATTTACTTGATTTAGATTAAGGAAGTTGGTTAAGTTAGTTTATATAACATATATTTTCCAAAACATCATAGTTATTTTTCTTAATTCACATTAGTTTACTTAACTAATATAAGTATATATTTGTGGCAGTAACGTGCGTACAGTTCAATCCAATCGACGAAGACTATTTCATTAGTGGATGTTTGGATGCTAAAGTAAGGATATGGAATATACCTGGACGCTTTGTGGTGGATTGGATTGATGCCCATGAGATGGTCACTGCTATTTCTTACACTCCTGACGCTCAAGTATATTTCTTCTCCTTTATTATTTATTTACCCTTTTCTTCTTTATTTAATTATATGCCTATTTAATAATTAATGAATCTTTTCTTTTTTTAAATTTCATGTAGGCAGCTTTTGTTGGTACTCATAAAGGAGGTTGTCGCCCGTATAGCTTAGAAGGTACTACTATCTCACCCTCCAACTTTAATTTTGTTCAACTAGAAGTTCAATATGAAACGTTGAAATATGTTGTTAATTCTGTTTAAAATGGTGAGACAGATGGCAAAATAAGTCAAATGGGCACAATTGAGCTTCGGAGAAAGAAGAAATCTCATTTAAGAAAGGTGACTGGTTTTCAGGTAAATTAATTGTTAGTGTACGTGTATGGTATTATTATTGATGATTGTATTCTCTTATGAATTAAGTGATTAATATTTGGCCTTTTATCCTTAATTCCATACAGTTTTCTCCAACTAATCCATCAGAAGTGCTTGTTACTTCAGCTGATTCCAGGATCAGAATTGTGGAAGATTCCAGAGTTGTTCATAAGTTTGTAGGTGCTTACTCTTCTTATATTCCAAGACCTCTCTGTTTTCTTTATATAATTAAATTCAGATGAGGTGAAAAAGAAGCAGAAAAACGAAGAGATGATGAAATGTGTTGGTTTAAACAGGTTTTCGAAACGCAAACAGCCAAATTTCAGGATCATTTAGCCCAGATGGAAGATATGTGATAAGTGCAAGTGAAGACTCACATGTATATGTGTGGAAAAATGAAGGCCATGCAAAATCCAGAAACATGATTCTGACCCAATCCCATGAGCAATTTCAATGCAGAGACGTGTCGGTTGCGATTCCTTGGTCTCGAACCATTAAAGGCGACCCTCCGGTAGGATTGGCCGTCCACCACCACTCCAAGAGACAGTCGAAACATTCTTCTTCTTCATGTGGATCTCCTCTTATTCATAATAACAACAATAATAAGGGAACAATTTTGCCTCCTCTTATTCCCAAAAAGAAAAACAACCATCACCATAATCATCATAACCTTGGCTCTGATACAACCTCTCCTTCCGCGACCTCTCGTACCATGTCTGGGATTAATGGGGCGATTTCGTCCGCTCATGGTGGTAGTAAGAGCAGGTGGTCCCCATTTTCTAGGAATAAGAGTGGCAACAATAATGGTGATCACCACCATGTCATGGCGGAAGAGGATGACCCGGCAGCCATAGCTCGCACTAATTCTGGGTTTGGGGACTCGTTTTCTTCTTCTGATTCTGGTTCTGGTTCCAATAGGTATGGCGATTCGCCTTTGATTTCTGCTTCTGCTAGGTCATCATCATCTTCTGGATCTTGGTCAATGCAGTATGATAATGGTCATGCCAATTCAAGCTCTCATGCTTCAGCTTGGGGTTTGGTGATTGTAACAGCTGGGTATGGAGGTGAAATCAGGTGTTATCAAAATTTTGGGTTGCCTAGAAAAGTATGAAAAAAAAAATTAACAGTTTAAAAGTAGAATCTGATATATATATGAGGCAAATCAGGGAGTATGTTATTGTCTTGGGAATCCTAGGTAGCAGAATCTAATGAACTATTTCTTCACTGATGACAAAGCTTGTGTTCCATGACATGGCAGTTTTGTGAAAGAGTTGTCGTAATTAATGCAGGAATCATATAAAGATCATGTCAAGTTTTTGTCTTGTGACATTGGCAATCCTTGTGGAAATTTTTGTGTTTGTATTGGAGGCCGCCTTTGAAGGGCAAGAAGATCTTGACACTTTTTGTAAGGTGTGAGGGTGTGTATGGAAATGGAAAACCAAATAGCAGCAAGCATATGAAATTCAAACTTCATTGTTACTTGATATGCAGGGGATATTAGATGCATTAAACTATGAGCACTAAGCATGTTTGGTACCATTTTTAGACAGCCAAATCACGCGTTTTGAAAGCTTAATTGGGCTTTTGAGACTTTTTGAATTTTTAATATGTTTGGTGTAAGCCAATTCCCTAATAGTGTTTTTAAGTCAAAAGTAACTTATCTCATATACTCTTTTTTGAAGCTTTTGAAATAGCACCTTCTCAAAAAGCAGCTTGTCACTTATGGTCCATACTAGTCCTAACGGCAATTTCCCTCACTCCTCACGGATCTTGGCAGAGTAATGAGACTTGCTTCTTTTTCTCTATATCTTTGCTTCTACATAGGTCCAAACTTCAGCAATGTCTTTCTCTTAATTTTTTTTTTTTCCTATAATTATCTCAAAAGTCACTTATACTACCGTCATTCCAAGCAAATTAAAAAATTTTTACTTGTGGAACTTATCTCATATATGTGTTTCTTCCTTCGGCTTCTTCAACTTGAAGATTTTTTTAAAGCAACCATTGATTAGTTATATCTAGCCATTAACAACCACTACATCTAGTTTTTTTTTTTTTTTACACATAGTAGGGGAGGGGGGCAGGATTTGAACCCTGGACATGGGGGAAGGGAGTCAATCTCCTATGCCACTATGCTACTAAGGCGCTGGCCCACTACATCTAGTTTTAAATGTAGGACAACTAATCTAATTTGAACTAAATGTAGGCTCTACATTTAGGATGGGAGGAGTACCAAATATTCAAAATGGAAAAAAATTAAAGAAGGAATCTGGGTGGAAGAAGGCCTAGACCATAGTTATCAAAACCGACTCGGACCAGCCGGGTCGATCCAGAAATCGGGGAACTGGTCACCTAACCGGTCCAAGCCGGTAATAGGATTGAACATGCATCAAAAACGGTTTTGGACCGGTTTGACCGCCGGGTTTGGAGAAAACTGGTCAAAACCGGTTCAACCGGTTGGTGCATTTTTTTAAAAAAACTCTGTTAAAGATATTGTTGGTCATCCACATTATTTTTATGATGATAAAGAGTCTTTCATTAATGCATCACCTTTGGATTCTTTGCCATGATTTTATTGTGTTTTGAGGTTATTTTATAAACCCATATTCTTTTTTCGAGGAAAAAAAAAACCATCTTCTTTAATTTTGCTCCTAGTTAATTGGGTTATTCATGTTTTAAACTTGTAAAAATGTTTTAGGTACTTTTATTTTGTAAACTCATTTTTATATATATATTTATAAGTATGGTTGTATAATTTATAAATATAGTATGGTTTTCGAGACCGGGTCATAGTTATGCGGTTCAACCAGTGACCTATTGACCTAATACCCCGACCGGGCCGATGACTGATCCGAGTCTGATAACATTGGCCTAGACAACAATCAGATCGGAGTTCATTTCGTGAAGGAATAATTGAATAAAAAAAAGAGAGATTTATACACATACATAAAAAAAGATTTAGATGCATGCAAATCTGTACTAATTCTTATATTTTTCATGTAACAACATAGCAACGGCAGTTTAGATTTGATCTTAATTTTTTTTTTAATTCTCTGTCTTTATTAGTTTTATAATTAAAAATATATAAGCAAGGCTTAGCTTTTTTTTTTTTTTGGGGGGGGGGGGCAATGTTAATTTTGACAAAGAAAAAAAAACAATGTTAAGGAACCGGCTTGCATAATGGCATAATCCTCACAGTACATCACATGTTTGGAATTATATGTATTCAAACTTAACATTATAACATTTTGAATATACAAAATTTTATTTAATATTTATAAACTTTATTTTCTTAAAAAAATATAATTTAGTAGAGCCGAGTGTTGAGACTCACTAAAATCCCAGACATACCTTAATAGGAGATAAAATGGAGAAAAAAAAATGTCAAGAAAATGGGCACAAAAACAGGAAATTGTTTGTATGCCCCCTAAAAAAAATGAAATGAATCTTAAGGCCTTTTGTGTTCACGTTACTCACTTTTCACCAAGTGAGCTAATTTTTTTTATCATTTAAGGAAGAGTTTGGTAATAAGAAAAAGCATATATAAATATACATGCCACTATTATATAATACACACACACACATACATGTCACTAAATAAAGGGGGCAAAGATGGTGTTTAGGCCCATATATAGCAATACGATGCATGACCAAACTTTCAGAAAAAATGTACATATCAAATGGTTGTTGTTGGGAGTCGATTCAAAAATATTTATTAGGAGAAAGTTCTGTCAAAATTTAAAGCAAAAAGCTAAGGAAAGATGAGAGGGTCAATATGAGATTTATTTATTTATTTTGGAGTTACTTAGGACTTATTTTAGTTGACTCATTCTTTTTTCACAGGGTATTTTAATGTTAGAGTGGACCCTTTTAATTAATTTTTGGTCAAAGCATTATGGCTTTACAATATGTTAATGAAAAATGTCTCTATTTTAAGGTAGACAACTACCAGCCAACCATTCCCAGATTGCAATATAGAGAGGACAATGGGTGCCAATATAAGGTCATAAATAAAATGAGTTAATGAGTTAAGTTTTAATTTTTTTCCTAAAATTTTCCTGTGTGAGCTGTGGGTATTCGGAAGTTTTTATTGGTTCAATGTTGTTTTATAAGTGTTTAAAGAGGAGCAATGTCTCCACTTACTGTTAAAAATGCTCACAGTCAATGTAAAATTTTCAATAGTTATTGTTAGTTTTTTTTAACAATTAGGGCGATTTAGCTCTTTTTGTAGTATTTCCGGGACAATATTTATTCAATAAAACTTCTAGATATCCATAGCTCCTATGCAAAAAATCTGAAGGCAAGATAGAACCTTAACCCAAAAAAAGCGGGCACTACTCATTTTCGTTGAAATTCAATAACAAATGTCAATTTTGTCCTGGAAATTTTCCTATGCATCCAAAATCTTTTGTTGGATCAATATTAATTACTCAGGAAATGTTAAAAAGAAGAAGTAATGTCTCTTCTTACTATTAAAAATACTCATGATCAATATTTTTTTTCAAGAATCAAAGTTAGTTTTTCAATGTTTTGAGTTATTTTACTCATTTTTTCACACATCCGACACAATATTAATCCAACAAAACTTATAGATATTTGAAGCTCCTACATAAAAACTTTCTGAGTTAAAATTGAAAATTCACCCAAAATAAAATGGGTGTTATTATCTTCCTTGAAATTCAATAGCACAAGTTAATTTTTTATATATATAGTTTCTTCTCTAGTACAACCTTGTTTGCTTGAGGTTTCCTTACTCTTCATGCAAATTGTTCTGTGTCGTGTTGTTCGTGATAACATAAAAAAATACGGTAGTGAGACGCATCTACCTCTAAAAGTGACTTGTCGGTTGATATTGAGATGACATATATATAGAAAGTAGAAACCCTCTTTCACGTCCTCCAATACTTTCCCACCTACAACTTCGGTTGAGACAGTTACTTCTAACCTATCAGATTTGGCCTTTCAAGCTTCACCTCTGATTCTAAATTACAATCTGCAGTAAAAGATAAATTCCACAAGTTCTTAGGTAAGCCAAGCTTTATACAGTTAACATCATCAATAATAGGGATACAAAATTCCTAGGTAAGTCTGGTCTGTATATTAAACTGATCATTAATAGACATGAACTTTAAGTTAAGTTCGGTCCACAGTAAATTAACATGTTCAAACTCATTCTTCACTTGGGAGACATGGTTATATGGCACTTCTCATGCACTAAGAAGTGTAACAAGACATCTAATAAAGTGGGTTTTCCAGGAAGTGAGTCTCAGATAAGCAATGTTACGAGGCTTTTACACTTGAACATGAAGGAGATCAAAAGAAATTTGATTGTCTTGGACACCACTCTAAAAAAAAGTTGTTCAAAACAACTCATCCCGTTGAAATACCGCAATTGTAGCTCTTTCTTGAGCTTAGCTTCTCTTTGAAACACACTACTCAGAACAACTGATCTCATTCCTCTATTTATTGCCAGCCCTTGGTCTCATTTTGCATCCACAGTTCAAGCACAAAGGAAACACTTGTTGCTCTCTCCAGCTCTCTCTAAAAACAATAATTAGCTTCTCAAAGATAGAACAGAGAGCAAATGGGTGTTCTTCTTCCTCTTCCATCACTTCTTGCACTTCCTGCACTGTTTCTTTGCTCTGTGATTATTTTCCCTTCTGTAGCACAAGGAGGAGTTACAAGGCATTACCATTTTGAAGTACTTATTCATGAGGACTTTGATATACTTATTTTGAAGCTATCTTATGTTTTGTTACTGTATTATTTAGCTTTTCACATTCTTACTCCTCTGTTTTGGGCTTGGCTTTTGTAATGCAGATCAAAAACCAAAATGTAACAAGACTATGCCACACCAAGAGCATGGTCACGGTCAATGGTCAGTTTCCAGGACCTAAGATTGTTGCAAGGGAGGGTGATCGTCTTGTCATCAAAGTGGTTAACCATGTACACAACAACATCTCCATCCATTGGTAGGCAAAACTTTTGTTTTTCAAGAACTTCAAGGGCAACCTCTTTGTTTGACTCAATCTGCGCAGTTTCAATGGGACTCATCTCTAACATGTTTAAATATCTTTCAAATAGGCATGGCATTCGACAACTTCGAACCGGGTGGGCAGATGGACCGGCATATGTGACACAATGTCCAATTCAGACTGGACAAACTTATGTCTACAATTACACCATTGTTGGCCAGAGAGGCACTCTCTTTTGGCACGCTCACATTTCATGGTTAAGATCAACTGTCTATGGTCCACTCATCATTCTTCCCAAGCATGGTGTTCCTTATCCTTTCACCAAAACCTATAAGGAAGTTCCCATCATCTTTGGTAATGAAATAGTGGTGTCTTCTACTCACAATTTGGGTTCCATTGTTTGATAACATTCATGTCCTAATAACCTAACATGATATGCATTCAACTGTTTAGGAGAATGGTGGAATGCAGATCCTGAGGCAGTCATTGCGCAGGCCCAACAAACAGGTGGAGGACCAAATGTATCCGACGCTTACACTATCAATGGATTTCCAGGACCGTTATATAACTGCTCTGCTAAAGGTATCAACCTCAAGTCCTAAGATGTTCTTTCATATAATAAAGCTACAGTTGAAATGTTTTGATTCTACATTAATTATTGGTTTTGACAGATACATTCAAGCTCAAGGTAAAGCCTGGAAGAACATACCTTCTTCGTTTCATCAATGCAGCACTCAATGATGAACTCTTCTTCAGCATTGCTAATCACTCCCTCACGGTTGTTGAAGCAGATGCAGTATATGTTAAACCGTTTGAGACCAACACCATTCTCATTGCCCCAGGACAAACCACAAATGTTCTTCTTAAAACCGAATCCTATCATCCCAAAGCCACATTCCTAGTGACTGCCAGACCATATGTGACAGGCCTTGGCACTTTTGATAACTCAACCGTTGCTGGTATCTTAGAATATGAATCCCCATCAGAAAAATCTCTTCACTTGAAGAAGCTTCCACTCTTCAAACCAATCCTCCCTGCCCTTAATGACACTTCCTTTGCAACCAATTTCAGCATCAAACTCCGAAGCCTTGCGAATGCTCAGTTTCCGGCCAATGTTCCCCAAAAAGTGGACAAGAGCTTTTTCTTCACAGTAGGACTTGGTACAAATCCTTGTCAAAACAATCAAACATGTCAGGGACCTAATGGAACAATGTTTGCTGCTTCAATCAATAATGTATCTTTCACACTCCCAAACACTGCTCTTCTTCAATCCCATTACTTTGGGCAATCCAATAGAGTTTACTCTCCTAACTTTCCTAGTACCCCCTTGCATCAATTTAACTACACAGGCACACCACCAAACAACACAATGGTAAGCAATGGGACAAAGTTGGTTGTTCTTCCATTCAACACTAGCGTGGAGCTTATCTTGCAGGACACTAGTATTCTTGGTGTTGAAAGTCATCCTCTTCACTTGCATGGCTTTAACTTCTTTGTTGTTGGCCAAGGTTTTGGCAACTTTGATCCAAATAAGGACCCTGCAAATTTCAATCTTGTTGATCCTGTTGAGAGGAACACAGTGGGAGTCCCCTCTGGTGGATGGGTTGCCATTCGTTTCCTAGCAGATAACCCAGGTAAATAAGATTTGTGTTTCTTAACACTGCCTACCGTCCTTAATATAAAAGTTAGTGACTGATTTGAATAGATTATAGAAGTTAGTTTTGTTAGTTATTTATAACAAATAAAAGTCAATTTTCTAAAATATCATATTTCATTATGAGTACCTTTGAATAAAAGTTTTTTAATTTGTGTAATCAATAAAGATACTTTAAGAGAAAATTATAAATTTGGGAGTCAGAGTGGATTTAGATATTATATTTATGATCAAATTAAATCTTTAACTAGATCTTATATTAAGGATAGGAGATAGTATTTCATGACATTATATGCTAAGTTGCTAACTAAGCAAGCTAATTTTTCCAATAACAGTAAATTCTCATTCAGTTACTATGAGACGAGTTATGAAACACAAGTTAATGATAAAATGTTCTTTTCGTTCTGACAAATGAACAAACAGCTAGTGTGCAAGTAATATTTTAGACACTTGATTCTGTGATAATGAAAAGAAGAATTATATTGTGCAGGGGTATGGTTCATGCATTGTCACCTGGAAATTCACACGAGCTGGGGTCTGAAAATGGCGTGGCTTGTTTTGGATGGAAAGCTTCCAAATCAAAAACTGCTTCCACCACCATCGGATCTTCCCATGTGCTGATAAAACATTGGCTTGAAAAATTGAGACCTCTCATTTCTTTGAATCGGTTTTTGTTGTTTGTTTTGGAAGAAGTAAGAGGGATTGATTGTTTGATCCCTCTACATTTAACTACTAAAAGTGTTGATTAATTTCTGCGAAAATTGTAATATTCCTACATTTGAATGAGCATTCTTTGTTTCTGACACCATAAAAGTTGACATTGGGAGAGTGATATGCATGTAGTATAATACTAATAAGAACAGTAAGTATTACAATAAGGGCATTAAATTGGGCACTGTCTCATTTTATTCTCTTGATAGTAATACCACTTTGGTACTTTTATTTTGACTATTTGTTAAGAAATAGAAGTTAAGACATTTAATGTATATTAAATTTTTTAATTTTGTCCTAATTTATTAATGGGTATTTAAAAAACATGTTATACAATTTCTCCCACATACATTTTCAATAGGGTTAAAATTGGAAAACGGTCATTAAGGTCTCTCAAACTAGACTTATATTTAAGACCAAATTTTTTTTGACAAACTAAACTTATATTAAGGATATAATAGTATGTCAAGTTCTCCTCTCTAGTCCAACTGATAGAGCAAAGAGAAAAGAATTTTTTTGGTCTATTAATTAGTTACATCCTTAAATTTTTATATAAACATACAATATTATTCTTTATTTATCATTTTTTTGACTTTAATTTTAAGGGTTATAATGTACCTCTTCCGATATTTAATATAAAATATGCTTACATAATTTAGTTACATTAAGAAAATCAGTTGAATTAAATAATATAACACGTGTTTTTTAAAAATATCATAGTCATCTTTCTTAATTTTTTTATTTCCATTTTTAATTTTAATTATAATTAAAAGAACATCAATAAAAATAAATTAAAAAAAAGATGATAAATATAAAATTCTGATTCAATTTTTAGGAAGAGATAAGATATTTCAAATAAGTTTCACATCTTTTTGATGAGATGATAGAATCATTCCTTTGGTATCTCTTGTCACCCTATAACATCTCTCACCTCAGATTGGACATTAGCATGCAACGCTAGTAGATATATACTCCCTGATTATAAGAAAATATTTTAGAATTAGTTTTAGTCCTAATTATAGGACAAGTTTTTAATTTTTGTCGACTTCTTCCTAAAATACCCTTATTTTATTCTCTAAAATGTGTTTAGTTTTTTGTGAGTAAATGTATGTAGGCGTGAAGACTCTTTTTGTCAGTAAAACTTTTAAATTATTGGATTTTAATTTACTTATCGATCAGCTGATATTGATTTTGCACACACACACACATACTTGTGTGTGTGTGATAGATATGTGAGTGTCTGTGTGTCTATATACACACAAATATAAAAATGTATATATGTACACACACATATATACATTGTGTGTGTACACACACACACATTTATAGATATGTGAGTGTCTGTGTGTCTATATACACAAAGATATATAAATGTATATATGTACAACACATATACATATATATACATGTGTGTGTGTATTTATGTATATGTGTGTGTCTGTGGGGGGTGTATGTTGTGTGGATATATGTATATATAAATACATACATATGTCACACACATATGTATATATAGTAAGACCATCATTTCAATTTTAAAAAACAAGAAAAGGAAAATTCTAGGTTAAAAAGGTATGTTGCAGGTGTTGTTGATTCACTTTTATTAGTGTCATTCAAAATTGATATAAGGGCATTTTAGAAAAGGGCAAAGGTGCAAAAATACATTTTGACAAATATTTATTTTGTCAGTAATTATATTTTGTTATATTAGTGGATTCAGGACTCGTGAGATCATATATAAGTCAACATCTAAAGAGATCAATGCATGAGACAGCATCTTAGTTTTTTGTTGTACTTGTATTTAAAAACATATTTGGCACTTAGTTCTTAAAATGTGTGCCTGATCAGGAGCTGTTTATCTAACCTAAACAGACAAATTTAGGCTTATCTTCATAAACATACAATTTCTTTTGCCTAAAAAGAAAATATAGCGGTACTTACAAAAATTTTTTGTTTATTATTTTTAATATTACATTACATATATATTTTATAAATATAAGGAATTCTTTTTTTTTTTTATGCTGAAAAAATTTTGGAGAGGTTTGACATCAGTCTCCCACAAAGGTCAGAGCACGGCCCCAGAATCTTTGAAAGCTTAATGGGGACTTACGAGATTATCTACTGAAGGAGTCCCAACGACAGCAGCGGAGATCGAACATACATTTTTTTAGAGCTTGACCAAATCCCTTACCATCTATACCAATTTCTTTTGGTAAATATAAGGAATTCAAAATAATCAAGAACACTCTAAATAGAAGCCCGAGTAAGTTATGGACAGAGAGGAATGTTTATTACCCCTCCGGTCTCAAATATATTCACTTCTAATCAATCAACACATACAACAAAAATAGTTAAAAAAAATTAAATTTGTCATATGAGTTATTTTTAATATTAATTATATTGAAATTTCGTATATATTTTTTTTCAAAAAAAAAAAAGATTAAAAGCACTTTCGAAAACACGCTGTGTATTAGGGTTAAACCAGATTAGGAAGGCGTGATGGGTAATTGTGGGTCTCAAAGAAAAAGTTAATGTCACCTTCAGATTCTCCAAGCATAACCATGCTTTTCCCTTTTGTTGCTCAGATCTCGGAATCACTGCAACTTTTTTTTTTTTTTAAAAAAAAATCCCCATTAATTAAATTAGTTTTATCTTTCGAGAAGATAATAACCATGGGGATAAAATAATAAAATAATTTTTAAAAAAATAACAAAAAATGGAAGATATAGTTTATTCAAAGGAATTAATTCTATCAAATAAATATATTTTTCTTATCTAAATTATCAATTAATACACCCTTGAGAGAAGTAACTTGTTATATAATTAAGTGCTTTTGAATGAGCAATGTCCGACACTTAATTACCAACTTAATTGACACTTGTTTACTATTATGTTTTTAAAAGTACTGACAGTCCATACACTTTGAAAGTTTAAATGAAAATTTAAATCTCTTGGAAATATATAAATCATTTTGCTTTTAGGTTTTACACTTTATAATTTGTATATTTGAAATTTTGTAATCTCCTTCTTCCATGACATGATTGTTGGGACATAAAAATTCGTTCTTTTGTCTAAATTTATGAAACGTTCTTTATTGGTTAGTTGACAAATGACATAAAACAAAAATACAGTTAGTGGTTATATCTAATAATATAAAGATTTCTAAGTGTTCTGAACTGTTGAAAGAGCATTATTTTGTTTAACTTAAAAAAAATGTAAAACCACAATTGCCTTACTTTCAGATCTATCTCCATCTTTTCTTAAGTCATACAATTAAATCTTATGGAAAATTCCTTACAAAGAATTTTAAAAATAAGATAAAAAAAAAAAGTTCCAAATATTCATAATGTCAAAAAGATGTTAGGACTCAATTCGTCCTTTTTAAAATTAAAAAGAAATGACAAAATTATCTATGTTAGCTTAAAATTAAGAATAGAGAAGAAGACACGATTTCACAACACAAATTCTAATAAAGGTTTTTACAAGTTACAAATTTAAATTCACAAGATACTATCAAAGTTTCACAAGTTCTCATAATAATTTCTCTTTTTTTTTTTAAGAATTTGATAAGTTGTAAATTTTGATTCACAATACCTAACAAATGTTTCATAAGTTTTGATAATTGTTTCATAAATTTGAGTAAGTTTTTCACAAATTCTCAAAAGAATTTTACAACTTATTCAAAAAATTTAATGAGTTGTTGCAAATTTTGATTCACAAGATCTAATAAAAATTTCATAAGTTTTGATAAATTTTTCACAAATTCAGTTAAGATTTTCACAAGTTATCAAAAGAACTTCATAACTTCCTTAACAAATTTCATAAGTTGTAAATGAAAATTTACGAGATTTTAAAAGGGTTTCACAGGTTCAAATAAGTTTTTCACAATTAATTCTATTAAAATGTGAAAATTAAACTCGGCAATTTTATCATTTTTTTTAATTTTAAAAAGGATGAATCGAACTTGAACTCCTCTTTTGCATTATGAATATTTAGAATTCCTTTCTGTTTTGTTTAATATTTCTTTTTAATGGATTTTTCCTATATCTTAAATGATGCATTTTATTTTCTAGCACAGGAAACAGTGTTACAAAATTAATGAACTTAGTCTTTGACTAACAATCGATCAATGTACAACATAAAATTATAGGGGGAAAATCATCCCATGCGTAGAGTATATCCAGGGCAGAGTTCAGAAGTTCACATCTATAATTAAATATTTAATATATGAAAATAAAAATCAGTAAATCAATAATATATTTTTGCTCAAAAAATCAGTAAATCAATAATATATTCAAGAATATAGTTTAATAATGCTTTCTTTTTTGGGGGAAAAAAATGAAGGTGCGTGGGAGGTGGAACAGTGAAAGCAATTTCTGACAACCTCTGTAGAGAGGGCTTTATTAAAATCAATCTCTCTCTCTCTCTCTCTCTCTCTCTCTCTCTCTCTGCAATCCCTCTGTTCTTTCAATTTTTACAGTCCATGACTTGACTGTTCCATGCTATACTCATCTCAAAATGACACTTGTTCTTCTCTCTCCGTTGTACCATTGCTTCTCTTCTCTCTGAAATCAGAACTCATTTCTGTTCCTTCCATCTTCACATATCCCTTTCTTGATCTTCTTCCATCAAACACACTCAACTCATATGGCTCAACAGGTACCACTTTCCCCTGTTTCTCTCTCTTTCTTTCTACTTATGAATAGTATATGCTGTATCAGTTGGCTTGATGTTGAACAATAGGTTTGTGTGATTGTATCACAATATTAATTAGTCCTACTTTGTGTTAATTATCTGCAGCAAGAAGGGTGGCCATTGGGGCTAAGGTTATTGAATGCAAGAATAGGGTTAGTGAGGAGTCATAATAATGATAATGCAGAGTTCTCTGTTTCTGCCTCTGCCTCTGCCTCCTTCACAACTCTGCTCACTCCTTCTCTTTCCTCTGCTTCCATGGATTCTTCTTCCTCACATCTTGATTACCAGGTTCCTCATCACTTCACCTTCAACCTTTTCCATTGTTTTGGACATTTCTGATCTGGCTTTTCTTGATATCTATCTTCACAAACAATGATTTTGTTTCTGACTTGCAATGGCCACTCAAGCCTCTGTTTTATTGTTGGTTTAGCGTGTGAAAAATTATTATACATTTTTAACTCTTTGAATCCAGGTTTGATCCCAATTTTATGACATTTATTTTCAAAAGATTAATGTGACAAAACATCTTAAAAAGTTTGAACTATCTGTAAAGGATATATTGATGCGTGAGTTTATTAAAGGGAGAAAAACCAGATTGAAGAAGATGATTAGAAATATGACTTTTCAATGTCCATTCCATGATCATGAAGATAGACCACAGTTCTCCAAGAAAAAAGACAGAATATGAGCCCATGTCTCTTTCTGTGTCTCGTATGTTGTACAGCATGCACTCCAAATGAAAATCTTTGTATGTAATTTTCTAACCTACATAATTATACTAAAAAGGCCACTACACTTTTTTAAGGAGACATTTAAGTTTAGGTGAGTTGGGTTTAGTAAGGGCATATTTCTAAGTTTAAAGAGCATTTACAGAAATATTTACAGATTGTTTATTAATAAAATTTTTATATTAGAAAGATTTGAACTCAAAAAAACCTTATGATTATGTGTTAATTCTCTTTACCAAACTTTTTTTTTTGGGTCAATCCATACGTCTATTAGAAATACACCAAGGTCAATTTGTTTGCATTTTGCAGTTAACTAATTAAGTTTGAGCCTAGTGAGATTGGTTTGGTTGGGTCACTTTCTTCAATGTATGTACGTAATATAAAAATAACAATAGAAAATAAGATTATTCATTAATAAAGCAGACAATTTCAAAAACAAAATGCTATGATGTTACATAAAATATATTACATATCAAATTTCCAACTTCTATGAGAAGTACATATGTCACTATCTAGTTTATATGAAAGTGGTAGAATGTAGGTGTGTTGTCTCTATTCCCATTACAAGTTTTTGTTTTTGTTTTGTAAAATTGTATATTATGTTCACAAATTAAAATCAAAATATATTATATATAAAATTAGTCACCATTAGTATATGAATCTAATTATTTTTCTTTGGTGAAACCAAACATGTAATGATGAGGGGGAGCCAAGGCACTCAATACTATATGGAAAATGCATGGTTTATGTCCCCTTCATGTTCTCCTTTAATTATAGAGTATCTATTTTGATAGATTCCAAGGTTGACTAAGTCAAAATTAAAGCATGCATCATATAGGAATTAGAAATTAGGTATCACACACTTTTGGGAGCACAAGGCAGAAATAATAATCAAAACTAGAACATAATCTATCACCCCAAGACAAAGTAGTTAGTAAAAGACTTTGCTTTGATTTTAAATGTAAAAATTTCAATCCAATATATTTTCCAAATTCATAATTTTTTTTATAAACTCTTGCACATTTTGTGGGTTCTTTTTTAAAAAAAAAAATGGTTAAGGTGCAAAAATACACATATGTTTTTCCCCCAGGAGCGCCCAGCACCATATGTTTTTTTTTTGTGCAAAAATACACACGCCGTTAGGTTTTAGGAGCAAAAATACCACTTCTATTAGTTGACCGTTAACCATGGTGAAATTACCTTTTTGCCCTTAGTTAAAATAATTAAAAAAGAAAAGGGTTAAGGGCAAAAGAGTAATTTCATCATGGTTAACGGTCAACTAACGGTTAACTAACGAAAGTGGTATTTTTGCTTCTAAAACTTAACGGCATGTGTATTTTTGCACAAAAAAAAAAAATATATGGTGCTGGGCGCTCCTGGGGGAAAAACATATGTGTATTTTTGCACCTTAACCCTTAAAAAAATTGTGGGAGTAATTTCCAATACAAATAATTAAAATGGGTATTTAAGAAAGGGTTTAATGTTTATGCCTTTTAAGGCAGAAACATTTTATTTGTTCCAATCACATAAAAGTGAGTGAGTCTCACTATTAAGATAAGAGAAAGAAAATATTAATGAGACTCACTCACTTTAATGTGAGTGGAACAGATAAAATATTTCTGCCTTAAAGGCAAAAACATTAAACCCTTTAAGAAAACCAACACACATTTTATAACTAGCTAATTTAACTAATTTTTGTTAAATTTTATTAATTGATTATCTAATCTTTGTGCCCATGTAAAAGGGTTTTTTTTAAAATTAAAAAAAAAATACAATGACCATAAAATAGTTGAAATGGTCTCAGATTTATATAAAAATAATATTAGAGTGATTTTTTTGGGGGGGGGGGGTGTCCGGACCAAGACTTTTGACTAGGCACTTTTGTGACTTTTCCATTAATTTGGGTTTAGGAAGAAGAATAATTTTCTACTTTAGAAAGAGTCCAAGTGAGAAGTGAATAAGAAAGGAAAGCACGCGCAACGAGTCATGGAGAAGCAACCATCAAATACTAAAGCTTGTTTGTTTCTTTCTCCTTTGGCTCTTTCAGTTCCTTTCATTCCCTTTAGCTTCATTACTTGCCTTTCATGGGGTCCACTTTCAAACTTAGTTTTAACTTTTACATTCTTTGTTTTATCCTTCAGAAATTAAGTTTAATCATTACTTGAATGTTTTAGCCGCTAAGCATAATTATTTTTTTATTCTAGGCAATCATGTACAAAACATTGTCAGATACTAAGTGTAGATGCCTCTGCTAGTGGAAATTTGAATATATATATATATATATATATATATATATATATATATATAATTAAGAGTTAAATGACAGCATATATTGTATTATTTAATTAATGGGTCAAGGATATGTTCTTATAACATAACACAAATTAACTAGGGAAAATTTTACTTAGGTCTCTAGTAAAGAAAAATACGACAAAATAGTTTTTTGAAATATCAAAATTTTAATGAAGTCTCATGGAACATTTTTGCAATTTTTCTATATGTGAAAAGACACAGATGCGCGCATGTGCATGTGTCAACGAATCTATGAGCTTGTTTTGACAAGATTATGAGCATATGTTGAGAAGTCCATGAACTTGTTTTAACAAGTTCATATGCTTGTGTTGACAAGTTTATGAGCTTCCATTGAGGCATTTATGTCTTTTCATATACGAAAAATATTACAAAAAAGTCCCACGAGATTTGACCACAATTTTAAGATTTCAATGAACCATTTTATTGTATTTTCCCTTATTTGGGAGCGGTGCAATTTTCACATTTAACTATATAGAAGCAACTATTATTCTGAGTCTTTTAATTAGTATTTCTTTTAGTCTTTAACGTAGATTCTAATTAGTGAACTGATGTTGATCTTAAATATAAAACAGGTTTTATATTTTTATCTATTTTTTTAAATTGATCTTATTAATATTCTTTCAATAATAATTAAGCGAGAGAAAGGAAATTTAGATTGATTACTTCACTGTTTTTGAAAAAAAAAAATATCATATTAGGTGATATACCTAGCATCTTCAATCAACACAAACTAGTGAATTTGGTTCTACATAGTGAATCAGAGTACGATAGTCCGGAATAGAATTATTCGCCGACATAAGATATGTGGGACAACAGGATTGCCCCCCATTTTTTTTCTTATCTATATTTTTGGGCTTTTTTTATCATTTATTGCATGTGGGGACATTTTGGCAATTTGATGCACCGTTTTTCTTCCTATTCCTATCACTGTATTAAATATTCGATTAGAAATATCTTCTTTTTCTTTTGGTGGTGGTTATACCAAACATGATTTTTCATTCTGTTGCACTTTTTGTCATTCTTTTAAAAAGCTACCTCCAACCAAACACAATCTAAATTATGAAGGGTTGTGTTGACGGCAACAAACATGTAATATGTATTAACAACATTTATAACATAAACAAAAGTTAAGAAGAACTATTTTCCATTGAGATTATTTAATTTTATTTCCCTTAATTTCTTATGATAGTCCACTGGATCATTGTTCCAAGACAAGAGCAATAATACACTTGGGAATCTCATTGGTATTTCAAGCATATTTGAACTCTCAAGAAGATCCACAAGGGGAAGAATGGTGGAACCCTTTAGGGACAACAACAAGAGGAACCACAAGCTGAAGCCATGGTTGTTCTCCCTTTGTTCGAGGCTAACAACGGACGCCGTCGTCGCCGTGAACCGTGACAGTGGTAATGTTCCCTCTCTTGGTCACTACCTTGAAGAAGAGAGGAGGGCTGCAAATGGAGGCGGTTGGAGAAACAGAACATTCTCTTACCCTTATGGGGTTAACGACTTCTCGCCGGTTAGAGACTCGAACTCGTTGTTTCTTGGAGGTCAAGTCGCCACTCCTGAGTGTGCTGCAAAGGAGGAGGAGGAAGGTGGAAGAGAGCCGAGCAGAGCATTGTTGGGACAAAGTCATGGATATGGAGGATTAGTAGTTTTCCCTTGTTTGTGTGGATGAGTCAAATTAAGTGATGACTTCTCTTGGAGCTTATTGATCTCAAGTTTTCTTTCATTCCCACTTTTCAGGTCTGGAAAATTTTTTTACTTGTTTTAGAAGAATCTCTAATTTCTTTTGGCATCTTATAAGAAGATTCTTGTTTGCTCGTCAAATAATTACATGAACAGGTGTCCACTTCAATTTGGATGTTTACATAAAAGGCTTGAATTTGCAAGAGGTTGAGTTTTATCTAGTGTTTCAAAGTGTGTAACCTTGTCCAAGCACAAATACATTTCTATTGGACATGTTTTTTTTTCCACTTAAAGAGAATAACTGAGATTATAAATAAGATTGAACTCATACTATTAGATTATAGAGTCATTGGCTCAAACAAGAACATTTCAAGAAATTTCCTTTTTCAATTGGAGAACTTCATAATAAACATTTAACTGCTATAAATTACTTACTTGTTGGACAAAACGACATATTTCAAAGAGAAGTACCTTCATATCATGAAATATACTTGATATTTGATAACAAGCACAAAGGTTTTGATGCTCCAAGTCCAATCAACTGAGAAGCAGATTACAAAACCTCAAACAAAGAGTTCAAGAATTTCAGCCACCTGTTGTCTCTCATGATCTTACGATCCTTCACTCTTGCCCAGAAAAAAATTGACCAGAAATACTATATCAATATAGGCAGCTATTCCAGATATATGGGTAAAATCGCCATTACATCAGTTTCCTGATTGGCTCGGAAGCAAAGAACTAAAGCAAGACTCAACAATTGCATCATTCCTTTTCAGCAATCTTTCCTGAGTTGCGGCCTGCAATCCTCCCGAATGAACCCATAGCTGACAAGCCCTTGAAGCTGCTGCTTCCTTCACTGAAATTTGATTTTCTTGATCTCCTGGGCTTTGTTGTGGGACTAGATTCGAATTCTTCATCACTGCTGGTCTTGATCTTGGCAACAATTAATTCGAGGATAGCACCCCGGCAAAAAGGGCATGCTGGTCCAGTTGGGCGAGTAGCTCCCGCATCAAGCTTCTTGTGACAGCATAATGCCAGGGTGCAATGAGCACACATTTGATGACCACATGGTCTGACCTCAATTGTGCATACTTGATCAAAGCATATACAACATAACTCCACACTGCTGCTGGCCTAAATGAGCAGAAATAAAATGATATTAAGAAACTCATTATTTTTCACTAAAATATACACCTAAAAAAATCTTTAAAATAAAGTTCTGGCCGTACTATAATAAAACACTAGACTATGTACATGCATTTATACACCTAATTCAATAAGTATTCTGCAAACTGAGTGCACCCCCATCAAGCATGCGTAAGGTAAGGAGAAATTTTCTGTTGTAATATAGGAAGCAATGATACTAGTGCCCAATGAAGTCCTTGACAATATCAATGATCAAGAAGAACATATCTTACCACATATACCAAAGCAAAATCTTGAACCAAATCAAGTAGATTAAATTGAAAGGTGTTTATGTGGTCAGAAAATGAAGTCATACCTCAGAGTCAATATCATCATCTTCACCATCAGAACGCAGGGGAGATGAGGGAATGTCTCCCTCCTTTAGTAGGGTCTTTTCCCTCTCCCTGTTAGCTTCCATCAAAGCCTTTTCCAGTAAGGCTTTTGCTTCCTCATTGAGCTCACTGATGAACTTCAATGGGGATGGCCAAACAAGTGGTGCTGCTGATGAAGGGTCCAGCAGGACAGCGCATGCCTTATGCTTGTGCTTCAAGGCAACTGTAAACGGTATTCTCCTGCAGAGGTTCATTTGCAATAAGATTTTAAACTAGAAATTAATTTATCTACTTTTAGAGATTAAAGAATCCAGGAAGTGCAAGAATGGAGCCAAGGACAGGAAAGGATTGGAGAAACTCAAGGCCTTATTAGGTAACATACCAATAAATGAAAAGATTTTTACTAGCTTCAAGTGCCATTTTCTACATACATAAATTAAACTATGATGAAATCACACTATTACATGAATGGTACAATACGAATGTAACTGAAATGTGCCTAATATTACTATAATATTGAAAAATGTAATAAATCTTTACTTACCCAGAGGAATCTAGTTGAAGCCTATCTGCTCCCCAAGCAAGCAAGATTCGAACACAATCCAAAGAATCACTGCGAGCAGCCAAATGAAGCGGTGTGCTCCCTGCATAACTGCATATTATACTTTGATCAATCTCAATGAAACATCATTAATATTTATCCAACACAAAGATATAACTTCAAAGAGAAATACCCATATCCACCAGGTGATGGACAAACAAGAGCCCCATTGTCCAGAAGAGTACGAAGACATTCAGGCTGTCTCTGACGGGCTGCAAGATGCAGTGGAGTGGAGCCATTTCTATCTCTTAAATTAACAAATCTTGCAAACCCCCTGACATTGAAATCAAATAATTCGTTATTAGAATTAATGATTGTCTATGCCTAAAGTACCCTTAATTAACAAATTTTGAAACACTAACAAGTTGATTTTAAATATAGAAAATATGAACGCTTCATTCTCAATTTCTTCTAACAGACAATTAAAGTTATTGCATACAATAAATCAACGTGTTTTGGATAGATAATCAATGAATCTGGCCTTTGACTGATCTATGTCCCAGTCAATACGTTTATTAAGTATTATAGTATGCATAATTCTGAAAATGGATTTAGCATATGTGCATTTACAGCTAAATCCAGGACGGTCAAAGCATTTTACTTGAGAAAGCAAACAAGAATCTAACCATGAGTTTGCGATGGGTGAGGAACGGGCAGCAGAAAGAATAGCCTTAAGGCAATCTAAGTGGCCATAGTAAGCGGCATGGTGTAGGCAGGTTCGACCACGTAAAGAATCAAACATCAACATCTGAAACAAGAGAAGTCATCCAAAAATCTATAAGATGCAACACAACTATCATAAATCCACAGGAGTCAAATTGAAAACAATCAAGTATACATACATTAGCTCCGGCTTGAATTAGCTTCTCCACACAAGCAGTGTTTCCATGCATCACAGCCAAGATCAACGGGTTCTATGCCAAAAAACAAATTAATAGGCAATTGAAGACAAATAGATGAAGAATAAGCAGGATAAAAACTACACATTGGAAAGCACTACAGGTTTCAGCTAAAAAGACCGCATTATCAGTTCAATTCAAAGCATCAGAGATAAGAGATGCACCTGTTTATAGCGATTGAGGGTGTCGACATTAACAGCCCGGTCCAATAACATGGAAAGTACCTGGCCAAGATCAAAACACCCACAATGATCAAAACCTAAGAAGTAGCAAAACAGAAGCTACACAGTAACAATAAAATGTCGCATCGGACATATTTCAGGAACGATTCGACTCCATTCTTTAGGTACAGTGCTTCATGGATCAAAACCATCAAAGACTAAGAAGAACGCCTTCAAAATCTGAGAAAAATAGAAAAGATCAAGGGGTAAGAACGAGAAACAACCTCGATCCGACCATTGGCGGCAGCAGAATGTAGAGGGGAAAGCTTAGCATGGCCGGAAGTCTCTTCAAGAACGGTAGGGTCCTCCTCTATCATGGCCTCAACAACCTCCAAGTCTCCATTCGCAACAGCAACAAACAGAGCATTTTCATGGTGTTGCCTGCAACTCAGCCTCTGACCCATAATTGATTACCTTCCCCGCCGTCGTCAGTAATCGCAACACAGGAAGGTAGAGTTGCCGAACCACAGGCACACGCGCCACCTTCAACGGCAGAGGTGGCGGTGGTCGTAGTTCCTTGAAGCCAAGGCGCGATAGGAGCTGGAGCCAGTTATCTAAGCAAATTGAGGGACCTCGGAATTTGGACCGGCCCGCCGAGATTTCGGGCAGGCTGACCGATCATGTAATGGAGCCAAGTTCAGATGAGTTCCATTTCATTGTCCCATGTGAAGTGGGAACTACTATATATTATAGATATTTTAATTGTAATTAAATAATTAATTTCGGACAAATGGTAGATATTTGCGGGAAAATAAGAAAAAGAATCTTTGGTAAGCGTATTATATCTAACAATATTTATTTAATAATCTATCAACTGACCTGACGTCAGGTCTCCTTTTGGCCAATTCAATGAATTTTCAAAGCCAGCCTTTTTTGTGTTCTTTTTTTTTAAAAAAAAAAAAAACGCGACTTTCAAAAAAGAATAAGATATTTTTAATAATCAAGGCTAACCCTTGAAGAATTAAGGCCTAGCAAGGCCAGTCCTACAAAGCTTGAGGTAAGAAAAACATATTTTTTTCAAAGTTCGGCTCGAGGGCGGCCTACAGGGTCCGGAAATTATTATTCTAAATTTTAACTATTTTTCTCTACTTTTTTTTTAAAAAATATAATTAGTAAATTACACCAATTAAAGTTCTAGTTTATCAAATAAATGTTATCAACATTAATATATAAACAATATGAATCATCCAACAAATAAATACATTTACTAATTCGTAATTAAAAGCAAACTATTGTTCACAAATAACTCATATAAAACATTAGAAGCATACCACTAAGCAATATTAGTACGATGACTATCATTGTCATCTTCTTTGCCACTATCATCAATTTCATAGACATTTGATTGTGCTTTACATTGAGTAGTATACTCTGCTTCATGAGTAAAACTATCATGAATTTATTCTCCCACATCATGAATACATCTATTAAAAAGGTCTGCAGGGCTAGCCCGAGCCCCTGCAAGGCCAAGCCTTTTAAATTCAAGGCCCTACCAAGCTTATTTCATTTAACTCCTCTAATTTTCAAACTTAGCTCTTAAAGGATCAGAACCTAAATGGACCAGTCCGACGGGCTCGGCCCAATTTCCTGACTCTACAGATACCATTCCTAGGCGTTTTTCAAGTAATGGTAAAAGCAAAAGCAGTTAAGTTATTGCTACCAAATAATAGTCAAAATAGTTTTGATGTGTTTATTGTATAGTGAAGGAGTTTTAGAAATTGAGCATTAATCACGCTACATAGCAAATAATACGAAAATGAAATGGAAGAGAACATTATAATAAAAGAAACATTTAAAAAGAAGAAGGAAATTGTTCTCGACGTATTATTATTTTGATCACAAACTCCTCCAATCATATCTAATAAATTTTTTATATACGATTATATGAGAATAGACATTAACTCTTTAATGAACCATAAAAGAAAAACACTCTATATGAACCCATGTATCTCAATATTTACATAATAGCCCCAATTTACATTGACCAGGTTCAAATCCACCAAAAGCGAACTTAGTATATTCTAAAATATATGGTTTAAGGACTAAGATAAACTGTTTATAGATTATAAATACAACAGTCTAATTTTATTGTAAAATACTTATAATGTGAATTATGTTGTACAAAGTAGCCACATAAACGAAACGGCTCGGCAAAGTTGAAGGTATAACGTATTACATTAAATTGTGAGGAAAAAAGAAGAAGATTAGATAAAAGGGAATAATAATAATAATAATAAAATTTTAAATCAGGTATTTTTTAAAAATATGAGCTGTGAATTATTTATCAATTTTTATCATTCTCTTATTAATATTGATGACAAACCTGATATGAGATTTTACAATTTTTAAGTTTTTTTTTTTAAATGTTTTTCTTAGATCAAATTGTTATCCCAACTTTTTTTTTTTGACAAAAAAAAAAGTAGTTTGTCTGGGCAGTACTGAGGCGGCATGCAGAGAAACAGGGATTAACTTTTAAATATCCAATCAAATGTAAGATATTGTAGCTCAATTCATTGAAGGGATCACAAAATAGTTCCATGTTTGGTTCACATTTCACTCCTAATCATAACTTACCCATATTATTATTATTACCTTTACCTACAAAGTGTGAATGTGATATCATAATAATCATTTTTGTTGATGGGCTCAACAATAATGATATCTGAGGTATGATTGAGTTTAAATTGGATGGAAAAGTATGATTCCTTGTATAGTAGTATAGGGCAAAAAGTGAGGAATACTGGAATAGTTCTCAACTTTGTAAATGCTACTGAAGGATTTCAAGCATATCAGAAATCTAATTAATTTATTGAAGTACTTAAACAAGATCAGAGCATCGATACCGACTCTGATCATTTTATATTGTAAATTCATCATCGGAAGGATTAGAGCCGAGCACTAAATTGAAAAAATACATAGTTTTTCAAAGAAATGAAAAATATATTATTCATACATAACTAGCTCTCTTAAACTCATATCAAATATGAAATTACATAATCATAAGCGGGAAGAAAACTCCCTCCATAAGCTTATACTCCTCTTTTCTTTAGTATAAACTATATTTGAGAAGTTAATTTTGATTTTAAATATAATACATAGTTTTTATATTTATTAATATTTTTTAGATGCTACAGAAAGATTTCAAATATACATGAAATCTAATCAACTCGTTGAAGTACTTACACAATCAGAGTACTGATACCAACTCTGGTCATTTTATTTTGTAATTCATTATCGAGAGGATGTAGAGTAAAGCACTGAATTGAAAGACCACATAATTTTTCAAAAAACAAGAAATGTATTATCATACATGACTAACTCTTTAAACTCACATCTCATCCTATATATCACTTATAGGAAATTATGTAATAATAAGTGGGAAGAAAACTCTCTCCATAAACTTGTACTCCTCCTTTCTTTAATATAAATCATATTAGAGAAGTTAAGTTTGATCTTAAATATAAGACATAGTTTTTATATTTATTAATATTTTCTTAATATTGATACTCTTTAAACAATAATCAAGGAAGAGGGTGAATGAGAGAATTAAGGAAAATTATTAGAGTTTTTTAGAAAATACATGTTATGTTAACTAATTCAACTAACTTTCTTAATCTAATTAAATTAAATAATATTTCTTCTATGAAAGACCATATGGATTTTTTTTTTGTTCATGTTTACACGACAACTTCACTTAAATTGGGTTTGGTCATAATCCACAAGAGTGAAGCTGTTAGTTACTTTCAAATTCCAAGTTTCCTCATACTTAACATTGATATTCTTGCCAAAGAGAGTTGACACAGATAGTAAGGGATCCAGGATTAGTCCCTTAGACGTGGGTTCAATCCCCTCTGCCGATGCTGGGACCAGGGGCAGAGCCAGAAATTTTATCAAGGGGGGCACTATGGGCGGTTGAGGTTGGGGGTTCGGGGGCAGCACCCCCGATGTTTTTTTTAAGGAAGATTTGAATCGAAAACGTTTAGTACTAGTATCACTTGACTTTATATAATACTTTTCCATCCTAAAATATGGCAAATGACAATAGTAACAATTGACATAATTTTCAATTTACAATAATAATAAAAAAAATAGAAGAAACTTAAACTTTAATTCCTCTCATAGCCTAAATAATAGTGGAACTTCATTACTCCTAACCAATAAATACATATATATATCTAGTTCTATTATTTTCTCAATCCAGCCGCAACTACAAACAAAGATTTAAGCTTACCTCTCCTGTACAGAATAAATGAAGACCAAATAAGTATACAAAACATGGTTTTTACACCTAAAATGAACACTCCAAACTTTTATTTTTTTCTTTCCCTGTCTTAGATATACAACAACATGGAAATAGATAAATAAAGAGGGGGCATATCTTATTTTTATGGACAATCATTCTCCAAAATTTTTTTCTTTCCCTATTTCTTTAAAAAAATTTGAAAATTTAGGGGGGGGGAATGCCCCCGTAATCAATAACGTGGTTCCGCCATTGGCTGGGACTCCTTTAGTAGGCAATCTCGTAAGTTCCCAGTAAGTGCTTATAGAGCCCGGGACCGTGCTCTGGCCTTAGTAGGGAACTGGTGTCGAACCCCTCCAAAACTTTTTATTATATATAAAAAAAAAAAACATTGATATTCTTCTTTTTAGCCATTTCTTTTAAGCATATTGATATTTGTGTTCTCGCATGCTAATTCAACTTTTAACTGTTTGGTCAATAAATTGCGGCTGTGGGGGCCAGACAGCTAGTCCAAAGCCTCCCTTTAAAGCCAAATATTGTGGAAATCATTCAAATAAAACAAATAAATTAAATTGATGACAGATGATTATATTACCTGGGTGTTGAAAATTCAGCTCAATGCTCAATGTTTATTATTTATTTCGGTTTCAAGTTCAATTAAACACACAAAGTATAAAAAGGCGCAAAGAAAAAGCAATTGATGTCCGGTTACATTATTGGACTTTTTAAGTCATGTTGATATTCTTAATTTTTGTTAATTTATATATTAATATTAATTTGAATATGGTGATTCACTTCAAAACTTTGATTGAATTTTTTGTATAGGGAGATCTTACATGGTGTTAATTCTTAATCTTATTAGGTTAACTCATGGCTTGAGGGTTGACCATTTCCCACTTTTATTATGAAGATAGCAAATGATGAAAAAAAATAAAAATTCCTATTTTTGTATATTTTTAATTCTGTATTATTAATTTTTGGTTGAAGTTTTTAATTCTCATTTAAAAATGTTTTTTTTCCTTACAATTTCATTCCAATTTTATCACGGAAGGTCAGGTTGAATAGTATGATTAGAATTAATCAAAAGAAGCATGAAAGCTTTGTTATTACAAACAAGGATCAACTTCCAACAACAACATATAAGACTGAAGCTTGATTCTTTTCATTTGATTAATGCATTTTTTAAGCCACTCCGGCACGTAAATTTTCTTACAATTTTCAATTTAATTTATAAACTTTTATTTGAAACAACTCCATTCTTATAATTTATTGAGTTAAGGATTCAATTCCATTTTATCCCATAATTAATTTTAAAAAATATGCTTTACGTTTTATGAGATAAAACCCTTTTTTTAAAAAAAAAAAAACTTATTTCATACATCTCAAAATCATTAAAATAATTTAATCAAAAGTCAAGACACCAAGTCAACAAATGGGTTCAGATCATTCCCAAAAGTTTTATCTTAGAAGTATTGTGCACTCGAAAGTTTTTTTATATCATTTTTACTCTATCTCAAAAGTTTTGTCTTAGGAACACTCGACACTTAAAAGTTTTTTTATATCATTTTTATCCTAAAAGTTTGTAAAATGTAGCATATTCGCCCTAACCGCACATAGCACCAACGAACTTTGCCACATGAAGAAAAATCATCGGTCTACCATGAGGTTAGGGTAAACATATTACGTTTTACAAATTTTTAAGACAAAAATGATCTGAAATTCCCTTAACAAATTACAGGGAATAAATTGTATTGTCAAGGGTGAACAAAATTGCAAAAATTATTAGATAATTCAGAGCTAAAAATAATAACGAAAGATTGAAGAATTAAAAATTATATTTTGCTATTAAAACAAGTTGTGAGGATCGGGTGACAAGGAGCGTCGGTGTGCATGGAGATGCAACGGCAGATGAGAAAAAAAATTATGTGGGGTCCAGCAGATTAAGAAAATAATATTAAAATAAGAAGAATATTATCATGAAGAATGAGAACACACAAAGGCGCGCAGGAGGGAATCCATATTATCCGTGTGGGTCTGAGATCAAAATCATGTGTCTCATTTTTTAATTATGTTTCTTAATCATCATCACCTTCCATTACTCCTTACTTTATTAGTTTAATCAAATCGCTTTATATCTTTATCTCTCTGCCTAAAACACCCCTGTCCCACCGTTCTTTCGGCTGCACTATACATAATCAATTACTGCAACCATACTTCCCAAAATACCCTCTCTTTTAAGGACGCGGCTCTGGTCCGTTGCCCATTGTGGTCTGCTGCCATTTTATACCAAAAACAGCACCGTTTTGGCGTAAAACTATGAGCAAGTTACTTTTTCTTTTATATATATATATAGAATCTTGAAAAAATATTTTATGGTATTGAATTGTACTAACAAGATGCTCTAAGATTCTGATTGGTATTAAAAAAATACTTTATGATATTGAAAAATTATTTTAGCATCTTCAAAAAATATTTTAGGGTATTAATTGGTACTAATAAGATACTTCAGGATATTGAAAAAATACCTCATGATCTTGAAAAATTATTTTAGGATCTTGAAAAATATTTATTTTAGTATATTTTTAGTATTAGTCAATATTTGAAATATTTTTTTAAGATCCTTAAATAAATTTTCAAGATCAAAAGATATTTTTCAATACTGTTTAATATCTTCTTATTATGAGTTAGTATCCTAAAATATTTTTTTAAGATCCTAAAATATTTTTTCAAAATTATAAAATATTTTTTAAGAGTTAGTCAGTATTCTAAAGTATCTTATTAATACACTTAAGTGCCCTAAAATACTTTTCAAGATCCTAAAATATTTTTGCAAGATCATAAGTATTTTCTTAGTATCAGTCAATATCCTAAAGTATCTTGTTAGTACCATTCAATTCTCTGAAATATTTTTTTAAGATCCAAAAATAATTTATTAAGATCATGAGATATTTTCCAGTATTCTGATGTATTTTTTTAATACCTGTTAGTACCCTAAAATATTTTTTCAAGATTTTAAAATAATTTTTCAAAATCTTGATGTATTTTCTCAGTACTGTTTAGTATCTTGAAATATATTTTTAATACTATTTTAGTTCCATGAAATACACACACACATATGTGTGTGCATTAAAAAAAGTAAGTTTCATATAAAAAAAAAAAAAGTAAGTTGCTCGTGGTTTTGCACCAAAGTGTAGCTATTTTAAGTAGAGGAGGGCAGCGGACCAAAGCTACATCCCTCTTTTACTTCCCAAATCTTCAAACTCATACCTTGAATATCAAGTGTCAAAAGGACTTTTGATTCTCGACACAAGCCAAATGTGCTTCAAAATAGGGTTAAGGAGCGAAATGGCCAACAAATTATTTAGTTAGGACCACTTTGACCAATAAACTCTTATGTGGACCTATTTTACCAATAAAATTCACAAAACAATTAAAAAACACAAAACCGTCATATGCCTCCTCCGTTATATTGATTTCAGATGGGAAAAAAACACTACACGTGGCAGCTGACTCATCTTCTTCTGGCTTGACAGGTGGACAGTGTAGTCTCATAAAATTGCTCCAAACCTTCACACAAAATTAGGGCTCAATCGAAATCACAGAGAGTGTCGAGAAGCATCTAAGTCTCGAGCGAGCGAGTGAGAGTCGAAATTTGTTAGATCGCAGCTGATGATCGAAATTTATGAGAGCGTAGTGGATTTCATATGCATCTTTCTCTCTTTCGGGGGCATGTCTTCCATATAAGCACACTTCTATTTTCTTATAATTTAAACTATATTTTCATCTAAGTCTAATCTGTTGTGGTGTTGTTCGTCTCTATTGCAGAGGATCAGTGAAAGATTGAATGAAGAAACTAAATCGCCCAACAACAGGAAGGTTTTTCTGATTTTTGCTCGAAAGAAGACGAAGAAAACTCGAAAGGTAATGAGGATACTGCACCGGGTAATTTTCACTTACATATGTGTTTTCGAAGGTTTTAATTACCTTATTTGGTCACTGTCGAAAGTGTAAGGGGAAAATAAAAGCGGTCTTCCATAGAAGTAGGAGCGCAAGCTAGGTCGTCGCTTTTGTTCTTGATTATTATTAATTCCTGCGTAGCCCACTCTGAATTATTTTTGAAATTTTACATCTTTACCTATGCTTGTCAATTTCCCTTTTAAATATGAACGTTTTAGAATAGTCCCTTGTAATTCCAACAATAGGATCAACTAGAAATTTCCAGGAAGTATAGGCTAGACGAAACCCTAATTTAAACTTTTATTTCCGAGCCAGATTTGTGATTTTCTACTGTGCGTCGAAACTGCTTGTGCTTTCTCTGATATTATGTTTGGTTGTACCCTTTGGATTTTGTATTTCCACCTCCATTTCAGTTGCTAGCTATGTTGATGATTGGTGTCTGGTGAAGTTCCTTATGTTGTTTTAATTCCCTGTCTTTGTAGATCTACCTTATTGTTATATTTCATTTCGATCAATGTTTTTTGTTAAATAGTCTATATCAGCTTTTGTCATATTGATAGCATTCGTCTGATTCTTGTTTCATTATATTGGTATTTGTAAGTTCCATGTTGGTAAAATCAACTAGTTAAAACTAAGGATCCAATACTGACTAATTACTTTCTAACTCCCAGTTTTGATGTGTTTACATAATAAGTATATATATGGTTGTGACTCCAATAATGGTAGTTGAAATGAATTTCTATACCAAAATCTAATGTTATACTTTATTGAACTTGACCTTTAGATGACTTCTCTGCATATTATCTCTTTCATGCCTTGTAGTGATTTTTTGACTGCTGATGCAAATGTTTGTAGTACTTTTCTCAATGCTGATGCAAATGTTTGGAAAAATACTAACTTATTTCTCTCCAATTAATTGCATGCTTCATTTGTTACAGGAATAATGGTGACTAAAGGGAAAGATAATGAGGGAGATGATGATTATATAGACGCTGTACCTGCTGGGTTTGAAAATATTCCTGGAAGTGATGATTATATAGAATGTTTAGGCGAGTTAGATGATGAATTTGGAGATATTCCAGGAACCGATGATGGTAGAGACCAATTAGGCAAGGTAGATGACATAACCCAATTAGATGACATACAAGGGATAGAAGAGAGTGTAGAATATGACTCTGATAGCGATGATGATAGCTTTATGGAACATTCAGAGTCTGACTGTTCTGATAATGAAGAGAGTTTAGTGGATGAATATGAAATACATGAAGAGTGTGAGGATACATCTAGTGATGAGGATGAGGGAAATTTTAGTGAGGGTCTACAAGAGAGGGTTAGTCGAAGGGAGTGGGATGGCTTTGAAATAAGGACCTCCCTCACAGTAGGAATGACATTTTTGGATAGAGGTGAGTTGAGGAGGGCAATTGATAATTATGCTATTAAGAAGGGGGTCAATGTTAGGTTCCTAAGAAGTGAGAAGAAGATAGTCATTGCCACTTGTGAGGAGGGCTGCCCATTTAGGTTGTATACAACTAAAGAGAGCGTAGGTCCTGGGTATATGGTGAAAACCCTAGTTCACGGGCATATGTGTGCTAGGGTTTATAAGAATGTAAGGGCAAGTGTGAGTTGGCTAACTGAATACTTCAAGGATAAAATCCAAAATAATCCTCAATACAGTGTCACTGAAATGAAGAAGGAGGTTGAACGTGATCTGAAACTGTTTGTAAGTAGATTTAAGTGTAAGAGGGCTAAAAGAAGGATAATGGAGGACATGGATGGGGGTTTTGCAGATGAGTATGGCAAATTAGAAGCTTACTGCAATGAGCTCAAAGTGTCAAATTCGGGATCCGATGTTAGTGTGGAGTTAAGTGGCGAGGCTTTAGATCAAGGCAGGAGAGTATTTAGAAGAATGTATATGTGTTTTAATGCCTGTAAGGTATGTATGTGTGATATCTTAAGTTTTTTGATTCTTGTGTAGTTATTGATACAATTCATATTGCTTGTCTGCTGATGATTCTTGTGTCTGTTGATGATACACTTGCTTGTTAAATATTATTGATACAATTCATATGTAAGTATTGATACAATTCACCATGGTAAATTGATCAACAATAACTTTTAACTATGCCTGTTTGAGTGAAAATTATAGCTCTTTCCTTTTTAATTAAACAACTACTGACACCCTCCTTTTCAATTATGAATAAAATAATCATTGGATATTGGATAGAGTTCAGATTATGAGACACTCTCTTCTCTTGTTTCACTTGCTAACTCTCTCCTTTTCAATTATATTTGTTTGTTTTTCGGTTTCTTTTCTCTTGCAAATTATTGGTTGGTTAATTAACAAACAATTCAAAATTATTCATAATAAGCGATATGAATCATATCCATAGTTCGGCCTTCTCCTGCAAGTTTTAGTAGTAGGCCGCAACTTCATATTTATTTTAATTACTAGGTCGATTGAATTAATATTATAAGATCATGTGCTAGCTCAATTGAATCTGGTGTTAAATGTCAACAATATGCATAGGTATCGGTCTCTAATGTGTTGTCTAATGTCATTAAACTATTAGGTTAGGTGGAAGGTAGGTTGTAGGCCATTTATTGGACTAGATGACACTTTCTTGAAAGGGAAAGCTAGAGGCATATTATTGATTGCTGTTGGTTTAGATGCAAACGATAGTATGTTCCCACTAGCTATTGCATTGACTGAGAAGGAGACAAATGTTAATTGGAGTTGGTTCTTACAATGGCTGAAATCCTCACTTGACCTTTATGATGGTAGTAAAGTTATAATAATGTCCGATATGCAGAAGGTATGGTTTTTATAACTACATTTTTCATAATTGGAGTTCCCACTGGCAGTTGCTTCTATAATTGTTTATTAACCGACTTGTTCTTACATATAGGGATTGGCACAAGCTGTAGGTGATGTCCTACCGTTGGCTGAGCATCGGTTTTGTGCAAGGCATATTTATGCCAACTGGAGCAAACGATGGAGGGGAAATGAGCTGAAGAAGAAATTTTTTTCTTGCGCATGGAGCACCTACAAGGAGCAATGTGATGATAACTTAAAGGCATTGGAGAAAGTGAACAAGTCAGCAGCTGAAAGAGCAGTAAGTTATCCTGTTAAGGGATGGGTAAGAGCCTTTTTTTCAAATAGATGCTTGTCTATGGTGGTAGACAATAATGTCAGTGAGAGTTTTAATGCCTGGATTAATGAGTATAGGTATTATCCTGTAATTAAAATGTTTGATGGCATTAGAATTAAGATGATGGAAAAATGGGTTGCTAGTGAGCAAATAGTTACCAATTGGAAGGCTGCCTATAGGCCAAAGTGTGTTGATTTTTTTGAGACAAATAGATACTTGGTTGTCAATTGTAGGGTATTTTTTAATGGGGATGATGGGTATGAAGTCACGGAGGGGAAGGATAGGCATACACTTGACCTTAGTACTAAAGCATGTACTTGTCGAGTATGGGATTTAACTGGAATCCCATGCCAACATGCGATATGTGCCATGTATCATGCCAAGCTAGATCCCACCACTCAAATATCACGATATTACCATAGGGATACATATCTATCGAGCTATTGAACGAAATTCCAACTTATTAGAGGACAAGTATTTTGGGAAACACACAAGTTCCTCCCCATGCTACCCCCACCCATATGCAAAGTACCGGGCAGACCTCCAAAGAAAAGAAAGCGGACTGAAGAACCACAAAGAAGGTTGAATAGATGCAAGGCGTTAACTACGAGGATGAGTAGTCAATCTGATGAGAACCTTGCTTCAGCTTCAGCACCCGTAGTTGAACGAATGAGCAAAAAAGACACTGTTATGAAGTGTAGCCTTTGTAGAACTCCGGGTCATAATAGAAGCACTTGCAAAGAGGTAATTAGCTTTTGTTTCTCTGTTTTTTTCTTGCTGTTGCTATCTTTCCATGTGTTGCTGTCACTTTTTTTCCTGTTGTTGCTATTTTGTTTCTGTCACATCATTGACACAGTATTTTGTTTCTGTTATTATACTGAATGTTTCCTACTGAAGTATTATACTATTTTGCTCCTGCTGTTGCTATTTTGTTGTTGCTATTATTTTTCCTGATGTTGCGGATAACTTACATTATTAGCTTTTGTTTCCTACTGAATGTATTTTTTCAAATCCTGTCACACAATATTTTGTTTCTGTTATTATACTGTACGTAATTTGTTTAGGTCACAGCATAAATACTCATGTTAATTAGTGCAAGTGAATAACTGATTTTGATTAAATACTCATATTGACCACTGTTTATTACTTACACAAAATTTTTGTATCTTTAAAGGCACCCCAGTCCAACAATACTCATCCAAAAAGGAAGAGACGCACACCAATTCCTCATGCAACCAGTGACAACACTTCATCACAGCTTCAAAGTCCTCCATCTGGAAGTACTCAACAAACTTCAATGCCTAGTCAATCTTCATCACAACATCAAAGTCCTCTAGCTGGAAGTACTCAAGAAACTTCAATTCCTTGTCAATCTGGAAACCAGTCAGCAGGAGGGAGACGTTTTTACAAACCAGTAAGGCAATTTGGGTTCGGAATATTGGTTGATGAGGATAGTGGTAGAAGTGTTTATAATGTAAGTTATCGTCACTCGTTTTTACACTAGCTATGTCTTATGTTAGTTACATATTTGACCATGATCATTTATTTATTGTAGCCCGGATTAAGGAGTGAACAGGTGATTGAGGAGGGGACACCAGCTGAGTTTATGCATAATGCCAACCCTCCAACAAAATTTCCTATCTCAAATGAGAAAGAAATGAGAAGGGCATCAATTGCAAGCTCATCCTCCCAAGATGGTTCCAGGAAGATTGGCTTCACTTCTCTTACCGATGCTGATTCGCCATTGGCAGTGAACCCACCTGGACTGCAGTGGAAGGGGGTACCAAGTATTAGCAGCTCACAACTCCGTATACAGAGCCAGCAGATTTTAACAACCAGAAGATCACAACTGCAGCAATGCCATGATAATATTATGACTAGGAGGATGACTAGGTCTAGCAAGTAGACTTGTTTAGGATACTTTTTGTTTGGATGATTTCTTTTGGTATATATGTGGAATCACCAATAGTTTGTGTAAGCAAGGATTCGAATTGGTATATACCTGGAAGCAAGGATCATTGTATTTTTTGTTTCTTTTTTGGATTACTCTAGGTACAAACACTTGTTTATGATCCGAATTGATCATTGTGGCTTACATCTGTATAGTAGCTTGTATATGCATATATTTCCAGGTGCAATGAATATATGAAATTTGCCTCTAGCCTTGTATCTATACCACTGTTATTTACAGCAAAACAAATTTGCGCAATCCAACTTGGTTATGTTTTGGGACCTTTGATCTATGATCTTTATTGGTGCATTGAATAGAGCTTCACTTTAAATGCGTTTAATGAGGATTATGTGCATATTCGGCGAGATGGTCATTGCCTGAAAATTTGCCTCTTGAATATACTTGCAGATTTCCTATTCTTCTGCTTTTGAAACTGCTAGGTAGATCAATTTCATCATATAAGTAATTTTCATTTGAGGCAGATAACCACTAGATCTGAATCATATCAAGTAAGTGGTGCTACAACACCTGCACAACTCAAGACCGTCGCTTGAAAAATGGAGCATATCTTAGTCCTCTTGTTATGATCCTTCAGGAGCTTTTTCAATTTATCTTATAATGCAAAATGTGATTGAGGCAATAATTATGTCAAAGTATTGTATTCAAGTGGTGGAGCATTGCCTCAAAGTGTCAAGTCTTGTTGACTCTAAATGTTGTTTTGATGATAACAATTATAAAAGTTTTGATTTAACAAAAGATTGATAATTGATCCATATTGACTCTCGAGAGTAGATGGGTAATTCTTGAGAATGGTTTATAAGAAGTCTTTCATCGTTACTACAATTCTCAAGAATGAGATAAAGATTCTCGAGAATGACTTTATCCATTCACCATCACCATGAATATATCTTTCATTTGATTCTCAAGAATTAGAACTTTATTCTCAAGAATGCAAGAGAAATGAGAAATGTTCACCTAGCTAATTCTCGTTGATTCTCAAGAATGGAAATTTGATTCTTAAGAATGATTTCAAATGTTCATTCTCGTTGATTCTCAAGAATGGAAATTTAATTCTTGAGAATCATTTTACTTGAAACTTAAATGAATTAGGTATAACTCTAGTCGATTCTCGAGAGTGGATGTCAGATTCTTGAGAATGTGTTTCATTTGGAAAACATGTGAACATCATATTTTATTAAGCTTGTTGATTCTCAAGAATTGAAACTTGACTCTCGAGAATCCAAGAGGAAAGCAACATTCCCTCTCTTAGCCGACTATGTGAACAACATGACTTATATGTTAAGCTCGTTGATTCTCAAGGATTGGAATTCAACTCTTAAGAATAATACTAGAGCAATGTCATCGAAGCAAAATGGATCACACATGACCTAAGCCAATTCTCAAGAATTGATAGGCAATTCTCGAGAACCATAGTCATGAAATAAGAAACATGGATCAACATGAATTCGCTAATTCTCAAGAATGTGCTTTTCATTCTTGAGAATTCAACATGATAAAACAAAGAAATATTTTGCAAATATGTAGTTCCATGAACTCATGTAATTTTGCCAAACTCCTTCAACTCATTTAGGAGTGAAAATCAATTACTTCATTTTGTTTATTAGTGATGCTTAAGGTTGTGGAATCTTAAGCAAAAGGGTGTACGATTACAATCAGTAAGGGGGAGTGAGTCTTGAGTGATTGGACTGTCGCAGGAATTACTGAGTGTGTAATTGTAATATTGAAGATTAGTGAAATACTCATACTGTTGTGGGGACTGGAAGTAGGTCGTTTGATTTGACCGAACTAGTATAATTTCTGTTGTGTCGTTTATTCCTTTTAGTTTTACTTCTTCAGATTATCCAGTAACGAAAGAAAATTCGAAATCACCTATTCACCCCCTCTATTCTCCTTTCAAGTCTAACTTGCAAGCAACAAGTTGTTTACTGATAAATGATGCTTCATTTGTTCATTGAAGTACAAATCATATCTATTGCATACTACACGTACATAACACCTACATAAGAACCTATCTTAAACCACAAAAAAAATACATATACCAATTACATCTTCAGATACAACACACACAACCAAACACATGTAACAAACAAGAGTGACATTGCTACTTTAAACTTTGTTTTTTCCCTTCCTAAGTTCACTATCATATAATTCATTTCTGCATTTAAGCTTCCTCAATTCACCATGTATTACATCAATCTCTTCACCTAATCTCTGCCCATGCCCTGCTCTTCGAAGATTGCAATTTTCATCATATAATTTGTCAATGTCGTCTAAAAGCTCCTTAATCACAGTGTTCGCCCTCTCCCCGAACTCGTCATCGTGCCAAGCGAAGAATCCTCATCCTATATTCACAAGTTCGATCAAATCAAGTTAATATGTTGACTTAACATAGAGAATTGGGAGGTTGTGTAAAATGAGACAATTAGTGTAACATATATGTACTATCCTTCATCTAGCGTCATAATATCAAAATCTTGTGACAGGCAGATTTTTTCCATTCTAAAAAACAAGACATATCAACAATAATCTATATAACCGTACAAATCATTCCATATTGACTTACTATCAAATTGCAAGTTTACTTTTCTAGAGCATAGATAACTAAGTAATTTCAGAATCCAAGTGCCCAAGATTAGTTCTTATGGTATATTAACTGCACCCGAAGTGACTCATTAAGCTAGTTTTACCTAAGATCAATACTTCAAAACAAGTAATAATGGCAACCATAACACTCAAACACGCATCAACGAGAACATATTATGTGAAAATGAAATGAAATTGAAGTGGAACTTCTTCTTTTTTTTATGGGGTGTTCATCTGAAACAACATATTTTCTCCTTGACTAGCTACCTGACTGATATTGTATTTCTTCCTTTCTTTACCTGAGACGTTAACAGATAGACTTGGAAAAGTAGTGTTTCCTTTCTCACTGAATAACAAGGCAAACAAGTACTACTGCTGGCTTTCCCCTTCGGAAGCTAGAATTGGAAACTAAGGGACAAGCTTAGAAGAGTTAAACTCACACACTTTTCAAAACTTTTTAGTCGACATATGTGAAAAAAAATCTTAGATGGAATTATCTGCCATTAATTACCCAGCCTCAATGTTTATCATGTGATTCCTATAGATTAAGGGGGTTGCTTACCTGGTTGTAGAATGGGCAGCCGTAGAACCTCCGACCTGGGTTGCCGTCAGTCCACGCCGTCCATCTTGAAGCCACCATTCTGTGATGACAGTACCTCATCGGAGGTTCATAGTCTTCCTCGCGACTCGGTTGTCGAAGCAGCACCACCCTCCGCCTGCATCTTCCCGTCGATGATTATGCAGATGACGCCATTCAACGACACTCCTCTGCTCGCTCGTGACTTCTCTCGCTCGACACCACCCCCTGCTTCGTTTCTGATTTGAGCCCTTGGACCAATTTCAATTCCCTCCACACTCCACGTGTTCAGCAAGCAGATGACTCACCTGCCCATGTGTCACTTTTTTTCCCCAACTGAAGTCAACATGACGGTCGTTACTCAGCATGTGACGGTTTTGTGCTTTTTTTATGTTCTGTACACTTCATTGGTATTTAAGGACCACAAAAGAGTTTATTGGCTAAAGTGGTCCTGAGCCAATAGTTTATTGGTCATTTCGCTCCTTAACCCTTCAAAATATCAACAACATAGTGTTATTCCATTAGGTCAGATAGACTACATCAAGGGTAGAGCTAGAGGGGTAGGGTGCACCCTCCTTTTTTTGTTTTTAAAAGAAATTATATATATGGTTCGGAAGGTGTGAAACTCGAGTCCTGCTTCTTCATGATGGAAATTTTGGTTGAGTTGGATTTAGCATTTACTTCGATTAAATTTCGAGACAAGGGAAACAAGCCTAAAAGCATATACACTTTAGATAGTATCTTATGAATGAGGGATTAGTATGCCTTATCCGTAATTACACTCATCTTCTATCTTTTCTTTGTTGTTCGTCTTCATAAATTTTCATGATAATAGTCAATTTTATTATTTGATTAATTTGCTTCAACAAATATTGCGTTGTTTAACTCTAGCTGTGGGTATCAGTTGGTATTTTATTATTTTACTTATCATTCCTAGAGAATGATGAGCTGCTAATTCGATTTTAATGGGATTTTAGAATGTATGCCATCAAATGGTCTTATTATTGATGTCTTTACATGGATCTCTTACTGCTAGAATGAAATGATCTTTTTCATTTTTACTGAATGATGATTTGTAGTTTGATACTATAATTCTCAATTTCCTTCAAACCTAAGAAGCTTGAATTTGGATAAGAAAACAACTTGAAAAAGTTGCATGACAAGCATTACACATGATTTTTTCTTCAACTTCTATACATTTTGTTTAGTAATCTTGTCCCCTCCCTTGATCTAGTCTACAAATCCCAGTTCTGCCCTTAAACTACATGGATTAAGCTACCTCATTAACCAAATCCACAATTCAAAAATCTCTTAAAACTAAAAGAAACACACATAGTAAATAAACCAAATATAGCACCATCATGTTGATGATGAAAAAAATTAGGAAAAATCCTACCTTAGATTTATTATTTAGTTGTTGAAGGAATTTAAAAATTAGAATTTTGAGAGAGTTTTAAGTTTTGACAATATAAGACTATATTTATGTAGTGGATGATTAATAGTAAATTTTAATCAGCTTAGATTTGTTATTTAGTTGTTGAAGGAATTTAAAACTAATTTTCTATTTAACAAGTTTAAGATTTATGTTTTATAGGATTTTTTACCGATTAAATGTGGTGTAAGTAATTTATTTGGGTTAATGGAGATGTTATGAAAATTTTATTCGATTTAATTTTGAATTTTGAGGACTAAAATGTTATTTGTGAAATTTGAGTATTGAATGGTTATTTCTCAAATTCGAGGACTAAAGTGTCATTTCTGAAATTTGAGGATTGATTTGTCATTTTTGAAATTTGAGGACTTAAATGTCATTTTTGAAATTCAAAGACTAAATTGTCATTTCTGAAATTTGGGGACTAAATTGTCTTTTCTGAAATTTGGGGACTGAAATGTCATTCTGAAATTTAAAGGACTAAATTATTATTATTTTTTAGTTTTTATTATAGTAATACATTATTATTAGAATTTGTATATTTTGAAGTTAGAGGAAGTTACAATTGTGATAATGTAGAGCCTTGTGATCGGTGATTGTTCGAACTTTTCCCCCAAGTTAAGATCGAGCTTGGAGTCGAGATAACCAAGGTTAATTTATTTCATATGCTTGATTTAGGGTTGTAAGGTGTTTTATGAACTTTACTTTCACATGTACTACCTATATGTGTTTTGAAAAATTATGTGTATGTTTGAATATGCAATTATTTCAGTGAAGCAACGTATTTTCCAACTCATATATATAAGCGAATATTATTATTGAGATTATTATTGTTGTGATAGTTGTGATGGTTGTTAGGAGATGTTATATATGGAATAATAAATTTTGTATAATGTTGTTGAAAACTTCAGCAATATATTATTTTTGTTGTGGGTTATGTTGCATTGCGTAGGAGAGATTAAGGATGAAATTATGCTCATTGACTCTTTCATCTCTGGTTTGGACTTGAGTTGAGTGTTTTGAGCAGACACTTCCATGTTACGATATATTGGTGGTGGCATGGGAGGGGACAATATTCTTAAAGTGACTAGCTAATCTTGGCCAAGTATACTAGTATTGATAGGTTGTACCACGTCCAAAGGAAATAAGGAAGAGTAAGGTGGATGAGTGGGGGATGGTTCTAATTGTTTTGAATTATTATGTAATATTTGTTCTAATCATGTTTATTATTATGTGTTGTTTAATTATGAAATAATATTATTATGTTAATAAACATGTTTCTATGACTTGCAATCATTTCTTGTATATTTGATAAATTAATTTTGCTCACTGAGATTTTATGTCTCACCCTGTCATTATTAATATTTTTCAGGTGAGACCTCTAACTTTACTAGAGGATGAGGGAAGTAGCCAAAGGCATAGAAATTGTAGACCTCTTTTTAGTATTGGTGTTGCATTGAGGGCCCTCATGTTTTTGGAAATACTATTTAATTATTTTGGGATGATTATCTTATATATTGTTGGATCGAAGATTTTATTTTATATACTATAATATTTTGGTGGATCCACGACTATATCTTGTATAAAAATCGTTATGTGTAGACTTTTTGTTATGTGGTTAGTGTAGTAAGACTCATGGATTGTACATTTATCTATTTATTAAATGTGCCCAAAGTTGTGCATCTTTTATAAGGAGTTTGTGTCTTGGACTTTGGGTTTGTGGGCGGAGGTTGTGTCTTAAACCCTAATATGCATGTTCTTGAAAAAAAAGGTTTTCCATTATCACCCATTAATAAGGATTTTGTGAAAAAACTTTATGGTTAATAGTTAATTGTAGGAAAGGGGTCTTTTCACAAATCACTTCGTGTGCCTGTATTAACAAGTCCATAAGCCTGTTTTGACAAATATATGTGCATATGTTGATAAGTCCATGAACATGTTTTGATAAGTTCTTATGCCTATGTTGATAAGTCCATAAGCCTCAATGGGACATTTGTGTCTTTTCCCAAATGGAAAATATTTCAAAAAAGTCACAAGGGATCTCACCATAATTTTAAGATTTAAGGGGACCATTTTATAGTAGTTTCAATTACTTGGGAGTTAAGTGTAATTTTTTCGAAAATTTATAAATCACGAGTACATGATGTATATTATAAAAAATAGAGAAAATTGCATATAAGCCAAAGAAAATATAACAAAATAATTCCTTAAAATCTCAAAATCATATTTAAGTCTGTGGATCTTTTTTGTAATAAATTTTAATTGTTAGAATTGTCAATAAACTCTCACGACTTATCGGTGGATGCCCGAATGCCTTAAACTTGTCATTATGCCTCCATGGACTTGTTAGTAAAATTGAAATTTATTGTAAAAAAATCTTTTGAGATTTTAAGCGCCTGTTTTGTTGTATTTCCTTTTTTTAGACCTTTAATGCAATTTAATCTAAAAATATAACTAAATTACGATTTATAGGTATATCGGCAATTAACCGTACGGAAGAATCTCAAGCTGGTGGAAGCACATTGAGAGCAAAATTTCGAAAGACTATCCTCACTGAAGCTTCAATCTTTAGAAAAGATCAGGCACCTTCCTCGAGTTCGTTAGTTTCCCAGAAAGTCAGGTTGATCTGGTGCGCATTCGTAACTGTATTCAAATCAAATACCATAATCTTCGCTATTGTTCTATCAGTTAACTTCGGAGTACTGTTTCACTCATAGTGTATTAGGAGATTTAGGATTTCTCTGATAGCCTCTTTCTTTTCAATTCTCTCGTCATCGTTATAACTTTTGTTGAAGAGTTATTATGATTTCCCATTAAAATTGATTCATCGTTTTTTATTTTGCAATTGCATGAAAGAGATGCTTTTTCATGGTGTCATAATTTTTGCCCGGTATGAGAAAGATTAATGAAACTGTTCTGTTCGTTTCACCTAATGTTTTCTTCGTCAGATGGGAGATGGGCGTCTTTGAATGTGCTTTATACTCATTATTGGGAAATTTTGTGTGGGCAGGGACAGAGGATATATGGTAATAGTGTATAGTGTTTCACATTCTATGAGACTGCATGAAGCAGTGTAATGTTCAATAAATATTCTTTGGTGGTTTTCTTGATAGGCACACACATGTATCCACCTATTGGAGGAAAGTCTGGTCGAGATAGTGTTGTGCACTAAATATTTTTAGTGAGCTTGGATTCAAACCTTGGTTTATCAAACTGTGAGAGACCAGAATCCTCGTTGTTTCTTTGTGTTGATTGATGAAGAGTATATTTTCTATTTCATGGGGTCATGAACTTATTTATGTATGAGTTATGATGCTAACGATAATCCTCTTGATTGAAATCAAACTAATTACAGTTGAAGATTATCTCAAATATGCATATCATTTTGAATTTTTTGCGAAAATTTTCACGTTATAATTTTTTATAACAACTAGACCACTATTCATGTACAAATAGTTCCATCTACTGGATGTTACATGGGATCATTGGCAAAGAAAATGGAGCTTTGAAAATCTTTCATATTACTTCTCTTTGGTTTTATCCTTGCTTTCTTGTTTCTCATTTCATTTTGACATTTTTTAATCTCAGACTTTCTCTCCAACTACAGTCCTAAAAAATGTCAGTATACACAGCTACCTTTTATGAAGATGATACCATTGCTTCTGAATTTTATTGTTTGTGCTAGATATCAGTTCCTTGAGTGAATGGCAAATCCTTTGGTAGTTTTTCTCAGATTCGTGGTTAATTTTACTCTCCAACCTTGTCAAAAGTGGTTTTTTTTTGGGGGGTTTGTTTATGGAGTTTTGGGTTAAGGATTTATTGATTCCCAAATCCTATTATGCCACTTGCGTTTAAATATCTGAAGTGATATGTCCTTTACCTTCTAGGCTAATTCTCAGTTATTTACTCTTTCAATATGGATCATGTTTTGAGGACTTCATGCAAGAATGACTGTTCCTATATCAACTTGTGGAGTCAAACTATTAATCCAACCCTTCCTGTTTGTAAAATTTGTGCATACAGATTTTTCTTTTGAAAATTGATTCGGTATAATCTGGGTATAATTGCTGATAGCAATGTACTGTGTACATCTAAAAATTCCACCTATCACTCATCAACTTTCAACATTTGTGACCACATATATCCCTTGTGATTACATATATTGAAGGAAGCAAACTACTTACAGATTTGACGATGTTTGAAGAAGTTAAAGAACTGTTGAATATTCACGTACAACTCTGCTGAAAGATCTAAAAGCTCTGCTTCATGTCCACAAGCCATTTTTTACTTTGTTAAAGCTTTTCCTTTTTGAAGTAATCACAAGCATTCTAGATCTTAGGAAGAAGGTTTTATCATTTCTTTCCCTATATATCATGTGGAGTTGCTGATAGTGTGAGAAAGTTTGGTCTACCTTAGTCTTCACTTCAAATAAGTTCATCGATGTCTCATTTCTCGGTTGCTTCCTCTTCTTTCTTCTCTTGCTTCGATTTCTTGTATTTCTGCTGACAGTTCGCTCATGAACTTGCAATTGTGAATGTTCATACATGTATTGCTAGCCAAAATCTCTGTAGCTGATGAAAGGTTGTCATTTGCACAAGACAAGTTTGTTCTTGAAATTAATTTCTTTCTTTGCATTTTGCATAATCCCTTGTTTTGTTTGTGTCTTTAATTGTGATAAAACTAAGGAGGTTTAATGCCTTACTTTTATACCATAGATATATAACTCTTTCTTTGAGATTTCCCTGAACGTTAGCTTAAGAGATTTTTTTAAAAAGATGTTCTAATGTTTGAATCGGGCCCAGATGTGCCAATATTGTAATTTGGGAATCATGTTGTCTATAAGATATAATATATGACCACAATCACCACAGTGTAGGAGGTTTCACTTGAAATGCTGATCATTCATATTCATGTCTGTTAATATTTTTTTAATGAATGAGCAGAAGGAAAAATATATTAATGCATCTTTCAGGGCCACTGGCAAACTAGTAAAATTGGTTTTAATATTCCTTAAGAGTTTATGGATTAGGCCAAAAGTAAATGAAGGAGAGAATTTTATTGTGCTATCTCATCTTGGCAAATAATGAATATCCCTTTTGAACTATGAACACAGTGTAAATCAAACTACCATTTTGCAAAATTCTGAGCTTTTCTTTGTAGCTAAATTCCCTGTTCCATTTTAGCAAGCATCTATTACTGACTCTGCAAACCAATTATATTGAACTTCAAAATGAGACTAAACCATAGTAGGATTTTTTAGAAACAGAAATGATTAGATGATACAAAGCCACTTGCAAATGAGTTGTCTGCTGCTGAAATTCTGAAAATTGCCGTACTAGCAAAAGCAGACCTTGGAAAGCGCTATAACCTTCTGTAGGTTAAGAATTGATGTTATAATCCGTGATCTGTTATTACAATATCGATTTATTTAAAGTGCAAAGATATGTCTTCCAATTTGATTATGAAAAATGAGTCGGCAATCATGAAATTTCTTAGGCCTGTTACAATTTTTAACAGTCACTACATCTCAGAAACTGAAGTTGTTAGGAGGAGGTCTTGGAATAGTTCTGTCGTTTTTCGTATATTGATTTACTGTTTGACATCCTTAACATACTTTAAGAACCTTGCTTTTTTGTTAGGTTCTCAAACCCTATTCCTTCTAATGACCTAATGGTGCTTTCTAGTCTCCCTGTCTTATTGCAGGTGAAATCCATCTTCTTGCCAAGCACCATGATAAAAATTAAATTACTATTAATCGCAGAAGCTAGCGCTCTGCACCTCGTTCTCCATTGATTAATCAAGCTTCTAAAGTTTGTTCTGGAGTTTCATGGACCCCATATTTCCAAGAACTTTTCCCTTTTTCTTTTAGATTCATCTGACACCAACATCCACTAGTATTTATTCTAACTCCATTCTACAAGGTTAGTTGTGCTCCTCTGTCATTCATTGTCTCCTTTAATATTTCTTCAATGTTCTTTGATCGTGAAGACCACCATCATGATGCCTCGTTGAACAATCCACGTAAGGAGATATATGACAACCTGTGGCTGGATCACAACATTTCCAACCAAGTTTCAAAGGACATGACAACCAGCAAGAATGCTGGAAGAGTTGTCATCCATCCACTGATCATGCTCTCATAAGTGTGACATATCTTCTTTGGCCATTAAGTGTTTCAGTTCTTTGAGTTAGTGAACTTATCCAACTAGTGTCTTTAACCGTTCAAACAATCAAAAGGAGAATTGTCATGTGTGTTGAGCTACATCTGATTCAACAAGGTTGTTTTATGACTCCTCCATCTGCTAAAATATATTGAGATGAAAGCAGGGAAAAATAAAATAGCTTAATACTTAATGGTATAGCATTGTTAAGATTAGACTTTTTTTTTTTAGGTGAGAGGGAATATCCTTCTTACACTAGAAATTTACCTCTAAGTAAAGGATTTGAGTAGAGTTTTGAGACATTTACCACTAGGTTTTGTTTACAAAATCACCCAATAGAAAACACTTGGGAACTTATCAATGTTTTTCTTTGATTGTAAACTTTGAAGAGCGAACACTCAATGAGATTATAGAGTAAGATTTATTGGTTAATAATATATCTAAATAGCTGATTTTCGTTATAGTACAATGACATCTACTATTCATATAGCCGACTCCACTTAGTGGGATAAAATTTTGTTGTTGTTGTAAACTTTGAATTGAGGAGAATCAAAGAAAAGGGAGGGATGAGAACCTTTTAAAAAAAAAAAAAAAATTCATTGTTTGTTTGAGATTTATATAATTATTTTTGTTCTATCCATTTTGTTTATGATTTTTTTTTTCAGCTGAGTCCATCCAAAAGAATAGCTATTTCTGCAGACTTTTCAAAACAAGCATCTGATGACATAAATCAATGTTCCTGTCCTTTGTCGGCAAGAGTCTCATTCGTAAATTATGGGACCAAATGATTGCAATGTTTGGTTTTCTCTTCTGTGGAATACTTTTGATGGAAGGTCAAATCAATGAACAAACAAAACTCATAGTCCCATTCAACAAAGAAAAAGAAGATTGAATTGTGGTTTATGGGATAGACAATGGTATGGTTATAACGTGATTCATATTTTTGGATAGGATACCTGCACTGAATTAATGTCTTTATCACTTTGTCTTTCCTTTATTAATTTTCTTGCTTTTATTATTTTGACTTGTGGCATTATTATTCTTTCATGAGAAAGCCCCTCAATCTTGCAAATTTAAAAAAGTAGATCTCTTGTAACATCGGCTCACAACTTTTCCAAGTGCGTAGCTTGGGACCACGAAGGGAACTGCTATACTACATCATGGTAAGATTACTAGGCACGTAAAATTATCAAAACCAGATGTGGAGAAAAAGAAAGACAAGAGAAAGGTTGTCATATCAAGAAAGTATTGTTTCTATGTAGTTTTCTTAAACGTGTAGTCATTTTTAATTACCTCAGTTCACGTAACAATACCGAGTTGTAATGTTATTCTTGTGTCAAGTCTGTGAACGAATACTGTATTTCTCACAACTTCTGCTTCAATCTTTTAAGTCTGAGCTGAGAATGGCAAAAGGTTTAATTTTCAACACTGCATATACTTTGAAGATCCTGTGTTTATCATATAAATTTGGATTCTATTATGCAGATGTTGAAGATATTGTATGCACAAGTCCTTAGGAGAATGACACCCTAGTTGTTGGAGCTTTCTCTAATTGGTCAAATCTCAATGAAAGTACCAATGTAATTGCTGTAACTCCCTAGGAGAATTATACTTTAAAGGGTGAAGGTGCAAATTTACCAATAAACTATTGGCCCAGGAGCACCCAACACAATAAACTCTCTAGTGGACCAAAAATACCAACAAACTTTTAAAAACGTACAATTTTCACAATGCCGTTAAATGGGAGATAATGTCTGTTTTCTGGGCTTGGGAAAAATTACAGAATAGCACCCAAATGTTTACGAAACTATATTTAAGCCCCACAAAATTAATTTTTTTTTATTTTAGTCCCTTCACGTACTTTATGTGGAGGGACTAAAGTGAAAATTACAAAAAAAATTTGGGGCTGAAAGATAATTTTTTAAAATTTTAGGTTCTTTTCTATAATTTTTGTGGGGTCATCCTACCTAAAATTCGCCCCTGGTTACAAGCCTTTTTTCGGTTTTAGTCTGGCCTGTGGCCTATTAAGGAGGCCTGTAATTTTAAAAATTTTGTAAGTAATACAAACCACAGGCTTCATCTCAAAACAAGCCTACTTCAAATAGAATGAAAATAGACCTACTTTAAACAAGCCGAAAACAGAACTACATCAACAGCTTGTTTAAAATAGGTATGTTTTTTGCTTATTTAAAGTAATTAAGTTTTTGCCCTATTTGAAGTGGGCTTGTTTTGAAGTGAGGCGTGTGACTTATTAGATTGTTTACAAAATTTTTAAAATTACAGGCCCCCTTAATAGGTCACAGGCCAAATCAGGCTAAGGTTAAAAAAAATCTTGTAACCAGGGGCGAATTTTGTGGGGTAGGGATGGCCCCACAAAAATTACAAAAAAGAACCCAAAGTTTAAAAAAATTATCTTTCAACCCCAATTTTTTTTTTTATAATTTTCACTTTAGTCCCTCCACGTAAAGTACATATAGGGACTAAAATAAACAAAATTTAAATTTTTTGGGGTTTAAATATAGTTTCATAAACATTTGGGTGCTATTATGTAATTTTTCCCAAGTCCAGAAAACGGACGTTATCTCCCATTTAACGGCATTGTAAAAATTTTACGTTTTTAAAAATTTGTTAGTATTTTTGGTCCATTAGAGAGTTTATTGTGTTGAGTGCTCCTAGGCCAATAGTTTATTGATAAATTTACACCTTAACCTACTTTAAAAGTTAGTTGTTGGAGTTGGGAAACCTAAAACCTTATGAGGACCCTCATTTATGGAAACTCAGTCGATGTAGGACTCATGTGTATTTGGGTAAATTTTATACTCCCTCAGTCTTAAATATAATATCTAGTTGACTTTTTTAAGAAAGATAAATGAAGATAAATAAGTTACTTAATGATATCATATAGGAAACCCAAAGTCTTATAAGGACCCTCTTTCATGGAAACTCTCCCAATGTGGGACTCATGGTGTATTTGAGTAAATTTGATACTCCCTCAGTTCTAAATATAAGATCTAGTTGAATTTTTTTTTATAAAGATTAAGAAAAATAAATAAGTTACTTAACAATATCATACATCGTGTATCATTATATTATATATCAATTTATAAATCAAACAAATAAATTTGGAAGAAAAAAAATGAACACTTCAAAATATTTTAATTAGTTTTATTGACCCCTCCAAAACAAAAATACATGTCTTATATTTAGGACATGAAGTAGTACTTCAAGAGATGTAATTTATGCAGAGTTTGAGAAGAGAAAATGCAATCAATCTAGAGAAATTATTGCATGCACCCAGTGCACCACTTCTATAATAATTAGAGAGAGCGTGGCGACCGATTAGAGGGAGTGAAATTTTTCAAAAAAAAAAAAAAATTGCAGATGTGAGAGTTGCAGAGGATGAAGAAGCTCGGACTTCTAAAACAATTACCCCTCCGAATATAGGACATAGTTTATAATGCACTACAAACTTTGTTCTATATTTAAAATTAGAGATAGTATTAAAAAGCAAGGGAAAGAAGGTATGTCACGTCCGATGACATATAGGATTAATACGTTTGAGTTGTCACTCTTTAAGTGGTCAGTGTAAAGATGAAGTGATACACTGGATGCATGCAAGAATTTCTCAAGATTGATTGCAGAAAACAAATGAAAGGGGGGGTCGGTTAGGCTGCTGCTTTGTTATGGTGATTTCATTTTCCAGCTTTGTGAGAGTTAATACTTTAGGCACAGCAAATGATTCTGTTGAAATGCTTGTGTCCCTCTGTGTGTGAGTGTGATATATATATAAATATATGAAAAAGCATGATGATGTTGGTATAGGGTCCCATTTCACAGGTCAGGTTTCTCTCATTATCTTTTTTTTATCATCCCTCATAATCTCTACATCATATCTATCTAATCAATATAATACTATTTTTATTTTTCTCTTTTCTTGCCAATCAACGGTTTAGATGGGATGATGAGGGATGGGGAGAGAGAAAGCTTATGAGAGGATCTTCTTCCCCCATTTCACATGGGTGTGTGTGGACTTGGAAGAGTGGATAAGAAGAAGAAGAAGAAGAAGAATAGTAATTATGGAGAGGACGTCATCTTTACATTTATAAGTGATTTTGTAGGAGAATGCATCAGAATCAGATCATTGGGTGGTTCTAATTTGGCCTAACAAAAATTATGTGCTTTCACGGCAACTTCCTCTTACGTATCCATTTTTGTTTTGGTTCAGTATCCATTTGTGAGCACCCAAAAAAAAAAGAGTCATTTTCTTCTTTTTTTTTACCGTGTCCATTTGCCTCATCATTGTCCCTTTTCTTCTGCCTAACAGCCTCCAAGTGGACCAAGTGTGTACAAGCAACGTGCGGCCTTGATAGAGTGTATAATGTAATATCATATTCATTTCTTTTTCTTTCCGCAATGGAAATTTTGGAGAAGGTTGTCATTATTCATTTTGTTTTTCCTTTGATTTTTTCAAAAAAAAAAAATTAATTAGAATGTTGTCTTGATTTTTTTATTTTTTTTTTAAATATGGTTACATGACTTTGTCATATTCAACTATTGTCATGCTCAATTGAGGGTAGTTCTTCTATAAGAGATTTTTGTATTTAAACTTGAGACATCGTATTTAAATGGTCAAAGCCACTTCTACCATAACCGACGTTTGTTGATAGAATATATTATTGATCTTAATTAATTCAAAGGTTTTATATAAGGTTTGGGAATAAGTTTTATTGATGATAACTTGTAAATGGTACAAAATTGGTATAATTTAATAATTTATAGTGAACTTTTTTTGGGGGGCTAAATAGTGACATTGATACGAACAATTAACCATTGACATTAATACTCAACAATTAACCATTGATAAATATTGATAATTGATTTAGATTCTTTAAAATCCATGTACTTTTGAAGCAGAAAAGAGTGAGAGACTTTTCTTCCCCCTCTCTTTCCATCACTTCATTTTCTCTCTATTTCTCTTTTATATAAAAATACTTATTAAAAAAAATTAAAAAATCAAAATTATATAAAATATTCACAATCTAAATCAAAGACGGGCGGGCATTATCTTTTCATTCTAAAGAAAAGCTTTTGGTTTATCTTTTTCTAAAAAATTGTTCAAAAGACTTATCTTACAAAAACACATGTTCAAGTTAAAGTTATCATTTGATTTAGAAAATTCTAGAGAGACTTGCATTGACATGTAAGATCTCAACATCTCAAATTTATATTCTTTTCTTAAACAATCGCACATTTAAAAAAAAAAAAAAATCATCAATGAGGATACCCTCCTCCAATGTAATAATGAAAAAAATACTCTTTTTTTTAATTTTTTAATTATTTTATTTACAAGTCACTTCCAACATATTTTACCATAACCAAAGAAAACCTTAAACTCATTAATTCAACCTTAAAATTTAACAACTTTTCAATTTTATCCCTATTCAATATATATAATACTTTATAAGAACAAAATCTAAACAATAATAAATAGAGTGTAAAATTCATATGAAATTTTTAATAAAGTGACTTATAAATATAACCAAAAAAATATCTCCCTACATTATAAGTTATAAACAAAACTAGAGGAGTGTGATAGAGAAACCGACATATATTAATTATAAATAACTAGTTTAACTAATTTTTCAATCTTTGTAAATAATTATCTGGCTCTAACATTTAATACTAGAAGGAGTAATAAATTAATGTAACTATTTACAAACAAGAAAAAAGAAGCCAATTACTATATTTCATTATTTGAGAATCCAAATTGGCAATATACAAAGATAAATCTAGGTGATAAATACAAAAAAGAGTTAACAACTAAATAACCAACCAACCAAAGATCAAATCCAATTTCCTAATTAAATCTTTATACACCACCAAAGAAGAAGAAAAAGGAATTAAACTATAAATTAAGGACATATTACAAATAAAGACAATTTCTGTAGGAAATAATATATTTCCTCAAACGAAAAAATATTTTTTAGAAAAATAAATCTATTGGGTTGAAAATTTTCATTGAAATTAATTTGGATAATAATTAATTTTTAGAAGATTTATTTACATGTTCAGCTTCTAAATCATCATTACTAGCGTATTAATTGGACAAGCGTAGGCGTGCTTGTTGCCTACCACCGGGTAACCGCGGTCTGCTTTGTTTGTTCGTGGGCCCAATATAAGGCCCAATATACTCTCATGAAATCACTGACTCAAAGGTGATAAATCGGTTTATGTGATGAAATCTAACCAAATTGGTCAAGGCGGTAGGCGGTGGATGAAACATCCTAAGTGATATGAACTTGTGGAAATGTAGGTTGAAGTAGAGGCATGTGTACTCTCAGTCTTGTATATCCTGAGAAGCAAAGCTATAGCGTCCTACCCTTAGTCTGTAGGTTACTTCAGTCATTCTCCTAAAATTTATGTATAAAAAAAAATCTGACCAAGTGATTTCAATTGAAAATAATAATAATTTGCCTTTGTATTTCTTAATTAAAAAAGGTCATTGATATATATATATATATATATATATATATATATATATATATATATATATATCTTCAGTAGTTACTAATGTATTATAACTCTTCAAAATTGGATAATGAAATTTTCGATCCTGTAAGTTTGTCTTAATTAGGGGTAGGAAAAGGTTAAGCCCCAATCAAGCGGCCTATGCCTTGACTTAGTTAGAGTCTTGTCTGGCCTGACTTGTTTAACAAAGAGGTTAGGCTGGTGCCTATTTAAAGGCTTAAATATATAAACAAATTAGTCTATTTTATGTTGTTTACACAATTTAAAATGTAATTTTATTTATGTTATATATGTGTTTGTGTTATATTTATATTTTTATAATTTTTACTCCAAATAATTTTTTACTCAAAATTGGATAATTAAGATTGAGTTAATTGTTAGACTAGATTACATATGTGTTTAATATGAGGATTAATTTTGTATGATTATGAAACTTTAGCCACTTAATTGATAAGAAAATTAAAATTTAGAGAACAAATTAATTATTGAGGCAAACTTGAAGGAAAAAAGTTTCATTTTCCCTTTTAGAATCAACTTTACCAAATACTTCCAACTCAATTTAAGCTCACTCAAAATTAATAAATACGAGCATTCTAAATTAAACCAATAGGGTTTAATATAATTTTTCATCTTTTAAGTTTGTTTGTTTTTGTTTTTTTAAGTTTTTAGTCTTTCAACTTTCATTTTGTTTAAAACATTAGTTTCAATAATTTAATAAACACTTTGACCATTTTGTCATTTGAAGAACCAAAATTCATTATTTGAAACTAGACAGATTAAAATCAAAATAAGGATAAATTTAAGGAGCCAAAATTTGTATTAACCCGAATCAATATAATTGCGTCACATTTTCAGTTGCTTGAGAATGTTATCCAAACATTCTAAGACGTTCAAGATCAACTTTACCTAATAAACTTTCAATTGCTTGAGAATGTTATGCAACCATACTGATATTTTTCATTGGCCGATACGACATTCACAACGATAAATTGTTTTGTTTATTATTTGATCACAATTGAAAATACTTTGACTATTGAATTGATAATGACAATTTTTACTAATCTCATTGCACAAGTGGAAGAAATTCAAGTTGCATCCTGTGATTATAATTAGAATAATCACTTCACAAATTACATATTTTAGGCTTATGATTATTAATTACAGCAACAATTTCATTAAAAATACATATTCTCTATAAGAGTTATTTAACTAATTTCAATAGATTAAGGAAATGAAATAAATTTGTTAAATAGAATGAATATGACATGATTTCTATAAAATATCCCTATATAACATTAGATTGTTGGAAAATTAATTTTCCAACATAGATTACATATTAATAGAAGAAAAAATGGATTAAGATATTATATTTTAAACCAAATATAACATCTAAACTAAATCTTATACCAGGGGACGGACGGATAGTATTCTCTTGCATTTCTTATTACAGTCAACATGCAACTGCATTGAAATGACTACAAGGGCGATTAATTAAGGTCATATAATTAAAAATACAGTGAAATGGGTCAGACAGTTTGATAATGATTAACAAAAACAAGACATGCTGCTTCTGTTTGCTTGTTTTTTTGACCAAAACTTATGCTTCTACTTTATTACATTGAAAGAGACAAGGATGAATGATACATTTGTTTTCATATGCAGCACGACACATAACTTTGTAAAAGCTACACTTGCCCATTCGCATGCAAATTGCTTTCCCTTATTATATGATCATCACCTCATTCTCTTATTTATCTTCTTATAATTAAAAGTGGAAAATAATTAACTAAACTTTGTTTTGCTATGTTCTCGGAGTCTCAAATATTACATAAATTCATTTAGTTTTTTTTTGGGGGGGAAAGAATTAAACTTTACTTGACATATGTGTGTGTGTGTGTGTGTAACCACAATATATATCGTGTCTTGATTTAGAATATTATTAATTAAGGCTTCAATATATATATATATATATATATATATATATATATATATATATATTGAATTTTATATTTTCTAATTTTGTTATTGAGTGTATGAAATGGCATCATGTAAATCAGGAGCATATATCCTCATAATCTTTTTTCTTATTTTCTTCTTAGAATCCTATTTCTACCTTTAAATGAGAAAATAGATGGTTTAAATTTAATATTTTCTAAAACTATGATAATAATGTTTTATAAATTAATTTTGTTTGTATTACATTTATGAATTGTGTAGATTATGATTTAATAGTTTAAATTTATTTATTCATGTTCAAAATATTAGTTTTATAAAATATTAAATATGAACCATCTATTTTTTAAAAATTTGAAGGTGGAGGTTGGATTTTGAGAAGAAAATGACAAAAAAGATTCTGAGAGAATTCAACCCTCATGTAAGCCTTGCCAGGTCCCTCTAGAGTCTTGAGTTCAAATTCTAGAAGAGACACCTATGTTGGGAAGGGACAACCATGAACACCGAAGCAAATGCTAAATTTTAATATTAAAGAAAAACGAAATGACATCATTTTGAGTTTGAAAATTGTAACACTATATTATACTCTATGTTTTAATAACTCTAAATTATACTTGTGGATTAATGTTTTTTTAGTTAAATATTATCTTAATTATAACGGAGTTGGCTTTTCTTCTATATCCCTTACCATCATTTTCCCTTATTTTTCTTTTTATACCATCGGTTTAAAATCTCAACGATATAGACTTACTATCTTTTTTACCATATTGTTCCATCCTTTTCTTTTATAATAATATTTTTATCATATGATAAATTTAGATCGTTGAGATTTTAATTCAACGGTACAAAAAGAAAAAAGAGAAAAAATAACCAGACCAATCATGGGTTAACCTTAGATTAAACCATTGACTGAACTGATTTATTGACTGGTTCCTTGATTTTATATAATTAAAAAAATTATGTGTGGGTAAAATTTAAGGTTAATTTGACTAATAATTAATTTGACATGGAAGCTTTTTGTTGATGAAATCTTGAAAGAATCTCCGTAATCGCATTCAACAAATTTGAAGCCACTACGCAACATTTCTATTTGAAGATTTGGATTCAATGTCCCCTCATTTAACTTGTCTTTGCCATCTTGATTTGACTTTCCATGAGCCACTTGCTATTGTTTTTTTATGAAACTTTTTGCTTATATTCCATTATAGCCTCTTCTTTATCTTTTACTTTTTCTCGTTCTTCATTTAATTTTGTGATACAATTTGTGGCTATTCGTATGACAAATAGCAATTTGACTCCTTAATTTAACTCAAGTCTGAATCAAAATGTCTCTTCCTATTTTATGTTCTTCTCTATTAAAATTTATGGTCTGAATCAGATCATTCCAGATATTTTTTTTTTCTTTTTATAAAAAGAGATAGGAACTTTTTCAGAGTTTTAAATTGTGAAATTAGATTTTAATCACATGTTCATTAATTATGCAGCAAATAATTAAAAGCTTTGTTCCAAATTCTCACCAAATTAGGGAAATTCTCCCTCTTTCTGCATTCATGCACGTGCAGAAAGAATAATGTATAAATATCAATTTTAATAGCTTGTTTTAGCAAACTAATTAATTATATAATAGTATTTTTGTCGTTGATGATCATGGTCTTTTCATGGAAGCTAATAATCATTTTTAATTTGTTTTGAAAAATACATCATATATTCATATTAACGGGAGAAACTACATGCTTGCATTGCATGTGTAGTCCCCTCTCTAGTTTCTCAACTGAAATTATTTTTAATTAGATTAAATATGGATCCCATGTATCGCTAATCAAACTAAATAAATATTATATAAAATCATGGATAAAGTAAAAAAAAAAGTATGCAATTTTTTTTTTAAAAAAAGTCGTCATTACTCTCCAAAAAAATCATTATAAAGTTTTGCGGACCTGTTAAAATTCAAGTACAAGCTATAGTTTTTAAGTAACTTTAGTTGTTAAATTTAATGATAATTTTTCTTACAATATCATAACAAATGTGTTTGCAATTATCTTGGATATATGTAGTGACACCATTACATGTCGCGTTCAATTAATTGGAGATAAATTGCCTCAGCATGATTTTTTTTTTCATTTATAACATTCATATTTATAACCTTTTGCTTCCACTAATATTAACCATCAAACTATATTGTTTTTACAGTAAATCACGCTATTATTAAGCTATGAAAAATGGTCTCATTCCTCTGCAATGCATGGGAAAGTCACATTACATTGATAGAAATTTTGTCCTTTGGAATCGATTAGGTAGTTTTTAATATTATTAAACATAAGTTTTATTAAGCTACAAGACTTTGTGATCAATCTGGGCGTTCCCAATATCATAATTACAACATTCTCGATCGATCGGGGTTTACAGTCACAGATAAGGGTGAGGTGGAAAATAAAATCCAGCTAGAATTACATAATTGGAAAACATCAAAACAAAACATATAGAGAACTTTATATTAGTTTTCCAATGCACGTACACCTCTCTCCTTTCGTTTGCTTTCTGGGACTTGAGTTATTTCATACAGAACACACAAATATTATCAATATATAATGAAGAGAAATAAATAGAGACAAGTTAATAAATCTATAGTTATATATACTAACACATAGTATCATCAATAATCAACTATGTATTATATATATGTACTCCCTTCATTCCTTTATATAGGTTGCCTGTAGAAAAAGTGTAGTCTTAAATATAGGTCATTTTATAAAAGTTTGTGAGATTTATTTCAAATGTACTTTCATTCTATTCTTATGAGAGGAAGTAAGGTTGCACAACGGACAGACTAGACTGAACTAAAGATTAACCTAAAATCTAGTTTGCTTTAAGAATGGGTCGGGTTGGGCAACCCATGAGATGGTTATTTTGTCTAGGAGCTAGGAACCCAAAGACGAATTGTACAAGACTTGGTTCACCAAACTGGTAGACTGACCTACGCAGTTTGAGATGTATGAACTTTTTTTTTTCTTAGGCAAATATATCCTCCTATTGGATACAATTCTAGTTGAGGCACTACCAAACATTAAATGTAGTCATATCTCTCCCAACATGAATTCAAACTTTTGGTTCACTACATTGTAAGAAACTAACCCTTTGCTAAACTGAACCTCATTAGTCAATGTATGAACTTTTAATTTATGTGTAAATATACATAGATTCCCATTGGGCCAGAGTAGATCAATTGGGATCAATTGTTGTGATTGCTCAGTCCCTTATCCAATCTAACCGGGCGAGTACGTTAACCTAGTCTGGTTGGTCTTTTTCTTACGTCTAATCAATTTTTTCACAGACTGGACCTATTTAGCTACGTCCTACATTAGGATCGGAGGTAGTATATACTTTTCGTTTGCGCACGGCAATTAAACTAGACCAATATTGTAAATCAGAAGAACGTGTGAAGAACCACAGAAACTAAAATACATGTAATTGAACAACATTTATCTCATCGATCCCAAACTATCTGCTGACAGAAGCATAGTTGTGGTATAAAATACCTTGAGCGAGAGAATATGAATGATGTTTTTGACCTCAAAGTGAGAGAATATGAATTGAAATCCCACTTTTTGTGAAGTTTTATGTGTTGAAAAATAAAAAGTAATTGAAGGGGTATGTAGCTGGAAGAGGGGACCTCATCATGCCTTGTCATTTAAGGAAAGAGTCTAAATTAAAGTCACTGTTAATTGGCTTATGTTTGATATGCATCGTTCCTCTCAAATTTATTAAATGGGCCCCATAAATAATTAAATAAAGACGTGTGTGTTTTTGTGTTGTGTAGAATGAAGTGGATGGGGAATCAAAACATTATAGATAGATATAGATGTGAGCATGATTGAGAAACACGTGGAACAACGTGAGGCCTCCGAGAATAACAGCGTTTGGAATCTATCTACATCATCATCCACTCAACTAATTAAACTAATATTAAGAATTTACTATTAATTTAATTGAAACACCAACTATACATATTTATTTTAACTATATGGATGTGTGTGTACATTATTATGAGAATGAGGCTACAATTAAAAGCGAAAGCTGATGCTGTACGTAGAAAATGATAAAGAGAGAGAGAGAGAGAGGGCATCAAATCTAGATCATTCTGACATTCTTATCAGATTTTGGTATATGATGGAGGCACAAGTTGAACAAAATATAGAACACACAATTCCATATAAAAATCAGCAATCAATCATCATACATATTCTATGTTTTTTTCCCTTTTTTTTTTTTGACTTGGGAATTCGGAGAAATTCTTCAAATCTCTCTATAGTGTTCATGTGGGTCAGTCACTAAAATAATATTGGTCCAAACAAATCAGTACAATGATATGTGGAAAGTCCCAAATTTTCAAATCCTTCAATTTCGGGATCACTCAATAATAACCCAACCCTAAAAGAAACTTCACGTGCTTTACAGTAGTATAGCGATATAGGGGTGTTTGACATGGCTATGACCGACGAAAAAAGCCCATCAAATAGTAAAATAAGTCTAGCGGAAGGAAAAAAAAAAGCTAATCTGAATTGTTTAAGATAACTTTAAGTGTCAATGGACTTATTATTAAAAAAAATGGCTTACGATAGAAATCACTTTTTTCAGCTTCTACAATGACTTTTTTCAATTTAAGAAAAATATTAGGGATAGGTGATCTAATAAGTAATATACTATTAAATATATATTTTTATACATTCTAGTATATCTATTAAAATATATTTCATTAAGTTCTTTAGAGTTTTTAATTTTTGTTATCAAATTTAAATTAATTTTTTTATCTTCAATACATACATACATACATACATATATAAAAGTTTATATCATTTTCAATTATTTTTAATCTCAAATGACTTTTCAAACGTTATTTCAAATAATAGCTCATTTAGAAAAAAGTCACTTCTACGATCATTATCCCAAATATAAATCACATATATACAATGATATTTTTATCTTATCTTTCATTTGCAAAAACTCATTAAGAAAAAAGTAGCTTCTAATACCGCTATCCCAAACAGGCACTATAATATAAAAATAGTTTTTATTTTTTCATTTATATGAATTTCAAGTATATATATGAAGGAACATAATAATGTAAAATGAGATGGTTGGTATAAGAATAGTGGAAATGAGGGAGCAGGTCTTCTTTTTTTTGTGTGGATGTGTGTGAACTTTAATGCAGAAGGGTAAGGAAGACCATCTTGGGGGAAGAAAAAAGCCGATCCAAACAGAGCCCAAGAGAGAGACCTCAGATTCCTTGCTTTCAACATCGTCCAATCCCCATTTTCAAATTTTCTGTGTTTGTGTGTTTGTTTCTTTATGTGGGCATGCTTATGGAAGTTTCTAATTCTATGATATATCTTCCTCAGATTTTGTCCCTCCTATAGCTTTCTCTTCATTTACTTGCATACACATATACACATATATTTTCACCTTTTGAGTTGTTTATATATTAGAATATATATTAGTCCCCACGTCAACTAATTAAAATATGAATAATTATAGGTATGAGTACATAACAATGAGGTAAATCCTATCAAATTGGCTTAAACTCTTTTGACAGAAAGACAAAGTTAATAGGTACATATAATTGTAGAAATGCATTTATAACCCAATATCAGCCTATTAATGTAACAGACAAGTAAGGCTAAAAGTTGTGAGTCACACTGTTAGTTTATGATCGACTAATCCACAATATGACTTAATATACTCATTTTAGTTTGTATTATAAGTCACTTTTTAACTGTCTCACTAGACTTAGCAAAGAGTGATTGGGTCATTTACTTGGTCTAAAAATGAAATATTTTTCTAACCTTGTCCAATGACGATTCATACTATGGATTAAGAAATTCTCCGGACCATATAATTATGCTTATTAATGGTCCGAAGTTGTCAAAGTGAGATGAAACATGATGACTCAAACCTTTACAAAATTGGTAAAACTGAATGAGAATTTCGAGAAGAGTGTAGGAAAGAAAAAGCCAAAGGGGAAGAAGGGAAGATCCTCTCATGTTACGTTGGACCAACAGCTTAGAGAGTATGATAATAATATACTTCCTCTGGTCATTATTATAAGACACCAACTATCATCATTTTGTGGTCCTTATTATAAGATACTAACTACCTTTAACTAACACATTTATTACTACTTTCTTATTATACCCTCATTTTTAACTAACTCTGTAAATTCTTATTATTAAAGTAAGGGTAAAGGTGAAAACATTTATCAATTTTGAACATATTTAATGACTCAACTTCCATTCCTTTATTCATGAGAAATGGTAGTTGTTCTCTTAAAGATAAGAGGGAATAATAAAATAAGTAAAAATAGAATTTTTTTTTTTTTTTTTGACCATAGTATAGAAATAGAATGTTCAAAGCTGCAAGTTTCTAAGCCTTGCTTCGAAGCGCGTGCAACATTCCTCTAATCGCGTGGACCACGGGTCTCTCTCTCTGGTCTCTGCTCCAACGTACATATACTGACAAAGCACTTGCTTGTCTTCTTTCTTTTGTGGGGATACACGCGCTCACGCGTATGAATGACTGCGAAACGGTCAGACTCTCCTACCTTCCATGTCAGCTTGTGTCCTGATTTTGTGGTATTAACACTGTCACCAACACTTAGATTGGTTCCTAAATTCTATGTCTTCCTTTGACCCTGTCTCTCTCTCTCTTCCTCCCCAAGACTTTCTGTTTCCATTTGATTGATTTAATCTTGTGGTAGTACTCATGTTTTTAATATATATTGTGTAGGAGTATTATATTTCCTCGAAATAATATGTCAGTTTTCGTTAGGGTCTAAAACTATGTCACTTTTCATTTTAACTTAGCTCCTTCACCTACCAAATGATTAAAAAAAAACGTAAATTATACTCCTTCTTATCTTTATTATAAGACACTAACTATCATTTCTCATAAATCAAGAAATAAAAATTAAGTCATTAAATTTGTCCAAAATTAATAAATATTTTCAACTTTACCCCTACTTTAATGATGTGAATTTAAAGAGTTAGTTAAAAATTAGGGTATAACTGGAAAATAATAATAAATGAGGTGATTAAAGGCATTTGGTGTCTTATAATAAAGATAAAAAACTTCTAATAATTTGTGCCTTATAATAAGGATTAGAGGGAGTATATTGATATGTTAATCCAGTTTTTAATATAAGACATCTTTATTTTATTTAATTAAATTTTAAAAATTTATTAAATTAGTTAATATGATATATACTTTCAAAAACACTATAATCGTCTTTCATTTTCTCCTTGATTTATTATTAAGGGAGTATAATAAAGGTAAATTAATAAAATATTAAAAAATATGAAAATATATCTTATATTTAAGATCAAAATTAAACATCCAAATATATCTTTTTGATTGCTCAAAAAATATGTCTTATAATAAGAACAATGAGGGAGTGATAACTTTTTTTTGGCAAAACATGGGTGTGTTCAAATTGAAACGAGACAAACATAAATATTCCCTCCCATTCGATATTTATTTGTGTTTGAAGTTATGCTATTAAATAAGAGCAGAAATAAATTTCGCTCCTATTTAAATATGTCTCACATATATCCTCTTTCTTCGTATCTAATATCGTCAATAAATAAAAATAAAATTATAAAACTAATAAGCTATTAGTTAAAGTGGTAGTGTATGCTAAAACTGAAAGCTAAATGTGAAATTGTAAGTGTAAATGAGCAAGCACAAAAAATGGGAAGTGACACAGTAAGAAAACTATAGCGTTAGTTTCTTTATTGGGTTTAGCGGTTTGAGTTGAAAACTCCCACACAAGGAAAAGAAAGAACGTCCAAGAACATGATGAAAACAATGATGATATGCTCATCTCGAAAACTAATAACAAACAAATAAAAATAGGATTCCCAAAGTACTACATATGATCATGAGGGTTTCTATATGTTTTGCTCATTTTGGGGTCGCCATTTTGTCGTCTTTTTATGTTCTTTCTCTGACTCTGTCATCATTAAAACCACGAACTTAGGCAATGTCTCCACTCTCTCTCTCCAACCTCGAAGAACATTCTCATATTATTACAAAATGATTCTCTCTCTCTCTCTCTCTCTCTCTCTCTCATCTCTCTCTCGCACATGCCATTGCCAACACATGAAGGAGTAGGATATTATTTCTTCATTGATTTTAATTTACTTATTCTATCAATAGTACTTCCAAGTGATCTCTTCACTGATCAAGGTGGATATGTTACTTAAAAGCCGTTTGCACCACCACATTTATTAATACATTAATTAGGACGCAGAACTGAGATTTGTGTAATACACAGTGACACACACACTGGTGTGTGTGTGTGTGTAAGAACTAAGACGTGAGATTTTTCTTGAAGGACTACAATATATTGTTAGTAAAGTTAGCAAGGCTTCTATGTTTTGGCTGCGCCAGGTGAAAACATCACAATCTTTTTTGGATAAATTTAAAAACGATCGTCATCATCAATCCGTCATATATAACACACACTGACACACACACACACATATTAATTGGGGATTAACTGCTTTTTGCCTCCTAAAAATATTGACCTCTCCTTGGATATATCGGTTCTACATTCAAAATTGAATCTGTTGGGTTTAACAAGATAATTTTGATTTGATGCTATAAGTTCTTTTTTGACCAATATATGATTAAGTTAAATTAATATGATATCTTTCTATTCCGTGAATATATGTTCCTTCACACATCTCATAAACTTTTAATTATTATCTCTCCTGTGCATCACATAAGAGGAAGATTTATACAGCTTCTTTAACGGTAAGAATACGAGTTAAACTAACCTTTAAAAAAAGATTACTCAAAATTGATTTTAATTAAGTTGGTGGGTAAAAATATGAAAGAATATGTGAGTGACGTTTGCAAACAATAATGACAAGAACAACCTTTTAAGGTGGTCGTTAGGGTTTGTCATTAACTAGGAGGTGTTTCTCGATCTACTATAAATGTTGTCACCAATTATACATATTGCTCAAATAATTGCCGGAGATCGATGAGCTTAATTGACTCTGAAGTAATCATTATGTTAAGCAATAACAAGCATCACCTAATTTGAAACTGCCTTGTTGGTTGTTGAGTTAAAGAAGACAAATTGCTCGATAGCTAGTTTCATCATTAATTCGATCAAATGGAGCCAACACAAATATTTAATCCTTCGTTCTCACTCCATAACTCAAAGACTAAAGACACATCTCACACTATTTATTAGTTAACATTTTTTCCAGTTCAAGAGAGAATTTTGAATTTGCATTAGTCAATAAAGTGTTGCTTATTAGATTGGTTTGCTTTAGTTAGAAAACATAGTTAGCTGCGTGGGGAATCACATTTTAAAATGACAGCTCTTATATATTAACGGATATGGAAAAAAAAAAAAAGTTAATTCATTTTGTATGAAAAAAGCAATTTGAATCCAACACTTTTCATGTATTGTCTTGTAAGACTGAAAAAAAATGATAATAATGAATATTGTTGTTTCGAAACATGTTCCAAAGATGGGAATAAGCTAGGTTTCATAACAATAAGGAAATTTATGAAGATGGCATCACGAAGAAAAAGGATTATGGTGATTAGATTAACTTTCTAAAAGGGAAAAAATAACAGCAAATCTAATTTGCAATGGAAGAAAATCAAAACTTATGATATATAAATATACCTCACACACTTACACCCACCACAGTATGAAGAATATTCTTAGTTCATCAAAAAGACACAACCTCATTAGTTTATTAATTAATGAAGTCTTTCTTTGACCACCGTATATAAACTTTGCTCTCTATGTATATATACACACCCGAAACAAACTTCAATTAATTAAAAGAATATTACTTAAAAAGCTAATCTTGACCATATAATCTCAGTCTTCAAAACAACATATTTCCTGAATTGATCATCATCATGATCTATCAGCCGCCAAAATTAACTTATTAAATCAGTTCAAATATAAGTCAATTTGGTGCAACACATACATTCTCTTCCAAACCAATGCCAGAAATATACTGCTATCAGCTTAATGTTCATAATTCTGTTAAACTGATAATAATTCATTTTAGTAAACATGATCATCATCACATGCAAGCAATCTAAGCCTATTAGAGAAAGAAAGAGAAGAAGAAGGACACTTAAAGATCCGAAGTGAATTAAAAGAACTATAACATATCCCTAGGGTTCTCATTGGGTTTTCTGAAATAAGAAAAACCAAGTACTCATCCATATATATCCCACAGATCATCAGAAGGATTATAAGATGAAGAAACTTTGTTTTTGGGAAGTTAATATAAGAAGTAATTAAAAATGGAAGCCACACTAACAAAAACAAGAAGCTTCTCACAAAGAGCAGAAATTGATTCTATAGTGGATTGCTAGTAGTTGAAGATGAGCTAAACCCAGAAAGATCAGTCCAAGCAGAAGTAGAACCTCCACCACCAGTAGTACCCCAATACTGATCACTTCCCAGAAATTGGCCCGACAAATTCAGATTGTTGTTGTTGTTGTTGTCTTCCATTTTCACTGAAGCCAGTTGAGATATCAACCCGGAAGCTGACGCCTTTGGCCGGAGACTCATGCCGCCATATCCCGGTGCTTCTCCGCTGGCACCATCAAACGAGTACAATCCATGTGAACCTTCAAGTCCAGCAGCCAAGAAAGGAAATTGCTGTGTTTGTGGCACACGCCATTGTTCTAAACCTGGAGCGAATAAGATAGACCCGCCGCTACTTCCGGCCACAGCTGTGGTGGTCCCGCCACTGCCACTTCCTCCTCCTCCGCCTCCGCCAAAAGCACTTCCTATTTGGAAATTTAAGTCGCTGACTATTCCTCCCATTGGTGCTGAAATTGCGTTATAATTTACGCCGTAGGTTAACCCCATGTCCCCACCAGCAGCGGTGAAATCGGCGAGTAAGGGAGACATAAATCTCAGCGGTGGCGTGTGAGGAGTGAGGCCTATTAGGTCGCCGGCGGAATTACTGTTAGAAGAAACGGAGTTGGTTGAACTAGTGCTTCCGGCTTGACGATCTGAGCTCGCCGGTGACTTGGAGCTGCTTCCTTTGCTTGATCTCTTGTTCCTCCGGCATCCTCCTCCAACAGGCACATTCCTCAGGGCGCCGCCACGGGTCCAGTACCTCCGACAAGTCTTGCAGAAGTGGCGAGGCTGAGAGAGACTGTAGTTGTTGAAGTAGCAAAACTTGGTGTTGGCAGATTCACACCTTGGACATTTCAGAGAAGCCTCCGGCATGGGTATGTTCGCCATCCGGGCTCGATCAGCCATCGAACCTGGCCTGATCGAACTCGTCCCTCCTCCTCCATGAGGCTGCGGTTGAGGCAGCGCAGGCGGAAGAGGGTGTGGCGGAGAAAGAAGCTGTTGCTGCTGCTGCTGCTGATGCTGATGATGCTGAGAGCTCAAAGCACCCCCACCGGCGAGAGCACCCGTGTGGTGGTGATTACTTTGCTGCAAAAATATAAAAAAGAAAGGAACAACAAAAATAAGAGAAAAAACAAAGAAGAAGAAGGAAGCAAAGAGATGATCAAATATCTGTGGTATATTCAAGAAGATGAAGAGGTATAAACAAAAGCAAATAAAGAATATTTATCTTTTGTAAAATTTGTTGCTTTTGGGACAAATTATAAAGAAGAATGAAAAAAAGGAACAAGAAGATGAACAAAGAAACCCTTATGTGTTTACCTGTTGTTGCCAGTTGGCTGGATCAAGATAAGGAGGAATTGAAGTAAAAACCATGGCTATGGATGAATGATTCTTCTCCAAGGGGCTTTCTCTTTTGTAAAGGTTTTGATATATAGTGGAGAGAATCACAGATATGAGTAGTGGAAGTTGCAGGATAGAAGAGAAAGAGAGAAAGCAAGAAAGAAACAAGAGGAGCGAGCCTTATAAATAAAGGAGACCCCTTTTATAATGTGTGTGTAAATATATATATATTATTACATGTATCATAGTCTTTAGTTTTTTGTCCATTATTACCCTCCTCTCTCTACCTCTCACTCACTCTCACTCTTTCTCTCTCTTCCTACTAACACTCTTTTTGTTTTATTACTTTCTAGGGCTTTGAGAAGTGAGAAGTGATGTTTCTTAACTAATAAGATTCTTTTGATGCTCTGTGCAAAGTACTGTGCTTGTGAATAAACGAGATTAGTTCTTCTGACATTTTCAATTGCTTTATGAATCATATAATACTAATATGGTTATTAATATAATATATAATATAATTGACTTAATTAAAAAGATTAAGAAAGCTAAATAAATTATTTTTAATTATTGATATTTATCCTCTTTAAATCAAATTATTTTATCCGACTTATAAACTAATATATAATCAAATGATATATATTATGATAATTAACTTATTTAGATTCCTTAATATATCTAAGAAAAAATTCAACTATGTGTTAAAGGATTGGAGGAGTATTAAATAATTAAACATACTGTTAATTAAGTTGGTGTGTAAGATAATAGCTTTATATAATCTCCTGCTTCTCCTACATTATACGTTTTTATTTTGCCATGGCTAGCTCTGCTAGGGAAAACTTTAATATGAATATCATGTTTGTTACTTGTTCCTGATTTGAAATCATTTTTTTGTAAATATAAGATGCATTTTCTTTGAAAAAAATCATTTATTTTGATATACTAGTACTGAATATCAAATGACAGCATTACATAAAAATTTATTTGTTCTCTTTATACTTGAAGCCAACTTCGCTCTTTACATTTTTATTACAAATGTAAACGTAAGTTGTAGTTATACTTAAGGATATAAAGCTAATTTAAAGGGGGAAAAAACATGGCAGCTAGCCTATTTTACAGCCTTTTGGACTTTGGTCCCATAGATGTTCACTTTTTCCCCAATGAAAATGAGAATATTGTTCATTTATTTTTAATATGGAGGTGATGAAGATATTATATATACGTAACAATTAGTTAATTAAATGAACAAAGAGAAAATTAGGTGTGTAACTGATCTTCAAGCATGCTGGAACAAGTTACTTAGTGTGATTTACTTTTAAATAGAGGGTAGAATGATAAGCTGATAATAAAGCTGAAGAATGAATATAAACATGAATGTGGGATGCAGATACTAGGGTTTATATATATATATATAAAGAAAAAAATATATAATTTTTTTAAAGAAAATGTGTGTAGATGTAGGTTACTTTAGTGATGTAAGATATGGTTGAAGGGTGAGCCGACCGAATTAAGCTTTTATAGGTCCGGTCTGTTCCCTTGCCCACTCTTCTTTGTTTGTTTTTTCAATCTCTATTAGTATTACCCTCTTTCCTTATTCTTTCTTCCAGCTGGCCCCACAATTACAACCCTAGTCAAATGCAATTAGATTCTCCCTCACAACTACCCATTAAACTATTATTTTACTGGTACTTAATATAAGATATATTAATTTAATTTAATTATATTAAGTTAGTTGATACATCATATGTATTTTTTAAAATGCCTTAATAATCTTTCTTAATTCTTTCATTTATTCTCCTCCTTGAATATTGTGGAGGATGGACCATCAATGGGGCAAATAAAAAAAAACACTAACAAATATAAAAATTATGTCTTATATTTAAGATTAAAATCAACAACATAAAATAATAGTATGTCTTATATTAAAGACAAGAGGGAGTATAACTTTCTTCACATTCATAATATAATTCACAATAAGTTAATCAATCAGAGGTTATATATACTAGAAGGAGAGACAGTCGCTCACAACTTGATGAACCGAGGTTTGGATAAGTGGATGATTTGAAGAGTGTTGACAATATCTAGTAGACAATTTTCTTAAAGTTGCACAGAATGTGATGCAAGTCACACAAATGATTTCTGTTGATGTGTAGTATTGGTTGTTACAAATTGGATATTTTACTTATATTAATAATGATCATTATAGGTGAGATTAACTTTTTGATATACTTCTTTTGTTTTATTGTACGTTTAATAACTCTGTAATAGTAATATTGTTTTGTTCCTGTGGAAGATTTTTATCAGTTAGAGAGAGGGACCCAATTAGTATAACTCATCTTTTATTCCATGGGGCCTGTGTTGCATTGATTCACAGTAAATCAGCGCGCGATTGCCTTTTGATATTGTTCATCCACTAACAAATGCAAACAAAGTGAACAAAATTATATTTTAAGATAAAAAAGATGAAGAAAATAACAAATTTGGGTTCTAATGATTAGGGGGGAAAGGAGCAGAGACATCTCATTGCCTAAGGCGCCCACTAAATGCACATAATCTTACTGTTACAAGCAGAGAGATTGTTTTAAGAATTTAAATTGGTGATGTCTAAGTCACATGACAACAGCTATCGTTGTTCCAAAGCTCATTCTTTGGGTTCTGATAATTTATTATGAAGATTTTCCATTCTTATTTCAAAGAGACTTTTCTTTAAGAAAAAGATAAGAAAATAATACTTGAACATTAAAATTTCAAATCAGTCTTAATGCGTACAAAAGTTTAAGTATTAACTACACTTGGATAACAACTAACAACTCATTTTAGAGAAAAATTATTGATTAAAGATTTTGAAATTCAAGTGATATTTTATTATCTTTTTTTCCTTTTATTTTCTATCCGGTAAAAAATTATTTTAAAAGGGAAAAACTTTTAGTCCCACATCTCTCCGCAGATGTTGGATAGGATGGGGGGAAAAATAAACAAAGTAAAACTGAAGATAGCTCCTAATGGATATGATAATAGTAAATGAGCACGTAGCTAATCAAAATAGGATTTTCATACTCTCAATGACTACAAGGAGACCAACAATATCCAAGTACAATAAAATTGTGTGATCTAAGTTCAATCCCTAAACATTCATTCATTATATATGCAGCTGAAAAGTGCAGAAAAGGTACATTACAAAACTAGGACGGAGAATTATTGCACAGTGTCACATAAGCAATATGATTATTAAAAAATTTCACAACAAGTGATCTACATGTAATGATAAGATTCAGTATAAGAAACGCCAACAAGCTGCATCCTATCATTTGTTGTGGGCCTTTTTCATAATTACTATTGTTTATGTTCGACTGAACAAAAATTCTCCATATTAGAGATATTTAGTCTAGTGGTGGACTAGTTAGACTATAAGGTGAGCGGACTGAATTTAAATCCTGCTATATTTAAAAAAAAAAAAAAAGCACTTGGAGAAAAGTATCCTAATTGCGAACACTTGATATGGATTAATTGATTGTTTGAATACCTGGTAATATGTTAAAAAAAACGTCGGATACCAAATGGCTTAAAGGGCATAGCCAAAAAAAAGAAAAGAAGACTGTTAGGCTTTAATATCCTAATAATAGATTATTTAAACCGTATTCTTTGTGGTTGTGACGATGAATATGTACATTATCTGTTTTATCAATGCCAATGAGTTAAAGATTTATTGTTGGAAGTGTGCAAATGTATTGGAGTTCACAATGTTGAAAGCGGAGCTAAATCACCAAGAGGGGAGGTGAATTGAGGATTTTGAGATTTTTCAACAAGTTCTATTTTAGGATATTAAGACAGAGTAAAATAGAGTGCGGAGAAGGAGAAAAAGACACAAAGGTTTATACTAGTTCGGCCAAACTCTATGGCCTATGTCCAGTCCTCAAACACCCTGAGTATTCCACTATGTCACTTGATTACTGTCTCTGTAACTCTAAAGCAATTCTCTCACTAGAACTTGCTCCTCCTTACAAGTTGTAATCAATGAACTCCAAATCTCCAAGTCTTCTGACTTGAGATAGTTTACAATAAATAAAATACAAACAACAAACTCTCTTGAAGAGCAGATAATGATGAACACTGAAGCTCAAAAGTATCAAAACATACTCTGTACAGAAAACTTTAGGAGTAAATGAACAAATTGAATGCTATTTAGATTTCTGGCTTAATAGTTGTTGAGAGGAATTGAATGCTGCTCTATTTATACTTAGAGTGTGATTAATAAACGTTGCAAGCATCAATATGACCGTTGGTGAAGTTGTCCATCTGTTGGAAGCACTTTGGTCTCTTCTCTCTCTACTCTTTTGCTTATTCTTTATGTTGTAGGATAAAAGTTGACATCCTTAGGTTTCTACTTGTTGGAATGACATTGTCTTGACTAGGTAAGGATCCCTTTATCATTTTTGCATCATGCAGAGCTTGGTAGATCGAAATGTAGCAGGTTAGGTGACCTTGCATTTAATGCTTTGACATGACTTCTTGCTTTAGCTAAAACAACCCTTTTAATATGCTTGAATCATCTTTAAAACAGCTGAAATCCACTAACAAACACGTGAAACATATCAATGAAGTTAATTAATAATACTAGAAAGCATTCAGATCAATCAACAATCATTTCATGGATTTCACAAATTTGAATTATCAACTACCGCGACGCAAACTCAAGTTTGTGCACCAATACTCGAGTTTGTCACTATGCACTTAACTCTATGCTTGAGTTGCTATGTCTATACTCGAGTTTCCTCCTTCCAGAGAGGAAATTCGCGATTTGAACTTTGGAGCTTCAGTTTAGCCTAGGACCAATACTCGAGTTTTCAAACTAAACTCGAGTTTTGGACTCTTAATGAAAATATGTTCAAAAAATCAAAACCGGAGTTTTCATTTAAAACATGAGTATTGAAAATATTAGAAATCATCGATGCTCTCTGTATGACTCGAAACTCAAGTTTCCAAACTCATACTCGAGTTTGCATTTTTAACTTGAAACTCAGAGAGAACATTACCCCAATTCAAAACTGGAGTTTTCCAAACCGGAGTTTATAAGTTCATTGAAAATTTGATCATCTGTGCTTGGCTCGATACTCGAGTTTCATTTTGAAAAATGAAGACGTTTGAATTTTGGAGCTAAGTGAAAAAACTGGAGTTTTTACATTTCAAAACTAGAGTTTTCGAAACTGAGAAAACTGGAGTTTTTACATTTCAAAATTAGAGTTTTCGAAACTAGAGCTTTCTTTTCTTTTGAAAAATGCTGAAGAGTCTTTTTGACCTAAACTCGAGTTTTGAAACCAATACTCTAGTATGTCCTAATATAAAGCTTGCAATGCTCTCTGTAAGGCCAAAACTCGAGTTTCCAAATTGAAATCACAGTTTTGCTGTTATCCATTCAAACTGAGTTTTTCTCTGTAAAGTCAATACTCGAGTTTTGATCTTGAAACTCGAGTTTTGCCTCAAACAGCAAGTTTTCACTTTCTTGAGACAAAACTCCATTCTTGATTTTACAATTGTTTGTTATCATCAAAACCCATAGAGAACTAACATTCTCCCCCTTTTTGATGATGACAACACTTGTAAACTAGAATCTCTCCAGATTTTGAAAAACGCTTTAAAAAAAATTTAAGCTTTGTGAAACGTTTGGCACAGAGGTTTTGTATAAATGATACTTAACATGTTGTTAACAAAACCATTGAAAGTTTTAATGCTTTAGTATTCATACTCCAGTAATTATATTTTCCAATTAGATGCAAAGCATAAATTCAATGTAATAACAACCAATGCAATTAATAACCTGAGCATTCCATTCATATTTGAAAAGGTTAATACAACTAGAAATTGACAACTGTCCAGAACATAAACTAAGAGATAAATATAGCAAGAAGACTTAGTCAAGAGATAGAGAACTAATCCAAAAGATTTACAAAGATACATCAACCATATTTGCACAAGACTAACTCTCAAACTAAAATTTCTGGTTTATCTTTTCTCCCCCTTTGTCATCTTCAAAAACTAGGAGGAGCTGAGAACAAAGGAGATCAAGTTGAAGGACCAGGGCGAGAAGAGGAAAGGAGATTCAGAATCTTGTCCATCTTGTCATCTTGCTGCTTCAGATGGATCTTTACAATAGTTTGTTCATTGGTGATATGAGTTTGCGACTGTTGAAGACCAAAAACCATCTGTTCAACCTCTAATTGAATCTTTTTGGACATATCAGAAACATCCTTATCTACCATTTTCTGAATCTTGTCATCTAAATCAGTTGGAGCAGAAGAATCAGCAGAAGGAGCAAAAGAAGCCTTGGCTTTCTTTGAAGCAGATTTCTTTGTTGAAGTATTGCCTTCCTCAATCGATATTTTCATGAAATTTAGTTGTTGCTTGCCAAAATTGATTGGCCATTTAAGGGTGTCAGAAGAGGAAATATGCCAGATTTTGTGGTGAAACAAAATTACTGACACCAAGGAAGCAAACGGAATATAAGATACTGATCGAGAGGAAAAACAGAAACCAGATATTTCTTGAAACAACCATTGTCCCAGATTGAAAGGTATTTTGCGAATAAAGGCAGCGAATAATGGATAGTCCTTTTGGGAAAAATAGGTGTGATTGCCCCTTTCTGCAGAAAATTTCTTGAAAAGATATACCACAGAACGCGATATATGGGGGACATCTCCATAGGAGTAAAGGTTAATTTGGTGAGCTGGTCATCAGGAATAGGCACACCAGGCTTCAGGATTTTGAAAATTTCAGCATTGGAGTAACTAATTCTGGGTGCAGGAGGTGGATTCTTTATTTGAAGAATTGAATTTAGGATGGAAGCAGAAAAAGTAACTTTGTCACCCCTGACAGAAGTTGAGAGTCTTTCTTCCACCACATTGTCCTCAGAATCTTTCAAATTTTCTTTGAACATATTGTAAAAAAAGATTTTGACAATGCTTAGGGAGAAAGGGGCTTTTATTGAAAGGTAAGACATGTACGAATTTAACCAAAGGGATAAATCCATATTGCATTCTTCTTTGATCTTCTCTAAATCTACAGTCACCAGTGAACAAAATTCCTTTTTGAAATATGTTTTTCGAAATTTGTCAACAAAGGCAACAAATATACCTGCATTGTCTATCACAAACCCCTCAGGAGGTGAGTCGTGATTGTTTTTTTCAAATAGGGTAGAGGGAAGATCAGAAGGAGAGGTATCCTTGGAAGGAATGTCAGGATGAGGAGAAGAGTGCTGAGACTTGTCAGATGGGGAGCTTTCTTCAATGACTGGTTCCTTGTCTTTTTGCATTGTAGCAGTAGGGTCAACTTTCTTTTTCTAGTGAGTAGAAGATGATTCATTTATCTAGACCCCTTTTGCTTTAGACGCTCTTGGAGCCTTCCCAAATGGTTTTTCAGTGACTGAAACTCCAAGGCGACAAAGGAAGTCATTATCTTTCTTTGCTCTGTGTACAAGAATGGACTTTATCTGAACAGGGCGGGGAGAAGGAGTTGAAGCAGGAATCTCAGGAGATAGAACATCTTTGGAAGAGGAGGTCATAGTCCTCTTAGCAGTTCTTTTTGAGGGTCGATAGGAGAATCTTCTAGGAATAGGCTTTTTCTTCACAAAGTGTCGTGGAGATGGAGGTGGAGAACCTTCATAAGATTCAGACGAGATAGCAATAAATTCTGGCTCTTGGAGATGCCTTTTAGGTGCCATAGGAGTGGATGAGATGAACAATGAAGACAGAGAACAGGGAACAAAGAAGATAGAAAACTGAAAGACTTTTAGGGCAAACTGAAGTTTTAAGCGATAAATTTCAGAGCTACCCCCCCCCCCCCTTTCCAAACATATATATAGTTGAAAATCGACAAACTCGAGTTTTCTATTTAAAACTCGAGTTTTGATAAAATACTACTAACCTGGACTTCAAATGTGTAATGTGAACCTTTGAACGTCCACGACCAAAACTCAAGTACCCATTAGCAAACTCAAGTTTTCATCCTTCGCCAGGATAAGTTACTCTCTGTCTTATGGAAACTCGAGTATTCCACTTAATGACTCGAGTTTTCATATCTTCCAACAGCTACAGTATTTTGTTGGCCCCGATAAAACTCGAGTTTTGCTCTCCATACTCGAGTTTTCTTCTCTTGACAGCAAAGCTCAAGTTTCTGAGCATCCTACAAAAGATTGAGCTACAAACTCCGATGCTCAAGTTAGTAATTAGAAAATCATAGAAATCATAACTAACAAATGTCCCATCATAAAATTGTATTGATGTTTTTTTTGGGGAAAATTAGGACAAAGGATTTGGAGGAAAAAATACTTAATGAGAAGGACCATAAAAATTGTAATTACTTAGAAGGACCAAATATCATAATATAAATTAAAAATTACTAAATTGCCCCTAATCAAACCTCCTATATTATCTCTTGTATTCAAAATTTAAAAAAAATATATATATATCTAAAATTAAAAGTTAAACCGCTCGTCATTCACATGTGATATTATTTTATACATTATTTTTTTTAAGTTTTAAACTTATGTAAAGTCAATATATTTCTTAATTAACTACTGTTCAAACTCAATTTTTTTTCAACAAGTTAAATATTCATATAATTAATATATTATTCAATTAACAAATATATGATCAAGTTTTCATATTCATATTGTTAAGTATTAACATTTAAACTCTTTTTATAAAAATAAAAACTAAACTCATTTCATTTTTTAAGGATATAATAGATTATTTATATTTTTCAATTTAATTATCATTAAACGAATTTTTTAATCCACATAAAATTTTTATAAAATAAAAATAACTAAATCATATAAAATTTTTTGATTTAACATATACAATAAATTATTAAATGGCTTGAGTTTTATTAAAATGATATAATAATATTTTTGATTAAAAAATTTTTTATTTTAGCCAATTATAATTTTGAAAAAAATTGAAGAACATGAATTTTTTTCATAGATATATCTATAAAATTTCTAAAAAAATGGAAATTGAGAAAAATTTATTTAATTTATTAAAATTTAAAATTTTGTGTTGGTTTTCAAATTACAGTGTGGAAAAGAATATAGGAGAGAATGGAAAAGATTTCCTCAAGGATAGTTTAGTATTATTAATTTTATATTTTTATATTTGTTCCTTCTAAATAATTACAATTTTTATGGTCCTTCTCAATAAATATTTTTGCTTATAGGTCCTTTATTCTAATTTTTCCTTTTTTTTTTAATTACACCATAATTTCTAAGTACGACATGGTATGCATTTGGGCTAGCCCAAAAACCAGAACAATAATGGGCTAACTTCTGTTTGGGTCCAATTTCTTTTGACGTGTATAGTTGTGCGTGTGTGGGGGAACGAACTAAGATTATATTAAGAAGAAAATGGTTTTGTATCAAAAAAGAAGAAAATGGTTAAAATACAACATTTACCCTAGGAAAAGTGGGAGGAAAATGAGGAAGAGAAATACTAGGGAAGAAAAAATTCAAAGAAATGGTAAATTTTTACTATTTTCTTTCCTCTCTGACTTTCTTTCCACCCAAACAGAGTTAAAGCAGTAGTGAAGGAGAGAAACTATGGTTGAAAAAATAACATTGTTATTAATTAGAAATGTAAAATAGTGTAGCTTATGAAAGTTCTTATATTAAATACATAAATATAGGTACATGAAATAATCACGCAAGCCTAATCAACTTCAACGACAGAATACTATTGCATGGCATACCCCTCTATGATTGATTAAAATAAGATGTCGAAACTCCAAAAACAAATTGAGAAAATATCTTCCAAGAACACACATATGATTTCATCATCTATCGTTTTCCTTCTTCTAAATGTATACAAAAAGCTTTTTATAACAGCTCTTCCTATTGTTGCTTTTGAACAGATTCAAAAACAGGCTAAAAGACCACCTGTGACAGTGTGACTAACCTGCAATGCATGAAAAGCAATATAGTGGGAAGAAAAATGAACTAACTTGTAAAACTATTTAGTATTTACACTGTTTCGACCTAAAATTTTCAGAATCTAACAGTTTCACCATCAGTTTTTCTAGCCTCTTAGAACTGGAAGTTGGTTTAACTAAAATTGAACTCCCATATACTGCACAAGGATCTCTGCTCAACAAATTATTTCCCATGCACCAACCTCCAGGAGTGAACTGGCCATCTGATCTTCTCAATAGCTCTTTATCAATCTTATCAAGAACTGGATCGTCTTTCTTAAACTTTCGAGCAAACGGAGCCCCACTTTTCACCATATCATCAAAATGCTCGAGCTTCAACAACAAAGGATGCTGCTTGGGAGGGTCGTCCCACCTTATATAATGCAGATCATGGTTTACTGTTGTGTTCTGGTAGTCCTTGTGGTTGCAGATGACAGTGTGGAAGTAGCCCTCTGGGGATGAAGGAAAATTCGTGTAGTACATGAGCAGAGTCCGAGGAAGATTGTCCCAACCCCAAACACAAAACTCCAGAAACTGTTTTGTTAGGACTACCCATGCAGAACCTGAAGAAAACACTAACAGGACAACTTTCAACAAGAATATTCAACAAGTATGTGAAGCAACTTTTATCGGGAAACTGGATTAGAGTCATCAAGAGCCGTGATATTTATGGCTTATAAACAGTACTCCTCCAATCGTTCATATTAGACATATTTACTTATTTTGATTAGATGAAGTTGATTAAGTTAGTTAATATAACATATATTTTCTTAGACACCCTAATTATCTTCCTTAATTCTCCTATTCACTCTCCTCCTTGATTATTGTCGAAGGAACATTAATAAGGATAAATTAGGAAAAAGGTTGACAAATATGAAAAATATGTTTTATATTTAGGATCAAGATCAAATCCATAAATATGTCCTATATTAAGGACCAGAGGGAGTATAACTTATTATAATTTTCATATTTCACACTAATATTGATATATTGATTTTGATATTTTTGCATCAGAAATACACCCTCCGGTCTTAAATGACGTGGGCAAGATCTATTATGCAAAACAAAATTAAACAGTCACAGTATTGATCTTAGTAGGTTATAAAGTACCACGGCTGGCAAGTCGAACAGAGCTGGATATCCATTAAATAGCCAAAGTGAAAATACAGGAAAAAATGGGACAAGCTAGGAGAAAGTATGAGATAATTGAATCCATCGAGAACTTGAACCATTACCTGTGAATAACTTGAAAGAAGATGGGACAGATCTTTTTTCTTTAGCCCAAAAAACATCAGCCTTCTGCAAATGATATAAGCCTGGATCAACAATAATAGGCCTAGCTCTTTGATATCTGTAATCACGATTACAAATACAAATATTATAGTAATTATGGGTAGAGTTTACAACACCAAGTTCAGTAACAAAACAAGACAAGATTAAAGTAGGATTCTCACTCTTTCCAACCCGCATTACTTGTGTGCTCTATGAAGTTAAGATCCCTCGGAATGAATGAAAAGATATGCAAGAGATCTGAAGCAAGAAGTTCCACAGAAAAGTTAACAAATCAAACACGTCATATATTTATGATATAGCATATTCAAATTATTTCCACAAGCCACAGAAAAGTAATGGACAGGGAATTAACTGTTCAGATTTTGGTCTACATCCACAGGCAGAGACAACAAACTTTCACTAAACGAAACCAATGAAAAATGGTATGTAGTTTGGCCAAACTCAAGATCCAGTCTGCAAATACACCCAAAATAAATAAATCGCAGTATTTCTCTCACTAGTTTACTGAAACTATGCTTCACAAAACACTCCCCGCATTTGGCTCTCTTTCTTCTGCATGCTATAGGACAGTGAAAGACTGGGATGGTGATGTCTCCTATATGCCACATTTAAACAATCTAAAACAAAATGCAATATTCAAAGCATGTTGCAAACTGTAGTTCAGACTATGATCAACAGTGAGGACTACAGTTTGGAACGGCATAACTCATGAGTCATGACTAACAAATGAAGTTGAATTAATTTTTAACTTACAAGGAAGAGGTGGAAAGTACCAAAAGAAAGCATACTTCTTCAATACCAAATATCATTAACCTTAGATTTCTTCTATATGATTGACAAGTGCCACCAACTCAAACAAAGAAATTTTTTCATAACTATGTGAAGCATTACAAATTCAAATTCATTTTAAGAAACATATAAAGGATTCTAATAAGAATAAAAATGTATGTAGTTCAAGGCCAGATTGTTTTAAGATTCAGCTTCAGGGTTCATTCATATCTGTGCTTTTTGGCTCTGAAGACAGAAATGGTTTGGAAGATCCAGACTTTCAGAGTACATGGGTTGAAAGATTCAAACTCTCATTTTAAGTGGAAACTTTTTATCTCATTCATGTTTTCAGTCTTTCCTATTTAGCTCTGAAGACAGAAATCCTTTGAAAATTCTCAGGTTCATTCTGGCACAACTATGAACAAATTTCATGCTTCAAGCAAAAGGGGATTGCTAGCTATTACAGGTACTTCTATCTAACTCCAAAGACCATTAATTTGGTTAAATAAATGGACTGTTTTCACAAAAGTAAAAAATTAATTTCAGCAAACGCAAGGAGGTTTCATTTCAGTCAGGGTAACTAAAGTATAGCTGATCTTCGCGACCCAATAAGACATTATCTCGCCAGCGAACAAGTTTTGCCAAAAGTTCTCACATATAATGAGAAACGTATTAGGATGCTTGAATACCAGTTGATGTGACTTCAGAATTGCCCAATGAAGAGACCCATCCTAAAAGGTTAGCCTAAGTGACATTTACCAATTAGTTATGCATTGCATTTCTAACAGCTGTAAATAGAGTAAAAGCAATCAAGTCTTGGACTGTAGGAAAACTCACCATCTTGTGAAATGAGAGGATAATCAGACGCGCTTAGATTAATAAACCAATCCCAATTATTTGTCCACTTCAGCAACAAGGCAATTCCATGAAGTGTACAAGCAATCATCGAAGGACCCTTATAAGTCACCAAGTCAGCGTTACCAACCACCCTCACATTCCCGAAACCCTTCAATACAATGTCCAATTTCACATACTTGGCAAGCTCATGCCTCTCAGAATCCGAAGCTTCTAGATCAAGATGCAGCAAGTAATAGTTCCTAGGGTGATACGAAGCTTGAAGAACCCTCTTGAGCCGCGAACCATCTCCTTTCGTACCTGCAATCAAATACGCAAATCGGGGCAATCGGGGAAGTCCTGAATCGGAATCTGTGTCAAAATGGGTGAAAGTGAGTTGACTGTAAGAAGAAGCGGAGCTTGAAGATTTGATTCGGTTTAAGAGAAGGGTAAGAAGGAAGAGGATGAAGAGAGTGGAGATTGTAATGGTGAGCATGAGCCATTTCCGATGCCGATGATTGGGGATTTGGTGAATTCGTTTCATGAGTTCAGGTTTGGGAGTTTGGTTATTTCAGGCACTGAACTGTGGTTCGACCGACTCAACAGCATGTCTTGAAGAGTTGAAGCTTTTTGTGAAAACTGGAAAATTTTTATGACTGATTGAGTTTGTAGTTTTCTGTAAAATTGGTAATGCGTGACTTTGAGCAGGGACGTGCTTGTTAGATCATGTGACCCCAAAATATTTATTTATGTAAATTGAGATAAATTTATTATAAACCTTTTTTTTGTTTTTTAAGGTTTCAATCTCTATATCAAACATATCATTTTGTTCTCTTCTACAACTGTTTGTGACTTTTGTATCTGTACAGTCTTCATATTAATGAAATTCTCCTTCCATTCCAAAAAGGAAAAAAAAAAAAAGGGAAAACATTATACCAAACACTACTCTTTTGGTGAGGACAGTTCTTTTTTTTTTTTTCAAAAAAAAAAATCCCAGATTTTTTTAGGTTTATCTACTCACATCTAGTGGTGCTAACAATAAAGTCACTTGAGGGAATGTAAGTCTATAATAGAGGAATCTTCTACATCGAAATAATTATTGCATCTACATGTATAAGGCTTGAATATGAAACTATTTGACCAATAAAAAAAATGGGAAAAACACTTCTCATGTTGTAGGAGAAATATTTTTTCATGTCACACACATATGAAATGATGAAACCCACATATATGTAATTAATTTATATATATATATATATATATATGTAGGTCCCACCATTTCATGTGTGTATAAAAATCTTCTTCTTATCATGCAACATGAGAAATTTAAACCCCATAAAAAAATATATGAAACTATTCCTCAAGTTGAAACAACTCACAATTCCAACAATAGGATCTGGAAAGGACCTCAGGCGCAACATAGTAGGCACTTCCAACGATGTCATTCAATCTTTCATCTGCAAATAAACATCCAAGCAGGAGTCAAGAGATGTAACTATAGATGTAAAAATTGTAAATAATTTTTGAAGTAACCTAATTGTAATGATTTCATAAATGTTGTTCTTCAATGGTTCAAAGACAAAAGAACAAATGAGCAATCGAGTCAAGCGATCCCATGAAACTAGAGCCGTCAAAACGGGTCAGACCTATCGAAACGGCCCGTTTAGGCCCTGGCCATGTAAGGGCCAAGCATGAAAAATGGACGAGATATTTAAAATTAGCCCTGGAGGGCCGGCTCTAACGGGCCTCGGGCTTAAACGGGCTAACCCTGGAGGGCCATGGGCTAGCCCTGCAGGCCCTTTTCACTGTAGCTTTTTTTCTTTTTTTTTTTCCTTTTTAAATTTATTTATTTATATATATTTTGTATTTGTTATAGAGTTATTTATCCATTTAACTACAAATACATAATAACTATACTCTAATTTTATAATTTGATTTATTATTTGTTGCAAATAAATATTATGAATGTGTTCATGATGCGGGAGAATAATTTTATGATATTCGTACTCATGAGCTAGAGGGTACCACTCAAAATGAAGAACAATCAAATATCGTTAAAATCGATGATAGTAACGAAGATGACGACAATAATAGTCACCATACTAATGTCGCTTAGTGATATGCTTTTTATATTTTATGTGAGTTATTTATGAACATAATTTGTTTTTTATTATGAATTAGTGATTGTGCTTATTTATTGGATGAATCGTGTTGTAATTTACTAATCATATTTTGTTAAAACAAAGTGGAGAAAAAATAGTTAAAATTTGGAATAGTAATTTCCGGGCCCTGCGAGCCGGCCCTGGCCCTAGTGCTCTCGGGCCGGGTTTTGAAAAACAAGTGTTTTTCTTATTCCAAACCCTGGAGGGCTGGCCCTGTTAAGCCCTAGCCCTTCACGAGCTGGCCCTAATGGGCCGGGCCAGCCCTGATTGACAGCTCTACATGAAACACACAACATAGTAGCGAGATTGTGGGGCACCTGTATGTTTTATGAGTAACGAGATTGTGGGGCACCTGTATGTTTTATGCGTAAACATTGTTTTTCCTTTAAATTTTAGGGGGAGGCAAGGGCCGACCCAAGCCCCCTTTGGGTCTGCCCCTACTCAGCATAACACCTGAACGGATTTAAATCCTTCTAGTTGAGTTTTTCATAAGATAAGTTTCAAGTAAAGGATGTTAACTAAAATGAATTTCCCTAGTGTGAGTGTAAAATTTTCTTATTATCTCCTTGTTCATTATTTTTTTTCCATTCTGGATTTTTTTTCTTATTTTTATCGTATTTAATTACTTGTGTGGGTATAAAAAACTGAAGTGCATAATAAAGTATAATATAAGGGTTTAATGTTTTCACCTTTAAGGTAGAAACATTTTATCTGTCTTACTCACACAAAAGTGAGTGGGTCCCATTTTTTCTCTCTTCTCTTGATAGTGGGACCCACTCACTTTTATGTGAGTGAGGCAAATAACATATTTCTGCCTTAAAGGCAGAAACATTAAACTCATAATATAATTATAATTAAAAAAAATAGGGAAAATCCTCCCTAGGGTCCAATTAAGCAAAAAAATTTCAAAAAATGCTCCAACAACTTTCACATGTCAGGGCCTTTTTTAGTATTATTTCGAAAGCGTTAACAACAATATCAGTACCCCATTAACAAAAAAATCAGTATCTATTAACAACAATTTCGTTAACAACAAAATCAGTACTCGTTAACAACTATTTTTTTTGAAATAATACCAGAAAAGGCCCTAGGGCCTTTTTTGACATGTGAAAGTTGTTGGGGCTTTTTTTTAAAATTTTTTTGCTTAATTGGGCCCTGGGAAGGATTTTCCCAAAAAAATAAAACAATATCAAATTTAATATTTTGGAGAGACGAAAATACCAAATATGGGAAGGTGTCATATGAGCTTTATTTAGCTTGCGTGTACAATAAGTTTGATTGAGAACCTTTTTTTTTTTTGGCTCTGAAACACATCTCATATATTACTAAAACACAGGAGGAATAGTTCCACAATACAAATACACATATAAAACACGACACAAACACATACTGATACACAACAACAGGAAAATAGTGCAGAACTGAGAACTAATAGCCAGACATAAATAACAAACTGATACAGAACAGCCTAGCCAGAGACAGACGAAAACATAATACATAGAAACATATAACAATGGAAGAACAAAGAAGGCAGCAGATCAGGGATGGATCAGAGGCAGTCCATCTTCGGTCACATCCTCTGATTTTTCTGTTGTCGTGTCTGAGGGAGAGAACTCAAGTCTTCTGGGTTTCTTGGCCACCTCTTCCCTCATCTCCTCTACACGTGGCCATATTTTGGAGCCTAAGTGAAACCGCTGAAATTGGCGAAAGACCAAGTGATGGAGTAATCTGCTGGTGGTTGGGCTCTTCCTCCAGGGGGAATTCGACATGATAGGAGGGTTGGGTTCCTTCCTCTGCAGGCCCAGTTAAATTGCTTCCTTCTGTGGTAACATTGAAATATCCATTCCTCGATGGGCTTGGGGTTGGGCTTATAGCCATGGGCCCAATATCAATTTCTGGTCTCACTATTACAGTTGGGGAAGTCAACACACATTCTGCTATTGACGTGTGCACATAGGATCCTTCTTGGGCAATCGGATCTTGGGTTGGTAAAAAGGTCACAGAATTCGGCGTATCCTTCTGCACGTTATCTCTGTTATGCGGCCTATCGCTGTCCTCTGCAAAACCAGGAAAGCGACTTGACAGGTCAACGGCTGATTGCAGATGGTTGATTTCTGATATCCTTTCCGGCGAATTGCTCCGATTATTCTTGTCCTTCCGAGCCTCTGTTGTACTAGAAAGAAACTCCTCCCAATCCAGTTTGCACACTACCAAAGCCTCTGCACGAGTTTTGACTGATGACGGGCTTAGCCAATTTCCATACTCGAAATCCTCCTCTGCTTCCTCCTTCGTCAGCTTAGCCTTTGTACAGCTTCGATCTTCATGGCCGAAGCAGAAGTTTTGCAGCCGCTCATATTTAATGGTCACCCACACACCTATGAGCAATGAGCAAGTGACTAATTCTGATCGAGGGCTTTGTCTCTTTCCAAAAGTCTTTTTCAACAGGATTGAATTCAAACAGAGTACACCTATGTTATGGCCTAACTAGTAAGTCAACCACTAGGCCCATAACTTCAATACTCCTCATATTTCAGTAAATCACCTTATATGTTAAAGCATGTTACTAGATTATTAGAACCCCAAAAAAAAAATTGCTCGGGAAAAAAGTATGACACAAAAATTTAAAATTATAAAAATAAAGACAAAAGGATGTGTTATTTAAAGATATATATACTTCTAGCCTTAATTGATTACCCAAAAGATCAAAAAAAAGTGAACCTCAATAGGGTAAATGAGTGTAACACAATTATATATGATACTTAAACAACCTAGAGTATAAAGAGAAACTTAGGGATCAAAATCAGTGTGATATGAAGTATTAACATATTTTCTATTTATTTGTCCTATTTCTATATAATATTGTTCTGAATTAGGGGTGGAAACATGTCATGTCTATTTTGAAGTAAAGTGGCATTGGCCTGATCTATAACTTGTTAATGACTTTTTTTTTTTTTTTTTTTTTTGCATTAGCCCGCCCTCTATACAAGCTTAACCTGATTTGTGGCCTGTTAAAAATGCCTGTAATTTTAAAAATTTTGTAATCTGTCTAACAGGCCACATGTTTCACCTCAAAACAAGCCTACTTTAAATAAGCTAAAAAATATGTCTACTTCAAACATGCCTACTTACAAAATTATTCCTAATAATTTAACTGATCGGCCTATATGTGTCATGCTTTCAATGGAAGATATAGGGAATAATTATAATTTTACTTTTATAACAAGTCGGTCTGACAGACCTAACAATCTTATTATTAGGTTTATGCCTAGCCTATTAAATAAAATAAGCCTTGAAATACCAAACCTACCTGACCAGATTTGAAACATGCCAGACATGCCAATGGCCTATGTCCACCCCTATTTTGAAAATTCACTTCAATATTTAAACAAAAAAAAATGTCACACTGTAAATAAACGATTTTGAATATTTAACACCCTAAATTATTTTTTTTTTGCTCGGATTTAACACCCTAAATCAAACACACAGAGAATAAATATTTTAAAAGAGACAGAAGGAAGGGGAAGTATTTTTTTTTTTTTTGGGGGGGGGGTGGGGATGCAATTTTGCAAAATGATTGGAGTTGGTGGGAACTTGGGGGTTGGGACCCACAAGCAGAATGCGCGGGCTGTGATGTGAGCTGGGTCACATGCGCTCGATTCCCCGAGTGACCACACCCGAATCCAATTAACCGAAAATAGTAAATCATATAAATCAATAATAGAGCGAGATATTTGGCCGAATCCAACTCACCGACTTATAAAATAAAATGAAGTTTAAAAGAGTCAATCTTTGTAGGGTAGAAGACTGAAAAGGGTTTTTTTTTTTTTCCTTCTAATTTTTGTGTCAATTGAATTTGTTAGAGTATTTATTTAAATGTTTTGTAATGATGCAAGATTATTAAGATATTTATATGGATATGAATCATTTTTCTATAAATAAGTCTAAATTAGAAACTTATTTAGAAGGACCGATATTAAAGGCTAATAATTGGATAGAATTAGATGTTTTAAATTGGTGAGAGAACAATCAATAAAGATAATAAAGATTCTTGATTCTTTTAAAGATGACAATTGATATTCTGAGTATTTCAATTACTATAATACCTAATAAATTATCTTTCAATATTGGTTTATGTATTCTAACAAAATATAGCATTTTCATTATTCTCTATAATGTTTAAGGTCTTATTTGTGCTTCCAATTGGATATAAAGATTCCACATATGATGGTAATTTACTAATTTATATGTGTTTTATTTTTGTTATAGAGTTATTTATCTATTTAGTTACAAATACATAATAATTATACTTTGATTTTAAAATTTGGTTTATTATCTTTTACAAATAAAAGTTATGGATATATACATTATGCAGGAGAAGAAATTCTTGATATTTTTACCTTTGAAGCAAAATCTACTACTCAAAGTGAAGTACAATCAAACGTTTTTAAAAATTGATGATGGTAGCAAAAAAAAAATGAAAATAATAGTCATCATACTTATTTTGTTTAATGATAAGCTTTTTATGAATTATGTGAGTTATTTTGTGGATAATGGTTGACTTTTATTATGAATTAGTAATTGTGTATGTTTATTGCATGATGCATATTATTTATATCTTAATATTAACAATATTTATTTGATAAATTATAATTTTGATTATTGTAATTTACTAATTATATTTCTTAAAAAACGTAGAAAAAATAGTTAAAATTTAAAAAAATAACTTTCGATTGTAGGGTTGGCCTTGGCCTGTTCTCAGGCTAGGCCTTAAGAAAAAGATATTTTTCCTACCTCAAGCTTAGAAAGCCAGCCCTTTTAAGCTCTGGTATTTTAAAAGCCGGCCCTAATTCCCAATTCTAAAATCAATAATAGTACAATTTTGCCAAAAAAAAAAAAGACACAACACAAAAAATCAATAATATAACATTCTTCACCAACAAACAATACAATTTATAAGGATTCATAATTTCAGATAACTGTGTATTGAAATGAATATTTTTATAATAGAGATCACATGATAAACGTTTGAAAAATATTAAGCTTAAAATATATATAGATTATAGAGATTAAATTAAAATTAAAAGTAATAAACTTAAAATCAAATAATTCTTTATATGGGAAAATATTTAAAAGTTAGCTTTGTGGAACATACGTTTATGTATGAAACACGTGTAAGTGTAATAAGTCGAACCTGAATCTTTTAAAATAATTGTGGATGGTAAATTTTTGTTGCTAGATAACTTTTTTTATAATAGAGATCACATGATAAACATTTGAAAAATTAAGATTATAGAGATTAAATTAAAATTTCAAGTAATAAACTTAAAATCAAATCATTCTTTATATGTGAAATTATTTAAAATTTAGCTTTACAGAACATACGTTTATGCATGAAACGCGTGGAAGTGTGAATCTTTAATAATGATTTTGGAGGGTAAATTTTTGTTGCTAGATAAATTTTTTTCATCGAATTTATATATAGCATAAAACTATAGAAAAAATTATTTTAGGGGAGAGCAGTTAACTGTTATATATTTTAATTCTCTAAACATTGAAAACAAAGGTTATATCCATATATTTTATTAAAGATTAATAAAAAAAATGAGACAGAAAATTACTAAATCCGGTGCTAAATATAAAATATAGTTTGTGGAGTAATTTGCACCACAAACTAAATCCTATATTTAAAACCGGATATGTTATTATTTAAAGTTAAAATGCAAAAATACACATAAGTTTTTTCCCCATAAGCAAAAATAAACATGTTTTTTTTTTAGGGACAAAAATACACATGTGATTACCATTTTGGAGCAAAAATCGCATCTCACCATTAAGTCATTATTCACCGTGATGAGAGAGAAAGAGATAAAATGAACAGTAACATAATGACGGTGAAACAATTTTTTTTTGTTGGTTTGACAGGGCTTATTTGGATTGACGGTAGTAGAAACATTTTTTTTTCCTAATTTGACTTTTACAAACTTAAAATAAATTTAAAATTAAATTATAAATGTGATTTGTTTTTATATATGTACTGTGAAAAACAAGTCTTAAAAACTTATTTGAAAAAATGACAACCCAAACACCTCGTATTACTTGTATTACTTTTATCGTATTTTTTCCCTTTCCTACCATATTTTTTCAGCCACCGCCTTCTCAGGGAGGCGGTGTAGTTGTTAAAAACAAATTTCAATTTCAACGTTTTCCTTGCCATATGCATCCTTCTTGTTGTTTTCCCAACCATTTCCTTTCATTTTCTTTCCCACTGTTTAATTTTAATATGTTTGGTAACCTGTCACACTTTGAATCCAAGCTTCCATTATTCAACTCAATTTCACCCACTCATTCTCTATTTCTTGCTTCTTTTTTCAAAAAAATCCACTCCACTCCACATCTAACTAATAATAACAACACAAAACTATTCACTACTATTTCTCATATTTTCTCTTCAACAATAATTCTATTAATTTGGTAATTGAGGAACTCTTTTTTTTAAAAAAATAAAAAATTAAAGAGAGTATTTGTAAATAGCTCAATGTTGATTAATTAAGAATTAAGAGCATTATAATTACAATTTCTATTCACTTTTTTATCCATAGCACCACCAATAGTTAAAACTCATGGCCACAATATATTTCACTTAATGTAACTAAGTAAAAATGTGAAAAACAGCTTCCATTTTCCAACAATCACATTCTATAATCTTTTTCATTGTAAAAAGCAAATTTTGAGCTTCCAAAGTTTTGAAGACTTCAATATGTATAGAAAACACAAATACATCAATTTCTAACGTTACCATAGCTTGATATTGAACTCCAATTTTCTCAGGAAAATCCCTTCTTTCTCTCTGACTGAGAAATTAAACAACTCATCAAACCCCAAAATTTTAAGAACAATCAATGAAAAAGGAAGTTGATAAATCAAAAGGATTCTTCACAGCTAAGAATTTCTCCAACAGACTTCATGATTCAATTTGAACTCCAGATTGAGTTGAACTTTTCTGACAAAATCCTTCAATTTTCAACTAACAGATTCCCAACTGGTATTACAATTCAAGTGCTCAATCTCAGTCAAAATCCTCGTGCTAACCATTTCCAAATCATAACTCTCCATGGTTTGATTTTTGAAGTTTGAACTCCAATTTCTTATGAAATTTTAACTTTCTCAGTAGCCTGTGTAAAGATTCGAAGTTCAAACCTCACAATTTTGACGAGAAAAATTAAAAAAGAAGTGAACAACCAGAAGATTTGGTTGAGATGGAGAGGAAGGAAGACGAAGAAAGACAGTCAAACCATAGAAGAGGCATCGGGTAGACCTTGTTGCAGATCGCTATTATTTCTCGCCGGAGCCGTCGTATTTGGCCGTTTGACGCCGACGGTGGCGCGGCAAATCGGGCAATTGGAGTGGCTACTGAGCCACATGTCGATGCAAGAAGCGTGAAACGAATGCTTACACACACTGAGCTGCCGGACCTCCTCGCCGTCGCTGAACACTGACAGGCAAACAGGGCATTCGCTGCCGATCTCCTTCACATGAGCGTCCTTCTGGTACTTGACATCGGACACGACTGAAGGAGCATCTCCTCCGTCATGTGAGGCTAATTCGAAGACGCCGGAGGGCGGTCCTCCAGAAGTTTCGTCCGGATGCCGGCGATGGCGAGATGGACACTTGACGGCGAAGATGAAGGTGTAGATTAAGGCGGGGATGGTGACGACAGCGATGAGGGCGAGAAGGAATTCAAGAGGGGACAAGTCGACGGAGCTGGAGGAGTCAGGGAAGTGTGGCTGCGGCGGAGGAGGCGGCAGCGCGTTGATGACGGTGATTTGGTCGATGGCGCGTGGCGGAGGAGGGATGGGAAAAAATGAAGAAGGTGGTGGTGGTGAGGGGTAAGGAGCGGGGGCTGTGAAGAGAGGAGGTGGTGCGTTTTCCATGATGGCTAAAAACACTGCTTATCTCATGTGCTTTTCCTTGTATGCTTTTTCATTTTCACTTTTTTTTTTTTTTTTAATATTTGGAGTGCTTTATTTTTCCTTTAAAAAAACATAATTTTTTGGTTGAAAAGTTAAAAGGGATTGGGATGGAGGCTTCTTAGAAATTCTTTAAAGCAATAATTGATTCGGGATTCTGGATTTCCCAAGTTTTGTTAGTATATACAACTCACGGGTTTAAGTAATAATCGTGGACTCCAATATTAAATTGGAAAAATCTCATATAAAATTGTGAAAAATTCTAAATCAAGTTGGTAAATTCAATAAACATTTAATTAAGTTATGGACCTAATTCAAAATTTTAAAATATAAGTTAAATGACTTTATTTCATAATCTTCTCCCTTCTCTTAAAGGGTTGTGGCGGCTATAATTTTTTTTTTTTTACCCCAACAAGTATGTATACAACATCAAAATATAAAAAGATAAAACATGACTAGCTTGAATAAAAAAAAAATTGTGCGGTGGAAGGATCATCAAGAATAATTCAAGAAAAACAAAGGAGAGCATAAGTATTAAACCCATATATATATATATATATGTGCGCGCGCGCGCGCGTGCGCGGTGGAAGGATCATTAAGTCATAAATATTTATCTGTCTCACTTACATAAAAGTCAGTGGGTCCCACCATCAAGAGAAAAGAAAAAAAAATAATGGGACCCACTTACTTTTATGTAAGTGAGACAGATAAAATGTTTCTGCCTTCAAGGCAGAAATATTAAACTCATATATATATATATATATATATATATATATATAGAAACTAATATATAGAATAATAAAACCCTCTTAAGAGGAAAGAGAACAATAAAATCAGGTTACCCATATTTTAAAATCTTCAACTGGGTCAATAACTTAATTAAGAATTTGTTGAGCTTAACCATTGGATTTTAAATTTTTCTACAACACAGAGCTTTATATGGGATTTTCTTTATTAAATTTGTAAGAGTTTATTTTTATCAATAAATAAAAATATGAGGTAATTCTCTAATATATTAGATATTTATGGAGTATCATATTGACTTTGTAAGTTCACCGTTTTATGCTTTTACATTATAAAATTATATTAAATCACTTTTAAACTTATGTTAGCTGTAAACTCATTCAAACTTACAAGTCCACATATTAAATTTACTGTTTTTACGTTTTGTAACTTATAAAAATCATGTTAACTCCTTCTTAAACTCATATTCACTTTTTTAATTTAATCATGCTTATTGACTTTGTATATGAATTTTATAAAAACTTATTATTTGTTGAGTATAATAAATTATAAATGTTGATAGATTTAATTTCTATTATATGAATTGAATTTAAAATATATTTAAATTAAATTTTTATATTTTATATTTTAATTATTTAATTATACATAGTAATTGAAGAATTTGATTTAGCCCTAAATATGTGGGATCAATCTAACTTGTTTATAAAGTATTTTTTGCAATCAATAAGGTAGTTGTTTTTTAATAGTGTTAAGATGCAAAAATACATATGAGCTTTTTCCCTAAGAGCGTCCAGCACCATGTGCTTTTTTTTAGAGCAAAAATACACACGTGTTTATCATTTTGGAGCAAAAGTCACATCTCACCGTTAAGTCACTGTTCATTGTGATGAGAGAGAAAGAAATGAAGTGAACAGTAACTGAACAGCAGTGAACAATGATTTAACGGTGAGATGTGACTTTTGCTAAAAAATGGTAACCACATGTGTATTTTTGCTCCAAAAAAAACACATGGTGGTGGGCAGTTCTGAAGAAAAAGATCATGTATATTTTTACACTTTAACCTTTTTTAATATAAATGAATGAAATAATAGATATTTTAGAGAGAAACAACAATACACATTTTTTTATCAATAATGAACTTAACTAACTTTATGTGAATTAATTATCTTTTAATAAAGCTATTGCACTTAGACAAATTCAAGTATTATCGGACCCAAACGAATGGAATAGCTAGGAGACAAAAGTTCACTACATGTCAATTGATTTTATAGTTATTTGTTTTTTCTGCTCGTATCGATCTGCTCCCATATCAATATCATAGTATAAAGTGGTAAGGAGATGCCATAATGGACAAGACGTCTCTGAAAACCATTCACATAATTTACACTAACAGTATTAAATAACTTCGGTTTCAAAACTAAAACGGATTCAACTTTGCCAGGATATTTGCACATGTGACTGTCATGCTAATTTATCTCTGAAATGCTATTTTAGTTTTAATAAAGGGAGCAGATTTAATGAACGGAGTTTTAAGCTAGAAACGCCTGGTGTTAGGGATGACCAAAAAAATCTAGTAGTCCAGGTCGTCCGACCCGGTTTGGTTTGAACCGACTTGATCACATGAAAAAAAAAGTTAATCTAAGACAATATTACTAAGACCATACTAATTTGATCGGATTGGACCGTATCTCAGTGCAGGGGCTTATACCCTTTGGATTAATCTGCTCTGGCCCGAAAGTGATTTATTTTTTTAATTCTTTTTTTCTCTAATTGTGATTATTTATTAATTGGAGAGCTATGTTTTTTAATTTACACAAATCATTTTGTATTTAATTTTAGGATAAGAAAAGTTTTATTGATGGTCTAATTCAATCTAAAGAAGTGGCAATTTTTTTAAAAAAAATAAAATAGGTCTTGGATTGCCTCGACTAGTCCAAGTAGTTCATCAAACCAGTTTAGTCCAACTCGACCTCGAGTTAGTGTTAGACCAGATTAGATTTTGGGCTGGCTTTTCCAATCTAAGATCCCTCCTGGACTACACTTCGGGTTGACCTCCCACTCTGTCCCATTTAATCCATAGATATTTCTACTTGGTACAATTAAGTTTTAAAAGAGAAAAAATATACATAAGAAATTAAAAATGGAGCATCCACACGAACTGTTAACTTAGTCCTCATTGACTGTTAAGGAGAAAGAAGTTTGACTTGATGTAGTGACGTGGCAGAGACTAAATGCTTATGTGGCAGACACGTGTAATTTAATTTATTATTGTGTTAGATTTTGTTTTCCTTTGGTATTATGCATGCTACACAAAGGTAGAGTTGGAAAGTTATTGAATTGTATGACATAATTAACGAGATTTCATATTTTTTTTGGTTTTATGTGAAAAATGTTGGAAGTGCCCTATATGTAAAACTAAAAGAGTACTCTTTTTTGTTTTTATTATAAGGCACAACATAATATTTCTCATAAATCAAAAAAATAGTTAAAGCATTAAATTTATTCTAAAATTTAAGTAATTTTCAATATTACCCATGCTAATTGTACTAAACTTCAATATCATACCCCCTCTGATATTTATTATAAGGCACTACCAGGAGTTTTTGGTCCTTATTATAAGGCATTAAGTGCCTTTAACTAATTAATTTATTATTATTTTCTCATTATACCCTCGTCTTTAACTAATTCTTTCAATTTACATCATTAAAGTAGAGGTAAAATTGGAAACATTTATTATTTTTGAATTAATTTAATGACCTAACTTTCTTTCCTTAGTCCATGAGAAATGATAGTTGGTGCCTTGTAATAAGGACCAGAGAAAGTATTAATTATTACTCTCATCCACTACCCTTATTAATTATGGGTATGCATGGAAAAATATTTAATGTTCTTTGAAAATAATCAAGTGCCACTCTGGTCCTATTTATAAGTCTACTTTGACCAAATTTCACATAGCAAGGAGAGGCAGTTCATTCAATGATTTTAGGTATAAATTTTTAACTTTGCCCTTATTTATGATTGGATATTTTTCAACTCTTTTTTCTCTTTCTATCTTTATGTGTACAATTAATATGGGTAAAATTACCACAATCTCATTTTATTGCATGAAACTGGACTTATAAATATGACCAATTTTTTTTTGTCAAAATTGATTTATAAATATGACCAGAGTAGTACTCCCTCTAGTCCTCATTATAAGGCACCAACTAACAAATCACACAAACCAATAAAAACAGTTAAAGTCAATAAAATTGTCTTATAATTTAAATTATTTCCAATGTTACCCCTACTATTTACATTAAACTCTAATATTATATTAGTATTACTCTCACATACTACCCTTATTAATTATGGGTATACATGAAAAAAAAATAATCAATGCTTCTTAGAAACAAGCAAGTGCCTTATAAAAAAGACCAAATACATTTGGTAGTTAGTGCCTTATAATAAGAATCAGAGAGAATACCTTATAAAAAGGACCAAAGAGACTTATTAGTTGGTGCATATTAAATGAGGACTTGAGGGAGTATTAACCGACCTGAATTTGACCAAAAAACAAAACTAAGCTCCACGTTGAATTCGTCCATATTCATGTTTAAAGAGACACGCTTTCAATATTTATTAGTCCTTAATGTAAAATTTATTTATTTAATTTAAGGAGATTAAAGAAATTATTTTTTACAGTTCATTATATAGGGAATTTTAACTAATTCATGGGCAACAAGAAATAAAAATAAACTCATTAAATATGTTATAATTTTTTTTTAAAAAAAAATTCACTTTTACCCTTACTAGAAAATGTGTTTGAAAATTTAACAAGTAAGCAAAATTGACAATAAGCGTTAATTACTAGGATAAAACAAGAAAAAGAGTATTAATTATCTTATAAATGACTTATATTTTAAGTTAGACTATTCTTCTAAAAGCGCTCTATATTGTGGTCTGGAGGGAGTACATAATTATAATATATATGATAGGATCTCTCTAAAATAATTCTGTATAATATTAAATTACAATACTTTTAGTTCTTATTATAAGATTGCATTTGCAGTGTAAATTGATATTAAAAAAAAAAAGGTCTTACATTTGGAACCAAAATTTACCCTCAAGCTAGATCTTATATTTAGAATGAGAACAATGTTAGTCTCAGCTAAGGTTATCAAACTCACAAATTTAAGTAAACTCATGAGAATGACGTAAACTCGTATGAAAAATTTGAATTGTAAACATGTAGTAGTTCACTTTTATCATTAAATAGATATTAATAGTGTATGATTAAATAATTAAAATATAAACAAAACAACAATTGGATTTAAATATATCTTAAATCCAAATAATTAAAATTAAATCTATCAACATTCATAACTTACATACTGAATAAATTTTTTTTCATAAAATTCATATATAAAATCACTAAATATGATCCAATTGGGGAAAAAATATAAGTTAGTTTTGTAAAATAGACATGTAAAATGGTAAACTAGATGTAAAAACTCGTGAGTTAAATTGAATGTACAAGTAACACAAGTTTACCGGCAACTTGACACAGTTTTATAAGCTATAAACTTAAATCCAATAAACTCATAGAGTCAATTCGTAAGTTTGATAACAATAATTCCAATTAATATTGATTTAATTTGGTTGACTTTGTTCTAATAACTCCTCATTTATGATAGGCCTTAATATAAAACTGATGAAAAGTAAATACAAGAACAAGAGATTTTAGAGAGAGAGAGAGTAGAGAGAAGTTCTCATTTCAGTGTAATCTGAATGTTTACAGAAGGCCTCTATTTATAGAAGGAAAATGGGCCTTTAGTGTAATTTCCACTTTGGGTCATTTGATGTAATATTCCCCTAATTACATAACTGTACACTCACGGGAATGCATTCCCGTGAGTTGTATTATTTTGTGTGTGGGTCCCACCAAATAGTAAACTACTATGCATGGTACTATGCGTGGGTCCCATGTCATCTTGTAATATTTGGAGACCGGGAGTCAATGGACATCCACATAATCAGTATATTCATAACACTCCCCCTTGGATGTCCATTTATGAATGTGCCTCATTAAAAACTTTAACTAGGAAAAACCCAGTGGGATAAAAACCTAGCCAAAGAAAAGAGTACATCACTCATTGATACACTATCCAGTGCTGCCTCATTAAAAACCTTTCTAGGAAAAACCCAGTGGGACAAAACCTAGAAAAGGGAAAAAGAGTACAACGTGTATCAACTCCCCCTGTTGACAACATCAGTATTACTCCCTCTGATAACATCAGTTGAGATCTTTAAGTCTTCGAAGACCAATACCATAGACAAGCTTCTCAAAGATTGCTTCTGGAAGTGACTTGGTAAATAAATCTGCCAAATTTTCTCTTGAACTGATTTGCTGGATATCTATTTTACCATTCTGTTGAAGATCACGAGTAAAGAAAAATTTTGGTGAAATATGCTTCGTTCTATCGCCCTTGATGTATCCTTCTTTAAGTTGGGCAATACATGCAGTATTATCCTCATATAGAACTGTTGGAACCATTTTACCAGAAGATAAATGACAAGTAGTTCGTATATGATGAATTACTGACCTCAACCACACACATTCTCGACTTGTTTCATGCATTGCTAGGATTTCTGCATTATTAGATGAAGTGGCTGATATAGTTTGTTTCATGGATCGCCATGAAATTGTTGTACCTCCACATGTAAATACATAACCTGTTTGTGATTTTCCATCATGTGGATCAGACATAAATCCAGTATCTGAATAACCAATCAGTTCATGTTTAGATACATTTGAATAATATAACCCCATATCCATAGTACCTCTGAGGTAACGAAAAATACGCTTTACACCATTCCAATGCCTTTGTGTTGGTGCAGAACTATATCTTGCTAATAAATTAACAGCAAATGTTATATCAGGTCTTGTGTGATTAGCAAGATACATTAGTGCCCCAATAGCATTAAGATATGGCACTTCTGGACCAAGTAATTGTTCTACACCTTTTTTGTTAATTACTTGGGGTTGGAATGGATCTTTTTCTTTTATCAAAGATCTTACAACCATTGGAGTACAGAATGGATGTGACTTATCCATATAAAATCGTTTCAAGACCTTCTTTGTATAAGTTTCTTGATGTACAAAGATCCCGTCCTTCAGGTACTCAATTTGTAATCCAAGACAAAATTTTGTCCTACCTAAATCTTTCATTTCAAATTCTTTCTTCAAACAATGAATGGCTTTTGTAATCTCTTCAGGAGTTCCAATAATGTTGATATCATCAACATAAACAACAATTATAGCAAATTCATTTCTCGATCTTTTTATAAAACTGCATGGGCATATCGGGTCATTTTTATACCCTTCTTTCAACAAATATTCTTTAAGGCAATTATACCACATGCGCCCTGATTGTTTCAAGCCATACAGGGACTTATTTAATTTGATCGAGTATTGTTCTCGTGAATTTGAATTAAATGCTTCAGGCATCTTGAGTCCTTCAGGAACTTTCATATAGATATCACTATCAAGTGAACCATATAAATAGGCAGTCACAACATCCATTAGATGCAAATCAAGCCTTTCATTTGCTGCTAGGCTAATTAAATAACGAAAAGTAGTTGCATCCACTACTGGTGAATATGTTTCTTCAAAATCTATGCCAGGTCTTTGTGTAAAGCCTTGGGCTACAAGGCGTGCTTTATACCTTGTAATTTCACCCTTTTCATTTCTTTTCCGTACAAAAACCCATTTATATCCAACTGGCTTTACATCTTTAGGTGTATGGACTATAGGTCCAAATACTTTTCGTTTTGCCAATGATTTTAATTCTGCATTAATGGCATCTTTCCATAGGAGCCAATCTTTTCGTTGTTGGCACTCTCTCATGGATTTTGGCTCATGATCCTCTTCTTCATTCATCACATCATATGCCATATGATTAGCAAAAATGTCATCAATGTTGACTTCATTACGGTTCCATTTGATATTATTTGTGACATAATTTATTGAGATCTCATTATTTTCATACATTTCAGATACCTGGATCTCTTCTGGGGCCTCAATATTCTCCTCTGGAGATAATTTCTCTTTATGAAGTGGCTCATCCAGAGCTACGCTTTTTTCTTGATTATCCTCGACTTGGCCATCTATAATTTTAGCTTCTTTTCTTTTTCGAGGATTTTTATCTTTGGAACCGATAGGCCTACCACGCTTAAGGCGTGCTTTTGATTCATTTGTAATCGGTTGTCCTACAGGGACATCAATTCGAATAGGAGCATTAGCAGCTGGAATATGTGACTTTGTCACTTTCTTTGGGTCAGTGAATGCTTCTGGCATTCGATTAGCTGAATTCTGTAAATGAATTATCTTTTGAACTTCTAGTTCACATTGTTTTGTACGAGGATCAAAATGAACCAATGATAATTCATTCCAGCTAATCTCTTTATTCAACTGCTTATTTTCTCCCCCTAATGTTGGGTAAACTGATTCATTAAAATGACAATCTTCAAATCGTGCAGTAAATAAATCTCCTGTAGATGGTTCTAAATATTTTATAATTGAAGGAGATTTATACCCAACATAAATTCCCATTCTTCTTTGAGGACCCATTTTAGTACGTTGTGGAGGTGCTATAGGCACATATACTGCACATCCAAAGGTCCGTATATGAGAAATATTAGGTTCTTCACCAAAAACCATTTGTAAGGGGGAAAATTTTAAATAACTAGTTGGCCTGATGCGAATTAACATTGCTGCATGCAAAATGGCATGGCCCCAAGCAGAAATTGGTAAATTAGATTTCAAAAGTAAAGGTCTTGCAATAAGTTGCAATCGTTTTACCAATGATTCTGCAAGTCCATTTTGCGTATGAACATGTGCTACAGGATGTTCAACATCAATTCCAAGGGACATACAATATTCATTAAAAGTCTGTGAAGTAAATTCACCAGCATTATCAAGACGTATTTTCTTGATAGGATAATCCGGGTAATGTGCTCTTAATCTTGTCAATTGAGCAAGTAATCTCGCAAACGCCAGGTTTCGAGAAGATAATAAGCACACATGCGACCATTTAGTTGATGCATCAATTAAAACCATATAATACCTAAATGGTCCGCATGGTGGGTGTATTGGCCCACAAATATCTCCCTGTATCCGTTCTAGAAATGTGAGAGACTCACTTTCTACTTTGGTTGGTGATGGCCGAATAATTAATTTTCCCTTGGAACATGCATCACATGAGAAATCATGGGATTTTGGTATTTGTTTCTGTTTCAAGTTATGTCCACATGAATTCTCTATTATACGTCGCATCATAATTGACCCGGGATGGCCTAACCGGTCATGCCAAACAATAAATATGTCTTTATCAACATGCTTCTGGTTTTCCATAACATTTATTTCAATTGTACTAATACTTGAATAGTACAAACCAGAAGATAACATAGGTAATTTCTCCAGAACATATTTTTCACCATATCTAACAGTAACAATTTGTAGATATTCTTTATTGTCCTCATTTATAGTCTCAATATGATATCCATTTCGACGGATATCTTTAAAACTCAACAAATTTCTATGAGACTTAGAGGAATACAAAGCATCATTAATAACAAATTTCGTACCATTGGATAATATTATTATTGCTCTTCCAGAGCCTTCAATCAATCTTGTATTACCCACTATGGTATTGATGCTTGTACTACAATTTGTTAGATGTGAAAAATATTTCTTATCTTTAAGAATTGTATGTGTCGTTGCACTATCAATGAGACATATATCTTCATTCTTGTGTGCAATATTTGAAATGTCCATGAGCTTCATTAAAAGAAAAGAAATGCATCAAAACATATTCAATATAGAAGATGCATTAAAAACATATTTATTATACATAATTGGCAACAAGTCAGAACGAAACAAAATAATTATTACAATTTTTGCAAAACTTATTTAATCATAAAAATCTTCCACCTCCAAGTGAGACATAACATCATCATTTGGCTCATTGACATCATTATCTTTATGAGCCTTATCATCACATTCCACATTATTAACACTCTTTTTTATAGAGGCTTGGTAAAGTTTCGCTAAATGTTCTGGTGTACGACAATTACGTACCCAGTGTCCCTTCATACCACACCGATAACATTTATGTTCAACAACTTTTGAAGGACCTTCTTTATCATTCTTTTGTCCTTCATTGTTCATCTTTTTCTGGTGGGTATAAGGACTATAATAACCTCTTCCACCATGATAAGGACCATGATTATTTCTACCTCCACGATTTCCACGTCCTCGTCCACGACCACGGCCACGACCACGATCGCGACCATGGCCACGACCATGATCATTCCGTACACTCACATTCGCTTCAGGAAATGGAGAAGATCCAGTGGGACGATTTTCATGATTTTTCAATAATAACTCGTTATTTTGCTCGGCTACTAGTAAACATGAGATTAACTCAGAATATTTTTTAAAACCTTTCTCACGATATTGCTGTTGTAAAAGCAAATTCGAAGCATGAAAGGTAGAAAAAGTTTTCTCTAATAAGTCCTCATCAGTTATTTTTTCACCACATAATTTTAACTAAGAACTTATTTTGAAAACAGCTGAGTTATACTCACTTACAGTTTTAAAATCTTGTAACCTGAGATGAATCCATTCATAACGAGCTCTAGGCAAAATCACCGTTTTCTGATGATCATACCTATCTTTCAAACTAGTCCACAATTCAAATGGATCTTTCACCGTTAAATATTCAGTTTTCAAACTTTCATGAATGTGGTGTCGGAGAAAAATCATAGCTTTAGCCTTTACTTGAGGGGACGCATCATTTCCTGGCAATATAGCCTTTCCAAAGTCCTTTGCTTGAAGATGGATTTCAGCATCTAAAACCCATGATAGATAATTCTTCCCGGTGATGTCAAGAGCATTAAATTCAAGATTTGAAAGGTTGGAAGACATGATTCAAACTAAAAATAATAAAAATAATTAGAATCATATTATAAAATCTTATTATAAATTAAAACATAATTTAAAGAACGGTAAATAAACATGCTAAGAAAATAAAAATAAGATGAGATAGGAATGGGAGTAAACTCACAGCGAGACCTATCTCATCCGAAGGTAAGAAAGATGATGCATATATTATATAATATATAGACAACAGTAAAGAATTAAGATAAACAAATGGAGCCCTATTAGTGCCACCACCATAAAAGGTAAATAAATGCATAAATAAATGGAGCCCACTAATATTAGTGTTGCCACCATAAAAGGTAAATAAATGCATAAATAAATGGAGCCCACTAATATTAGTGTTGCCACCATAAAAGGTAAATAAATGCATAAATAAATGTTAGTAACATAAATTTAAATGTTAGTGGCATAATGTAAATATTAATAAAGTCAGTATGGAGCTTAATATCGCCACCATGAAATAAATAAAGCAGTAAGTAAAGAATTTAAATTAAACAAATGGAGCTTAGTATCGCCACCATGAATTAAATAAATAAAACAGTAAAATTAAATTACAAATGGAGCTTAATGTTGCCACCATGAATTAATAAATAGGGAGTGGGAAGAATATATAAACATAAATAAATTACTGTAAATAGTAAAATATAAATTTACCGTGAATAGTAAAGTTACTATTCACAATGAATAGTGAAAAATAAATTACTGAAATATTAAATCTAGACTTCCATAAAGGAGTCAAAATAAATAGAAATATAAAATTACTGAAAAAGGTAAAATTAACATGAATAATAAAAATTACTATTTACTGTGAATAGTAAATAGTAAATAATCTCAAATCTTAACCATGGAACCTGATGTTCAAAATAATCGGTAAAAGTAGAACTTTAATTCCATATCATGGTTAAGATTATCCCAGATAGAAAAAATAAACAAATAGTAAAGGAGATGGTAATAAAATCTTACCTTGGTAGAGTCTTCGTGCTGATAACGTAATATAAAACTGATGAAAAGTAAATACAAGAACAAGAGATTTTAGAGAGAGAGAGAGTAGAGAGAAGTTCTCATTTCAGTGTAATCTGAATGTTTACAGAAGGCCTCTATTTATAGAAGGAAAATGGGCCTTTAGTGTAATTTCCACTTTGGGTCATTTGATGTAATATTCCCCTAATTACATAACTGTACACTCACGGGAATGCATTCCCGTGAGTTGTATTATTTTGTGTGTGGGTCCCACCAAATAGTAAACTACTATGCATGGTACTATGCGTGGGTCCCATGTCATCTTGTAATATTTGGAGACCGGGAGTCAATGGACATCCACATAATCAGTATATTCATAACAGGCCTATAGTATTTGAGCTTACTTTGGCAAAGCAGACATCTAATATTTCTAACCACAATTTGCATTCATAAGAAGAATCTCAAGTATTAATTACATTAAGAAAAGGAATTAATGCTTAGGATTACCTACTGTGCATCTATATATATATATATATATAGCCTCTGATATCACCAAGCAGTTGAGTTGAGGCATATTTACAAAATGGCCTGTGCAAGCATGAGGCGAGTCGTCTTTGGGATTCTGTGCATCACTCTACTTTTGATTTCATCAGGTACAAATTTCCTCCATACATTCAAACATATTAGGGATGGTGATTAGATTAATTATTAGGATTAACAGTAATTAAACATTAATACGATGACATAAAAAAAGAAGATTAAGTTAATTGATTTATGATATGAGTACAGGCGTGGAAGGGTGGAATAGTAAAGTGCAAAAGAGACAACCAGACATAGAGTGCCAGGGTCCGTGTAGAGATGATTGCAGCCAGCAATGCACCAACATGGGCTTTACCAATGGAGGCTGTTGTTTGGGCTTTAACAATTCAGGCCCATCTGATTATTGGTGCTGTTGCAAAAAAAATCCCCCCCAACCCGTATCCCCTTCATTTCTCCATTAATTAATTATTAATTAAATAAATTATAACATCCATCTTGTACTCCTTTCCCTCCAATCATAATTCAATAGCTCTTACTAGTTACTAGTATTACTCCTTCATTTATTCATTTCTATAATAATAATAATTATTAGTAATGTCATTTTAAAAAAATATATATATATAAATATGAGGTAAGGGCATCCACCATTGCTTTATAAATAAACATTTTAATTAAATTTCCGTGGAACGCAGTCTACATTTCTGAATTCTTAATATGAGAGTCAAATAACTAATTTATGAATACTAAAAATAATTAAGTTAAACATTTGAATTAAGCTGTCATAAAATGTATTTTACATCTCAAAATTCGTAATATAAGAATTAAATAAAGGAATGTGATGATCTATAAAGTCCACGGTGGAAAAGATGTATATAGAATAAACCAGAGTGGTTAAACTTAGTCAAATTTACAAGTTTGCATATCAAACTTTCCACTTTTACATCTCAAGCTTACAACCAATCAACCATGTTAATTCACTTTTAAATTTACGCTAATATTTTCGATTTAATCACTTTCAATAACTTTATATATGAATTTTATATAAAAAACAAAAATGTTAAGTATGTGTTCCCGATAAATTATAAATATTGATAGATTTTATTTTAATTATTTGAATTTAAAAATATTTAAATTAAATTGTTATTATTTTTTATATTTTAATTAATAATTACACTACATTCATACATATTTATCAATAAAGTAAATTTTTATGAATTTATCATTCGAGTCTATAATCAAATTTTACGTCAGTAAACTCGTGAGATTTTTTTGGCAAAATGGTAAACATATTTCTAAAGTTTTAACCACGCTTTAGAAGCATATAAACACGCATCGATTATGAGAATCTAGCTGACAAAAAGAATCTCAAGTATTAATTTTATTAAGAAATAATTAATGTTTTGGATTGCACATTGCGCGCGTAGTATGTGTAAAGTAGAGCCGGGAATTAGGGTCGGTCCTAAAGTCTGAAGTAAGAAAAATATCTGTTTTTTTAAGTCTGGTTCGAGAGCATCAGGGCCAAGGCCGGCCCTACAGAGCTCAAAAGTTGCTATTCCAAATTTTAACTATTTTTCTACTTTTTTTTTTCAAAAAAATAATTAGTAAATTACAACAATTAAATTTCTAATTTATCAAATAAATATTGTCAATATTAATATCCAAACAATACGAATCATCTAACAAATAATTACATTCACTAATTCGTAATCAAAAGCAAACTATTGTTCATAAATAACTCACATAAAACATAAGAAGTATACCACTAAGCAACATTATTAGTACGATGACTATCATTATCATCTTCTTTGCCACTATCATCAATTTTAAATATATTTAATTGTGCTTCAGTTTGAGTAGTAAACTCTATTTCATAAGTAAAAATACTATGAATTTCTTCTTTTGGATCATCAATACATACATTAAAAAGGCCGGCCCGAGGTTCTCCAGGGCTGATCCTTTTAAACCTGAGGTCCTATAGGGTCGGCCTTGCTGGACTTATTTCATTTATCTCTTCTAATTTTTAAGTCCGGCCCTTAAAGGGCCAATGCCTAAAAAAGCCAGTCTGACGGGCTTAACTTGATTTCTCTAACTCTAAGTATGTGATAGGGACTGCATATAGGATGTGATATCACCAACACCAAGCAAAGTATTTACAAAATGGCCTGATCCATGCAAAGTATTTACATAAAGTGCAAGGGTCCATGTAGAGATTATTGCAGCCAGCAATGCACCGACAAGGGCTTTACCAATGGAGGCTGTTGTTTGGGCTTTAACACTTCTGGCCCATCTTATTATTGGTGCTGTTGCGCAAAAAAAAAAAAAAACCCCAACCCTTAACCTCCTTCATTTCTCCATTAATTAATTACTACAGGCCCTTTCAGCCTATAAGCATGCCCTAATCCTGGTGGGTTACTGGTATCTACCCCTAAACTTTTTTTTATCAAAAAAAAAAAAATTACTACGGAGTATATTAACTAAATAAATCAAAGAATCCATCTTGTACTCCTTTCCCTGCTCCAATCATAATTCAATAAATTTTACTAATACTCCTCTCCTTTTCCTTCATTTATTCATTTCTATAATTATTATTAGTATATGTTATATATATATATTTTTTTATAAATATGGGGTAAGGGTGTATCACATTGGTTTACTCAATGGAGCAACAGCAAAAATTAGACGTTGGCAAAAAGAGAGGGGGGGGGGGACTAAGACAAGAGTTTTATAAATAAACATTTTACTTAAAATTGTGATGAAATGCACTGTACACTTCTAAATTCTTGATATATCTAGTAAATAACTAATTTGTGAATATTATTAAATTAATTAAATTATTTATTTATAAATATCATATTTAATCATGTATAATGGGAACCCCTTAATATGTGCAATCTCATATTTTGAGAAATATAATAGATTAAGGTCTTATATTTATAAGTAAAATAAATTTATGCCCATTTCTTATATTTAGGACCGTAGATTGTATTACTCTATCTACATACAAATAATTAAAACTATTCGACAATACCTTGTATATGACTTTTTTTAAGGGCAAAATGTTATTGACTATTGAGAAAAGGAGAGGAATATGTACGTTATGCAAAGAATATTTATAGAATTTTTGTTGTTGACTATAGTGAATTATGAATGTTGTTGAATTTAATTTTAATTATTTGGATTTAAAATATATTCCTGACCAGAAAATATTCAACTAAAATATATTATTTATTTAAATGATTTAATCATATACATTCAATAATTATTTATTGATAAAAGAAATCCCTTATGAGTTGATGTTTGTATCACGATTTTACTTGAATTTGTAAGTTTGATAATTTGATAATGTAGCTATATTGAATCTTAATTAAATGGGTGGGTTAGGACAAACATGAAGTAATACAAAGTTCTTTCCAAGAGTATTTAACATAGCTACATGATTAAGACTTGAAGTCGATATCATTGGTTAAGCTAATACAATCACTTATTTACTAAGGTACACACGATTCTAACCAAAAAAAAAAAAACTTATTTACACATTTCTTGGTCCATATTCATGTTTAAAGGGACATGCTTTCAATAATACTTCTCTAGCCCTTAATAAGGAACTTATTTATTTAATTTGGGGAGATTAAGGAAACTAAATAAATTATTTAATTATAATATATGCGACATGATCTCTTTAAAATACTTATGTATAATATTAAATTGTAATACCTCTATTTCTTAATATAAAATCTCATTTATAGTATAAACTAAGATTAAAAAAAATGTCTTATTATAACCAAATTTAACCCCACATTAGGTCTTATATTTATGATCAAAAGAGTATTACTTCCGGCCTTGATTTGATTTGGTTGACTTTATTTAAATAACTCCTCATTTATGATAGGCTTATAATATTTGAGCTTATTTTGGAAAAGTAGACGTATTGTATTTCTAACCACAATTTGCATTGACGAGATCTGAAGAATCTCAAGTATTAATTATATTAAGAAGGAATTAATTCTTTGGATTGCAATTGCACATTGTGTGTACTGTATAGTCTCTTATAGCATGAGATGAATTTCCTGTGGGATTCTGGGCATTACTGTACTTTCGATTTTAATTCCCTCCATACGTTCACACATCTATCTATTAGCTTTTATATTTGATCTATTCGAGTGGATTAGATTAGTTATTAGGATTACCTTTTTTTTTTTTTTGGTTGCCCATCTAATATCTAGAGATTTGCCCCAACTAATCTGAATCCAATCCGCGTCACACATTTGATTATGGTTGGTGAGTCTCCGGATGAAAATTTTTTACATTCACAAAGCTCGAAATTATTAGGATTAACATTAATTAAACAGTAACATGCTGATTGAGACAAACATACATTATTCTCTGCCAGGGCCCTTGTGGAGATGATTGCAGCCAACAATGCACCAACATGGGCTTTACCAATGGAGGCTGGAGAGCAGATATCCTCGAAATCTCTTTTATCTTTTTATTCTCAAAATCCTAATTCTATCGTTTCATAAAAAAAATGGACGGTTTAGATCCAATATTTTATAAAACTATAGTGATAGTGTTTTATAAGTTAATTTTTTTTAATTAATTTTGTTTATATTACAGTTATGAATTGTGTAGATCATGATTTAATGGTTTAAATTTATTTATTCATGTTCAAAATAATATTTTTATAAAATATTAAATTTAGACCATGTATTTTTTAAAATATGAGGGTGGAAATCAGATACTGAGAAGAAAATAAGAAAAATGATTCTGAGAGAATCCAAACCCATGGAGGCTGCTGTTTGGGCTTCAACAATTCCGGCCCATATGATTATTGGTGCTATTCCCCCCTCCCCCCCCCAAAAAAAACCCTCACAACCTTAATTTCCCCCATCAATTAGTTAAATTAAAGTATCGTGTACTCCTTTCCCTGCTCCAATCATCATTCAATAACTTTTAATTTTACTCCTCTCTTTTGTTTTCTTCATTTATTCTTCTCTATAATTATTATTAGCAATGTCATTTTTTTAAAACGGTTAAGGGGTAAAAATAACTATTAATTTATACCAAAAGTATAAAAATAACCATAATTTTTTTTGATGTAAAAATAACTATAACATTATAAAATACAGTAAAATTGACAATGCCATCAAAATATACATGTGGACGTTTGACAAATATAACGTTGGTGTCACTTTTGCCCTATTTTATAATATTTCATAGCGACTTTTGTAGCAAAAAAAAATAAAAAAAATTGCTACTTTTGTATTTTGGTATGTAATTACTACTTTTTGATGTTTTAAAAGCAAGGTCGAATGTTGAACTGGAAAGATTAGCTATTTACAGTTCAAACGGTTAGAAGAGTCAAACCTTTGGGTCCAACCTATAATTAAATAAAAATAATATTATATACATGTATAATCTTATAACTATAAAAAAAATATTCATAATATAATAAAATAATTATAGATATATGATACTCTCTCTCACACACACAATCTTAAAAACTAGAAATGACAAATAAAATACTCATAACTATGCCTTACACTGATTTGTGCTTCCTTCGTCGCCTAATTTTTTTTTATTAAATCTTAATTAATGTCTCAGTAAAAATAAATAAATAAAGTATTATTCACAAAAAAAAAAAAATCTTAACTAATATGATCCAGTTTTCTAGATTTTAACATTGATATTTCCAATATTTCTTCCCTGCATGTTTCCCATGCTCTCCATCGTTTCTATTTCTTTCCCTTTGGTCATTATTATGCATTAAACGAAATTAAATCATTATAATTGGCAGAAAGAAATGAAATAATCATATTGTTCTAAAACTGATTCTCAACCTGGTAGTCGTCGAAGATGTCATTTGTCAAAGATGAAACTCTTTTCCACTCAGATTACCCGCGTAAGCTTAAAAGGATGAATGACTTCTTTCTTCTTTGTGAACTTTATCTTTCCTTCTCTTTAATTTGATGATCTGGTGTTGTTGTATGACAGATTCACAACAGTAAATTAACCACGGAATTATTGAGGGAAAAAATTCCATCGAAAATTACCGACGGAATTATGTTGGTAAAGATTAATACCCACGGAATTCTGTCGGTAACTAAAGTTATCCATAGAATTCTGTAGGTAATTTCCGTCGGTGAAAAAAAAAACTTATCGACAGAAAATTTTCATCACAAAAAGTACCGTGATAACTAAGCAACATAAATTTTTGCGATGGAAATTTTCCGTTGGCAATTTTTTTACTAACAGAACCATGGGTGATTTTTGACAGAATTTTTTCCTTCAGTAATTTCGTAGGTAATTTGCTGCTTTTTTTTTTTGTAGTGATTTAAGCTATTTGATTTATGAAAAACTGCTCCAGGTTCCATGCATACTAACTCCGGCTCCTAGCTTGAAGCGGTTAGAAATGGCCCAATTTGGGAAGCATCCAAACTATCCAAGATGAGCCGAAGAGTGCTTCAGTCACCGGCTGGATCGGTTAAACTGTCCAACTCAACCCGATTTTTAATTCATCATAGGTTATTTTTGCATTTTAACCCTTTTATAAACATGGAATACCATATTTAATCACGTGCATTGAGAACCTCTTGATATGTGTAATCTTGTTTCTTGACAGATACAATAGATTGAGATACTATAAACTCAAGGTTTAATTCTTATATTTAAGAGAAAATAAAAGTGTATTATTCTATGTATATACGAATAATAACAAGTTTTTTCTTTTTTCTATATATATATATATATATATATATATATATATATTCCTTCTAGTAATTAATATAAGATATATTTAAGTAGTTAATCTTAATTCTAAATATAAAACAAAATTTCCATATTTGTCACTCTTTTAGTAATTTGTCTTTATTAATACTTTGTCAACAATAATTAAAGAGGAAAGTGAATAAGAAAATTAAAGAAGATGACTATAGTGTTTTAGAAAGTATATATCATATTAACTAATGTAATCAAAATTTTAAATTTAATTAAATTACTATTAAGATTAAAATTGACGCAACTTTTTTATTTTTTTCCTTTTCTTTGGTTGTGGGTGGTTTGGGAGTGTGTTATTGACTATTGGGAAAAGAAGGGGATCATATCATCCAAAGAATGAGAAATGAGATGGCGTCATAATTTTGGTAATTGAGAGGAAGCACAAAGCGAAGCACAGATGGCCCACGTGGGGGCATGAAAGCGCCAAATCTAAGCACCTCAACGTGAAGGTTATCGTACGGACAGATAAAGCCAATCACGTCACAGCCACTATCCACGTGGCAGAATGGGACGTGTCTGTGAGATTTAGAAGAGATGCGTCATGTGAGGGCTCCCCTTTTTTCGCTTCAGGCAACGCCGAAAATGAACGGATATTGGATTTCGTCACTCTTGCATGCGCACGTAGCCGCGATCGGTGAACCCCGCCGCTTCAAAATAATAAATATTAATTCAACTGTTTCCTATGTTATTAATTGGGTAAAGGAGCATCAATATATATGTAATTTATTTTTCGGAGCGTCCAGCATCATATACTTTTTTTTAGAGTAAAAATACACACGTAGTTACCATTTTAGAGCAAAAGTTACATCCCACTGTTATGTTACTGTTTAATTCATCTCTTTCTCATTCATCACAATGAACAGTAACATAACGGTGAGATGTGACTTTTCTCTCATTACAATGAACAGCAACATAACGGTGAGATACGACTTTTGTTCTAAAATGGTAATCACATGTGTATTTTTACTCTCAAAAAAATATATGGTGCTGGACGTTTCTAGGGTAAAGTACATATGTATTATTGTTGCTCCTTTACCCTTATTAATTTAATCAAAATTAATATTAATATTACAAATATGTTAATATACATGTAATATCAAATAATAATATTATTACAAATATTTTAATATCACAATAATAATATTATTATTAAGTCATGTAAACAACAAATTCTTATCTGTTTAATTGGATGATGCGTAATTTTGATCGAGAAAAATGTCATAGAATCTGACTTTTTTTATTTTTTATTTTTGGTTTGGCTGAGCTGTATGTGACAGTGAGTGTGCGCGCAGAGAGAGCAATTTGGTTTGAAGACAACTAAGGGATATTTGAATACATGATGCTGGCCAAAGAGAGTTGGTATAGATGGTAAGGGATCTAGGATTAGTCCCTTGAGACGTGGGTTCGATCCTCTCTGTCGTTGCTGGAACTCATTTGATAGGCAATTTCGCAAGTTCCCTCTAAGTACTCATAGAGCCTGGGGCCGTACCCTGACCTTAGTAGGGGACTGGTGTCGAATCCCTCCAAAACTTTTTAATAGCAAAAAAAAAAAAAAAAACATTATGGTGTGAGATATGATAATTAAGGAGAGTGTAAAAACTTCAAATATATATTCCCTTCGCTTTTAAATATAAAATAGATTTAATTTTTTTAATATACTAAGAAATGATTAAATTACTTTAAAATATTTATTTTTTTAACTATTTTATCTAATATATAAATAAATATATATTTTAATGATACACACAATATATATTATAATTTATTTATTTATTAAACTTCTATAACTTCTCAAAAAAAATCAATTATGTATTATATTCACAATCGGAGGAGGGAATATAAAAAAGGCAGAGTTTTCCGTCATAGCTTGGATGATTATTATTGCTCCTATATTCGATTCCTTTCTTTAATTTATTTACTTTTCTTCGTTTTATTTTGTTTTCAACACATTGCATTTTCATCATTTTCTTTATACATAACACTATCGGGACGATCACAAGTCTAAAAATAGTGGGAAAACTCTTTAAATTTATAAACTATACAATGACTTCGCTTATAATTAACACTCTCTGATAGATTCATGAATAATACTCTCTCCATTCTTTCTTATAAGATATGTACTGCTGATGAATATGCCCTATTTTTTTTTTAAAAAAAGATAAATTTATAGGCTGTCTTCATTTTTTTTTTTGTAAACTCCCTATTTTATCTCCTCACTTAATTATAAAAATGACTCACAACACTATTTTATTTAATTTGATCATGTTTAATTAAATCACTCGATATAACATATATATTCTCTTTTTTCCCACCTAAACAAGGGAGTTTTTGAAAACCATAATTTATTTTTTACATGTTTTACTAATTTCATCTAATTTTTCGAAAAACATCATTTGGTTTATTCTATCTTATAAAAAAAAAAAAAAATGGAGGGAGTGCATGCTAATGCAATACCAACAAAAATAAAAAATTCTGGGCCATGACCAATGGGTGTTGGTCCCAACACTCATTAATAGGGGTTTTGACCACTTAAATATAAGGTTTTAAGATTGAGTTTATGTAATTACAAAAAAAGTCTTAAAGAAAGCAATGTGCCCTTAATTGGACTTGAAAATACTCAAATCTAATACCCAATCCCCCTCCTCAGCCCTTATAACCCCCACATGAGGATACATCTATCTAATTGTTTTAAGCTCATGTTTATCTGCTCCACTTTATATATTATCAACTCCTATGACTGGATAATTTTGTGTGATATTTATATATGATGGGGAATAGTAGTTTGGAAGCCTAGATCGGGGTTTATTGTTTAGGAAAAAATACACTACTACTTTTAAATAAATCAATAAAAATATTACATACAAATGAACTAATATATTATAGACAAAAAGACCAAAAAAAAAAAAATCTCTTAAGTTTCAAAATCTCAAATTAGTTATTTCCACTGTAATGAGTTGTCAATTATTATTTAAATATATTAACATTTATATGTTGAAGGTAATAAGACTGAGTTAATATTTTGGAATTTAAGTAATATTTTCTTATCTGTGTATTATAAATACTTGTGAAATTCACATAAACTTCCGACGAAACATCTAGCGTATATATCCATTTCAAAACATTCACACGTATATATGAAAGAATTCAAGTGTGATTGGATCAAATGCAAACGTATATATGAAACTGAAATGAAAGGTTGTCAAAAATAAATAAAGTAGAATAATTTATTTGGTTTGAAATTAAAGTAGGGTAGCTAGAAAATTGAGAAGAGGATTGATCAGAGAGTGAGAGAGGTTCTTGCTTTGTGGTAAAGACTGAGGCACCGTTTGGTAGTTCCATTCAGATGATAACGTTTGGTTCTTGGCACTGTTTCCCAAGTCTCACTCTGAAAACCGCCGCACCAGGTTTTGTTCTTTCTTTTATATATTTTAATTTCCTCAGCAACCCGTTCCAATTTTATTTTTTAAAATCATTTTGAAAAAAAAAACTTCTTTTAATTGATAAGGAAAAAATTAATTAACTGAGACAAATATATTGTTCTTTAAGAGTAAAAATAATATGATTATTTTGGAGCACAGAAGGATCTGAGTTCACATAAAACCTCCAAAATCATTCAAACCTGAAATGAAAAAAAGACAAAAATTAATAAGTGAAACCCACTTTAACACTCTTCTCCATATACCAATAGGACCTTGACATTCAAATTAATACAGGAACGGCCTCCTGTTTTTCTCCATATTTTAAGCCAGCAAAGAAGACAAGCACACGTTAGAAATGGAGGAAAAATAAAATAAAATTTACAATTAATAATATTGAAACAAACTAGAACAAGCCAGAACACAACCACACATGGGGTGATAGACTAGTATAATACTAAGTTGGGAAAATTGATTACAGGGCCCAAGGAAGCAAAATAATTACAAAAAAAGCTCAAGAAACATTCACATGCCAGGGCCTTTTCTGGCATTTTTTCAAAAAAAAGTGTACGGACATAGTTGTTAATTGCTACAGATGTAGTTGTTAAAATGTAGTTGTTAATTAGACTGATTTAGTTGTTAACGGGGACTGATATAGTTGTTAACCGTTACTGATGTAGTTGCTAACGTTTTTTGAAAAAATGTCAGACATGTGAATGTTTCTTGGGCCTTTTTTGTAATTATTTTGCTTCCTTGAGCCCTGTAATTAATTTTCCCTACTAAGTTTCAGGCCATGTTTTACTCTCCAAAAAATGGTTTTCTTTCTTCTTCTTCTTTTATGTCAAGTACTAGTTTCATTGGCTTCAATTTCCTGGGTTTGGGAAAGAATCTTCACTTCTGATCCCTTCATCTTCTTTGCCATGAAAGGAATTTCATCACTATAATCTGATCGATCTCCTTCTCTTGAACCATCAAGTACTGTGTTTCTGCAATAAAATATTCTCAGAATATTGAAGAATCTAAGATTTGAGAAGATGGAGAAGTCACTTTCTTAGTTCGAAGGTAAGAGACCATGAAGGCTTATATATTATATTCTATATATTTATGTTATCCATAATGTTTGTTGATCTCTCCCTTTGTGGATTGTGTATGTGTATTTTTGTTATTATTATAATTATAATTTTGACAGAATCCAGATGCTTTATGTTGCTTCTCTCTTTCAGATTCGATTTCAAAAGCCATACCCTTATCCGTATACAGAGATAAAACAAGGAGAGAGAAAGTTCATCCCTGTTAGTATTATCCAGTTTCTCTCCTTCTAAAAAAACTCATCTGACGCATATAAGAACGAAGAAGAGGAAGAACCAGTCGAAGTTGAAAAGTTGTGATTTTTGTTTTATTTTTTGGATTTTGTTGCTGAATGAGAGAGATGAATATTGGTGGGGTGGAACCGCAAGTAGTGGAAGTTGGAGATTTCTTTGAAGAAGAGAAACAAACAGTTATGGCGGCGGTTAAAGAGCGAGAGATCTGGCTTCACAATAATAACAACAATGTTTATATTAATAATAATGGCCATCACCCCCAAGATCATCATCATTACGATCAGGATGATGATCTTCTTGCCGGTGTAATGGACGATGCTGCTTCTCTGTTTTACGCCGACGACTTCCCTTGTCTTCCAGATTTCTCATCATGCATGTCGTCTTCTTCGTCTTCGTCGTCACCGCCAGCCACCGCCATGGTCAAAACCACCGTAGGGTGCGTCACCTCGTCTTCCCATACTTCTTCGTCTGATTCGGCAGAGACTCCTCTCCTCCCGCCGCCGCCACAGCAGGCGGCAGCGGCGGCTTTGTCCTCCGCTACTTCTATGGAGATCTCGCAGCAGACGGATCATCGAGAAGGTGGCTGCGCTGACGGCGGAGATTGTGTGTACATGATGGACACATTTGGGAATATGGAACTGATGGAGAGCAACGAATTCTTCGATCCTTCATCAATCTTTGAGAATGAAGAGAATCTATTGGACGAGTTGACTCAGTTTGACCCGGTGAATAACCCGCCGGAAGTAGAGGGACATGCAAGCGGTGGAATGATGGTATTACAGGAGGAACGGCAACAGCAATCGCCGCCACCTTTGGCAGCGGAGGCGATGGTGACGGATGAAGAGATGAGCTCGGTGTTCTTGGAGTGGCTAAAGATGAACAAAGATAGCGTGTCGGCGAGTGACTTGAGGAGCGTGAGACTGAAGAAGGCGACAATAGAATGTGCAGCAAAGCGACTCGGGGGAGGAAAAGAAGGCATGAAGCAATTACTGAAGCTAATTCTTGAATGGGTTCAAACCAGTCATCTTCAAAAGAAAAGAAGAATGGATTATCATGTTAATAATGACAATCTTTTCATGGCTGATCAGGATACCACAAACCCTACTTCTGATTTGAACCACCAACCTTCATTTGGATCGGAATGGATCTCTCAGCCTCCGGCAGCTGCTGTTCTTGCCCCGCCGCCATTTTCGCAACCAGTGGTTGGGTATAGTAATAATAACAACATGGTAGACCCGTTTTCAAGTGAGTTTCAGGCGATCGATTCTACTCATTCTCAGTTCGGTGTTTACAATAACAACCACCCATTTGGGACGACGATGGCGGCATATGGCGGTTATGCGAACAGTCAGTATCCTTATCAATATTTGCAGGGCGGCACCGGCTTGGATAGATTGGGTCCGTTGGCGACGAAAGAAGCGAGGAAGAAGAGAATGGCGAGGCAGAGAAGGAATGTATCTCATCATCATCAAAGGCAACACAATGTGCAAGGACAACAACAAAACCAGCAGAATCAAACAAGGGATTATTGCACCGGTGCTGCTACAGCTGCCCCACCGCATGCAAATCCACCCAACTGGATGTATTGGCCGCCGCCACCTGTGGCTGGGTCCAATGGTGGAGGAGCCGCTTCTGTTGCGCCAATGGCTCAGGCAGAGCCGCCACCGTCCACGATGAATGGGAGAAATGCGAGGGATCAGAGTACGCCCATGCAATCCGAACAGAATCATCAACGAAACCGAGTCTCATCAGATAAACGACAGGTATGTAGATTAAGTGCTTGAGATGCTTTTCAAACGTGATTGTGATTTACTGTATATATATGTATATGTACAGATAAGTACGTCAGAAAAGTTTTATAATATCAGCTTGCGTAAATGTGTTTTTGCAATAGGTCCTAATTCATCATCAAATTTGTTAAAGTGATGATTTTGTTATGTTGTGAAATTGAATGATTTGAGGATGTTTATAATAGGGATGGAAGTCTGAGAAGAACTTGAAGTTTCTTCTGCAGAAGGTGTTAAAGCAAAGCGACGTGGGTAATCTGGGGAGGATAGTGTTGCCAAAGGTGATTCTCTTTTGTGTTGTTTTTTAAATTTTTAATTTAATTGATGGATTAGTGATTGTAAGGGAAGAATTAATTAATGATTTAATTGCGTCATCAGAAAGAAGCAGAAACTCATTTGCCAGAACTGGAGGAAAGAGATGGGATTTCAATAGCAATGGAAGACATCGGGACTTGTCGTGTTTGGAACATGCGCTACAGGTATATATTCTGAGAAGTTAAATTCCTTTTTGGTTGGTGTTAATATATTATGGTTATTTTTGTACTAATAAGTAGAAACTGAGATTGTCTCTTGTTTAATTTGTGGAGTATCAGATACTGGCCAAACAACAAAAGCAGGATGTATCTGCTTGAGAATACTGGTATGGCTTCCTAAATTAACTTCCTAAACTTTTGCTTGGGAAAATTAATATTTTGATGTCTATAGTTTTGACTTGATTGTGCTTCCTCTAGTCTTTATTATAAAGAACCAACTATCAAATATATTTAGCCCTTTTTATAAGGCACTTGATTGTTTCCAAGGAATATTGATGATTTTTTTCCATGTATACCTGTAATTAATAGGAATAATAGGTGAGAGTAATAATAATAAGATATTATAGTTTAGTGTAAATAGTAGGGGTAATATTAGAAATTACTTAAGTTATAGGATAATTTTATTGACTTTAACTGTTTTTATTGGTTTGTATAATTTGTTAGTTGATACTTTATAATAAGGACCAGAGAGAGTAGTTCAGTATCTACATTTTGACTTACTACAACTTAGTTTCTATAGTTTTTGACTCGATTGTAACTCGGTATCTGCATTTTGACTTGATACAACTTAGTTTTTATAGTTTTGATTATGTTATAACTTGATTTATTCCTAAATTTTAACTGACAACAATCCAGTCTAATCTCTATACGCTTTAATCATTTTATAATTTAGCCTCTTACCTTTATCATATAGTACCACTTTAGTTCTATTTATAAGTCCATTTTGGCCAAATCTTACATGTCAATGAGAGGTGGTTAACTCAATGATTATAAGGGTAAATTTTGAACTTTATCCTCATTTATGATTGGCTATTTTTGAACTTCTTCTCTCTCCATCTTAATGGGTATAATTAATATAGTAAAATTGTCACAATCTCATTTATTATATGGAAGTGGACTTATAAATAGGACTAAACTTTTTTTGTCAAAGTAAACTTATAAATAGGACCAGAGTAGTATACCATTTTATTTTTTTTTTGAAACAAAGGGAGTAAATTATAAAATGATTAAAAAGCTATAGCTAGATCAAAATTGAGTTATAGTGAGTCAAAATTCAAAATAGAGAGTCAAATATAAGGACTGAGTTACAATGTGTGGGGAACAAAAGATTAATTTTCCTTTCTCTTCTATATTTCTAATTAACTAATACCATGTATGTACGTACGTATATGTAATTGTCAGGAGATTTTGTGAGAGCCAATGGACTTCAGGAAGGAGACTTCATAGTCATATATTCAGACGTCAAATGTGGGAAATATGTACGTAAGAGCCGTATTATGTTTTGTAATTTCCTGATTGCTTTAATCTCTCTTATTTTTTGGATTAAAAATGAGTTATAATAATGTTTGATTTTGGGATAACAGATGATAAGAGGAGTGAAGGTGAGGCAAGCTGCAGGGTCGAAACCTGAGACGAGGAAAGCAGCAAAATCATCCCACAAGGTTAACGTTAATGGATCTGATAATCCATCTTCAGCCAACAAGAATGACAAAAGACAATAACGTACGTTTTGGATGACACAGATATGAGATATCATAACCAAGACAAGTGCAGTGTACAGGGACACATTTTAATGTTGTAATATATATATGTTCTTATTTGGGATTAATAGTTAATCATTGATGACTTCCCATTTGGGATTGGGATTTGAGATATATTTTGATTTATTTGGGAAGTCATCAATGTTAAATTAAATGGATTTCCTGAGATATTGAGAATAATAATTTGGATGCATCATTAGTAGGATTTTAATTCAGAAAATAAATTTTTAAATTTAGGAAAGAAAAATACTAATGGGGACTTTTCTAAACAAATAATAATCGGTTTATTAATATGATGATTATGTTTTTCAAGTAATAGGGCATGGACGTGCAGCATTTTGGCAATGAGGATTGATTTTTTTTTTTAAAAAAAGAACTTAATCAGTTTATTATTACGATGATTATCATTAATATATTGTTTTTTTAAGTAACAGGGGAAGGACGTGCGGCATTTTCGCAATTGAGGATTGAATTTTTTTGTTTTAAAAAAAGGAACTTAGGCCATAAGTCACAGTTGGAGGATGCAATAATCAGAATAAAAGACAGCTTGTTTGGAGAATCATCATTGTCTTCTTCACTTCTTGCTGAGCGAACGAGAGGCTGCTGCAATTTCAACATCATCAGAGCATTATTCATCATCTTTGTCTCATCAATTTCAACATCATCAGAGCATTATTCATCATCTTTGTCTCATCGTAACCGGGAAGGAAATAGGAAGGAGACGAGACTGCAGAGTTGGAGGCAGTGAATCTTGCTATATTCTTGGTTTAGTTTTTCTTTCCTCTCTATGTGAATTTAAAACTCTCTCTGAATTTTTATTTGCTGAGATGGATTTGATTAAAGTTATGTGTGGCTAATTTTTCAAAGCAATCTAAAGTACCTATGAACTTTGAACTTGCTTGACAGTTGGAGAATATTCTAACTAATCACTCATAATATTATTTCAATTTATTTAATCTTGTTTTAATTGTTATTGTTTAATGATAGGTCACCATTGAGCATATTTTGGAGATTTATGATTGAACTTGATGAAGAGAATCTTAAATTGACCATGTGATTAAATAATGTGGAATTATATTTTAATTTAATTTGCATTTAGGACAAATATATACCTAGCTAGAAGCTTCGCATAATCAAATTAGAGAGCTGGATCTAAATTGCATCTTATTTAGTTGTGTAAAACACTGCATAATTAATTGAAGTAGGTAAATAAATGGACTGATAGTCATTTATATACATTAGTACTCTAGATTAATTAGTTGATTTAGTAAAATTAAAATTATTATAGTAGGGATAAAATCTAAGAAACAAATAAGGGATTTGTGTCTCTAGGTTATCCTTTTGGACATTGTAATTTGCTCTTTGTCAAAAGTATTTGTTAATATTGGTTTCTTTGCCTTAGTGTATTTCTCTATACTCATATTGAAAACAATTATTATTTGTTCGACTTAAATGAAATAAGGAAATTTAACGCCTAATCACTAATTAGATTAGGTCTTTGTGGAATGACCTTAATGTATTACTTACTATTTCATGACTTGTATACTTACGGTACTTAATTAAATTTGGGAAAATTGATTACAGGGCCCAAGGAAGCAAAATAATTACAAAAAAGGCCCAAGAAACATTCACATGCCTAGGCCTTTTCTGGCATTTTTTCAAAAAAAAGTGTATGGACATAGTTGCTAATTGCTACAGATGTAGTTGTTAATTGCTACAGATGTAGTTGTTAAAATGTAGTTGTTAATTAGACTGATTTAGTTGTTAATGGGGACTGATATAGTTGTTAACCGCTACTGATGTAGTTGCTAACGTTTTTTGAAAAAATGCCAGAAAAGGCCCTAGGGCCTTTTTTGGCATGTGAATGTTTCTTGGGTCTTTTTTGTAATTATTTTGCTTCCTTGGGCCCTGTAATCAATTTTCCCATTAAATTTTGATAGCATCAATTATATATGGGAAAATTACATTCTGGTCTCAAGGACCAGAATTAATTACAAAAAGGTCCCGGGCCAGAATGTCATCAAAGAATGACATTCTGGCCCGGGACCTTTTTGTAATTAATTCTGGTGGATGATATTCTGGCCCGGGACCTTTTTGTAATTAATTCTGGTCATTATTGGAAATAGAATGTAATTTTCCCATTATATATTGTAATTACATGGTAGCCAATTTTTCACTTACCATTTCATGACTCGTATACTTACTGTACTTAATTATATATTGTAGCATCAATTTTATAGCATCAATTATGTGTGCTCGCGCGTTATTTTGGATATGCCAGCTTGGTAATTATACAAATAATTACCTCTCTTTAAAACTCTTGCATCTCTTTGCTATCATATTTCAAGTGTGTGAACTAACACTAACATAGCACAGTCTAAAAGATATTCAAACATATATATATATAGTTACAAATATGGTTTTGGTATTTTTGCATTATTAATAACAAAATTGGTGACGGCAATTTTGTTTTGTTTTTGTTTTTTAGAAAGCATTATTATTAGACTTGTTGGAACCTCCAAGAAGCATCCAAAGTCAAGAATTTTCTCGGCAAGCATTTTAAATAAACCATTAACTTGTTGCCAAGTTAGTTGGAAACTTGAGATGCCCATTATCTAATATTATTAGAGTCCTTAATTGACGATAGTATTACCATGAATGAGATCTTATATTAAGGATAGGATGTATGATAATCAATAACAAACAAAATAGAAGATAAGTATATAAGGCAACATATGACTAAAACCAATGGCAGAACCATATTGTGGCCAGCTAGGCCCCAGCTGTCCATCTTTTATCTTATGTGTGTGTGTCGTATAATATTTTATTTTAGTCAATAATTTAGCCTCAGCTAAGTAGTTTATTCTACGTATGTTACTTTTTCTAATGAGGGTAATATTATGTTGATTAGTGAAAATTTTGGATTATGATTTTGGAAGAGTTTTGAGTTTTTATAATGGATGACAATATATATGTAGAGGATGATTAAGGGCTAATTTTAATCATTTTGGATTTATTATTTGGTCGTCTTATAATTTTATAATGAATTTCTCTTTTAAGAAATAGATTATAATATGTTATTTACTTAGCAGAAATTTAATCAAATCTTTATGTTTTTTTAAAAATATTTTTTGGGGTTCATATTATATTTATTTTATTTTCTCCAATGATTTTGTTTTGAGATAGGTGGAATGCGTATTTAAATGTTAATTTTATTAAATTTCATTATATATGTTATTATTATTATTGTGTTTATAATATCTTTAGGATAATGTTTGGTTCATTACTCATTGAGCATTGAGCTGTAAGAGGAAAGTAATATTCTTTTTTGAGATACCTACTGAAAATGATATCATTTTATATCTTGTTTTGATTTATAATTGTTAGTTATTATTTATTTTTATTTTTAATGTTATCCGATATTATTAAAATATTTATTTTTTTTAGCTCGGGCTAAAAATATTCCCTAGTTCCACCACTGACTAAAACACCACTGCTTAGTCAAGTAGTGATTGTGGGATGGCTCAATTAAAAGCGTGCATCCTTCCCAGCTCCATACATCCCTTAAATAACTAGTTTATATCTATATAGATATGAAGATGAAAAAAATTATATGGCAGTTATTTATAATAAATATGTGTTGGTTTTCCTGTAATATTATTTTTAATAATGTATTTTAGAGTCCATTGCTATATACAATCAATATATATGCTGTAAGGAAAAAATTATAAATTGAGAAAGTAAAATGGATTATAGTCTTATATTTTAAGACCAAAATAAACCCCTTGTTTGTTTATTTGTTTGTTTTTTTGGAATTAAAAATAGGCCCCTTGTTTAACTTCTATATTTTGGCTGAGTTAGTACTTAGGGTAATTTAGACTTGCAATAATTTATAGTATTACTTCCCTATTTTAATGAAATACTTTTATACGAAGATCTTAGAAAAATACCTCTTAAACTTCAAAATCCTAAATAGATGATTTTCTACTAAAACAAGTTGTTAATTGTGTTGTTTATCCCATTACTCTTGTTGGTATCATGGTTTTAAAGTGTATTTTTTTTGTCATTTTCTCTATTAGAGAGAGTTTTAATGAAAAAGTAATTAGAAAAAATATTAAAATTCTTTCAAAGCAAATTAAACATGATAGAAATAATGTTACAGTAGTGCACTTTTCCTTTCAATATTTATAATCCTCAATATATATATATTTTTTAAAAAAATTAGTATCACTAGTGATCCATTTTCAAAAATATCCTCATCTCTCAATTTTGTTTTTTCATTTTTTAACTTGATCTACGATAACTCTAAAAACTAAAAACAAGTTTGACAATTAACTACTCTTACACACACACACATATAATTGTATGTAATAGGAAGAGATTTGTGAAAAGAGAAAGGAGAGTATGCATTTTGGTTTGGGCATCTAAAGGTTGAAGTGGCTCTCACAATTAAAATTAAGTTTGTCACTTATAAGTACGAAGGAGCTGAGGAAGTTCCACGCTTTTTTTTTTTTTTTTGGAATAAGTAAGATAAGAGTTACTTTTGGATTGTATCATATCGATAAACATAAATAGAAGTGATACAACATTAACCAATCTTTTAGTCTAAGCCGACTAACATTTGATCCGAACAATAAGTTGCTGAAAATTGTAATAAATGTAGCTCATTGTTTGCCTCCTATGCCATTTTGGCCAAAAAACTGCACATTTCAGTACTTTTTTGTTTGAATGAGTTATTTTCATACCTCAATCAGAGGAAATCAAAGATCTTATTTCATAAATCTCTTGAGCTAGAGGGTGAAATGGTTCATATTCTGATGTCTCCTCTAAAGAATTTAAGTGCAATTTAATTTTTGTGGAACCAAACTACTTGCAGCCCAGCATAAGGGGAAGTTCCACACTTTGATTTTATTAGGTGATCAAGCCAATACAATTCACATTGGGATAATAAAATGTTTTATGCAAAAACAAAACTAGTTGAGCTGTCTATTTTGCTTATTTTTTTTTATAATCCTCTGAGCCACCTTGTATCTAGTGTTTTTTTATGATATTATAAGGTATTCAATCAAATGACTAATTTAGATTGGGGCTTTATGATTAAGATCTTCCTATGAGTTTTTTTGAACAAGGTTTGATTCCATTTTGTAGCCTAGCTAATCCACCACTGAACCAAGTAGTTTTGGATGACTTTTATCTTTAATTTAGCTCATATTTCATGTATTTATTCAGTTTATTTTTGAAAAAATGAAAAAAAGAACTTTAAAATTACAAGATCTTAAATCAAGTATTTCTTATAAAATAAGTTATGAATTACTTATAAAGTCTCATTATCAATTTTTAATAATAAACTTGATTTAGGATTTTAAAATTTTAAAGTTCTCTTTCTATGATTTTCCTTTTATTTTTTTGGTATACTTTAATTTTAGTTAATTTACATTCCCTCAACAACTAGTTAATAACTTTTAAGATAAAAAATGTATTATTCATGTTTACCCTTATTTAATAGGACGTTTTAGTTAGAAAATATTCTTAATTACACCTCTAATTAATTACATTTTTGAAAAACCTTATTTGTTTTTGAAAAATCAAAATGCCTTCAGGTCAAAAAAGAAAGATAAAAAATGCCTTACAGTTTTTAACACAGTGATTCAGAAAAAAAGATACTTTATAATTTTAGAATGAAGGCAGTAAAAGTTCCAGTTTTTTAAATGTAAAAGTTAACTTTATATGATTGTGTACACAAAATTTTGTTTTTAGAAAAACTCTTTGCCTCTTTGGTATTTTATATTTTCCGGTATATAAAAGAAAAGGGTATATTTATGCGGCTGAGAAAAATGGCGGCATTCTAGTCGCACTTCCCTCCTTGCTTACTGTGTAGCTGCAAAAGCTTTCGCCTTCTCTGATAACAACAAAAGGCAGAAAATTTATGCTCAGAGTCAGAGGGAAGAATGTATTCTTCAGTTCTAAACATTCAAAATTCATATCCCATTTCGTCTTACTCCCCTAATTGCTTCCAGGTTCGACTCTTTGCTCTAACTCCATTTCAATTTCTTTCGTCAAATTCCTCTTTGAAGTTCAAGAATCAACCTTTGAGATTCACTCGCCCCAAGATATCCAGAATCCACAAGCCTCGATTTTCCTTTGTAGTTCTCTCAGTACAATCCAATTTCTTTAAAGGTAAGATTTTGCATCATTCGGGCAGTCTCGTTCATTTTGGGCATGTTCGGATTAGACATTTTATTTGATCAGGGTTTGAAACCAACAAATTGTTTTATTATTATAAGTTTGAATCTTGGAAAAAAGAAGGATAAAATGTTCGCTTAAATCCAAATGAATGAAATTGTCAAACTTACGGTGCTTCTGATTTTTGGGATCATGAGATTTCAGTTCATTGATGAAATGGAATGGGAGATAAGCTAATTTCATAATCATTTCCAGGTTTATAAGATTATATTTTTTGGCAAGTTCTTGGTTTACTGGCACAAGAGACTTGGTATACATAAAGAGAATCGGATGTTGAATGACCCTTGGTGAAAAGCGAAATTCGTAATATTCGTAACTGATATGTAGACCATAAATAAATATATTAGTTAGGGGTTAGTTGTATTAGTTAGTTAGTTAGGGGTTAGTTGTATTAGTTAGTTAGTTTGAGGTGTAGCCTATATAAGGCATATCACTATGTATACTATGCTTGTTAAGATGAATGACTAATGAGCATCACTGGTTTTCTCTCTTCTCTTCCCCCTCTCTTGCAATGTTCTGTTCCTCTCTCTTTCCCTCTTCTTTCTCATTTCTGTAACAGTAACTGAATTTGAACTTGCTTAATCTTTGCTGTGGAGTGGACTGTAGTAATTGACACCAATTTGAATTTTCTCAATCCTAAGCACCATCTGGCTGCAGTGATCGCTCTTGTGACTGACTTTTGTTACAGTAAACTTATTGTATGGATCTTCCTTGAGGTTCTAGCGGCTTCGTTTCAGTTTATATATATATATATATATATATATATATATATATATATATATATATTTAGGATGTTATGACAATACGAGTATGGGGAGGATCACTGAGTTTAGGTACTCCTCCTGTCCTTTATATAGGACAACTTTAGGGAATTGATATAATCCATAGTTTTCATATTTGTCAATCTTTTCCTACCTTAACCCTATCGATGCTTCCTCAGCAATAATCGAGGAGGAGAGGGAATGTGAGAATTAAGGAAGATAATTAGGGTGTTTTAGAAAACACATGTAATATTAACTAACTAAATTTACTTCCTTAATCTAATCAAATTAGGTAAATATGTCTTATATTAAAGACCGGAGGAGTATTATGAACTGTCTAATCTCATACAGAACTTGATCGGGTGTTACAATCTGCAATTTGTAGTGGGTAAAGCTAGTCAGGTTTTGCTGATTAGTTTCTATCCAATTTTTTCAGTGGAATTTCCTGTTTCCGAATGTTTTCCTGTGATGTGATGACTACCTAGACAATGAGCTTTATCGTTTTTTAGGAGTGAACATGTGGCACACCAGTTTTTGATAGTTTTTTCCAAGCAATTAAGAGTTGTTGCTTGTTGACAGTATCACATGATTCGTTTAAAACTTGATTCGTGGTATAGTTCTGTGTCATAAATTTGGATATTCTACCCTGAATGCTTTGCATATTTCCTCAACTTTCATGCTTCCTCAGGAAACCTAAACTTTAATTTTGATTCCTTCTGCCATTGTGATTATATTTAATAGCTCTGCAGACAGCATGGACAGTTGGTAGGGATGGAATTGAGGCGGGTACTAATCTTGTCCCAGTAAGTTTGAATAGCCCTTTTTCAACATGGCAATCCTCATATCAAGTCTTATTGAATACTTTGTTCTGTTTTATTATTCATTTTGTTTATCTTCTCTTCTTGTGTGCGGAACTAGGATTCTATACCGAGACCGGTAGCAAGGATTTCTGTAACCTTTGTAGCATTGAGCATTGTACTTTTTGTTCTGAAGTCTGTCCTCTCTACAGCATTCTTTATTCTGGTAAGTCATCCACTTTCTTTGTCCACAGAAATTTTAAGTTTTGACATTCTTTGTACTGGTGAGTGTTTAAGGCAGCATAAGAATGCCAGGAATCTCAAATGAATATATTTGTTCTGTAAATCTGTACATGTCTTTGTATCCATACTTCTTGTCTTACCTTCTATTCTAAAAAATGGGTTCAATTGTTGCAACTTGATTCAATACTTTAGTTCCTTTTTGAAGTTAAAAAATGGTATTTCAATATTTTGGCATTTCATTTAATAGCCGTCATATTGAGTTCATGGAAACAAATGATTTGCATGATGTCAGGCCACTATGGGACTTGCATACTTCGCATTCCTAGCTTTTAATAAAGATCAAGGGCGAACTGGAAACAGAGACACCACCACCTCCTCTACTCCTATGGAGGATCCGGTAGAAGAAGCCAGAAAAATAATGGAAAAGTACAAGTAGTGTCACCAGAGTAAGTCATTCTGATCCATTTTTCTGCTTTCAACAATTGTCCATTGAGAGATACCTCAATTTCTGATGGAAATAACATTTTTAAATTTCAGAGTGTGTGTGTGTGTGTGTGTGTTGTGCTCCTTTTCTTTTCTTCATTTCCCCATAAATGAATGCTATGAATTTGTTAAAAAATCGAGACTTTGAGAGATCTAAATCTATGATGATTGAGGAGGAAGAGATGGAGACTTAGTTGTCTCCTGTTTCTGCTTGAGGTATCATTCATCTGCAAATTAGATTTAGGTGAACCTGAAGTGAAAATAAGAATATGCTCACAGAGCCTGAGAATACTGTGATTCTACCGTTGCTGATGGCTGTCAAAGGAATGCTAAAATCAAATGAGAACCTGTAGAGTTGGAGGTTTTACAAATTTATGCATTTTCTTATCCTGCAGGTTGTGTCACTCAGAGACTTGTAGCTGCACAACTTCATTATGTAATTCTCCTAAATAGTATACTAACATTAAATAGTGGAAGTTTCTACACAACTTTACTAGGACTTTTGTATAAAAACCCTTCTTAGTCTTTATTTTTTGTTATCAAACTTTTCATAATAGAATTTTCTTTTTAATTGATTTTGGAACTTTGCTCGTGGTATTATGCCAAACTAAATTTATAAATACGTTATGTAATTTTGAATGGCCCAGTGTCATCAGTGCATTTTTCGCCCGCGCACACACGATATGTGGTGTATTATAAGTAGCCTATTCAGAAATTTACTCATAATTCTTGAACATGAAACATATTATTTTCTCGCCACACCTTTTTATTTAGTTTTCTATGCTACCAATAAAAATATAATATTTAAATTATTTAGAATGCTGAGTTTTGTGAGTTGCCTCTAAGGAAAGAGTAATAATGTAATATAAGAAAATATTATAAATTTATACATCAAATTTATTTTCTCTATTTTTACTTAGTTCAAACATGAGGGACATAGATTGGAATTAAATTACATAAAGCCAATTATGGAGGTTGTTTCTATAATTTGAACCTGTGACCTTTACGTCATAAAACAATAACCTTACTATTACGTCAAAGCTCACTCTCTCCAAACTATTATTTGTCGATGTCAATAATACAACGTAGTCCCTCTCCTCTTATCATCAACTCGAAGGCCTTGTTAATCTCTCACAAAACAACAACCTTACTATTACGTCAAAGCTCACTCTCTCCAAACTATTATTTGTCGATGTCAATGATACAACGTAGTCCCTCTCCTCTTATCATCAACTCGAAGGCCTTGTTAATCTCGGAGAATGGAACTGTGTGTGTTAAAAACTTATCCAATTCCAACTTCTGCAACCAAAACAAACACAAACAAGAAGCAAAGAATCTCAGTTTGCATCAAAGCTTCACTCATTTTATCACAGAATGAGACCTAATGATTATATAACACAATGAAAAACCATGGTTCACCTTGTTCATGTACATGTCAACAATGGATGGAAGATCAGTCCTGGGCTTGTAGTTCCCAAAGAAAGTCCCTTTTAGAGTTCTTTCGTTTAGCACATTTATTGGTTTGGTCATGAACACTGCATCCTTGGTGGGTACTCCTACAAGCACTGCAACTCCCCAACCCTACAACGTTCCCCACAAAATTATTAAACACATAGCCAGCGAAATTCCTACCCACAGGCCACAACATGGGACTTGTTCTCCAAACTTTGGGGAAAAGAATAAAAAACCAAAAAAAAAAAATCAAGTTCTTTAGCCATCATTAATGTAAGTTATTGGTGCTTAACCATCATTTTTCCAGGTTTCTTGCTATCATATATGGTATGGTTATATATGATAAAAAGGTAAATGTGTAAATTTGTCTTGAAAGTTTTGATGAGCAATGTTTTCCCTGAAAGTTTTTTTTTTTTTTTTAATTCAATGTCGCCCTCAAAAATTTAAGAAAATAGCAATGTTACCCTGCCTTGTTAAGAAACTAATGTTAGTTGTTAGAAAATTGATGTTGACTGTCAATATTTTTAATGTTAAGGGGCAATATTGCTATATTTTAAAACTTTCGGGATGATAATTGAACCCAAAAAAACTTCTGGAACAACATTGTTTTTGTGTAATGGCCTAAATTTGTTCCTTAATTCTATGATAGAAAGGTCACTTACATCATGAACACATTCAAAAGCAGAGATCATGGCGTTGATGTTTCCAGTGCACTCCACACTACGGTCCACTCCACCGTTTGTCATCTCTGCAATAACCTGTGATTTATAGCCATAGCTTTGTGAAGTCATAAAATACCAGGAGAAGTGAACAGTAAGGACATAGTTGATGGAGAATTGATGTACCTCTTGAACTGGTTTATCATAATCCTTTGGATTTATAAACTCAGTCACTCCAAATTTCTTGGCTACATCAAAGAAAAAGAAAACAAATAGTCAGATACTAAAGCTATTAGTTTTGTTAGAAATGCGAGATTACTGAAGTTCCAAGAACAAAATCTACCTGCTTCAAATCTACTAGAGTTCAAGTCAATCCCAATGATCCTGGATGCCCCAGCAATTCTTGCCCCCTCTGCAGCCTGATATTTTAGAATCTAGTTATACGTAATATTTTTATTGAAGAATTTGATGATAAACGTAGAAAATTTGTATTCATGTCACCTTTAGAGAAACATTTGATTTTACTCTTTTGATCTTATTTATAAGTCATTTTTAGCATATTTCACATAAAAACCTTAAACTTCATTAAGTCAAACAACTTTCCTCTTTTACCTCTATTTAATATACATTATACTCCATGAGAACAAAGTCAATACTTATATAAATGCGACCGAAAAAATTCTCTCTCCCTACTCAATAAATAGGACCAGAGGAATAACTTACAGCAAGGCCGACAGTTCCAAGACCAAAGACTGCAACAGAGGAACCTTTCTTTGGTTTTGCCACATTCAGAGTTGCTCCCAAGCCTGGAATCATAAGAGTATTGTTCCACTCAAATTAGTCAACGAGAAATTAAATCTAAAGCTGAAATCCATACATCTATACATAACGTAAGAGTAAATCAACAACTGTATTTGTAAAAGATAAGCTGAAAAGTTAAACAAGAGTGGGACTTAACCAGTTGAAATGCCGCAGCTGAGAACACAGACTTTATCCAGAGGTGCCAGAGGGTTGATCTTGGCAAGGCAACCAGAGTGAACAACAGTGTATTCACTGAAAGTGGAAGTGCCAAGAAAGTGGTTGATAGGGTTGCCATTAATGGAAAACCTGCTTTTTTTATCACTCAGCATCACTCCTCTGTTTGTATCTATTCTCAGAAGGTCACACATGTTGCTCTCCTCTGACTTGCAATGTGCACATTCTCCACATTCCCCAGTGAATACCGGAAGCACATGATCCCCTGCTTCCAAGTCTGTCACTCCTTCTCCAACACTCTCCACAATTCTGTTCATTTTTCAAATTAAGTGAACTCACACATTCACACTCCTTAGTTTTTTTTTTTACTAGATTGAGTATAATTTTCTTAAATTTTGTATAATGCACAAATAATTCTATGATTTTTAAAATTTGAGAAGGAATCAATATAAACTCTTAGATTTGTAAAATAATCTGTGCCATAATTAGTTTACTAGTAGGAGCATCGCAAAGCATGATTTAAAGATACTAAATGCGTATACTCATGTTCTTTTTATAAATATTTGATAACTGAATTATGCAGTAGAAGAAAATAGTTATAATTGGTTAAAACTAATAAATATATAGAAAATGAACTATTTTTTCAAACATGCCTTATTTTATAAGGGATAAGTAAAAGAGACAAATAGATTAATTAGTAAAGAGAGAAAATGTGAAAGACACTGGAATATGAGAAAAAGATAAGGAGAAATAATAGAATTAATGAGGGGCAAAAATGGTAAAAACATATTAAATATTCGGTCAACTATGTATGATATTATAAAAAGCATTGAGAAAATTCAAATTTCAAGCTTTAATAAAAAGAGCATAAGGAGTAATTCGTCTAGTCTTTATTATAAAGTATCAATAAACAATTCTTACAAATCAATAAAAACAGTTAAGTCATTAAATTTGTCATAAAATTTAAGTAATTTTTAATATTATCCTTACTAATTGCACAAAACTCTAATATCATATTAATTACCATTATCACCAACTACCTTTATTAATTATGAATATACATGGAAAAAATATTTAATAATCTTTATAAACAAACAACTGCCTTATTAAAAAAACTAAATACATTTATTAGTTGATGTCTAAGATCATAGAAATATAACATAGTGTAAGAAAATATCTTTATTGACAGTGATGTGTACTCTGTTAAAGAAACAACAGAGTTATCAAAGTTAGTAATAAATCATCTGCACATGATTCACAATACGAGGAAGGAAGTAAATCCGATTAACATTCGTTGTTGACAAAATTTGCTTTAATGAGATAAAAAACCAGAAGAGGATACTCTCAGAAATTATAATTTTTTTCTAAAAATCCTATCTCCACATTTAGATTGAAAAAATGGATGTTTTATATTTAATATTTTACAAAATTATTATTATAGCATTTTTAATTTTTTTTTCCCTTAAAATTATGAATTGTGTAGATCATGTTTAATCATTTAAAGTCATTTATTTATGTTTAAAAATTATAATTTCATAAAATATTAAATCAAAACTATTCTTTTTTCTAAAAAAAATGATGGTGGATAAAGATTATGTGAAGAAAATAAGAAAAAGGAAGATAAGAGAGTACTAAGCCCAACAATCAAAAAAGTCTTACCCAGCTGCCTCGTGCCCAAAAATTCTGGGGAAAAGAGGAGTTTGCCCCTGAAACAGAGATAGATATAAATGAAAGATCAAGCTTTGTGAAATAGAGAAAAAACAGAGTAATATGCTGCATGTGGTTTTTGGAATAAAAAATGAAAGAGTAGAACTGAGTTACACAGACCTTGGCCTCCCAGAAGTAGAGATCAGTGTGGCAGAGTGAAGTATATTTGACCTTCATCCTCACTTCCATGGCCTGTGGTGGAGCTACCTCTATTCGTTCCATCACCAATGGCTTCCCTGCTTCCCATGCTACTGCAGCTGCTTTTCCATTTATTTTATTCCATAAGTATTGCATTCATTCATTCATTCGTTCATGTATTTCTTGCTCTAACAATTGTATGTATTCAAGCATTTCAAACCTAATGAAGAGGGGGAAAGAAAGACGATTGAAATAGGAAAATCATATATAAAGCTGGTAAACTCAACAAATTTTAAATTGGGTCAATGACCCAATCCAAAATATTTAAATGTTAGTTATTTTCCAATAATACCCCTAACTTAACTTATAGTCTAAAGAAAAGATAACGCCTTTGAGAGATTAGCCCTAGGGAAAGTTTTTTTTGGCTATGGTTGAGATGGAGAAGCAGACGTTGAGGGTGATTGAGGAAGAGAATATGGTCTTAAAAATTCACAAACATGGATCATTGGCAATCTCTTGTTCTGCAGCATAAGCAGACAGAATTGCTGTAAGAGTTCGAGGAATATGTAGAAGTATAACGCAAAATGTTCCTAGATCCAAACCCTTCTTTATGTAAATTTTCTGGCATTTAAAGAAAAATGAGGGAGCGGCAAATGACTATTTCATCGTAGCGAAAAGTTAATCATAAGAACATTAATATATAGTTTTCTTACGTAGTTGGTTCTAATGTTATCCTAGCGAAAGGTAGGATTTAACATTAGAAAAGTTAATCTACCTATGAATTTTTTGTAATTAGGGTTCTTATGTAACACATAAACAATATTATTCTACCTTTTTTTTTTAATAATTAAGGGATATAATGGTAATTTAGCCTAAATTTTAAATCCCTAATTTTATCACATTACCTAATTAATAATTTATTAAGTTTAATAACTCAAATTAGAATTTGGATAATTCAATCGTCTTTATTCTGGATTCTCCATTTTTTATTCTAATTTATTTAAAATTAAAATTAAAATTTATTTCAAGTAATTTATTTTAGCTATTTATTGAAAAGATTAAAAAAATACTTATTTATTTTATAAAAAAATTATATTAGGAAGCTTTTTAATCTCAGCCATTACTGACATATTTCCCTGTATTAACACCTATGAAGGCTATGATAATCTTATCGCTAAATAAAAATCTAGTTACTTTTTTCGAAAAATCACGTAAATTTTTTTTTTTTGGCCAAAAAAAAATCACGCAAAGTTGAAAGGACTAAAAGAAACACCAATCCACAAATAAAAGAAGACAAAAGAATCAATTGTTTAGCAGTGCAAAGGATAATGACCAGTGACCACATAACACCAGAAAGCAATGATCTTGATCTCTTCATCACGTTTCATTGATCATCTATCCATTTACAGTCTAATATAGATCTCAAAAGGCATGAGAACATGAACTCCAAATTCTAATCGTGTGATTCTCTGAACAGAGACTTGTAAAGAGTTCATTTTGTTATGAAAAGCAATGCAAAATTCGAAAAGGAATAGGACGGAGCCAAAGGATCCAACCTAATTCTGCTATGAAACTGAACTCACTTCTCCGATTAGAATTCTACTTTCCCTATTTTCAGAATCAAACTAGACGAAGATTAAACACGAGTGTCCAGCAACAACGATGAAAACAGTAAATTAAGCAAACCATGTGGAACTGAACTTTCTTCTCCGATTGAAAATCACGCAACCAGACGATCGCGACCAGAATGAAACAAGAAGCACTTTAAAAAAAAAAAATGATCCATACCTTTGCAAGGAATCGTCAGACCAGAAGTGGTCGCCATTGTTGACGTGGTGAAATCTGCGGATGAAGGAGAATGCGAGTACGGATTAGGAAAAAATCGCCTCGAGATACTGCTCCTTAGCGTCTGGGCACAACTTCGTAGCCTCTGAGCATGACACATCTGTCTAATATACATATGAAAAGGGCAATCTATGTAATTTCTTCCCACCTGTTGCTTTCTAAGCACAATATGGAAAAGTTGACAACGCGTTATATAATTTTCTAGAGAAACAAACAACCAAACCAGAGTGTCAATATCAAAGAGGGAACTTGCAGAGATTCAATGTCTACTTGCTTGCTTTCTGAATCAAAATTAAATGAAGGAAACGTACGCCCATAGATTGATCCATGATACTGGGGACGAAGAATAGAATCGTGGTAGTAAAATGCCAATAATCAATCAACTTGGTTTTAAATCAACGTATCAATGCTTTATGAATTTGCTTGTTTCATTAAACTATGGCCTATCTCTTGACATAAAAATCTATGGCTCAAAGGCATGCGCATCTTTTGATGATATGCTTCGCTCTCCCTTAAGATAGAATCTCATTGAGGAGTTGTATTGCATTGGTCTTAATAAACGTTAATATTCGACGGTAAAAAAATGACAATAATCAATCAACTTGGTTTTAAAGCAAAGCATCAATGCTATGAATTTGCTTGTTTCATTAAACTATGGCCTATCTCATACTAGTTTTTTAATTTGATAATAATACTATTTCCAGCTCGCAGAGTAACGCTAATTCCAGCTCTTAGGGTAATCTTATAGGATCATTTAGACAACTAAAATTACTTCTATTCACAAAACTCCCTTCATAAAATTGTTTCATGTATTTTTCTCTTTTTAAAGAGGGTAATATTGCACTGATTGGTGAAAATGTTGGAGTTATAATTTTGTGACAGTTTTGAGTTTTGACATAATGTATTTATATAGATAGAGAAAGTTAATAAATAATTTTAATAAATTTAGATTTAGTATTTAATTGTTTTATGGTTTTATAATTAATTTCTTTTAAAAATATCATACATTAAATTATTAGGACGTTTCTTACAATTAAATTTGGGTTAGACATTTTATTTGGGTTATTGGAATTTTAATGAGTTTAGTTTTGTTATATTTTCAGTTATATGAAATTATAATTTAGTATTTGATATTTGAGTTAAAGTTTGATATGATTTTGATTGTGTGGAGGTTTGAAAAGTTGTTCAATCATTGAGTTATGTTCATACAGGTTAAAAAAGATATCGATATTGGTCTAGGATGTTGATATTGATGATTTTATGATTACGAGTGTGTTGGAGGTGAAACTTTGATTTTATGAAATTGAGTGATTGATGTGAGAGTATGGTATAAATGTTATCTAAATATTTTAATGAGTGATTTATGCTTATGAGAAGTGATCTAAGACTTTGGATGGTTGAGATTAATGTTTGTTAGGGAAATTAGGATGTTGAAGATAATGGTTGTAGAATAAATTGAGTTTTTGGGAGTTGAATTGTAAAAATTATTTATTTTATTGTTGCTTGTGGTTGATTGATATATATTTACATTGATTATGTAGAGCTTTCTTGTTACTGATGATCTCTGTGCTTTGCTCCTCAAGTTATGGTTAATCTTAGAGTTGAAATAACGGGGTTAATTTATTCTATATGCATGCTTTGGATTATAAGGTGTTTTTCCAAACATTACTTTCATAGATGCTACTAGTATGTATTTTGGAAAATTACATGTATGTTTGAATATGAACTTAGTTTAGTAAAGCAGTGTATTTTCCAACTTGTATGAATAATTTGAGATTATGATTGAGAGTTTTTATTGTTGTGATGGTTGTGATGAAATGATGTATATGAAAATGGTAGTCATATACAAGGCTTTTTGAACTTAGTTTAGTGGAGCAGTGTACTTTTCAATTTGTATGTATGATTTGAGATTATGATTGAGAATTGTTATTGTTGTGATTTTTGTGATGGAATGATGTATATGAAATGGTAGTCATGTTAAGAGCTGGGAAATTGACGAGCTCGACCCAGTTAAGCCTTGGGCCTTTAAGGGTTGGGTTTGTAAATTGGAGTCTTTAAATGAAGTCGAGCCTAAATTGGAGCAAGCTGACTTTTGATTATGAATTAGTGATTTATGCATGTTTTTTTAGACATTAATATTGATAACATTTATTCGATAAATTAGAACTTTAATTGTTATAATTTACTAATTATATTTCTTTAGAAAAAAAAATCCAAAAAAATAGTTAAAATTTAGAAAAATAACTTTTGTTCCTAATGTTTTCAGTCCAGGCTTGAAAAATAAATATTTTTCTTACTCAGCTCTAAAAGGGTTGGCCCTTTTAGAGTTCAGGCCCTTCAAGGATCCCAACTCTAGTCACGTTAAAGGCTTTTGAAAACTACACATACTAATGGGAATGTGTTGGATTTTGAGGGAGATGGCAAGTTATTGCGACTCCCTCTTATTCTTGGCCCAAATTCAAGCTGAGTTGGTGTGGGTGGATACCTCTTTGCCTTGGCTTGATTCAGGTAGTATGGGAAGGGGTCGGTTGGACCTGAGGTGGCCAAGTTGATTAAGCATCGATGGGCTGAACCCAAGTTTAGAGGAGATAAGGTGGAGTATGGTGGATGGGTGGGCTGATTGTTGTTACTTGATAGTATCTATTGTGATATACTATTATACTATTATTATTATTGTAATAGTTGAACTTGACTCTCTAACTTGTAATCCTTTATTGCATACTTTGTAAATTGATTTTGGTTATTGAAATTTTATGTTTCATCTCGTCATTGTTAATATTTTTCAGGTGAGACCTCTAATTCGGCTAGAGGCCAAGGGAAGTAGCCGAAAGCGTTGGAGCCTAGAGGCTTGTAGGCCTTTTTTGGTATTGGTGTTGTATTGATTCATATATTGTCATTCTAAAGCTCTCATGTGTTTGAAATACTATAATATCTTATGGCCGGGTTGACTAAGTACCGATGGGCTGAACCTAAGTCTAGAGGAGATAAGGTGGGGTATGGTGGAGGGGTGGGTTGATTGTTGTCGTTTAATAGTATCTATTACAATTATTATTATTATAATAGTTAAACCTATTTCTTTGACTTGCAATCCTTTATTACATATTTTGTAAATTGATTTTGGTTATTGAGATTTTAAATCCCGCCCCGTCATTGTTAATATTTTTCAAGTGAGACCTCTAATTCTGTTAGAGGCCAAGGAAAGCAACCAAAGGTGTTGGAGCCTAGAGCCTTGTAAGCCTTTCTTGATATTGGTGTTGTATTTATTTCTATATTGTCATTCAAAAGCACTTATGTTTTTGAAATACTATGTTTATTGTTTTGGATAATTGTTTTGGGATGATTGTTTAACCATTATCGGGCTTGAAGCCTTATTTTGCATATTTTGATATTTTAGTGGATCTGCAAACATATCTTGTATTGGAAATTGTTCTGTGTATACCCTTTTTGTGGGGTTCAATATTGTAAAACTCGTGGGCTATTATTTTTTTTGTTTGTTATTTGTATCAACAGTAATGGACTCTATGTAGTGGGTTTGTGGGCGGTTTTTGTGCCGTCTTCTTGAAAGAAATTATTTTTAATTATCACTGGTTAATCAAGTTTTGTCATAGTATTATGGATAATTATTGTTTGTAGAAGGGGTCTTTTCACAACAATGATTTTAGAAGTATTTTATGGTTTTACCATTAGGTTAGATATATTAGATACTTACTTTGTATACCATTACACAACTATGAAATTGCTAATATATAATGGTTATTATCTCCCATAAATTACAGTTCCAAACCATCAAGGGCGCCATATACACTTAGTTCTAAATTGTAATATATGTTGAAGACATACATAACGATTATTTGTTAATAATCCTAATATATTTGCTTTACTTTTTTATTCTATATAGTTATTTTTATTATTTATTTATTTTTGTTTATAATAATTGATAATAACAAGATAATAACATTAAATATTTGTTTATTTATAATATTCAAAATTCAATACATTATACATAAACACCATACAATTTAAAAGAAATTAATAACTTATACACTTTAGAACATATCTTTTAATATTTTGAATTCTAAAAGAGAATTTGTTAAAAAAATTCTACAATATGATCTGATGTGTTTGTTATAGATTGCCAACCATGTATCAATACTTTAGAGTTCACATAACTGCAAAAGGACAATATAAATATGAAATTCAAAATATATATTTATATATAGTAAAATTGGAAAATATTAAAACTTAAAATAATCTCGGATCTGATTCAACAATTATGATTTCAACATACATGCTAAAATTTAGGAACGTGAGATGGTAAACATTCAAGTATATCATGATTCAACAAGCAGTTAAAAATTAACAGAACAAATTATACTGATTTTAATCTATATAATATAGTGTAATCAGAATTATTTTCATGGCAATAAGATAATACTAAAAAATTCAGCATTTTATCTCATTGTTTTTTCGTGCTATCTAGTTTTCTCCCGTGTTTTTTCTTTAAACCAATAACCATCATAAAAAATTAGATATTGCTTCTGCAATGCTTCTTCCTAAATTATCCGGCGACCTTAAACCTCAACGAGTGAGCTCTAGTTATATGAAAAATAAAATGAAACTAAAAAATTTAATTGAAAGACAAAAAGAAAGCTTACATGAGAAATAATCACGAGAGGAAAGAGTTGTAGAGTGAAGATCTATGTTGGTGGTGGAGAATGAAACTCATAATGACAAAGCAAATCCCATGGAAACAAGAGTATAAGACTCACTAGGGAAGCTCAAAAATGTTTAAGAAGGGAGGGTAAGAATTGCGTCAATACATGACAATGCACATATTAACCGCTATATTTTAGTGTTATATATTCTTTCGCAAGGGAAATTTGTGAAAATAATCCAAAAAAAAAAATTGTCAAAATAGGTCACTGTTGAAACATTTTGCGAAAATAGCCCAATTTGTGACGTCACTTTGCGTGTGGCGTGCCACGTGGACACGCCACAAGTTGCGCCACCACGTGGGGTGCCACTTGTGGCGCCAACACTGCTAGTGCCACATGTAAATAAATAAATAAATTTTAAATGACGCGCCCTGCAAAAGCTGCTGCATCAGGGTTGCTTTTCTAAAAAGCTGCCCTGATGCAGCTAGGGATGTGAAAAAATCATGCCCCATACAGTAACAAATTACTGCATGGGGCGTGATTTTTTCACGCCCCATGCAGTGATTTTTTTTAAAAAAAATATATCTGCTTCCTTCTCTACTTTTATAAAAACCTACTAAGCACACTTCAAAAACACACACACAACCTCACACACTACCACATTAGTAGAAGAAAAAGGAGAAATGAGAAGCCTTGTGAAGAAAGAAGGAAAGGAGAAGACAGTTCTTGGAAGCTATTTTAAGGTATGCTATTTATTTTGTACGATTATTTAGGTAGCTAAACTAGAATATTTTCAACAAGTCGTCTACATAAAATGTTTTGTGTATATTTTTGTCTCTGCAATGATGGAAGTATTGTGTTGGTTAGAAAAAATGTTAGAGTTAGCATTTTTTAGAAGTTGTTAGTTTTGACAATAGAAGACTGTATTTATATAGTAAATGAGTAATAATAAATTTAAAGCGGTTTAGATGTATTTTTTATTTGTTTGAGAAATTTAAAACAAAATTTTAAATTTAAGAAGTTTAAGATTGTTGTATTATAGGATATTTTGACTGATTAAATGTTGTGCAAATAGTATATTTGGGTTCATAGAGATATTATGTAAATTTTAATCGGTTTAGTTTTCAAACATTAGAGGAAAAAACCGAAGTAGGATGAGAAAATTAAATTACAAATAATAATTCAATATATATGATTTGTAATATATATATATATATATATATATATATATATATATATATTATGAATTCTAATTTGTCTTTTAATTATCCTGCTTATTAGTTAATTTTGATTTATTTTACTTAAGTGAATTTGTATTTGTTGAACAAGTGTCATTATCATAATATAATTTTTATTATTTCTGTTATTATTTTATGTTATGAATTTTAATATATTAATTAATTATCATTGTTAGTATTATATTATTTTCGTTATTAATAAATAATTTTGAAAAATTTTACTAATGATGAAATTTGATTTTTTAATTAATTTTTATGATTATTAAATAAATTTTGTTATTTTTATTTTTATATATAATGAATTTTAATTTTTTAATTAATTTTCGTTAGATTATATTAAATATGTTATTTTGATTATTATTATTACATGTTATTTTGACTGCTCCCCAGTTGGCATGCGTCCTACCGGAAACTACTCGACCCTCAGTGGACAGACCTAAAATGGTCTCTATATCTTGTAGAGTAATGGCCATCTTACCAACTGGCATATGGAAGGTGTGAGTCTCCGGCCTTCACCTCTCAACCAAAGCAGTAATGAGGTCTTTGTCAATCTGCACCAACATAAAAGTAGAGATCAAATATGTAATCGTATTCATTATCCGTAACATGTACAAACAACTAGAGGAATATAATTAATTACATTAAGAATAAAGCATACCGAGAGTCTCTTCATGTGAGACACGTGCCAAAACCCTGCCCGAAGAAGGTGCTCCTGCAACTCTTGTGGGATGTCATCTGGGTCATGGACATCTCCCGACCCTTGTGCGACTCACCTCACCCTCAAGGCATCACAATCTCCTTCGTTCCACACAACTTGTGATCGGTGTGACCGTTGCACCTCCTCATCAAGAACTCCCCATTCTTTGGGGCTGGGATGAATTGTGTGATCGGATTGATAAGCCATTTGACTAACACAAATTTACCTTCACATAACACATTATTAAGTTACTAATTATTTATTATGTAAATACTTTAATCAAATAATGAAAATTCGTAATATATAATAATAATAATAATCAAAATAACATATATAATATAATGTAACGAAAATTAATCACAAAATTAAAAATCATAATATTTAATAATAATAATAATAAAATTCGCAAAATTTATGTAACAATAATGAAAATAAATTGAAAAAATTCAAAATTCTTCATAAGTACAATTATTCAAAATTATGTAATGTAACAAAAATTAATCTAAACATTACAATTCATAGTATATTTTAATAATAAAAATCACAAAGTTTATATAATAATAATAATAACTAAACTTCATATAAAAATCAAAATTCATAATATGTAAGATTATTCAAAAGTATTTAATAATAACTTAAATTAATAAAAAAATGAAAATTCATAATAACTAATAATAATAATAATAATAATAATCAAAATAACATATTTAATATAATCTAACGAAAATTAATCAAAAAATTAAAATTCATTATATATAATAAAAAAATAAAAAAATTAAATTTATTTAATAATCATAAAAATTAATTAAAAAAAATCAAATTTCATAATTAGTAAAATTATTCAAAGTTATTTATTAATACCAAAAATGATATAATGCTAAGAACGAAAATTAATTTAATATTAAAATTCATAACATATATTAATAACAAAAATAATAAAAATTATATTATAATAGTAAAAATTATTCAACAAATAAAAATTCATTTAAGTAAAATAAATCAAACTTAACAAATAAGAACAAAAATTAAAATAAAAAATAAAATTCATAATATATATATATATATATATATATATATATATATATATAATAATAATAATAAGTAAAATTCAATATAATTATATATAGTGAATTATTATTTGTAATTTAATTTTCTCATCCTACTTTGGTTTTTTTTTTTCTCTAATGTACTATTAAATAATTTGAAAACTAAACCAATTAAAATTTCCATAATATATCTATTAACCCAAATATACTATTTGCACAACATTTAATCAGGCAATATATCCTATAATACAACAATCTTAAACTTCTTAAATTTTAAAATTAGCTTTAAATTTTTCAAACAAACAAAAAAATACATCTAAATCACCTTAAATTTATTATTAATTATTTATTACATAAATACAGTTTTCTATTGTCAGAATTTACAACTTCTAAAAAATTCTAACTCTAACATTTTTTCTAAACGACAAAATACTACCATCATTGCAGAGACAAAAATATACACAAAACATCTTATGCAGAAGACTTGTTGAAAATATTCTAGTTTAGCTATCTAAATAATCTTATAAAATACATAGCATACCTTAAAATAGCTACCAAGAGTTGTCTTCTCATTTCCTTCTTTTTTCACACCCTGCTCCCAGCCTCTCCCGGATGAAAGATGAAATATGTGTATGTCTGTGAAGTTGTGAAGTTTGTGTGTGTGTGTTGTTAAATAGGGGAAGAATTTTTTTTTTTTAATAAAGGCAGGGGCGTGCTCTGCGCCCCTGCCTTATGCTGGCAATTGCAGCAAAATTAATTTTTTTTTAAAAAAAAATTACTCTAGGGGGCGTGAATAATTCACGCCCCCCCTCTCATTTACAGCTGCCTTGGAAAGCTGCCCCTGAGGCAGCTTTTGCAAGGCGCGTCAGCGCCATGCATATTTTAATTTTTTTTTAAAAAAAAAGTAGTTGGCGCCACTTATGTGGTCTGCCACATGGGCATGCCACAAGTGGCGCTGCCACGTGTGGCATGTCCATATGGCACGTCACACGCAAAGTGGCGCCACGCCACGTGTAGCGCCATCTAACGTGGCCCAACAAACTGTGCTATTTTCGCAAAATGTTTCAACAGTGGCCTATTTTGACAATTTTTTTTTGGGATTATTTTCACAAATTTCCCTCTTTCGCAACCTTCGCCTCAACATATATAACGTTTATTCATTGTAACTTTTATTTATTAAGCGTTATATATACCTAGATCTATAGCAATGTAATAGGGCTGCTTCATATGTGAGATTTGGAGGGGAGGGCGGGGTAGAGAAAATTTTTATAAGTTGGATTTTGAAAAAGCGAAGAAGTAGGGTTATAAAATTTTAATAAGGAGAAAATTTAAGATAAAAGAGTAGGAAAAATTAATTAAAAAATTTTAACCTCACTTCTTTTAATTTTTTTAAATCTTTCCCTCCTCTTTCTTCCAAATCCCTCACCAAAAAGCGTCTTAAAGATTACACACTAAAAAAAATTGTGTTGAAATTTTTAATGTAATTTGCTACAGTTAATTGTTTTTTAATTCACATTATTTTAAGTATCAGCCCACCTAATATTTTAGAGAACACAAGCTAATTTTGAACCGAGTGCAGTGTCTGCAATAAAAATCTATAGCAACAAGTCCAAGGTCGGCTTAAAAGCGTGCGGTAAATACTTATCCATTCTTGAAAATTCTTTCTGTCTTCAACAGGTTATTTCCTTTGACGATTTGATTAAAAAAATATTGCCTCACATATAATACTATGAATAAAACTATGGAGGCCAATCAATGGCGGAGCTAAGATTTGGAGTTTATGGGTGCACAATTAGTGTAAGGGTTTGAGGGTTCAGGGGTAGCGCCCCCGAAATTTTTTTTTTTAAGGAAAGTTTTAAATTAATGCATTTTCTAAAAGGAAAAAAGTTTGACAAGATTAAATAACATTTTGCAACCTATAAGAAAGCAGAAAAGGAAGCAAACCAAAATGCTAGCTTCAGCTTCAATTCATCGTAAACGAAAATCAAAAGGTGGGGTATTACCTTCATATGTTCATTTACATCAGCCTTCATCTGCTTAGCTTTGAATGCTGCATCAACCTCCAAAAAGATTCGAGGGGATAAAGTTATTTCTTGAAGTAAATCAATCCGCAAAAGAAAGTAGAAAAGGAAGCCGTGTCATGCCAATGAGAACACAAATGCATTAACATAGAAAAATAATAATAAAGAATTAACTAACCTTTACATCAGAAGGATTACAAAATCATTCTTCGATTTTTCATTCCTTGAAAATATTTCATTATATCGTCATCATCAATCATATCAAACATATCACGTTCAACAAAAGTTAACATGCATGAGTTAAACCAATCATCACTTATCCGATTGCGTAACTTATTTTTAACAAAAGTCATTGCAAAAAAAAACCCACTCAACACTAGCAGTTGCTACTGGTAGAATGAGTGCCAATTTTATGAACAAATAAATTAGTGGATAAACAATATCCTTTCTCTTCTCAACCATCTTCAAAGTAAGGTCAGAAGAATGCAAATTCAAAATCCTCCATGGCAAACAAAATGGAACCTGCATCGGTTCTTGCAGCATCATTTTTCATATCGTCTTCAATAACTTTCATCAAGGAAATGATTGGAGAAAATATGGAGATAACACTTGTAACCGTACCAAAATGGGAACCCCAACAAGTGTCTCCAGGCCGCTTTAAGGTTGTCTCTTGATTTAAACCTTTTCCAGTTGGTATTTCACCACTAGCAATTCTTTCAACTATTAGCTCATACTGATTCATTTGAAGAATTTCCTTCCGCTTGCATGGACCCCCCACAACGGTAGTCATCTTTTGAAGCATGTCAAAAAATTCTTGGATCTTCTTGTGATGTTTTGCAACCTTCACAAGTGCCAGTTGTAACTGATGAGCAAAACAATAAATGTAGAATGCGGATGTGTTGTCTGCCAAAATCAAACTCTTAAGCCCTTTGAATTCCCCCTGCATACTACTAGCACCATCATAGCCTTGCTCGCGACATTTAGACAAACTTAAACCAAGTTTAGAAAATAGGCTATCAATCGCTGCTTTTAGTGATTGTGCAGTCGTATCTGAAACATGAATTATGCTAATAAATCGCTCAACAATGGACCCCTTTTTGTTTACATACCAAAGTACAACTGCCATTTGTTCTTTGATTGCAACATCACGAGCTTCATCAACTAGCAAGGAAAAGTAATCATCATCGAGTTCACTAATTATTACTCTAACAGTCAAATCAGCACAAGCTTGGGAAAGCTCTTTCTGAATCATTGGTGAAGTCAATTTGTTATTCTCGGGGGCATTTTCCAAGACCACATCACTCATCTCTTTATTTGGCTTAGAATAAAACTTTAGAAGTTCAAGGAATAAACCTTGTTGATTTGAACTTGCAGATTCATCATGTCCCCGAAAAGGTTGACTATTGCGTAGTAGGAATCTAATGCATTCTAAAGAAGTTCTCAGCCTAAGACGATAATCAATTTTTTATTGTTCAGAAATATTTGAAAGAGCAATATCAATATGTTGATTTTGCTTCATCAAATTTTGACAAGATTGATAACATCTATTGTGGACACTCTTATGATCTCCAACATAAACTTTGATTCTATCCTTCTTATGCCAACTGTTGAATCCCACACCGACAAATGTTTCTTGTGCCGAACCAATACCTCCAACCTCCATATCAAATAGATAACAATACAAGCAAAAACATGCATGTTTTGATACACTATACTCCAACCAGGGACCAAGGTTTTCATACCACTTAGGATTGAATCTACGCATTTTTCCATACACATCCGTTTGAGGGAATGGTTTAAGATTTGGTTGAGTTGGCCCCTTGAGCAAATAAGCTCTCTGAATCTCCTCTCTTTCTATAGGATTTGATGTCATTGAATAAGTTGAAGGACGTTTTCCCGGATCCGCTTCAAGATTTTGTATATTAACTTTTGATTGAGGTGGTAATTGAAACTGAGATTCTGGTGGTGGTTGGGAGGATTCTTGAACTGTTGGAATTGAAACATTGTTTGAAAGTTCCGCACTTTGAGGTTCAGGTTCTGTATTTGTGGGTTTTAGACATTTGAAATAAGATTGTATAATTGACATTTTCTGGAAGAAAAAAAGTTTGACAAGATTAGCGAACTTAATCTAGATCCTAAAATCAAGGGATTTTCTAACAGAAAGTATAACTATATTAGCAAAACTTAGAATTATATTATTCCAACAGCCGTAACTCTATTTCAATAACTAGCATAAACTCCCATGAGCAATGAATGGGAGAATTTAATACCATTGAATATCATTAAAGTTTGCCAATATGCATTTGTAAACAACAATTGTGTACTTTCAGCAATGTCAATCAAATAGAGGATGCTTTTACTTATTACTCTATGCTAATTGTACTAAAAAGAAATTACCTCGCTATTCAAAGTCCAATGATTCAAAGAATATGCAGCGAGCAAATACTAGATTTTGCAGTGCTTGTCCTTGCGAAGTTCCGTTGATGGAAGAGTTCCAGTCCTGTTAACAAAGGCAATCAATTCCCTAAGCTTGAGGTAGCTACGTGGAATTAGTTTCAGATAAATATGAAGGTTTAGGTATCAACTTCCAAACATGCAATACAAGAAGACTTTAAAATAAAAAGTTTCAACACAGTTTTTGTTACAAATCCTACAGCTGAATAACCCCCCCCCCCCAAAATAATGAGCCAATAACAATACAATTTTTCATTGTTGCCACAGAACAAATATAGTATAGGCAGCATACCTAATAATACCAAGGCTGTTTTGACAAATGCCTTGTCCCCTCACTTAGATCACTCAGTGTGACTGGACCCAACACTCCAGCATTCCATGTCTCAAAGTGCACCGAATGGAAAACACCAACATTCTGGTATTATTGAATGAAAAGGGAGTTAAAAAATTATCTGAATGTTAAAACTGGTATTAAGAAGTAAATGTCAGAAAGTGAGAGAACTAACAAGAAGACTAATCTCTTCACAAAATAATGTAATGCAACAACAAAATGGTAAAGATATATGCACAATAGGGGAGAAGGAGGGTCAACTTCGCTGTAAAATCTACAATGGCTCGTAATACAAGAAATCGAACATCACTAAGTTACATTGTGATTTAAGAAAAAAATACAACAAACTACATTACAACAAATAAAATTGTGGGTATCCAGATCAACGGACACGAGGAAGCAGTATACGATCATCTCCTTCTTGACTGTTCTATAGAGTCCATATCCTTGGGGGAATACTGAACTTTCCGAGGAATTGGGGAATGCGAAGGAATATATGAAAAATATGTTGAAATCGAAACAGATTCAACGAGTTTCTTGAAGAAACAGAGCACAAACGAGACAAACCAACCATGGATGAGCAACAACAAAATGATCACAACGGCATTTATACGACGAACACCTTTTAAAACAGCTCAGGGACAAGAGATACTCACCGGATTTGGGGACGGATCGATTGTGGGCAGAGCGGCAGATTGATTTGGGGGAAAATGAAATTGGCGGATTGATTTAGGGGAAAATGAAATTGGCTGATCAATTATTTTGGGGAAAATGAAATTGGAGAAAGCTTTACAAAGATTTGGCGGATCGAGTTGGAGCCAGGGTTGAGAACTGAGAACGTGTGAGAGTTGAGGGCGGATCGTTGGCGAATCGAGTTGGAGCCGGGGTTGAGAAGGCGTGAGAGTTGAGGGTGGATCGAGGAGCCGGCGTTGAGAAGGTGTGAGAGTTGAGGGCAGAGGCGGATCGATCGAGTTGAAGGCGTGGTTGAGAAAATGAAGTCACGAAGGCAGAGGCAGATTGATCGAGTTGGAGGGTTGAGAAAATGAAAGTGGCAAAAAAAAAAAGGCACAAGCAAGCGTTTGAACCCCAGACCTTTCACACAGATAGCCAACGCTATAACCAATTATTCCAACCAGACCAAGTGAAATAATATTCTCTCACAAAATATATATTTTTAAAAATTTTTATGGGTTCACTTGCCACCATAGGTTCTAGTGTGCCTCCGCCCCTGAGGCCAATATTAGTATACATTGTATTCTATCCATGAAATTTTTTCAAATACCTGGAATGGTTTATATAATGCAACACCATAAAGATTCTGAAATAATATATACTTTTCTTTACCAGCAATTATAAAAAATATATAACTAGTTCTTCTCACTTGGGTTTTTTGACATAACATTACTTTGGTACTTGGGCAGTTGGCCTGTTCATGAACGATTGCTATTAAATTGGTAATTCTTTAGACAATAGACAATTGCCTTTGGCGGGACCGAAAACACAGAACCCATTTTCTTGCCTATCTTTTAAATACTTAAGGAGAGCTTATCCCATCTGAACCATTTAGATGAGATCTACTTTTAATTTTTTTAAAAAAAAATTATTTTTATGGGTAGAGAATCTAAAATAAAGATAATCTCTTAACTAATGTTTTTCTAAAAGATAATTTTTTTATTTAAAAATAACCAAATAAAAAAAATTAAATCTAGACCATTCAGATTCTATCTAGATATGCAGGAAAATGGGTTCCCGAAAACACCAACAGTCATATTTAGACAGTAGGCCTTTATCTTTTGGGGCGGGCATCTATTGCAAACGTTTAACCAATAAAAGTCTGACAAAGTAGGTAGATGATTGTGTCACTTAGAAGTTTAAATATGATGTTCTGAGTTTAAAGTAAGCCGGCCGTGCATATGGAAAAGGCTTTGTTAGCATAGCCAAAACCCATTCTTGTGATTTCCAAATCCTCAACGTCAGGATTATAAAAACAAAAACAAATTTGCAAACATTTTTGTTTTAAACTATTTTAGCTTCAGTTGCAAATATTAAATTTGGATGAATAAGGATCATTTTGGTACAAGGAAGATTTGAAGAGGGAATGGAAGATTTTAAAGGACGAGGAAAGATGACTTAAGAGAAGATGAGTTGTTTGGTAGGAAAAAAAATAAAAGGGACGATTGTTAAGAAAAAAAATCAGAAAATATATATTTCACCTTCAAAAGTAATTATTCAAAATGAAAATAAAAAATATTTTTTTCCATAATTCAAATTTGCTTGCATCAGATTTGAATTTGTGGGTCAAATTCAAATTTTATGAGAAAGCATTTATTTCACACACACACACATATATATATAATTTGTCTAAAATCTTCTCATATTAAATTCAAATTTGTTGCATAAATTCAAATGTAATCCTATTTTCTTGCCTTATAGAAAATAAATATTTCATGAGGGATAAATATGTCTAAAAGCTTCAATATTCATAAAGAGGACTTAGGTTCCCACCAATTTTAATGGGATCTTATCTTCCCACTTTTAAAGAAAGAATGGTAAGCCTTGGCAAAAGTGTACTAAACAAGATAATTTTGTTAATCTTCCTTTCCCTTCCCACCTCTTCTGCATACCAAACGAGCATTGAGTTTATGAGAAATCGCACTATCATTTATAAATTTTCTTAAACATGAGAAACATGTAATACCAACCCTATCAGTCATATATCTTACTCTTTCTAAATATAAAATATAATTGACTTTTTTAGAGTATTAAGAAACTATTTAAATTATTTTAAAATACTTATATTTGTCATTCTTCTCCAAACTATTTTGCTTAATTTATAAACTGTTACATAATATAAAAATACACAATATATAATTTGATTAAATAACTTATTTAACTTCTTCAATTTCCTCAAAAGAGTCAATTCTTTATTTAGGACAAGGGAGTATTATCTTCAGACATCTCAACTCATGGCTGCATTATTCCATGAATATAATAGAAAAGGGCAAAAGTCAAGGGGAAAAAACTAATAAATAAAGATCTAAGAGCTACGTGCCCGTTATACAAATCTCACTCATAAAGTTTCAGCATTCCGATTGAGTTTCTAACACAATCACCATATAAATCTGGTATTGTTCAATTTATTGTATATGCGCCAAAATGGTATAGCAAAACCAATGCATTCATCTCCTTTAATACAAGAAAAATGTATGAACCACTATGTTCCTAATGTAATAAACAATCTTATTCCATGATTTACATCTAAAAAAAAGGAACACACTAATGATAGAGCCCTAATATTGCTACATGCACTCAATACAAATTCATTGACGACCCTTCTTAAGAGATAGGAAGTGTGCAGCGAAGGAATCATAGTCGGGTAGCCTAGGATGAACATGACTTGTCGCCTTATCCTTAGAGGAAGCATCACCATCAGTTTTTGATGAACCTGAAACCTCTAAATTATCTGGTGTCACTTGTTTAGGTAAAGGATTTGACGGTTGCACCTTCACAGATGACCTTATATCTTCAGCCAAGGACTTGTGAGAATCCCGGATCGGCTTAAATGCTGTTTTTTCTACTGATCCATCCTCAGGGGTTGCCAGATTATCAGAGGATATCATCCGTGAAGAGGCTTTTTTCTGTTTGTCACTCTCGTTAGAAGCTCTTGAAGATTTCCATACTTGTCCTGAACCAGAAGTCAAAGGAGAATCCTTGGAGGTTGAACTCGCACCAGATTTTGAAGTAGTTGTTGTCCTTCGAGAAAATCCACTGACAGGGCGTGGACGACTGGCTGAATTTTGTTTGGGAACTTCATCCTCAGAGCAACTACTATCGGAATCAAAGTAAGTAGTCAAGACCTTGGAGCTTGATTTCTTCCTCGCTTCACTTTCCTCTTGCCTTTGAATGTGAGGGTCTTGAGCATCAGTCTCTTGTGACTTCAGAACAAGGTTATAACTATCACTATCAGAATCCAATGTTTTCCGTTCTCTCAAGCCCATACTTCCACTTCCACTGCTCATTTTACTTTTGTATGAATCCTGACGATGAGCATCAGAATTCAATGAAGTTGTCTGAGAAGGAAAAGATCCTTCACTCTGGACTGGAATGTCCTCCAATGATGATGAACCCTTATTTGAGCTTTTAAGATATGGTGGCCGTATCATACCTTTATTGCGAAACCCACCCTTCAATGATCCGTAGTTTAATTCCTTACCAGTTTCTTCTATATGAGATTCCTCCCAAGTATCAGATGACTTTGATGAGAGGACACTTGTCTTGCGGTTTGAACTAACCAAAGAACTTACCTCAGAAGATGGCTTGTTGGTTGGCGGGTCATCATATCTGTAATTCTTTTCTGGCACATTAGTGTTGTCTATCTTTCCCTTAAATTGCTCTTCCATGGTATCTAAATCAGCTAAAGATGAAGATACTCCAAACTTTCTGTCAGAATCAACATTTTTATCATACGATGGTGAGGAATCTATGGCCTCGTAGTTTGTGCTCCGACCAGGGAAAGAATTTCCATGACTGTAACTCTCAGAAGCATTAGACTTGACCATATCCTCCTCACTATCTGAATCATCAAAAGTCACAGGTGGCAAGTCTTCTTTCCTAGAAAAAACATCAGACTTTCTCAACCTTTCAGAAACATCAGAAAAATGTGACTCTGAACTTACGCTTGCCTCATTCTCATCAATGACTTGTCCAGGGTTCCAAGAGTTGCTATTAGCAAAAGGATCTGAATGTGATTTGTTATCCTGAGATGAAAAGAAAGAACTAGATTCCTGTTCCACATGCGTCTTATCCACAAATTCATAATCACCATCCTCCGAAGCTGAATCATCAAAAACAACAGGAGTCTCATCATGAGAATTTGTTTTGGTATATATTCTCTGAGTGTTTCCTTCATCAGTAACCAAAAGGTCTCCCACAGAACTGTTGTTTATCTTTGGGTCATTCAACTTGAAAACATCATTACGATAATCACTTGGCATGGTAAAGGGGGCAGCAGAAGCGGAAGCTTTTCTAGATTGCCTATCCATCCTCTCATCACCAAAGAAATCATTGTTTTCAATTTCAGTATCCATATCAGCATGTCGTTCACTGACTATGTCTACTTCAGTTCCACTCGCCACCCTTTTCCTGCTCACTTCATATGGGTAGTCACTATTTTCTTGCATAAATGAATTATTTTCATGATCTATATTTGCCATTTTAGAATTGACAGCAAACGGGTTATCATCATTAAAAGAACCCCTAGACGTGAAGGAAGTAGATTGGGGATGTTTCACGACATTCTTGTGACTATCCCTGTAATATTCATCAGGTGCTCTTATTGGCCTATCTTGTTCTCTGCTGTTAATTTGCTCATTATGCATTGCAAAACTACTGTTGTGGGCTATGTGGTTAACAGAACCAGTAGAAATATGATCTTCATGAAAAGAAGGATATTGTTGAGGTACCTCATTACTCTTGTGTGATGTATGTAACCCAGTTGAATACTGCATGCTCGTCTTTTCATGATTTAATTGTTCTGCAGCTGCACTAAAAGTCATGCCTGCACGTTCTGTAAGAATATGTTTGTCATCATGAAAAGCAAATTCTTGAGGAACTTCATGCCTTAAACCACTTCCAGAAGAACTCTGTGATCCACCTGAATGCTGTCGAATGACCCTTTCACGGTTTGAGAGTTCTGCGGCTGCTCGGGCAGCCATACTTGCACGCTCTGCAGATTCTGCAGCTGCCTGCGCAGCAGAGGCAGCATCGGTAAATTCCATGTTCCAATTTTTATTATCCATAGGAAAATATCTTCTGTTTTCATAATGAGAGCCTGCAGAATCCATTTCTTGATTTCCAGTTCCTGTTAGACAGGTCACCACAAATCCATGCAATGGAAGGAATATAAGTCTCGAAAGAAGTATATAATCATCATCTTCACACAAAAAAGATGACATAAAGTAATTAAAAAAGTTACCTGAAGATCTAATCCCTGGACTAGGGGTGCCTGATGCTGTTGACTTATTGCTGCTAACCATTTTATCAGCAACACTTGTAGTGTCAACTAAATTTGTAGGTGCATTTTGCATTGTTTCATATTGAGAGGAACCATGCAAATTAGGAGGTCCCTTTTCATCACGAACAGGAGGGACAAGAACTTGAGGTTCTTCCACATAATTACCCTTCTCATAAGCATTTGGCCCAACCTTGAAAGATCAATAATGTCAAAGTAAGCATGATGTTTTAACAATGATACAAAATCAACTCATGATCATCCATGCTTAACAAACCCTACCTGTGAATCTTGAGAATGCTTTACATCACTTTCTCCAAAAGACTTAGGTTCCCACTTTATATTATGTTCTTCTGCAATCGCAGTCAGTATTTTTATCTTAGTTGGACCATCAGGTGCTTTGGCAGACAGTTTCTCAACCAACTGAAAAGACAACATCAAGTTACAACAAAATTAATAATAATTAAGCTTCAAACTAGCCCTTGTAGCAGACTTTTAAGAAAAGGCAGAGAAACTTGCCAGGCGATTTACCCCACAGTCAGGGCGTAATTCAACAGCCGCTGAGATGAATTCTTTTCCATACTTAGCTGTAATATGCTTCCGCACATCCATGAGCTCAGGTATATCTGAACATCGTGGTGATGCAAATATTACACTTGAAATTGCCTCCTTCAAATCTATGGGACAGTTTCTGAGGGAAAAAACAATGTGATGTGAGCCAGCTCAAGCAACAACAAACCAGTTTCTCAGTCGCAAATTCAATAGTGTTCAGCCAAGAAAATACTCAAGCAGTTAACCCCTAAGGCAAGCACAAAGTAATAGCATAATAAAAATATATACACAAGTACATGCATGAAAACAATCACATGAATTGGAGACAATACTGAATTGATCATGATGACAAACAATAAAGCACTGAATTTCAGACCAAAGAAGCTAAAAGGTTTCAGTAGACCTGTTCAGTGGTATACCAAATGCACATTTTCTGCATGAAGAATAATCATAAGGCTGATGCAGTAGCATCAAGGAGAAAGCCTGGCAGATCAATGTTCTATCTAAATATATTGCTTCTCACTTTTTAATATATACTGCATCATTCATTCAAACAAAAGTGAACTCTCCCTATAAGAATGGTCTTGGTCTATATTGTTTAACTTTTCATACAAATTCAGATTCTTGAGAACTGGGGTGTTATCATGATCAATAAGACGGCAAAGACATAGTTCTACGTTTTGTTGATTTGACTGCTCGCTATTCAAATCCTAGTCTGACTACAAAACTTGTCCTCAGTTCTACTATAACTTTTATTCCTTCATACAATCATATTCACCAAGATTTTTGAAACCTAAGATGATACATGTACTTGACAAAGCGTGACATGTAAGCTACATAAGAAAATTTTGTTTTGTTGGCAAAATTACCAAATATATTGAATTATAAACATAAAGGCAGACCAGCCCACAGTGAAAAGAAGATACTTCCTCTAATTAACTAAATAGAAAAAATACACAACAAACATTAAAGTAGAGTGCACCAAAATTATTTGGGCGAATTTCAGATCATGTACTTCTGTGATTCAATCATTGGCAACCGTGCTGCAATCAGCTCACAGTATATTTCTACAAGATCATATGCAGCCATTGTCTTCTCTTCCCTAACAACATGTTCAACCTGAATGAACAGTGAAACAAAAGTCAAGGGTCAAAAAAAGAATCACAGGAAGATGAAGAAAAAGCTTTGCCAATTGCTACAAGCACAACTCAAGTAACTACAGAATTATATAATTTTGTAGTCATTTTAGAATCTCTTTGTTCTGTTTTGATCCATTTCTGAGGTGCTTAAACTGCCACAAGGATCTAGCATTTTGATTTTCAGTCATCATAACAGTGGTTTGGAAATGTTAACTTCATCCAGTGCTGTATTAATAATTTTCAAAAAAACCAGTATTGGCCACAGCTAGATCACTGGAAAGGAGGGCAATTATGGATTTCTCTTATCTATATATATTATTACCCGGATTCTAGCAGTCTGGTCCTGCCCAGACTGGAGCAATTGGGCTAACTCCCTCTTGAGTTGCTTCACCTGCGCTTCTCTTTTATTCTTCAAAAGCTTAATTCGCGAAACCGCAAGTTTCAACGCTGTTTTGCTGTAGGGAAGTTCAAAATACAAACATGTTAGTTTTGAAGGCAATATACTACTATGATAATGTTATGATTATATTATTAACTAAATAATGTAAATGTTAGATGGAGTTATGGTTGTTATGGTATTCTCCATAGGTCACCACAATGGTTAAAAGATAGTGTGCACCACACAAAGAGGTTGTATGAAAACTACCCCAAATGTCACACAGTAGCAGTTCAAAAGAGGGCTTAAAGTTCATCAATTGGACGTCATGGAGACCTCCATGGCGAGGTTTACATGAAAATACCTAAAGGCTTATCAACAGAAAAACCATCTCCGTCAAAAGCTTATCAATTACAACACCAAACCATAAGGTTAGCTTCAAATCAGTATACTACACAAAGACAACGAACAAACACTAAATAGATTTCTAGGCAAACATGGAATCTCTTATCAGCGAATTCTGCAATATCAGTCTACTGAAATCGCCCAACGGCATAAATAAACATCGGCAAGACAAAATTGATTGATACCATTTTGCGGGCTTGAAGCTTCGATGTAACATATCTGCCACGTGATCGGAGAGGAGACTCTGATTCTGCTTCAACCAAAAAGAATCGATACGGAGAAAGTGTGGAGATTTACAATAAGCCAATAAGGGAACTTTCTATCAGCAAAAACGTCACAGAAACGGCTTTTTGGGTGATCAAATTAGATTACTGAAGAGGAAGAAGACAAGGAGAAAATTGGATCTTGGCCTTGGTGGTTAAGAAAAGAGAGAATAAGAAATAATTATGGGAAACCGAGAAGTCCCACACGGCCAGGGGAAGGTACGAGGGGACGGAAGTCGTGGTTGACCTTTCTCTCCCTCCAGAAGGTTTCTCCCTCCAATGAATCTCTTTCTTGTATTTATTTTTGTGAAGGAAGCTTTGAGAGGGACACTATCCCAAGCAAAACGAGAACCAGAAAAAACTGGGGATAGCATGTTAATTATTAGAGGAAAAAACATTAATTACCTATCTATTATCTAAATTAGAAAAACCTCCCATCAATTTTAAAAATTTATATAAACCCTTTTAAAATAAAAAAGCATGTTACACAAACTTCTTTTGTGTTTTTGAAATTTCATTTTCATCCATCTAATTATCAAGTTTGACTCATAATTGGTGATAACTTTTTGTATTGATCATGCTTACTGCTTCATAGCTTTATTGATATAATATTTTATAGAATTTTTTTTGTTAAGTATGATAAATTATGAATGTTGATAGATTTAATTTCAATTATTTAGATTAAAATATAAATCAAATTCTTGTTATTTTTTATATTTTAATAATTTAATTATACACTACTAATACCTATTTATTGATAAAAATAAATTCTTATTAGTTTATAATCCAAGTTCACAATATAAGTTTATATAATTCTCACGCGTTTATTTAATTTCGTGAGTAATCTTGATTTAACTCTACTATTTTATATGAAATGCATTCGGTTGGGGGGAAAAAAGATAATTGGTAAATATACGGTAATTGTATTTTATGGTCGTGCTCATGTATATCTTTTTTAAAAAATATACTCCTCCCACTAAAGTCATTTAGTTCAAAATGCTAGTTATAAACCATCAACTACTAAAATCACAGTTCAAAATACTACTTAAAAACAATAAATATGTAAGATACATATTGTTATTTTTAATTATGTCCTTATTTATAAAAGGAGTATATGAGAGATAATTGGTGAAAATTTATTATAGAGAAATAGTGTGTGACATACTCCCCATATTTGAGATATAAAACATAGTTACTTAATTGATAAGATTAAAAAGTTAGTTAAATTGATTAATATGACATACATTTAATTTTTAAAACACCCTAACTATTAATTCTCTCATTCTTTATTTTTATTAATTATTATTAATGAAATATCAATAAAGATTAATTAAAAAAAGATTAATATATATAAAAATTATATATTTAATACCAATGATAAAAAGGGAATATATTAAGAATAGAGGATTTATTCTTATATTAAGAATCAGCTGCGAGGAGAGATTGTTTTGATAAAAGGGATTTGGAGCCATCGGCCATGGGAAGCAATTTTTTTTTTCTTTCTTTCCTCCTCTTCTCTCATCTCAGTTGTTCATCTCAACTAAAATTTAATCCAAGATGAAAGAGGAGAGGAGATGTAGCATATTTTCTCTTCTTCCTTTCTTCCTCTTCTTTCATTTCAGCCGTTCATCTCAACTAAAATTTAATCCGAGATGAAAGAGGAGAGGAGAGGTAGGGTTGGGAGGAATACTGAGGAAAGAAGAGAAAGAGAAGCCAGGTCCATCGGCCATGGGGTAAAGTATGAAGCATTTGGGTACATATCTATCTATCCAATTCAGGTATCCATAATTCCAAACACCCAGTGACTCAACGAGGGACAGAGAGAGCAAGGGAGAAATGCAAAAGGAGGGAGCAACGGAATTGGATCGTGTTTAGTTGTTTTTCTTCCCATTGTCGGAAACAAATTGCCGAAAGCAGAGAGCAAAAAATCGTCGTTTTGCTGCAACTGATTGCCATTTTGCTCCTGTTCATTCATTTCAGTGGAAGTCTCTCCCTAACCTCAACTGGAAATCAAATTCAACCCTTTTGTTCACTTTTCGATGAGGAAGAGGTAAGCATCAACTTCTCTCTCCACTTTTCACTCTTCTCAGCGTTTTACTGGTTATCCTCCCAGAAATTTATTGTGAGTACTTTCATTTTTACTATGAATTCTGCAACGCTGAACATTCACCGACCTTCTCTTGTCCCACGAATTTCACACTGCAAAACCATTCGAGAAATGAAGCAATTTCACGCCCTTTTCATCAAAACAGCTCAAATCCATGACCTTTCACTGGCAACAGAATTCCTTAAGCTATCTGCAACTTCGGATTATCGTGATACTGAGTATGCCCTCTCTGTTTTCGCCCAATTTCCTGAACGCAATTGCTTTTCTTATAACACTATGATCAGAGCACTTGCTGAAAGCGACGATGATTATGGGCCATTGGATGCCTTTTTCTTGTTTTATCAAATGGTTTCTGATGGAATTGTTGAACCTAATCGCTTTACCTTCCCTTCTGTATTAAAAGCATGCTCTAGGGTTGCTAGGTTAGAAGAAGGAAAACAGGTTCATGGGTTTGTAATCAAGTGTGGATTTGATAGTGATGAATTTGTAATGACCAATTTGCTGAGGATGTATGTCATGTGTGGGAGTATGGAGGATGCTCAGATTTTGTTCACTCGGAATATTGATGGGGATGAAGATATGAACAGGATATTGAATCATAATAAGAGGAAGCTAGAGGGTAATGTGGTGCTTTGGAATGTGATGATTGATGGATATGTTAGACTAGGAAACATTAAAGCTGCCGGTGAACTGTTCGATAAAATGCATCAAAGAAGTGTGGTTTCATGGAATGTCATGATATCTGCATATGCACAAAGTGGGGTTTTCATGAAGGCCATAGAGACGTTTCACAAGATGCAAATGGAAGGTGTGTCCCCGAGCCGTGTGACTTTGGTCAGTGTTCTGCCAGCTATTTCGCGCCTTGGAGTGCTTGAATTAGGGAAATGGGTTCATTTATACGCAGAGAAGAATAAGATTCCGATTGATGAGGTGCTCGGCTCTGCATTAGTGGATATGTATGCAAAGTGTGGGACCATTGAGAAGGCAATTCAGGTCTTTGAGACGCTACCTAAACGTAATGTTATAACTTGGAATGCTATAATTGGTGCTCTTGCCATGCACGGTAGAGCCATTGATGCCTTCAATTATTTTTCAAGAATGGAAAGAAGCAGAGTGTCCCCTAGTGATGTTACATACATTGCAATCTTGAGTGCTTGTAGTCATGCAGGTTTAGTGGACAAGGGAAGATACTTTTTCAATCATATGGTTGATGAACTTAGATTAGAGCCTAGAATAGAACACTATGGATGCATGGTTGATCTTTTGGGTAGAGCTGGTCTTCTAGAAGAAGCTGAGGATCTTATACTGAACATGAACATAAGATCAGATGATGTCATTTGGAAGGCCTTGCTTGGTGCTTGTAAGATGCATAAAAATATTGAGGTAGGTAGGCGAGCAGCAGAGGTTTTAATGCAATTGGCTCCTCATGATAGTGGAGCGTATGTGGCCCTTTCAAACATGTATGCTGCAGTAGGAGATTGGGGTGCAGTTGCAGAGGTGAGGTTGAAGATGAAAGACTTGGAAATAAGGAAAGACCCGGGATGTAGTTGGATTGAGATCGATGGAGCGATTCACGAGTTCGTTGTTGAAGATGATTCCCACCCGAGAGCTAGAGAAATACACTCTATGTTAAAGGAAATTTCCCACAAGTTGAGTTTGGAAGGACATAGGCCAGACACTACACAAGTGTTGCTTAACATGGATGAAGAACAAAAAGAGAGTTTGCTGCACTACCACAGTGAGAAGATTGCAGTGACCTTTGGCTTGATTAGTACATCGCCAAAAACACCCCTTAAGGTTGTTAAAAACTTGCGCATTTGTGAAGATTGCCATTCATCAATGAAGCTGATCTCAAAAATTTATGAGCGTAAGATAACTATTAGGGATAGGAAGCGATTTCATCATTTTGAGCATGGGTCATGCTCTTGCATGGACTACTGGTAGTTTGCAAATCATTGACAACTCTACTTTTTCCCACATTGGGTAGCTATATATGTAGATGTTTATTCTCCTAAATATAAATACGTGACATTTTTTTTTCCCATATACAGCATGTGAATTGTCATAGTTATTGGAATTGATTTGTACATAATTGACAATTATCTTTCGCTGGTTAAGAAAATGTGGCATGTTTGGCATAGCACTAAAACACCATCAAAACACCAGCACCGTGAAAGAGAAGCTCAGCGGAAGGAAAAAAAATAATCTGGACTATTTGTGATAGCTTCAATGGTTGATAGACTTCTATTTAAAAAGCCACTTCTAATAAATGTCACTTTCTTTAGCTTCTGATATGACTTTTTTCAGTTTTCGGAGAAAAATGTTAGAGATAGGTTATCCAATAAATAATATATTTAATTAAGTACTTTAGAATTTTTTAATTTTTAATAATCTTCTTATCAAATTTAAATTTTATCTTCAATTATCACAATATGTATGTATATATGTATGTAATGTTTAATATTAAGATTCATGTTATTTTCTGTCTCAATTGACTTTTTAAACGTTATTCCAAATAATAACTCATATGGAAAAAAAAGGTCTACTACTGCTATTTCAAATATAAATCACATATATATAATCTAACTTTTTATCCTATCTTCCATTTACAAAAACTCAACCAAAAAAAAAAATCACTTATATTACCGCTATTCTAGAGAGACACTTAAACAAGTGAAGCTGTAGTTGTATGTTGTTCTAAATACAACCAATTAGCATGGCTTCTTTCTTGTTGACATAAAATTCAGATGAGTTAAGGCCAATAGCAAGCTCATGGCTCAAAAAGTGCTTATGGGTTGGGAATAACGCGTGCAAATTACCCATAAACAAAGCATGGGTAATTGATATTATGTGTGTTTGGATTGCTCATTTAGTTTTTTTGCAGAAGTGACTTTTTTTTTCTAACTGAGGTCTATTTAGATTATTATTTAAAAAGTCAGTTGAGATGGAAAATGACTGAAAATGACTTGAATCATATTCAAACTACATATGCATATTAGTTGTATATATTGAATTAATGGAAATTTTAATTTGAAAAAAACTTAAATAATATAAAAATATTATAGCACCACTTATGAATAATAATCATCACCAGCCTTATCCTAAATTAACTTATTAAACTTATCCTAAATTAATAAAAAATTAAATTTACCACTATTAAAAAATCTGAATCAAAAAAACATGCATACATGTAAATCATCACCAGCCTTATCCTAAATTAACTTATTAAACTTATCCTAAATTAATAAAAAATTAAATTTACCACTATTAAAAAATCTGAATCAAAAAAACATGCATACATGTAAACGAATTTTTTTAATGTTAACGTATTTCTTTCTTCACACAGCAACAACGTACCAGTTATATTTATTTACATAAATCTAACCTTCATTTACTTTCTCTCTTTCCAGACAACAAACATACATGTTCATCCACACACATATATATATATTAATTTAGTTTTCTTTTCTTTCAGAAAACACACAGCAACACGTGCGCGCGCGCGCATATATATATATATAACCCTCATATCTTCTTTTCTCCTTCACTGGACAGGAAAAATGATACCCATACTCAATACACTTATACATATATACCATCCCTTAACACATAACCCTTTCTCTTATTCAGTTCAGCGTTTTTCTTTCTTATATAAGCCACACCCAGCATCATGTATATATATATAGTTCACTTCCTCAAAGGAAACCGATAACATCAAAGAACAAGAACACCAGCGATGACCTACAGACCCTATATACTTATATTTAAATGTTCTTATCAGCAAAACCCGATGATCATGCATGAACAGTAGTATGACAGTAGAACATAAAGAAACAGTGACAGCAACACGATGCCAAGATGTCCCTGTTTCAGCGTTCTTAGTTGCAGTTTTCGGCAAGCATAAGTTTCCTCTTCTAAGGCTTATTATTCTTGACATAAAAATAGCGGGAGACTTGAACAAAAAGAACTCATCACATACCTTCAGTTCCAGGATTCACCGACGAGAAACAGATGCTCTCTTCCTCCCCTGTTCTCGACGCTAGGAGCAGAGCTCCTCTCCAATCTCAAACTCTCTCTTTCTGTAACTCTCTCTCTCCCTCTCTCTTGGTGTCTCTTCCTGTCATTCTTTTCTATTTCTGCTTCTGGTTTTGCCGAAGGAGATCGTGGAGGATGAATGGAAGAAGTCGTGTGTGTGTGTGTGTGTGTGTGTGTGTGTGTAAAGGAGGTAGGCAGAGTTTGATCAAGAGGCAAGGACCAGAGGATATTCAACACTGGGCTCGAGGAGTAAGGTGGTCATCTTGCGTGTTTTGCTTCTGATCTTACATGCGTGAAATACCTCTGCCTTGACTGATATCGGAAACGTATGGCAAAACGCAAGAAAAAAAAAACCAGGAATTGAGGCTTTTAAAAAAGCTAACTTTTCTTGCGTTTCTCCTCTCGGCCCATCCAACGTATCGCATCAACCAAACGGCCTGTGTTTTTACTTTTCACAAAAACTAGCGTTTTTTGCTTTTTTTTTTTTTTTTGAGAAAAAGCTGAGATAACCTGATATTATCCAAACAGGCCCATTGTATCAATGTTTGTGAATTATTGATTGTAGTCAATAGAATCTGTGCATTGACAAGTATCTTGGATTTCGATGCTGCAACAATACTGATTGTTCCTTAAATTTTCTAGCAACATGGGTCTGTTTGGAGTGCATCTTTTTGAGCTTTTTCACGAAAACTTTGAAAAAAAGTCTGTTAACATTGCTATCTGATTTTGAATCCGTTTAAATTGAGGTTAAATTCATTTAATCTAAAGCCCAAAAAGCTCGTCAAGGAAAAAGCTCCACTTTTGAGCCTTTTCAAAAAAGCTCTCAGCTTTTTGACATGGATCCCGCCATTTCTACCACCATCAATCCAAATATAAATCATTATCTATAACCTGACTTGTTTCCTACCGAGCTTTTTTTTAAGTTAAATAACTTTTAAACCACTGTTCCTAACGTCAACCCAAACAAACCCATGGTGCAGCCTATTAAGCACAGTTGCAAGTATTGTTGAACAATGTTTCGTTTTAAAATTTCATTGTGAAATGTATCTGAGATGGCCAGGTTGATTTGTATTACCATTTACTGTCACCATCAGTATGAGAGGTTTTTGCTTCAGACACATCATAATGACATTCTTCATAACCCATAGGATGAGCACAACAAATTAGAACAATGGACTGGGCCATGCAAGTGAAAGAGCAAAGCAAGTGTTTCACTGGACTGGGCTGAAAGAAGTTCATGAACTTATACATGAAGATAATATTTGTACAAAAAAAATGGAGATGACTTCCAAAGTTGTTTCATCTTTTCACAAACATTTATCAATCAATATTAATAAGGAAAATTAATATTTTAATTCCTATAGTTTTAATTCAGTTTTTAAACTGACTCAAACTTGATTATTAAATTTTAACCCAATGCAACTTAGTCTTCATAATCTTAACTAGTTAAAATATTGGCTTTTATATTTGAGGAAATAAAATTATATATTTCATGAAACTTCAACATTAAGGTTTTAAATGATTAAAATTATAGGATTGAGTTGCAGTGAATTAAAGTTTATGGATTAAGTTTCAATTAATTCAAAAAAAAATTTTTCCCATATCAATATAATGTAATATTCATATAAACTTTCTTGGCTCATTTCTCAAACTCTGAATTGCAGGAACCCCATATCTAATTGAATATATTCAAGCTCTCTCTTGCCTACCCATCTGACTTTGAAGAAGGAAATCAATTGAGAAGAGAAGGTGAAGCAAAGATGAATACAAAAAAAAAGAACTTGGTGTGTAAGTGACAGCCATATCAAATGATTTGAGTATTTAAAAGTTTGCTGGTGAAGGATGAAGTATGAAGAATTGACACGCCACAATAAAAAAAAAAGAGATAATTTCCCCACCAACTCACTTTGATTCAGATTTCAGCAATTTTTGGATGGAAACTGAACTTACTGATCTTACTCTTGTAATCTCCATTCTGGTCTATCATGATTATGTAACCTCACAATTAGAATTGGGGAAAAAAAAAGTTTAATACTTTTGACGGTTCAAATGTATGACATAATCAAAACTCAAGTTGAAGATTGAATAGCTCAAGTGGGTTAGTTAATAAAGATTGCGCATTAATTAAACATAATAATAAGAAATAAAAAGCAAAAGCAAAAGAGAAAAAAAGAAAAGAAAAGCAGTAAGAGATGACATTGATGAGTATAATGTCATTATGAAAAAAGTTATGTTCCCACCATGCTCAACAACTTTCTTCTCAAATTCCAAAATTGTCTATTTGGTTCTCTCAACTTCAAAATATTGCCGGAAAAAGAAAATGCCCTTATTATTAGGTAAATATTCCAATAAAAATTATTGGGCCTAGAAATTAAAGATTAAAGTAAAGCCATGTTAATTTATTTTTAAAGAGCAAAATTACAACTAAATTTTCAATTAAAAATGTTGAATAATGTACACACACACACTCACAACATCTTATGTAATGGATACTTTTTATTTTTCTTTCTCATAAGACAAATTCCAACTTTTTCAGAAACAACCTCATAAAATACAAAAAACATTGATATGCATACGACAACTAAAGTAAATAAAGATTTCAAACTGAAAAGCAAATATATTTTGAGATATTTTAAAGGGATCCAAGAAAGTGGTACAGAGTGATTCTAACCAATAATCATAAACCCCTTTATTTTATATTTGGACAGTCATATTGAGAATATATATGTGTGTGTATGAGTGTAGACACACATTTTTTAAAATTTTCGTCCACTAAATCCTAATAATCTCTTTAAAGGTTTTGTTTTAGTTTTACTGTTCCTTAGCATTCTGGAAAAACACAAGAACATGATCATTTAGAGTTTTCGTAACTTTAAGCAGTGACTTTAACTTTTCTAATGGTGAAAAACAGAAAATTGTAACAAAAAAGCTTTACATAAATCATGTCTTTGTTTCAAAAAAAAAAAAAAAGAAGAAGAAGAAGAAGAAGTTGCTTAGACTGTGTCAACAAACTCAGTGCAATTTCTCTATTCCAAACTATATTCGTATATTATCAAATTTATCTATTTTTTGTTGTTTTATATTTGACACTTCGAAATTATAATTAACATAAGAGAAAAACATATCTATATGTATATATATCCTCAAGTCGAAATTAAGACACACACACAATATGACAAACACTAAGAAATCGATTTTAATATTTGTATAAATGTATGATTTAATCATCATGCAATAAATTAATTAACACACGGTCAAAAAATTAATAAATAATACTAAGAAGGATGGGCAGTAATTAATATAATAGGTTATGAAAAAAAAATTTGGAGAATAATAGAAGAGAATAATGGCGAAGAAGAGCAGAGCAGCGTGAGTTTTTTTTTTTTCGGTCAGAAAGCAGCGTGAGATTGAATAGTGAAAGGATAGCAATGATGTAAAGATGTCATAATCACATAAAATGAGTGCTTCTTTATGTTATTTTTCCCTAAAGTAAAGGCTGATGATTGCTTCATATTATTGCATGCAATCCTCTTTTCTTTTTTTTTTTTTAAAGGTATTCTGGCCAATATTTTTGCATGCAAATCTAAACCAATCAATGTGTTTATATCTACTTGCCTCCACTTCCAATGTTTGGACCCCCTTTGTTTATTTATTCATTTATCTATTTATTTTAAGTGACACAAATTAATAAAAAATTAAATTAATTTGTAAATATTTTGAGATAATTTTTTAAATGCCCCTGCCATGTAAGATACATTTCCCTATGACAATTCACAAAAAAATAGTGTGTTTGTGTTGTGTGCGTATCATTAGGCAAAACTAGCAAGAATCAGATACATAGTCCAAGGAACTAGTATTATTGTCTTTGATCACAAGAGTTATTGGATTGCATCCTTAACCATAATTCTAACAATATGAGTAATTGAAACCTACCAATTCATGTGTAACCATAATTCTATCACATCTCTAAGAGGGTGGTCATTGGCACATCCTTGAATAAGTGAGACTTTAATACAATTTGAAAAGAGTACAGCTACCTTCTTAAAACCTTTGTTCCACCACATGAAATGTTTGTTTAGAATCACGATTCATAAACATATTCACGTGATAAGTTGAAATAAAATTTCTCTTACATATTTACCTTATATACTAAAATGATTCCCACATTTTATGGGATAGTTGGATGAACTTTTATGATCTTGCAACAATAAATTGTTATGGATAAACTATTATTGTTTTCTACTCTAATTTTGAGGTCTATGACTTCCCCTCCTAACACATGTGTCTTCTTCAAAACTCAAACTCAAGATCTAAAAGATTCTAGTGAAGGCTAAAACCACTACACTGATTATGTGTGAGTTGTTCATCTATTCTTGTTCTCTCTAATGACTAAGTAACATCTACCCATAAACTCTTTTTGTTTAATGAGTTGAAAAGTAGGTCAAACTATTCCTATAGGGATCCAACCCTTAGCAATCCCTATGCAAAGGGATCACTTAATTTTTAAATAAGGAATTTTCATCGGTTACTTTTTCCTAAAATTTTTAAACTTTGTGATATGTTATGTATGATTATAAGTATTGTTCTAATCTTATTATGTTAAAATATTGCCTTTCAAAGAAGGAAACTTTTATATATATAAAAAAAACATCAAATAAATCATGGACTGATTTAGATAGTCTATTAAACCGATTTAGTCCAACCTAAGCTCGAACTAGTGTTGGACCAGATTGGACTTCGAGTTGTCTTATACAACTCGGGTTACTATTTAGACTAGACTTTGAGTTGAAGTCAAACCTGATCTAATTTGATCTATGAGGAACCCCAACCTAGACTATATGATTTTTAAATAAAGAGTTTTCACCGGGCTACTTTTTCCTAAAATTTACTGTTACAAAATACACAATAATTTACTTTTTAAAAAAAAATGCAATATTGAAAGGGACAGACCAATAATATAGAACTATTTGCTCAGATTCCTGGGCAAAATGATGGGTTGAAGATATAAATACTGGAAAGAAAATTGGAAGAGAGGCCCAGTTGAAGAGTAGGTGGTACTTACCCTACGTCAACAGAACCCTCCAATGCTCTCCTTCTTGTTTTTAACATCCCCATACAAGCGAATGAGAGTTGACACAGATGGTAAGAGATCCAGGATTAGGCCCTTGGTCGTGGGTTCGATCCCCTCTGCCATCGTTGAGACTTCTTTAGTAGGTGATCTTGTAAGTCCCCATACAAGCGAATGAGAGTTGACACAAATGGTAAGGGATCCAGGATTAGGCCCTTGGTCGTGGGTTCGATCCCCTCTGCCATCGTTGAGACTTCTTTAGTAGGTGATCTCGTAAGTCCCCAGTAAGTACTCATAGAGCCTGGGGCCGTGCCCTAACCTTAGTATGAGACTGGTGTTGAACCCCTCCAAAACTTTTTTCTTATAAAAAAAAAAAAGGCTCATACCATCATGGTCTCTTATTTTTAGTATTCAGACCACCAAGCATGTGGGCCCTCTTTCTGCTCTCATGCACTACGCCACTAATCCTAATTTAAACCATTTTCCCACAAACAATATAAAATTAAATTAAAATAAATTTTGTTAATGAAATAATTTAGTGATCAATAGAATATATTTTATGACAAGTGTCATCGCACTATGTTTATCTCATTAACTATGTTTATCTCATTAAATTTTTATTTATTTATATATTTTGGTTTATGGAAATTTTAATATATAAATAACTATATATTATAGGATTCAATTTGTAATTATATTTTAGAAGCAGTGTAATTAACTCGGACCAAACCCGCCAGTATAGCTCAAAAACCAGTACGGTCTAGGTATTAACCTGGTATTTTTATTCTATTTTTTTAAAAAAATTTATATTAATAATCTTGACATCTTTACTTTCTCATAAGTTTTGTTATGGGTTAACTTTGATTTAACTCTTGTGTAACCCTTGACCAAATACTCCGACTGGTTCAATGACATGTCCAGTTTTAACAACCTTGTTTAAAAGTTTCTTATAGGATAGTAACTTCAAAAATTATTCCTTCTCAAATATACAATAGATAAATGTTTCCAATCATTATCTAAATTTTGTAAATCTTAAGATAAAAGTCTTAAATCAAAACTTGCTATTGGATATTAAGAGATTTTAAATTAGACCATGAAAAAGTAGGGAGAAGGACCAAAGATAAAATATTTATTAATAAGGATATCAAAAATTATAATTATTTTCAAGCACCAAAGAGTAAAATATAAATTTGTAATTACTAAATTAACCTTCCCTAACTCATCTCAATTATTTGATGGTTAGTTATCAAATTTGATGATATCTTTACATATATTTTGATATAAAAAAAACATTTCTATACAACTTAATATTTGTATGATATTCTCTCTTGTACACATTAGATTATTTCAAAAGTTACCCAAGTTAAAATAGCCTCTAAAATCTATATATATTATAAATTTATTTCTTTCTAGATTTTGATTAGTTTTAAGAACTTGACAAAATAACAAAAAAAAATCTTATAATATATTTCTTTTAAAAATATGTGATTGTATGAATTTTGTTGTCTAATTATTAATTAATGTAGTGTGAATTTTTGCCAAATATAAATAAAATAATTTTAAAAATCGACAATTAATTTGGTTTTTGGGTTGATTATAATTTTTTTTTAATGTGAAATTTGTGGGGTTATTCTGATGTAAATTTGTGAACAAATAAACATTGTTCCTAAGAGAGCGCAAACTAGTAAAAGAAGGAAGCATGCACAGACACACAAAATAATAATGCAAAGCTTCAAAAAAGTAGCACAACAAAATTATTGAATATTCAAACGCCAATGTCTCCTTGTTTCCTTATTTGTTCATGTGTTTTTTATTAGAGGTAGTATTAATTAATTAATTAAAGTCATTTCTCATTTATATGTGTCATGACAAAAACGAGAACTGGCCTTACAATAATTACACACTCTTCTTATCTTTAACGTATTGGTCATTTTTTAGAAGAATGTTTTATAGTTTCAAATATAGTAATCATGCTTTTCAGCTATAAAAAATTAAAAACATATAGTAATCATGTTTGAGAGATGCATGTCAATTATATTAATTATTTTATTTCATTTGTATTACTCCAGTCCTAATAGGACATTTTCCCACATTTTTAAATAAAGGCAGGTTTTCGAAAAAGGATATGATGTTTGAAAATATGAACGTTGTTTACTATCTTTAACTTAGTTCACGGGATCGAGAGTTTTACTTTTGTAATCAAGAGGTGACAACTTTATAATTTATTTTTTTGTTATTAATATGAGCAATAGTGGAAACAAATGGATTCTTTAATTTTTTTTTTTAATGAAACAATGCATAATTTTATGTTGACATTTGACACCAAAAGTATATACTTATACGTTATTGTCATTGTTTGGCTGAGAGTTAAGTAAACAAGAAAAGTTCAACTTTATAGGAGTTAATGAATTTGTTTTGCTTGGATTATTTTAAATTTTAACTTTATTAAATGAAAAAAACATAATTATTTACGAAATTTTTAGGCTACTTAATTTAATAAAAAATATCTCAAAATTAATAATTAAATAATTAAAATGTACAAATATTGCAACCCAAACATAGCACTTATCACATTTAACAATTAATTATACTCCTACAGTATTTTACTTAATTTATTTAGGTTAAGAAAGTTAATTGAATTAATTAATATGATATGTAATTTCTAAAACACTATAATTATCTTCTTTAATTTAATTCACTCATTCTATTTTTTCCTTGATCATTGTTAGAGAAAGCACTAATAGAGGGAATAGGAAAATATTGACAAATATAATAACCATATCTTATATTTAAAATCAAGATTAATTTTTTAAATATGTGTTATATGTATGATCGAAGAGAGTATACAAAGTTAAACTAAGTGATGATAATTGAGAAGTTCAATATACTTCTTAAACTACATTATTAGTTAAATTACATGAGTAAAATCCATGTTGAGTTTTGCCAATAAAAGTTGGTCTAGTTGGTAAAAAAAGTTAGCCTATAATTATAAGATTGTAAGTTTGAATCATGTGAAAACTTAGTTGTGGATGATTTATAAGTATTTTTATAAACACTTCTTGAGTCCAAAGCATTCTCGAACTTTGGTAAGCTCTCGGATCATCTCACCTAAACTTTTTTTTTTTTTTTTAAAAAAAGAACATATTAGCTTTTAATTGGACTTAACTCAATCGAACCTGACAAGTCTAATATTGGTGAGATTCATATATATACGAATTAGTTACCAGGACCTTACATTGAAAACAAAATGGAATAATTAAATTTCTTTCAAAAAGTGTTTTCATATATTATTGTTTTATTAAAAAAATGAAGAGAGCCTAGTAGTAATCAACATTCTAATAGTTTTACTTTTAACTTAACGGTGAATGAATTACAACCATCGGATCTTACATGAGTGGATTCAATCACAGCCGTTGAAACACTAGACCTCGAGCTTACTAATAGTCAACAGTCTGTCAACTTTCCCAAAAAAGGGAGCGTCTTGCCTCCTTTGTGACTCGCTCCCACCACCACATTTCCCTTCTGCTTCTTCCCTACTTCATTCATGGCGGTGACGAAGCTTTTCTCTCTCTACATTTTCATCTTGAGCTTCTTATTCTGCATCTACTACGCCAACAAATCTATTGCCTTTGCAATCTCTTTGCCTTCTTCTTCTTCTTCTTCGGATGTCGAGCTTCTCTTGGGTAAAATCAGAGCTACTCTTCAAGGTAACGCCGATAATATTGTTTTGTCTTCATGGAATTCCTCGATACCTCTTTGTCAGTGGAGGGGACTCAAATGGGTTTTCTCAAATGGCTCTCCCCTGTCATGCAATGACTTGTCTACACCACAATGGGCTAATCTTTCGTTTTTCAGAGACCCCTCTTTACGTTTACTCTCTCTTCAGCTTCCTTCTGCAAATCTCTCTGGTTCGCTTCCTGGGGAGCTTTCAGAGTTTCCTATGCTTCAGAGTCTCTACCTCAACATCAATTCGTTGAAAGGGACAATTCCTATTGAGCTTGGGTATAGTTCCTCACTCAACGATGTCGTTTTAGATGACAATATGTTGAGTGGAGCTTTACCTCCATCGATCTGGAATTTGTGTGATAAGCTCGCTTCTCTTAGACTCCATGGCAACATGTTTTCCGGGTCTCTTCCTGAACCGGCATTACCTGAATCTTCTTGCAAGAATCTGCAATTTCTTGATTTGGGTAGCAACAACTTTTCTGGGGTTTTTCCTGAATTCATCACACATTTTGGTGGGCTGAAACAGCTTGACTTGGGAAATAATATGTTTACTGGTTCAATTCCTCAGAGCTTAGCTGGGCTAAATAGGCTAGAAAAACTGAATCTTTCTCACAACAATTTTAGTGGGGTTTTACCTACTTTTGGTGAACCATCCAAATTTGGAGTGGAGGTTTTTGAAGGGAATAACCCTGGCTTGTGTGGGGTACCTTTAAGAGCTTGTAGTGGAACTGCTAGATTGAGCTCTGGTGCAGTTGCTGGTATAGTTATCACTCTCATGACTGCAGCTGTGGTTTTAGCTTCATTGCTTATTGGGTATATGCAAAATAAGAGAAGGAAGGGTAAGGGAGATAGTGAAGATGAATTGGAGGAAGATGAAGATGATGATGAAGAAAATGGGGGTGGTAATAGTGGTGCTATAGGTGGTGGTGGTGAAGGGAAGCTTATGTTGTTCCAAGGTGGTGAGAATTTGTCGTTAGATGATGTGTTGAATGCAACAGGACAAGTTATGGAGAAGACATGTTATGGTACTATTTATAAGGCAAAGCTTGCTGATGGAGGAACCATTGCTTTGAGGTTATTGAGAGAAGGTAGCTGTAGGGATAGGGCTTCGTGCTTGCCTGTTATCAAGCAATTGGGAAGGATTCGACATGAGAATTTGATTCCTTTGAGAGCCTTCTATCAGGGGAAGAGAGGAGAGAAGCTCCTTATTTATGACTATCTTCCTCTCAGAACTCTTCATGATCTCTTACATGGTATGTTCAATGTGAAGTTACATGCTATTAATTTCCCTGAAGTACTTTTGTACATTAGTGTATATGCTTACATGGTATCTTCTATTGCAAATCGCTTTCATTTTCTCTCGGAGTCCCCCTGATTTCCTTGTCGAGTGTTTAATTTGATCAAAGATTTCTGTAATTCGAAGCATTCATGTGAGACTTAGGACTATCTCGAAATTAAAATTTAAGTGCGGAGAGATGATTTCTTCTGCCTTATGAGAAAAGTAAATGCCTGATGATGGGAAAAGTGCTGTCCATGGAGATCATGTGGGTTAATTACTTACACTATTTGAGTTGGATCAAATTCCTCATGCGATTTTATTCATAAGAGGAAGATGATTGGCTTTTTGATCAAGGTCTAGTTTTATGATGTTTTTATTGTTGTTCATATAGTGTGATCCCAATAAGCCTAAAACATAGGTCGTGTAGGTGTTGCATTTTTGTATTTTGCAATGACAATGTTTGCTTGACCACCATTTCTGCTCATCTCACCTTTGCTAAAACATTCTGAATTCAGTTTTGAGATAGTTTATGTTTGTTTTGTCATCACTGAATATCTTGATGTAATGTGTTTCATTTTCTTAGAGATGAAAAAAAAGGCTATAATTGCAGATGGATGATGAAGTTAAATTAAATATCTTGGGCAAATTTCAGTTAGCCCCCCTTGGTAGCAAATTAATTTCAATCAACTGCCAAAACTTTCTGAAACTTCACTGCATCTCCATGGTCATAATGAAATTAATATTTGTTAGTGAAAAAATAATGATGCCCTTACTTTATTTTTTCTGTAAATTGTCTTATTTGTCTGGTAAAAATATCCATATTTTTCTTGTGAATTTCCATATTTGTCTTGTAAATGGCCAACATGTTTTTGATTCCCAAGTTTCTTTTGAATCCCTTTATTTGTCTTGTAAATATCTTTATTTTGTCTTGTAAATACCAATATTTGTCTAGTGAATTTTCATATTTGTTTAGTGAATTTTCATATTTTGTCTTGTAAATACCAAAATGTCTTGTAAAGAAGGGCATCATTGTCTCCTCAGTTCACCTACAAAAATTAATTTTATTTGACCATGGGTGTGCAGTGAAGTTTCAGTAAGTTTTGGGGGTTGACTGAAATTAATATGCTACCTAGGGGGCTAACTGAAATTTTCCCAAATATCTTGACATTGGCCATAGTGTTACAATTTTGCCATCCTACTGCAGAAACTAAAGCCGGAAAACCAGTGCTAAACTGGGCCAGGCGACACAAGATTGCATTGGGAATAGCCAGGGGACTAGCATACCTTCATACAGGACTTGATGTTCCAATCACTCATGGGAATGTACGATCCAAGAATGTGCTAGTTGACGAGTTCTTCATTGCTAGGCTCACCGAGTTTGGGCTGGACAAGCTAATGATTCCTGCTGTAGCCGATGAAATGGTGGCGCTTGCGAAAACTGATGGCTACAAGGCTCCAGAGCTTCAAAAGATGAAGAAATGCAACTCGAGAACTGATGTTTATGCGTTTGGGATATTGCTGTTGGAGATATTGATAGGGAAGAAGCCAGGCAAGAACGGGAGGAGCGGGGAGGTTGTGGATCTGCCTTCCATGGTGAAAGTGGCAGTGTTGGAGGAGACAACAATGGAAGTGTTTGATGTGGAACTTTTGAAAGGGATAAGGAGTCCAATGGAAGATGGGTTAGTGCAAGCATTGAAGGTAGCAATGGGATGTTGTGCCCCAGTGGCTTCAGTGAGACCAAGCATGGAGGAAGTTGTGAGGCAGTTAGAGGAGAATAGGCCTAGGAATAGGTCTGCTTTATATAGCCCTACAGAAACAAGAAGTGGCAGTGGCACCCCTTTTTGAATTTTACATAGAATTTGAGCCTTGGAGCAACAGTAAGTCTGCTGTTGCGTGACCAGTAGGTCACGGGTTCAAATCGTAAAAACAGCCTCTTCGCTTGCGAGGATAAGAAGACTACATACATCTATTCCTCTTTAGACCCCACTTGATCGGAGCGTTGTTCCCTAAGCCGCCCTTTTTTATATCAGTATGTGAATTAGATTTTGTCCTTTTATTCTGTGCTGTGACTGTTTTGGATTTGGATAATTTCTTCTTCTTTCTTTATCTCCATTTTTTTCATAAGATTTTGGAAAGAGAAAAACAGAGAGTATTTGTGATCTATTTGAATAGTAGATATGTGACTCTTTTGAGTGATAGTTTCCAAAATTTTCATGTCTATCTCTCTCTGGAATGGTTGAGAAATGGGATGGAAGGAATTGGAAGCATCTAAACTTGTATGCATCTTATTTTTAAATGGAAAAAATTTGAAGAATGTATATATGGAAATAGATGATCTAATCTCATTAATGGGTATCATTTATTGTGGGATTGAATTTTAAATTTTTGAGAAGTTAGTTATTTACTAAACTTTGAATTACTATAGTGCTTATTTCTATTATTATGAAAGCATAATACATACTACCTCGATTCTAATTATAAGACTAATTTCGTAGTGCAACTTGCACTAAAATCTAGTCCTATAATTAGAATTGGAGAGAGTATTTCTTTATAAGTTGGTAGTTACATTTACCTAAATGGTCACATGTTAATAGTGTACTCATCTAACCATAATCTTAATCATTTTATATAAATTTTATTATTAGAGTTAATTTTGATATAGTTGATTGTTATTACATATTTTTTTGTTTAAAAGTGATATTTTCCATTTTAATCAATGTCAATATATAACGCATGATTTTAAAATCACAAATAAGACGACTTGTGTGTCATACTCAGTGTAATAGTAAAAAAATGTCTATATATAGTAATCCTTTTTTTATGATATATATAATAATTCTATTGGCACTAATATAAAGTAGAAGCAGGTCCCTCCCTTTTTCTTTTTCTCCTTTTCTTCTTAGTATTTCATCTTCACTCTTAGATAAAAAAGTAGATGGTTAAAATTTAATATTTTTATATAATTATAGATTAAGGTGTAAAAATACACATAATTTTTTTCCCAGGAGCAAAAATGCACATAAGTTTTTTTTTTTGAGCAAAAATACACGCGTGGTTACTATTTTTGAGCAAAAGTCACATCCACCGTTAAGTCACACTTCATCTCTTTATCTCTCATCACGATGAACAATGACTTAACGGTGGGATGTGACTTTTGCTCCAAAATGGTAACTACGTGTGTATTTTTGCTCCAAAAAAAAAACTCATGTGTATTTTTGCTTTTGGGAAAAAACTTATATGTATTTTTGCACCTTAACCCTATAATTATTAATGTAATGTTTTATAATTTTTTTTATTTTTTATTTTGTCTTCATTGCATTATGAATCTTGTAGATTGTATTTGAAAAATTTAAATTTATTTCCTTTTATTTATAATAATAATTACTATAAAATATTATGTCTCAACCATCCAATTTTTCTTATTTGAAAATGAATATAAGATTCTGGAAAGAAAATGAAAAAAAGGAAAAAAAAGAGAGAACTTAATACTTTTATGAGTGCATCTATCTAAAGTTGCAATATAAATATCAAATGTATTTTAAAATGAAAGATAACTTAAAATTACAAGGTAAAAGTGCAAGAAAATGAAACTTCGATCTAAAGAAAACACATAGCTAAACTATTATAGTAATACACATATCTACTCCTTTGGAACAAATAAAGAGTTCTTTGAAGGTCATACAATAATAATCAAAGAGGCGAGTTATGGAGAGTCTGCTTCCTTTGGAAAAAGAATTTGTAGAGTCTGAAACAGAAGGAACATTTAGAAAGTTGGGGGGAAACTAATGACCTCTTCAAATCAAGCATTTGTTATCAATTTGATAACAACAGGAACATATAAAAATTTACAATTACACAAGTTTCTCCCAACACCTTAATAATGGGATGTGACCATCAGTAAACGGCCTCTCACTCTACATATATATAAGATAATGCAATCTTCAAGTAGGAGAAAGATTGACACTCTTTTCTTTTCTTTCTTTCTTTTTGTTTTTTGTTCTGGTTTGGTTTTAACAGGTGAACCCCCTGCGGCAGCTAAGGACACCTGCCCCAGAAGTAAGGACACCAACCATGGAAGATGACTTGGCCCCTAAACTGGAGGCTCTGGCATAGCTTGCTGCAGTAGCTGCTCCTGATGAAGTGAAATAGGCTCCATTTAACATAAGGTCTCCCATTGACCTCCAATTCCAATGCTTCCATATCCTAGGGTCTGTCTCCACTCTCTTTGTCACCTGACCACATACCAAATATTGAATATCACTATAAACTGCCATTTCTCTGGGAGTAGAATTCACAGTTGAAGATTTTACCTCCTTAGCAAAACGGTCTCGAGGGGCAAGGTATCGGTTGCCTTGACTGTTAATCGTGGGATCAGCACTGCCACCAATTGCATACATTTCCCAGTGGGTATAGTCATTGTTTACCACATGGAAATACCCATGCCTGCACCTGTATAACCAAAAAAACAAACGATGAGGGAATAAGCATTTGAAAAGCTAAAAGACAGTAACATGTGGCTGATCATAGAACAGAGTGGATACTCTGGAGATAGAATCGGTCTAGATACTAAAACAGTCATTAAAGTTTATTGGCAACTATCTAGTAATGAGGTTTAATGGCCCATCTTATATCTCATCTGCCTACAAGCTCAAGAAAATTACAAGTAACTGAGTTTGCATAAAAAGAAATGTTACCTCGGCATTCTCTGGATAAGACCCTCCCCAAAATGATTGTAGGCAATGGTTACTTGCATCTGCTTATCTCTTACATATGAATCACTGTGACCCAGTAGCATAACCTGCATAATTGACAAGCAATAAGTATATATAATCCTAATCCTAGAAATAAGAGGGATAGAGGAAAATGAATTTACCTCATTGTGGTGGGTGAAGTAATTGCTGGAAATGGTAATAGCAGTAGAGCCCATAATAGCATCAATAAGACCATCAGCGCAATTAGACAGTGAGTTATGGTCAATCCAAATGTGACTTGAACCAAAGATGGAAATCCCATCTCCATCAGCCATAGTTCTCCAACCATAATGAGTTGGTGAGCTACGAACCAAAGCATTACCAGTGCTTTTACAGTCATGGATATGTAAACCATGAATGATAACATTGGTTATGAACTGAATAGTAATGCAAGCCCCATAAGCAATGTGCACATTCACTCCACGACCATCAATGGTCTTGAAGCTATTCATTATAAGCTCTTGCTTTAAAGTTATAACCATGTCTCTCTTGAACACAATCCACAAGGGTCTGTCTTGGATAACCGCGTGGCGAAGTGTACCTGGTCTTGGGTTGATAGGGTCGTCGTCTCTTGGATCAGTCACAATATAGAACCTTCCATCACGGCCACCAATGGCATTACGTCCAAAGCCAATTCCACAGTTGGCCAAACGCTTTCGCCGTCTGTGCCATAATTTGTCACAGCGCCAGCAATCATCAATTGGATTTCCAGTCACACATGAGAAGAAACCCAGATTCCTTCTTTCAGTATGATTGCGTATACTCCTGTTAAAATTCAAAGTCACCGACATAAGTGGAATTAATACTACAATTGTTATATTCTCTTGTTATTTAAGTATTTTGCATTGATCTACCAGCATGTTTGAAGATATGCCAGAAGGATCCAAGGGAAGTCACAAGAGGAAGCATGTGGTACTATTTATGATATAAACTACAACGCTCCCACCAAAAAGGGATGGCTAGTGGGTCATGTGGGCTGCAATAATGCATACGGATAGAATCATACGGTCTATACGGAAAATGGGGATTGAATATGAAATTTCTTTGGCAATAAATAAAAGCCAAAGGTGGGGGAGGAACAACTTATTTCTGCTTACTACTTAAGGGTGTCGGTGGTAATAGACAAATAATAATTAACTTTTAGAGTCAATTTGAGAAGGTTCTCTGAGACAGAATATGCTGGATCAGCCATAAGCTAAAAATTGCATACAAATACAACTGTTTGGAAAGAATTATGGAGAAACCAGATCTTTTTTCTGCAGTTTGGAGTGTAGGATTTTAGGGACAGGCTGGATAGGGAACGCCCATTCCTTTGGGTTACCCCACCTTACTGGAAGATGTGGGAACTTCATAAATTCCTTACATTGTGAATTGAAATGGGTGGACAAATCATGAAGGTAATCAATTAACAAAGAAAGAGACTTTTCTTTTTGACTGATTCAGTGTTGGAGAGGCCAGAAAAAGAAAACCATAAGGAATGGATGGTCGAGTTATATATAAGGGTATTGCATTTGCATGAGTTTCTCAGATAATCAAACATTAGCCATTGAATTCTCGGTGCTAGGCCATATACCAACAGAGTTGCAGAGAATCAGAGCAACCATAGAATTTAGAGCCAAATTTACTCGAAAAAATTGGTAAGACGAAATATAATGAATTCACCGACTGCATATCAAAGAAAATATAATGAATTCACCGACTGCCAATCAATGAAAATATAATGAATGAAGCAATTAATGGGACCAGAAATGTGAGGACTGAGGAGTAAGAGTGTCTGCTAGATCAACAAATCTGTAATACTGAGATTAGACATGAATAGGATATTCATTACTAAAAACAGAACATACGAATGCTGTATGTATTTTTTCTTATTTTAATTTCATTGTTAAATTTTAGCTGGAATATTTTTTTTAATTCATTCTAAAACAAAAATATAAAAATATCATTCTAAATCTGAACTATCCATATTTAAAAATTAATTAGATTAAGTGATAAAAATATAAATAACAGTGTGATTGAGTGATAGATAATTATAAGAATTTGAAAAGCAAAATGATATATAAATAGGTAGACTACTACAATTAGATAGGTTGACTTAAAGTCCCTCAAACAAGGCTTTTAGTTTAGAAAAGGCATCTGTACTTGGAGATGAAATTCAGATAAGGGGAAGAAAAAGACAAGAAATTAATATTATGAGCGACAGGGTCGGATCATGGGACATAGGCATGTGGCTAAAGCTGGCATATATAATATAGAGCCTTCAACTTTCAGTAGATCTCATTCTACCAACATGGTGCTTCCTTAGAACCTTGAACAGCAACTTCATAATGTGAACCTTTAATAAATTAATTAATGATAGTCAGAATTATATTTTCATATTAAAGTGGAAAGAGAGAGAGAGAGAGAGGAACAAGGAATCCTGGATCGCAATTACTTCCGGATATTTAATACTCCGTATATGTGTGAGGTACAGTGGTACACTGTTCTTCTTCCTAGGTAATTAATTAACTTTCATGGCTTAATAATTATACTTTAAACTGTCGAATGTTATTTTTAATCGGTCCAACCAAGCATGTGGGTTATTTATCAGAGGAATGGGGTGAAAAGGAGAACATAATTTTTCAAGCTTTGATTTAAATATTTGGATTGACCAATTAGGACGAGTAAAAAAAAATAATTCAGAATTTATGTAATTATGAAAATAATTATATAATATATTCCAAAAAAAATAAAACAAGCGAGTCAAATAATTTGTGACCATTAAAAAAATCAATAAAATGTTCTTATTTAAAAATTTTATTGATAATAAGATTATAAACTCAAATATAATTATTTTTTGTGAATGAAATCATGTTTAACTGATTTTTTATGTACAGAAATATATCAGATTGTTCTAATCAATAAATCAATAAAATTTCTAAATTTGCATCAGTTACCGATTTTATTTTTAAAAAATTAACTTCAGGGTAAAACCACGGCTTCACTTGAGAGAGAGAGAGAGAGAGAGAGAAGGAAAGATTTGAGTATGGAGAGATTACATATCAACCATGGAAGCTATCTCCTCTGGATCATCAACTGCGTGTTCATTCAGAGCATCATCCAACCTGAAAAATTATAACCGCTCAAGTCAAGAAACTGAATAGAAACGACATCGCTTTATGCTCCATTGCAGAGTCAAAACTCAAGAACTCAAAAGAGTGATTTCATAGTTAGTAAGTAGTGAAGACTAAAGAGTGACGTTATTGTCATGAGCTGAGACCCAGCGAGAAAAGCATCAAAGATTGAAATAAACTAATTGACAATTCAGATCCGATCTGAAGGGCTCAGATTGTTCCTGTTTCTAAGATACACTACTGATTCGTGTATTAAATATATATCTCAACAAAAACGGTTATTCGGCATCCAATTCCACGTGAACGGCCATTTCCGTCCTTGAGAATCCAAACGGAAGCTTAAAAAAAGTCCGACGAAACGTTGGTTAATCACACTAACCTGTCCGCCATTGATGAATTTTTCAAACTCTGCAACTTCTCTGTTTCTACATTCCTGTTCCAGGCAAGAACAATCAATAATTATTCACAAACGCATTGATCACATTGTAATGCTTCAACTCATAAAACGCTAAACTCTCTCAGATTCTAAATGAATCAAAGTCGATTCAAGCTCATAAAGCAGAGAAGAAAAATCAGATTTCTCTTTACTGTTTGATTGTTACCTTGACTGTACAAAACGGCCTTTCTCATGATCATCCACATTCAATGGCTTGGCGCTAGATAAAAGCAGCGCCATAGCCAGAACGGAAACGATGAATGGCCATTTCAGAGAAACCTCCATCATTATTGCTTCCTCTCTCTCTCTCTCTCTGTATTTTTGTGTGTTTGTGAAGAAAGATGAAGAAGGACTCAGGGAGAGAAAAGGGAGGGAGGGATTGTATATATAGCAGAGAAGAAGTGAAGACAGGGGAGGGAGAGGAAGACGTAGAGGTGGAATGTGAATGTGTGTTGGGACCTAACTAGAGATAATAACCATGGTTAGGTTAATTGACCTTATAATAGTCGCGCTGAGCCAACTTTACTTGATTACTTCCACGCCGGCCCCTAACCGCCATTAACTGATGCTTGTTTTTCTTTATTTTGGGTTTATTTTATTTTTTACAATTGGATACATCGTCCTTTTTATAAGTACGGCATTTAGACATACATGTGTTTGGTTCGCATTACCACCGGTCATTTTATTGTAACAGTGTCTTATGTATTTAATACTCCATCCATCCGATCCTTACATGCCTGTTAGGTTTACAAAAAGTAATATAATTATCAGTTTGGTTCGTCATTAAGAACAAATGATGTAAATATATAATAACGTTTGGTTGGAATATATTGAAAATCAAAAAATATAGGAATACACATTTACGTATAATATACATGTTGGGTTTATAATAATTTTTTCGATTCGTGCAGTGCTCGTAATAATTTAATAATATTTGATTGTGGAAATACAATGGAGTATGGCTTCATGGTAATTTTTTAATATTTAACATTATAAATATTAGTTAATGTGATATTTTAATAATTTTTAAAGGTTGAGGATAGTTTTTTAACTTTTTATTGTCGGGTAATATTTTTTATATTTTTATATAATAAATTAATTTTTTTAATATTTAAGGGTTGAAATTTTTTAACAATTAACAGCATTTATGAGTGGGCATTTAATTTTGGTCAAATTAAAAAAATATAATGACAGTAATATCTTTTTCACTTGATTATACCATCTCCATTTATTAGTCGTTATTAGTCCTAGTATTGTAAACATGATCATATCAAATGATGTAATCATGATTACAAAATGTAATCATCTTTACATTCCAGAAACTCAACTAAACGTTGTAATTGGTCCGTTGCACCAAGATTACACGTAATCATCTCACATGAAATCAAACTAAATAGGTTATAATGTAATACATATTTACCTAATTTAATTAAATTTAAAAAGTTAGTCAAGTTACTTAATGTGATATTTCTTATATAAACTATACTAGATCTTATATTAAGATCAAAGATATTACTACTTTCATCCTTAATATAAAAGTTAAACGGCTAATTTGTTATTAAAAAAATTCGTTAAGTTACTTATTTGTAACAATGCGTGTTTTAGTTTTTCTAAGACTAGCCTAGGCCCGCGTGATGCAGAAGTGAGAGGCCATGTATTTATTAATGTGTTATTATGTAAAAAAATCACTTAGAACTTTAAGGGTATAATCAAAATATTAAATTAAATATTTACTAAATACTTTGTACTATTTGCATTATTAATTTACAAAATACTATGTAATTACCTTTATCATTATCTATCTTTAATAGTCACCTCACTTTTTTTATTTTTTATTTTTTCAGCGTTTTGAGTATGTTATTTTGCTCATATGTCAATCAAAGAGACATTTACTAGTTTACTTTTATGTGTATTGGGAACTATTACTCCTTTGATGATAACTTAATTTGTGGAATCCATAGAGGTATTTTGGAAGCAATTATATATTTAGAAGATAAATTCAATTAAAATCTTATATTTAGAACCAAATAAACCATTTATCTAGCTCTTCTTTTTTTTTTTTTTTAACAACCCTTATCTAACTTTTATATTTACCGCTAGAAAGGAGTAATTATTAAATACATGATATATAAATTATAAATATGAAATGTCACCTAAATTATTCTTTCAATTGGTCAAAATGTGTGAGGACCATCATGGTGATAAAATGTTAATGATGAAACACTGGACATAAAATCTCATTTGGAGTCTCAATATTTCATAACTTGCAACATGGTACATTTTGATGGTATAATTTTATACAACTATCTTTTTTTTTTTTTTTGGATACACTAACTATCTAATATTTATAATAATAAAAATATAAAATTGGACACCTTGATTCTATATATCTTAAATATAACATTTTGATAACTAATTTATAAAAATTAATAAACTTAGCTGAGTTGATTATTTATAATAAATATATATTGATTTTTCTAAAATACCTCATTTATCCATTTTTATTGAAAAGTTCCATCGTTAACAAAAATTTCCTTTAGTATTTGTAATCAATATGATTGTTTAATATGAAAAAATAATTATAAATTTTTAAAACAGAATGGATTGATTTTTATATTTAGAATCAAATTAAATCACTCAACTAAATTTTATATTTAGGATAAAAGAGAGTATATGTTTAGGGCTAACAAAATTTTGTAACATTTCAACTTGTAACATTGCTTTCTGAGTGATCCAATTATTGCGAGTTTTGTGATGTTTTTAATAAATTTAAAAAATTATAAATTGAGTTAAAGTATATTTTTGCTAAAAATGTACAGAAATATTGCACCTAACTTCTCTCTTTTGCCATTAGCAAACCGCTCCTCTGGCACACGATTGTCATTTCTGTAATGAAACATATTTTATAATATACTTTTGGTGGTCTAGATTTAAAATATTTAATATATATACGAATGAGATCTTAATTAAAGACCAGGTAGTATTTTTTAAAATAAAAAATTGTATAAATGGTCAATAAGCATCTAAGAATCATGATTTTAATTAAAGTGAAAATACAAATAACACCTTTTAGCCAGGAATTTTTTTTATTATCCCAACTAATTTTTCTTAATAAAAATTTGATTATTTCATAGATAGTGGTTTGAGACATTAATGGCATAATAGAGAAGTTCACACCCAATTAGATGAAATTATTGTTCTGATAAAAAATGGAAACCGAAAAATATATACTTGTCCAACGAGCGAGAAACCAGCTAAAATATAAGAAGTGCCATGAGAAGACAAACACTCGTAGAAGCTGGCTTTTGATACGTACAAGGAAAGCATCATTTTGAAGAACTATAACTCACTATCACATTATTGTAATAATTCACCAAAACTTTTGAGTGCACTTTTTATATATATATATATATGCTTCTAATACCATGTTTTCCCACGTACAGTATTTTATTATATGAGTATACAACTTAAGATTGACATATTTGAGTTAACGTTTGAAAAGCACGTTCACACAAATTAAGATCAAGCTCTTCTCAAATACTCACATCGTATTTGAAAAAACAATTTTTATCGTTAATTTAAATAGTCATGTATCTTTAAAGAATACAAAACATTGCAAAATATATTTGAAGTGGAATAAAGTAAAAAAATCTAGCAATGAGAATTTAGTTTTTATTATTGTTTAAAATAGGCAGTAGTCTTCCCTACACTTCATTCATCCCATCATCGTTATCATCAAATAAGTTTTTGGTTTTTATTATGTTTTTTTTTTCAAGATTTGTATAAAAAATAATAATTTTTAGACTCATATCTATTAAAGTTTCTTTTTTTTACACAACTATTAAAACTTCTTTTATAACTTAATGACTCAATTCTTAAATAAATATGTCCCTCTCAGATTAATCATATAAAAATAAAGCATTTTAGTTTTGTCACTCCATCAGCCTATTTTGATTCACTAACCATATAAATAAAACTTCTTAATTATATTATTAATAGCATAAAGTATAAAACAAAATGAAAAATAAAGCAATATAATTTGGTGAACTAATTCTCTCACACGCACGTTAGTAGTGCATATATATCATTGAGTGAACCAATAACTATTTCGATCAGTGAGTTCAGTCTTCGTCTATATTTTCTTTTAATATACAGCAAATGATGTGCCATTAAACTCCATATGCTTGAAATTAATTGGTATACATAAAATCTTTGTTTGAGAATGTAAAGGGCATATTTCAACGCAGTGGGTTAATATTAAATATTTCCAATCTAGCTTTTTAAGAGAGGACTAATTACCTAATTAATTACCAATTACCAGGTTTCCTTTTGAACATCATTAATGTAAATTAGTACTCACTCCAGTCCTAATTATAAAATCAAGTTTCTGGTATAAATTACACGACAAACTTGATTCTATAATTAGGACTAGAGGTAGTAATAGATTATGCCTGGGATTTTGTAATTTAAATGACATTAATCACCTCCCAGGTTTTTTCTAAACTTTTTTTGGTAGAACCTCCCATAAGGCTTTTTAAGTGTGATGTTTGAGTTCAAACCCTTTGTAAATGGAATAATATAGGTGAGCTATGACCAAAAAATAAGGGAAAAAAAAATTATATTTGAAATACCAACGTTATGTTAACGAGTTTTTAAAACCATTGATATAATGAATTGAAAGATATTCCCCCTTTGGAAATTTTTTTCAGACAATTATCAAACGAGGAGGACTCAGATACCTAGGGATTGTTTGATATGATTCTATTATCTGTTTTTTACCCTCAAAAACAGTTTTTTTAAAACAAGTTTTGAAAATTAAAAACGTAAAAAATATTTTTGAAAAGTTGTTTTAAAAAAATCTGTTTTTAAAGTAATATAGAATAATAGTCATCACTAGTCATGATAAATGGCGGCGAAAAAAAAAATAAAAATAAAAATAAGAAAACAACTTAAAACTGTTTTCAGTTTTTGGTTTTTAAAAACAACTTATTGAAAAAAAAAAAAAATTCAAACAAGCCCTTAATCTTATATTTGATTGGATGAGAGTGAATCACTGATCATTTGGTGAGAATTGCCCTAAACAACGAAGAAAAAATCACACCGAACTAGCTAGCCACGCAGCGCTAATTAAGCTAATACGACGTAGCTTTGTTCTCATACTAACTTCATGCACCTGTGATAAACTGATTATAATTTATATATATACACCTTACCATGATTGGCGCTTTTGTCTTTATACAATCTCCACCTATATATGTTTGTACGTATTTTAATATTCAAAATTCAAAATATATCCTCTACTATTTCCTGACAGAACTTAGTTTAATTTTTTGTGCTCCTTAATACAAGTCTACTTTGCAAAATATTAATAGTATTGTTCCGGAGTGGATCACAAGTTGGGTTGGACTTGGCTCGGGGTGAAATCCCGGGGTCCTATGTACCATAGTGTGGATTAAAGTTCACGTAGTTCGAGAGTATACGGCAGGCTAATGATAGTCAGAGGGGTGGTGTGTGTGCGCTGTGTGAATAGAAAAGCTAGGGTTTCAGAAGTTTGTACCTTGTAAGGGGTTTACCCTATTTATAGGCGTACCTGGGCCCTATTTTAATCAGTTGGATTTATCCTTTATTTTAGGGATATCAAGATATGCTTTTTTGAATAATCTCCTTCTTTCATAGGCGGTTACCATAATGATAGATATTCTTGATAAAACCACTCCTATTTTCAAGGAAACGATTATGAGCATAACTGAAGCCATTTTGACTAAGCTCTTTGGTTATTGGGCTGGGCCCATTTGTGAGATATCCGTAACAAATATTAAATTCTTCTTTTTGACAAATACTCTTATTAGTTGTATTACAGAGAGCTCCTGTAAGAAAAATATTAAAAGCAATTAAGATATATTATATTATTGATTTTAATTGGAGCGAGGAGGTTACCTTGAAAAGTAGCAATAATTTTTAACATTATAATGATACAGTTACAAATTAAACTTCTTCGGATCTGTCTAGTCCTTAGTATAATACATACTTTGTAGTTTAATATATACTCCCTCCGGTCCTAATCATAGGACAACATTTGGGAGTTGAATTTAGTCCTAATTATAAGACAAAATTTAAATTTTTGTCAAATTCTACCTAAAATGCCCTTATTAATATTTTCTCAATAATAATTAAATATAATATGACTGGTCGAAGGTCTGTCTGCAAACTCAACCATTACTCTGTCTAACACTTTATTGTCTTTCTCGATGGTCTAAGGTTGAAGGCTTTTCCTGTAATTCCACTCCTCTCCTTCGGTCACGCGTTTTCTTTACCCGTCCAGCTCATACCAATTAGCTTTTGCCAATCGATACTATATTTGAGCATGAAGTCTGTGCGGGTACTGCAAATTCACTTCTTAAAAAGATTTCGTTTTATAGTAATCCATTTTTCCTTCATGTTATTTTAAATTTTGAGCAGGGGCATTTTAAGAAAATAAAGATAATTAACTAATTTAACTTTTCTCCTTAATCTCTCCAAATTCTGATAATTATGTCTTATAATTAGGAGCGGAGGGAGTATTATAAAGTGGGTCTTATACTCTGTTTTATCCTAAATATAAGAAAAATTTAACTGTTTTAGAGAAATTAAAGAAACAAATTAAATTATTTTAGAGTATTTTTTTTTCTCTCTAAACTAATTAATTTGACTAATAAACTAATATATAATTTAAGGATACATAACATATGATATGATTAAGTAACTTATTTAGTTTCCTTAACCTCTTTAAAACAAAAAAAAGTCAACTATGTCTTATTCTCCCTCCTTATTATAAGACACCAACTAACAAATTTTACGAACAAATAAAAACAGTTAAAGTCAATAAAATTATCCTGTAATTTAAGTAATATCCAGTATTATCCTTACTAACTACACTAAATTCTAATATTATATTATTATTACTCTCACTCACTATCCTTATTAATTATGGGTATACATGGAAAAAAACCAATTAATGCTCATTGAAAATAAGTAAGTGTCTTATAAAAAAGACCAAATACACTTACTAATTAGTGTCTTATAATAAGAATCAAAGAGAGTATTATTTACGACTGCATGAAGTATTAAAGTTTTGAGAAATAAATATTTTTTTTTACTATTTTGCCTAATAGTTAGAAGTAGTACAGTGTCTTATAAAGTCAAGGACCATATATCTTAATTATTGCAAAGAAAAAGACATTGATGTATATTTCATCTTTGGATGTGATACATTGAAAATAAGTCAATACAAGTATACAATATAGATCAACTAGTACTCCCTCTACTCCTTAATATAAGGCATCAACTATTCATAATTTTTGGTCTTTTTTATAAGGCACCAACTACATTTAACTAACTTATTTATTACTATTTTCTATTATGCCCTTACTTTAACAAACTTTTTTAAATCTATCTCATTAAAGTAGGGATAAAGTTGGAAACTTTTATCAATTTTAGGTTTATTTAATGACTTAACTTCCATTTTCTTGGTATGTGAGAAAAGATAGTTGGTGCCTTATAATAAGGACCAGTGGGAGTAGTCATTTTTTAGGTAAGGAAAGACAATAGAAGTGAGTTAATTAATCACCAAAAAGAGCAACAAATATACTTCAGAACAAGAAAATCTTTAACTGCTATTATTTAAAACACTTTTTTTTTCCAACATTTCTGGTATTTGTTGACCCAGCAGCATTTGATCTAACCAATATATAATCCAGTCAATGGTAATAAAAATCTTTTCACTTTCAAACTTATTAATTTAATTTGGGCAGTGAATTTTTCAAACTTAATATGATATTACATGCGCAATTAAAGGCAATGAAACAGTGAACGTTGATTATCTGTAATGCCATCATTATTTCAGTGGGGTAAGTTGAAGAATACAACAGTTTTCAAGGAGCCATTTTTGGTATACATATGAATCCATGTACACGTCATGACAAAATTATTATTATCTTATTTTTATTATCACCACTATTATTTATTTTAAGTAAAATCTGAATATTCAGTTGGTTTCGTTGTATTCAATAATTTTTTATAACAATAAATCTAGGGAATTTAGAATGATTAGCCACTGGCCAGTCCTTATTTATTCAAAATAACTCATTACTGGGCCAAAAAGTAAGAGAATTCAAGTAATTTGAATTTCAGCTATACATGACAATCCCGAATGAAAGTTCTTCTTCTTCTTCTTCATTTTTTTTTAAAAAATTCCTCTTTTAATAGCACAAATGAAAGGAGTTCTTTCACTATATAATTTTTTTATTCCAAATACTTGTATCCAATATATTATTTACTACTTTGGTTCTTAATATATGACATATTTAAAAAGTTATTCTTAGTCCAAAATATAAGATATATATATATATATAGTTTTCATATTTGTCAATTTTTTTTAAAAAATTTACTCTCATTGATGCTTCCTCAATAATAATCCGGGGGAAGAGGAAATAAGAGAATTAAAGGAGATGAATAGAGTGTTCTAGACAATATATATTATATTAACTAATTTAATTAACTTACTTAATTTAATAAAATTAATTAAATATGTTTTGTATTAAGAATATGTGGAGTACCAATTATTAGTTCCTTCCATTTCAAACTTAATTATACAAAAGGGTAAGCAATGGGCATTGTTCCACTAAAATGAGAACCAAAATGTTGAAATGTACATTTCACTTATAAATTAGTGGGCATTGATGTCAAATATTTAAAACAGATAGCAAACCAAAAGAAAGAAAGATCAAATATTTAGAACCACGTATACATCACTAAAGGGACCTTTTTTTTTTTTTTTTATAGTTTTATTTTATTTGGTTTTTGGGAACAAATAAAGATTAGAAAATGACTTTTGTGACTTATATTGTCTCGTTTTCTCACACTTGTTTGAAACCTTTCCACTCTGACTCTTCCCACTCTTGAAGGAAATAAAATTGAGTGAAAACAGACTCTCTAGAAGTTTACTTGTCTGACTTTGTTGATGTCGATCTTATAATTTTTTTTTATAAAAAAGATATTATATATATATTTTTCATAACATATGACTTTTAGTCATTTGAGTTTTGCATGATTATATTTTTTGTCTCTTAACCTTATAAAGTATATTTTTAATTCCATATTTATAATACCATTAATGTTGTTAACGAAAAATATTATCACAACAAACTCAAGTAATGATTGTGAAACTGATAAAACATATTTAAGTTTTAATTTTTAATTTAATATATTTAAATCATTAAATTTAAATAAACCGACGAATCACTGGAAATAAAATTGAGGTTTTGACATTTAGATTTGTCTTTTTTTTTTTTGCCAACTTGATACTTAGGTTTTGATTATTTTTTTATATTTAGATTATTAAACTAATTTTTTAATGCAATCAACTTTTTGATATTAATTGCTTCATTATGTTTAGATATTTGTCAATTTATATATTTATTAAATTTAAGATTAATAGTATTTAGTTACACAGTTATCATTTAAGTTCAATTTCTCAACATTTTTCATTAGTAACATTAATTATGTTATAATTATAGGACCAAAAGTATATTTTATAAAGTTAAGGAGTCAAAAATATACTATATGTAAACTTGAAGAACTAAAAGTATACTTTAGTTGTTTTAGTTATAATTATAATATTATTAATTATATATTAAGTATTAGTTAATATAAAATAATATTATATATGTATCTAGTAGATTTAGTACTGTAATAATCATATTCATTTAGTAAACAAAAAATTCGATCACGTAATTTCTTAAGAACTGTTAATAAAAAGTAATTGGTTTAAATAATTATTTAATGAAATATTTCTTTATATATATATATATATATATCATAATAATTATGTAATAACAAATTTATTAGAGTCTACAAGAAAATGATTTTTCTGCTTTCATTCTTTAAGTAGGGTCTGACTATTGGCACTTAACTTTGGTGTGTGTCAGCATTTTCTTTCAAGGTGATCCTTATGATTTAGGCCACTATATTAAGTTTGTGCTAAATCTGACTAAGTTTCTTTTCTTTTTTTATTGTTCCACCAAGTTATTCCACTAACATTAATGAGTCAAACATTGAGCTTTCTTATTTTACTATACTCCTATATATTATAGATGTCACTTGCTCCATCAAGGAAAGTCTCGTGCATTATCATGATTCCTTCCAAGACCAAGATCGAGTTCCAAAAAATGAAAAGATCTTTTTTTTTTCAGAAAAAATCCAAAGAAAATGTCAATGAATAAATAATTTTATACTCTTTTTGTCTTAATGTAAAAGATATTTATCTAATTTGAGGAGATTAAGGAAGTTAAATAAATTATTTAATTATAACATATTTAATATGATCTCTATAAAATATTTCTGTGTAAAATTAAACTATATATCAGTTTGTAAATAAGACTAATTAATTTGAAAAAAAGTGATAAATATAATATATAAAATTTAAAAATGCCTTGCATTCATTAGGAATAAAATTTGTCTCTAAACTAAGTCCTATATTAAGACTGGAGGAGTATTAAAAACTAGTTTCTGACCACATGCATGAATGAGGTGTTTTTTGTTTATCAGTTACTTTAAAAGTTCAATGCAAAACCAATGCATGATGAAGATCAAAAACTTAAGTCTGGGCTTGGATTTGGGCCTGAGCCTGTATGTATGTAGGCTTTTTTTTAAGGTATGAGTTTGAGCCTTTAAAAGGTCGAATAAGGCCTAAAACCTACTTAAAATATAGGCTTTTAAATAGGGTTAAAGCCTATACATATAAGTTCATATATATTTCATCAAATATATTTAAAAGGGATTAATGTTTCTTATGTTGTAAGAAAAAAATTATCTTATGTCACACACACATGAAATGGTGGGACCCATATATACATATATTATATGTGGGTCCTACCATTTCATGTGTGTGTAGGAAGTTTAGTTTTCTCATACAACATGAGAAAACTAAAACCCTATTTAAAAACCTACATTATATCTTAAAAGTTTAGAGATTTATTCTCATATGAATTAAAAGAGTTAGTAAGTGAAAGAAAAGAACACCTAGTGGCAACAATTTTGTGAGCAAGTAAGAATTAGAAAAATCAATCATCTTTTGATTAAGGAGATATATATTTTTTTAAAATCAATCAAGCATGACAATTGATATGTAACACTAAATTTTACCTTTTGTTTTTCTTGTAGAAAATGAGACAAACTCCTCCTATTGAGATCATTTTCATTTGGCCATGACTAAAATAAACTTGTTGCAATTATTATGTTGCATCAAATGACACAAATCAAGGGGGAAGTAATGAGCTAGTAGTGCTTTATTGGGCAATTAAAAAGAAGAGACATAGATGTAATTAATGAATGAATGAAAATGTTAAGTTCATTGGTAAATGATAAAATGTAAAACTTAGTGTTAAGAATAAGTTATTAATTTTATAAATAATTTATAAAATTAATTTAGATTAAATTATATATAATGATGCATAATAATACATTTTTTTCTAAAACAAAACTAAATAGGTTAGACCTTTAGGCTAGTCCTTATGAAAATAGGACTAACCTATTTACCTAAATAGACCCGACAATAGGCTTAAATTTGAGCCTGACCTATTTACTAAATATGTTAGATTAAACTTAAAGTAGGTTAGGTCGTAAGCCTCCGATAGTGCCTTAGCCTATTTCCACCCCTAAGTTTAGGGGATCAAAGCCTATAACTTGAAACTTGATATACTAAAATCAAAATAAATGCAAACTTGAAGGATCAAAAAGTTGTATTAAAAAAAAATTACATTATGAGAGCATGCTAGAAAAGGTTAAAAAATAATTTATTGATTTCATTTCTTTATCTATGTAATTTTTTAAAAAACTTTGGCCAAAAAAAAAACTTTTAAACAAAAGATAAAATGACACCCGAGGGCATTCTCACATATTAAAACTTTAAGGGTTAAGGTGCAATTTCGCCAATAAACTCTCTAGTGGATCAAAAATACCAACAAACTTTTAAGAATGTAAAATCTGCACAACGCCGTTAATTGAGCCTAATGTCCGTTTTCTCCTTCATGCAAAAATTACAGAATTGAGCCTAGATGTTTATGAAACTATATTTAAGCCCCAAAAAATTTTAAAAATTTTATTTTTGTCCCTCCACATACTTTATATGGAGGGACTAAAGTGAAAATTATAAAAATTTTATGGGCTGGAAGATAATTTTCTAAAATTTTGGGTTCTTTTCTATAATTTTTGTGGGGCCATCCCTACCCCCAAAATCCGCCCCTGGTTACAGGACTTTTTTTATACCTTACCCTGACTTGGCCTATGACCTATTAAGAAGGCCTATAATTTTAAAAATTTTGTAACCAACCTAACAAACCACAGGCCTTACCTCAAAATAAGCTTATTTCAAACAGGGCGAAAACATAATTACTTTAAACAGGCCAAAACTAGACCTACTTCAATCAGGTTGTTAGATGTACGTCTGTTTTCGGCCTGTTTAAAGTCAGTCTGTTTTCACCCTGTTTGAAGTAGACTTGTTTTAAGGTGAGGCTTATGGTTTGTTACGCTGCTTACAAAATTTTTAAAATTACAGACATTCTTAATAGGCCACAGGCCAGGCTAACGCCGAAAAAAAGGACTGTAACCAGCGGCGGATTTTGAGGAGTAGGAATGGCCTCACAAAAATTACAGAAAATAACCCAAAGTTTTATAAAATTATCTTGCTATCCCAAAAAGTTTTCATAATTTTCACTTTAGTCCTTCCAGTACGTGGAGGGACTAAAATAAAAATTTTAAATTTTTTGGGGCTTAAATATAGTTTCATAAACATCTGGGGTCCTATTCTGTAATTTTTACATGAAGGCAAAAATTAACGTTGTTGTGTAGATTTTACGTTTTTAATAGTTTGTTGGTAATTTTGGTCCACTAGAGAGTTTATTGGCGAAATTGCTCCTGAGCTAATAGTTCGTTGGCGAAATTGCTCATTAACCCAAACTTTAAACACAACAATTTAGAGGCTTTCACATCGATTTTTATTATTATTTTTATTATTTTCTTAAATTATAAGTGGCGAGTTAAGAAACTTGAAAGCTAACCCTCACAATGGCGCTCCAACTTGGCATGAAGGCAGCTAGCACTGATCCTCTTGCATGAGAGAGAGACTTCTAGGGCTTGTTTGGTTTAAGGGGAGGGAGTAAGAGGGAAAGAGCCTTTAAGGAGGATATTGATTAAATTTGTCATTAATGAAAAAAAATATTTTTTTTTTGTTGAGATTGTATTTTTAAAATATTGAAAATTTTTCATGAGCTATTTCAGGGACGGAGCTTGGATAGAATATTTGGGGGGGCCAAACAGTAGCGGGGGATTCGGGGGTTGTCCCTGAATTTTTTTTTTAAGAAAAATTTTAAATGTATTAAAAAATGATTCATTACTAATCTTCCAAGAAAGGTGCCGCGTACGCCTAAAGTGAGTAGGAGGAATGAAAAGAAAGAGGGAAAAATGTTAAAAATACAAATTAGGGGTGTCAAAAATAAATTTTATTTCTTGGACAGAAAAGCAGCGAGAGATCTGCTTATGACCATCATTCTTGAGCCCTGTGTCAAATACCCTCTGGCTCTTCTCGGACAGCAGAAAGATCACAGCTATTATATATGCCACTGTTTCTTTATTTCCATTCATTCAGAGGCTGAGAACAGAAAAGTGAGTCTGAACAAGAGAGAGGCGGAGAACGAGATTGAGAGGAGAAAAAGAGAGAGTGACTGAGGCTGAACAGAAAACACAGAGAAGCTGAGACAGAAAGCAAGAGCGAGAGGAAGCACCGAAGGAAACTGAAACATAAGCTTCCTCTGAGTTTGGCGTTGGGAAACATCAGCTGCTTTGCTTTCCCCTCACCATTTTCTTCACCGACACCACATATTTCTATATAAATTTTTAGAACACCAAAATTTTTACGGGGCCACCTTGTCTATAGGAAGCTTCGTCTCTGAGCTATTTCGTAAAAATGAGAGAAAAAATTTCTCTTTGCTCTCTCCTTCCCCTCAAACCAAACAGGCTCCTAGGGTGCGGGCTTAGCAAAATTAGAGTATTCTCGTTTAGGTTATGAGCGTCTTTAGCAAAGTAATTTGCACGTCTATTTTTTTTTTTTTTATATATAAAAAAGTTTTGGAGGGATTCGACATTAGTCCCTAATCAATTATAGGGCACGGCCCTGGGCTTTTTGAGCACTTAATGGGAACTTACGAGATTGTTTATCAAAAGAGTCTTAATAACAGCAGCGGGGATCAAATACATATATCTTTGAAACTTAAACAAATCCCTTACCATCTATGTCTAACTTTCTTTAACAATTTGCACGTCTAATTGCTTGCACGCCTGGAGGCTTGTTGGTAAGTCAATTACCAATGCTGTTAATTGGAGGCCCAGATTGTTGGTCCATCCTTTCTACGCTCTGTATTTTAAGGCCCACGTGAAGCCCAACGTAACGTGTTCCCCATAACCCATTATGTTTTATTACTTGTAAATAATAAAACATTATTTATATGTAATTTATATAGCGTGGTTTGTGGTAACCAACCGACATTGGATTTGGATCTAACATATCTCATGAAGGGGTTAGTGTCTAACCATGTAGCGTTTGAATACTCATAGAGAGATATCTATACTTAATAACTGATAATGCTGGATTAATTTCAATAGAAGGATACACATGCTTAACAAAAAATTAAAAATAAAAATATACTCTTCCAGTTTTTAATATAAGATATATTTAAAAATTTGATTTTGATTTTAAATATAAGATATCGTTTTTATATTTGTCAATGTTTTCCTAATTTACCTTTATTAATGCTCCCTACACCATATTCAAGGGGAAGACGGAAAGAATAAATTAAGGAAGATAATTAGAGTATTTTAGAAAATACATATTATATTAACTAATTTAACAAATTTTCTTAATTTAATCAAATTATATAAATATGTTTTATATTAAGGACAAAGGGGCGTGTATGGGAGACAGAGGGAGGGAAGGAAGGAATTAATAAAGATGATTAGAGTGTTTTAGAAAATACATGTCATATTAACAAATTTAACTAACTTTTTTAATTTTATCAAACTAGACAAATATATCTTATATTAAGTATTGAGGTATGTGTATGAGTAAAATGTGGTTGAATTCTCTAATTAAACTTATGTTAATATAAAGTCATAATATAATATTATGTTTAATTTAAATTATTTTTTTTATGAAATGTTTAATTGAAATTATATTTGACCAAAAACAGTTATATGTTAAACAATTCCAGCATTTAAAATTATTCTTCCTCTTGTCTTTAATATAAAACACATTTTTTAATTAAGGATTAATAAAGTTAGTTAAACTAATTAATATAATAAGCATTTTCTAAAATAACATAGTCGTTTTATTTAATTCGCTCATTTCTTTTCTTCCTTAATTATTATTGATAGAGCATCAATATGATAATTTGAAAAATATTGATAAATATAAAAATTATGTCTTATATTTAGGACTAAAATCAACTCTTTAAATATATCTTATATTAAGGATTTAAGGAGTACATAATAGCAATTCAGGTTAGGGTATGCATTTTTTTTTAAAAAAAAAAAGAAAAAAGAAAGTGTTAGGGTTAAGATCCCATTCTTTTACACAAGGCATATGAAGATACCATGTTTATGGATAATGGTAAAACAGTTGTCCTTAAATAAATTTTTTTAAAAATTAATTGCTCAATAACATCTTATATATTTTTTATATAGAGAAAATACATGAGACATCTCTCCAGGAAAAGAGTTAGCACCACTAGATCAAAGAGTTTTTGGCATGAACTCAACTTCATGCATGTCATATATGAAATTAAAATGAAAATCCAAATTCTTCATTTTTTGGTATGAAACTAATATTATTATCTGTTACTTTATACTATAAAAGTTATTTAAGAAATTAGTTAAATTATTTGTAATTTTTAATCATTTGTTAGGGAATTATCCCTCAATTCCTTGATGGGTAACAAAGTAAATGCATGTTGTATTTAGTTTTATTTTTTATTTTATTTTATTTTATTTTATTTTTTGAGATATGTATATATCGGAGATTTATTTTCTATACGCCTGGCTCTGGCTTTGATCCGAAGGAAATTAGAGAGGGCAGACAAGACGGTTCTGGAAGGGGGAAGCTGAGTCTGCTTAATCGTATAAAGCTATAAATTTGTAAGAAGGAGGGTTCCAAGCAAATTTATAGTTGCTCGGAAAATCGTTTTCGATTTCTTTACCGTCATCAAATTATAAATCCCTAGACTGCAAAATGGTCTTGATCCAACAGGGAGAGACTGAAGAGAAAGTCGTGAATCCCTCTGAATCTGCGAAAACTGCAAAATCGTCAGCCTCCTCCAATGTCGATGACCCTAAAGAAGCTTCCGATGGGTTTGAAACCGCCAGCGACACCGAGCTCGGCAGCGACGCAGAGGATGCGCATAAAGAACGGGAACAACAACATCAACATCAGGAGCTGAGGAATCCTCCGGGGACTGATTCTTCCGAAGAGGCATCACACGATGAGGAATTAAAACAGGTTCTATTTGGTGGCTTTTAGTGTTTTCTTTGTGAAATTTTTGCTTTTTCGTATGTGATTCAAATTTTTGGTCATAACTAATTTATACAACCCTTGTAGTCATTTTGTAACTGGGTGATGCCCTTTAAACCATTCGTAAGTGCGGTACAAACTTTAGAATTAGTATTTCAGAACATATCCGTATTGATGAGTAATTTAAATTACCAAGGCTAATACATCTGGAAAGCTTTTGAATATCAAACTGCTAGTGCTGATCTGTAATCATGCGATCATGGAAATCTTTGAAGCTTGTTCATTCGTGTTACTGCCTGAAGTATTTAACAATTAATATCATCCATGACCCTTTCTATTTTGTTCTTCGAGGAAAAAGTACAAGTCAAAACTTAATTGACGGAGAGTTCAGTGTTGGGATGTTAAAATTCTTCACCGGGGATGGTTTTGAAGCTTGGTCTCTTTTGAACGTCAATTTTGCAGTATTGATTTTATTAATTAAGCTCTGTATTAATCTTTTAAACTGATTGGCACCACGCAGTTGAAATCAATAGCTGAATTTGTGAACCTTCAGTTATCTTCCGGTATTATTTTGGCGATGCTTCAAAAATATGGTTTGGATATCTAGAAAAGTGTTTTTCTTTGGGAAAAAGGAAAACAGTAACAGAGTGTTGTTACTTTCTCTGGCAGAAAGCATTGGCTCAAGCAAACAATGCAAAATTAGAAGGGAATAAGCTATTTGTGGATGGGCAATTTGAGGAGGCATTATCAAAGTATGAGCTCGCTTTACAAATTGCTCCAGATATGCCTTCATCTATTGAAGTACGCTCAATATGCCATTCAAATCGTGGTGTATGCTTTATGAAATTGGTACGCGCTTCTTTTATCTTTGCAAATTGTTGCAATCATGAGCACATTTTTGTATTATGCTCTTCCACAATGTTTAAGTAAATGCAATACTCTTTATCTTGTTTATTGACCTTGCTAATAACTGGACAGCTTATACCAAGTAACGCTGTATCTTGATTACTGACTTTGCTAAGTAACAAATAACTTCTGAACGATGAATTGATTTGCGAAGTTGGTTTTACTCCCATTCTCATCTGGGTCTGTTATCTGTTCGATGCTGGTATAGAAGAGTAGGTATTAGGTATTATTTTACCATTGATATTGTTGATGATTTTTTTTTTTTTTGTCTTATGATTTATTAAAGAAGTTTTTATTTAAAATTGACTGTTTTCATAAAAATTTAACCTGGGAATCAATTGCTATTTACTTGTTTTACAAAAAGAGGATTTGGTATTCTCCAAAAAATACAAATTCAGAACGAAAATGTAGAGAACAAATGGAATAAGAATGTTAGCAAGCAGCAATTCTGCTGGTTTCTTTGGATATCCGCCCCGCCCCCGGGGGGAGTCTTTAAAAATACTGTATATTGCATGGGAAATTAGATGCTTATTGTTTCATGGGATCAGGCGATCAGCCTGAGTGAAATATAAACTATATTTTAAGTGGTCTATTTGAGTAATATTAAGACAAAGAGAGTGGAGACTGACTAGATCACATCTGTGTTGATTGAAAGGGCCGTCTCACCACATTAGCTTGGTTGTTTCAACTATGATATCTCTGTGTCATTCTTGTAGTTAATCAAGTGTTATATCGCTTTCCTTCAAATATCTCATTTAAGGATTTTAATTTAACATCTAGAAAATTGCCTCAGGGGAAATATGAGGACACAATCAAAGAGTGCACTAAGGCATTGGAACTCAATCCTGCATATCTGAAATCTTTGGTGAGAAGAGGTGAAGCACATGAAAAGCTTGAGCATTTTGAAGAGGCCATTGCTGGTGAGTTCAATTTTTTGTGTGATCATATTGAATATTGTGTGCTGTCCTACTCCTAAGTATATGCTTTAGCTCACATTGTATTAGTATGTGAGTTAAACACTAATGGGATACTAATCTACAGTTTTTATTGCTTTTTGGACTTGACCTAACTTTCTGCCTTTCACAATTTTTCTTCAAATCGGCAGATATGAAGAAGATCTTAGAAATTGATCCCTCAAATGATCAAGCTAGGAGAACCATCCGGAGATTGGAGCCTCTAGCAGCAGAAAAGCGGGAGAAGATGAAGGAAGAAATGATTGGTAGTTCTTTCTTTCCTTTTTTTTTTTCCTTTCTTGTTTTTGATCTGTGGGGATGGCTAGCTTTTTATTTTATTATATCTGTTCTTATTGTATCATTGAACCTTGTTATTTCTTGTCCAATATGACTTTCTCCAGTATGTTCTCTTTCTTTTTCCTTCCCTAAAAATTGACCTGGCTTGATATCTATGTTCCCAAGGTATAAGGGAAAATGTTACAACATATAGATGAAAATATTGCTACTTATAGTTGGGAGTTCTTAAACCTTCTATGCCTTATAAAAGAATAAAAAAGAAACCAGACCTTTTGTGATATGGTTGCTTTAACAATGGGATCTGTGGTCGTCCCTTGTTATGATAATTTTCAAGCTCTGGGATTAAGTTTGTAATTATCATAAATAATCTGATGACTCATCTTAAACATTGTGCAATTTATGGATCTACTGCGTAACTCAGTTAAGTCAATGCCTGAATGTCATCTTGGACTTGGAGTCATGATTTTCAATGAATGCTCAGGATGTGTTATGTTTGTGTTCTTTTCAATGGACCCTGGGCTAGATTTTTGTTTATTTGAAATCTTGGTAGTGCAACTTTATGCAGGTCTTGTTTTATAGATGTTGGCATAAACCTTTTGGACACCCAAAAAACGATGAACTAATTTGTTTGGTTGGCTGTGTGGGAGTAACCTTAGATAAATAGGATGGCATCATGTCCATTTTTCCCTTTTATAAACTGACAATATATTGATTGTAAAAAAGGTAGATACCGAGCCTTTTATCTGTACTTATATAGTTGCGTGGCATTTGTTTTAATATGATGTGATTCTGACTTCTGGGCGTATTTTTTTTGGTCGAAGACTTCTGGGTGTATGATTAACCTTTGCTAACACAAAATTGACTTGGGGCAGGAAAACTGAAAGAAATGGGCAATTCTTTGTTGGGCCGTTTTGGGATGAGCGTTGACAACTTCCAAGCTATTAAAGATCCGAACACTGGTTCATATTCCATCTCATTCCAACGCTAAGCTTTTCAGTTTTATGAGATTGGTTACATTAGTAGCATAGAGCCGTGAAAGGTGCTGGCTTGAATATTACAGTTGGGGGGCTCTCTATTGGGCATGTGAGATATCATTGGCTAAATACAAATGTTAGCGAAGTGGGTGAACGTTGCTTATATTATATGTGCCTCATTTGGGAATTGGTTGATTGATTTATAAATTACGATGTCACAAGGATTTGTCAGAGATAAGTCTTTTACTCTCTTCTCTAAATATCATGTTTGAGAGTTCATATGATTAGTTTTGTTGGTGCTTCCAAATGAAACTTACTTTTTCCCTATCATCCTTGGAGATGGAGTGTATAAGATTGATTGTTAAACATTGAAATAGGTCAATTATTCCCTAATTCTTTAGGGAGTTCTTTTGAGAAACTTGGAGGAAAGTTCCATTGAAAATTTTATCGGGGGAATGACTAAAATAAGAGTACAATTTACAAAATTTGCGAAGTGCTGCTACTTTCAAGGTATAAAAACAAGTCGAGTATTTGTCACCAATCAAGTTTTTAATAAGGGTTCCCCCCCCCCCCCCAAAAATTTCCCAATTCTTTTATTTTTCTTTTTTTTCATCAATATTTTCTTGTGGCATCAAATTTTATTTTCCTCATTCTAAACATTCCTTTGTTATTTGATGGAAGCATATCTTCTTATTTTCCTCTTTCCCATGCTTTTAGATGAAAATTGGAAAAAAAGAATGGTTCATATTACTATTTTATAAAATTATTATTATCATAATATTTTATTATCAAATTTTGTTTATATTGTAGTTATAATTGTGAAGATCATAAACAATTTTAATTTCTTTGTTTATATATATAAGGATTAAGGTGTAACTAGTACCTTAAAGTATTTTTTGGAGCCAATACCATCAAGTTTTTTTTTTTTTCTTTCAGGAACACCTTAAATTATTCTTTTGATTCATCTAACATAAGGCACCAAAAATACTTTTTCGGGTGTTGGATGTTCATGAAAAATAATTCAAGGAGCTAGATGCAGCATAAAACACCTTAGGATGTTGGATGCACTTTATAAAACATTTTATGGTAATAGATGTACTTTAACTCTATTCATAATAATAGTTTTATAAAATTTTAAATCTAAACTATTTGTTTTTTAATGATATGAGATTGTAAGAGTAACAGGGAGAAAGAGGAAAATGACCAAACCTATACCTATTACTTGACACGCCACAGGGAATGAGACTGTGACTGTTTTTATGGGGAAAACTTCAAATAGGCCATTATAAAATTTTGAAATTTCTCTCTAGGGTAAAATGAAAATAATTTTTCGAGTAAAAAGGCCTGGATAACTCAACAAAGAGAGAGAGAAACATTAGGGAGTTTACAACGAAACTAAGATGATTCAATTTCAACATATATCTCGGGCTCAGAATCAGGTTGCTGATAGGTTAACTAAAGAAGGTTTCTCTAATTCTTCCTTTTATGATGATTTGTGTCCTAGCTTTCTTAGGACTTTAGTCCTTCATGATTGTATGGGAATTAATTCCCCAACTCCTATGTTTTTTTTTTTTTTTTTGTATAACCAAGGTATCCCCATAGCTGGTAGTTATAGGACTAATCCTCCGCCCCAGGTCAGCGTACAAAGCGGTAAAGGGCTGACCACGGGATGCTTTCCATTCACAAGGGTTGGGGATCGAACCCCAAACCACTTGTTTAAGGGACGAGATGTTGAACTGTCACGCCCACCCAATGTGGTTCCCAACTCCTATGTTTTAATTCTAAGTTCAATGTTCTTATAAAAAAAAGCGTAAGGAAGAAAAAATACACATGTGTTTTATCCTTAGGAGTGCCCAACACCATATGTTTTTTTTTGGAGCAAAAATACACACGTGGTTATCATTTTAGAGCAAAAGTCACATCCCACCGTGATGAGAGAAAAATAGATAAAATGAATAACAACATAAAGGTGAGATGTGCTTTTTGATTCAAAATAGTAACCACATGTGTATTTTTACTCAAAAAAAAAAAAACATATGGTGTTAAGCGCTCCCAGGGATAAAACACATATATATTTTTACTCCTTTACAAAAAAAAAAAAGATGATTCACACTCTTAGAAATTAGAATACAAATAAAGTGATTACAACTAGAACACACGAGTTCACAACTAGAATAAGGGAGTTTATAAAGCAAATATGGTGATTTATAAGAAAAACAAGAGTGTTTACAAAATCACAACTAAAGTATGACATTGACAAGTGGATTTTACCAAGAGCATTAAGGAGTTTACAACAAAATTAAGGTGATTTACAAGACATGTAAGGATAATTCAGATTTTTGTAGAGGCAATTGAAAATAAAATCACTATAGTTGGGGATGTATAAATTTCCCCCCTTTTTATGTGATGACATATGTATGTTTTTTTTTAGCGAAAATCCCCCTAAGGATTCAAGTCAGTGTTATCAGACTCGGCTCGGATCGACCGGGTTGACCTGGAAACCGGCAAACCGGTCACCCAACCGGTCCGAGCCACTAATTGGATCGGTAATGCGTCAAAACCGGTTCGACCGCCGAGTTTGAAGAAAACCGGTGAACTGACTGAGTCTGTGAAACCCGACTGGTTGGTGCTTTTTTTTTTAAAAAAAAACTTTGCTGAAGATATTGTTGGTTATCCACATTATTTTGATGATGATAGAGAGCCTTTCATTGATGCACCACTTTTGGATTCTTGGTCATGATTTTATTGTGTTTGGAGGTTATTTTGTAAACCCATCTTCTTTCTTCAAGCAAGAAAAAAAAACCATCTTCTTTAATTTTGCTTCTAGTTAATTGGGTTATTCATATTTTAAACTTGTAAAAATGTTTTAAATACTTTTATTTTGTAAACTCATTTTTTTTATATATATTTATAAGTATGGTTGTAATACCTCAGATTATTATTATTATTATTGTTAATAATAATAATAATAATAATAAAAGTAAAAGTAATAATAGTGATAATATAGTATTAGTTTAAATTTTATTAGTTTAGATTAATTTGATTAGTTGTTAGTTTAGATAGATTTGATTTTATTAAGTATAGATTTATTGATTGATTTAATAGAATTTAATAATCTTTGCATTATTTTACCATTTATTAGATCAACAATGTAATACCCTAGATTTTATTTTATTTTACTTTTAATAATAATGATAATGATAATAAATACTAATAATAATAATATTAAAATTTATAATTTATAATAAAGTAATGTGTGTGTAGATATATATATATATATATATATATATATATATATATATATATATATATCATAATAATAATAATAAATGGATAGGTAAAGATAAAAAAAATTTAAATTAGAATCTAATAGGTGATTTGCCATTATTATTTAAATTAGTAATAGTTAAGAGCCCAACCCATAGGAAACCCTAATTTCAACTATAAAATTAGGACTAGTCATCTAACCCTAGCCATCACCTATCAGTTCCCCCTCTAAAAATTTTTGCGGCAAAAATTCTCTTCTAGGAGCTCTGCAACCACGGAGGCCAGGTAATCCTAATCCCTAGAGTAATGTTGGTAGCATTAGAACGTTGATTGTAATTAATTGATTGTAATCCTAATCCCTAAGAATTTAATTGTTGGTAGCGTTAGAACGTTGATTGAAATTGACTGATTGTAATCCTAATCCCTAGAACGACATGATTTGACTCGTACATATATTCCTACATCTTCAGTTTGCAATTGCTCCACGCATGATTTGATAGGATGATTACCTTATAGGGTTATATATATAAAGATGACTTTTTATTTTGTTTGAATTCGTTGAAATCTGTACAAACTATGCAGAATGTATATTCATTAAACCTCTACCTTCCGTTCTGCTGTTGTGCGTTTCTTTTATGCCTTTATAGGTTCAAATATATATATAATATCACAAATACACACACACACTACTCCTTCGTTTTGCTTTTTACGACAGTTTCCTACGCAATGACATGAGTATTGAATTGATGTGAATGAGTGCCTCTTGATTTCATTAATGTATATATGTTGGGTTTGTATTTATATATATATATATATATATATATATATATATATATATATATATATATATATATATATCAAAATATATATACAACTTTTGTTTTGCACCTCTGTACCTTCAATTCCCTTTTTCTTTTAGCTCCTGCGTCTTTGCTTCTTTTAATAGATTAGAAGATTAGGTTTTGTGTGGGTCCATGCGTTTTTTTTTTTATTTCTTGATCCAACACCTTTGCTTTTGAACTTCTACGGGTCCACACGCAATTTGCCCATCCGAAATGCTTAGAGATTTTGATAGAAATATGTCCTTAATTTGACCTTTTGACCAAGTTTTTAGATCTCATAATCTCTCCTACAAAATAAAAATAAGATATTGATAGATTTTGTATTAAACTCTCCTTATATCCTATAATTAACTAAATGATAGAAAAAAAAAATATATAAAATATAATTAAATAAGTATAAAATATTAATAAGTTCAATCTAATATTTCTCGAAATCTATACTTATTTAAGAGTGGGAGTTAAGATCCACACTTTCTTGTAGGATTAAGGGTTTTATTATTATTAGTATTATAAATATCTGATTACACATAATAAAAATAATTTAGGAATTTTATGAATCTAAATAATTTAAAATAAATTAACAGTGGGAGGATAGCTTTAGGATGATACCTCCTAAAGTGATGAACACATTTTTAAGGCTTTATGCCTTCGAAAAGAAAATTTATTTGATGTGAACCGATATATCCGTTCTTCCCAAAGTGGTGTCTGGCAGGGTTTCCCGGGACACTAGTAGCAACTTTGGGAAGAGGTGTGCACACTAGGAAGAAAATTACGATATGGCCAAATTATGATGATTTGTGACTGGCAGGGTTTCCCGGGTCACAGGGTAGACTGGCAGGGTTTCCCGGGTTTACCATGGTTCTCTTCCCACTAGAAAACTCTAAAAAAAAAAAAAACCATGACACCTTTTAGTTTATACATATACACATATGATGCCTTTATGCTATTTTATTTTGCAATTAATTTATTTCTATTATTTTATTTTATGTTGGAATTGATTTATTTTACAATTATTTAATTTTATTTCGTAATTAATTTATCTTATTTTATAATTATTTTTTTATTGGAATTAAATTATTTTATTTTATGACTAATTTATTTTATTTATTTTAATTTATTTATTTTACTTTAATTCGTATCAAATTTATTTATCTATCTACTTATTTCTATTCTATTTTATTTCATTTTACCCTTAATTAATTAGGATTACCAGCGTTTGCTGATGTGTGTATTCTTGGGCTGCGATGATCCTTCGGGGGAGCAGAGTTTCAGTGAACAGGTTTCAAAAATTGGGGCTAGCCGTGAGAAGTGAGGATGACGGACAATAAACTCTAGTTATTTACTTTCATTTATTTTCATTTATTTTATTTTTCAAATAATGTTTAAGTTTAGAATTATTTCCTGTAATAAGAAGCCTTGCACTTGTTTCATACAAGTGTGGCGGTGACACCTTCCGGATGTTGATTATTTTGGATTTCTATTATTATTTATGAAAACCCTTGGAATATTTATGTTATTTGAACTTTAGAAATCCGGGGTGTTACAATGGTTGTATAATTTATAAATATAGTATGATTTTTGAGACCGGATCATAGTTATGTGGTTCAACCAGTAACCCACTGGTTCAACTAGTGACCCATTGACACAGTACCCCGACCGGGTCGATGACCGGTCCGAGTTTGATAACATTGATTCAAGTTACTAAAATATTATCAAAAAAGGTCCAAAGAAAAATCATATCTCCGAAAAGGACTTAGGGTCTTTTATGATATTATTTCAGAAAATATAGTTGTTAACATGTACTGATATAGTTGTTAACGGATATTGATATAGTTGTTAATGTGTACTGATTTAGTTATTAATGTTGTAATGATGACCCTGAGGCCTTTTTTGACATGTCACTTTTTTTTGGATTTTTTATATATAATATTTTGGTTATTTGGGCCCGAAAAAGATTTTCATAATATAAAATTGATGAAAAGTAAATAACAAGAACAAGAGATTTTAGAGAGAGAGAGAGTAGAGAGAAGTTCTCATTCCAGTGTAATCTGAATGTTTATAGAAGGCCTCTATTTATAGAAGGAAAATGGGCCTTTAGTGTAATTTTCACCTCAGGGTCATAAGAGGTAATTTCCTTCTAAACTTTCACATGTGAAGCAATAGTAAACATGTGATAGTAAACATGTGAAGTAATAGTAATCATGTGAAGTAATAATGGACATACATATAAAATATTTATAACACTCCCCCTTGGATGTCCATTATGAATGTGCCTCGTTAAAAACTTTAACTAGGAAAAACCCAGTGGGATACAAACCTAGCCAAAGAAAAGAGTACATCATCCATTGATACACTGTTTAGTGCTGCCTCATTAAAAACCTTTCTAGGAAAACCCAGTGGGACAAAACCTAGATAAGGGAAAAAGAGTACAACGTGTATTGACTCCCCCTGTTGACAATATCAATATTACTCCCCCTGATGACATCAGTTGAGATCTTTGAATCTTCGAAGACTAATACCATGGACAAACTTCTCAAAGATTGCTTTTGGAAGTGACTTGGTGAATAAATCTGCCAAATTTTCACTTGAACTGATTTGCTGGATATCTATTTCACCATTCTGTTGAAGATCACGAGTAAAGAAGAATTTTGGTGAAATATACTTAGTTCTATTGCCCTTGATGTAACCTTCCTTAAGTTGGGCAATACATGCAGTATTATCCTCATATAGAACTGTTGGAATCATTTTACCAGAAGATAAATGACAAGTAGTTCGTATATGATGTATTACTGACCTCAACCACACACATTCTCGACTTGTTTCATGCATTGCTAGGATTTCTGCATTATTAGATGAAGTGGTCGATATAGTCTGTTTCATAAATCTCCATGAAATAGTTGTACCTCCACATGTAAAGACATAGCCTGTTTGTGATTTTCCATCATGTGGATTAGACATAAATCCAACATCTGAATAACCAATCAGTTTATGTTTAGATACATTTGAATAATATAATCCCATATCCATAGTACCTCTGAGGTAACGAAAAATACGCTTTACACCATTCCAATGCCTCTGTGTTGGTGCAGAACTATATCTTGCTAATAAATTAACAGCAAATGTTATATCAGGTCTTGTGTGATTAGCAAGATACATTAATGCTCCAATAGCACTAAGACATGGTACTCCTGGACCAAGTAATTGTTCTACACCTTTTTTGTTAATTACTTGGGGTTGGAATGGATCTTTTTCTTTCATTAAAGACCTTACAACCATTGGAGTACAAAATGAATGTGACTTATCCATATAAAATCGTTTTAGGACCTTCTTTGTATAAGTTTCTTGATATACAAAGATCTCATCCTTCAGGTACTCAATTTGTAATCCAAGACAAAATTTTATCCTACTCAAATCTTTCATTTCAAATTCTTTCTTCAAACAATTAATTGCTTTTGAAATCTCTTCAGGAGTTCCAATAATGTTGATATCATCAACATAAACAACAATTATAACAAATTCGTTCTCGATCTTTTTATAAAAATGCATGGGCATATCAGGTCATTTTTATACCATTCTTTCAACAAATATTCCTTAAGACAATTATACCACATGCGCCCTGATTGTTTCAAGCCATATAGGGACTTATTTAATTTGATCGAGTATTGTTCTCATGAATTTAAATTAAATGCTTCTAGCATCTTGAGTCCTTCAGGGACTTTCATATAGATATCACTATCAAGTGAGCCATATAAATAGGCAGTCACAACATCCATTAGATGCAAATTAAGCCCTTCATTTGCTACTAGGCTAATTAAATAACGAAAAGTAGTTGCATCTACTACTGGTGAATATGTTTCTTCAAAATCAATGCTAGGTCTTTGTGTAAAGCCTTGGGCTACTAGACATACTTTATACCTTGTAATTTCACCATTTTCATTTCTTTTCCGTACAAAAACCCATTTATATCCAACTGGCTTTACATCTTTAGGTGTATGGACTACAGGTCCAAATACTTTTCATTTTGCCAATGATTTTAACTCTGCATTAATGATATCTTTCCATAGGAGCCAATCTTTTTGTTGTTGGCACTCGCTAATGGATTTTGGCTCATGACCCTCTTCATCATTCATTACATCATATGCTATATGATTAGCAAAAATATCGTCAACGTTGACTTCATTACGGTTCCATTTGATATTATTTGTGACAAAATTTATTGAGATCTCATTATTTTCATACATTTCAGGTACCTGGATCTCTTTTAGGGCCTCAATATTCTCCTCTGGAGATAATATCCCTTTATGAAGTGGCTCATCCAGAGCTACACTTTTTTCTTGATTATCCTCGACTTGGCCATCTATAATTTTAGCTCCTTTTTTTTCGAGGATTTTTATCTTTGGAACCAATAGGCCTACCACGCTACAGGCGTGCTTTTGATTCATTTATAATCGACTGTCCTACCGGGACATCAATTCGAATAGGAGCATTAGCAGCTGGAATATGTGACTTTGTTACTTTCTTTGGGTCAGTGAATGCTTTTGGCATTCGATTAGCTAAATTCTGTAAATGAATTATCTTTTGAACTTCTAGTTCACATTGTTTTGTATGAGGATCAAAATGAGCCAATGATAATTCATTCCAGCTAATCTCTTTATTCAACTGCTTATTTTCTCCCCCTAATGTTGGGAAGACTGATTCATCAAAATGGCAATCTGCAAATCGTGCAGTAAATAAATCTCCTGTAGATAGTTCTAAATATTTTATAATTGAAGGAGATTTATACCCAACATAAATTCCCATTCTTCTTTGAGGACCCATTTTAGTACGTTGTAGAAGTGCTATTGGCACATATACTGCACATCCAAAAGTCCGAATATGGGAAATATTAGGTTTTTCACCAAAAACCATTTGTAAGGGGGAAACTTTTAAATAACATTGCTGCATGCAAAATGGCATGGCCCCAAGCAGAAATTGGTAAATTAGATTTCATAAGTAAAGGTCTTACAATAAGTTGCAATTGTTTTACCCAATGTTATTAAAACGTAGTTTCTACGTTGAAACGGTAAGGGTGAACAAAAACGTAAAAACGGAAAATGGAAACGAAATGTAAGAGTTTACTTCATACTATAAAAAAAATAAAATCCAACATATATAAAACTAAAACACACTAATAATACATTAAAGTTATCACAAATTTAAATCTAAACACTTACTCATCAATCATCACAAATTCATAATACATATTAAAGCCAAAACACCAAAGCAATAAAAAAGTAAAAGAGATCAACATCTCTAATTTAGCTCATCAGAGTCAAAGTCAATGTCAATATCATCTTCTCCATCCCCTCCCCCACTAAGAAATTCGGGAATATCCAAATCATTCAAGTTCCCCTCTTCTTCATTTAGATCATGATCATTCAAGGCAAGGGGATCTTGATCTTCTCCAACTCCAGCATCTTCTCCAAAAGCTTCACATGTTGGTTCCACAATCCAATCATCATCCGACTCAATGTCATCAAAGTTATAATCAACTTGAGGAGACACTCTAGGTTTTGTGTTGCCTAATCTTGAGTTAGCCATCACAAAAACAACATTATTCATTGTCTCTTGCTTCAAACGATTTCTTTTCTTTGTGTGGACCTAAACAAATACAAGAAAATAATTTAATACTAGACTAATATCATATTTTTGAAATGAAATACAATTCATATTAAAAATATACCATCTCAAAAGCACTCCAATTCCTCTCACACCCAGAGGAACTACATGTCAAGCTAAGCACACGGATAGCGAATTTTTGGAGTTCTGGAACACTATCACCATAAGATTCCCACCATGCTGCTGGACTCTTGATTTTAACTCCATTTATAGTAAAGGTACTCCCAAAAAGGCCTCTACGATGCTTGAATTCCTCAAGTTGCTCATCAATAATTCTTTCAAGAGCCATATCCGCCACCATCCTTTTTATACAATCATATAATCCAACCTTTACTTCATAATCAACTTTAAATGTAGGAGAATAATGTTGTCTTGGGTTAAGGTAGTAGCCTGTAGCATGCAAAGGCCTATGGAGTTGCCTCTCACATCTTGCATCAATGACATCCCAAACAGGTTGATAACTAAAAAGACAAGAAAAGATAACAATTGAATTAATTTTGAGTTAAAATGTCTATAACTCTTAATTAAATAAATTAATTGATAACTTACAATGTAAGTTTCTTTTTGAAACCCTCTTCAATTTTCTCCTTGGCATGATCCATTGCCTCATAAATGGAGCCCATTGCTGCCTCATCTGAATGAACCAACCTATGCACTTCAATCAAAGGAAGTGCCCCTAGCAAACAAACCTCAACCTTTCTCCAAAAGACTTTGTCCATCACTAGATTTTCAATGAGCTTTCCATCTTTTGACTTTGCATATTTGGTTTTCTTCCATTCTTCTGACAAGAACATTCTTTTCATTGCATTTTTGTTATCATGGAGACATTTCAAAGTCAAATAGGATGTGGCAAAGCGAGTCATGGCGGGTCTAATCAAATATTTGACATTGGTGAAGGTGTGCAATATTGGAATGAGAGATGCTCTTGAATAGATATAAGTCGTAATTTTTTTTCCCTTGAAAATTGTATCTTTATGAATGGGTATTTTCTTCTTTAAATCTTCCAACATCAAATCAATGCAGTGAGCAGCACATGGTGTCCGATATATTTTCTTTCTTTTCTCCATCAACAAAGCCCCAACAGCTTTATAATTCGCAGCATTGTTCGTGACAACTTAGACAACGTTTTCTTCACCAACCTCCACTACCACTTCATCAATCATCTGAAAAATCTTGTCAGCTGTTTTGGCAATGTGAGATGCATCAATGGACTTGAGAAACACAATTCCCATAGAGCTATGCACACAAAAATTGATTATTGATCTTCTTCTTTTATCAGTCCACCCATCAGTCATTATTGTACATCCATTTTTCTTCCACAAAGCCTTATGCTTTTCAACAATAGCCATTGTCTTCTCATATTTTTGCTTTAAGTATTTTACCCTACACTCATGATAAGATGGTGGCTTGAAACCTGGTCCATACTTAGCAATTGATTCACACATCTTTTTGAAATCATTGTTATTTACAAAATTGAAAGGAATTCCATTGTTATAAATAGCAGTGCAAATGTCAAGACATGCCTCCTCTCTCAAATTCCTCTTCAATATGGTGTTGATGGTTACGATAGTGGATGATTTACTTTTCTTAAAAATATCGAAGGAGGTTGTAGCACCACTAACAACTTCCTCTTGTATTTGAGATGGTTTTCCTTGTTTTGCTTCAACAAGAAGATTCAACATCTCTATTTTTACTTCCTCAGGCATCGATATACATGGTTCAACATCTCTAGATGTTCCTGCCAAATGGTTCTTCACACGAAAAATTCTAGCAGACATTACTTTGGGACAATACTTGCATTTAAGCTTTTTTGTTCTTGGAACTTCAATTGCATACTTCCATCCAGGATCTGACTTATTTCCAGGAGCATTTCTAGCCCTCTTCCCCCCAATACTAGTGTTACCTACACTTGCACTTGTAGTCCCACTCCCACTCCTAGCAGCCGAAGTGCTACTACTATCATGAGCACTTGATGAAGCCATGTGTTTTCAAAATATATTTAATCAAAATTCAAAGAAATTATCTCAATTTAAGATTTGTTCTGTATCCTATAAATCAAACTATAATGGGTAATAAATCAAAACTGGGTTTGTTTATACAGAACAACTAACAAGGATTAAGTTCAAAACAGAACAGAGATTTTTGAGACCCAAAAAAACAGAATAGAGAACAATAAATCAGAACAGAACAGAGAACATCCCAGAACAGAGATTATACAGCAATAAAAATAAGCCAGAGAACATTAGAATTCGTTACAAAACTAATTATCATTCCCATCCAATTGAATCACAAAACTAGCCAGTCCGAAATGAGGGACTTTCATGTGCTGGTGAAAAACGAAGTGAATGAAAAATGATGAAACCGATGAAGTGAATGAAAAACAAAGAGGATGAAGTCTAGTACTGGTACATCAGGCGATTTCGTTACTTTTTGGCCAAAACGAAGAGGATGAAGTGAATGCAAAAACAAAGACGAATCAAAGAGAAGAGAAGGGTTTCTATTACAGATTCGAACCTGGGAAGCTTTGCTGTCGACGATTAACAAGGAGCGAGCAGCCAGCGACAACGGTGGATGAAGAAGAAACTCAGCAGCCCTAATGATCGCCGATCAGTGAAGAAGACGAAAGAAGAAGTGAAGACTGAAGAACCCAAATGTCGAATGAGTCGAACTTGAATGGAATAGAAAGGGCTTCGATTTCGTTTTTTCATTTTGCCTGACCCGAGACTGAGCTTCTGTTTTTTTTAAAAAAACCTAACCGAGTCAACTCGGTAAACTCGACGTTTTTACCGAGTTGACTCGCCGTTCTCACCGTTTCGCCTCCAAAGCCGTCCAGACCGCCATTCTGACTCGTTTGGCTGCCAGAAAACGTAGAAACGAGTGTTTCTACGTTCTGAAACGCCGTTTTCACAACAATGGTTTTACCAATGATTCTGCAAGTCCATTTTGCATATGAACATGTGCTACGGGATGTTCAACATCAATTCCAAGGGACATACAATATTCATTAAAAGTCTGTGAAGTAAATTCACCAGCATTATCAAGACGTATTTTCTTGATAGGATAATCAGGGTAATGTGCTCTTAATCTTATCAATTGAGCAAACAATCTCGCAAACGTCAGGTTTCGAGAAGATAGTAAGCACACATGCGACCATTTAGTTGATGCATCAATTAAAACTATATAATACCTAAATGGTCCGCATGGTGGGTGTATTGGCCCACAAATATCTCCCTGTATCCGTTCTAGAAATGTGAGAGACTCACTTTCTACTTTGCTTGGTGATGGCCGAATAATTAATTTTCCCTTGGAACATGCATCACATGAGAAAACATGGGATTTTGGTATTTGTTTCTGCTTCAAGTTATGTCCACATGAATTCTCTATTATACGTCGCATCATAATTGACCCGGGATGGCCTAACCAGTCATGCCAAACATTTTATATGCCTTTATCAACATGCTTCTGGTTTTCCATAACATTTATTTCAATTGTACTAATACATGAATAGTACAAACCAGAAGATAACATTGGTAATTTCTTCAGAACTTATTTTTCACCATATCTAACGGTAACAATTTGTAGATATTCTTTATTCTCCTCATTTATAGTCTTAATATGATATCCATTCCGGCGGATATCTTTAAAACTTAACAAATTTCTATGAGACTTGGAGGAATACAAAGCATTATTAATAACAAATTTCGTACCATTGGGTAATATTATTATTGCTCTTCCAGAGCCTTCAATCAATCTCGTATTACCCACTATGGTATTGATGTTTGTACTACAATTTGTTAGATGTGAAAAATATTTCTTATCTTTAAGAATTGTATGTGTCATTGCACTATCAATGAGACATATATCTTTATTCTTGTGTGCAATATTTGAAATATCCATGAGCTTCATAAAAGAAAAGAAAATGCATTAAAACATATTTAATATACATAATTGATATTTGATAATAAGTTCAAAACGATACAAGAAAATTATTACAATTTCTGCATAACTTATTTAATCATAAAAATCTTCCACCTCCAAGTGTGACATAACATCATCATTTGGCTCATTGACATCATTATCTTTATGAGCCTTATCATCACATTCCACATTATTAACACTCCTTTTTATAGAGGCTTGGTAAAGTTTCGCTAAATGTTCTGGCATACGACAATTACGTACCCAGTGTCCCTTCATACCACATCGATAACATTTGTGTTCTACAACTTTTGAAGGACTTTCTTTATCATCCTTCTGTCCTTCATTATTCATCTTTTTTCTGGTGGGTATAAGGATTATAATAACCTCTTCCACCATGATAAGAACCATGATTATTTTTGCCTCCACGATTTCCACGTCCTCGTCCACAACCACGACCGCAACCATGGCCACGACCATGATCATTCCGTACACTCACATTCGCTTCAGGAAATGGAGAAGATCCAGTGGGACGATTTTCATGATTTTTCATTAATAACTCGTTATTTTGCTCGGCTACTAATAAACATGAGATTAACTCATAATATTTTTTAAAACATTTCTCTCGATATTGCTGTTGTAAAAGCAAATTCGAAGCATGAAAGGTAGAAAAAGTTTTTTCTAATAAGTCCTCATCAGTTATTTTTTCACCACATAATTTTAACTGAGAACTTATTTTGAAAACAGCTGAGTTATACTCACTTACAGTTTTAAAATCTTGTAGCCTGAGATGAATCCAGTCATAACGAGCTCTAGGCAAAATCACCGTTTTTTGATGATCATACCTATCTTTCAAACTAGTCCACAATTCAAATGGATCTTTTACTGTTAAATATTTAGTTTTCAAACTTTCATGAATGTGGTGTCGGAGAAAAATCATAGCTTTAGCTTTTTCTTGAGGGGACGCATCATTTCCCGACAATATAGCCTTTCCAAGGTTCTTTGCTTGAAGATTGATTTTAGCATCTAAAACCCATGATAGATAATTCTTCCCAGTGATGTCAAGAGCATTAAATTCAAGATTTGAAAGGCTGGAGGACATGATTCAAACTAAAAAAAAAATAATGATAATAATTAGAATCATATTGTAAATTAAAACATAATTTAAAGAACTGTAAATAAACATACTAAGAAAATAAAAAGAAGATGAGATAGGAATGGTAGTAAACTCACAGCGAGACCTATCTCATCCGAAGGTAAGAAAGAGGATGTATATTTAATATATAATATATAGACAGCAGTAAAGAATTAAGATAAACAAATGGAACCCACTAATAAATATATTAATGTCGCCACCATAAAAGGTAAATAAATGCATAAATAAATGGAGCCCACTAATATAAGTGTTGCCACCATAAAAGGTAAATAAATGCATAAATAAATGTTAGTAACATAAATTTAAATGTTAGTGGCATAATGTAAATATTAGTAAAGTCAGTATGGAGCTTAATATCACCACCATGAAATAAATAAAGCATTAAATAAAGAATTTAAATTAAACAAATGGAGCTTAGTATCGCCACCATGAATTAAATAAATAAAGCAGTAAGTAAAGAATTAGAATTAAATTACAAATGGAGCTTAATGTCGCCACCATGAAATAAATGAATAGGGAGTGGGAAGAAAACATAAATAAATTACTATAAATAGTAAAATGTAAATTTACCGTGAATAGTAAAAATTACTATTCACTGTAAATAGTAAATAAAATAAAATTACTGAAAGATTAAATCTAGACTTTTATATAGGAGTCAAAATGAATAAAAATGTAAAATTACTGAAAAAGGTAAAATTAACATGAATAGTAAAAATTACTATTTATTGTGAATAGTAAATAGTAAATAATTTCAAATCTTAACCATGGAACCCGATGTTCAAAATAATCGGTCAAAGAAGAACTTTAATTCCATATAATGGTTAAGATTATCACAGATAGATAAAATGAAAATATAAAAGATAATAAGAAAATCCTACCTTTGGTAGAGTGATCGTGCTGATAACGTAATATAAAACTGATAAAAAGTAAATAACAAGAACAAGAGATTTTAGAGAGAGAGAGTAGAGAGAAGTTCTCATTCCAGTGTAATCTGAATGTTTACAGAAGGCCTCTATTTATAGAAGGAAAATGGACCTTTAGTATAATTTCCACCTCAGGGTCATAAGAGTTAATTTCCCTCTAAACTTTCACATGTGAAGCAATAGTAAACATGTGATAGTAAACATATGAAGTAATAGTAATCATGTAAAGTAATAATGGACATACATATAAAATATTTATAACATTTCACTTTTTTTTAGTCTTGGTGGCAGATATATTGGCTGAGTTGGGAATTGAATCCTAAATCTAGTGCCACAAAATGCATCTTATACCACTAACTGAATGGTCTTTCAGTGTATTCATGTCTTTTTTTTTTTCCTTACATCGGCGAGCAATGCTCGCTCGCAAGTAGGGATCGAATCTTGATAGGAAAGCCCGCTAAGGCTGGGGCCTATGCCATCTGCACTACTGATGTGCTGGCTCACGTCTCTCTGCAATCAAGTAAATTTGATATTTTGTTTTTATTTTTGAATTTTCTTTCTTTCCTTTTGGCCAAAGTAGCATCTACACATAATGTTTAACTATAAGAAGCTGAATGAGTCAGCAACCCATAAACTTACCGCCCAAGAAAAGTAGCAAACATGAAAAAAATAAAAAGAAAGCTAAACAAAAAATAAAAATAAAAATGAAGATGCTACATACATCCCTCATAAACATGCTTTCTGATTAAAAATGTTATCCGCAAATAGCTGAGGAGCCTCATTTTGGAAGTATAGTATCATGGAACACAGTTTCAGACAATCCAACTGCATCACAATATTTTTTGCTTTATTGATTTATTTTTTTCAAATTTCATGTAGGTGATTGAGATTTTTTAAATATTCTTTTCAAGAATAATTTGTAGGATCAGACAACAAGCAAGGTATAAGGTTTCCAGTTCCATAAAACATTTCCGAAGACTCCGCTGCTCAAGAAAAAAATATTCCAAGGTGTTTTTCTTTATGTGTAGGCAAGCTTTAGTCTTTTTTTTATATGTTTCTCTTACAGATCTTCTTCTTCTTCTTCTTCCACATCTGACCTGCCATTGTTTACATTGAGATCTGACATCCATTGCCTCCTATTCCCTAAACTCTCTGCACTCTCTCTCTGTTCTTCAAATTTCTTCTTGCAAGTTTCAGAAAGAAATCATTCCAAATCAAACTTCAGTTCATTTCTTAAGACCTCGTGCTTGTTCACTCATTGTTCCAAATTTTCTTTCTCTGTCTTCAAGTCAATCTTGTTTTATTGTTTTCTGCATATAAGCTTCTTTTCAAAAACCCAAAAAGATTTGTCAGTTTTCTGCTTCGAAAAAATCTAAAAAATAAAGCAAAAGGAAAAGTGGAAAAAAAAATCGGGATTATCATAAAATTGAAGAAAATCTAGAGAGAAGTCAGAGGAAATTTTAGAAATGAAATGAATTCATTCAACTCTACTGAATAGTTACAGGAGACCTCTATTTATAGAAGGATGCAAATAGTAAATTACTATGCATATACCCCATGTCATACTGTATTTAGATATTATGGATCAATGAACATCCACATAATAAGTATATTCATAACACTCCTCCTTGGATGTCCATTTATGAATGTGCCTCGTTTAAAAACTTTAACTAGGAAAAACCCAGTGGGATAAAAGCCTAGCCAAAGAAAAGAGTACATTATCCATTGATACACTATCCAATGATGCCTCATTAAAAACCTTTCTAGGAAAACCCAGTGGGACAAAACCTAGATAAGGGAAAAAGAGTACAGCGTGTATCATCTATCATCTCCCCCTCTTGATTACATCATATTTACTCCCCCTGATGATTACATTATTTTCAATGTTCTTCTGAGCATATCATCCTTTCTGTCATCAACTATTGTTCGCTATGGAACATATATAGAAACATCCAATCTGATTGTGTACTGCCCAGTCTGATTGTTCATTATATACCTGCAAGATTTAAATCTTTCAAGTAAAATCATAATAATCTTTTCATAAATATACATGTGCATATAAAATTTTAATAAATGTTTATTCAGATAATGATGCCACATACACGATAAATGCTTCATGCTATATATGAACTCATTTAATTGATTATTCTCGAGAATTTGATGCTTAGCATCTTGAGTCCTTTAGGGACTTATATTTTTGGCATATTTAGTCCTTCGAGGACATATGCTTCTGACGCCTTACGTCCTTCGGGAACATGTGCTTCTGACACACATTAATATATTGTGGCTCATGATCCTCATTATCATTCATTACGGCATATGCTATCATATAAACATAAATATCGTCAACGTTGACTTTATTTTTCGGTCTCATCGGATTTCATTTATAATTTTTTGAGATCTCATTATATTCACATATATTAGGTACCTGGTTCTTTTCTAGGACCATAATATTCTCTTGGAGATAATAACTCTACAGGAGATAACTTTATCTCTACTAGAGATAGCTTTTCTAGAGCTCATAACTTTTCTTAATTATCCTCGACTTGATCATCTATATTTTTTATAGCTCCTTTTCTCTTTCAAGGATTTTTATCTTTAAAACCGATGGACCTGCAACGCTTTAGGCGTGCTTTATAATAATTTATATAGGAGCATTTGCAGTTGGGACATGTGACTTTGTCACTTTCTTTAGGTCAGTAAATGCTTCTGGCATTCGATTAGCTAAACTCTGCAAATGAATTATCTTTTGAACTTTTAGTGCACATTTCTTTGTACGAGAATCAATATGAGCCAATGATAATTCATTCCAGTTAATCTCTTTACCCAATCTGCTTATTTTTCTCCCCCTCATTAAATCATACAGTATAAGTCTCCTAAATCCATTAGTATCCTCTAGAAAACATCATTTTGTTTCGTTTAGATACAAACAAGAAGAAGGATGTGCTAATACAACATTTATCTCAACTTTCTTTGTATATCCATCTATGTGCATTGTAGTGGATTAATAATCATTGCACATTCAAAACTTTTAAGATGGAATTTATCTGGCTTCTGACCAAAAACCAATTTTACGGGGAGAATTTTGTTGGTTTATATAATCGCTGTAAATCTACACATATAAACAATGTTCTCATAACCTCATATGCTTTATGGATCATTCAATCTGGAAATTGCGCGCATAATATATTGCAAACTTCTGGTTACAAACATCACTGCAAACTTTGCAGATTTATAATCTCATATGTAAACTTTCAATTTGATATATTTCCAGAGATCCATTTCCAATAATATTTTCATAATCATTTTTATTTGAGAACATACAGCTATACGATTCGGATGATCAAACGAGTCATGCCAACTTTCCATATAATTTATCATCAAATCTAATATCCATTCCGGGGGAATTAACACACAAACATTCACAAATTAACAAACAAACTTTCATAGATGATTAATACAAACACTCACACTTGATATATATATATATATATATCAATCTCCCCCTCAAGTGTGAGTCCATTAAAATCAATACATGCAACTTCCATACAATATTCCATATATGATATCTATTTCTACAGATATCATTAAAATTCCACAAATGCATTATTTTGTTACTTCTGGTAACAAAATTTTCATTTTCCAGGAACGATAATCAAATATATAAAATCATCTAAAACATCAAAATCATCGATCCTATAAAAATATTCACGAGCACAACACTGTGGAATCACAGGCGCGATATTGCATCACAGACACGACATTACAGATTTGCCGTATGCATTTAAAGTAAAAAAGGCTCTTGAAAAGGTTCTACGCAAGAGCTTTATAGGGAGCAAATTTATAGAGATTCAACAGGACTGCGCATATCTGCAGAGATTCAATAGGATTTAATTCGGCTATAAATAGAAGAAGGCAAATGAACATGCCTCACAAACGCTCAAGCATCTGATAATATCAACTACCAGATACTCACACATATTTCTCTAAATTCTATTGCCATGGCTGGACCAAGCAATTTTATCCCGGTTTCTGATACATCCGACACAGCATTACTTGATGCTTTATTATATGATGATCAGACAATTTTGTCATTTTCTTCTTTACTATTTTCTGATCCTTTAGACACGTTTATTCCTCCTTCTGAGATGGTTATCCCTCCTTCTGCTTCAAATGTTCCTTCTTCTCCCCCAAGAACAAATGTTTTTCCTCAATCTATAAGGATTGAAGGTACAACTGAAGCAGGTTCATCAAGGAGGCCTGTTAAAAGGTGTAGAACTATGGCAGAACTGATGGAGTCTATCAATCCAGTTCAACCAATAGTGACGACAATCAGCCAGCCAATAATGATCAGCCAGCAAGCAATGACTAGCCAGCCAGCAACAACCATCGAACCAACAATAACCCGCCAGCCAGCTACAACCAGTCAGCTAGTGACTACCAGCCAGTTAGCAACTACTAGCTTATTGGAATGTAGTTGCTGTCATGTTTTTCGGGAGATCATACATACCAACGGACTTCAGTATCATAGACTTGAAGTTCACAGGAGGAGGATAGGTATGATTTCTCATGCTGTTTTATATGAAAATGTACAGGATAAATCTTACAATACTGACAGACTTCCAATGTTTGATTTTACAAATAAAAATTTTGGAGAAATCAAACATTTTCTCACACAGTATTGTATAGATTTACAAGCATCAGGATATAACTTGATACGTGATCCTATATTGGACTATCATGAGGTCCTTTGTGTTGGTTCGGAATGGGCTAAAAACCCAAATGAACTCCGCTGGAGTTCATTTCAAACCATCATTAAAAATCCATTAGATAAAGGAAAACAGCCCGCGGTTAATATTCCATATGATACTTCATCCCTTAATCAAGGTGAATTATATAGATTAACAATGGAGCAATAAGAAAGAATAAAGAGAACAACGCTCCGTGATTTAAGTAATTATTTTCATTTAATCCTCGATGATGCGAGTAAACAATTAAATATGAGTACTCACACCATTCAAAAAATTTATAAAGAAGGAGGGTTAACAGAGTGGCCTTACAAAAAGCTTCAAGAACTTATGAGGCAGATCTTGATATTACGAAGAGCTTTACCTCATCTTGATCCCATCTCAAGAAAAGCAAAAGAAGATAACATTAAATATCTTAAGAATGAGATGATTAAGCTTTGTAATGGAGTTGAGCCACTTGCTATTAAACTTTGTTGAAATAATATGGTCTTTTGTTTAATTATTTTGTTTATGAATATTCCTCTCTCGTATTCACAAAAATTGTTATAATTATAGAAAACCAATCATAATAGTAAAACAATCATAATCACTATTTTATTTATTACTTCATTCACTTCTAGGAATAAAATTGGATAAAAATTCATGATCCATAACTCACTGATTTGTTTGATCATGACAAGAAATTAATCAACAATATTTCTTGACTTTATCACAAAATTGCTATTGCAATAACAAATTGGATATATTTATTTATAATATCAATCATGATCATACAATCCCTTGTCTCATAATTTAAGGGAATATTTAATGCCAAATATACAATTTTTAGGCCTTTATACAACTGATGGCATACAAAATTTATGGATCAAGCCTTGTTTCATAATTTGTCTCTTGGCTTCAAGCCAACTTGCCTCTTGGCATCAGGCTAACTTGCCTCTTAGCTTTTAGCTAATTTATCTCATGGTCTTAAGCCAATTTATGCCTCATATCACTTAGGCCAATTTGTGCCTCATATCTCCATGACATTTTGATCTCATGATACATATGGCCTTTTAACAGTTTATCTTCAGGATAAATAAAATAAATGCATAATAAAATAAATAGATAGAACCCACTAATATATATATATTAGTATCGTTGCCATAAATAATAAAGGGAAGGGGATATAAAGCAGTAAATTATAAATAAATGGAGCCCACTATACTAGTGTCACCACCATGAAACATAAATAAAGCAATAAAGAATTAAAAGTAAATAAAATAAATGGTGCCCACTAAACTAGTGTTGCTACCATGAAACATAAATAAAGTAGTAAATAATAAAATAAATGGTGCCCACTATATTAGTGTTGCTACCATGAAAAATAAATAAAACAGTAAATAATAAAATAAATGGTGCTCACTATACTAGTGTCGCTACCATGAAACATAAATAAAGCAGTAAAGAATTAAAATAAAATAAATGGGGTCTACAAAGTGTCACCACCATAAAAGATAAATAAACACTAAATAAAATAAATAAATAGATAAAATAAATAAATAGAGCCCACTAATAGATACTAATGTGTCTCCATGAAGAATAAATAAATGTAAAATAAAATAAATAAATGGAGCCCGCTAATAAATAGTGTTATTGTCATAAAAGATAAATAAAAATAAATAACATAAAAGTAAATGTTAGTAAAGTTAGTAACAATAATAAAATATCATATTAAAACAAATAAAAGAAAGATTAAATCTAGACTTCCAATCTGGAGTCAAATTAATAACAATAATAATAAAGTTTGAAATTAAAACAATTATAATTAAATCTTAATAATAAAATATGAAAATAAATAATAAAATAAGAAGAAAAATAATGTGCATGCAAGGGGCCAAGAAGAGTCACGGACAGGAGGATCTTCATCCCTAATAAAACAATTATTGAAATTGATGATAGCCAACTTTTGCCTTTCCATTCACGTCACATAAAAAAGTCCAAAAAAAAAAAACTTACACATTTTCCCTATTTACTCACGGGTTAGTAAACAAATCTTCATTTTTTTAAAAAAACATATGATATTATATTCTAAAGTGACAACTTACCTTTGTCTTCGTGCAACCCCAACTGCTCCACGTGATCTTTTTTTTTTTTTGAACTGTAGTGTCGGCAGTATTTTTTTTTTTTTGCTGCTTTTCTTTCAGTTTTTTAACCAGAGATGATGTAAATCAAACCAAAAACCGGCGAGTTTGAGGATCAGAAGCATAAGCTCGTGACAATAAGAGTCATTTAATAAAAGTTGGAGCTGAAACTTTCAGAAGGTGGCTCGCATGGAAGTTTGAGGATCAGAAGCATGAGTCGTGACAATAAGAGTCATTTAATAAAAGTTGGAGTTGAAACTTTCAGAAGGTGGCTCGCATGGAAGGAAGAGGAGATGTGGAATTAATTTCACTAGCAAATTCTCCTCTAAACTGCCTTGGAAGGAGACACTTTCTTTCCAATTCTTGTAAGTGAAAACGAGAAGAGAGAGATTACTGAATGTCCAAAATCCAAACTGATCGTGAGAGGCGAGAAAGTGAGAGGAAATAGATATGGGCGTTCATGAAATGGCAAAGAAGTTGAGGAAGTATGGTACACCGATCAGTAAAAGGGAAAGACGAAAGAAAGGCAGAGGCACTGAAGCTTCAAGGAAGAAAAGTGAAGACGAAGGCAGAGATAAAATAAACGGGATGTGTAGAGATCTGCAGAGTTAGACCGGAGATAGAAGCTATCAGCCGAAGAGTTATCGTGCTGATAACGTATCATAAAATTGAAGAAAATCTAGAGAGAAGTCAGAAGAAATTCTAGAGATGAAATGGATTCATTCAACTCTACTGAATAGTTACAGGAGACCTCTATTTATAGAAGGATGTAAATAGTAAATTACTATGCATATATCCCATGTCATACTGTATTTAGAGATTATGGATCAATGGACATCCACATAATAAGTATATTCATAACAGGGATTATATTGTTATATATTATAATATTCAGATGTGGGTCCCACGCTCATAAATCATCTCTTGTCACCTTCTTGGCTTGGGAAGGAAGTAAAGAGGACTTGGTTTGGGGAAAATTACATCAATGACCCAGAGGTGGAAATTACACTTACAGACCCATTTTCTTTATATATGTATGATGTATGAACGCCATCTGAAGATGAACGATGCTTCCTCCCTTTTCTCATGTGTTCTCTGCTCTTCTTTCTTCAAGCTTTTCTTCACTTTCATAACAGTTTGAACATTTTTTCCTTGCTCCTCATCTAGTCATCTTCTGCATTATATTGTAACATTTCTGTTGCTTTTCATTGTGATCGATCTTGTACAAAAATCCAAAAAAGTTTCTTCTTCGTTGTCTTCTATTTCTACATATATATTGTACAAAAATATACAAAAAAAAGTGTCATTTTCCTGAATTAGTTTTGTTGTTATCTTGTCAATCATCTGTCCATAAAAATCTAAAAAAAAATATTTCTTTTTTCTTAGAAACAAAGTTGCAGCTGTCTCGTTTGAACTGAGTGCGCTATTCTTCATCGTTATCAATCTTGCAAAAAAATCTCAGAAAACAAAAAAAATTAGGCATTGCCTTAGCGAATTTGAAAATGTCTCCTTCATCTAGATAGTTCACAGAGAGACAGAAGTTGTGCTGATCAACAGTGTTGCCGGTAGAGTCTCCCTCTAGTTACAAGTTTATAGATAAAATAATTAGTAATTAATGGTATGAGCTGAATACTTATTCTGTTTCATGTCAATCACAGATCTTCCTCAAACCTCAAGCTAAGGAGAAGAACAGCCACAACATTGCCTCTCATCCGTAACTTTTGAGTAAAGGTGTGTGTATGTGTTTATATATTTTTATATAATGTAACTTTACTTCCTTTCTGTTTCTCTCAGGATTGTTTTTATTGTTGCTGTGGCTTTAGATGCTGCTTCTTATTATCTTAATTTCTGTTGTTTTTGGAGGGATCATTTACAGTGAGAATATTTGTTGGTTAGCTGAAAATGCAAGTCATATCCCATTATCCATCACTTTTGGGTTTATGAAAGGTGCCCACACTAGTATGGAACCGGCTAAATGATTCATATATATATATATATATATATATATATATATATATATATATATATAAAGATAAAAAGGTTTAAATCTAGATCAAATTTAGATGATCTACATATATATAATGAGGTATGCATGTTTATTAGTCCTTTGAGGTGGATAAAAGATGTTATAGGCTAATAAAAATATTAAAATTTATTAACTTTACATTAAAATTCAATAAATTTTTAATATTATCTCTATTTAATATACATTATATCTCTTGAGAATAAATTTTACATAATAATGAATAAAAGGTAAAGTTATACATTTATATAAAAAATTTAATGATGTAACTTATAAATAGGACAAACAATTAAGAGGAGGATTAATACATATTTTTCCTAAGTACCAATTTGTTTAAGATTAAGGAAAAAAAGTTATTTTTGTTAAATAAGGAGTTTTTAGGATAACCTTAAGCTGATTAGGTCGAATATATATATGCTGTAAAGATTTGTATGGCGAAAAAAATATGTGGCCTGCGTGGTCGAAAAAAAAAATACTTTTTTAGGAGTATTAAAACACTCTAAAACTGTTTTGATTTTTTTAAAAAAACTTCCTGTTTTTTTCTTTTTTAAAACAACTTATTGTGAACAGTTTTTCAAACAATTTTTATTTTTTAAAACAAAAAAAATGTTTTTAAAAACAGAAATTAACAACTCCATGGTTTTTTGTTTTGAAACCCAAAAATGAAATAGATGATGGGTTCCCGTGGCAGTGAGTTCAACGACGTATTTCAGTGAATGGAAAGGAAAACAACTTACAAACTGATTATCTCACAAAATTAAGGCAGAATCAAATGCATGTTTAATTTTTAAAGCAAAGCAGAAGTGATCTTGGGACCTTCATTTTTCAATGAAGATAGAGATGATACCATCATGGAAGAGTTTCAAATGCAATCTCCTTCCATCCCTCTTACTGTTGCAAGAGCCCGAAACTATTCCAGTTATTAAAATATTGATTGAACAAAACCACCATTTAGATAACTTAAACATACAATTCTCAAATATAGTTTTTTTTTTTCCAAACAGAAAAATAAATAATGCATCCCATACAAAATAGCAGGCAAAGATAAAATTGTAACCAGACTTTATGCCACATGTAAGGCAAACCTATTTGAAATGATTATCCAATATACATATGAAATCCCATAACATTAGAGTAGCGGCAAAAGACTTAAAATGTATAAATACCTCTCACAATACTAAAAGATCTGAAGTAGCAATTCATATAGCTCTCAGTCCAAATAGATATAACAAAAACATAACATTGTTAGTAGGAAAAGATGTTAGGTATTCTTCTGACATGAGGTGATCACAATGATGGGATGAGAAAACCCATCACCCATCAGAATCTTTCAAGGAAGTCTACATAGATATCGCTCTATTAGCCTACCGCTATTTATATCATCCTATTAAAACTACTAATAGCTTGACGGGTTGAATGATCACCCTAAATTTGAGTTCGGTCCATCTAATCGCAAAGTCACACACAAGAGATATTTTTATTTAAACTAGGAAGTGATACACACACACACACAATCCCAACATTAAATAATAATAGATAATACAATAAAGTATCTAACAGTGGCAGGTTTAGGATAAATGCAACCATATAGGAATACTCTTGGATTGATGAAGAGCATAGGAATAGACTTGTTAATGTTTCAAACTTGGAATGAACAAATGGATGATAAGTCTAACAAAAATGTGATATGATAGTGCACTGGGAGTGGGATAACACTTTAAAAACACATGTTTTTTTAGTGGTCAAAACATTGTTTGTAGCAATTTCGGTTTTGACTGAGACAACGTGTAGTAGCAGTTTAAAAAGCTACTATAAAAACTGGCATGACAAGTGGTTTTGAAGCAATTCAACGAAACTGCTATGCACTTGTCAAACCCACTACAACATTTTTCGTGGTTCGAATCTAACTGCTACGTACAATTTCTAGCATTAAGTGTGGGTTCACGGCTTGAATTTGTAATTGTTAGTAACTACTACCAAGGAGGGAAGAAACCAAGGTGTCGTTTTTCATGGTTAAGTGACCCCTATAAATGTAACACCTGCCTTACATTCCCCTTTTATTACATCTACGAAAGCGTTCATTACTAATTCACTTAGGGGCCAACTCATAATATGCCTATTATTAGTGTACAAATGATTTACAATTCAGAAGTAAATATGTGACAGAAGTAAAATCTTTTTCCGTCTTAATCTACTCATCCGCAATCACCATCTCTATTCTTGAGCATCTTGCTTGAGCTGCAAATTTAGCTATTTCAAAAAAACTGGGATTCAATTGAATTCCAGTAGTAACGTTAATCACTCATATAAAATGCATATGCAAAATATGGTAGTCAACCTTCATTCATGCATACAACATATTTAATATTCAGAGATAAATACTTTCATAGGACCCACCGGTCCACTCTCATAGCTCTGGGTATTCAATTGGGTGTTTGCCCTTTTAATCTAAATGATTAATAGGTTTCGTGACCCAAGGACCCACTGGCCTACTAGGCCCTACCGTCTATCTTGTGTTCACAATACATATACACATTGGTAAATATATGCATATAAAGGCACACATAGTACGTGAGGGAAAAGTTACTATCTTCGGTCTGTGTCCTCTTCTATACCTTTTTTCAAATCCAATAAAGTTGCTTGAGACTGTTCTCTTCTTTGTCAACTCATGATCTTAGGCATATAATTACACTATTAGAGTCATGACAAATGAACATCCTATGTGGCAACATTAGCCTCTAAAACATGTCCGATGTCTTTGGGCGATACTGTCTTATTTTCGCACAAGACTTATAAGTTGACATAATTCTCAATAACTTTGAAAATTTATATATTTTTCTATAGATATACAAATTAGTTGGTTCAAAATTTCATGTGTCACTCATTAAGTATATTTTTAGATAAAAATACATTCCACCTCCAAATCCAAGCACACTTTTCCCAAAATTATCAAGTATCCTCACTGCTCTAGAAAACAATTTAGATTCAAATCTGAACTTCAAAAATTCATAATTAATTCTATAGAATTCCAATTGGGGTGATTCAAATTTCTATTTGAAGATCTATGAATACATTTTAAGAGAAAAATAATAACCAATTCCATTCATACCTCAAAATTCCTAGAATTTCATGGAATGGTCACTACTTTAATATGAAAATAGGATGTTTCAGTTTTCACGACTAAACATAGAAACTTCATAATTTAATCTACATTAGTCCAATTGAGTTCATTCCAAAGGCTACACAACCCTTAATGAGTCTAATTTCAGAGAAAAATATTGTAATTAGCCAATTGAACGCATAGAATTCCAGAAATCTTCAAACAACCAAATATTTTAGAATTCATTTTAGTTTCAGTGCCATAACTTTAACAACTCATATTTTACAATCTACTGACCCAAATGGCACATATTATATATCAAATTAAAGTTTAGGATGTATACAACCATCTTGCAAATTTTTAGGGCCATTGGACCACATTTGCCTAGTAAAAAACATGATACAACCTGACTGACATACAAGAACCAATTTGGCAGCATAATAGCACATTTTCATATTCAATTCTAAACTTTCCAAAATCATACCAACAACATATTCCTACACAAAAACTTAAATAAAGCTAGAAAAAGAATTAGGAGACTTACCTAGGTCATAATATATGATTGCATGCAAGATTTTAGTCCTTCTTCAAGCTCTTACTTTCTTCTACGTTAAGCGCTCCCACGCCCCCCCCCCCCCGCGCCCTCTCTCTCTTCTTTTTCTGGTTTGGGCAATTTACAATCCATCAAAGGCTAACTTTGGAGGAAGATGAGTATTCTTCAATATAATGGCTAAAAGAGGTAATGGCAGAAGAATTGAGAGAAGAGAATATATGAGAGTGTGTGTGTGTGGAAGAAGAGAAGGGATAAGGTATTTATGGAATTTTTGAGTCTCATCCACCTTTCAAGTATCATATGTCTATCCACTATCCAACTACTACACACATCAATCTACCATCTAACTACCGAACACATGTATCCTTTCAAGTATCACATGTCTATATACTATTCAACTACCACACACATGTCCATATTCCATCTAACTACCATATACTTATCTACTGATCAAATATCACGTGCTTATCTACCACACAACCATATATATGCCTTTCAAGTTAATATTTGGGAAAATAGGCCATAAATTTTAAATAATAGCTTTAAAACTATATAGGCTAAATTTTCATAATTAATCCCCTTATAATGTTTCTAGATCTCCAAAATCACATTTAATAATTTTCCTAATTTTTGAGATCCAAAATAATTTCAATAATTATTTTAAATTTTTTCCTCATAATAAGCTTAAGACTTTCAGTCTCCATTTACTTAATAGCCTTCTTATCTCAGTTTTATTTTCAACCTTTTGGTCCCAAATTCAAGATATTACAATAAATATTTGTGTGGAAACATTTCTTATTTTTCCTTAGTGAAATATTTGCGGTGGTTGTCAATGATACTCAATTGGGGTATGAAAAAACTCTTGTTGGAAAGTGACTTTTTGAAATTTGAGTCAAAATTAGTAGCAGTTGTATAACCAATACAAACATGTTGTCAGAAAAAATTTGAAATATGTGCCTTTTGTTTAGTAATAATTATATAACCGCTACAAATTTTTGATGAAAATTTGAATTCTTCTTTATGAAAATTGAATTTGCTGCCAAAACATAGTATAGGTTTTCCTACCGCTACTAATATTTTGGGAATTTGTTTTTAAAATGGTGCTTTTTTTTTTTTCCTAATTACTAGCGGTGAAGTAAAAAATATATGTAATATTTTTACCAATTGAGTAAATAACTAGTTATAGAGGAGGTATATGAGGCTTTTAGATACATATGCAAAAGAAGAATTTTATTTGGTTAAATTGTAAAATGATATTAATGTATTTAAAAATTAGTATGTGTAATTCATAATCAGGTAGAAAGAAAGTTATGAAATTATTATTTGTAGTGATTCTAACATGTCACCGTGGTCAAAGCAACCACAATAGAAGAGAAGAAACAGGATTAGTAAGAAAATAAACAATATAAAATAAATAAGTTCAGAAAAGAGGAAAGAAAAGAATATAGAGAAATAATTTTGACATAAATAAGCAATGTGACACCATGTAGAAGAGCAAAGGACAAATACTGTGAACAAGAAAAAAAGGGGACATAAAACAAGGAGTGAGAAATGAAGGGACTGGCTTTCATCCTATGTAATAACCATCTGTTGCCCTTCGCTGCAATGAAGTGGCGTTGTTTTGGCCAAAAAATGTTGAGCTTGTGCCCTTTTTTTTAAAAAAAGAAAAAATTCAGGATAGTGACGGAAGTATCCTTTCAATGCTGTTATTACCTTAAAATATGTTTTCAAGATCTTAAAATAATTTTTTAAGATCATGAAGTATTTTTTCAGTATCAATAAGTATCTTAAAGTATTTTTTTTAGTACCATTCAGTTCCTTTAAATATTTTTTCAAGAGCCTAAAATAATTTTTCAAGATCATGAAATATTTTTTAATTATCATTCAGTATCTTAAAGTATTTTTTTAATACCAGTCAGTATCCTGAATTTTTTTTAAAGGGCACAGGCTCAACATTTTTTGGCCAAAACGATGCCACTTCATTGCAACGGAGGGCAGCGAATGGTTATTGCATAGCATGAAAGCCGGTTCCCTTCATTTCTCACTCCTTGTTTTTTGTCCCCTTTTTTTCTTGTTCTCCTTTGCTCTTCTATATGGTGTCATCTTGCTTATTTATGTCAAAATTGCATAGGATGAAAGCCGGTTCCGAAATGAAGGGGGACAAGGGGTGTTTATAATTGTCCAATGTGACAATAATAGCAGTTGAAGTGACAATCCTTGTAGCGGTCGTATCCATCCAACCGTTACAAATCACTGCTACAACTACACACTTCTTTTGAGCTCAATCAAATTGACCAACTGTATAGCAGTTTTATTGAAAACTGTGACAATTTACCAACTTGTCAGTGGTTTTTTTTGTAGTGTAGGTTGTACAGATTGTCTACTAGGTCTAGGAGTAGCAAAATGGTAGTGAAAGGAGCTGGAATTTTTTTTTACAAAGGGCTGAATTCAGATTAGATCAATCAAATAAATGTTCGACATTTAGGCCTTGTCGGGATGAAAGCTACAGTCCAATTTTTTGAGATACCATTATTTTCTAGCAATCGACGGAAAGATGTTCATCCCATAATTGGGAGAATATATGTTTTCTGAAGAAGCGTTTTGAGCTGTAACCAGCGGATAAACCAAGCCGACCTGAAACAAAGGCCAACCACTATAACAAAATTTAAAAATATTTTAAAGGAACTAACTTTTGATTGAAAAAACATAATCACAGTTACACCCTGAGATGAAGACAAAATCACGTAGACAAAAGGGGTGAAAGATCGGGATGGCTTAAATGGGTCGAGTTCTCACTGCTCATTTAAAGCATGAATGGGGAAATTGATTCTGTAAAATCATATAGACAAAAAGGATAAGTTTACCATTTTTTTTGCCAACGAGCCTACCATTGACTCAAGGAGGCACAAAAAACAAGGTGCATAGAAGAAAAGCAAAGACACAAGAGTTTTTTAAAAAATGATTTTGAAGGAGAAGATTAAATACAATCATGTGATTAAACATTCAAACTTTTATAAATTGTAATGAACCTTGTATTCATTTTTCTTTTCTTTTGTGTTGTGAAATGTTTTTTTCCAAATAATTCATACACAGATTTTTAAAAAATAAAACTTCAAAACTTGTGTTAAAAAAGTTGAAAATGTTTATATGATGGGAACATCATAGTAATGTGGTCAAACCACAGTAAAATACCATGTTCACTCAGGGATGATGATCTAAATTAGAAATTAAAGTAATTTTATTTCAATATTCATGAAATTTTGGTATGTTGTCCTCTTCTGATATTTAATATAAGACATATTTAGGAAGTTGATGGTTGTTCTAAATATAAGACATAATTTTTATATTTACCAATCTTTTCCTAATTTACTCATATTATTGCTACCTCAATAATAATCAAAGAGAAGAGAAGATGATAGAATTAAAAAAAATTACTATGATACTTTAGAAAATACATGTTATATTTACTAACTTTTTTAATCTAATTAAATTATATGAATATATTTTTATATTAATGATTAGGTGATTAACTTATAACACTTAATGGGTGGGTCCTCATATCTATCTTTTGAGTTTCTACCCTCGGCTGTCTTTTCTTTTGGCCAGTGATTTTGGGTGCTTTCTCTAATTATTTTCAATTTGTTCACAATAAGTAGACACATGGATGCTGTTTTCTTGAGATAATTGTTAGAAATTCATTAGTGAACTAACTGACCTGAATTGTTTTTAGGATTCTCTCATAAATTTTATCTGTTACAATGAAGTTTTTGACGTTGCTAGCTTGGATTAACATATTCTGCTTCATCAGTTTTGCTGTTTAGAAATTTTTTGCAACACTGAAAGAGATTTAAAATGTCATTCAAACAAAAAATATTAATCCTAATATTATATATATATAGACACACACCTTTAATCCTTAAAATAAGAGCTAGTTGAGGTGCTGGGCTTGGTCATAAATATTAGGTTTCAACTGACTTAGTCCCCATATTGATTGCACAGTATGTATGTTAAGGGAGTTTATATCAAGAGGTAGTTTCAATTCTGATGATTTAAGATGGTATTTTAGAGAAACTAACATATATTTTTTAAAAATAACATGTTTAACCAATTTCTTTAATTAGCAGTATTAGAAATAATAAATAATTTAGAATGCATTTTCAGTGGCAAGATAATATATCTATACATTAAAAATTTTAATAGGCTAAAGGTACAAAAATACCTATAAGCTTTTATCCAAAGTGCGCTTAATATTATATACTTTTCAAAGTGATAAAAATACTCAAATGTTAAAAAATGGAGCAAAAATAACCTTGCCGTCAATCCTTAAAAAATTGACTGTTAATAAGACTTTGAATGAAAATGCTCATATGGATGATTATGTTTGGGGGGAGGGGGGAACTAAAGTCTCAGTTGGAATACTTCATTGCTCGCCCGAAAAGAAAAAGTACCAAAATACCCCTCTTCATCAGGAGTATGAGTCCCTTTTTAACAGTTCACAATCTTCTTTATCGAGAGTGAGAAGTAGTGGCGTTTGGGCATCACTAGATCATTACTTCTATGGAACCAGAGAACGAGTAGCACAATAAGGGAGGATATTTGTTCTACAGTTGGGTCGTCTTCATCAAGTTGAACAAGGGAGACGGAGCTTGACATTGTCAACGAGGTGGGAACACCATCGATGGTAGCTAAGAAAGATGGGAACACCATCGGTGATGTAGACGCAAGGGTAGAAGGGGACGACTTGACAGTACAACCATCGGACAATGTTGGAGTGGCTGGTGGCAATGGGGGAGACAAAACTGTTGGAAATAGTGAGAATTTCATATGTTCTAGAAGGCTGAAATGATATTCCCTCCTGCCCTTAATATAAAATAACCTTAATATAAAACAACTCTGCTTAATTTAATTAGATTAAGGAAGTTAGTTGAGTTTGTTAACATGACATGTATTTTTTAAAACATTCTAGTCATCTTTCTTAATTCTCTTTCCTCTTTGATTATTGTTGAGTATGAATAAAAAAGATTGACAAATATGAAAACTATATCTTATATTTATGACCAAAATCAACTTTCTAAATATGTTTTATATTAAAGACTGGAAGAGTAAGAGGGCTAGAATCTTAAACAATGAGAGAGTTGATGTTGAAGGAATGGGGCGAGCTGAGAGAGAGAGGGGAGAGGGAAGAGGAAGATAGTGAAAGAGTGAATGAAGAATGCCGGCTAGGAATTTTGTCTACATGTCAACATCCATCTCATCATTTTTGTTCAAATATAAACTCATAAGAATTAACAATAAGGTTATTTTTACTCTACTTTTGAACACTTACTCATAAAAGCATATGGCGTTGGGAGAACTTTAAGCAAAAAGCTTATGGTATTTTTACACCTTTCCTTTTTTAAAAAGATATAGAGCCCGTTTGAAAACCCTAAAAAACTTAGGTTTTGTGCAAGCCAAGACAAAACTCCTCTCACATACTTACCTTGTAAATCCCAAAAGTTATTTTCAAAAACTAATTCAAACGGCCTCATAATATCTTACCCATTGTAATGCAAACAAACAATAGTATTGGTGCCTTTTTCTTTCCAATTTTTCACTTACCAGCTGTTGTTCCTTATATTGTCATTGATCTTACGTTCAAATTGATGCATAGCTAAATCAGGAAACAAGAGTGGAGATTGTCAAGATCATTGTTGAAGAAGTTGCAAAACCGATAATAGACTACACCGTGGCACCAATTGCAAGGCAAGTGAGTTATCTAATTTTCTACAAAGACAATTTCAAGAATCTCAAGGATCAAAATACAGAGCTGAAGAGAGTAAAGGGTACTATTAGTCATGAAGTGAAAGTAGAAAGAAAATATGGACGACAAATTTATGATGCTGTACAAAACTGGCTGGACAGAGTGGATAAAATCGTAGAAGAAGTAGAGCAACTTAGTAATGATCCTCGACATAGGAATGTTGCTTGTTGCAAAGGGCCTTTTTCTAATATCAAGTCACGCCATCAACTCAGTAGAAAAGCAAAGAAAATGGTTGGAAATGTTGCTCAAGTAATGCAACAAAAAGATAACATTAGACCGCTTACATTCTTGCCTGATCTAGAAGTAATAGGCTCCACTTTTGCTATAAGTAGTGAAAAGCTAAAGTCAAGAAAGCAAAAGAAGGGGGAGATTATGTTGGCTCTAAGAGACCCCCACATAAGCCGAGTGGAGGTCTATGGGCTTGGTGGAGTGGGGAAAAGCACTCTAGTCAAAGAAATTGCTAAACAAGTTGAAGATGACAAGCTATTTGATAAAGTTGTTATGGCTAATATATCCCACGATGTAGATCTTGAAAGAATTCAACTTGAAATTGCAGATTTTTTAGGTCTTCGCTTTGAAGAGATGAGCATAATTGGAAGAGCAAATCGCCTTCAGCAGAGGATTAAAAATGAGAGAAGTGTCTTAGTTATATTGGATTATATTTGGGAAATACTTGAATTAGATAAGTTGGGACTTCCTCTAAATGATCATAAGGGGTGCAAGCTATTGTTGATTTCTAGAAAACTAGATATATTACAAAATATTGGGACTCAAGAAGATTTCTTGATAGGTGTTTTAAATGAAGAAGAAGCTTGGAGCTTGTTTGAAGATATGGTGGGTGATGTTGTTAAAAATGTTAATTTGCGTGAAGTGGCATTCCAAGTGGCCAAAAAATGTGCAGGCTTGATTATTCTCATAGTGACAGTTGCAAGAGCATTAAAGAATAAAGATGATATTGATTCTTGGAAAGATGCATTAAACCAGCTGCAGACGGTTGATGAGGAAGGAATGCGTGTGAAAATTTATTCAGCTTTAGAGTTTAGTTACAATCATCTTGATGGTGATGAAGTGAAGGCACTTTTCTTGCTTTGTGGATCAGTATGTCCACAAATTGACGTTGAATATTTGTTCAAATATGTTATGGGTTTAGGGGTATTCAAGCATATTAATACTCCAAAAGATACAAGACGTAAACTTTACAGGTTGATTGGTTCCTTAAAGGCGTCTTGTTTATTGCTCGAAGACAACTCAAACATGGAAGTTAAAATGCATGACATTGTTCATGAAGTAGCAGTTTCAATTGCTTCAAGAGATCAACATGTTTTCAAAATTGGTTGTGGTGGTGAGCTGAAAAAGTCGCCATCAGAGGAATTCTTTCAAAGATGCACTTAAATCATCTTACTCTGTTGTCATATACCTAAGCTTCCTGAAAGGTTAGAGTGTCCTAATATTAAATTTTTCTACTTGTCTAATAAGAATGGACTTTTAAGTGTCCCAGATTCTTTCTTTACGGGAATGAAGAACCTCAAAGTGTTAGATCTGACTTGCATGCACTTACCTTCATTGCCCCAATCTTTTCATTCCCTCATTGACCTTCAAACACTTTGTTTGGATCATAGTGTTTTGGGAGACATAACCAACATTGGAGCTTTAATGAATTTGCAAATTCTCAGCCTTCGTTCATCCTCTATGAAAAAGTTGCCTAGTGAACTAGGACAATTGATCCATCATAGAATGTTGGATTTAACTAATGTTGGAATTGAAATCTTTCCTTCCAACATTTTATCAAAATTGACCAAATTGGAGGAGTTGTATTTAGGCAATACCTCCATCAAGTGGGAACAAGAAGATTCAAATGAGGAAAATAAAAATGCTTCCCTTAGTGATCTTAAGCATTTGACAAACTTGACAGCTCTAGAAATTCAAATCAAAGGGGCTTGGGTTCTACCAAGGGACATAATGTTTGAGAAACTGGAAAGATACAAAATAGTAATAGGAGATGTCTGGGAATGGTCTGATAATTATGGGGCCTCCATAATGTTGAAGCTCAAGCTTGGTACTGTCATTCATTTAGAGCATGGGATTAAAGAACTTATTAAAGAAGTCGAAGATTTGTACTTGGATGAAGTAAATGGAATCTCCAATGTGCTTTACGATTTGAATGGAGAAGGATTTCCTTTGTTAAAGCATCTTCACATCCAAAATAATGGGAAAATTCAACACATCATCAACTCAATGAAGAGAAGACTAAGTTATGTTTTTTTCCCAAAATTGGAGACATTAATACTTCAAAATCTCAATATATTGGTGACGATATGTGATGGCTCATTTATGAATAATTCATTTGCAAGACTTAGATCCGTCAAAGTCAAATGTTGTGACCAGTTGAAGTATCTCTTCTCGATGCCGATGGTCAAAGCTCTTTCTCAACTTATTGAGATTGAAGTATTGGAATGCCGTTCTATAAAGAAGATTGTGTTTGTAGAAAACTCTTTCCCAAACTCCGTGGCTATTGATGAGATTATTGAGTTTGGTTCTTTGCAATCCTTGGCTTTAGGATATTTGCCAGCCATTGATGATTTCTACTCTGGTTTTTTGGAGTCTTCAACAACAACCATGAAGAATTTGTCGTTGGACAACAATGTTCCATCATCTTTTATTAATTCGAAGGTATTTGCTTTATTCTTATATTGCATTTTCTTCAAGTGCTTGTTCATACATTTAAGATACTGTTTGAAACTACAAATGAAAGTGTAGCATATAACATCATTATTATAGTTAATTTGATTCTTAATATTTTTATCATTCTTATACAATTCATTTAATTTGTTTACTTTACTCAGTTCATACAATGAGAATAAGAATTATTTTTTTCAGGTGAAGTTTTCTAATCTGGAGACTCTAAAGTTGAGTTCAATCAATCTAGCAAATATTTGGCAGGATGATCACGTTTCTATAGCAAATTCTTTTGACAAGTTGGCTAACCTGAGTGTTGAGGGATGTGGCCCCTTGAAGTATTTATTCTCATCCTCTACAGTTGGAAGTTTTCCAAACCTTAAGCAGCTGGAAATAAGAGAGTGTGAGATGATGGAGGAGATAATTAGCATAAAGGAGAGAAATGGCGTTGCAACAAATGAGGTTACACCTTTTAAAATTTGCGCATCTTATATCATATCCAAAGAAATGTTGAGTAGCCATCAATCAAACGTCAAATATTTACTATTGTGTACTAAAAAAATGAATTAATGACTGAATGTAATTAAAAAATTGTACGATTCTGTTGTCAAATAGATTGTCACTAATTAATTAGCGTTTGAATTTAGTGACTGAATTCTGTCGCTAAATTCACTCACTAATTAATTATTTTTTTGGTAGACGTAGTTGCCATCGTTTATTACATGAACTCATAAATTGTGCATTGCATCATAGGTAGGGCTACCAAAATTGGAGACTCTTGTGATAAGCAACATGAAAAGGTTAAAGAAAGTATGGCACTCTCAATTTGACAGGGTGAAGACTACGGAGGTAAATAACTGTGAGAAACTCATAAATATTTTCCCATATTATATGCAAGGAACGTTTGGAAGCCTAGAAACATTGAAGGTAAGCAATTGTGGTTCAGTAGAAGAGATATTCCAATTAACTTCCAATGAAATCCAAATTGAAGAAGAAGCAACGACACAAGTCTCACAAATGAAGAAACTTCATCTACTTGACTTGCCAAAGCTGAAACAAATTTGGAGTAAAGATCCGCAAGGAATTGTTCACTTTCATAGTCTACAAGATATGCTTATTGAACACTGTAAGACTATAGAATACCTCTTCCCATTTTCAATAGCAGTGAGACTTCCACAACTTGAAAAAATTAAGGTGCACAACTGTGGAATGAGTGACATTGTGGCAAACAAAGCGGGAGCCATAGAGGAAAAAGTCATATTTCACTTTGATCGATTACACTCATTGGTGATTTGGAACATGTCTAAACTTGATAGATTCTATAATGGAAATCACAGTTTAACATGCCCGTCATTGAGCGAACTATGGGTCTTCAACTGTAAAAAATTGAAGTTACTAGGGAGACACTGTACGAGCAACCAAAGGAACAATTTTGATAGCAAAATCCAGATCTTTATGCAACGACCTCTTTTTGTAATTGAAGAGGTTCGGATAATAAAAAATTTCTAACTTATCAACGCATAAATATGTACAGTTTAATGCTATTTAATTATTGGTAAAACATTTATTAATTGGACGAAGTATGGAGGCTTTAGGTGAAAAAAAGCTAATCAATCAAACTATTATGCTTTCAGGTGATTCCAAAGTTGAAAGAATGGACGTTAAAATAATAAGGAGGCCATAATGATATTGCAAGACCCACAATGGACAGAGCATTATTTAGGAAAATTGAACCTTCTTCGGTTGTCCAAATTTGAGCACAAAGCAGCAGTGACTTTTCTGGATTCAGTTGTGCAAAAGGCACCGGACTTGAAACTTCTGGTTGTTGAGCAGAGTTCCTTGAAGGAGATATTCCGAGATAAAAGAGTTGCATCTAAGGAAGGCAAGAACGAAATCAGGACCCAGCTTCAAAAGTTATCACTGTATAATGTGCAATTGGTACACATATGTAGAGAAGGATGTCAAGTTGACCCAATTCTTGAGGTTCTTGAAAATTTATATGCGACAAAATGTGACAGTTTGAAAATTTTGGTTCCTTCCTCTGTTACTTTTTCCCACTTGACATATTTGAAGATTGAAAACTGTAATGGATTGATAAAATTAATTTACCCATCAACTGCATCAAGTTTGGTCAAATTGGAGGAAATGGTATTAAGAGGGTGTAATTCCCTTGAGGAAATAGTGACAGAGGAGATGAATGAGCAAGAGATGAAATTGTAATATTCTTAGGCTTGAGAACTTTAGTGTTGGAAAGTTTGCCGAGGCTCAATTGTTTTTCTTCTAGCAAGTGCTTGTTCAGGTTCCCACTCTTGAAGGAAGTAGTTGTGAGGCAATGTCCGAGGATGACAATCTTTTGTGAAAAAACAAGCGCACCAATGCTAAAAAAGGTAATCAAAGATGGAAAGGATGGTGAATGGTGCTGGGAAGGAAACTTGAATGGAACTATAAAGAAGATCTTCCTTGATAAGGTATGATTATCTCATTTAAAAAACATGTAAAAGGATGCTTTTTAAATAGGTAAACTACTTTTCTATGCCCTCTTATTTTTACTAACAATGGAAATTACTTTGCACAGGCTGCGTTCCACAACTCGAAGCATTTGGATTTGTCCATGTATCCTGAGCTTAAAGACTCTTGGTATAGTCCAGTTGAGAACAAAATGTTGTGTAATTTGAAATCCCTGGTGGTGAAAAGTTGTGACTTTATATCAAATGTTCTTATTCCATCAAATCTGCTACGAACCTCGAGGAACTTGGAAGAAGTTGATGTAAGCCAGTGTGATTCACTACAAGTCGTGTTTGAATTTGATTGTACAAAAGAAGGGGGAATGTCAGAGAAACAAGCTATTCGTCTGCGAAAAATATCCCTTTCAAATCTGCCTAAACTCCAATACATATGGAAACAAGATTGCCAATAAATTGCAACTTTTGGGGATTCATTAAGTGTTCATGCTGAGATCCAACATCGTCAATCTCTGTTTTCAGTTGGAAAGGTATGGACTAGTATCATTCGAATTAAACCAATGTGTACCTCGTTTTTAAATTGAAAGATAGATTATTGTTATTTTTACTTCTATTTTATTTTTGGTTTCATAAAAAGGTGTGAGGAATGTTTGTGTAGAGGAAGTAATATTGAAAACATAAATTGTCGGAAGTTTTACACCGCTAATTAAAATGTGTTTACGTAGTCATTGGTAAGTAATTCATTGATCATGTGATATTCTTTTGATCATTGAATATTAAAGTTTAATTATTGTAAAAAGAAATTGAATTCTTATTTTGACCACCTGAATATTAATATTTGTCAATAATTATATAATTATATGGTCATGTGGCCATATATTGGTCATGTTTAAATTGAAGATTTTGGTGATAAGTAATTGCGTATAACCATATTCCCCCAAAAATACACGCAATTTGATATATGAAAGGGGTTTTTTATGACTCTAATTTGATATTACAGAAAAAGAAACAAAATTATTCGCAATTAAATATTTCGATCTTGCAAACAGAGAGAAAAACAGAAAAAATTTGCAATGTTAAATTTTACTGTAATTATCTTATTTAATTTGACATAAAATTTTGTTTTATATTACTTATATTAATTGAGCATTAAGTACAAGAAACACGTTGAGAGTGGAAAATGCTTGCTATGCATTGAAGAAGCCATAGTTTGCGATGGGTCCTCTCCATATTTGACTAAGCTGATACAAATAGTGTTCATGACTCTGGAACACACACACACACACACGTATTTGAAAATATAGCATCTTATTTGGTAGTTTGTGCATATATGGCAGGTGCTTTGCCCCAATTTACAAGTTGTGTGGGTTAAAGACTGTGAGAACTTGGAATACCTTTTTCCGTTGTTCATTGCAATGCATGCTATTCAACTTGAACATATTACCATAAAGAATGCAAGGAGCATGAAACAAATTGTTTCAGACAAAGAAGGCCTCATGGATAGCCCAGTCAAATTTGAGTTTAATCACTTAATCTCATTGGTGCTTTGGGATCTATATGAACTGGAGGGATTTTTTGTTGGAAATCATAGTCTAATATGTCCATTATTAAGGGAATTAGATATCTTTGATCGTGCAAAACTAAAACTGTTCAAGACAAGGTATTGGAGTAGCCAAGGAGGAGTTTTTGATAGTAAATCCCAAGTCTCAATGCATCAGCCTCTTTTCACACTTGAAGAGGTATATATTCATGACTTTAAATAATATCCTTATACTTAGGTTCATTTTCAATATCATAGATAGAAATGCTTTGTTTTATACTAATTTTTTAGAGCGAAAAACATGTTCTAGTTAAGCTCCATTTTGCGTGCTATTCATCTCTTGTTTCTCGATCACAACTATGCATATAACATATTATAAACCATTTAATTTGCTAGTTTCATGTTGCTCTTGGCACAATGTTTGATGAGCACTTTTTACCTATACGATGTTTTTCACTTATAATAATGAAGCCTCGTTTGACATACATATTATTTGATACAGGTGATTTGCAATTTGGAGAAGTTGACCTTGAACAGTGAGAATTTAAACATGATATCACAAGAGCAGTTTTTGGTGGAGAACTTCAGCAAACTCAAACTTCTTTGTTTGACAAGATTTGAAGATGACCAAAATGCTTTTCCATATTCGTTTGTCCAAAATGTAACCGGTCTGAACACTTAGTTGTCGAATGGAGTTCTTTCAAGGACATCTTCCAAGAAGAAATACCTACAGATGAGAAAAGAAGATGTGACATCAAGGCACGAGTAAAAAAGTTGACCCTTAATCAATTACATAAACTCCAACATATAAGTAAAGAAGGATTTCTAGTAGACCCAATTCTTGAGATGCTTGAATACTTATGGGTCACGCATTGTTCCAAATTGAAACATTTGGTGCCTTCCTCTGTAATTTTTAGTCACTTGACACATTTAGAGGTTTAAAATTGCAATGGATTGATTTATTTAATAACCTTATCAACCGCAAGAAGTCTGGTCAAGTTAACAACAATGAAAATAAAAAACTGCAATTCACTTGAAGAAGTTGTGACAGAAGAGAGGGAGGGGCCTGAAGATATTATTTTTGAAAGCATGAAGGATTTGGAACTAACTTGTCTACCACGTTTCAAAAGCTTTTGGTTTGGGAAACATACCTTCATATTCCCATCTTTGGTGACATTGAAGGTGACAAGATGCCACAAAATGCAAAATTTCTCATCTGGAATCACTGTTGCCCCATTTTTGAAATTAGTTGAAGTGGAAAATGGGGAAAAACGCTGGAAAGAGGACCTTAACACCACTATCAATCATTTGTTCCTAGAAAAGGTATGCATGCTAAAAAGTAGGAGTAAATTCTATGTTGATTGACACTCCTTTGGTATTCTTTTTTTTTTTTTTATGCCTTTGTTCCATCCCCCATATGTAAAAGCAAAAGAACAAAATTTAGGCAGTATTTTTCGATAACAAAATATGATTGACTGAAAAAATATGTAAAACTTGAATACAGACAAATGAAAACTTAAATATGGATACTACTGAAGCATCAAGCTCCAAGGAGCAAGAAAGAGAATCAATGCCTAATCAGATTGCAGATATTGGGAAGCAAGATACACAGAAGAATGAAGCTTCAGTAGGTACAGAGAGTTCTTTGGTTCAAGTTACTCAAGATGCCTACAGCCCTTCTACAAATCAAGATACTGGTATTGAGATTGTCTTTCTTTTTTTCAAATTTCCATAAAAAATGAAATATTTCTTTAACTTTGACCTTAATTTCTTTCACAGGTTTGAGTATCTTAGTATTTATCACTATCACTATGATCCTTTGTATATTTAGTGACTGATTCCTTTTATTCAATAGAATGATTAGTGATGACACTTTGATATCATATTAACTAGCTCGATTAATGTTCTCTCTCCCTCTCTCTCTCTTTTTGGTTCAAATGCTTTTAATTCTGATTTTTATAATATGAAATCATCTAGTAGATTTTGATCTTGTTATAGTACTGCTATTTTTGTTTATTTGAAAGGAAGGCTGGTCATTATATCTTGCAAAAATCATGTTGAATTGTTTAGATTCAAGGAATGCACGGAGTAAAGCTCGCATTTTTTAATAATTAATAATTCTAATATGCTATTATGAGAATTGAAAGCTACTGGAAGAATCTCAATACTCAAAGCTCAACCTAACTAGAATCTGTTTAAGCAAGCCACAACTGTTAAGAATAAAGAGAATCATGTTTTTCTTTCCTTCTTCCTTTTTTTTTTATTTATTTTTTTAAGTTTTTTGGAGTAATATATTTTTATTTTGTTAAAATGATGTATCATTGTATTTACTCTTGCATTTTTAGAACTAATAGGTTTAGCTAAGGGGACACAAGAAATGAGTGAGAACATCGAAAGGCCATCAGTTGAAGCTACTAAAGTCACAAGAGTTTATGATGCAGGTACTTATATTGTTGTAACATGTCACAGATTCTCTAAATTGCTTTCTTATATTTTATGGATAACTGTTATAGAAATTATTCTTATTTGCTATTTTGGGAAATAAAATCACCAATAGAAGAATCACTGACTTAAAAATTCCCATTTGGTGAGAATTTGCTTTATCAGATCTTCACCATCATTATTATTGCTCGCAACAAAGGAAGTTACATTTCTTTAACATGTTAATGGGAAGATCAATTATTTTCATTTTGTTAAAATCTCATGTCAAATATTTTAAATTTAATTTTATGTTTTACTTAATTATTGTATTGTGTCATTATATGCACTTGAACATTTTTTTTTTCTTTTTTATTGAGTTACAGGAATTCAAGTGACACAGGAGACTATTGATTAGATGCCCTTAGTTCAGCATCCTCAAAAACATATTGAGTCCTATCACAATCTAGAAAGTATGTATTGATATTATTTTATTATCTTAATTTTGTCATAAATGACTTTAAATGACCCTTTTTGTGTTAAATGACATTTTTGTTGTCTTCTTTTGCTTAACTAACTACCATATCCTTCTACTATGCCAACTCATATATACCAGTGAAAGAAGGCCTCATATGACTTCTTGTCTCTTGACATTTGGAAGCATCTTTTTGTTTTCTTTGAAATATCTTGTGTCATTTTTTTTCTTAAGTATTTTTCTAAACTTAATTGTTTGGCTTCTTGACTCCGGAGGCCAATGAGAATATTGAGAAACCCTTAATTCAAATTGCCCAAGAAGCACAGAGACCAGCTGCATTACTGGACATAGGTTCCGATCTTTTTCTCTTTTATGGATATTTGATTAGATGCTCTTGCTTAATTAATTAATGAATTTAAATTTCTATCATGTTGACTGAAATTTGCTAGAAGGATCAAATGAGTCAAAAGCTTGTCCTGGAGAGAATTTGTTCAACCAGCCTAAAACCTTTGTAACTAATGACAAGATAGAAAGTACTGGATTTGTTTCCCTTTATATAGAAATAATTTATTTTTATTTTGAAAAAATATTGTCTCATAATTTTTTCAATTGTTCTTTAGCTATTGAACTCAAGAAATTCATGACACCATAGACAAACCCTTGATTCAAACTGATCAAGATGCAGAGAAATTGGCCACAACACAAAACCCTTAATAATTTAGTTGCATAAATATCCAGTACCCCTTCTCATCCTTTTGCCCTACTTTACCCTCATCTTCACATCTCTGCATCGTTGTTTCAACCCCTGTTTTTACCCGTTTGTTGCTTTTTTTTTTTTTTTTTTTATATTATTTAGTATATTACATCTTCTTGCCGAAATTATAAGTAAAAGGTTTGTTTTCGTGGAACTGTTCTGCTTTATTTTATAGGTAAGCCTGCCTTTATTGCACTAACAAGGTAACTCTGTCACTGTTTATGATAAAGTGCTTCTCCAATATGTTGTTCGTTTTCTTCGTCCATATCTGACAATCCCTGTCTCTGTTTACGATAAAGTGTTTATGATAAACTGATCAATATGCTTTAAATTTCATGGTTATGGAAATGCTACTTTTGCCTCCTACATAAGTGTTTTCTTCTTCATACACGCATATATCACCTCCTCCAGTCTTAAATGTGTACAAATTTTGACAAGTGAAAAAGTGACAATTTTTAGCTCCTCCCAATATCATGATTTTGGGTAAAAAAGCACTTTTGGCCTTTTATCATGTGTTGGGGTAAACCGCCCCCCCCCCCCCCCCCCAAAAAAAAAATGGTTTTCCTTAAAAGAGTGCTTTTAACAAGTTTGCCAAACATGTACTAAAATTCGTATATAAGATTTTTTTTTTTTGGTCTCATTCCATAAAATATCTAAATTAATAACTCATATTTATTTAGTTTGGAGATGAACTTTTGAAACTAATAATCTATTTTTGAATAGAAAATTCTATTTGCTAAGCCTAATGATATTATTTTCAAAGATGGCTTTTGTTAGCATGATACAATTTAATGACATCCATCACATGGATATAAAATCGTTTTAGCAATATTTTAGAAATGGAGTTATATTTGCCCCTACTTTAACTATGGTTGAACCAAACTCAAACATTACTCATGAAGCAGGTATTGGGAAGCAAGATACGCAGAAGAATGAAGCTTCATCAGGTACTGAGAGGCCTCAGGCTCAAGTTACTCAACATGCCTATAGCCCTTCTACAAATCAAGATACAGGTATTGAGTTTGACTTTTTTTCTTCAATTTTTCATAAATAATAAGATATTTCTTTAACTTCGACCTTAATTTTTTTCACATGTTTGAATATCTTAGTATTTATCACTATCACTATCCTTTATGTATTTAGTGACTGATTTGTTTTATTCAATTGAATGATTAGTGATGACACTTTGTTATCATAATCACTAGCTCAATTAATGTTCTTTTTTTTTTTGGTTCAAATACTTTGAATTCTGATTTTATAATCTGAAATCATCTAGTAGATTTTGATCTTGTTATAGTACTCCTATTTTTGTTTATTTGAAAGCAAGGAATGATTTTAGATTCAAGGAATGCATGGAACAAAGCTCTAAATTTTTTATTAATTAATGATTCTAATATGCTATTAATACGAGAATCGAAAACTATTAGAAGAATCTCAATACTCAAAGACCCAATCGAGCAAGATTCTGTTTAAGCAAGTCACAACTGTCAACAATAAAGAGAGTCATGTTTTTCTTTCCTTCTTGCTTCCTTTTTTTATTTTTTTATTTTTTGCACCTTTTAGGAGTAATATATTTTTATTTTGTTAAAATGTTGTATCATTGTATTTACTCTCGCATGTTTAGAACTAACAGATTTAGCTAGAGGGACTCAAGAAATGAGTGAGAACATTGAAAGGCCATCGGTTGAAGCTACTAAAGTCTCGAGTTTATGCTGCAGATACTGAGAAACCCCTAATTCAAATTGCCCAAGAAGCACAGAGACCAGCTCAAGTACAGGACATAGGTTCTGATCTTTTTCGCTTTTGTGGATATTTGATTAAATACACTTGCTTAATTAATTAATTATTTTGAATTTCTATCATGTTGACTGAAATTTGCTAGAAGGATCAAATGAGTCAAAAGCTTGTCTTGGAGAGAATTTGTTCAACCAGTCCAAAACCTTTGTAACTAATGACAAGATAGAAAGTAAAGGATTTGTTTCTCTTTAGAAATAAGTAATTTATTTTTATTTTGAAAAACTCTTATCTAAGAATTTTTTTAATTGTTTTTTAGCTATTGGAGCTCAAGAAATTCATGACACCATAGACAAACCCTTGATTCAAACTGACCAAGATGCAGAGAAACTGGCCACAACACCAAACGCAGGTTCTTATCTTGTTTTGTATCTTTTTTTTTTTGGTATTATTTAGATAAACTAATAAATTTATCACGATATTAATAAAAATCTTATAGAAGAATCACGGGATCTGCATGTTGAGGCTCCAAAGATATGCGACACTATCAATAGGCCTCCAATTCCAATAGCTCAAAACGTACCAAACTCAAACATGATTCATGAAGCAGGTATTGGTTTCACATTGCAAGCTATAATCAATTTGACATAACTTGTTGGGCAAGAAACGCATTTTTGGCAAGACTTTTTTCTCATTTTTTCAATGCTTGACTCAAGAAACATTTTTATGTTTGTTGATTCAGCTATCGATCCATCACCTTCACAAGGTCCAGAACCTATTGATTCGTCAATGCAGAAGTTCAACATTTATAAAAACTACAAGGGAATGATTGACATTCCAGAACAAAACATGCGATATTTGGAGGCTGGGGTGAATCGGCATCCTCAAGTGCTTGACTGGCTCAACACAAAGCGACGAAGAGTGTTTACCTCCTCCTTCTTTTCCTTATTTGCCGACGTGACTCGTATTTTAAGGACCACTCAAAAAGTCGACTTGACAGAAGATGATCGAAACTACATAAGAGAGTGTTGCACAGCATTAGAAGGGGTTGGCTTTGATGAGTCCTGGATCAATTACGTGCATGGCTGCATTGAGGAATGTGGAGATGGAGAAGATCTCAAGAGGAAAGTTGAGGAGGCTGAAGGTCAGGCTTCAAATCTGAAAGATCAGATTGAGTCCATGAAGAAGGAGTTAGCTTCTGTGGAGGAATCCTTAGTGTTGTTGCGTGACAAGGGTAGCAAGCTGCATGATTTCATTGAGTCCTAAAGTTTGTGAGCACTCTCTTAGAGCTACCTGCTTTGACAGTTTCATGTTCGGCATTATATATTTTACTTTTGTATGTTGGTTTGTTAATTTGTCAAATGCACTTTACAAGTAATATGTCATTTGGATACAATGCCCCTGTTCTTTATGTTAGCTCTTGAGCAGTGTTGGCAAAAGCCATTAATTCAAATATAAATGGCTCGTGTCCACAATTCATAAAATCCTGTGCTTCTTTAGTTGCGTAAAGAAGCTATTAAAGTTTAAATTTAGTACCCATTTGAATTCACCTTAGAATCAGTTGTAAGAATTCATACCATAGTTTTCTTGAAAAATATCTTAATACACTGCATGTCAAAATCAATTATCAACCCAAACTATTGTTTGTTGTTCAATTTTACCATTGTACTCAGAGAATAAATCTTACAAATCAATTTGATAATTCCATTACAACTAAACTCAATTTTTTCAACTCAAATACAAACACAACCTTAATTTTTGTCAAAAATGAGGTAGATAATTAAAGAAGGAATACAATTGGAATATCTCAAGAAATTAAAATTTATTATTAATTCCAAATGATAATGTTTTTTAAATGCTCAAAACAGATTATAAGTGACAGCTTTAAAAAAATATGGAGTATATAATACTCTCTTTATTTCTTAATATGAGCCATAATTGCTTAATTTAATTGGATGAAAAAAAATTGCTGAATTAGGTGATATGATATGTATTTTTTAAAACCGTATAATCATCTTATTTAATTTTTCTCATTCCCTTCCTTCATTAATTAGTGTTGAGAAAATATCAATAAGAGTAAATTAGGGGGGGGGAATCAACAAATATAAAGACTATATCTTATATTTAAAACTAAGATCAACTCTTTAAATATATCTTTTATTAATAACCGGAGCACACATTATGCCTATAATATAATTCAATTTTTTTGGTCTTAATCTGGTAGAAACCATATTCCTGGTCCCCTGTCCAATGATTCATTCATTTTCCCTTTTATTAACTGTTAACTCCACTGATCTGCAGAGACATTAATAATTGCATCAAATGGAATAATTACAAAAGTTGAATTATAAATTGAATTATTTGAACTTAAAGAAGCAACACTCACAAAGCACATTACACAAACTCAGAAACAACCAAAACATGATGGCGTGGGTTCTACAACAGAAGAGTCTTGTTTCTTCCGACGAAGTTGCTTAAAGAACGCTTTCACCGATCCTTCCACCCCATCCTCATTTTCCATGGCCTTTGCTAGTTCTATTGCATGATCCTTTACCTGCAATCACATCATATTACACATATAAACATGTTGGTCATCAATTTTCCAATAACTTCCTTAAAAGTTTCAAATAACTGCTAGCGTCATAGCTCAAAACTGGCAAGCAAAAGCAGAGAGAGGACATAGGTGGTGATCCAGTAGAACTATCCGTCATAAATGTATCACTTTGTCTTCTCATAAATGAGCTATCTTTCTATATATATACAACAACAAAACAATATCCTATTAGATGAGATCAGCTACATGGATCACATGACGTCATTAAACTTGATCAAAATCAAAACAATATCCTATTAGACGCACATAAATTAAATGTTAATCTTACATTTGTAGAAAAGTTTACACGATGGATACTGATAAAGCAGCTCACATGCAAGGGTTCATAACAAGTCATTCTCCGGTGTAACAATCTAGTTTGACACAACGCACCAAACTAGGATGGATTATGTTAGGCTTGACTAAGACATCGCTGCATTTTATACAATAGTCCCTCTCGTTCTTTTTATAAGGAACAACTATTAAAATCACATGCATGGTTCAAAATGTTACTCCCTCCAGTCCTCATTATTAGACCAAGTTGACTTTTTTGGAAAGATTGAGAAAGCTAATTAAATTACTTTAGAGTACTTTTATTTTTATATTTTTCTGAAACCCAATTAATTTGACTAATAAATTAATATATAATCTAAGGATACACAACAGATAATATGATTTAGTAACTTATTTAGATTCCTTAACCTCTCCAAAAAAAAAAAAGTCAACCCGGTCTTAGGACCAGATGGAGTACTTTAAAGCAATAAATGTGAAACTTATATACTTTTTTTTTTCAGATATACCTTTATTTAGAAAGAGTGTGCATGAGAGATAATGGGTGGAAACTTATTGCAGAGATATGTGAGAGAATGTTCCTTATAAAAAAGGACCGAAGGGAGTATTGTATAAAATGCAACTCAAGTGTCACGATCAATTCTACCAAGAAGGTCAGTTACCATATCTATCTGATGCTATAAAATACGGGCAAGTATATATCTCTCATGAACAGCGTTTTTGCGCCAGAATTCACATGCGTTAGTATTATACATCAATAATTAGCAGACAATGCATACAGAAGTTAAGGCCCCTCTTTACTTCTGACACACACACACACACACACACATGCTTCTTTTTGCTGGCTCTCATATTATCAAACTTCAAAGTAACAGATTATATTACCTTGGGATCTAGCATAAAATTTATCGCATCAACCAGCCTAGGAAGAGAAAACTCATCAATTGGGATGGGTTCTGGACCAACTCCTTTGGCATGTACTTGATCCCCCTAAAATGGTTGATCACCAAAGAATGGAACTATGGTTGTTGGGCACTACCAAGAGACATAGCAACCATCAAATAATAATATAATAGCCTATTTTTTATAGAAAAAGACAGAATCAGAATATGTGAAACTTGTCTATGTTGAAATGGATCACAAATATAAAATCATCAAATTGTTGGTAGAATATAAGATATTATTTGTATTGTGTTGGATTCTGATAATTTTATTAGGCCATTCTTTTAAGTTAGGAATAAACTTCATTTTAATTTGCTCCTAGAAGATATACTAATGAAGCGAGCATTTTTAGGAACAATAGATGGGGGATTTTGCTTCAATTATTTTAAGTTTGGAATAGATTTCATTTTAAATCTTTAAGAGGTTAGCAGTAACAACTAAAGATACATAGTAGTATTATACTTTAACTATTTGTATTTGATCTATTATGCACAAAGAGAAAGAGAGGGGGAGAGAGGAAGAGAATCTATAAATTATTTACAGCAGCCTTTAGCCCAGCAGCCGTAGTTCCTGCACCTCCATGATGTACCTGGAAGAAATGGGGGGAATTAAAGAATAATAATTTTCAAAATAAAATAAAGTATTATGCTTCAATAAGGTTATGGTTGCTTAGGATCAAACGTCGGTTTGGGTCTAGCAAAAAGGGAACTAAATGCAATCGAAACACCATGAGATAACCATCTATGACAGAGATTAATAGCATGTTAAGCATAAAGATGGTGATTTCCAACAATATTGAAGCCCTTGACAAGACCAAAAAATTATGCTACCCCAGACCCTTAATATAACATCTACTTAAATAATTTGGATAGATTAAAGAAATTAGTTATTTGTTAAAACGATGGGTTGATTTTCCTAAAATAACCTTTTAAATTATTTGCATTGGAACTATTCCTTAATGCCAACTCCTTTGACACATGAGGAATCAATGGGGATAGTTTAGGAAAAAATGATAAACATGAGTGACAAAGTGGATTAAGGTCTTATATTTAAAACCAAGTCAAATGTCCAACTAGCTTTTATAATTAAGACCAGAGGTAGTAGTAAAATGCAAGGTTATTACAGCAGAGACCCCAACACACTCAGCCAAGTCTGAACCAGCAAGGAGCATAAAATAAAATTTTTGAGAATGAGATTTATGTTAGAGATTTCTTGATGTCAAAGTATCTTTGAATTTTTGTTGAACCCAAGACTGACAGAAAACAGGATCTCACCACAGCCTTGCAGTGTAAGAATAGCCAGTCGTGAGGGCAATTATCCAATAAGTATATAGATTCCTTTGGTTCTGCCACTGGGAAGAAGCATACTTAGTTTAAAACCAAATACAATCACTACAGAAAATAAAGTAAGACATATTTTCCTTACAGTTTCCGAGACCTCCCCATCCTTTATTGATGATGCCCCTCTGTCCAGTTTTTTCTAGTGCTTCTACAATTATTTGAGTCATTTTTTCTGGCTCTTGAACAGGCTTTAATATACGAGAAAAGACAAGTAGTAAATAAGATCAGTGGAGTAAACATAAAATAAAATTCATTTCATGAAATCCTGATTCCCTTCTTTATTATTTATCAGTAAATAAGGACAAAAATTCAAATAGGGAAGTACTAAATTGCATTAAGGATGCAACAATACTTACATAGTCATAATATGCATATTATCCTTCATATTACATCATCCTTGAGGAGCACAAAGACTTGGTAACCAGAAGGTAATTAACTATTACTGGCTCTTTAAGTATAGTATAATAAAAACAGATAAAAACAATCAAGAGGACCATTTGATTCTCATTTTGAATGATTTTTCTATAGTCTTTTAGGTATTTATTGTTGAGATTTTAAGATCCCACCGGACAGAATAATGACAACAAATAAAGGAAATTGAGAATAATAAATGACACACAGATATTCTTTATGGAAATCTCACTATGGGAAATTCTAAATAATTACCTCTCTTTAATTATAAGGAGGGAATAATTTATCCCTCTCTTAAAATTAAGAGAACCCCTCACAAAGGACACTCAAGAAATTAGAGAAGGAAGGAAGAGATCTTAGTGTGTATTCTGAAGAGAAGGGAGAGGCTTATTTATAGCCTCCCCACCGCCTCCTTCATCTCTTCATGTAGGTTCCTACAGCCTCTTTTATTGACTACATTTTCTGCAAACTTCATGCTCCTTCTTGATTCATCTTGCGTAGCCACCATTTGTGACTTTCCACCAGCCGTCATCTTTGACTTCTCAAACCTTCTCAATTCTTCAATGTCTGAGCCATCATTTTTTACTTTCATGACAATCTCCCACTTGGAGATATGATTGAGAACCAATCAATCTCCACACCATCCTTGTTGTCTATGTCACTTCCAGGCCAAATGAAGATCTGCACCACACAAATTTATCAGTGTTGATTGCCTTTGTTAATGCATCTGCTGGGTTTCTCTTTGTGTGAATCTTTTGCATGTCCACAATTCCATCTTCTACCACTTCACGGACAAAATGATATTGAACTCCTATGTGTGTTTGTTCTGGAATGAAATGCTGGATTCCTTGCAATATGCAAGGCACTTTGACTATCACAATACAACACCATATGTTGTTGTTTATTTCCGAGTTCTTCCATGAATCTTCTCATCCAGATTGCTTCCTTACAAGCTTGTGTAGCTGCCATATACTCAGCCTCTGTTGTAGATAGTGCCACAACTGACTGTAGTTTAGATACCTAGCTAACAGCTCCTTTTCCAATTGTAAACACATAGCCTGTGATAGATTTTCTTTTTTCAAGATCACCTGCAAAATCAAAATCAATATATCCTCTGGCAACAAAATCAGATCCTCCATAACATAGTGCAACATTTGAGGTTCCTTTGATGTATCTCAAAATCCTCTTAACAGCTTTCCAATGCTCTCGACCATAATTTGCCATGTATCGACTAACCACTCCCACTGCATGTGCAATGTCTGGTCTTGTACAGATCATAGCAAACATTAAACTCCCTACTGCTGATGCATATGGTACTCGAGACATCTCCTTCCTCTCTACTTCACTGCTAGGACACATACTTGAGGATAGCTTGAAATTAACAGGAAGAGGGGTAGACATTGGCTTACAATCTTGCATATTGAAGCGTCGCAAGATTTTCTGAAAATAATTCTTTTGAGATAGCCAAATCTTTCTGCTATTTCTGTCTCGGTGAATTTGCATCCCTAGAATCTTGTTTGCTGGTCCCAAATCCTTCATGTCAAATTCCCTAGCCAACTGTGCCTTTAATTCTTGAATAAGATCTATGTTGGGGACTGCTACCAACATATCATCAACATACAACAGTAGTACAATGAAATCATTACTACCAAACCTCTTGAAATAAGCACAAGGATCTGAATTTAGTCTGTTGTAATCAAGGTTTAATATGAAGGAATCAAATCTCTTATACCAACACCTCGGTGCCTGTTTGAGACCGTACAGAGATTTGTTCAACCTGCAAACCAAGTTCTCCTTATTTGGTTCTTCAAAACCTTCTGGTTGGAGCATATAGATTTCCTCTTCAAGATCTCCATGAAGAAACACAGTTTTAACATCTAACTGCTCTATATGTAAATCAAATTTTGCACACATAGCTACTACTATACGAATAGTAGTCAGACGAACCACAGGTGAAAATATTTCTGTGAAGTTTATGCCTTCCTTTTGAGCATAACATTTAACCACCAATCTTGCACGATACCGCTCTACTTGATTATCATTGTTTCGTTTGATCTTGTAAACCCATTTGTTTCCAATAGGCTTTCTTCCTTGCGATAATGGCACAAGCTCCCAAGTCTTGTTTTTATGAAGAGCTTCAATTTCTTCTTGCATTGTTGTCATTCACAGTGATCCATCCGAGCTAGTTGTTGCTTCTCAGAATGTTGATGGTTCTCCATCTTCTGTTAAAAGACAGTATGCAACATTGCCCTCCACAATATAATCAGACTGCCAGGCTGGTGATTTCTTTTCATGAGTTGACCGTCGAACTTCTGAAATTTCAGTCTCAACTGGTTCTTGCTCCTCATGTTTTGGTATTGTTTCAGAAGAAACTTGTTGCTCAGACTCTTGCTCCACCTGAATCGTCAAAGTATCTGGTTTATTTGCTAAAGTGCCTTTTACATCTTTCTCTTACAGCTTGTCCTCTGCAAATACTACATCTCTGCTGATGACGACACTGCGGGCAGTAGGATCCCACAGTCGATACCCCTTGACTCCATCAGCATAACCCAAAAATCTACATTTTCTGGATTTTGGATCCAGTTTTGTGACTTCTTGGGTGATGTACATTACAAACACAGGACTCCCAAATGTGTGGAGATGAGAATAATCTGTTGGCTTACCAGTCCACATTTCCATCGGCGTCTTCAGATCAATCGCTGTTGATGGTGAACGATTAATCACATAACAAGCAGTTTTGACTGCTTCGGCCCAAAATGACTTTGTCATACTTGCAGTCCTCAACATAGCTCTAGTTCTTTCGAGTAGAGTTCTGTTCATCCGCTCTGTCACTCCATTTTGTTGAGGAGTGTATGCCACCGTGAGTTGTCTTTTGATGCCTTCCTGATTACAAAAGGCATTGAATTCATCACCTATGTATTCTCCACCGTTATCTGTCCTGAGACACTTAATCTTCTTCTTTGTTTCCAACTCTACTTGCGCTTTGAATGTCTTGAAGACTGAAAATACATCTGCCTTCCTCTTGATTGGATACACCCAACATCTCCTGGAATAATCATCAATGAAGGATACAAAATACTTTGCTCCTCCCAGGGACATAACCGGTGCTTGCCATACATCAGAGTGGATCAATTCTAGAATATTTTTACTTCTAGAATTAGATGTAGTGAACTTCAATCGGTGTGCTTGCTTGTAACACAATGCTCATAAAAGGGTAAAGATACCTTCGTGAGACCAGGGAGAAGTTTCCGTTTGGCTAGAATCTTCAATCCTTGTTCTGACATGTGGCCTAATTTGCGATGCCACCTGAGTGTTGTAACTTCCTCAGAACTGGTTGATACAACAAAAGAAGAAGTTAAAAATCCAGTATTAGAAGTTAAAAATAACGATTTTTAAACTTATTCATAGGAAGACAGAAGAAGACGCTTTGCTTTTTTTTTTTCTATGTTAGGGAAGCTAAATAATAATTTAGTACTTTTAAACTTATTCGGTTCTTCTTAATAATTATAATTTTTATGGTCCTTCTAATTAAATATTATTTTATTTAGGTCCTTTATTTTAATTTTCCCTTATTTTTTCCAAGATCCTAAAATTTTTTTTAACATCGTGGATTATTTTTTCAGTAGCAGTCAGTATCATGAAGTATCCTTTTGATACCAGTTAGTACCCTGAAATATTTTTCCAGTCAATACCTTGAAATATGTTTTTAAAGATCATGAAGAATTTTTTTAATACTATTTAGTATCTTAAATTATCTTTTTACTTGGCAGAGCTGACTTTTTTTTGTTGGCAGAGCCTGACTTTTTTTTTTTTTTTTTTAAAGGATCACATGTGAGGGATGTTGGGTCAAAACGGTTTAATGCAACAGACACAGCGGACGCAAAGTTAAAAAGGATATAAGTCAAATCCGTATTATCTGGCCCACAAACACAAACACTTTAGTAACCATGCATTGATATCAGGATACACCAGTGGCGGACCCAGAAATTTTGCTGACGGGGGCGAAAATGAAAAATAATACATCATAAATAAAAGTATTTAAAATACAATACAGATCTCATATACAAAAAATTGAAAGAAATCTATTACAAAAATTAATATTACTTCACTTGAATCTTATTTTATGTGTTTTTATATTATTAAACTCATCTATAATTGAATTTGTGATAAAACTCAAAACAATTTCTTTTTCAACATATATAATCAAACAATTATCAAGAAATTGATCTTCCATTTTATTTCGAAACCTATTCTTGATTATATCCATAACAAGGAAAGATTTTTTAGTAGTTGCGGTAGAAACAGAGTGAATACAAGTCTAATTAGCATAAATAAAATAAATAGTAGTATTTTTCCCCCATTATAATCACCTACAAAGTGCAAGATTATTTTATGACCAATATGATTTTAAAAATATTATTAATAACAAAAGTAAACTAATTAAAATTAACAATTATTTTTCATCTATATTTCTATGGTCATCTTTTAACAAAACTCAAAATGTGCCCAAAATCCTAACCCTAAAATATTCTTTGATCAGTACAAAAGTAGTATCATTGAAAAGATAAAATCAAGTATAATAGATTTCATAAAGGAAATTTAATGAAAAAAATGATTTTATGTATTAAAAGCTGTTGAAAAAAATGGTAGAATAAGTCACTCTGAAGAAGACAAAGGAGATTTTAGGAAAGTAAAAATTAGTGGGTTGAAAATATATTAAAGGTTCTGGGTCGCAAACAAAGGGACATGCATTGCGTCAGATTGTGGGTGTATATTATTATTATTATATTCCTTTTATATATATGCTTTTAAAAAAAAATTTAGGGGTGGCGGGAGCCACCCCTAGCCCCCCTCTCCGTCGGCCCTTGGGATACACCCAAACCAACTTTACACATCATAAGATTTTCCAGCCCCACGTACACCACTGTAGCATCAATAATTCAAAGTATTTTAAGAATAAAAGAGTTTGGCGGTAATCCAACCACATAAAGAAACATACAAGAAAACAAACAGTGTAGTGTTGAGTGTAAAACCTATGAAATGGAAGACACTCATTGTAATAACTCAAATATTTGAGAATTAGAAATAATAATAAATTATATTATATTATTTCAAGCTAATTATATATTTACTATTTGTTGTAGCTAAGGATAAAGATGAAATTTGTAGTGGGACGGTCAATGGTTTTTCATGGTTTCGAATCTTTAAAAGCATGATATTTATTTTTCTCTCTTAGCCTCAGTCAAAATTACCAAAATACCCTTATTTGTGTAAAAATAAATAAATAAATAAGAACATCAGATTTTTTTCTGTATGGCACGATCGTTGGAAACAGGGAGGAAGAAGCTTCGCGATTTGAAGATCCAGTCGACCTCCTTGGCTTATATCTCTTCCTTTACCCTTCCCTGTCACCGCCGTCCATCCACTGCCGCTGTCCGCCGCTGTTCGTTCACCGTTCGCCAGACAGTCCGCCGGAAATTTCGTTCTCTGCCCCAACAACGTCGAAACTGTCATTCCCTCTTTAAATCTGTGTTTTGCTCATTCTTTTGTCCGATTTTCGCTTGGATTGAGAGTATTTCGCTTAGATTCTTCCTCTCCTCTTGGCTGGAAATGTAGAGGTTATGTCTGAAGCTTGTTTGGCTTAGGTATGTCTTCAGGAATGGTTTTGTTGTTGTGTTATGAAGAAGACAAATTTTAATGTTTGATTTTTGTGGGTTTTGAATTGATTATTAGTAAATATTAGAGTTTGGAAAGCATAGTAAACAAATATATTGGTGTTTGGAGATTGTTTGACTAGAGATTTGAAGAACAAAAGTTTTGATAACATGGTTGGATTGTGATTGCACTGAAGGTGTTTCTTAAAATGCTCAAGAGAAGAACTTGATTGAAATGTTGTTGAAGTTGCTGGATGGTTAAGGCTTTTGTTATAATAAATAAAAAGAGGACTTGAATGTTGTTTTATTTTGATTGTAAGTTTGGATTTAGCATGGGGTATGTCAAATACTTCCTTCTCCATGTTGGTTGTGACTTACTAAGGGAAAATATAAGAGCCAGAATTTAATTGTTTTTGAAGTTTTAAATTGAGGAGCTTAATGTTAAAGAAGAGCAATTTATATTTATTGTGTCAGCAAATTGATTTTTCTCTTACATGAAGAGATTGAATTGATGTAGAGAATGCCTATGAAGTATTTGATGAATTTTCTAAGAAAGGAACTTTATGAAATTGAGGAATAGAAATTGGTAGAGACTTATTGATTTAAATCTGTGTAGCTAAGATAATTGGGAGTAAATCATAGTGTGCACAAATTTGTATGATTTTGATGTTACAATTGGAAAATTAAGTTGCTTCTTTATGACTGGAGAAAATTATAGGCTAAAAGCTGGAGATAAAGGGAGTATAGTTGCTTATGTTAAGAGAAGAGTTGGCAAAATTGGTTCAAGTATGATAAATACATTGGTTGAGGAAGTATTTATATAAGTTAGTAAATGAACGAAGTCAAAACTATGATCATGTGTTTGAAGAAACCTTGAAACATAAAAAAAGGTGTTGGAACTTTGAAATATTATAGCTATTTGTTGATGGGTTAATATTGCAAAGAAAGAAAGTCTTGTTAAAACTTGTAAGAAGTAAATGATAGAAATTAGATAGTGAGTGAATAACATCCCAATTAATTTATGAATAAGTTTTTCCTTTATCTTAATATACGGTTTTTAATAGATTCACATGTATTTTAATGTTGTTCTTCTCGTAACCTTAATTTATTGGTTCAATTTGAAGTATTTCAGTTATTCTAGTTTGTTTTTGAAAAGAAATTGTATTTATTAATATTCCTTGTATCTTAATTATAATATTTGAATCTATAACCTAGTTAGTGAAATACTTTGTCAATGTGTTTTATGCATGGATACGGTGAAAAGATTTTCCAAATGTAAAATATGACAGACTATGTTGAAGAATAAAGAATGTTTATGTATAGAACTTGGAAAGGTATAGTTTTGAGGTGTTATTTGCAAACCTTCATGTTGGGATCACTTATATGAAATATTTCTTATGAGTTTTCAAAATTAGATCTTTTTCGTTCACAAATGGTAAATTGATTCCACGCATGCTCTAAACGTTTTAAGAGGATTGAATACAGGACACTGGTTACTAATAGTAGTACTGTTGGTCATTGGTGCACCATGGTTAACTTCAAGCTTGCTTGATATTTGTGAGATTTGTTCTCACGCTTGTATTTGTGGGTTTTGTACTTACGCTTGTTTCATAATCTCATGTTGCACTTGTTTCATGGCTTCGAACCACGTTTGGTTACTTACCCTTGTAGACTGTGTGTCTATGCTTGTTATCCATTCTATTGAAGTCCCACCAAAGGAAGGAATTTGAGGTTTATTGCTTTTAAGCTGATTTTGAAAACAAATTGTTTTATTACCAAATTGGTATTTGTTCGTTTAAGATCTTCTATATCGCTTTAGTTATGCTTAGCAATAATCTTTTGTATAAATCCATTTATGGTTATAATTTTGTATTTGAAAGTTGAAATTAATTGTTGTCTCTTTATTATATACTTTCGTTGTATCAATTTATTTATTTCAGTATTGTAGTTGTTTTCATTATACTGGAAAATATTTTTAGCCTCAGATAGATATGACCCTCTTACTAATCACTAAATTTCTACATGGCTAGGTTGAAGGTTGTGTGTCATTTGAATTAAGCCTGCTTCAATGTGAGATCTTAAACTCTTTTGTATATATTGGTAAATCTTGCTTAGATAATCCACATCGTCTATAGGCAGGATCACTGTCTTTCCTTGTAATTTCAATGCTGTCTCTTTATTACATGCATATGCTACATGGAGCAGAGCTTCAAATGCGGTAATGAAAATTCAAATTATTATAGAATTTATGGGAAGTCTAATTTTTAAGTTGAAGGCTTAGAGAATGTAAGTCCGATCATATTCCGTGTTGGTCACCTCAGGATTTTTGGGTCTGAGGCGTGACACTCATGTTCATAACATTTGTATAATATGATGTAAAGAGTTGTATGTGTGCATACAGCCAGCAAGGTTTTTTGGATCACCGCCTAAAGGATAAAATTCCAATCCAGATGTCAAGACAAATTCCTTAAAATTCGAATGAGTTGCTAATCTTACACGGTGGCCATAGCCCTGCAAGCAAATTCATGCAAAATCCTCAGTTTTGAACTCAATAAATTCTATGGAAAAGTTAATACAAATGAAAGGAGATCTCGGTTTGCCAATATTTTATCATATGATAACCAATTTGGTTAATTCATAAATTACCTAATTTTCCCTTAGAATTCTGAGAAGTGTAGTGAAGTGCAAAAATCTTCTGTTAATAAACACTTTCATGCAAGCAAGAAGAGGGAAGTAGCACAGAGATAACGCTTATAGCAATCAGACAAATGATGGAGTCAAAGATGAGTATGAAACTTGAAGAAATAGCAATACTTGTAGCAGGAATCCCAAGTGTAATGGCAACGACAGAAAGTAAACTACTCAGTCAAAGAAGAGCGACTTCTCACTGTAGGAAACTATAACATACTCAATAATATTTTAATATTATATTCTTATATTATTTATTGAGAACTAAGCAGAACTTGTTAAGTGCTGATATTCCAACAACATTTTTTAGAGCCAAGGTGTATTCTTTATTTTATTTATTTATTTATGTATATACCAATCGAGATTAGCAGTATTCAATGATTGATAATTTCTTTTATTTAAGAAATGACATTTTAATTTAATTTTATAAAAAAGGTTTTGTCAGCATCCTCTAATAAATGAATGATGCCAGCTTTTGGATTTTCATGGTGGAGCAAAATTCTTAACATGAACATTATGTCCAAATTATTTTACTGCGTATTTCTTTTATATCACAGGGAAACTAGAACCATTTTTTTACAGGTTAATTTTCGTAATCTAAAGACTTTGAAGTTGAGTTCGGTCAATTTGAACAAAAATTTGGGATGACAATTCTTCTACGCCCTATTTGGTCCAAAATTTGGCCAACTTGACCGTAGAAAATTGCAGCAAGTTAAAGTATTTATTCTCATCTTCTACGGTCGGAAGATTTTCGAATCTCAAACAACTTGAAATAAGAAAATGTGATAAAATGGAGGAGATAATTGCTACAGAGGAGATAAATAGCGCTACATTAGGAGGTAAATTCAATATGATCTGAAAATATTTTATTGGGTAGTTGCTATCAGTTTTATCTATCAATGTCTGGCTCTATATTCAACGTCATCCACCACCACCACCACCACACCCCCAGGGGCGGCGGGCGAGGTCGTTTGAAAGAGAATTGTGATAAAATATTTAAAGTGGCAGACACTTATCTATATTTTACTTTTTTGTTCAATCTTAACCTTGGTAGGTGTTTTTTTCCCAAATTGAAAGCAATAATAATAAAAGACATGTAGAACATAAAGACAATGCGGCACCTCATCTTGTCTTCAAATTCCCTGGCCTGCTTTAAGACGTTGAAAGTCAAAAATTGTGAAAAAATTTGAGAAAAAATTTCCAGAATATATGAATGGAGAATTTGCATCTCTAGAGGTATTGAAGGCTAAATACTGTAAGTCGGTGCAAGAGATATTCCAGTTGAGTGTTAATGCAGAAGATACAACACAGCTCAAGAATATCAGACTACTTCGATTGCCACAGCTGAAACGAATTTGGAGTAGAGGTTCTCAATCAAGTCTTCGCTTTAAGAATTTGCAAGTTGAAGACTGTGAGGATTTAGAATACCTTTTTCCATTTTCCATGGGTAGGCACCTACCTCAACTTGAAAAAATTACAATAAAGAATGTTGAAAAGATTATGGGAATTGTTTCTAAGGGAGAAGAACCCTTAAATAATCCTGTCAAATTTGAGTTTAACTAATTAACCTCAATGGTGCTTTGAATTTACAAATTTTGCAAGGATTTTGCGCTAGAAATCATTTTACATTGTTCATCATTGAAAGAATTAGATGATGACAATTGTGAAAAATTTGAAGCTGATCAAGATTGATGAGGGCCTTTTCGTTTTTAATCTTGGGGTTTACAATAAAAAATTATTAAGGATTGTGTATAAACAAATTTAGGATCATTCTCTCTTTTCGAGGAGCCTTTTCTTGATTCTTAAGTAATCTAAATGATATGCAAATACAATAAAACAAAGGGAAAATTGGGTTTTGGATATTGGATTTTTGAATTAATAAACTAAAATATGAATGAAATTTAATTAAATCCTAAACTAATATTTTTTTGGTATTTTCTTTATAATGGCATGGAGTATGAAATGTATAATAAATGAATGCTCTTGGAAAAAGGAGTAGTGGCTATCAAATTCAATTAGATGTAGGAGTAAATTTTCACCAAGTTTTGATAAAAAACCGCAGGCAAACGCTTGAGTCTAGTGTTCTTAATTAGTAATTACTCCTACTACCATAGCTAGCAATCACTTCAAGGCACTATTGAAGTATAATTAGTGTGTAATTAGGATTAGACTAATGCAACTTTCTTTCTCTTAAAATGAATGCAATAACATGTCACTCAATTAATCCAATTCAATTATACTATCTAACAATAACACATAGAAAGCATAATAAAATTGAATCAATAAGGAAAATACACATATATAAATCCAACAAGCCACAAAAATCAAATCTAATCACATATGTTCAATTTACAAAGTTATCCAAACGGGTAAACTAAGTCTCAATAATGCAAACTAATATTTCTAAAACTAGGAAATCCACATATAATAAGAGAAAAGAAATTGAACAAAATAAACTCCCCTATTTTAAACTCTGAAATTCTAGCCACTTAATCATTCTCCAAGAGACAATGAACTCAACCACTCATAACAATCAAAACACTCGCCGGAATTTGGAAGTGTTCGCCAGAAAACTCAAGCTCTTGCCGGAAGTAGTGACTGGTTCCTGTTTCGACGATGGTGGTAGGAGATGAAGCTCACTGGAATGGATGGTGTACAGAGATGAAGTAGGTTGGAGAGGAGGCAAGAAGGTCCAGTCTCGTGGCTCAGCTCTGAATCTCAGATCTGTCGTTTATATCGTTTGTGTCGCTTCTGCTTCCTTTCCTCTCTCACGGTGTAGATGGGCGACGGAGGTCGCTAGCGACGATGCAGGAAACGAAGGTCGCCGGAGACCAAGAAGGAGGTCGAAGTTGAAGGCCGATGGTCTTGCAGCGCTCCCTGTCTTTGCTCTCGTCTCCCTTGTTAGTGTCTCTGTTCTTTCTTTTCATTTCATTCCCGGGTTGGGTTTCTTTCCCCATCCTTTTCTCATTATCCCTCATAATCTCTAAATTACATCCATCCAATCAATACAATACTACTTTTATTTTTCTCTCACTTTTTCAATCAACGGCCCAGATTTGGCCAATGAGAGAAAAGGAGAAATAAGATAAGGAAAAGATCTCCTTCCTTCATTCCCAATTGCCTTTTTTCATTTTCCTTTTCTTTCTTTTATTTTTTTTCTCCAGCCCCCCAATCGACTCACGTCTCTACCTTTTTCTTTTTTAATTATTTCATTATCAACCGCCTCCCCCCAGCTCGCCTTGAAATCGGGTGAGATTTTTCTCATTATCACTTTCTCATTATCCCTCATCATCTCTAAATCATATTCATTCCATCAATTTGAAATGTCAGAATATTTTTCTCTCCCCCTCTCAATCAACGACCCAGATGGGTCTATAAGAGATAATGAGAAACAAGGATAATGAGAGGATCTCATTCCCTTGAAATCACGTCCCATCTTTTCTTTTTTTAGGTCAGATATTCCTTGGTCAAAATGCAAGTTTTGACTAGGGACTAAACTGTAAAGAAAAAATGTTGCTTGAGAGACTAAATTGAAACTTTTGTAATTTGAATTTAAACTTTTATTTTTAAATTTGATTTAATCTTTTCAGGGATCTACAATAAAAGTGTTAAATCTAACATGAAATATTCTCAGAAAAATCAATGATTAAGAGTAATTACAATTTCTTTGACAATTTTACTATTTTTAGTCCTAATTTGATGTATTTACTCTTAATCTCAATTTATCATAAGAAAGACATTTTAAGCTCAATAATTATGACAAAATGCATTAAGAATTCCAATTTAATTATTAAAAATCATATAAAAATATGGTTCAATCAAAGATACATGGTACAAGTAGCCAAAGAAGACTTTATGATGACAATCTACTCTATATCTCAATGTAGCAATCTCTTTTCACACTTGAAGATGTATGACTCTTCTCTTAAAGAATTTAGCTCATGATACTTTTTGTGTTCGTTTGTTTGTCAAGGATGCGTCCAGGGATTTGTTCCTTGAAGTCATTATATATTAGTTATTAATATTTATGTTATTTTGTCTTGTTTCTTGAGTTTCAAAATCACTTATCAAAGTTTTATAATTACAGTAATTTTATCATTTTGCTGTCAATTGATAAAATTGCTAATCCATTCAATATATCTTCTAGCATAGTTGATTTTAAATATGATATAAGCAATTTTATTTTTGAATTCTTTAAGCAGTAACAATCATTATGGGTATTATGAATATAATACGCTGTCTTATAAGTAATTGATGTACTTAAAAAGAATTTTTTTATATATATATATATACTTTAACACATCTATAGGAGTATTAATTTCTCTTGTTAAAAATTTCCTCAATTTTAAAAATAAATCAAGACCATTAATGTCATAATGTTTACGCTGAAACTTAAAAAAATTAAGATTAATACAATTTTTTCCGATGTCTTTACTGTTTTCTTAATAAATTTGATTCTTTTTTTTCCACATTATACTTGTTATTACTTACATTGCTCTAATGTGATCTAACACATTTTTATTGGTGCCTGTCACATAAAAATAAAAATAATACCTATATCTACTATGGGTTTTGCTTTCTGATCTCTCTCCCTCTCTCTCACACACTAGAGTGGGGCCTTTTGCAGCCACCAATTTTTACTTGTTGAAGAGAAATTATTTCAAATTTGTCAAAATCTTTTGTCATTCTATTTTCTAATTTGTATGAGATTTTATTTTCACAGCTGTTGGTACTTAAGAGGTGTATGAATCCAAGAGAAGGTTCTCATCATGATGCTCAAAATGTATTGAATCCTACCATGGTTTATGATACATATTATTTTGTGCTCTCCAAGTTGCCATAAGAGATCAAATACTTGTAGAAGTTTTTCCCTTTTTCCATAGGTTTTAATATTTTAGGTTTATGATTTGACACAACCTTAACCGCCTCTGCATCAAATCCTAAATTTTACCAAAAATTAAATGTAATATAGTGCACACAACTCAAGATCATTATCTTATCAAAAAGTCTTTTATTTTGATTCTCTAGACTAGACTAAATGATAACAACATTGTTAGAAATGAGGTTTTGAAATTGGTTTTCTCTAAATCAAAATTCATGAAAATAAAACTATTTCTAATTTTTTTGTTATTTTTGAAAATCAATAGAGAAATGCTTTGGATTAAAAAAGGTGATATGATAAAATGAGTCTTGGTTGCAAATTTGGTGACTTTCTTAGCTCCTTAAAATATTTCAACTTCCTATTCTACATATTGGCATACGCCCCAAAACACCTTGAGTCACAATCAATGCTTGCCCACATCCACATCAGAGCCTTCATTTTAGGAGGAGGTGGTGGTGGTGGAGGAGGATGAGGAGGGGGTTGCAGCAAAGGAGCTCCCTAGGAGCTTAACATGATGAATGAGAAAGAGGAGGCCATTTTTTTTTAAAAAAAAAAGGTAGCATAAATCACAAGGAACATGTAAGTTTAAAAAAAGATTTAACATATTAAGGAAGATTATGAGTTATGATTTAGGTGGTGGCAAGGTGTTAGATGACGGTTATTTCAACAATAATTATTTTTCTATTTTCGTGAATTTTGTCTCACAATATATGATGGTGTGTATAATGAATCATTACTTTTAAGTGTTATATATCCTTATGCGAGGTTAGCCACTTAGTCTCGACATACATAACGTTTACTATAAAAATGCACAAGTCTTTCCCCCATTCCATTTCATCGTCTTCCTACATCATGGTGGCCCAATTAGGAAGAAAATGCTGGATTTTGAAAGCCAATTTTATAACCTATCTTTAATTTAAATGCAAAAAAATTGATGTAAGGTGCTGAGGTATTCTTTTTTAAAACATTTCACAATATTTACTTTGTATCAATAATTTCTTGCCATGCATGTATAAATTTTTAAGCTGCTTTTCTTTAATTTTTCATTGACGAGGTGCCACAATTAAATATCACAGCCATTACAATTTATATCTGGACGTCGTGCAGTGCCGCGGGCAACCTAGTGAGACGGGATTAATTAAATAATTAAATTTTATATCTATTTGGCAATACTAATTGCAGCCAAAAAAGATGCTCCAATGACAGATATAACTTAACTATCAAACAAAACAAACAATAAAGTCTTCTGCTTATGCAATCTACCCCAATGTTTCACGTACACTTGTAACTCCCAAATTTGTTTAATTTTGTCTTTGAGGTTTCGGCCAATAAATGTTGCCACAGTGGCACACATATTTGAATACTTATTTTTAAATTCAATGCCTTTGAGTAGCAGTCTTTTCTTCTTCTGTTTTTTTAATGTTGCACACTATATCTAATATTTAGAAAATTGACGGAAAGTATAACAACATCTTTAAATTGAAGATGGAATATGGAATAATGGTTGATTAAGATAATTGACGTGGCCCCCCAATATCCCAATAAAGTTCCGTCCCTGCTTATATGCAATCACCAACTTGTAATATATACGCATGCATGTCTCCCTGATATAACGTGATTTGCCAACTCTCTTACTTTCAGAGTATAAAGAGTAATAAAACAATAAAGGAAGAAAGATATGTATGAAGATTCGGCAAGAATCTGTTAGTGCTCAATTGGTTCACAGAATCGGAGGTAATATAATGCAATGTAATGATGATTACATGAATTTTTTTGGTTCGTCATTAAGAAAAAACTGACATATATACATAAAAACATTTGGTTAGATTACATCGTACATGAGACTTGTAAGTGAATAATATAGCAAGAGGAAAAGTTACCCCTATGTACATATATATGTACAATGTACAAGTTGGGCTCATGGTAATTTTTTTAATATTTGATGGTGGTAATATTTTTTAATGGGATATTTTAAAATTTTTAATGGTGGAATATAATTTTCTTAATTTTTTAGAAGGGGAATAATTTTTTTGATATTTAATTATGGTAATTATTTAATATTTAACAACATGAGTGGGCACTTTGATCAAATTAAAAAAATTATAATGGCATTAGTGTATTTTTTTTATTTAATTATAGGATGTTTACATCTCCATTCATCAGTTTTAGTTGTATAATCCTAACTACATCATATGACGTAATCATGATTATAAAATGTAATTATCTTTATATTACATAAGCTCAACCAAACACTATAAGCAGGATTATATCATCTCCTATGGAATTCAACCAAACGAGCTATCAGATGATATCTACTCAATTATTCTTGGGCCTCGGCTTTGAGTATTTGGGCATGTAACGAGCCTTAGTTGATATTGGGTTATTTGCTGGGCTAACTCTTGTCATCCAATTCCGTTGCAATATGTTCATGGCCAACACCCCTTGTTCTTGGATTAAACTGGGTCAGATACTTTCATTAAAAGGAGGGGTTTGATCTTAGAGTTGGCAGGGAGGTATTCTAAGTGATGTGAATTTGTGGAAACGCAGGCTAAGGTAAAGGCATGTGTATTCTTAGTCTTGTATACCATGGGGAATAAATCCATAGCGTCCTGCTCTTGGATTATGGGTGAACTTAACCACTCTCCTAAAATTTTGACACAAAAAAAAAAATGTTCATGGCCAACAAATGTTAGTCTAGTTAGTAGAGGAGTTGACTCATAACATAAAGTTATGAGTTCAAATCTCACCGATATAATGATTTTATTGGTGGGTGATTTGTAAGACCTCTGTAAACACTTTTTAAGCCTAAAGGCATGCCTTAACTTGCGTAAGCCCTTGACATTCAACTTACTTAAACTTTGACCCCCAAAAAACATAATATGTTCATGTTGCTTCCTAGGTTTGAACTCTCTAACGTAGCTTTTCCATCCTAACTTATATTCATTGTCTCCATTATACTTAAAGTGTTTAATTAGTGTCTTAATGATGTACAGTAACTTCTCAACATGCCTAAACCATATATAAGCAATTTATTTAACATTAGCAAAAACAAATTTCATGTCTTTCACCCATAATGGATCAACAGCCTCTCATCTGAGAGGGGTGAGGCGGACTGTGTGGGAATAAAAAATAAAGTTTGGATTCTTAAAGTCAATTAATAATAAGTCATTAATTTAAAGAATTATTTTAAGGTAATTAATTGTGAAGTCATCTTTTTTTAATGCCTCAATTAGACTAGGTATACATTTTTTGTTGGGAAAATTTAAAAAAATACCACTTGAACTTTAAAATTTTAAATAGATGATTTTACAATAAAATGAGTTGTCAATTACTTTATTATTTTTATTAATTTCATTAACGGTGTGTCAACAAGATTTTGAAGTTTAATAACATTTTTCAGTCATTTTCATTTTTTTATTTATAAATTATCAAGTTGTGCTTTTGTTTCCGGTAAAAAAAAAAAAGGGTTGTGCTTTTGTTTACTTTTTTGTTGAGGTGACCCAATCAAACTTTATACCTGTCCCTTAACACTCAGTGCAGCCGAAAAGTCAATTTTGGAGAGCTCAATGCTTTGTCAAGTTTCTCTTATTTTATCTATTAGGAGCCACATTTATAATTGATTTACCTATTGAGTTGCAATAATTGAGAGTGTAATAATACGACTTATTAAAATATGAGCATGAGGGAGCCATAAGAGATATAGTATTATTGGATTTGGATATATAATAATTTATATTTCTGTCACTTTCTTTTTGTCATATGGCACGATTAAGAGGATAAGGCCTAATCCTGAGCATCAATTTAGAATAAGTTATTAATTTAATACAGACAAGTTTTGTTTGAGAAAATAATAGAAAAATACCACTTGAACTTCAAAATCCTGTTGATAACAATTATAACGGGATTAACAAGAACAGTAAAATAATTGATAATTTATTTTATTAGTAAATTATCTATTTAGTATTTTCAAATTCGATTAAATGGTTTTTTTTTTTTTTGGATTTTCCATTTTTTTTTCCACTGAAAGGAAAAAGTAATTGAATTCATCTTTTTAAACGCCTCACGTTATACATCTTATATTTATAAATTGTAAAGACAACTAACACCGCACTCCAACGACCACCACAAAAATTTTAAAAATTTTGTAATTAGCCTAAAAAATTACAAGCATCACCTCAAAACAAGTCTACTTCAAACAAGGCGAAAACATAATTGCTTTAAACAGGAAAAAAATAGACCTACTTTAAACAGGCGGTTAGATGTATGTCTATTTTCGACCTGTTTAAAGTAGGTCTGTTTTCACCGTGTTTGAAGTAGGCTTGTTTTGGGGTGAGACCTATGGTTTGTTAAGCTGCTTACAAAATTTTTAAAATTACAGGTCTCCTCAATTGACCATAGGTTAGACTAAAGTCAAAAAAAAGGCCTATAACCAGTGGTGGGGGTAGGAATAGCCCCGCAAAAATTACAGAAAAGAACCCAAAATTTTTAAAAATTATCTTCCAGGCCTATAATAATTTTATAATTTTCACTTTAATCCCTCCATATAAAGGACCTAGAGGGACTAAAATAAAATTTTTGGAAAGTTTTAGGCTTAAATATAATTTCATAAACATCTAGGTCATATTCTGTAATTTTTGCGCAAACTCAACAAACGGCGTTAGCCTCAATTTAACGGTGTTGTGCTGGATGCTCTTATTGTAAAAGTTTGTTGCTATTTAAGATATCCTTAATAGTTTATTGTGTTGGACGCTCATGAAATAATAGTTTGTTAATAAAATTACACCTTTAGCTTTTTTTATATCCCACTATACATTGGTCCCTACTAGTGAAATTAAATAATAAGCCATTATTGAAATCAATGGACACCAGTCTCAACCTGAAAGGATGTGGATAAGAGTTGTCATCCACAAATAACGAATAACAAGCCTATTTGAATTGGCGGTGCAGAGGCTAAAACGCGCAATTGTGGCAGAAAAAGTGATATGTTTGGAAAGCCTTGGCGCAATATGACTTTTAAAATAAAAGTAGTTTAAAAGCTAAAGCTACTTTTAAGTGGCTGGGAGAAAATGAAAACAAATGGGGTATGAAGAAGACGGTGACTGGGGTGGAGCCGTGGAGAGAGACAAAAGGCGGATAGGAGAGAGAAACGAGTGATGATGATGTAAAAATATTATATGATATTATATATTATATCTCTTTCATTACAGTATGGAGTTTTGACCCCAAAAAAAAAAATTACAGTATGGAGAATATTTATTTTGATCATATTTTATGAGATAGAGAAATTTTTTCATATAAATTATCAATTATTCCTTTATTTATTATAATATACCAGGAAATTTGTTTAAAAAAATTGAAAATATTAAATTATTGACAAAATTTAAATTTGAGATTTATTTGAGAAATAATAGGGGAAATAAAAATGACATCAACTAGGAAAACAATTTTATATGTATTACTTAATAATATTCATGGGGTTTTCAGTCATTTTCATCTAAGCTTACTTTTCTAATAATCATTCAAAAAATATTGAATTTGAAAAAAAAAACAGGTAATTTTTATTACCATCTATTCAAATATAAATCACATTTACAATGTGTCTTTTATGTTATCTTAAGTTTATAAAATTCAAATTAAGAAAAAGTTGCTTCTATCACCACAAATCAACAACGAAGATGGGGCATGAAAAATGTTGTAGTAACTTTTTATTGGGTTTGTTTGGGTTAGCGGTAAGAGTGGTAACTTATTTTCTATCTGATTTTTTTAAAAGCCCAATATGAAAAAAGTCAAATTGTAAATATGATTTGTGTTTGAATTGATAGTAGTAGAAGTGGCGGGGAATACGTCAAGAAAACTGAGAGCTTTTTAAAAAAAAAAACTATCCTATGAAACTTTTTTTTAACTAGCTTTTAGGATTTTTTTTTAAGAAAAAACCCAATGAATTTAAAGCTCAACCTAAACACTCCACTTAAAGATTTTTTTGTACTAGAGCTTTTTTTTTTTTGCTTTAAGCTACTTAAAGTTCTCTCCAAATAGAGCCATTATTTTGTTTTTTCTTTAATTCTCTGAATAATTTTTCACTTTTTTACATCAAAAATGTATTTTGAATTAGTTCCCACTAATAAAATTTCAAAAAACAAATTATTTCTTTTAAAACTATGATTATATCATTGCATAAGTATAAAAATGAGAATATTTAAAAATATTAATTTTTATATTAAAAATATATATTTCAAATATGTTGATGTGAGTGAGAATAGCCTATTTATAATGTAAAACAACTGGGGGAAATTAAATAATAAGCCATTATTGCAATCAATGGAGCGGACACCAATGTCTTTTGCCTGAACTTGAAACTTCAAAGGATGTGGATAAAGGCGTTGTCGGCCACTAATACAGATGGGGCAGGAGGAAAAACGGGGTAGTGACTTTTTATTATTATTATTTCTTTTATTATCTGAAGATTTTGAAAATTTTAATTTTTTTTAAACCGTTATTATATCATTGCATAAGTAATATAAACATGAGAATATTTAAAATTCTTAATTTTTTATACTAAAAATATATATTTTGAATTTATTGATGCTCAATAAATTCAAAATATATTGTTTATATTGAATTTATTGATGTACTTCAGAATAGCTTATTTATATTGTTTAAAGAAGACTGGACATGCTCGCTAACGAATTGACTTGGACTAGAAAATCTTTTTTATAGTTAAGCTGTGTTTGACTATGGAGCGGGAGACCAGGCTTCAGAAAACCCAGCTGTTTTTTAAGTCGATGGAAAATTGCTGGAAAAAAAACAACTGACTTGTAAAAAATTCAATATATATTCAGACTATTTGCTGTCATATCGTATTTATTAGGCTTCAAAAAATACTTTAAAATATTAGAAACACCTTATCTCTGTGATATATATATATATATATATATATATATATATATATATTAAAATTGTTTATTATCTTCGTGATAATTATTTTTCTGTGTATCTGACACCAAGATACCAAAAATACTTTTTAGGGTTGGACGTCCATAAAAAAATATTTTAAGGTGTTGATATACTATAAAATATTTTAGAATGTTTGATGTTGTTACGGATATCTCACAAATGGGTCCAGCCCAATAACCAAAGAGCCTAGTCAAAATGGCTTCAGTTATGCTCATAACCGCTTCCTTGAAAATATGAGTGGTTTTATCAAGAATATCTATCGTTATGATAACCGCCTATGAAAGAAGGAGATTATTCAAAAACGCATATCTTGATATCCCTAAAATAAAGGATAAATCCAACAGATTAAGATAGGGCCCAGGTACGCCTATAAATAGTGTAAACCCCTTGCAAGGTAGACACTTCTGAAACCCTAGCTTTTCTATTCACACAGAGCACACACACCACCCCTTCTGGCTATCATTAGCCTGTCGTATACTCTCGAACTACGTGGACTTTGATCCACACTGTGGTACGTAGGACCTCGGGATTTCACCCCGGGCCAAGTCCAACCCAACTTGTGATCCACACCGGATCATTGGCGCCGTCTGTGGGGACTGTAAAGTCCTATTCCCGTGACCCGTGATAGCTAATACCAGAAGCAAAAGCCACCCGCATGCACACAAGCAAGGTCAGGAACAAAATTTTAGCGAAACCCAACAGCAGGACGTTCAAGGCGTTAATCAGGAACAAATGGAGGGCCCAACCGGGTCCGAACCGGTGACCTCTTGAACCGAACCTGGATGGACGAGCAGGCCAAACGCTGGAAAATACTAACCACGTTGGTCCCTCAAAGTTTCAGATTGGTAGCCCGGACATACGGCTCCTACATAACATTGCTGAGTCAATGTTGAAACGGATCGAGAATGTGGAAGAACGCGACAATCTTCAGAACCAGAAGATTGACCATATGACCGAGGTGATGAACCAAATACTTAAACACTTACAAGACCCTCTTCAGGAGGAACGTCGGGATGATCAGCAGAATGAGGACGAAGAAACCAACCACCAAACTGTTGATCCCCTACAGGAGGACCATCCTGGGCAAGGCCGAATAGTTTCAACAAAAAATTCTCAGCAAAATAATCACCGGTACGCGAGTCAGGAGGATCAAGTCCGGGCACATAGGAAGGACAGCCGTACCTCGGACAATCAGGGAATTCCGCAAGACTCCGGCAGGTACAAGATGTGGTATGGGGATGGAGGACAAAACAACAGCCCGTTCTCAGATGAAATTACGGAAGCTGAGTACCCAAGGAAATTTAATACATCCGACCTCCCTAAGTACGACGGAAGTCAGGATCCCCAGACACACTTGAACACTTTCGACATTGAGATGCTGGTCCGAGGATTCAAGGGGCCAATCATTTCCAGGCTGTTCACCTCAACGTTACGAGGAGCCGCCCAAATTTGGTTCCGGACTCTATCTCCCAAGTCAATTACCGACTTCAACGACCTGAGCGAGAAGTTCTTGCTGAATTTCGCGACAAGCAAAAAGCAACCCAGGTCGGTCTACACGCTGGACAGAATCAAGCAGCAACCCGGTGAAACCCTTCAGAAGTATTTGGATCGTTTCAAGGCTGCCGCATTACAAATCCAGGGATTAACGGAAAGCGTCCACGTACACTTGCTCATCTTGGGCTTAGATAGCGAATCCAGAATGGGGAGATCGGTCATATCTGGCGAGATCAAGACGCTGGAAGAATTCCATAGACGAGCCAAAAAGTATCTGGACATCGAGCAGATGCAGATAGCCAACGCGTCGGGAAAAGAGAGACAGAAAAGCCCACCCCCTAAAGGGAAGGACCGGGCAGCAAGAGACCGACCCCGTAACTCGGACCAGAAAACATGAGGACAAAGGCATGAGGGGAAGTATGAGAGATATACTCCAATAAATGTCCCTCGTTCACAGTTATGGAGAGAGGTAGCCCTGACTGAGATGAGGAAGGTGGAGCGACCCCGACCACTTTATAACAAGGGAAAGTTGGACCGCACACGATTTTGTGAATTCCACAATGGACCCGGGCACACAACGGATGAGTGCTGGGACCTTAGAGATGCGGTTGAAAAGTTTATCCGAGATGGAAAATTACGTCAGTACGTTATCAAAACACAAGGGCAAAAAGCCAAGCGCAAGCAGACAGATCGGAGTACAAGCCCAGTCTCCCAGAGGAGAAAACCGGACGAAGCCCGGAGAAAGCACGAAAATGAGGACGAGTTCCCGGAAGCAGAGTTTGACTACAATGTCATTAATGGAGGTTACGGAGGTGGCGGCGATACAGCCAATCAGCGGAAGAAATACCTTTTGGAAGTCTTAACCATCAGGGGACGACCGAGCTTCAAGCCAGAACCATCGCAAACAGAAGAGCCTCCTAAGCTGTTCTTTACTCAGGAAGATTTGAGGGACGTAATCCCGGGTCATCAAGACGGATTGGTTATAACCGGCCTCCAGGGAAAATGCCGTGTAAAGAAGATATTCATCGATCCTGACAGCGCGGTGGATATCATCATGTGAGACGCCTTTAAGCGCATGGACCTCGACCCAGAGAATCTAAAGCCGTGCAGGACAACCTTAATCGGGTTCAACGGACAGGATACAAATCCCAAAGGGTGTATAGAACTAAAAATGAACTTGGGCTCTAAAGAAGCCTTTAAGACTGAGTGAGTCAAGTTTATTGTAGCGAATTTCCCTTCGTCCTACAATATAATCTTAGGTAGACCAACTATTCATAGTTGGGACATGCTCATATCAACTAAGCATCAGAAGCTGAAAATGGTAAGTCGGAAGAATGAAGTCATCACCGTTAAAGGTGATCAGAAGGAATCCCGGAAATGCTATTTCTCGACAGTTAAAAACAATGAACCCGGAACATCTAGCTCGCAGCAGAAAGGAACTCGAAATTCAGCGCCAATTGCGCCGAGCTCGGTCAACGTGGTAGAGCTGGATGTAAGAGAAGAAGAAAAGTTGATGAAAACAGAGCCTGATGGAGAGCTCACAGGCTACCAACTAGGAGAGGAGCCCGGACAAATAACCCAGATCGGGAGTTCGCTTGCCGAGCAAGAAAAAATCGAGCTCAAAAAGCTGTTATGGAGAAACAAGGACGTATTCGCATGGAAACCTTCGGAGTTACCAGGAGTCGACCCGGCGTTCTGCTATCACAAATTGACCATAAATCCACGATATACGCCGGTCTCGCAGAAGAAAAGAAAGATTGCACCGGACCGACAGGAAGCCCTAGCCGAGCATGTAAGAGAACTGCTGGATGCGGGATTCATCAGGGAAATCCAGTATACCACATGGTTATAAAATGTGGTAATGGTCAAGAAACCCAATGGCAAATGGAGGGTGTGCACCGACTACACTGATCTCAACAAAGCATGCCTCAAGGATGCTTACCCCATGCCAAATATTGACCAACTGGTGGACAATTCTTTGGAATTCCAGCTGCTCTCATTCATGGATGCGTATTCCGGCTATAACCAAATAGCTATGCATCCCGAAGACCAGGAGAAAACAGCTTTTATCACGGAAAAAGCTAATTACTGCTATAATGTCATGCCTTTCGGGCTGAAGAACGCAGGAACTACTTACCGAGGATGATGAATCAAGTGTTTGAGGCACAACTCGGCAGGAACGTCGAAGTTTACATCGACGATATGATCGTAAAGTCAGTTAAGCGATCCGACCACATCCAAGATTTGCAAGAAACATTTGATAAGCTCCGGGATCACAGAATCCGACTTAACCCAGCTAAATGTGCATTCGGGGTACCAGCGGGTAAATTTCTCGGATTCCTGTTGACAAACCGGGGGATTGAGGCCAATCCGGACAAATGTCAGGCCATCCTCAATATGGCTGCCCCAAAAAACAAAAAAGAGGTACAGCAGTTGACTGGCAGACTGGCCGCGCTGACAAGGTTCTTACCGAAATCGGCAGAAAATGCTCTTCCTTTGTTCAAGTTATTGAAGAAGGAAGCACAGCATGGAGAATGGAACTCAGAGTGTGAAGCCGCGTTTGACAAGATCAAAAAATGCCTGTCATCACCACCCGTGCTGACCAAACCTGAGCCCGGGGAAGATTTGATATTACATCTATCCGTGGCCCCAGAAGCAGTAAGTGCCGCCTTGGTGAGAGAAGATTCAACGGAACAGAAACCGATTTACTTTACAAGCCGGGCTTTGCATAGTTCGAAGCTAAGATATCAAAGGTTGGAAAAGGTGGCCTTTGCGCTCCTCACTGCCGCGAGGAGATTACGCCCATACTTCCAGGGGCATAGAATAATTGTGCGAACCAGTCAGCCGATACGCCAAATACTCCACAAGCCTGACTTGGCAGGAAGAATGACTAGTTGGGCTATCGAACTGTCCGAATTCGACATAGTATATGAAGCTCGGCATGATATTGAGTCCCAGGCTTTAGCTGACTTCATTGCAGAACTGGTGCCAACAGAGGTAGTCCCGAAAGCAACCCTTCACGTTTGGAAAGTATTTGTAGACGGCTCGTCAAACGCCAAAGGAAGTGGAGCCGGGATCATAGTCGAAAGCCCGGAAGGAGTCGCCATGGAACACTCCCTGCAATTACACTTCAGAACGTCCAATAATCAGGCCGAGTATGAGGCTGTATTGGCCGGGCTATCGCAAGCAAAAGATAATGGGGCCAGGCGGGTTCATCTCTCTACCGACTCTCAACTAGTCGCGGCCCAAATCAACGGTTCATACACGGCTAAGGGACCCTTGCTAATCAAGTATCTGGGGAAAGTCAGAGAGGCATGGCCGACTTCGATGAGGTCGTAGTCACCCACATCCCCAGGGGAGAAAATGAGAGGGCAGATATCCTCTCCAAATTAGCAAGCACCAGGGACCCGGGAAATAATCGGACTGTAATACAACAAAGTCTGAAGGAGCCCACATGTATCATGGTCATCGCGGCAGCAGAAGACTGGCGAAAGCCAATCTTAAATTACCTAGAAAAGGGAGTTAGCCCAGAGATCCTGGGGAAGCAAGGCAGATAGCACGGACCGCGTTAATGTACACGGTGGTCGATGACCAACTCTACCGAAAAGGCCTCCAATCCCCAATGATGAGATGTTTAAACCAGGCAGAGGCCGAGTACATGCTATCAGAGATACACGAAGGGATAAACGGACAACACATGGGGGCAAAGGCGTTAGCCTGGAAGGCCCTAAGGGCTGGATATTACTGGCCAACAATGGTCGCAGATTCCAGAAAGCACGTACGGACGTGCGAAAGCTGCCAAAAACATGCTCGGATCCTCTGGCCACCTCCGACCGAGTTGAAGACCATCACGGCTCCTTGGCCATTCTTTAAATGGGGTATGGACCTCCTTGGACCGTTCAAACCGGCCGCAGGGCAACTAAAATGGCTTGTGGTGGCGGTGGATTATTTCACTAAGTGGATCGAGGCCGAACCACTGTCGACCTTCTCGGCTGCTCGAATACAAAAATTCTTCGAAAGAAATATTGTTGCAAGGTTCGGGATTCCTGCCGAGATCGTAACTGACAACGGTACTCAATTCGTTGACCAAGGCTTCCAGAGGTTGATGTCCAAGCTCGAAATCAAGCACCATTTCGCCTTGGTAGAGCATCCGCAATCTAATGGGCAAGCCGAGGCAGCCAACAAAATCATAGTTGACGGGCTCAAGAAAAGGATGAGCAATGCAGAAAGTAACTGGGTCGAGGAACTATACCCGGTACTCTGGGGATACCGAACTAGTGTCCAAACCTCAACCCAGGAAACACCCTTCCAAATGACATATGGATGCGAGGCCATGATCCCGGTAGAAATTGGGCAAACATCATGGAGGAAAGCCAAAGTCATGGAGGAGGGAGAACACGCCAACAGCAAGCAGTTAGCAGCCGAGCTAGACCTCATCGATGAAGTCAGAACGACGGCACACTGCCGAGATCTGGCAACGAAGCAGCTGGTGGCAGCTAAGTATAACCGCAAAGTTAGACCGCGAGCATTCGATAAAGGTGACTTGGTATTACGCAGAGCGGATATCGGAAATAAGAATGCCCGGGATGGAAAACTTGTAGCAAACTGGGAGGGTCCTTACCGTGTTTCAGACAAAATGGGGCCCGGGACGTATGTCCTTGAGACGTTAGAGGGCACGCCCATTAAACGAACGTGGAACGCGGACAAACTAAGGACTTACTACAGTTAAAGACCGAGATGCACTCGGAATAAGCGCACAGCGAATGTCAGTGGTGACTGAGAACCGCTTTTCAGTTTCAACAGATGTCAGTGGCGACCGAGAACCGTTTTTTATTACGCATTGTTTTGCTTTTGGCAGTATTTTCCATTGATTTTAAATTGTGTAATCCCAATTATTTCAATCAATAAAAATGGTGGTTCAATTCATGGGCCAACCAAGTTATTACTTGTGAAATCAATGCAAAGATAGGCCGTGACAAAGGCAAGATAATTAAACAAAGACTTGGGTTTCGAGATCCCGGTCATGATAAGATTTGACAACAAGTCTTGTAAACGTTACGATGCATCGGAACTGTCCCCTGGGGTGGTGTGAGATTGCCATAAAAGATCCTAATCAGGTCGAAATGTTTAGGCTCCTATGCAAAAAGGATATTAGGGCCCGAACATATGGCAATTGGCTACCATCTCGGTAAGGTACTTTACAAGATAAAGTGCTTAGATGATTTTTGAAAATCGTCTGTTGTTTAGAATGCCCGGCCATTAATAAACGTGGCCCGTTTGTTAAAACGTCGGTTGAATATCCAGCAGATTCTGCGTAATATATCTTGACTTTGGCCAAGTCATAAAATAAAGAACCGAGCTTCGTGCACGGATTACGTTCCCCTTTTACTCATCAACTGGTGAATTAAAAACACGAGTTTGGTTTAAAGGATGAAAATAAAAACATGTAAGATGGACGAGCTGAGGATGCTAGAAAAATCCGGGAACACCGGCTTGTCATAGTATTAATTTTGAGGGCAAAGGCCCCGGATTACAAAAAAACAAAAATGAAAGTGAAAATACTACATAAGGGAAAAAATAAAAAGGTCCTAGAAGGCGGCATCAAAATTGGGCTTGGCCGGCCACAGGAGAGCCAGGGGCGTCGGTCGTCGGAGCATCTTCCTCAGCTAATTGACCACGGTCATTCTCCACGAGATGCTCGGACTCTTCGACCGGAGAAAGCGGCGCTGGTACAAATTGCCCGTCCTCTACCGAAGCTCTGAAATCCACAGCGTCTAAATTCATCGTAATGTCAGGATTTAGAGCTCGGACTTGGGCCAGGCATACGTTGAAAGCTTCAGCAGCCGTCTCCACGACCAAGACTTCCAGCTTATCCACCTCGGCAGCAGACGCCATGAGCTCGGCCTTGGAAGCGTCGAGGTCGGAGTGGGCGAGATGGAGGTCCTTAACCAGCCCCGCATACTGACCCTGCAGGGCGTCCAGTGAGGCATTGAGGGTGTCTTCCCAGGCATGACTGGCGTCAAGCTCGGTGGAGAAATGATCTCTCTCAGCAAGGGCCTTTGATAGCTCCTCCACCGCCTTTATCTGCGCCTCTTCCGCTTTCAGGCGCGCCTCCTCAGCCTCCCTCTGCCTAATTTCGGCCTCTTTCTTTTCAACCCGAGCTTTGGCAATCTCGGCTGCAGCCTTGGCGTACTTATGCTTAACGGAAGCATAAGCGTCCAACACGCCGGCCGTCTCCATTAGGTGGTCCTGCAGGACCTGCAGGTGATCGAGGTCGGAGTCGGCAAAGGCCTCACCACTAAAATACTTGCTGGGAGGCTTCACCGCGTATTTGAGCTCCTCCGAGACCCCATCAGTCCATACCTCACCCCGCGAGTAATGGCGAGACTTGCCAGGAAGTGGGGGAGGAGGGACGCTTGTGGCAGCACCGGCGTCTGGGACAGAGGCCGGACTCTCTTCTGCGACCGAGATCGATGACGCTGCCACCGACTTCGATCGCTTGCGCGGAATAAGGTCCGTAGAGGCCGGAGAGGGCGCAGCCCTCTTCTCAGTAGTAGTCCTGGCAGGCGAAGGAGCAACCACAACTTTCTTCTGGGAAGAGGACTCCCCTTTCTTTTTGGCCTTAGCCCGGAGCTTCTCGGCCAGTTCTTGGAAAGAAGCCTTCCCCATGTCGGGTACTACAAAAAACATAACAAACATCAGAAAGAACAAGAGGCATACGTATAAAAATATATATATATATATATCCAAAGAACATCCAACAGAAATCATACTCGGTGAGTACAATTCCTCCACCGACTGTCGGATAAAAATCCGGGAATCAATAACATCCTTCTCGGCCACATGGTCAACCAGAGATCACGGTTTCAACCTCGGCTGGCTCTAGGCTATCATCGGAGGATGCAAATATGTTCTGGTTTTGGTCATAGTGAGTTTTCGACCAATACAGAGGAAACAGCAGCTCCACCGAGCTGGAATCGACGCCCTGAAAAAACCACGGTTTATGACCGGGTTCAGCGTTGATTTTGAAAAAAGAAACCTTGAAGCCTTTCCAGGTGTCGGTTGCCACATGGAAAAGCTTCTTGTCCGGTTTCCCCCGAAAAGAAACCCAACCCCTCTTTTCTTCAGGCTCCCCGGGTTGACGAGCCCGTTGGATGTTAAAAAAATAAAAGAATGTTCCGGTGGTGGGAGTACGATTTAAAAATCGGCAAAGCCGCTTGAATGCAATAATAAAGCCCCAGGAGTTAGGATGAAGCTGAGTAGGGGCCAGCTAAAGAATGTTTAAGAGATCTACTTGAAACCTAGAAAATGGAAAACGAAGGCCGAGTTTTTTGACGAAGTCTAGGTAGAAGAAGAAAAAGGAACGCTCATTCCCTTCCCGGGCAACGCACACCGGTTCAGAAGGGCCGGGAAGAGATAGAGAACAATGATCCCGGTCCCCTAATGGGAGCTCGGCGATCTGATTGGTCGTGGCTTTCGATAGCCTGGACAGCACCCCGGTCACAACCCAGTCATACTTTTCAGCAAGATGACGTGGAATACTGGCGGCCGCTGACTCCACGGATCTGGAATCCTCGACAGGACGCGAAGAAGTTGACATACTACCTAGAAAAGGCAAAACAAAAATAAATTAGAAACGAAGAAGATGATACCTAAAGGTAGTAAAGCGGGACGGGTAGAAACGGCTCCAACAACCCGCGGTTGGATATGCCGGCATCGCGAAGCTATTTCGTCAGCTTCCCATGACCGGCCAACCATCGTGGCCTCAGATATCAGCCAGGAACACTCCTCACACGGGCCGATAGGCCGGGTAAGGGAGATGAGGGGCTCCGCGCGTGAAGGAAAGGAAGAGGCGGGTAGAGGAGGACTTTCCCCCTACCCTTTCCTAAGGGCGGCTCTGAAGAAAAAACCCTAGTGGCAGCAATCCCCCGGCCTAGACTTTCGGGCTCTACAGACTCAGACCGACCTCGACCCCTTCCCTTAACCCGACCAGACCGTCCTGGTTGACTACCACCTTCTCCGCCATAACCACGGAGAACGTTTTCCCTCTTTTGTTCTTCGATCAGAGGTTTCCCGTACAGCCACCAAGCTGTCCGGGGAGGCATACGCTGAATAAGCTCGGCCTCTTCCGGGGAAAAAGCATTTGGATTAAAAGGCGGAGGAGAACCTTGATGGCTCATCCCAAGAAGATAGAATTTAAACAGGAAACCGTAAACCAAAGACGGAGAAAAAGGATTGAATAGACCAGAAGTTCAGAGAAGTTCAAGAACAAAGCAGAAGCCAGAACCCAAAGGGGAAGAAACTGGAAAGAACTCACAATAACCTACCCAAAAAAAAGGGGGGGGGGGGAAGACCAAGAGACAGAGAAAGAAAGGAGAAAACACAGCCAAATAACCAGAGAAGGAAACAAGGAAAGTACCTGGTTTGAAATAAGTTAAGGGAAGAGGAAATGCGCGAGCCACGAAGACCAGAAATGGGAATCTGGGGAAGATGAACGGGTGACTGGTTGCAAGTTTTTCTCAAGAAAGAAAACTCAAGGTTTGGCGGTTTTCAAAATGCAAGAAGCGGAAAGTCGAAGGCTTTTATAAAGAAAACAAGCAGGCGGATGAGAGTCAAGAAACTCAACATCCAAAGGCCCAAAGGGCCCATACACGAATGGTGACGTGGACGTTAAAAGGCGTGCGCATTTAATGTTGATGTTAAACAAACACAAAAACCAAGATAGTGGGGCAGTTGCTCCACTCAGAGGCCGGCTAGTAAACATCAAATCAGCAGGAGGCAATGATGACACTCGTGGCCTCGAGATAAGACGAGCGTTGGATCTACAGATGAGGCGGACAATGATCCCGGATTAAAATGCTCACGTGGCCGGCCACATGAATACACCCCGGTCGTCCGACCTAACTCCCCATGCAATCTCAAACTTGGGGGCAACAAGTCCCGATCCACGAAAAAATGGACAAAGTACCTGTAAACAGGGAGTAAGACTAGATAGAAATATCAATACTACCCGCTACGAATAAAGAAGGAAAGTTCGAGAAGGCATGGAAGGAGTTCGGCCTTGAATCAAAATAAACCGGAATGGGGGGGGCACCCGTGTCCCACTCAAATAAACTGGAATGCAAATTGATGACAGATGGGGTAACCCGGGGACCAAAAATGTCCGACCTCAGAAAAAGAGCTAGAAGTCAAAAACTTCAGGACAGCGAAATGAACTAGAACACAGGATGCAACCTGACAAGTACATCCCGGCTGCTTGGAGCCCTGAACAACCGGGCTGGGGGGCAACTGTTATGGATATCTCACAAATGGGCCCAACCCAATAACCAGAGAGCCTAGTCAAAATGGCTTCAGTTATGCTCATAACCGCTTCCTTGAAAATAGGAGTGGTTTTATCAAGAATATCTATCGTTATGATAACCGCCTATGAAAAAAGGAGATTATTCAAAAACGCATATCTTGATATCCCTAAAATAAAGGATAAATCCAACAGATTAAGATAGGGCCCAGGTACGCCTATAAATAAGGTAAACCCCTTGCAAGGTAGACACTTCTGAAATCTTAGCTTTTCTATTCACACAGAGCACACACACCACCCCCTCTGACTATCATTAGCCTGTCGTATACTCTCGAACTACGTGGACTTTGATCCACACTGTGGTACGTAGGACCCCGGGATTTCACCCTGGGCCAAGTCCAACCCAACTTGTGATCCACACCGGATCAGATGTATTTTATAAAATGCTTTAAGGTGATAGATGCACCTTAACTTTATTTATAATACTACCTCCGATCTTAATTATAAGACATAGTTGACTTTTTTTGAAAAGATTAAGGAAGTTAAATAAGTTATTTAATTATTTTATATGTTATGTATTCTTAGATTATATATTAGTTTATTAATCAAACTAATTAATTTGAAAAAAAAATAAAAAAAAAATCTAAAGTAATTTAATTAGCTTTCTTAATCTCTTCAAAAAAAAAATTCAACTATGCCTTATAAATAGGACTGAAGGGAGTAATAGTTTTATAAAATGTTAAATCTAAGCAATTTGTTTCTTTTAATGTAAACGTGGATATGTAATTATAAGTGTAATCGGGAGGAAGAGGAAAATGACAAAACTTAAAACTACTATTTGACACGCCACCCACAGGGGATGAGACCGGGACTGTTTTTCATGGCGAAAACTTCAAATAGCCCCTAAAAAGTTTGAAATTTCTCTGTACTCTTTTCAGGGTAAAATGAAAATAATTTCTTAAATAAAAATACCTGAATAACTCAGCAAAGAGAAAAAGAAACATTGGTAAGTCTACAACAGAATTAAGAAGATTCACACAGACTTTTAGAATATAAATAAGGTGATTACAACTAGAACTAGAGCATGATAGTTCACAACTGGAACAAAGAAGTTTATAACGCTAATACAGTGATTCACAAGAAAAACAAAAGTGTTCATAATTGAAGTTTAACATTGACAAGTGGACTTTACTTAAAACATGAAGGGGTTTACAACAAAACTAAGGTAGTTTACAAGGCATATAAGGGCTTTTACATTGTAAATAAGGTGATTTATAAGAAACAAAAGAATTACCCAACTAAATATAGGTATTGACAATAGGAATAAGGGACTCACCAGAAATAACGGAGGTAAAACATTGATAAATATATTAAGCATTGCAAAAAATATTTAGGTATTTGAGTCTTTTTCATTTCAGAAATTAATTTCATTTTACCCACAAAAGGTGCAGTGATAATTCAGATCTTATATAGTGCCAAACGAAAATCAATTCACTATATATCTGGGGTTGTAAAAAATTTTACCTTTTTATGTTTATGACGTCTGGGTCAAATCTTTTTGGGGCATTCCCCTCTAGGACCTAAAGAACTAAAAAATTCTCAAAAGAAAAAACTTAATTTCTTCTTGTGAAAAGTCTCATGTCTGAAAAGGGAATTCTCAAAATATTATGTCAAAAAATGTTGACAATTATATCAAAGACAAAATTAACAACTAAATCAATACACATTAACAAGTATATCTTAGCAACTAAATCAATATACGTTATCAACTATATTAGAACAACTTTATAATTTTGTTTTATGACATAATATCAAAAAAGGCCTAGAGATTTTTTTAATATGTGACTTTTTTAAAAACTTTTTTTGAGAATATTTTGATATTTTAGCTCCTAAGAAGGATTTTCCCAAATTGTTTCCCTTTTTGTTCCAGTACCTTAAAACATTCTGAAGACTTCGCTGCTCAGGGGAAAAAACATCCCAAGGCGTTTTTCTTTATGTGCAGGCAAGCTCTAGTCTTTCTTTTGTATGTTTATCTTTCAGATGATCTTCTTCTTCTTCCACATCTTCGCTGCATTGTTTACATTTAGATCTGATATCCATTGACTCTTCTTTCTTAAACTCTCAGCTCCGTGTTCTTCAAATTTCTTCTTGCAAGTTTCAGGAAGAAATCATTTTCAAATCAAGCTTCAATTCTCTGAATAATTTTTCACCTTTTTAATACCAAAAATGCATTTTGAATTACTTCTCACTAATAAAATTTTAATCTGATGCTAGAGATGAGATTTTGAGAGGATAGAGAGAGAGATAATCTGGACGCTTGTCTGTTCTCTATATTCTACATAGATCCTACAGTACAGAGGTAGGGTCCCTACCAGAGAAATTAAATAATAAGCTATTATTGCAATCAATGGACCCCACTTTTCTTTTGTCTGAACTTCAAACCTGAAAGGATGTGGATAAAAAGGTTGTCTGCCGATGGAGGCTGCCATAAAAGAAATATTTGTAGGGTAAATGTATCATAAAATATTTTAAATTGTTATATGTATTTTATAAAATACTTTAGAGTAATAGATGTCCTTTAACTCTATTTATAATAATAATTTTATAAAATTTTAAATATAAACTACTTATTTTTAATCTAATTATGGATATGAGATTATAAGAATATAAGAATAATAGGAAGGAAGAGGAAAATAACAAAACATAAACCTATTATTATTTGACGAGCCCAATGAGACCGTGACTACTTTTTATGGGGGAAAGTTGGAATAGCCCTTATAAAAATTTGAAATTTATATGTAATCTTTTTTAGAGTAAAATGAAAATAATTTCTGAAGTGAAAAAGACCATAATAACTCAGCAAAGAGAAAAAGAAACATTAGGAAATTCACAAGGAAACTAAGACGCATTCACACAGAATCAAAGATGATTTACAGGACATATAAGGGCTTTTACATTGTAAATAAGGTGATTTATAAGACACATGATAGCTATCCAATTATATACAGGCATTGACAAGTAAACAAAGAGCATTTACAATAGGAATAAATAAGGAACGCACAAAAAAACAGCTGAAATAAAATATTGATAAATACAAAATATATTTAGATCATTGGAGATCCCCCCCTAAAAAAAAATAATTTCATTTTACTGGGTTTATGATAATTCAGGTTTTTATAGTGCCAATTGAAAATAAATTCACTATAGCTCGGTTGTCAAAAATTTTACCCTTTTTATGTGCTGACAGCCGTGTTAAAAATTTTGGGTTCACAGTAGGTGCTTATCCTTATGTGCTTATCTCTTTATTTTTTGGGTGAGCACATTTTTTAAAATTTTTTATATATTGTATTTATTTAGATAAAATTATATATAACATCCTGAAATATTTTTGTGCATCCAATATGTGAAAATAATTAATTTTCAGTCCTGTATTCAAAAAATTGTTTCCTGTAACACCAGTATCTTAGAAATTAATTATTTTAAGATATTAAATGCAAAAAAAATATTTTAGAATGTAACATATGTGCTCCCAGAAATTTTCCCCATTTTTGTTCTAGTTCCATAGAACATTGCACCTGTGTGATTCGACTTCTGCAGCGGTGTGGTGTGTGTTTTAGAGGAAAAAAAATTCAGTGAAAGAAAAGCACAGCTTAAAAAGGCCAGGTGTTTGAGTTGATTTATTTATTATTGGGCTTACACCTAAAAAGTAACTTTTTTCCAAAAGCGAGAGGAGCTTCTGGAAGCTTTTTGCTTTTTTTTTTTTTGCATCACATGGGAGGGTGAAAATAAGAGAGTGGGGGTGATGGAGGGAAGAGACACTTTTCCCCCTAGAAATATCTTTCTTTTGTTAATTAAAGATTTTTATTATTTTATTAATTTTTTAATAATAATTTAATTTTTTTAAAAAATTCAAATTCAAATTTTTATCTTTAATTACTATAATATATACAATTAATGTTAATATATGTAGTATTCAATAAAATTTTTGTTATTTTCCATCTCAACTGATTTTTTAAATAATAATCCAAACACGTCTCAGTTTGTAAAAAAATCACTTTTACCATTGTCAATCTAAACACAAATCATATCTACAACTTGATTTTTTTTTTCTATCTAGCTTCTACAAAAACCAAATAAAAACAAGTGACGCTCTCACCACCAACCCAAACAAGCCTATTGGGAGACTTTTACTCGGGAAAAAAAAATTCAAGTTGCTTTTCTTTCGGCTTTCCTCATTTTTGTTATCCTCTGCTGCCTTTTTTTCCCCCATCAACCTGCATCGTTTTGGTTGCAAAATAATCTTGTTCAATTTTTTAAAAGAAAAATAGTATTTACCATCTTTAAGGATTTTTCTTCGTATTAATTAGTCTCTTCAAATATTATTTTAAGATCTTAAATTTTCTTTTAAGATCATGAAGTTTTTTCAGTACCATTCAATATCATAAAGTATTTTTCTAGTGTCAATCGGTACCTTAACATATTTTTTAAGACCATAAAATAATTTTTTAATATCATAAAGGATTTGTTTAATACCAGTAAATATCATCAAATATTTTTTAAGTACTAGTAATTACCCTTAAATAATTTTTTAAGACAATGAAGTATTTTTTTTCATTTTCAGTTAGTATATTGAAGTATCATTTTAGTATCAGTCAGTATCCTGAAATATTTTTTCAAGATCTTAAAATTTTTTTCAAGAGTATAAAGTATTTTTTTAGTATTCTGAAATATCTTTTTAGTACTAATTAGTATTTTAAAATATTTTTTTTAGTATTATTCAGTACCTTATAATATTATTTTAAGATCTCAAAGATACTGACGGGTATTCAAAATAATAAATGCTATTTATTAAAAAAAAAAAAAGGAAACAGTAATATTTTATACTAAAACATCAACATTTGATAGAAAAGGAGGGCAACCGAAGACTTGAAAAAAGTAAAAAAACAAAAACAAAAGGAAAGTCGTGTCGAAGTAAATTTTAGGAAACCTCTTGATGGTAAGAAATGTCGGGCGTCAATAGTCAATTTATATACTTTTGTTAAGGGTTAAGTAGTAATTTTTTCCTAAAAGTACATTCTAAAAAAAATGTTGTCAAGTTTTTTTAAATTCAATTTCATTTCAAAAGTATAAAAACGTAACAATCTTACCATTTAGTCAATTTGACAGAGTTAGCACACTCAAGTGTGAATTGCACACACTCAAGTGTGTACCCGTTTTTTTTCCTGAAGCGCACACTTAAATGAGTGTGTATTTAGTGCACACTCGATTGTGCCTTTGAGTGTGCACTTGGAAAAAAAAAAAAAAAGACCATGCACACTTGAGTATAAAGATATCACATTTGAATATACTAACTTCGTGAGGCTTTATCGTTAGTGGAGGACAACATTACTACATTTTTATACTTTGGGGTAAAATTGAACCCAAAAGGATAATATTCCAATGAGTGTACTTCCTGGATAAAATTACAATTTAACCCTTTTTTTAATATGCCAAATTAGTTCTCAGTGTCAAAAAGAAAAATTTGCAGGCAACTTTTTGACTAAACGGAATCCATGATTGTAAGGACTTTTTTATGTCTGCCTCTGTAGAGACGAGATAAATAATTACTCTTCATTTTGAGATAATCATGACAAGGGACACGTGTTGCTTTTCACAAAATATCTTAGGGCAGTAACTATTATTAAAAAAAAAATTAAGATATTAATTGATATTAATACTAATTGATATAAAAAAAACATTTTATAACATTAAAACATTATTTTAAGATCTTAAAATAATATTTTAGAATACTATGAGATAGTAAATACTGTTTTTTTAAAAACAAATTAACATTGCTATTTTGTAACAAAATTATAAGAAGAGGGCAGTCGAGGATAAGATCTTAAAATAATATTTTAGAATAGATAGTAAATACTGTTTTTTTAAAAACAAATTAACATTGCTATTTTGTAACAAAATTAGAAGAAGAGGGCAGCCGAGAATAAGAGGAGGGCAGTGGAGGATAAGATAAAGTAGGAAAGTTGTGTCAATTTTTTTTTAGGGAAAATTACACTACAGTGTGAAAAAATATTAAAAAGGTTTCTAAGGATTTTTTTATAGTAATTATAAACATTTTAACAATAAAAAAATCTTATATTAACAATTGGAATTTTTTTATATTAGAATTTTGAGATTTTTTATAATTTTTTATAATTACAGTGTAATTCCCCCTTTCTTTTTTATGTGTGGGCAAGCTTTACTCTTTCTTTTATATGTTTCTCTTACAGATCATCTTCTTCTTCTTCCACATCTTACCTGCCATTGTTTACCTTGAAATCTGATATCCATTGCCTCCTATTTCTTAAACTCTCAGCTCCCTGTATTCTTCAAATTTCTTCTTGCAAGTTTCAGAAAGAAATCATTCCAAATCAAACTTCATTTCATTTCTGAAGACCTCGTGCTTGTTCACTCGTTGTTCCAAATTTTCTTTCTTTGTTTCTTTTTCCCCCCAGACCTCGTTCCCCTTTCTCAATTCTATCTTGTTTTATTGTTTTCTGCATATAAGCTTCTTTTCAAAAACCCAAAAAGATTTATCAGTTTTCTGCTTCAAATTTGTTTTCTTTTCAATCATATTCCCATAAAATCTCAAAAAAAAAAAAAAGCAAAAAGAAAAGTGGAAAAAAAAATCGTTTGAACATTTTGTCCTTGCTGCTCATCTTCTGCATTGTATTGAAACAGTTCTGTTGCTTTTCATTGTGATCGAACTTGTACAAAAATCCGAAAAAGTTTCTTCTTCGTTGTCTTCTATTTCTACATCTTGTACCAAGGAAAAAAGGGGTCATTTTCCTGCATTAGGTTTGTTATCTTGTCAATCATCTGCCCATAAAAATCTTTAAAAAAAAAAGTTTTCTTTTTTCCTAGAAACAAAGTTGCAGTCTTGTTTGAACAGTTTGTGTTATTCTTCATCGTGATCAATCTTACAAAAATATCCGAAAAAACAAAAACACTAAGCTTTGCCTTAGAGGATTTGGAAGTGGCTGCGTCATCTATATAGTTCACACAGACACAGAAGTTGTGCTAATCAACAGTGTTGTCAGTAGAGTCTTCCTCTTGATAGTTACAAGTTTATAGATAAAATAATTAATAATTAATGGTATGAACTGAACACTTAATATGTTTCATGTCAATCACAGATCTTGCTCAAACCTCAAGCTAAGGAGAAGGACAACCACAACATCACCTCTCATCGATAACTTTGAGTAAAGGTGTGCGTTTGTGTTTATATACTTTTATATAATGGAACTTTACTTCCTTCTGTTGGTATAGATGCCACTTCTTATTATCTCAATTTTTGTTATTTTTGGAGGGATTGTTTATAGTGAGAATATGAGTTTGTTAGGGAAATGGATCCTTAAATTTTTTTTCTCTAAAAACCATTCTTGCCGTTGGATCCAGATTTGACCGGCCGAGATGGGACTGTGAGGATAGACAGAGAGGTCCGTCAGGCTGAGAAACCGGACTCGTTTGTTAGCTGAAAATGCAAGTCATATCCCACTATCCATCATTTTTGGGTTTATGAAATGTGCTCACACTAGTACGGAACTGGTTTGGGTGCTGAGGACCCACGATTCATATAGGTTCAGATTTATTTTTTTTTTCAACTCATTTCTTTTTTAAATCAGAAGTTTTTTTTTTTATCAAAAAAATATTAATTAAAAGATTATCTTTATTTTAGATTTTATATCTATTTAAATAATTTTTTTTAAAACTAAAGATAAAAAAAGGGTTAAATATAGACCGTCTATATTAGATTTAGATGGTATACCTATGATGAAGTATGTGTGTTTATTATTTTGAGGTGGATTTTAATAAGACATTATACGCTAAGAAAAATATCAAACTTTATTAACTTTTTCTTAAAATTTAACTTTCTTAAAATTTACTAACTTTTCAATATTATCCCTATTTAATATATATTATACCTCTTAAGAATAAAGTCTACATAAAAATGAATGAAAAGTAAAGTTATACATTTATATAAAAAAATTTAGGGATTAAAATCTCATGTCACACACATATGCAATGGTGGGGCCCACATATATATATGAATTCATATATGTATATGTGGGTCCCACCATTTCATGTGTGTGCAGGAAATTTAATTTTCTCAAACTAAAACCCAAAAATTTAATGATATTACTTATAAATAGGACAAAGAAGCTCAGAGGAGGATTAATTACATATTTTTCTTGAGTACCAATTTGTTTAAGATTAAGGAAAAAAAGTTTTTCTTTTTTGGTTAAATAAAGAATCTTTAGGACAGCCTTAATTAAGCTAATTATGACGGATATATATATATATGTTGTAAAGATTGGTATGGGGAAAAACGTTAACTATATAACTATATCAGCACAATATTAACAACTAAATCAGTATACGTTAATAACTATATTAATACGAATTGTAATTTCGTTTCCTAACATAATACCAAAAAAGATCAAAAAGTCTTTTATGACATGTGACTTTTTTTTAAGAATATTTTGATATCATAATTCCTAAGGAGGATTTTCCCAGTCTTTTCCCCTTTTTGTTCAGTACCTTAAAACATTCCCGAAGACTTCGCTGCTTTGGGGAAAAAAGCATCCCAAGGCGCTTTTCTTTATGTGTAGGCAAGCTCTAGTCTTTCTTTTATATGATTCTCTTACAGATCTTCTTCTTCTTCTTCCACATCTTCGCTGTATTGTTTACATTTAGACCTGATATCCATTGCCTCCTCTTTCTTAAACTCTCAGATCCGTGTTCTTTAAATTTCTTCTTCCAAGTTTCAGAAAGAAATCATTTTCAAATCAAACTTCAATTCATTTCTTAAGACCTCGTGCTTGGTCACTCATTGTTCCAAATTTTCTTTCTTTGTTTCTTTTTTTCCCCTAGACTTGTTCCCATTTTTCAACTAAATCTTGTTTTATTGTTTTCTGCATATAAGCTTCTTTTCAAAAACCCAAAAAGATTTGTCAGTTTTCCGCTTCAAATTTGTTTTCTTTTCAATCATATTCCCATAAAAATCTCAAAAAAAAAAAAAGAAAAACAATTAAAGAAAAAAGAAAAGTGAAACAAAAAACATCGTTTGAACATTTTTTCCTTGCTTGCTTATCTTCTGCATTATATTGTAACAGTTCTGTTGTTTCATTGTGATCGATCTTGTGCAAAAATCCAAAAAAAGTTTCTTCATTGTCTTCTATTTCTACATATTTTACAAAATATAAAAAAAAACAAAAATTGTCATTTTCCTTCATTAGCTTGGTTGTTAACTTGTTATCTTGTCAATCATCTGCCCATAAAAATCTAAAAAGAAAAAATGTATGCCTTTTTTTAGAAACAAAGTTGCAGTCTCGTTTGAACACAGTGTGTTATTCTTCATTTTATCAATATTGCAACATAATCTCAAAAAACAAAATAATTAAGCTTTGCCTTAGAGAATTTGGAAATGCCTGCTATATATCTATATAGTTCACAGAGAGATAGAAGTTGTGCTAATCAACAGTATTGACGATGCATGTGTGTAGATAAAATAATTAATAATTCATGGTATGAACTGAATACTTAATCTGTTTGTTGTCAATAACAGATCTTCCTGAAGCCTCAAATTAAGGAGAAGGACAACCACAACATCGCCTCTCATCCATAACTTTGAGTAAGGTGTGTGGTTGTATTTATATATTTTTTATATAATGTAACTTTACTTCCTTCTTATTGTTTCTCTCAGTATTGTTTTTATTGTTGCTGTTACTCTAGATGCTGCTTCTTATTATCTCAATTTCTGTTATTTTTGGAGGGATTGTTTGTGGTGAGAACATTACTTGGTTAGCCGAAAATGCAAGTCATATATTCAATTATCCATCACTTTTGGGTTTATGAAAGGTGCTCGCACAAGTACGGAACTGGCTTGGGTGATGAGGGGCCCACAATTCATTGTCGTTTTTCTCATCAGTAGTGGCATCTTTTTTTTTTAATTATTTTTTATTGAGGTATTAAACTTCATTAAGTTGCTATTGCTCTAGGTGATGAAAACACCCGTACAAAAAAGATTTTTAAAATTAGACAAAAACGCCTCGTAAGATCGGATTTGAGATCGGTCTCATTCCAGACAATCTTAAAAGTCTGCTGCTTTTAAGACCAAATATACATCCGGTCTTAAAAATACTTTTTATACCGGACCTTTAAAATATAAGGTCTTAAATGTCAAATTTTTAAGACCACATTTTAAAAATATGAGGTCTTAAAAGTCTCTTTCTATATTAAAAAAAGGACTTTTAAGACCGGATGTAAATAAAAATCTGGTCTTAAAAGTCAATTTCTTTAAATAAAAAAAAAACTAGACACCATAGATCATCACACTATCCACAGATAGCGCGAGCGCCCTTTCTTCCGTAAAAATTCAGGGATTTCAACCAAATCACCATCATTGAAAGAGAAGGGTCTCCTCTTAATACTGTATCTTCTTGTGTTAGCTGACTTGCCTGTGATTATTACCCAAAAGAAAAAACAGAGTTAGTGATAAATGAATAACTAATGAGCATAAATGAAGAGGACGAGTTGAGGTATACCTACAAAGATCTCCCATCACTTTCCTTTTGACGCTTGAATCTAGTTGCAATAAATGTGATGGTTAACTATACCATAAAAAATTCATAAGCTCCAATTTTATAAAGGCAAGTTAAGAAAACATCAAGCCTCAAATAGGGGAGAGGGAGAGGGAAATGAGGAGCGAGAATAACGCAGAATGATCAACGATCTTGATTCTTCAATCCTATAATTTTCTAGTTTGAAGAAGCAAAAAATAGATTAAAGAAAACAAAGTAAAAATTGCGAACCTGGAGAAGCTATAACGAAAACAAGAGACCATGAGAGCAAAGGACGTGAGAACAATTTTCGCGGCGTCAAAAAATTTGTGAGCGAAGTCCTTGAGATGAGACGAGGTTAAAAAGAGTGAGGCAGGACTTACAAGGGCGAAGAGAGGAATTGAAGAGAGGTTCAGAGAGTGAAATTCAATTTTCCACGCGGGAAAAGAGAAAATTTATATTTTAGACTTTTTAGATTGAACTTTTAAAATATGAGGTCTTAAAAATAAGAATTTTAAGACCTCATATTTTAAATGTTCGGTCTTAAAATTTTTTTATTTTTGTATTTACAAAACTGTTATCAGTCATACTTTTAAGACTAAACTTTTAAAATATGAGGTCTTAAAAATAAGGCTTTTAAAACCTCATATTTTAAATATTTAGTCTTTTTTTTTATTTACAAAATCGCCACCAGTTATACTTTTAAGACTGGACTTTTAAAATATGAGGAAAAAAATAAGAATTTTAAGACCTCATATTTTAAATATCCGGTCTTAAAAGTTCCTTATTATTTTTAAATTTATAAAACTGCCATCGTTTATACTTTTAAGACCAGACTTTTAAAATATGAGGTCTTAAAAATAAGACTTTTAAGACCTCATATTTAAATATCCGGTCTTAAAAGTTTTTTAGAGATATTTTAGGAATCAAGTTAGTAGATTATGGTTTTTTGAATTTCGTAATTATATTCACGATTGTAATCCCTAGATTCAGCAGCTACAAGTCTACAACCAATCTTAGTCTCGTTTATAATCATCTCAATACATATCCAAACATCACAAAGCTAAGCCTAAGACTTAAGAATCGAAAGGAAAAATCCCCTTTAAAACTCCAAGCTCAAGCCTTAATTAATTACTGCTCTAGAGGATTGAGGGATTCACCCGCCCCAAGCACCACTAGAAAAGTGTGAAATTGTGACGGAAAAAATTTCGTTGCAAATTTTGGACATTTTGCCACGGAATTGGAATTCCGTCGCAAAAACTCCCAAATTTAAATTCCGTCACAAAAAAATTTACTTTTTGCGACGGAATTCCAATTCCGGGTCGCAAATTTCCAAACACATTTTTGCGACAGAATTTCAATTCCATTGCAAATTTTCAAACACATTTTTGCAACAGAATTCAAATTCCGTCACAAAAAATTCACTTTTTGCGAAGTGAGTTTTTTGTGACGAAATTCCAATTCTATCGCAAATTTCCAAACACATTTTTGTGAAAAATTCCATCACAAAAAATGATTTTTTTGCGACGGAATTGGACACACTGATTCCGTCACAAAAAATTCACTTTTTGTGACGGAATTCCAATTAAAGGCCGCCATTTTGCGACCGAACATAGTTCCGTCACAAAATTGCGTGAAATTTCAAGCCATTTTGCGACGGAATTTGAAGTCCGTCACAAAACAGAAAATATCTCCTCATATTTTGCTTGTCACTCGTCATTTGTCTCGTCAATCTTTTGCGCCTCGCCTCGCCTCGCCTCGCCTCTGCCTCCAACTGGTTGCCTACGCCTTGCCTCCACATTGAAGCCTCCAATCTTTGCCTCTGTTGTCGTTTCCGCCTCGCCTCAACCTCGCCTCCACCTTGTAAGCCTTTGTGGTGGCCTCCTCCTCCTTCTTCTTGTTTTCTATGTTTCTGGAAGAGCATGCCATAATATAGTCATTATTATTATGATAATTTTTGGGTGTTTAGCTAAGCACTTGGAATAATTTTGGTTTAGTTTTGGTTTTGTTGGTTACATTTTATCCTTAACATGTTTTAATTTTTGTCCTTCGGAATATTCAACTTATTTGTTAGTGTGAGGGACTTTACGAACGTCTAGGGTTATCAAAATGTGGTTCTTGATACTAATGGGCAATTGGATACGGGGAAGAAGGATAGTACAACTAAAGGGGAATCTTAATTTATCTAGCTTTGGTCATTTTGAAAATTATAAATTTGGATAAAATGATCATTGTAAAAAGCTTATTGTTAATTTAAATCTAACTCTCCTTATTATTTGAGTGGTGAAGTGATTTGATTTTAAATTATTTGTAGTTTAAAATTAAATTATTTTTTAATAATTTTTATTCAATTTTGTATATTATTTTTTATTGTTATTTTTTAATAAAAATTTTGAATTTTGCCACAGAAATAAATTCCATCGCAAAATTTTCAGATTTGCGACGGAATTGATTTTCGTTGCAAATTCCCGAAATTTGCGACAAAAATTAATTCCATCACAAAATTTGGGAATTTGCAATGGAAATCAATTCCGTTGCAAATTTCAAAAGTTTGCGATGGAATTTATTTCCGTCACAAAATTTGAAAATTTTACGTCGGAACTTATTTCCGTTGCAAATTCCTGAAATTTGCGACAAAAATTAATTCTGTTGCAAAGTTTTCAAATTTTGCGACCGAAATAATGAATTCCATCGCAAATGCAAGGCTTTTTTTTCGCAAACTCATTTTGCGACAAAAAATGCCTATTTTGCGACGGAATTTTTCTGTCGCAAAAATTGACTTTTTTTTGTAGTGAAGCCATCAAAAGAGTGGCTTGTAGGAATCTCATCAGAAAACACGGAAGCGTATTTAACTGATTTGATGTAAGAAAATAAGAACCTTCATCGTTTTGATTACCTGGAAAGATGAAACCACTCTGAAAGCCTCTGCACGAACAGTTCACGAACAATCCTCGTCCGCTCTATGACCGATCTTCCAGACTATCTCTCGAGTAGGATGGGGTGGGTGTGTGGGCAACCGTTCAGATGATGAACGTCTGCCTCTTAGGTCTATTTCTGATGAGCTATCCTTCTCAGGCACAGCAGGAGAAAGTTAGAATATATAGAGTTAAGTGCAAGACTTAATCTAACCCTAAGCCTCATGGGCTTTGATCTCACTAAAGCCCAATAGGGTTTAAGTGACTAAGAGCATATATCCAATAATCTCCCACTTGCTCTTTTAAGTTACAAACTTGAGTTCGTAAACCCAAGATCATGTAGTCCATAAACCATCATCATCTGATTATATACCCCATCCCTTGTATCGAGCTAGCCTGGGGATCTATCATTTGTCATTCATCAAGGCTCATGATAATCTATAGAAGATTATCTAGTTCGGTGCTACTCCACTAAAAGCCCGAACGTGATCTCCAAGATTAATGACACTTATAACATGTATATGCATCGCCCCTTTATAGAATGTCTATAATTGATTGACTAGTCTTCTGTAACCCAATCAATTATTTATTCCCTTGACTTTGATAGTTTCTCTAATGGATTACATGCACTGGCCAGTGTCTTCAATATCCAAGTACCAAAACATATCAAGGGGACATTTCCTATAAATTCCATGTTGTTTATCTCATAAACACCGATAACCAAATAGTCTCAATCCCAAAATACCAAGTTATTGGCCGTCATATAGATCAAACCTCACCCGTTGGTAAATCAAATAATGAAAACTATTTAATTACCCATTTAAAATAAACTCAGGATTTAGAGCAACTACATGACTATAGTTATCTGGAGATTTGATTCCTTATGACAGAAAGAACAACCTTAATCAAATCTCTCCTTGATCCATTCAATGCAAGAATTAACTCACACCAATATTTTATAATGATTCGAACAAAACCATTTCATAAAATATTGCAGCCTAAATAAAGTGCCCAACTTAATTTAATAGCTGTGAACTTATTCATCAATTGTGAGAACCTATGACCATGTCCTCTATGAACGTATCCATATGATCATATACTCCACAATTGATCCGGACCTTAGTGTTTGTAAATAATGTGCGAAATAAATGATAAAACACCTCATTTATTAACATTCAGAAAAATTGCAATGTCATAATGTCTTGTTGAAAAGAAACACAAAATAACAAAGTGAAATAACAACTACCTAAAGCTATAGCAAATCTGGAATCCTCCTAAGACCCATAGATGTAACATGCCTCTCAAACACACGTTCTGGCAAACTCTTAGTAAAAGGGTCAGCAAGGTTCTCGTCTGATGCTATCTTTGCTACCACAGTATCTCCTCTTTTAACTATATCTCGGATCAAGTGGTACTTCCTCTCTATGTGTTTTTGTCTCTTGTGACACCTTGGTTCCTTGGACTGTGCTACTGCACCACTGTTGTCACAGTAAAGTGTGATAGGACAGTCAACACTTGGTATCACCTGAAGGTCCGTTAGGAACTTCTTTAACCATGCAGCTTCCTTTGCAGCCTCAAAAGCAGCTACATATTCAGCCTTTATGGCAAAGTCAGCCACACATGATTGTTTTACACTTCTCCAACAAATGGCACCGCCATTTAGGGTGTACACATATCCCGAGGTGGATTTTCTTGAGTCAATATCTCCTTGGAAATCTGAGTTTGTATAACCAATGGTTTCAAGACTCCCACTAGAATAGACCAACATATAATCTCTCGTTCTCCGTAGATACTTGAGTATATGTTTAACTGCTACCCAGTGTTGCTCTCCAGGATCGGATTGGTACCGGCTCACTACTCCCACTGCATAGCAGATGTCTGGTCTGGTACATAGCATAGCATACATGAGACTACCTACTGCGGAAGCATAAGGTACCCTACTCATGCGTTCTCTCTGCTCAGGAGTTTTAGGAGATTGCTTCTTAGAGAGATGAATCCCATGCCTGAAGGGTATAATTCCCCTCTTGGAATTCTCCATGCTAAACCTGGCAAATATTTTGTCAATGTATTTAGCCTGGGATAATGCCAAAACCCTATTCTTCCGGTCTCGTAAGAGTTTAATACCAAGAACATAATTGGCTTCCCCAAAGTCCTTCATATCAAAATACTTGCTCAACCAAGTTTTCATGCCTAACAATACCTCTGTATCATTTCCGATAAGGAGTATATCATCTACATAAAGTACCAGAAAAGATACTGCATTACCTTGGATCCTTTTATACACACACGGCTCATCAGGACTTTTCTCAAAACCATAAGACTAAATGGCTTGATCAAATCTGATGTTCCATGATCTAGATGCTTGCTTAAGTCCATAAATGGACCTTTGCAACTTGCATATCATTTTTTTTTGCCATTTGGCTATAAACCCTTTTGGTTGCTGCATATAGATTTCCTCTTCCAAATTTCCATTTAGAAAAGCAGTTTTGACATCCATTTGCCAAATCTCATAATCAAGATTTGCTGCAACAACTGAGAGGATCCAGATGGACTTGAGCATGGCAACTGGCGAAAAGGTTTCTTCATAATCTACACTTTCCCTTTGGGAATACCCTTTCGCCACCAATCTAGCTTTGAAGGTTTCAACCTTCCCGTCCGATCCTCTCTTTCTCTTGTAAATCCACTTACATCCAATGGGTCTTACCCCTTCAGGTGCATCTACAAGAGACCAAACTGAGTTGGAATACATAGAATCCATTTCACGATTCATAGCCTCAAGCCATTCCTGAGCATCAACATCTCCTAGTGCTTCGTCATAACTTGTGGGATCATCATCTACATCAAAGATGACATCCTGATTTGACTCACCCAACAAGAGATATCTTGCAGGTGTACGAATCACTCTCCCACTACGACTTTGTTGCACTTGATGTTGTGCATCTATGGGGGGTCTATATTTTGTGGGTTAACAATTTCTGGATGAGGACCCTCATTAAGTGGATTAACCAATTCATGATTTTGTTCTTCCATAAGTTCATCATCATGCTGAACATCATCATTATGCTGAACTTCATTATCATGTTGAACTTCTGGTTCTGTATGTGATTCATGTGTATGTTCATCAGGTATATTTTCTCCTCTTTGAACAACCACAGGAATAAAAGCTGGAACTACCTGAGGTTGCATTGAAACTTGATTTGAGACTAACTCATTAAGAATAACCTTACTCCTTGGCTTATAATTTGTCATATAGTCCTCCTCTAAGAAAGTCGCATGAATGCTCACTATGACCTTCTTTTCTTTTGGACTATTAAACAACCAACCTTTGGTTCCTTTAGGATAGCCTATAAACATGCATACTTCAGTACGCGAGTCCATTTTATCTGGTTTCTGTTGCAAGACATGTGCCGGAGCACCCCAAATCCGAATATGATTCATGGAGGGCTTACACCCTTTCCACAATTCTATTGGTGTCTTTGAAACTGACTTGGACGGTGCTAAGTTCAATAGATACATAGCAGTTTCTAAGGCATATCCCCAGAATGAATTAGAAAGAGATGAATAACTGACCATAGATCTTGTCATTTCTAAAAGGGTTCTATTTCTCCATTCAGCAACTCCATTCTGCTGTGGTGTCCCTGGAGAAGATAATTGTGAAACTATCCCCTCTTTGATCAGGTAAGACCTGAACTCTCCAGATAGGTATTCACCCCCTCGATCAGATCGAAGAGTCTTAATTTGAACACCAAGATGCTTTTCTGCCTCAGCCTTGAACTCTTGGAATTTTCCAAAAGCCTCAGACTTGTGACGCATCAAGTACACATGTCCAAATTTAGAGTAATCATCAGTAAATGTGATGAAATACTGATACCCGCCTCTGGCCTGGACATTTATTGGTCCACATACATCAGTATGCACCAATTCCAGCTGAAGTGTGGCACGTTTTCCCTTAGCCTTGATAGATCTCTTTGTGATTTTACCATCTAAACAAGATTCACATACTGGTATTGGTTCAAAGTCCAGGGATTTTAAAATCACACTTTTGACCAAACCTTGTATCCTGTTAGAGTTAATATGACCCAATCTCAAATGCCAAAGATAAGTTTCATTTGAAACTTTTCTTTTCTTTGATGAATTGACATGCTCAACATCTTTTAATTCAACATGATTAACTTCACAGGGAATAGGATTAAGGAAATAAAGACCATTAAACTTTATACCATAACAAATAAAAGAAGATGAACTTCTTATAAAAACTGAGGAATTAAACTGAACTGTCAAACCATGTTTATCCAAACAACTAACAGAAATTAAATTCCTCTGAAATTCTGAAATAAATAAACAGTCTTCTAAAACCAAAGTTCTGCAATTATCAAAAGATAAAACAACTTGTCCCACTGCTTGTGCAGACACAAGCTCCCCATTTCCAAGCTTCAAATCTCTTTGTCCTTCACTTACAGGCAAGCTATGTTTGAACCACTGCAAAGAGTGACAAACATGGTTAGTGGCTCCTGAATCAACGATCCATTTATCATCATGATTCTCCACTAAACAAGCCTCAATCACATGTAAATTACCCATACCTGGTTGTTTCATACGTGGGCAATCTTTCTTCCAATGCCCCTTTTGTCCGCACTTGAAGCACTTGCCTTTTGGCTGCTTCATTGCAACTGTTTTGGCAACTGGAGTACCTGATTTCTTCTTTTTCTTGTTCTTGTTCTTTCCTTTGGGTTTCCCCTTAGGTTTCACAGAACCCTCACCAACAAAAAGTGCACTTCCTTGCTTGACTAGAGATTGTTCAGCACTCTCAAGCTCGTGCATCAATTGAGTGAGATCAAGATTCATCTTATTCATATTATAATTCATCTTGAATTGATTGAAGTATTCAGGCAGTGATTGTAAGAGAAGGTCAACTTTCACTTCTTGTTCAAACTTGACACCATGGTCATCAGCCTTCTTGAAGTTTGCTATCATTGTCAGACAATGATCCCGCACATTTCCTCCAGACATCACTGTCTTGGTGACTGCATTCAGTGCATTTTGCCTTGCAGAGCTGCTAGGCGTAGCAAACATGCCATCAAGAGTCTGGAGCATTGTTGCCCCACTCTCAATCATGCTCACTTGCTCCTGAAGGTGACTAGCGAGACTGGCCAAAATATAGCAGCGAACTGCCACATTCGCCTTCTCCCATCTTTCCTTCTCCTGCTGAAATTGAGTCCGAATTACATCAGACGCATCTGCAGCAGGCTGCGTTGGCTTAGGGGTAGTTAGAAGAAAGTTGAGCTTTTCATATTGAAGAACAATATCCAAATTAGTTTTCCATTGTTTGTAGTTTGTACCATCCATAGGTTTTTGACTCAAAATAGTAGCTAAAGGATTGAATGAAGACATTTTTCTGAAAAAATGAAAAGCACACTAGTTACAAACCATAATTAACAACAAACAAATATATCGCTAGTAGATTCTAATAACTACTATTTGTTTATTGTTTAACAATCCATTAGTTATCTTTACAAGGCTTACAATGGGCAAGATACTTGTAAAACCAATATTGTTAATTTGGGCCTTCAGTTCCATTGCCAGTGCCTCGATGGGAGGGTTAACAATTTTACCAAAGTTGAATGTATTTAACCATTGTTTACTTTCAAAATTATCTTTAGTGTCTAAGTGTTGCCAACGATGGGCCGTACAAAACTTTACTAAAATTTTGAAAATATTAGGGTTTAATCCAGTGAAATCCGATTTTCCTTATCCGATGGGGCTTCAGCGATAACCATCTCACTAATAAACCCACAATTGGAGCCTGTAGGTTTTAAAATTAAATGCTTAATTTAAAACCTTCACCCATTCAATATTTTAAATTTAGAATTTTCAATTTCCAAGAATTTGTTCAATTTAGAGAAATCATTAGGAATCTAAAATCTAGTCATGTTTGGCAAAATTTGTTTCACATGACCATTTTAAATAACCCACAAATTACTCAAAATTACAATTCTCTTAGGAAATTTCCTAGATTATTTATCTAGATTTTAATTCCACAATTAATTAATCCAATTATTATTCTAGATTTTAATTTAAAATCATAATAATTGATAATTAATTAGTGGAAAGCCTAAATAATCTCACATAATAACTATCATACTAGTCGATTTAAGACATATAGCTACTATGCATTTATGACATGTGATTATGCAACAATATGACATCTTCCTATTCTATATGACATGTTATTTCTAATCATGTTAATCGCACATATAATTCATACTATTTAATAAATAATTAAATAAATAATTAAATAAATAACTTTAATCCATGGCTTTCCTATAAAATTAAAAGATAAAAAATTTTACAACTTTGGAATTTCTCTTTTGTCCAGTCTATGGTATTTGTCCAAGCCCTTTTAGGGTATCCATGAGCCCAAAAGCCCAAAACCCAATCCTTAGCTAAAAAACCTAAGACATAAAAGAGAAACCCTAGCTTTCATTGAAGCCACGCCGTCAACCGAAGTCAGATCATCACCAAACTTCAGGGGAAGGACCACCACGGAGAGACGAGATCATGGCCGCCGAAACCACCTCAAAAGGAGGTCCCACGCGCCGTCACACGTTGGTTCTTTGACAGCGCGTGAATTCCACGTGCATCCCTTTTGGCGGCGCATGGAGGCGCGTGGATGAGCATCTGGGGTCGGGGTTTTTATATTCTCACTCGTCTTTCCGTTCTCTTTCCAATGATATATGGTTTGTCCAATTCCGAGGTCCAGAGGTCCACGAAAAGTAGCCCGGAAGCGTTGAAAGCTCATCTTCTTGCAATTTCTTGATTTACAACTTTTCACAAATTCAAAAAATTTACATGGAAATTCCGAAAATAAAGTAAAATAGCAAGGAGGAAACCTAATCATATGGGATTAGCCTCCTTGTTACAAGTCAAGAAATACAGGGAAAATCTAACCATGGATTAAAGCCTTTAAAATTAAAACTGGAACCAAATCTGAATTATAAACGAATAATCTTCATGAAATAAATAACAATTATAGAAAAGGATGCCATATTTTCAAGAAAAAAATTTTTCTAAAAGAATCACATGACAAATAAAAGAACATCAAAACTGGGTTCTTTTCCTCATCAACCTGGCTCTGATGCCAATTGTAGGAATCTCATCAGAAAACACGGAAGCGTATTTAACTGATTTGATGTAAGAAAATAAGAACCTTCATCGTTTTGATTACCTGGAAAGATGAAACCACTCTGAAAGCCTCTGCACGAACAGTTCACGAACAATCCTTGTCCGCTCTATGAACGATCTTCCAGACTATCTCTCGAGTAGGATGGGGTGGGTGTGTGGGCAACCGTTCAGATGATAAACGTCTACCTCTTAGGTCTATTTCTGATGAGCTATCCTTCTCAGGCACAGCAGGAGAAAGTTAGAATATATAGAGTTAAGTGCAAGACTTAATCTAACCCTAAGCCTCATGGGCTTTGGTCTCACTAAAGCCCAATAGGGCTTAAGTGACTAAGAGCATATATCCAACATGGCCACCCACTTAATTAAAGTCGCAAACATGGATGAATGGTGGAAGAATTATGGAAATACTGAATTAATGGAAGAAGAACAAAGGTGAGATAGCTAGAGGGATGTTGGTTCAAAGATGGGGAATGATGGCTTGGAACCTTGGATGAGAAGATAGAGGAACACGATAGAAATGGAGGTTGAAGTGGCCGATGGTGGTGTGTGGGAGTGGTGCGGCCAATGGAGCAATGGAGATGGAGGTCTTTGTGAGGCTAGATGTTGGTTTCTGTCCTGGCACTTTTGTCTCTATTTCTTGCTAAAACCCCCTCTCGAACTAGACTTAGGAGGAAGAAGACTCTCTCCTTAGCCTTTTTCTCTTCTTCTCTCATTAGCCTATTTGGGTCATTGATTGGGAAAAGGAAAAAAAAATTAAAGTAGTATTATATTGATTGAACGGATATGATTTAGAGATTATAAAGGACTATGATAAGAAGATGACGAAGAGAAACCTAGCTCGACCTAGGAGTGTTTGGCAAGTTTCAAAACCTAGGTTTTGGAAATGAAATATTGGTTTTGGCAAAAGTTTGTCAAACACTTCAAAAAATATTCAAAAGCTATTATGCACCCAAACCATAGTTTTTGTTCTAAAACCTAAGTTTTGAAAAAAGTTATTTTTTTCAAACTTTTCTCTCTCATCTGCCATCATTAGTATTTTATGAGTATCAGTCAGTATCTTTAAGTATCTTTTTAGTATCCAACAATACCAGTAAGTATTTTCTAAAAATTAGTCATTACCCTGAAACATTATTTAAATATCCTAATTTAAATTTTTAAGATCATGAAGTAAATTTTTTCAGTATCTTTAAATATCTTTTTAACACCCGTTAGTACCTTAATATTTTTTCAAGATCAGCCAATGCCCTAAAATATTTTTTTCAATATTTAAAAATAAATTTTCGAGTTCATGAAGTATTTTTTTTAGTACCCATCAGTATCCTGAAATATTTTTTTAGGATTAGTCATTACTCTGAAATATTTTTTTAATATCCTAAAATAAAATTTTAAAACCATGAAGTATTTTTTTACTACCATTCAGTACCCTTAACTATTTTAATTTTGTACACAAATGTATGTTATTTTTGTATTTATTATGAAATTTAATGTTAAAAATATTTAAAATACAATCTTATCCTTTATATGCAATTACATCAAAGCTAATATGCTTTTTGATAAATTTGATTATGAAAAAAATATTTTGATAATAATATCCAAACACTACCATTTTATTAAAATAATTTTTTTTAATAATCTATTCTACAGTATTATGTAAAAAACTACTATGAAAAAGTCATTTTATCTTGTAAATCTCAAAAACTATTCTAATTATTAATCAAAATGTTGTAGTTTACTTGTGGACTAATCTAATAGTTTTGAATTTTATGGTATCAAACTGTCATTTCAAACATTATCCCAAACTACTATTTTCATATTTAATCCAATTTTTCCAGCACCTACAATTTAAAACAATTAAACCAACATCAAATCCTCTAAAGAATCACTGATTAAGAGTAATGACAATTATCATAACAATTTTGCTTCTAATTCAAAGTATTTACTGTTATTTCAAATTAATCATGATAAAGACATTTCAAGCTCAATAATTATGACAAAATCCCCAAATTAAATATGAAAATATATTTTTAAAAAATTGGGACTTGTTAGGTTCCTTGTTTTTATTGTATGTCTAAGTTCTCTGGCATTTCGTTCATAAAAGACCAAAGAAATGAAAAAGAAAATCCCTTGAGCATTTCTTTAATTTGTAGATTTCTTTTTCTGCTGTCGTATATAAAATTCAAAGCCAGTTGAAAACAAGAAAGAAGAAATATTTTATTAAACTGAGCAAGCAGAGCCACATATTTCAGGGGAAGAAAAGACGGAAGCAGATATACATCTACTCACATGAATAATACACATATTTACTGAACCCTTTAAAACCTAAATTGACTTATTGAATTTGAGAGCTATTTTGGATTTATTATTGATCATAATACCTCTACCTAGTTAAAGTGAAGCAACTGTATGCAAGAGTGGAATTTGTATGCCCATCGCTTGTTATTTTTGGGAGAGAGTTCGAAATTCTCTTTAGAACTGATCCAATCCATGTGTTAAATTTATTATCATTTTATTCAGGCGGTATCAAGTATGGAAGTTTTCGCTGCTATTGCTGGGAAAATAGCAGAGTTAACTGTGACGCCCATTGGAAGGCAAGTGAAATATTTAATATTTTACAAAGAAAATTTGAAGGATCTAAACGAACATCTTGAGGAGTTGAAAACAAGAAAAGTTCGCATTGAGCATGACATTGAAGAAGAAAGAAGGAATGGAAGAGAGACTGAAGCTGATGTAGTAAGATGGCAAAAACGAGTTGAAGAGACCTTGGAAGAAGGAGAGAAACTTTATAAAGATGAACCTCATGCTCGTGTACGGTGTTGGAAATGGTCATGTCCTAATTTGAAATCACGACATCAATTTGGTAGAAAAGCAAAGAAAATGGCAGTCACCATTGTGGACCTGAAGGAAAAGGGGAAGTTTGATGGTAGAATTGGGCATGTTCTTCCTCCTAGTGATGGCAACTTAATTTTTGCTACTCGAGGCAGTGAAAAGCTTGAGTCAAGAAACTCGTTGAAGAAGGAGGTTATGTTGTCCCTGACCGACCCTAAAGTAAGAAAAGTTGGAATTTATGGGTTGCCTGGGGTGGGGAAGACCACTCTAGCTAAAGAGGTTGCCAAACATGTTAAGGATGACCAATTGTTTGATGTGGTGGCTATGGCAACTATATCCCAAACATTGGATGTTAAAAGAGTTCAGGATGAGATTGCATACCAATTGGGCTTATGCTTGGATGAGATAAACTTAATTGCAAGAGCTGACCAACTTTGCAAAAGAATAAAAAAGGAGAAAAATATCCTTATCATACTAGATGACTTGTGGGAGAAAATTGATTTGGACAAGTTGGGAATTCCTCTTGAGCAAGATGATCATAAAGGTGGCAAGTTATCATTGACTTCTAAGCGTTTGGATGTTTCAGAGAAGAATGAGACTTACCAGGGTTGCAAATTATTGTTGACTTCTAGAGGTTCAGTTATATTAGATATGAATGAGACTCAAAAGAATTTTCTTCTCGATGCAGTAAGTGATGCAGAATCATGGAGCTTGTTTGAAGATATCATTGGTGATGCTATTAAAGGCGCTGACTTGAAAGAGATAGCAACCCAAGTGGTTGAAAGATGTGCAGGTATGCCTGTTTTGATAGTCTCAATTGCAAAGTTGTTGAAATGTAAGAAGAATATTTATTATTGGAAGGATGTCTTAGACAACTTAAAGAGAGTTGATAATGGAGACGTGTCTGGGAATGTGTTCTCGACTTTTGAATTTACTTACGAACAACTGAAAGATGATGAAATGAAGAAAGTATTCTTGCTTTGTGGTGTGTATGGACCATCCATGTCAGTTAGTGACTTGTTGAAATATGTAATTGGTTTGGGTATTCTGAAACATAAAGATAGTGTTGAAGATGCAAGACATAGATTATATCGTATAATTGATGAATTGAAGGCATTTTGTTTGTTACTTGAGGATGATGCAAGTGAGACTGATGTGATTAAAATGCATGATCTTGTTCGTGGGGTAGCTATTTCCATTGCTCAAAAGAAAGAACATGTTTTTGTGTTGAAAAGAGATGAAAAGATGCAAGATTGGTTGAGCAAGGGTTTTCATGAAAGGTTTACCCATATAATCTTAAAACCATGTTTTCTACAAGAACTTCCTTCAAAGTTAGACTGCCCCAATTTGAAGTTTTTCCATTTACAATGCATTGATAATTACACTTTGAAAATTCCGGACTCCTTTTTTGAGGGAATGGGAAGCCTTGAAGCATTAGATTTGACAGGCTTGATAATATCTTCATTGCCTCGATCTCTTGTTTCCTTATCCAAACTTAAAACATTGTGTTTGGATCAATGCGGATTGAAACATTTGACTGAAATAGGTGCCTTGAAAAAATTAGAAATTCTTAGTTTCATTGATTCATCCATTGAAGAGTTTCCAAGTGAAATAGAACAACTGGCTCATCTAAGAATGTTGGATTTGAGCAATTCTGGAATTGGGATCATGCCGCCCAACATTTTGTCCAAGTTGACTAAAATAGAAGAACTTTATATGGGCAACGCCTCAATTAAGTGGGAGGAGGAAAGTTCAACTATGCAAAACATGCAAAGTAAGAGTCTCATTGAACTTGGGTGTTTGACAAGTTTGACTGCTTTAGAAATTCATATTCGTGAGGCTTGGATTTCGTGGATGGACATGATGTTTGACAAATTAGAGAGATACAAGGTTGTCATTGGAGATAAATGGGAATGGTCAAGCAACAAAAGGACCTCAAGGTTGCTAAAGCTAAAGCTTGGCACTAGCATACATTTGGAACCTGGGATTAAGGCGTTGATTAAACGAGCGGAAGACTTGTACTTAGATGAAGTCGATGGAATTACAGATGTGCTTCTTCTTGATTTTGAAGGCAAAGGATTTCCTCAACTAAAGCATCTTCGTATCCAAAATAATGGCCAAGTTCAACATATTATCAACACAACAGAGAGGAATGAAACTCATGTTTTGTTCCCAGAATTGGAAACACTGGTACTTCAAAGTCTCAACAACTTAGAGAAGATATGTCATGGCCCACTTCCTGTTAATTCCTTTTGCAAGCTTACTATCGTCAAAGTCGAAAATTGTGACCAATTGGTATATCTCTTATCTGTTCTAATGGTGAAAGCTCTTTCTCAGCTTGTTGAGATCCAAGTTTCCAAATGCAATTCAATGAAGATGATTTTGTACATTGAAAATGCGGATAGTAGTATAACTACTGATGAAAAGATTGAGTTCAATTCACTACGTTCCTTGAGTATAGATCATTTGCCAGCTATCCATGATTTCTGCTCAAATGAATTCACATCTTGCATGGCAACCACATCCTTATTTAACGACAGTAAGGTATGCTTCTTCTTCTTCCTTTTTTCCATTTGTTTCTATGCAATTTAGATCAAATGACTGCATCATATGTGACCATCACATCGATGATGATGGTAATTTTTAAACGAAATTTACATATCTAGAAGTAAAATGTTAAACTATTGAATTTTTTTTTGGCAAACTTTTTATTTTAATTTCCATGAAATTACAAATGAGGTATAATGTAATTTTTTTTAATCATACACATTATTCAATGTTTGATCGAAATTCTCAAAATTTTTATTATGATAAAACAATTTTGTTGAGTATTTTATTTAGGAAAAATAGTAATTTTGTCCCACAAATTTGATAAATTACATACAATTTCCAAGGTTCTTTAGTATCAATTTTAACACAAGTAAAATATCTTAAACGTTCTTCTAGACCTTTGACTACCATTGACTGGCGACTAGTAGGCTAATGCTAAAACCAGTTAAGCTTTTAAAACTAGTTATTAATATTTTCACAGTAACTGATTCAAATATGCTTATTTTAGTCATATTTCCCTTGACAATTTACAAGTCAACAACCACTTTTTACAAGTAAAACTTTCTTTACAACTTATGCCTTTTTTCACATGGTTTTCAAACTTTATAAATCCATTTTAAAATTCTTGGTCTTTTTTTTCCCCAAGTTACTTATCTTTAAATTTTAAAATTTTTAGTTTGCTATTTTTTGTCACCTTAGTTTGATATTTTTTTTAACTCATAAGTTACTTGCAAAATTTTTTTAATGTTATATTATTTACAATTTCTTCTCTTAATCCTGCAATTAAAGTTTTTACATTTACAGCTCAAAAATGTAGTTTTTCTCATAGGTCATCCACACCTGTGTTTGGATGATTAAAAAAAAATAACAAATGAGTGAATTAGGGAGAAGGAAAAAAAGAAACAAAATATTTATTAATAAGGATCTTAAAAATTGTAATTATTTTTAAGGAAAAAAATTAAAAGATAAATTTTCAATTGCAAAATTAACCTATCTAACCACATCTCAACTATTTAATTGTTAGGTCATCAAATTTGATGATATCTCAATGAGTATATGTTGATAAAAAACAACATTTATATACAGCTCAATATTTTTAGCACACATTAGATTATCTTAAAGTTACCCAAATTAAAATAGCCTCTGAAATATATAAATAATAAGAAATCTACCTCTTTCTAGATTTTTATTATCTTTAAAAACTAATAAAAAAAACCGCATTGAAATATTATATTTCTCTTAAAAATGTGATTTTACATGGAAAAAAACTTGAACAAAGGTGATGCACCCTAAAAAGAATGTTATAATTTTTTTTTTAAAAAAACTAAAATTTAAAAATTTTCAATATTAAATTCTTAGTTAAACTGCCTATATCTTGCGGATATAAATTCCTAAATAAAAACTAATCCAATTTAAGAACGCACGGGAATAACCAACTGTCAAATGAGGTTAGAAAAAATATAGGAAGTTTAGTCAGGGTTAATTTTGTAATTGAAGACTTATATTTTAATTTTTTATCCTTCAAAATGAGTACAAATTTTAGGTTCTAATTAATAAATATTTTTTCCTTGTCCTTCTCCCTAATTCTCCAGTCACATATTATTAGCATCCTAACATTTCAAAATTTAAATTTAACCTCCTAAAGTTTTGGAGAATTTTATGCAACTAGCCTTAAATCAAGAGGGATTTATAAAATTATTAACTTACATTGGATGCCATATAGGATGTCAAGTGTCTTCTATTTTCATTTTTCTTTTTGCCAACAGTCAAGTGTCTTCTATTAATTAATCTTATGTGGCGAGGTAACTTAATATCAATGGGTCCATGATAAAGAAACAAAAGGTTTGGGGTTATGTTTATATTTTTAAATGTTATGAATTATATGGAACTTACCTAAAATTCAGGAAAAATTTATATAATTTATCTTGTTAAAATTAATTTCCAGGGCAAACGTTTTTCAATTCCAAAGAATCAATTTATAAAATTTGGAAAACCTATAAATATTACTACCTCTTGGCGTTAATAGAAGATTTGTTTATGTTGTAATTACACTATGAATGAGTCTTATATTAAGAACCATTATGCGGTGGTGTGGCTAGCTAGTCATCCAATCCGCACTCGAAGATCAAAGGCGAAAATGGGAAAGTTAGCCATTTTTGTTAAAACAAAATGTTTGACATTTTATTGTTTTTACAGCTCATAGAAATGATTCTCAAATTCGTTGAGACTTGTAAGTAATTTATGGATAAAATTCATGAGACCAAGTTGTTAATTCTTTCTTAATTTGGACCAAATTGTCGTCTTTCCTTTTTTATTTTCGTTCCCAGGTTAGTTTTTCTAGTTTGGAGACTCTGAAGTTGAATTCACTGAACCTAGAAAAAATTTGGGATGATGATGACCTTTGTGCGGCCAATTGTTTTCACAATTTAGCCAACTTGACTGTTGAGGATTGTAGAAGCCTCAAGCATTTATTCTCATCTTCTGTGGTTGGAAGTCTTTTAAAGCTTAAGCACCTTGAAATAAGTAAGTGTGAGATGATGGAGGAGATAATTGCTCCAAAGGGGATTAACATCACTACATTAGAAGAGGTACTGCGATTAAACTTGAAATAACTGTTAAGTTGATATTGATAACATCAAAAATGTGTTCTTGTGTAGTTCAGTTCATTATCACCCTTGTATAATGTTGGTTATTTTTTATTCATAAATTAAAGTGAATTGGATTACAGGTCCAACTGTCACTATTGGAGACGATGGTAGTTAAAGACATGAAAATCTTGAAGAAAGTATGGCACTCTCAATTCGATGGGTTAAAGAGTCTGGAGGTAAGCAATTGTGGGAAACTCGTGAATATTTTCCCATCTGATATGCAGGGAACGTTTGGAAATCTAGAGACATTAAAGGTCAACGATTGTGATTCAGTGGAAGCGATATTCCAATTAACTGCCAAAGAAATCCAAAGTGAAGACGAAGCAATGACACAAGTCTCAAAATTGAAGAAACTCCATCTACTTGGCTTGCCAAAGTTGAAACAAATTTGGAGTAGAGATGATAATCAAGCAAACATTCATTTTCGCAATTTGCAACTTGTGCGTGTTGAACGCTGTGAGAACTTAGGATACCTTTTACCGTTCTCCATTGCAATGCAAGCTACTCAACTTGAAGATATTACCATAAAGCTTGCAGGGAGAATGAAACTTATTGTTTTAGACGAGGAAGGCCTCACGAATAGTTCTGTCAAATTTAAGTTTAATCACTTATCATCATTGGTGCTTTGGAATTTATTTGAACTGGAGGGATTGTTTGCTAGAGATCATATAGTACTATGTCCATCATTAAGGAAATTAGATACCCGCAGTTGTTTGAAATTGAAGATCTTCAAGGCACAAAGTTCAAGTAGTCGAGAAAGAGTTATTGATAGTAAACTCCACATCTCAATTGAGCAGCCTGTTTTCACACTTGAAGAGGTATATATAGGAAAGTTTATGAAAACAAATCTTAACTTATTTAGACACCATAAGTATGTGTGTTGTGTCTGTGTCTGTGTGTGTATCAGTGCATTTAGTGTATTGTAGTAATTTTCTATATTACAAAAATTGGTCAGGTTTGATTATGCGTGCTATTTATTTGTCACTTGCTTCTTTTCTCACTATATTGTATCTGTTTATGTTAGTCTGGATAAAATATGTGATAAATTCTTGTTGTATATAGGTGATTTGCAACTTGGAGATGCTGGCCCTAAATAGTGAGGATGCAAGCATGATTTTACAAGGGCAATTTTTGGGGAAACACTTCAGCAAACTCAAACGTCTTGTTTTGTCAGATTTTGAGGGTGACGACGCTACTTTTCCCTATTGGTTTCTTTATAACATAACCACTGTCACTGATCTACTTGTTGAATGGAGTTCTTTCAGGGAGATATTCCAAGAAGAAATACTCATAGATGCCAAAGGAAAATTTAAGACAGGAACACGAATTAAAACATTGACACTCAATCAATTGCAAGATCTCCAGCATATATGCAAAGAAGGATTTCAAATAGATCCAATTCTTGAGGATCTTGAATACTTACATGTGGATGAATGTTCTAATTTGAAACACTTGTTGCCTTCCTCAGTAACTTTTAGTCACTTGACATGTTTAGAGGTGGGAAACTGCAATGGATTGGTTCACTTAATTACCTCATCAACTGCAAGAAGTCTGGTCACATTAAGAAGAATGGAAATAAGTAACTGTAATTCCCTTGAGAAAGTTGTGGCAGAAGAGAAGGAGGGATCTGAAGATGAAATTGCATTCAGCAGCTTAGAAATTTTGAAGCTTGAGTGTTTGCCAAAGATAAAAAGGTTTTGCTCCTGCAATTGCTTCTTAAACCTTCCATTGTTAAAGAAAGTTGTTGTTAACAAATGTCCAAGAATGGACTCCTTCTCTGGGAACGACACAAGCACACCAAAGCTTCAAAAGATATCATCAAAAGAAGATGGAAAAGTGTATTGGGAAGGTGATATAAACAATACTATGAAGAAGTTGTTTTTGGACATGGTACGTTTGATTTGACTAAAAATTTCTTATGCGCATAAGAGGAAAACAAATCATTCTTTATATACAGAAATCATTTTCCCTTTCATACGATGAGAAAATGAGTATGGACAAATTGTCAGAAAAGCCAATTGTTTATGTGAAATGAAAAGTGATCGTCGGAAAGTCTTTACTTTTCTGTAAATATTTTGTCTGATTGTATAGCCTTTATTAGCATTTAATACCTTTATTTACTTGTGTTCTTCCCCCTTATTTGGAAGCATCTTATTGACCCACAATCATCATATATCTAACAAGTGAAAGAATTAACAAAATGAAGATCAGGTTGTTTTTAGGTTTACATTAGATATTTTTATCTTTTTTTTTATGTCATATTTTGTTACATTTTTTTATCTAACGCAAGCATCAGTTAATACTTTGAATAGAATTAATTGGTGTAGTAATTGAAAGTAGCAAAATGTTACTGTTTAACCTGCCTCGATGCCCTTATTGTCTTTTCACTTACATACCTTGATAATCATTTGTACAGGTGATGTTTAGTAGCTTCAATCATTTGGAATTTTCTGAATATCCAGAACTGAAAGAAATATGGTATAGCCAAGTTGGACAGAAAATATTCTGCAATTTAAAGCATCTGGCGGTGCGTAAATGTACATTCTTATCCAATACGCTGTTTTCATCAATTTTACTGCAATTATTATATACATTGGAGGAACTAGAAGTAGCAGAGTGTGATTCATTAGAAGCAGTATTTGATGTAAAAGCATTGAATGACACAACAATGGAATCAAAGGGAGTTAGTGGGTTGAAAAAACTAACACTCTTGGGGCTCCCAAATTTAAAACACATATGGAACAAAGAAGCAGCAGAAATAATCAACTTTGAAAATTTACAAATTCTGAAAGTTGATGAATGCCCAAACTTGAAATATGTGTTTTCATCATCACTATGCCAAGAATTGAGGCAGCTTGAAGAGCTAAACGTTGAGTCCTGTGGGGTTGAGCAAATTGTTGCAAATGAAGAAGGATTAGAGGAGCTTAAGTTTCACTTTCCTCTGCTAAGAATGTTGAGGCTAATAAATTTGACACAACTCAATGATTTCTATCCAAAAAGATATACTCTAGGGTGTCCATCATTGAAGACATTAAATATTAGCCGATGTGAATCATTGCAAATATTTGCATTTGAACATTTGGATTCCTATCAGCTTAAAGGGGGTTGTAGGAGCCTGCCAATCCAACAAGCTTTATTTCATATTGAAAAGGTATTCACTCTCTTTTTTCTTATTATTTATCTATTTTTAAATTAATTCTATTTAAACAAAACGATGGTTGAGACAATGTAAGAAACACATATAGTATAATTATATATGTGACTAATAAATATATACACACTATAATTATACTTGTGTTTTGCAAAGAAATAAATGTTGATAACTTGTTAGTTGATTATATGATGAAATAAACAAATTATTTTGTTTTTCTAGGTACCAGAAAACTTGGAGGAGATATCACTAACTGAAAAGGATGTTATGAGGATATTGAATGGAAATTATGAGAAAAAATTCTTTCAAATGACAGAAGTACTTCGTTTGCAATATTTTCAGGAAACTCCAATAAAGTTTTTAAATGATTTGATCCAAATATTCCAAGCTACAACCACACTTCATGCACATTGCAGTTATTTCAAAACTCTCTTTGCTTCGGAAGAAATTGGTCATTGTAGTATACAAAGTCCCTCGCAAATTAAAACATTGCGGCTATTTCTATTGGAGAAGCTTGAGCATATATGGAATGATAACTCTGCATTAGATACCTTTGTTCCAAACCTTGAACATTTGGCTGTATATGAGTGTTGTAGGTTAACAAGAATGGCACCAACTTTGACATCTTTCACAAATTTAATTACCTTAGAAGTGGAGAATTGCAATGGCTTGATGGACTTAATGTCAACTTTCACTGCTAAAAGTCTCGTCCACCTCACAAGCTTGGCAATTGCAAATTGTAAGATGCTAGAGAAGGTTGTGATGACTGACGAAGGAGTACCAGAAGAAGAAATCATAATTAAAAGCTTGAAGGATTTGAAACTAACTTGTCTACCACATTTCAAAAGCTTTTGTTTTGGGAAATACACCTTCATATTCCCATCTTTGGTGACATTGAAAGTGACAGGGTGCCACAAAATGCAAAATTTCTCATCTGGAATCACTGTGGCCCCATTTCTTAAATTAGTTGAAGTGGAAAATGGGAAAAAACGCTGGAAAGGGGACCTTAACACCACTTTCAATCATTTGTTCTTAGAAAAGGTACGTATGCTAAAAGATAGGAGTAAATTCTATGATAATTGACATTTCTTTGGTATTATTGTTTTTCAAGCCTGTCTCAACCTCCATGTGTAAAAGAAAATGAACAAAATTTAAATAATATTTTTTGAGAACAAAATATGATTGACTAAAAAAATATGTAAAACTTTAATACAGACAAATGAAAACTTAAATATGGATACTACTGAAGCATCAAGCTCCAAGAAGCAATTAGGAGAAGCCAAGCCTAATCAGATTGCAGATATTAGGAAGCAAGATGTAGAGAAGAATGAAGCTTCATCAGGTACTGAGAGTCCTTTGGCTCAAGTTACTCAAAATGCCTATAGCCCTTCTACAAATCAAGTTACATGTATTGAGATTGTCTTTCTTTTTTCAATTTTCCATAAATAATCACATATTTCTTTAACTTTGATCTTAATTTTTTTCATAGGTTTGAGTATCTTAGTATTTATTACTATCACTATCCTTTGTATATTTAGTGACTGATTCCTTTTATTCAATGGAATGTCAGTGATGACACTTTCTTATCATATTCACTAGCTTGATTAATGTGCTTTCTTTCTTTCTTTTTTGGTTCAAATGCTTTGAATTATGATTTTATAATGTGAAATCATCTAGTAGATTTTGATCTTGTTATAGTACTCCTATTTTTGTTTCTTTGAAAGGAAGGCAGGTCATTATATCTTGCCAAAATCATGTTGCATTGTTTAGATTCAAGGAATGCACGGAACAAAGCTCTGCATTTTTTATTAATTAATGATTCCAATATGCTATTATGGGAATTGAAAACTACTAGAAGAATCCCAATACCCAACAACTGAATCTAGCAAGAGTCTGTTTAAGCAAGCCACAACTATCAACAATAAAGAGAGTCTTGTTTTTCTTTCCTTCTTCCCTTATTTTTATTTTTTATTTTTTGCAGTTTTCAGGAGTAATATATTTTTTATTTTGTTAAAATGTTATATCATTGTCTTTACTCTTGTATTTTTAGAACTAATAGGTTTAGCTAGGGGACTCAAGAAATGGGTGAGAACATTGAAAGGCTATCAGTTGAAGCTGCTAAAGTCACAGGAGTTTATGATGCAAGTACTGATATTGTTTTAAAATGTCACGAATTCTCTAAATTGATTTTTTAAAGGTTACAAAGGACTACTCCCTCTGATTCTTATTATAAGGCACCAACTAACAATTCTCATATACCAATAAAAACAGTTAAAGTCAATAAAGTTATCCTAGGATTTAAGTAATTTTCAATATTACCCCTACTAATTACACTAAATTCTAATATTCTATTAATTATTACTCTAACCCACTACATTTATTAACTAGGGGCATACATGGAAAAAGATAATTAATGCTCATTGGGAACAAGCAAGTGCCTTATAAAAATGATAAATAAACTTGTTAGTTGGTGCCTTATAATAAGGATCAGAGGGAGTATTATATAAATTATTCTTATTTTCTATTATGGGAAATAAAATCACCAACAGAAGAATCAATAACTTAAAAGTTCCCATTTGGTGAGAATTTGCTTAATCAAATCTTCACCATCATTATTCTTGCGCGCAACAAAGGGAGTTACATTTCTTTCACATGTTAGAGGGAAGATCAGTTATTTTTATTTTGTTAAAGTCTCATATCAAATATTTTAAATTTAATTTTATGTTTTACCTAATTATTGTATTGCGTTATTGTATGTACTTGGGCTTTTTTTCACTTTTTTATTCACTAATAAGGATTCAAGAGACACACGAGACTATTGATCAGATGCCCTTAGTTTAGCCTCCTCAAAAATATATTGAGTCCTCTCACAATTTAGAAAGTATGTATTGATATTATTTTGTTATCTTAACTTTGTCATAAATGACTTTTAATGACCCTTTTTGTGTTAAATGACATTGTTGTTGTCTTCTTTGGCTTAACTAACTACCATATCCTTCTACTATGCTAACTCAAATATACTAGTGAAAGAAGGCCTCATATGACTTCTTGTCTTTTGACATTTGGAAGCATCTTTTCGTTTTCTTTGAAATATCTTGTGTCATTTTGCTTTCTAAGTATTTTTCTAAGCTTATTTGTTTGGCTTCTTGACTCTAGAGGCCAGTGAGACTATTGAGAAACCCTTAATTCAAATTGCCCTAGAAGCACAGAGACCAACTGCAATACAGGACATAGGTTCTGATCTTTTTATCTTTTATGGATATTTGATTAAATGCTCTTGCTTAATCAATTAATGATTTTGAATTTCTATCATGTTGACTGAAATTTGCTAGAAGGGTCAAATGAGTCAAAAGCTTGTCCTGGAGAGAATTTGTTCAACCATCCCAAAACCTTTGTAACTGACGACAAGATAGAAAGTAATGGATTTGTTTCTTTTTATAAAGAAGTAATTTATTTTTATTTTGAAAAAATCTTGTCTCATAATATTTTTGTTATTGCCTCTTAGCTATTGGAACTCAAGAAATTCATGACACCATAGACAAACCCTTGATTCAAACTGACCAAGATGCAAAGAAACTGGCCACAACACAAAACGCAGGTTCTTATCTTGTTTTGTATCTTTTTTCTTTGTAGTATTCTTCAGATAAACTATTAAATTTATCATGATGTTATTAAAAATCTTATAGAAAAATCACGGGATCTACATATTGAGACTCAAAAGATATGCGACACTATCAATAAGCCTCCAATTCCAGTAGCTCAAAATGTGCCAAACTCAAACATGATTCATGAAGCAGGTATTGGCTTCACATTGCAAGCTCTAATCAATTTGACATAAATTGTGGGCAACAAACGCATTTTTGGTAGGACTTTTTTCCCATTTTTTTAAATGCTTGACTCAAGCAACATTTTTATGTTTGTTGATCCAGCTATCGATCCATCACCTTCAGAAGCTCCAGAACCTATTGATTCGTCAATGCAGAAATTGAACATTTATAAAAACTACAAGACAATGATTGACATTCCAGAACTTAACATGTCATTTTTGGAGGCTGGGGTGAATCGGCATCCTCAAGTGCTTGACTGGCTCAACACAAAGCGACGAAGAGTGTTTACCTCCTCCTTCTTTTCCTTATTTGCCGACGTGACTCGTATTTTGAGGACCACTCGAAAAGTCGACTTGACAGAAGATGATCGAAACTACATGAGAGAATGTTGCACAGCATTAGAAGTGATTGGCTTTGATGAGTCCTGGATCAATTACGTGCATGGTTGCATTGAGGAATGTGTAGATGGAGAAGACCTCAAGAGGAAAGTTGAGGAGGCTGAAGGTCAGGCTTCAAATCTGAAAGATCAGATTGAGTCCATGAAGAAGGAGTTAGCTTCTGTGGAGGAATCCTTAGTGTTGTTGCGTGACAAGGCTAATAAGCTGCTTGATTTCATTGAGTTCTAAAGTTTGTGAGCACTCTCTTACAGCACTCTCTTCAAAAAAAGTTTCATGTTCTGCATCATATATGTTGCTTTTGTATGTTGGTTTGTAAATTTGTCACATGCACTTTACAAGTAATCTGTCATTTGCATACAGTGCCCTTGTTCTTTATGTTAGCTCTTGAGCAGTGTTGGCAAATGCTATTAATTCAAATATTAAATGACTCCTGTGTCCACAATTCATAAGATCCTGTGCTTCTTTAGTTGCGTAAAGAAGCTATTAAAGTTTAAATTTAGTACCCATTTGAATTCACCTTAGAATCAGTTGTAAGAATTCATACCATAGTTTTCTTGAAACATATCTTAATACACTGCATGTCAAAATCAATTATCAACCCAAACTATAGAACTCTCATAAAGAACTACTATTATTTGTTATTCAATTTTACAATTGTACTCACAGAATAAATCTTACAAATCAATTTGATAATTCCGTTACAACTAAACTCAAAATTTTCAACTCAAATACCAACACAACCTTAATTTTTGTCAAAATTGAGGTAGATAATAAAAGAAGGAATACAATTGGAATATCTAAAAGAATTAAAATTTATTATTATTTCCAAATGATAATAATTTATAAATGCTCAAAATAGATTATAAGTAATAGCTTTGAAAAAATATGGAGTATATAATAAAGAAAATTACATTGTGGTCCCAAAGACTAGAAAAAATTACAAAACAGTCCCAAAAAAGTTACTGGGATTTTTTTATAATTAATTGTCCAAGATGGCAAAGGCCATTAACAAAATGAAATACTATATTAATAACTGGAAATACTATCTTAACAACAAAAATTCTCAATTGTTAATATAATATTTCAAGTTGTTAATATGGTTTTTCATGTTGTGAGAATTTGTGTTATTAATATAATATTTCCAATTGTTAATATGACAATTCATGTTGTTAATGCCCTCAAACATTTTGGACAATTAATTACAAAAAAAGTCCCAAGGACTTTTCTGATGAGATTTTGGTTTTAGACTTTTTTGTAATTTTTTCTGGTCCTTGAAACCACAGTATAATTTTCCCTATATGATACTATCTTTATTCTTTAATATAAGATATATTTACTTAATTTAATTGGATTAAAAAAAATTTCCTGAATTAGGTAATATGATATCTATTTTCTAAAACCTTCTAATCATCTTATTTAACTCTCTCATTCATTGATTAGTATTGAGAAATTATCAATAAGAGTAAATTATAAAAAAGAATTGATAAATATAAAGACTATGTCTTATATATAAGACTAAGATCAACTCTCTAAATATATCTTACATTAATAACCGGAGTGCATATTATGCCTATAATTCAATTTTTGTGGTCTTAATCAGGTAGAAACAATATTCTAGGTCCCCTTTTGCAATGATTCATTCATTTTCCCCTTTATTAACAATTGCAGAGACATTAATAATTGCATCGAATGGAATACTTACAAAAGTTGAATTATAAATTGAATTATTTGAACGGAAAGAAGCAACACTCACAAAGCACATTACACAAACTCAGAAACAACCAAAACATGATGGCGTGGGTTCTGCAACAGAAGAGTCTTGTTTCTTCCGACGAAGTTGCTTAAAGAACGCTTTCACCGATCCTTCCACCCCATCCTCATTTTCCATGGCCTTTGCTAGTTCAATTGCATGATCCTTTACCTGCAATCACATCATATTACACATAAAAACATGTCGGTCATCAATTTTCCAAAATCACACGGTTCAAAATGTTACTCCCCGTCCTAATTATAAAACCAAATTGACTTTTTTGGAGAAACTAAAGAAACTAATTAAATTACTTTAGAGTATTTTTATTTTTTTCTCAAAATTAATTAATTTTACTAATAAACTAATATATAATCTAAGAATATACAACATATGATATGATTAAGTAATTTATTTAGCTTTCTTAATCTCTCCAACAAAAAAAAAAAGTCAACTTGGTTTTATAATTATGACTAAAAGGAGTATTTTAAAGCAATAAATGCACAATTCATGTACCTTTTTTTTTCCAATTGTACCTTTATTTAGAGTGTCCATGAGAGATAATGGGGGAGAACTTATTACAGGGAGATAATGAGTAACATATATTTAATGAGGAAAAAAAAAAATTTTTTTGGGGGGGGGGGGGAGGCGGGGGATAATTTAAATTTCTTACAAATAAGATTTGTTCTTTATATTCAGAACCGCCAACCGCCCCTACGTGAGAAAATGTTCCTTATAAAAAAGGACCGGAGGAAGTATTGTATAAAATGCAGCAAAATTCAAGTGTCACAATCAATTCTACCAGGAAGGTTAGTTACAATATCTATCCAATGCAATAAAATACGGGCAAGTATATATCTCTCATGAACAGCGTTTTTGCACCACAATCCACATGCTCTAGTATTATGAATCAATAACTAGAAGAGAATGCATACAGAAGTTAAGGCCCCTCTTTACTTCTGACATATATATGCTTCTTTTTGCAGGCTCTCATATTATCAAACTTAAAAAAGTAACAGAAGATTATATTACCTTGGGATCTAGCATAAAATTTATCGCATCAACCAGCCTAGGAAGAGAAAACTCATCAACTGGAATGGGTTCTGGACCGACTCCTTTGGCATGTACTCGATCCCCCCAAAATGGTTGATCACCAAAGAATGGAACTATGGTTGTTGGGCACTACCAAGAAACAATAATAATCGTCTTTTAAAAATACAAAAAGGCCAGAATCAGAATATGTGAAACTTGTCTATGTTGAAATGGATCACAAATATAAAATCATCAAATTGTTGGTAGAATAGAAGATATTATTTGTATTGTGTTGGATTCTGATAATTTTATTAGGTCATTCTTTTAAGTTAGGAATAAACTTCATTTTAATTTGCTCCTAGAAGATATACTTGTGAAGGGAGCATTTTTAGGAACAATAGATGGGGGATTTTGCTTCAATTATTGTAAGTTAGGAATAGACTTCATTTTAAATCTCTAAGAGGTTAGCAGTAACAACTAAAGATACATAGTAGTATTATACTTTAATTATTTGTATTTGATCTATTATGCACACAGAGAGCTTAGAGGGAGAGAAAGGGAGAGAATCTATAAATTATTTACTGCAGCCTTTAGCCCAGCAGCCGTAGTTCCTGCACCTCCATGATGTACCTGGAAGAAATGGGGGGAATTAAAGAATAATAATTTTCAAAATAAAATAAAGGGAGAATTACACTCAGGTCCCAAGGACCAAAAATAATTACCAAAAGGTCCCATGCTAGAATTCCATTACAAAAATAAGTGAAAATTTCTCAAAATACATTTTGAGCTGTTAATATAACATTTTCAGTTATAAATGGGGATAGAGAACTTTTGTTGTTAATATAGCATTTTCAATTGTAAATATGACATTTTCAGTTGTAAATACGGATTCAATTAATTACAAAAAAGTCCCAAGGACTTTTTTGGGACTTTTTGTAATTGAATTCTGACACGGAACCTTTTGGTAATTATTTTTGGTCCTTGGGGACCTGAGTGTAATTCTCCCTAAAATAAAGTATTATGCTTCAATAAGGTTATGGTTGCTTAGGATCAAACGTCGGTTTGGGTCTAGCAAAAAGGGAACTAAATGCAACCGAAACACCATGAGATAACTATCTATGACAGAGATTAATAGCATGTTAAGCATAAAGATGGTGATTTCCAACAATATTGAAGCCCTTGACAAGACCAAAAAATTATACTACCTCAGACCCTTAATATAACATCTACTTAAATAATTTGGATAGATTAAGGAAATTAGTTATTTGTTAAAACGATGGGTTGATTTTCCTAAAATAACCTTTTAAATTATTTGCATTGGAACTATTCCTTAATGCCAACTCCTTTGACACATGAGGAATCAATGGGAATAGTTTAGGAAAAAATGATAAACATGAGTGACAAAGTGGATTAAGGTCTTATATTTAAAACCAAGTCAAATTTCCAACTAGCTTTTATAATTAAGACCGGAGGTAGTCGTAAAATGCAAGGTTATTAGAGCAGAGACCCCAACACACTCAGCCAAGTCTGAACCAGCAAGGAGCATAAAATAAAATTTTTGAGAATGAGATTTATGTTAGAGATTTCTTGATGTCAAAGTATCTTTGAATTTGTGTTGAACCCAAGACTGATAGAAAACAGGATCTCACCACAGCCTTGCAGTGTAAGAATAGCCAGTCGTGAGGGCAATTATCCAATAGGTATATAGATTCCTTTGGTTCTGCCACTGGGAAGAAGCATGAATAGTTTACAACCAAATACAATTACTACAGAAAATAAAGTAAGACATATTTTCCTTACAGTTTCCGAGACCTCCCCATCCTTTATTGATGATGCCCCTCTGTCCAGTTTTTTCTAGTGCTTCTACAATTATTTGAGTCATTTTTTCTGGCTCTTGAACAGGCTTTAATAAGTGTACGAGAAGAGACATATAGTAAATAAGATCAGTAGAGTAAACATAAAACAAAATTCATTTCAAGAAATCCTGATTCCCTTCTTTATTATTTATCAGTAAATAAGGACAAAAATTCAAATAGGGAAGTACTAAATTGCATTAAGGATGCAACAATACTAACATATTCACAATATGCATATTATCCTTCATATTACATCATCCTTGAGGAGCACAAAGACTTGGTAACCAGAAGGTAATTAACTATTACTGGCTTTTTAAGTATAGTATGATAAAAATAGATAAAAACAATCAGGAGGACCATTTGATTCTCACTTTGAATGATATTTTCTATAGTCTTTTAGGTGTTTATAACAAGTTAAAAAAAAAAAAAAGTAGAGTAGATCAGTAGACCCTCTGTAAATTATGATAGATGCAAGTTATACAACAATTAACTTATGCTGCAGACTCGCATGTCAGTAAATCAGAACCAAATTAGATTGCTTGAATCTTATTCCAAGAAGACAACATAAAGTTTCAATTCACTTTGGCACACAGGAATTATATGGAAAACAATGCATAATGGAAATAAGAAGACTTACCAGGCTACCAAATCCAATGTAGATAGGCTTGTCACCACCCTCAAGCCACTTTACGAGTGACTCTTGAGGTTCATAGTTTGATGCAAGATCAAGGAAACAAAACCCAACAACATCAATTTCTGGACCCCAATCTGCAAAACCAAGAAATAACAGATTAGATCCTCCTGACATGGGTCTAGCGTTAGAAGATGATACAGGTTGTTTCAAGCACTTGATGCACCTTTTACATTGAGCTAACAGGTCAAATAGGATGAGAAAAATAAACAATATAAACAGTGGAAGAAGATCATTTTCTTTGAGAGAGAAAAATAAAAACAAAACAAAAAAGTGGTTTTTTTCTGGGGAGGGGAAGGTGAAGAATGTATTCAAGGAACAAAAAGGGATAGAAGGAAACAGCAGAATCTAGGAAGCAAAATGCCCAAGATTGATTGAGGTTTTTCCCAACAACAAAGCACACAGCGTCTTCACCGAAACATCTTCCTTAGTTGAAAGAAATAATTTATATCAAACATTCTTTTCATTTGGCGCCACAAAACAACAGCAGAAAATAAAGATTTAAAAAAAACAGAATCAAGGACACTGAACTGCTATGATATGAAACATTATTAGATGTGCAGCATATAAATATAAAATGCTATGAATTATGATTGAGATCTAAAACAAACCTTTTGGTTTAGGAACAAGGTGAGGGCTCCATATATATGCATGTGGCACATCATTATCAGAGCCTTGTGAATGTAAACCACTTAAATATGTGATTGGCCGCAGCTTTAACCTTTTTTTCCTAAGATCATTGATCAAGTCTCGTATTCCCAGCCAAATCAATGTGTCAACAATATGATATGAAAGCTGACATAGTTATACATGACTGATTTCCGGTTAAAATACTCGGACAAAGAAAGTGAAGTAATCATAACTGACGAAAATTTAAGAAACTCACCCTATATCCAGCTGATTGCTTTACACGGGACAAAGGATGTGGAAATTCACTAGTAGGCCTGAAGGAAGAAGACAGTGCATACAATGCACAGATTTAAATTTACCACCGAACACAATACCATTAGGCAACTTTTCAGAAACATAAAAGAAAATTTTGTAGACTAGAAAATGTTAAAGATGTAAAATTATAACACCAAGACGAGACTTACGTCCATGGCATTGTAAAAAAAATATGTATTGGTATTTTCAGTGCCTCTGCCACATGGGTATGACCTAAAATTGAATATTGCAATGTTCATCAGCAAAGCATGATAAAAAGATGTGTCAGTTAATGCCCGACAAGTAAAAAAAGATGGGATTTGTTTCACAAAATAAAATTGGAAGTAATATAAGATCTCATATCATTACATTAAAGCAAGCTGAAAGTTATTAGTGCAGTACTTTTCTCTGAAATTAGTAAACAGAGCCACTGGTTTGGAAATTATACAGGATATGAAAAGGTTACCTAATTAAGGTATATAAATAACTTAGTAAAGTCTTTTTGGTTAAGAAAATATCAAAATAGTTAACATAGCGCACCAAAAAAGTAAGTGACATAAGTGTCTGTCTGTGATTATGTCATAATTGAGTCCTTCATTAGTCTATTTTCTTGGTTTCATTCCTTTCCTCCATTACTTTTGCATTACCATGGCATATCCTAAACAAGACTTCATGATTTAGCTATAATCCCATCTCATTATTATTTTGAAGTTATTTTATTTAATAATTAAAAAATAATAATTTAATTAACATTGGAAAAACTAAATTTCTCTAACGAACAAATTAGATGAACTAATAGCGATCTTGATCCTCTCTATTGATTGATTTGTTCAAGAAAATGAAAGCGTCTCAAAGAAGAATAATATCAATTATTATTTGTTGGTTATTTAATTATTATTTAATTAATTGAGTCTGTTTTTATTATCATCTTTAGGAAATTAGGAAATAAGTGGAATATTCCACGAGATAGATTTAGTTGCCAGAATCTAGTATTATGAGCTATCTGAATTTCATATTTTGGATTTAGTATTTGAATTTTGGATAGAGTATTTCTCTCTATAAATTATTATAAATAAGCCTAATGCCTCATCAATAAAGGCAACGAATATTTCAAAGAGTAAATTGGTATGGGAGATAATCCTAAGCTGTTTTAAAGAGGAGGTGAGATTCTTGCCTATTCTCTATCTTAGAATTTCTCATAGCTTTCTCAACTTATTTTCTCATATCAACTTTAGTTATCTCTGTTTACATTCTCATTCTCATATAATCTTCCCATAAGCTAACTCCCAAATCGGGACCCCATCATTGGTATCAAAGCAGTTCGACCCAAAAATGTTACTTAGTCGTTCCATTCACTCTACTCACAAATTGGTACCTCATCATTGGTGTCAAAGCATTGTTAGAAGACCCCGAAACCAAATCTAAAATTGACGAACTACAATCAACTCCAGATAGCCACTCTCAATACCACCTTGTGATTGGGCACTTGTTCTACAAAACCAAATTAGCCATACCTAATCTCCCTGAGCTTAAGGAAAAATTAATGGCTGAAGCATATGACACTCCCACCAGAGGACACAATGGGTATCTTAAAACTTGGTGATCAACTTTATTGGAAGGGAATGAAGGCTGAAGTTAAACACTACATCCAAAGTTGTTTGATATGTCAACAAAACAAATACAAGACCCTGGCACCCGTAAGACTTTTACAACCTCTGCCCATACCCAAACGCATATGGGAAGACATCTCGCTTGATTTCATCACAGCATTGCACAAATCTAAAGGATTTAATGTGATTCTGGTAGCAGTTGACCAGCTTAGCAAGTATTTCCATTTTATAGCTCTTTCTCACCCATACACTACCAAAACAGTAGCTACTCTATTCTGTCAAGAGATAGTCAGATTACACAGGATGCCTAAACTTCTTGAGCAAATTATGACAAGAACTATTTCGCCTCAGTCAAACACATTTAAATATGTGCACAGCTTATCATCCACAGTCCGACGGGCAAACAGAGGTGGTCAACAGTTGTTTGAAAGCCTATCTCTGTTGTTTTGCTCATGATCAACCCAAACAATGGAGTACATTCTTATGCTGGGCCGAATTCCCTTTTAACACAGGATACCACGTATCATCAAAGGACACTCCTTTCAGGATAGTTAACGGACGTGACCCTCTGCTATTACTACCTTATGAGAAGGGTGAAACATTGGTAGCAAAGTTGGAAGACCAATTAGAAGCGCGTGACGCCATGATCAAGGTCTTAAGGGACAACATCCTTAAAGCACAACACCAGATGAAATTACATGCTAACCAACACCAAAGAGACCTTGAGTTTACACTCGGAGAAGCATTATGGTTAAGGATCCAGCCATACCGCCAACATTTTGTGGCTAAGCAGAGGTTTGACAAACTTTCTCCTAGGTTCTTTGGCCCTTTCAAGGTTCTCAAGAGGGTAGGTAAGAGGGTATGCAAACTAGATCTTCCTTCCAATGCCAAAATCCATCCCGTATTTTATGTATCCTTACTTCACAAGGCCTATGGACAGCTCCCTCTTAACCCCCACCACCACTTCCACTTTCATCAGATATGGAGCTCCTTCTCTCACCATGCCGAGTCTTGAAATATCCTTGGGACCAAGGGAAAAAGCTTGAGTTGCTTGTTGAATGGGAGCACGGTCCTATTGAAGATGCCACTAGGGAGGAGTATGACTGAGTTGCTAAACAATTCCTGCATTTTCGACTTGAGGACAAGTTGTTTTTCCAAAGGGAAAGATATGATAGCAATCCTGATCCTCACTATTGGTTGATTTATTCAAGAAAAGAAAAGGAAAGTGTCTCAGAGAAGAATAATATCAATTATTATTTGCTGGTTATTTAATTATAATTTAATTAATTGAGTCTGTTTTTATTATCATCTTTAGGAAATCAAGAAATAAGTGAAATATCCCACTGGATAAATTTAGTTGCTAGAATCTAGGATTATGAGTTATCTGAATTTCATATTTTGGATTTAATATTTGAATTTTGGATAAAGTCTTTCTCTCTATAAATTATTATAAATTAGGCCTACTGCCTTATGAATAAAGGCATCAAATATTTCAGAGAGTAAAATGGTATAGAAGATTCTCCTGGGCTGTTTTAGAGAGGATGTAAAATTCTTGCCTATTCTCTATCTCAGAATTTTTCATAGCTTTCTCAGCTTATTTTCTCATATCAACTTTAGTTATCTCTATTTACATTCTCAATCTTATATAACCTTCCCAACAGGTTACTCCCAAATCGAGACCTCATCAACAACATGAAGGGAAAGTTAAAATGCACAAATTATAACCAATCATATCAAAATGTTGCTGACAGAAAAACTATACCATATGCCGGGGGATTGGCAATGATTGCATCTGCTTTGAAAGGAATGCCAGAATCTAAATCAGGTTCTTTACAAGCTGGAAGCAGAGAGAAAATTATTTCTTTCATTTGTTGTCGTTGAATAGGTATCTCAGAAGGTCCTGAAGGCAGGAAGCCCTTATTTTTTACCATATCTGTTCCAAAACGAATTTAAAAATTAACGTATAAAATTAAACTACTAGAAGTGAAACCATTAAAATAGTACTAGTAGCTGTCAAAATCCAAGATCTTATCTGAAAATCAGCATGCTAAATATATTTTAGGACCTTTTCATTGGAACAAGCTTTTTTCAGGTCGCAGATTTAATATAGAAGAAAAACAAATTGAATTTTTAAAGGGAAGCCCTGACAAAATAGAAAATATTTGGGATGATGAATATATACTAGAAACATATATGAAGGCATGCATGACAGGTAAGAGAAATGATATTTTACAATTCTGTATGTACAGTAACACAATAAATACAGATAGGAACAGGTGTATTATCTGGCTCACAAACACAAACACTTGAGTGGAATAAGTTCCAGTAACAATGCATTGATACAAGGATACACCCAAACCAACTTTACACACCATAAGATTTTCCAGCCCCACATACACCATAGTAGCATCAATTCAAAGTAGTTTAGGAATAAGCGTTTGGCGGTAAACATAATCCAACCACATAAAGAAACATACAAGAAAACAAACAGTGTTGAGTGTAAAACCTATGAAATAGAAGACACTCATGTCCATAACCATTTGTATAATATGATAAATAAGAGTTGTAAGTGTACATACAGCCAGCAAGGATTTTTGGATCACCGCCTAAAGGATAAAATTCCAACCCAGATGTCAAGACAAATTCCTTAAAATTCGAATGAGTTGCTAATCTTACACGGTGACCATAGGCCTGCAAGCAAATTCATGCAAAATCCTCAGTTTTGAGCTCAATAAATTCTACGGAAAAGTCAATAAAATGAAAGTAGATCTCAGTTTACCTATATTTTATCATAGGATGACCAATTTGATTAATTTATATATTACCTAATTTTCCAATAGAAGTTTGAGAAGTGTAGTGAAGTGCAAAACTCTTCTGTTAATAAACACTTTCATGCAAGCAAGAAGAGAGAAGTAGCACAGAGATAAAGCTTATAGCAGTTGGACAAACGAAGAAGCCAAGGATGAGTGTGAAACTTGAAGAAATAGCAATACTTGCAGCAGAAATCCCAAGCCAAATGGCAACGACAGAAAGTAAAGTAGTCAGACAAAGAAGAGTGACTTCTCACTGTAGAAAACTATAAATGCCATTAAACCATCAACCTCCATATAGAGTGAGAAACCTATGTCTTGACTTACTATTATTGTAAGGTAAACAGCTAAAATGTGCCAGATATGTCACAGAAGAAACAAGACACAAGCTTTAAATTCTGAATATCTGGAAACTATGAAAGAAAGCAGGAACCTATTAATGAGTTTTCAAGAGATAACAGCAAGCTCCATTGTGAAGCATCAAAAATAACAATGACAGCATGCACCTAAGCAAAGCATATTTGGCAAAATAACCACATGATTGATCTATTTTACAAAGGACGTATTGCAAACCTTGTGAATTCACAATCCAGTTGTCTCCAAACCTGACACTTGTCACCAAACCCAGTTGAGGATCACAAAAAGCATCAAGAAATTTAATAATCATGGTACAATCCAGTACACAAGGACAACTAATACCCCACTCCAAAGACCATTACAAAAAAAAAAAAAAAAAGGAGGAATAACAACAAAAAAGACAATTACGCAGAAGCTTAAAATATTTGAAATGTACTGGTCTCCAACATTTTTGCATGTGATGCGACATTGGTTCATTTTACTAGTTTTTGTAGCAATGCAGAGATCATAGGGCAAGTTTCATGGCAATGGCTTTCTTTGCAAGGATAAAGGAATAAAAAAATCACTTGGGAATAAATTTTGATCTCACTTTTCTGACTTATTAATGGTGTTTGGGCGATGTATATATCCAGAGGCTGTCCTTGCCTGAAGCAGAAAAGGATCAGAGAATCTCATTGCAGTTATGTGTTATTTTTAAATAATATTTTTAATTTTGATTAACTTAGAAGTTGAACATATCATCTTTTTCTCTAGATTAAATTTCTTTTTTGAAAAGATATTTAATTCTCAATGAAAGGTTGCATGCTTATGTGCGTGCGCACATAACATTCAAAACAGGGAAAACATAAAATGGGACATATGTTGTATCTCTATACCTGCAACCGCTTGCCTATTGCAACAAAAGGTTGCACATCTCCACGTGTCCCAACAATAAGTATTACTATCTGTAATGGGGGTATGCGATGAGGGTCTGCTTCTTCAAGTTGATCATCATCAACAATAGCATGTACATGTGATTGAGCACCCAGAGCTTCAGGTTCTGCATCTCCTGGAACTTCAAATTCTACAGTTCCATCATCTTTTACAGTTGCTATTCTGTTCAATAATTTGAGCTGCGCAGTTGTAAAGTTCAGTGATGGAGGTTTCAGGTGTATAGGTTTAAAAATAAAGATGATAACGATCAGAAGATAAATGAAAAGAAGAAAAATTGGGAGAAGATAATAGAAAATGATTGAATCAGATACAGAAACCATGATAATAAATCCTATTTAGGTGAGCTATTGTCAATTTGGCATTGCCTCCACCTTTTACACATTGCACCTTTTTCCTCTTTTCCTAACAAATAAGTAAGAGAGAGCTGGAGAAACACTCATCACTTAGTATTATGGCCAACTTTACATTCTTTTTGTAAGAATATTAAGCTTACAGAATATTTTATATTTTCAATTATGTCTAGTACCAGATCAAATGCTTCAAAGTGCTTTAACAAAAGTTTTGATTTAACAAGAATACAGTCACATTATTCATCTTTGTACCCCAAAATTGAGAGTCTTAAAGTACAAGCAAGAGATATGATGAACACTGAGTAACAAATATACAAAATTATTCAAGCTTGTTTTAGCACCTTTTTATTCCAAACTTCTTATTCCACCATATTTTCTTTCCTGATGGATAATTGAGATCATGTAAAATACCTATGTGCGATGACAAGCGTCCTAGAGATCAAAGAACACATTGAAAAGAAAGAACAAAGAAAAGCATATACATTCTTCCAGTTAGAGATGAAAGGTATTCCTAGGTCCTTACCAAACAGCTTAAACTTATGCATCACGGATCTTTGATATGGAATAAAACTTTTAAAGAAAGAGTAGCCCAGAAATCAAATTTCACTGCCCCTGTTCTCATAATTGTATTTTTTTGGCAGTCGCACTCCTATATTTTTTTCTACATTTCAAGCCCAAAGTTTTTTATGTGAAGGATTTGTGTTAGATATGAAGACTACGCAACTGTCTACAAGACAGTTTAAGCCATTTCTAGCATATGGTGAGTGATAAAACTATCACCTTTTCCGCCTTTGTGGGAAAGGAGTAGAGTTCCATCTAATTAAAAGTCATTGGCAAAATTCCTTCATTTCCACTAAACATTTAATTCTGCTTGCAAGTGCCAATGTAACTCTATAGCCACCATAATTCTATAACAATTCCTGCTGTTACATGCAATGGGAGTCGGCCCTTTTTCCCTTTGCTTGATATGGTACGTTAAAAACTATTCCTATGTGAACAGTTAGTACTAGCCATTAGAAGGGAAAAACAAAGAGAAGAAGAAGATGAAGCATTAATTGGAAAATAGTGAACAGGGATTAAATTCAAGGACAAACGCACAATCATGAATCTTTAAAAAAAAAAAAAACCTTCTTCTTGACAGGAATTTTGTCATCAAAAATCCGAGCTGCATCTTGAGGCTGCAATTGTCTCTGCTTCATAGATTTTGATCTTTTGAACTTAACCTGATCTGAATTTGAGTCCAACTTGTCAGCATGTGATGTTTCTGCTGGCAAGGTGTTCATTTTAGACAGACTCTTGCTAGAAATGCCTGAATAAAGAACAAGACAAGCATTGGTATATAGCTCATTCCATGTTTTTGTACACAGAAAAGATCATTACTAGTAATTGTTAAAAAAAATTGAGGTTTGCAACTACAGAATGTGGCTCTTGAAGGATTGACTATCTCTATAATTTTTATGTAGAAGTTTAATAATTGAATAATTAGTGGAAGATCAATTAGATAACATTGTGAAGTTAACAGGAGAAGATTCCAAAATTTGAAGAACAAAGGGAGAGTGAGAAGGGAGTTTGTACAGTGCTGCGCCTCATGTAGTTTGCCCAAAAAAATTTTTGAAAAATATAACCTGAAAGACTACGTCAGTGTCCAATTGAGATTTTTTTCCTCTCTTCTCTCCTTCTTTGACAAGTTCCTACACACATTAAGATTTATCATGACAGCTTATTGTAGATGCGAGCCCATATTACCCCTTATCTCATTATATTCTTATTACATGTCTTGACAAATTTCAGATACAAGAAAATTTCAATGAATAGTAAGTTTGACGACATCTTTCAGCTTTCCAGAGCTATATTTATTGGATTGGATAAGTATATCCAATCCTCCTCAGATCTGCTTGGGTGTTAGTTTGATGACATGCTTTGGCTAAAGATTGAAACTCTTTTATGATATTCCAGTGAAGGGGTAAAGGCACATTTTCTGAGGATGTTGTTCTTTTATTCTTTGTTCCCCTCAATTCTTCCAACTTAAAAACTGTGTATTTTCCTTTTTGTTCTTTTATTACTTTAGCTGATATACTTCATTCCCCTTTGGTACCTCAAGTAACAGCAAATTAACAGAAAATTATGAGCTAAGGACTGCATATAAAGAAGCAAAACAGACGTCAGACATGGTGATGTGCCACTGAATTTTGAAAAATGCTGAGCTAAGATTAGCATGATGAGTTAAATACAATCGAATAATTTATCTATTGAGAGAGACAAAGAGGCGGAGGAACCTGAAGAATTAAATAAAGATGGAAAACCATTTGGAAGTACCTATACTTTTTCTCAATTTTTAATTTGGTAATTGTGTGTTTTTTCTCTTAATTAAATAATTAATAATTAATTTTGCTTTAATTGAACAAAATTAAAGCATTTAATTAGGAGGAAAAAACACATAGATATTAAATTAAAAATTGAAGATAAGTATAGGTACCCGTACCTTCAATTGGGTTTTCCAAAAAGATTCTATTCAAAGGTTATAAATCGGCATAGGAATCATAAATTGGAAAGCCTATTTTTGTAACCGTGTATAGAAACATATTATAAATGGTAAGATTCACAATCAATTTTAAGGATGATATTAATGTAATTTTCACATAAGAAACCATCAAAAATTTGTACATATTAGCATTTTAAAGGTAAATAACACTTGAGGAAAAAAAAGAAATAAAAAATTAGGATTTTCATTGGTATAAGTGAGAGGGGATCAAGGATAATGATAGAAGTAAAAGAAAATTCCTAAATAAATCTGGAAAAAATCAGAAAAGGAAAACGCAAAAAGGGGTTTTCTAAAGTCTCAGGTAGCACCACATCTGGCATAATCTTTGCGCAACCCAGTTCATCAAGACTTAAAAACGCAAGATATGTCAATAGATTCGTATTTTATCCACCTGTTTCGAATCCAATCAAGAGATATGACACGAGATCCGTGGGATTCTAACTCTCATGATTCCATTAAAAACAAGTAATCATTGACAGGTTTCAAAACAAAGAGGTTGCACGCACGCAGAATGCAAACTTCAGTAACTTAAAAAAATCAGTAAGTAGTTACTGAACTAGTACCACCCATTTCCGATATTCATCTTTCATCACATATATGTACCAAAATAGACACATGCACGCACGCACAATGCAAACTTCAGTATCCAAATTTCGCTACACGCCAAATTCCCCCAACTAAACGAAGCTCAGTAAAAATGTCAGCTTTAGAAAAGTAATTCAGGTCCCACGTCAAATTATTTTGACAATCTTCACAAAAAAGCGACTTTTAACGGATCAATACATGAACTTAAATCAAAATACCGACTTTTGTTTTAATTATTCATGCATTTTCCTAGCAGCAGGCAAAAAAGTCGAAATTTAAGAAAATAACAAGAGAAGACAGTTTTAAACTTCAGGGAAGAACCTTGAGATTCTGTTCTCATAATTCAATTCCCAAAACTTTGACCAAAAAAAAATTCATTTCCCAAATAACAATTGTACCCATAATTTGGTAAATGCTTTGTTAATTTATAAAAACAGAAGCTTAAGAGCTCGGAGGCCAAATTTTCATACCTGGAGAAGTAATGCCCCCATTATCAACTGAAAGTCCACTGCCACCATTTCTAACACCATACACTTCCTTGCTAGTTCTTCCGTTTCCAGTGCCTACTTCACGCTGGACACTGACGGCGAGATGGCTAGAACTGGCGGAGTTGGTAGAAGAGCTGCGGCGGATTCTCGGCAAGTCCGCCATTGCGGCCGTCAGCCCCGGGAAGCTAAATCGATAGTGTTGATCTGGATCGGGCTTACTGCCCAAAAGAAGAGAAATCTAGATCGGGCGTAATGTCCCAAAGAACAGAAATAAGTAGTATATAGAGACGACAGAGTAAAGTCGCTCGGGATAATAGTATTATATTCAGTCTTGGTAAGATGCATTTTCTAAATCTATCAATCTTTTCTAATTTCTCTTTATCAATGATTTCTCAACGGTAATAATAATTTATAAAGGAGAGGGAACAAAAGAAGTAAATATAAGAGTATATAATATAGAATCGAGGAAGCGAGAACTCAGAACAAGTATCTTTTTGCCAAGACTCGTTGGCGATGACGCTGAACGATGGAGCTCAATCTCGAGCGACACGGGGGGTGTATAAATCGAGAGAGAGAACGTATATATTAAATATTAATATTATATTTGATAGCGTGGTGCGCGTGGGGAAGTCAGAAGAGAAATTATATACCCATTTAGATTGCGGTGATAGGTGTAATTTTTTTTCCTCCTGGTAGATAGACTTTCTTTTTAAAATTCATATTGTTAATATGATTTCTGTTTTAGATACTGAGTTGGTAGAATTGATTTTTTTCTAGATTAGCATTTGTTTGACATAAAGTTTGAAAAGTCAATTGAAATGTAATAAAAAGAGGTATGAATATTATTTAATAATACATATATCAAACTCGGATTCTATTTATAAGTCTATTTTAGCTAAATCTCACATACCAATGAAAGATGGTTAGCTCAATAATTATGAGGGTAAATTTTCAACTTTACCTCATTTCTGATTGGCTATTTTTACACTCTTTCTTCTCTCTCTATCTTATAATTAATATGGGTAAAATTGTCATAATCTCATTTATTATATAAAAGTGGACTTATAAATAGAACTAAATTTTTTTGGTCAAAGTGGACTTATAAATAGGACCAGAGTGGTATATATATATATATATATATATATATATGTTGAATATTACTGTTTATGTTTTTTTTAATACATGGTGTATATTATGTGATTATTTAGGTTAAAAATTAATTTTAAATGTAAATTTGCTTTAAAAAAACAGTTGGGTTTTGCAGCAATGCCAGGAGTGGCTATGCTCACAATCTTTCCAGTAAAAAACCAATGCCTGCTATGCTCACTGTTGGATTGTGCAATATCAAACAATTCAACATTAGTTGGATCACGCTTAATATCCTCTCCCAAAAGTTTAGTATAGTATTCAATATCCTGGTCATCAAAAGCTAAACCCATTTTTTGATTAATTTCTTATAATGCCTTTTGTGCCTTCTCCATAACCTATAGAATAAACTTCTTCAGAAGTCACATTGGTCTCAAAAAGATGTTAACTTCAGATTGTAAATACATTCGGTCATTCTATCATGCACCATTGCTGCAAATTCATTAATTTGATAGTCTTCCAAATCACCTCTGTCAATCCACTTGCATGACAAATTGCAACAGCATTAGTAGACCAGGTTGTGGTAAATGACAGCCTAGGGCCAACCTCTATTATAATAGTCCTCAACCCTTCCTCCCTTCTTTTCTCAAGAAAGCTCTCGGTTTGTAATGCATCAGGCTCATATGTTTCTTGAAGAAGCCATTTAAGTACTGAAAGTTTTTGGCTTGAAAGTTCTGTTTCAATCCCAATATTGAAACACTGCTCTGTTTGCAAAGCCACTATCTAATCAGAAATTTTGTTTTGAATCTCCTTAAGAAAGCTCAGCAGCTGCACTTTCTTGAATCAATGGAACCCGATAAAAATGAAGAATTTTCAATGCGGGCTTCGCAACCAAACTAGAATGATCATCTAATGATGAACTACTGATACCCCCCCCAGCAACCACAGCTTGGGGATTTGTTTGAGCACGGCACCTCAAATATAAGGCTTTTCTAGTGAAACCCCGCACTTGCCTTCTACTCCAAACCGTACCCCAAAGCAAATTTCTCCTCTGCCAATGAGATTTCTTCAATAAAAATAGACTTTGTCTACATGTACCCTGAAGACATTGCTAAAACGAAAAAAACACAATAGCATTAAATTTACCGCAGAAACAAGTCCCATTACAGTTCTGTTCAATTGGCCAACAAAAAACATAAAGGGAACCAAAATTTACAACCCATTCACACCAACAATAAAGTTTTATTACAACCATACAATCCTTCAAAAGGACCTAACAAAAACCAAATGTGTATCATATGATGGTATCGAATTCTGGGATTATGAGAATTCAAATAAAAGGAGCAAAAGCAAACCTGAAGGAATTTGGCAGCCCCAATTTCTCCAGAGGCGCTATGTTCTTAAGAAGAGCAAACTGAAAAGGAAGAAGGTAACATTCTGACTTCGTAGCATGCACTCGGAGAGTCTACAAAAACTTCAAGAAGAAAAAATATATACAAACGTAAGACCTGACTCTATTGTTTTACTATTACGATCCTGATATAGAAATTTGAATATACAGTTTATTGTAAACAGTCCAACACCGCAGAGAAAGAACACTAAACCCAAAGTTCACAGAACAGCCACGCGCAAAAAAAAAAAAAAAATTACAGGAGAGAAAAAGGAAAAACAAACCTGAGATAGTGAGAAGCAAAGCTCAGGAGAAGTCTATTTTTTATCAAGAAATCACTGTAATGAAACTAACAGCTTCAAAATGTAACTTCACCCGAGAAACTACTTTCCATCCCCTAAACACACTTTTTGCATGTTTTCTTTCTCACTCGACTTTTTTCATTCCCACTGGACCTTTTCTGGGTTTTACAACTATGGGAAACAGGTTCTATAAGGTTGAGTTTCTTTCATCTTCATTTTCTTATTAATTTTTATAGTCTCTAAATCATAGATCATGTTTGCCCAATCCATATAAATGATTACAATACTAATTGACTTTTATTTCGTCTTCTCAATCAACCCCTATATAAACTAATAAGAGATAATAAGAAAAAAGGATGAGGAGAGGATTTGCTTCCAAATTAAGCATGCTTGGAATCACTTTTGGGAGTCCCATAATTGCCTATTTATATAAGTCGAGATAAAACTCATTTCACATATTTATCTTATATACGGTAAATCATTAATATTGAAAAGTTGTTGTTAAAGGCTCGAACCGCTATTCCAAATGAGCACAATGTTATGTCATTTATAATATAACAAGTTAAAATACAATAACTCAACTAATATTAATTTCAGTTAACTGCTCATGTAATTTACATATTTATTTTTCTAAAAAGAATAAATCTCTTAATTAAGATTTCACAAATAACGAAAAAGTAAATCTTGTGGAATATTTTAATTTTATTAAAATGCCATCTAATATTTAGGATTTATATCAAATCAACTCTTGAATTGTTGTATTTTTATTGGTTAGACCACAAATGATGTGGCAAACCAGACCTTTCAGAAAATATATAGATAGGAAAAATAATAAAATAAAGGTAAATATTCATTATACTGGTATTTTTGTTTAAAAGGATTTAAAACTTTTAAGAATGATAAGTAAATTATTAATACAGAGCAATTAATTTTCAAGTCTTAATTAGATACATGTAATTTTTTAATCAATACCTCCGTCAGTACTCATGATCTTATAGGTCCATACGATCCCAAAGGCTCATAATGTAACTCATCATCTTCCTACTGTATAATATCTCAACCATTGATTTCAACTAAATCATGGCCAGCCATTATTGGCATTTTTAAAATACAATCCAAATGCCAGGAATGTGCCCACCATACTTCCAGCCAAACTCAGATGGGTAAGATTCTAAGAGGAACTCCATTCGATTCTAAATATAGTGTAAAGTTTCTAATATTACAGAGTCCCATTGTTCTCACTTGTCCCCATCTTCTGCCATCTTCCTTTTCTTTTGCTTATGAAAAAGAGTGAATTAAAGGATTGCTGGCAATAAGTATCAGTAAGAAGCAATACAGAGTCCCAATAATCTTCCTTGCGCGAGACTTCTCATATGGTGGGTTAATTGCCTGGTACCATCACTATATTAGATTAAGCGGCAGAAAAAAAAAATAAAATAAAACATCTCATTCCTATCTCTTTCGTTTTTCAAGTTTCCAATTTTCTATCATTTTATAATGCTTCCAATCCATGGTCTTCGTAAATTAATTATTGTCATTCTTTGTCTTTCTGAAACCGTGTGAACAAGCTCAATTAAACAATCAAATGCATCAACACAAGGCAGCAGATGTCTGATATGAATTTCCTGCATAAAGTAGCCTTTGATAACATGTCCAATAGGCAGAATTGACAAACCCAGCAGCTCTTATATAGGGTTAAGGGGCAATGTTACACTTGAAATTGAAGTTTTGATCAAGGGGAAATTTTGTTGTGAAAGTTTTTCATTGAGCAATTTTGACTTGGAAGTAAAAAAATATAGGAGCAATTTTACTATGCCTTTTATCTCAGTTAATTTTAACCATTAGTTCAGCAAATATATTAAGCTAATAGTCCACATGTCATTTTTTTTAAGATGTAAATTTGTGTCAAAAGACCATATTTCATTTACTTCATTTTTTTAAAAAAAAAAATTATATTTAAAACTAATGAAGCAATTTTGCACATTAACAAAAAAAAAAAAAGACATGGATGACATATGGACTACCAACTCAACCTACTAGTCAAAATTAACCAAAATAATAGTCAAAGCAAAATTGCCCCTCGGTAAAAACTTTTAGACTAAAAATGTCTCTTAACCCTTTTCTATATATAATAGAGGAAGAAGAAACCCTCCCAGTACCCTACCCAGCGTCAATATTGCTGTTACCAACAGACTCAATGAGAAACTAAAATAACGGAGGGTCAAGATTATAACAAAAATAACGGTGGTGATGAAAGTTTAAAAGCTATATGACATGCCTCATTTTTAAGTGTTCAGATCAACTAGACGACCATGATTTTAACATTCTCAAAGCTGTGGAGAATATAGACGTTAAGAGAAACCAAACCGATTGATAAAAGGAGAATTATTATGAAGTCCGGAGAAAGAAGTTAATTTATTAAAAATTAAGGAAGTGAGGAATATAAATCCATTATTATTTATTGTATTGCAACTTATAGTTCCATGTTCCTCAGTTGTTACTTGTTATTGGATTTTAAGTTAATTAAACATTTCTTTAGGACCTTCTAGTCATAAAAAGAAAAACAATAAAAAGAACTATAGGCATATGAATGAAAATCAGTACCGAATAAAAAAATTATAAAGTGAAAACATAAGGACTAACGACTTAATTAAAAAGAGACCATAGTGCTCGATTTATTACTTATAAAAAGTCTAATTTGCTGACATTTTTATACTTTTCATTGATATTTCTTATATTATTATAATACGAATTCATTTATTCTGTTAAATACAAAATATAGTTATAATTTGTATTGTTTAAGAAAAATATTATGTATAATTACGCAAAGGGGTGGGCAACTGCCAACTGGGCATCCGTGGACTTGGAATTTATTTGAAGAGAGCAACACAAATTTTTCAACTAAGTGGGGAAAAAGAATCTACACAGCTCATGTTTCATCATTTCACGCTAAATTTGATGGCGACTGGGAGAGAGGGAAATAGGCTAGAAGGGCCAACGGCCTAGCTGATATATTAAATATGACTTAACTTAGGGTTAAGGGTGAAATGGCCAATAATGTATTGCCATAGGGATATGGGATATGGAGCACAAAAATATTTTAAATGGAGTAAAAATATCAATGAATAATTGAAAGAAAGTAAAAATATCAAGGAAGAATTTAAAACTTCAACAAATAAACAAAAAATGTGGATTTTACTACTTTCATCAGAATTAATTTTTTTTATTGGTATTTTTGTTCCATTTCAATTGTTTATTGGTATTTTTGCTCCTTTTAAAACATTTTTGTGTCCAGTACTCTTAGCATAACACTTTGTTGATCAATCTGCACCTTAATCTCTTAATCTATTTAAATAAATAAGTCAGATATATTTTTATAAAGTTTAGCCTTATGGCTTAGGTTTAAGTTCATTGTCACGCCTATTTAGATAAATAGGTCACATATATTTTTATAAGGTCTAGCTTCAAGGCCTCACCTCTCTCTCTTTTTTTTTTTTTTAAATGTTTACTATTATATATAGTTATATATAATATAACATAGGAAAAATGATAAAAAAAAATACTGTTAGAATATGTTAAAAATAAATAATGGTGTTGAATTTCAATAGTTCCAAATTGGTTGATTTGAAATTTTGAAATTTAGGCAAATGTGTGAAATTACCTAACTCCCTGAGAAATTTGAAAATACTTATGAGACTGCCAGAGTTTCGGTCAACCCTATTTACAACTTTGGTATATATATTAACAACTTAAGTATTTCTATTGACAACTTCTACTTAAGAAATTCAAAAAAATATATAAAACTGCTAGAGCTCTAATGGTCAGTCGCCTTCAAGGTCACTTGAGAGTAGGTAATGGGCTGCTACCAAAGTCACCAGCACTAGAGCTCCACTAGACAACAAGGTTGTGTAGGGATCCTTTTAAAAAAAACAAGGGTAGTTAGGTAATTTTCAATATTTGTCCAATTTTCAAAATTACCAATCAATCAATTTGGAATTGTTGGAATTTAACACCCTTATTTGTTTTTTACATATTTTGACAGTATTTTTCTATCATTTTCGTTATAATCTAAATCAATTTCATAAATTATTTATTAAATTACGTAGTTTTTACCATAAGTCTCACATCTCTTTATTCACCCACAAAGTCTACCTTCTTATTCATTAGTTGAACACATTAATTTCTCTTTGATCTCTTAGATTAAAATGTTAGCTCACTCTCTTTCTTTTGATTTGCATCATTCGTTGAAAATTAATAATAGCTATAAGGTATATGGTTATTTCAATATGCCCCAATGATATTTTAATTTTGTAGGAGTTTGTCTCAATTACTATGAGGAAAAGTTTTTCTAAAAAAAAGAAAGAATGTAAAATCCAGTTTTACATGTCACTATTTATTATATTTGGTTGATTTTAGAAGATATATTTCTCATATTTGTTTTTGTCATTCCTACTTTGAGGAACCATTGTTGTCACTAATGTTGTTCTTCTTCTTTTACCAAAACTCTTATATTGCATGTGAGAATTAACCCTAAATGTTTAAGACACAATGTTTTTAAATATGTTTGAGAGGTTGTAAATGAACTAAAACGTATAGACTTTTTTTTTTATAAAAAAAAATGTATAGACTTTAAATATATTTAAAGATTTGATTTTAAATAGGCCTTAAAAATAGTTCAGATCTTTTAAAAGTCTAGGCCCAAATATATATATATATATATAAAAAAGAAGAAGAAAAAGAAAAAAAAGAAGTCTAAATACAAAGTTTGACCTGCTCTCAAGTTTTCAATATCTATTACAGTATAAAAAAAAAAAATCTATCACAGGCCTAAGCCTATTTAACTAAAAGCATAACTCAATCTAGCCTATTTCCACTCTTACCATTATGCTGTTAATTAACATTCAGTTTCTTCTATTCTCAATTTTCCAATTTTTTTTTTTCTAGCAGATTTTTTATTTGCTTCAATTTTATTTTTTATTATTTTTTTGCCATCACTTTAATTTTGACAGTTTCATTTGCCTATGTAACAAGTAGGACGAATGATTAATTAGTACGAGGCAAAAATTGAATTATAAGGAAATTCAACTGCAAGTAATATGTAAAATTCAATCAGACATAGGCTTCAATCTTTGAACAAAATTTTAATTGGTTGAAATTCAATTTCAGTAATTTATTAGATTAGATTTTATGTGGTTTCACATGCTGCTTGAAGGGAGTAATCCAAATTAGGCACAATCCAAATTTCTGCTGCATTTTGGAGATGAAATTAAAAGCAGGATTTAAAAGTTTGTAAGCAACCAGGGATATAAAATACAACTTGATTCTGATTCTGCTGAGGTTTTGAATTTGATCTGCTGAGTAGTGCAGAGAGTTGCTGCATGAAGACTCTGTAAATGGCTAGTTTTATGTTGCTTTTGATGTACGTTAGGTCAAATAATAATCTAATTCCTGTCATAAAGAACTATGAATGCATTATAAGGATCATGAAAGGTCTCGACTACCGAATATCAAATCTTAATCTTTCGTCTCTTAGCGAGCCCCGATCTCAAATATTCTTGGACGTTCTCTCGTGGTTGGGCTAGCTAGCATCATTCATAGCGTCTTCCTCCTTGACTTTGGCCGGGGAGGAGATGTACGTATATTATGTTGGTCTCTATTTTTCTTTGTGTGTTTCTTCAGGCTTTTGATGGTGGCTTTGCAACAATAAATAGATACGAAGGCTTCAACAATGGCAAATCTTATCAAATGGCTTCTATTCACTTTTTTTAGGTGAGTTTTGATGGCTATCATCTTAAACTTTGATGGCTCCATCTTTTAAAGTGTGTTTGATTTGAGGGGATGTGATGAGAAGAGAAGAGATGAGATGAGAGGGGAGGGAGATTTTTTGCTAAATTGCCAATAACGAGAATAATATCCATTTTTTTAAAAAAGTATATTTTTGGAATATTGAAAATATTCTGTAAGCAATCTGATCAATATGAGAGAAAAAAAACTTCTCTCCCCTTCCTTCCTTTCCAACCAAATACAAAGAACTACTGTGGGTTGTTGTTGGTGGTGAACCTGAAGTGTCCATTGGGAACAATTGATAGTGATAACATCTTTTTCTTTTTGTCTTTTGTCATCTTCTTTGCCGATGCCTTTGGTTGCTTTTGTTTCAACGAGATATTCCTTTGAAAGTTCTTCAACAACCAAACTAGTTGAGTTCTTACTAATAAGAGTGATGGGTTTTTTGTCGTGGTTCTTCAAACCCCATCTCTTTCAATAATTTTGACGTTAGTGACAATGTTTCTCTACTTGCGATTTTTGGTGAAGGGATAATAGGGGCTTTTGAGTCCTTGATGGTGGCAGTGACTCCCCTCTAAATATCTTATTGGGATTAGATATTTTAGAGTTTAGTTGGCTATTATGTGTTTGGACTGTTTTTTCTTCACCCTTTTTATTTTGGACATCTGTATCCATCTCTTTGTTGGTTTCAATGAAATTACTATCTTTGAGGTCTCTAATGTGCCTCAGATTCATACTTTCTTATATTTTTTTAGGGTTAAGGTGAAAATTTGTTTCGGAAGCTTTCGTTGAAGAATAATGTTATTCCATAAGTGCTAAAATATAGTAGTGTTTCTCCTATACCATTAAAAAGTTGAAGTTGACAATTTAAAAATAAATGTTAATTGTAAACTTTTTAATAGTAAGAGGCAATATTGTTTAATTTTAATACTTTTGGGATAATATTGAATCTTAAAAAAAATATTAAGGGTAACATTGATTCTCAACCAAAAAAAAAATTTGGAGCAAATTTATACCTTAACCCCTTTTTCAATACCCAACTTTTTTTATGTCTTTACTTTTATAAATTAAATGACATTTTGATATTTTATGAATATAAAATGGAACACTTAAAATTTTTCATAAAAAAATTAAAATCATCAATTTTTGGGTATATATAATTCAAACATTGTTTCTATAAAAATTTATTTAAACATAAATTTCAATACACTAGTCAGCCGAACCTCCCAAGAAAAATAAAGTGGCAAGGGGACAAACCCCACAACATTGCATAAGCCATCTGCATTTCACTATTTTGTCTTTCTCCTTATTTATTTATTTTTCCCTAATTTATAAACTATATCTAGTGATTACTCGACACTAATCTCCCAAACCCGCCCAATGTGTATCCAGTGATTACTTAATCGGTGGAGTCTGATCCTCCACCCCGTGAGGGTGATATCTGATAAAAAGCTCTAATCGCATTTAACCAAACCATCCATCGTTACTATACTTTTCAGATATTGGGTCTATTGTTTCCCATTCTTCGCTGCTGCCCTTGCATTTTCCTTCCTTCTCTCTTTTTCATTCCTTCCTCTTTCTCTTTTCTTCTGATTACTTCCCACAATCTTCTCATAGTTGCGCACCATGAACTGACCTTTTTCTCTTGAACCCAACCTCATTGAATAAGAGTTGCAAGATTCTTCCTTTTCTTGCAACCAGATCTTCCAGTGTGCTCTGTTTTGTAGGGGCAGAGTACCTGTGTAAGATGGAGAAGCAGCTGCATGCGGTGTTTGTGTTGGTGGGTGTGCTTGTGCTCGCCGTCTCCGGCACCGCAACGACGAAAAATAATGTCTCTGCGGTCGGAGATCCGGGAATGCGGCGAGATGGACTCAGGGTTGCCTTTGAAGCTTGGAACTTCTGCAATGAAGTTGGTCAAGAAGCTCCTCACATGGGTAGCCCAAGAGCTGCTGATTGTTTTGATTTTTCCAGTAAGTAAAAAATAACATAATTCTCACTTATTAACACCACATTGTTCTGTAAATTCGCTCTCCAATACTGTATTTATTGTTCAAGTTATGAAATTTCCTCTGCTGAATCTCGTTGTTGTTTCGCTTTCAAGTTTCAATCCCTTTCCCCTCTTTCCCAAAATTTTTCCAGTCTCCCCACATTTCTGTGGTCACCTATTGTTTTTCCTAGAAAATATATAGGTCTTATTCTGTTGTTGAAAGCTGAATTCTGGGTTGTAATGAACAGATGCTGTGAAACACAAAGTTACAGAACATGATAACAGACTAGGGGTAGGGGAATCATTTCCTGGTTTGAATCCTGGAGATATAAACAACACAGACTTATATGCTGTTGATAAGGAACTGTATCTGGGTTCTTTGTGTGAGGTGAAAGACACCCCAAGACCTTGGCAATTTTGGATGATTATGCTTAAAAATGGCAACTATGATACAAGATCTGGTTTATGTCCTGAGAATGGGAAAAAGGCTCCTCCTTTTAGACCAGGAAGGTTTCCTTGCTTTGGACCTGGGTGTATGAACCAGCCTATCTTATGCCATCAACGGACCCAGCTAAAAAATGGTACATTGCAAGGAAGTTTCAATGGTTCTTATGATTTGGATTCTAATTGTGATGAACATGATGGCCTCTCTTATTATGAGGTAATATGGGAAAAGAAGGTCAATGTTGGGAGTTGGGTTTTCAAACATAAGCTAAAGACTTCAAAGAAGTACCCATGGCTGATGCTGTACCTCAGAGCCGATGCGACCAAAGGATTCTCCGGAGGTTACCATTATGATACAAGAGGAATGCTCAAAATTGTAAGTAAAAAGCTTGTTTGATCAGATTCAATGTTTAACACTTTGCATTTTTCTGTATTGATTAATCAAATTGGGTTCATGACTCAGCTGCCAGAGTCACCCAATTTCAAGGTAAAGTTGAGTTTAGATATCAAACAAGGTGGAGGACCTAAGAGCCAGTTCTATCTCCTAGACATTGGAAGCTGCTGGAAGAACAATGGCGCTGCGTGTGATGGAGATGTTGTTACAGATGTTACCAGATACAGTGAGATGATCATTAACCCAGAAATTCCAGCTTGGTGCAGCCCCAGCCCCAAAGATTGGGTGAATTGCCCGCCATATCACATTACACTAGACGACAGAAAAATATACAGAAACGACACCGCCAACTTCCCATACTTGGCTTATCACTATTACTGTGCCCCGGGGAATGCCCAGTACTTACAGCATCCTGTGAGCACTTGTGATCCTTATAGCAATCCTCAGGCACAAGAGATAGTCCAGTTGCTTCCTCATCCTATATGGGGTGAATATGGCTATCCCACTAAAAAAGGGGATGGTTGGGTTGGGGATTCAAGGACTTGGGAACTTGATGTTGGTGGTCTAGCTAGTAGGCTCTACTTCTATCAGGTCAGATTACTGGCTAACTCCATTTTTCGCTATTGGAAGAAGTATTACTGTGTTATCCCATGTAATAAATTCAATCACTAAAAAGTCTCACAACAACTGAACAATTAATATGCAACATTGCAACATGTTGTCATTTCCTGTTCTGGATCTTTCTCGCTTGCTGTGGGGACTTTTTAGTTATTTTGTGATTAAATTGTTTAGATGGGAGTGTTCGATAATTCACCCATCGATTTCAATTCAATGCAAGTTTTTTCTTTCTTTTGTGTTTGACAGAGATGAAATTTGTTTGGTGCAGGATCCTGGGACTCCTCCCGCCAAGAGAATATGGACCTCCATTGATACAGGTACAGAGATATTTGTTAGTGACCAAGATGAAGTAGCAGAGTGGAGTATCAGTGACTTTGATGTTATTCTAAAACCACCAAATCAATCGATCTGATTTTCTTTCTTTAAATATTTCTTTACCCATTATTAATGCCAATCTGGCTGTGATTCCAGCTAGGCAAGTCTAGAAGCAGGACCATTTCATTCCCGTCTACCACGTATAGAAAGGCCCACAATGTGGAATTTAGCACTGAACTTTGATTGGCTTTTATATTTATATAGTCATATTTCTCATTTTAATCCTTTCATAATTCATAATTCTTTGTTTTTTCAACTTGTTACTTTTAGATCCACATAATATGTCTCAGTGGTGGAATAATTATAATCAATCGAGTACATGGTGAGACAATTGATCATGTGATGTTAGGTGGTTTTGTTTGGGATCAAGCTAGAGACACATTTACAATGATGGCTGTATTGGTGGGCACATTGGTTTGTTGATGTTGCCCCTCCATTTTGGAATGAAAAAGTAAAAATTATTGGATGGGTTTGGTCAGGGGAAAGTAACACCCAAGAATGTTGTTATATATATATTTTTTTAAAAAAAGTATTTTTCTTAAAAATTAGTATCAACTTTAAATTTTAATTGTCAATGTCAGTGTTAATTATCAAAATCTGATAATAATTTTTGAAAAATACTTATATTCAATATGTCAAGTTTGCTAATCGCATATGGTTATGTGTCCTTTCTTTTTTCTATGGGTGTTTATAGTTAAATGAAAATATTTTGAAATTTAGATACGGAGAGTGGATATATGTGGTTGGAGAATTAGACATAATAGATATAAGAAACTTAATGGAAGTATTTTCTACAATTTTTTTAGAATAATCATTATTTTTGGAAAAAATTTACATGCTTTTCATTATTAATTAGAATTATTTTTAATATTGTATTGAGTATTTTTTGAGTCTCAAGGAGCTTATTCGTCAACAACAACAAAAAATTTCTTGTTAAAACCATATTTTATTGAAAATAAAAATAAAGATACAATATTCAAATTCCATTCTCATGTATTTATTTTATTTTTAGCACTCCCAGAAATTCATAATAGGTGAGAGTTTGCTTTTAGACTGTATACAGCTGGCCTGCCAACTTTTTCGCTCCTTTTTTTTTCCCCTGTAACATAAAATTATCTAATTTATATATGTAAATAAATATATTATCTCGGAAAGGGATTAAGGGGTAGAGCCCCAAAAAAACCGCAGAAAGCGAGCCGAAAAAGGCTAATTTTGTGAGGTTGAGGTATGTTTTTCTAAAATTATTTGTATAGTAATAATATTATTGATTTTTATATTTTATTTATGATTTTGTAAATATTTAGTTGTTATTATCCTTGCTATAATTAAGTTTCATCAGAAAATCCTGTATTACAAATCTTAAAAATAAAAAATTTATAAAAGATATTTCTTATTTTATAAGTATTTTTACTACTTTTGTATTTTATTTATTTATTTTCTAAATTGTTTTATTCATATCTTGTGTAGTTTATTTTGTTGACTATTTACACTTTTAAAGACATATTTATTAGAATTATTTTAAATTTGTTAAGTTTTCTCAATAATTATTCGTAATTATAATATGTAGACAATAATTTACCTTTGATTATAACTTAGTGACTATGTTTATTTGTTGTATGATGCGTATCATTTACACATTAATTTTGACAACATTTATGTGTTAAATTAGGACTTTTATTGTTCTAATTTTATTTGTTTAAACAAAAACTGAAAAAATAATAAAAGATTGATAAGATAACTTTGACACTATAGATCAGCCTTAGCCCTTATGTTTAAGGGCCAACCTCAAAAACTTACTTTTTTTTTTTAACTAGTCTTTTGGCCTTGCCCTTTTTATCACCTCTAGCGAGGATTTTCTTAAAAGATATTCCCAATAACCTTGATGAATTGTTGAAATATCTCCTCTAAGACTGTGACTATCCATCTTTTCAAAGGAAACCTTCAAGTGTTCGATACTTGGATTCATTATACTATCTCTCGTTATATGGACGAGAGACTGTATCCATCCGGGCTTAAATATAAGATATATTTTATCTGTTTTAGAAAAATTAAGGAAGTTAATTAAATTACTTTAAAATATTTATATTTTTCATATTTTCTCTAAATTATTTTGTGTAACTTAAAAATTGATATATAATTTAAAGATATACAATATATGATATGATGTGATCAAGTAACTTATTTAATTTTTTTAATTTCTCTAAAAAAATCAATTATATCTTATATTTAAGGTTGAAATGAGTATTAATTAAGGATAAGATATAGTAATATCGTTACATAACCTACATCTCTTGGTGCAAAAATATAAAACATTGTCTTTTTTTTTAAATAATAATAATCTTTAGTCCCTTAAGTTTACTCTCTTTTTAGTTTTAATTCTTCAAGTTTCAAACTATAGGCTTTAGTCTTTATAACAATCTAAGTTTCTATTGAGTTATAAAGACTAATATTTGAAATAAAATGAAACTTAAGAACAAAAACTTATAATTTAAAATGTGAGACATCAAAACCAAAATAACGCAAACTTAGAGTAGTAAAGATTATATTGCTTTCGATCCTAAATATAAAACAAAATTTATAGTGCACTTTACACTATAAACTTTATCTTAAATTGTATTATAAACTTTGTCTTATATATAGCATCAGAAGGAGTATTAACCTTTTTTTTTAATTTCATTGTTGCTCGAAATATATGGCTGGAAATTGGAGCGTTAAAGAATTTTTTTTTAGTAAAGAACAGACATAAATAAATAAGATAGGGGCGAGAGTTCAAGGTGAAAGGGGGAAAAAAAGGAATCGGTCAAAGTAATAACGTGCGATGCAAAGGCATTTTTAATAAATGAGAGATTAATATTGTAGTTTGCTTAGGCAAGGAGTCTTCCTAAACCTTCTTACTTTGACTTAAAACCTTGGCTTGTTTCTTGTAGAGATATACTAGTAGTTTATTATCGAACAGATTCTTGGCATCATCTTTTTTTTTTTTTTTGTTACAAGAAAAGTTTTGGAAGGGTTTAACACCAGTCTCCTACCAAAGTCAGGGTACGGCCCCAGGCTATATAAACACTTACTGGAGACTTATGAGATCGTCTATTAAAGGAGTTCCAGCGACGACAGAGGGGATCAAACCCACGACCTAAGGGCCTAATCCTAGATCCCTTACCATCTATGTCAACTCTCATTCGCTTTGGTTTGGCATCATCTATTAATCTATGGAAAAGTTGACAAGTGAGATAAAGTTGTTTCTTGAGGAGTCAAACTACATTATCCCCCTGCCCCAAAATTAAATGGACGAACAGTAATGATTTGAAGTTACTGGTGGATCAAAATTTCTCACTGGGTAGTATTTATACCAATAAGTTGCATGACTATTAGCCGATGTAGATGTTTGAACTTGAGAACGTTGGAAAGACATATTTACATAATTCGAGATGAAACTTCTCTCAAGACAAGTTGAGGTCTAATTTGGAGAGGATCTCGGTTGCTTAAGATAGTAAATGGTATAATTTGGTCTAGCACCAACCTAAACAGTGATAAAGCCAAAAATTTTCATGATAGAAGACAAAAATAAAAAATATTTGAAATACAATATAGATCTAATATAAAAAAATTTGAAAGAAATATATAATATAATAATTAATATCACTTCACTTGACTCTTATTCTACAACATTGATACTTGATTATTTAGGTAACTCTAAAACCGTGATTTCAGAAACTCTTTTTAATAGGTTTAGACAAAATTTCTTTCACATACATACTTTATAAATTGTTAAAACTATTCTCCAATTAAAACACATAATTAAGTCTTAGGTTCTAGAAAAATTGAAGCATTTCTACTTTTTGTTTTTTCAAGTAGCCTATCACTTTTGCTATTTTTCAAAAAAATAAAAATAAAAATTCTGGCACGCATACGCATGCTTCTTCTTGTTTTCCCCCAACCGCATGGGTATTATTCTAGTTAGAAAAAATTGAGTTTTATTTTTTATTTAATTTTTATACCATAACAGCCCGTTTGGTTGGAAGAATCCACTACGATGCAAAATAATGTATGAAAATGAATTGAAAAATTATTACCACTGCCATGTTTGATATGTACGAGAATGAAAAATGGTTTGATGAAAAAAATTATATTTGGTTGGTGGAAAATAATGATAAGATAGATAGGAAAAATGTGCAAATGACCCTCTTGCCTTTAATAAGGTCAAACTTAAATTTTAAAATAAATGATAATTTATTAAATAAATATTCAATGGAAATATAAAAAAACACCATACACACACATATTAAATGATTAAAAATAATAAAAAATAAATAAATAACAAAGGGGCCCGTAGTGGATGCTATTTTTCATTTGGGCCATTTTTTTTTGGTCAAATCATTTGGGCCATTTGGATCGTTATTTATTTTGTTTCCATTAAAACATAGACTTTTTTTGGGCCTATTTTTTTTTTAAAAAACGTGGCCATAATATAATTCTTTTTTTTTTTTTTGGTACAAGCCATAATTACTAGGAGCATATATATATATTGCGTTTCGTGCCACACATCACCGGACAATTTTTCTTCTCGGCATCTCTTCAGTGAAATTTTAGTGGGAGTTCGGCAGGTGAAATAAGGCCAGCCTTCACTAGACCGTTTAATTTTTTAATTTTGATTTTTTCACCTTGGAAGGTAAAATTTGAATCTATTAGACACAATTAGGCCTATAAAAATATGTATAATAATATAAAACACATTACATAAACATTAAACATCATAAATATATAATAACATAAAAAAAATAAAAAAAAATATGTTGGAAAAAAAGATTTAAACATGATAAATACAATTAAGATAATAAAAATACCTATAATTATATGACATTGTAAAAAATAAAAATTAATCATAAATCATTAACAAAAACTCCCACAATTTTAAATAAAAAATAAAAATTAATATCTAAATTATAAAATTTAGAAAATTGACCTGAATTAGATTAGATTAGTTCAAGTGGTTTGGTTTCCTGATTCGGAATTTGGTCCAACCTGATCAATCAATTTTGGTCTAGTCTTGTTTGATTTTATTATGTTGCTTTTTTAAATTGTACTAGATTGGGTTGGACTGACTTATGTTGAGCAAACAATCGGATTTTTACCGAACCCTATCGAGTAGGGTGTGTTTGGATCCACCCTTCTAGCTCCCGAACATATACGGTGAAGGTATAAAAGCTAGATGAGATAATTTTTTATATGTTTGTTATGGCTTTTATAGATAGGTGCTTCTTCTAAGAAAGTCATCAAAAGCCACCATTAGAAGGACACAAGTTTTATCAGTGCATCTTGCTCCGTCCTCATTTTTTCTTGTGAAAATTCTTTTACCGTCTTAAAGGATTAAAAAAATATCAAAAAAATCTCATAAAAAATTTTGAAGTAAAAAAAGTTTAATCGACAACTCCTTCCTAAGTGATTGACAATTCTTTTCGTAGATGATTGACAACTCCATCAGTATATTTTGACAACTCTTTAAAACCTTTTTTAACTTCAGAATTTTCTATAAGATTTTTTTTGATAACTTTTAGATCCCTTGGATCTTAAAGAGATTTTCCCCTTTTTTCTTCCTTACCATTCTATCCTTATTGAACCATCCGTCAACAGCTCCTTAATTCCAAAACACACTTGGATGGTTAAGTATGAACAGAATCGTGCAAATCAAGGTGGGTCCAAGCTCAGCTAGGGCAACAAACAGACAAATAGCGTTCATATTATAATAAAAACCAACAAAAAGGTGGTTCTTACCTACTCAACCCATAGAAAAAGAGAAACTCAAAGGAAATTTCAAAATGGGTTGAGCTGCAGTTTCAGGTCAATTATCGGAAGCTTTCTCCGAATCTACACACCGTAGCTTCCCAAAAGCACTTTCCTTCAAATCCTACTTTAAAGTGATCGTTTAGAAACCTGTAAAAAACGCTTTTTAATTTTTTTTTAAAAAAATAGATAGAGATAAAATTTCTCACATATACTTAATTTATAGGGTTAAGGTGTAAAAATACACATAAATTTTTTCCCTAATAGCACAAATACACATGTGGTAACTATTTTAGTGCAAAAATTATATCTCACCGTTAAGTCACTGTTCATCGCCATTAAGTTACTGTCCACCTCATCTCTTTCTCTCTCATAACAGTGAACAGTGATTTAACGGTGGGATGCGACTTTTGCATCAAAATAGTAACCACGTGTGTATTTTTGCTCATAAAAAAAAACATATGTGTATTTTTGTTCTTGAGGAAAAAAACTTATGTGTATTTTTGCACCTTAACCCTAATTATAAGTCATAAAACACTTTTAAAAAAAATAAAACAAACGCATCCTAATTTCCATCCGCATCTTACTAAACTATCACTTGTTATAAAAAAGAATAAATAAAACACTAAATTCACTATTATTTAAGCTCTCTCACCGACCATTGTGCTCCAATTCCGACCACCTCGGGTTAAAATGGGAAATTTAAATAATTATAATTATTTACCGACTCATACTATCACTATACTCACATTTGAGATATTTGACCCACATTAAACTACCTGAGTTATTATCTTGTGACAATCCACATAGAAAAGGTTAAGGTTTGAAAGTCTACCAATGTTATTAAGAAAGAAATGCAAACTTTCAAATGGGCGAAACTACAAATCTTCTCTGTTCCTAGACTATTTTGCATTTCTTATTTAAGATTAATGATGGGTTGAGTTACTAAGATTGCTTCAATTTTTTATTTTTTTCCTTTGAAGAACTACCATTCTGATTTTATTTATAAGTCCACTTTGACCAAATCTCATATATCAAGGAGAGGTAGTTATCTCAATAGTTATAGGTATATAATTTTCAACTCTTTATTTTTCTCTCTATCTTCATGGGTATAATTAATATGGGTAAAATTATCATAATCTCATTTATTACATGAAATTAGACTTGTAAATAGGACTAAATTTTTTTAGTTAAAATGGACTTAATTATAAATAAGACCAGAGCGAGATGTCGTCACATGCATGCAAGAAGATCATGGTCAACACTCTTCGTGTTCATTTAAATTTCAGTGACATCTTAGAATCTTTCCAGTTTCCACAATTTCAATTCTTTATTGATCACTCTTTCTACAAAAGTGTTATTATCTCCTGGACTCTATTATATCAACTTTAGTCGTACAATTTTCTTCATTTTATAAAATTGATTTTTTTAATGAAACAATGAGTCACCTAAATACTTTTGTAACAAACAGACCCTCAACAAGTGGAAAACGTGGGGCATTACCCTTAAAGTCAACGTCAACGTCAGCGTTTTCCTAGCTAACAAAGTCATCGTCAAATAATTAGGGAAAATCCTTCGGTGTTATTAAAATATTGTCAAAAAAGTCTAAAGAAAAGTTGTTAAATATCAAAAAATGCCTTAGGGTATTTTCTGATATTTTTTCAGAAAACATTGTATTGATATATTTGTTAACAAGTATTGATTTAGTTATTAAGATATAGTTGTTAACTTATACTAATTTAGTTGTTACTGTTGTACTGATATAATTGTTAATGTTTTCTAAAATAATATCAGAAAAGACCCTAAGGCCTATTTTGACATGTAATTTTTCATTAGATATTTTTTTTTACAATATTTTAGTTAGTTGAGCCCAAAGAAAGATTGTCCCTAAGTGTTATTATCTCCTGGACTCTATTATATCAACTGTAGTTGTATAAATTTCTTCATTTTATAAAATTAATTTTTTAAACGAAAAAATGAGGGGAAAATTCCAAATTAATGACATTTCAATTTGTAAAACTTCTAGAAGCCCATTGAATTTGTAAAAAGACATAGAAGTGACAAGGACTTATGAAGGATATGCAAATTCGGGTGAAATTACTTTTTTGCCCTTAGTTTAGTTTTTTTTTTAAAAAAAGAAATACCCCACGCCCGCCACTGCCGCCACCCGGCCACGGCCGTCCGCCGGCGGATGGCGGCCGACCTTCGTTCCTCCGGCGATCCGCCGCGGCCGGGCGACAGGCGTGGGGAGAATTATTATTTTTTAAAAAATTATTTTAAAACTAATGACAAAAAGATAATTTCACCCGAATTTGCATATCCCTTATAAGTCCTTATCACTTCTGAGTCTTTTTATAAATTCAATAGGCTTCTGGGGGTTTTACAAATTGAAATGTCATTTATTTGGAATTTTCCCAAAAATGAGTCCCCTAGATACTTTTGTAACAAACAGATTGGGAAATTTGCCAAAATAATACATATTTTAAAAATATTTGTCACATTGGAGTACTGTGCAAAGTATTTGTTAAAATATGGTAGTTGGTGGCGCCACACATGGCGCCATAGTGTAAGTGGCGTTGCCACGTGGTACACCACTTAGGTGGCGTCACACGTGGCGACACCACCTGTATTTTAAAAAAAAAATTTGGTCTTCAGCTATTGTTCAAACTAGGGTTATTAAACCCGGATCGGACCGGAAACCGGCAAACCGGTCCTGTCTTCCACAAAAACCAGGTCAAGGTCAGAAGGTTTTTTTTTTTTTTTTTAAAAAGAATTTTTAACAAAAAAAAACTTCAATTGAAGAGAAAGAAGTTTACAGAGAGATGGGAAGATGAGCATGGTATGACGGCGACGTCCTTTGCTTCGAGACCTGCTTTTTCGCTGGCTCTGGTGATGGCGTCGAAGATAGCTTGCAAAGACATGGAGGAACAGAGGATGAGGCCAGTTGTTTTGTGGAGATAAAGCTTCCTTCGTCCTCTTGCAGTTGCTTTATATGTGATTATTTGAGCTTACGGTTCGCGTTGAGGTCAGAGCTAGATTTCAAGGCCAAGGAAGGAGTCATGGTGAAAGAGAAGAGAGAGAGGTTTAATGGTTTACAAAATAGCATATGGGTTTGGCACTTGCGGATGAGGAAGATGTGGATTGAAATGCTTCGTCAATCAATTATTATGAAAAAGCGTGAAGCAGCAATGTAATAAATGAGAATTATGTTAGACAAGACTTTTCAATTTGTTTCTAACTTATGGGTCCCAATTCCCATTAATAAATACTATATAATAAATCTTGGAGATTTAGTTACCCCGGTTTGACCCCTGTTCAATTCCGGTTTAACTTTAGTTTAACCCACTAACCCTTAACGCAGTAGCTCAACCGGTTCAGTGACCGGTCCGGTTTTAATAACCTTAGTTCAAATGTTGAAAAATAACCAAAAAAAAAAAAAAAAGCCTGCCCCATGTGATAGCTGGAGCTATTTTTCTGAAAGGGCTTGGTACTTGGTAGCTTTGTTGAGGTACTAGAAGTAGCAGCCTAGGAGCAATCATAGTGGAGCTAAATCCGACAATGTCTCCGATAGCTTTTTCAACGAGTGTGCAAAAATGGATTTTACTTGTTGCTGTGGGTTTCTTCTTAGGGTTTCTCCTTAATCGTGTTTGAGCCAAACCCTTGAAAAAGTTGTCGGAGACATTGTCGGATTTAGTTCCACTATGATTGCTCCTAGGCTGCTACTTCTAGTACCTCAACAAAGCTACCAAGTACCAAGCCCTTTCAGAAAAATAGCTCCAGCTATCACATGGGGTAAGCTTTTTTTTTTTTTTTTTTTTTTTTTTTTTGTTATTTTTCAATGTTTGAACAATAGCTAAAGACCATTTTTTTTTTAAAATACAGGTGGCGTCGTCATGTGTGACACCACCTAAGTGGTGCCCCATGTGGTGACGCCACTTACACGGTAGCGTCATGTGACGTGGTGCTACTTATGACGCCGTCTAACGTGACCCTACCAACTGTTATATTTTAGTAGATATTTTCCACAATAGGCCAATGTGATAAATTTTTTTAAAATAAGTATTATTTTGGCAAATTTCCGCCAAACAGATTTTCCCCCTCATCAAGTGGAAAACGTGGGGCATTACCCCCAACGTCAACGTCAACGTTTTCCTATCCAACAATGTCATCATCAAATAATTACAAATGCATATTGCCTTCTTTTAGGACAGGCGTTCAATTTCTTTCTTTATTTATATAATCCCTCTTCGGCGAAGACCCTGCAGCTAACCAGCGACGAAAGGAAGGATTTCCAAGATGGAGAAAGCAATTCATAGACAGAAAATGCTACTTGAACATCTTCGACCCGCTTCTTCTATATCATCTTTTTCCCATCAATCTACTCATCTCTCTGTAAGTTCATCTTCTTCAACTATCCATCTCTTCGATCTTCCACTGTGCATGTTCAATTCCACAGATTCTACTTCTTTGTCCTTTTTAATGTATTGAGCGATTGCTATTCCTTGTGGCTCCTGTGTCTTTTCACTCTGTAATTTATCACTTTTACAGTTGCTTCATGCTGGAATTAGTTCGTTATTTTTTATTTGTGTTGGTAATTGATGATTCTCAATGTTCTACTCATCTTTCTTTCCAGACTAAATTTGATAAACTTTAAATGCTTGTCTTTTCTGTCTATAAAGTCGGAGCTAAATTTTATCTGATAATTACATTGGTAGTTTCTTTGTCTTGAATCTATGGAGTTTTTCTGTCTTATAAACTTGGTCAATTCAAGCATTGGTGGAAATGGCATGGCTAATTTTTTTTCCTCTTTTAGGCTTCAATCTGTTCTGGTGAGAATTTTTCTCATGGGCGACCATCTGCATCTGAAGATGACGTGGTGATTGTGGCGTAAGTTGATTAATTTGGGAATTTGGATGCCAACTTACTGAGTGTTTCTTGATTTTTTTTTTTTTTGAAATTTTGTAATCACAGTAGTAAATCTATAATCTAATAATTTCCTGCAAAAACCAGTGCATACCGAACTGCAATTTGTAAAGCAAAACGTGGGGGCTTCAAGGATACACTCCCAGATGATCTCCTTGCCTCTGTTTTGAAGGTAAAAGTTATTTGATAAAGGAAAACATTGGGAGTAAAATTGTTGACAAAAAATAGGATTTATGGGAACATGTATAATGTTATGGCTGGTAAAATTTAACTCAGTTATGAGTTCTCATGTAGGCTGTGATAGAGAAAACCAATGTGAATCCAAGTGAAGTAGGAGACATAGTTGTTGGCACAGTAATTGCCCCTGGATCAGAACGAGCAATTGAATGCAGGATGGCTGCCTTCTATGCTGGTTTCCCTGGTAAATTTCTTAATCAGATTAAAATTATTTTCCTCAAATGCATCATTTTCGAACAAGGACTTAACTATAAACACTGATTGAAAGCATAATTTATGTGAAATTCCAGACTGATTTATTTAGAATTTCTCTGGTTTCTTTATTGGTACTTAATTCTTAGACTTGCTATGCTATTTTATCCCCAACTTCAATAAATGGTTTTCACTTTTATGATTCAAACAGATACAACGCCACTCAGGACTGTTAATAGGCAATGTTCGTCTGGACTTCAAGCAGTTGCTGATGTTGCTGCTTATATAAAAGCTGGTTTTTTTGACATTGGTGAGAGTGAATTTCAAATGTCTGTTAGTTTATACTAAGATCTTGTTGTTGAATTTACCTTCCTATTATTTGATGCAGGAATTGGAGCTGGTCTAGAGTGTATGTCGCGAGATACTGTTACAAGGCCTGGCAAAACTAACCCAAAGGTTCATTTTATGATTTACTTTTTGAAGTCCATATTTTGTTTTACAGGTTGAAACATGGTTTATTCAGCTTCACTTTACATGTCTTCAACAGTTGGACACTTTTGAACAAGCTCGGGATTGTCTTCTTCCTATGGGAATTACTTCTGAAAATGTTGCACAGCGCTTCGGTGTCACAAGACAGGAGCACGACCAGGCTGCTGTGAGTATGAAAAAATTAAATATGCTAAGAGCTAATTATGCGATTATCAAACTGAATGAAACTTCTTTGATTTGAATACACAGGTTGAGTCACACAAGCGTGCTGCAGCGGCAACTGCATCTGGTAAATTCAAAGAAGAAATCATTCCAGTTTCTACAAAGGTAAGTGGCAACATCAATGATAAACCTTTGAATTGTAAAATTAGATATAAGACATGAAATATATTGATGAGGAGGCTTGCACTGAGGTAGAACTCTGACACACAATATGGTAGCCTCTCCGCTGTTTAATTGTAATGAAATGAAGATAGAACTTAATTTTGACATAAACTTCTAATGATAACGATAAAGGATAACTTTCTTGCATAAGAATAAACTTCTGGACTCTAAATAATGATAAACTTAAACTATAGATAAAGATATCCTTCTAATCCACTAGGAGTTCTTCTTGAATAGGTTTCTTAACACTTATTCTAACACATGATAAATCTTGATAGTTTGTGGACCCAAAAACTGGGGTGGAGAAGAAAATCATAGTTTCTGTTGATGATGGGATCCGGCCAAATACAAATTTGACAGATTTGGGAAAACTGAAGCCTGCCTTCCAGAAGGATGGATCCACAACTGCAGGTGCTTCAAGAAACATGTTCTTGTTAATTTTTTACTTTGGTTAACTGTTTAACTGTTGGTTTGTTTGTGCTGTGTCTCACTTTATCTTTTAAATTCAGGGAATGCAAGCCAAGTCAGTGACGGTGCCGCAGCAGTTCTTCTCATGAAAAGAAGAGTGGCTGTGCAGAAAGGACTACCTATTCTTGGCGTATTCAGGTACTCAACAATGATTGGGAAACAAATCAATTCTTTAGAGGAACAATTCACGTCAGAAGTTTAACTAGAAATAGCTCTGGATGTATACTGTAATACGTGACTAAATGGCTTGTCCTTCCAATTCATGTTATCTCTTGTTTCTAGTCCTCATATCTAATTAATAGAAAGTAGTATTTTAAGTAGTTAAATTTAATCTTGGTCATTTTACCACTCAATTACAAAAGAAAAGACTAGGCACCTGAATACACTTATCTGGTAAGTAAGAACTTATTTATAGAAGAGGCATGTAGTGTTACTTCACCTCTTTATAAATAGATTCAGGATTTCAGTTAAAACCCACCTGATAAATTATATAGTAATCTAGATTACTCTATCAAAAATATGTTTAAAGCTTGAGATCATATGCTTCCAGCTACATGAAAAATTATTCATGACCAGTAATTCATGAATACTTTGAGATATTGTCAAATACAGCCTTTTCTGTACTAATACATTATGTTAAAGTAAAATTGGTGTAGATGAATTCAATCTTTATTTGCAGTCTAGGCACCTCATTTTTATTTCTGTAGGAGTTTTGTTGCTGTTGGAGTTGATCCTGCTGTCATGGGTGTTGGTCCAGCGTTTGCTATTCCTCCTGCAGTGAAATCTGCTGGTCTTGATCTCAATGACATAAACTTATTTGAGATTAATGAGGTAAAAGTTATGTCTTTCTTTTCTTAAATTGAGACAGAGCAAATTATAACTGCTTAATATGTTGTTCACAATTTGATGGTCTCGTATAGGCATTTGCTTCTCAGTACGTTTATTGCTGCAAGAAATTGGCACTGGATCCCAGAAAGGTCAATGTTAATGGTGGTGCCATTGCTCTGGGGCATCCTTTGGGCGCTACAGGTACTCAAAAGTTAGGAAATTGTTCTGTTAAAATTACAGTCATAGAAACCTGGAGACGTTCTGAAGTCCATTTGTTTGATCGTTGTAGCATGTTTACTCTTCTGTTTTTGATTGCATATTATTCAATAGATCAACAGGAAAGTCTCTGTTCGCTTTTCATCTTGAATCTAGATGCTCTATTGTGAAAGTATATGCTGCCATTTTGTGTTAGGTGCTCGCTGTGTTGCTACCCTCTTGAACGAGATGAAGCGCCGTGGCAAGGATTGTCGCTTTGGTGTAATATCTATGTGCATTGGTAATTTTCTACTTCTGCTCCATCCACAACTCAAACCTTTGATTACTCTAGGAAGATGAAAGATAATACAGAAATTACATTTATACTCAATCTTTGCTAACTGAAATCAAAGTAGATCTTTTTTTATATGGCTATCTGACTGGATCAACTTCGACCATTGTTGGGCCCCATTAGGGCCAACTCTCTCAAAAGCATTTTTTGCTTTTATGGACTCGTACTTAAGTAGCTAAAGCTCCTACTAGCACCAACATTTGCTGGTTCAAAGTAGATCTTTTGTTGAAATTGTAGATCATAAGGAACACAGTAGAATGGCTAGAACTCTTTCTCAATGTTTATAGGTGATTTGATTAGACCTTTTTTTTTTGGAAAAAGTACCTTATTCAGCATAAAAAGACTCTAGGGATATTTGATGCTCTGTGTTAGATTTCCATGTGATAACGACGACAAAAACAACAAAGCCTTATCTCATTTGGTGGGGTTAGCTACATAGATCGCATGACGTCATTTGGTTCTATCAAAAATCAAATCTTTAGATAGATTCTTAACTATAAGATCTCATTTAATAATTTCATGCTTACGTTTCGGTTTTTCTGTACCTTTGTTCAAAGGACTATATACTATTTGATCCACCTTTCTTACTAGCACATCTAATGGCCTTCTTTGAATGCAAGCAAACCACCTCAATGGATTTCCTAAACCCTAAACCCTTGCTATTTCTCTAAGATCAGAAATTAATACGTTCAAGTATTGAGCGTATTCTAATATAAAATGTTCTTAATAAAATTCATTCTTGGAATATTTTCCTAAAGCTTAATCTTCTGGGATGAATTGGGTTTTAAACAAGTTGGTGTAACACAGAGACATGCTTGCTCATGGATTTGCATGATTTTCTTAGAAAAAGTAGTCTCATTCAATAAGAGAAAGTAAAGAAGCAAAACTGTTGCTATTTGCTATGACAGTAGAAGCAAAAGAACAAAAATGAATATAGCATGTGAGTAAAACCTGAAAATGCATGAGTGAAAGCTTGTGATATTAATTCATTGCCTTGACAACAATAACGAATTGCCCATGATCATTGCAGGGTCTGGTATGGGAGCGGCAGCTGTATTTGAAAGAGGGGACTATTAACAGATCTGTAGGATACCAGAATGATCAGAGGTCGTGGCAAGTACAAAGAATTGTTAATATGCATGCACGCACATGCACAGTTGAAGATTTTCTACTCTGTTCTCAGTCATTCTTGGAAAAGTTACATAATAAAGGTGACCCCTGCATGGAGCAGCACATAAATGATTGCGTCACATAGAACAATTGTCATAGACTCCCCCCCCCCCCACAGTAATGATATCTGGTTTATTATGTGTAAGAAAATTTATTGTTAAAATTTTGGGCTAAGCCTGTATGCGTTGGGGTTTGAAAATTAAGTTGGGGTTTGAAAATTAAGTTCATATAAGTCAAAACAAAACTCTTTTCACATGTTTACCTCATATATCGTAAATCACGTTGGAAAAGTAGTTTCTTCTGCTAATTCAAACAAAAATTTTGTATAATTGTTCATTAGACTTTTGATTGAAACATAGTGAGTATATGATTTTTCAGCTAATAAAATAAGGGTATGATTAGATGAAGAAATATATTGTCGTCCTGGGAAAAAAAGAAAAGAAAAAGTGATATTATTATGTATTATATTACATGAAAGGGAAAATTACTAAAGAATCCCCTATTGTAAAACTTTTTGCTCAAAGGTGTCTAATGACTCGTATCTTTGAGGGGGTGGAACTCATCTTTAACGGGTTCTGTTTCATGCAAAGTTAATGATATATTGTATACAATTGAAGATAGATTGCACCTAGGTTTTCAAACAAATTTAAGGTACCTTTAGGCCATAGATCTTGCAATTGAGGATTTTCAAGCAATTTTTCCCACAAGAAATTCATGCACTTGCTACATTGTGCTGAAAGAATTGCATTTGTATTGCCAATTTGGCATTGTAATGAGAAGCTTTCTCAATTCTCATTTTTGGTTTCTTCCTTGCTACTTTGATTTTTTTTTTCCATATCAGTTTATCTTTGTTTTTTTTTTTAAAAAAAAGAAATTTGGTGAGATCAGTATACCTTTTCGTGCAATGACAATTTTGCTCAAGTATTTGTTACCCGGTTTTCTCCATACAATCTATCTTCTCTGCAGTATCATAATTTGGCCATAAAAATTTTAAAGTAAATTAAAATATTTGAGAATCAAATATACGAAATTTGTTTATAGAAAATACAAATCCCACACTGAAATTTGTCCTTATTTATAACTCATTGTTGTTGTCTTCATGAGGAGTACAGTTCTATTTATTGAAGCGAATACCATAAGGGGAAAGTATATATCTCACAAGTAAGACACGGTAAATTTTTGATTAAATAGTCCTAAAAATCATTATTATTTTAAAAATGAAAATTACTATATTTTTTGTTAAAAAATTAAACATGCAATTTTTTTATAATCATAGTAATACCTTTTTTTTTTTAAAAAAAAATGATAGTAATTTTGATCTTTAAGAACAATAATAATTCTTAATATTCTTCAACCTAGTTTTGATAAATTGTTATATTCTCAGATGTAACCCTACAAGGGCTTATTAGATATCCACCTAGAAAACATGGCAAAACATTCTTCAGGCTTGTACTTTGGAGCTTCATGTCGACAAGTACCCTGCAAATAAAATGAATAAATACTCCTAAATTCTCACTGCAGTAATAAAATTAAATAAAATACTTCAAAAAATAATAAAAAAGAAACTCCTCATTCTCAATAACAAGTAATTAAATTTTCTTATGCATACAATTTCGATTTATTTTTTCAAAAGGAACTTGTTCATACCTTCACAGTAGCAAATGTCATCTGATCTGAGTAAGTCCTCGTGTATCTGGTTTAAAAAGGAGATTGGTGGATTTGGGATTGTTTATAATTGACTTTTTGTTTCAATAGCTAGATTGATTCATTTGATTCATCTGATTTGGGATTTGCTTATAATTGACTTGTATCATTGTTTGGGATTGCTTATAATTTTTTTTTCAAAGTCATCATCAGCTCCAAATGCAGATAAGCTACATTTTATTGCTTTAGACTTTTGGCTTAAGTGCTTTTGTTCTCTTCTTCTTTCCTGTACTCCCTCCGGTCATGTCCTTTTTAAAGATAGTTGTAAGCATCAGCGACGAAACTATGGCCGCCGACCCCTAAAATTTAGAGGAAAAAAGTAGGAGGGGAGAGGGGAGAGGAAGGAAGAAAAGGACTGAAGATAGTTGATGATGGGAAGAGAGGTTTCAGGGACGTGTGGCTGTGCTTCGATTTGCTTAGAGTATGTTTGATTTGAAGGATGAGAGGGAAAGGGAGGGGATTAAATTTAGAGACTAATATTAATCAAGGAGTTGACTTTCAAAAAGTTAGAATATGTTTAGTGAAATAAGATAACTAGAGAGGGTCACGGGAGGTGAGGGTAAGATGAGTCAAGGAGTTGACTCCCAAACAGAACTTGTCGACGTCCGATTTAAACTTAAAAAATAAAAAAATAAAAGGAAAAAGAAAAGGAAAAAACAGCATAATAATATGATTAAGAGGGAAAGCTCATGATGAAGAGAGACTTATTAGACTTATACTCACTTTCTTAGTTTTTACAATAACTATTGAAAGATTTTTTTTTTTAATTATGAAGATAATTAATAACATGCTTTAAAATAGAATGAAGACCAATTTCTTGATGATTTTTTTTGATTACATACATTAAAAAAGAAATTGTTTTGAGTTTTAATATGATTTAATTATAGATGAATTTAATAATATGAAAACACGCAGAGTAAGAGTTATGTGAAATGATCTTAATTTCCGTAATAGATTTGTTTTATTTTTTTTTTATATTGGGTCTATATTATTTCAAGTATTTTTATTTATGATATAATATTTTTTTTTTATTTTTTTCCTCCATCATTAAAATTATGGGTTCGCCACTGGTTAGTATAAGCAACTTTTTTCTTGTGTTTTAAAATTTAAATTACTTTGTCTTTTTGTCCCTATCAAATACCTACATTTAAATTAACTATCCCCCAATCACCACTAATTCTCTTTTATTTAATAATTTATTACCTAATCTCTCATATATTTTATATTCATTCTTTCTCATATTCTTACTCATTCTCTTTCCTATGCTCTTTTTATAGATCGGGCATTTTTGAAAGAGTTACGGCATTTTTAACATATTTTTATTACTTTTAACTAATAGTAATTGCTAGTATGAATTATACAATAAGAAAATATGACTTTTTTACACTTAATAAATTAAATAATAATCAATTATTTAATACTGAATAATTTAACTGCTAGTATGATTTAACATATGTTTTTTATTAATCAAATGTATCTAATTAAGTATTTTAATATTTTCAATTTTTCTAAAAAGACTTAATTAAATATTTTAATTTTTTTTATATAATTTTAATTTTCTCTTAAAATTATCACAAATGCTACCATTACACAATATGAATTTTACTATATCTTAAGTTTGTAAAATTTTACAAAAAAGCGACTTTTGACGCTCTATTTAATTGAACTTAATTTTTTAATTTTTAATATCACACGTTAAAATGTAATTCAATGATGTAATGTTTTAAAAGAAATATTTTGATGATCCTGAATTTTGTTGAATTTTTAATTTAATCCATATGACCTACAAATAAGAAATATTAATTTTGATGATCATATAATGCACGAGCTGCACGGACTCAAATAAAATAATCCAAAGCATAAATCCATGTTCCACGTGTATAATCATTATTAATATATTAGTGTATAATTAATATATTTTTTACATCTATATATCATAGCAAAACCATTTGATTTATTACTACGTTAAAGGAGTGCAGTGGAATAAATTTTCAATATTGTTACGGTATATATTATTTTAAATAAAAACGAGAGCCTTCTATTGCTTTAGTCTTTATGTCATGACTCATGAGTGATATATGATTTTGGAGTTAAGTTTTATCCAACGCTCTAAATTATTTTTTAAGGTTAATCTTGTATTGTATAGTAATTTGTGATTCAATTTCATATTTTCATCCAAAGTTCTTAAAATGGATCAATTCAACCCAAAATTAACAAATCTTTTATTTTGACTGTTGAATTGCTAACTAAAATAAAGATTCCCCCCCCCCCCCCCCCCCAAAAAAAAAGAAAGGATTGTTAAGCATTTTTAATTTCTTGCCATTCATTTTCATTTCTTCAATACTTTATATTGTGGCAGTCTTGTCAACTGTAGGTTATGAGTATATACATTTAATACTCTCTTCAATCTCTAGTATAAGATATATTTAAAAATTAAAATTGATCTTAATCTTAAATATAAAATAAAATTTTTATATTTGTCAATCTCTTTCTAATTTACTTTTATTGATGTTCCCTCAATAATAATTAAAAAAAAAGAGTGAGAGAATTATGAAATATAACTAAAGTATATATAAAAATATATCTCTTATTAACTAATTTTATCAACTTTTTTAATTTATGTTTGATTAAAGGTCAGTGGAGTACATTCTTACCCCACAAATCCTTTCATTTATGGCAAAGTGGGTTTGAGAGTGTGTATTTTATTTTTGGTTAATATTTAATTTATATGTTATGATATGTCTAATAACATCAACCTTTCACACAACGGTAGACAATAACCACTTGGAATATAAGTGAGAAAATTACCTCAAAAAGGAATTATTAAAATTTTGTTTAATTAAAATAAAATTAACAAAATTTAATTATGAAAAATACTAGGAGGCATAAAATAATTGAGAAAAAATAAGGAAAATTTATTTTAAGGTTAACTTGAGTTTATGAAAATAGTTTCATGCCCTATTTATTTCTAAGCTTATGGTTGAACATTATATTCCGAGTTTCGAGAAGCTCAATGACCTAATATTGTTTGTAATGACATTATAAATATGTTGACTTGGAATGGTTTAGTGTGCAATTCACTTAGAAAGGTTTTATAATCCATGATAAGTTTTAAATGTCTAGTTTATCCTTTCCTATCATGGATCATTTATAACCATAATGGTAGTGTTTTTCAAATGGTTAGTTAAACTCTTTTTCTACCATAATTAGTTTTTGAAAAATAAGTTGTAAGCTTTTCTATAATAGTAGACCTTCAGGCTTAATTTTTCTCTATTATGCCATATTATTGTTTATTATATGAAGATTTAATTAAATGCATAGATAATTGAGTTATAAGTAAAGCATTTTACACTGATGTATAGGGTTAATGTGCAAATTTATCTATAAAGTATTTTATCATGCATATATGATATTCTAAAATTTTCTTGGATGCAAAAATATACTAAAGTTTTTAAAATAGCACAGTGCAAAAGTTTTATTGCCCTCAAGTTAACAAATACTAACCATTTAGCCAATAACTTGCATGGGATCAGGGCCATAGACATGTTAATATGGAATCTGATTGCCTCCATTTAGTGGAGTGCTTGCAGCACTGTGATAAGCAGGATGTTGGTCATGATGCTGAACTGTCATTAGATAATGTTGCTGATTTTGTTTATTTTTTTGAAGTGCCTTTTTCCATTTCTACTATTTTAAACATGGAGATTTTATTTCGTGGTGACCTGTAGATTTTTTGGAGTCTTGCTCCTATATTCATTAAAAAAAAAGTGTAAAGATACATATGAATTTTTTAAAATTGTGAAAAATGTCTGATTATTAAGTCAACCGATGTTGACAATTTAACAAATAATTTTTTTGTTCAATGTTTTTACTCGTAATGGCTTGGTTGAGTTTCTCCTATCATCCCTTATAATTTTTAAATTATATCCATTCAATCAATTTAAAAAATTATATTGTTACTTTAATTTTTTTCTTTTTTTCCCAATCAATGGCCTAGATAGGGCTGATGAGGGATATAGAGGAAAAATATAAGGAAAAAATCCTCTTCTCTTAGTGGCCCTATTTGCCACTATGGATTCCTTTTTTTTTTTTTTTTTTTTTTTTAATTTTATAGCTGTACAATCCCTTTCTTTTGTTTTTTAACTGTTCATAAATATTATCAAATGATTTAGACACGTTGATTTCTATGATGATGGATGAGTCTTTATTAACCTCCTCTTTGCCTCATTTTAGCACATGGCTAATTTATAAATTTTAATGATGGTACCCCTAATTGGCAGCTCATTAACTTCGACACAAAACTAACAATGTTAATAAGCCAAAGAAAAAACGACGTATGAGCCGGCTAGGAGAGGGGAATCTTAGACATTGTGATAAGGAAATCTAGGGTTATTTATTATAATTATTAAATAAGAATATTTATCTATATTTAAATTTAAATTCTTAATTTAGGATTTAGATTTGGATTTGAATTTTAAATTTAGGATTTTTATTTAAATATTATTTTATTATTTTCTAAGCTCTATAAATTGAGCTGATGTTCTCAATTTAAATAGCTTTGATTGTTGGTTAATAAAAGAATTTCTTTTCCATCTTAATACTCTCTCCTCCCTCTGTCTATCTGATTTCTCCCGCTTTTTTGTTGTCCTCCCTCCTCTCCCAACCATGGTAGTTAAAATCTCGTTTTATCACTGTGATTTTACGTTTTTTATGATTTTTTTCATTAAAATGATTTTTCTAATTTTCTAAATGCTTTTATATTTTTACGATTTTTTTACGATTTTGCTATGTTACGATTTTACGTTTTACGATTTTTTATACTTCTTCCGATTTTACATAAAATCTCGATTTTAATAATCTTGCTCCCAACCCGTTTCACATTAATTTTGGCATCAGAGCCTAGTTCCCATCTCTTTCTGTGTGCTAAAACTCTTTTTCACATAATCAAACACACCCTAACTAAACCCCATTGAAACCACCACACCTGATATAGATCTAATCCCCTACCGTCAAACGCATTGAATCATGCACCTTTTGGGCTCTGTGCTCCCAAACGCATTTAAATAAAAAGAGCTCTTCTAGAACTGATTATGCCAGACTCGATTTTTCAGCGTGCTTGAGAGATGCATCCCGCAATCACTGTGTGAGTAATCTCTATGCTCCTTCCTTTAATTTGTTGATTTCATTTGATTATATATATATATATATATATATATATATATATATATATGAAAAAGGGGAGGCAACAATCTATTTAATTTAATTTGTACCATTGCACCTAGTACGGTTATAATCAACATGCTCTTCAGGGTGTCGTATGCATTCTGTTACCCCATGTATCGGTTCCTCTATAATTCATTTATGTAGTTAATGAGTATGTCAACTTCTTTTCTGTCATTTCTCCCTCTCTCTCTCTCGCTGTTTTTCATTTTCTCTTTTTTTTGGCCTTTTTTCTCACATGTTTTTTTTTTTCCCATTTTTTGTTTTTTGTTTTTGGTTTTAAAGTCGAATCACAAAAACCGCCTAACGGAAGCAATTACTTTTTTTTAATACAAAATGGAATTTGAACAGAACATAGAATTACCAAAATGGTTGTACGAGCACGCGGGGTGAGCAAGAGAGAGCCTGAATTACATAATTTTGTCATTGTAAACGAAGAGGCTAGTGAATTTAGAGAGTTTTGCAGTGGAAAAGAAGTGGAACCTCTGATGCCAATTGATGTGAAACAAAGGGGTGAGGATCGGAATGAGCAGAGAATGGGGAGAAGTGAGAGACACTAGAGGGGGGAGGGCAGCAAGAGGAAAAAGATCACCTCATTGGCTTTTTTTTCCTTTTCTTTCATTAGCCCATCTGGGCCATTTATTGAGAAGGAGAGAGAAAAATTAAAGTAGTATTATATTGATTGGATTGATATGATTTTGAGATAATAAGGGATAATGAGAAAATGATGATGAGAGAAACTCAACCCGACAGCAAGAAGGAGGGGGAAGCCAAAAGATAGAGCTAGGGAGGAGAGAATATTCAGAGGGAAAAGATATTATTTACTAAATTTATCAATCAAAGTTGGTTACAACTAATAACCCTAACTCAATTTATGGTGCTTATGAAATAACATTAATAATAAAATAACAATTCAAATTCAAATATGAATCCTAAATTTAAAATTTAAATTTGGATAAACATACTTAATTGATATGCAGATAACCCTAGCTCTCTCAATTAAAAAGAGAGATATGTGTGCATAGATAATAAGAGACCAAATTTTATTTACCTAGAAAAGGAAGAGTGGTTTGATCAAATACATGAATTACATCAGAGTAGCTCTGAACGGAAACGATTATCTACAAAGGCTTATTAGATATCCACCGAAAGAACATCTCAAAACATTCTTCAGGTTTGTACTCAGGAGCTACATGTCCTGCACCCTGCAATTTTCGTCAAGAAAATAAACGGTTTAAGCCTTAAAACTGATTCATGCACACTTCAATTATTTTTAACCTTTCTTCGTTTGTTTTTGTGCTTCAAGATAGAAACCAACGCATAGTGCGTGTGTGTGCGCGTATAAATATATAATTTTTACGTAGATAACTTCTAATCTTTTGTTCTTACCTTTACAGTGGCGAATGTCATCTGATTAGAATACCTTCTCGTATATCTGGTTCAAAGGAAATAAATATGTGAAAGAGAGAAGAAGATAGCAAAGAAATTCAATCCAAATTCTGAATGCTACAATTCCGTTTTCGATAATCACATTGCCAAATATAATATAGGGTAAAGTAGAAAATCTGTCCCGGAAGTATACGCCCAAAAGTAATGTTGCCCTGGAAGTTTTTTTGGACTCAATATTACCCCGGAAGTTTAAAGACATAGCAATGTTGCCATATTTCGTTAAAAAATTAACAGTCAACGACAATTTTTTAAAGATCAAAGTTAGTTTTTTAACGGAAAAGGACAACATTGCTACGTCTTTATACTTCTGGGACAAAATTGAGCCTGAAAAAACTTGTAGGGCAACATTGCTCCTCAATGTGTACTTCCAGAGTGGATTTACTACTTAACCCTATAATATAAGATACTTACCTTCTAGAAGAGTTCTATAGTTCTATCTAAAAACAATACACTCTAAAAAAAAAAAGTCAATAGCATTAAATTCTTTCTTTTCAAGAATACCCTTATTAAGTATTGGTGAGAGAGATGTTATGTAATAGAAAAAAAGAGTAATTAAGAGAGAGATGTTATGTAATAGAAATGAAGAGTAATTAAGATACATTGATTTTATTGGGGGATAAAAAGTAATACTACTTTGGTCTTTAATATAAAACTCATCTGACAAGTTTGATGATTTAAGGAAGCTAAATAAAGTAATTAAAATATTCATATTTATCATTTTTCTTCAAACTAATTTTCCTAACTTACAAAATTATATATAATCTAATGGTACAAATATATATTTTAGAGAGATCATATAACATATTCTATAATTAAGAAATTGATTTAGCTTTTTTGATCTGTTCAAATTAATTAACTAAGTCTTATATTAAGAATCAAATGTGCTAATAATTGTTTACTATTTCAATTATATAAACTACTTCTAACTGCTTTACTTAATCCCTATGAAATAATGAGAACTTAGAAGAGCCTTATATCAATGTTAAAAGTGGCACACAAATAATTTATCCGTAAATCAATTTAAACTATATATTCATAAGCTAACTATAGTGTGAGGTATATACGCACCCTGCAACCTGGCCATTTGCAAGCCAAGGTCTCCAGTCTTCGACAATGGAGTAGTTTAAATCTCTAATCCATGCTTGAGTTGCCATGAATGGAACTACTGGGTCATGATCTCCACTGCATCAACATAGTACGAAATATCTTATAATTATGTTCTTACTATTTTAAGAAAATTACATAATGTGATAATAATAAATGTCGACATATTAACATTTAATTTTAAATTTATAAATTGAGAAACATTTAAGATAAAATTAAAATTAAAATGACTTACCTGTAAATCAAAGAACGATAGCCTTTTTGACTTAGATTCATATGATATGGAACGGAACTGATGATGTCGAAATCATAGTCATCGGATTTACAAACTTCCCAATTCCTTATGGTACCCTACATCACAGATTAACCGACATTTGGTTAAAACCTGTATAAATTAAATTTGATCAAATTTCCCAATATGTAAACTTTTAATCTAATAAACTTCCAAAACTCGGAGGTATGAGACATTATTTTTTTCAAGAAATAAAAAAAAAACTAAATATAATCAAACCTTTCGAATATGCAGTGCTTCCTGAACTCTGTCATCCCGAATCCAATCATAGGCCAGGAAATATCCATAATTCTAAACGATAGAAAGGAACAAGAAATGAAATATCCAATAAATTTATAGTTGCATTTCGAAAAACTATTGCTACTAATACTATTAAGCATGTAGAATGGCTATAGTTTTTTGACTATGTTCTAATTAGTGTAATTTAATTAGTATAATTTGACTCGTAAAAGTTAGTCATTGAACTTTGACTTATTGCAATTTAGTCTTTATAATTTTAATCATTTAAAACTTTAGTCCCTAATTAAGTTTAATAAAATATATAGTTTTTATTTTGTAAAATATAAAGACCAATATTCTTAATTTTAAAGTATACAAAGTGAGTTATACATGAGTTAAAACTATAGCAATTGAGATAAACTAAGTGAAACTTTTAAGATTGTATTACAATTGAGTCAAAGCTATAATAAAGTGCAAAGGATTAATTTTCCCATTAAAAAAAAAAATTACTCTGCAGCTCATAGGTGGTATTGCATGGTCAGAACTAAGATGCCTTGGAAATTTATTGATGAGAGATCTCGTACTCCCAAATCCATGAGGCCTAGGTGAAGCCAACTCACATTTAGATTCCAAAGTGATATGTATATCAAGTCCAGACATGAGCTGAGAGATCAAAGAAAACAGTTTACTAACAAGGTATCTAATGTATCATAATATATAATTACAATATAAAAAGAGAGTATTTATTTGAAGAATATCATAGTTGCTTGCCTCGCGTAAAGTCTCCAATTCTCTCAGACATAATTGATTTTCGGGATCTATATTTATATAATTCCCTTTACAATTTTTCTGCATGGACTGTTCATAAAATAAATTGTTAGAGTAATGATTAATTATAATAATCTCAACAAGGTAATTAATTAATTAATAAAAAATACTACCATATAAAGTTCATCGGAAATTAGTGCCATTCCATGAGCAAAAGAGGGTAAATAACTTTCTTCTTCCGTTGTTGTAACCGGATTCCCTAGCACATATCCCTGAAAGAATTATTTTGATCAACAGAGTGTTTGATTATGAAATATTAATTACTACCTGCATTACGTATGAGATCTTATATTAATTATTGCGGTAGCACATTTCAGTCTACTTTAAACATAGCGTATATTAAAGAAAAGGAAATATTTTGGTGGAACCATGGAAACTTAATGATGTTTTTCTGGTGTTTGAGTTTAAATTAAAGGAAATAGTTTGAGAAAATCTGCGACGAACCTGCAGATTTATCCATGGTTGGACTCCTTCTTCATTTCCTGAGAACCAATAACTTAATTAAACTTTTTCGTGATACAAGGTATATCCATTAGTACACATAAAAACCTTTGAGAGTTTCTTACCATTTGAAATTTCTTGAACAATAGCTGGAATAGGAAGGCCAGAATATGAGTCACCACCAATATAAACTTGATTTTTCAGAAATTTTGGGTGATCAATTAGCCACTGCAAATGATACAAGATAATGTCGGTAGGCCTATGAGGTAAACCATAAAATTTTCAAGTTATAAAATAAATAATATTCCCTCGGATTCTAAAGTTGGAAGTTAGTTAAAGGGTTTGTTTTTCTCCTATATATATATATATATATATATAGGACTGGAAGTACTAAAATATTTTCATAGATTTTACACAGATGTTGATTTTGATTACCTATAGTTTGACTGTTGCATGGAAAAATTGAGGATAGTGATATTTCATGAGTTGGTGAGAAAATATGAATTAATTGGCGATTGTTTGCATTGTACATACCTTCTTAAGAAATTGATGGGCATGTTTAATTAAACCCCAATCACCTCGTTGAAGATAAGGGGTGTACGCATAAGAGAAGCCACTGCCAACAGGCAAATCTACAAATATTATACTGCATTCCTGAATAAACGAAATACTAAAAAAAAATCAAAATAATATATATTTGTGTGAGTGTAGATTATACAATAACAAAAGTTACATAAACTTGTAAGGTTCTTAATGTCTTTATATTATTTTTCATCTCTTGTTATTGTTCATTTTCTTTTAATACAGGTGATAACAAGGTCTTTTTTTTTTTTTTTTTTTTTTTTTTTTTTAATTTTACAAAAAGTCCATTTTTATTTTGATGGAAAAACTTGTACTCCGCATTTTCTTTATATCTTATTACCAGATATACGAGCAACTTAATTAAGGGACTGAATATGTGTATCTACCACTAGGGGTCCAGGGCCAACCTTGTTGGTAAAACAAAAAGTCCCTTTCTAACAATTTTCTTGCGAAGATTTATTATTCAATCTACATCTCAATAGTTATATGTATATTTATGTGTGTATAAGTCAACTTGAAAATTGTACTGTATATATTTCACCTTTGTCCAAGCTTGTGGCCTCAAAACCAAATTTGGGAGGCTACCATTGTATTTCTCAATTTTGATTGCGATTGGACCTATACAATAACAAAAAAACAAGAGCAAGAAATCCTGTTGATCTCAGGCTTGAGAGAACTATAAGGGACCCAAGATTTATATTTTACTCGTTATAGAAATATATATGTGATACAGACATATAAAGATGATGAAGGCTAGATTTGGAGTAACCTATTTCAAAAATGAGGCCTGAGTATGAAGAGCAACCGGGGCCACCAGTGAGCCAAAGCATAAGAGGGTCCTCTTTTGGATTGTTCTCTGACTCAATAAAGTAATAGAACACTTGTCCTCCTCCTTGTTCTGTTGCTGAGTCTCCCACACCGACATACCTATATATAGATATAGATATAGTACAATTAATGGAGAAGTAACCTTTGAAAGTTTGGAAACTGGGGAATTGGGTACTAACCCAGTTTCAAGATGAAAAGGAAGAGGGCCTTCAAAACCAGGAAGGTACTCCACATGTGAACCAGAAGTTGCAACTTGAGAACAAATCTGCAACAAAACAAAAGAAACAACAAGAATCTCTATCATCCTACGATTTTGACCTTCTTGTCTTCTTCGGATTTTGGTGTCCCTCTTCTTCTTCTTCTGTGTAAAGGGGGGATGGATGGTGTTCTTGTGTATGTAGTGCCGGTAAATGAATATGACGAATCAAATATCTCTCCAAACGTTTGGCACGGGCAACTCGAGTGCCCTACAAAACAATATTTTAATCTTTAATGCTAAATATTTTAGTCAACTCAAACATCAAGTGGCACCTTTCTTTGTTTTTTTTAATGTTTACATGCATGCATACATACATATATATATATATATATATATATATATATATATATATATATATAATGGGATTCATAAGACTGAACAAAATCTGAATAGTTTGAAAAAGATTTGTAATGATAATAACAAGTTCATTAATCGGATTTAGAAGTTTAATAATGGTATTACCAATTCGTTAATGATATTTACAAGTTTCGTAATGGTAAGTACTAGTGTTTTTGTCAGTAAGTACTAGTGCTTTTGTCAGGTTTTTCCAAGTGTCTCTCATGAGACAACAATTATGGGAATTACCAATTTTTTAATAGTATTTATAAGTTTTGTAATGATGATTACTAGTGTTTTCGTTAGATTTTTTTCAAACTCTGCGTAAATAAGAACCACATATTTGCTTCTTTTTTTTTTTGATAAAAGCGAACCATATATTTGTTAATGTATATATATTAAAGGAGCTAAGTGGCTTAGTGGTTGCGCTACTTGGTCCCCAAGAAGGTGGGGTGGGTTTGAACTCACCCCCTTCACTGTAATATCCTAAAATTTGACGTAGGGTAAATATCATAAATTTGTAGAATATACCTATTAAAAATAGGTGAATATGAGGTCTCAAACACCTTGTATTGAATTCATCTTGTTATTAGGACAATTTCTCCTAAGATTGAATAATGCGCGAAAAGGTCCCTAAAACATTAGATACTTTGCAAATAGGTCCCTAAAATATTTATGGGTTATAAAATACCCTGAGAAAATTATGATAAAATCCTAAGAGGCAACTAAATATTTATTAAAAATTGGAAAGTATGTTGTCTCTAATTTAGGTAATTTATTAAATTATTACCTTGGAAAAATTACAGGAGAAAAATCTAAAAGTATTGGGGGACCGTATTGGACCCCATGATTTTTAATATTATGTATGGTGCATAAATTACTAATGTCAGTAAAATAGTTGTGAGATAATAATTATTACTAATTAAGAAAATTGTCAACAATTAGTAAGTGATTAATTAGATAATTAATGACTAATTGTTTAGACATAAGATAAAGAGAAAAAGGTGGAAATTACTTAATATATATATATATATATATATATATATATATATATATATATATAAAAATGAAATTATGAAGAAAAATAAAGAAAAATTAAAATGGAAATTAAGAAAAAATATCTAAGATATTTAGTAATTAAATAATATTATAATTGTGATATTTTATACAGGATAAACGAACGGATAGAAATAAAATCCTACCTAGAAAACCATGAACTAAGTTTCTAGAGTCAGAGTATATTATAGACAAGTGAATTTTTATCTCAAATTAGGTTCTCTTCGAAGTCATTTCTGTAACCGACGAAGTGATCATGAGATAAGGCCAAGGAGATATTTTGTGAAGTTAGAACATATAGTAGAAATGAGAACCGATAGAAAATAATTCATAAACTGGAATTCGGGGATAAGTTGGTAAAAATCAGAGTATATTATTAATCAGTGGATTTTTATTTAGAAGTTGACGTCGGCAGACGCAATTTCCGTAGCCAACGGCGTTTGACCGAAATATTCAGCAGACAACGGAATGTCCTTAATGAGATCAAAAATTTAGATAACCCAAGTATCTTGAAAGAGAAAGAAAAGATCTTCAGGACCTTGCTCCCGGAATTTTGAGATTTCCCAAGATTACGCGATTAGGACACCGAACAGGGAATTTTATCAGATAAAAGCACATATATCAAGAGATGATGCAAGCATGACATCACTTTGATGACTCAGGATGAGGTCATCATAGTGAGGTGTAAGGCCAGGATCGTGCCACCTCAAAAAAGTGTGATCCAACGGTCAGAAACTGACCAGACAGAGTTTAAGGGAATTACTGAAATGCCATTGGTTTTTTCTATAAATAGCCTTCACATTTCTCTTCATTCTTCACAAATCCTAGAGCTTTCTAGAGAGAGATTTTAGAGAGAAGGAGGAGTCTGTGGAAATAGCAAAGTGCCAGGTAAGTTCTTCGGTCCCTAGTCTTTAGTCTTAAGTTCTTTCGGTAGTTATAGTAGAAATGCTAGAGTAATCTCTAATCTTCCAAGTCAGTTTAGATATCATGTTTTAGGGATAGATATGATATTTATTTCAAAAATATATTGGAGAAAGAGGTATGTCAAAATCTTGGGAGATTAGGATTAAAATAGCAAAGCTCTGACAAAATCTCGTCGATTTGTCAACCTAAGGGCAAAATGGTAATTTGTACCTAAAATGCCTATTATGATATTAAATATTCATAAACGTGATATCATCCTTATAGGATATCTGAAATCACGAACCGCTGTTTCTACTGTTACCGCTGTTGTACCGCCGTCGTATCGCTGTCAAACGTAGTATCCGCCAGAAATACCGTATAGCGTCAACGAAGGTACGTTCGCGTACTGTAACACTAACTCTGATATTTATGGTATGCGTGTATGTGGTATGTGTGTTGTATGCATGTTGGTGGTGTGTTGTTTGATTACTTAGTGTTGTTAGAGGATAACTGAACATATGCATGCACTGGGAGTGATATATCTATATTCACTGGGAGTGGTACATTTCGCTGGGAGTGGTACATTTGCATTCACTGGGAGTGACATATTTGGGAGTGATTCATTTGCTGTGTTTATATACCGTATATGTAAATATGAGGTTAACCGTTACCTGGGGTCTGTATGCATGGGACCTCAGCTCTTAACATAGCTTCAGGATCGGGAGGTCCGAGGACCGAGGAAAAAGGAAAGAAGCACTTATAGGAACTCAGCTGAAGACCATCTTTTGTTGCCACGGCATGGGTAATGTCAGGGGAATACCTCTGTGGTTGTTTACTTTAAAAACTCTCGGTCTTTGTACCGTTTTTGTAATTAGCCAGACTTATGGCATTTTGAATATATGTATCAGTTACTCTCTTGCTCCGATGCTCTACTCTGATGAAAAAAAATTATACTGCTTTTGAAAAGTTGGGATGTTACATTCACTTTTATTGAATCTTTTCTTTTTCAAAAAAAGATTCAACCTCCCCACAAAAAAAAAATAAAACCCTCGTCGGATCTCAGACTACTGGCGACCAGTGGTTGCAGGCCCTCTAATGGCCAGCCACGGTGGCCCTCCGGTGAGGGTCATACTTCTGTTTTTATTATTATTTAAAAACTAAAGGCAAAATGGTAAATTCACTTGAATTTACAAATCTCTCATTTGCTTGCTTGTCTTATCAGTCCTTTTACAAATTTAGATGGTTTTTGGGGTTTTACAAATTTAAGAGATATTTAAATGAAATTTTCTGTTTATCTTCTATATTATAAATCACATTTGAAAATCTACTTTTAAAATGCTTCAATCATAATTTCAAACAATTATCTTCTTAAAAAACTCTTCCATTGTACCAAGTGGGACAAAAATGTAATTATAGGATATGATAGTCAGTGTTGGGGTAGCCCTCAAACCATGATTTCAAAAGCTCTTTTTCATAAATTGAGACAGAAATCCTCTTTCATACTTATCTTATAAATCCTAAAAGCTATTATTTAAGATCTAATCCAAACACATTTAGTGTCTCTTCTTCTTTGAGTGTGGGGAAGGATGGTGTACTTGTCTGTAGCGGGTGAGGCAAATAACGAATAAGACGAATCAAATGTTGTTCGAACCGTCTAGCAGAAACGTGTTGCCCGGGCAACTCGAGGACACCACAAAACAATATTTTAATGCTCTTCTCTCTATGTGGTTACGTGGATATATTTAAGTCAATTGCAACATCACGTGCACCATTCTTTGGTTTTTTTAATGTTGATTACTCTTGGTATGTTATACGCAAAAAAAGTGTTTCTGTCATCTCTATAAAACACGACTTAACTCTAAGATGCAATTTATATAAACTAATAACCAAGAAATAAATTTTAAACTATAAAAGCGACTATAACAAAATTGTATATCTAAGCTTACAATTTCTAGATACCTTTAATTTTCCCAATAAATGAGGACATGTGTTTTAAGACTTATTATTTATTTTACAATGTACTCTTTTTACTAATATTTTGAATTTTTTTGTAAATAAACAATGGATTATGTATTTCATATTCTATTTTGGTGACAATGATTTATATATCATATTGATAAACTGGATATAATAATATTACTGCTAGGCATGGGAAGAATTTCTAATAATTAATCTGATAACAGATGAATATCATACAATAAGAATTTTGGGAGTATAAAGCATAGGATGTGGAGGCAAAGGCGGAGGTGGCAGAGGTGGTAGTAGAGTAGGTGAAGGTGACAGTGGAGGTTGAGGAGGAGGTGGAGGATGATGCCGAGAGTTTTCTAGCATGTCTTCTACACTGTGTTTCATCTTGGCTATTGAGCTATAGATCGACGAAGATGAATAAAATTTAGGAAAAAATAGATGAAAATGTGGAGTTTAAATGATAGACATATGGAAGATATGTGAAAAAGTTGAACAATAGGGCATAAGGAAAGGTTACTTGGTTCATTCTCATGATGATGATGAGGCACCAATGTTTCGAAAGCTTTAATTTAATGTTTATTAAATTAGAACCATTAAGTATATTTGGCAAGAATAATTTGCGTTCTTACTTAATAAACATAAGTTATTAAGTTGTTATTTTAGCTTTATCAATAACTTAATGTTTCTTAAGTTAAAACTGTTAAGTATGTTGTCAAGAATAATTTACAATCTTCATTAATAATTGTAAATTATTAAGTTGTTTTTTTTTTTTTAAAAAAATTCATCTCCCTCCTTTGATGATGAGGATGAAAAGAGGAAGAGGAAGAGGAAGAGGAGGATGAATATAAAAATGAGGAGGATGAGGATGACAGATAATAAAACAATGATGATGTTCAGTCATCATCACCTCTGTTGTCCTCATACTTCTCATCGTACTGCAAGTCATATTCAAAACCATTGTGATGAGTATATTGGCATATGCCATGAGATGCCATGTGTCACAGCAAGGCTTGCCAACATCTACATGAAAGCCTCCATTTCAGGAGGAGGCGAAGGTGATGGTGGAGGAAGGGTGGTGGTGACAGTGGAGCTCTCTGGGAACTAACATGATGAAGAAGAATGAGGAGGCTAATAAAGAAAAGAACCAAAATGAATAGATGGGTTTAAGGAGAGGTCTAACGGATTACGAAGGGTTATCAGTTATAACTTATGAAGGTCTAACGGATTATGAAGGGTTATGAGTTATGACTGTTGTGGTGGTGGTGGGGTGTTAGATGACGGTTATTTTTTAAGACCATTATGTTTGTCCTCACTGATACAAGGGTCTGAAGACAAATTGTTTGTAATTGTTACATGATAGTTGTTTTAAAAGAATCATGACTTTTGTCACTAAATAAATGACAATTATTAACTACAACCATTGTTTTTGTGTTTTCGAGAATTCTAGCTTGCAATTTATGACGGAGTGTATAATTAATTGTTATTTTGAAGCCTTATATATCCTTTCTTGACCACTACTTCGACATACATGACATTTATTAGCTATAATCATTATGTATTAAATGTTATAAATGCGTAAATATGTAATAGTGATAGAGGGAGGAGAGAATACTCATAGGGAAAATGAATTATATTTATTCAATTGATCAACAAAGCTAATTGCAACTGAGAACCCTAGCTCTATTTATGGAGCTTCGGAAATAACAATAATAATAAAATAACAATTCAAATTCAAATCTAAATCCTAAATTTAAAATGCATATTTACAAAAAAAAAAAAACTTATTTGATATCCATAATTAATAACCATAGCTCTCCTAATTTTATTAGCGTGCGTATGCATAGATAACAAGGGACCAAATTTTGTTTGGTTAACTGAGTAGCTGTGAACGGAAAAGATTATCTACAAAGGCTTATTAGATATCCACCGAACGAACATCTCAAAACATTCGTCAGGTTTTTGCTCAGGAGCAACATGTCCCGCACCCTGCAATTTACATTAAAAAAAAAAAAACCATCCTAAGCCTTAAAACTAATTAATTCATGAACACTTTAATTATCGTTAACCTTTTTTCGTTTGTTTTTGTCCTTCAAGATAGAAATCAATGCATATATCACATATATACATAAATACATACATACATACATGTGTGTGTGTGATTCTTACTTAGACAACTTCTAGTTCTTTGTTCTTACCTTTACAGTGGCGAATGTCATCTGATTAGAATACCTTCTCGTATATCTAGTCCAAAGGAAATGGATATGTGAAAGGGAGAAAAAGATAGCAAATAAATTCAATCCAAAATTTGAATGCTACAATTCTTTTTTCAATAATCACATTGACAAATATAATATAAGATACTTATCTTCTAGAAGATTTCTATAACTCTAAATACAATACACTCTAAAAAAAGTCAATAGTATTAAATTCTTCTTTTCCATGATACCCTTGTTAAGTATTGGTGAGATGTTATGTAACAGAAATGAAAAATAATTTAGATAGATTGATTTTATTGGAGGATAATAAGAGATACTACCTTTAATTTGGTAGTTAATACAAGACTAATTTGATGATATTAAGGAAGCTACATAAAATAATTAAAAGTATTTATATTTATGATTTTTCTTTAAATTGATTTTCCTAACTTATAAACTTATATAAAATCTAATATAGTACACATACATATTTTAGAGAGGTCATGCAACAAATTCTATAATTAAGTTATTTATTTAAGTTCTTTAATCTCTTCAAATTAGTCACCTAAGTCTTGTATTAAGAATCAAAGGTAGTAATAATTTCTTACTATTTTAATTATATAAACTATTTTTAACTACTTCCTTAATCCCTATGAAATAGTTAGAACTTATGAGAGCCTTGTATCAAGGATAAAAGTAGCACACATAGAATTTACCATAAATCAATTCAAACTATATGTTCATAAGCTATGTATAGTGTGCTATACGCACCCTGCAACCTGGCCATTTGCAAGCCAAGGTCTCCAGTCTTCGACAATGGAGTAGTTTAAATCTCTAATCCATGCTTGAGTTGACATAAATGGAACTAATGGATCATGATCTCCACTGCATCAACATAGTACCAAATATCTAATAATTATGTTCTTATTATTTTAAGAAAATTGCATAATGCAATAATAATAAATGCCGACATATTAATATTTAATTTAAAATTTATAAATTAAGTAACATTTAAAATAAAATTTAAAGAAAAATGACATACCTGTAAATCAATGAACGATAGCTTTTTCGACTTAGATTCATATGATATGGAACGGAATTGATGATGTCGAAATCATACTCATCGGATTTACAACCTACCCAGTTCCTTATGGTACCCTACATCACAAATTAACCAACCCTTGGTTAAAACCTATAGAAATAAAATTTGATCAAATTTCCCAATGTGTAAATTTTTTCAATCTAATAAAATTTCAAAACTATGAAGTCTTGGACCTTTTTTTACCTGAAGAAATTAAAACCTAATTTATAAGCAAACCTTTCGAATATGCAGTGCTTCCTGAACTCTGTCATCCCGAATCCAATCATAGGCCAGGAAATATGCATAACTCTAAAGGATAGAAATGAACAAGAAAGGAAATATCCAATAAATTTATAGTTACATTTCAAAAATTATTAGTACTATTACTACTAATGGGTGTGATTGCTTCACTTTTAAAACATTAACTATTACGAGTAAAATTAAACCGCAAATAAGATTATGATACTAAATGCAAATACCACTGAAAAATAACATTAGGATGTTAAGTCCTACTTTACCATATAAAAAATACATACATTTTAGATGCCAGGTTGCTAGTGTTTGTAATATTATTATATTAGCATACATCATATAGATTAATCAATATGAAATATAATTGGTTGCGACCAAAAAAGAATATGAAATACATATTATTTAAAAGAAACAAAAATATTAGTAAAAAGAGTAAGTTGTACAATAAATCAGAAGTTTAAAAACGCATATATGTGCTAATTTAATGGGGGAAAAGGTATCTAGAAATTAAAAGCTTAAGTACATAAATTTTTTATAGTCATTTTTCTTGTTTAAAATTTATTTATTGGTTATTAATTGATATAAATAGCATCATAGAGTCAACTCGTGATTTATAGAGATAATTGAAACAATTATTTGGACTTAAACAAACTTATGGGAGTAATAAATATTAAAAAAACCAAAGAAAGGGTCCCGTGATTTTGCAATTGACTACAATATTTAGCCTTAAACATTATATCCACGTGGAAACAGAGGGAAGATCATTAAATTAGTATTTTGTAGTGCCCTCGAGTTGCCCGTGCCAAACGTTTTCCCCAAACATTTGAAGCAATCTTTGATTCGTCTCAGTGCACATTTGGGTTAATTTTTGAAAAATAGTTTTTATAAGATAATTATATGAGGAGTTTTATCTCGGGTGGGAGAAAAAAAGCTTCTCTAACCAAGGTTTTGTAGTTTCCTAAACGCTCATTCATTTTTTTTCTACAAATACACAGAAGAAGAAGAAAGACACCAAGGTGCAACTTCTGGTTCACATGTCGAGCACCTTATCTAGAAATACCAAAATGCAAAGACAAGAAGGCCAAAAGAGTAGAATGAAGGAGATTCTTGCTGTTGCTCTTATTTTGTTGCAGACTTGTTCCCAAGTTGCAACTTCTGGTTCACATGTTGACTACCTGCCTGGTTTTGAAGGCCCTCTTCCTTTTCATCTTGAAACTGGGTTAGTGCTCAATTCCTTAGTTTTCAAACTTCAAGGGTTACTTCTCCATTAATTGTACTATACCTATATCTATATGTAGGTATATGGGAGTGGGAGACTCAGCAGAAGAAGGAACAGGAGAAGTGTTCTATTACTTTATTGAGTCAGAGAACAATCCAGAAGAGGACCCTCTTATGCTTTGGCTCACTGGGGGCCCCGGTTGCTCTTCATTCACAGGCCTCGTTTTTGAAATAGGTTATTCCAAAACTTTATCCCTGATCATCATCTTTATATGTTTATATATCACGTATATATTTCTCTAAACAATAGAATATAAATCTTGGGTCCCTCATTGTTCACTCAAGTCTGAGATTAAAAGGGTCTCTCTCTCTCTCTGTGTTTTTGTATAGGTCCAATCGCATTCAAAGTTGAGAAATACAATGGTAGCCTCCCAAATTTGATTTTGAGGCCACAAGCCTGGACAAAGGTGAAATATATACCATTTTCAAGTTTACTTTTGTGTGTGTGTGTGTAACTATTATAGATCTAGAATGAATTTATCTTCCCAAAAAAATTGTTGGAAAATGACTTTTTGTTTTACCTGTATCACGAGAAAAGTAATATAAAGAAGGGGGAAATTAAATCAAGGTCCCAATTAAAAAAAATAATATAAGAAAAGTTCTATAGCTTGTTCATGACAATTAAATGAATAATTATTGACAAATGAATAAGTTATCATTATAAGTTAGAGGACTTTTCTGATATTATTTTTTTAATTGGGATCTTGTTGTCATTTGCCCTATAAAAAACCATACAAGTATATGTAACTTTTACTAATATGTGTGTGTGTGTATTATTTTGATTTGTTATATTTTGTTGACTCAGGCATGCAGCATAATATTTGTAGATTTGCCTCTTGGCAGTGGCTTCTCTTATGCAAAGACCCCTCATCTTCAACGAAGTGATTGGATTTTAATTAAACATGCACATCAATTTCTTAGAAAGGTACGTAGAATATAATTAGTATATTCATGAGTATCACCAGTTGTAATACCCTAAAAATTCTACTTAGGATAAGTATCATAATTTAGTAAATAATACCTATTGGAAATAGGTGAATATGAGGTCTCAAACACCTTGTATTGAATTTATCTTACTATTAGGATAATTTTTCCTAAGATTAAATAATATGCAAATAGGTCCCTAAAATATTTATGGGTTATTAAATACCCTGAGAAAATTATGATAAAATCCTAAGAGGTAACTAAATATTTATTAAAAATTAGAAAGTATGTTGTCTCTAATTTAGGTAATTTATGGGATTATTTTCCTTGAAAGATAATGAGTTAAAATTTGATATTATTTTGGGGAACATAAGTTGCCTCATGATTTTTAATATTATGTATGGCGTATAAATTACCAATGTCAGTAAAATTGTTGTGAGAAAATATTTATTTTTAATTAAGAAAATTATTAGAAATTATTAAGGGATTAATTAAGAAATTTTCAAGAATTTTATAAGATTAGAGAAATTTGGGAAACATGAAAAATAAAATAAATATAAATAATAATTATTAAGGACCGAAATTTTTGGCTAATTAAATAAATAATAATGGTTAAGATATAGTCTTAAAAAGTAAAGATCAATGGTTTAGGATTTTTCAAGAATTTATGAAAGCCTAAATCCAAGTAATTAGTTATGGACCAATAGGAAAATTTTGTGGAAAATAAATATAGGATAAATATAATATATGTGGTTAAGGAATATATATATATATATATATATATATATATATATATATATATATATATATATATATATATGGTGTGTTGGCTGAAATTTTGGGGGAGATAAGGATGAAGAAGATATTTGAATATAATAGTAATATAGGTTTAAGCATGTGATAAATAAGTAACAATATAATAATAGTGGACAGGATAAACGAGAACGGATGGAAATAAAATCCTACATAGAAAACTGTAACCTAGGTTTCTAAAGTCAGGGTATATTGTGAACGAGGGAATTTTTATCTCGAGATGGCCGGTCTCCGAAGTCATTTCTGTAACCGACGGAGTGATTTGGAGATCCGAATAGGAAGATATTTTGTATAATTAAAGCAGATAGTCAAAAGGAGAACTGATAGAAAATAATCCCATTGTGGGAATCTGGGGATAAGTGGGGAAAAACCAGAGTATAATGTTAATCAGTGGATTTTTGTCTCGGAGTTAGTACCGAACAACGTTATTTCTGTAGCCGGGCACGAATACCGAGGATTTTCAGCTGATAACAAAATGTCCTCAGCAGGATCAGAAACTGAGTTAAATTAGATAATTTGAAAGAGGAAGAAAAGACCTTCGGAGTGTCGTTTCCGAAATTTTAAGATTTTACGAAATTTCGCGATCAGGATACCGAACTAGGAATTTTACCTGATAAAGCAAGATGACATAAGGCTCGATGATGCAGCAGGGATGACATCATCCTTGAGAGGTGTAAGGCCAAGATCTTGCCACCTCCAAGAAGTGCGATCTAACGGCCAGAAACTGATCAGACAAAGTTCAATGAAATTACGAAAATGCCATTGCCTTTTTCTATAAATAGCCTTCACCTTCTCTTCATTCTTCACAAATCCTAGAGCTTTCTAGAGAGAGATTTTAGAGAGAAGGAGGAGTCTGTGGAAATAGCAAAGTGCCGGGTAAGTTCTTCGGTCCCTAGTCTTTAGTTTTAGTGTTTCTTTCGGTAGTTGTTGTAGAAATGCTAGGTTGATCTTTAATCTTCCAGGTATGTTTAGAAATCGTGTTCTAGGGGTAATTAAGGTATTAATTTCGAAAATCATTATGGAGTTGGAGATATGTTGAAATTCTGGAAGATTAGGGTCAAGGTAGCAAAGTGCTAGCGAAATTCCGCCGATTAGGGGATCAGGGGCAAAATGGTAATTTGTACCTAAAATGCCTGTTATGATATCAAATATTGATAAATGTGATATTATCATTATAGGATATCAGTAATCTTGTTCCGCTGTCATTTCGCTGTCGTTCCGCTGTTTTCCGTCAAAAGTACAGTTTATTGTCAACGTACTAAATGCTCGTCAACGAAGGTACGTTCGCGTACTGTAACACTAACTTTGATGTTTATGTTATGCATATATGTGGTATGTGTGCATATAAAGGTTAGAGAGTATTTGTAATGCTGGGAGCGATATGTTCATATGCTGGGAGCGATATGGTCGCATGCTGGGAGCGATATGGTCGCATGCTGGGAGCGATACATATGCATTGGTTATGATAGTTTGCTTGAGTATGCGGTTTGGTGTTGTGGTATGAGTTATCTATATATTGTGTATGTAAACATGAGGTTAACTGTTACCTGGGGTCCGTATGCATGGGACCTCAGCTCTTAACATAGCGTCAGGGTCGGGAGAACCAAGGACGGAGGACAAGGGGAAGCGCAAGTAGGTCGTCTAGAAGACCTGGCTGAAGATTTCCTTTGAAGTCCTGGCAGAAGCCTTCCTATTATTGCTTTTCTTCACTTTTAAACCACGCGGTTTCTATACCGCTATTGTATCCAACCAGACTTATGGCATTTTGAATATATATATCAGATACTCTTCCGCTCAAATGGTCTACTCTGATGATTTGAAATGACTTTGAATGAAAAAAAAAAAATTATTCCGCTTTTGAAAATTGGGATGTTACACCAGTTAATTCATATTTTTTCACCAACTCATGAGTATCACTAAATTTTTTCATGCAACAGTAAAACTATAAGCAATCAAAATCAAAATCTGTGTAACATCTATGAAAAAATTGTACTATTTCCAGTCTTATATATATATATATATATATATATATATATATATATATATAGGAGCTAAAAAGACTAATTTATGGATTTTAAATAAATAAGTTAATTAGTTTAGCTATTTGCAGGAAATGTGTTTTACTTTTCCATAAATATCTTCTTTGATTAAATCCATTGAAAAATAATTTCATTAATAGATATTCCTTTAATATATGTAATCAAAGACATAGTTTGAAAAAATATTTTAAATTTGAAATATAAAATGTATTGAGGCTTTATATTTAGGAGGAAAGTAGACCCTTCAACTAACCTCCAATTGATTGAGAATCAGAGGGAATATTATTTATTTTAAAACTTGTAAAAATTATGGTTTACCTCGTAGCCCCACCCACATTACCCTGTATCATTTGCAGTGGCTAATTGATCACCCAAAATTTCGAACAAATCAAGTTTATATTGGTGGTGACTCATATTCTGGTCTTCCGATTCCTGCTATTGTTCAAGAAATTTCAAATGGTAAGAAACTCTCAAAGCTTTTAATATGTATTAATGCATATGTGTAGTATTATGAGAAGGTTTAATTAAATTATTGATTCACAGGAAATGAAGAAGGAATCCAGCCATGGATAAATCTCCAGGTTCGTCATTATTTTTCTCAAAAGATATATTTCCTTTAATTTATAATCAAACACTTGAAAACATCATTAAGGTTAACAAGGACATCTTAGTTTAAGGAATATGCTCCACACGGTTCCACTAAAATATTTCTTTTAATTTATCTACTGGTATATATGCTAAGTGTTAAAGTGGATTGAAAATAATATTTCATAATAAAATACCACTTATCAAAATAATTCTTTCAGGGGTATGTGCTAGGGAATCCCGACACAACATTGGAAGAAGAAAATTATTTACCCGCATTTGCTCATGGAATGGCACTTATTTCCGATGAACTTTATATGGTATTATTGTTATTATCACTTCATTAATTATATTGTGAAAAGTTGAGATGATTATAATATAATTATCGATCTAACAATTTATTTTATGGACAGTCCTTGCAGAAAAATTGTAAAGGAAATTATATAAAAATAGATCCCGAAAATCAATTATGTGTGAGAGACCTCAACACATTACATAAGGCGAGCAACTATGACATTGTTCAAATACATTCTCTCTTTTTATATTGTTATTATAAATTATAACAAATTAATTATGTCGTCAGTGAATTGTTTTTCTTTGATCTCCCAGCTCATATCAGGACTTAATTTATTTCACACTTTGGAACCCAAATGCGAGTTGGCTTCTCCTAGGCCTCATGGATTTTGGAGTGGAAGATCTCTCATCAACAAATTCAGAAGGCCTTTTAGTTCTCGCCTTGCAAGGCCTCCTTTAAACTGCAAGGTAAATTTTTAATGGAAGAATTTATTGTTTTGGCTTTATAATCTTGAGTTGCAATTGAAATAACTTATAGAATTTATTAGATTAAAATATTAGTCCTTATATTTTTAAGAAATAAAATTATATATTTTATTAATCTTAAGGACAAACATTTTAAATGGTCAACTATAAGATTAAGTTGCAGTTACTTGAAGTTTAGGGATAATCTTTTATCTAGTTCAAATTATAAGGATTAAGTTCAATTGTGTTAAAATTTAAGGACTAAGTTTTTCCCTTTTATTCTATATGCTTGATAATAATATATTTTTTTTTAAAAAAATGCGATTATAATTTTATTTGACTTTTCATTTTTGTTTCTTTCTGTCATTTAGAGTTATGTCTATTTCTTCAGCTACGATTGGCTTGGGGATGACAAAGTACAGGAGGCACTAAATATTCGAAAGGTTTAATTATAATTATAATTATTTTATTTTATTTTTTCCTTAAAAAATAAGTTATTTCTTTGGACCATGAAAAAAGTTTAATCAAATTAAATTTCAAACGGTTTACAAGGTTGGTTAAGTTGTGGTGCAGGGTACCATAAGGAATTGGCAACGTTGTAACAACTTTGACTATTATTTTACCATCAGCAGTGCCTTTCCATATCACGTAAATCTAAGCCAAAAAGGCTATCGATCTTTGATTTACAGGTATGTCGTTTTTCTTTAGATTTTATTTCAAATATTTTTCAATTTATAAATATTAGATTAAATATAAATATGTCAACTTTTAATTGTTATCGTTTTATATAATTTTTGAGAAAAAAAATAATGACATAATTATAAGATATTTTGTACTTGATGCAGTGGAGATCATGACCCAGCAGTTCCATTTTTGTCGACTCAAGCATGGATCAGAGATTTAAACTACTCCATTGTTGAAGACTGGAGACCTTGGCTTGTCAATGGACAGGTTGCAGGGTGCGTATATCACTCACTATACTCAGCTAATTGAATATGTCGAGTGAATCGATTTATTTATGATATAACTTTGTATAAATTATATATGTACCACTCTGAGCATTAACCTAAGGCACTTTTAAGCTGTAACTATTTAACTATGATTATCAATAGCCGTTAGTCCTAGTAGAAAGGTTTTTTAGTGCTTAAACACAAGGTTTCAAGCTTGTGTTAATGGTATTGACATTTTTTATGTAAAGTGACTTGTATTTAAAAGAATAGAAATCTTCTAAAAGATGTCTTCTGTTAAAGATCAAAGAGATATATGTATATTTGTCATTGTAATTATTTAAATCCGAATTGAAGCATTCAAAATTTTGATTGAATTTCTTTGCTGACTTCTCTCTTTCACATATCTGTTTCCTTTGCACCAGATATACGAGAAGGTATTCTAATCAGATGACATTCGCCACTGTAAAGGTAAGAACGAAGAACATGAAGTTGCCCAAGTAAAAATGATGTGTTTGTGTAACAGAGCTATCAGCTATGTATTGATTTTTAGAAGAGAAAAACAAACAAACAATGGTTGAAAATAATTCAAGTGTGCATGAATTAATTAGTTTTAATTTGCAGGGTGCAGGACATATGGCTCCCGAGTACAAATCTGAAGAATGTTTTGAGATGTTCAGTCGGTGGATTTCTAACAAGCCTTTGTAAATGATCTTTTCCACAGCTACCCTGTTGAAAATCAAGGACTTGATCTAACCACTCTTTATTTTCTGGGCAAATAAAATTTGGCCTCTTATTAAACATGCACACACAAGTCACTTATTAAGCAGCCTTATTCTTGGAGGTGCTGGAAATTTATAAATTACCGTTATTAGTGTTTATGTGTCTTAGAGACAATCTGTAGGAGCATATCAGCACCTTTTATATATTGTAGTATTTCATTATTAATAAATTAGCACATTTTATCTTTATCATATTTATGTCTCACCTTTTTTTTAAGGTAAATATCTATTTGAAGATAAAAACCCTAGGAATGGAACATGTGTTAATCTTGAGGATCAATGATAGAGATCATGATCATAAGGACTCAAGAACACTAGATATCTATTGCCTAAAACTTGTTCCTAGTATTGAATCACCAAGAAAGGGAATTGATGATTTTAGTAAGACTAGTATGACATCATCTACATGTATAGAGATACAAAGTAGGAAACTCATAGAATACAGGCAGGCATAGTGATGCCTTATGTAATACCCTAAAATTCTCATTTGTTATGAATATCACATTTTGATAAATAATACATATTTAAAATAGGTGAATATATAGTCTCAAAAAATTTTGTAGCTTATTTATTTTGACATTAGGGAATTTTCTCTTGAAATTAATCTAACTAAAGACTAAATTTTCTAAATTTCATTTAGGGATTATAAAATGCCCTATAATTAACAAACTAATACATAGTTCATATTTAATTCATAAAAAGCCATAGAGAATTGTGAAAGTACCTAAACCAATTAAAGGAAATTATCAACAACTAATGGGCAATTAAATTGACAATAATTAAGATATTTACCTTAAAAATCGAAATTAAATAATAATTAAGTTAAAAAGGCATAATTAAGAATATATCAACATAATTAAAGAGCCAAATGCTATCAAAGGGCCAATATTAGCATAAATGGGTTTCCAATAATTATAATTAATATAGTAACCTATCAATCAAGCATAATAACATCTAAAACACTATCTTAGAGATTTTAACCAAGATTAAGTTAATCTTCCCTAAGTGATATAAGAGGGGTGAATTTATGGAAGAAGATAACACAAACGTTAAATCCTAAGAGCACATAAAATATGAACAAATATCATCAATAGTGGTAAGATATTTCCAACACAAATTAAAGGCTTGGATTAAAACTAATAAAGCTAAATCCTAAGGCCTTAATTAACCCTCATGAAGCATAATCCATGTGAAGCAAAAATCCACCAATGAGAAACTTTTCTTCTTGATATTATGAGACTAATAGAACTAACTTATTAATTAAGAAAAGATCATCAATAGTAAATTGATTTTTGCTGGGCCAACAACCATAGAAAATTGGACACATATAGAAGCAAACTCTATGGCCTAAAGATGTCCAGCATTTTCGAAAAAAGGGAGAGGGGGAGAATAGATTAGCTTGTTGGATAAGTTAAGCACATGGGATTGAAGTACTAGTCATTAAGTCTCTTAATGACTATGGAAGATGATAAGGGATATTTTGCAAAATGGAGGAGGGTGAGAGAGAGGGGGAGGACGATTTGGTGGAGTGAATGGTTAGGATTAGAGAGTTCAAGTTAACCTAGATCCAATGGTCCACAAACAAGATGAGGAAGTTCAAAGAAACTACTAAAATGCCATGACATTTCACTATAAATAGAGGCCTTTGCTCTTCATAAAACTCATACCAAAACAAGCTAAAGCATCTGTGATTGAACCATATTTCTACATGATATTTTATGATTAAATTGGGGTTCTTAATGCATTTTCTTTAGACATTATTGCATGATTAAACATTAATTTGAGTTAAGGACATTTGCATTGAATTAAGTGAAATTAGGGGTAAAATGGTCAATATTTGTTAATTATTCATAAAAATGATTTCTTAGATTTTTGATGCTATTGTGCTTAATCTTGCATTATAGGAATTTTAGAATTAAATGGAAGAATTTGAAAAAAAATGTTCTTTGGGTCAAAATTAATATTTTTGAAGACAGAGAAAAATTACATGAAATGACCCAGTATTTTCGGAAATGTCAGTTTTACCCCAAGCATGTTTCAAAATTTCACACTTTAGTCCCTCTCTGAAACTTTTTTTACTTTGCAAATTGGTCCCTGGTCAAAACTTGCGTTTTGACCAGGAACCAATTAATTAGGTTGAATCTGCAGGGAGAGGGGAGGCTGGGGAAGAAGGGAGCCGAGAGTGAAAAACGGAGTGGCGGCTGGAAAAGGGAGAAAAAAAGGAGAAAACGAAAGATGACGGACCAGAGAGGCTGAGAGCTGGGAGACGACGGACCAGAGAGGCTGAGAGTTGGGAGACTGGTGAGACTTTGGAAGGAACAGAGAGAGAGGCTGGAGGATTCTGAATCGAAAAAAAAAGAACATGAAGGAACAGACGAGAGAAAAAGAAGAAGAAGGGAGCGCCGGAACCAGAGACCTGAGAGCGTCTTCTTCCTCCTTCACTCCACCACATCCTCCACGCCGTTACTCCGCCGTCGGACTGAACTGAAGAAAGAAAGAAAATCCAGATTTCGGCGAAGCTTATGCAGATTCCGGCGAGTTCTTGAATTTTCCGGCGACTTTTTCCAGATTCCGGCGAACTTGCAATTTTCCGGCGAAGATGATTAATTTGATTTCACTGATTTTTCTGGACTGTTTGGTAGCTATGAGCGGCTGAATTTCTCTGATCTTGGTGATGAAGACTTGTTTCTTGAGCTCATTGGACTACATTAGGGGAGTTTTATCTATCTTACTATTAGTCTAGGATTATATATTTGAATTGCTAAATTTTGATATATGATTCTGGAATTGAGATTAATGGTAATTATCTCTGTTAGTTTGATATTTGTAGTTGAGATTGGATTTTGTAGTGTGATTTTATATGAGAATGAATTTCTTTGTGGTTTCAATGAAGCTATGTTGATTAGCGTGGTATTGTCTAATTAATGTGGTTGATTTGTACCCTTTTGAGGGACTGTTTAGTACTCAAATTTAGAAGTCTCATGTTGCATAATTCCAATTTCAATTACGCATTAAGTGGGCTCGAACAATCTCTCAAGGGATAGTAGTTAGCTATGGTTATAAGAGCTACTATTAATTGGGAGTATTGGACTCAAGTGGTATCTTGAGGTTTTTCTTAAGACTTAATGAATTTTAACTCCCATAATCTTTTAAGAGCAAGGATAGTCATTTCTTCATTACCAAGAGCATTCACCATTAAATTTTCTATCCAAAGTATTTTTCGTTATGTCCAAAAAGACTAAAAAATATAGGAATAGTTTCTTTATTTTTCTTATGCATTTTAATTAGAGAAAAACTTATTTAGGAACCCCAAATTTCTAACCATGTTTATATCACTTAGTTTATCTTAGGAAATACAAAATAAATTTGGCTCCTTGATTAAGAGAACGATCCCGAGTTAATTGCACTTAATTCGTGGTAAATAGTGATTCGACCCCAAGGCGACTAAGGGTGAGACGAATCAATCTGATTCTAAGAGTGGAAAGTGAGGATTAGTGGGAAGCAAAAAGGGGTAGCAAGGTTCTCTAAGGGTAAGTTCTCTAGTTCATGAGTTATAGCTTTTGAGTTTATAGTTTAAATGTTGTTTTAGTCTTTAATCATCCAATATATTTTTGTTATCATGATTTTATGGTTGAAAATGGTTTTATTAAGTAAAATTGATGGAGAAAGTAATATAGAATTTTTTTTGGAAGATTAGGATCAAGGTAGTAAAACTCTGGCGAAATTTTGTCAATCAGCGATTCCTGAAGTCAGGGGTAAAAACACCATAATTTTATATTGAAGATGAAGTTAATTAATTCTGGAATTTTTCATGGTTAAAGCATACATATAGAGCTTTCCAAATATACCTAGATCGAGTCATTCTGAATTTTGTGCAAAGAGATAAAAATTCACAAAGAAAGGCTACGTTTTCTGGGTAAAAATTTGGGCAGAGGCTAAAAATGTGAAAAATGGGAATGATATGGTTGGACCGAGTTAAAGCCGTTATTTTTAGTTGTAAAAAGACTTAATAAGGGAAATTTTGGCTTTGTTTTCATATCATTTCGATTTTTGTACAATTAGTTATGATTTTTCAAAATTGCTGAAAAATCTGTCTAGAAAATCCAGCATTTCATTTTTAAAGAAATGTAAAGGTAAATTTGGAATAATAGGTCCACTAGGGGTAAAAAGGTAAATAGTGGCCAATATATCTCTTAGGATATTATTTATGGATTAGTAAAGCAATATTACTATTATAGGATATTTGAAAAATCAAAGGGCATTCCGAACGAACGGACATATCACTATCCGAACGAACTAAGGTACGGATGCGTGATGTAACCTTAACTCTTATGCTTGTAGTATGCCTATATATGTGAGATAATTTCATAGAGTCATGATCGGTACTTGGTCGTGAGTCATGCACCGTGATTAAGACTCTGTCTTAAGTCACTATTTATACATTCAGATATATGTGCTTATAGTTTTGATAACATCGTTAAGTTTTCTTAACGTTGAGGACATGATGGGCCATTGTGACATTGGTTAGTACAAACAGGGATTAACTTTACATGTGATTGTACTGTTATTGATCATACATCTGTTATGGGCTTTTGTATTGATTATTGCTATAATGTTATGAATATCTGTCATACATGTATTGTTTACTTAAGCATAAGGTTAATCGTTACCTAAGGTCCGATGGGTATTGGACCTCACCTTCTACCATAACATCATGGTCTGGAGGACCAAGGGCTGATGACCGGGGTAAGCAGCACGCCTGAAGACATGGCCGGAGATTTTTATTTTAGGATGTATATTATTCGGATAAATGTACAGTTAATATGACTGACTATAAACACCATAACTATTAATATTAGTTACTCAATTTGTTCTCCAATGCTCTACTCTAATATAAATATATTATTCCGCTTTTCAAAAAGGGGTGTTACACCTTAACTGTTGTTGTGGGTAGATCTGTTGGAGAATAGATAGCATTGAACAGAAGCACTGATAAACTCCACAAAGATTCATTGTAGAGAGTATCATTAGATATTAAAAGTCTCTCATCGTTTGGTAGTGCGGATTGTACTGGACTTGAGAATGTCATCGAAAACTATGTCCTAAGGTTATACTTTGACTATACAACTCTATCCGCTTGGAAATGGGAAGAACAATGTACTCTTTGGGTATAACCCGAATACATGAGTATAGATGGACATGCTGAGAGGACTTATAGTCCCTTACAGGGGTTAGTCATTCACAAGACTGATAGAGCTTAGTTAACTTCTAATTAACTCAGGATTCTATCCACAGGAAGTGATCATGAAGAGTCATCATCCATTATAAAGTTAATATAAGAAAGTTCCTTTTATGAATTAATTACATTTAGCCAATTAAGAGAGATTATACTCTATCTTTGCTCTCGACAAAATGTGAACGACGTTGATTAAACCATATTTAATTTTTATATGAATTTTGATAATTAAATTGAGATTCTTAATGCATTTTGCATAATTATTGAGCTTAGCATGTCTTTCTTGTGATAAATTGAGATTAAGAGTAAATACATTAAATTAGGACTAAAAAGGGAAAAATTGTTAAAGAAATTGTAATTACTCTTAATCATTGATTTTTCTGAGCTTATTTGATGTTAGATTTATTATTTCAATTATAGATGCCTGAAAAGATTAAATTAAATTTGAAAATAAAGTTTGAATTCAAATTGTAAAAGTTTCAGATTGGTTCCTCAAAGAATATTTTTTGAGTTTGCATTTTAGTGCCCCTGCAAATTTTAAATCCTTTCATTTTAGTCTCTTAGTCAAAATGCACGTTTTGACAAGGGAATTAATTAGATTAGCTGAAGATGAAAAAGAGAGGGGGGTGCTGGAGCAAAACGCAAGTTGAGAGAATAAAGAGATTACAGTCCTAACATTTTGGAACAACAGAGGATAGCACCGTGGAGCTCATAAGTGAGAACCTTAAACCACTCCTTGGTCGCCCGTGATCTTCCCTTCATTTACCGTCGCCAGTGACCCTTCCTCCACCACCACAGGCAGCACAGCCACAAGAGGGCGGATGAGGAGCTAATTTTTGGAGATATATATCAAACTTTGACGAGACAAAGCTAAGAGGCCGCAAGAGAGACTCATCCTTCCCCCTTCCTCTCATCTCCTTCCTCACTCCCTCTCCATCATTTGTTCACCATAACGCCGATCACCTTCTGGGTTTACCATAGCCAGAGTTAAAGCATCAAACGACCACCATTTACTCCCTTCGCCAGTCACCTTCAACCATTGGTTTCCACTCTTCACCTTCATCATCAATCTCATTCTTTAGTGGCCTATCCCATGGATAGCAGTTCGAATCAAGAATTGGGTTCATCTTTTATATATGGTTGTTCATGGTGGATTCCGATGAGTCATTGCTGCAATTTCATGTTTGGTGGTGTGCTAAAATTCAATGTGTGGTTGAGGATTTCATATCTTAGAGATAGATTAAGGGGTTGAAATTCCAAGGTTTAAAATTTGGGAGTTTATTTTGTTCAATTTATTTTCTCTTATTATATGTAAATTTCCTAGTTTTAGGAATATTGGTTTATATTGTTAAGACTTAGTTTACCCTTTTTGATAACTTTGTGGATTGAACATATGTGATTAGACTGAGTTTTGGTGGCTTGGTGGAGATATATATATATATATATATCCCTTATTGATTTAATGATATTGTGTTTTTTACATGTTATTGTCAAATAGTATGATTGAATTGGATTAATTGAATGTCATGTTATCGCATTCATTTCAAGAAAAAACAAGTTGCATTAATATAATTTCAATTGCACATTAGGTGGTTTTACACAATATCTCAAGAGGTAGTAGTTAGTTATAGCAGTAGGAGCTAGTATTAATTGGGAATATTAAACTCAAGTGGCATCTTGAGGTTTTTCTTATCAAGACTTAATGAAAATTTACTCTTATATCTAATTGAATTATGATAGTCACTACTCTACTTTCAAGAGCATTAATTCATTATAACTTTTCATACTCCATTCAATTATAAAGAAAATAACAAAAATAATATAAAGTTTAGCATTTAATTAAATTGCATTCATATTTTAGTTTATTAATTTAAAAAGCCAAAACCAAATTTCCCCTTGTTTTCATTGCATTTACATGACATTTAGATTATTTAGAAATCAATAACGACTCCTCGAGAAGAGAAAATGATCCTAGATTTGCTTATATGCAATCCTTAGTTAATTTTTTGTTGTAGACCCCAAGGCCAAAGACGAAAAAGCCCTCATCTAATGAACATTGTGGGGATGATGCCTGCAAGGTGCCCAAATTTGAAAAGTAAATCATTTGATCAACTCAATTATTTTTGGGGGCACAGAGTATTGCTAGTGTCTTATGAGGTCATTAAATAAATTAGGCCCGTTAAAGAAGTTTTAATTAGTTCAAGTTTATTTATGTTAGTGACTAATTAGGTGTAATAGGTCACACATAAATATTATTCCTGATTGCTTAAAATTATCGAACTTGGGCCAATAATTGTTATTTAGCTTTATCAAGAGTAAAGGTGTGATGGGGTTGGAGTGGAACTCCAAGTCCAATAAGGAGTAAAATGGCGTCACACATATGGTCCCCAATAAGAAATCTATCTCTCCATAAAATGACCCACATGTGTTAGAAGATGTGTTAGAAGATTCAACAGGGTCTTAGACCAAACCGGATTTTTTTCCCCCCGAAAGGCCAAGTTGAATTTGGAATTCAAATTTTGAATTTAAGTTTGAAATTTTAAATTTTGAAAATTAGATTATAAAAGATAATTCTGAATTATCTAACACACACACACATCTAATAAAGATTAGAGGAAGGTAGGAGAAATAATAAATAAAGATTGAATTAAAAATGATTTTGAATTTTAGTTTAAGAGATGAATGTGATATATCATCTTAAATTATTATTCAATCAATCAATCAAGATATAAATTTGATCAGTTATCTTAAATGGTTTCCTCGATCAATTAACTAAAAAATAAATGTGATCCATCATCTTGAATTCAATCAATCAATTAAGGTATGAATATGATTCATTATATTAAATTGAATCAATCAATCAAGATGTGAATTTAATGTGACTTGGTTGACAAGTAGTGAGCTTATTACCTAAAACCTCTTTTCTTAGTATAAAAATCTAAAACTTCCCAAGGCAATTAGGGCTTGGAATTTCAGCCCACTATGGCTATAAAAGGAGGGGGAGGATGAAATTTTAGAGAGGCTTTTGTGCTCTCTGAATTTTGGTTTTCACCAAGGTTTAGAGAGGAAAAAGGCGTCATCCACAAGGATAAGATTCTTTTCTTTTTTGATACACACCACAAGGATAAGATTCTAATGATCTTGCTCCTCCTATCTTTAACCTAATTCCAAGAAACCATCACCTTCTTGAAAAGATAAAAAAACCCAAGGAAATCAGACTTCAACCTTGTCTTCGCTTAGGAAGCATTCAAGGAATGAGATGTTTCAAGAGAAATTCTCATTGTAACTAGTGGATAGCCATGTGGATCAACGTTAGAGAACACCAATAACTTTGAGGTCTTCAAGTGATCTAAGATAATCATAATCTCCAATAGTCGTATTATCAAGTTATCCTAATTCCCAAAAGTTGTTTTAACAAGTAATCCTAAAGCTCATGAATATTTTAAATTGTTATGAATTCTCACGAGCACCGTAAAAAGTTACGGATTAACAATTAATAACTAATTAATGTAATGAGTTGAAGTTAATAATTCATGAGGACTGTAAGGAGTTATGCGTTTCCGCATTGATTAAACAAAAACTTTGTTTTCAACCTCATGAAACTTTGTATGTAAGTCATGTAATAAGTAAAATTAACCAGCAACTCTCCTTACAATATTATATTTTCCCTGAAAAATCCCTCCTTCCATAATAATTTTGTGCGGTCATTGGAAGATGCTCCTAGACAGGCTATAATTAACAATTCGTCATAAGGAATCCTCCATACATAAGACAGATTTGATTTTTAAGTATGCCGCCGATCAAATGTGATCAACAATTCAACAGATGTGCCCAACCACGTTGATGAAAACTCTTTAAAGAAAAATTTGAAATCATGTGATAATTTCTAGAACAATAATTCTATGGTAATTTAAAGCAAGAAAGTAAGAGAAGAAAAGGGAAGAAGATTGGTTCTAATTTTAAAGCACATGGTTAGCGTTATCATGAGTTTATTATAGAGTACATAATAATATTAAAAATTCACATGATTTGATTTGATGGGAACTAGCCCCTTGATAAAATAAAACATACATATTTCAGGTATACATAAAAAATATTTCGCTATGTGCACCTGACACCATAAAATTTTTTCGATGCAAATGTGCACATTAACTTTTCAAAACGATGTAAAAATACATAAGTTGTTTCGAAAATAGTGTAAAAATGTTACAACCATTAAGTTTATCAATGTTGACCATGTAACAAACAGTTCACACGTGCTGCACAGTATTTTCGCTTCTAAAAGCCTTATCTGCCATAGTGGGGTCTTCTACACAAATAAGACAATGGCTACACCTCCTATGTGTCGAAGGTGCTCCTCCCCTAGCCGCCTCGTCCACTTTTTATTTGGTATATTCACCATTGTGAGTTTTGTGTTGAAGTTGATGAGCTGCTAATTTGGGTTACCATCGTTATAAATTAGCCATCTGTTGAAATGTGATGAAGAGGAGAGTAGCTTTCTCTAATATCCTTCCCTCCTCATCTCTCAGTATCCCTCATTTACACCATTGATCTCAACTAAAAGTTAATTGGGATGGGAGAGGAAAAGAGAATGAATGGCTGTGATGTAAGGATACTGAGAGAAAAGGAGGGAATGATACTGAGGGAATCCTTATCCGACGAAGAGGAGGTAAATGAAGACTTGTCCGTCATCATAGGAATCACTCTAAATCCTTTCATAAAATTTATGAACAGTGAATAAACCAAAGAAATTGAGAGGTTTGTGCAGCTATATATTGACGCAGTTGTAGATCAGATGGGGCCTCTAGGAGCGAAAACATTTTGCAACTTGTGTGAACTTTTTTTTCCTCAAATAGTCAGTGTTGGTTTGATTAATCGTTGGAAATTTTTCACCATGTGTATTTTTTATTCAAAATTTTTTTATAAATACACGTGGCGGAATACTTTATGAATAAATTTACACCTTAACTCTACAAATCAAGATATATGTGTCACATCCTAAATATACCCTGTGTCATTGATATATATTCTATTATTTTAAATATGTTGAAACAAAATTTTTATCCACGTAATTTTTTTTTTTGTTCAGTTTTATATTCTTCAAAGAAGTTCATTTAATTTATAGTAAAAGAAATGTGTGTGTATTTATTTAGAAGGATATCATCAAAAATTAAGATTCAACATATAAATTACAATTTATAGATTGTCTAGATTATTAAACATTTTATTTTTTGAATACCGCCCATTAAAATTTAGTATTAAAAATTATGAATGAGGGTAAATATGAAACAATATAATAGTTATTCTTTGTTAAATATTTAATTAGAAATTAAATTTAAATGATTTTTTTAAACTAATATATTGTATATGTTATTGGTGTTGTAGCCTAGTGACACAAACTAGTCACGTTGTTCATGAAAGATTTCTTCCTTTCTACGGTTTAGAGTAATTAGAATTTCCCCAGCTATGATTGGATTATGGATGACAAAGTTCAAAAGTCATTGCATATTCAAAAGGAGTTACTATAATTTGTTTATTTTTATTTGAGTTAAGGTGTAAAAATGTATATGAGCCTTATTCTTAAGGACATCTAACACTATATATTTTTTTTAAGTGTAAAAATGCTAACGTATTATAATTTAATAGCAAAAGTCACCTAAACTTTAACAGAGCACAAACGTCCGTGTTGAAATCATGTTTTTTCACTTCGAAAGCTTGCTTCACCTTTTCCAAGCTTGGTTCTTCCTCTTCGAACATTCCAGAAATCTGATACGAAACATACATAAACTTGAGTTCATCACCTTCTAATCCCAACTTCTCCATCACCATTTTCACTTCGTCCCTCTCTAACTTCCCATCATCTCTGATTTCATGGCCCAAACTCTCTCCCTGACACACCTCAGGAGACTGAAATGAAACTTGTACATATCCTTTTTCCTTTGGGTTGACAGAACTGAGTTGGGATAGGAAAAAGAAGAAAAAACTTCTGAGAAGGGTGTGTAATCTGTTTAAAATTGTCTGGAAGATCGAAGAGTTCTTTGGGCACGATCCCTTCAAATTCATTATACCTCAAATCCAAGAACTTGGGTGACGGAAGACTCAAAACCACCTCCGGGAACTTGCCGACGAACCTATTGTTACCAAGATCCAGTTCAAAAAGCAGTTTCAGTGTCTGAAACTCATGGGGAATAGTACCACAGAACCTGTTAGAGTTAATGTGGAACAGAGCAAGATTAGCAAGAAGCCCAAGCTCTCGAGGCAAGTAGCCGGCAATGTCACCGTGGTTGAGATCAATGCCTGCAACTGTACGGATCCTGCGATTATCCAGCGCGCGAGCACAGTAAACCGCAGTGTCATTGCAGACATTGGGTCCAACCCAATTAGCAGTGAAATTTCTGGGATCAGAGTGAATGGCTTCCTTCCAGGCTTGCAAAGCAATGTAGGCGTTTCTGATGCGATCATTAGCGAAAACCAAAGAAGGGTCGACGGTCACGGGCTCTCCTCTATCCGAACTGGTCTCGGTAATAGAGAAGTTGACGCTGCGTGAGAATGGGAGCTGCATTGGTGGTGGTGTGAAGATGGTGTGAAGCAGAGAGAGATACTGTGGCGAGAAAGAAGGGAAGAAGAAGTTGACCCAAAGGTAAAAACATGATTTAAAAGGACGTTTGTGCTCTGTTAACTGTTAAAATTTATGTGACTTTTGGCCTTAAATTATAAACATGTTGGGCGCTCCTAAAGACAAAACTTAGGTATATTTTTGCACCTTTACCCTTTTTATTTTTATTTTTTTTACAAAAATAAAGTCTAAGATCTCTGAGTTTTGTTAGTTTTATTAGATTAACAAGTCTACAAAAATGTTTAATTTAATCAAGTTTAATTTCGAAGGGTATTAAAAGGTTGGTTAATTTGTGGCGTAGGGTATCACAAGGAATTGGCAACTTTGTAAACACTTTGACTATAGTTTCTACATCACCAGTACCTTTAATTTCCATAAATGTAACTTCAATAGTGCTTAATTTACTTGAAAATTCAAAATAGCATGATTTATCGCTAGAGTACACTCATCAATGCACATTAATCAAAATTTCCTATTCAAAATAAAAGATTGAGCTGTAATTAATATCATTGGATCACCCAAACAATCTCTGAAAAATAATCCAAAACTCCAGCTCATTTTTAACATTCCACAAGCATAAGCTTAAATTTGGGAAATTTCAAACATTACAACAATTTGCTATCAAAACTTGTTAAAAATTGTCACTGCACTCATGAAAGTTTCAAAATTCCAAAAATTTTCAAATTGCTGCAGCACTTTCACTCCCAGACTTAAAAGTGACAATGTCCTCGTTATCAACTAAAAGGATGGGAGAGAAAATAGCCAGTACTTGTACAAGATCACATCCACATCAACAACAACCAAAATTAGGCCCTCAGTAGCCTAATCAACACATGTAAATGCATTCATGGTGAGAAAAAGAAAACGAAAATAATGGAAATATATGCCAAAGTTTAAACATTCAGAAGCATCAGCTGTATAGCCTGTCAAGGAGTGATTTGCAAACATTGCATCAGCAAAATATTAACAGCAACAACATCAATCAGCCCAGAAAAGGTGGTACCATTCCAAAAACAAGGCTGTCCACAAAGATCCAAAAGCATGTGAACATTTACATCATTAGATCAGCAAAAACATGGGTCAGGTTTCTCTTTCTCTTTTTTTTTCCTCATCATTCCTCATAATCTTAAAATCATATCCATCAATCAATATAAAAGGTCAAAGTACTTTTCTTTCATCTTCCCAATCAACTTCACAGATGAGCTCATGAGGGATAATAAAAAATAAAGATAATGAGAAAATCTCCTTCCTAAAAACATATTGGTGACTCCCTAAACTAGCCATCAGTGGTTAATCCTCAAAGTATCCTGAATTAACACTATCAGTAGCCACCACACACAGAATCAGTCATCAATTGACGACCAGCTATCAATAGCTGGTCCCACAACAAAGCAAATCATTCACAGAATGACAAATCAAAAGTCCTAGTGCTAACAGAAAATCCTACATCTAGAAAAACTTGAATAAAATAAAATATAAACAAAGTTAGATTAGAAAAGAAAAAGAAAATCTAGGAGTAGCAGCTTCAATCATCATCAGAAGGGTTATACTCAGATCCCAATGCAATTTCCATTGGTGCTTTGCCCTTGCCATCCCCCATATCCCCATCTTTACTGGTGCTCTCTCCATCCTATGAAGTCTGGCTGTCTGCATCAGTGCTGGAGTTAGTCTCTTCATCATCAGTATTTTCTTCCACACCCCCATCATCCTCACCACCTTCCTTATTCCCATTGAGAGTAGCTTCATCCATATTAGTGTTGGAAGATTCAGGAGCATCCATAGGAAAACCTTGAAAAATAGCTAGCCGGGTAAAAAGAACAATGAGCTTGTTCACCTTGCCATCTACCCTGTCAAGTTTCTCTTGAAGCTCTTTTAGTAGTTGAATTGTCGGAGACGGAGGTCTCATTTTCCTAGCTCTCATCTGCTGCCTAATTGCAGGATATATGTGGGAAACCACATAGGTATAATTGAATGCAGGACAGAGGAGGCTTAAATTTTGGATCTGAATCCAATTGTGGCACCTTGGCTTTAATGAACATTTCTGAGATAAATTGAGGAAAGATCAACTTGTGAGAGTGAGTCCAACTACAAGTATCAATAGCTTGGTACATAATAGTCTCCAATTTGTCAGGCTTGTTGGTTTTCAGGAGAAAGATGAGAAGGCATAGGTTTCTGGTGAGTCTAGTTGTATGCCTAGTGGGAGAAATGTTGTTGGCGACTAAGTGCATCCAGCATTTGGCTTCAGGATTCCAATCAGCTCTAGCCAGATATTGCTCATTGTTATTAGGGGCAAACTAGGTGTCCTGACCACCAATAATCAACTCAGCAGCTCTTTGTTTATAGGGAAAATCATCTTTGGCATTCTTCAGCTGTTCATACATACGGTTCTTAGCAGCAACTACCAGCAAATCATAGAACTCCCTGATATCTGCTTGACCTATAAATAGGCACTTGTCCCTCACGCTCCCCATTGTAACAGGCATACTGAAGATAGTATTGGCGGACAAAAAGGGTATTTCCTTGCTTCCTTTTTCCGAGAAACTTGCCTAGCCCATTGGCCTTGGCTTGATCATAAAATTTATAGTCAGTAGTTCTGGAAAATTCTCTTTCACGGAGGAATTTTCTCATATTGATCTTTCACTTAACATCCTGGAAGGTCTCTTTTGGGTTCTTGCTTGCGCTTCTTTTCGGGTGCCATGATCTGTACAGAGAAAAACAAAAACACATACCTGAACAACACTCAACAACAATGAAATCAAACAAAAGAAACAAACCTGACCGAAACTATCGTAAAAGAAAGGACAAAAGAACACCCAAACTTGAATTCTATCGAAACCAAAACTGTCCACTAATATTCCAAACCTAATCTTATTCCTCGCTCCCTCTTAGTCCTACAAGTGATCTCAGATTAGCTTTCAAAATCAGTTTAACAGTATCATCACTAGTAGCAAATGCTTGAGCAATTGATTCAATTAAATAAAGTGCTGAAATTCTTAAATTTTTAGCAAAACAAATCCCTCAAAATAGAAAAACTGTCCTACTACATTTCATTACATAAAGGAATGTGGGAACAAGTCAAAAATCAAGTTTGGATCTTTGAATCAAGAGTAAGTTTTTTTCAAAACAGCAGATGAGGACCTTCACACATCAGTATGTAAAGGATTTTTTATTTTTTTTTAAATACAACTATTATTAAACATAATCTGTCAGAGAATTCAAGAATTTCAGAACTTGTTCAATTGAGTCAAGAACAAAGTAAAACTCATGCAGCTAATCAAGGACTTAGTTCACCACACACTAGTTCACCTCCGCGCAAAATCATGTGACAATATACAACTCTACAAGTTATTCTGAAATCTTTTGGAATTGATCAGAACTGGTCCTTTTCAAATAAAAAATACACTACCAATTACATCTTAGAATGTAAAGGAATATTTCTTGGTACAAAAAAAATGAATTTCAACTTTTCTATTTAAAATCAGCAACCAAAAGATTCAGAGCAATTCGTAGATTTACAATTTACAGTGATTAATCCCACAATTATGCTGAAAAACAAGATCAAAGAGGCACCCAAAATGACTTATCAACTCCAGGAAAGAACGTAACAAGCAACCATCAGTAGTTGCATATACTATTCTTCAAATCACCATTCAAATTCAAGCTTAATTCTCAACAATTCTAACAGCATGTCAAAGCAGAACTGCCAAAATTACTCAGTTTATGTAGGCTATCAAGAGAACATTTCTAAAGATGCACAATTCATCAAATTCCCAATTTCCTGTTTAGATTCTATGACTTAAAATTTGAGTTCTAAGAATATGGGATTAAGATGAAAATGGGCAGAGATTTATTTCTAAGTTTATAACAGGAGTTAAATGGATTTTCACGAGTAAATTTTTTTTGAAACCTTTTCCACAGCAACCACAAATTTCAGAACTGAAGAACCTTTTCAACTCTCATGATAACCAAACATTCAGTTGCGAAAATGCATTTCACTGATGCTATAAACTTAGAAACTAAGCCTCTGTAGCAAACTCAAGTTTTCAGAATTAAATAATACAGTTCAGTTCTCATGAATACAAAGCATATATCGAGTAACTATGAAATTAAGAATTCATATGCTTTCATTACAGAGACAACTAAAGCAAGCAATATAATATGATAACCCTCAACCCAACCATATAAGTTCAAGCCTAAGTTCGTCGTGCTTTTACACTTAATAAGAACCACAGAGGCATCATACTACTACTTCTATCAAACTCAACTCTAATCTAACCAAACCCAACCCAAAAATAGAGAAAGGCACGAACTTTACCTCGAAAGGAGAACACGAACAGACCAGAAACTCAGGTGGGCTAGAGACACGAAGACACAAACAGGGAAGATAATCGAGACCCTAGACTGGAACACTGCTTCTGAGTTGCCATAGCAGAGATCCAGAGCAGAGACGAAAGCACAGAGCTGTCAAGGAGAGACAGAGACGAAGGATGACCACTATGATGTTGAAAAAGAGAGAGACGGCGGTGGCTAAAGGTGGTTTGTGAAGGCAAAGGAAGGAGGACGACAGTAGTGGAGAAGTTAGGATTTCGATGAGCGTGAGAGTTGAGTCGAAGAGGGAGCTATGGAAGTGGATCGACAGTGAAGAGGGGGCAATGGCAATGGTGGAAACGGAGAAGAGGGGTGATGGAGGTGGCGATTCAGTGGTGGACAACTTGGGGAGTTGGGGTGATTACGGTGGTGGAGGTAGGTTCCACATTACATATTTTTCTTTATATGCTTGCCTACTGTCGTCCATAGAGAGTGAGAGTGTAGAGGAGGTGCGGATTTTGAAAAAAAAATGGCAAAGCAAAAGCAATGGGACGCTACAATTCCGCCCATTTTATTTTATTTAGGTTTAAGGTATAAAATATACATGAATTTTTTTTTTTAAAAGTGTTTAGTATCACTTTTTTTTTGAGTAAAAATACACATGTGCTTATCATTTTTGAGTAAAAGTTATATTTCACTGTTATGTTACTGTTCAACGCTGTTATATTACTGTTTACTTCATCTCTTTCTCTCTCATCATGGTGAACAATAACATAATAGTGAAATGTGACTTTTGCTTTAAAATGGTAACTACGTATGTATTTTTGCTCCAAAAAAAACACATGGTGCTGGGCGCTTCTAGAGAAAAAGCTTATGTGTATTTTTGCACCTTAACCCTTTTTATTTAAAATTGGTATATACTAGTCCATATTTGTACCTCAATCCATTTTAACTTGTGTAAAAGGGCTAGTATATAAACGAGCGGGCTAATCAGATTTTGAATTACCCATTTACATTTAACTTATTTATTTATTTTATTTTATTGAAAAAAAACATATAAAAGCATTAAACATCCATCTAAATTCATCATTCTAATTTTTGAAATCTAAATCTTTGAAGTTCAATAATCATAATTTACATAAAACAAACATAAATTTATACCAATACAATCATAACATAATTTTGATGTTCAAACTTCAACTTTTAAATTAAAACATTATAACTATAACTCTATAAGTTTATAGATTAACAAAATTATGTGCTTTCAATGAATCTGCATGCTTCAGTCTTTATGATCATCTTCATATTCATTTGAGGAAGGGATTATAGCTCCAAATGTTAAATCTTCCTTAGTAAAATAAATGAAGAGAAAACATATCATCAATAATCTAATATGAAATAAAAAAAATGAAACAATAAAAATTGAGAGTGTTATTGAAAATAATAGTAACAACACTTGCACCCTCATCAAATTTATCAACATCAAGGTCCTTAAATTTAGGGGGTCTCTTGAATAGCCAATTTTGAACACACACCAGTACCTCAATCGTCTTTGAAAATAAGGAGCTCCAAAAAAAAAATCTAGTATATTGAAAGCTGATTCTAAAGATACTATAGATACTACTATAGCCAACAAATCATGTGCCAACAGATTTAAAACTTGATACTCAGCTATAGAATAGCATGCTCAACTATCTTAGAAGACATAAACAATCTTTGTAAGTAAGGTTTTAAAGGAAAGTACCTGAGAATCTTTGCTGGTTTCTTCTTCTGCCTTATCCCCTTTTGAACTGTCATGAACCTCAAAGTGTGACACTTCTTAAAAGTCTCCTTGCGAGCGTCATCTCCCTAATAAAGTATACAATTGTTGGGGCATGCATCAATTTTTTCATAATTCAAACCTAATTTGTTAATTATCTTCTTAGCCTCGTAGAAGATAGTGGGAATGTCCATGTAAGGGAAAACATCTCGTAGTAATTCCAACAACATCGACGTTGCCTTATTAGTAATCTCATACAAACACTTGATATGATACAGTTTGATCAAAAAAGATAATTTGGAGTACTTCTGACAACCTACATACAATAGATAATCAGCCTCATCCATAAGGCTGAAAAATTTGTGAGCTGCATTATTCTTGAAGAAATTAAGTTCTACACCTTGAACTTTTGTGGTGAAGTTATCATTTTGAAAACCAAAAGTATCGCGAACGGCTTCATTAATCGGATAATCTTGATCTACTTGATTTCCTACTTGTGAACTTCGAGGAAGATGATCTCTATATCTCATACCATGAAACTCATCATGAACTCCCCATAATGTATATTCTTCTAAGAAAGGCTTTAAAAGCAGATGTTCCTTAACAACTTCTCGTGTATGCCAATTCTTAAACTTGTATTGACAATACGGATACACAAGGATTGAAAATATTAAATGAATAGTAACATGAGGATAAAAATACAACTTTAAATTTCGGGACTTCAATTAGTGATTCGCCTAAACCATAGTGTTTCCGAATGCATTATAAAATTGTTAAAATGATGGATGTGACAATACTCTTCTAATCTTATTTATATGTTAATTCTAACTTATTTAATCGAATCAAGAAAAATTTTAATCTCATTAATTTTGTCTTAGTATTTAATAACTTTTTTAATTCAATCCTTATTCAATATGCACTCTACCTAAAGTATATAATGTTTACACAAAAATCAAATATTAAAAATTGTACATTCATATGTGACTTATATTTTTTTTTTTAAAAAAACTTCTCTCTACCTTAACAGTAGGACAAAATAAGTATACAAGTTTGGTGATATATGTTTACTTTTTCCCTTGAGATTCTTTAACTATATAACATGCAGTTAATTTGTAATATTATCCATATTACGCATACACGCGCTGACACACACATATATATAAGGGAAAATTCACCTGGAGGCCCAATGTACAAAGAAAAATGCAAAAAAGGCCCTACTAACTTTCTCATACCAGAAAAGGCCCTAGGGCCTTTTCTGGTATTAAGTTCCAAGGCAAATGACAAAAACGCCCCTCTTGTTAAAAAAGAAAGATCAGAGTCTGTTTTGGCGCGAGAGAGAAAAAGACCGTGAGTTTCTTCCGAAAGAAACTTTGCTTCCATGATCCTTCATCTATCTCTTTCGTCTTGCTTCGTTTGATCTTGCTCTTTCGTTTTTTTCCTCTACTGGACTGAAACAACTCATCCTGGTTGTATATTGCTAACTGAACGTGGTGGTTATTGCTGTTCATCAACGTTTTTTCAGTCGGAAGTTTGGGTTAATGAAAGGTAGGAGTTTGAGCTCATTTATGTTATTATCTGGTAGAATATAGGCAAGAAATGCTAAGTTTTTCATCAAGATAGCTTAATCACTATCCTTCCTCATTTTTAATCTCTGTAGGGTGGGGTCAATAAAATGTTGCTCTGTTTTTTGTCATAGAAACAGAGGAAAATTTATGTATTTGAGTGGGAATGGGTGAAAGTGATCAAGGAATGAAGATTGAAAAAATGATGAATTTTGATAGTTGTTAATACCTATAGTGGAAGTTGTTAATATCATCTGTTTTTATTGTTAATATGACTGTTTAACTTGTTAAAATGAGGTGAATTTGAAAACATTATAGGGGAGGAAGGTCGCTCTGTTTTTTGGGCATTGAAACAGAGGGAAGTCTGTTAGTGAGAATGTTTGAATGTGAAAAGACTTATATGAGATAGTTGTTAATATCTACAGTTTAAGTTGTTAATGCCTTAGGTTTTAGTTGTTAATTTGACTATTAAAGTTGTTAATACTAACTCTGTTTCATATTGTAATTACATATGGCTAGTAGTTTAGGGAAGAATATATTATGTTTCTTTCATGTGGGGGAGAAGTTTCTACAAGGTGGAGGGGATGAAAGTGATTATGTTGGAGGAATGGTAAGAACAAGATGAATCAAGGAAGGAACCACATATGAGGAGTTGTAAAGAATAATATCATCTTTAATTGGGAAAGAAAGTAATCAAATTTGCGTGAAATTCAAAGTTAGCATGGATACATCGACATTTATTGATCTTGTCGATGATGAAGGGGTGGATCATCTAATACGGTATAATGACGAATATGGTCATGTGTATATTGAAGAAATTGGGAATAATGACAATAGACTTGCAGGGGTGGAAGAGGAAAAAGTGTAAGTATTGTTGTGTTAAGAAATGCAATTTTTTTCATATATAAGTTGTGAATAAAGTCTGAAACATTGTCATTACAAGCACTAATACTTGTTCTTTGTCAAAGGAGTTATGAAGTTTATGGAGGTGCAGCTGGGTTGTCCATATCGCCCCTTGAGATATTCAATGAAACACAAGAGTTGCCCTCGTTGTCGTGTTGTTCTCAAATCGTGCCATTAACAAGGCCTGAAATGAATCATGGTAAATGGAAGGATTTGATCATAGGACCAAGACAGATTATTGCAAACGTTGTGACCCTACATGAAATGTTGTACAAATATAGCATTGTACACAACTTTGCCTACAAATTTGTGAAGAACAAGCCACAAAAGATAATAGTGAAATGCAAGGTTGATGTTGTCCTTGGTACCTTGGTGCATATGCAGCTGGAGGAGAACATCAAGAGACCGAGTTTCTAATCATTAGGACATATAGAGGTGAACACATACACCATGCACAAGATACCCTTATTGTATCTCATCCACCTAAGTGTACACTGACATCATCGATTGTAATGGATGGTTTGAGATATAATATTGAGAAGACATCCAATGAAATTCGAAATGACTTATATAGAGAGATGGGGTCCGTCTGAACTATCGTCAAGCTTATAGGGCCAAAGAAAGAGCGGTGATGCAATTGCATGGACGAGTAGAAGATTCTCACCAGGTTATTCTTTGGATGTGTCACAGATTGGTAGAGAGTGATCCAGACACTGTCGCAAAATGGGAAGGGTCATCTGAAAATAGATTCGAGCGGCTATGTATTGCATATGGTTGCTCAATTAAAGATTTTGTCGACAGTTGTCGGCCAATACTCTACATAGATGGATGCCATCTTAGTGGCCTTTATAAGGGAACATTATTGTCAGCTTGTGTGTATGATGCAGACAATGACATGATTCCCTTAGCGTATGCCATTGTGAACGGTGAGACATATGATGATTGGGCTTGGTTTCTAAATCAAGTAAAAGACATTACAAGACCACTAGTAATAACAATTGTTTCTGATCGGAATAATTTCATCATTGGTGTTGTAACCAATGTATTTGGCACCGAGCGACATGCATTTTGCTATAGGCATTTGAAGGAAAATTATAGTGTGGCGTTCCTTAAAATAAATAGAGGGGTCACACATACGTCTGGGAAATCTAAGGATACCGCCTTGCACCTCCTTGATGGAATTGCATATGCAAGGCTGCATGAAGACTTCATTGTCGCAATGGGAAAATTACAAATTTTCAACCCACATTTGGCACAATGGCTTCAAACGCATGGGGACATTGATCGATGGGCTCTTAGCAAATTTCCTTTCCAAAGGTGGGATAACGTAACCACCAACATTGTCGAGTCCTTTAATGCATGGATGTTGAAAGAGAGAAGGCACACCATGTCATTTTTAATGCATGAGCATAAAGAGAAGTTGGCTTCGAAGTTGCTAGCAAGCAAGATGTTTTTAGTGGATTGGAAAAATGGCGTTGGACCTAATGTTGAAAAAAACTGATGCTGCAAGTTGCCCTTGCTGAAAATATGCATGCTGCATATTACGGGGACTACCAGTTTTCGGTTGAAACTAGATGCTCCGATGCCATAATCCATGTTAATGTAGATCTTGGTGAAAAAAATGCTCGTGTTTGGCATGGCAAATAAGTGGACTACCTTGTCCACATGCATGTGCAGCAATCAAGTTACTTAACGGTAATGTATACACATTTGTAGATGATTGCCTTAAAGTTTCAGCACAAGAAAAAATTTATGCACATAGCATGAAGCCCGTTGCAACACACAATTGTCCACGGGCTGATGCTCCGATGGTCATAGAAATGCTCATAAAGACCTTCTTGGATCCTCCAATCATGACAAGGCCACCAGGTAAACCTAAAAGAAAAAGACGTGAATCTCAATTCCAAAATAAGAAGGTTTATCATTGTCGTAGATGCCAAGAGCCAGGACACTCCGTCAAGACTTGCAAGAATCCAAACCCAAGTTGATGAATGTTGTTGACTTTGTTGTTTATTTTTTGGGCATTACTTGACACACTCTTTTGTTGTAAATGGCCATAGATAGGAATCCCCACCATGTTACTTTTTGGAGTTGGTGTGTCAAGTTGTAAGCTCCAATTTATATGCATATTTTTTGATGTAAATGAAGTTGGATATAACACCCAATTGACATAATCGTACAGGTATCATTTATGTCGACATATTATTATCGTTACAAATGGTGAAAAATGATTGTTATTGTTTGATGATGTTGCTGTCAAAATGAGCTGATTTAGATGTTATTTTTTAGTGATCCTGATGTTAAAAGGACTGATGCACTTGTTAACAGGGGGCTGATTGTGTTGCTAATTGTGCTGATGGTTTTGCTAATCTGACTGATGGTGTTGTTAAAGGTTGCTGATGGTGTTGTTAAAAGGGCTGATGTTGCTGTGATATTTTTCTGATATTGTCATTTAATGCTGACATTTTTTTTTCTGATATTGTTGTCAAAGTGGCTTATCTACTTATTATTTGGGCTGATGGTGTTGCTAAAGGGTCTGATGATGTTGCTAACGGGGGCTGATGGTGTTGCTAAGGTGGCTGATGGTGTTGCTAAAGGGGACTAATGGTGTTGCTAAAGGGGGATGACGGTTTTGACAAATGGGTACCTGATTATATTCCTTTTTACTGCTCATACGTACACAACCAACAGATAAATAGCTGCTGGAACCAATTGTGGTTGTCATTCATATTAAAATGTCAAGTGAACTGCATCAGTAAATTAACAAAATGAACTCCTAACAATGAACTGAATGAACTCAAGTGTTTTGTACAAGTTGTGTAATCTAAGCTAACAGCCAACCAACAAAATTCAGAAATTCAGATACAAATTTAACCAATCCAGACATAAACTAGCGGCTCATCTTCTGTGCTTGAGAGTCCTGGATCAAAGACAACACCTTCGCTTGATGTATGTTTTTTGGATGATTAACCAACCACCATAACATGTCAATCTTAAGTTCTCACAGATCATGCATTTCATATAAAGGCATTGTGTAGCCATCCTCATGCTCTGTGCTGTCCCATGATTGGAGCCAAGAAAGGACATGAACACCACACAAGTCCCTGAAAACAATAAATATACAAAGGTGTTAGCAACATGCTTGATGTAACTTGAACATGATACTTACGAATTCTAAACAACTTAATACACACTTACACATCGCTTTGGACATCTACTTTAGCTCATGTCACCTCCTTGGGAATTCTATCCTCATATTCGAACAATTGAGGCTTCACCCTTTGTAAAATGTCCATGAAGCATTTTCGCTAAAATTAAAGTTCACACAATTAGAGATTAATTATGGTAAGCATTTTCTAACATAAACACACATTTAAATTCAGTCTAGATTACCGCTTCAGATGCCATCTTTCCCTTGGCATCAAATGATCCTGGTTTGTTTGCCTTTTTTTTTTTTGACTTGGTTGTCAGTTTTTTCCTTCTTTCATTTCCCGTTGAATGCGCATACATGTGAGGGTTTTAACCAACGAATCTATAGCGAATAAGGTCATCGTTGTCGTATCTAGGACATAACAGAACCAGTGGTCCATCCAAAGTGACGGGCCAAATATGAAGCGACAGTCCTCGATGTTATACCCAATACGCTCCTGCAAGATCTCAGCTGCATTGTCTTCCACTGACCATGACGTTGGAGAGTGGATGATCTTGTGCATGAAATGTGCACTGAATATATGGCGAGAGACAACCCCTCCGTCATGCAGTTGATCAGCAACCAATGTCCTTGCAACCATACTCATTAACTGAAATGCACAAATGGTCACCAGTTATTAGCTTACTTCATTTACTTAATAGGTAATTACCCATTTTCAGATATACGGCCGATGCACATTGATTAAAACCCTATGGATTTATTACAAAGACAACTAAAATCCAGGCATGTATCATTAATCCCTATAGGTCCAGAAAAATAGAATTGAACAGTCCATACCGTATCATTAATCCAGGCACATGGTTTCAGACAAGCCAGCCCTCTCCTTTTCATGTAAAATCCGTTCATGTCAATAAAATCCCTAAATGCCAACAAATGACGTTGTTAATCATGGTATGCATTTTTTTCAAAATAATTGTAAATCAATGTGCACAATATTAGCTATACTTACTCATTAAGCTCCTCTATCGTTGCTGTACTGGTACTGGTACACAACTCATAGAGCTGGTCCTTCTCATCATAGTGTCTCTTGCCCTTAGACTTGCAGTTAGGATCCATCCAAAGAGATTTTAACACACTGCTACGTGTTATCACCCTCTTGGATCTTCTTATTTGTATGTCATGATCATCTCCCTCTTGGGCTTCAGGTTCAACCACTTGTGATTCCACAAGATCAATCAAAATTGGTTCGATGTCAAGAGGTGCTTTAACAATAGTACTATCGTATTGCTGGTCATCATCATCATCATCAATGTCTTGAATATCTTCAGCATATGAATCATCAACTTTCTCTTTGTCATCGTCTTTGTCAGACTCATCTTTCTCTTTATCATCGTCTTGCTCAGACTCCCCAAAAGTTGTAGGATGGTTGTTGGGTGATTCAGCGTCTTTGTCATCGACTTTGTCAGCTCCTTGGAATCCTTGTTATGGCCCTTTATTTTTATTACTGTCCAATGTTAGCCTCTCTTGAAGGGCCAACATCTTTTGCCCCACCATAGAGGCCAACATAGTGACAAGCCTATAATAGGTCCTGTGAACTTCCTGGAAAGCAAAAAATGTGTTGTTAAATGATGAATCACAACAACATCAGCAGTCATCAAATAGCAGTCCTCAAATATTCCTCAATCACAACAACATCAACATTTAGATTAAAATGACATAATGTTTAAATTTTGAAATTTAAAGGAGTAATTCCGCAATAAGAATTTTGTTGCATCATTTATAGAACATGTATGTACTTGTTAATTTCTTTAGTAATGGGAAATATATGCTTACACAAATAGCAATCCTCAAATATATGAATTGCAAAATATATGCTTTTTGTTGTTACTTAAAAATGAAGAAATACTATTATTTCACAATGGACAAAACTAAGGAATTGGAAAAAAAAAACACAAGAGATCAACCATTGCCAACATTAAACCAGCAACTAGCTGGTTGAATGAAATATAAATAGGTAGTGAATAACTAGATAACTACCTAATTCAGTCAACATAAAAAAAATGCATACATTACAAGTGTTTCACCCAATATGAGTTAGAAAAAAAATAAAAATAGTGCAGAACAAATAACATTATGTTAACAATATGTAATTGTCATGAATAATTGTAGTCACACATTACCGGGTGAGTGAGCATTGTTTCAATGTCAAACCATGCTGACGCGGTGACTGATGGCTGAGAAGCGATGCCTGGTCGCTGAGAATGAGAGTCACTAACCAGCAGGCCTTTTTGGCTTCTTTTCTCGAGCAACAGTCTGCTCTTGACCTTTTCATCCGTCCAATAAGCCATGGCCGACACGTTTAAAGGGGCTATGTTGTCACCCAGGGAAAAATTTTCCAGACAAAACAGCTGAAAAAAGAAAAAAACAATTTCAAATCATTATTAACAACACTCAGCAATTGATGTATAATGTTTAAATACAAAGTTAGTTAGGCACAACTTACCATAAGGAAGTATACACATCCTCCAACAATTTTGCTCTTTTTTCCTTTGGACTTGTGGGAGTCTTTCTTGAACTCAAAGATCTCTTGGATGAATTCATCAAGAATGAAGGAGGACCAATCAAAATTGCCAAGTGCATCCTTAGTGACTGTCATCAGCTTCAACATACGATCACTAACATAGATGGATGCACTTGGTGCCAAGAGTGTACCAAGGGAAAATAAGACAAAATGAAACTTAAAGTTATCATCTATGGGTCCTACCAACCATTCACCAATTGTTTTATAATGCAATTTCTTATATACAACCCTATAGTCCACCAAAACAAGATTTTAGTCACTAACTTTAACTTTGATCTCCTGGCCCTCGAAAGGTAGACCCATAAGATGATGCGCGTGTTCAGCCCCTAACGCTCGGGTTTCCCCTCTAATGCATACTTCTTCTGTAGGGGGTCAAAACAAACCATATATTGTGCACATAAGGACCGGTTTATCTTTCGGCAACTTATTTCAACTAACCTATCAAACCCTATCTTTTTAAGCCTTGCCATTGCATCAGGATTGTCCTTTAACTGTTGGCACACTTCAATGAAGGTGTTTGGTGCGCATCTTGTTAGGAATGACACATTGTATTTGTCCACTTTCACTTTGGCCAGGCCTCTTAGTAGTTGGGCCCTCCTTTTGTATTCGGCCTTCTCAGATGCACTGAACCCCTTCCATACTTCTCTCATTTCTGCACTTAAATCTTCATATGTTTTTTTACCGCCTTGACCTTTCTTTCCCTTGCCCTTTATCTTTTGTTTTTCATCATAGCTCTTAAAGAACTCTTCCATGAAGAGGTTATAACCAGAGAATCTCACTGCCCTTTTTGATGTACTCATTCTTAACAGCACTACAATATGAAATAAGAAACAAAAAGATGAACTTCTTTTGGAAAGGTGAGATAAATATCCTTGTACAAAACAATATAATCAAAAGTCATCATACAGACATAATCAAAAGTCGTTATTGTCTAATTTAGAAGCTGATCATGTCAAAGAGGCAAAGCTTTATTTATTTGCACTCTTTTTATTGTTTTCTCTTTGATGGATAAAACACACAAAACAACAAACATGAAACTTAAAAATGATAATGTTATGTATGATACTTACATGACAGGATCCCAATCCATTTATAGACACCAGAAGAGCAAACTGATTATGCCATCCTTTACTTTTTGTTTAGTCATATAATTGAGAAAGCTCAACATTTAAAATAAGCTTCAGAAGGAAAAAGGTCCTTCAATTGATTGTAATAGATCGTAAAAATTCAATATACTAATGTATGACTTACTGTAAATCAAGTTCAATTGTGTGGACCAAGATGCACAAAAGATGGATCTCATTTATCAACTCACATATTTCACATTGCTAAAATGAGAAAAATTAAGCATCAAAATCAACCTAAAAGGTGCACAAAACAACTACCAGCAGTTGAAAGAAATGAGAACTAGACTCCTCAGTCACTTCGAACCGCAAGCATTCACATCAAGCAACACAAGAAGCAATATATGATAAATCATACTCTGTATACTTATTTAGAAGTGCAGTCCAAGTCGTGAAAGCTTGCTTTTTGCATGCAAGAATCTCTATAGATCAAGCACAATGTCAATGTAAACCGATAACATAATCGGGACTTTCTGCACACACTTTAGAAGCACCTTCCACTATAAACCCAGATATTAACCAAGATTAATAAAAGATTGAGATGGAGTTATGCTATACACAGTTCACGCCATGTAAAAGATTACCATACTAAAAACCCAACAAAACATCTAGAAAAACTTCAAGAGAAGAACAACTAGGACAATGTCAGTCTTGAAAGCCAAATTTTCACACTTCACTTGCCCAGTCTCAAAGATATACCGCTAGAATATGATGGTTGATACAAAATTGTAATTTACACTCCATAATCTTTAGGTATTTTGGCCAATATAATGTTGAGTTTCATGAACCACAATATTGCAAGAAATTAATTTCTAAAAAGGTCCCCACTAAGACTCTCTGAATTATAAAATCTGTAATTAGTATTTTAGCCCAAACTCTGTCTACCAACGAAATAGGTTTCAATTTTCAATCAAAAAAATCTCTCCATTTATATGATCCTGAACAAGTCAGTGCCAAAATTCTATAAGAGAAACAATTGACAGCTCCAATCCCCCCAAAAACTTCAAAGAACTTCTTAGATTACCTAGTAACCCTATTGAAATCAACATTCATACTAAATTAACGATGTAAATGCCTTTGAACACTTTTCTGTTTCAAAAACTCAGCATTTCCTTACAATAATAAAGGGACCGAAATCCCAATGCAAAGTCTATATAATGACTCAGAGCTAAATTTAGTTCAATATACACAAATAAACCAAAAAAATAGGGACGACAGTGATAGTCGATGACTTAACATCAAAGGGACGGAAAAAACCCTAATCCCTAAAAACGTTAGTACCTTCAATCGATTGCAATAGGCAAATCGGCAACAGGGACGACGACACTATCCGCTTTAGAGGGTCGACAGTGGATGACGAGGATAAGCTCGACAATGGCTGACAATGACGGGATCGACGGTGCTTGACAGGAAGAGAGTGAGAGCGAGAGCGAGAATGCGGGTGAGAGTGAGAGTGATGTCCGAGTAAGAAAAATTGTGAGAGTGACAGGAGTGAGAGTGAAAGGAGGATTTGACCAAAAAAAAAAGAGGGAAAGGTGGACAAGAGAGTGAGGCAATTTTCCATGGTTTTTTGTCATTTCACAAAACAATTCAATGTTTCTGACATGGAATTGTTTCTTGGGCCTTATTTGACATTTTGTTGCTTAATTGGACCTTGGGAGGGATTTTCCCATATATAATGAAAATTCTAGCAATTTGCATTTTTATAAATGAATATTTCGTGTAACAAAGTATACTTGCAATAGGTATTTTTTATGATATCAAGGCGCTGGTTTCCCATCACAAGTCTGGGTTGGATATTATTATTTACTCTATAATAAATTCATGATAACACTAACCATGCATGTGCTTTAAAATTAGAACCAATCTTCTTCCCTTTTCTTCTGTTATTTTCCTGCTTTAAATTAATTAGTGTTCTAGAAATTTATCACATGATATCAAATTTTTGTTTAAAGAGTTTTCATCAACGTGGTTGGCCACATCTGTTGAATTATTAATCACATTTAAGCAGCGGGATACTTAAAATCAAATCTGTCATATGTATGGAGGATTTCTTATGATGTATTGTTAATTATAGCGTGTCTAGGAGTATCTTTCAATGACCACGTACACAAAATTATTATGGAAGGAAGAATTCTGGGAAAATCCTCCCCAGGGCCCAATTAGACAAAATAATGTCAAAAAAGGTCAGAACAACTTTCACATGACATATAAATGTGTGGTGAAAAGACGAAAAAAAAAACTCTCACACTACCCGTTCCCTCATTTGTCAGTGGGCATTTTTATCATTTACTGCACTTTCACATGTCAGAAAAAGTCCTAGGGCCTTTTTTGACATATGAAAGTTGTTAGGGCCTTTTTTAATATTATTTTGTCTAATTGGGCCCTGTGGAGGATTTTCCCAAGAATTTTTCAGGGAAAATATAATATTGTAAGGAAGGGTAATTTATAAATTTCCAGCACCTCCAAGAATAAGGCTGCTTAATAAGAGACTTGTGTGTGCATATATAATAAGAGACCAAATTTTATTTGCCCAGAAAAGGAAGAGTGGTTTGATCAAATCCTTGATTTTCAACAGAGTAGCGGTGGAAAGATTATTTACAAAGGCTTGTTAGATATCCACCGAATGAACATCTCAAAACATTCTTCAGATTTGTATTCAGGAGCTATATGTCCTGCACCCTGCAAATAAAACTAATTAATTCATGCACACTTCAATTAATTTCAACCTTTGTTAGTTTGTTTTTCTCTTCCAAAAATCAATACATTGTTCTCTCACACACTTCTTGTTCTTCGTTCTTACCTTTACAGTGGCGAATGTCATCTGATTAGAATACCTTCTCGTATATCTGGTCCAAAGGAAACAAATAAGTGAAAGAGAGAATAAACCAGCAGAGAAAATCAAAATTTTGAATGCTTCAATTCGGATTTCAATAGTTACAATGAAAAATATACATATATCTCTTTGATCATTAACAGACGACATCTTTTAGAAGATTTCTATTCTTCTGAATGCAAGTCACTTTACATAAAAAAGGTCAATACCATTAACACAGTTTTGAGCTCGATATACCTTTTGTGTTTAAGCGGCAAAAAACCTTTCCACTATGATTAACGCCTATGGATAATCCTTGTGAAATAGTTAGAACTTAAACGTGCCTTATGTTAAAGCTCAGTGTGGTAGATATATAATTTATACAAAGTTATATCTTACATAAATCAATTCACTCCACATATTCATAAGCTAAGTATAGTGATTGATATACGCACCCTGCAACCTGGCCATTGACAAGCCAAGGTCTCCATTCTTCAACAATGGAGTAGTTTAAATCTCTGATCCATGCTTGAGTCGACAAAAATGGAACTCCTGGGTCATGATCTCCACTGCATCAAGTACAAAATATCTTATAATTATGCCGTTATTATTTTTTAAACATTACATAAAACGATAACAATTAAATGTTAACATATTAATATTTAATCTAATATTTATAAATTGAAAAAGGTTTGAAATAAAATCTAAAGAAAAACGACATACCTGTAAATCAAAGATCGATAGCCTTTTTGGCTTAGATTTACGTGATATGGAAACGCACTGCTGATGGTATAATCATAGTCAAAGTTGTTACAACGTTGCCAATTCCTTATGGTACCCTGCACCACAAATTGACCAACCTTTTAAAGCGTTTGAAATTAAATTTGATTAAACTTTTTTTATGGTCCGAAGAAAGACCTTATTTTTTTTAAGGAAAAATATAAAATAAACTAATAATAATTAAACCTTTCGAATATTTAGTGCCTCCTGAACTTTGTCATCCCGAAGCCAATCGTAGCTGAAGAAATATACATAACTCTAAATGACAGAAAGAAACAAAAATGAAATATCAAATAAAATTATAATTGCGTTTTTAAAAAAGATTATTATTAAGCATATAGAATAGAGAATGAAAAACTTAAACCTTAAATTTTAATACAGTGCAACTTAATCCTTATAATTTGAACTAGATAAAAGTTTATCCCTAAACTTCAATTAACTTCAACTTAATCTTATAGTTGTGACCATTTAAAATGTTTGTGCTTAAGATTAATAAAATATATAAGTTTATTTTAAAAAAAATATAAGGACTAATATTTTAATCAGATAAATTCTATAACACACAAACTAGTTAAAACTATAGGATTCAATTGCAACCGAGTCAAGATTATAAAGCCAAAACTAAAAATTCTCCCATTAAAGTTTTACCTTGCAATTTAAAGGAGGCCTCGCAAGGCGAGCACTAAGAGGCCTTCGAATTTTGTTGACGAGAGATCTTCTACCCCAAAATCCATGAGGCCTAGGCGAAGCCAACTGACATTTGGGTTCCAAAGTGTGAAATCCATCAAGTCCTGACATGAGCTGAGAGATGAAAGAAAAACAATTGAATAACGACATAATTAATTAGTTATAATTTATAATAAAAACATAAAAAGAGATTATGTATTTGAACAATGTCATAGTTGCTTGCCTTGTGCAATTTGTTGAGGTCTCTCAGACATAATTGATTTTTGGGATCTATTTTTATATAATTTCCCTTACAATTTTGCTGCAAGGACTGTCCATAAAATAAATTGTTAGATTAATAATTATATTATAATCATCTCAAATTTTCACAATATAACTAATTAATTAATTAATAATAACAATAATACCATATAAAGTTCATCGGAAATAAGTGCCATTCCATGAGCAAATGTAGGTAAATAATTTTCTTCTTCCCATGTTGTCACGGGATTTCCGAGCACATATCCCTGAAAGAATTATTTTGATCAGTGGTATTTGATTATGAAATATAATTTTCAATCCACTGTAAACATAGCATATATACATTAGATAAATTAAAAGAAATATTTTAGTGGAACCGTGTGTAGCAAATTCCTTAAACTCAGATGTCCTTGTTGACCTTAATGATGTTTTCAAGTGTTTGATTATAAATTGAAGGAAATATATATTTTGAGAAAATCAATGACGAACCTGGAGATTTATCCATGGCTGGATTCCTTCTTCATTTCCTGTGAATCAATAATTTAATTAAACTTTCTCATAATACTAGACATATCCATTAATACATATTAAAAGCTTTGAGAATTTCTTACCATTTGAAATTTCTTGAACAATAGCAGGAATCGGAAGACCAGAATATGAGTCACCACCAATATAAACTTGATTTGTTCGAAATTTTGGGTGATCAATTAGCCACTGCAAATGATACAGGATAATGTGGGTAGGGCTACGAGGTAATCCATAATTTTTATAAGTTTGAAAATAAATAATATTCCCTCTGATTCTCGATTAATATGGAGGTTAGCTGAAGGGCTTACTTTCTTCCTAAATATAAAGTATCAATGCATTTTATATTCCCCTCTTGAGCAAAAACAAAATGCATTTTATATTTCAAATTTAAAATATTTTTTCAAACTATATCATTGATTACATGTATTAAAGCAATATCTAGTAATGAAGGTGTTTTCAGTGGATTTAATTAAAGAAGATATTTAAGGAAAACTAAAACACATTTCCAGAAAATAGCTAAACTAATTAACTAATTTATTTAAAATCCATAAATTAGTCTTTTTAGCTCTCCCTCCCTCCCTCCCTCCCTCCCTCTCTCTCTCTCTCTCACTCTCTCTCTCTCTCACACACACACACAAGACTGGAAATAGTACAATTTTTTCATAGATTTTACACAGATGTTGATTTTATTGCTTATAGTTTTACTGTTGCATGAAAAAAATTAAGGGTAGTGATACTCATGAGTTGGTGAAATAATATCATTTAATTGGTGATTGATTAATTATATTCCACGTACCTTTCTAAGAAATTGATGTGCATGTTTAATTAAACTCCAATCACTACGTTGAAAATGAGGGGTATTTGCATAGGAGAAGCCACTGTCAAGAGGCAAATCTACAAATATTATACTGCATGCCTGAATCAACAAAATAAAATAAAAAATCAAAATAATACACACACACATATTAGTAAAAGTTACATATAGTTGTATGGTTCTTTATATTATTTTTCTCGTGATACAGGTAATTATATAAAACAAAAAGTCCTTTTCTAACAATTTTTTGGGAAGATAAATTCATTCTAGATTTATAATAGTGACACACACACACACAAAAGTAAACTTGAAAATGGTAAACATTTCACCTTTGTCCAGGCTTGTGGCCTCAAAACCAAATTTGGGAGGCTACCATTGTATTTCTCAACTTTGAAAGCGATTGGACCTATGCAACAACAGAGAGAGAGAGAGAGAGAGAGAGAGAGAGAGAGAGAGAGACCCTTTTAATCTCAAGCTTGAGTGAACAATAAGGAACTTAAAATTTATATTTTATTGTTTATAGAAATGTATACGTGATATATAAACATATAAAGGTGATGATGAGGGGAAAAGTTTTGGAATAACCTATTTCATAAAAGAGGCCTGAGAATGAAGAGCAACCGGGGCCACCTGTGAGCCAAAGCATAAGAGGGTCCTCTTCTGGATTGTTCTCTGACTCAATAAAGTAATAGAACACTTCTCCTACTCCTTCTTCTGCTGCTGAGTTTCCCACTCCCACATACCTACATATAGATATACATATACGTATAGTACAATTGATGGAGAAGTAACCCTTGAAGTTCGAAAATTATGGAATTGAGCACTAACCCAGTTTCAAGATGAAAAGGAAGAGGGCCTTCAAAACCAGGAAGGTACTCAACATGTGAACCAGAAGTTGCAACTTGGGAACAAGTCTGCAACAGGATAAGAGCAACAACAAGAATCTCTTTCATTCTACTCTTTTGGCCTTCTTGTTTTTGCATTTTGGTATTTTTGGATAAGGTGCTCAACATGTAAACCAGAAGTTGCAACTTGGTGTCTTTCTTCTTCTTTTGTGTATTTGTAGACAAATGAATAAGACGAATCAAATATTGCAACTTGGCGAAAACGTTTGGCGCGGGCAACTCGAGGGCACCACAAAACAATATTTTAATGCTCTTCCCTCTACACGTGGATATATATGTTTATAGGGGAATACATTTTGAATCCCATTAATTGGTTGTTTTTAAATGAGAAAATGCTAAAAAAAAAAAATCTTTGAACTTTCATGAGATCTAGTGTTTTGGCAACTTTTTAAAACCATGATTTGTTTTTCAAAAGAATGGAAGAGAAATGAACCCACAATTAGATTTTTGCTTACTCCTTATTTTGAGAAAGAGAGTTTATACTTCACTAGTGCTTTTAAGGGTTGAGCATTATGATGATTGATTGTAATATTTTAATTGATTGTGTTTGTAAGGTTAACTACTCTTGGAATAATTAAGTAGATGTTTTGTTGTTAGCTTATTATGAAATTGATTATGTTAGAGTGAGCATTGGAGAAAAACCTTGTTGGAAGGATATTTGAGCCTTAATTTCTTTTCATGTGTGCATGTTCACTTAGTGTTTCACCTTCTAGAATTTGTTTCAACTCTTTTTCAAAACGGTGATTACATTAGTGTTATGAAAAGGAAAGAGGCATTCAAATTTTAATCCCCTTCACCCAAACACAAACCTCCATTCATATACCCTTTGGTTACCCTTTTTGAGCCATGCATATGTTGTATGCATGTCATTACTCATACTGTTCATAGTATTATTAAATCAAAAGTGAATTGCCAATTAAAAAAAAAAAGAAAAAAAAAGAGAGAAAAAAAAGTATTGAAAAATAGAAAATAGAAAGTGTTTTGTAGATAAAATGAAAAAAAAAAAACAAAAACAAAAGAAATATCAAGAAGGCATTTGTTCATGAATTTGCAAAAAAAAAAAAAAGATAGAGAGAGAGAGAGAGAGAAGAATAAAAAATATTGGCAAAAGTTTGTAAGGTTATTTAGATGCTATGAACTTGGTTATTCACTTTGACTTGCATATCAACTATTCATTTTATTTTCAAATTAATTCATTCCATTTAACCTCCATCCAATATAACAAGCCTTTTAAGTCCTCTTGATTCATTTCATTAATTGCTATTAGTAGTTGAGATGTTAGAGTTGCTACAAGCCTATGGTAAGGTGTAGATTAAGTGAGCTAGAGTGAAATTATTCCAATGAGGTGAGATGAGTGAAATAGAAATACCTTGAGAGTCTCTAGTGCTTCATTTTAATACATTTGATTGTGTAGTTAGCTAATTTCTTCACATCACTTGATTATGACTAGGGTTGGCTTGATGAATTTGATTAATTCATGCATTGCTTTCTAATTATGAAATTACTCAATTATCAAATGTATTAGTGATTTGAACTTGGAACTTTGTACTTAATTGCCTTTGTTCAGGAGTACAAAGGTCTAAGTGTGGGGGAATTGATTGAACCATATTTTTACATGATTTTTCATAGTTAAATTGGGATTCTTAATGCATTTTTTGGGACATCATTGCATGATTAAGCATTAATTTGAGTTAGAGATATTTGTATTGAATTAAGTGAAATTAGGGGTAAAATAGTCGTAATTTGTTAATTATTTGTACAAATAATTTCTTGGACTTTTGATGCTGTACTATGCTTAATCTTGCATTGTAGGTGTTTAAGAAGGAAATTTGAGATTTTTGAGGGTCAGAAGTAATATTTTGATGACTGGGAAAAATTACAAGACAGGCCCCTAGAATTTCTGCAAATTGCAATCAAAGAAGAAAAGGGACCAAAGAAAATTATAGGATGTTACACAGAGTTTTTATAAATTGTGTTCTGACCTGGAAATGTTTCATAACTTTGCACTTTAGTCCCTGGCCTGAACTTTAAATCTTCTCATTTAGGTCCCTGGTCAAAACCTGCGTTTTGACCAGGAATTATGAATGCTGATTCACGCTGAAATGCAATGACTTGAGGGCTGAATAATTCAAAAGAGGAATTAAAAAAAAGAGACAAAGACTCACGGCCCATCAATTGCATTCACGGTCCAGGAAGAAGAAAAAAAAATATAAAGACGTGAGCTGGGTAAAAAAAAACAAAACAAAACAAAACGAGGCAGCTGGAGATTATGAGAAGAAAAGGGCTGAAGAATTGGATTCCAAAAAAAAAGGCAGAGAAGAGACCCGACACATCACAGGAGCAGCTGAAAAGTTAAATAAAACAGGAGACCCGAGACGAAAAAAAGGGAGGTACGACGAGAAGAGCTTGAGCGCCGGAAGGAGAGCTTCGATCCTTCCTTCCTTCCCTTTCTTCATCCCTCTCGCCGGCGGAAATCTCCACCACCCAGTCCGCCGGCGAGCTTCACCTTCCTCCATAGTTGCCGACCAAAACCCAGCCACCACCATGACAGCAAAATCCGACGAGCAGAGACAGAATCTGACAGATCTGGGAATTTCTTCAAACTTCTGGAAATTCAATGTGTAGCTGAGGATTTTGTATCTTGGGATGGGTAGTGGCTAATTTCCTTTTTGGTGATGGAGATTTGTTCTTGAGCTTAGTGAACTACAAAGGGGAGTTTATCTATCACTCTAATTAGTCTAGAATTATATATTCGAATTGCTTAATTTTGATATATGATTCTGGAACTGAGATTAATGTTAATTATCTTTGTTAGTTTGATATTTGTAGTTGAGATTGGATTTTGTAGTGTGATTTTTTTATGTGTATGAATTTCTTTGTGGTTTCAATGAAGCTATGTTGATTAGTGTGGTATTGTCTAATTAATGTGGTTGATTTGTACCCTTGAGGGGTTGTTTAGCACTCAAATTTAAGAAGTCTCATATTACATTATTCCAATTTTAATTACACATTAAGTGGTTTCAAATAATTTCTCAAGGGTAGTAGTTAGCTATGGTTGTAGGAGCTACTATTAATTGGAAATATTGCACTCAAGTGGTATCTTGAGGTTTTTTTTCATTTAGACTTAATGAAAATCTTAACTCCCATAATCTTTTAAGAGCAAGGATAGTCACTTCTTCATTACCAAGAGCTTTCACCATTAAATTTTCTACCAAAGTATTTTTTATTATTTCCAAAAAGACCAAAAAATATAGGAATAGTTTCTTTATTTTTATTTATGCATCTTAATTAGAAAAAAACTATTTTAGGAACCCCAAATTTCTAACCATATTTATATCACTTAGTTCATCTTAGGAAATTCAAAATAAATTTGGCTCCTTGATTAAGAGAACGATCCCGAGTTAATTGCACTATATTGCATTTAATTCGTGGTAAATAGTGATTCGCATTTGATCGAGCGACCTTTTTTGTCTTTAGCCTTGGGGTCCACAATCAACAAAATAACCAAGGATTGCGTATAGGCAAACCTAGGATCGTTCTCTCTTCTCGATGAGCCTTTTATTGATTCCTAAGCAATCTAAATGCCATGAAAATGCAATAAAAACAAGGGGAAAATTGGTTTTGGATTTTTGAATTAATAAACTAAAATAATAAAGCAATTAAATCCTAAACTACTATTTTTGGTATTTTCTTTATAAAATGGAATGGAGTATGAAATGGTATGATATGGAATTGAAAATATGAATTATGAATGTTCTTGGTAATGAAGAAAGTTGCTATCATTGCTCAAAAAGGTTATGGGAGTTAAGATTTTCATTAAGTCTAAATGAAAAAAAACCTCAAGATACCACTTGAGTGCAATATTTCCAATTAATAGTAGCTCCTACAACCATAGCTAACTACTACCCTTGAGAAATTATTTGAAACCACTTAATGTGTAATTAAAATTGGAATAATGTAATATGAGACTTCTTAAATTTGAGTGCTAAACAACCCCTCAAGGGTACAAATCAACCACATTAATTAGACAATACCACACTAATCAACATAGCTTCATTGAAACCACAAAGAAATTCATACACATAAAAAAATCACACTACAAAATCCAATCTCAACTACAAATATCAAACTAACAAAGATAATTAACATTAATCTCAGTTCCAGAATCATATATCAAAATTAAGCAATTCGAATATATAATTCTAGACTAATTAGAGTGATAGATAAACTCCCCTTTGTAGTTCACTAAGCTCAAGAACAAATCTCCATCACCAAAAAGGAAATTAGCCACTACCCATCCCAAGATACAAAATCCTCAGCTACACATTGAATTTCCAGAAGTTTGAAGAAATTCCCAGATCTGTCAGATTCTGTCTCTGCTCGTCGGATTTTGCTGTCATGGTGGTGGCTGGGTTTTGGTCGGCAACTATGGAGGAAGGTGAAGCTCGCCGGCGGACTGGGTGGTGGAGATTTCCGCCGGCGAGAGGGATGAAGAAAGGGAAGGAAGGAAGGATCGAAGCTCTCCTTCCGGCGCTCAAGCTCTTCTCGTCGTACCTCCCTTTTTTTCGTCTCGGGTCTCCTGTTTTATTTAACTTTTCAGCTGCTCCTGTGATGTGTCGGGTCTCTTCTCTGCCTTTTTTTTTGGAATCCAATTCTTCAGCCCTTTTCTTCTCATAATCTCCAGCTGCCTCGTTTTGTTTTGTTTTGTTTTTTTTTACCCAGCTCACGTCTTTATATTTTTTTTTCTTCTTCCTGGACCGTGAATGCAATTGATGGGCCGTGAGTCTTTGTCTCTTTTTTTTAATTCCTCTTTTGAATTATTCAGCCCTCAAGTCATTGCATTTCAGCGTGAATCAGCATTCATAATTCCTGGTCAAAACGCAGGTTTTGACCAGGGACCTAAATGAGAAGATTTAAAGTTCAGGCCAGGGACTAAAGTGCAAAGTTATGAAACATTTCCAGGTCAGAACACAATTTATAAAAACTCTGTGTAACATCCTATAATTTTCTTTGGTCCCTTTTCTTCTTTGATTGCAATTTGCAGAAATTCTAGGGGCCTGTCTTGTAATTTTTCCCAGTCATCAAAATATTACTTCTGACCCTCAAAAATCTCAAATTTCCTTCTTAAACACCTACAATGCAAGATTAAGCATAGTACAGCATCAAAAGTCCAAGAAATTATTTGTACAAATAATTAACAAATTACGACTATTTTACCCCTAATTTCACTTAATTCAATACAAATATCTCTAACTCAAATTAATGCTTAATCATGCAATGATGTCCCAAAAAATGCATTAAGAATCCCAATTTAACTATGAAAAATCATGTAAAAATATGGTTCAATCAATTCCCCCACACTTAGACCTTTGTACTCCTGAACAAAGGCAATTAAGTACAAAGTTCCAAGTTCAAATCACTAATACATTTGATAATTGAGTAATTTCATAATTAGAAAGCAATGCATGAATTAATCAAATTCATCAAGCCAACCCTAGTCATAATCAAGTGATGTGAAGAAATTAGCTAACTACACAATCAAATGTATTAAAATGAAGCACTAGAGACTCTCAAGGTATTTCTATTTCACTCATCTCACCTCATTGGAATAATTTCACTCTAGCTCACTTAATCTACACCTTACCATAGGCTTGTAGCAACTCTAACATCTCAACTACTAATAGCAATTAATGAAATGAATCAAGAGGACTTAAAAGGCTTGTTATATTGGATGGAGGTTAAATGGAATGAATTAATTTGAAAATAAAATGAATAGTTGATATGCAAGTCAAAGTGAATAACCAAGTTCATAGCATCTAAATAACCTTACAAACTTTTGCCAATATTTTTTATTCTTCTCTCTCTCTCTCTCTCTATCTTTTTTTTTTTTTTGCAAATTCATGAACAAATGCCTTCTTGATATTTCTTTTGTTTTTGTTTTTTTTTTTTCATTTTATCTACAAAACACTTTCTATTTTCTATTTTTCAATACTTTTTTTTCTCTCTTTTTTTTTCTTTTTTTTTTTAATTGGCAATTCACTTTTGATTTAATAATACTATTTCTTTTTTTCTTCTTTTCTTCTATTTTCTATTTCTTTTCTTTTGATTTAAAAATATGGTTCAATCAGCTCTTCCCTCTGCACGTGGATATATATGTTTAAGGCCAAATATTTTAGTCAATTGCAAAATCACGGGACACCTTTGTTTGGTTTTTTAATACTCTTCACGTCTTAATTACTATTTGGCTCCTAATTATAAGATAAAGTTGACTTTTTTTAAGGATTAAATAAGCTAAATAAGTTACTTAATCATTTCATATATTGTGTATTCTTAGATTATATATTAGTTTATTAATTAAACTAATTAGTTTGAAGAAAAAAAATAAAAATACTCTAAAGTGATTTAATTAGCTTTTTTAATCTCTCCAAAAAAGTCAACTATGTCTTATAATTAGGACCGGAGAGAGTATAAGATAGAGTTGACTTTTTTTTTTTTGTGAGATTAAAAAAAGCAAATAAGTTATTTAATTATATCATATGTGTTATATATCCTTACATTATTTGTTAGTTTATTAGTCAAACTAATTGGTTTAGAGAAAGAAATAAAAATATTCTAAAGTAATTGAATTAGTTTCCTTAATCTCTAAAAAAAAATTAATTTTATCTTATATTTAAGACCTGAGTACTATTTATTACTACTATATAAGTTTGTTTAAGTCCAAATAATTGTTTCAATTATCTCTATAAATCACGACTTGACTCTATGAGTCTATTTGTATCAACTAATAACAAAGGAATAAATTTTAAATAAGAAAAATGACTATAACAAATTTATGTACTTAAGCTTCTAATTTCTAGATACCTTTGCCCCCACTAAATTAGGACATATTTGCGTTTTTAAACTTCTATTTTGTTGTACAATTACCTCTTTTTACTAATATTTTTAATTCTTCCAAATCACAATACAATATGTATTTCATATTCTTTTTTGGTGGCAACGATTTATATTTCATATTGATTAATCTATATGTATGCTAATATAGTAATATTACAAACACTAGCTAGCAACCCGGGTATCTCAAATAAAATGTAAGTATTTTTTATATGGTAAAGTAACACTTAACATCCTAATGTTATTTTTCAGTTGTATTTGCATTTAGTATCATAATTTTATTTGAGGGTGCAATATAATTTTACTCTTAATTTTTTAAAAGTAGAGCAATCACACCCACTGGCAGATCTTTTAAGGGACAAGGGGGCCCATGATGTAATACCCGGATAATTATTATCTGGAAAATATGTTATAATAATAAAAATGTCTATTTATGGAAATTTATGTCTCAACATGTTATAGTATTAATTTTGTTTAAAGAAATGAATTATGAAAAATTAAAGGAAATTTATTGTCAAAAATAACATTTAAAGCCATAAAATATTCCAAGAAAATTATGGAAAATTCAAAAAGACATGGAATAATTATGAAAAATTTAGAAAACATATTATCCATAATTTAGAAAATTTAATAAAATATTTCCTATGAAAATAAAAGAAGGAAAATTTAAAAGGTATTCTAGAAATCAAAATAGAATCTAAAATTATTAATAAATTGCATAAAACTTATATTATTGATGTCAATAAAATATTTATGAGGAAATGATGAGTTTTAATTAAGAAAATTATTAGAAAGTATTAAGGGATTTATTAAGTAATTTTAGGGAATTTTATAAGCCTAAATTCATTATGGACCAATAGGGAAATTTTGTGAGAAATGAATATAAGATAAATGTAATATATTTTTGGTTGGAAAATAAAAAAAAATAATAATAAGGGGCTGGCCGAAAATTTTGGGGAGGGATAAGGATGGAGTAGATTTTTTGATATAATAATAATATTATATAAGACATGTGTAAAATAAGATAATATTAAAATAATAAAGAGAAATGGACAGGAAAAACGAGAACGGATAGAAATAAAATCCTATATAGAAAACAGTGAACTAGGTTATTGGAGTCAGAGCATATTACGGACGAGTGAAATTTTATCCCAAGATAGCCGGTCTCCGAATTCATTTCTGTAACCGATAGAGCAATTTGGAGATCCGGATAGGAGGATATTTTGAAGAAATTAAGCAGATAATCAAAACAGGAGCTCTTAGAAAGTCAGACCGTTGTGGCAATACGGGCATAAGTAGGAAAAAACCAGAGCATATTATTGGTCAGTGGATTTTTATCCAGAAGCTAATACCGGCCAAAATTGTTTCTGGAATCGGACACGAAAACCGAGGATTTTCAGCTGATAACGGAATGTCCCTAACAGGATCAGAAATTCAGTTAAAATATGACATTTGAAAGAGGAAGTAAAAAGCTTCAGCATGTCATTCTCGGAATTTTGAGATTTTACGGAATTACGCGAACCGGACACCGAACCGGGAATTTATCAGATAAAGCAAGAGATGAAGCAAGCATGACATCATTTTGATGACTCAGGATGATGTCAGCAGAGAGAGGTGTAAGGCTAAGATGAAGCCACCTCAGAAAAGTGCGATCCGACGGTCAAAATTCGACCAGACAAAGTTCAACGAAATTACGAAAATGCCATCGAGTTCACCTATAAATACCCCTTCACATTTCACCATTCTTCACACCATTTCCTCTTGAGAAGGCCGAAAATTTGAGAGAGAAGGAAGAAGGAGGAGTCCGGGGAATTTCGCAGCAAAGCTCTGAGTAAGTCTTCGGTCCCTAGTCTTTAATTCGGTAGTTCTTTCAGTAGTTATAGTAAAAGTGTTAGGATAGTCTTAATTTTTCAAGATAATTTAGATATCATGTTTTTAGAATAAATATGATAATTATCTTAGAAAAATATTATAGAAAAGATTATAGCAAAAAATTTGGAAGTAAAAAGTCGAAACAGTGAAGCTCTGGCGAAATTCCGCCGAAAAGGCTAACTAAGGGCAAAATGGTAATTTGTACCTAAAAATGCCTGTTATGGTCTTAGATATTCATACTGGTGATGTTATCCTTATAGGATACCCAGAATCACAAACCGCTGTTTCCGCTGTCACCCCTGTCGAGCCGCTGTCAAACGTATCGTGAATTTGACGAAAGTGTTAAAAGTCGTCAACGGAGGTACGGACGCGTATTGTAACCTTAACACTTATGCTGCTTATATACATATATGTGATAGACATGCTAGATACTGAAACTCTGTTTAGGGTTGTCAGTTATCTTACAACTTACTACGGATTATAGTCATGATAATGCCGTTTGGGTTTGCCTAGCGCTGAGGACACGATAGGCCTTCGTGGCACTGGATATGTGCAACCATTATGTAGGGCTTTACATATTGCTTTGTGCTTATGTTCTGCCATTATTTGATCATACATCTGCTGTGTGCTTATGTAGTGATATTCTGCTGTATGTGATTATGTTAATGCTGTTATCGATATACTGTTTTATATGAGCATAAGGTTAACCGTTACCTGAGATCCAATTGGTAATTGGATCTCAGCTGTAGCTTCAGGGTTGGGAGTACTGAGAGAGTGACGGTAGAGGCTGGTGGACGGTATGGAAGGGCTGAAGAAGTTTATCAGTTTATATTTGTATATGCTGTTAGAAACTATCTTCTTTTGGGATGACTGTATAATGAGATTACACTATGATTATGTATTTTGAATTCAGTTACTCTACTTATGAAAAATGCTTTACTCTGATCACCGTGTTTTAAAAAAAATAAAAATTTCCATCATTTTTACTGTTTTTAAAGTGGGATGTTACACATGACCCCGAAAAAAAAAAAGAAAAAATCTCTTGAGAATTTTTTTTTAAAATTTAATATAATGTAAAATTTTATACTTTAGACTTGTTAAAATACTTATATTAAACATTTGGCCCCTCCAAATATTTTTTTAATTAGTTAATGAGTATATATTTGACCTCTCCAAATATATTTTTTTTAATTAGTTAATGAGTATACATTTAACCTCTCAAATATTTATTTTAAAATCCGCCACTGATTCCCACTCATTGTTAGCTAAGCCCCAATGCCTGTTACTATCATTCATAAACTTCCTCAGTTTTTTTTTTCACTCCTTCCCTTCCCCACTCACCGTCGAACTCCCTTCTTCAATTCAGGATTGAAGAGGGATTGAGTTGAGGGCTGATAGAAACATATATACGTTTTGGGCTCTGTTAATATTGAAAGTGATTGCTCTATTTTTAAAACATCAAGAGAGAAATTGTAACATAAATAATAAGATTAGAATATTAAATGCAATTGAGAAATAATGTCAGGATATTTTGGTGTTATTTTACCCCTTTAGGAAGTGATTTTTTTAATTGAAACTAGTCGGGTTTTTTTGAAGACTCTCCACATAAGTGATTTCCTTTTAATTTTCACCGAAAAAATGGGAAAAAAAAATATATTCACGTTGATCAATGGAATTAGCTAGAAATTTTTAAAGATTAAAGTATATATTTAGTAGGTTCAATCTATGTTGAGTTTCACTTTAGTTTCGAGCAAAAAAGAAAAAGTTTCACTTTAGTCCCTCCAATTTATGAAAATATAGTTTGTAGTTCTTTAATCTTAGCATCATATCATTAATCTCATTAACATAAAATATTAACTCAACAAATTATTTAAATAATGACTCAGCAATTAAATTTTAAGGGATTAAAATTTAAATAGAATATTCAAATAAAAAATTTAAATAAAATACTCAAATAAAAACTTTAAATAGAATGTAAAAATATAATAGTTTTCATATTTAAATTTTAAAAGGAAAAAAATTATATTAAATGAAACTATCTGGTGACGATCAATGTTATCAACACCGGATCAGGAGGGTTGGCTAAAAAACCGACCAATCGAACGGTTAACTGGTCCGTTGAGGTACCAACTCGGAGTAGCTTATGACTCGGCTAACTCGTGCTGACTCGAGCCAGTCAGCCGAGTTTGGTTTAGTTTTTTTTTTTTTTTTCGGTGGAAATCCACCCCTGAAATCAATGAGATGGAAATGGAAGCGATTTAGCTGTGAATCAGCCAAGTCGACCGGAAGGAAAATACAGCCGGAAAGTGAGGAAGAGATGGAAGAAGAAGATCTTTCTCAGAATATCATAGCTTATCCTCGCTCTTCACTCTTCAAATCAGACTATCATCGCTCTTCACGTCGATTGCGATCTTCTTGTTGCTGGCTTCACGTCGCCGGCCACTTTCTCGTTGTTGCTGAAGGAAAGGAGGAGAGAGAAAAGAAGTATTATGGAATATATTTAAGTACAGCTGTCATAGCCTGGTGGTCACGTGGGAATGACTATTATGACCAATGTTTCTAAATGCCACCTTAAGATATTTGGTAGAACTAGAAGCGAGACTTTCTAAATGCCACCTTAAGATAATTAAAAAAATATTTTAATTATCACTAACTCGAACTCTAAGTTGACACAGTGTCAAACATAGAATTAGTAAAACATAGAATTAGTAAAACGGGTTGAGCTCCTCAGACAAATCCGTTTAGGACTTGAATTTGCAATGGTCAAATTTCATATTTTCACCTAAAAAATGAAAGCTGATTCAAAAGGGCCAGCCTTGTATGACCGACTTGTAATTTTTATTATTTTTTGATATTATTTATATGATAATAATATTATTGATTTCTTATACTTTGTAGATGATGTTGCAGATATTTAGTTGTTATTATTTTTTTAGAATTAAGTTTTATAAGAACATATTATATTAAGAATCCTAAAAATTAAAAACTTATAAAAGATATTTCGTATTTCATAAGTATTTTTACTAATTTTGTATTTTTTTTGACTTATTTTCTAGTGATTGTTTTGTCCATATCTTGTATTGTTTACTAGGTTAAGGTGTAAAAATGCATCAGTGTTTTACTCTGAAGAGCGTCTAGTAGTAAATACTTTTTTAGTTCAAAAATGTCTACGAGATTATAAATTAGGTGCAAAACTACTGTTTGACTGTTAAGTTTGACTTTTTTTGTTAACTGAATAATGATGTGGCTTTCAAAACAACTGACTATGTGTAAAAAAAAAAAGCGTCTTAAGGTGTAAAAATATATATGTGGTTTAGCTAAAAAGTGTCCAACACCAAGTGTCTCTTTTTTAGATGCAAAAATATCATTTAACTGTTAGTGTAACTTTTTTTTGCTAACGAGATGATGACGTGGCTTTCAAAGCAACTGTGTGAAAAAAAAAACATGCCGCCTTCTTACAAGTCTGAGTTGGGAAGAATTAATATCACCATCTCTATCCCTTTATTTGCCCCGTTAACAATACTATGCTTGAAAATCACAACTTGCCCAATGCAGATAAATTACCCTTAGCCCTGCTGAAAAATGCCATTGATGATTGTCGACATATCCTTCCGCCTGAAATCGGTGACCTTGCCCAAACTAACGTTCTCAATGTCATTGTAGCCTTTAATCCATTAAAATTAAACCATTACGATGTCAGCTAGAACAAGTATGCATCAGACAACGCGTACCCATTGTTGCCTCAAACATAGCCCTGCGAAACTCATACAACTAAAGTGGGGTGTGGATGAAAAAATATATGCATTAGACAGTTTGTGATTTTTAGGTATAATGTTGTTACGGGGGCGAATAGAGTGATATTGATTGTGATGTTGATTCTTCCCAACTTAGAATTACGACCAGTTGGCATGCTTTTTTCCACACAATTGCTTTAAAAGCCACATCATCGTTAAGTCAGCAAAAATGGTCAAAGTAATGATCAAACGATATTTTCGCACATAAAAAAAAAAACACTTGCTGTTGGACACTCTTTTAGCCAAATCTCATATGTATTGTTGTACCTTTAAAAGCCACTTAATTATCTAGTCAGCAACAAAGTCAAACTTAACGGTTAAACGGTATTTTTGCATTTAATTTATAACTACATAGTCAATTTTACACCTAAAAAAATCATTCGGTGTTGGACGTTCTTCGGAGTAAAACACATTTTGTTGACTATGTAGTCACTTTTTGCACATTAACCCTTGTTTATTTTGTTGACTATTTACACTTTTTAAGACATATTTATAAGAAGTATTTTTAATTTTGTTAAGTCCTCTTATTAATTATTTGTAACTGTGGTATGTTGACAATAATTTACCTTTAATTATAATTTAGTGATTGTGTTTGTTTGTTGTATGATGCGTATTGTTAACACCTTAATTTTTATGACATTTATTTGTTAAATTAGAACTTTCATTGTTATAATTTTATTCCTTTAAAAAAGCTGAAAAAAATAATAGAAGATTATTAAAATGGCTTCGGCCATCTTGACCTTGATGCTCTAAGGTTGGGTCTCAAAAAATGACTGTTTTTTCTTGAAAATAACCTAATGACCGTTATTTTTTTATAGCGGGGTACACGCTATTATTGTAAAAGTAATAAAATGCTCCTAAGTCAAAAATAGTAAAGCTACAAAACTACCCATAACGCCTATTTATGGGTATTTTCCTATAACGACACAAAACTACTATGGAAGGGAGGAGTTTTTAGGGGAAATATGATAAGAAAGATTAATGAAAAATCTCTATTTAAACATTTTATTAGTTAGAATGGCCTAAAGTAAAGTACCAATACTTTCTGTTATGAAATCATACATAATATATCTGAGCCAAAAAAAAAAAAATCATACATAATATATATCGTTATTTCTGTGCATAAAAATACATCAGGTCTTCTGGCTAATAAAAATTTTAAACGGGAATTTTCACAGATTATTGTTAGGAATGACAATTTGAAAATTTCATGTGCCTCCAAGTTAATCAGGATGCCTATAATGTTATCTGGAGAATATATAGGTCATCACATTGTCCCCATTTGTTTGGGGGGGGCACCAAAACCATGTTCAGGTACATACACTTGTGACTTGAGGGACTTGGATGCGGTCCGCTGCTTGAAACTGTGCCGTTTTGGCACAGTTTCAAGCACCAAGTCCCACCTTTTTTTATATAAAAAAAAATCATTCAACACTCAGAAAAAAAATCATGATACTGAAACAATTTTTCATGATCTTGAAATATTATTTTAGGATCTTAAAAAATTATTTTATGGTATAAACTGTTACTAAAAGGGTACTTCAGAATACTAAAAAAATAATTCATGATTTTAAAAAAATTATTTTTGGATCTTAAAAAAATAGTTCAGCTGCTGAATGCTATTGAAAAAAATTTTTAGGATACTTTTTTAAGATTTTAAAATAATTTTTTAAAATTATAAATTATTTTTTCAATATCAGTTAGTATCCTGAAGTATCTTTTTAGTACCTGTCATTACTTGAAATATTTTTTCAAGATCCTAAAATTATTTTTCCAGTATTTTGGAGTATCCTTTTAGTAAATGTTAGTACCCTAAAATAAGTTTTCAAGATCATAAAAATTTGTTTCAGTATCTTGATTTTTTTTTCGAGTGCTGAATGATTTTTTTTTTTTTAAATAAAAAAATGTAGGACTTGGTGCTTGAAACTGTGCCAAAACGGCACAATTTAAAACAGCGGACCGCAGCGGACGAAAGTCCGCAACGGACCGCATTCAAGTCCTGACTTGAGAGTGCATAACAAGAGACCAAATTGTATTGGCCAGTGGCCTAGAAAATGAAGAGCCGTTTGATCAAATTTTTGCCTTTCAACCAAAAAGTTGTGAATGGAAGAGATTATCTGCAATTAATTAAAAAAAAAAAGAAGAAGATAAAAGATATCTAAAAATCTAGTACAATATCAGAATCATTTGATCCAGAGACAACAACAAAAACGTAAGAAAAAACAATTGAGTATAAGCCTAGACGAAGAAATTGAAAATTATAAACCTGAAATCTCTGAAGCTTAAAAGAAATACAAACTCACGCACGAACACAAGATTGCGCGCCCATACACATAAAGAGAGAGAATGAAAGAAAGTGGGAGCAACAATATGAGAATATAAGAGTATCACATTGATTAAATTGGGAATAGATTAAAGATATATAATGTGAAGGGAAATCCTATCAATTACTTAAGCTATTTTAATAGAAAGAGAAGCATAATATTTATTTGTTGATTATGGCCTTATTGTATGTTAGTTTTGGGGTTCACAATAAAAAATTAATTAAGGATCACATATATGCAAACCTATTATCATTCTTTCTTTTCAAGAAGCCTTTTATTAATTTCTGAGTAATCTAAATCTCATGCAATTATAGTGAAAACAATAGGAAATTGGTTTTGGCACTACAAAAAAATTGTCAATTAGCAACAGTTAATCTGTAGTGGAAACAAAAAACCACTACAAATATATGATTTTGTAGCCGTTTATACCAAAATTGCTGCGAATTTGTAACTGAAACACTCATGCTAAAAAGCACGCTTGTTTGTAACAAACTTTATAGCGGTTATTAGAGATAAACCGCTACAAAATTGGCGCCAATTTAGAGTGTAATGGTGCAAAGGTTGTAGCGGTTGTATTTTGTCGCTGTTCAAGGATAAGAACTACTACAAGATTCAAAGAGTCACAACATTTGTCATGGTTGGAAATAAACAACCGCTATAGATTATAATTTTGTCATAGTTTGAGGCAAAAAACTGCTATAAATTATCAACATTTGTAGCGGATATCTTCAAAACTTCTAGAGACTTCAAAGATACATATACCCCAACCCTCAATTATTTTGTTAAGATTCTACAATATGAAGCGAAATATTGGTTGCAGCGTAGCTACCTGTGTCTGATGAAAATAAGTAAGTGGTTTTTTCATTGGAGATTGGCTTTTACCTTGCAAACCAATATTTGGCTCTATCTTCATTAATGATGAAAACTTGTAACAGATTTTCCTTAAAATCGCTACGAAATGTGACAAGACATGTGTAGCGGTTTTACATAATCACTACATATTTTTTTGTTTTTGTATCGGTTGTTCCTGAAAAACCACTACAAAATGCAAAAAGTCAAGACATTTGTAGCTGTTATATGTAACTGCTACAAAATGTCACCCTAGACAAGGAAGGGTTTCGTATTGTGTAGCGGTTTCTTTTAAATCACTACAAATGTTTGAAATTTGTAGCTGTTTTGACATAAAACCGCTACAAGAGTATGGCTTTAAAACCACGCCTCCGCCACAAAGTAAACCACGCAAGGTTTGAGTTATCATGACTTTAGTTTCGTTCTCTCACGCTCTCTTACGACATTTAGTTGCAATATTAGTTATGGATTCTATGAGACGTATAGGGAAAGATAAAGAGGTGGTACGTGGTAAAGTGCCTCTAAGGGGGTTAATAGTTGAGGGAGCCATGAAAGGGGCCGTGGAGAGGGGCATTGGGGTAGAAATGTCCCTATGTGACCGCAGGTGGGGATCTTCATTGATCAGTTCTTCTCAGAGGAGCTAATCCCACAACAGGTTACTCCACATCAGGAGACTCTACAGGGAAATATTTTGGAAGAGGACTTGTAGATAATCGTTAGCGACTATGAAGAAAATGACAAGATAGACAACCAATTTCCCATAGGCGAGGCAAAGCGATTTGTAGATCGGGAGTATGAGTGGGACTAAGGGAACCCTCGACTGTTGTCTTTGTGCTTAACTAGATTTGAGGTAAATGTCGAAGGTAAATTTAATTATTTTTGTGACAAAATAAAAATTTAAATTCCATACTAGTAATTAAAGTGTATTTAAATTTAATACAAATATGTGCTTATAATTGTGTAGATCCACAAGGGAACATCAGTAGGAGGAAGATGGACGTTCTTTGTGTCAATTTGTTGCAGGGGCCACACGTAATAGTTGATTGGAATGATATGACGGACCAGCCGATCGGGAATAAGATAGCCACCTCTTCAATCGATGGCTGATGCCCCTAGGTGGGAATTGGTTGCTGTTCCCCATCCACTTCCATAGTTGGAAGCGTGTTCCGCCTAAGCCGAAGACCAGAGCGTTTGAGGATGTTGTGCAGGTAAGTAATATTGCTTAATTATATTTTGAATGTAATTAGTTATAATTTTTGGTTAATTAATTAATTAATTAAATTATGATACATCATAAGTTTAAAGTCTAGAGCAACAGGAAGAGGTACTCATTAATGAAGATGGGGGATGGCTAGAGGAATCGAAGGGGTTGTCTCCACAACAAAGTGAATAAGGATGGGATGATTTCTTTACAGCAATTGATTGGGAGCATGCCAGATGACATCCTTACATTAGACTAGGCGAGTTTTGTCCAATCCAAAAGGGGCACACAGAGACATGTACATTTTTAAGGAATTATTAATTTCTTAATAAATAATCTTTTTGTAATTATTTTAATGTAAATCTATTATTAAAGATTAGAGGGAGCATATAATAAAACATGTTAGAGGTGGTTATAATATAAAACATGAGGGAGCAATAGATTTTGATTTTTTCCAATTTTATGTTGAATTCTTCTATAACACGGATGCTCATAAAAATTCTAATAGTAAACTTAAAATAATGATTACAACCATTTTCTACATACAAAAAAGTAAATGTACATTTCACAATTGATACATTTTATGATAGCTAAATTGAGGAGTATATGAGTGTAACAGGGACTTGCAAACTTGTCACTTTTTTCTGTTTTTGTGGGGCCAAATATAAATGAAATGTAAAAATGTAGAGAATGTAATTTAGATCACAATCATGATTATAAATGGAGAGTTCCTATCTTGATAAGATCCAACAATGATGATAGAAAAAAGCGGGAAGCCTCAAAACAAAACCTCAAGCTCTAAGAAGAATGTAGCATAGTGGCCCACATACACTCTAAGAAGAATGTAGATAGTGGCCCACATACATTCATTTACCCACAGGAATTCAATTACTTAACAATATCTTCTGTCATTAAAATAAGTATAAATAATCACTTTGATGCTTTATAAGACAAAATTACTCCCATATATTTATTTCATATAATCGTAAAATCACTTAAAATAAGCCAATCATATCAAGTACTATTTTTTTTTGTTTTTTTGTTTTCACAACATAAAGTGATGATGGTTGACTAGTATAGTAAAATAAAGAAATATCATTTATTTTAGAGAATATAAACACATCAACTTTTTTAAGGTGAGTTATGGTTTTATTAAGGAATTGGTATTTGGTATATCCTTAATTTCAAGTATTAAGAAGAATGTAGCAAAGTGGGTATTAAATACGGATTCATACAATGAATTACATGAGATTGAAAGTTTTCCTCACAAACAAATATTTTTCACAAAATTCTTTGGGTCCATTTCAGCAGCAGCATGTGACATTGATGTTTCCCCTTTTTACACCCACAAATATTCAAACACTTTTCAAATATCTTCTGCCATTCTCATACCTCCCACATGTTCAACAGCATATCCAGATCCAAGATGAAACTTCTCCTTCTTCTTGTTCTTGTCTTTTTTCCTGGTTAGAGATGGATTAGGAATGAAACAGAGTAACCTGTGGAGCTTGTGTTCATCATTATTTTCTTCTTCAAGTCCAAACGTTTTAGGGCATAATATAAAAATTAGCTGATTTAGCTTCTAGCTAGTTTTGTCAAAACCTTTCGCCAAAAAAGAAAAAAAGGTTTTGTCAAAACTACAGGTGGCCAGGTTTTCAACTCTCCATTTATTTGACACATTACTGTATAAAGTGAAGATGATAATACCAATTAAAATGAAGAAACGTCATCTCTTTTTCGTGCCTCATCTTAAAAGTTCAGAGAATATTTATAGAAATATTTATAAATTACCTATTTATAAAACCCTTATAAATGAACCATGCTTCATTGCTACTTCAATATTGAAAATGGGAGGGGCTGGGGGTGCCCCCACCTCTGCCCCTCTCATTAACATTAAATGCATCCAAATCCGATCCCTTTGTTTTAGGCACTTCAATATTCGTTCTAAGTGTATAATATGATTTTGTAATATTTTGAATTTAGTTTAGAGCAATCATATCCTTATTCTAATTCTGTTGTAGATCAGATAACTACAATAGATCTTAAGTATAATGATTCACTCAGCTGGTTGTACCAATAGGCCGCTTGTTTCACCAATTTTTCTCATATAACTTCACTGAGAATTCTATGAGGTCTGAACAAAGCACAAACATACATGTGTATGGTCAAGAACAATGCCACGGAGGCTTGAAGATATTATTTCTTACTGAAAAAACAATAAGCGAACCAGACTGAAACATCTTACATATAGCAATCCACCATGTTACTACTAAGAATCATAAGCCAACTACTGATACTGCAATTTTCTTTGTTTTCTTCTCACCCAAAGACATCACACAGAAACGTACTAGATTAGTAGATTTGAATCTCAGGCTTAAAAGTCATCGAGCAGACCCACAATCACAAAAAGAAAGTAAGAAAAAAAGTGATCAAATTATCACCCTAGATATGCAGCTATGTATATATATACATATTGTGAGATCATTATGTAGTATATAAATCTTGCACATTGAACCTCACAGATATCTGTTTTGATGTGTCACGGCTGATTCTTCAGTGGCTCTGTAAGAGATCACATGAACAAGAAAGAAAGAGCACCGCAAAGACTGAAGAGTTCAGTGGTAATAAAACTATTTTCCCAAACTGTTCTGTTTTTGTATCCATGAAATGAGAGAAGTATAGAACTTAAATATAAATATGGACAATTCTAAATCCTCTATATGTATCTTATCATGTGGTATTATTTTCCTTTTCAGATCAAGATGCTGAAGGGAAAGATATAATTCTAGTTGATCGTCATGAGTTGTCTCACAGAAGAAAGTAAAATGAAGAGAGGAGACTTGGGGGCAAGAATCTGAAGCTATTTGCTTTCATACACAAAAAAGATATTCCAAAGGCATTCTTTTACAACACCCTCAACATGAAGAGACTTGCAAGTTTTCAAAGAAGACTGGATATGATGTACCCTGTGAAGATGAAGGGAGAAGAACTTTCTATAGGAACAGGAATCGCTAATAACAGGGCACATTCAAATGAACATGTGAGAAACAAGGTTATGCACGTTACTGAGGCATCATTCTCAAGTTCAGATACTAAAAGCGATAAAAAGAAGACTGTTTCAAAAATGAAAGAACTTGTTAGATGGGCAGAGAAAGGAGGAAAATTCAATGGACGAAAGGTAAATTCTTGAGTGACATTTAACGATCAATTTTCATAGGTTACATTTATTGAATATGTGTTTATCATTACATTCTCATGTTGATCAAATTATGTAGAGGTTGTTCAGTTCAAAAGGCGTGGAATTGTGAAAGCAATTGATGAAGAAGATGAAGCAATTAGTGGCCCTATCAGTGTCTCATCTGCAACCACTGATCAAGTGACTCGTAATAAAGGAAATTGGATCACCTCTGACTCTGAATGTAAGTCACCTTCACTAAATTTGTTTATCTGATATGCACAGGGCCGTTTGGTACTAGGGAAGGGGAGGGAAACTTTTTGTAAGTTGGATTTGAAAAAAATAGAGAAGGGGGTTAAAATTTTTTTATTAATTTTTCTTACTTTTTTATGCTTCGAATTTTCTTTATTAAAATTTTATAACCACATTTTTCCAATTTTTTTTAATTCAACTCATAAAAATGTTTCCTCCCCTTCTATCCCTTCCAAATCCTTGTTACCAAACAGTCCAATCTCAATATCAATAGAAATGGTTTGATCTCTGAAAACATATTAAGATCTTTAAGCATAAATATCTTCAGTTTGTGAGTGTGGACCATGAATTTCTCTACGTACTGTTCTATTTTTGTTTGATGAGCAGTTGTAGTGCTGGAACTATGAAGAGAAGAGATGGATGTAAAGGGGATATTTCGATGGTTGTGTTGGAAATCAGTTCCACTTTTGGTTGATGAAACAGAAGGGCTTTGATCATAGATACTTCGAGTCAGATATTTTTAGAGATTAATGAATGTAATATCAATACTTGATGATTTTAAAGTGTTGTGCTTAATGAGAATTGTAGAATTAATAAAAATATTGAAGATAGAATACGAAGTCATAGCATTGACGAGTCTATAAAGATAAATGTGGTTCATATCACACAAAGTAATATTTGTCTAGTTGAATGTATGTACCCCTAGTGTAACATCACTAAGGCATCTGCTTAGACCAAGAAAACATTCTTTTTTCAAAATTATTTATTTTGGTTTTATTTTATATATATGGTGTATAAAGTAAGAGAAACAAAAACTCTCTTTTGGCTTGAATCTTCCAAAGAAAGAAAAACGTGGGTCCTTTTCTTTTGCATTAGAAGCAAAACTGAAAAAACATGGTCTCCTGAATGTCTGTAACTTTTCTACTTCTCTGCTTTGTTCTGGTTTTCATTCAATTTTCAGTAACATTAAGCCTTCTTCAAATACCAATTTTTCTCTTCTATATAATATAATTATGAAGAATAAGATAGTAGACAAGGCATTTATCAGTGTATTAATGAAACGTCAATTCATTCTGTTCTCAAAGAACATAGCAGAAGATAAACGAAACCTGTTTTGTTTACATAGACCTAGGGAACTCAAAAACAGCAACAAAAGTGGGAACAGCGTTATTGATGCTACAAATACAATGAACAAAGTCTTTATGATCACCACATTCCTTCAATACTACAAGTAACATGCAGAGCGATTAGGTTGATTTGATCCAAAATGAGGCATTAGTTATAATGGTAGATTAGACAAACTATAAATCAACACTCACATGACTAAATATGTAGCAATGAAAAAGAAAATGAAAAGTAGGAGAAAGCAAACACTCTTCATCTCTTTGTGTTGAGCCGCTGGTGTTGTTGACGAAGACGAAGCTTCTGAGGCTAGTTAAGGAGCTAGATCTATAGCTCAGTAAATAAGCAAAAGAAAGCTAAAATCTGGAAATAGGACGACTCAGGCAATGCCACAAAAAATAAAGATAAGTTATTTTCGTTTCTAAAACATTTAAATGACTTACATGCTCTGTTTTCAGCTATGACAATAGATGAGTCTTTGTTAACCTCCTCTTTATCTCAGCAGCTGACTAATTTATAACAACAGTATCCCTAATTTACAGCTCATTAACTTCGACACAAAACTAACAACAACGAATAAACCAAAGGAAAAAAGAGAATGAAGCAGCTAGGGCAGGCATAGTTTTGACACTGAGGAGGTGTAGCCTTTGTATCTTACGTGCAGAAGACCTCACAGAGATGAACAAGGATGGAAGGAGCAAAAACATTGTGCAGTGTGGCGTGTGAACTGTTTGCTAAATGGTCAACACTAATTGACTTAAGGGTTATGGTATTTTTGCACCATTTTAGGAATATTATGTGTATTTTTGTACTATTTTGAAAAATTTAATGTGCAAGTCCACACCAAAAAAACTTTATAGTATCAGGGGCACATGATGAAATACTTTGTTGGCAAATTTGTAGTACGCATTTTTTTACGATATCAAGGCGATAGTTTACACTCAAGTGATGTGAATTCTTAACATTATTATTTAAACTTGTTAACATTAACCACGTGTTTAAAATTAGAACCAATCTTCTTCTTCCTCCTCTTCTCTTTTAGTTTATTGCTTTAAATTACCACATAATTATTCCTGCTCCTCTTCAAAATTTTCCTTTTAGAGTTTTCCGTCAACGGGAATGGCCACATTTGTTGCATTGTGTATCACATATGATCAGTGGAATACTTATAACAAATCTCTGTACAATGTGGATGATTTCTTGTTGAATTTTTATGCATAGCCAGTCAATGAGTACTTTCCAATTATCAACAAAATTACCATGGAAGGAATTGAAGGAGTTTTTAGGGAAAATATAATAATGCTAGAAAGGGTAATTGAGAAATTTCCAGCACCTCCAAGAATAAGTTAACTTAATAAGAGACTTGTGTGCACGTATAAAATAAGAGACCCAATTTTATTTCCTCAAAAAAGGAATAGTGATTTAATTAAATAATTGATTTTCAACAGAGGAGCATATGAAAGGAAAAGATTGTTTACAAAGGCTTATTAGATATCCACCTAATGAACATCTCAAAACATTCTTCAGCTTTGTCCTCAGGAGCTACATGTCCTGCACCCTGCAATTTACATCAATAAAATAATTTGTTTAAACCTTAAAACCAATTAATTCATGCACACCTAATTATTTTCTCTTCCAAAATCCATATATAGTTTACACACACACAGACAGATATGTGTGTGTGTGTGTTGTTCTTACCTTTACGGTGGCGAATGTCATCTGATTAGAATACCTTCTCGTATATCTGGTCCAAAGGAAACAAATATGTGAAATAGAGAAGAAAATTCTAAAGAAGCTCAATCCATTAATATTTCTCTCTCCTCATCTCTTCATAATTCTACAATTTCTTTAATACTTGCTCTCATTGACACTTAATTTTTTTCCCCTAATTTGCAGTCTAATAAAAATGACATGAGGGAGTATCTTCTAGAAGATTTCTATAATTAAAATACAAACCACTTCTAAAAAAATCAATAGCATTAGATTCTTTTTTTTCGCTAATGCCCTTATTAAGGATCTTTGAGAGAGATGTTATTTAAGAGAAATTAAAAAGTAATTAATACATTGATTTTATTGGAGCATAAGTGATACTACATTTAAACTTTAATATAAGAACAATTTAACTAATTTGAGGATATTAAATAAACTAAATAACTCGTGTTTAAAATATCATATATATCATTTTTCTTGATTCAAACTAATTTTTAGACTTATTGACTTATATATAATATAATAATACAGATACATAATTCAGAGATATCATGTAACATCTGCTATAATTAAATAATTTATTTAGCTTCTTTGATTTCTTCAAATAGTCAACTATATCTTATAGGATTAAAGGGAGTAATAGGTTTTTTACTACTTTAATTATATAAACTACTTTTAACTACTTTCCTTGATCCATATGAAATAGTTAGAATTTATAGTGTGTTATATCAAGGGTCAAAGTGGTACATATATAATTTACACATAAATCAATTCATACTATATATTCATAAGCTAAGTATTGAGTGAGGTACACGTACCCTGCAACCTGGCCATTGGCAAGCCAAGGTCTCCAGTCTTCAACAATGGAGTAGTTTAAATCTCTAATCCATGCTTGAGTTGACATAAATGGAACTTTTGGGTCATGATCTCCACTGTATCAACATAGTACTAAATATATTATAATTATTTCATTATTTTTTTGGCCTGAATTATGTCTTATTATTTTAAGAAAATTACATAATGCAATAATAAATGTCAACATATTAATATTTAATTTAAAATTTCTAAATTGATGAACATTTACAATAAAATCTAAAGAAAAACAACATACCTATAAATCAAAGAGCGGTAGCCTTTTTGACTTAAATTTACGTGATATGGAAAGGAATTGATGATGTCGAAATCATAGTCATTGGAGTTACAAGTTATCCAAGAATCTATGGCACCCTGCACCACGACTTAACAAACCATTAATTAAAACTTGTAGAAATTAAATTTTATTAATTTTAACAATTTGTAAACTTTTTAATCTTAAAAAACTTCCAAAAGTCAGAGGTCTTAGACCTCATATTTTCAAGGAATAAAAAACTAAAATAAACTAATTATAGTCAAACCTTTCTAACATGCAATGCCTCCTGAACTCTATCATCAATAATCCACAAGTAGGAGATGAAACGTCTACTAGTCTGAACGATAGAAAGGAATAAAAAAAAAAAAAATGAAATATCAAAAAAAATTATAATCTCATTTTGAAAACAGATTATTATTAAGCGTATATAGAATAAAGATGAAAAATTAATCTTTTGTTGCTAAAGTTTTTTACTAGGTTCTAATAACTTACTCCTTAAATTTTAACTTAGTGTAATTTAGTCCCTATAATTTGATTAATATAAAAGTTGGTCTTTGAACTTTGTCTTACTGCAATTTATTTCCTATAATTTAATCATTTTAAAATTTAACCCCTAAGCTTAATAAAATGAGTATAATTTTATTTTCTAAAATATAAAAACTAATATTTTTAACAGTTAAAGTATAAGAAATAAATTATAAACAATGATTAAGGTACAAAAATATACATGAGTTTTTTTTTAGAAGCGCCCAACACCACATGCTTTTTTTTGGAGTAAAAATACACACGTGATTACCATTTTGGAGCAAAAGTCACATTTCGCTATTAAGTCACTGTATACCGTGACGAGAGAGAAAGAGATGAAGTGAACATTAACATAATGGTGGTGAACAGTGACTCAACGGTGGGATGTGACTTTTACTTCAAAATAGTAACCACGTGTGTATTTTTGTTCAAAAAAAAAAGCACGTGATGCTGGGCGCTGGTGGGGAAAAAACTCATGTATATTTTTGCACCTTAACCCAATAAACAAAGTCAACTGTAGGAACTGAGTTAGTTAAAATTTAAAAGTTAGATTATAAGTACATCAAAACTATGAAGTCAAAAAGATTAACTTTCCCATAAACTAATTTACTTCACAGCTTATAGGAGGCCTTGCAAGGCGAGAACTAAGGTGCCTTCGAAATTTGTTGATGAGAGATCTCCGTCTCCAAAATCCATGAGAACTAAAAGCCACCTCACATTTGGGTTGCAAAGTGTGATATTCATAAATTCCTGACATGAGCTGATGGATCAAAGGAAGAAAGTTTACTAACGAGTTATTTAATTTATTATAATTTATAATTTATAATTGCAATATAAAAATATAGTATGTTTATGAACTATGTCATAGTTGCTTGCCTCATATAAACTGTTGAGGTCTCTCAGACATAATTGATCTTCGGGATCTATATCTATATAATTCCCTTTACAATTTTTCTGCAAGGACTGTTCATAAAACAAATTGTTAGATTAATAATTAATTATAATCATCTCAACTTTTCACAATGTAATTAATTAATTAATAACAATAATACCATATAAAGTTCATCGGAAATGAGTGCCATTCCATGAGCAAACGAGGGTAAATAACTTTCTTCTTCCATTGTTGTGATGGGATTCCCTAACACATATCCCTGAAAGAATTATTTTGATCAGTAGTGTGTTTGATTATAAAATATTAATTGCTACCCACCCTATGCATGAGAAAAATTAAAGGACATAGTTTGAGAAAATCATTGACGAACCTGAAGATTTATCCATGGTTGGATTCCTTTTTCATTTCCTGTGAACCAATGATTTAATTAAACTTTCTCGTGACACAAGACATATCCATGAATACATATTAAAACCTTTGAGTTTTTCCTACCATTTGAAATTTCTTGAACAATTACAGGAACAGGAGTGCCAGAATATGAGTCACCACCAATATAGACGTGATTTGAAAGAAATCTTGGGTGATTTATTAGCCACTGCAAATGATTACAAGGTTTGAAATAAATAATATTCCCTCAGATTCCTTTGCCTCCTAAATATGAAAAGCCTCAATTTTTTTTATCTTTCAAATTTTGAAATATTTTTTCTAGCCATATCTCTGTGATTACATGTATTATTATTATTATTATTATTATTTGCCTGCAAATTGATGACATGTGTTAAAGGGAGTATCTATTAATGAAAGTATTTTTCAAAGGAATTAGTAAAAGGAGATATTTCAAGAAAACTAAAACACATTTATTACTATAAATAACTACATTAATTAACTAATTTATTTAGGGGAATTGCACACAGGTCCTAGGGAAGAAAAATAATCATTATAAGTCCCTTGAAATCAAGTTGATATGAAGTCCTAATTAGGAAACTATTGGGGATTAATTGAAACTGTGAAGAGACAAGTTTACTCTAACTTGTTATTAATGGCACAATGACTTGTTAATTGTAGCACATTGACTTTCATTGGTTGCACCATGAATTGATATGGCCAACTTGTCAATTGTGACACCAAGCACACTGACTTGTCATTGGGAGCACCTAACTTGTTATCAGTGGTATATTAACTTGTTAATTGAGGCACTCTAAGTTTTCATTGATAGCAGCATAACTTGTCATTAATGGCATATTGATTTGTCAATGGGCAAATTAAGATAAACTCATCTTTAATTTCAATTTGATAATTTCATTGTACTTGATAGTGATAATTTATCTTCATTGGGACCTCAATGTAATTCCCCATTTATTTAAGAACCACACGAGCGCGCGTGACTGGATGTATCACAATTTTTCATAGATTTTATACAGATGTTGATTTTGATTACTTATAGTTTTAATGTTGCATGAAAAAACTAAGGATATGATACTCATGAGTAGGTGAAAAAAATATGACATAATTGAGGACTGATTATATTCCGCATACCTTTCTAAGAAATTGATGGGCAAGTTTAACTACACTCCTATCACCTCGGTGAAGATAAGGGGTTTTTGCATAAGAGAAGCCACTGCCAAGAGGCAAATCTACAAATATTATACTGCATGCCTGAATCAACAAAATAAAATAATTTTTTTTTTTAAAAAAAACATCAAAACAATACACAAACACATACTACTTTTTTTTTTCCCTATCCTTCACGCATGCGCACACAAGTAAACTTGAAAATTGTATATATTTCACCTTTGTCCAGGCTTGTGGCCTCAAAACCAAATTTGGGAGGGTATCATTGTATATCTCATCTTTGAATGCGATTGGACCTATACAGCAACCAAAAAAAAAAAAAAAGAGCAAGAAATCCTTTTAATCTCAGGCTTGAGAGAACATAAGGGACCCAAAATTTATATTTTATTGTTTATAGAAATATATAAGTGATATATAAACATATAAAGATGATGATGAGGGGTAAATTTTCGGAATAACCTATTTCATAAATCAGGCCTGAAAATGAAGAGCAACCGGGGCCACCAGTGAGCCAAAGCATAAGAGGGTCCTCTTGTGGACTGTTCTCTGATTCAATAAAGTAATAGAACACTTGCCCTTCTTCTTCTGTTGCTGATTCTCCCACTCCCACATACCTACATATTGATATAGATATAAATACAGTACAATTAATGGAGAAGTAGCACTTGAAGTTTGAAAATTGGGGAATTGAGCACTAACCCGGTTTCAAGATGAAAAGGTAGAGGACCTTCAAAACCAGGAAGGTACTCAACATGTGAACCAGACGTTGCAACTTGGGAACAAGTCTGCAACAAAATAAGAGCAAAAACAAGAATCTCCTTCATTCTACTATTTTGGCCTTCTTGTCTTTGCATTTTGGTGTCTTTCTTCTTCATCTGTGATTTTGTAGATAAATTAATTATACGAATCAAATATTGATCCAAAGTTTTGGCAGAAACGTTGGGCACGGGCAACTCGAGGGCACTACAAAACAATATTTTAATGCTCTTACCTCTCTACGTGCACGTGGATATAATGTTTGAGCCCAAATATTTTAGTCAATTGCAACATCACAAGGTGGCATCTTTCTTTGGTTTTTTTTTTAATATTTTCTTACAATTGGTATGTTTAGGCCAAATATGTATGCTAATATTACCAACACTAGTAACGCGGGTATCTCGAATAAAATCTAAGCATTTTTTAGGCGATGTGGTTTTTTTGGCTGATACTAGTGTGGGGAGTTTTTTTTAAGCCTCTCGCCAGATGTAATTTCCCTTTAATTTTCAACGAAAAATTACAAAAAAGAAAAGAAAAGGAAAAGAAAGATTCACAAGCGATCAATGGAACAAGCGAGGAGTTTTTTACAGGTTAATTAAATTAAAGTATATACTTAATTGTTTAAGATTGTATAACCTTCAATTTGCTTTCTTAAATTTATAAGGTTTTATCCTTTAATCTTAAAACAGTTATTTTTATTAAGAAAAAATGTTGACGGGGAAAATTTAAATGATGACTCTACAATTAAATTTAAATAAAATGTAAAAAATAGTATTTTTGTATTTCATTTTTAAAATAGACAATATAACATCAATTTATTAAAATGTAAGCCTACTTTGTGACTATTTACACTTGTTCAATAAGTAAACTAACAGTATTAAAATTAAAAGACTTATAACACAATTTATAAATTTAATACTGTTAGTTTACTGATTCATTTACCTTACTCTCCATTTCCTCTTTAGATTTTCCTTGCCCCATTATTGGATCAACTATCAATGGTTGACATTTAACATTTTATAAAAATATATTCTAATATTAAATAACAAAAAATATACAAATAAATTTAAACTATTAAAATTCAACCTGAAATGTTCATAACTGTAGGAGATAAAAAGTGAAAAAAAATTATAATAAAAATTATGATTTTAATAATTTGAATTTATTTTCGTATTAAATATTAAAATAATATTATTATGAAATATGAAATCTCTACCATTGAATTGTTGATCCAATGGTTGAGATTTTAATAATTTAAATTATTTACATGTATTTTTTGTATTTAATATCATCATAATATTATTATAAATATTAAATCACAACCATTAAATTATTGATCAAATGGTGGGGAAAGTAAAAAGAGATGGAGGTAAATAGAAACACTCCTCTCCTGAGTTTTTTAGGGAAAATATAATAGGGTAAAAGTGTAATAATATCTATAATTTTTTTATTTAAAGTGCTTCAAACACCGTATCCTTTTCAAATATACAAAAATATTTATGAACATTTAAAATGAGATCAAATGGAAATAACAGAATCATTAAAATAACCTAATAGCCATTACTTCTTGTAGTAGCGTCTATGCTATTATTATGAGAGTACCAAAATGCCATCAACTTAAAAGCAGTTAATGTGCAAAAATACCTGTAACGCTTGTCTACGGGTATTTTCCAATGATCACCCAAAATTATTATAGAAGGGTGGAGTTTTAAGGGAAAATATATATAATAAGAAAAATCAGTGAAAAGTATCTATTTGAATATTTTATTGGCCAAAATAACTTAAATGGAGTTTCAGTACTTTTTATGCATGAAACCCTACAAAATACCGCTTATTTTTTATATACACAAATACTACTATTTTTCTGTGTATAAAAATATATTATGTTCTTCTATAAATACAAAAGTAGGAATTTTCACATATTATTGCTAGGAAGGGCAATTTGGAAATTTCCCTGCACCTCCAAGATTATTAAGGATGCTTAATTAATGTTATATGGATCATATATAGCTCATTAATTGCCCTCATAAAAGAAACCATATATCTTATCCCTATTTAATTATATTTTTATATGCTTAATTATATTTTATTTGGTGGATTAGAGACGTGGTCCATGAGGAATTAAAAAAGCAACAGTATTCCAAGCCCAGTGACGCAGCACCCAAGGCCTACGAGTAGAACTATAAAACCTGAATACAAGACATACAACTACACAACTGGTAAAGACGTCAGACACTCTCATCAAAGGTAAGGGTTCGATCCTGGGGGGTTTCGCGTCTAATAAAGTTCAAGTAAGTACACTTGTAGCTTGAGTGCGCACAATAAGAGACCAAATTATCTACAAAGGCTTGTTAGATATTTTGTTATGGTTATAGCTCGGTGCGAAATATAATAACAGTAAAGCTGGCTCGAAATAACTGATGGAATCTATATTTCTGGTAATATCATAGAAACATATCCAGAGTAATACATTCGCATACAGCCACTAAAGCTTAACGGAATAAAGCTAAAAAGAAAGAAAGATAACAGAATGGAAGAATAGAAGAAGGTGAGGTCCTGAAGAGAGATAAGAGACTAAATCATTGCCTGCCTAGAAACCGTTATTCCCTCCCCTATGTAGCCATCTCTTCCTGAATCTCACGCAGCCTTCGTGAGGGCTTTCTTAGTCTTGGCCCAGCCCTTTCCTCATTCGCATCCATTGGGCCCAACTCATTACTGGCCATGACACCACTCCCCTCCTCAATTAGAACCTTATCCTCAAGGTTCATCAGTCTTCCTCACCTTTGAGGAGGGGGTTCGATCCCTACTTTGATCAAGGCGCTGGGGGAGGCATCCTAGAGGTCTAGGAAACAGTAGTAACGCTAGTAGAGGTGGAGACATGTGTACTCTCTAACCAGTATCTCCTGTGGACTGGGCCCTAAGCGCCCTGCCCTTGAATTGTGGGTGAGTCCAACGCTTTTTCTAAAATGTTTTTGATAAAAAAATTTTAGCAAAACCACTGGCAGATCAGAGGCCCATTCCCATGTATTAGTGAGGGAGCCATCCCAACGGGCTAGGCACTGAGTAAGCCACTGTGAGCCTTGTAACATTCTGTTTTTTTTTTTTAAAAAAAACGAAATTTAAAAAATAAATAAACAAATAAACATAAAATTATTAAAGGGGGTGGCGCATGCCACCACCCCCTTTAATTATTTGATTAAGGGAAGGTGGCATGTCTGCCGCCTCCCTTTTTCAATTATGGAGGGGCGGTAACCCCTCCCTTCATTTAAACATCATTTAAACACACACACACTTGGTCAACCGAGGGAGAGATGGGAGCGAGAAGGAAGGAGAGAAGGTAGAGATGTGGAGGTTTTTCAATGTATTTAAGGTATGTCATATATCTTATAAGATTAATTGGGTAGCTAAACTAATTTATTTTCAACAAACTTCCTTCATGAAATTTATTATTTATATTTTTCTCTCTCCAAGGAGGGTAGTATTGTGTTGGTTAGTAAATATTTTAGAGTTATAATTTTGGGAGAGTTTCAAGTTTTGACAATATAAAACTATATTTATACAGTAGATAATTAATAATAAATTTTAATCAGTTTAGATTTATTGTTTGGTTGTTGGAGGAATTTAAAACTAATTTTTCTATTTGAAAAATTTAAGATTTATGTTATATAGGATATTTTTACCGATTAAATATGGTATAAATAATTTATTTGGATTTATGGAGATATTATGGAAATTTTAATCGGTTTAATTTTGAAATTGAGGACAGATCTGTCATTTTTGAAATTCAAGGACTAAAATGTCATTTCTGAAATTTGAGGACTAATCTATCATTTTGAAAGTTCAGGGACTAAACTGTAAATTTTGAAAGTTCAGGGATTAAACCGTAAATTTTGAAAGTTTAGGGACTAAACTGAAAATTTTGAAAGTTCGGGGACTGAACTGTAAATTCAAAAATTTAAGGATTAAATTGTATTAATATTAGAATTTTATATATATTGAATTATTAGATATGATTTTTATTATGTGGAGGCCTAGGTGATTGATTAATAATGATTATGTAAATTAGAAAAGAGACTTAATGGGACGAGGATAATGAGAATAATGGGTGTAGGGGAAATTAGATTTTGAGGGTTAAATTGTATAATTTATTTTATTATTTGAGGTTGATTTGTATCTATATTTATAATGTAGAGTTTTCTTGTGACCGGTGATTATTCGTATTTTGACCATCAAGTTAAGATTAAGCTTGGAATTGAGGTAACCAGGTTAATTTATTCTATATGCTTGTTATGGGTTGTAAGGTGTTTTCTAAACTTTACTTTTAGATATTTATACTTTTAGTATGTGTTCTGAAATTTATAAGTATGTTAAATACGAAATTATTTCAGTGAAGCAGAGTAGTTTCCAACCAGTATATATATTTGTGAATATTTATACTGAATTTATTATTGTTGTGATGATTGTAGTATATGTATGGAATGCAGTATATGGATTGATATGTTGTATAAATGTGTATGTTATAAAATTAATTTTCGTATGTTGTATTTAGAAAATAATCTTGTAAGATGATTTTGAAGATTTTAATATTACAATTCTATTTGAGGTTGTATTAGGTTGTGTGGAAGAGATGTAAGGGTGAAATTGTGTCCATCGGCTCTCTCATTCCTGGCCCGGATTTGAATTGAGTGTTTTAGGCGGACACCTCCTTGTTACGGTATAGCGTGGTGACATGGGAGGGGACAGTATACTTGAAGTGACTAGCTAACCTTGGCCGGGTATACTAGCACTGATAGGCTAATCCACGTCCAGAAGAAATAAGGAGGAGCAGGATGGATGAGTGGGGATGGCTAATTGTTATGATGTATTTAATATTTATTTGTAGTTCAATTTTATGTGTTGTTTAATTATTGCAAATATTATTATATTGTCAGCAAACCTACTTCCTTGATTTACAATCATTTCTTGCATATTTTATAAATTAATTTTGGTTACGGGGACTTTATGTCTCACCCCGTGGTTATTAACATTTTTCAGACAATACCTCTAATTTTTCTAGAGAGCAAGGGAAGCAACGAGAGGCATAAAAATTGTGAAATTTTAGCCTCTCTTGGTATTGGTGTTGTATTGATTTCTATATTGTCATACTAGGGCCCTCATGTTTATGAAATATTATAATAACTGTTTTTGGGATTATGTTGCTGCGAACTCGTGTGTTATGCATTTCCTGTTTGTAAGAGAATCCGAGTTATGGATGATCTGTAAGGAGTTTGTGAGCGAATGTTGTGCCCTGAACTCTGATATGCATGTTTTTTTTTTAAAAAAATAATTGGGGGTTTGTAGACGGTGGTTGTGCCTTGGACCTCGGGTTTGTGGGCGGTGGTTGTGGCCTGGACCCAAATATGTTTGTTTTAAAAATAAAATGTTTTCATTGTCATGCGTTACTATGGAATTTTTATGAAATCAGTTTGGTGAATTGTTATGGGGAAAAAGGGGTCATTTCAGCCTCGTTGTAATAAACATTATTGTTATCAAAACCGGACCAAACCGGACCGGCCAGTTCTGACCGGAAACCGACGAACCGATCTAATCCAGATCAGAAACTGGGGGTAAGACCTTGAATCGGGACTGAACCGGTAAACCTGGTGTGACCTGGTCGAACCGGTCTTAACCCGCTAGTTGACCTGATCGAACCGTTTCCCCCCCTAATTTTATTTTAAATTTTTATTTTTTTGACATTTTGTTGTGATGAATATTTTGTGATTCCATTACAAATTCAAGTGTCATTGGATGGTATATGATACTTTGATATCAATTTGCAAAGAAAATTGTAAAGAGTAGTTGACAAATATATAATTATTTGGTTAGTGATTTAAAGTCTTGAAATAATATGTAGTATTTAGAATTATGGATTATGTGATAAGAAATTAAATTATTTATCAATTTTTTATTCCTCACTGGTCTGGTCCCGGGTTGACTCCTGTTTGACCGACCCTTGACCAGTACCCAAACCAGTTCACTGACCGGTCCGAGCTTAATTACCTTGATAAACGTGATTGTAAAATCTCAACTGGCCGACACACTGGACCTTCAGCAACAGACATCAATGGTAATGGTAAATAAGACTGGGGAGGTTCATCACCGTGAAACTTCTTCAAGACAGAGACATGAAAAACTGGGTGGATCCGAGCGCCATCGGGAAGAGCCAAACGATAAGCCACCTTGCCAATACGGTGGGTGATGGGAAATGGACCAAAATAGAGCAGAGCTAGCTTCTGAAATTTGCGCAGCTGAACAGAGTGCTGCCTATAGGGCTGTAACTTAACTAACACCAGATCGCCAACAGCCAAATCCAGATTAGTACGTTTCCTATCCGCCTGTGACTTCATCCGAGATTGAGCCTTGGTCAGATTCATCTTGAGAGTTTGGAGCAATTCATCCCTCTGTTCTAGTTGATGGTGAACCTCAAAAGGTGTATCCTCCAACGATGTGGCATGCAGCAAGGGAGGTGGATCCCGATCATACACAATCTTAAACGGCGCCATGACAATCGCAGTATGAAACGACGTATTGTACCAGAACTCCGCCCAGGGAAGATAGGATAGCCATTGACAGGGATAATTGTGTACAAAGCATCGCAACTACATTTCAAGGCAATCCAATCCTGGCCAACTTTTTGTGACATAACCTGAAACTTCTTTATACCTTATTCATCTCCTTCTTGATTTGCCTATTTAAGGTAGTAGGCACACAAAACATTATACCTGGACATCAATACACATATAGATTTAATATTTGTATCCATGTTTAAGTTTTTATTTGACTGTATCTAAGTTTTACATATTCATCTCCTTATTGCATTACCATTAAAAGATCTCAAGTAGAATGATTTGCTCAGCTTGTTGTCCCGTAGACTCTTGTTTTATCCATTTTCCGATTTCTCCCACAACTTTACTGAGAATCCTATATTGGGATGTGTAAATATCCATTGAATATGACACATGAAGCCTGAACAAATCTGAAGCATACATTTGTATAATCAAGAACGATGCCATGGAGGCTTGGAGATACTATTTCTTAGGAAGAAAATCAATTGATATAACTGGATCATCTTATATGTAACAGTCCACCATGTTTCTAAGAATCATAAGCCAACTCTTTCCCTATCGATACTGCAATTATTTTCTGTCTTCATGTCACCCAAAGACATCACGTAGAAATGTTCTACCTCCTACCCTCTCGTTCATAGTAGGAGGTAGTGTTAGGTTCAAATCACAACAGATTCTTCAATGGCTCTGTCAAAGATCACATGAATTAGAAAGAAAGAGCACCACAAAGACTGAAGATTTCATTGGTAAGAAAAATATTTATTTCAAACTGTTCTGTTTTTCTTATTCACAAAATGCAAGAAGTATAAAGATGGATAATTCTGAGTCCTCTGAATGTATCCTATTATGTGGTATTATTTTCTATTTTTTCAGATCAAGATGCTGATAAAGGAAAAGATATAATTCTAGACGATCTTGATCATCACGAAGTTTTTCTCCTAACAAAGAAAGAATGAAGATAGGAAACTTGAGTGCAAGAATTTGAAGAAGGTACTTGCTTTCATATGCAAAAAAAGATAATTCCAAAGGCATGCTTTTACAACGCCCTCAACTTGAAGAGACTAGCAAGCTTTAACAGAAGACTCAGAGAGTGGACATGATAAACAGACCAGACAGCTGTCATAGAATAAATAATAAAAGGAGAAGCATTCCTTATATATGTTGTATTATCGTAACTCGCCTAATTCTCTTCCTTGTTCAGTTTTTCATAGGATTTTTGGTAACACTTCACCTTCTTCAAATATCAATTTTTCTTCGATATAATGATGAAGAATAAGATAGTGGACAAGGCATTTATCAGTGTATTAATGAAATACGTATCCATTCTGTTCTAAAAGACACTTAAGAGTAATTACAATTTTTTTTGATAATTTTACCCTTTTTAGCCTTAATTTAATGTATTTACTCTTAATCTCAATTTATCATAAGAAAGACATTTTAAGCTCAATAATTATGACAAAATACATTAAGAATCCCAATTTAACTATAAAAAATCATATAAAAATATGGTTCAAATATTTATAAGTATGGTTGTATAATTTATAAATATAGTATGATTTTCAAGATCGGGTTATGGTCATGTGGTTCGACCAGTGACCCATTGGTTCAACCAGTAACCCATTGACCCAGTACTCCGACCAAGTTGATGACCAGTCCGATTCTGATAACATTGCTTATAAGGGTAGCTTAGACAAACTATAAATCAACACACACATGAGTAAATATATAGTGATGAAAATGAAAATGTTTTTGCAAGTTGATCTCCAAGAGAACCCACGAACTTCATGACTCGATGAAACTATGCAGCCTTGAGCGTCAAGATTTGGAGCCTGAGCTTCAGCCTCTTCAACCTCTCTTTTGAAGAGGTCTTCTCGATCTCCACATTCCTCAATGAAGCCGTGCACGTAACTAATCCAGGACTCATCAAAGCCAGCCCCTTGTAAGGTTGTGCAACACTCTCTGATGTAGTTTCGATCATCTTCTGTCAAGTGGTTTCTTCGAGTGGTCATCAAAAAGCCAGTCACTTCAGCAAATATAGAAAAGCAGGAGGAAGCTAACACTCTTCGTCTCTTTGTGTTGAGCCAATCAAGAACTCGAGGATGTTGATTCACCCCAGCGTCCAAATGTGGCAACAAATGTACTGAAATGTCCAACTCCTTAAAGCTGTTGCAAACATCTGCTACTTCTGTTGTTGATGAAGATGGAGCTTTTAAAGCTTTTGAAGGAGCTGGATCAATAACTGGTTAAATACGTAAATGGAAATTGAAATCAGGAAATAACTTTACTCAGGTTTGGCAAAAAAATAAAGAAAAGTTATTTTCTTGCTTCTAAAAGACTAAAATGTCTTACTTCCTCTGCTTTCAGCCATGACAGAGTTTGTAGGTTGACAAGATGAGTTGTTTACAAGTCGTATGTCTCGGTCATCAGATTTTCCTAACATATTTCAATTCAATAACCAAGAGTTAGAAAAATAAGTTAACTAATAAAGGGGAGATTCCCATATACAATTAATGAGTTATTAAAGGGAGCTAAAATGAAGTGGAATCTTGAAAATAATAGTCAAAGTAGCTAAGATATCAATACCTCTAGCATAAACCATTGTAGGACTTGATACATTTTCAGAATCATGAAATGATAACCTCCTTTTGGCTTCATACGTCTCTTGGGTTCCAACAACTGGAAAAATAATTTCATAAAGAAATTAAAAATATTTAATTTCTGTTAGATTGATTCTCTGGAGCTCTAGTTGATTTAAATTAATACAAGAAAAAGTTAAAATCATTAATTAGACCAAAGACTTGTATAACTCGTTTAATACGGAAAATAAGTTATAGAAATAGTTATGGCAAAATTTGGGAGATCACAAAAACAGATTCTTAAATTAAACCTTTCTCTTGTGTAGCTTGAACAAATGGTTCAATGCTCCGGTACGTCACATGAGTTGCAATATCTACACAAATAAGTAAAACAAACCATAAGGGGGAAAACAGAATCATGAGATTTTGGCAAAATACACATAACTTTTTCCTTCCAAGATGTATAAAATGCACAGATCAATATGAATTGATGAGGTAGGGATTAACATGTCTTCACCATTTTGAATCCACAGTCTATGAATGGTTTCATGCATCTCTCTGTTTTTCTTCTTTTTGAGTTATAAGGATAGGCACTAACGGCCTAAGTTATAAGTGAGATTGAATATGCGACCTCTTACTTATAAGGAGCATCAATACGACTAGGCTATAAGGTATTTGTTGTTTCATTCATCTCTTTAGTCCTAGTATATAAACAATCATGTTTATTTTTGAGTGAAAAAAACAGAGAGAAAATATAATAACACAAGATTTTGTGTAAAGATAAATAAAATTAATGCATTCGAACAGCAATATTACATTCATTGTCAACATTCATAATAGACGTTGTGGCCTGGATGACCAAATTTTCACTTAGATGAAATTGTACATCCTGTAATTTACTTAGTCCATTCTGTATCATAAAAGAAATTAATAAACCAAAAATTACTATGATGGACAAAGGAATTTTAGATCATTTGATGCATAGTAATTATATGGTCTGCAAAAACTACAAGCACCTACATCATAAACTGTGGTAGTGCTTAGATAAATTTTAGTTGATTGAATCAGTGCCCTTTCAATGCTGTTCTCATGCATCCCTTGTTTTTGAAGATCTATCCAATTAATTTTTTTTTTTTTTTAAAAACATACCAATTAGATGTTTGTGTCTTCTTTTTTTATTAGATTTTAGCTCACTCGTGATCAAAAAACATATAGTCAATAATTTAAGCCAGAGTATTTAACCCAAATGTCTCGAAACATCGCAAGAAAATTTTGAAATCATTTATAGAAACTAAAAACCAAAAACAAGATCATAAGTACCTTCATCTTGGATTGATGAGGTCATAGCTTCTAGAGCTTGTGAAGGTGATGGATCAATAGCTACATAAACAAGTAAAATGGAATTCAGGAAAAAAAGGATGGTTCATATTATTGGAGGGAAACTTTCTTCATTATAAAAAGATTAAAAAAGAAAACGTTACTTGCTCTATTTATACCTCCTAACGAGTTTGTACTCTGATAGGTCAAATTCTTATTGGAAAACATTTTTGGATCAATTAATAAGAAATAGAACGCCATGACAATTAATGAGTTATTAAACATCACTAAATAAAGCAAATCAAGCTAAAATAAAGTTGAAACTTGGGAGAAATACCTATAGCATTAGCACCTAGAAAAAATATTAAGTAAAAAAAAAAAAAATCATAACTACTTTGAGATTGCAAAACAAAATTAGTACCTCTGTCAACCATGAAAGAACTGGGTACAATTTGAGCAACTTGATCCAAAAACGTCTCAATGATTTCATTTTGAGTGTCAGTACCTAAATAAATAAATAAATATAGAATATGACATCAGGTTGTAGCAATAATATAATCCAAAAGTGTCTCTTGATGGTGTCACACATCTCTCGAGTCCCTATAGATGAATCATGTGATTCTTCAAGTAAATTTTAATGAACAACATGATAGAGTTGTTAATTAATAGAATATAATGAACATTTAACAAAGAAAACGAATAAGACAAGAACCTCTGTTTCTTTTTGTGGCATGTATTTCTTGACTTCCATCAACTAAACAAGTAGTAACAATAATAAAACTTTAAGAGATAAGAGTTTGTTTAGTATTAAACTAAAGTACTTTCCTTCAAAAAGTTAAAAAGAATCTATTAAGTTTCTTATGCAAAGGTTGTGGGTTGGCTGAACAAATTCTCGTTATGACAAGCTCTTGAGTCATGAGACTCTTCCGACAAATTTCAGTTAACATAATAAAAAGTTATAATCATGAACCATTCAAGCAAGAGTATTGGGCTAGAGATGCATAAAACAAGATTAGAACCTATGTCTTGTATGGTAGCAGAGCTATGTGCTTCTTGAATTGTTTGAATTAAGGGTTTTTCTGTCGCCTCATTTGCCTCTGGAGTCAAAATATGCAAACAAATAGGTTCAGAAAATAGTTAGAAAACATAATGACACAAGATATTGGAAAGAAAATAACAAATAATTTTGAAAAGTTAAAAACAGAAAAAATTAAGGAAAAAACTAATATAAATGCTTGATCCTTTATGGGAGCTAAGAGACTATTAAATAATATGATATCAATACCTGTAACGTAAAGTATGTTAGGACTCAATACATTATGAGCATCATGAACTAAGAACCGCCCCTTAAATTCATCCTTCCCTTGAGTCCCACCAGCTGGAAATATAATTTCTTAGAAAAATTAGAAAATAGAATGGCACAAGACTTTGGTAAAATTGAAATAATTTTCCCCTTCAACAAGTGAAAATATGCATTACTTCCTTTGTAGTTTGGATCTGGAGCCATAGAAGCTATGGTCTGGTTGAACAAATTCTTACTGAGATGAATATTTGAGTCATGTGGTTCTTCTAGTTGATTTCAATTAATACAATAAAAAGTTAGAATAATTAAATTACTAGTTATAGAATAGGGATGGCAAATTTAGAGACAACAAAATGAGATTCATTAAATTAAACCTTTCTTCTGTACTATGGTCATGTTCCATGCGTTTTGTGTAGCTTGAACAAAAGGTTTATCAGTGCTCTCATGCAGCACATGAGTCTCAGTAGCTACACAAATAAGTAAAGCAAACCAAAAAGGAAAAAAGATGAAATGAATTTGTTTTAACAAAATACACATAATTTTTTTCCTTCCAAAATGTATAAAATGCACTAATTTATATCTATGTCCTGAATGGAGGCAGGGATTAACATTTCTTCAGCATTTTGAACCAACAGTTTTTGAATGGTTTCATGCGTCTCTTTAGTCCCAGTATCTGAATAACCATGTTTGTTTTTTAGAGGGAAAAAACAGTGACAATAGAATAACATAGATTTCGCAAAAAAGATAAATAAAATATATTCCTTTGAAAATAAATATTACCCTCATCATCATCATTCTTAATAGTTGTTGTGGCCTGAACGAGCAAATCTTTACTTAGACGAAGTTGCATATCCTGTGATCCATCTGGTGTGCATTCTAATTCACAAAAGAAACTAATAAACCAGAAAGTACTATGATCGAGTCATTACATATTACAGAGCAATTTTATATCATTTGATGCGTATTAATTATACCTGCATCATAAACTGTGGTGGTGCTTAGAGCAATTTTATATTACACACACACATATATATTGGTGAACAATGGCGACTGAAACAGTTTTATTATGTTCTGCTTAGAGAAATTTTAGTTGATTGAACCAATAGCCTTACACCGTTGATTTACATTTTCAGCATCTGCAACTAAGGCCTACATCTCCTGATTTTTACTATCTGAATGTAATTTTTCTAGTAGATTTTAGTTTACATAATAGTAAATTGGGTTAATCAAAACACTACAATAACAAAGCCCAATTAAATTGAAAAAAAATTGTTTGAAACACAACAATATTATGCTTCAACAGAAAACAATATTAGAACCTGTATCCTGAAGTACTATGCTTGGGCTTAATTTGCCTTGTTGAGTAGCTTGAACCAAGTGCCTCTTGAGTGGGTTCATCTTGAGTTCCAACTGGCACAAGATTTTGGAGGCCAGAAGGAAATAGTAAATTTCTTTCGTCTGGAATTAAAAAAATGAATTTCTTTGTCTAATATCAATAGTCATAAAAATGCTTTTCATTATATTTTAATACACAATATAGAAAGTTCATGTCATAAATTTTTAATACACAATACAGAAAGTTCATGTCATAAATTAAGTTAAAAACTAGTATAGGAAAGAGTCATGACACACAATAAGGAACTTTAGTATAACTTGTGGGCACAATAAGATTTGCACCTGTTTCTTGAACTGAGGTATGAGTTGATGAGCTTTCAACAGCTTCAATGTTTGGTGTTTGAATGGTCTCATTCATCTCATCAGTCCCATTGGCTGTACAGACAAATTTCGCCAGAAGAAAAATGTTCCAAGATTTGGCAAATTAAATTTGAATTTACTAATTCAAAAAAAGTCATTTACTTCAATTGTTAAAAAATTAGGTTTAAAATTTTCAGTGCAAATTTTTATATTAACAAAAATAACATGAATGATATGTGGATTGTTAGCCCAGCATATTTTGTCAACTAATAGTTAATGGAGTAACGGCTAGAGCAAAATTGCTTCATTTTTTACATTTTCGAACAAAATTGACCTTCAGTGAAACTTCTGGGACAAAAATACCCCTTAAACCAAAAAAAAAAAAAAATAGTACTGTAGAAATTTTGGACACAAATTTGATAGCAAAGTACCATTTAGACCCATCTCACCACTAAAATTTTCAATGGAGGGATTTTCGCTCAATTGTATTGGGCTGCACAATGTTATAATATATTTTTTTTGATATAAAAAAGTTTTGGAGGGGTTCGACACCAGTCCCCACCAAGGCCAGGGCACGGCACCGGGCTCTATGAGCACTTACTGGGGACTTACGAGATCACCTACTAAAATAGTCCCAGCGACGGCAGAGGGAATCGAATCCACGACCTAAGGGTCTAGTCCTGGATCCCTTACCATCTGTGTCAATTCTCATTGGCACAATGTTATAATATGAACCTGTACTATATAACAAATGCGGTAGCCCATGGAGCACCACAAACGCAATTAATTCAAAGAAAGAAGGAAAAAGACGGTGGAAAAATAATAATCACACAATATTATGAAAATTAATATAAATTACATTTACACAAAGTAGAAAATGCATTACTTGTTCTATTGTCGACCACCGTAACTTTGCTGAATAGATTATCATAGAAATGAATTTCTGAGTAATATACTCCAACTCATATAGTAATAATAATAATAATAATAATCAATTAATTAAACCAGTGATTATTGTACGAGAGAACTATTGAACATAGAAAATCAGTTTTAAGACATTTATAACATATTGAACCTCAGAAAAAGTACCTGCATCTTGAACAATGGTAAAACTAAATTTGTTTTGAACATCCTGAACGAAATCTTCCTCAGTAGTTTCATGCATCTCTCGGGTCTCAATAACTAGATAGGCAATTTTTTTTGAAAAAATGAGACAATTTTTTTGAAAAAATACCAATGAATTATTCCTTCTAGATAAATAAAAATAAAAATATTGCATGACTAGATCAGTACCTGCATCGACTTTTGTAAACTCCAATGTGTTTTGACTAGCCTGATCCAAAGTCTCAGTGATTTCGCATATCTTTTGAGTGCCCATACCTAAATCAATAAATAAACAATATGACATGAAGTAATAATAAAACAACTTTAACTTAAATTGTGCGTAAAAATGTTTTTTTTTTCTCCGTATGAGAGGCGAAAGGTCATGGCCACTGAACTTCTCTAGGGTTGGGGTTTTTAATTCGTTTAGGGAGTGGGCACTCAAAACACGAACCACCAGTACACTAACAAACATTCAATAAGGAGGCATACCAAAATCAAGCAGAGAACTGGATAGATTTAGAAAATTCATGATGAATTGTGACATGTTTGAATTGGAATCTAAAGGAAATCATGTTACATGGTTCAACAATAGAGAAAGGGGAAGATTTTATGTAGGAAAAACTGGATGGAGCAGTAATTAATAGTGATTGGAGAACATGTTTTGCTAGAGGGCAGTGTCAGGTGCTTGAGCTATTAGTTCAGATCATTGCCCTTAGTTTGTTGAATTTGATCATGAAGAGGAAAAGACGCCTTGGACATTTAGGTTTGATGCGCGATGGTTGGCACATCTAGAGTTAATGGTTTGCGTAAGCAATGGACTGCTGATACGACAAGGGAGCTTGCTGATTTGAAGAGAAAGATTAATGCTTTATGGTAGCAAGAGGAATTGTACTGGGCTCAAAAGTCAAGGTTGCAGTGGTTAAAATGTGGGGATCAAAATACAAAATTCTTTCATTTGACCACTCTTAGTAGGAGGCATAGAAATAAAGTTATAAGGCTGAGAAATAATTCTGGTGAGTGGATTGACAGTGAAGAGAAAGTTGGAAATTGTTTTCAGTGCTTTATGAGAATTTATTCTCAACATTAGGAAGCAGAAATTTTGATGAAATATTGAGCTATGCCACTGAGTCTGTTTCAGTTGAAGATAATCAAGGGCTGATGTGTGAAATATCTAATGATGAAGTAAAGCATGTTGTGTTTGAATTAGGTGCATCCAAGGCTCTGGATCCTCAGGATTATTCTATCAAAAATCATGGGACACTGTTGGGAATCAGGTATGTTCTATAATCAGAAAATTCTTTAATTCAGGTTTTCAATTGAATGGAATTAATTGTACTGATCTCGTTCTTTTACCAAAAAGTTGAAAGCCCAGAATCCCTGAGTGATTTCAACTTTCAAGCCTATTAGCTTATGTAATTTTTCATACAAAATCTTTTCTAAAATCTTAGCTAATAGGCTTAAATCTATCCTCAACAAAGTGGTGTTGGAAACTAAAGAGTTTTTGTACCAGGGAGGCTAATTCAGGATAATATTATCATTTTTCATGAAGTTTTTCATGATTTGAAGCATAAATTATGTAGTCCTGAATTAACCATTTAATTGGATATGAACAAAACCTATGACTGACAGAGTGGAATGAGATTTCCTTATTGCTGTTCTTTTGAAAATGGGTTTTTCAAATGAGTGGGAGGAAAAAAAATTCTAGTGCATTTCCTGTGTTGATTTTTCTCTTACGATGTCTGGTAAGTAAATACACAAAGTAAGCTCTCAGAGGGGTTTGAGACAAGGAGATCCACGTTCACCCTTTTTGTTCATTCTCGTTAGCAGTGTTAAACCTTTGGTAATTGATAAATGGGTACTGGAAGGGAAGATTGTAGGTGTTAAAATTGCAAGGGATTGCCCTCCCCTGACTCATTGTTTATGCACAGATGATTCTGTATTTTTTTTGCAAGCTGAGATTGAAAATTCTAGAAATTGGAGACATATTTTTTATATGTATTGCTCGCCTCAGGACAGATGATTAATGTTAGCAAGTCATGTTTGTATTTTTTCTTAGAGCTCTGAGGCTTTGATAAGGAAGGAAATAAGACAGATCTTCTAAGTTGCAACTGTAGATATTCTGGGTAATTATCTCGGTCTTCCAATTACATTGGGAACGTTGAAGGTCCAAGCTCTTAACTCTGTGATTCATAAGTTGAAGAAGCATACTCAGGGATGGAAGAAGGATTTCTTATCCGATGCTAGTAGAGAGGTGTTAATAAAGTATGTTGCTAATGTGATTCCTGTTTATTCTATGTTTTGTTTCTTATTCCCTATATATGTGCTTAGGCGATTAGAAGGATTGATTAATGAGTTTTGGTGGATAAAAAAAAAGATCCATTGGGTTTCCAAGTAAAGGCTTAAGAGGGATAGGCATGAAGGAGGGTTGGGTTTCGAAGACTTTAATGCTTTTAATCTTGCTTTACTTGCTAAGTTAGGATGGAGAATTTTGCCGGAACCAAATCAGCTCTAGATTTGACTTCTTGAGGCCCACTATTTTCCCAGATGTGATTTTCTAAAGGCTCAAAAGTGTGGATCAGCATCGTGGGTATGAAATAGTATATTGACCGAGCTATCTCACTTGAGAGAGAATATTGCTGCAAGAATTGGGAATGGTATGAAGATCGAAGTTCAGGGAGACCCAATAAACTTATATCACCATTTCCTCATCCAGCTTTAAAAAAAAAAAAAATTAAAAGTTGCAAATTTGATTATAAATGGAAAGTGGTGTCTGTTTGGGATTGATGAAAATTTCTCTCTGCTCCTGAAAAGATGAAATTCTGAAAGCTCCTTTATATTTATATTCTGTGAAGGAAGGTTGTAAAGTGGCAAAAACTAGTCTTTTTCTCTGAATGGGGGTAAATTCTCAATAACTTCTAGTTTTAAGTCCAGAAGATTTTGCAAACAGGTATGGAAGTTGAAAATTCTCCAAAAGATTATATTTTTCATGTGGAGGGTGCTGTCAAAAGCTACCCCAACTATGGAAAATTATTTAAGAGTAATTGATGGTGCAACTAAATTATGTTTGATTTGTAAAAATTCTATGGAAGATGAAACTCATTTATTTTTACGTTGTGAATGGGTGAAAATGGTATGGTTTGGAAGTTTCTTGTTCATCCGAACACCTGATTCTCCTGATTCTGATTTAAAATCATGGGTGTCAATGCTGTTTCTCATGATTGCTGTTCTCTATGGCAAATGAGTATAGTGGAAGTAATTATGTGGTTCATTTGGAAGGAAAGGTGTGCTTCATTTGGAAGAAAAGGTGTGCTTCTTTGTTTGAGGGACAACCTCTTGATCCTACTCTTGTCTTCTTGCAAGCAGGAAAGTGGCTACAAGAATTTTGGGAAGGTAATGGGTGGAGCAAAGCTGAGGAAGGGAGGCCTCCAACTGATGGCCAGAATGTTTCTTCCAATCACAAATGGCCAAGCCCAAACGGTAATACTCTAAAAATTAATATTAATTGCTCATTTATAGAAGAATCAAAATCTGCCTCAATCAATTTTGTAATTAGAGACCTCAATGGTTGAATGGTTGATGGCAATCATAAACTGGTCTCGGCAGATTCAGCTTTGATGGCAGAATGTAAGGCTTTATTTTGAAGCTGTCTTTTGTAACGGATAATCAGCTGAATGATATAGTGTTTTAAACGAATATCTCCTTGGTCAAATGCCTTAATAAGTCTATGGTGTCTCCTGAATGGAGATGTGAACCAATGTTGGAACACCTCCTTGATAAGAGGAAACTAATTCAGAACAATGTTGTCCAATGGATTCATAGGGAAGCGAACAAGGTAGCTGATTAGGTTGCCAAGGCTTCAAGGAAGGGATTGTGCCCAGGTGATTGGGTCACAAGACCACCACTAGATCTAATGAGCTTGTTAATATCTGATTTGATTCCTGATATCTTAGATACTGGCTAGTTTTTTGGTGTTTTCATTTAGTTTGTTGTTATGGTTGTCTTTAAGTTTTTGGACTTTGTATGGTTTATTTTCTATCAATGAAGACTATTTATGCAGGCAAAGGGAGAAAAAAGGTTAACTTCAGAGCTGTGATATAGAAAGCCACTAGTGTATTTAGGGGAAGAAAATTAAGCCAAAACTCATGAATAAGAAGTACCTGTATGTGGAGTAGGAAGTTTGTGCATTTCATGCTTCCCTGAATCAACAATCTCATGAACCTTTGATTCATTGGAGATTACTGCTCTACTTGTGCTCACACTCTTTTGATGCGTTTGATTATTTTCTATAGTAGCACTTGAAGATTCTTTGCTGTCACCTTCAACTCCTCCTTTTGGCTAATTGAGGCAGGCAAGAAAATATCTGATTACAACACTAAATGTACATTTACATTTAATAGTTCTGTGATAATAAATATTAACTAGAGCACAATACACCTGATTGCAAGAAATTTATAATGACATGAGAATTAATATGCATCTGGGACAATTGGGCAGCAAAATGCTTATTTTGGCTGGAAATATTTTCAGATCCACCAATAAATATATTATGAACATTTTTTATTACTGAATCATTTTGTCTTAAAAGTATCCTATCGTTTTTTCAGATAGAGGTCAAAGGCAGACAAGGTAGATGTTATCACTCATTCCTTGCTGGGGGGGGGGGGGGATAGAAATAAAAAGATAAGAAGGGTATAACAATTTTCGGAATTTACTTTTACAACATAAATACCTTGTTTGTGAATAATTGTTTAATGGTGGTGTTCAGGTCCTCTTTCCAATGTTTCATTCCATTTTCCACTTCCACTGATTTCAAAAATGGGGCAATGATGACTCCAGATGAGAAATTTTGCATTTTTGGGCATCCTATCACTTCTAGTGTCACCAAAGATGGGAATATGAAGGTGATTTGTTTTCCAGAGCAAAAACTTTTGAAGCATGATAAACAATTTAGTTCCAAATACTTTAAACTTTCAAATGTGCTTTCTTCTTTTGATTGCCTTTCATCATCTGTCACCATGACCTCCTCTAGCATCCCACAATTGCTAACTGTTAACCTTGTGAGGCGGATGAGACTTTTGGCAGTGCAAGTTGTCATGAAGTACATAAGCCTATCGCAATCCTTCACTTTCAAGGAAGTTAAATTTTTGAAAGATGTAGAAGGTGGTGCCAATCTTATTATCCTTGAACATTCCAACACAGACAGCTCTTCAAGGTTTTGCACAAGCCGATGTGATGCTGAGTCGCCATCATTCCATATATGCTCAAGTTGCGCCAATTGATAGAGCCACAACTTCTTAATTTGGGTGGTGTTTCTAACACTACAATGACCAAATTCTTTTGAAATGAAGAGTGTTTCAAAAGAACTATAACGGGTTTGAAGTGTAGTTGTAGCTGGAAATTTTTTAATCAAATCATTTAGAAATTTTGTTGGAGTTTCCTGAAAATATTGCAAACGAAGTATTTTCGTCCTTTGAAAGAGTTTTTTCTCATGATTTTCATTCAATATCCTCCTAGCATCCTTTTCATTTAGTGATAGCTCCTCCAAGTTTTTCGATACCTAAAAACACAATAATTTGTTTATGTCATCATTTAATCAATTAACAAATTAATAGAACTCATTTCTTCACAAAACACATTTATAATTATAAGGTATGTATTTAGTCATCACATATGTAGTTATACTATATATGTCTATTAGATTGCCTCAACCATCAATTTGTTTAAGAATAAATAAATTAAAATAGATAAATATTTAGAGAAAGAGGGTGTATATACCTTTTCAATATGAAATAAAGCTTGTTGGATTGACAAGTCAACACAAACCCTTCTATGCTGTTGGGAATCCATTTATCCAAATGTAAATATTTGCAATGCTTCACATCGGAAAACATTTAATACCTTCAACGAAGGACACTCTAGAGTATATCTTTTTGGATAGAAATCATTGACCTGCATCAAATGTATTAGCCTAAAGATTCTTAGCAGAGGAAAGTAAAACTTAAGCTCCTCAAATCCTTCTTCATTTGCAACAATGTTCTCAACAACACAAGACTCAATGTTTAGCTCTTCAAGTTGCGTCAACTCTTGGCATAATGATGGTGAAAACACACATTTCAAGTTTGGGCATTTATCAACTTTAACAATTTGTAAATTTCCAAAGCTGATTATTTCTCTTGCTTCTCTGTTCCATGTGTTTCAAATTTGGGAGCCCTGAGAGTGTTAGTTTTCTCAACCCACTAACTCCCTTTGATTCCATTGCTTTATCATTCAATGGTTTTACATCAAATACTGCTTCTAATGATTCACATCCTGCAACATCCAGTTCCTCTAATGTATATAACAATTGTAGTAAATTTGATGAAAAAATCATGTTGGATAAGAATGTGCATTTATGCACCACCAGATGCTTCAAGTTGCAGAATAATTTTTGCCATCTTGACCATACCATTGTTGTTCAGTTCTGGATATTTAGAAAATTCCAAATGATTGAAGTTACGAAATGCCACCTGCATGTGCAACTGATTATCAAGGTAAGTGATAATAAAAAGGCATTAAAACATATTTAATAAAGAGGCCAAAGTTGTTTTCTTAATGATTTTCTTTCGTTTCGACACAGTTAAATAACTTTAGATGGACTTGAATTTTATATTTAAAACCCTTTATTTGGGTAATATAAAAAATTTTAAACTATAAAACGATTATTAAATGACAGAAGTTTGAGCAATAATAATCATTTACTTGGATTTGAAATAACTTAGAATATGTGAAACTCTAAAAAATGATGATATGAAAATCATGGCTGACCATAAATAGCTCTATTGGCTTGGCCCAACACACTACCACCTGCCAATATTGTTGATAGGCTGTATTATTTAAAAAATAAAAATAATTACAGAAAACTACATTTTTATAAGTTAAGTCAAAACATAAAATATCCTCTAAAACCAAAATTAAGCATAATAAACAATAAGATCTGGCTATTGTTTTGCAAATAGCTATCTTAATACTAAGTGAAAACAAATTACAAGTAAAGACCATTATACAAGAAAAATAATAATCCTTGTCTTCATGTAAAGTGATTTTAATTACCGCAATAAAAAACATACCTTGTCTTGGAACATCTTGTTCATTGTACTATTTAGGTCACCTTCACAAAACCATTTTTTATCTTGTTCGTCTGTCTGTATCTCTCGAAGCAATGGTGTGCATGTGTTACTCACGGAGAAGCTCTCTATTCTTGCACATTGCCTTATTACAAGTTTCTCCAACACTGGAAGCTTCAAGCTGCAGACACTACTAGAGTAAAACATTTTGAGTTTTGGTAAAGATTCAAGTTCCAAAATTTTTAAGCTTCCGAATGCAATTTCACAAATGCTCTCCCCTCCCGCTTCTTCCACAATTTGCTCAACTAAATCACACTTTATTATCTTCAATGTTGTTAAATTGACCAAACTTCTTGCCGTTGAGGAGGTCATTACATAAATCAATCCGTTGCAATTTTGCACTACTAAACATATATGTTTAAATGTTACCGAGGAAGGCACCAAGTGCTTCAGACTGGAGCATTCAACCAAATATAAGTATTCAAGAACTTCAAGAGCCGGGTCCAATTGGCATCCTTCTTTACATATATGCTGGAGTTCATACAATCTATATAGTTCCAACGTCTTGAGTCGTGTTTTAATCTCAATTTCTCCATTCTCATCTTGAGGCCTTTCCTCTGGGAATATCACCTTGAAATAATTATCTTGAATGACTTAGATGCTGAAGACTAGATATATTTTGGAGAAACAAATATGGAGAAGTGGCTTTACCATCTTCTAATTCGTACAACTGTAGAAAGTTGAGCTTGTGAAATCGTTCTCTTGGAAATTGCAATTGAAATATCATACTAGCATCCTCATTGTTTAGAGTTAGGGACTCTAAGTTATCATTCACCTATGCCATGAAGGGAAACAATTTGATCACTAGAAGGGAAAAATATTTGGTTATGTTTTCTACCCTAGTATTTATAGGAATCCATGGTATCCATGGTGCCCCTTGTGAGAGTTGATTAAATCTTTAGTATCAAGAAATTTAATAGAAGATAAGTGTCACATAAGTAATAATACCAAAGTCAATAATATAATTGTGTAACGTGCACTTGCATCATATTTAGATTTGAAGCAAACATTAGACATTCTTAACCGTTAAAGCTTTGGAGAGAACACAAAAATATATTATAAAACATTTTTAAGTTATTAAAAACAAACAAGAAACAAGATGGTGGGGGGTTAAAGGCTGAATAGATGGCTTCCTAGTGTTGAGTTTTGGGCTCCTTTCTTATGTAGAGAAAGGCCCAAATTTGAAGCCATTTGTGTCTCAATTATTTAAATGGGGAGTGGGCATATTAGTGACAGGTTGGAGAGGCATAATTTAAAGGAAAAACGCAACATTTTGAGGGATAAGAAGAGAGAAGGCTGTTTTCATATATTCACATGATAGTTCCAGTAAATTGGAGTTTGCGCATTCTTAAACATTGGATTAGGCTCAATGTTTTTGACCATGTTTGCAACTCCCAATGCATCAATTTCATCTGTGGAATCTTTGATTCATTATCTCCTGTGAGAAATATTGAGTTGACATTGAGCTCTATTTGTGTGTGTATTTTCAACACTTTTATTATCAATTGTAAGCTTGTATATTTGGTTGTTTGCTCGTAAAATATGATATAAGATAGTCTCAACCAAACGCATAAACATGTAGAAACACTTGGCCAAACAACAAAAGCTTCAAGTTTACGATAGAGAATAAAGAAGTTGAAAATGCCCAGAAAACTGTAGCTCTATGCGAAGTTAATATCTCTCATATTGGACAATGAATTAATGATCCCACCTATGAAAATGACACATTGAGAGTTGCAAACCTAGTAAAAAATCTTCATCCGTTCCAACAATTAACGAATGCGCAAACGCTAATTTACCAAAACCACCCTGTGGATATGGAGAAATACCTTTCTCCAGTTTCTCTCTCAAACAACTGTTCTTTTCCTCTAAATTAAATCTCTCTGACCTAATCCCACTTTGTCCCCTCTCCACTTAAATAAGTGAGACTCAAATGACTTCAAATTTAGGCCTTCTCCACATTTTTTTTTTTTTGGGGGGGGGGGGGGGGGGGGCGGGGGGGATGCCCAACAGCCAAAGCCTGACTCTCTACAAGGCCTCTAGAATATATATGTATGAATAACAAGCAAAACCCACGTTATATGTACGTATTATTAATATTTGTTTGTTGTAGGCCAGAAAAAAAAATTGTTAGACTTGGGTCAAATAGGAAGATACCTGTGCTTAGCAAAAATAGAAGAAACTGGAAAAAAAAAGAAGAAGTAAACAACAGGTTTTTTTTTTTTAAAAAAATCGACATTGAAAAATGTTGTAATAATGCTGACAATTTCTTTTAAAGTTTGAGTGAACATTATGAAGCTGATAGTCTTGATTTATTTTCTAAATTGATGGTATTTAGATTATTTTTAATAGAAGAAATTAATAATCCTATAAGCGTATCAAACTATATAAAAATTTTAATATTTCCCAAATACATGCATTACTTATTTTCTAAAATTGTATTAATTTTTTAACAAAAAAAGATAACACGGGTAACGGTTGAAATAAGATTTTAAAAATTAAAATGGAATATATATTTAAGACAAACTAGGTTACAAGATACATTGATATGATTAGCAATATGATCAATTGAAAATAAAATGTTAAAATTACTTAGTAATAGAACTTTGTTAAGTAGCCCGTTTCGTAGCTAAAAACACTAGAAAATTAATATTTCTAGAGACTTCACCTAGAGCCCATTGATCTTTAGACACATCCCTCATTGACGAATAAACACATAAAAATATAATTAGCTATTTTCTTTAAAAGACAACCCATACCTCTTGAAGTGTGAAAAGTGGCTCTTGCATTCTAACATGGAGATTGTTATCAGAAAGTCTTTCTTGGCTATAGGTACCTTGTGTCTTGAACACCTTCAATTTCTGACAATTGTAGATATTTAATACTTTCAACGATGAACAAGATAAACTATGATTTGCAGAAAAAAAATCCCCGCAAATCTAGTAAATTCCAAAGCACAATTGAGGTTAGTAGCTCAAACTCGAATTTGACAGCGTCATCTAGGGTTTCTCCTCTCTTGGAAACAATTTCCTTCATCTTTACAGCATCCATTATTGTAATTGCTTCAAGTTGAGGTAGGTTCTTAGCTATGGATAATGGAAAGAGGTGTTCTAAATCTTCACACTCTTCAACACACACAACTTGCAGACTCTTAAAGAGAAGACTTGATTGAGGATCTTTACTCCAAATTTGTTCCAACTTTGGCAATTGAAGTAGGGTTAGATTCCTGAGTCGTGTTGTATCATCACCATTGTGTCTCCCATTGACAACCAATTGGAAAACTTCATGTACTGAGTTGCAATCTTCAACCTTCGCTGACATTCCCCTTTCATTCATGCTAGTAAAATCAAACACAACTCTTAGGGAATCACATTCACTTACTTTAAGTTCTTCCAAGTTCGATAGCGCTTGCAGCAAGTTTATAGGCAAAAGCACATATGACAAAAAGTCACATTTATGCACTACTAGATTTGTCAAATTACCGAAAATGCCCCGCTGAACATGGCTTAACCATAAATCTTTTAATTCAGGATATTCAGATAGCTCTAGATGCTTGGCACTACGGAATGCCTCCTGCCAACATTGATGATAGGCTGAGTTATTTAAAAAAGAAAAATAATTACAAAAAATTACATTTTTATAACTCCAAGTCAAAGCAAAAAATATCCTCTAAAACCAAATTAAGCAATATAAACAATAAAATTTGGCTACTGTTTTGCTAATAGCTATCATAATACTAAGTCAAAACAAATTACAAGTAAAGATCATTATACAAGCAAAATAATAATCCTTGTCTTCTTGTAAAGTGATTTTAATTGCCGTGATCGAAACCATACCTTGTCTTGGAACATCTTGTTCACTGTACTATTTAGGTCACCTTCACAAAACCATTTTTTATCTTGTTCGTCTGTCTGTATCTCTCGAAGCAATGGTGTGCATGTGTCACTCACGGAGAAGCTCTCCATTCTTGCACATTGCCTTATTACAAGTTTCTCCAACACTGGAAGCTTCAAGCTGCAGACACTACTAGAGTAAAACATTTTGAGTTTTGGTAAAGATTCAAGTTCCAAAATTTTTAAGCTTCCGAATGCAATTTCACAAATGCTCTCCCCTCCCGCTTCTTCCACAATTTGCTCAACTAAATCACACTTTATTATCTTCAATGTTGTTAAATTGACCAAACTTCTTGCCGTTGAGGAGGTCATTACATAAATCAATCCGTTGCAATTTTGCACTACTAAACATATATGTTTAAATGTTACCAAGGAAGGCACCAAGTGCTTCAGACTGGAGCATTCAACCATAATTATTCAAGAACTTCAAGAACCGGGTCCAATTGGCATCCTTCTTTACATATATGCTGGAGTTCATACAATCTATATAGTTCCAAGTGCTTCAGTCGTGTTTTAATCTCAATTTCTCTATTCTCATCTTGAGGCCTTTCGTCTGGGAATATCACCATAAAAGACATATCATCAATAACTAGCACCTCAAGAGTGGGTATATTTTGTAGAAACTAGTATGGAGAAGTATCGTGAGCATCAAATTCATACAACCGTAGAACCTTGAGTTGGCGAAATTGGTCCCTTTGAACTTGTGATTGAAATATCATTCTAGCATCGTCATTGCTTAGATTTAAGATCTCTAAGTTGTTAAGCACCTATTCCATGCCAGGAAAAAAGTTGAAACCTAACACATTATAAAATAGGTTTATGATATTAAAAGAAAACAAGCAACAAGACCATGGGAGTGTAAGACCAAATCGACTACTGTCTAGGGACCACTCTGCACCCGGCCTCTAGTATGTGTGATCAATAATCACCATGCAGAATAAATATAAGTATCATTAACATTTTTTACGGTATGCTCCATTAAAAAAGGGGTTAGGTTATGGTCAGTGAAAGTGGTAACTAGTATAGAATAAAAAAATTTATTAAAGGATTTAGACGTTGGCGAAAATTGTATTACTCTTAAAAAATTCTTAGGTTTCAATGAACAAGGTCTTGATTATTTTCTTAATTAAGGGTACTCAGAGAAGTTCTAACATCAACAATTAACACTCCAATATAAGTGTTAAAATATATCCGAAAATTATATTCTTTTTTTAAAAGATGTTTTTCAAAATTAAAATTACGTATATCATATTTAAGATTAACCATGTTTCAAGAAATATTGAATGAATTAGCAATATTATCAATTAAAATTAACATTTTAGACTTTACTTGTGAAACTTTGACACGTGATTTTGTAACTCAAAATATAAAAAAGGCATAGTTAGCTATTTTTTAAAAGATGAGACATACCTCTTCTAATGTGAAAAGATATTGCTGCATTGAGACACAGAGATCATCATCATAATGTCTTCCTCGGCTACTCATACCTTGTGTCCTAAGTTGCTTCAATTTCCCACATTTCCAGACATTTAATTCTTTTAAGGATGAGCAAGATAGACTATGATTTCCAACATAAGATCCCCGCAAATCTTGTAAATTCCAAAGCACCATTGACGTTAGTTGATCGTACTCAAAATTGACAACATCATCTAATGGTTCTTCTCTCTTGGAAACAATTTCCTTCATCTTTTCTGCGTTCTTTATTGTAATTGCTTCAAGTTGAGGTAGGTGCTCAGCTATGGAGAATGGAAAAAGGTACTCTAAATGTCTGCAGTCCTCAACAAGCACAACTTGCAGACTCTTAAAGCAATGACTTGATTCAGGATCTCTGCTCCAAACTTGTTTCAACTGGGGCAGTCGAAGTAGTGTGATATACTTGAGCTGTGGTATATCAACTGCATTGTCACCTAATTGGAATATCTCTCGCACTGACTTACAGTCTTCAACCCTCAACGTCTCCAGAGTTGCAAATGCTCCATTCATATATTCTGGAAATATTGTCTCAGTTTTTTCACAATTTTTTACTTTCAATGTCTTAAGGCAAGTCAAGGAATTTGAAGCCAGGATGAGATGCCATATAGTCTTTAAATTCTTCATGTCTTTTATGATTATTGCTTCCAATTCAGGAAAAAACACCTGTCATCCATTTGCAAGGTTATGAGAGAGCAAAACAAGTAAAATGTAGATCATTTTAAGTGTATGCTGCTTTGATACCACAATGCTCTTTCAGAACAGCACGTTAAAACAACTTTTTTTTATAGTTATACAAGAATCTGATTCTTTTTACGTTTATTTCAATTTCATACCAACATACTCTTTCAAAAGTAAATTACTGAATTTCAACCTCATAAAACAAGACTATGACTGATAAAAATTACTGCAACTGCCCATTAGTCTTGTAGGTTCAAATTCAACTATTTACCTTTCCTACTGCCATGCCATTTATCTCCTCTGTAGAAATTATCTCCTCCATCATATCACATTTACTTATTTTAAGTTGCTTGAGATTCAAGAGGCTTCCAACCATAAAGGACGAGAATAAATACTTCAAGCCACTGCAATCCTCTACAGTCAAATTGGCCAAATTATGAACCAAATAAGGTGCCGAAGAGTCATCCCACATTTTTTTCAAATTGACCGAACTCAAATTCAAAGTCTCCAAATTAGAAAATTTAACCTGTGAAAAAATAGTTTCAGTTTCACTGTGGTAAAAGAAATACACAGTAAAATAGTGTGCACATAATGTTAACATTAGGAATTTTGATTAACAATAGATATCCCAAAATTGACATCATTCATTTATAAGAGTATGATGAAAAATTTTGTTTGAGAAAAATTAAAGTAAAATGTCATTTCTCAAATAAAAGAAATCATCAATCATTTGATATTGCTCAACTTGATTGGTATACATAAAAAATTGAAGAATATACCTTGGCACTGAAAAATGGTGTTGAAATATTACCCCTCAACAGATTCTCTGTAGTTCCAAGAGAAGACGTCAACTCATGAGAGCAAAAATAGTCAATGGTTGGCAAATGTTGCAAAGTCAACGAGCGCAATGGAAGAAACTCAATCTCCTCATCACAAGTTTGGCTACTATCTGTACTTTCTACAGACATAATGTTCTTCATAGAACTACATTCGGAAACTTCAATCTCAACAAGTTGAGAAAAAGCTTTGACCATAGAAACAGAGAAGAGATATATCAATTGGTCACAACTTCTTACTTTGACAACCTTCAGTTTGCCAAAAGAGTTATTCCTAACAGAGCCATGAGATATCTTCACCAAGTTATTTAGATTGTGGAGTACCATTATCTCTAATTTTGGGAACAAAACACGAGTTTGATTCCTCTTCATTGGGCCAACTATATCCTGAATTTCTTCGTTATTTTGGATGTGCAAATGCTTAAGCCAGGGAAATCCTTCGCCATTCAATTTAAAAAGCACATTCAAAATGCCACTTAGTTTATCCAAGTATAAATCTTCCACTCTTTTAATCAATGTTTTGATCCCTTGTTCCCAACGAATGCTGGTATCCAACTTCACTTTAAGCAACTTTGAAGTCTCTTTGTTGTCTGACCATTCCCATTTATCTCCAATAACAACTTTATATCTTTCTAACTTCTCAAATGCTATGTCCTTGGGCAAAAGGCAAGCCTCACGGATTTGAATTTCTAAAGTGGTCAAGCCAGTCAAATCACCAAGCTTAGCAAGACTAGCATTTATCTTCTGAGTAGCTGAACTTTCCACATCCCATTTAATTGTGGCGTCGCCCATATACAATTCCTCCATTTTGGTCAGCTTACACAATATGTTTGGCAAGGTGGTCCCAATTCCAGACCTGCTCAAATCCAACATTCTAAGCTTGGTTAACTGCTTTATTTCTCTTGGAAACTCTTCCACGGATGAATGAATTAAGCTAAGAATTTCTAAATTCATCAATGCACCTATTCCAGTCATATCTTTCAAAGAGCAATGATCCAAACACAATGATTTGAGTTTGGTCAAGGAGCTTAAAGATATAGGTAATGAACCTATTACAATACCTGTTAAATCTAATGCTTCGAGGTTTCCCATCCCTTCAAAAAAGGAATTTGGAATTTCTAAAGTGCGATTATCGAAGCTGTTTATGTAGAGAAATGTCAGATGAGGACATTCTAACCTTTCTAGAAGCTTTCGGATGCAACAATGATGCAAGATAATATGTGTACACCTCTCAAGAATATCCTTTCCTGGCCAATCTTGCAACTTCGCATGAATTTTAGTGAAAGCATATTCTAAGGCCATTGAGACGGCTACTTCATGAACGATGTCATGCATTTTGATTTTTTTTGCTCTTGCATCATCATCAGCCAACAAACAAGATGCCTTCAGGTCAATAATTATTCTATAAAGCCTATTCCTTGCATCCTCAATGGTATTTATACATTTGAATATACCCAAACCAATAGCATATTTCAACAAGTCACTAACAGGTATAGATGTTCCATGCACACCACAAAGCAAGAACACTTTCTTTACTTCATCTTCCAACTGATTGAAATTGAACTCTAAAGCTGAAAAAACGGTTTCCTTCATGTCTCTACTATCAACCCTTTTTAGATTTTCCAAGGCATCTTTCCAATAATGAATATCCTCATTATATTTTAATGACTTTGCAGTTGTGACTATCAAAACAGGCAAGCCTACACACCTTTGAGCCACTTGGGTAGCTATTTTTTGGAAATTATCATCCTTAACAACATCACCAACCATAACTTCAAACAAACTCCAAGATTCTTCGTCATTCAAAACTTGAAGGGAAAAATTCTTTTGAGCATCATTCTTTTGTAAAATATCTTGACTTCTTGAAGTCAATAATAATTTGCAACCTTTGCAATTATCCTTTAAAGGAACTCCCACCTTTTCTAGATTCATTTTCCCCCATGTATCTAAAGAAGGGATTCCTAACTTGTTCAGATCATATTTCTCCCGTAAATCATCTAGTATGATGAGAATAGTTTTTTCCTTTTTGATCCTCTCACACAGGCAGTTGGCTCTTCCAATTAATGAGGTAATCTCTTTTAAAGTTTGAAGGCCTAACTGTTCTGCAATCTCATCTTGAATTCTTTCAGGATTTGTTTGGGATACAGTCACCATAACCACTGTATCAAACAGCTTGTCATGCTTAACTTGTTTGGCAATTTCTTGAACTAGAGTGGTTTTTCCCACTCCACCTATCCCATAAACCCCAATTTTATTGACCTTGTGGTCCTCTAGAGACAACATAATGTCCTCCTTGACTGATTTTCTTGACTCAAGCCCATCACTTCCTCTTATATCAGGCAAGTTCTTTGTTATATCTAAACGTGAAACATATCCAACTCCTTCATCAAACTTCCCCTTTTCCTTCATTTCAACAATGGTGCCTGCCATTTTCTTTGCTTTTCTACCATGTTGGTATCGGGACTTCAAATTTGGAAAACACCATGCATTTGCACCATGTGGATCTTCACAAAGTTTCTTTGCTTCTTCTAATTTCTTGATAACACTTCCTTGCCATTCTAGCACATCACCTTCGATCTCTCTTCCATTGGTTCTTTCAGCCTCAACTTTATGATCAATACGTTCCTTCATTGCCTGCAGCTCATTTGCTAGATCTTGTAGCTCCTTCAAATTGTTTCTATAGCATAATAAATATCCCACCTGTCTGACAATGGGTTCCACAGTAAGCTCTACTATTTTTGCAGCAACACTAGTGAGAATCTCCATGCTTACTTCCTGAATAAAATGATAGACAAATTTAATAGTTGAAAGAACAAAACAAGTATGATAATGAATTTTTGAAAGAAATATTTGTAATGACAAATAAAAAGGCATTATTCGTTATGTAGATAATAAGTAGATGAACCCCAAAACAAAGAAATCCATTCAATGGGCATTTTAAATACCCCAAAGCAAATAATTTACACTTCAAAGTACTAGCTGAAAAGGAATTGAACAACATAAAATTCTAAATGGCAATGGCATATTATTATTTTCTTCCTGCATGTGGGGGAAAATTTGGAAGTCTGGTAGAGTGTTCTGAATTTGAAATCAATCAAGTTTGTCATCTAAAGCTTTTAAAAATTATTAATTTCTCTTAACTCTATAATCGAATTATCCATCACTATATTATGATTTCCATAGTTACTCAACTCAAATAACTTTTTTTTTTCATTTTTTCATCGGCACAGATATCTTTTTGGAGGCAATCTTGTTTGAGGCACAGTCAAAAACTAAATATGGAAACCTCTCCCCATATGAATTGAAATTTTGATTTGCCACATTGTGACGTTATACCCAACCCTCATTGTAGCTCAAGTCTATTTTAGGGATGCAAAATACCCACTCTTAGGCAGTGAATAGTATTGAATTATAGTTGAGTTTGGATTCAATGTTTTGTGCATGGTTTTACTTATTTTGTTGTGCTTATAGTATGTAACCAAGATTTGGCTAAATTATAAGAAAATTTGGCCCAAAACACACAAACACATGCAGGAAAAATAAACCATTATTGTGAAAATGTAATTGTGTTTTGGAACCACATTTTGTCTGGTATATTTTTGTCGTTTATTTTTTTACTCAATATTTAATATTTTGGGACATTATATTTAGATCCTTAAATTCTATGAAATTTTTTACCCAAATATCTATAATTTTCGTTTTACTTAATTTTAGGAAATTTTGTTTGGACCATGTACCTAGGTTTGTCATGTATCCTACATCAATGTATATTTAGACTATTTTAATTACAGAGATTTTGAGTTTCCTAAGGTTTAGGGTTTTTCATGTATTCTACGTAAATGATTTGTGTCGTAATGTTCCTAAATCTTAATGGAGCTTGTAATAATATAATGAAGGATTCTTGTTTTACTTCTTGTTTATAGTTTAGTTAACGTGGAATTATAAATCCATATTAGTAGGGCCCAAAAATAAATGAAGCTCAATCCATGGACGGTGGTTCTTGGTTCTTTCTTGATTCGAAGGCGTCATTCTTGTAGCTTTCACGCACTTCTTGATTTGCCACCATCTTCCTTCAAACAAGTGCCCTAATTCTTCTTGCTCTCCTTCAACATTCCCTACCAAGCTATCACTCAATCTACTCTTAATCAATGTCGCTCCAATGCCATAAAGCAACTGACTGATCACCATGAAGCCTATTTTCTCATCGTTGATGAAGCTTGCGCCTGCAACGTAGCTGTCCTCTCGCCATTGAAGTCAGTGATCAATACAAACATCGATGTTAAAGGTGATGTGTGATTACCCATAAGCTATTGGTTGAGATGGCAAATCTCACCCGGAATGTGGAGAACACAAGTTTAAGTTTCGGGAAGTATACTTATTGGGAAAGGCGAAAACCTTCGCTCTAAGCCTTAAAAGGAGAAACCCTTGATCAAACTAAAGAAAAAGGTGATATGTGATTTGATCTTGCCAGATCTTGCTCTTCTTTTCTAATATTGCCGGTCAAAGAGCCAAACTCTTGTGCCTTGTCGTGCATTGTCAAAGGCCACCACCAACATTTGTGAAGTCTACGAGCGTGGCCTCCTCAATTCCTTTCAATTCTGATATGTGGGTTGGAAGATTGTCTGAGACATTAAGAGATTTGCATAAGAAGAACGAGTTGGCGGCATTAGCATCAAAGTCAAAGGATTAATACGTAGCAGCATCCACATGAATAGTAGCTTGTCACTACAATCTTGTTGAACCTTGCTATTCATTTAATTCCAAGATTCTTTGTTCTCTAGTTTCTTACACATTGATTTGATTTTGGATTTGTTATTAATGGTGGATCTGGTCATCATGTTCTGCGCTTTGCTTCCTTCATTGATGATTGATAACCTTTGCATTGTTTGTCGTTATACTTGTTTCAAGCTATATTAAACACTCTTCATGGCAGTGTCGGTAAAATGCCATTTGCATTTTTTATCACGTGAGACCATCCAAGACATCCAATCTGTCAATTTCAATGATTATATTAGAAATTAGTGTTGTGGGTTACGAGTTAAAAAGCCAGGAACATGATCAAAAATTCTGGAACATAGAGAACAAACCCTAACAAGAAGAATCAATATTTCCTGTTGTGTCCACCATTAGATTGTCGCCATCGTATTCGTGACATCCCATTAGACAAATGCAATGGTGGGATCAACAATTAGATGTCTCGCTTTGATTTCAAGCATGAAATAGAAAGTTTTTGAATGGTGTAACTTAGAGAACTCCAGAGTCTCACGGTAGCTATTATTGCTTGGATTTACTATTTGGCGGCTTCTAAGCTAAAAGAGAACAAGTAACTCAAGGTTTTTCCATGTGTGTGCAAATCATGGTTGGTGTGATTAATTATATAGAAAAAAATATATAGTTGTATTCATTGAGTATGATAGAAGTGCATAAATTGTTGACACTACGGAATGGTAAAATGATATAATTGTGTGATTACCCGATATATTTGAGTCCTTTTTTTAAGTATATTTTAATGTATTTTGACAATTCAATGAAGTCCTTTAATTATTTTCAAGCATGCTTGGGTATGTTGTTTGTTATGCATGCATTATAGGCATTGGTGACAGGTAAGGAGATGGCGATGATGTGGATATTATATGAGACAGTTTTTATGTGTCTTGCCTCTACCTGCCTCAGTGGTTGGCCTCTTGTAGGGCTCCATTCCATGAGAATGAGGAACGATAATGTTTAGGGCTCCGTTCCTTAATACTTACCCTAACCAGGTTTGTAGAGGAGGGGGAACATGGGACAATGACACCTCCTGAATTAGGCTTTTTAAGGAGGGGAACCATAGTCTAGGTATTGAGCTCTGAAACCTTTGGCAGGGTACATCTCAAGCATTGGAGTAGCTTGGTCGATCAAAAGTGTGGATCAGACCGTGAATAAGCCTATTGCTCCAAATCAGCAGAATAAGGCGAGATGGAGCAATAAGGGAGGCTGCATGCATTGCATATTAACTCATCTTGCATATATATGATGAATTATAATGATATTAATGCCAACTATATGAATTGATGATGACATAGTTGTGCGTATACTTATTTCATAATTGCTTGTGTTTGTTTGGTTTGTATGTGCATGGTAAAATTCTGGATTACTAAGACGTTGCGCTCACCCCATTCTTAAGCATTTTCAGGTAGGATTGGATAGGAGACAAGGGAAGACACAAGAGGAGTGAGCCTTTGATGCTTTATTGTGCTGAGCACATGATATTTAATTGCCATGACATTAGGATTTTCTTAAAAATATTTTGGTTTTAATATTGAAAATAATCCTTTGATTAATAGTTATTAGATAAGTGTTTGTTTGAGGCTTGTACAGTTGGGGCCAGGATACCTAAGCCCCTGCGTGTTGTTTATTTGATTGAAAGCTAAGCATATAGACTGTTTATTTGGGTTGTTACATTTTTCGTATCTGAACCAAAACATTTTGTGGCCATTAAATGTTTCATTTTAATGTTATTCTATATTATAAACCACATAGAGATCATGGCAACCAAATATCATCACGTGCACTTCGCTTATTAGTATTAGTTATAATTGATAGAAATTAACTTGTAACTCAAAATACGAGTAAAAAATGTCTTAAATGGAATGTGAAAGAACCGATGAAGGAGAAGAATTAAGCATAAGAATTTAAGGAGATGAATGACTTGGGTTTGTTACGAATGATGAAGAAGAAGGGTGGTTTCAAAAGTTAGATCAGTAAGCAGTCCCGAGATGTAGAATGTCCACAGGGGGAAGAGTTAGTTTAGCATTTGTGGAGTGTGCGGGCACGTTGTGTGGTTATATTATGAGGTAAGATTTTTTTTTTTTCATTAGATCTGGGCCAGCTAGAATTTTCATTTATCGCAAAATCAGGTTATTACGATGTATAAATAAACTTTATTGTTGTAGGGTGGTTTGATTTCATCCTTTTAGGGTACTCGATGATAGGGCACATAGAAGTAAACTTTCCTTTAAAAGTAAATGTGGCTGTACATAGCTACGAGTGACCATGTGGAGATTGTACAAGTTTATTAAAACTTTAGGCTTGAATTCAGAAGTTGTGAATGACCATATAGGATTTTGCTGTAACCTTAAGCTTGAATTTTGAAGTTGTATAGGACATAATAAACGGGGAAGTTGGATTTTTAGGTCTGAATTTGAAAGGTTCAGAGGACTACTACTTAAATATTTATGTTACTAAGACGAGCAACATATTATAAATGGGAATATGTTACTACTGGAATTTGAAAGGTGTAGGAGGCAGTGAATGGGGATTTGTGATAGTCAAGTTATCATTTTTTTTTTAAAAAAAAAACACAGTAGTAAATTATATTTTAAAGCTCGGTCAGCCCCCAAGTAATTGAACCACACTAACGACTAGCTGATTATATTTTTAAGCAGGTCCTTTTCTTAAGGAATAGAATTAAGGATCACATATATAACTAGTGGAAGGAAGTATTGTCAATGCTATGACGGAAAAGAATGTCGTGTGAGTTGTTATAGACCAGAAAGGTGATATAACTGCAAGAGGCACAAAAAAAAGGGTGTAAGAAGCGAAAGGTTATGAAGATGAAATGTGACCAAGACAACAAACAATGTTAAGGGATGATCGAGTGCCTTTTTCGTCTTTAGTCTTGGGGCCCACAATCAACAAAATAACCAAAGATTGCGTATAGACAACCCTAGGATCGTTCTCTCTTCTCGAGGAGCCTTTTATTGATTCATAAGTAATCTAAATGACATGCAAATGCGATAAAAACAAGGGGAAAATTGGTTTTGGATTTTTGAACTAATAACTAAAATAAGAATGCAATTAAATGAAATCCTAAGCTTCTATTTTTGGTATTTTCTTTATAAAATGGAATGGAGAGTGAAAATGTGAAATATGGACGCTCTTGGAAATGGAGTAGTGACTATCATAATTCAATTAAATGTAGGAGTAAATTTTCACTAAATCTTCACGAAAAACCTCAAGCAACCGCTATGAGTCTAGTGTTCTTAATTAATGATTACTCCTACTACCGTAGCTAGCAATCACCTCTTAAGGCACTATTGAAGTATAATTAGTGTGTGATTAAGATTAAACTAATGCAACTTGCTTCCTCTCAAAATGAATGCGATACCACGACACTCAATTAATCCAATTCAATTATACTAACTAACAATACCACGTAGAAAGCACAATTTCATCAAATTAATAAAGGAAATACATGCATATAAATCCAACAAACCACAAAAATCCAATCTAATCATATATATTCAATCCACAAGGTTATCCAACGGGTAAACCAAGTCTCAACAATATACTTAAATATTCTTAAAACTAGGAAATTCAAGTAAAATTAGAGAAAATAGATTAAACAAAAATAAACTTCCCTATTTTAGCTTTGGAACTCAAGCCACTGTCCATATCCAAAAAGCAAACAAGGTCAGCTAAACATCAAATATTCAGCACCCCAGAACAGAAAAAAATTGCAGCAGCCATGAAAATCAAGTGGTGGTGGTGGAAGAAGGAATAGTCGACGGTGGTGAGGGGTGAAGGTCTGATCCCTCAGCTCTGGTTCACGGTACTCCCCTCCCAAATCTGATTTTCGCCTCTTGCTGCACTCACTGTCGGTGACGGAGGAAGGAAGGTTGACAGTGAAAGAGTTCGATGGAGTTTGCTCGCCGGTGACCTTGGTGGAAGAGGAAAGTCGCTGGCAAGAGAAGAGCGAAGGGTGAAAGAAGGAAGGAAGAAGGGTTGCGGCGCTGTCTGTATGTCTCCGTCCGTGAATGTCCATTCTCCCCTGTTTTTTTCTTTCTATTTATTCCCCCCAATCCATTGCATCTCGGGTCTCTTTTTAATTATTCATTCCGTCTCCCAGCTGGACCCCACGTCCATTCATTCAATTTGCTGAATTCTGATGGCTTCCCTGGTCAAAACGCAAGTTCTGACCAGGGACTAAATTGCAAAGGTTAAAAAGTTGCTTGAGGGACTTAGATGCAAACTTGGAAACTTTTATAATTTGAATTCAAATTTTCATTTTCAAATTTGATCTGATCTTTTCATGCATCTACAATAGAAATAATTAATCTAACACCAAATATTCTCATGAAAATCAATGATTAAGAATAATTACAATTTCTTTGACAATTTTGCCCTTTTTAATCCTAATTTCATGTATTTACTCTTAATCTTAATTTATCACAAGAAAGGCATTTTAAGCTCAACAACTACGACAAAATACATTAAGAATCCCAATTTTACTATGAAAAATCACATAAAAATATGGTTCAATCAAGGGAAAGTGGTCTACTAACTAGTTTAGGATAGTGTTGGAACTTTAAAATAAAGTTTGACATAATGACAGCTAAAATGTGATAGAAGTGTGTTAGCCAAACCCAGTTCAAGTGTAGAATTTAGTCATGAAAGAAAAGTCAACAGAATTCACTAGGTACTCTCTCCTAGGATAATTAATCATGAGAAGCCTATGGCAAGTTCTCAACCCACTATTTGAAACATTTAGGAGGGGTTGATAACTGGAGTGATCACAGCTCAATGTTCTAGGAAGAAAATGAACCAATGTCTCGGGAAACATAGTAATAGAGATTGAGGCTCAGAAAAGGGATTCAATGATTTGATAACTAAGTACAATCATTCTAAGGTACAAAGTGTATAGAGTAGCATAGAGAAAGGTATAGGAAGTCTGCTACATGCGTAATGCTAGGTCACATTTAAAGATTTGAAAACATTAATCTGTGGTTAGACAACAACAAAAAAAGAAAAAGAAAAAGAAGGAGAACGCTAATATTTTGAGATTAAATAGAATTAGCGTCCAATTGTGAATAATACCTTATTAAATTTAAATACGAGTTGTATGCTTAAAAATTCGTAGTTTGCATATGTCCTCCTGCTTGAGGGTGTTTTTTTTTTTAAAAAAAAATAATAACTCGTGCTTAAATTTTAAGATTATATTGAGTTACCACAAGGATGTGTTCATTATTAGAAAATGAAGGAATAGTTTGAATTTCGTCGGTTGTTGAGACTTTAAGTAGGAGTGTTGTGACTTGTCAATTGTGAAATTTATGTGTATCATATATCCCTTTATAAAACACACAACAAAAAGAGTTCATTAAAACAATTAAAATATTTTATAGTCGAGTATGTTCTCCTATGTAGAAAGAGGTTTATTGTCTTTGATCAGCGAAAACTTAGTTGGCTCTTATATTTAGTGTAATACCCTAATTTTCCCTATTATCATTTACTTTGTATTTTAACCAGTGCTTAACAAAATACAAAGGTGAATATATATTTTAAAGAATTATACTCTATTGATTATATTTTCTTCCAAATTTCACTAAGAAATTGATATAAATGTGAAATTTGATTGGTAGATGAATTTTTAGTATATGGGCATGTGTATGGTAGATGAACTTGTGTATGGTAGTTGGATAAGTAGATAGACATGTTTATGGTAGATGTGTAGTATTAGATAGACATGTTATTTTTGAAAGTGGTTGAGACCCAAAAACTCTATAAATAGAGCTTGAATTCCTCTTCATTCTTCACACCAAAACTCAATTCAACTAATTGAGATAAAGAGCAAGGCAATATTGGAACAAGAAGAAGAAGGTGTACGAACTTCAAGAGGTAAGTTCTTGAGCTCTAGCTTTTAAATTTTGGTAGAATTGTGGTTTAATCTAAGAAATTGACAAGTAAATTTATTTATATGTTTTTAAGGTCTCCAATGTATTTAATACTAAAATTAGAGTGAAAACATGATGAAAAATGATTTTTGACATCAAATGATCAAGATTATGAAAGTTGAGAAAATGCCCAGATTTCAGTTTTTTTTGAAGTCAGTCACCTTGTGGGCATTATTGTAAATAGTATATGATCTTCAAAAATCATGAGATCTTCTATAACTAAAGTAGACATCCAAGGTTTTCTATTGATATAAAATTTGTAACATTTTGAGTTATGCATAAGGAGTTATGAATTTTTTAAGTTAAGCCTTATTTCCTGGATGATAATCTGAATAGTGGTTAAAGAAATTAAAACTGGGAATAACTCATGCATTACGAGTTGCTACTTTTATTTTTCCTAAAATAGACATGTCAAGGGTCATATAGATTTTTGCAGTACTCAAATTGGATTTTTGTACATTTAGTTATGATTTTTTAAAGTTAGTGAAAAATCTGGGCAGAAATGTTGAAATTCCATTTTTAAGGAAAAGTAAGGGTAAAATAGAAGAATAAATTCTTTAAGGATAAAAATGTCAAAGGAGGTAAAAATAACTCTTATTATATTGTTTCAAGTGATATGGTATTGATTATAATATCATATAAAGTATGGAAAAAGAAAATAATTCGACAGTAACATTATAGGATACCCGAAAAGGCTAGGGTTGAATTCGTGGGACCGACGTATCTTAGTAACTACATGGTGAAAGGTACATTCGCGTACTGTAACTTTAACTCTCCTATGTCTTGTATAGTTTTGATATGATTGATTAAATCATGTGTGTTTACATTCAGTTGGCTGTGAATTGTTGTGATTATCTATCATATATTGTTTATACTTTTCATATAAAGTTAACTATTACCTAATTCAATGTGTATTGAATCTCAGGATTGGTTGAAAGTTCAAGAAAGAGGACTTGACCTGAGAAGGCGAAATGGACGATGTAGATGGAGCCGTGAAAAGGCACCGGTTGAGACAAGAGTTTGAAGAAGGTTATTTCAAACTATTTGGTGCTTAAACTAAGAAAGGGTTGGTCTATATGGTTGTCATAAGTCGCTGTGATAGACGGGGAGACTCCAATAGATTAAACATCGATCTGGCCAATATATTTGATTAACTGTATTGGATTCCACGTCATAGGTCTAATTAAGAGCTGTATTTGAATCTTTATAAATTGTATCATATAAATATTCCTTCAGGAATTATAATATAACCAACTTATGCCTAGGCAATTTATATCAGTTATTCATTATCCAAACATTATGTATACTCTCCGTTCTGTTTTACTCTAATATGTACAGTGTCAACTATGTTGATATTCATATTACTACGTGTCATCGGATACAACAAATAGTATAGAATTTGGGGTGTTACATTTAGTGGGATTGGAAGGGAACCTTTTGAGGAATTGTGTCTTTAAAGCATGATTCGTAGCGTTAATAATAATAGTGATAAATACGAAAGTGAAAGACCAACGATAGATTGGACCCCACAATAAAATAGTTGTTAGAAGTTATGGTGTATATTTTGATAATGTATGCAAGTATCTAATAGATCATAGTGAAATATATTTCAATTGTGTAGACAAATTGATGATAAAATATGGTGAATTGAGCGAAATAATTTGAAATAGTAAATTGAGTGTTTATTGACATGAAAGGGAGAATCCTAAGGTAAATATTTAGATTGGGAAACAAGTAGGTTGACAATCAGACAAATAAATATGATGAATAAATGTTATAGGGATGAGTTAGGCATACAGTATGGATACTCTTGAAATGATTTCCTTAGAAAAGATAAAGAATTTAAAAATATATATATGTTTGATAAGGATTCGGTTTACATGAGGATTTTCAAAGAAAATTACTTTTCTTCTCTTTTTGTAATCATGTCTCAACTAACGATATATGCTAAATGATCATTTGTCTTTAAAGGATTTTGAATTTGCCATAAGATTTTTTAAACTCAACATATTGTTTGAAGTTTTTACCTGTTGAGTCAAATAAAAATCTTTTGTCAATTATGATGTTTTAAAATGTTCTGTTTGTCTACTAAAGGTTTTTTTTCAGAACTAATTAATGTAAGGAAATAGATTTAAAATGTGTTTTACCAATTAATGAAAAACGACTTCACTCTGATACATATACATGGCTTCGCATATGTGTGTTTTCGAAGTCTAGTTGTTTAACTACATAGTGAATATTTTAGTATGGGAAATACCGAAAGTTTCATTTTAAAAAGTTTTGAAGCAGTGACTCATCAGGCATGAGGAAAGCTCTTATCAAATATTGAAGGGTTAACCCAATATGTACTAAAAAGTTTTACACCATGTGTATTTTTACACCTTAACCCAATATTAAAAGTCTTTCTTCTTACATATTTACTAAAAAAAGATTGAAGAAATAAGGTGTTGGTTTAGTGAGTAGTGTTAAGGGTAAGATATGAAATTTGTGACTGATTTATTTTTAGGAGCTAGAAATTTGTACTAGATACTGGGTTAAGTTTTGGGTAGATGTATATATATAGATATATTTTGGTAAGTTAAGATCAAGCTAAGCACGGTATTCTGATATTACTTGGGAGGTGAGATTAAATATTTTATAATGATATTATTTGTAGTGGCGCAACAGAAACATGGTGAGTAAATTATGAGATAAATGAATTAGTAACATAGGAGGTATCGTGAAATTAGAGTTAAGAGATAGCATTTAGAAGAACCAAGTAAAGATGAACTAAGGAAATGTATTGGGCGATGAATAAGGTATTGAATTTTAGGGACAAAATTCTTTTAAAGACGGGAGAAGTGTAACATTCTAAATTTTTATTCATAAGGCTTTGATAATATTATGAAGGAAATATTTAGCCGTAAATAGAATTTAGTAAATAATGGTTAAAATAAGGAAGATAGATCTAAAACAAATTAAAATATTAAATTTTAATGAATACTTTTAGAAAAGATAAAATAATAAACTTAGTAGAGGTTAAAGAAGAGTAACTAAGATAATTCTAATTATGTGTGTGTATAAGTAAATAAATGATAAAATAAAAGAAGGATAAAAAGTCCCACATCTACTAAAAACGGATAAGAGGGAGTTCTTGGAACCTATATATAAGAGTAGTGAGGTATATCCAACGAGCAACACTTCTATTTTTGCATACACCTGAGCAGCATCGGAAAAATGCCATTTGCATTTTCGTAACCGTTGGGTCAGGCTGTAATTTGGTCAAACCATCCAATCCATCAATTTCCTTGGTTAGATTATAAATTAGAGTTGTGGGTTACGAGTTACAAATCCCGAAACACGATAAAAATTCTGGAACGTGGAGAACCAACCCTAGGAGGAAGAATGAATGTTTCCGACTGCGTCCACCAATGGATTGTCGCCATAGTGTTTGTGACATCCCGTTAGACAAACTCAATGGTTGGATCAACAATTGGATGCCTCAGTTTTGAGTTTGAGTATGAAACAGAAAGGTTTTCAATGGTGTAACTTAGAGAATTCCAAAGTCTCATTACCAGCTATTATTGCTTGGATTTACAATTTGATGGCTTGTAAGCTAAAGGAGAATATGTAAGTCAGGGTTTTTCCGTGTGTGTGAAAATCATGGTTGGTGTGATTAATTATATAGAAAAAATACATATAGTTATATTCGTTGAGTATGACACAAGTCCATAATCTGTTGACACTATGGAATGGTAAAATGATATAATTGTGTGATTACCCGATATATTTGAGTCCTTTTTTTAAGCATGTTTTAATGTATTTTCACAATTGAATGAAGTGCTTTAATTATTTTCAAGCATGCTTGGGTATGTTGTTTGTTATGCATGCACTATAGGCATTGGTGACAGGTAAGGAGATGGTGATGATGTGGATATTATATGATAAGCTTTTATGTGGCTTGCCTCCACTCTGCCACAGTGGTTGGCCTCTTGTAGGTTCCCGTGAGAACGAGGGATGATAACTTGTACGGCCCCGTTCCTAAATAATTACCCTAGCTAGGTTTGTAGAGGAGGGGAAACGTGGGATAGTGACACCTCCTAAGTTCTAAGTATTGAGGTCTATACCTTTGGCGGTACATCCCAAACATTGGAGTAGCTTTGGTCAATCCAATGTCATCAGACCCTGAATAAGCCTATGATTCCAAATCACCATGATAAGGCGAGACAATGCAATAAGGGAGGCTGCATGCATTGCATATTAACTTACCTTGCATATATATGATGATGTATAATGATATTAATGCTAACGATACAAATTGACGATGACATAGTTGTGCGTACACTTCTTTTGTAATTGCTGGTGTTTGTTTGGTTTGTATCTGCATGGTTAAATTCATGGTTACTGGGACCTACCGCTCACTCCATTCCTAAACATTTTAAGGTAGGATCGGACAAGAGACCCGGAAAGACACATGATGAGGAGTGAGCCTTTTAAGCTTTATTGTGCTTCTCGAGCACATGATATTTAATTGTCATGACATTAGGAGTTGTTTTAAAATATTTTACTTTTAATATTGAAAATAATTCTTTAATTATTAATTATTAGATAAGAGTTTGTTTGGGGCTTGTGCAATTGGGGACATGATTCCTAAACCCCTACGTGTTGATTATTTGATTGAAACCTAAGCACATTGACTGTTTACTTTGGGTGTTACAGGAGTCATGTGGAATCGCGTCAATAGATCAACTAAATTGTTCGTGTTGTTTTTAAATGGAAATTGTTTGGTTTAATCTTCCTTATTCCACAATAGTTTGTCACAAGTTGATGCTCTAATTGGTTTAAGCATTTTCAACTAGAGGAGCTGTATAAGAGATATTAATCACATGAATTGGTCAAGATCTAAAGAGTTCATTATCATTGGTTTAAGTGTGTGGAGTGGTTAATCCTCACCTAGATAGTGAGGTTAACTTGGGCATCTCTCATTAGTCTCCAAGTGGTTTGGGGCTATTGGTTTCACTCAAAAGGCAAAATGATTTGTGTTGTAATGATCTTATTGGACCTTCCTATCATCTAATGAATGATTCAAGTTTTACTTTTTCCAGTTTCTGGTTTAGTTAACAGGTTGTGAATACCAACCTTAGCTTGAGTAATCATGGGGAATAATAGGTTCAGAAGCATCTGAGGAGTAATCTGGTGGGTAAGAGAATTCTCAAACGGGTAAATAGGTACAGTTAAAAGGGACATGCAAGAGAGTAACTTGGGTAGGTTCATGAGGAGTTAATAATGTGGATGGTGGTGGAGAAAGGGGCTAAATGGTCCAAGAGGTTAGAGAAAAAGAGGATTGAGACGGAGAGGCTGTCTAATGTTGTATCAAGTAGTGCCAATTACGAAAGCAGGTTTAATGAAATTAAACCTAACTTGTCGTGATATATAATCATGGCCAATGCTCATATCAGGACGTTTTTAACCAAATTGCTCAATTAAACCTTAGTGTGCCTTGAATGAAAGGTGGTTCATCGAGAAGACAAGGTGAATGACTCAGACCACCAACCTAGGCTAGAGGAAGTAAGGTTGATTTCTACTACTGCCTCCGACCTTATTTATTATATATTCATTATTGAATTACGCAGTTTAAGAAAATAATTAAAATTAATTAAAAAATAAGTATGTCTGAAATAAATTTTTGTTTTTCAAATATGTCCTCATTTAAGAGGAGCAAGTAAGAGAGAAAAATAGAGTAAATATAAATATCAACATCATTTTAATTAATGTAATATTTATAATTAATGAGGGAAAATGGAAAAACAAAAACTCATGATCAAATAACTTTTGTCTGGCTCTTGTAAAAAGGATAAGGATAATTCAAACTTTTGATCCTTATAAAAAGGACCATATTTGTCTATGACATCATTCAATGATGTCATTCTCTAGTGATTTACTCCCTATTTTCGATTTTTGGATATGTCATCTTCCTTTTTATAAGATAGGATTAGGGGATTTTTAAAAGTTTGTAAACTTCCCATTTTACCCTCAGTTAGAATAATTACTCATGTCATTATTGCAGTGAATTCTCATGTTTAACTAATTAAAGCACTCAATATAACATATATATTCTCTCTCTTCCTCCACATAAATGAGGGCATTTTCCTTAAAAAAACATTCTTTTCATATATTTATTGCACTTAACTAATGATAACTTCATCTTTGAATAACACAATTCGGTTATTATATCTTATAAAAAGGAATAGAGGGAGTACTTGTTTTAGTTTTTATTATTTCCACAGATGTTTCTGAAAGCTACCCTCATTACTTAACTCCAGAGGGTTTGCTTAAAAATATGTATTCCAGCTTTGTCCCTTAATAGAAATCACTTTATGCTTTAAATCTTGGGTATGGGAGAGGCGAGCATTACATTCTAAAGAGATCCGCCTATGGTATAAGTGAGATTAGCACCACTTATCATTTAACTATTGGGCAGATTGGTATTTTTTTTATTTTTTATTTAGGTCCAAAATATCCTCCATTGATAATAGTGACTAATCCCCATAATACATACGATCTTAAAAATGACTAATTAACTAAAGAGTCACTACTACAAAAAGTGGATATTACTTCCCCAAAAGACGTCCTTATTTTAAAAAATGGAGTAAAAAGTATAGGCAAAGACTTAGGCGCCCTAAATATCAGTTTAGGGCGCCTAAAATATACTTTAGGTGCCTTAAGTTTTATTTAAGGCGTCTAAAGTAATTAATTTTAAGACTTAGGCGTCAAATTTTTTTTTAAAAAAATTATCTAGGCGCCAAAAAATTAGAATCAAAAAATATATTTTAGGCGCCCTAAAAAATTTTAGGACACCTAAAATATACTTTAGGCGCCCTAAATTTTTGTAATAAATTTTATGCTTGATTTTAGTTTTTGCGATCTCTACTTCTCTTTCCCTTTCTTCCTTTCCCCTCTGATCCTTTCGGGTACACTCCCGTAGATTGGTATCAGAGCCAGAGGGGAAGTAGAGATGTATTAATTAGATCTGAACTATACTTTACTCTATCTTAATGTTTCGTTGAAATATTTGCTGATATGCTTTAGATCTGTGCTCCAGAACTAAAAAAAAAAAAAAAGGAAAAAAAGAGTCTGGAACCTTTATAAGAAATTTTATGCTTGATTTTAGCATATAATGGCTAGATCTGTGGGATGTCTAAGGCTACTGATTGTGGGATGTCTAAGGCTATAAGTCCCGTGTGTTGTGGCAAGCGATCTGCCTCATAGAAAAGGTTATTATATGTGGATTTTGAGCATAAGATTTTTGCGAAGTTTAGATTCATCACATAGTACCGCCTTCTTGGTTGGTTTAGGTAATCACCAGTATTTTATTTTCTGTTTAAATTAAAGGAGCATATGACCTAAAGAATCTACAGAATATCCAACTAAACATTGAGATCAGTAAATTACAGTAAATTTTTAATTAATATACCCTACTTTACTTGACGGTGAAGATATCAATTAAAGGAAGATTTACAATTATCTGTTTAATCGTTTTATTTTCTGCACCTTATTCATTCCTCTGTTTACTTCTGTTTCTGTTTATTTTTTCTGTTCAATTATGTAATTTTTTATTTTCTGATTATGTCTTTCCTTTTCCGTCCTTTCCATAAACGTTCTTCTTCCTCCTCATCTTCTTTCTCTTCTACCACTCTAAACAATTCCATAAACACATTTTCAAAAAATGAGGATCCAACGTCCTCAACCCATAATATTTTTAATGAAGAAATCCAATTCAGCAACATAAACCAACACTTTGATAATTGGACTCTTCCACAAATTGACAAGAAAACTCTTTTTCAGAAAAATAGAGAATGGTTTTTCCAGTCTGATTATGTTATCAAGATTGTTGAAGAATCAGTCCCTATTCATCCTGAAAAAGAAGAATTTTATCTTCTTTCCCCAAACGCAATTTCCAAACATAAACAAAAGTACAATTTTATACACATCGGTTGTGTACAGATTGCACTTAAACCACTAGTGCGTAAAGGGTTAAACGTTTCCAGAATAGCATGTCTTCGTGACCAAAGACATGATTTCTTTGAAGATTCCCTTCTCGCATCAGCTGAATTTGGACTACACAATGGACCAGTCTATTTCAACTGTTTCCCTAACCAATCCATTGATCTAAAAGATAAAAATGTTCTTGAAGCCTTAAAATTAAACCTTAAATTTTCCGGCTTTTCCATGAAATCGGGATCTATACCTGTTATCCTACTTTATAGGATACAGTATAAGGTCTCAAATTCTTCTGCTTCTTCTCTCTTCCAGCAACCGATAGACAATGGACAAACTATTGTTTTCCTTACTGATCACACAAACACAAACATAATGGTACCTAGAACTATCTTATGGAAAGATGTTAACCTTCCAGACACATGGGTAATGGAAAAAGCTACAAAAGCTATACCAAAACCCGTTCCACAAATCACAAAAATTACACAAACACAAGGTGGAACTGTCTTTCTTTCCTTTGACAGGTTTAGTAGAACTAATTCTCCTCATGGATCTGTATCTTCAAGATATGAAGGTAATAGATCTCCAATTTCTAACTCTTCAAAATAGTTATTTGAAAATCCTGCATCTCCACCTGCAGTTATTCATTTACCACCTCCTCCACAACCAACAGCACCTCCGCAGCCAGACAAGGGTAAGCCTAATGTTGAAATAAAAGGAATTGATAATTATGGTACAATTTCTCATGCAAACTATCAAAAAGAGGATGATCTAAATTCCATGGCCTCAGTGTCATATTCGGATTTAGGTGAGCCTCAATCTATTGAAACCCTTGAAAAACAATTTCAAATTGATAAACAAAGTTTGCAAAAGGAATTTTATTCAGAACCAAATACTTTGCAAAGAAATTGGTTTTTAGAACATTTCAAAGGACAATTGCAAAAGCAGATCCAAGAAAAGTTCTACAGTTTCCTTGAAAAGCATGAAATGATTATTCCATTTTTTGATTGGTTTGAAGCCTATTCTTTACAACAAAAAATAGAATATCCATTTCATCAATCTATAAATATGACCAAGAAGGAGTAGAAGCTTCCAAACCAACAAACAATATCTTCCAACCTTCCACCTAAAGGGTCATACCAAATTCCTAGCATTAAAGACAGTAAGGATAATCTTGTTCTTGCTTCTCCTATAAAAACAAAGACTAATGATGATCCTCCAAACGCCAGAGATATCATCAATCTCATGGAACAAAATAATTATACATATCTGTATCTCCAAGTGCTTAGAGATCATATCATCAACTCTCCATCTTCTTCACAAAAGACTGTTGTGGAAACAGTCCTTTCTAAACCAAAACAACAACCTTTATTCAAACCATTCCAGTTTGATCCTAAGGTTAAAACCAGTCTCCAAACTAAAACTCATGCTAGTATTATAAGGCATATTGATCAGCAATTACAACAATTCAAACAAGAAGTTGATCCTAAAACCCCAATTTCAAATTTAAAAAACAAAGTTATCCTAGAATCTCCTTCAAAATCATCTGGTTCAAATAAGATCATGAATTTGGAAAAGGTTTCTGATTCTGATTCAAAATCTGATTTTCAAATCAACCAACAACGTTGGAAAAAATCATCTTTTCAAAATTCTACAAAATTATATTATCCCAGGGCCAGTCCTTTGGATATTCTAACTGAAGAACGCCATGATCAAACTTTTAAGTCTTTCAACTCAAATGACATCTATGAATGGAATATAGATGGTCAGAGTGAGACTAATATTCTTCAAATTTTACAACAAATGACTATGGTAAGTTCTGCTTATCATGTTTCTAAAAATTATTCAGATACTGATATTACTAACCTTTTAGTATCAGGTTTTTCTGGTCAATTAAAAGGTTGGTGGGATTTTTATCTGTCTAATTCTGAAAAGTCAACAATTTTAAATTCTATCCAAACTAAGTCTGATGGAACTCCAATTACTCATAATGGAGAAACCATTCCAAATTCTGTAAATGCTCTTATTTTTACAATAATTAAACATTTTGTTGGCGATCCAGAAATTTAGAAAGATCGCTCTTCTGAACTGCTTTCAAACATCAAATGTCGAAGTTTATCTGAGTTTAGGTGGTATAAAGATACCTTTATGACTCGGGTACTCACAAGAGATGATGCCAATCAGGGTTTTTAGAAAGAAAAATTTCTAGCTAGATTACCAAAATCATTTGGTGATAAAGTTAGAGATAAACTTAGAACTTTATATGATGGCAACATCCCTTATGACATTTTGACATATGGTGAATTGATTTCTCATGTTCAGAAAACTGCTTTACAAATCTGTCAAGATGATGTAATCAAACATCAGCTTGCCAAAGAAAAGAGTATAAACAAAAAAGAGATGGGTTCCTTTTGTGAACAATTTGGTCTTCCTTCTTGCTCAAAACTAAGACAGAAAATTCATAAATCTTCTCGTTTTCAAAATCGCAGATTTTCTAAATACTCATCTTCAAAACAACCTTATTTTAAGAGTAAATTCAAAAATGATTTTCAAGGGCAACACCAAAAACCTAAAAGGAACTTTCGTTCTAATTTTAAACATAAATCTAAACTAAACAAATCTTCCAAAAAATCTTCAAAAAATGAATCTTGTTTTAAATTTGGTAAAGTTGGTCATTACGCCAAATACTGTAGAGTTTCTAGACAAATCAACAATATTGAACAAATTGACGAATCTCTTCTAAAACAAATAAACAACCTTCTCCTTGAAACAACCTCTGGTTCTGAAACAGAAACAAGCTCTTATTCTACTGAGGAAATCAACCAGATCCAAGATGATGAATATTATTCATCCGATGATGACGAAGATCTTCCTCAAATAAACGTCATCACCAAGGAGCAGGATCTACTCCTTGATGTCATCAATAAACTTCCAGATTGTGACAAAGGTGAGTATCTTTCAAAATTCAAAGATATTCTGTCTCAGTCTTCTCAACCTTCTTCTTCTACTTCTTCCCCTAAATTATCGGTCCCTCAGAACTATTATGATCTGACCAAAACGATGGAAAGATTTAAACGTTCTGTCAAACCAATAACCATAAATGATCTTCAGTTTGAGATTAATACTCTTAAAGCTGAAGTTCAACAACTCAAATCTTCTGAACAGATCCATGAGACTGCTCTAGTCGAAATCCAACAATTTTTCTCATCTTTACATAACACTTCTAATGAGAATATTGATCATGATTTAAACAAAGAAGAACATGATAATTCTCTTGAAGATCCAACTTTAGAAACCCCATTTTTAAATGTGATTTCTAAATGTTTTACTCAAAAATTTTATATAAAAGTCAAGATTGTTATTAACGATTTCATTCTTGACGAACCTGTTTTATTTGACACAGGAGCTCAAGCTAACTATATTTTAGAAGGCTTGGTTCCTACAAAATATTTTGAAAAAACAACTGAAAGGTTTGTAGGTGTTTCAAAAACCTACTGTCCCGTTCAGTATAAAGTTTCTAAAGCTATTGTCCAAAATGGTAATTGGCAACTCCAAGTTCCATTCATTCTTATGAAAACTATGGCCTCCAATATTATCCTTGGAGCACCATTTGCAACAATGCTTTTTCCATATGGAACTACTTCAGAAGGAATTACAATTAAACATTTGGGACAAGATCTTCTTTTTCCATTTACTCATAAACCAAAATTTAAAGAATTAAATCATATTTTTCTTAAACAAAATCAAATCAATTTTCTCAAAGAAGAAGTCTCATTTAAACGAATTGAGCAGCAACTTCAACAACCCCTTATCCAACAATGAATCCAATCTTGTTTGGATAAGATCCATAAAACTGTTTGTGCCGATTTGCCTAATGCTTTTTGGAACCGGAAGTAGCATATGGTAGATCTTCCTTACGAACCTAACTTCTCTGAAAAACGCATTCCTACAAAAGCTCGTGCTGTACAAAGGAACCAAGAACTTCTTGAAACCTGTAAAAAGGAAATTCAAGATCTTCTTGATAAAAAAAACTCATTCAAAAAAGCCAAAGCCCTTGGTCTTGTGTAGCTTTCTACGTCAATAAAAATGTTGAGATTGAAAGAGGAACACCTCGCTTGGTAATAAATTATAAACCTCTTAATGAAGCTTTGCAATGGATTCGTTATCCAATCCCAAACAAAGCTGATTTGCTAAAACATTTACATTCTGCAAAAATCTTTTCTAAATTTGACATGAAATCTGGATTTTGGCAGATCCAAATTTTAGAAAAAGATAGGTATAAAACTGCTTTTACTGTTCCATTTGGTCAGTATGAGTGGAATGTAATGTCTTTTGGTTTGAAAAATGTCCCTTCTGAATTTCAAAAGATTATGAACGAGATCTTTATGAATCAAAGTCAATATATCATTGTCTATATTGATGATGTTCTATTCTTTTCAAATTCAATAGAAGAACATTTTAAACATGTTTATAAATTTCTTCAGACTGCAGAAATAAATGGTTTAGTTGTTTCCAAACCAAAAATCAGTTTGTTCCAAACTAAAGTCCGATTTCTTGGACATTGGATTTGTCAAGGAACTATCACTCCAATTGAAAGAGCAATTCAATTTGCTGATAAGTTGCCTAACCAAATTCTTGATAAGAATCAATTGCAAAGATTCCTTGGATGTTTAAATTATGTTGCTGAGTTCATTCCTAACCTTAGCAATTTTTCTAAACCATTGTACGAGCGTTTGAAAACTAATCCTCCTGCTTGGACAGACGTTCATACACAAATTACAGAAATAAACGTGCTAAGGAGAAACAAAGAACCACTCCCTCTCTCTCTAATCTCTCTCTACCTACTCCCTCCGACCATCCTCTGCCTTCTCTCTACACTTCTTTCTCTCCTTTTGCCTTGTAAGTTTTTATGTTTTAATAAAAGTTTGTTTTTGATTATGTCTTGCATCTGCATCTTCTCTGAATCTCCTCTCTGTTTATGAACTAGATCAGTGTAGTTTACTATCGATTTGTTTTATTTTCTTTGTTTCTCCTTAGCACGTTTATTTCTATAATTTATTTATGCTCTGATTTTAGTTTTCTGATTCTCGATGCTAATACTTCTGTCCAATTTTGGGTTGGAAGTTTCTTAACATAAGAATCAATTGTTTTTTTATCGGGTTTAAAAGAAATAAGTCCCTGGTTTTGAGATTGTATTGGAGTAGATGACTCCAGTTTTGGGGTTGATGACCCAGATCTTGTTTTCGAACGTGTTTGTCGGATTCCCTGTGTTTGGGGAATTGACGAACTTGTTGATGATGATGCTCCCTGTGTTTGGGGAGTAGTTTGTTGTTGTTGCTGCAGCAGCTGTTTTATGATTTTAGCCAAGTCTGCTTCAGAGAGAGGGGAAAGAGGGCCTTGTGCATCTTGCAAGATGCTTTGTTTATCATCTTCCTCTTCTTGGAGGGTTTGTTTATTCTTTTGCTCATCTCCTGGTTTCTTTTTCCGTGGCATTTTCTGGAAAAGGAATAGGAAAGTATGTTTAGGAAGGTGGTTAAGTTTCACTCACCCTAGAACTACCTTGGAGAAACTCTCGGGTAAGGAAATCAGGGAGGGAACTTGAGGTGCCTTTGATAAATTCAATATCAAAATCAAAAACACTCATAATTGCTTGCCATCTGGTAAAAATTTGTTTTGATACAAGGTTTTTAACATCCTTTTGTAAAACATCTTTTGCAGATTTACAATCAATACGGACTAAAAACCTTTGGTTTAAAAGATCAGCTTGAAATTTTGAAACACATAAGTAAAGGCTTTTTATTAAAAAGGATTGAAAGGAGTATATAATAAACAAATAACTTTTCTGGCAAAAAAAATAGTAAAAAAATAAGTTGAAAGCCTTTACTTTACATAAAAAGGAGTATGTCACAGAGTAATTCTATTTCAAGAATGCCCAATTAATTTTAAACTTTTACCAAACATTTAATCACGCTCATAAAGCCAATTTATATTTAATGAAGTGAATGCGCAAACTTGTTAAAAGCTATGAATATCATGCAAAGATTGTGCTAGGTTTACATTATTTTGAAGTTAACTCTCATTACACTCGAATGAATACTCATAAATCATAATATAAGTTTGGGTGTGAGGACCTCGAATAAATTAAAGGCATGTTCAGGGTTTAATCTCTCAACGTTTCATATTTTGTTAGAGTGGTTCGGTTTAAGCTAATTATATATATAGTGGCAACAAATGTGTAGTTTTGACTTTTGAGGAACAAAAACTTGAAGTTGTAAAAAAAAAACATGAGACAAACCCCATCCGAATACAAGATATAACATACACTAGAAATAATATTAAAAGCTTTACTAAGCTCATTTAGCCTCTTTACAAATATTTTATACACACACGTACAAAAATCCAGTGGTGGGCCTATATGTGTGTGTGTGTGTGAGAAGTTGGGGCTGGGGAAGAAGAATTTACCAGCTACTGGGCACTATACCTTTGGAAAATTTTCTTCCACTATCTCAAATAATTTTGCAATTTATATCAGAAAAAAATTTTGCAATTTTTTCTACTTTATCATTTTATATTATTTATACCCAGTTGTGGAACTAGAAAATATTTTTAGCTTGGGTCAAAAAATAAATATGTTGAACTATTTACAGAATAATATCGCATAACATTAAAAATATAAATAAATAATAACCAACAATTATAAATTAAAAAAAGATATAAGATGATAACATTTTTAGTAGGTATCTCAAACAAGAATTTTACTTTCTTCTTACAACTCAATGAGTAATGAACCAAATATTATCCTAAAGATATCACAAATACAATCATAATAATAATTATATGTATAATGAAATTTAATAAAATTAATAATTAAATACGCATTTCACCTACCTCAAAAAAAATAATTGGAGAAAATAAAATAAATATAATATGAACCCCAAAAAATATTTTTAAGAAAAACATAAAGATCTAATCAAATTTCAGCCAATATAATCTATTTTTTAAAAGAGAAATTCATTATAAAATCATAAAACAACCAAATAATAAATTCAAATTGATTAAAATTAGTCATTAATTATCCTATATATATATATATATATATATATATATATATATATATTGTAAAAAGGGAAATTTGTGAAAATAGACCCAAAAAAAATTGTCAAAATAGACCAGTAAAAAAACATAATTCAAAACTAACCTAATTGGTGGCGCCACGTCAGCTGGCACCACACGTGGCGCCACGTGGCATGGCGCCACTTTGTGTGTGGCATGCCACGTGGGCAAGTCACAAAGTGGCACCCCACGTGGGGGCGCCACTTGTGGCGTGCCAAAAAAAGTGGCGAAAATAAAAATAAAAAAGCTGCAGGGCGCGTCAACGCCCTGCAAAAGCTGCCTGAGGGGCAGCTTTTCTAAAAGCTGCCCCCGAGGCAGCTGTAAATGAAGGGTGGGAGGCGTGAATTATTCACACCCCCTACATTAGATTTTTTTAATATATATATATATATATATATATATATATATATATATATATATATAATTCTTCTTCTATTTAACATCCAACACACACACCCAAAAACTTCACAGACATACACACATTTCATCTTTCATCCTGGAGAGGCCGGGAGCAGGAGGTGAAAAACGAAGGAAATGAGAAGAAACATCTTGGTAGCTATTTTAAGGTATGCTATGTATTTTATAAGATTAATTAGGTAGCTAAACTAGAATATTTTAAACAAGTCTTCTGCATAAGATGTTTTGTGTATATTTTTGTCTATGCAATGATGGTAGTATTTTGTCGGTTAGAAAAAATATTACAGTTAGAATTTTTTAAAAGTTGTAAGTTCTGACAATAGAAGACTGTATTTATGTAGTAAATGATTAATAATAAATTTAAGGCGATTTATATATATTTTTTGTTTGTTTTAAAAATTTAAAACTAATTTTTAAATTTAAGAAGTTTAAGATTGTTGTATTATAGGATATTTTGCCCGATTAAATGTTGTGCAAATGGTATATTTGGGTTCATAGAGATATTATGGAAATTTTAATCGGTTTAGTTTTCAAACATTAGAGAAAAAAAAAACTAAAGTAGGATTAGAAAATTAAATTATAAATAATAATTCAATATATATGATTCATGATATATATATATATATATATATATATATATATATATATATATATATTAAAAAAAATCTAGGGCGTGAATAATTCACGCCCCCCACCCTTCATTTACAGCTGCCTTGGTGGTAGCTTTTAGAAAAGCTACCTCTGAAGCAGCTTTTGTAGGGCGTTGATGCGCCCTGTGGCTTTTTTATTTTTTATTTTTTAAAGTGAGCTGGTGCCACTTGTGTGGCGTGCCATGAGGGCACGCCACAAGTGGCGTCCCACGTGGCGGCGCCACTTTGTGGCGTGCCCACATGACACGCCACACACAAAGTGGCACCACGTGTGGCGCCAGTTGACATGGCGTCATCAACTAGGTTAGTTTTGAAATATGTTTTCCTATTGGTTTATTTTGACAAAAAATTTTTTTTGTCTGCAAATTTCCCTTGTAAAAACTCAAAACTTTGTCAAAATCATAATCCCAAAATTTTTACTAATCAACACAATATTATCCTCATTAGAAAGAGTAAAATACGTAGAATAAAACACTTAGTTTTGGCCAAATTATTGGTTAAAATAAAATAAAATAAAATATAATATATATAAGAGATGGGCCCCACTGGACGTATCTGCCACTGTTTATACCTGCGTCCGTCACTATCACTATGTTTGCGCGCGCACAATAACTATATACCATATGTATGTTTTATATTCTGAAAGGGAAGAGGGGGGTTTTTTTTTTTTGTGGTATTAACTTTTACTAATTTATAAATAAATAAATAAAGGTAAGAAAGAACTGAAAGGGGTCGAATAAGATTCTCTATCCTTAAATGAAGAAAATTAAGGAAATAGACATTGTTTGATTTGAATGGTACAAATTTCATGTTGTTTTTTCAATTTTTAAAAATATGCACGGAATTAAAAAAAATATTAATGGTCGACTTAAAAAATGATTAATCATGATTCATTATTAAGAGCATTAAATTTAACTAATTCATAAAATCATATGTCCTTTTGGGATAAATGAATAAAAAAAGATATAATCAGTCCATAAACAGAATTCCAAAAGAAACTTAGCTTGATTAATGTGAATGAGAAGTTGACCTTTTCGAGCTTCAGACAGACGCGAGAAGCAACAATAACTAAAGCTCTGTAGTTGAAAACGAGAGAGAGAAAATAAGTAAGCAAGTTCAAAACATATCCAAATTAGTTTGAAAAAAAAAAAAACCAATCCAAATCCAAATTTGTAACCATAAGGACAAAGATTTTACTACGATCACCCCATGTTGAGCACCACTACTTTCTTGCGTCTGATAAAGCACAGATGAAGACACCCCCAAAACTTCTTCTTCTTAGATTGATTGATCACAACAAAAGCAACAGAATTTGCAGAAGAATGGTAGGAAGAACAGAAATCTTCAAACCGGATTTTTTTTGTTTTCTTAAAAAAAATAGTTCAGATCTGAAGACTTGATTAAATTCAGGCAAGCAATATAAAACCTTCTACAGAAGAGTTTTTTTTTTTTTTTGTTCGGGCAAGATTGACAAGAATGACAGTAAAGAGATTTTGAACGAAAACAACGACCTTTTTTTTTTTTTTTGAGTTTATATTGAACTGGACTGGCAGTAAGAAAAACAATTTTTTTCAATTTTTTTTCCTTTTCTAATTTTTAAGGATTTTTATGGGTATATGAATGAAAGCAACACAATAAAACGTAATGCAGAAGAAGAGTTTTTTTCTTATTTTTTTTGGAAATGTAGCTTATAACTGGAAATCAACAAAACATAGTCGATCAGAAATTTGAGAAGAAGTAAAATAACCCCTCCCCCGCCAGTGGGCCCTACCGCCAGCCACACCACCGCCGGCTGCCACCCTCCCCACCTCCGGCCGCCGCCGGTGACTGGCGGGCACCTCCGGTGACCTCCTCCAGCGGCCTATTTTTTTTTAAAACACTACTAGAAAATAGTCATTTTGCGACGGAATTTGCGAGGGAATAAATCTCCATCGCAAATTTGTCCCAAATAGCAAAGGAATATTAAATCCGTCGCAACTTAGAAAATTTGCGGCGGAAAATGTGTCTCCGTCGCAAATTGAGGCGGACAGAAATATTCCGCCGCAAAAGAGGTATTCTGCCGCAAAATTTTGCGGCGGAACACCAAGTGCCGCCGCAATTTGCGGCGGAACTCCCCGTTCCGCCGCAAAATGTGGGCGGGACGGTGTCCCGCCGACAATTTGCGGCGGCACATCGCGTGCCGCCGCAATTTGTGGCGGGACCCAGTGTGCCGCCGCAAATTGCGGCGGCACACCACGTGCCGCCGCAAATTGTCGGCGGGACACAGTCCCGCCGACATTTTGCGGCGGAAGAGACCGTTCCGTCGCAAAATTTTGCGGCGGCACGGGATCTTCCGCCGCAAATTTGCGGCGGCATTTTGATTCTGCCGCAAAGTGCGGCGATAGATTGAATTCCGCAGCAAACAATTTGCGGCGGAACACGATGTGCCGCCGCAATTTGCGGCGGCACACCACGTGCCACCGCAAATTGTCGGTGCGGCGGAATATTCCGTTCCGCCGCAAAATTTTGCGGCGGAACGGAATATTCCGCCGCAAATTTGCGGCGGAATTCCTAATTCCGCCGCAAATATATGTTATCCCCGAACCTCTCTTCTTCATTTTGATTCGTGCCTTCCTCTCTTGCGTCTTGCTCTTTTCTTCTTCCTCTCTTGCGTCTTGCTCCGTCCCCAAACTATCTCTCTGCGTCTTTGCTCCTTTCTTCTTCCTCTCTTGCGTCTTGATCCGTCCTAGCCTCCACTTGCTCCGACCTAGCCTCCACCGCCAACGTTCAGTCCAAGCATCCTGGTGAGCCGTCCTTGCTCTTCTTTCTCCATTCCAAGATATCCTTCAAGAGGTATGCGTTTTTTCTCCTCTTTGACATTTCCTGAAATTCTATAGTCCTTCATCAATATTGCATGTGATAATCAATATGTTTGCTTTAATTAAGATTAGTGCTATTTTCATTTTTTATTGGGATTGATTTATTATTCGTTTTTTTTGCCATTAATTTATTTTTTGCTTGAATTTTTTGCCATTAATTGACTGTTATATATATATATATATATATATATATATATATATATATATATATTTGTGTATATGAAAAATTATGATTAGTACTATTTTGAATATGTTAGCTTTAATCAATATGTTTTAAAACGCATGCTTTTGTGATATATGAATTTAATAAATATTTCTTTGTTAGAACATGAAAAATTATGATGCTGAATTAATTTTAATAATTTAAATTTAAAATATATTAAAATCAAATTTTTGTTATTTTAATTTTGTTTTTGCCTAAATATATTTTCATAACTTATTGATAAAAATAAAATCTTAGAGGTTAACAATTTGAATTAACTATAGCTTTGAACTACTTGTGTAATGATTTTGAGGAAATTCATGAGTTTAAAGAAAAAATGTAATATAATTCTATGTGAATTTAAAGATAAATTAATGAGTACTATTGGATGTAATATAAGACATTCATATATTTATAATTTTTTGAAAAATAAATAAATTAATAACTTATACAATAAATTTATTTTATGTGGTATAACATTTTTATGTTAATTGGTATATTCGTGTTTTAATTTTCTAATTTAGAAAACATAAACTAAATAACACATAAATGTTAATATATTTAAGAATTACATTAGAATAACAATTTGTGTATAATTGCTACTAGATTTATATTTTTAACAACAATAAAAAAAATCATTTAGTTTATATATATTTAGATGTTTTGTCTTTAATCTACTAATTAAGTGATTTAACTATTAGATCCTAATCAACTTAAACCTGAAATCATTAATAAGAGTGAATACAATATTTTATTCTTTGGGAATTTTGCAGGTATTCAGTGTCAAATTATCAACTTAGTTTTAATATAAAAAAAATAAAAAATTTAATGTTTATGTTATCTATCACTTTATAATTATAGGAGAAATATTTGTAGATATAATTTGTAAGTTTGACACAAATAAGAGGAAAAAAATTAAAAAATTATGGAGAGAATTTGTTAAGTGGCCAGTTGTATTTGTCACTTAGGTTAGTAGCTGAATTAATTAGTTGGTATTATTGTATTATGTTCCAAGAATTATCCGTGCAAGGTTGGGTTGGGGAAGTATGGAAGGCGATCGTGATAGGAGTTGGATGTACAATCGTCTAACTCAGAAAAAATGACTTACTCGAGTATTCTTAGACGGTTTGGAAGAGTTCATCCAATTTGCTTTGGCACACACAACTAATTCAAGTACCTCGATCAGTTGTCCGTGTGTGAGATGTAGGTGTTTCGAATTTCATGACGCGGGAACAGTCAGAATCCATTTGTGTAGAAAAGGATTCATGAGGGATTATGAATGTTGGGTGCATCACGGGGAAGTCCAACAGACACCAAGTGGTTATTACGGAGACAGTACTCATCGAGTCAACCTTAATCAATATCAGCAGTTGGTGATGGATGCGGCTGGACCGTCAATCGGCCAATATTTTGATCCCGTGACTCATGCTGGACCTTCATGCATGGAAGAGGAGACCGGTATGCATAATCAACCATCACACATGGGAGAGGATCCTAATCCGGAGGCCCGTAGGTTCTATCAAATGCTTCAAGATGCCCAACGTCCTTTATGGGAAGGTTGCGAACACATTGAAAATAGTGAATATTCTTCGCTATCGGCTACCCTAGCAACATTAAGCTTGAAGACTGATCACCATATGAGCGAGAAGAATTACAATCAAATGATGCAGATCATGAGTAAGGTTGCTCCCAATGACAATAATTTGCCGAAAGATTTTTACCAAGCAAAGAAAAAGGTGAAAGAGCTCGGGCTTAGTTGTGAAAAAATCCATTGCTGCCCCAATGGATGTATGCTCTATTACAAGGATGATGCTGAGCGGAGTACTTGTAAATTCTGTTCACATGATAGGTACAAGAAGATTAAAGGGAAAACAACCACTCAACCATTAAGCAAGATGTGGTACTTCCCCCTCGTGCCCAAACTTCAGAGATTGTATTCGTCAGAACAAACAGCTGCTCACATGAGATGGCACCAAGAGCATCATAGGGATGAAAAATTTGTCACGCATCCATCTGATGCCGAAGCTTGGCTGAAATTTGACGAGGCGAATCCATCATTTGCAGCCGATCCCCGTAATGTCCGTCTTGGTTTATGCTCAGATGGGTTTGCTCCTTTCAACCAAACCGGCAGGGTTTATTCCAGTTGGCCTGTGATTGTGACTTCATACAACCTCCCACCATCCATGTGTATGAGAAGAGAGTTTTTTTTCCTCAACGCATTAATCCCTGGGCCATCCAACCCAAAAAAGAAAATAGATGTGTACCTCAGGCCTTTGATAGACGAGTTGAAGATGTTGTGGAGTGAGGGGGTTCTTACGTACGATATATCATTGAGTCAGAATTTCATCCTGCGTGCTGCCTTAATGTGGACGATAAATGATTTCCCTACATATGGGATGTTGAGCAGATGGCAAACATCAGGGAAGCTTGCATGTCCGATATGTCTTGAACAGAACATGGGGTTTAGCCTGCCATACAGTCGCAAGGTATCTTGGTTTGACAGGCACCGGCAATTCCTACCCCTCGATCATCCGTTTAGAAGAAACAAAAAAGACTTCAGCAAGAATGTGGTTGAACGATCAGCTAAACCTCGTCGTTTAAGTGGGCAAGAAATATGGGAGAGGGTGAAGCACATTCAAAGTGTTGAAGAAGGAGCTGCTTATAGTGAGCCTGAGGGATATGGCGTTCAATATCATTGGAACAAACGCAGCATCTTTTGGGAGCTACCATATTGGAAAGATCAATTGTTAAGACACAACCTCGATGTCATGCATATTGAGAGGAATGTGTTTTGTAATATTCTGTACACCGTCATGGACACCAAGGGTAAGACAAATGATACAGTCAATGTAAGACTTGACATACAACATATTTGCAGAAGACCTTCTTTGCATTTGATAGAGACTGCCACGGGCCGGATTTCCAAACCTAGGGCGCCGTACACCTTGAACAAAGAGCAGAATATAGAATTGTTGAAGTGGGTTAATAGTGTGAATCTACCGGACAGTTATGCATCAAATTTCTCAAGATGTGTGGACTTGAACGAGGTGAAGTTACGCGATATGAAGAGTCATGATTGTCACGTTTTCTTTTAGAGATTATTGCCGTGGGCCTTCAAGGCACTACCGAAGCATGTATTAGATATTCTGACAGAGTTTTCCTTCTTCTTTACAACAATTTGTGCTTCTGAACTTAATGTCGATAAGTTACAACAGTTGGAGGAGAGCGTGCCAAAAATGCTATGCAAGTTAGAGATGGTGTTTCCTCCTAGCTTCTTTGACTCAATGGAACATTTGCCCGTTCACCTAGCGTATGAAGCAAAGGTAGGAGGTCCGCAACAGTATAGGTGGATGTATCCGTTTGAAAGGTAATATATATTTGTTTTCGATGTGATTAATTCAAACACACTGTGACATAGGTTATAAATACTCTCTAATTATCCGTTGAAGGTTTTTACGCACACTGAAATATAAGATAAAAAATACAAGATACGTTGAAGGATCTATTGCAGAAGCGTATCTGGTCGAAGAGGCCACCAAATTTGCCTCATACTATTATCCCCCTAAAGTTATATCAAGATGGAGGGGGGTACCTCGCAACGATGATGGCGGTGAGACGAGTGGTCAAATATCAATATTTAATTATCCTGGCCGGGTCATTTGAACAAATTGTAGGTCAACTCTGGAAGGAAGCGATAAGAAAGTAGCGGAGTGGTACATTCTAAACAACTGTGAAGAGGCCGCCCTGTACTTAAAGTAAGATTTCATCTTTTCAGTAACTGCTACGGTTTAAAGTATTAATTTCTTTCTTTTTGTTACAGATACTTCTCACAATGGGTCCGATCAATAAATCATTTGATCTCGGATTCCGACCTCGATGAATTCATGAAGGATAAATTTCCTTATTGGTTACGAGACAACTTCGAGCAAAAAACATGGAGTTCAGCTTATGCGTCAGCTCCCCATGATGTTGTATGGAGTTTAGCTTACGGGTTTGCAACAGTTGTTACCAGGATCAAAAAATATGTAATCAATGGGTATCGGTTTGCAACTGTTAAAGCGAACGGAGATACAGAAACTTGCAATTACGGTGTATGTTGTCGAGGTGGCCAAGTTGACGGAGTCGAGTGCGACTACTACGGCAAGTTAATTGATATAATTCAGTTGGATTACAAGTGGGACAAGTCAGTGATTCTATTTAAATGTGAGTGGTTTGATAACAGTCCGCATGGTACAAAGGTGGACAAATATGGAAATGTTGAGATCGATTGGTCACGGAGATATGCAGTTAGTTATGACCCATTCATTCTTGCTCAACAGGCAGAACAAGTTTATTTTACATATTACCCTACATCCCGTCAAGAGTGGGTGGGAGTTATCAAAACTAAAGCACGAAATATTATACCTACTTCAAAAGAGTCAGAAACGAATGATGATATGACTGAATCTTTCGAAGCGGATGTGGAACATGTACTTGCCGTAAGTAATGTCGAGGAAGATGTACCTTGCAATGTCTTTGATTCCACTGGAGACTTAGAGCTGATTCCTATCCAAATTGAGAATGCGGAATCAGACGATGAGGAACAAGTAGGTTACTCTAGTACTGAATCTGAATTCGACGATTATAAGACGTCAGAGGAAGAACAGGAATCGTCCGATTGATTTAAGTTAGTTATTTATGACGATCTATTATATTTGATACTCCGTTACTTAGTTATTATTGTGTTAAGTAACTTTCTTATAATTATATATATTTTGACATCATGTTTATAAGTGTTTAGAAATGGAGCATCTAGGAGGCCATTCAGGTAGTGGATATAGTAGAGGTAGCGGCCGAGCCCGTCCTATCAGAGGGGGTAGGCCGACATCATCTACCCCCCATGTAGTCAGAGGGCTTAGCTCTTCCCCGGAGCTTCCGCCTCTTTATTTTTCATCTTCACCGCCTACTACTGACTCTGTTATGGGCGATATAGGTGAACCTTTCACTTATACATATCCACCACACCATCAGGCAGAGCAGGTTCAGTTTATGATTTCTGACTGATTTACATATATTTTGTTAAAACATCTATGTTCTACATTTTCAATATACTTATTCTTTCAGTACACTGCATCGCCTCATAGCCAGGGCGGGCAAGCTAGTTCCTCCAACGACCCAGTCTGGGGATCCATTGATCTTGCGACAGGGAAGATGTGGATCCGTCCTGTAGGGAGCACCGAGTAAGTCATGTAATGTTATGATTTTTTACCTTTAGTTTGTATGCTACTATTTGCAACATTCTCTTTTTTTTTCAGGTTTGATCCTTATAAGCCGGTGGCGGATTTCATGGCCGAGCAAATATTTCGTAATTTTGATCAACCTTGGGCCACATGGAAAGCGATTCCTCAGAGCAAGCGAGATGTTTGGTTCACTGAGTTATTGGTAAGTTATGTGATTTATGGTTATTAATTTTTTATTCTCATCAAAATGCAAATTGATTAACTACTTGTATAATTTAGAGCACTAATTGTTTAGTATTGTTTTTCAGGGAAAGTTTAGCTGCTTGCCCGAGCATCTCCCAAATTTAAAGAAGGCTTATAACTTCAAGGGAAGCAAGTGGCTGTCTGATAAATTATATAAATTGAGGCATGAAAAAGGAAAAAAAAATTGGATTCAGCCTGAGGTTGCAGGCCAGTTATTTGACAAGTGGGCAACCGACGAAAGATTTTTGAAGCAAAGTGAGCAAAATAAATTAAATAGGTCTTACATGGATGGACCGTCATATGCTGGCGGCAGCATTCTAATTAGTGAGCATCGACGAAAGATTGTAAGTATATGCTATTTTCTACTTCAGCTTTCAATATTTTGTACTTAATCAATAATTAATGAATGATTATCATTTGTGTTTGCAGGCAGCGTCTGGGGAAGTTCCTGCAGATTTGATTCCTTGGACCACCTTTGAGCGGACTCATACCCAGCCGGTTGAGGGTCAAGGAAAGCGTTGGATTAATGCCAAGTCCCAGCAATTCGCGGTGAGATATTAATTACATTTATTATTTGTTTCAAACAGTAACATCTTTCTTTTATTTTATATGCATTATTTGTGTTGTATGTTTGTGCTTGTAGGAGACCTATCAGCAGCTGACGCAGGAGAGAGACTTACAGATTCAGAGCGACCCGTCGTCCTCTTATTCCGATAACGAGAGTATCTTCCTTCAGGCTGCAGGCGGAATGGACAAGAAGGGGAGAGTCTTCGGGATGGGTGCTTTTGCCAGCCAACTGAAGTCGTCTTCGAGGCGCTCATCCGGCAGTAGTAGAGGTGGTCCTGAAGGTAGAGTTGTACTTTTGTTATCAATCGCAAATCATTACTCCCTCTTTCATATAAATGAAGTATTACAAGTAAATTGACTTCATAATGTTGGTTTTGCAGAGGATAAGAGGGTAAAGATGTTAGAACAGAAGGTGCTGGAGCAAGAACAGAAGGTGCTGGAGCAAGACGAGAAGATGAGGGAGCAAGATGAGAAGATGAGGGAGCAAGGAAATATTATTAGTGAGATGCGAGCACTTCTCCATGCCCTATTGAAAGAAAAAGGTACGGGGCTGCCTCCTAGTGGTGACGACGATACTGGCGGTGACGATGGCCAGGCTACTGCTATTTAGAGTTTTTTTTTAGTTCATTTTAGAACATTATAATTTATATACTATTGTGTTTTTATTATGTAAACTTGTATGATGATTGTATAATTTATTTTTATGATATACAATTTTTTTTATTTTCTATTTTTTTTATAATTTTTAATGATTTTTTTAAAATAATTTTTAATTTTGCGAGGGAAAAACTTTCCCTCGCAAAATATGGCAATTTGCGAGGGAAAAATATTTTCCCTCGCAAATTGCCATATTTTGCGAGGGAAAGTTTTTCCCTCGCAAAATTTAAATTTGTGAGGGAAAATACATTTTCCGTCGCAAATTTGCGAGGGAAAATAATTCCCTCGCAAATTCAAAAAATTTTGCGAGGGAAATTTGTTCTGCCGCAAAATCTCTCATTTTGTGAGGGAAAATTGTTCTGCCGAAAAATTTGAATTTGCGAGGGAAATTCCTTTTTTCCGCCGCAAAAATTATTTGCGAGGGCTTTTTTTGCGACGGAAAAATTTCCGCCGCAAAATTTGTCGCAAAATAATTTTGCGACGGAAAATGCTTGTTTTGCGAGGGAAAAATTCCGCCGCAAAAAATCAGTTTTCTAGTAGTGAAAAAAACAAAAAACTAAAATAACTCATCCCTCGCCGATAGGCCCCACCACCGTCGGCCGCCGCCGGAGGAGATCGTCTAAGGTGGCCGCTGGAGAGAGGGGTTATTTTAGTTTTTAGTTTTTTTAAAAAAATTATTTAAGGAAAAAAAGGCCGCCGGAAGAGGTCGTTGGAGGTCGCCGCATGTCGCCGGCAACAGCCGGAGGTGGGGAGGGTGGCGGCTGGCGGTGGGGCCCACTGGTGGGGGAGGGATTATTTTAGTTTTTTGTTTTTTTAAAAAATATTTAAAACCTTAGTTTTTAAATTTTTTTTTTAAAAAAAAAAGTCCTAGGAGGTGGCCGTCGATCGCCGGCGAAGGACAGCGACGGGGAGGGCAGTGGTGGGGCTCATCGGTGGAAAAAGGTTTATTTTAGTATTTTTTTAAAAAAAAAATATTTAAAACCTTAGTTTTTAAAATAAAATAAAACAAGTCGCCGACAGCGGCCGGCGGTGGGGAGGGCGCAGCTGGCGATGGTGTGGCCGGTGGTGGGGCCCACCGGGGGGGAATGGGTTATTTTAGTGTTTAACAAAAAAAGAAAAAAATTAAAACTAAGGGTAAAATGGTAATTTCACCCGAGTTACTGTTCATTTCCGTCCAAATTAACGGTCAACGTTGGTCAACTAATGGACTGTGGTATTTTTTACCCTAAAACGTAACGTTATGTATATTTTTGATCCAGAAAAAAGGTCGTGATGCTGGGAGATCCTTAAGGCAAAAATCATGTGTATTTTTAATCCCTAAAAAAAAGTAGCACAAAAATTTGATAATCGTTGTAGCTATCTTCAATTGTGTGTGATTACTGACTAGCACCAACTAGGAAGCACATGCCTGGTGTAAGTCTCTTACTAAAGCATAGTATACGCAGAGAATCAGGATGGTGAAGAATATTAACCACCCATTAAAACATAGTAACGTGTTCATTTACTGCCATACTAATTAAATCTCATTTTCTAACCTCAAAGCTGAAAACAAATTACTACAGTAAAGTACAAGACATAGAGATCACTTGTTCTAAAAGTATTTATTTATGTAAATTTAAATAAAAATTATTTTAAATGCTTACTTCATAACATAAATATTAATTAATTGCTTTTCTAAATCTCAAGCATACACGTAAGGGAGGCTTTAGAGTCTCTGGACTGTTGTGTTTCTTTTCTTTTCTTCACCATCATGCATTATTATTTAGGATAGGCTTGTTTTGGTTGACGGTAGGAGCGGTGATTTAAAAATTATTTGATTTTAAAAAAAGTTCAATAAGAAAAAAGTCAAGTTATAGATAATGATTTATGTTTGGATTAATGGTGATAGAAGTGACGGGGCCCATGTCAAAAAACTAAGAGCTTTTTGAAAAAAATTCAAAAGTGGAGTTTTTTCTTTAATATACTTTTTGAACTTTAAATTAAGTGAATTTACACCCAACTCAAACAAACTTAAAATCAACTGATAATGTTAACTGACATTTTTTAAAAATAACCATAAAAAAAAGCTTAAAAAACTGCACTTCAAATACACGTAATATGTCTCACAGCTTTACTTTTTACAAAAGCTATTACGTACTATTTTTACCAAATTTCTGGGTCCCTCCCGTACTGGTGACGGGATTTGATGGGCCAACACGATATAAATAATTATACTAAATAAACTATTCCCTATATGTAAATACTGTTGCAGACGAGGGAAGAAAAAAATTGATCATATTTATGAAAGAAAAGAAAATTATTTTATATGAATATATAATTTTATTTATTATTTATTATTATATATCACAATTTTTTCTTTAAGAAAATAAGGGATAATAATTTTTTTCTCATCAAATACAATATATATTAAATAGGCTGATAGAAGCAAAATTAGAAAGTTGTTCATTTTAATGAACGAGTTAATAAAATTTAAGATCTTCTTAATCTTTAGGAAGCACGTTGAAAGTACCTTATATATATAATACTAGAGGAGTATATTAAACCACTTCTTAGAAATGATTTGATTCATAATATAATAATTAGAAAGTAGTTAATGCTTATCTATTAATTTTAGTTTTTTAAAAAAAATTGTAAAAATTTGAAAATTGTACCACTTTCTATTTATAATATGTCAAAACATCACTTATTTTATTTAAAATCTGATGAGAAGAAATGAAAAGGATAGAGAGAAGAAGCAAAATGCCAGAAAGAATCCATAGAATGAAGGAGAGGCATGGTTGTGTACAGATTTACAGAGGCGGGGAAAAACACAAATATCAATAGATCATATTTGTTTAACTGGAAAGTGTGAACCACTGGAAGAACAACAACTCTCTCTATCAGTATTCAAAATGAAAATCATCGAATAACTAATCACAAACTTGTTGGTCAATTAAATTCACATATCACAATCACATACAAGAGCACAATGATCATGAAATAAATTAAAGTCCCAGTGCACGTTGATAAAATTTAGAATTTTATTTTAAATAAATACCATCTGAATTTGTAAAACCCATAGAAGTCTTCTGAATTTGTAAAAATATTTATAGGTACCAAGGACCTATGAGGGATATGCAAACTCGAGTGAAATTACATTTTTGTCTTTAGTTTTAAAATATTTTTAAAAAAAACGAATACCCCCACCGGTGGCCCGTGGCCCGCATCCGCTGCAGCGGCCGACGGACAACAGCCCTCTGGTGTGGAGGTATTTCTTTTTTTATTTATTTTAAAACTAAAGGCAAAAAGATAATTTCATCCGAATTTATATATTCCTCATAAGTCTTTGGTGCCTACCTCTGAGTCTTTTTACAAATTCAAAAGACTTCTGGAAGTTTTACAAATTCAGATGGTATTTATTTAAAATTTTCCCATAAAATTACTTCAAAAACCTTTGATCCAAAGAGCACAGTCCTGACAAATTAGAAATAATCAATGAATCATCATCATAATTTTCTTTTTAATAGATCCAAAGCAGAGAAATGCCTAACCAAATCATAAACAACGGCAACAACATATATAATAGAAAATAAATACTTCAGTACAAATAATCCAGCAACAAAACCCACACCTCACAGAAAAGCATGAATCACAAGGTGAGCAATAATTCTCTTGAGAAAATGTATGTCAGGGCCCAAAGTAGCAAAATAATTTTAAAAAAGACCTAATAAACATTCACATGTCAGAAAATACCCTAGGGCCTTTTTTGATATTATTTCAAAAAGCGTTAGCTACTATATCAGTAGCGGTTAACAACTATATTAGTCCCCGTTAACAACTAAATCGGTCTAATTAACAATTACATATTAACAACTATATCGGTAGTCATTAACAACTATATCAGTAGCCATTAACAACTATATCCGTACAAGTTTTTTTGAAATAATGCCAGAAAAGGACCTTTTCTGGCATGTGAATGTTTGTTGGGTCTTTTTTGAAATTATTTTGCTACCTTGGACCCTGACATACATTTTCCCAATTCTCTTTACAGCAACACTCAAAACAGTGACAAGCGGAAGGACCACTACAAAAAAATACGGAATTATCCACGAAAAAAATTCCATCGGTAATTACCCACGGAATTCCGTGGGTGATTAAAAAATCACCGACGGAAATTTCTGTCACAAAAAACGTCCTGGTAATTACTGACAATTTTTTTTCCGACGGAAGTTTCTGTCGGTGATTTTTTAATCACCCACGGAATTACGAGGGTGATTTTAGTCCGTGGGTAATTACCGACGGAATTTTTTTCATGGGTGATTCCGTATTTTTTTTGTAGTGGACTTAAGTATGAACTTCATGCTAACTATTACAAAGGTCCAAAAGCTCTTTGAACCACATAAAATCTTATGAATCTTTTATTTATCACATTGATGACATTTGCTTTCAATAAATAATACAATAAATAAATAAATAAAAATGAATTGACTGATGTGTTTTTGTAAGTGTAAGGCTACAAGGGAAAAACAAAACAGACGTGAAGGTCATGGGTTCTTTATATTACACCCCAAACCAACCTGTTAAATACTTAATAAAGTATATCATATATAGTGTTGGGTTAATGTGCTCTTTAGTCACTTAAGTCGAATAAGGCTTAAGTGAGACTACAGCCCAAGAACTCTATGGCCCATGCGGTTTAGAGTTAGGTCTTAGATATAGTAGTATATAAACTCACTTTAACCTACTTGTGAAAAAGAAGAAAGAAAGGAGGCTATCATTAGAAACAAACCCTAGAGATAGACGTTCATCATTTGAACGGTTGCCCACACAACCATCCTATCCTCTTCGAGAGATAGTCAGGAAGGTCGATCATAGAGCGGACTACGACGGTTCGTGAGGAGGCTTTCAGATCACTGCATCTTTTCAGGTAATTAAAACGATAAAGGTTCTAACTTTTCCTACATCGAATCAGTACGATTCGCTTCCGCGTTTTTGGTGAGATTCCTACATATAGCCAATAGATAAAGATGTCCAACATCTAAGACAATCCAAAACTATGTAAAAATCAAAATCAATACTTTCTCTTATACTAAATATAAGATATATTTAGAAAAAAACTAAAATGTGATTGTCATTCACTAACGAGTGTTTCACTTAGAGTGAGTTCTACCATTACAAATTTGTAATGGGTTCAAGATAAACCACTACAAATCCTAATATTTGTAGCGTTTTTGTTCAACTGCTACGAAGTGACAATTTTTTTTTTTTTTTTAGTGTAAGATTTATATACAAGTTCCAAAAACACATATTCTTTTAATAATAGGATAGTCAGTTGTTTTTCTCTCTCAATGTCGGAATAGAATACGTAATAATATGGGAAGATTTCTGCCTTACAACCATGACGCGCGAACATCGACAGTAAGATGTTTTTTTAAACATAATATTAATCAATGCGAGTCGTTTATATAGTAAGTTGTCTCATTTGACTTCCTCCACCAAATTGATTAAAGGGTGTATAATTGCCGGAGCACTTTCTCAAGACAAGGGCCAAATTTTCCAAATATTGTACAATCATGTTATGCATGGATGATCATTTCCTGTCCCCTTGCAGCTTTCATAGAAAAACATTCCATGTGTTTACACCATACACTTTTCTTGAAGATATTTATCATATTATTGAACGTTTAGTTAAAGCTTGTGCGTGGATGGTTCTAGAGTTCCACAATATTAAAGCAAAGCCATGTGCGTCTACAGGGGAAGGCACCAACACATTTTTAAATATATTATAGTGCTTTAATTGTTTAGATCTATAATAAAAAATTATAATAAATGAGTCAAGTTTCTTAAAATATCATCTTTAATTTTTTAGGTAAAAAAGATCATCTTTAATTATCATTTGTATGAGAATAATTCTTTGATGGAAGCTCTCTTATAATGTGTATATGAATGGTTTTTAAAAAAATTTATAAATTTTTGAAATAAAATAAATTTAATAATTACATTATTTAGAATCAAAATATATTATCTTACAAGCTACAAGATTGGAAGTCGGAACCATGGAGTATAAATTAATAAGGATGAATTGTTACGTTGTGACGTATCAATTAGTGATTTCTATGATAATTGTTAAGGATGGATTGTTGGCAAAAAAAAAAAAAAAAAGGAAAAAGACAAAAAAACACGTGATGCTAGACGCTCATTGAGAAAAAGCTCATGTGTATTTTTTCACTTTAATCCTTTCATTTTCACCCATATAAATAAATGAATCCCCACATAATTACTACAACTTTAGATAATCCGTTTTTATTCCATATAATTCAATGTATGGCCGTGTGAAAGAAGAGTGCCCAATGTTTGGTAAAACTGTAATGGTTGTATTCTAGTCTTTTACTAATACTCAGAAATTTTTAATTAGGTCTCTTAGTCTGAATGGGAATTAGCTAAAAGTGTAAGTCTGAATTTAGAGTAGTACTTTAGTTGGATTTAATTGATATTTTCCCTAAATATTATTACCCTATTTGTTCTTGATTTTTAAGAGGTAATATAAGGGAAATTTTCAATTAAATCCAGCTAAAATAGTAGAATCAGGTTTCAGGGCTATACTTCCGACAAATTTCAATCAGGAAAATAGAACTTATTGGGATTAAGAAAATGAGTTATATAACCATTTGAACCAAAAAAGGAAAAAGTATATAACCAACAAGCTATTGGTTAAAATATAAAGTAAGTCACCTCAATCTTATAAAGATTAGAATACAAGTTTGAATTTCATTAAACACAATTATAAGGCGATGTGAAATTCTTGCCCCCTGAGATTCAAAAGGAAAACCTTAACTAGATTAAAGAGAGAAAATAAGTTATAAAAATGTATCTTGAGTTTTCTAAAATATTTTTTCTAATAATATGTATTGTAACCACCATTTAATAGAAAAACCCTTCTATGAGGCTATTCATAGTGATTTTTTTGAAGTAAACCTCCTGCATGTTTCGCTCTTATGCTTAGAAGAGCAAGTAGCATTTTATACTAGGTCAGCTCTCTTCTCTACCCTAGTCTGCCCTAAACTTTATCCTCAAAAACTATAATTACTTCTACTGATATTACCTGTGCTTTATATTATAACATAATTTATCACATTCATTAGATCTATTGTTTAATGATATTGGATCTATTCGTTAAAAATTTTGAGGAAAAATTGCAATTATTTTATTATTATTTTTGTTAATTTATTAAATTTAAATATCAATTGTTTTTAGTATACATAATTTAGTGTAAGCAAAATTAATTTCTCTACACTAAAACAACAATAAAAAAAAATATCAGCATTTTGCCTCATCGTCTTTTTTTTTTTTTTTTTGCTCTTTATTTTTCTCCTGCATTTTTTTCCCTCTATTTTTACTTTCAAACCAATGGCTATAATTATAAATTAGATATCGTGTTTTTTTCTCCGATGGAGAAGGGTTTTTTTTTTCTTCTCCCAAATATGCTCAGTTGTCTCTGAAACTATGCCAAACACCAAAAAATATACTCTTTTCTCAAGGACTTCTACTCCACTCCATTAAGTTTTTTTTTGGCTCTCAACTCCATGCCAAACAGGCACTTAACTAATTCCATTTGAAATGTATTAGTGTTATTTGGATTAGTGATAGAAACTATTTTTCTAATATGATTTATGGTATACAAAGTAAGTGTGTAGAAGTCAAAGTATACCGATTATGCAAATGAGGATGGGAATGTGATGAAATATATTGAAGTCTTGAAAAGATTCACAGGAGCAATAAAGTTTTGAGACTGCTATCATGGATAAGCATGTTGAAGAAAAAGAAAAAAGGAGTATGCTTTAACCCTTAGATCGAGGCCATCAATGGGGGATGTAATTTTTCTTTTTGTTCTTCATCTGTAAAAGTTTCCCGTAACTTTCAAAATTGTCAAAAAGTTGGTTCCAACTTACAATCAGGAACTTGAGGAAGCATTCATGCTGGGGAAAAATAAATTCAAGAATATCAACATGATCAAAAGATTCAATGAAAGTTCAAAAGTAAATGTTTATTGGCCTAAACAATAAGGATCTTGGTCCCAGATGGAAATAATAAGCATGAGCCACAAATAAAATCCGAAGTCTTAAAAACCACGAGAATATTTGCCATGTTAAGCAGGCCTAACTTAGTTTTCTAACCTTTTGCTTCAATCAGCTTGAGAGCATTAGGTCCTTTCTAAAGTTGGGAATCAGGGCCTATCAATGAAGGGTCAGGGCCTAACAGGCCCGGCCCTTCAGAGCCTGGATGTAATACCCTAATTTTCATAATATATGTAAATATTATATTTTGATAAATAACACCTATTAAAATAGGTAAATTTGTGGTCTTAAAACTAGTATAATAATTGCTTTATTTCCTAAGGTGATTTCTTATGAAATTAGGAGGAATAAAGAGTTAAAAATCTCTCAGTGAAGTTATGTGTTATAAAATACTCTGAAAATATTATGATAAATCCTAAGAGGCAACTAAATATTTATTAAAAATTAGAAAGTATGTTATCTCTAATTTAGGTAATTTATGAGATTATTTTCCTTTGGAAATAATGAGGCAAAATTAAATATCATTTTGGGGAACATAAATTTCCCCATGATTTTTAATATTTTGCATGATGCATAAATTATCAATGTCAGTAAAATAGTTGTGAGAAAATAATTAATCTTAATTAAGAAAATTGTCAACAATTAGTAAGTGATTAAATAAGTAATTAATTGCTGATTGTTTAAACATGAATAAATATAAAAGAGATAAATACTTAATTGATTATTATCCAAGTTGAGCACGTGTCTTCCAATGTGAAAAACAAATTAAAATCTTTTAAATGAGGCTATATATTTCGAAATATATATAAGGGCCAAAGAGAATGAAATAATATCTCAAGTAATTAAGTCTAAATCTTCATGTAATTGAGTTAGCTAATGACAATATATAAATAAGGAGCATGTAAACACTTGATTAACTTGATAATTAGGAATTGCTAATTAGTGTTGAAAAGTCAACAATGACACCTAAGCCTTGATTATATCATCAAGATGACATCACAAGAGCACATGTGTGTATTGTGAATGTGTGTGTGTAGTCAAGATAAGTCAAGAGGAGAGACAAAATATCTAAGAAAAAGGGGGGAGGTGGCATTTTTTGTAAGAGGCGTAAGGTCAAGATTTAAGCTTCCTAGTTAAGTTAAATCCAATGGTTATAATGGAATTAAAGTTGCTAGGTAGTTAACTCATGGTTGGCTATAAATAGGAGGCTTCATACTTCATTTTTCTTCACACCAAATCACATTTCAAGAAGGTGATTTCTAAGTAGGAGAGTGAGAAGGAATCTTGAAGTAAAAAGGAGAGTCTTCAAGAGGTAAGTTCTAGCATTTAAATTTCTAGTCTTTAGTTTTTATAAGTTCTTAGTATAATAAATGTTAGTTTAATCTAGAAAATTAGAGAATAAATTCATATACTTGTTTTTAGGCCTCATTGCATTGAAAAATGCCTGAAGAGGTAAAAACATAGTAGGGAATAATTTTTAGGAAGCAATGGATTAATGTTATGAAAGTTGTAGGGTTTTTGGTGTTAAAATTCTGTGCAGCCAGCGAAATTCATGACATTATTTTATGTATGAAATGAAGTTATAAAATCATGAAATTTTCCAGAGAGAAAGTAGACATGTAAGGCTTTCCAAATATATAAAATATGCAACGTTTTGATCTCTGGTCAAGGAGATATGAATTTTTGAAGTTAAACCATTTTTACTGGAATAAAATCTGGGCAATGTTGAGAAACGTAAAAACTGGGAATGACTCACTAATTATGGGTGAAAATGAATATTTTTCCTCAAAAATAGACGTCCTAAGGGTTCCAGGGAATGTTACGGATCCTCGTTTTAATTTTTCTAGAATTAGTTATGATTTTCCAAAGTTACCGAAAAATCTGCCTAGAAAATACTGCACTACGTTTTTGAATAAATGTAAGGGCAGAATTGTAAATAACAAATCTACCAAGGGTAGAGAAGTAAATAGAGGTGGAAATATCTCTTAGGATATTATTTTAAGTGATATGGTGATATGTTAGGATATCTGGGAAGTCCAGGGCCGGATTCAAACTTCGGATGTTTGACGATTACCCGGTGAAAGGTACGTTCGCGTACTAGTAACTTTAACACTTGTGTGTCTTGTATGTCTATATATATGATTGTATGATTCATGTGTTATGAGCAAGACTGTGGATTCAGTCGTTTGCATACATTCAGGGTAGCTGTGGATTCAGCTTGACGCAGGTTATAGTCTTGATAACACCGTTTGGATGTTTTCCTAACGCTGAGGACACGATGGGCCGTCGTGGCACTGGTTATGTGCAAACATGATCATTCATGCATGTGCTGTGTGCTATGTATGATGGTTTTGACATACATTGCTTTGTGCTATGTATTGCTCACTGAATGTATTGAATATCTGTCATATATATTGCTTATACTTTTCACATGAGGTTAACTGTTACCTGAGGTCCAATGGGTATTGGACCTCAGATCTGTCTAAGGTTCAGGAAAGGAACCGGGATAAAGAAGATACCGGTGGATGGAGCCGTGAGAAGGCACTAATGGTTGGAGCTGGGGAGAAGTACTAGTCAAAGCAAATGCCGGAAGAGCGTCTATAGAGTATTCATTCTAACATGATTTAACGATGTTATCTCAAATGGTTTGGCGCCGAAGGTAGGGCTAGTCTATGTGAGTCAGTCAATAAGTCGCCGTGAACTCGGTGAGACTCCCATGATAGACACCTACCTGGCCAAACTGTTTGATTAACTGAGTTAGGTTCATTGCCCCAAGTCTAGCTACGGCTTGTTTGAAGATAGTATGGTTACTATGTAAGTATTGATATTATACAAAGTTCTGTAATTGTATCACATAAATATTCCTTCGGGAAATTTTTAATATATCAGCTTATGTCGGGCATCAGCATATGTCTGGGCATTTTATATCAGATACTCATTGCCCAAATATTAGCACACACTATCCATTTCCGCTTCACTCTAAGCTGTAGCACCTCAAACTCTGTTGGTTTTTCCTAAAACTAAGTGTCAACCGATACAATTTTCAAGCATGGAATTTGGGGTGTTACATTGGAGTAAGAAAAATACCTATTTTTTTAAAGCCCAGCCCAAGAGCACCAGGGCCAGGGCCAACCCATAGGGCCTGAAAATTACTATTCCAAATTTTAACTATTTTCTTCCATTTTTTTTTCAAAAATATAATTAGTAAATTACAACACGAATCATTCAATAAATAAGTACGATTACTGATTCATAATCAAAAGCAAACTATGTTCACAAATAACTCAAATAAAACATAAAAAACATACTACTAAGTGACATTAGTACGATGACTATTATTGTCGTCATCTTAGTCACTATCATCGATTTTAACGACATTTAATTGTTCTTCACTTTGAGTAGTAGTCTCTAGCTCATGAGTAAGAATATCATGAAATTTTTCTCTCGCATCATAAACACATCCATAATCTTTATTTGTAACAAATAATAAAACAAATCATAAAATTACAGTATAGTTATTGTGTATTTGTAATTAAATAGATAAATAACTCTATAGCAAATACAAAATATATAAATCAATAAATTTAAAAAAGAAAAAAAAGAAAAAGCTACAGTGAAAAGGACCTACAGGGCTGGCTCGTTTAAACCCGAAGCCCATAAAGGTTGGTCTTCTAGGACTAATTTCAAATAACTCCTCTATTTTTCAAGCCCGACCCTTAAAGGGTCAGGGCTTAAACAGACCTGCCCAATAAACCTAATCCGTTTTCCGACTGTAGTCCTTTCCGAGAAAAAAAAATAAAATAAAATTAGTTCTCAGATTCTTTGGTATGAATTATAGTCAACGTAACAATAACAAAAGAAAATTTTCAACCACAATTAACAAGACCCATCAAATCAATTATAAAAGGGAAACGTACACCACAACAACTTTTGTCTTCTGAAATTTTGATGATATGCGAGGTGATTTTTAATTTCCCACAAAACACTATTATCCTGACTTAGGATTCCCTGAGATCTTCATATTCAAAATTTAAAAGACCCATGTTAATTAGTAGAGTTAAGATGTAAAAATATGTATGAGTTTTTTTCTAATGAATAAAAATATACATATACTTTTTACTTTACCATCATACAGTAATTAGGAAAAAATATATATACATATTTTTGCTCATTTAAAAAAAACTTATATATATTTTTATAGCTTAACCTTAATTAGTACTTGGTAATTGGTATCTCCTGTGCACAAAAGGACTCCTCAAAGTGAATAATACTTTTTACTTTACCATCATGACAGTAAGAAAGTTAATCACCCCCACCAAGGATCACCACATGGCAAAAGATCCAGGATGCGCCATCTCTTAGGACAAAGGCTTAATAAGATGGGAGTGTACAGAGACAATGATCTTAATTAATCCCAACGCCTCACAGAGCACTTATGCAGAACACGTAACGTGTTTTTCACGGCTACTGTCATCTCAAACACCGAATATGACAGACATTCACATGGCCGTGTATCAAAAGTCAAAATAAAAGAATATGAGATTCTTGCGTGCTTCAAAATCTACCATACCCTTTGACCAAAAAAAAAAAAAAAAATCTACCATACCCTATGTGCTTGATCTTATATGCTTGTTATATACTTTTTTTTGGGATAAACTTCAATTTCTCTTTCAGGCAAAAAAAAAAAAAAAAAAAGTTTTCAAAGGCTATAACAAGGATATAAGGATGAGGACATAATGTGGACTCACCCGAGACTTAGGGCCCTTTTGGACTAGAAGCAGTGTTTGAGATTTACGTTGTAAAAATGGTTTTTGGAGAATAATTTTTAAAATTTTGGAAGATAAAAATGGTTTTTGGAAAATAATTTTGGATAAAAATAATAGTGTTTGTATGACTTCAAAACCTATGTTTTGACAAAAGTTTGTCAAACACTGCAAAATTGTTCATAGGCTATTCTGTATTGAAACTTAGGTTTTAATAAAAGTTTTTCAAACACTCCAAAATTGTCCAAAAGCTATTCTACATCAAAACCTAGATTTTGACAAAAGTTTTCCGAACACTCCTAAAATTGTTCAAAAGCTATTCTGCATCAAAATCTAAGGGCTCGTTTGGATGTAGCTTTTGGAAAATAACTTTTAGAATTTACGAGGTAAAAATAGCCTTTGGAGAATAGCTTTTGAGATTGGGAAAAACACTTCTCATGTTACACATACATGAAATAGTGCCTCCCCACACACACACATGAATTCATATATATGTGTGTGTGGGGGGGTTCCACCATTCCATGTGTATGTAAGAATTTTAGTTTTCTCATGCAACATGAGAAAACTAAACCCCTTTGAGATTTATGAGGTAAAAATGGCTTTTGGAAAATAACTTTTAGATAAAAATGATAGTGTTTGGATAACTTCAAAACCTAGGTTTTGAAAAAAGTTTGTCAAACACTACAAAATTGTCCAGAAGCTATTATGCATCAAAATTTAGGTTTTGGTAAAAGTTTGCCAAACACTCTGAAATTATCCAAAAGCTATTTTGCATCGGTTTTGTAAGAAACTATTTTTTCTAGCTTTTTCTTTCTTCTATGCCATCATTAGTATTTTTTCAGTATCAGTCAGTATCCTTAAGTATTTTTTTAGTACCCTTTAGTACTCTGAAATATGTTTTCAATATCATAAAATAAATTTTCAAGATCATGAAATATTTTTTCAGTATCCTTAAGTATGGTTTTAATACTCGTCAATATCCTGAAATATTTTTTCAAGGTCAATCATTACTCTGAAATATTTTTTCAATATTCTAAAAATCATTTTCAAGATTATGAAGTATTTTTAAGTATATTTTTAGCACCCTTTACTATCATAAATTTTTTTTTTCAAGATTGCCAGTATCCTGAAATATTTTTTCAAGATCCTAAAATAAATTTTTAAAACCATGAGAAGTATTTTTTCAGTGCCAATCAGTATTAAGTAATTTTTTAGTACCCGTCGGTACCCTGAAATGTTTTTTTCCAAGATTACTCATTACCTTGAAATATTTTTTAAATCCTAAAATAAATTTTTAAAATGATGAAATTAATGCAAAATGCACAAGGAAGCTTAACCTGCATTTAGTCATTTCAATCAAAACTTACCATGTGAGCAGTCAATATATGGGCTGATGAAGATGACAACAGGCAACCACAAGACAGCCACCGATGACGATGGACCCTTGTATAAGGCCATATTTTCAGCCCAAATAGAAGAAGAATAAAAGGCAATGTGGAATCTTGTTTGGACCAAGAATTTCAGCCCGATATTGGATTTTTTTTTAAATAAATGAATGTAGGAAATAGTGGTATTTTATGTGTTGGACCATATAAGTAAAGCCCACATTCTCTCATAATTCAACACACACATTAGGCCCATATATTAGATATAATACACAAGCCCAAACACACACTCAAGCTCACGCATTTACTTCCTGCTTACCCAGCCCAACGTTTCTCTCCAAACACAATACTCATATGCGCACACACACACTTGACAAACACATTCAGCCCATTTAACTTCCTTCTGGCCCAACATACACATACACCTACACCTACACCTACACTCACTCCCTCCTTAAACCCGATGCGCACACACACATCCCTACACTCTCACTCATTTATCAGCGTTCATTCCCTCCCCCTTTCCGTAAACACATGCACACACTCCTCTCCCAAGCCATAGCCTCCTCCTCTTCCCAACTTCAACCGGTCCTCCTCCCTCTCAACTTCATCGTGAACCCCTATCCTTCAAATCATCACCAATCTTTCATCTCCCTCTATCACGGTCACCAACCTCCCAACTCTCATCTTGGGGCTAATCTGCTAGGAACTCAAGGAAAGGAAAGAAGAGAAACCATAGAAATCAAGGTGAGTTGTCATTCCACCTTCTATCCTTCTTGCATGTCATGATTTGAGGGGAAAAATCAACATGCAAGTGTGTTTCTCTTGTTTAGTTGAAAATATGAAGTGTTTAAAATGTCTATTACAAAAAATAAAGTAAATCTAGAATGGGAAACAATTTTTGGAGTCAAAATATGAAAATTGCGCAAATTGGGAAAAACTGTCAGTTCTGGAAGTCTGGAGTCAGCCAGCTTTCATGCATGGTTTGACTGAGTAAATAGATGATTCGACTCACCCTTAGTCACCTCGGGGTCGAATCACTATTTACCACGAATTAAGTGCAATACAGTGCAATTAACTCGGGATCGTTCTCTTAATCAAGGAGCCAAATTTATTTTGTATTTCCTAAACTAAACTAAGTGATATAAACATGGTTAGAAATTTGGGGTTCCTAAATAAGTTTTTCTCTAATTAAAATGCATAAGAAAAATAAAGAAACTATTCCTATATTTTTTAGTCTTTTTGGAAATAACGAAAAATACTTTGGATAGAAAATTTAATGGTGAATGCTCTTGGTAATGAAGAAATGACTATCCTTACTCTTTAAAAAAAATTATGGGAGTTAAAATTCATTAAGTTTTAAGGAAAACCTCAAGATACCACTTGAGTCCAATATTCTCAATTAATAATAGCTCCTATAACCATAGCTAACTACTACCCCTTGAGAAATTGTTTGAGCCCACTTAATGCGTAATTGAAATTGGAATCATGCAACATGAGACTTCTAAATTTGAGTACTAAACAGTCCCTCAAAAGGGTACAAATCAACTACATTAATTAGACAATACCACGCTAATCAACATAGCTTCATTGAAACCACAAAGAAATTCATTCACATATAAAAATCACACTACAAAATCTAATCTCAACTACAAATATCAAACTAACAGAGATAATTACCATTAATCTCAGTTCCAGAATCATATATCAAAATTTAGCAATTCAAATATATAATCCTAGACTAATAGTAAGATAGATAAAACTCCCCTAATGTAGTCCAATGAGCTCAAGAACAATTCTTCATCACCAAGATCCAGAAGATTAGCCACTCATAGCTTGCTGGAAGAAGTCACCGGAATTTGGAGAATGTCGCCGGAAAATTCAAGGTTCGCCGGAATCTGGGAAAACGTCACCGGAAAAATGCAAATCTCGCCGGAAGTAGAGAACTCGCCGAAAAAAAAAGGAAAAGAAGAACACGGAGCCAGGAAGACCGGAAAACTCGTCGGAAATCAGGATGGAACCTTCGCCGCAATCTGGAAAGCTTCGCCGGAAACTTCAAAGTTTGCCGGAAACTGGAAAACCGCTGGAAAATGCAGAAAACAAAACTCCAGCCAGCTCCAGCAACGAAAAAGAAGAAGATGGGGATTTTTTTTTTCGGTGCTTCAACTCTCTTCCTCTCGAGTCTGCCCCTCGTTTTCTTCCTCTCTTTTTTTTTTCTTTTGATTTTCGGAAACTCCAGCCACAGCTCTCTCTGTGCATGTCCGGTGAAGAAGATGATGAATGAAGAAGAAGAAGTTAGTCTCCTTCTGTTCCTTTCTCTTTCGTCCTCCAAGCACTCGGGTTCCTTCCTCTTTTTTTTCTTTTCTTTTCTTCGTCCAGAGCTTTAAGCCGCCACCTCCTGTTCCTCGCGTTTTCTCCTCTTTCTGGTTCTCTCGTCCAGTCCCCTTTTTTCGTTCTTCCTCACACCCAGCCGCCAGCTCCCCTAAAACCTATTAATTCCCTTGGTCAAAACGTGCGTTTTGACCAAGGGACCAAAATGAAACATTTAAAACTTGCAGAGGGACCTAAACGCAAACTTAGAAACTTCCAGAATTTGAATTCAAACTTTTTTTTTAATTTAATCTTTTCAAATATTCTTAGAAAAATCAATCATTAAGAGTAATTACAATTTATTTGACAATTTTTCCCTTTTTAATTCTAATTTCATGTATTTACTCATAATATCAATTTATCATAAGAAAAGCATTTAAAGCTCAATAACTATGACAAAAATGCATTAAGAATCTCAATTTAATCATTAAAATCATATAAAAATATGGTTCAATCAATAGACTATAAAAATTATGAATTTTTTCAAAAAGATAGTAGAGGTGTGTGGCTTTAATTTGGTAGGTATTTTATAATTTTTTGAGCTCTGATCAAGGAGCTATGATTTTTACAAAATGACCTTAGTTTCTGGAAGATAAAACTGGACAGTGAGCTTGTACAAGACATTTGACGGGGTAAATGAACCAAAAAAATTTGATAGGTGGTTTGTATTTTTATGAGTTATGTGCAAGGAGTTATTGATTTTTGAAGTTAGACAAAATCGCTGGAAGTTTCAACTGAACAGTAAACTTGATACCAGTGTTTGAATATGTAAACGAGGTTTGAAAATTCTGAAATTTTTCATAATGTCAGGGGATGTGCAGAACTTTATTTTGATATATAAGGAGTAATATTTGGAGCTCTGTACAATAAATTATTGATTTTCGAAATAAAGTAAAGTTTTTGGAAGCTTGCATAGGGAGAGAAGGAAAAATTAAAAATTGGGATTGATGTGATGTGTTCTGACTTTTGGGGACAATTTTCTGTTAAAATAGACCTGTTTAGGAACATGTGAGAGTTGGAATCACATCATTTGGGTCCTTGTACAATTACATATGAATTTTCAAAGTTTAATGGGAATTCTGGAAATTTAAAGTTAAGCCTGAAAATGATAAGTTTGGGTACTTAAATTATACCCTAATGTAATAAGGGTTAAAAATGGAACTAACATGATAATTAAAGACCCTTTTATAATGTTTGCATATATGGATTAAGTGTTAACCATTATCCCAAAGTTGTAGGAATTCCCAAGTCCGCACGCAACACGAAATATTTGGACGATATTGTGGTTACTACATAGTAAGGTAGTAACTCTAGTTCTCTATGACATGTGTATGTTTATATGTTGATTGTCATGCTTATGGATTTGTGTATTGTACACACAATTGATTACATTTATGTATTCTATTGTTTGGCTAATAACATGTGTCTTCCTATGTGCTAACAGAATTCAAAACTAGGTAGGTTCTGTGTATGTATTTTTCCTTTTTGCTACAAGGATTCGAAGTCGGGTAGGTTCTATGTTTATATTTTTCTTGGGTAAAGAAATTTAGAACGCGGTAGGTTATGTGTTGATCTTCCTAGCATTATGGAATTAGAAACTAGGAAGGTTCTGTGTTTACTTTCTTAGTACTGTGGAATTCAAAACTTGTTCGGTCCTGCATTTTTGGACTTGTATGGTCTATTTACAGTTAACATTACATACATGATATACTGTTATTTGTTGTTGTGTGTTGATACTGAATGTTAAATTGTTTCTTGAGTTGTGGTAATTTATTTTCATATATTGCTTACACTATTCACAGAGATTAACATGTTACTCTGAAATTCAATTGTGAATCTTAGAATCGCATAAAAGTATAGGTAGTGGATTAGGACGGAAGAGAAATGTGGTGCTGTAAGGCAGAAAGAGGAAGGTTGAACTCTGAAGGAGTTGTGTATTTATATTTTGGAATAATTGTGATGGATTGTATAAGGATTATGGCTTAAGTTTTGTTTGGGATGATTGTAAATGAAACATCCCCGTGGGGATTAATTTTTTACATTACTAAGTTATGTTTCTACATATTATCAATTACTTATTCGTCCAAACTAGATCCATACGCTCCATTGTGTAGTAACTCTGATGTATGTCGAGAGATATTAGGTAGTGTTACAACTTCATTGTTATTTGATGATTTTAAGGGACTTATTAGTCATTAATTATGTTATTTGGGACTTAACAGTGATTTTTCCTAAATTGTTTGTTCCTATCATGGTGACTTGATGTTGATGAGGCCTACACGATATATATAACTGTACTGAACAAACTATTCTCTATACATAATACTCCTGTGGTCCTATTGGTAGGATAGAGAGTGAGGAAATTTTTTTATTATATTTATAAAATAAAAGAAAATTTTTTTATATGCATGTATAATTTTACCCTTCATTTATTATTATATATGTTAACTCTTTTCCTTATTAGGTATAGTATATATTAAATATGCTTATAGAGGTAAGAAATTGTTGAATGTTATATACGAGTTAATGAAGTTTAAGGTTTTCATAGTGAGTCATGTTGGAAATAACTTATATATAATAGACTAGAGGAGTATACTAAATCACTTTTTAAGAATGACTTTCTTTATAATATAATTAATGCTTATTTTAAAGTATTTTTTTTATAAAAAAAGATCGTAAAGATTTGAAGATTGTACCATTTTTTACTTATAATGTATCAAAATGTTGTTCATTTTATTTAAAATCTAATGAGAAGAGATGAAAAGTATAGAGAGAAAGAGCAAAAAGTCAAAAAGAATCCATGGAAGGAAGGAGAGGCATGGTTGGGTATAGATTTATTGCAAGAAGGAGGCGGGCCAACCTGAGAGTAGACTATACTGAGAAGATTTTTGTATGGATCTGCTTTACCACATCATTTGAGGTCTAACCAATAAAATACAGCAACTCAATTAATATTAATTTTAGTTAGCTGTTTATGTAATTTACATTTTTATTTTTCTTCAGAAAATAAATCTTTCAATTAAGATTTCACAGGTAATAAAAAAAGTAAATCTTATGGAATTTTTTAATTTTATTAATATATAGCTGAAATTTTGGAGAAGTCAAATTAGTTCCTAAGTTGTTGTATTTTAATTAAATTACAAAAGATAGACATAGCAAATTAGGTAATTTCTTTGTTATACTTGTCAACGTATACAAAATTGAAATGCCACACGTCATACTTTTACCACTCCACAACGCACATTTCAGTCAAACCTGTTAAGGGTTAAGGATCAACGTAGAGATAGGGAGACATTATATTGCTATGTTTTTAATAATTTCGTGGCGATATTAAGGCATAATAATAATAATAATAATAATAATAATCTGGATATTGCTCAGAAATATATATAAATAAGCCCTCAAAAATATCCCAAAAAAGCTTAATATCATATCATTACCCCCCTCAGTTTGCCCCAAAAGTCAAACTCAGACACTGAGAATGAAAGAGCTTGTTAGATGGGTTGCTGCTTGCCTGCTTCTAAAGCAGAGAAAGGAGGAAAACTATTGAATGGACAAAACTATTAAAGGGATTGGAGAGGAAGATGAAACAATTAGTGACTCTATTAATTCATAATCAATTATTATTAATGCACAAAACTCATGTAAGCCAGCTTCTGCAAATTTATTTCTCTGACATGCACAGTCAATCTCAATGTTCATCTAATCGAAAAAATCATTACATCATCTGCTTAGGCTTTAGCCCAAAAAGTTTTTTCCAAAAAATAATTTATTTTTTTCTATTTTTTTTTTTTTTTATATATTTCGCTAAACTTTAATACACACACATATACTCCATATAAGTAAAAGTTATTACTATGTTTATTTTAAAAAAACTTGTTATATCTCTCATGGCTTGAAGTCTACTGAGAAGAAGAAAGGTTGGATATCTTTAATGTTTGTAATTAGCGGTCTAGACTTGCAACAAAAAGCCAACAAAAAAACAGTAGAAAGGTTGACATGGCAAATAGAGCTTATAACTGGCGCTGACATTTTGGTGCCTTCTAATTTAAAAGAAAGTGAGAAGAGCAACTTGTTCACTTCTCTGCTTTGAATTTGTTCTGTTTTTCATGGCAGCATTTTCAGTAACACAACAATTTCATATTTTAAATTTTCTATAAATGAACATATATAATTATGAAGAATAATACTTTACATAATGCATTTATCAGTATGTTAATAAAACACACGTCTCTTGTGTTCCAAAAGAACCTAGTTATACTTGCAGAGGAACAGAAAAAAATTATCTGTTGTTTGCATTAAACAAAGGAACTCAGAAACAACAACTCAAAGTCGAGAAGGACAACTTCTCAAAGCTGTTTTTGCCCCTTCCATCCATTGTGGCAATTATAAGGCAGGAGCAGAGAATAAGGAGTATGAGTTTTTTTATTTTAATGTGCATTAGACACAGAACAGATTTTAAATTTCCAACCCTTCAAGTTGAACTATCCCATCACTATTGATTTTATGAAATGTTTTCATGAATATGGGCCTGGAAGCCATAATTGATTTTATCAGAGCGTTCATGTTTGTGTTTTCAGATTTGGAAGAGCAGATTTCAGTGCTGGCGTAGCAAGCTTAGAAATAAACTCAACCATTATACTTCATCCGAAAACATATAATCAACTTTAAAATCAATGGTAGATCCTGATGTCATGCTATTGCTATGTTTCAATATATATCTATAAAGTACCAAATCCAAGTTCATTTAATGAGGCTTATTCTATCTTTCTAAATACGAATAGAGCCCTGCTTATTTTCAGATAATTAACAGTAAAAGTAAGGAACAAGTAACACATTCTCTTATTGTAAACTTGAAACTAATAACCAACACCACAATCCAAAATAAAAAATTTAAAATAGCATCGGGACAAGGATTTGGAAATGATAATTCCTTCAATACCAAACGTACAGAACAACTACATCGGACTCAAATAACAGATCACCATTAATGTTCGTTAGACAAATCATAAAGCATCATACAAAAGTAAATATATAGTGCTGAAAGTGAAAATGTTAAGCAGCAACACTAAGAAAGAGGAATCAAATACTCTTTACATAATGTCATGTATTTAAGCAGCGAGGCAATGAGGTTTATGAGTGAGCTTCATTCCTCAATAAAATTATCGAGCCTACTCGCCTCGTCTTGCAATGAGACTAAGGATGCTTCAACAGAAGCTAACTCATTTCTAAGATTGGAAGCTTTAGCTTCAGTCTCTTCAAGCTTTCTCATGAGTTCATTTCCATCACCACAGCTCTCAATGCAGCGAGACACGTAACTGAGCCAAGAAGGATCAAAATTAACTGCTTCTAACGCAGTAAAACACTCTCTGATGTAGTTTCGATCATCCTCTGTCAAGTCACATCTTCGAGTAGTCCTCAAAATGCAAGTGACTTCGGTGAATAAGGCAGCGAATGCTCTTCGCCGCTTTGTATTAAACCAATCAAGCACTTGAGGATGACGCTTCAATCCAGCCTCCAAATATGGCAAGTTTTGTTTGGAAATGTCAATCAACCACTTGTCGCTATAAGCACTTGATTCCAGTATTGATGGAGTCATTGGTTCTGGAGCTTTTGAAGGTGATTGATCTATTGCTTCTGAAAATCAGAAAATAGGGTGGGTCAAGTTTAGGAAAATAAAATAAAATTTCTCCTACTCATATAAATGCATTAATTACTTGCTCTATCAATTTAAGTTAGATAAATTGGATCTTGCATAACATAGCCAATGTTGTACCTGCATCAAGAATCATGGTAGAGTTTCGTACATTTTGAGCAGTTGAACTTGAAGGCTTCTTGACATTGTCCCACTTCTCTTGAGTCTCAATATATGAATTGTGTGATTCTTCTAGTAGAATTTTTATGAATACCATGTTAGAATTGTTGGTTAATGGTAAGAATGCTTCCCAAAGAAAACCAAAAAGAAATAAAGACATAAAACATGATAAACTAAAAAACCAAAACAGTTTTTAATTGTTTTCTTATTTTTATTTTTCTATTTTCTTAGGCTGCCACTTCTCCATTATGAACACTACCTTATCAATGACAACCACTGTGACGGTACCACCACATCATTTCAAAACTATGTTTTTTAAAACAACTATCCAAACAGATTTTTTATTTTTATATTTTTGAAACTTGTTTCCAAAAACTGTTTTTAAGAACAAAAAACAGTGAATAGGATCAAACGAGCCCGAAACTACCTATTGCTTAAAATTCATTATTCGCTCTATCAATTTATGTCAAAAAGGATATCGCAAAACAAAACCAATACCTGCATTAGGAATCATGATAGAGCTAATTGAGACATTTTGAGCAGCTAATATGGAAGGCTTCTTGATGGCGTCACACATCTCTTGAGTCCCTATAGATGAATAATGTGATTCTTCAAGTAAATTTTGATCAACGCTGATAGAATTGTTAATTAATCCAATATAATGAACAGTTAAAAAAAGATAAGAACCTCTGTTTCTTGTTGTGGCAAGGCTCTCTGTATCTTGATCAGTTTGAATGGTGTCATGTATTTCTCGAGTTCCATCACCTAAACAAATAGTAACAATAATAAAACTTCTTGAGATAAGAGTTTGTTTAGTATTAAACTAAAGTACTTTCCTTCAAAAAGTTATAATCATGAATCAATCAAGCAAGAGTATTGGGCTAGAGATGCATAAAACAAGATTACAACTTGTGTCTTGTATGGTAGCAAAGCTACGTACTTCTTGAGTTGTTTGAATTAAGGGTTTTTTCGCTGCCTCATTTGCCTCTGAAGTCAAAATATGCAAACAAATAAGTTCAGAAAATAATTAGAAAATATAATGACACAAGCAATTGGAAAGAAAATAACAAATAATTTTGAAAAGTTAAAAACACAAAAAATGAAGGAAAAAACTTCTATAAATGTTTGATCCTTTACGGCAGCTAATACACTACAAAATAATATGATATCAGTATCTCTGACGTAAAGTATGTTAGGACTCGATACATTTTGAGCATCATGAACTAAGAACCTCCCTTCAAATTCATTCTTCTCTCGAGTCCCAACAACTGGAAATATAATTTCTTACAAAAATTAGAAAATAGAATAGCACAAGATTTTGGCAAAAATGAAATAATTTTCCCCTTCAACAAGTAAAATAATGCATTACCTCCTTTGTAGTTTGGATCGGGAGCCGTAGAAGCTATGGTCTGGTTGAACAAATTCTTACTGAGATGAATATCTGAGTTGTCATGTGATTCTTCGAGTTGATTTCAATTAATACAATAAAAAGTTAGAATCGTTATATAACAAGTTATAGAAAAGGGATGGCAAATTTAGAGACAACAAAATGAGATTCATTAAATGAAACCTTTCTTCTGTACTATGGTAATGTCCCATGCGTTTTGTGTAGCTTGAACAAAGGGTTTATCAGTGCTCTCATGCGTCACATGAGTCTCTGTAGCTACACAAATAAGTAAAACAAACCAAAAAGGAAAAGAATGAAAAGATTTTAACAAAATACACATAATTTCTTTCCTTCCAACATGTATAACATGCACTAATTAATACCTATGTCTTGAACGGAGGCAGGGATTAACATATCTTCAGCATTTTGAACAACCATTTTTTGAATGCTTTCATGCATATCTTTCGCCCCAGTATCTGAATAACCATGTTTGTTTTTTTAGAGGAAAAAAGCAGTGAAAACAAAATAACATAGATTTTGCAAAAAAGTAACTAAAATAAATTCCTTAGAAAATAAATATTACTCTCTTCATCATCATTCTTAGTAGATGTTGTGGCCTGAATGAGTAAATCTTTACTTAGACGAAGTTGCATATCCTGTGATCCATCTGGTGTGCATTCTAATTCACAAAAGAAACTAATAAACCAGAAAGTAATATGATCGAGTCATTACATAAATACAGAGTAATTTTAGATCATTTGATGCATATTAATTATATAGAAATAGCTGCATCATAAACTGTGGTAGTGCATAGAGAAATTTTATATTTCACACACACACACAGACACACGTATATATATTTTTATGTTCTGCTTAGAGAAATTTTAGTTGATTGCACATTTGAACCAATGGCCTTACACTGTTGATTTACATTTTGAGCAACTGGAACTAAGGCCTTGTACAAATCCCCTGATTTTTACTATCTGAATGTAATTTTTATAGTAGATTTTAGTTCACATAAATGAAAATAAGGTTACTCAAAAGACTATAATTAATAACAAAGACCAATTAAATTGGAAAAAATTGTTTGAAACACAACAATATTATGCTTCAATAGAAAACAAGAGTAGAACCTGTATCCTGAAGTACTATGCTTGGGCTTAATTTGCCTTGATGAGTAGCTTGAACCAAGTGCCTCTGAATGGTTTCACCTTGAGTTCCAAGCGTTTGATTATTTTCTATATTAATACTTGAAGATTCTTTGCAGTCACCTTTAACTCCTCCTTTTGCCTAATTGAGGCAAGCAAGAAAATATCTTACTATGACACTAAATGCACATTTATATTAAATAATTATGTGATAATACATATTTACTAGAGCACCATACACCTGATTGCAAGAAATTTATAATGACGTGACAATTATTATGCATCTTGGACAATTACGTAACAAAATGCTTATTTTTGTTGGAAATATTTTCAGATCCACCAATAAATATATTATAAACATTTTTAATACTGAATTATTTTGCCTTAAAATTATCACTTGAGGTGGGGAGATAGAAATAGAAAACAAGAAAATAAAAAGTCTATGATAATTTTTGGAATTTACTATTTCAACATACATACCTTTTCTATGAATAATTGTTTCATGGTGGTGTTGAGGTCCACGTTCCAACGTTTCTTTCCATTTTCCACTCTCACTAATTTCAAAAATGGGGCAATGATGACTCCAGATGAGAAATTTTGCATTTTGGGGCATCCTATCACTTCTAGTGTCACCAAAGATGGGAATATAAAGGTGATGTGTTTTCTAGAGCAAAAGCTTGTGAAGGCTGATAAACAATTGAGTTCCAGATACTTCAAGCTTTCAAATTTGATTTCTTCTTTTGATTGTCCTTCATCATCCGTCACCACAACCTCCTCTAGCATCCCACAATTGCTAACTTTGAACCATGTGAGGTGGATGAGACTTTTGGCCGTGCAAGTAGTCATGAAGTACCTAAGCTCATTGCAATCCTTCACTTGCAAGAAAGTTAAATTTTTGAAAGATGTAGAAGATTGATGTGAAATAAATTCCACCTGCATGTGCAATTGATTATCAAGGTAAGTGATAATAAAAAGGCATTAAAACACATTAACAAATGTCTTGGACAAGATTGATGCATATCCCATGAATAATTAACTTATTGACTACTGACATAAAGAGAACAAAGTCATTTTCTTACGTTTCACACAGTTAAATAACTTTAGATGGATTTGAATTTTATATTTAAAACCCTTTCTGTGGGTAATATAAAAAATTTTAAACTTTGAAACCGATATTGAATGACAGAAGTTTGAGCAGTAATAATAATTTATTTGGATTTGAAGTAACTAAATTACAGTCAGTATGTAAAACTCTTTTCAAGTGTCATGCTTAACCTGTTTGGCAATTTCTTGAGTGACCAAAAAAAGGTAAAATGTATATTATTTCTAGTGTCTGCTACTTTGATACTATAACGCTCTTTCAAAACAACACGATTTTTTTTATCACAAAAAACATAACACACGACATTTCTTTTATAGTTATACAAGAATCTGATTTTTTTTAACCTTTATTTTACTTTCATACCAACATGCTCTTTCAAAAGTAAATTATTGAATTTCAATTTCATAGAACAAGACTTTGACTGATAAAAATTACGGCAACTACCCAAAAAGTCTTCTCGGTTCAAACTCAACTACTTACCTTTCCTGCTACCACGCAATTTATCTCCTTTGTAGCAATTATCTCCTCCATCATATCACATTTACATATTTCAAGTTGCTTGAGATTCGAAAGCCTTCCAACCATAGAGGATGAGAATAAATACTTCACGCCGCTGCAATCCTCTATAGTCAAGTTGGCCAAATTATGGACCAAATAAGGTGCTGAAGAGTCATCCCAAATTTTTTTCAAATTGACTGACCTCAACCTCAGTCTCCAAATTAGAAAATTTAACCTGTGAAAAAATAGTTTTAGTTTCTATGAGTATGTTGATAAAAGAAATTATCAATCACTGGATATTGCCCAACTTGATTGTTGTATATAAAAAAAATGAAGAATATACCTTGTCGCTGAAAAACGGTGTTGAAATATTCATAGCTCCTACAGAAGACGTCACCTCATGAGAGCAAAAATAGTCAATGGTTGGCAAATGTTGCAAAGTCAAGGAGCGCAATGGAAGAAACTCAATCTTCTCCTCAAAAGTTTTGCCACTATCTATACTTTCTACAGATACAATCTTCTTCACAGATCTACATTCAGAAACTTCAATCTCAACAAGTTGAGAAAAAGCTTTGACCATAGAAACAGAGAAGAGATATACCAATTGGTCACAACTTCTTACTTTGACAACCTTGAGTTTGCGAAAAGAATTATCCCTAACAGGGCTATGACATATCTTCACCAAGTTATTGAGATTGTGGAGTATCATTGTCTCCAATTTTGGGAACAAAAAACGAGTTTGATTCCACTTGATTGGGTCGACAATATGCTGAATTTCTCCATTATTTTGGATGTGCAAATGCCTAAGCTAGGGAAATCCTTCGTCATTCAAAGCAAAAAGCACATTCGAAACGCCACTTATTTTGTCCAAGTACAAATCTTCCACACTTTCAATCAAAGTTTTGATCCCTTGTTCCAAATGAATGCTGGTATCCAACTTCACCTTAAGTAGCCTTGAGGTCTCTTTGTTGTCTGACCATCTCCATTTATCTCCGATAACAACTTTATATCTTTCTAACTTCTCAAATGCTATGTCCTTGGGCAAAAGCCAAGCCTCACAGATTTGAATTTCTAGAGTGGTCAAGTTAGTTAACTCACCAAGTTCAGCGAGACTAGCATTTCTCTGTTGCGTAGTTGAACTTTCCACATCCCATTTAATTGTGGCGTCGCCCATATACCATTCCTCTATTTTGGTCAATTTACACAATATGTTGGGAAGGGTGGTCCCAATTCTAGACCTGCTCAAATCCAACATTCTAAGCTTGTTTAACTGCTTTATTTCTCTTGGAAACTCTTCCACAAATGAATCAATTAAGCTAAGAATTTCTAAATTCATCAATGCACCAATTCCAGTCATATCTTCCAAAGAGCAAGAATCCAAACACAATGTTTTGAGTTTGGTCAAGGAGCTTAAAGATATAGGTAATGAAGCTATTATCATGTCAGTTAAATCTAATACTTGAAGGTTTTCCATCCCTTCAAAAAAGGAATTTGGAATTTCTAAAGAGGGATTACGGAAGCTGCCTATGACGAGAAATGTTAGATGGGGACAATCTAACCTTTCAGGAAGCTTTCGAAGGCAACAACGTTTCAAGATAATATGTATACATCTCTTAAGAATATCGTTTCCTGGCCAATCTTGCAACTTAGCATTTGTATTAGTGAAAGCATATTTTGACGCCATTGAGACGGCTACTTCATGAACGATGTTGTGCATGTTGATAATTTTTGCTCCTACATCATCATCAACCAACAGACAAGATGCCTTCAGGTCAATAATTATTTTGTAAAGCCTATTCCTTGCATCCTCAACGGTATTTATACATTTGAATATACGCAAACCAATAGCATATTTCAACAAGTTACTAACATATATATATCTTCCATTCACACCACAAAGCAAGAATACTTTCTTTACTTCATCTTGCAACCGATTGAAATTGAACTCCAAAGCTGAAAAAATGGTTTTCTTCATGTCTCCACTATCAACACTTTTTAGATTTAGCAAGGCATCTTTCCAATAAGGAATATTCGTATTATATTTTAATGACTTTGCTATTGTGACTATCAAAACAGGCAAGCCTGCACACCTTTGAGCAACTTGGGTAGCAATTTTTCGGAAATCATCATCCTCAACAACATCACCAACCATAGCTTTAAACAAACTCCAAGATTCTTTATGATTCAAAACATGAAGGAGGAAGTTCTTTTGAGCATCATTCTTTTGTAAAATATCTTGACTTCTTGAAGTCAATAATAATTTGCAACCCTTGTAATCATCCTTTAAAGGAACTCCCATCTTTTCTGGATTCATTTTCCACCATGTATCTAAAGGGATTCCTAACTTGTGAAAATCGATTTTCTCCTGTAAATCATCTAGTATAATGAGGATGTTTTCCTCATTTTTAATCCTCTCACACAGGCGGTTAGCTCTTCCACTTGATGAGGTCCTTCCTTCAAAATAAAGGCCTAACTGTTCAGCAATCTCATCCTGAATTCTTTCAAGATTGGTTGTTTCAGATATAGTTACCATAAGCACTACATCAAACAACTTGTCGTGCTTAACTTGTTTGGCAATTTCTTGAACTAGAGTGGTCTTTCCCACTCCACCTATCCCATAAATCCCAATTTTGTTGACCTTAGGGTCCTTCAGAGACAACACAACATCCTCCCTGACTGATTTTCTTGACTTAAGCCCTTCACTTCCTCTTATAGTAGGCAAGTTGTTGATTATATCTGAAACTGGAACATATCCACTTCATCAAGCTCCTCCTTTCCCATTATTTTTGCAATGGTGCCTACCATTTTCTTTACTTTTCTACCATGTTGATATCGGGACTTTAAATTTGGAAAACACCATACATTTCCATCATGTGGATTGTTACAAAGTTGCTTTGCATCTTTTATAGTTTTGACAACACCTTCTTGCCAGTTTAGCACATTACCATAGATCTCTCTTCCATTTCTTCTTTCAGCCTCCACTTTATGATCAATACGTTCTTTCGTTGCCTGCAACTCATTTGCTAGATCCTGTAGCTCTTTCAAATGTTTTCTATGGCATAACAAATATCCCACCTGCCTAACCATTGGTTCCACGGTAAGCTCTACTATTTTTGCAGCAAGAACACCGGGAATCTCCATTCTTCCTAAATAAAATGACCGACAAATTTAATGTATGAATGAACAAAACAAGTATGATAAAGAATGGGTTGAGTGAGAATAATAAATCTAATTGAAGAAGACTAAGGCCGTGAATGACTCTCAATGACAATGCTCATATTTATAATGGCCGATACATCATTACAGAATATTTGTACAGAAACAAATTCATAACAGAACCTGTATTATCATGACACGTGTAAGGCACAAATCCTATAAAATGTTGCACCTAAATGTACCTGATGTACTATAATAGCAAAATATTGGGACCACACTAATTACAACTTAATCACAATACAATCATTAGAATATTACTAATTGCTTATATTTTAACATTCCCCCTCAAATGAGGAGGAGTGACCACTAATCCAAGTTTGTCTCTGAAGAATCAAAATTGAGCTTGTGATAATGGTTTGGTGAGACAATCAGCAATTTGATATGATGAGGGAATGTATCTAATGTCAATCAATCCAGATAAGACTAGATCACGAATAAAATGAACATCTACTTAAATATGTTTGCTCCTAGCATGTTGAACTAGATTTGCTGCTAGAGCCTTAGCACTCAAGTTATCACGTCACATTATTGAAGGGTTTCGAAGAAATAAACATATCTCAAACAATAAAGAGTTCAGCTACTTAACTTCTGTAGAACCATCAACCAATGAGCGATACTCAGACTCAGAGCTAGATCGAGAAACTACCCTCTATTTTCTTGAGGCCCAAGATATGAGATTATTACCAAGAAAGACACACATTCCTCTAATAGACTTTCTATCATCTAAGTCATATGCCTAATCAGCATCTGTGTAAGCCACCAACTAAGGTTGTGAAAAAGGTTTTATGTGTAAGCCAAGGTTACTGGTTCCTTTCAGGTATCTAAAGACTCTTGACTGCCTAAAAATGTGTTGTTCTTAGTTGAGAAAGGAATCGACTCAATTTATTTACAGCAAAAGATATATCTGGGCGAGTAGTGGTAAGGTACTATAAAGAGCCTATTGCTTGTCTGTATTCAGTAAAATACCATCAGAAGTAGATATCATATGTCCAGTAACCATTGGTGTGGGTACAGATGCACAGTTAATCATACCAAATTTCTTAAGCAGGTCTGTGGCATACTTGGTTTGACTCAGAAAAATACCTTTAGCATTTCCATGAACTTCTAATCCAAGAAAATAATACAAGGGCCCTAAGTCCTTAAGTGAGAAAACCAAATTCAGCTGTCTAACAAACTTATCAACACAAATAGGGTCATTTTCAATCACAATGATATCATTGACATATATCAGAATGAATATTGTGAGATCATGAGTTTCCAACATAAATAGTGAAATATTACTTTTCAGGTTTTGAAAACCCCAACTGAGAAGAGTTAATCTTAACTGATCAAAACCAAGTTTATGGAGCTTGTCTGAGACCATAGATGGCTTTGTTCAACTTACAGACGTATGAAGACCATCATTGATCTGTGAATCCCTCTGGCCGATACATGAAGACTTCCTCCTTCAAAACTCCGTTAAGAAACGCATTGTTGACATCCAATTGACGAATGACCTATTCGAAAGTCACAACAATTGACAGTATGACTTGGATCGTTGTTGACTTAATCATTGGACTAACAGTGTCTCCAAAATCGACTCTAGGAGTTTGCTTAAATCATTTTGCCACTAACATTGCTTTATGCTTCAAAATCAAGCCATCAGCTCTCAGTTTCATTTTGAAAATCCATCGATTATTGATCAACTTCTGGTTTGTGTATGGCACAAGCTCCCAGGTGTTATTCTTCATTAAGGCATCATATTCTTCTTTCATAGCATTGAACCATGTTGAAGATGACAGGGCATCGTGGATGGAGAGAGTCTCAACTGTGTTTTGGTCAGATGAGGATTGAGGTGAAGATGAACTCGGTGTGACATCCTTTAGGGATCTAACATAGGGAGTCTTGGGCTGGGTTATACCGGTTTTGGACTAGGTTAGCATTGTATGCAAATTCACAGGCCCATCCTGGTTTGAACGTTGGGCATTGTCTTCCACTACACTTAGTCATGTAGAATCATGCAAGTTGGGCTCAGGCATAATATCTACAAACAGCAGAGACGATGACACTTCCAGTGATACATCTCTCGGTTCTTTGTGAATATTCTTACTTTCATTATCGGCTTCACTAGAAAATTGAGAATTCCTCATAGATTGAATGATCAAAGGAACTGAGATTGTTTCCCCCTTATTGTCATTAGATTGATTCAGGAAACCTGTGCGGAAAGGAAAAACATCATCATAAAAAATGACATGTCGAGAGACAAATTTTACCTATTCTACTCAAGCACTTATAGCCCTTCTGTTGAGATGCCATTCAAATATAAACACATTTCTCGCTATGAAATTGGAACTTGTGCGTATTATATGGTTTCATGCATGGATAATAGGCACATCCGAAGGCTTTCAGTTGCATATAATCTAGTTTTGTTTTCATGATTTGAAACAGGGGAGTATCTCTATCGAGCACTGGAGTTGGCAGCTGATTGATTAAGTACACAACGTATTGAAAAGCATCCACCCAATACTTTAAGGGCATTTGAGCATGAGCTAGTAAAGTTAAGGCTATTTCCACGATATGCCTATGTTTGCGTTCAGCTCTCCCGTTCTATGCTGAAGTATATGGACAGGTGAATCACAAGTTTATTCCAGCTTCTTGTGTCACAGGTATGAATGGCTTGTATTTGTTGCCGTTATCATATTGAAGAGCTTTGATTTTTGAATCAAATTAATTTTCAACAAACGTTTTAAAAAGTTTGAAGACATGAATTGCCTCTCCCTTATGTTTCAACGGGTACAACAAGGTGTAATGACTAAAATCATCCACAAAGTGAATATAAAAACAATGACCACCACTAGATTGTGTGGGAGCAGGTCCCCAAAGGTAGTGTAAATCAATTCTAATGGACAAGAAGCTTGTGAAACAGAGGACTAAAATGGTAAATATTTTGATTTGCTTAATTGGCAGGCTTCACAGATACCATTGTCATAGACAGAATTATTAGATAGCCTTTTGTTACATTTATTTAAAACTTGATGCCCAAGTAGGTGATGCCATTTCAGATGCTCCGACTGATTTCTACTGTAAAATGCAGCCATGAATACTCTTGGTTGATCTTCAAGCTTTCTTGTTGTCAGTGGGTACATTCCGTCTCTTAGAGCTCCCTGTACTAGAAGACGTTTTGCCACCGGATCCTTTACATGACAGCCATGATTAGTAAAATTCACATCAACATGATTATCGCGTATCAATCAATTTACACTGATTAAATTTTTGTTGGCTATAGGCACATAGAGCACATCTTTAAGCAATATCCTTGGTGAGTTTTTTCAAGTTATGGATGTAGAACTAACTCTTAGAATTGTTCTTTTTTCTCATGTGCAAGTAGTAAGATAATGCAACTTACCAGATGGATTAAATTTTTCAAGATTCTCTGGGTGTGGAGTCACATGAAAATTTGCTCCACTATCAACAGACCATGCCTGATTTGCATAAGGAGATTGAAAATCTGAATAGTTGTTTGCATAGTGTGACTGAGGAACTGAGTAATTGTCAGAGAAATTATTTGAGCCATTCTCATCCCGATAGAAACAAGTGGCAATCATGTGTCTTGGACGTTGGCAGTGAATACAAAATAGATGTCCACCACCTCCACGTGAGTTGCCACGAGATCAACCTCCTCCACCTCTAAAACTGCGTGAGTTTCCTCTCCAACTACCATGGTTGCTTTTGAAGGAACGCTGAATGGAGTCATTACAAGAAGCAGAGACAACATTGATGGAGGGCTGAATACTGAGATTGGAGAAATGATACAGTTGATTCAATCTTGTTTCGAATGAAAGGAGAGCTCCCTGAGCATCAACCCAGGTCAAGTCAGGTAGATCTATTAAATTAGCGACAATAGCGTTGTATTCGGTGTCCAGGCCGTTAAGCGTGTGAAGTATAAGGTCATTCGTTGCCACCGACGATCCTGCAAGAGCAAGTTCATCCGAGAGTGTTTTTATCTTGTTGAGGTACTCTTTCATTGTCAATGCATTCTTCCAGGTATTCTGCAATTCACTTTTAATCACCATCACTCTGGCTTTTGTTGAAACACATGTGAGATCCCGAGCTCTGCTCCATAGTTTATGAGCTATCTTGCAGTGGGGGAGTTGAACACCCACATCTTGCATCATTGTATTTCTCAACCAGCCAACAAGTATCTTGTCAACATAGGACCGTTCAACATACGCAGGATTTGGTTGAGTTCCTTCAGGCGTACCAAAAAGAAGCTTCACTGGAGCTGTCAATAAACCATTTATATGGCCATCAAGCTGATTCCCTTCGATTAACGACAAGATGATAGATTCCCAGACTAGGAAATTCGTGTGATTCAGCTTGATCGTGGTGGTCTGGCTAGATGAACTAAACAATGAATATACTATGGTGTTTGATTGGGAAACAGAGTCCACAGTAGAAGAAGCGGAGTTGGTCATTTTCTTTCGCTCTAATACCAAGTGAGAATAATAAACCTAATTGAAGAAGACTGAGGCCGTGAATGACTCTCAGTGACAATGCTTGTATTTATAATGGCTGATACATCATTATAGAATATTTGTACAGAAACAAATTCATAACAAAACCTATAATATCATGACACGTATAAGGCACAGATCCTATACAATGTTGCGCCTGAATGTACCTAATTTACTATAATAACATAATATTGGGACCACACTAATTACAACTTAATCACAATACAATCATTGGAATATTACTAATTGCTTATATTCTAATAGGTTGAGCTATGTTGAGAGAAATATTTGTGATGACAAATAATGACATTATTCATTATGTAGCTATTAAGTATATGAACCCCAAAGCAAAGAAATCCATTCAATGGGCATTTTAAATACCCTAAAGCAAATAATTTGCACCCCAAAGTACTGGTTGTAAAGGAATAGAACAATATATAATTCTAACACAGGAAAGAAAACCTAAATGGCAAGGCATATTGACAAATGAATGTATGGGGGCAAGTGGGAAGTTTGGCAGAGTTCTGACTTTGAAATCAAACAAGTTTGTAAAGCTTTCATAAATTATTAATTTCTCTCAACTGTTAGATCAAATTATCCATGACTGTATTATGATCTCCATAGTTATTGAGCTCATATAACTTTTTTTTTTTTTATATATTTTCATCGACACTGATATCTTTATAGAGGCAATCATGTTTGAAGTACTGTCAAAAACTAAATGTAACCACCTCACCTAATAGGAATTCGAATTTTAATTTGCCACATTATAACACTAGACCTAACCCCTATTGTAGCTCAAGTCACATTGATAAGTCTATTTTATAGATGCAAAATACCCACTCATAGGCACTGAATTGCGTTGAATTATAGTTTGAGTTTGGATTCAATGTTTCGAGCATGGTTTTACTTGTTTTGTAGTGTATAGAGTACGTAACCAAGATTTTGCAAAATTATAAGAAAATTTGGCACCAAAAAACACAAACACATGCAAGAATAACTCATTACTCAATGTAATCGTGTTTTGGAATCACATTTTGTTCAATATATTTTTGTCATTTATTTTTGTACTCAATATTTAATTTTTACGTACATTATATTTAGATCCTTAAATTCTTTGAAACTTTTTACCCCAATGTCTATAATGTTAGTTTGTTCCTTAAATTTAAGTAATTTTGTTTGGACCATATACACAGATTTGTCATGTATCCTACGTGACTGGATATTTAGAGTGGTTTCATTGTGTAGAGGTTTTGATTTTCCTAAGGTCTAGGGTTTTTCATGCATCCTACTTTAATGATTTGTGTGATTATCCTAAATCTTAATGGAGCTTCTAATTATCGAATGAAGGATTGTTGTTTTACTTCTTTTTGTTTATAGTTTAGTTAGCATGGCATTATGAGCAAAGTTTAGCGGGGCCCAAAAATAAATGAAGCAGAATCCATGGACAGTGGGTCTTGGTTCTTCCTTTGATTCAATGGTGTCATTCTAGTAGCTTTCACGCACTTCTTGATTTGCCACCATCATCCTTCCACAAGAGCCCTACTTCTCCTTTCTCTCCTTCAGCATTCCCTACCAAGCTATCACTCGATCTACTCTAATCAATGTGGCTCCAATGCCATTGCCGGCATAAAGCTGTAGGTTGATCACCTTGAAGCCTATTTTCTCATCGTTAGTGAAGCTTGCACATGAGACATAACTGCCCTCTCGCCATTGAAGCCAATGATGAATAGATTTAATCGTATTTTTACATGATTTTTCATAATTAAATTAGAATTCTTAATATATATTTTTTATAACTATTGACATTGAATTGCCTTTCTTGTGATAAATTGAGATTAAGAGTAAATATTTTAAATTAAGACTAATAAAGGCAAAATTGTAAAAAAATTGTAATTACTTTTAATCATTGATTTTTCTGAGAATATTTGACATTAGATTAATTATTTTTTTTATTGTAGGTGCTCGAAGAAATTAGATCAAATTGCAAAATGGAAATTTGGGCCTAAATTGCAAAAGCTTTGGTTTAGTGTAACATCCTAATTTTATTATTAGGATTTAATGGTAATTATGAAATAATTATATTTAATTATTGTAATTGTGAAAAAATGAAATAAAATAAAAATAAATTTGGGTCCTTTGTGATAATTTTTCCTAGCTTTTATTTTTTTTTTCTTTTAAAAAAAAGAACTAAGATGCCTATGGAAGAAGAAAGAACCAAAAAAAAAAAAAAAAAAAGGAAGGAATGGAGCGTGCTGGTGAAGGAGAAGGAGAAAAAAATAAAAAAAATTTAAAATTCCACCGCCTTTGACCAAGAGGCCCTTCTTGCCTATATATATATCTTTGGTTAGTGAATTGAGAGGGAGAGAAAAACAAAGAACAAAACGAAAGTGAAGCACGACAGGAGTGGAAAGGAGAAAGAAGAAGAAGAGTTGGAGTATATTTGGGTTTTTGAGGTATGTTATTTATCTTATAAGATTATTTAGGTAGTTAAATTAATTTCTTTTTAATATAATTCCTTTATGAAAGTTATTCTATATATTTTTCTCTTTCCAATGAAAGTAATATTATATTGATTAGTGAAAATTTTGAGGTTACAATTTTAGAGAAGTTTTGATTTTTGGAAATAGATGACTATATATATGTGTAGAATGATTAATAATTAATTTTAATCAGTTTAGTTTTCAAGTTTGAAGAACTAAAATATTATTGTTAGTTTTTATGATAATAAATTATTATTAGAATATTTATAATATAAGTTATATGAAATTATAATTGTGATGATGTAGAACTTTCTTGTGATTGGTGATCGTTCGTGTTTTTCTTCTTAAGATTTAGCTTGGAGTTGAGGTAACCGCGGTTAATTTATTTTATATACTTGTTTTGGGCTGTAAGGTGTTTTCTAAACATTATTATTATATGTCTTCCTGGTATGTGTTTTGAAAAATTATGCCTATATCTGATCATGAAATTGTTTTAGTAGAACAGTAGTGATTGTTGTAATAGTTATGATGTTTGTTATAAGATGTTGTAAATGGAATAATGTATTGCAAGATGATCTTGGAAAATTATAGGGATATATTGTTTACCTGTTATTGGATATGTTGGTTTGTGTGGAAGAGATTTAGAATGAAGAGACCCACCACCTAAACCTAACCAGCCACATACACTGCTGCCATTTAATGCTATGCTACTAAAAAGAAAGGATTTTGATCTCGTAATGGGGAGGGAGTAGGTGGGGTCTATTGATTACTGCAGACAATCCAAAATTCAGTAAAAGAAGAGATGTTTGCAGAAGGAGAAATAAAAAAAAAACAAATTGAAATAGTCAAACTATCTTTCTTTCTTTTTTAATATGATGTAGGAGTACTTTTAGTCACATTAACCAAGGCATGAATGATCTTTTTTTTTTCTTTATTAAATAAATTAATGTAATATTATATTTTTTAATTAATACCGATTTGACTCTGATCTGACCCACTGACCCTTAACCCAGTACCTTTACCGGTTCAGTGACCGGTCCGGTTTTCAGAACCTTGGTGTAGACCATATATTGTATCATCAGTATTGTATGAATAGTAAGCTATACGTTTTCTTTTCTTGTCGATAGATGTGCCCCGAATTAAGAGTCTTTTCATTTAGTCCTACCACAAACATTTTAAAACCTTAAGTTTAACTCCTCACTAAGCTAACTAAACTACTAAGCTTTGGAAGTAAAGTTTAGGTCAGTAAACTTCATTTCGGTGTGCAAAGGGACTCGTTAAAGAGCAGAGGTGGCCACATTCTAGACGAAAACCAACACACATCTCTTCCTTCACCTTCCTTCTCCACTTCCATCACTGGCGACTCTCGCCTTCATCAACATTGTCACCATCGATCTCCCTTCTTCCTTGACCCTCCACCACAGCCATGAGTTGAATTCAGAAAGAGTTAAGAAGCTGCCGCGATGAACAGAGAAAACCAGAACCATCGACTTTACCTTTCGCATTACCATCATCGATGTCGTCACCAACTTCATCATTCCCTTCGATCTGCCTCCATTTTCATTACCATTCTGCAACCTTAATCTCATCGGAGAAGACAGTTGAATATTGCAGAGTTAAGCACTGCGGCTAGGAACTTCAAACAGAGAGCACAATACCATCGCTGGAACCATTCCCTCTTCTCCAAAAGCACAGTTGCCAAAATTCATCCTTACCACCATTGTCGACCTTGTGCCATACTGAAGCTTCTTATGTCACTTTTTCTTGTCACCATCACTTTGGACTTTCTTTTTTGCTTTTGAAAGAGCCCAAGCTTGAGAGGAATGTGCCATCACAACAAGTAGAGAAACAAGAATCACGAGAAAAGATACAAAACAGAGCAACTGCACTTTGGAACCTGCAGATAGAGACCTTGAACCTTCACTCTTTTCCGCCTCAAGCTTCCACAGCTGGTTGCTTTGTGCAGTTCGTTCAAGAGAGTTTTGAAGCAATAAGAGGCTGAGTTTGTTGTCTCTTGGAGTTGGATTAAGTTGCTAGAGTTTCAAAGCTTCAATTATGGAAGTTTATTTTGTTCAATCTATTTTGTCAAATTAAACTTGGATTCTCTAGTTTTAGAAATGTAATTTTATAATGTTAAGACTCAGTTAACTCATTTCGATAACTTTGGGGATTGTACCAATGCGATTGGATTGGATTTAAGTAGCTTGCTGAAATATATATGTATTACCCTTTTTGATTCAATGATATTGTACTTTCAACATGTTATTGTTCGATAACATGATTAAATTGGATTAATTGAGTGTCATGTTATCACATCTCATGTCAAGAGGAAGCAAGTTACATTAGTCTATTCCTAATCGCACACTAAGTGCACTTCAATAGTGTCTCAATAGGCGACTACTAGCCATGTTAGTAGGAGAAATCACTAACTAAGAATACTAAATTCAAATGTTCGCTTAGGGTTTTTAATCAAGACTCAGTAAAAATTTACTCAAACATCTAATTGAACTATGATAACCACCACTTCATTTTAAAGAGCTTCCATTACACAGGTCAAACCCACTTTAGTACTCCATTCCGTTGCAGAGAAAAAAACCCCAAAAAATAGTAGTTTAATTTTTAATTTTAATGCATCCAATTCATTGTAGTTAAAGAAATGAGTTTTAAAACCAATCCTTGTTTTCATTGCATTTGCATGACATTTAAATTACTAATTTATCAATAAAAGGCTCCTCAAAATAAATAAAAAATGGTCCTAGGTTTGCCTATACACAATCATTAGATAATTTTTTATTGTGAACCTCAAGGAAAATGATAAAAGACCCTTATCAAATGGTGTCATTGCCGGGGAGCTCAGTAATTGGCTCCCTAAGTAATCTAATTGTCAAAAGGTTTTTCATGTGAAGAGTTGTAGTTTTGCATACTATTGGTTTTTCTTTGCATATACTTTAGGATCTTTGCATTTGGGTAGCTTGCATAGCATTCTTTACATTCAATTCATTTGGTAGCTTTAAAGTGGTGTTTTTGCATTAAATTTGATATGATTTTGAGCTTGTTCTTGAATTCACCATGTCTTTGAGCTAATTCATAGCATACTTGCATTTTGTCATTTTGAAACTACTTTCTATTTCACTTGCATTTATATTTTCTAATATTTCTTTTCTTAGTTTTTATAGTTAGATAGTCATCTTTTGTCTCGTTGGGAATTAATTGTATTGAATTTTCATGGCTTGGTTTGAAGGCAATTTATAATCTACCTTTCAATTCTCACTCTTTTGTAGTAATGACACCAGGAGGGATGATAATGTCTCTCTAGGATCACGATTAGTACAACAACAAATAGACCTCATCTTAGCTCAAATGGAGAATTCGAAACACCTTTTCAATTACACTCTTTCGTTGGAGATTCAGCAAGAAAGAAAGACTCTATCTCTCAAAACATCGATTCTATTCAACGAACATTGCAACTACTCAAAGTCAAATTGAGAATTCAAGATAAAAGTTTAATTGGTCAAGAATGTCACATTCCATTCCACCACCCATACCATAAAACTTACCACCAACCTTCATTCCAACCTAATCACTCACCACTCCAACCTTACAAATCATACCATGAGCCTTCTCAACCACCATATAACCCCATATATGAACCATCATGTGAACTCTTTCCTCTCTATCATACAAACCTAAACCATACCTTGAACCTATCTACCCACAACAAGGACCATTACATGAACCACATCACGAACTTCCATTTCAGCAAAATCATCAACCCTCTCACTTGCCATACCATCCTACTTCTCGACCATGCCATCCATCTCATGAATCCCTGTAATACCCTAATTTTTATAATACACTTAAATATATATTTAGATAAATAATACCTATTGAAAATAGGTGAATATAAGGTCTCAAAATATAGTATAATTAGTCTATTGTCAAAGGAGAACACTAAGAAAATTAGATGGAAATTTATGGTCAAAATGTGGAAAATGCATTTTAAGGCCACAAAACATCCTAAGGAAAATTATGGAAACTTCTAAAAGGCATGAAATAATTATTAAAAATTTAGAGAGCCTATTATCCTTAATTTAGTCAATTTAATAAATTATTTCCTATGAAAATAGAAAGAAGGAAAATTAAAAAGTATTCTAAGACTAAGATTGACTCTATGATTTTTGATAATTTGCATGGAGCTTAAATTGGTAATGTCAATAAAATTGTTGTGAGAAAATGATTAATCAAAAATTAAGAAAATTATTAGAAATTATTACGGGATTAATTAAGTAATTTTCAAGGAATTATAAAAAACCTAAATCTATTATGGACCAATAAGAAAATTTTTTGGGAAATGAATATAGGATAAATATAATATATGTGGTTGAGGAAAAATCAATTATATATATATATATATATATATATATATATATATATATATATATATATATATATATTGTATGGGCCGAAATTTTTGGGGAGAAGAAGAGATAAGGATGATGCAAAGTAATAATATAATAATAATAAGACATGTGTTAGTTTAACTATATTATTATTAATTAAGAGTGAACAAGATAAATGACCACGGATAGAAAATAATTCAAAAACTAGAATCCAGAGATGAGTTGAGGAAAACCAGAGTATAATATTAATCAGTGAATTTTTGTCTCGAAGTTGGCGCCGGCCAACGTTATTTCTGTACCCGGTAGCGATTACCGAGGATTTTCGGCAGGCAACGGAATGTCCTCAATGAGAATATAAGGTTAGGAGAATCCAGTATTCTCAAAGAGGAAGAAAAGACCTTCAGCGTCTTGTTCCCGGAATTTTAAGATTTTACAGAATTTTGTGATCGGGACACCGAACCAGGAATTTTATCTGATAAAGCAAGATGACACAAGCATGTTGATGTCATCAATTTTGTCTTCTTGTGGGGGGGGTGAGGTCGGCCAAGGAGGTGTATGGCCAAGATCAAACCACCTAGCAAAAGTGCGATCCAACGGTCAAAATTTAACTAGACAAAGTTCACCAAAATTACCAAAATACCATTGAGATTTTCTATAAATAGCCACCCTTTCATTTGAAATTCTCACACCAAATCCTCTTGTGGATTTCAAAATTTGGGAGAGGAAGGAAGAAGGAGGAGTCCGGAGAAATTTGTAGCGAAGCTCTGAGTAAGTTTTTCGGTCCTTAGTCTTTAGTTAAGTAATTCTTTCGGTAGTTAGAATAAAATTGCTAGAGTAGTCTCTAATTTTTCAAGTTAGCTTAGATATCATATTTTAGGAATAAATATGATATTTATCTTAGGAATATGTTAGAGGAAAGGTTATAGCAAAATTTGAGAGTTTAAAGTCAAAATAGCGAAGCTCTGGCAAAATTCCACTAAGTGATCAAACTAGGGGCAAAATGGTAATTTGTACCCAAATTGCCTGTTTTGGGTCTTAAATATTCATACAGTGATATTATCTTTATAGGATATCCGAAACCACGAACCGCTGTTTCCGCTGTCATACCGCCGTCAAACGTACCACAATTCTACCGAAGTGCCCGAAATCGTCAACAGAGGTACGGACGCGTATTGTAACATTAACTCTTATTCTGCTCATATACATATATGTGGTAGACATGTTTATATACTGAAGCTCTGTTGAGGGCTGTCAGTCATACATACAATTTGTTACGGGTTATAGTCTTGATAACGCCGTTGGGTTTTCCTAGCGCTGAGGACACGATGGGCCGTCGTGGCACTGGTTATGTGCAGACATGTTGTGTGACTTTACATATTGCTGTGTGCTTATGTTCTGTCGATATTGTGATCCTGCATCTACTGTGTGCTTATGTAGTGATTAACTGCTGTTTGAGGTTATGAATAACTGTTATCCATATATTGTTTATTTGAGCATAAGGTTAACCGTTACCTGAGATCCAATTGGTAATTGGATCTCAGCTGTAGCTTCAGGTCCAGGCGAACCAAGGGGGTGAAGATAGTTGCAAACGGATGGCGTAGGAAGGCAGGAAGAGTTTAATGTTTTAGTTTTTGGTATAACCTTTTGGGTTCTGCTTTCTAAGCATAGTACATGACTGTATAAGAATAATTACACCGTGGTTATATACTTTTAGATTCAGTTACTCACTTGTTGGAAATGCTCGACTCTGATCACTGTTATTTTAAAAAAAATTATTCACTGTTTTCAAATGGGATGTTACAATCCCTATACCCATTTGAGTCATCTAATGGACCTCATTATCAACCATGTGTGTCAAGCCAAAAGCCCATCATTGCTGAAGTCATTAGAAAATTACAAAATCAAATGACTAAGATTATAACTAAGGAGCAATCACACAAGGAGAATTTTGATAATCAAATTCGATTCTAATATTAGAAAATGGAACACCAAGATAAAGAGAATGAGATATTAGAAAAGGATATTGAGCATCTCACTTACCAATCACAAGTGTCGAAGAAGAATTTCCAAAAAAACACTCCTCCCATGTTCACACATACACAAGAAGTGGAGCGATTAAAGAAAGAAAACAATGAGAAGTTGGAGAAAGCAATGGAGTGGCTTGCACAAAAGTTTTCAAAGTGCATTACTCCACAAGAGACTTATCATCCATTGCTACATATAAGCCAACTAGTCAAACCAAGAAAATCAAGGTGGTCTCTTTTCATTCACTAACTAACCATCATGTGAATGAAGTCATTGTTTCTAGATTATTGTTGTCTTGTTTGTTTAACTAGAATTAACTATATTTCACTCACAATTGTTGTAAGCTTATTAAGTAGTGATTTTGTTAATTAGTTATTTTTTTTGAATCAATTTGGAGTTATTTGATTGTGGTTTGCATTTCTTCATTTTGCTATGGAAATAGAAATTTGCATTTGAAGAGTATTGTTGATTGTCATTATAGGGTTCTGCACGCAAAATATGAAACATTATTTGAAAAAAAAAAAACTTCTTGTAGTGCTTCCTTGAAAGCCTGCCACATGAAGCAAAATTTTAATAAAAAAATATATATACACCTCATGAGGCGCTTCCCCCCATAGTAAGTGTCTACACACATAGGGGTGGAACTAGGGAGGAGCTAGTGGGCCCCCCCTCCAAAACTTACAAAGAAAACCATGATATTTAGGAAATTACATTCCATCATCATAAAAATTTCAATAATTTCACTTTAGTCTGCATTAAAAGTTTCGTGGAAGGATTATAACAAAACTATTGAAATTTTTATGAGGCTGAAAAGTAATTTCATGAAAATCTGGACTCTATTCTATAATTTTCGCCCCTCTAATTTCCATCCTTGGCTCCGCCTCTGCACACACACATGTTGTGGCGGCAGCTTCTTTTAGTGGCGATAGGATATGTGGCACTTCCTAAAAGTGATAGTTATTGTAAAAAGAAGCATCATAGCTACTACTTTTTGTAGTAGTAGGAGTTTCACAAGTTAGATTAGTAAGAAGTCCCAACATGTACAATGTCCACAGGGGGAAGTGTTAGTTTAGCATTTGTGGAGTGTGCGAGCACGTTGTATGGTTATATTATGAGGTAACAAAAAAATAATTATAATTAGATTTGGGCCAGCTAGAATTTTCATTTATCGATGCATAAATAAACTTTATGGTTGTAATGTGGTTTGATTTCATATGTTTAGGGTATTTGATGATAGGGCCCATTGTAACACCCCATTTTTGAAAGCGGAATAATATATATTTATCAGAGTAGAGCATGTACTTGAGTAACTGATACGTATTACATCCATGATGTCTCTAGATAGTCAAGATAACGGTACATTTAACTAAATAAAAGATGCATCCTAAAAGTAGGCATCTTCGGCCGTGTCTTCAAACAGGTTGCTTACCCTTGTCATCAACCTTCGGTCCTCCAGACCCTGATACTATAGTAAGAGCTGAGGTTCAATGCCCATTGAACCTCAGGTAACGGTTAACCTCATGCTTATGTAAACAATATATGTATGACAGATATTCATAACATTACAGCAGCAAATCATTACAAAAGCACACAACAGATGCAAGATTATCACAACAACAATACATAAGCACACAACAAATGTAAAGTTAAACCCATGTCTGTACATAACCAGTGCCACGACGGCCCATCGTGTCCTCAGCGCTAGGAAAACTCAATGGCGTTATCAAGACTATAATCCGTATATAGCTGAATGTATAATCAGTGATCTAAGACGGAGTCTTAGTCTATGAAATCATCTATCACATATAAGCATACCATAAGCATAAGAGTTAAGGTTATAATACGCGTCCGTACCTCCATTGACGATATCTGACACTTTCGTCGAATTATGGTACGTTTGATAGCGGTACGACGACGGTACGACAGCGGAAACAGCGGTTCGTGATTTCAGATATCCTATAAGGATAATATCACAAATATGAATATTTAATGTCATAACAGGCATTTTAGGTACAAATTACCATTTTGCCCCTAGTGTGATCAATTGGTGAAATTTTGCCAGAGCTTCGTTACTTTGCCTCTAACCTTTCAGAATTTTGACCTAACTCTTCCTCCAATATATTTTTGAAATAAATATCATATTCATTCCTTAAACATGATATCTAAGCTAACTTGAAAGATTAAAGATTACTCTAGCATTTCTATTATAACTACCGAACGAAACTAGTACTTAAGACTAAGGACCGAAAAACTTACCCAGGACCCTGCTATAACTTTCTCTAGAGCTCTTCTTTCCTTCTCTACTCAAGAATTTCAAAATTTGCAAGAGGAATTGGTGAGAAAATGAAGGAGAATGGAAGGCTATTTATAGAAAAAGGCAATGACATTTTGGTAATTCCTTTGAACTTTGTCTGATCAGTTTCTGGTCGTTAGATCGCACTTTTTTGAGATGACAAGATCTTGTCCATACACCTCTCAAAGATGATGTCATCCTTAGTCATCAAGGTGATGTCACACACTTGCTTAAGAAGGTTTCTACTGATAAAGTCCCTGTTCGGTGTCCGAATCGCGTAATTTTGGAAAATCTCAAAATTCCGGAGGCAATACCTTGAAGGTCTTTTCTTCCTCTTTCAAGATACTTGGGTTATCTAAATTTTTTATCTCATTAAAGATATTTCGTTGCCTGCCGAACATTTTCGGACAACCTTTGTCGGTTACGGAAATAACGTCGGACAGCGTCATCTTCTAGTTAAAAATTCACTGATTAATAATATGCTCTGGTTTTTACCAACTTATCCCTGGATCTCAGTCTATGAATTATTTTCCATCGGTTCTCATTTCTACTATCTGCTTTAATTCTGCAAAATATCTTCTTAGTCTGATCTCCTAATTGCTCCGTCGGTTACAGAAATGACTACGGAGACAGCCTACTTCGAGATAAAAATCCACTTGTTTATATACTCTGACTCTAGAAACTTAGTTCATGGTTTTCTAGATAGAATTTCATTTCTATCCGTGGTCATTTATCCTGTGTGCTTTTCCCAATTATAATATTATTTAATTACAAAATATCTTAGATATTTTTCCTTAACTCTCATTTCATTTTTTCTTTATTTTTCTTGCCACAATTTCGGCCCTCTCTAATAAATGATTAGACTAGTTTTATTTTTCATATTTCCTAAATTTTATAACCTTATAAAATTCCCAAAAATTACCAAATTAACCCCTTACTAATTTTTGATAATTTTCTTAATTAAAATTTATCATTTCCTCACAACTATTTTATTGATATTAATAATTCATGCTCTATGCAAAATATTAAAAATCATGGGGTCAATTTTAGTTCTAGAATACTTTTTAATTTTTCTTCTTTTTATTTTTAAAGGAAATAATTTATTAAATTGTCTAAATTAAGAACAATATTCTTCCTAATTTTTAATAATTATTCTCATGCCTTCTAGAATTTTTCATAATTCTCTTTAAGATGTTTTATGGCCCTAAAATGCATTTTTCACATTTTTAACAATAAATTCCATCTAATTTTCTTAGTGTTTTCCTTTGACAATAGACTAATTATACAACATTTTGAGACCATAATCTTCATAATTGGACAGTATTATTATTATGACATTCTAGATAATAATTACCGGGTATTACACCCATACAAGTAAACCGTCCTTTAAAAATAAATGTGGTTGTACCTGGCACGAGTGACCTTATGGAGATTCTAAAAAATTATTAAAACTCTAGGCTTGTATTCAGAAATTGTAAAGGACCATGTCGAAGTTTGCTGGAACCTTAAGCTTGAATTTTGAAGTTGTATACGACTGTAAATGGGTTTGTTGGATTCTTAGGTTTGCAATTGAAAGCTTCAGAGGACTACTACTTAAATATTTGTTATTAAGAGCAGCAATATATTAAAAATGGGAATATGTTACTATTGGAATTTGAAAGGTGTAGGAGGCAATGAATGGGGATTTGTGATTGTCATGTTAAGCATTTCAAGAGGGAAAAAAATGGTAAATTATATTTTATAGCATGGTCAGACCCCAAGTAATTGAACCACACTAACAATTAGCTGAATATAGTTTTGAGCAGGTCCTTTTCTTAGGGAAGAGATTTAAAGATTGTATATATACTTAGTGGAAGGCAGTCTTGTCAATGCTATGAGGGAAAAGAATGTCTTGTGACTTGTTGTAGACCTGAAAGGTGATATAACTGGAAAAGCCACAAAAAAATGGTGTAACTGTGTAAGAAGCGAAAGGTTATGAAGGTGAATTGTGACCAAGACAACAAGGAATGTTAAGGCAAATTGGTCTACTAACTAGTTTAGGATAGTGCTGGAACTTCAGAATAAAGTTTGACATATTGACAGCTAAAATGTGATAAAAGTGTGTATTGCCAAACCCAGGTCAAGTGCAGAATTTAGTCATGAAAGAAAGGTCAACAGGATTCATTAGATGCTCTCTGCTAGGATCATTAATTATCAGAAGCCTATGGCAAGTTCTTAACCCACTATTTGAAACATTTAGGAGGGGTCGATAACTGGCGTGATCACAGCTCAATGTTCAAGGAAGAAAATGAATTAATGTCTCTGGAAACATATAGAGATTGAGGCTCAGAAGATGAACTCATGAACTAATGTTTAGGTCACATTTAAAAATTTGAAAACATTAATCTACGGTGAGACACAAAAAAAAAAAAAAAAAAGAAAGAAAGAAAGAAAGAAAGAAAGAAAGAAAAGAAAAGAAAAAACGAGTACGCTCGTATTTTGAGATTATATAGAATTAGCGTGCAATTGTGAATAATACCTTACTAAATTTAAATAGGAGTTGTCTGCTAAAAAGTTCGTAGTTTGCATACGTCCTTGTGCTTGAGGGGGGGTTTTTTATTTTAATAATAACTCGTGCTTAAATTTTAAATTATATCGAATTACCACATTGATGTGTTCCTTATTAGAAAATGAAGGAATAGCTTGAATGTCGTGGGTTGTTGAGACTTTAAGTAGGAGTGTTGTTTGTATAAAAAAAATGAAAAAAAGTAGGCGTGTTGTGACTTGTCAATTGTGAAATTTATGCATATCATGTATCCCTGTATAATATATAAAAAATGCTCAATAAAACAAACAAAACATTTTATAGTCGAGTATGTTCTCCTACCTAGAAAGAGGTTTATTGTCTTTGATCAGCTAAAACTTAGTATGATTCTTAGTATTCAATAAAACAAAAAAAACATTTTACAGGGGTTTGGAAGGGAACCTTTTGAGGAATTGTGTCTTTAAAGTATAATTCTTGGTATTAGCAAAAAATAGTGATGAAAACCAAAGTGAAAGACCAACGATAGATTGGACACCACAATAAAAAAGTTGTTAGAAGTTGTGGTGTATATTTTGATAATGTATACAAGTACCTAATAGATCATAGTGAAATATATTTCAATTGTGTAGACAAATTGATGATAAAATATGGTGAATTGAGCGAAATAATCTGAAATAGTAAATTGAGTATTTATTATAACATGAGAGGGAGAATCCTGAGGTACGTATTTATATTTGGTAAACAACTCAAACAAATAGGATGACAATCAGATAAAAGTATACATATAAATTAAATATGATGAATTAATGATAAAGGAATGAGCTAGGCATGGATACTCTACAAATATTTTCCTTAGAAAATATAAAGAATTGAAAAATATATATATGTTTGATAAGGACTCGGTTTACATGAGGATTTTCAAAAGGTAACTTTTCGTTTTTTTAATCATGTCTCAACTAACGATATATACTATATGATCATTTGTCGTTAAAGGATTTTGAATTTGCCGTAAGATTTTTGAAACTGAACATATTGTTTGAAGTTTTTACATGTTGAGTCAAATAGAAAACTTTTGTCAATTATGATGTTTTGAAATGTTTTGTTTGTGTGCTAAAGGTTTATTTAGAACTACTGGAAAAAAATAGATTTAAACTGTGTTTTACCGATTTTTTTAAAAAGGATCTCACCCCGATACATGGCTTCGCAAATGTGTCTTCAAAGTCTACTTGTTTAACTACATACTGAACATTTTCGTTTCATTAGAAACGTCCAGCACCACGTGTTTTTTTTTATAGCAAAAATACATACGTAGTTACCATTTTAGAGTAAAAGTTACATCCCACCGTTAAGTTACTGTTCATTTAATCTCTTTCTCTCTCATCACGGTAAACGGTAACTTAACGGTAGAATGTGACATTTGCTTCAAAATGGTAACCACATGTGTATTTTTGCTCAAAAAAAAAAAAAAAACATACGGTGCTGGGCGCTATTAGGAAAAAAACTTATATGTATTTTTACACCTTAACCCTATTTTTTTAAAAAAAAAAACCGAGGGCAATAATGAAAAAGTTGCTTAAATTTCATAGGGTCCTCTATCTTTTAATTAAATAAGACCATGTCAGCCTAAAAACTATATCATATAGAACTTAAGAAAGTATTGGGGCCTAATAAATCATCTTGTACCTTCTAGGTTACTGTTCTTTTTGACTGAAAAACCTTGGAGGTTACTTAGCTTTAAGAAAAAAGCATATATAAACATGTTTAATTAAACACTATATTTAAATTCAAGATTCTAAAGCAATTTATGAGTCTTTATACTTGTATATCTCTTCTCTTCTCAATACTGTAAAACAATCCATATTACCAATTTTTTTTTTTATATCATTTGTCATGCTTTGAATTATTCTTCATTCTAATAAGCAAATATGTTGAAACTCTTGCTGGTTTAGGTATGCAGTATCATTTTTGCAGATTTGCCCGTTGAAACGGGATTCTCTTATTCAAAAACACCCAGTCCTCTACGAAGTGATTATAAATTAGTTCACCACGCCCATCAGTTTCTTCAAAAGGTATAAGCATTCCACTGATTTAATCACTGAGTCGCCACGTTTTAATCACCTTTTTCATTATTATTCAACCATATTTATCTTTATATAATAAACCAAGGATATTGAGTTATGTACCAAGTTTTTAATTTGTAGTGGCTTTTGGAACACCCGGAATATTCCTCAAATCAAGTATACCTTGGGGCTGACTCGTACTCTGGCATTACTGTCCCTCCTATTGTTCAAGAAATTTCTAATGGTGAGAAATTTTTTTTTTTTTTTAATTACTTACATATTGGTTTGCATGCATAATGAATTAACAATTGATTCATTATTCGTTTTCAATTGACTTGGGATTTCGTAGTTTGATGTTTCATTGTTTATCAGCTATATATGACTCATTACATAATATGATGATTCTTCTTCATTCAAACTGTTAACTCACAGGAAACGAAAGAGGTTTTAACCCACGGATAAATATTCAGGTTTGCAGTGCTTTCTCTTTCTCACTCTAAATTAAAAAATAATAATAATGGTGTCACCTAGCTAATTATAGTGGATAGGCTAGTTTTTGTTAAAAAGTATAATTCACTATGTATGTGAATATGTGTGTGTGTGTGTCTCTCTCAATTATTTTTGCAGGGATACTTGCTGGGGAATCCTTTGACAACTAGGAAAGAAGTTCATCATCAAATGGCTTTTGCTCATAGAATGGCACTTGTTTCTGATGAATGGTACATGGTAAGTGCTTTTTTAAAAGTAACATCAGTGGTGAGATGATTTTTTTATCTTAACTGACAGGGCAAATTAACCACTTTAACTTGGAGCATTTTCCTGTGAATCATATGAAATGTGAAGAATAAGCTTCATTTGGTCATAACCTGTGAATGGTTGCGAGTCGCCATGAATTTTAATATAATGAATCGAAAATTGATGATATCGTGTTTTCAATACATAGTTGTGGCAGAAAAATTGTATAGATTCTCCAAAAGAATCATGTTCCAGAGAGATGGACTACTACAAGAAGGCTAGTAATTAATCCTTTGCTTATTTGGTGAGAGATTTATTTTACTTTACTTTTTTTTAAAAAAAAATATGTTAATGTATGCAGAATTTGAAATAAAGATAATCTGTCAAATTTTAACATAATTTATATTTAAAAATCATCAGTTCATAATTTTAAATATAAACTATTGAAACTGTATTTGAACGATATGTAGCAATGCCAATGAGCACCATGATCTACATCATCACACTAGGTTTGGCAATATGATAGATTGAAAGTTGGTGCTTTGTCTGATAGGAGACAGAAATAGAGCCTTAATTAGTTTATCAAAAGAGAATAATGATATTACCATTTTCATTCTAAATGCTGAAAATCAAATTCCAATACTTAATTTGTAGAAATGTCACTTCTATTTTTGTTAGTGTATATGATTTATGATTTGTCTCTCTCCAATATAAAAATCACCATGTTGATCAACTTGTATTTCCTGTATATTACCGTCAGCTCATTTCAGGAATTAATCTTTCCAATATTTTGGATCCCGAATATTGCGATCATTGGGATCCACCTAAAGCAAGTGAAGTTTCTTCGACGCGACGATCACTTGTGGAGAACTTTCACGAGTATTTACCACCTTTGAGTTGCATAGTATAATATTTCATTCTTACCTTTCTTTTTCTACAAATTTGCAAACTTGGACAATTTATTCATCATTTGTTTCATGTTTGATGTTTTTAACTTCAATACCTTTTCTTTCTTCAGAGTTACCCATATTTTCTAATCAACTACTGGGTTAATTATGACCGCGTTCGTAAGGCTATGCATGTTCGAAAGGTTTGATTTAATCTCATTTTTGTCATGCATAATGCTAATTTCAAAGTCTTATTTAAGGAGTTCATAGTCAATTAGTGTAGTATGTAAATACAGCCAATATAATATTACTACAAAAATTGAAAAATCTGTCCATATATGTGTGTGTGTATTGAAACACTAGAAATCTTTCGCATGGTTGACAATTAACTATATATGATTAATTTTTAGTTTATTTTGGCGGTGACATAGGGAAGCGTAGGGCGATGGCAACGTTGCAAGAAAGAAAATTATGTGAAGGACATCCCTAGCAGCTTTGAGTTTCATGCAAATCTCAGTAAGAAAGGTTATCGTTCCTTGATATACAGGTAAGTGAGCTAACTCACACAACACACAACACAACTAATATATATATATATATATATATATATATAGAGAGAGAGAGAGAGAGAGAGAGAGATTAAAATGAATGGTTATTTCCTATGAAGGTTAGTCAGTCTTAGAGCAACGGTAAAGTAGTCTTCCCACCTGCACATTCAATGTCCAACTAATCTGAGTATTAGACGCTGGCCTCAAGTCATATCTTCTATTTTTTTCTTTGTCTGGGTTGCACTTCTTTGAAGTCTTAGAGGTCTTAGGTCCATAATTTCTTTTTATTTTCCTTGCAATATTCATTTTTTTCATTTTTCCTTTTTTAATGTCCTAGTGATCAAATAGCTTTTAATACCATGTTGAATTTGAATATGTAACATCCCAATTTTCTCAAAAGCGGAATTTTTTTTAAAAAAAATCATTTCAAATTATCAGAGTTAAGCATCAGAGTAAGTAAAAGAGTGAGTAACTGATATATCATAAACTGTGGCGTATCTGTTTGTATACAATGTACTGTACATTTATCAAGTGAAGCTGTAACGATATACGTCTAAATAAATAGGATCTTCGGTCAGGTCCTTACGTTTTCAGCTTACTCAGCTTACTCCTATCTTCAATCCTTGATTCTCCGGACCTGAAGCTATGGTAAGGGCTGAGGTCCAATACCCATCGGAACCCAGGTAACGGTTAACCTCATGCTTATGTAAATAGTATATGACAGGTATCACAATAATAAATACACAATGATAACTTTCAAAATCATAACAACAAGTAACATAACACAGCCACTGCAATATGTATGTTACCCCAGTCTGCACATAACCAGTGTTACGATGGCCTATCGTGTCCTCAGCGCTAGGAAAACTCAACGGTGTTATTAAGACTATAACCCGTATTCAATTCAGTATATCATGAGCAACTTTTAAAACAAAGTTTCAACAGGTGAATACAACCATCATATATAGGCATATCATAAGCATAAGAGTTAAGGTTACAATACGCGTCCGTATCTGAGTTTTCAGTATGTTTTGTTGATCAGATAAACGATCTCTGATATCCTATAAGGGTAATATCGTCTCAATTAATTCTCAAACAATATCTCATGAGACACCTTGACCACGATTGACAGTTTTACCTTTAGTGGATTTATTTTCAGTTATTTCCTCATAATTTTCGGAAAAATCGCTGATGCAGAATTTCGTCTAACTTTGAAAAATCATAATTAATTCCAGAAAAATCGAAACGAGGATCCGTAAAATTTCACGGAATCCTTGAGATGTCTAACTTCAAGGAAAAATACTGGAATTTACCCAGAATTCATGGATAATTCCCAGTTTCAACATTTCCAACCGCTGCCCAGAATTTCGCCCAGAAATTGTGGCTTAACTTCTGAGATTTTTATCTTTTTGCACAGAACTTCAAATGACACACTCTTTATAGATTTAGAAAGCCCTATATGTCTACTTTTATCATGAATTTTCTTAGAATTTTAGAACAACATCTTCTTCATAAAATACTAGCGGTTTTACTACTGACTCTAGAAATTACTAACTGATGAAATTTTGCCAGAGCTTTGCTATTTTGATCATAATCTTCCCAAAATTTTGCTATAACTTCTTCTTCATCAAATTTTCGAAATAAAGACAGTGGAAACCTTAAAAACATGAAAATAAAACTAGAATTGGAAGATTGAAGATCAAAATAACTTCTATTAGCATTTCTACTTCATAAACTAAGAACTTAAACTTAAAACTAAAAGCTCTCTTACCTCTTGAAGAACACTTGAATCTTACTTCTTGAAGCTCCTCACTCTCTCCCTTTCACTCTATATTTTCGGCCTAGCTTGAGGAATTGGTGAGGAGATTGTGTTGCTAAGGGCCTCTATTTATAGCCAAAGGGAGGTTAAACATCAAGCAACTTTCCTTTACTCTTGACCATTAATTATTTACTTGGGGAGGAGGTAAAGATCCTATCCCTTCAGCTCCCCCTTAACCGTCCTCCCTTCCCCTTGTCTATCAAGTTTTTGCTTTGTCCCCAAGAAATTCTACTTCCTTCCCAAGTTATCTTAATTTCTCCCAAATACTAGTTTAGTTAGGTGTAAGTGGGTGTTTTTATTCAAGATCTAATTTCACTTTGGAAATCCTAATTTTATGACTAGATTTATGGTGATTTTTAATTCCTGAAACACTTAGATATGAATCCTAAAAGTATACGAAAATAACTTTGGGAATATCCAAGTTGAAGCTCATAATTCACTGATTCCAAATATGTATTTACATTTATTACTTAGTTCCAATATTTCAAGATATGATTTATTTTCTATAGATTCTCATCTAATCTAGCTAATTAACAACAACTTGGTCCCCAAGTTAGACAACTTGCTCCCTAAGTTTGTCCAATCTTCTTTCACACTCTACTTAATTAACCCATGTGTGCTTTCTTCTTCTTTCTTTTTCTTGTGAAAACCGTCCCCTCCCCCTATTTTAATTATTAATTTTATGTTTTAATTACTCTTCACAATTTCTAAAAGAAAAATCTCCTGTTGGTCCCCTTTAGGATTTAGGATTATGTAATTTATTTATGCCTCACTAATTAAGAATTTTCGCCCCACATAATAACCTTAGGGGTTATTACTTTAATCCAAGTTATTATCCTTATCATAGTGTTTTAGATGTTATTAGGCTCAATTGCAATATTGTAATTGATTATTAAACCAATTATAATCTCTAGAAATTTATTTGATACTTATATTGACCCCTCTTTAATATTTAATCAAGCTAAAGTATTCCGATTTGTTGATCTTAGATAGTCCCAAGACTAACCATGAATAATTATGAAATTAACTTAATTAATAAAAATTCACTTGCCCCATAACTGTTTTCAATATTTACTAATTACCTTAATTAATATTCCACTAGATTAATTATGAAAATTTATTCAAATATTTTAATTAGTACAAATTTAATTGCTCATCAATTGTTGTTAATTTCTTTTAATTACTTTAGGTATTTCCATAGCATTTTATGGCTCTTTATGATTAACTCAAAACTATGTTGTAATATTATGATTTTAAGGTATTTTATGATCTCCAAATGAACTTGGAAAGTTTAGGTCTTTGGTTAATTTAATTTTAGGAAAAAATTCCCTAAATTAAACAAGTTATTAAATTTTGAGACCACATATTCACCTATTTTAATAGACATTTTCTAAAATATAGTGGTTATGCTAAATGGGGTTTTTAGGGTATTACAGAATATTTGTATACGTTGAAGTTGTCTTTCTTTTAAAAGACCGAAGTCATTTATAATACATATATTTAATTCAATGTCTAATTAATTAATGAATGTAGGACTTCTCTTAATACATTCTAATACTCCCTCCCTAGACCCCACATTGGGAAACTTTGTTAGTTGGTTATTTCCTATACTATGAGAAATGAAATTGATTATCATATATTTGTATTTTGTTAGTGGTGATCATGACATGGGTATTCCTTATTTCGCAACTCAAGAGTGGATTAGAGCTTTGAATTACTCCATTATTGATGATTGGAGGCCATGGCTTGCTAAAGATAAAGTTGCAGGGTATATACTTCAAACTTGGACATATTGTTCTGCCATACATACATCTGGTGTCTGTTTAATTTATTGTTTACATATTTAATTACCATGTTTGATTATCAAGGTGCTTATTTAAACCCTGACTTCGAGAGGCCACATTCTAAGATATGCCAGATATTTCATAATTCATTTTTATAAAATATTTGAGTCGGTCTCATGCATGCATTTACATGAAATACAAAATATACAAGTGATATTGTTTATTTCAAGGCATATGTCTCTACGCACATCTTATTTACTTCTGTCTTTTTTACAAGCCACATCTAACTATGTGAAATAGGTCGTTAACTTTTCTTTTTTTGGGGCGCTCCTTTCAGTCGTATTGTAAGACATAATTAATTAATTTGAGTAGATTAAAGATATTAATTAAGTTAGTTAATATGATATGTCTATTTTTTAAATGCTCTAATCATCCATCTTAATTCCTTCACCTCCTCTCCTACTTAATTATTATTGAGTGAATATCAATTTAGAAATATATTGGTAAATATGTGAAATAAACTTTATATTTATGACCAATATCAACTTTCCAAGTCACATTAATGACTAATTAAAATAATTTTTTGATTTTATCTAAGTTTTAATGGAAAATGTTTTATATTTGTATTATGTTCTCACTCACAATTAACACACACACACACACGCGCGCGCGCGCGCGCGAAAATGTTTTATATTTGTATTATGTTCTCGCTCACAATTAACACACACACACAGATATATAAAAAAGTTTTCTACACACATATGAAATGGTGGGACCCATATATACATATATGAATTAATATATATATGTGTGTGTGTGTGTGTGTGTGTGTGTGTGTGTATGGGTCCCACCATTTCATTTGTGTGTAACATGAGAAAATGTTTTCTATATATATATGTGTACACACACACACATATATGTTAAGTTTTTATTTTTTTTTACAATTTATACAACTATAACTCAATAAGACATATCCCTAAACTTGTTATTGAAATTTTGTTTGACCAAACTAATGAATGTTTTTACACTACCTGTGTTACATTTTTTTAATTGACATCTTGAATTATGCATGTCACCTACAATATTTTGTGCGTGAATCTCTTACACAAATTCCCTTGAGGCAGATACATGAGGACTTACGCTAATCAAATGACATTTGCAACAGTAAAGGTAGATCAAAGTCTATGTGTTTTGTTTGACCAAAATATTTTATTTTATTAATAAAAAATATTTTATTTTTTATTTAAAGGAAATATCAAAATTTAATTTGGGGATCGCGATTAATTAATATCGATTGCAGGGTGCAGGACATCTTACTCCACACTACAAACAAGAAGAAAGCTTTGTGATGTTTAGTAGGTGGATTTCTAAGAAGCCTCTGTAGATTATCGTCTATTTAAATATCTCCTTTCAGTCATCCTATAATTAAATAAGTCATGGATTAAATGACAAGTCACTGTTGCTTATCATTTCAGTTTATGAAATCAACCTAAATTATATGTTCTTGTGCTTTCTTTAATATAACGGATTGTGTTGTAAGGATTATTCAACATCAATAAAAATATTTTTTTTTGTAAGTATCCTACGTTTCATTAAAAGTTTTAACTTAATGAGGCGTATGAATTAAGGACACATTTCTTGAGTTCAAAAGTCTGAATCAGGTAATATTTATAATTTTAGAAGATTTCAATGGACAAAAAAAAAAAAAAAGAAGTTAGAATTGTTAGTTAATGCAAGGAATATTATGACATGGATTGTTTAAACATAAGAAAAAATAAATCAATGTATGCTGAAGTGGATACTGCGAAGAAATTATATATGTCAGGCCTTGATGTGCTCTGGGCAGTTTGAACCAAGAGTCTCTCAATGGTTATACATTATAATAAGTTAATAGAATTGCAAAACTTAATCTAAAACTATGACACAAGATTTCAGTAAAATAAAGATGAATTGCTGCCAACTAAAACGTAAAACAGCTTGAGATATTTTGAATTGAATTTTCACTAGGAATTATTTCTTATCGATATAAATTTGAGTTAATATGAATTTAAAAAGTATGATCAATCACAGAGACTGTCCTGTTTTCAATTACATGACTTTTTAATAACACCACCTCACTTCTCTGTATATTACAAATTTTCTTTGACAATTATGGAGAATAAGATCACATATAATGACGTCATTAATGTGTTAATAAAACTCATTTTTCTTAATATACATAATCCGAAAAGATCATCAAAAAAATTGCACAGATATGAGTTTGTATTGGCTGGCCTTGCCTCAGGCTTATTATATGCTGTACTGCTACAGAATAACTTGCAACCAAAGTTATTTCTATGTCATGTTTAATTAATCAAGTTTTTTTTTTTTAATTGTACATTCCAATTTCAGACAAGACTAAATCTCAGCAGTAGAACATCCAACTTCATTTTATAAGGCCTATTCTATCATGAAAGATGCAAATTGAAACCTAACTTTATGAGGCACAAGCCAAATTTCATTGTGGCTAATGAACAGAAAAGGTAATAAATGCTTAACCTGTTCTTTTCTTTTCGAATATGACTCAAAATTAATCTCCAACACAACAATCCAAAACCATATTTATTTAAAATAGTACCCTGAGAAGGATATACAGCATTGCCTATGGTATTGTGCAGTAGACAGACCACAAAAGCAGCATACAAAAGTAAATATATAGTGCAGAAAAAGAAAATGTCAAAGGAAAGAGTTCTAAGAGAGTACTACACAAAAAACTTCAGGATTCAATGAAGTCGTCCAGCCTACTAGCCTTGTCAAGCAACAACGCTAACTCCTTCTTGATGGACTCAAGCTGAGCTTCGAGACTTGAAGCTTTACCTTTAGTCTTCTCAACCTTCCTCTTGATGTCTTCGGCATTATCACCGCATTCCTCAATGCATTTATACACGTAACTCAGCCATGAAGAATCAAAGCCAACCACTTCTAAGACAGTGCAACATTTTGTGATGTAGTTTCGATCATCTTCTGTCAAGTGGCCTCTCGGAGTGGTCCTCAAAATGCGAGTCACCTCAGCAAATAGGGAAAATATGGAGGAAGCAAACACTCTTCGTTGCTCTGTGTTGAGCCAATTAAGAACTTGAGGATGACACTTCACCCCGGCCTCCAAATATGGCAACAACCTGTCCAACTCCTTAAAGCTACCGCAAACATCTGCTATTGGTGCTGTTGACGAACAATTAGCTTCTGAAGCTTGGGAAGGAGCTGGATCAACAGCTGATTAAGTAAGTAAAAGGAAAAATAAGGAACATTAATGACTTATTAAACATCACTAAATCAATAAAGTAATGGGAGGTAAATTATATTATAGCATAATCTTGAAAACAATACCCGAAGTAAACACAAAAGAATGGGAAAAACTACAAAATAATATGATATGAATACCTGTATAATAAACCATGATAGGACTCAATACATTTTGAGCATGAGGAACTGAGAACCTCATCTTGGATTCATACGTCTCTTGAGTCGCAACAGCTGGAAAAATAATTTCTTAGAGAAATTAAAAAACTGAATGACACAAGATTTTTTGCAAAATTGAAATAAATTTTGCTTCAACAAGTAAAAAAAAATGCATTACTTTCTCTATAGTCTGCCTCCATAGAAGTAATGGTCTGGTTGAACAAATTCCTACTAAGGTGAATATCCGAGTCATATAATTCTTCTACTTCATTTCAATTCATACAATAAAAAGTTAGAATCATTAATATATCAAATAAGTTATAGAATATGTATGGCCAATTTGGAGGCCAAAAATACCAGATTCATTAAGTCAAACCTTTCTTCTGTACTATGGTAATGTCCCATGCGTATTGTGTTGCATGAGATAATGGTTTTACAATGTTCTCATGCGTCTCATGAATCCCTGTACCTACAAAAATAACGAAAACAAACCAAAAAGAAAAAATTAGAATGAGAAGAATTTTGCAAAGTACACATAAATTTTCCCTTCCAAAATGTATAAAATGCACTAATCAATACCTATGTTCTGAACTGAGGCAGGGATTAGCGTGTCTCTAGCATTTTGAACCAACGGTCTTTGAATGGTTTCATACATCTCTTTAGTCCCAGTATCTAAACAGCCATGTTCATTTTTAGGAGGAAAAAATATAGAGAAAATAGAATAACACATATTTTGCAAAAAGGATAAATTAAATTAATTCCTTCGCAAAGCAATATTACTTTCTTTCTCATCATTTATAGAAGATGTTGTCGCCTGGACTTGTAAGTTTTCACTTAGATGAAGTTGTAAATCCTGGGATCCATCTGATGCATCCCAATCCAAAGAGGAAATTATAATAGACCAGAAAGTACTGTGATTTGGTGCATATTATATAGTCAGAAAAACAATACAAGTACCTGCATCATAAACTATGCTTGGAGCAATTTTAGTTGGTAGAACCAGTGGGCTTTCAACGTTGATTAGTACATTTTGAACAACTGGAACTAAGGCCTTCTCTAAGGTCCTGTACATATCCTGATTCTTACTCTCTGAATGCAGTTTTTCTAGTAGATTATAGTTAACATAAAAGAAAATTAGATTATTAGTTAATAAACAAATATAATAATTAACAAAGACCAATTAAACTGAAAAAAAAAATTGTTTTAAACATAGCAATGTTATGCTTCAACAGAAAATAAGATTAGAACCTGTATCCTGAACTATGCCAGGGCTCAATGTGAGTAGCTTGAACCAAGGGCCTCTCAATGGTTTCATACGGGAAACTGGGGACGATTCAGAAACTGTGAGAATGTGGAAGAAACTCGAACTGAAGAGGAAGGGGTGTTCGACTCGTCCATTTGTGCAGCTCTGATCAAGGTGGTCGTTTGAGTCCGGTGACCGTGAACTCGGAGGCGATGGCAAACGTTCCGAGTGTGCATGGGGAACGTGGAAATATTACAGACACGTGGGCAGGATTCTTGATGGGCCCAAGGCGGCAAGGTTAATCATCGGGAGTCAAACAGATGAATGTTTCTGGGAGATGCAATGATGTCATCAAATGGCGTATTGGTACAGATAATTCTACCAATATTGATCAAAACGTGTCGTATAGTTTTATTTTGACTGAGAAGTACACCTGAGGTGAGGGCATGTTTTGAAAGAATGGGTGGAGTGGGACAAGAAGGATTGCTGAGACAAGATATTCTTAACAGCTTGAGCCCAGGTCAATTGATTATGGTTAAAAATGATGACAAAAGAAAGTCCAGTTAGTGGAATTAGCTGATGAAAATGTCGACGCAGGTGGTAAGTCTCAAAAGACTATTACTGCCGAAATTAGAAGGGGGTGGGCGCGTTAATCAATCGCGTTGAAGCAGTGCATCTTAAAAGGGGCGCTGATGGAGCATGGGAGTTAGTAGTCGCCTTCGGCTAAAAGAAGGAGAAGTTTCAATGATGATTCACCAAGTTCGTGCGGAGGAGGACGCGAGGTCTCAGCTGGCAAGGTTATCTTCGACGGTACTACCATTTAATTTTTATGGCTCTTTAAATTTTGTCGAAGGAAGGAAGGAAGATGAAATTGAAGATGATAGAAAGGAAAAAAGGGTTGTTAGGAGGGCTTTATTTAAGGGTGATACTTCTATGTTCAGATCCTATCGGGAAGAAAAATGGAAATTCTATCATTAGCATTCTGTTAATCTGTGTTATACCCAGGATAAGAAGGATAGGAATGCTGAAAGGGGTGGTGGCTGGCCTTCTCCAGCTACCCAAGGTCAATGAGTTTTTTTTTTTTTTTTGGTCTGGAATTGTCAGGGTCTTGGAACCACCCTGACAGTTCGTCATCTAAGGTTCCAGTGTAAAAAGCTTAAACCGGCCTTGGTCTCTCTCGGAGACGAAGATGAATTTTATGAAAGTGGAAAAACTAAGACGAAAGTTGGGTTTTGATGATGTTGTGTTTGAACCTGTGGGTCGTTCAGGAGGCTTAGCTTTATGATGGAAGGCTGATGTGAAACTTAATGTTGGTGTAGTATTGGGGGAAAAGATAGATGTTGGTTCTTTAACATTTGTTTATAGGCCTGTGATTTCTGTGAAGCTGGATTTGAGATTTGGAGCTTTTTATACCTTGTGATGGCACCCCATGGATTGTAGTGGGGATTTCAAGGATATGTTATATCACTCCGACAAGGAAGGAGGCATACCAAAATCAAGCAGAGAAGTGGATAGATTTAGAAAATTCATGATGAATTGTGACATATTTGAACTGTTATCTAAAGGAAATCATTTTACATGGTTCAACAATAGAGAAGGGGAAGATTTTATAAAGGAAAAACTGGATAGAGCAGTAATTAATAGTGATTGGAGAACATGTTTTGCTAGAGGGCAGTGTCAGGTGCTTGAAGTTATTGGTTAAGATTATTGTCCTTTGTTTGTTGAATTTGATGATGAAGAGGAAAAGATGCCGTGGACATTAAGGTTTGATGCACGATCATTGGCACATCCGGAGTAAATGGAATTGATAAAGAAGAATTGGATTGGAAGGGAGATGAGGTTATGTTACATGACTTTGTCTCAAACATTCATAATCTCACAGAAATTTTAACTGCTTGGAGCTAAAGGGAGATGGAAAATGGGCAGAAGCTTTTAAACAAATTGTTGGAGAGGGTGGATAGATGTTTGGGTATGCAATGGACTGTTGATACGGCAAGGGAACTTGCTGATTTGATGAGAAAGATTAATGATTTATGGCAGCAAGAGGAATCGTACTGGGCTTAATAGTCAAGATTACAGTGGTTAAAATGTGGGGATAAAAATACAAATCTCTTTCATTTGACCATGGTTAATTGGAGGCATAGAAATAAAGTTACAAGGCTAAGAAATAATTCTGGTGAGCGGACTGGATTGACAGTGAAGGGGAAACTGGAAATTGTTTTCAGTGTTTTTATGAAAATTTATTCTCAACATTAGGAAGCAGAAATTTTGCTGAAATATTGAACTATGTCACTGAGTCTGTTTCAGTTGAAGATAATCAAGGTGTGAAATATCTAATGATGAAGTAAAGCATGCTGTGTTTGAATTAGGCGCATCCAAGTCTCCTGTTCCTAATGGTCTCACCGGATTATTCTATCAAAAATCACGGGACATTGTTGGGAATTAGGTATGTTCTCTTGTCAGAAAATCCTGTAATTCAGGTTTTCCAATTGAATGAAAATAACTATACTGATCTCGTTCTTTTGCCAAAAGTTCAAAGCACAGAATCCCGGAGTGATTTCAGGCCTATCAGCTTATGAAATTTTTCATACAAACTCATTTCTAAAGTCTTAGCTAATAGGCTTAAATCTAGCTATCCTCAACAAAGTGGTATTGGAAAATCACAGAGCGTTTGTACCAGGGAGGCTAATTCAGTATAATATTACCATTGTTCATGAAGTTTTTCATCATTTAAAGCGCAAATTCTGTCGTCCTGAATTAACCATTAAATTGTATATGAATAAAGCCTATGGAATGGAATTTCCTTATTGCTGTTCTTTTGAAAATGGGTTTTTCAAAGGAGTAAGTGGAAAAACATTTCTGGTGCATTTCCTCAGTATAATGTTTGGTAAGCGAATACACAAAGTGTAACAGCCCACCACCATGAAGGATCTAGTCCACAACTGCCGTCCCTAGGACCTAACCCCCTACACGTGTGGCGTCCGGCCCCCACTGGGGCAAGTATTGTTCCCTTCTCTAGGGAATTTGTCTCTTGGGAATAAATTCCCAAGAGCGTCTCCCTAAGGGCTTGAGGCCACGACATGAGGCATGAGTACATACCTTAAGAACCCCTTGGTATCCATTACACTAGGGGGTTAGGCCTTAGGGATGGTAGTTGTGGATTGGGTCCTCCACGATGGTGGGCCGTTACACAAAGTAAGCTCTTAGAGGGGTTTTAGACACGGAGATCCATTCTCACCCTTTTTGTTCATTCTGGTTAGCAATGTTTTTTTTGCTCAAAGGTTAGCAATTTTCTATCTGTGGTAATTATAAATGGGAACTAGAAGGGAAGATTGTAGGTGTTAAAATTGCAAGGGATTGCCCTCCCTTGACTCACTTTTTATTCATAGATGGTTCTGTGTTTTTTCTGCAAGCTGAGATTTAAAATTGTACAAATTTTTGAGATATATTTTTTATATTTACTGCTTGGCCTTGGGACAAATGATTAATGTTAAGAAGTCGTGTTTGTATTTTTCTTAGAGCACTGAGGCTTTAGTGAGGGACGAAATAGGACAAATCTTCCAAGTTACAACTATAGATATTCCGGGTAATTATCTCGGTTTTCCAATTACATTGGGCATGTCAAAGATCCAAGCTCTTAACTTTGTGATTCATAAATTGAAGAAGCGTACTCAGGGATGGAAGAAGGATTTCTTATCTGATGCTGGTAGAGAGGTATTAATAGAGTCTGTTGCTAATGTGATTCCTGTTTATTCTATGTCTTGTTTCTTATTCCCTAAATCTGTGCTTAGGCGATTAGAAGGATTGATTAATGAGTTTTGGTGGATAAAAAAAAAGATCCATTGGGTTTCCAAGGAATGGCATAAGAGGGATAGGCATGAAGGAGGGTTGGATTTCAAAGACTTTAATGCTTTTAATCTTGCTTTGCTTGCTAAGTTAGGATGGAGAATTTTGCAGGAACTAAATCAGCTCTGGATTCGACTTCTCGAGGCCCATTGTTTTCCTAGATGTGATTTTCTAAAGGCTAAAAAGGGTGAATCGGCCTCGTGGGTATGGAATATTATATTGGCCGAGCGATCTCTCTCAGGAGAAAATATTGCTGTAAGAATTGGGAACAGTGTGAAGATCAAGGTTTGGGGAGACCCAATAAAAATTAGAAGTTGCATAGTTGATTATAAATGGAAAGCGGTGTCTGTTTGGGATTGATGAGTTTCTCTCTGCTCCCGAAAAAGATGCAATTCTGAAAACTCCTTTACCTCTTGCTGGTATAAATGATAGATGGATTAGATAGGGGTAAGAAGAGTTTGTATTCTGTGAGAGAAGGCTATAAAGTGGTAAAAACTAGTCTTTTTTTGAATGGGGGTGAATCCCCAAAAACTTCTAGTTTTAATTCCACAAGACTTTTTGAAACAGGTATGAAGTTGAAAATTCCCCAAAAGATTAAGTTTTTCATGTGGAGGGTGCTGTCAAAAGCAACCTGATTTGCCTCACCCTTAGTCGCCTCGGGGTCGAATCACTATTTACCACGAATTAAATGCAATACAGTGCAATTAACTCGGGATCGTTCTCTTAATCAAGGAGCCAAATTTATTTTGTATTTCCTAAGATAAACTAAGTGATATAAATATGGTTAGAAATTTGAGGTTCCTAAATAAGTTTTTCTCTAATTAAAATGCATAGGGAAAATAAAGAAACTATTCCTATATTTTTTTGGTCTTTTTAGAAATAAGGAAAAATACTTTGGATAGAAATAAGATTAAATGGTTAATGCTCTTGGTAATGAAGAAATGACTATCCTTGCTCTTAAAAGATTATGGGAGTTAAAATTCATTAAGTCTTAAGAAAAACCTCAAGATACCACTTGAGTCCAATATTCCCAATTAATAGTAGCTCCTATAACCATAGCTAACTACTATCCCTTGAGAAATTGTTTGAGCCCACTTAATGCGTAATTGAAATTGGAATTATGCAACAAGAGACTTCTAAATTTGAGTACTAAACAGTCTCTCAAAAGGGTACAAATCAACCACATTAATTAGACAATACCACGTTAATCAAAATAGTTTCATTGAAACCACAAAGAAATTCATTCACATATGAAAATCACACTACGAAATCCAATCTCAACTACAAATATCAAACTAACAGAGATAATTACCATTAATCTCAGTTCCAGAATCATATATCAAAATTTAGCAATTTAAATATATAATCCTAGACTAATAGTAAGATAGATAAAACTCCCCTAATGTAGTCCAATGAGCTCAAGAACAAGTCTTCATCACCAAGAGCAGAGAAATTCAGCCACTCATGGTAAAAAAAATCACTCGCCGGAATTCTGAAAATTGTTCGCCGGAAAATTCAGAGTCTCGCCGGAATCTGCAAAAAGCTTCGCCGGAAAATTCCAGAACTCGCCAGAATCTGGGATTTTCTTTCTTTCTTCAGTTCAGTCCGACTGTGGAGCCTGGTAGAGTGAATGAAGAAGAAGAAGATGGTTTCTCTCCTTCCTCTTTGTCCTCCCTCCGGTTTCTGCGTTTTTTTTTTCAAAATTCTCCAGCCGTCCCCCTTGATCTGTGTTCTCTGGCCTGTCCGAAGAAGAAGAAGATGATGAGGAGGCAGATCTCCGGTCCCTGATTTCGGCGCTCCCTGATTCTTCCTCCTCTTCCCCGTTCGTTTTCCCTCACGTCCCTCTCTTTTTTTTCGTTCGAAAACTTCCAGCACCCTCCTCTCTGTTCCTTGTTTTTTCAATATTCATTCCCATCTCCAACTCCCCTGGGTCCCACGTCCTCCATTAGGTCATTACTCCCTGGTCAAAACGCAAGTTTTGACCAGGGACCTATTTGCAAAAGTGAAAAGGTTTTCTTGAGGGACCAAACTGCAAAGTCAGAAACTTTCATAATTTAAATTCAAACTTCCATTTTTAAATTTGATCTAATCTTTTTAGGCATCTATAATGAAAATAATTAATCTAACCTCAAATTTTCTCATGAAAATCAATGATTAAGAATAGTTACAATTTCTTTGACAATTTTACCCTTTTTTTAATCCTAATTTCATGTATTTACTCTTAATCTTAATTTATCACAAGAAAGGTATTTTAAGCTTAATAACTATGACAAAATGCATTAAGAACCCCAATTTAATCATGAAATACAATATAAAAATATGGTTCAATCAATTCCCCCACACTTAGACCTTTGTACTCTCCTGAACAAAGGCAATTGAGTACAAAATTCCTTTTCCAACTCAATAATGTATTTAAAATATGAGCATTTTCATAATTGGAAAGCAATGGATTAATTAATTAAATTCCTCAAGCCAACCCTAGTCATAATCAAGTGATGTGAAGAAATTAGCTAACTACACAATCAAATTTTTTTTAGAATGAAGCACAAAAGAACTCTCAAGATATTCTATTTCACTCATCTCACCTCATTGGAATAATTTCACTCTAGCACACTTAATCATCACCTTACCATAGGCTTGTAACAACTCTGACATCTCCACTATTAATAACAACTAATGCAATAAATCAAGAGGACTTAAAAGGCTTGTAGTGTTAGATGAAGGCTAAATGGAATGAATTAATCAGAAAAATGAATAGTTGATATGCAAGTCAAAATTAATGACTAAGTTCATAGTATCTAAATAACTTTACAAACTTTTACCAATTCTTTTGCAAATTATGAACAAATGCCTTCATGGTATTTCTTTTGTTTTTTTTTTGTTTTTTTGTTTTTTTTACAACACTTTTCTTTCTTTCTTTTTTTTTTCAATATTTTTTTTTCTACTTCTTTTTCATTCTTTTCTATATACATGGCATTTCATTTCAATTTTTTTTTTTTTTTGCAATTTACCTTTGATTTCTAAAATGCTATGAATATTATAAGTAATGAAATGCATACAACATAGGAATGGCTCAAAAGGGTGATCAAATGGTAGGTGAATGTAGGTTTGTGTTTAGGTGAAAGGGATTAAGATATGAATGCCTCTTTCCTCTTCATCACACTAATGCAAACATTGTTTTGAAAAAGAGTTGGAACAAGTTCTAGAAGGTGAAAGACTAAATGAACATACACTCATGAAAGGAATTAAGGCTCAAATAACCTTCCAACAAGGTTTTTCTCTAATGCCCACTCTAACACAATCAATTGCATAAGAAGCTAACAACAAAACATCTACTTAATTATTCCAAGAGTTAGCCTTACAAAACACAATCAATTATGATAATGCTCAACTCTTAAAAGCACTAGTGATGTAGAAACTCTCTTTTTCAAAACAAGGAGTAAGCAAAAATCCAATTGTGGGTTCATTTCTCTTCCCATTTACTTGAAAAACAAAACATGGTTTTAAAAAGTTGCCAAAACACTAGATCTCATGAAAGCTCAAAGTTTTTTTTTTTTTGTTTTTTTCTAGTTTTTGGTATTTTCTCATTTAAAACAACCAATTAATTGGGATTCAAAATGTATTCCCCTCCCTCACACTTAATCAACACATTGTCCTCAATGTTTGAAAAGCAATTCTATCATTTTAACTTGTTCCTTAATGAAGTGGAAAGTTGTGAAGTCCAATTGCAATTGAAGCACAACACATCAACATCATATAAAGAGAAGAGAGAAGAAACAAGTCATAATAACAGAAAATTAGAGTGAAGAGGCACAATGGCAATTAAGCAAGGTAGTGGCTAAGATGCAAAGCATACATTGGGGATTTTTTTATTCAAATTATTAAACTATACTACTTCTACTTTCCTACTGAGATAGTCTCTCCCCCACACTTATTTCAAGCATTCAGAATCACAAGTGAATTGAACAATCCAAAACAGCAAATGAAAGTGAAGGAAAGAGACAACCTGGCCTCAAGGAGGCTTTGATGATGAATCACGGTAGAGCTTGAGGAGATGTCCATTGACTTGAAAGTCCTTCCCAGTAGTCTCATCAAGCAACTCTACCATGCCAAATGGATGTACTTTGGTGATACTGTAAGGCCCACACCATTTATCTTTAAGCTTCCCGCTCAACAACTTGAATCGAGCCTTGTATAGCAAAACATGATCACTAACTTTGAAATCCTTTCGGATAATCTTCTTATCATGAAGTAGCTTGGTCTTTTCTTTGTAAATGCGAGAACTCTCATAAGCTTCTAATCTCATTTCCTCAAGTTCTTGCATTTGTAACTTCCTTTCTGAACCAGCTTCTTCTACATCCATGTTGCACATTTTCACCGCCCAATAGGTTTTGTGCTCCAACTCTACCGGAATATGACATGCTTTACCATAGATAAGCCGGTAAGGAGACATTCCTATTGGTGTCTTGAAGGTAGTTCTGTAGGCCCACAGTGCTTCCTCCATCCTTGAGCTCCAATCCTTCCTTGAAGGCTTGACTATCTTTTCCAATATATGTTTGATCTCTCGGTTGGATACTTCCGCTTGCCCATTCGTTTGTGGGTGATAAGGAGTGGACATTTTGTGGGTTACCCCAAGCTTAACAAGTAAGTTATCAATAACTTTATTGCAAAAATGGAAACCTCTATCACTTACTATAGCCCTTGGTACTCCAAATCTACAAAAGATGTTAGACTTGAGAAATTTGGAAACCGTTTGGGCGTCATCTTTCCTAGTAGGAATGGCTTCTACCCATCTAGAGAGATAATCTACGGCTAACAAGATGTAGGTAAAGCCAGATGATGGTGGAAAAAGACCCATGAAATCAATGCCCCAAACATCAAATACCTCACAAAAGAGCATGGGTTGTTGTGGCATCTCATTCCGTTTACTTAACCCTCCAAACCTTTGGCATTTATCACATGCCTTACAAAACAGATATGCATCCTTAAAAAGGGTAGGCCAATAAAATCCAGCATCTAACACTTTCCTAGAGGTCTTATGAGCACTAAAATATCCACCACAAACCATTGAATGACAAGCAAAAAGTATGTCCTTGGACTCGGTCTCTGGAATACACCTCCTGATAACTTGATCATTGCATAGTCTCCATAAATAAGGCTCATCCCAAATGTAGTGTTCAGCTTCTCGTTTAAGTTTTTGAGCCTGAAAGGAAGACATATGCTCAGGAATGAGACCGGTCACAATATAATTCACTAGATTAGCAAACCAAGGAGCATAAACTGATATAAACATAAGGGATGCATCAGGGAAATTATCACAAATTAAATCAGAATCAAGTACTCCCTTTGTGCCATCCGGTAGTCTACTCAAGTGATCTGCTACAAGGTTTGTAGTTCTAGGCCTATCCTTGATGCTTATATCAAATTCTTGTAGCAATAGCATCCATCTAATGAGCCTTGGTTTTGATTGAGGCTTGGTGAAGAGAAACTTCACAGCTGCATGATCTGTGTACACAACCACTTTGGAATTGATTAGATATTGTCTAAACTTATCTAATGCAAAAATCACAGCAAACAGTTCTTTTTCAGTGGTAGTGTAATTCCTTTGTGCACTATCCAACGTTTTGGATGCATAAGCGATCACATTGGACAACTTGCCATGCTTTTGTCCTAGTATGACCCCCACAGCAGAATTAGATGCATCACATGCTAGTTCAAAAGGCAAAGTCCAATCTGGTGCTTTCAGAATAGGAGGAGATATCAAGTGTGCTTTTAATTCATCAAATGCTTGTTTGCAAGAAATATCAAAGACAAAGTCAACATCTTTTTGCAATAGTTTGGATAATGGTAGAGCTATCTTACTAAAATCTTTTATGAATTGCCGGTAAAAACCCACATGCCCTAAGAAAGAACGAAGTGTTTTGACATTAGTGGGGTAGGGCAATGAGGAGATCACCTCGATTTTAGCTCTATCAATTTCAATGCCCTTGCTAGATATCAAATGACCAAGTACTATTCCATGATCAACCATGAAATGGCACTTCTCATAATTCAAAACCAAGTTTTTCTCAATGCATCTAGCAAGAACATTGTCCAAAATATTTAAACAAGCATCAAAAGAATTGTCATACACTATAAAATCATCCATAAAAACCTCCATACAATTTTCAAGAAAATCAAAGAAAAGTGACATCATGCAATGTTGGAAAGTGCCCGGTGCATTACATAATCCAAAAGGCATTCTCCTATAGGCATAGGTACCAAATGGACAAGTAAAAGTGGTCTTTTCTTGATCTTCAGGAGCTAATGGAATTTGGAAATATCCTGAATAACCATCTAGGAAACAATAATGACTCTTACCCGCCAACCTTTCAAGCATTTGATCTATGAAGGGTAAGGGAAAATGATCTTTCCTAGATGCTTCATTCAATTTCCTATAGTCTATGCACACTCTCCAAGCATTTTGCACCCTAATAGGTATCAACTCATCATTTTCATTTTGCACCATAGTTATCCCACTCTTCTTAGGCACTACATGTACCGGACTAACCCACTCACTATCAGAAATTGGGTAGATGATTCCCGCACTAAATAGCTTGGTTACTTCTTTTTTAACCACATCCAAAATTAGGGGGTTGAGGCGTCTTTGGGGTTGCCTAAGAGGTTTGGATTCCTCATGCAAAAGGATCCGATGGGTACAAATAGCAGGACTAATCCCAGGAATGTCAGCTAAAGTCCAACCTAGAGCCTTTCGATTTCTACTCAAAACATCAAGCAATCTCTCCTCCTCATTCACAGACAAAGAATTTGAAATAATAACAGGAAATTTTCCATCCACAGCAAGGAAAGCATATTTCAAATTAGAGGGGAGAGGTTTAAGCTCTAAATCAGGGGGTTGAACAATAGAGGGAATTAGTCTTGTGCTAAGCTCCATAGATTTCATTACTTGCACATTGGTCCTCCTAAGTGTTGAACCAACATCTGGTTGGCCTACAGCAGCAACAGGCTTGGGGAACAAAGTCTCTTTCCTAGCTACCTCACAAGGAGTGATTAGCTCATTTAAAAATCTCAAGGTATGAGGAGTTATCTTAGTTCGATGATGAAGCGAAGAGTTAGAAGATGGCCCTGTAACCACATTGTTTCTAGGTCCAAAGTGAGTCACATGAAAGGATGTCTTAGGCGGTGTGAGAGCTATCCCCTTGGAGAACAAGTCATCCAAGTCTTGACTACCGACTTCAAACTCAGCTTCCTCCATTAGTTTGTGACCTAAAACATTAACAAAAACACCTTCCTCACAAGCATCATCACTAAATAATGAATCATTGGAAGAATTAAGCTCAAATGAACTCAGAGAAGTAAGAGAAAAATCATCAAGGGATGATAACCAACAATTAACCATCGATGAGTTAAGGTTGGAAATCTCACTCTCAAGTGAATCAAAATTTTCAACAGAAGAAGAGGGAAATTTATCATCACATGAATCCAATGCAATACCACAGTCAAGATCACAATTATTAGTGTGGAATTTAAGCTCATATTCATTAACCTTATCATCAATGGCCAAGTCAATTGAATTCACACCTAATAAAGAGTAATCTTCAAAAGGATGCTTCATGGATTCATACATATTAAAACTTAGCTTATGATTGCTCACTTCCATAGTGATTGAACCATCTCTCATGTCTATCAAGGTGCTAGCAGTTCTCATAAAAGGTCTCCCTAAGATAAGGGTGGATTCACTAGACTCATGAGACATGTCTAACACATAGAAGTCAGCAGGAAAAACTAAGTCTTTGACTTTGACAAGCAAATCCTCAATGATGCCTTGTGGGTGCCTAATGCTCCTATCAGCTAGTTGGAGAACCACACTAGTCCTCTTAAGCTCCTTCACACCAAGAGATTTAAAAATTGCACTAGGCATGACATTAATGGCTGCACCTAAATCTAACAAGGCTTGAGCTACATGCACATTACCTACGGTACAAGGTATAGTGAATGAGCCAGGATCCTTGCACTTAACAGGGAGTTGGGGTTTGAAAAGGGCAGACACATTAGAGCTAATTTGCACTCTCTCATTAGGCCTAAACTTCCTCTTGTTAGTGCAAAGCTCTTTCAAGAATTTGCAATAACTAGGCATAGACTTGACCAATTGAAAGAAAGGAACATTGATATTCAGCTTGCTAAACAAATCATACATTTCTTTTTCAGTTTGTTCCTCATGCATTTTCTTGCCTTGAAAGTAAGCTTTAGGAAAAGGGAGTTGAGAAATTTTTACCTCCTTACCATCAGTATTGGATAGGATGCCTTGCTCGCTTGTCCCACCTTCCTCAAAAGTGCTTCTTTCCTTAGAGCCCACCTCTCTCAGAAGTGGTTGTTGTTCCACTTGAGGTTGCTCAACTATTTTGGCCTTCTTCTTCTCAAGGATAGCCTTCTCTTTGGAACTCTCAGAATCAGGAAGCTTCATTGGGGTTAATGGTGGACTTTCAACTTCAATTTCCTCATCCACATCATTGTCAATCTCTTCAGGGAAGTATACTTTCCTACCACTCCTTAACTCAATGGCATTAAGTGATTTAGGGTTGATGACAGTATTTGAAGGAATAGAACCACTTGTCTTAGCATGCACATCACTCAAAGAATTGGAGAGTTGAGTTAAGTGAGATTGCATAGTGTTGTTCTTCAATTCCAATTCTTCCAACTTCTTGCATACATGAGACATTTGAGTACTATCACTTGCCCTATCACTTTGTAGATTTTGTAGGCTTGTGGTGATAGAAGAGAATTTACTCTCATTGAAAGCTCTTTCTTCCATCATCCGGTTGTCCATGCTAGTGAGTTTAGCAACCATACTCTTCAATAATTGATTGGTCTCATCACCTTTAGACTCTTGAAGAGGAACCATTTGCCCACGGTTTGACCCATATGGTTGGACTTGATATGATGACCCTTCTTGATTTCTCCAACCAAAATTAGCATTAGGTCTTCTACCTTCATTGTAGGTGGTAGTGTTAGAATCCCATCTTGGTTGTTGTTGGTTAGGCCTTCCTTGATACATAGCATTTGGTTCTTCATGTTGATTAGGGCATAGACTTGTAACATGCATCATTGAACCACAACTATCACAACTAGGTGCAACAAGAGCTTGTGAATTAGGAGAATGAGGTGCTTGTTGAATACTCAAATTATGAAGCTCGGATGTGATAAGAGAAAGTTGTGAAGTAACTTTATCCATTTTAGACTCAAGTGAGACCATCCTTTGGTTGGAGCCTATCTCACAAACTCCTCTTATCTCCCTCACATTATATTGTTGAGTATTTCGAGCTCTCATTCAAATTTGAGCCCATGCCTCATCAGCCGTGCAATCTTCCAAAGAACCTCCAGCTGAAGCATCTAAAATGCCCTTCTCATTAGGTAAAAGGCCATCGTGGAAGTATTGAATCAACTGTTCATCAGCAATTTGATGGTGTGGACACTTATTTAAAAGCTCCTGAAATCGACTCCAATATTCATAGAAGGACTCTAAGGGGTCTTGTTTGATGGAGTAAATTTCCTTTTTAAGCTCTGAAATCCTTGAATCAGGAAAGTACTTTTTCAAGAAAGCTTTCTTCAAGTTAACCCAGGAACGAAGAGCATCATTAACATGCCTTGGTAGCATCATGTACCATTCCTTAGATTTCCCCTCTAAAGTGAAATAGAACACCTTTAATTGCACATCCTCTATTCGAGCACCAACGGGCTTCATATTTGAGCAAGCCAAGTACAAAGCATTGAGATAGTTGTAAGGGTCCTCATTTGAGAGTCCATGAAAGTGAGGTAGTGAATTAAGCAAAGGCCCCTTAAGCTCAAAATTAACCTCAAGGTTAGGGCATGCAATGTTGAAAGGGTCATGAGTGACATCCGATCTTGTTACATCCCTTATGGTTCTCCTCCTTGGTTGATTATCGTTCACTTCTTCCATATTTGTACCTTGTGAAACACAATCACTCAAGTCAATGAAAAAATCAAAATTAGAGGATTGATCAGATTCCCTCTCAAATTGGTCGGTCATGCAAAGCTATCAAGCAAGCAATGAAACAATGGAGTGCCAAAATTGTGTTGCATTCAAGTTCAAGCAAGAAAATGTGCAAGTGGAATGAGTGCAACTATGTGTGAGTGTGTATGATGTGTATGGACAAGTAGAAATGCTAGTGCAAATGAAAATGCAAAAACAAAGAAAATCAAGATATTTGTTTTTTTTTCTATATATAAACAATTAAACAAAGGAAATAAATAAAAGAAAAACCTAATAGGCTCACAAGGGCAAACCCCGATCAATCTGAACCAATTGACACTTAGTAAACCAAAGGAGTCAAAATTGACTCCCCGGCAACGGTGCCATTGATTCGCCTCACCCTTAGTCGCCTCGGGGTCGAATCACTATTTACCACGAATTAAATGCAATACAGTGCAATTAACTCGGGATCGTTCTCTTAATCAAGGAGCCAAATTTATTTTGTATTTCCTAATAAGTGATATAAACATGGTTAGAAATTTGGGGTTCCTAAATAAGTTTTTCTCTAATTAAAATGCATAGGGAAAATAAAGAAACTATTCCTATATTTTTTTGGTCTTTTTGGAAATAAGGAAAAATACTTTGGATAGAAATAAGATTAAATGGTTAATGCTCTTGGTAATGAAGAAATGACTATCCTTGCTCTTAAAAGATTATGGGAGTTAAAATTCATTAAGTCTTAAGAAAAACCTCAAGATACCACTTGAGTCCAATATTCCCAATTAATAGTAGCTCCTATAACCATAGCTAACTACTATCCCTTGAGAAATTGTTTGAGCCCACTTAATGCGTAATTGAAATTGGAATTATGCAACATGAGACTTCTAAATTTGAGTACTAAACAGTCTCTCAAAAGGGTACAAATCAACCACATTAATTAGACAATACCACGTTAATCAAAATAGCTTCATTGAAACCACAAAGAAATTCATTCACATATGAAAATCACACTACGAAATCCAATCTCAACTACAAATATCAAACTAACAGAGATAATTACCATTAATCTCAGTTCCAGAATCATATATCAAAATTTAGCAATTCAAATATATAATCCTAGACTAATAGTAAGATAGATAAAACTCCCCTAATGTAGTCCAATGAGCTCAAGAACAAGTCTTCATCACCAAGAGCAGAGAAATTCAGCCACTCATGGTAAAAAAAATCACTCGCCGGAATTCTGAAAATTGTTCGCCGGAAAATTCAGAGTCTCGCCGGAATCTGCAAAAAGCTTCGCCGGAAAATTCCAAAACTCGCCGGAATCTGGGATTTTCTTTCTTTCTTCAGTTCAGTCCGACTGTGGAGCCTGGTAGAGTGAATGAAGAAGAAGAAGATGGTTTCTCTCCTTCCTCTTTGTCCTCCCTCCGGTTTCTGCGTTTTTTTTCGTTTTTTTTTTTCAAAATTCTCCAGCCGTCCCCCTTGCTCTGTGTTCTCTGGCCTGTCCGAAGAAGAAGAAGATGATGAGGAGGCAGATCTCCGGTCCCTGATTTCGGCGCTCCCTGATTCTTCCTCCTCTTCCCCGTTCGTTTTCCCTCACGTCCCTCTCTTTTTTTTCGTTCGAAAACTTCCAGCACCCTCCTCTCTGTTCCTTGTTTTTTCAATATTCATTCCCATCTCTAGCTCCCTTGGGTCCCACGTCCTCCATTAGGTCATTACTCCCTGGTCAAAACGCAAGTTTTGACCAGGGACCTATTTGCAAAAGTGAAAAGGTTTTCTTGAGGGACCAAACTGCAAAGTCAGAAACTTTCATAATTTAAATTCAAACTTCCATTTTCAAATTTGATCTAATCTTTTTAGGCATCTATAATGAAAATAATTAATCTAACCTCAAATTTTCTCATGAAAATCAATGATTAAGAATAGTTACAATTTCTTTGACAATTTTACCCTTTTTTTAATCCTAATTTCATGTATTTACTCTTAATCTTAATTTATCACAAGAAAGGTATTTTAAGCTCAATAACTATGACAAAATGCATTAAGAACCCCAATTTAATCATGAAATACAATATAAAAATATGGTTCAATCACAACCCCAACTATGGAAAATTTATTAAAGAGGAATTGAGGTGCAACTAAATTATGTTTGATTTGTAAAAATTCTATGGAAGATAAAACTCATTTATTTTTGCATTGTGAATGGGTGAAAAGGGTATGGTTTGGAAGTTTCTTGTCCATCCAAACACCTGATTCTGATTTAAAATCATGGGTGGCAATGCTGTTTATTCATAATTAATGTTCTCTATGGCAAATGAGTACAGTGACAGTAATTATATGGTTCATTTGGAAGAGAAGGTGTGCTTCTTTGTTTGAGGGACAACCTTTTGATCCTAGTCTTGTCTTCTTACAAGCAGAAAAGTGCTACAAGAATTTTGGGACGGTAATGGGTTGAGCAAAGTTGAGGAAGGGAGAATGTTTCTTCCAATCACAAATGGCTAAGACCAAACGGTAATACTCTGAAAATTAATACTGATTCCTCATTTATAGAAGAATCAAAATTTGCCTTAATTAGTTTTGTAATTAGAGACCTCAATAGTTGGATGGTTGATGGCAATCATAAACTGGTCTCGGCAAATCCTGCATTGATGGCAAAATGTAAGGCTTTATGTGAAGCTATGTCTTTTGTAAGGGATAATTAGCTGGATGTTATAGTGTTTGAAACGGATATTATCTCCTTGGTCAAATGCCTTAATGAGTCTACAGTGTCTCCAGAATGGAGATGTGAACCAATGTTGGAACACCTCCTCGATATGAAGAAACTAATTAGGAACCATATTGTGCAATGGATTCCCAAGGAAGCAAACAAGGTGGCTAATTGAATGGCCAAGGCTTTAAGGAAGGGGTCATGCCCCGGTGATTGGGTCACAAGACCACCACCTGATCTAATGAGCTTATTAATATCTGATTTGAACGCTGATATATATCTTAGATACTGGCTAGTTTTTTGGTGTTTTCATTTAGTTTTCTGTTATGGTTGTCTTTAAGTTTTTGTACTTTGTTTGTTTGGTTTGTTTTCTATCAATGAAGATTATTTCCGCAGGCAAACGAAAAAAAAGGTTAATGTGAGAGCTGTAATATAGAAAGCCACTAGAGTATTAAATGGAAGAAAATTAAGCCAAAATTTAAGTGGTATAATGATTATATATGAATACGAAGAATAAGAGAGTCATAAATCTTAATAAGTACCTGTATGTGGAGTAGGAAGTTTGTGCATTTCTTGCTTCCCTGAACTAACAATCTCATGAGCCTTTGATTCATCGGAGATTAATTCTCTGCTTGTACTCACACTCTTTTGATGCGTTTGATTATTTTCTATATTAATACTTGAAGGTTCTTTGTAGTCACCTTCAACTCCTCCTTTCGCCTAATTGAGGCAGGCAAGAAAATATCTTATTATGACACTGAATGTACATTTACATTAAGTAGTTCTGTGATAATAAATATTAACTAGAGCACAATACACCTAATTGCAAGAAATTTATAATGACGTGAGAATTAATATGCATCTCGGACAATTAGCCAACAAAATGTTGATTTTTGCTGGAAATATTTTCAGATCCACCAATAAATATATTATGAACATTTTTTATTAGTGAATTCTTTTGTCTTAAAATTATCCTATAGTTTTTCCAGATAGAGGTCAAAGGCAGACAAAGTCGATGTTATCACCTATGGGGGTGAGATAGAAATAGAAAACAAGAAGATAAGAAGGATATTACAATTTTCAGAATTTACTTTTTCAATATACATACCTTGTCTATGAATAATTGTTTAAGGGTGGTGTTAAGGTCCTCTTTCCAACGTTTCTTTCCATTTTCCACTTCCACTGATTTCAAAAATGGGGCAATGATGACTCCAGATGAGAAATTTTGCATTTTGGGGCATCCTACCACTTGTAGTGTCACCAAAGATGGGAATATGAAGGTGTGTTGTTTTCCAAAGCAAAAGCTTTTGAAGCATGATAAGCAATTGAGTTCCAGATACTCCAAGCTTTCAAATGTGATTTCTTCTTTTGATTGTCCTTCATCATCCGTTGCCACAACCTCCTCTAGCATCCTACAATTGCTAACTCTTAACCTTGTGAGGTGGATGAGACTTTTGGCTGTGCAAGTTGTCATGAAGTACATAAGCCCATTACAATCCTTCACTTTCAAGCTAGTTAAATTTTTAAAAGATGCAGAAGGTGGTGCCAATCTTATTATACTTGAACATTCCCGCATAGACAGCTCCTCAAGGTTTTGAACAAGCGGATGTGATGCTGAGTCATCATCATTTCATATATGCTCAAGCTGCTCCAATTGAAATAGCCACAACTTCTTAATTTGGGTGCTGTGTCCAACACTACAATGACCAAATTCTTTTGAAATGAAGAGTGTTTCAAAAGAACTATAACGTGTTTGAAGTGTTGTTATAGCAGGAAATTTTTGGATCAAATCATCTAGAAAGTTTGCTGAAGTTTCCTGAAAATATTGCAAACGAAGAATTTTCGTCCTTTGAAAGAGTTTTTTCTCATAATTTCCATTCAATATCCTCCTAGCATCCTTTTCATTTAGTGATAGCTCCTCCAAGTTTTCCGATACCTAAAAAGACAATAATTTATTTATTTCATCATTTAATCAATTAACAAGTTAATAGAACTGATTTCTTGCCAAAACACACGTATAATTTATAGGGTATATATATTTATTCATCACAGTTAGAAATAATATAAGTTTACCTATTGCTGTAAATAGTTATTGTTTACTGTATTCTAGAATAATCTCCTAGGGACACATGTTAGTGTATCATTGGATGTCTGAGGTATAAATAGTAAATGCACAGGTCCAAGGTGAATTGAATAGCTTGACCTATATTTCCTAAAACTTGTCTTGGTATCAGAGTAGAAAAAGTCAGAAATGGCATCTAATTTACCCGAAAACCCTAACCTAATTCCTCAACCATTCAACCGCCTCGAGATTCGGTCGTCACCACTGTCACCTCACCTTCTACGTCAGCCACAATCACCTCACCATTGTCTTCCACCTCTCTTCCAACTCATTTCCCACCATTAGCCACGTTGCCACCTTTATCTTCATTTTTTGGCTCCCAGTTTTCACCACCTGCACCTACAACCTCCGGCCCCCACTTCACCTTTCCCCACGCAGTTCCTATTTCAACCTTCATTCCACCTTTCTTCGCCTCTCCGAGCCACCCGTCAACTGAATCTCCTCTAAATACCGCCATCAATCCTCCCCTAAACACTATACCTCACTTTCCTAGTTACCCATTTCACGGCTTCTACTCTGCTCAGCTTCCATCGCCCCTCACTGCGACTCGAGCTACATCTCTTCTCACCTCTCTTAATCAGGGAAATCCCGTCAAGCTGGATGGAGACAACTTCCTGACCTGGGAATCAACGGTCATGCCCATTATTCGAGGGCATTGACTTGAAGGCCACATCCTTGGCACCAAGGCTGTTCCACCGGAGTACATCTTAGACTCCGCCGAGCAAGTGTGCCCCAATCCTCTGTATGATGATTGGTTAGCAATAGATCAGTTGCTCCTTGGATGGCTCTTCGGCACCTTGACAGTCGAAATCGCTGCTCAGATGACTACTTGTAAAACGTCTGCTGCTCTCTGGCATGCCATTAATGAACTTGTTGGGACTAATACTCGATCCTGGATCACCTTTCTAAAGAGCGAATTCCAACAGATCAAAAAGGGGTCGCTCAAAATGCATGAGTACTTAGCAAAGGTTAAATCTCTTTCGGACAATCTAACTCTTGCAAGCTATCCTCTGTCACCCACTGACCTGATAACTCATACGCTTGCTGGTTTGGACAACGACTACACTCCCATTGTTGTCATTCTCACTAAACGAGAAAATCTCACTTGGTCAGATCTCCAATCCAAACTAATGACCTATGAGTCATGATTGGAGCAGCTAAACACCTCCTCTACCAATACTCTATCCAATGCCTTTGCCCACTTATCTTTTCAACCCAATGATAGTCAGCCATGCTCACCTAATTGGAGAGGCAGTGGTGGAGGTCGACGTGGTAGAGGCACTCTCAACGAGGACATTCCGGTGGTAGAGGTCATTCTGACAAACTTTGGTGTTACCTTTGTGACAAGCCTGGGCATGAGGTTGCCAATTGTTTCAAGAGGTTTGATCGTTCTTTTAAGAGTCCACGCCAACATGATAGTTCATCTGGTGCTGCCTATATTGCCACTCCAGAGACCACTGTGGACCCAGCGTGGTACTTAGATACTGGTGCCACTCATCATATCACCAATGCAGGAAAACATCGGTCCTGGTAATAACTCAAGTATACATTCAATCTCTGTTGGCAATGGGGCCTCTATTGATGTTATCAAAACTAGAAATGCTAAACTGATATGTGATAGTTCATCTGGTCTGAAATCTCTAAATCTGAATGAAGTTCTTGTTGCCCTTAAGATAACTAAGAAACTGATAAGTGGTTTTAAGCTTACTAATGATAACAGTGACATTTTTGTTGAAATACACTCATATGGGTGCTTTGTGAAGGACAAGATTCAACATAACATCCTACTAAAAGGGAAGACAACAAGAGGATCAACTCTGAGATTATACAGAATCGACAATCAAGTTGTACCTGTGAAGAACTCTGTTGTTGCTAGTTTTGTTTCCATCAGAAATAGTCATGATAGGATTAGTACTAATATGTCCTCTTTTGAATTTTGGCATAGACGACTTGGTCATCCAAGCAAAGAAATACTGAAAAAGATTCTTGTTGATTGTAATATTTCTAATGTTGCTAATGAAAATTCTGCATTTTGTGATTCATGTCAACTTGGCAAATCTCATCGTTTACCATTTCCTGTCTCTAAGTCTCGTGCCTTACATGTGTTAGACCTCATTCATACTGACCTATGGGGTCCATCTCCAATTAAATCAGTAGGTGGTTATCATTACTACATCAGTTTTGTTGATGATTTCAGCCATCACACCTGGATTTATCCTCTAAAAATAAAAGGGGAAGCATTGTCAGCATTCAAACTGTTCAAGAACATGACTGAAAATATGTTTGAAAGAAAAATCAAAGTCCTCCATAGTGACTGGGGTAGAGAGTTTAGGAGTTTTCAAGCTCTTCTTGATGAACATGGCATCATCTTTAGACACTCATGTCCTCACACCTCAGCACAAAATGGGAGAGTTGAACGAAAGCATAGGCACTTGATTGAAACAGGACTCACACTTTTGGCCCATGCTCACATGCCCACCTCCTACTGGTGGGAAGCTTTTGCAACAGCCACATATCTGATAAACAGATTACCCAGTGCTACTCTGATGCATCTGTCACCGTTTGAACTCCTGTATAAGAAGAAACCAGATTATAGAAGTTTCAGGATTTTTGGTTGTGCTTACTTTCTGTGTCTTCGACCCTATAACCAACACAAGTTACAATATCATAGTACCAAGTGTGTATTTCTTGGGTACAGTGGATCTCACAAGGGTTTCAAGTGTCTAAGCTCTACAGGCCGTATCTACATTTCAAGGCATGTTATTTTCAATGAAAATGATTACCCCTTCACTGATGGTTTTCTTGTTTTTCAGAAATCACAGCAACCAAAAATTGTCCATTTTCCAGCTACCTCGTCTGTTTGGTGTGAGGATACAATTTCTGCTGCTGCACCATGTTTTGCATCTTCCCTATTACCAGAGGTACCTCGTGGCCAGTCATCACCTCTTGCTGATGAGCAGCAACCTGAACCTGAAACTGCTGGTTCTCCTGTACCAGCTGATGGCTCTCCATCATTTTCTGAGGATCAACCTGATTCTGCTACCAGAATCTCACCTTCACAACTATCTCAAGGTGTCTCTCCTGATTCAGATCCTCCCACTGCCATTACAGCCTCACCATCACCTGAACTGGAGCAAGGAAGTCTATCGGCACATCAAACAGCCATGCCAGCCCCCAATGTTACTAATAACCATCCCATGCAGACACGCAGCAAGCATGGAATCAGTAAGCCAAAAACACCATATATTAGCTTAACACATGCTGCTCCAAGCATTCCTGGGACAATCAAGGAAGCCTTACACTCACCTGCTTGGAGACATGCCATGATTGAAGAATTTGCTGCTCTCCAGAGGAACTCTACCTGGACCCTGGTGCTACGTCTACCTACACAGAATGTGGTAGACAACAAATGGATCTTCAAGGCTAAGTTTCATCCCGACGGTACCCTGGCAAAGTGCAAAGCACGACTAGTTGCTAAGGGGTTTCAACAAACCGAAGGTATTAACTTCTATGAAACCTTTAGTCCAGTGATAAAAGCTTCTACCATACGCATCATTTTGACTATCGCTGTAGCTCTAAATTGGGAGATTAGACAACTTGATATCAACAATGCCTTCTTGAATGGTTTCTTGACTACACCTGTTTATATGGAACAATCGGAGGGTTTTGTTGATCATTCTAGACCTATATATGTGTGCAAACTCTCAAAGGCTTTGTATGGCCTAAAACAAGCACCTAGAGCATGGTTTGATAGGCTTCGTAATGTTCTTCTAGATTGGGGTTTCACTAACTCTAAGAGTGATATCTCTCTATTTATCTATTCAGACAAGAGTCAAATTCTAATGATTTTGATCTATGTGGATGATATACTTGTTACCGGCAGTAATTCATATAGCCTTAAGCGTTTTGTTTCAAAGCTGCATTGTATTTTCTCCCTAAAGGATCTCGGCTCCTTGCACTATTTTCTTGGAATAGAGGCATACAGAGACCACACTGGACTGTATCTAACTCAGGGCAAGTATATATGTGATTTACTTGATCGTTTCCACATGACAAATGCTACTCCTTGTCCAACACCAATGGCTGCCCATAAGTCCTTATTCACACATTCTGGTGAACTGATTCCTAATGTCTCTGAATATCGAAGTGCTGTTGGAGCTCTTCAATACTTGTGCAATACAAGACTTGACATCAACTTCAACGTTGGGAAACTAAGTCAGTTCCTGTCTGAACCCACTACTGAGCACTGGAAGGGAGTAAAAAGGGTGCTAAGATACTTAAAAGGAACCATCCACCATGGCATACACATACAACCTGATCCTTCCCTCAGCCTATCTGCCTACTCCGATGCAGACTAGGCTTCATGCCCTGATGACAGAAGATCAGTGGGAGGTTACTGTGTATTCCTTGGAAATTCCCTGGTTAGTTGGTCATGTAAGAAGCAACCAGTTATCTCACGTTCCAGCTGTGAATCGGAGTACCACTCATTAGCCAATACCGCCTCAGAATTAAGCTAGATCAATTCGTTACTCACTGAACTCAGCTTGAGATTACAACAAACACCAATCATATGGTGTGATAATACAAGTACAGCTGCACTTGCATCTAACCCGGTGCATCATGCAAGAACCAAACATATAGAGATTGATGTTCACTTTGTCCGAGATCAATTTCTTGCCAAGAAGCTCAAAGTTCAGTATGTCCCTACAGATCTATAAGTGGCTGACTGTTTGACTAAGCCACTGCATCAAGCACACTTCTGTTTTCTTCGTGATAAATTGGGAGTTACTGTTTCACCCACCAATAAATCTCAACAAACTCAGAATGCTGCAACCACCAGATCACCAAAGATGAAGAAGAAGAGGGTACCAAGTAAAGGAGGGAGTTAGAAATAATATAAGTTTACCTATTGCTGTAAATAGTTATTGTTTACTGTATTCTAGAATAATCTCCTAGGGACACATGTCAGTGTATCATTGGATGTCTGAGGTATAAATAGTAAATGCACAGGTCCAAGGGGAATTGAATAGCCTAACCTATATTTCCTAAAACTTGTCTATCACATATATAGTTATACTATATATGTATATTAGATTGCCTCAACCATCGTTTTGTGTAAAAATAAATAAATTAAAATAGATAAATAACAGGAAAAAGAAGGTATATATACCTTTTCAATATGAAACAAAGCTTGTTGGATTGGCAAGTCAACACAAACTCCTTGGGAAATCATTTGTCTAAATTTAAATATTTGTAATGCTTCACATCGGTAAACATTTAATACCTCCAATGAAGGACAATCTAGAGTATATCTTTTTGGATAGAAATCATTGACCTGCATCAAATGTATTAGTATAAAGATTCTTAGCAAAGGAAAGTAAAACTTAAGCTCTTCAAATCCTTCTTCATTTGCAACAATGTTCTCAACACCACAAAACTTAATGTTTAGCTCTTCAAGCTTCCTCAACTCTTGGCATAATGATGGTGAAAACACATATTTCAAGTTTGGGCATTGATCAACTTCAACAATTTTTAAATTTCCAAAGCTGATTATTTCTCCTGCTTCTCTGTTCCATATGTGTTTTAAATTTGGAAGCCCCAAGAGTGTTAGTTTTCTCAACCCACTAACTCCATTTGATTCCATTGCTTTGTCATTCAATGCTTTTACATCAAATACTGTTTCTAATGATTCACACTCTGCCACTTCCAGTTCCTCCAAGGTATATAAAAGTTGTAGTATATTTGATGAAAAAATCATGTTGGATAAGAATCTGCATTTATGCACTACCAGATGCTTCAAGTTGCTGAATATTTTTTGCCCATCTTAGTCATACCATAGTTGTTTCAGCTCTGGATATTTAGAAAATTCCAAATGATCGAAGTTTCTAAATGCCACCTGCATGTGCAATTGATTATCGAAGGTAAGTCATCATAAAAGGGCATTAAAACACATTAACCAATGTCTTGGACAAGATTGATGCATATCCCATGAAAAATTAACTTATTGATTACTGACAAAGAATGAATAAAAAGAACAAAGTCATTTTCTTAATCATTTTCTTACGTTTCAACACAGTTAAATAACTTTAGATGGAATTGAATTTTATATTTTAAACACGTTATTTGGGTAATATAAAATATTTTAAACTTTAAAACGAAGATTGAATGACTGAAGTTTGAACAATAATAATAATTTATTTGGATTTGAAATAACTAAATTAGAGTGAGTATGTGAGGCTCTAAAAAACGATGATGATGACCATGATGAAAATAACCAGCTGAACATAGATGGACCATAAATCCTTTTATTTAGAATATTCTGTTAGCTCTAGATGCTTGGCACTATGGAATGCCACCTGCCAACATTGATGATAGGTTGCGTTATTTAAAAAACAAAAGTTATTACAACAAACCAAATTAGGCACATTAAAGAATAAGATTTGGCTATTGTTTTGCAAATAGCTATAATAATAATAAGTGAAAAAAATTATAAGTAAAGATCATTACACAAGGATAATAATAATCCTTGTCTTTTTGTAAAGTGATTAATTGCCTTGATCGAAAACATACCTTGTCTTGGAACATCTTGTTCACTGTATTGTTTAGGTCACCTTCACAAAACCATTTTTTATCTTGTTCGTCTGTTAGTATCTCTCGAAGCAATGGTGTGCTTGTTTCACTCGCGGAGAAGCTCTCCATTCTTGCGCATTGCCTTATTACAAGTTTCTCCAACACAGGAAGCTTCAAGCAGCAGATACTACTTGAGCAAAACATTTTGAGTTTTGGTAAAGATTCAAGTTCCAAAACTTTTAAGCTTGGGAATACAATTTCACAAATGCTCTCCCCTCCTACCGCCACATTTTGCTCAACAAAATCACACTTTATTATCTTCAATAATGTTAAGTTGACCAAACTTCTTGCAGTTGAGGAGGTGATTAAATAAATCAACCCGTCACAATTTTGCACTTCTAACCATGTCAGGTGATTAAATGTTACTGAGGAAGGCACCAAGTGCTTCAAACTGGGACATTGATCGACATATAAGTATTCAAGAACTTCAAGAACCGGGTCCAATTGGCATCCTTCCTTACATATATGCTGGAGTTCACACAATCTCCATAGTGTCAACTTCTTGAGGCTTGTTTTAATCTCAATTTCTCCATTCTTATCTTGAGGCCTTTCGTCTGGGAATATCCTCATGATAGATGAAATTTGAATGACTAGCTCCTCAAGACTGGATATATTTTGGAGAAACTAGTAAGGAGAAGTGGCTTGAGCATCAAACTCAAGCAACCGTAGACACTTGAGTTGACGAAATTGGTCCCTTGGAACTTGTGATTGAAATATCATTCTAGCATCCTCCTTGCTTAGATCTAAGTTCTCCAAGTTGTTAATCACCTATGCCATGCGCGGAAAAAAGTTGAAACTTAACGCAACTATGGAGTATAAAATAGGTTTAAGATATTAAAAGATAACAAGCAACAAGACCATGGGAGCGTAAGACCAAATAGACTACTGTCTAGGGTCCACTCTGTGCAAGGCCTCTAGTGTGTGTGTGTGTGATCACCATGCAAAACCCACGATAAATATAGGTATGATTAATAATTTATATGGTATGCTTTATTAAAAAATGGGTTAGGTTATGGTCAGTGCGAGCAGTAACTAGTATATCGTAAAAAAGTTTATTAAAGTATTTAGACATTGGAGAAAATTGTATTAATCTTAAAAAATTCTTAGGTTTCAATGAACAGGGTCTTGATTATTTTTTGAATTGAGGGTATTCGGAGAAGTTTTAACATAAGCAATTAACACTCCAATAGAAGTGTTAAAACATATCCAAAAATTATATTCTTTTTCTAAAAGAACTTTTTCAAAATTAAAATTACCTATATCATATTTAAGATTAACCATGTTACAAGAAATATTGAAAGAATTAGCAATATTATCAATTAAGATTAAGATTTTCCACTTTACATATGAAACCTTGGTAAGTGATTTTGCAACTCAAAACATTAAAAAAAAAGGTAAATTAGCTATTTTTAAAATGATGAGACATACCTCTTCGAATGTGAAAAGAGGTTGCTGCATTGAGACGGAGAGATAATCATCATAATATCTTCCTTGGCTACTCATACCTTGTGTTCTAAATTTCTTCAATTTCCCACAATTCCAGACATTTAATACTTTTAAGGATGAACAAGATAAGCTATGATTTCCAACATAAAATCCCTGCAAATCTTGTAAATTCAGAAGCACTATTGAGGTTAGTTGATCGAAGTCAAAATTGACAATGTCATCTAATGGTTCTTCTCTCTTGGAAACAATTTCCTTCATCTTTACAGCTTCCATTATTGTAATTGCTTCAAGTTGAGGTAGACGCTCAGCTATGGAGAATGGAAAAAGGTACTCCAAATGCCCACAACATTCAACACGCACAACTTGTAGACTCTTAAAGCGAACACTTGATTGAGGATCTTTACTCCAAATTTCTTTCAACTTTGGCAATCGAAGTAGGGTTAGATTCTTGAGCCTTGTCGTATCATCACCATTGTGTCTCCCATTGACTCCCAATTGGAAATCTTCTTGCACTGAGTAGCAGTCTTCAACCTTCGCTGACATTCCCCTTTCATTCATGTTGGTTAAATCAAACACAGCTCTCAGAGAATCACATTCACTTACTTCAAGTTCTTTCAAGTTAGGCAGTGCTTGCAACAAGTTTAAAGGAAGAAGCACATATGATAAAAAGTCACACTTATGAACTACTAGATTTGTCAAATTACTGAAAATGCCCTGTTGCACATAGATGGACCATAAATCTTTTAATTCAGCATGTTCAGATAGCGCTAGATGCTTGGCACTACGGAATGCCACCTGCCAAATTGATGTTAGGCTGCGTTATTTAAAAAAGAAAAATAATTGCAGCAAACTAAATTTTAACAAGTCAAAAATATCATCTCAAACCAAATTCAACACATTAAAGAGTAAGATTTGGCTATTGTTTTGCAAATAGCTATCATAATACTAAGTGAAAAGAAATTACAAGTAAAGATCATTACACAAGGATAATAATAATCCTTGTCTTCTTGTAAAGTGATTAATTGCCTTGATAAAAAACATACCTTGTCTTGGAACATCTTGTTCACTGTATTGTTTAGGTCACCTTCACAAAACCATTTTTTATCTTGTTCGTCTGTTAGTATCTCTCAAAGCAACGGTGTGCTTGTGTCACTCGCGGAGAAGCTCTCCATTCTTGCGCATTGCCTTATTACAAGTTTCTCCAACACAGGAAGCTTCAAGTAGCAGATACTACTAGAGCAAAACATTTTGAGTTTTGGTAAAGATTCAAGTTCCAAAATTTCTAAGCTTCGGAATGCAATCTCACAAATGCTCTCCCCTCCCCCTTCTTCCACAATTTGTTGAGCTAAATCACACCTTATGATCTTCAACATTGTTAAATTGACCAAACTTCTTGCAGTTGAGGACGTGATTAAATAAATCAATCCGTTGCATTTTTCCACTTCTAAACATCTCGGTGATTAAATGTTACTGATGAAGGCACCAAGTGCTTCAAATTGGAACATTGACCCACATATAAGTATTCAAGAACTTCAAGAACCGGGTCTAATTGGCATCCTTCCTTACATATATGCTGGAGTTCAGACAATCTCCATAGTGCCAACTTCTTGAGGCTTGTTTTAATCTCAATTTCTCCATTCTCATCTTGAGGCCTTTCGTCTGGGAATATCCTCATGATAGATGACATTTGAATGACTAGCTCCTCAAGACTGGATATATTTTGGAGAAACCAGTAAGGAGAAGTGGCTTGAGCATCAAACTCAAGCAACCGTAGACACTTGAGTTGACGAAATTGGTCCCTTGGAACTTGTGATTGAAATATCATTCTAGCATCCTCATTGCTTAGATCTAAGTTCTCCAAGTTGTTAATCACCTATGCCATGCGCGGAAAAAAGTTGAAACTTAACGCAACTATGGAGTATAAAATAGGTTTAAGATATTAAAAGATAACAAGCAACAAGACCATGGGAGCGTAAGACCAAATAGACTACTGTCTAGGGTCCACTCTGTGCAAGGCCTCTAGTGTGTGTGTGTGTGTGATCACCATGCAAAACCCACGATAAATATAGGTATGATTAATTATTTATATGGTATGCTTTATTAAAAAATGGGTTAGGTTATGATCAGTGTGAGCAGTAATTAGTATATCGTAAAAAAGTTTATTAAAGTATTTAGACATTGGAGAAAATTGTATTAATCTTAAAAAATTCTTAGGTTTCAATGAACAGGGTCTTGATTATTTTCTGAATTGAGGGTATTCGGAGAAGTTGTAACATAAGGAATTAACACTCCAATAGAAGTGTTAAAATATATCAAAAAATTATATTCTTTTCTAAAAGAAGTTTTTCAAAATTAAAATTAGTTAAATTATATTTAAGAGTAACTATGTTACAAGAAATATTGAATGAATTATAAATATTATCAATTAATATTAACATTTTAGACTTTACTTATGAAACTTTCATAGGTGATTTTGCAGCTGAGAAAATAAAAAAGGTCTAATTAACTATTTTTTGAAAGATGAGACATCCCTCTTCTAATGTGAAAAGAGATTGCTGGATTGAGAGAGAGATTGTCTTCGTGATGTCTTCCTTGGCTACTCATACCTTGTGTCCTAAATAGCGCTTCAATTTCCCACATTTCCAGACATCTAATTCTTTCAAGGATGAACACGATAAATAATGATTTCCAGCATAAAATCCCTGCAAATCTTGTAAATTCCAAAGCACTATTGAGGTTAGCTGATCGAACTCAAAATTGACAACATTATCTAATGGTTCGTCTCTATTTGAAACAATTTCCTTCATCTTTTCAGCATTCTTTATTGTAATTGCTTCAAGTTGAGGTAGGTGCTCAGCTATGGAGAATGGAAAAAGGTACTCTAAATGTTTGCAATCTTCAACACGCATAACTTGCAGACTCTTGAAGCAATGACTGGATTGAGGATCTCTGCTCCAAACTTGTTTCAACTGGGGCAGTCGAAGTAGTGTGATGTACTTGAGTTGTGACTTATCAGCGGCATTGTCACCTAATCGAAATATCTCTTACACTGACTTACAGTCTTTAACCTTTAAAGTCTCTAGAGTTGCAAATGCTCCATTCATATATTCTGGAAATATTTTCGCAATATTTTCACAATTTTTTACTTTCAGTGTCTTAAGGCTAGCCAAGGAATTTGAAGCTAGGATGAAATGCCATATAGTCTTTAAGTTCTGCATGTCTTTTATGATTATTGCTTCCAATTTGGGAAAAAACACCTGTCATCCATTTGCAAGGTTATGAGAGACCAAAAAAAAAGTAAAATGTAAATCATTTTAAGTCTCTACTACTTTGATACCACAATGCTCTTTCAAGATGACTTTTTTTATCACCAAAAACAAAACACCGAACTTTTTTTTATAGTTACACAAGAATCTGATTCTTTTTATATATTTTTTTTAAAATTTCATACCAGCATGCTCTTTTAAAAGTAAATTATTGAATTTCAACTTCATAGAACAAGACTATGACTGATAAAATTACTGCAAATACCCAATCATGTCTAGTAGGTTCAAATTCAACTATTTACCTCTCCTACGACCACGCCATTTATCTCCTCTGTAGCAATTATCTCCTCCATCGTATCACATTTACTTATTTCAAGTTGCTTGAGATTCGAAAACCTTCCAACCATAGAGGACAAGAATAAATACTTCAAGCCACTGCAATCCTCTACAGTCAAGTTGGCCAAATTATGGACCAAATACGGTGCCGAAGAGTCATCCCAAATTTTTTTCAAATTAACCGAACTCAACTTTAAAGTCTCCAAATTAGAAAATTTAACCTGTGAAAAAATAGTTTCAGTTTCAATGTGGTGAAAGAAATAATCAGTAAAATAGTGTGCACAAAATGTTAATGATGGGAATTTTGATTAATCAAGGACATCCCAAAATTGACATTCAAAATTGACATCATTCATTTATAAGAGTATGCTGATAAACTTTGTTTGAGAAAAATAAAAAATGTCATTTCTCAAGTAAAAGAAATTATCAATCATTGTATATTGCTCAACTTGATTGGTATATATAAAAAATTGAAGAATATACCTTGGCACTGAAAAACGGTGTTGAAATATTAACCTCTGACAAGTTCTCCGTAGTTCCAAGAGAAGACGTCAAGTCATGAGAGCAAAAATAGTCAATGGTTGGCAAATGTTGCAAAGTCATCGAGCGCAATGGAAGAAACTCAATCTCCCCATCAAAAGTTTTGCCACTATCTGTACTTTCTACAGACATAATTTTCTTCATAGAACTACATTCAGAAACTTCAATCTCAACAAGTTGAGAAAAAGCTTTGATAGTAGAACCAGAGAAGAGGTACACCAATTGGTCACAACTTCTTACTTTGACAACTTTGAGTTGGCCAAAAGAATTATCCCTAATAGAGCTATGACATATCTTCACCAAGTTATAGAGATTTTGGAGTATCATTGTCTCCAATTCTGGGAACAAAACATGAATTTGATTCCTCTTCATTGGGTGGACAATATGTTGAATTTCTCCATTATTTTGGACGTGCAAATGCCTAAGCAAGGGAAATCCTTCGCCGTTCAATTCAAAAAGCACATTCGAAATGCCACTTATTTCATCCAAGTATAAATGTTCCACTCTTTTAATCAATGTTTTTATCCCTTGTTCCCAATGAATGTTGGTATCCAACTTCACCTTTAGCAACCTTGAGGTCTCTTTGTTGTCAGACCATTCCCATTTATCTCCGATTACAACTTTATATCTTTCTAATTTCTCAAATGCTATGTCCTTGGGCAAAAGCCAAGCCTCACGGATTTGAATTTCTAGAGTGGTCAAGCTAGTCAAATCACCAAGCTTAGCAAGACTAGCATTTCTCTTTTGCGTAGTTGAACTTTCCACGTCCCAATTAATTGTGGCGTCACCCATGTATAATTCTTCTATTTTGGTCAACTTACACAATACGTTAGGTAGGGTGGTCCCAATTCCAGACCTACTCAAATCCAACATTCTAAGCTTGGTCAACTGCTTTATCTCTCTTGGAAACTCTTCCACAGATGAATGAGTTAAGCTAAGAATTTCTAAATTCATCAACGCACCTATTCCAGTCATATCTTTCAAAGAACAAGAATCCAAACATAATGTTTTGAGTTTGGTCAAGGAACTTAAAGATATAGGTAATGAAGCTATTGTCATGCCTGTTAAAGCTAATGCTTCAAGGTTTCCCATCCCTTCAAAAAAGGAATTTAGAATTTGTAAAGTGCGATTATTGGAGCTATTTATGTGGAGAAATGTCAGATGGGGACAATCTAACGTTTCAGGAAGCTTTTGCATGCAACAACGATCCAAGATAATATGTGTACACCTCTCAAGAATATCCTTCTCTGGCCAATCATGCAACTTAACATTAATTTGAGTGAAAGCATATTCTGAGGCAATTGAGGCGGCTACTTCATGAACGATGTCATGCATTTTGATAATTTCCGCTCTTGCATCATCAGCAACCAACAAACAAGATGCCTTCAGGTCAATAATTATTCTATAAAGCCTATTTCTTGCATCCTCAATGGTATTCATACATTTGAATATACCCAAACCAATAGCATATTTTAACAAGTCACTAACAACTATGGATGTTCCATGCACACCACAAAGCAAAAATACTTTCTTTAGTTCATCTTCCAACCGATTGAAATTGAACTCCAAAGCTGAAAAAATGATTTCCTTAATGTCTCTACTATTATCAACCTTCTTTAGATTTTTCAAGGTATCTTTCCAATAATAAATATCCTTATTATATTTTAATGACTTTGCAATTGTGACTATCAAAACGGGCAAACCTACACACCTTTGAGCCACTTGGGTAGCTATTTTTCGGAAATTATCATCCTTAACAACATCACCAACTATAGCTTCAAACAAACTCCAAGATTCTTCATCGTTCAAAACTTGAAGGGAGAAGTTCTTTTGAGCATCATTCTTTTGTAAAATATCTTGACTTCTTGCAGTCAATAATAATTTGCAACCCTTGTAATCATCCTTTAGAGGAACTCCCACCTTTTCTGGATTCATTTTCCCCCATGTATCTAAAGAAGGGATTCCTAGCTTTTCCAAATCAATTTTGTCCCGTAAATCATCCAGTATAATGAGGATAGTTTTCTCCTTTTTTATCCTCTCACACAGGCGGTTAGCTCTTCCACTTGATGAGGTCCTTTCTTCTAAACGAAGGTCTAACTGTTCAGCAATCTCATCTTGAATTCTTTCAAGATTTGTTTGGGATATACTTACCATTAGCACTACATCAAACAACTTGTCATGCTTAACTTGTTTGCAAACTTCTTGAACTAGAGTGGTCTTTCCCACTCCACCTATCCCATAAACCCCAATTTTATTGACCTTGGGGTCCTTTAGAGACAACATAATGTCCTCCTTGACTAATTTTCTTGACTCAAGCCCATCACTTCCTCTTATAGCTGGAAAGTTGTTTGTTATATCTAAATGTGCAACATATCCAACTCCTTCATCAAACTTCCCATTTCCCTTCATTTCAACAATGGTGTCTGCCATTTTCTTTGCTTTTCTACCATGTTGATATCGGGTCTTCATATTTGGAAAACACCATGCTTTGGCACCATGTGGATCTTCATAAAGTTGCTTTGCTTCTTCTAAAGTCTTGATAACACTTTCTTGCCATTTTAGCACATCACCTTCGATCTCTCTTCCATTTCTTCTTTCAGCATCCACTTTATGATCAATACGTTCTTGTGTTGCCTGCAGCTCATTTGCTACATCCTGTAGCTCCTTCAAATTGTTTCTATAGCATAATAAATATCCCACCTGCCTGACAATGGGTTCCACAGTAAGTTCTGCTATTTTTGCAGTAACAGCAGTGAGAATCTCCATTCTTACTTCCTGAATAAAATGACAGACAAATTTAATAGTTGAATGAACAAAACAAGTATGATAATGAAAGGGTTGAGCTATGTTAAAAGAAATATTTGTAATGACAATTGACAAACAAAATGACATTATTCGTTATGTAGCTAATAAGTAGATGAACCCCAAAACAAATAAATCCATTCAATGGGCATTTTAAATACCCCAAAGAAAATAATTTGCACTCCGATATACTGGCTGAAAAAGGAATTGAACAGCATAAAATTCTAACACAGGAAAGAACACCTAAATGGCAATGGTATATTGAGGAATGAATGTGTGGGGGAAAAGTGGGAAGTCTGGGAGAGTGTTCTGACTTATATATCCAGTGGTGGACCTCTATATATATATGTGAAGTAGGGGCTGGGGAAGAAAAATTTACAAGCTAGTAGGTATTATAACTTTGGAGAATCTTCCTCCACTATCTCAAATAATTTTACAATTGTTTTCATTTCTTTTATCATTTCATATTATTTATACTAGCGTCCGTCACGATGTATGTGAGCACACAATATTTATATGCATGTATTATATACTGCACGGGATGAGGGTTTTTTTTTTCTTTTCTTATCTTTTCTTTTCTTTTTTTTTGCAGTGGGTGGGTGGGGGTTAACTTTTACTAATTTCTGAATAAAAAAAGGTAACAAAGAATTGAAAGGGATCGAATAATATTCTATATCGTTTAACAAAGAAAATTAAGGAATTAAATTTAATGGTCGACTTAAAAATGGTTAGTGATGATTCATTATTAAGAGCATTAAATTTAACTAAATCACAAAATCATATTTTTTTTTTTTTTGGGATAAGTGGATTAAAAAAAAAAAGATCTAATCAGTCCATAAACAGAATTCCAAGAGAACCTTACCTTTATCAATGTGAATGAGAAGTTGACCTGTTCGAGCTTCAGACGCGAGAAGCAGCAACTAAAGCCCTATTCTGTGGTTGAAAACCAGAGAGAGAAAATAAGTAAGCAAGTTCAAAACATATTGTTCAAACCATATCCAAATTAGTTTCAAAAAAGAAAAAAACAATCCAAATCCAAAATTTCTACCCATAAGGACAAAGATTTTACCAGTATCACTTTATGTTCAGCATCACTACTTTCTTGCGTCTGATAAAGCACAGATGAAGACACACCCAAAACTTCTTCTTCTTCTGCTTAGATTGATTGATCGCAACAAAAGCAACAGAATATGTAGAAGAATGGTAGGAAGAAAAGAAATCTTCAAACCGGCTTTTTTTTATTTTTATTTTTTCAAAAAAAAAAAGTTCAGATCTGAGGACTTGATTAAATTTAGGCAAAGCAATACAAAACCTTCTACAGAAGAGTTTTTTTTTTTTTTTTTTAGGCAAGATTGACAAGAAAGTAACCAACTTAATCAATGTAAAACAAGAGTGACAGCTAAAGAGATTTTGAACGAAAACACCGACCTCTCTCTCTCTCTCTCTCTCTCTCTCTCTCTCTCTCTCTCTCTCTCTCTCTCTCTCTCTCTCTCTCTCTCTCTCTCTTTGTTTTTTGTTTTTTGTTTTTTTGAGTTTATATTGAACTGGACTGGCAGTAAGAAAAACAATTTTTTTCAATTTTTTTTCCTTTTTTCTAATTTTTAAGGATTTTTATGGGTATATGATTGAAAGGAAAACAATAAAACGTAATGCAAAACAAGATTTTTTTTTTTTTTTGGGAAATGTAGCTTATAACTGGAAATCACCAAAACATACTCGATCAGAAATTTGAGAACAAGTAAACCAATATAGCAAACATAAAACCTGGAAACGTTTTAGAAAATGAGAAGTTTGATTTGAATGGATTCCGTCTGCAACTTGAAGGAAACTGGTGAAGAAACTGGAAGAACACAGAGTGCTGATGAAGAGTAGTTTGAGAGGAATTAGAATGGCAATGAGATCGCCAAGAAGAAGTTGCAAATAAGATCTGTGAGTGAACACCGTATAGAGAAAAGAGTACAGCTAATTAGCCACCCAAATAGGACAAAGACCTGCATTTTTATATTGAGCATATCGCTGGGAATCGGTATGGATTTTTAATTTAAAACTGGGATGTAAAGATTACAGAGCATTTTTAAAGAAAAGAGTACAGCTAATCAGAAGGTTTGTTGTAGAGTATTTTGAATTTAAAACTAGGATGTAAAGATTGGTGTTGTTAGAAAGAAGAACACACGAGCATGCCTTGTCCCTCCAATGTGCAATGGTCAAAAAGGTGTTCCATTTTTCAATGCCCAATGGTTAAAAAATTGTTTGAAAGAGATAAGGGAATTAGTAGCGGTAAAAGTCACTTATTTTCAATCTGAATTTTGCGTAAGATAGGATAAAAATATTGTTAATGTAATTTGTATTTGGATTGATGGTGGTAGAAGTTAATTTTTTTCCACACAGAAACTTGTTTGGATTATTATTTAAAAAATCAATTGAGATGGTAAATAACTGAAAAGGAAATGAATCTCATTGAATGTGTGTGTAGTGATAATAGAAGATAAAAATTTAAATTAAATTTGATAAAAAATTTAAATTATAATTAAAAAATTAAAAAACATTAAAGTGCTCAATTAAATATGTTTAATGGATAAAGTTGTACATAAATTAGAATGCATACAAAAGTATATGAATAAGTTGATACTTAATAATATTACATCGCTAATTAGATCACCTATCCCTAACAAGTTAGTCTTAGATTCTATCACATACATGATTTATTTGTGTTGAAGATAATGTATGAATATTTGATAAGGATGTTACTTCAAGTGGATTGTTATTACCTTCATCACCCAAATTTCCTCGTTCACCTTAGAAAAAATCTACATTAGTTTGGGAATATCTCCAAATAAGATTATGTATAGCTATTGTTGCTCAACTATGTGGACTTATGTTTCAAAGCTATAAGAGTGCATATCTTGCAACATTTGAAGCCTATTCTTCTAAACTCCATGCACTCCAAACTTGAATGATAATAATTGAAAAGTTCGTGTCTATAGGAATCAATATATCCAACTGGTGTTGGATAGCCAACATCGACCAAGTAATATTTCTCTGATAAATGATGAAATATTTTTGACACTGTAAAATTATTATAAATGTGAAATAAAGACAGAAATTGGTGTAATTGAAGTTAAGGTGTTGAAGATATATCTTGAGGTGGATGGGCAGATTCATAGCTGGAGTAGAGATGGCAGTTTGAAACACATGACACTATGAGAAAAAAAACCACCATTTGTAGCGGTTAACCAGTAGCGGTCATAAATACCCGCTACAAGTTCTTGGATTTGTAGCGGTTTTACCCAAAACCGCAACAAATTCGTAGTGGTAGCATTAGCGCCAAAGCACAGGCTTGTTTGGAACGATCTTTGTAGCGGTTATTGTAGAATAGACTGCTACAAATGTAGAACCAGCTTGGTGCATAATGGCACGAATATTTGTGGCAAAGAATTTGTGGCGGTTTAAAGGGATAACTGGTACAAATGTGGCGCCAGCGTTGGCACGTAATGCCGTGAACTTTGTTGTGGTGATTTTATAGCGGTTACATGAAAAGAATCACTAGAAAAAAAAAATGAAACAACACAGTTTTATCACGGTCAATGTAAAGCAACACTTAGAGTATGTCAACTCCTATCATTTTGTAGGGGTTGTTACCTTAACCGCTACAAATATTTACACTAGATATAGGTGACTCTGTCCATACATCAATTATAAATATCTAGAAATTACTAAATCTGCATTGTCGATGAATGAACTATCTCGGCTTGGTAGTCGAAGACATGTAGATATCTGTAGCTCTGAGCTTTTATCTCAGGAGATAAGAGCTGCAGATATGTGTCTCTCTCATCCTTGAAGTCGAGGCAATTCCTTCAGTGATAATCCAGATTTAATTAATTCTTTGATTTGAAGACTTCTACTCTTCTGAAGATTGTCCAACATGCGACCGAAGATTGGGTTCCAATATAGCCACCTTTCTCTCAGGAAAATATCTCTGATCAAAATGAGTCAGTGAGATTTTCGTGGGAGATGGCAGCTATACTGAATCTGAATCTTCATGGTCATGTTGGACCATTTTCAATAAACTTATTATTGTTAATTTATTACTCTCGAACTTTTTAGAGAAATTAAGGAAGTTGATTAAATTACTTGAGAGTTTTTTAATTTTTATTTTTTCACCAAACTAATTAGTTTGAATTTTTTTTTTTGCCAAAAAAATTAAATTTGTAGCGGTTAGCCCAAATAACCATTACAAAATCTCAAAGGCCAAGTTTGTAGTGATTTGTTCTAATAACCGCCACAAAATCTCAAAGGTCAATACATTTGTAGCGATTTATCCCATTAACCGCTACAAAATCAATCAATTTGTAGCGGTTTAATAGCCGCTACAAAATATCACGATGAACGAGGCATATTGGTAGCGGTTTATGAAGTAGTTCAGATATAACCACAACATAGTACTAAATTTTATAGCGGTTATGATATAGAATGGCTACAAACTGATGCGGTTCTTTAACCGCTTGTCCCCTTATTTTCAATCACACAATGTTTGATTTCTCGACTTTTAACTTTTGATTTTCTTACTTGTAGAGGTAAAACTTATACATCATGGGTGGTAAGGGAGATAGTGGGAAAGGGAAATAGGTTGTACGGGGTGGAGTGCCTATAAGGGGCAGTAGTAGTAGAGGGAGCTGTATGAGAGGGCGTGGGGCTATAAATATCCCTCCGCCCCCTCAGACGAGGAGTGAGTTTGATGAGCTCTTTGTCGATGAACCAATCCTAGGGGCGGAGACCTTAAAGACCGTAGGGGGAGAACAAGGTGTAAGTATGTCTGTAATACCCTAAAATTTGACGTAGGGTAAATATCATAAATTTGTAGAATATACCTATTGAAAATAGGTGAATATGAGGTCTCAAACACCTTGTATTGAATTTATCTTATTACTAGGACAATTTCTCCTAAGATTAAATAATGTGCGAAAAGGTCCCTAAGACATTAGATACTTTGCAAATAGGTCCCTGAAATATTTATGGGTTATAAAATACCCTGAGAAAATTATGATAAATCCTAAAAGGCAACTAAATATTTATTAAAAATTAGAGAGTATGTTGTCTCTAATTTAGGTAATTTATGAGATTATTTTCCTTGGAAAATAATGAGGCAAAATTAAATATCATTTTGGGAAACATAAATTGCCCCATGGTTTTTAATATTTTGCATAATGCATAAATTATCAATTTCAGTAAAATAGTTGTGAGATAATAATTATTACTAATTAAGAAAATTGTCAAAAATTAGTAAATGATTAATTAGATAATTAATGGCTAATTGTTTAGACATAAATAAAGAGAGAGAGAAGGTGGAGATATTTGTGAGTTGTGAGTATGTGTGAGTTGTGAGTGTGTGTGTGCCTAAGTGTTGTGCATGTGTGTGTGTGTAGTAAAAAAAAGAAGAGAAAAAAAAATAATAAAATAAAATAAGAGATAAGATCTTATAATATAATAATAATATAATTAAAACACGTGTTAATTAGATAATAATATAATAATCAGAGGAAAAATGAACAGGATAAATGACCACGGATAGAAAGTAATTCCGTTGTGAGATTTTGGGAATGAGTTAGGAAAAACCAGAATATATTATTGGTCAATGGATTTTTATCCAGAAGTTAGTACCGACCGAAGTTATTTCTGTAACCGGTCGCGAATACTGAGGATTTTCGGCAGATAACGAAATGTCCTTAATAAGAGAATAAGGTTAGGAAAACCCAGTATTCTTGAAGAGGAAGCAAAGACCTTCAGGGTACTGCTTCCGGAATTTTAAGGTGCTACGGAATCTCGTGATCGGGGCACCGAACCGGGATTTCATCAGATAAAGCAAGATGACATAAGACTTGATGATGCAGCAGGGATGACATCATCCTTGAGAGGTGTAAGGCCAAGATCTTGCCACCTCCAAGAAGTGCGATCTAACGGCCAGAAACTGATCAGACAAAGTTCAAAGGAATTACGAAAATGCCATTGGGCTTTTCTATAAATAGGCCATCATTCCTCTTCATTCTTCACCAATTCACACAATCCTAGAGAGAAGTTAGAGAGAGGAGCTCTGGAGGAGAAGTCCAGGGAAAATTCATAGCAAAGCTCTGAGTAAGTTCTTCGGTCCTTAGTCTTTAGTTCGGTAGTTCTTAAAGTTTTAGAATAGACGTTGTTTTGATCTTTAATCTTCCAGTATATTTTAGATATCATGTTTTAGGATAGATATGATATTTATTTTGGGAAATATGTCGGAGTAAGAGATATGTTAAAATTCTGGAAGATTAGAATCAAAGTAACGAAGTTCTGGCGAAATTCCGCCGACTAGGGGATCAAGGGAAAAATGGTAATTTGTACCTCAAAAGCCTGTTGTGATATCAAATATTGATAAATGTGATATTATCATTATAGGATATCATTAATCTTGTACCACTGTCATTTCGCTGTCGTTTCGCTGTTTTCCGTCAAAAGTGCATTTTATCGTCAACGTACTAAACGCTCGTCAACGAAGGTACGTTCGCGTACTGTAACACTAACTCTGATGTTTATGTTATGCATATATGTGGTATGTGTGTTGTATGTTTAGAGTGTTTGTACTGTGAAGTGCATATAAAGGTTAGAGGGTATCTGTAATGCTGGGAGCGATATGTCTATGTGCTGGAAGCGATATGTCTGTATGCTGGGAGCGATATGGTTACATGCTGGGAGCGATACATATGCATTTGTTATGATAGAAAGTTTGTTTGCTGTTGATGTGTGGTAAATGTTGTTCATATATTGTGTTTGTAAACATGAGGTTAGCCGTTACCTGGGATCCGTATGCATGGGACCTCAGCTCTTAACATAGCTTCAGGTTCGGGAGGTCCGAGGACCGAAGAGAAGCACAAGCAGGAAGCGTAGAAGACCCGGCTGAAGATTTCCTTTGACAGAAGCCTTTCCATTGTTATTTTACTTCGTTGTGGAAACACTCAGTTTCTATACCGCTTCTGTATCCAATCAAACTTATGGCATTTTGAAAATACAAGTATCAGTTACTCTTCCGCTCAAATACTTTACTCTGATGGTTTGAAATGATTTTTAATGAAAATAAAATGGATTCCGCTTGTGAAAATTGGGATGTTACAATGTCGATTAGTGACCTCAATGAAAATGAAGAGATACACATTAACTTTCCTGTGAGTGAGGTGCAGTAGTTTATCGGCCGGGAGAACGAGTGAGACTAAGGGAACCCCCGACTGTCGTCTTCACATTCCATCAGATTTGTGGTGGATATCGAAGGTAAATGTAATTAGTTTTTTTGGCAAAATTTAAATTTAAATTCCTTGTGTTTAATTAAATTTTATTTAAACACAATACAAACATGTTTTTATAATTATGTAGATACACGGGGGAACATCAGCAAGAAGACGTTGGGTGTTGCCGGGATCACTCTGATGGATAGACCCTGCATCGTAGTCCCCTGGAACATGGACACAAAACAGCCGATCGGCAACGGTGGTCACCTACTGAACCGATTCTTGTGGAATTTGGCGAGAATTGGGCATGGTTCCCGCTCGACTTCAAGGATTAGAGGCGTGTTCTAAAGAAGAACAAGGACACATCGTTTACTGACATTGTGGGCAAAAGTACGGAAAAAACCTAAATTAATTAATTAATTACCAAAATGCCACTGAGGCAAAAGTATTAACCAATCTGCCCCCTGTAATCGATTACATGCCTTATGTAATCGATTACAGGGGGTCAGATCTCTTTTTTTTCATTTTTTCCACGTGTAATCGATTACATCACTGTTCAGTAATCGATTACACCAAAATTGCACCGTGTAATAGATTACACAAGTATGGTGTAATCGATTACATAAACCCAAAAGGCAAACGTGGCAGTTTCCTCACTATGTAATCGATTACGGCCCGGGCGGTAATCGATTACATAGTGAGGAAACTGCCACGTTTGCCTTTTGGGTTTATGTAATCGCAGGCCGTAATCGATTACATATCGCAGAATCAGTTTTATAACACGCCAAACACCTCATTTTCCCTCATTTCTCATTCCTCTAACCGATTAGGGCTCCCCCATTCTCCTCCATTGCGATTTTCGGCCAGAAAGCTATGGATTCAAGCCGTGGGTTGAGGAAAAATAAAAGATTTGCTCTCATTTGCGTTGATTTCGATAGGTTTTCGGTACCCATTGCGAATTTGACTCTATTTTCTCCGTTTTTTAGAAGATATGGTGCATGTAATCGATTAGGGTTTGTTTTCTTTGAGTATGTAGTGTTTTGATCATTGATTTAAATTGTTTGTTGTTGTTTTTGAACAAATAATAGATTAAATTGATGTTTTTGTGCTTTTTGGAAACAATGTGTGTATGTTTGCATGTGAAATTGATGTAAACAGTGGGACTGAAGCACAAATTACATGTTTTTGTTTGTATGGATGTTGAAGATTATTGATTACGTGGAGTTTGATTGTTGATTATGCATTTTTCTTTCAATTACACTGTTTCCGTTGACTGATGTTGATCATAGATTGTGATTATGCCATGAATCACATATTTGTTTCATGTTTGTTGATGGTTTATATTTGTTTCATCTTTGTAGGTATTTGTTGTGATCATGCCTCCACGTAGACGAGTTGACCCTCAGACCGAGAGACGTTCGAAGGCACGGATAGAGGTGAGACATCCGACTCTCAGGCACAGCCGGCAGATCTCCGATACGGAATTCTCCTGGGCAATAGTGCAGCATCCCACGTATCCTTCCTCCAGCACTTTGCGAGCAGACCCGTGATCAAGCCCAAGTCGCTGGACATGCAGTTTTTTGTAGATGAGGGATTTGATATAGTCCCACTAGTGGAGGGTTCGCATCTATGTGGCTTGGCGGAGTTCATCAGTCACTACTCAGAGAATATGGTTAGAGCCTTCTACCATAACCTCAGTTACATCAATGGAGTGCTGAAGTCGCGAGTCTACGGCACTGACATAGAGATGACTGCTCCGATATGGGCCCACATGCTGGGGTATGATTTCAATGGGGCAGGCGCCATTCTATACGATGGGGATACCAATGTCAACCTGCCTGGATATGACTGAGCCGCCGCTATCAACGATATCAGGAAGCCTTTGGCTCAGAGACCACTTTTCACTGTGGGCCAGCTGACTGTGGATGCACGAATCCTTTTCTACGTGCTGACCCATATTTTGTTCCCCCGGGCCTACAATCACTCCAGGGTGTTGGAGGTTGATATCCCGATCATGTGGGCCATCATTCACGCCCAGTCGGTGAACAGGAGACACTATATTTGCTGGATGATGTCGAAGGTGAAGCAGAAGGAGAACGCTGCCCTCCCATTCGCCTACCTAGTCCACCGTATATTGCTCCACTTCCGTGTGCTGATGCAAGGATTTGAGATGGTGGACCAGCACCATTGGAACGTTGTCTTCGGGAGGCGCCTACTGGAGCAGTGCAAGATACAGTAGAACGCACAGGGTGTCTGGATATGCACTGCCGCTGACGAGGACGATGCACCGCCTGCTCCCCCCGTGGTTCATCCTGAGGTCCCTATCCCGGACAATGACGATGATGAGGATAAGGAGATGGTCGAGCCGGATGGTGGATTCCAGCTCCGTGACGTCATGCTGCAGATGAGGCAGATGGACCTCTGACAGAGACAACGGTGGAGGAGCCACGAGTAGCGGTGGAGGAGCCACGTTGAGAAGGAGAACGAGCGGTGGCAGTGGATGCAGAGCCGGATGCACAGGTTGGAGGCCGGACTTCGGCAGTTACAGGACGGACAGCACTAGGAGGCAGCTGGAGAGGAGGACCAGGTGCCTGATGTCTCCGATGAGGAGGAGGAGGAGGAGTGAAACAACCACCGTTTAATTAACTAAATAACCATCTATTAATCAGAGTAATCACATAATGATCTGAGTTAACCAGAGATAATAGGATTTAAGCGGAATTAAAAATTTTCAAAATATGACAGAGCATGCATTATGAGCCCTAGAGTGTGGCAATATACAATACTCCATTCATACTCACAGGCCAAGAGAAGCCCTACTTGGTCAAAGTAGACTATGCTTCCGTAGTTTTTCCGAAAGGACTTGGGCAGATATGGTAACCTAGAAAAATTTTGTAACCATCAGTCCAGCTCATTACGAATATCGATAAGTGCTAGTGAGGTGCCAAGTGGATTAAAACAGTTCAACTCAAATAAACGATTCATCAACATCCTCATTATATAATATCACATAATGCTTTAGTATCATGATCGGATGTAATATATATGCAATACCCAAATACCTCCCTTTACGCCAGCCGAACCGCCTTATTTCCCTCCGACTAGACCCATGGGCTAAGTTACATCCATATTACTGGTTACTCCAAAAGCTTACTGGTCAAGTGATGAGGACCGGCCAAAATCCCCAGAGCACCTGCCCCAGACCATGGGTTTTTCCCCACTTTAATCCAGTGAGGTGTCGTAAGCCCTATAAACTGCGGGCTGGTCCCAATCAACTGGTAGGACAATAAAAAGCCAACCAATGTGCACCAATGGAGGCCTCACCACGTGGTGGCAAATAAATATCACATTTCCTCCCAATCCGTCCCTTTCCCATGATTATCATGATATTTCAATGCAAATAATTTCAGTTCATAAAATAATCCACATGGCAAAAATTTATTTAAAACATTCATAATCAGTCAAAAAAAATACTCAAAAGCAGTATATCGATATCATAATAAGTGGAAAGTGGTTACCTCTCGCCCAAGCTATTTACTACCACACTGCTCCTAATTCCAGAGCTCAAATACACTCCACAATTCAATCTATCAATATCAATTACTAACAATTAATAACATCTTAAAATTCCACATATTCAAAATTTCATTGAAAATATGCCAATTTATTTCCATTGTTATTATTATTATTATTATTATTATTATTATTATTTTATATATATATATATATATATATATATATATATATATATTTTTTTTTTTTTTCTAATAATAATAATGACAAAAATTATTTTTCAATATTATTTTTCATTTTCTTGATTAATTTGAATTCCCCAATAACAAACATCACATGAGCAATAATTATTGTTTATTATTATTATTTTATCATTATTTATTCCACTATTTATTCACCATTATATAGAATTTAACACTCTGAGTTAAATAGATGCAAACACCACAAATATTCTTTTACAAGAAGTGATTAGCACTAATATTAAATAATTAATTCATCTTTAATATATTACTTATTTCTCTTTGATAATTAATAAGATTATCCAGTATTTATCAAATCTTCCTTTATTCTTTAATCCCATTTCTCTTTTATGTATTCTTTAATATATTTCAGGTTTATAGCAATGTTTCTTAACCTTTCTCCCTCTTTATATTTTAATAGATGCGTCATCTTTTATTTTATTTCATTTACTATTATTGTTATCATTTGGCTTCTCCTTCTGCAAAATCATTAAATCCACACAACCTTATTATATCCTCACGTAGTAAAGCTCCTTCCTACTTATATATATGATTATCCTATCATACCATAAAACAAGAGGAAATACCATAAGACAGAGAAAGCAACGTACAGACCCCTTATACAAGTGTTTATGAAGCCAAGACCCAAAGTAAACTATATATATATATATGTATGTATGTATGTATGTATATGTATATGTATGTATATGTATGTATGTATGTATGCATGCAAAAACCTCCTCGTTCTCATTCTTAATTATGCAGTAAGATAAATGAGTAACCATGACAGCAAAAGGATCAAAACAGATGCAACCATCATTTAAACACCAAATAAACCACGCATGTACGTTTTTCTTCGTTCTCTCATTATTTATTTAACTTCCTTCAGTTTTTAAACACACACACAGATATATTTTCATGCAGAAAAATAATGGGGAACAATGACAACAAAGCAACTGTGATACTTTTCCTTCTTCCATTTAGCATAACCGTCACACAGCAAGAAACTGAAACACACACAGTAGGCACGATAGCTTCAGCGTTTTCTTTAGGATCCTTTATATATCTATGTTTTGACGCTCACGTCAGCAAGCCGAAAGGACCATGACATCAAGTTTACAAGCATCGGTTATATAGTCCCTGTTTTTCATTCGAGTTTCCGTTTGATGACAAAACATGATTTTTAGATCCTTAAAGTTTCATACTTGGCGGAAAGATGATGGACGACTCAAAGGTGAAGAAAACCCATTGCTTACCTTCAGTTTCCAGGCTATCCGATGAGGTATTGTTGCTCTCTTCCTCCCCTGATCCGACGGTATGAAACAGGACAAGTGAGTTCTATGTTTAGCCCTCTCTATCCCTCCTTCACTCTCGTCTCACCTCTCTTTCTTTATCTCTTCTTCTGTTTCGGTCTCTCAGCCTCTCACTCTTCCTTTGCTTCTGCAACTACTTCACTGAAGTATTATGGAGGATGAAGGGAAAAACGAAGGCAGCGACTGAAATATATATAATGGATATCGGAGGTTCAGACCGAAGGGCTGTGTCCAACGGTAATTCAGCGTGGTGCTCGAGGACTGGTGAAGGCATGGGTTCTGATATACTTTTTCCTAATCTTGTGCCGCCTCAGTCCTTGCGTGTTTGGTTTCTCTGTGCTTTCGGCTCTGAGTTTTTCTGCGTTTCTGCTTCCCTTACTGTTTTACGTCATTGACTGAAGTTTGGGTTGGAGATCATCAAGTGTTGGGCTGGGTAATAGGTATGGGCCGAAAAGAAGCCAGATACGATGGAGAGAAAGTTGCTGAAATGTAGACACATTTAGTGATGTTTGTGTGATGCAGTTGCTGCGTTTCGGCGCACTGGAAGGGAGAGGAATGATGATATTGCAGAATGAATATAAATGGACTGCACCTTTGATATTGGGCTTCCTTCTCATTGTTTGTGGGCCCAAAATAATGAGTGATGATGGGTTGCACGGGCTTGGGTTATTGGGCTAAGAATAAGAAGGTTAATTGGTATGGTATTTATATGTATGCATATATATGAATTTGGTATCTCAATTAAATATTAAGATGGTGTTTAAATAAATAAATGGAGTTAAAGTGGGCGTTTTTATTTATTCACATTTTCCAGTAACTTAGTTAATATTTATTCTAGGTAAGTTTTGCAACTTAATCTTCCTTAATTTCAGGCCTACTTATTCCTTATTTTGGTTATTTATTCATTTAGTATAATTATTTTTATTTATTTATTTTTATTCTTCCTCTTAATTAATTTATTTCGATCATAAAATATTATCTCCATAAATAAATTCTTAATTTCCCAAAATCAAAATTTGGGATGTTACAAGGAGGATGTAGATTAGATACCTCTGTTTTTGTTTTTTGTTGGACTTGTTGTTTGTATTTGGTTCTTGTAATTTTTTTTGTTAGACTTGGTGAATTTGCACTGATTATGGCATTTAATTTAGTTATGAATGTTTATGCTTTCAGTTCATATGATTTGAGGTGATGAATTTTGCAAATGATATGTCGTAGGATGAAAAACAGATATAGGGACATCGATTGACTAGACATAGTGTAGACGGTTAATTGTTGGCAAAAAGACCTTCCCCAAGTCGCATTTGTAGGTAAAAAGAAGTTGGAAATTAGTTTCTTCATGCACCAATTCGAAATATTTTCTTCATTGTGCTTCTGCAACTGGTGTAATCGATTACACCATACTGGTGTAATCAATTACACAATGCAATTTTGGAGTAATCGATTACTGAACAGTGATGTAATCGATTACACGTGGAAAAAATGAAAAAAGAGAGATCTGACCCCCTATAATCGATTACATAAGGCATGTAATCGATTACAAGGGGCAGATTGGTTAATACTTTTGCCTCAGTGGCATTTTGGTAATTAATTAATTAATTTAGGTTTTTTCCGTACTTTTGCCGACATTGTGCAAGTAAGTTATATTGTTTAATTAAATTTTACATGTTAATAGTTATAATTTAGGGGAAATCCATATCAAGGCCTAATTAACAAAGATAATTTCAAATAAGGCCCAAAGAGAAGTTATTGATTAGAAAAGGCCCTAGAGCCTTTATAGGTATTAAGTTACAATACAAAATTACATTGTTGCCTTCAATTTGTCTGCCTTCTTTTTCTCTATGATTTGATGGGAAAATCACTGCAATATGCGGCTAGGCTTCCGGAGCTATGAAGGATCATGTCATATGCCAAAGCCCCAAAGCCAATAAAGCTATCCCCAATCGCCGAATCGTGTTATAGCCCCAGCGGCTCTCAAATCTCAGGCATCGCAATTGAAGATGGAAAGCTTCGAAGAGGTGCGACATCGGATTTCGCTCGCTCGAGTGGTGGTTCCCGGAGAAGGATTGGGCTAGTGACAACAATATGCAGTTCCTCAAACAAGATGTAAAAGGTACAACTTTGGCTATGGTGTTGCCAGAAACCCTTGGAAGGTCCTTTTTTCCCCCAATCTTCACACCATTATGTTTTTTTCTCGTCATCTAAAATTTGAATCTAACAAATGAAGCTGAGATAGTATGTCGAAAAGTTTTGTGGTTTCCTTTTGAACATTTAACTGCACTTTCAATCTAACTTTGACATGGTATGTATTGTCCAGAGTCTTTTGAGTCATCTGAATTAGGTTCTATTTCTTCTAAGGGTGGGTTTTGTTGTTTCCTATTTTATCTCATTACTATTTTAAATTTCTGGGTTGGGCATATTAGCTTTTCCCAATTCTTACTTCCAAACACACAGTGGCAAATAAGCACTTGAATTTGAGTCGTGGCTATAATTTTCTGCGATCTGTTGTATTCTTCTTTGTCACCCTGCTCTTCTTTTTTTGTTTTGTTTTGGGATGTTGCTTTGTTTGATCATTGGAGGAACCGAACAAAAAAAAAAAATTCTTTCCTTTTTTCTATATTGCACCATGAATGTTGAAAGCCCTTTTCTTTCTTCATTTCTTGGCTGCCTTAACTAACTATATAGGTAGAGTATGTGTGTGTTTGAATTGTCTTAATTTATTATAAGAAATGTTATTTCTTTTCCCAGAATGTCAAGTTAGAACGGCTCAAATTATCCAACCACCACTTTTCCACTTTTTGGGCTTAGATGCAAAGTCCAGTTGTGTATGCTTGAGGAATTGATGGTAGATTGTTTTCATTCTATAACACCCGTCTTAAATACACCATTTTAATACATAAATACATACACGGAAGCGTTCTTCACAAAAAATTACTATTCACGTACAAATAAAAGTACTTCAAAAGAAAATAATTCCACCTTGATCTTCTCGCTCATGATCAACTTCTCCGTACTTGAGCTTTTTACCCTAACTGCAAATTCGCTATTTCAAAAATATTTCTGGGATTCAAATGAATCCCAGTAGTAACGTTAATAATCACTCACATAAAATGCATACACAGTACATGCAAGACAACCATTATTTATACATACAATTCATTCAACACATTCAGCATCATGTATCTCATATAAATACATACAATGGTAAATACATGCATATAGAAGGTACATATAGTATGTGAGAGAAGTGTTACTACCTTATAATTTTTCCTTCTTGAACTGATTTCCAATCCCTTAATCGTACCGAGTAAATATCGAATCCTATACCCAAATCAAGGCTTGCATGTAAAACTCCATACCTCTTCTTCCTTCCTTCGGTAACTCTCCCTTGCTCTCACGATGCTCTCTCTCTCACTCTCACACTCTCGGTTAGGATTGTAGAATGAAGCAAAATGATTCTGTCCTAATGGTATATTAAATAATGGGAGAGTGTGGGCACAAATTGGCTGAATACAAAAGAATTCGTAGTGCTTGGCCAAGTGTGAAAATTGTGGGGTATTTAATAACATATCAACTATCCCATATGTCTCCCTATTATGCGCTGAATATTATTAAGGACAAGATATGTGAGCTGGCATGCAATTGGAGGAGAATTATGTGTACTGCCGTGGAGATGCTGATAAATAACAAACGAAAATGATAAGACACATAATTCCAACAGATAGGAAATGTGGTCCAATATGATTCTATTATGCATTAGATAAGATTCAACTTAATGGCATCTTTCTTTTTAGGTCCTTGTCCGCCACAGTATATATATAATTATTATATATAAATAATATAATACAATATGTGAATAATAATGGAGTAGTATTGGTGTGTTGTGTAACAGATTAATATTAAATCATATCATATATTTATAGTGGAAACCGCCCACGTTAAAAATGATAAGCTTTTCCCTTTAAATCATTAAAGACAACTACCATAACCTAATTAAACCATTGATGTCTCGTGAATGCATCCAGCTGGATTCAAGAAGCTAAACTTCTATAATAATAGGAAGTGTTTAATATCCACCAAAATAAACATTTCATAACTTTTATCGAAGTTCAAAATAATTTTACTAATTATCTTAAACTTTTCCTCATAATAAACTTAAGACTTTGAACTCTTCTAAAACAGGGCCTAGTAGTCTCCCAAAAATAGACTAATTCTCAAGTTTTTAGACTCAAAATTCAGGATGTTACACATTCCAAATTTGTCTTAATTTGCCATTGTCCCTTATCACTAAGATCTTTCAAAGAATTGAGTTGAAAATTCATTTTCGTTCAAGATTTGCTCACAGTCAGTTTCAGATTTGTTTTATTTAGAAGGCTTTGCCCATCTTATTTCCATGTCAAATAATGGGATCATCAAATGAAATGTTAATTATGATTAGTTTTGATGATGTCTTATATAGATGTCATTTTTAATAGCAAAAAGATTGAGTAGTATGTTTATCTTTTTCATTGATTAATTCTTAAATTCTCATGTATAATTAATGATGTAAAGTTTACTCATGAAGTATGATCAAGAAGAAGATGATCAAGAAGTATTGAATGATGAAAAGAAGAAGATCAAGGAGAATGAGGATGTAGATGAGGATAAGAAAAAGGGAGAGGAGAAATTGAATTAGAAAGAATTTATTCAATGGAACATCTTCAGTCAAGATCAGTTCAAATTTATTTGTGAAGAATGTTCAATGGATGAAGGCATATTGAAGAAAATGATGAGCTAAAGATTGATCAAGATGGAAGATGGAACATGGAAGAAATTGATGAAAATATCATTATACAAGTTCCAAGAATTGTTATGAAAGTAACCATGATCAAGTATATGTTAGAGAGGGTCAATTCAGAGTCAAAAACTGCAAAAATCGAGCTCTGGAAGAGAATACTCTAGTTTCTAGATCAAAACTCGAGTATACAAGGTTAAAGCAAAAATTTAAATCTGGATGAGAAAACTGTAGTATTGGAAACTGTGGTTGGGCGTCAAAGAGTCAAAACTTGAGTATAGGAGTCATAACTCAAGTATGGAACTTATATACTGCAGTATTGGGAGTTTTTAGCTTCTCTAGCGTGTCTGGTCTCGACAATACTTGAGTATCAGAGCTCAACAGCAACTCTGTTCACCTCTGTTTCACGTACAGCTTTGGGCGAGGTCTGGTAATTCGACGATGTCTCATAAGCCAGACATCGATTGAGGTGAAACCAAATTTGGATGAAACTAGACATCTAATGCGTTATCTTGACAAAGTTTCAAGTCCAAAAAAGATCGGATGAGGGAGCAATGAATTTCTAATGTTGGATCAAATATTTCTGCCACACTTCAGACCAAGCTTCAATGTTTTGAGTGTAATTCACAATCTACAAATCGGAATGAGTTGAAATCGGTGGCATTGGAAAGAAGACTCATGAGGCTTTCAATTAAGACTTGATTCAACGAAAATGAAGATCAGACCAGAAAGATACAGTCTTCGAAAGATGACTGACTAATCAGAAAGTTGCAAAAACGCTGGATAAAGAACTATCTTCATTCATTGGATCATAACAGATGAAATCCAACAATCTTTCAGCTAAATCTTGTTGCTGTGGAAAGAGGACACAGAGAGTTATATGAGGATAAGTGGTTTGCTAATTTAGAAGCTATATCAAGTCAAAAAACGACCAAGGGCCAGAATAAGTCGAAAACTCGAGTTTATAAGTGAAAACTCGAGTATAACTCAGACAGAGAGCAATGAACGTTAGTAGATCCTCAATACTTGAGTATGGGAAGCAAAACTCGAGTATCGGACATACAGAGACGAATCTGAAGAAATGACATAAGCTCAAAACCGCAGTATTCAAGACAATACTCGAGTTTACAGCAAAGCATTAGAAAAATCAAAATGTCGAAAATCCTGAATCTGATCCAGATCAACCAGAATTTTACCCAAATGATTTATAACATTTATTATCATCACTTACATCATTTGTTGACACATTTCAGATGATCAATCGAAGGATTTCATGAAGATCTACATATGCTGAGCTATCAAATGAAAACTGAATGCAACGGCTATATTTTAGCATCTAATGCACTCTCAACGGTTCTGAACACAACAGCTATAATCTCCAACGGTCAAAACACCATCTATAAATAGAATCAGATTCAAAATGCAAGAAGGTGGAGGAGTGAGCTTACACAGTCATAATGCCGAAATTCTGAACCTCCAATACTCTTTGTTTTTCGATGCTTATTGAGTCTATCATATTGAGAGTGAAATGTTGTATAATGAGCTTAAGTGTTTATCATAATCCCTTCTATGAGAGAAGAACTATTGTAAATCATATTTTCCATGAGAGGTACTCAAGGTTGGGTGACCTTGAGTTGGGAATTTGATTGTAACCTTACGGGTAGTAAGGGGGAGTCTCTATGAGAGATTGAGAAGGTTGCACAAGTACTTGGAGAAACTTGTGGGGTGTAAAGGCTTGTCTCTTGTGCCTGGTTAAACAAGGAGAATAGTGAAAATCTCAAGTGGAGCTTGAGGATTGGATGTAGTTCAAGGTTGGACAGAACTAGTATAAACCTGAGTTTGCAATTCTCTTCCCTAACCTTTTTTTATTTCCAGCAGATATGTTTGAATGATTGTTTATTACTTTATAACTCTTACTATCATTCAAACTGATTTAAACGAGCTTCGAAAAGATTTTAAAAAAGTTGCAAGTTTTTATCTTCACCTAATTCACCCCCCTTTTGGGTTCAGCCTTGTTTTTTATGAATATGTTTAGTATTCATGAAACATCTACCATTTAATTAACTAAATAACCTTATATTACTCAGAGTTAACCAGAGTAATCATATAATATGATTTAAAGCAAAATTTAAAATTTTCAAAATATGACAGAGCATGCATTATGAGCCCTAAAGTGTGGCAATATACAATACTCCATTCATACTCACAGACAAACAGAAGCCCTACTTGGTCAAAGTAGACTAGGCTTCCGTAGTGTTTCCGAAAGGACTTGGGCAGATATGGTAACTTGGAAAAATTTTTGTAACCATCAGTCCAGCTCATTACAAATATCGATAAGTGCTAGTGAGGTGCCAAGTGGATTAAAACAGTTCAACTCAAATAAACGATTCATCAACATCCTCATTATATAATATCACATAATGCTTTAGTATCATGATCGGATGTAATATATATGCAATACCCAAATACCTCCCTTTACGCCAGCCGAACCGCCTTATTTCCCTCCGACTAGACCCATGGGCTAAGTTACATCCATATTACTGGTTACTCCAAAAGCTTACTGGTCAAGTGATGAGGACCGGCCAAAATCCCCAGAGCACCTGCCCCAGACCATGGGTCTTTCCCCACTTTAATCCAGTGAGGTGTCGTAAGCCCTATAAACAGTGGGCTGGTCCCAATCAACTGGTAGGACAATAAAAAGCCAACCAATGTGCACCAATGGAGGCCTCACCACATGGTGGCAAATAAATATCACATTTCCTCCCAATCCTTCCCTTTCCCATGATTGTCATGATATTTCAATGCATATAATTTCAGTTCATAAAATCCACATGGCAAGATTTATTTAAAACATGCATAATCAGTTCAGAAAAATACTCAAAAGCAGCATATCGATATCATAATAAGTGGAAAGTGGTTACCTCTCGCCAAAGCTAACTATTATACATGACCTCTAATCCGAGAGCTCAACAAACGCCATAACTCAATCTATCACAATCAATTTTCTATTCGTTAATAACTCTTAAAAAAAAAAAAAAACTCTACAAAACATAATCATACTAATTTTAATAATAATTCCTTTATTAGTTACTCCCTTTTCCAAATAACTAAATTATTCATTATTATTTTATCAATCATTATTAACTCCTATCAATTACTGATCAATAATTTATTTATTCATTTATTTCCCTCTTATTCACCAATAAAAATCAATAAATCTCCATCATCATACAAGAATATGATTTAATATTTTTTATTTAATGTTTCTCATGGTTTCTCTCAAAACCTTAATAATCACTAATACAACTTAATTTATGTTCCCCTATAATTTTGAGTTAAGACTACTTGTAAAAATATTTTGAAATTAATTCCTAACAACAAATTCACAAGGTTCCCAAAAACTTTATCATTATCTGTCACTTTTATGTATATGTACCACACCCAATAAAAATTTTCCAGGTGGTGGCACATACACAAGACATAAGAAAAATTTGAGTTTCACTTCATATACTTGTCATACACAGCAATATTCACGTGACTAGCCTTTGAGTTCCCTTTTATGCAAAAATATATACTCCATCACAATAAAGGAATGCCTACACATATATTCATTTGAGTACTCACCTCCAGTAAGCATGCTGCACGCTTTTAAACACATATATATATGCAGCAGCAAATCACGCACACACATATATTCTTAACACACGTTTTCTTTCTTTCTCTAGCTTTACACACACACACAGAAACTCAAGCATTGACCAGGTAATTGTATATATACTAGCATACAGTGCTTCCTTTTTATTTTCTTAAAGTTTCATACTTACAACATTTTCTTCTTTTTAAGCTATCCAAGTATATATTTATACACACAGACATGTCCTTTATATGTTTAGCGTCTTTCATCCTCGTGCAGAAACCAACTCCCATCGTTTTTTTCCCCCTTCTCCCTGGACTCTCACGGCTTCCATATATTATGCAGAAAAAAAATCAACTCTTTTCTTTCCACGACATGCACACATATATATACCTAAGTGCAGCAACTCCTATATATATATATATATATATGTATGTAGTTTAAAGAATATACACTCACTCCACAATACCCAAAGGACCCGATGACACTAAATACCATAGCTCCAGCGTTTTGTTTTCTTTTTCTTTCTTTTAGCCAGTCAGCAAAACGATTCCACGAACATATATATATACTATCATATAAACACACATTCACCAAAACTCACGTCCTCTTCTTGCACCATATATTCAGCAACCACCTACTGTCAAAACTCTTTCTTTTTGGAATCCGATGACGGCAAGTTTTATACATATATAGTTCAGTTTTAACATTCAGTTCTAGATTCATTTTCAACGCCAGTCTCCCTAGTTTTTATTCAGTTTCAGCATGATCCCTTTTTGTTAAACAGCCCCTGTCTTGGTTTCTACTTTCAGTTTTTGGTTTTAAATGCCTAAGTTTGGTTTTCCTTTTTGTTTAATCTTCACAAACTTTCGACAAAGACGCTAAAACTTTGAGAAAGATAAGATCTAAAACTTGCCTCAGTTCTTAAGCTTGAAAGGCAGATGCTGTATGCTGATTCACCTCTGTTTTCCAACGTTAAAACAGGGTTAAAGATGAGCTTCAGCTTCTCTCTCAACTCTCACTCCCTTCCTCTTCTCACTCTCGGTCTCTCCCTTTCTTCAACTTAGAGTTTTTCTTTCTAACTAAGCGCTAAATGAAATGGGAGTGGAAGTGTAACAGCAGACCATATATAAAGACTCAAGTTCAGACGAGGCTTAACGGTCCAAGAGCTTGCCCAACGGTTATCAAGCACTAGGCTCGAGAAGTATGGGAAGGTTCTGATCCTTCTGTCTTTCTTTGTGTTCACGCGATCTGCTCTCAACTTTCCGTAGTCAACGCTTAAACCAGATTATCTTTTCGATCTTCTGCTGCACCAGGATCAGCTTTCGGCGTTTCTTGCGTCTGGCTTTCATTTTACGTGACGGTGAGGATTAAACCAGAAAACGACGTGATCTGCTCTTTACTGGTTTGGACGAGCTGTTTGATGACAGATGATAATTAGTTTGACCGAGATAATATGGGCTGATAGTTACATGAGCTGGAGAAATGGTTCTGGGTTCATATGTTGCTGGGCCGAAGAGATAGTTCTGGGCTTCTTCGATGGGACTCCAGATGAATTGAGTCTTGTTGCTGATTCTGTGTTTTCGGTGGAAGTTGTTCTTTGCTTTCTGATTCTGCATTTTCACGTCGGGCTGGTGGAGGGAAAATGAGTCATTGATAACTCTATGGGTTTCTCACGTGGGCTGAATAATTGGGTTGATTAGGAGGCTCATAATTCTTCTTCTTATTATTATTATTTAATTTACCAATTAGCTCATTAATTCTTTTCCTCAAAATAATTTATGGATAATATACTTTTATTTCCCATAATATTTTTCAACTAAATCTCATAATTAGATTCTCATAAAATATTAAATTTCAATTCCCAAAATTTGGGATGTTACAATTCACACAGTTGTAGTATAGGTGAAAGTGTTGTATACCTAACATCAATTTCATTTGTAGGCAATACTTTACTAAAAGAAGGGATAAAATGAGAGTAGTGCATACCATTTTTTTGGGTATTATGGAGTATGGCTTAACAAGTCACTAATTGAAATGCTAAAACAAAAACTATATGATCCATTCTGAGCTAATGTTCTTTGCGATCAATATGTTGCTTAAGTTTCCTTTTTGATAGCAATGGTTATAAGTTATAACCATACTATTAGTGTGGTTAACAAATAATGCCAACATTGAAGTCGTAACTCACTTCTCTCTATCTGCTAAACATGTTTTTGTTTACTTGTCTGTCTGCTATTTAGAATAAGATAAATGAGGGAAGAGAAAATCAATGAGCAAGGTCAGTTTGATTAACAAATATTGGCACATGATTGTGAGACTGCTAGAAGAGTTTGAGAGTGTGGATATTTTGAGTTACTTGTTCGTTAAACTCCCAAGTGGTTGTCAATGTATGAGATCATCAAGTCAGTTTGGATGTTCTTTTGGCCAAAGAAGTCGGCTTAGGATGTTCAGAACAATTTTTTAAATAGAATTAGAGAATCAAATATCTCAAATTTTCTTTTTTGGAGATATGGGTAGTGCTTATTCCTTTTACGTTAGCTTTATTTTACACTAGTTTGATATATGATTATGATATAATTGGGCATATTCTTTTTGTGATGCATATTATTGCAGATTGAATTTTATGTTTAGTTTATTTTTGCTTACTTACATATGAAACACGTTTTCATGTTTTAAAACTTTTTTTCCTCCAACAACTTTTCAAGAGGAGCATAAGGACAACATAGAAGTTGGAAAGCATGGAAGTTGGATGTTCTCTAGAGAATCTCCTTTTTGTTTAAAAATATATGGTAACAACCCATTGGTCTTTGCATGGGCTTATTCAATAGAACCTTATGTCTGCAACAATCTTAATTTTGTTAATGCTAATTGTTTCTGCGGGAAGCTTTATTTGTATAAATGAAAATTACCTTCACAACTTTGTATTATGTAAATGTCTTGATGATGGTTACTTGACATTTGAATATGAATGAGAAGAAGAATTTTTTCTTGCATCTATGTTCCTGGTTGCTGGTATGTGAAGAAGCAGGAAAATGGAAAATATGTTTGTTAAACATAACAAGTTTATCAGTATAACATTAACAATTCCATCAATATAACATTAATGATTACATCAATGGGTGTTAACAACTACATTAGTGGGTGTTAACAAGTTCATCAGTGGGTGTTAACAACTATATCAGTATGTATTAACAACATAAGTGTGTGTCAACAACTACATTAGTAGGTGTTAACAACACAATTAGCCTATTAACAACACAATTAGCCCCCCATTAACAACACTATCAGCCCCCCATTGACAACTGCATCAGCCCATTAACAACACTATCAACCCCCCATTAGTAACTACATCAGCCTCATTATTAACAACACAATCAACCCAAGTAACAACACAATCAGCCCCATTAAAAACTAAATCAGGCCCCCATTAACAACATAATCAGCACTATTAACAACACAATCAGCCCCTCAAACAACACTATCAACCCCTCATTAACAACACAATTAGCACCATTAACAACACTATCAGCCCCCCATTAACAATACAATCAGCACCATTAACAACACTATTAGCCCCCCATTGACAACTACATAAGCCTCATTAACAATATTATCAACCCCCCATTAGCAACTACATCAGCCACATTATTAATAACACAATCAGCCCAAGTAACAACACAATCAGTACTATTAACAACACAATCAGCCCCCATTAACAACATAATCAACACCATTAACAACACGATTAGCCCCTCATTAACAATACAATCAGCACCATTAACAACATAATTAGCCCCTCATTAACAACACAATCAGCACCATTAACAACACAATCAGCCCCCTATTAACAACACAATCAGCACTATTAACAATAATATCAGCCCCTCATTAACAACACAATCAGCACTATTAACAATAATATCAACCCCTCATTAACAACACAATCAGCCCCCATTAATAACACTATCTACCCCCTATTAGCAATTACATAAGCCACATTATTAACAACACTATCAGCCCCATTAACAACACAATTAGCCCCCCATTAACAACACTATCAGCCCAATTAACAACACTATCAACCCCATTAACAACACAATCAGCCCCATTAACAACTATCAAATTTCAGTGTTTTTCAATCTTCATTCCTTGACCACTTTCAATTTTTCCCATCAAATACAGAAATTTCCCTCTGTTTTTATGCCCAAAAACAGAGCAACATTTTACTGACCCAACCTACAGAGATTAAAAACAAAGAAGCATGGTGATTAACGGGACCTGATAGTGTTGTTAATGAGGCTAATTGTGTTGTTAATGGGGGGCTGATTAGTTGTTAATAGAGTTGATATTGTTGTTAATCATCCTGATGTACTTGTCAAAAGGGGCTAATAGTGTTGACAAAGGGGTACCTGATTATATTCCATTTTCATGCTTCTACACACACAACTAACAAAGAGAAGAGATGCATGAACCAATTGTAGTTGCCATTCATATTAAAATGTCAAGTCACCTACATCAGTAAATTTACAAAACTTTGTCCTACAAATGAACTCAAGTGTTTTGTACAATTGGTATAATGAAATCTGTCAAACATCCACTAAAATTCAGATACACATAAAAACAAGTCAACCTATGTACATAAAAGGATTACTTCCTAACGGCTCATCTTCCACTTTTGGGAGTCCTCAATCATCAACAACACTTTGTCCCGATGTGTGTTGTTTCGATGATTGACCAACCACCACAACATGTCAATCTTCAGTTCCCAGAGTTCATTCATGGAGAACGAAGGCATTGTGTATCCATCCTCTTGCTTCGCGCCATCCCGTGTTTGCAGCCAAGAAAGGACATGAACACCACACGAGTCCCTAAAGCTTTACAAGATATCAGTATCAATCGGTTCCCTTCCACGCAACATCCATAAAGCTTTACAAGATTGGGATGTTGAAGTCCAGAAATCATTCCTATCTCATTCACAAACTCTAGGTTTCCTTACTTAGATTTTGAGGAGAGTTGCTTTACTGCAATTACAATGCCATCAAATAGTAGGCCCTGCATCAGTAAATTCAATAGCCTATGAATGACGTAGAAATTTGAGTATCTTTGTTTTGTCTTTCTTGTGTCACAAGAAAAAAATCATGCTAAGACTTAATTTTCCCACTAAATGCATCACAATATTCATAAAGTAGCTAAAACTCTCTTAGCCTGTAGGTCAGGCTCAAGCATGGCTGATAAAAGTAGGGAAACATTAGCCTTGACATTTGGAAAGAAATTGAGGAAATAACTTTTCTAAATACCATAGAGATTATAATAGATGTAGGAACATAGAATAAGACCTATGAGCAACTATAAAGTTGCCACACTTAAGATAATTAATATATAAGTAATTACTTCACTAATATATGTCAACGTACCTATGAAATTTCAAAAATGAATTCCACAACTGTAACAGCTGGTTCCCTAAAGACTGGTAAGAATTTAACAGATCATCCCAAGATATAGACTGAAATAATTTGTAAGAATAACCAGTAGTCTTCAACTAAATGAAAGGTTGAACTACTACATAAGCAATAAGTGTGAAAGATTAATAAACGTGAAAGATCAATAAAAGGAAGAATAAATAACAAAGTGTCTACACTGCAGATCTTCTACCTCAACACTACCTTCTAAACTGGTAGACGGTTGTTGTGAAATCCTACTATCAATACTGTCCAAATGTATCGGTGGAGAAGAAATAGAAAATCTTGTATGGTCAATTGTGGAAGCCGTTTCAGTAAGATCACTATTAACAAGAGTTCACAGCATAAAATGGGTTACACATGATCCCATAAAAGTTCCAGACCCCACAAATTCTGTATTCTTTCCAAGAAAAGGGAAAAGAGGCAACACTTTTTTTTTTAAAAAAAAAAAGCATATAAGAAAAGGGAAAAGAAGATTAGGCATGCAGCAATGCTGTGCAGTCGACCTACATATCCAAGAGACACTTACTTAAAATATCCTTAAGCTAAACATCACAAGGTTGCTGTTAATAGGATACTTCTCTATGACAATACATTAACACCCAAAAAAAAAAAAAACAAATGCTAAAAACAATGATTTCTAGACTGAACAACATGGAAATAGTAAGGAAAAATATTATAGAATTGGATTACAATCCACTGTAACATGAATGCTTGTTTACTTCTTAATCATTCCCTTCAATCTAAGTTTAGAACTAGAACCATTCAGGATTCAACCTATATATAAATTTTTATATTTGGAACACATGATTCAATTCAAGATGGATAGTCCCCATTCAATGGAAAGTAATATTTAATAAACCCAAGATAAAAAAATCCAACGCTAAGCTCCTGCAACCAATAAAGCCGTCTAGCTCCATTTCATCTGAGTCATGGGCAATACTTGTTCAAAACATGATTTTACCATAAAATAAATTGAAATTCATCATGTAAAAGTCATCAGGTTCCAATTGTCAATCCGTCAGACTCATGGAGTAGTTAGTATAATGGAACCCCCATTTGGAACTTCAACATTACTTATATTAATAGAAAGTCAAACATAAACCTCCCACGACTTGCCAATAAAACAGACAACATTGCCATATCAAGGCAAACATTCCATGTTGAAATTTCATCATCAACTCAAATCTTGTGGAGCGGGGAAAATTTAAAAAAAAAAAAAACAGAAGTCATAGTACAGAGCCCATAAAAAAGGAGTTAATCAAAACCCAAAATTTTGAGATGGAGATTCTGTTCACACTCAAAAAATAGTAAACAAGAAAGAAAGAGAGAAATTTCAAGGATATGAGCTTCATTTAAACAAGAGCATGAAATAAAGCTTGTTGTGTCAAACTTAAGTACTAAACCTGCACATAACCAACCTAGATTTAGTGTAAAATAATGATAATTCCTAATCAGAGAACGCATGAACCTCAAATTAGGCACAACAAAATAAAAATTAGATCTTCTTTCCACGGCTGAACCGAAAGTGCAGTGATATTTACCTTTGAAAGCTTTTACCATAAAGTAAAGAGACCCTCATATGATTTTAGAAATTTCCAATGAATGAGCAACCATAAACCACAATACCATAAGCATGAAACTTGAAGGATCAAATAAAGGAAGTATTAAAAAAAATTGTGTCACACGCGCAACAGTATGGTTCCGCCACTGAATCATGGGAGATAGAAAGAAGATCAGTAAATTTATCTCAAATACATTTGTGAATCAATTCTCTTTTAGCTTTCGATAAATCTCAAAATCAGAAGTTCAAAATATTCTGTACCTTTCTTTTCAGAGGATGGAGGCGCAAAGGTGGAGACCGATGACGGACAACTGGATGCGACTGGAGATCAGAGAAGGCAGAGAGAAGGGAGTGACAGAGAAGGACAGCATCGATTTCGAATAGGTAGAGAGAAGGGAGCGAGTGAATAGTGATGATTTAGAAGATGGAGCGATATGGTTTTCAAATTGATTATTCTTCTTCATTTTCAAACTTTCTCTACGGGTATCAATGTCATTTTGTTTTCTGACATAATACCCAAAAAGGCCCAAGGCCTTTTCTAACATTAGCCTTTTCCCAAGGCCTTTTTTTGACAATATATGGGTTCCTTAGGCTCTGAGATGAATTTTCCCTATAATTTATGGTTTATTTATGTATTTATTTCTTAATTAATTAACTAATAATTAAATTATGATATAGAAAAAGTTTAATGTAGGAGGTCACGCGAAGAGGTACGTATTGTGGAAAATAAAGGATGGGTAGAAGAGCCAGAGGAGTCGTTTCTACAACCAGAGGAATGAAGATGAGACAATTCCTCTGCAGCAGCTTATCGAGAACGTCCCAGATGGTGTGGAATCAAATGACTGGGTGGGTTTTGTCCAATATAGGAGGAGTGCAGAGGAACAGGTATGTTTTTTTTAATTAATTATAGATGAAATTTTCTGTAAATTAATTTTTTAAAATTGTAGTTTAAAAATATAAATATAGTTTAAATTAATTTATAGTTTACATTTGGTTTAAATTAATTAATAGTTTAACTTAATTTATAGTTTAAATGTAGTTGAAATATTAGTTAATTTATAGTTTAGATATAGTTTAAACTTTAAATATAGTTTATAAGATATCAAAATAATAATTAATTTCACTTAACATTTTGTTTGCTCCTCTTTGCAGGCTCTGTCCCAGAGGAACACTTGAAGCCGAGCACAACAGAGGGTCCATCACACAGTAGGATCTAAGACATTTGCTGTGACCTACAATGAGCTGGTATGTTGAAAGTTAAATTAATTTTAGGTTTAAATAATTAATTGTTTTATTTTTGAAATAACAAACTTTTTATTCTTTTAATTCTTTCAGGAAGTGAAGACTCGAGAGGAGAACCGTCTAACCGACTATGGGGAGCTATTCACACGCACCTATAGACACCATGATGGGACGTCGACCTCTAAGGAGGCAAAGGAGATAATAGTAAGTTACACAAAAATTATTTATATAGTTAATTTAATATATTTAAATTGAATTAAATTGTTTGATTAATTGTTTTATGAAATATATGTGTCAAGCTCAGATTGAGCAGAATTAGGCAGATCTATGAGCATTGCAGAGCCCAGAGTCACAGGGGTCTGTGGATCCTATGGCCCCATTGAAAGTTGTTATGGGCCAGTCGAGCATCCTGGCCGCGTTAAGGGTATGGGGCTAGGTGCCAGCCCTAGCATGGTTTATGGCAAGGCCTTCACTTCTAAGGCCGGAACCTCCTGCTCAAGAAAGCCACCATCAGAGGCAGTTGAGGTAATGATTGATAAGAAGGTTGCTGTGTAGGCGGCCGAGCATACTATCAAGAATAGGTGTATGCAAGAACGATGCGAGCGTTGGTACGCTAGTCAGAGGAAGAGCTGGGATGTTGTTACTAGTGCCTTGAAAGAGTTGTTACCTCACAGACGGTTTCCATTTCCCCCGCCTCTCCCGTCATTCATCTATGATGATTCCCCCCGCCTCCCCCTTCATTCATCTATGAGGATTCTCATATGCATCTTGCTGCTACTAATGACGAGGGCGTTGTTACCTCTGGTCTTGCACACCCCCCCCCCTGAGACAGCCCATACTGAGACAACCCCCCTGAGATAGGACCTGAGTATCAGGCTTTTGATTGTTAGTTTTTATTTTCACACACCTTTTTGTACCTAAAATGTTTGTTCTCTTTTGATGTTCTTTGGTTTGTTGATAATTTTATTTCTTTAAATTATTTGTTATCTTTTATTTTAGTAGGTTTTTGATATTGGAGTACTATTTCAATACTTATATTTCATTTATATTGGTTTATTAATGTTACTTATAATATATAACAATTCCTATTGAAAAATATATTTAATGAAATGAGTTTATTATAGTAACATAAAATAGGTATTGTAAAACAAATAATGAAAATAATATTTAATGAATAAAAATATATTTTTAAAACTTTGTAGCATTTAATATCAAAGACCACTACAAATGTCTAACGGCTTACATTTTGTAGCGGTTAGTCAACCGTGACTAACCTCGAATGGGATTTTATTCATTTTGAATTTCATCCTTATAGCGATTTTAGTCGCGGTTATATAACCGCTACTAAACTCTAGGGGGATTTTATTTAGTTTGAATTTCAATCTTGTAGCGGTTGATGTAGGGATTAAAGAACCGCTACAAATAGAATTTCTTCTTTGTAGCGGTTTGAGTAGCGGTTTTTTAACTGCTACAATCTATCCAATGTTGCATTTAATGGATTTCAAGTGCTTTGAAGATAATTAAACATTCTTTCTTTATTTATATTTTATCCTAGCTTTGTTTATTGAATATGGATAAGTCATGGATTAAGTTGCCGCGCAATTCTCCCGTATATTTAGCGGGATTGAAAACTTTCTTAGATTTCGCCTTCTCTCACGCTAGCATTAATGGCAAGATCGTGTATCTGTGTTGTCAATGCAAGTTTAAGAAATGGCAAACACGAGAAGGTGTTATAGAACATCTTCTTGTGAAGCCTTTCCCGTTAGAATTACATTCTAAGGAGTTCATGATAGAAACATGGTATGCGATATAAGGATCATCTTCCTCGAAGCTCACAAGTAGGAAATCAAGTAGATCAAGATGATCTGGTTAATGAAGCTGTTCACAATGCTTTTTGTGTTTAAGACGAAAACTTCACGATAAAAGTTCAGGGTGTAGAACCTGATTTCTTTAGGAATGATGCAACTCGGGAATTTTTCAGCCTCATGGATGGGAGTGATCATCTTTTGTATTCAAGTTGTCGGAAATACTCCAACTTATCTTTCTCAATCAAGTTGTACCATATCAAGTGCTTGTGTGGGATCACTAATAAGGCAATATCGATGTTGTTAGAATTACTACGAAATGCTTTCCTTGACGTGGACATTCCCACAACCTTCTACGAGGCCAAGAAGATAATTAACAAATTAGGCTTGAACTACGAAAAAATTCGATGTGTGCCCTAACAATTGTGTACTTTATTGGGGAGAGGAAGCTCACAATGAGACTTGTAAGAAGTGTCACAATTCGAGGTTCAAGACAGTACAGAAGGGGAAAAAGTAGAAGAAACCCGTAAAAATTCTCAGGTACTTTCCTTTAAAACCTTACTTGCAAATGTAATACCCTAAAAATCTTATTTAGTATAGCCACTATATTTTAATAGAAAATACCTATTAAAATAGGAGAGTATGTTGTCTCTAAATTTTTAACTAATTTATTATCATTTTTAGGGAAATTTTCTTTGGATTCTAATAAATCCAAATCCAATTTTCTAAATCTTATTAAGGATCATAAAATATCCTAAGATTATCATAATTTAGTATAATCTTAATTACACCATTTTAGCAACTAAAATCATCAGGTGATTGATGAGCCACAAATGTACCATGTGTTAAGGCACAATTTGAGCTTGAAATTGATCAAATATAATTAAAAAGCTTAAGGATAATAAGCTAAAATCATGGTTTTAATGTCAGGCATACCCTCACAAGTGTTCCTGTGTGTTTTGCAGGTTTTATCCATAAAAAGAAGCTATTTGGAGACTCCGCGGAAGTCAAAAAGTGAAGCCACAAACAGGAAACAGTAAGTTGGCGCCCAGGGCGCCAATCCTATGCAAAAGTAGCGCCCAAGGCGCCACTTCTAGGGAGAAACAGAAAGTTGGCGCCCAGGGCGCCAACTCTCTATCCATTTGGGGAAAATGGCGCCCAGGGCGCCAGAAGTGTGGTAATCCTGATTTTTAATTTTTGGAAAGTTTTTGAGCCACGAAAAAGGAAGGAAAATCAAGGATTTTAGAGATTTGGAAACCCAACTGGATCAGAAAACATAAAAGAGGCAACCCTAGCACTAAAAAGAAGAACTTCTGGCACAAGAAACAACTCTATGGCATTGGAGAGGAGATAAAAGCACTTGTGGAGATCCACCTTTCCCAACATCTGGAGAATCATTCCATCTTCATCTTTTCTTCTTTGTTTTGTTAATCTAGCCATGCTTGGCTAATTTCCTTTTTGTAGTTAGGGCTAGGATGAACCCTATGCAAATTTGAGTATTTGGTTGAATTCTTGTATGAATCTTGGTTTCTTTGATTGAATGAATTTTCTTTGCTTAATGCTTTCTTGAAGATTGATCACCTTTAAGATTGTCCATAGGTTGATGTATGACAATAGAGATGTTGGTGCATCTAACTGGAATTTGTTAATTAATCATAAAATTGCATGACCTAGACATAGGCTTACGAATTTATGCGATCATAGGATTCTGGTTCAAGATTTGATCTTTCTAGACAATACTAAGACATTAGGTTGTTTTTAAAGATAAAATAGGCTAAGGTAGCATCAAGACATTGGGACTTAGTCTAACCTTAGAGAATCGATCGTCAATCTGGGAGTCATAATCAATTAGATCTTTAATCCAAATACTTGAGGGAGCATAGGGGGATTCTAAGTCCTAGTTACGTTTTACTCGACTGATTATCTTTTCTAAACATTCTCTTGCGAATCTTCATCTTGAATTCTTTTCTTTCTTTGATTCTTAGTTACAACTCATCTTTTATTACTCAAAATTGTCCAACTAAGGTGAAAATAGCGAATTAGTGATTGAATAACTATTCCTCGTGGGACGATACTTTCTCATTACTTTATTACTTGTAACGACCGGTGCACTTGCCGAAGTCGCCCCTATCAGTGATTAGAGGAAATTAGTAACTATTATTGGGCAATTGAAATTGCAATAATTGAGATATTTTAGTAATTTTTGGAATTTGTTAACAATCAATTTATAAAGGTCATAAATAAGGAAATATCAATTAAATTAAGGATCAAATGATATTTAGAAGCTAAGATTAGCATACAAGAAGTTGTTAATCATCAAAATTAAATTAGAAACTTGTCAAACTTTGGTAATCAAGTCTTATAACCCCTAAAACACTATCTTAGAAATTAAAATTATGATTTAACTAATTATTCCTAAATTATCACTAAGGGGGTGAAAATTCCTATTTAATGATAGAATAAAATAAATGTACCAATAAGAGATTTTCCTTCTAAAAGTTTGTGAGAACATTAAAACATAAATTGAAAATTAAAAAAAAATGAGGAAGGGGACGGTTTTTCTTGGGCAACAAGAAGAGGGAAATTATTTTAAATAAACATACAAACATATGGGAAAATTTAGTCAACAAGTCTCTTAATGAATTGGAAGGGGATTGAATGTGAGTGTGTGTGTGGATTGTGTGTGTGTAGGCGTGCTATATGTGTGTGTGAGTGGTAAGTGTGTGTGTCTAAGGGCAAGGAAAGTAAAAAATAAACCAAGATGGATAATGGTTTGAAATCCAAAACTTAAGAAGCAAGTTTACTTACGAAGCAAGTTATTATTATATCAGATACAAGTAGATGAGAATCTATAGAAAATAAATCATATCTCGAAATATTGGAACTAAATATTAAATATAAGTAGATATTTGAAACCAGTAAAATATGGGCTTGAACTTGGCTATTCCCAAAGTCATTTTCGTATACTTTGAGGATTCATACCTATGTGTTTTATGAAGTTTAAAATCACCATAAATCTAGTTATAAAATTATGATTTCAAAAGTGAAATTAGATCTTGAATAAAAATTCCAACTTATGCCTAACTAAATTAACATTTGGGGTAAATAAGAGATGAAGCAACTTAGTCCACAAGTCTTCTAAAAATTTAGGGACACCTAAGCACTCAAGTGTGTCATCAAAATGACCTCATCCACTTGCCAAAGAAGTAAAAAACGTGCAGCCTAGGTGGAGGGTGGATATGGAACTACTTATGATGCAAGTTGAATCCTATGGTTGTGAAGAAGGAAGCCAAAGTTGGAACTCTATTAGAATCACCCTTTATGCCATTGAGTTTTTCCTATAAATAGAGACCTTGAGCTTCTTCATTCTCCACACCAAACTCATACCAAAGATTGGAGAGTTTAAGAGGAGAGTGAAGCAAGAAGGAGGAAGGAGTTCAAGAGTCTTCAAGAGATAAGTTCTTAAGCTTAATCTTTTAGTTTTTAGTAAAATTGTAGTTTAATCTAGGAAATTGTAAAGTAGAATTATTTACATGTTTTTAAGGTCTTTAATATGTTTAAAACGAAAATTTGATTGAAAACATGTTAGGGAATAAGTTTTGAAATTAATGGATCAAGATTGTGAAAATTGTAGAATTTCCAGTTTTGAATTCTGTGCTGGCAGTGCACAAAGAGGCTGGTATTTGATGTATCAAATGCACTTTAAAAATAATAAAACTTTCCAGTTATAAAGTAGACATGTATGGCTTTCCAAATATATAAAATATGTGACGTTTTGATCTCTGGTCAAGGAGATATGAATTTTTGAAGTTAAGCCATTTTTACTGGAAGAAAATTTAGGCAGCGTTGAGATACGTTAAAACTGGGAATGACTCACTGAATCTGGGTAAAAATGAATATTTTTTCTAAAAAATAGACATCCTAAGGATTCCGGGGAATTTTACGGATCCTCATTTCGATTTTTCTAGAATTAGTTATGATTGTTCGAAGATAGGCGAAATTCTTCCTAGAAATGCTGAACCAGCGTTTTTTCTGAAATTTTATGGAAATAATTAAAAATAAATCCTCCAAGGGTAAAATTGTCATTTGTGGCCAAGATATTTCTTGGAACAATGTTTGTGAATTAATAGCAACGATATTACCCTTATAGGATAAACTGTGAACGTGTTCCGACCAACAAACATACCCAAAACTCGTCAACGAAGATACGTTCGCGTACTGTAACACTAACTCTAATGTTTATGGTATGCATATGTGTGGTATGTGTGTTGTATGTATAGAGTGTTTATACTGTGGAGTGCATATAAAGGTTAGAAGGTATTGGTAATGCTGGGAGCGATATGTCTGCATGCTGGGAGCGATATGTCTGTATGCTAGGAGCGATATGATTGCATGCTGGGAGCAATACATATGCATTGGTTGTGATAGATCGTTTGTATATGCTGTTGAGGTTGTGGTATATGTCATCCATATATTGTGTATGTAAGCATGAGGTTAACCGTTACCTGGGGTCCGTATGCATGGGACCTCAGCTCTTAACATAGCGTCAGGGTCAGGAGAACCAAGGATGGAGGACAAGGGGAAGCACAAGCAGGACACGTAGAAGACCCGGTTGAAGACTTCCTTTTGACATTCCGGCGGAAGCCTTCCTAATGTTGTTTTACTTCACTTTTGAATCACACGGTTACTATACTGCTATTGTATCCAGCCAGACTTACGGTATTTTGAAATATAAATATCAGTTACTCTTCCGCTTAAATGCTCCACTCAGATGATATGAAATGATTTTAATTGAAAAAAAAATATTCCTCTTTTGAAAATTGGGATGTTACAGCAAAGATTGTTTATATTGTCCAAAATAGTTGAGCATATGAGGTGGCATAAAGCTAACAAGAACAAATAAGGTAACCTCAGACATCCACGAGATGCTCAAGCATGAAAACCGTTCGACTCAAACTTTCTAGATTTTATGGCGGAGCCTATAAATGTTTGTCTTGCTTTGGAGACCGATGGTTTTAATCCGTTTGGGAATCTTAGCACAAGCTATAGTATTTGGCCAATTGTCTTGATACCCTACAACTTGCCCCCTGGATGTGTATGAAACAAAGCTCCTATATTATGTCTATGATCATTCAAGACAAAAAGGCACCGAGAAATGACATTGATGTGTATCTCCAATAGCTTATCATGAAGTTGGTCAAGTTGTGGAATGTAGGCATTGAGACGAATGACACGTATGACAAGACACTATTCAACTTGCGTGTAGCATTGATGTGGACGATAAGTGACTTTCCTACCTAGGAACATTGTGCGGGTGGAATGTGCATACCGGCCTTGCGTGTCCAGCTTGCAATTTTGACTCTGACTCAATGCGCCTTCCCCACAGTCATAAGTGGTGCTTCAGAGGTCATCAAAGGTTTCTTGATGATACATACAAGTTTAGGTTGCAATGCAATTGCTTCAATGGGCAACAGGAAAAAAAAGGACCTCCTCAAAATTTATCCAGTGAAGAAATCATAGAGCAGATTCATGATGTTGAATTTGAGTATGGAAAAAGAGATAATCTAACAAAGGCTGGAACAAAGATTGCCAGGGCTTCTGATTCTGCACCCCAGTAATGGCAAAAGATAAGCAACTTCTTCACTCTTCTGTATTAGAAAGATAATTTGTCTGACACGGTCTGAATGTCATGGACATTGAGAAAAATGTGTGCGACAATGTGTTGTACACAATTCTAAATGAACCAGGCAAGTCAAAAGATCATCTTCAAGAGAGGAAAGATTTACAGGAGATGGGAGTTCGTGGAGACACGTGGCCAGATGAGCATAACAGATTTCAACCAGCAAAATTCACACTGACAAAACCAAATAAGGAAATCGTCCTCGCAACTTTGAAGAAAATAAAAGTTCTTGATGGGTATTCAAGCAACATTTCACAATGTGTTGATGTGCAGGCTCGAAAGGTTACTGGGCTGAAGAGTCATGACTCACATGTGCTTATGCAATAGTTACTTCCACTGTCCATAAAAAATACGCTGTCTCTTGATGTGTCGATCGTTTTGGTTGAGCTGTGTTCTTTCTTTCGGAAGTTGTGTTCTAAGGTTTTGATCGTGGAGCAGCTCGACCAGCTGCAACATAAAATCATTCTTACGCTATGTCATTTGGAGATGACTTTCCTTCGTCATTTTTCATGGTCATGGTTCACCTAACAGTACACCTTGTTCACGAAACAAAACTTACTGGCCCAGTTCACTACCAATGAATATATCCTATTGAGAGGTATTCACTTAAAATTAATTACTATAGGATTACTTCCTAGTCAAACATGTCAACATTAATATATCAACATTGTTCCTTCATTACTTTATAGGTTTCTTATGAAACTAAAATCTTACATGAGAAATAAGGCGTGACCTGAAGGTTTAATAGCAAAAGGTTGTATTGAGGATGAGGTCTTGTATTTTTGTTCCAGGTACTCTGATGACATTGAGACGTCATTCAATTGACTACCTCATGTAGATGACAGTCTAGAGCCAAAACCAAAGCCATCAACAATAGAGTTGTTAATCCCTCGTGTTGGTAAACCAGTTGGTGGAACTGAAAACTTCAAACTAACGACACTTGAGAAACTTCAAGGACATAAGCATGTCTTGATTAATTGTACTAAATTTGAACCATACCTTCTGCAAGGATTGAACATAGATATATGTTATCCTATATACTTCCTTACATTTTATACTCACATTTCATGGTCATATTCACATGTTTAACTGCATGGAATTCAAGAGTCATGTCAAGCATCAACTAAGGATCCATACACATACATCATCCGAAATTGATAGAAAGGTCCACAAAGAATTCATGGGTTGGTTTAGGAGGAGAATAATGAATGACCACAACCTGCACTTACAAGAATTCAGGGCTCTGGCACTCAGCCCACTTGACCACGCCCAAAGATTTACAACATACAATGTCAATGGTTTAGAGTTTTGCACTATTTCACAAGATCAGGGATTGCTGATCAAAAACTCAGGTGTTTATGGCACGTTTAGTACGAGGAGTTATGCAAGCAGTAGTGACAGGAACATGCAGTTCAGTGACATTCCGTATTATGGAAAGCTACTTGATATGGTCAAGATAAATTACCAAGGTCGTTTCACCATGACTCTTTTCAAGTGTTTGTAGGCGAATACAACAACGTCCCAAGGACTCATGATTGACGACTTAGACATCACATAAATGAATTTCTCCTGGCTATTCACACTGGTCAATCTGAAGATGATGAGCCGTAGATTCTTGCCTCAGAGGCCTATTAGGTTTATTATGTTACCGATGAAAGACATAAGGATTGGCATATGGTGGTTCACTTAAACCGCTACTAATGTCTCACGTCAACGTCGATGTAGCCTGATATAGTGGTGGTTGTGTTTAACCGCTATAGATACAGTAGTGGTTAAGAAATATGTAGTGGCGGTTTTTGGTAACCACTACAAAAAAACTTGCTACGATGTATTTTGTAGCGATTTGTTGAACCGCTACTAATGGCATTTGTAGCGGCTAAAACTGCTACAAATATGTCATTTTAACTGCTACAAATGGACCTTTTTTTTTTTTTGTAGTGTGAGCAATATGTGTAGTACCCTCCCATCCTACAGAAAAGAAAAAAAAGGAAGTAAAGCATATATCTCAATTACATATGTGATCGAACCCTATTTTTATATAATTTTTTATAGTAAAATTGGGATTCTTAATATATTTTTTTCATAGTTATTAAGCTTAAAATGTCTTTCTTGTGATAAATTAAGATTAAGAGTAAATACATGAAATTAGGACTAAAAATGGCAAATTTGTCAAAGAAATTGTAATTACTCTTAACCAGTGATTTTTCTGAGAATATTTGATGTCAAATTTTATATTTTTTTAATTGTAGATGCCTAAAAAAATTAAATCAAATTTGAAAGTGAAGTTTGAATTCAAATTGTAAAAGTTTCTGATTTTACATTTCAGTCCCTCCTTGAAAACTTTCTATATTTTCATATTGGTCCCTGGTCAAAACCTGCGTTTTGACCATGAATTTAATTAGGTTGCTGATTCACGCTAAAAAGAGGCCTAACATTTGACCCGAAAAAGAAGAAGGCAGAGACACGAGCAAGACAGCTGGAGAAGCATTGCAAAAAAATGTAAAAAAAAAAAAAAACAAAGAGAGAGAGACAGAGGCGGAAGGAAAAGGGGCTAAATTGAATAAAAGAAAAAGAACAAAGGACTGGAGAGACATTTAGATCTGAGAGCAGCAGCGCCGCGGACTCTACCTTCCCTCTCATCTCCTACCTCGACCCTCCTCTAAGTCGCCGGCGACTTCATCCTCACCACCATCACCGCCGGCGACCTTCATCCTTCCCCCTCACCAAACTTCCATCGCGAGCTGCAGAGGAAGAACAGACACGACACAGAGCTGGAGATCTGAGAGCAGACGCGAGAGAGCAGGGAGGAACGAAGTAGCGTCGTGACCTTTATCATCTTCCTCCCTCCATCGCTGAACCATTGAAGACGCCAGTCATTCCCTATTCTTCGCCATCATAGATTCCTTCCTCTGTTCCAAATTCATTCTTTTTCATCAACACCACCATTCTCTCACCAACCACCAAACGCACACCCACACCACTTCCCACCATCTTTCGTTAGTTCCTTTGTTTCCTTTTTCCAGATTCCATTACATCTGATTTTCTTCATCTTTTATTGCTAGCTTGGATTTGCAGATGGCGTGTGGTTCTCCAATAGCTATGAATAGCTAATTCTCTTGTTTTGGTGGTGGAGATTTTTTCTGGAGCTCAATGTATTTAGATTGCTTAGGTTTAGGAATTATTGTATATGATTTTGGAACTGAGATTAATGGTAATTATATCTGTTAGTTTGATATTTGAAGTTGATATTGGATTTTGTAGTACGAAATTATATGTTTGGATTTTTTTGTGGATGTAATGAGATTATATTAATTAGTGTGTTATTGTCTAATTAATATGATTGATTTGTGCTCTCTTGAGGGGTTGTTTAGCACTCAAATTTAAAAAGACTCATATTACATTATTCCAATTCTAATTGCATATTAAGTAGTTTTAAATAATATCTTAAAAGGTAGTAGTTAGCTACGTTTGTAGGAGGTACTATTAATTGGGAATATTGGACTCAAGTGGTATCTTGAGGTTTTTCATTAAGACTTAATGAAGTTTAATTCACATACTTTTTGAGCAAGGATAGTAACTTTCTTCATTACCGAGAGTATCTATCATTCATATTTTCTATTTCATATCATATCATTTTATACTCCATTCCATATTAAAGAAAATACCAAAAACAATACTTTAGAATTTGATTAAATTGCATTTATATTTTTGTTTATTAATTCAAAATTCCAAAAACAATTTTTCCCTTGTTTTTATTACATTTGCATGTCATTTATATTATTTAGAATCCAATAAAAGGCTCATCGAGAAGAGAGAATGATCTCAGGTTTGCCTATACGCAATGTTTGGTCAAATTTTGATTGTGGACCCCAAGGCTAAAGACGAAAAGCTACTCATCAATACGGCCATGATATTATGTGTTGGATACCCCTTTCTTCTGATATATTTGTCTTGCTCAGACTATTAGAGAACATACCCCAAGGTTTGATATTTTGTGCGGATGGATTAACAAAAGTATTTAAAACCATGTGAAAAATTCTACTGACAGTTTCTCCTGAATATTGAAATTGTTCCTATATGATTCTATTTTCTTGTCCATGTCTAGTTGTATATAAAAACATGGCAACCATATCTTCAAATCCTATGTACTTAATTAGTGTGTCATAATCCATGTTCTACCAATTTAGAGCATAAGTGAAAGAAGACATGTTTTCTCACTCAAAAATGTCCATGACATACTGTATCATGGCCTTGCAATACTATAATAACCTAAATATTTGACAATTAAAAATAATAATAATAAATTAAATTATAATATTATAAGCTAATTATATATTAACTATTTACTGTAATTAGGAGTCAAAGTAAAGTACGTAGCTTCATAGCTTCATGGTACTGAGGATGGTCAAAGGTTTCTTGGGTTCTGGATTTGAATCCTCACTAAGGCAAGGCTTGGTTTTTATTTTTGCAACAGATCATTGGAAATTACCAAAATATCCTTATATGTTAAAAAAAAGAACATCATATTTTTGCATCTCACTATTTCATCATTTGAGAGGAGAGAGTAGAAGCATCGTGAAACCCCAACCCTTCAGCCTTCCTCGTTTCTTCATCTTTTTTCATTGTCCCTGCAGCGTAGTCTGTCCGCTGTAGTTCGTAGCCCATCGGTGCCTCTGTTCTCCACCCAAATCGCTAAAACGTTTTGTCTTCTTTGAATTTGTTCTTTGTTCATTTTAATTGGTTTGATTTTGAGGTGGTTTAGGAGGAGTTCGTTTAAATTCTTCCTTCTCTCTTTGCTGGACGTGTGAAGTAGCGACTGAAGCTTGGTTGCTTGGTTCAGCGCTAAAGTCATCTTCTCTCCAGTGGTGGCTATGAGTCGGAACGAATCTGTGGTTGATAATTTTTTTGCTATTGCGTGGGTAACTATGCATGAATGTCTTCCTCCTCCTTGATGAGTGCCTTTTATCATTAGTCTTAAGGTCCATAATTAAAAATTAACCAAGAATTGGGTATATACAAATCTAGGATTGTTTTTTTTTCTCGATGAGCTTTTTATTGAATCTTATGTAATTTAAATGTCATGTAAATGCAATGAAAACAAGAAGAAAATTGGTTTTTTTCTTTTCAAACTAATAAACTAAAATAGGAATGCAATTTAATTAAATACTGACTATTTTTGATAATTTTTTTTATAAAATAAAATTGAGTATGAAATTGAGACTAAAAATATGAATAATGAATACTCTTAGTAATGAAGACATGATTATCTTTACTTTAAAAAGATTACGAGAGTTAAAATTTATTAAGTCTTAAGAAAAATCTCAAAATAACACTTCAGTCCAATATTCCCAATTAGTAATAGCTCTTACAAATATAGCTAACCACTACCTCTTGAGATATTTTTTAAAACCACTTAATGTTCAATTAAAATTAGAATAATGCAATGTGAGTATTCTTAAAATTGAGTATTAAATAGTCCTTCTAATGTACAAATCAACCACATTAATTAGATAATAACACACTAATAATATAATCTCATTGCAACCAAAAGAAATTCAACATATATATTTTTCACACTACCAAAATCCAATTCAATCGTATATATCAAACTAACAGAGACAATTAACATCAATATCAATCTCAATTCCAGTATTATATACAATAATTCCTAAAACTAGGCAATCTAAATATATAAATCTAAACTGATGGAAATGATAGAAAAACTCCCTTATGTAGTCCATTAAGCTCAGGCGTAAATCCTCATCACCAAAAAATAAAGAATCAGTCACACATAACCACTGAGATCAGTTGCCCAACCAAAATTTCCATTGAAGCTAATGGCAATGTCGACTTAATGGGAAAGGTGAGAAAAGGCAGTGAATTCTTGAGATGCAACTGTGGTGGAGTGGTGGTCAGACAACGCTCTGTTCTGTCTATGTTTGTCTGGTCTCTGCGGCTTACTGTCTGTGGTAATAGAGAATGGTTGCTCGTCGGCGACCATGGTGAAAGTAGAAACCGTCACTGGCGGGGTATGATGGACGAAGGTGTGGGAGAAGAGTCAAGCTTTGATCTAGTCTTACAGCGCTATGCTCTCTCTCCCTTTTTTCTTTGCTTGCGACGCTCTCTATATCGTATATGTCCATGTCTCGTATCTGTCTCCTAGAACCTAATTGGTTGCGTTTTGACCAGGGACCTTTCTGTAAACTTCAAAATTTTCCAGGAGGGATTAAACTGAAACTTTTCAAACTATTGGTGGGGCATAAATGTGATTTTCAAAACATCTGGGTAGTTTTCTCTAGTCCATTTTCTTCGTTGATTTCCAATTTTCAGAAATTATAGGGCCCTTTTTTGTAATTTTTCCACTCTTCAAAATATTAATTTTGACCCTCCAAAATCTCCATTTTCTTCTTAAATACTTACAATACAAGATTAAGCAAAAGGTAACATCAAAAGTTCAAGAAATCATTTGCATGAATAATTAACAAATTATGATCATTTTACCCCTAATTTCATTTTATTCAATACAAATGTCCCAAGCTCAAATTAGTGTTTAATTTTACTATAATGTCCCAGAAAATACATTAGGAACCCCAATTTGTTATGAAAAATCATATAAAAATATGATTTAATCACCCCTCTTCCTTCTCTTGTGTGCCATTTTTATGGGGTATGTTTGAGTACCTTCTTCCTTTGTTTTCCTCAATTGCTATCTTTTTATTGAATGTGTATGTAATAATGTAGCATTTTCTATCTTTCTTCTTTCCTGTTCGTGCGGTTTGGAAAATTATGGTATTTTTTGTTAATTGGTACTTGGGTATTCATGTTTAATTATTAAATAGAACATGGTTTATTGTTGGATTGTTTGATAGTTGGGAGCTGTGGTTATAAAGAAAAGGAATACTCTAGGAGCTTGTTAATTTGAGTGCACATTGAGTGTTCGATGAAATGCCCGAAATAAGAGGTTTATTTGAACTATTGTTCATATATCATTTCCTGACAAAAGGAGAATTTTCAATTATGTTTTGAATTAGATTTTGTTTAAGATAGAATTAAAAAGCTCAGTTTCCTTAGGATAATGCAAAATATTTAGGTCCAGTATTGGGTTTTGGAATTAAGATATTGTTAACAGATGTTGTAACATCCTAAATTTTGGGAATTTAAAATTTAATATTTTATGAAAAATAATTATGGGATTTAGTTGAAAAATAATTATGGGAAATAAAAATTTTATTTTCCATAAATTAAATTGGAAAAAAAAAAGAATCAATAAGCTAATATAAAAAAATGGAAAATATTTTCTCATGTTACACATACATAAAATGGTGGAACTCACATATACATATATGAATTCATATATACATATTTGAGTCCCACCATTTCATGTATGTGTAGGAAACTTTTTTTTTCTTATGTAACATGAGAAAACCAAAACCCATAAAAAAATGATGAAATGAAGGAAATCGATTCAGCAACCCATTATATCATTAAAGCCCAAATTAGTACTTGTCTCAAGCCCAAACGTGCTTGCAAACCCAAAACACACTGATCATTAATTTATATTGCCACGTGAAGAAATATACATCAGTTCTGCGAAGGAGAGTTGGCACAAATGGTAAGGGATCCAGGATTAGGCTTTTGGGTCATGGGTTCGATCCCCTCTGCCGTTGCTGGGACTCCTTTGGTAGACGATCTTGTAAGTCCCTAATAAGTGCTCATAGAGCCCGGGGCCATGCCTTTACCTTAGTGGGGGACTGATGTCGTCCAACCCTCTAAAACTTTTTCATTATCAAAAAAAAAAAAAATATACATCAGTTCTCACCAAGACACAGCATCAGCAAACAATGGAGTCCTTCATTTAGCTTTCACCGAAACACTGAACCAGTAAACAAATCCGACCCAAGCCCATATAATACTTCAGCCCATCTTTCTCCTGCTTCCAAACACGCAAAGATCAGAAGCAAATCATGATTAACAGCACTTAAGAAATATAACAAAGTGAAGAATCAGAACGCACTGAATAGTGCTCTTGCATTATCTCATATATATAGATGCTGTACATTATTCCAGAATACAAAAGAATAACAGAATGACACTATAGCTGCTAACAGACCCTATCACCTGATTACACGTGTCTAGTGAATAGATTCTGCAGAATTACCAAATCCTAACAGCTGGGCACTACTAAACAATACAATTACAATAATAATCACATCTTATATTCTAACAACAGCAGATCAACACGTCATAATCCAGCTGTCGGCTTCACAATTCAAAGCTTGAACTCTAAGACTCTATTTAAATGATCTTCCGTCTCAGTTATATTCGCTTCACTCAGCATTCAGTTGGGAAGAAAAACACTGAGTTGGAAAGAGAGAGAAGGAGACCGACAGTGGGAGGTTGAAGAGAAGTGAGAGAGGGAACTAAAAACACTCATTGATCTCTGCTTTTGCCGACGGAAAACAGGGGAGGAGACGGCAAAAATTTCTGTCTTGCAAGCGTAAAACTGAAGGTATTCATTAAGCACTTCTTTTTCCTTGTTTTCTTCATGCTTCAACGCAAGAGAAGAGTTTCAGCTATAAAAAAAAAAAAAAAAAAAAAAAAAAAAAAAATGAACCTGAAACTGAACCTGAAAAATTAAACTGAAACAGGGGGGTGTTGTCATCGGCTTAGTGAGATTATGAGGGAAACTACGTGGATTTAGTTGCTGCATGTTCATTTATGTAAGAGTATATATATACTTACTGTCATCAGTTTGTTTTTATTTTACCGTATGAGTTTTCAGTTTCTGCATCCTGATATGTAAAACATGAAACTTGCTGTGTTGCTGTAACCTAAACTAGAAGAGACCAAGTGCATAGATATAGATAAATAGACTTTGGTTGCTGTTTTGTGAAGAGTTATAGAGGAAAGGAAAGAAAAGAATATAATACTGCACAAAAGGCAAGTTATGCGTCTAAACCCATGCGTTATTACTGTCATCAACTTTGTAAGGTTATGAGTGAGATTATATGGATTATGTTACTATCATATGCCTTTTATACGTGGGTATATATGTAGAGAAAAAGAAAATGCTCATGAGAAAGAAAAAAATAATAATAATAACTTATATATATGTATGTTGCGTGAAGGAGAGGAGCCACTTTGTTTTATTTAGCTAACATGAAAACACTAAGTATGTATATATTGTAAGAAGGGTACATCGATTTCTTTAACTTTCCTCTTCACTGTTATGTGTGCCTAAACATATGAAGAAGGTAATATACTCATTAAGGAACCATGCATGCTTATAGGGGGAGGATTGTTAAAATAAACATATGTATTTGAAACATAAATAAGTAAAGCTTTGTTTTCTGTTTGCTGTGTTTCTTTTTCATACGTAAAACATAGCCATTATTAAATACATATGTTATATGGACATGTATTTGTTTAGAGAATACATACTTATTTACTTATATAATGTGAGTATATTTATAGTATAGTTCTTATATTATTTGTTAAATTCATGATGATAAGCATATGGGATAATAATTATTAATTTGGATTAGTTATCAAAATATTAATATTGGGAAAAAGGTGATTAGCAATAAATAAATAAAAATATAAGTAATTAACAAGAGTTTAAATTAATTAAAGAAAGAGAACACATAATTTGGAAACCATAATGTAACATCCCAACTTTTCAAAAGTAATATAATTTTTTTTTCATTTAAAATTATTTCAAATCATCAGAGCAGAGCATTTGAGTAGAAGAGTAACTGATATGTATATATTCAAAGTGCCAACCGTAGTGTGTCTGGCTGGTTACAACAGCGGTACAGTAACTGAGTATTTCAAAAGTGATATACAACAACAAAAGGAAGGCTTCCGTCAGAACGTCGAAAGGAAGTCTTCAGCCGGGTCTTCTATGCAGCCTTCTTGCTCTTCTCCTCGGCTCTCGGTCCTCCCGATCCAAAGGCTATGTTAAGAGCTGAGGTCCAATGCATACGGACCCCAGGTAACGGTTAACCTCATGCTCACATATACAATATACGAATAAACAAATATACAATAAGCGTAACCCTATTATCACATAGCCCCCCTTGGCAGATGTGTGACACTTAGCAGATATGTGGCACTTAGCTAATACGTGGCACTTAGCAAACATTTGGCACTTAGCCAATATGTATTCCAATATCACAGAAGCCCCCGAGCAGATATGTGACACTTAGCAACATGAACATATCAACAATACATAACACACAACAAAGCTATCAATTACAATATATATAAGCATACTATACACATAGCACATATACGCATACAGTAAACATCAGAGTTAGTGTTACAGTATGCGAACGTACCTTCGTTGACGATATACGATACTTTAGATGGAAAACGATACGACGGCGGCACAACAGCAGTAACAGTGGTAACCGCGGTACGTGATCTAAGATATCCTAAAAGGATAATATCACTTTAATCAATGTCTCACATTATAATAGGCATTTTAGGTATAAATTACCATTTTGCTCTTAACCCTCTTAATCGGCGGAATTTCACTAGCACTTCGTTACCTTGACTCTGATCTTCCAAAATTTTGCCATATCTCTAACTCCAACATATTTTTCGAAATATATATCATATTTAATCTTCAAACATGATATCTAAACTAACTTGGAAGATTAAAGATCAAAACAACTTCTACCTTAGAATTTTAAGAACTACCAAACATAAGACTAGAACTTAAGACTAGGGACCGAAGAACTTACCCAGAACTTCGCTACAAATTTCCCCGGACTCCTCCTCCTTCCTCTGCTCTAAAATTTCGGTTTCCACAAGAAGGGAATGGTGTGAGAATTGTGAAGAAGTTCAAGCTATTTATATAAAAAAGCGATGGCATTTCGGTAGTTCCTTTGAACTTTCCCTGATCAGATTCTGACTGTTGGATCGCACTTCTTTGAGGTGGCAAGATCTTAGCCATACACCTTACTATGCTGACCTCATCCTATGTCACCAAGGGATGTCACCAACTTGCTCAAGAAGTTTTCTACCGATAAAGTCCCTGTTCAGTGTCCTAATCACATAATCTTGAAGAATCTTAGAAATCCGACAACATAGCCTTGAAGGTCTATTCTTCCTCTTTAGAAATGTCTGGGTCAACTAAATTTTTGATCCTATTTAGGACATTCCATTGCCTGCTGAACATTTTCGGACAAATGTTGTCGGTTACGGAAATAACGTCGGGAAACGTCAATTTCTGGATAAAAATTCACTCGTCCATAATATGTCTTGGTCTTAGAAACTTAGTTCATGGTTTTTGAGTTATGATTTAATTTCCATTGTTTCTCATTTATACTATCTACTCTTTTTTCACAAAATATCTTTTTGTCTTACCTCATAATCATTCCGCCTCACGGAAATGACTTCAGAGATAGCCCATTTCGGGATAAAAATATACTTGTTTATAATAAGTCCTTGTGTTAGATACTTAGTTCACATATTTTGAGATATGCGCCATGCATAATATTAAAAATCATGGGGCAACTTATGTTCCCCAAAATGATATTTAATTTTGCCTTATTATTTTCCAAGGAAAATAATCCCATAAATTACCTAAATTAGAGACAACATACTTTCTAATTATTAATAAATATTTAGTTGCCTCTTAGGATTTTATCATAATTTTATCAAGGTATTTTATAACCCAGAAATATTTCAGGGACCTATTTGCAAATTATCTAATGTTTTAGGGACTTTTTCACACATTATTTAATCTTAGGAGAAATTGTCCTAATAATAAGATAAATTCAATACAAGGTGTTTGAGACCTCATATTCACCTATTTTCAATAGGTATTACTTATCAACATAATATTCCAGATAAATAATTATCCGGATATTACACATGAGAAATATTAAACTAATAAATTTAATTATCTTTTTGTATGAAGATTGGCATTTATTAACTTTAATTGTTCCTTAATAATAAATTAAGGAAAATAAATAAATTGTGATAAGTAGTTAATTGGAGATTTAGTGAATTGAGTGATAATAATTAATAATAAATAATAAAGGGGAGTTGTTGACTAACTGAAAGAGTTAGTACTAATTAATAATACAATTTACTCGGGTATAGAGACATGAATGACAAGGCCCTCTCTTAGGATATTAATTACAAAGGAAATAATGTGGTGATGGTATTATAGGATACCCGGAGAAGGTTTGGAACCAGTACCGAAAGGGAACCTACCACTAGCATAAAGGACTAAGGTACGGACGCGTACTGGAACTCTAACTTTTATGCTACTTGTATGCCTTATGTATGATGAGATGATTCATATAATCATGGACAAAACTGGGTCTTAGGTCATGGACTGTGGCTAAGACTAGGTCTTGGGTCATAGACTGTGGCTAAGACTGAGTCTTAGGTCACCATGTTAAATACATTCAGCTTTTATTTGAAAACAGGTTACAGTCTTGGTAATGTCGTATGAATGTTTTCCTAGCGCTGAGGACACGCCAGGAGCGTGACACTGGTTTATGTGCAAACTATGTGGACCTTACATGGGCTGTGTGTTATGTAGAGATTAACCTTACATGTGTTGTGTGCTATGTAAAGGTTAACATTACAATTGCTGTGTGCTTTGTAATTGTTGAGATATAAACTATTACATGTGTTGTGTGCTATATATGGTTTTATGCTGAAATGTAATTGAATATCTATCATGCATATTGTTATACTTGAGCATAAGGTTAACTATTACCTGAGATTCAATGGGCATTGAATCCCAGATTTACCCTAGCCTCAGGATCAGGAGGATCGGGAGCGGGAGGAAAGGGTAAGCAACACATGTGAAGATGAAGACTCAGAAGGAGTTTTATTTTGGATAAGAATATGTATAAGCATGTTGAACCTTTCGGATCACTGTAATGTAACACACAAACTATGAACAATGTAATGAAATTATTTGTATCACATTTTTTTTCCTACTAGAATTTTAATTAACCAGCATATGTTTGCGCATATGAAATCAGTTACTCAGTCGTCCAAATACCTAAGCACACTCTCTGTTGTGTTTTACTATGATATGTTAACGCCCTTACTCTGATAAATATTCGCGAGATAATTTAATAAGAGTCCTAGGACCATAATTGAACCTCATAACAGACTTAGAAAATAAGGGCGTTACAGATGTGAGTTTTGCTAGAAGGGTGGAAAAAAATAAATAAATAAAATGATAAATAAATCTACTACATCAATGCGTTACTAAGACGTTATTTTTATTAAATTTGTGCTATAAATACTTAGAAAAGTTGTGGGTTCTTTTAGGAACTAACTGTTTTGTCAAGGGGAAATGGTTGATTTAAGATGATAAATGTTTGGCTACCGTATGTCAATTGTTTTATAAGCTATAATTGATGGATTTGTTTGGATGTTAGGAGGAAAATGTGTGAATAATTTGGAAACCAATAAGTTGGAAAAAGAGGCATAGCATAAGTTTTACAGGTGCGTGAATAACGTCTCATTATAGCTTTTATTTGAATTACTTCATTTTCACATTTACATTCAAATAAGTAAAGAACAATAATATTATTTAATATTGTTTGCTTTTCTTGAGTTATTTACATGCATTTTTCTTGCACTTGAATTAGTATGTGAAGTATTTGATAATTATGATTCATGCATGCATATGGTGAATGAATTGTTTCTAAAAGGAAAAGACTCTGAGTTATATTGAAAAGAATTTGGAAGCAGTAGACTTCATGCATGCTTGAAAGTAATTTTGAGTTATTATTTGCAAACCTTCATGCTGGGATCACTTATATTCCTCACAAGTTTCCAAGATTAAATCTTTTTTTGTTTGTAAATGGTAAACTGATCCCACACATGTTTGAAACATTTTAAGAGGACGGAATACATAATTCTAGATACTAACAGCAGTTTTGTTAGTCCTTAGTGTATCATGGTTAACTCGAGCTCGCTTGATATACATGGGATTCATTCTCATGCTTGTTATTCGTGGGTCTAGTACATGCGCTTGTTTTCTGGCTCCAACTGTGCTTGGTTATTTACCCTCGTGAACTGTGTGTCTATTCTTGTGTTCGTAACTTTGAGCTATGCTTGGTTAGTTATCCTTGAGGACTGTGTGTCCACACTTGTTATCTTTTCTATAGAAGTACTACAAATATATGAGATTTGATATTTTAAAATTGATTTTGTTAAACAAAATGATTTATTACGTGTTTCGATTCATTTGATTCATAATCCTATATATAATTTTATTGGCATATCATTGTTATTAAAGGTTAAATGTGTTTAAATTATTTTCTCATGTATTTTATTAAATTACATAAATGGGACATTATTCATTGGAAAACTTTTGGCTTTAGATAGTATTGGTGACCTTGCACCTTCAATTGAACAATTGCTGACCAAACTTGTAGATAAATTTTGGATGGAATAATGGCAAGTGGATGTAAAGTTAAGTTTTCATTCATGTATTAATATTTGTAGTTTAGATGCTCCATGTAATCTATAAGCAGAATCCCCTTTTTTTTCCTTGTAATTTGGAATATATGTGTATATGTATATGCTATATAGAATGGAGTCCTAAATGCTGTAATGAAAATTCAGATCATTGTAGAATTTTTAGGAGGTTTAATTTATAAGTTTAACGCATAAGGAATGTGAGTCCCCACATATTCCGTGTTAGTCTCCCCTTAGTTTTTCGGGTGTGACAAATACCTCATACACCCACATTGCTCCTGTTTGCTTACTAGTTCTACATGGCTCTTTACAAACATATGGTGTGATGTATTGAGCCATCAAGATACCAATATGTTCATACTTTGTCATTTCTTCCTCTAAAAGAAATTTGTAGGGACTTTTTTTGTTCATGAGACAATCCTACTTCCTCTGTTCCCTCTGAAATAACCTCATCACTCAAACTTTTCATGGGTAATGTAACATGTGTGATGGTCATATTTTACTGAATCAAGATCAATTGAATATGTTGCAAGTACATGCATATGATATAGCAGAACATGCTAAATATCATAAAATCTATGTGGGTCAAATAACATACAAAAGTATTATCATAACATTCATAAGGCCATTCATATCATTAGAAGTACACATAATCAAATATTCATAAGTATCATAATATATAGTTTGGTGCTTTGGGGTTCTTGAAGTGATGGGTGTTGTATGCATGGCGCAACAACCACTATATCAAGGCACGTTTTCTTCCTTTTAGTCCAACAAACATCTCCCGACACATTTGGTGCATCATCATGTTGCAACATGGCAGGCAAAAGTCATCGTCATTAGCCACAATTTATAGAATGGTTAATAATTCAGCTACAATGTCACTCATTAATGCATCATTATTATAGATATTTTTAAGGGCGTATGCTCAATTCTTAATTAGATACGATAGTTGTAATACTGACAACATCTACTATTTGTTTCGATGATGAATTTTTTTTTTTGGCTTTTTTATGCATTTGACCCTTCACCCCTTTTTTCTCTTCCTAATGGTTTTTTTTTTTTTGATAAAAAATTTTTAGGAAAGGGGTTGGGTTCACCCACAATCTAAGGGCAGGGCGAAATCTCCCTTCCTCCTAAGTGATATCAATGTTGGGCAGAGCAAGCCATCTATTACCCTCAGGCATTTACCTAGACACCCAGGAGCTAGGATGCCTCCCTCAGTGTCTTGAACAACTCCAGGATCGAACCCTCTCCCTTTGGTGAGAGTGTCTGACCCCTTTATCAATTGAGCTGAAGAACGAGGGGTTCTCTTCCTAATGGTTCTTAACCTACTAGGTTGAGTGTTTGTTGTCAAGGTTATGCCTTCCAAATCTATTGGTATTTGCACACTACCTCCAGTGTTATCATCTTGAAGCTCTTTCTCACTATCACTTGAGTCTTCTTCTAGGTCCATTATTGGTCGTTACACATCCTCATTATTATCACCCAGTGACATCCATTGTGTTGAATATGGTGTGAATATTTTCTCTCATAAAGCTATAACATCCTTGAATAATATTTGCAATTCTTTAGTGAACTTCATACAATTGTGCTAGACTTTGCATGTGCGGAATTCTCTTGCATGTAAAAAATCAACCGAAATCAAAGTTGTATCTAAAATAACAGTAATAATAATAACAATACATAGTAAAACCTTAAAAGTTTTGTACCTTTATTTTCCTCTCCAACCACTCATCTTTTACATTAACCATATTCCTTAAAAAGTCAAAGGATATCTCTTTTGAAAATAACTTGTCTCAAGCCCTTCATTCTTTCTTCATGTTATCTAACCTATTTTTCAATTGTTTATTGTGATATAATTTTCTTGCTTTTTCATTAAATCTGGACAAAATGTTCTTCCATCCTTGCTTCGTAAATGATGAGTGTTGCCGTTCTTTCTTGTATATTTGTTGAATACATTGTTCAATGAAAATCCTAATGCAACTTACATCCCAAGTTGCTTTATCTTTATCCATGTTCCTATTTCTATCTTAACAATGGGCAAGTTAACACAAACATATATTATCATTTAAAAACATTAGCTAAATTTAATGATTTAATAATAAATAAATTGGTTTTGGTTATCCAAGAAATGTGAAGGTTTTTTTTGCCCCATTGACAAGTCATTTTTTATACCACACAATTGAAATCCTAATTACCCAAGAAAATTCTGAGCAAAAAAAATAATTACCCAAGAAATTGCACGACTCGGAGTTGGTTAATTTTGAGGTGTTGCATGATATTCAAGCAATTGCTTATAAGGTTAAATAACAAAAATGTTGATCTTTATTAGCACATGAAATTTTTCTATCATTCACGAGTTATAACTCATAACTCTTTACGGTATTCATGAGAACACGTAACTCTTTATGTACTCATAAGTTATCCCAAATTAGTTTTTTTTACCATTGATGAAAACGTAACTCTTTTACGACACTCATAAGTTATAACTCGTAACTCTTTACAGTACTCATGAGAACCCGTAACTCTTTACAGTGCTTATAAGAACTCATAACTAAATGATAAAGAAAATTAGGATGTGAAAAAAATAGAATCTTTGTTAATCATTGCGGAACCTGTAACTTCTTATGGTTTTCATGAGCTATATAAAGGATGCGCTCACTAAAATGACTATTAGAGTTTTATGATTATCTTTTGATCACTTGAAGACCTCAAAGTATACGATGTCCTCTAATGTTGATCTACACAACTATCTCTTGATTGCAATGAGAACACCTTCTCCTTGACTCCTCCTTCTCCTTGGATGCTTGCTAGGCAATTGCAAGGTAGAGGCTTCAATTCTTTAGATCTTCTTTTCTCAAGACGATGATGGTGTCTTAAGAATAGGTGAGCCGCAAGATTGAAATATTGGAGATAGCTCCTCTTTTTCTTGAACAAGAATGCACGGCCTTTTTGAACAATCATGTGTGTGTGTGTGTTTTCATTCTTGAAAACATCCGAAAATTTGGTGCCAAAAAATCAACCACTTTAATTAGGGTTTAACCCTAATTCAAGTGTTTAAAAGAAAAGGCTCAATCCAACTAGAAATGCCCAATCTCTATCTAATCTTTATTGGATCTTATCAAATATTTATTGGATCTTTATGCAATCTTTATTAGATATCTATCCAATCTTTATTGGATGTTTATCTAATCTTTATTAGATATTTATCCAATCTTTATTGGATCTTTTATCTAATTTTTATTTGATATTATTTTGGATATTTCACAATTATCCTTTGTCACCAAACCTCTTTGATTTTAAAATTTGAATTTAAATTACTATTTTAAATTCAATATTTAAATTCCAAATTCAAATCGGCTCAAGACCCCATTAAGAATTTTAACATATTCAGGTCTATTAGTGGAAAAACTAATTTCTCACTAATTATTCAAATATGACGCTATTTATGATTGGGCTTGGAGCCACACTCCAAACCAATTATACCTATAATCTTGACAAAGCCCAATAACAATTATTAGCTCAAAGTTTCTAATTCAACAATTCATTTCTAGAGCCAATGAGAGTTGGCACAGATGGTAAGGGATCCAGGACTAGGCCCTTGAGTCATGGGTTCGATCCCCTCTGCCGTCGCTGGAACTCCTTTGGTAGGCGATCTCGTAAGTCTCCAGTAAGTGCTCATAGAGCCCGGGGCTGTGCCTTGGCCTTGGTAGGAGACTAGTGTCAAACCCTTCCAAAAGATGCAATGAAGAGAACCACGAGGTCGTGGGAACAATATAGCACTCCAAGGCAAAAAATAAAACTCAAAATAATAAACAAAGGTTATGTAATGATAAAAAAACAACTTGCTAATTTTATATAAATCAATATAATAAGTAAAACATTAAAAAATGATTTTTTTTCTCATCCAAAAAAAAAAACGATTACACTACATCCAAGAGTCAGATCTCAAAAATGTGTGTGTGTGTGTTATAAATAATGAAGTTGCAATCATTTTTTAAAAGCAAAATTATCATTAGAGTATATGGTTTATAGGTCTTAGTTAGTGTTTAGTCTATGGGTTGTTGTGCTTGTGGCCTACCTTGAATATTTAGTGTAAAATGTATAAATATTAAGGGCTTACCTCAAGTCCAGTACGTGCTTGTCTACACATGTTATTATTCTAATAAAATGAAAAGAGGGCATGTATGCTCGGTGCCCATTTTACAACAGAGTCGCCAGTGACCTAATATGGTATCGAAGCCACAAGATCATCACTGTATTTGTTATCCTGTAGGTCAAGAAAGGTCTAAGATCGCCGAAAGAAGGCCCAAGATCTGGCGAGCACTAGCGTGCCTCTTGTCATCATCGAAGCAAAACACGAAGACGCTTTCTCCTCGACTACGATATCTCGGATGACTGAAACGCGGACGCCCAAAGTCATCCTTGCCGCTACTATGAGTTTTCACTGCATGTTCTCGGTTTCATCACTATTTTAACGGCGAGTCATCAGCCCCACCATCGCTACTCTGACGTTTTCCTTCTTGTTCCTCTCGATCATCACCATTAACGGAGATTCCGACAGAGCAGTGCGATATTCCCTTTGCAACAACTCCAATGGCCGAAACGCACAATAACGAAGCCCTTATAGCCGATATTTTGAGCTACTCTGACTTCTGATAATCTGAGCTACTTTGATTCTTCCATTCCTGTTTCTCGCGATTATCACCATTGAAGGCGATTTCGACAGAGAAGTGCAATCTTCCCTGTGCAACAACTCCAATGGTCGAAACACGCAAGAAAGAAGCCCATACTGTCGATAATCTAAGCTTCAATCACCCACTCTACCTTACCCTTCAGAAACACAGGGAATCATGATTGTTCAACATGTCTTGACCAAGGGTGAAAATTACACTATGTGGAGCCGAGGTATGCGAATTTCTTTGTGTGGTAAACACAAATTAGGGTTTACTGATGGTTCTTGTCTAAAAGAATCCCAGGACGTAAGTCTTCATGAACAATGTGAAAGATGTCATGCTGTTTTTGTTTCCTGGATTGTCAGTTCCAACTTTAAAGACCTTGCTAACAGTGTTATCTTCTATCAAGACGCCTGATTGGTATAGAATGATCTCAGAGAACTCTTCGACAATCTCACAGGTTCACGAATTTTGTCATTAACTCGTGGAGATTAGTCTGTTGCGCCAAGATTCTGTTTGTTTCTGGTTATTAGACGAAATTAAAAGAGCTATGGGAGGAGCAAGCTATACTTGTTCCTATTCCATCCTGTAAATGTGATACATATAAAGCCTCCTCTGACTTGATTCAACAACATAACAGAATCCTAAAATTCCTTGTGGGACTCAATGAACATTTTAGTAGAGCACGAAACCAAATTCTCTTGATGAGTCCACTTCCCTCTGTCAATCAAGCCTTTGCTATGGGGGCTGAAGATGAAGCACAAAATCTTCTGGCTTATTTCTCTAACTTGGGGCACACTAATGGAATCCTTATAACTGCACGAGTTAGAGGCCTCTGTCGTGGCAGGGGGTGGTCAGGCACTGCTCCGACCTACACACACTATCGAAAGAGGGGTCACGCCGAGGAGGTGTGCTGGCAGCTTGTTGGGTATCCATCTGATCTCAAAGAAAATAAGGTTTCATCCCTTTCAAATGCATCAACAAATCAGCTTGCTATGGATACTGCACATGAACCTAATACCCAAAGTGTCTCTCCCACCTTCACTAAAGACCAATATGATCACTTACTCGACCTTCTGAAAAGAGACTCTGAGGGAACGGTTCATGCACTCACCGGTACTGCTACATGTTTGTATTTCACTTCCTCGCACTTATATTCAAATAGTAAGTGGGTATTAGACTCAAAGGCCACTACTCATATCACAGGAAGTTTAACTCTATTTGACAATTACCGAATTAATGATAGTGCGATTAAGGCCATCAAAATTCCTAATGGGGAAAGGGTCAAAATCACAGACATAGGAACTGTAAGGTTTTTCATGACACATAATCCTGCATGATGTTTTTTATGCTTCTGCATTGAAATTTAATTTAATTTTGGTCCCGTGAGTTACTCCCTCCGGTCCTAATTATAAGACAGTATTTAGAGATTAGTTTTGGTCCTAATTATAGGACAACTTTTTATTTTTTACCAATTTCTTCCTAAAGTACCCTTATTTTATTATCTCAAAGTGTGTTTGATTTTTGGTAAGTATTTATGTATATGGGTTGCAATACACACATGTGTATGTCTATAAACATATATATGTATGTATGTATATGTGTGTGTGTCTATATATATGTGTTTGTGTGTGTGTGTGTGTGTGTGTGTGTGTGTGTGTGTGTGTGTGTGTACATATGTGTGTGTGTCTATATATATGTGTTTGTGTGTGTGTGTGTGTGTGTATGCATGTGTGTGTAGTTATATATATCAGACTTCTTTGACACACACACACATGTATGTATATGTGTGTGTGTAGTTATATATATCAGACTTCTTTCACACACACGTGTGTGTGTCTGTATATATATGTGTTTGTATGTGTGTGTGTCTATATATATGTGTTTGTGTGTGTGTACATGTATATATGTATGTGTACTTATGTGTGTGTTGTCTATAAACATATATATGTATGTATATATATATATGTGTGTGTGTCTATATATATGTGTTTGCGTATATATATGTATGTGTACATATATATGTGTGTGTGTGTGTCAATATATATATCTTTGTGTAGATACATGGTTGTGTGTGTGTATGCATGATAGATCTATATGTATACATATACACACACATATATGTATATCTAGCAAGATCATTATTTCAATTAAAAAGCATGTGGAAAGGAAAATTGGTTGGAGAGATATGTGGTAGAATTGTTGATTAACTTTTACTTATGTCATTTTAAATGTATATAAGGACATTTTAGGAAAATGAGTAAAATTAACTAATTTAACTCATTTCCTTAATTTTTTCAAAATCGGTTAAATATGTCTTATAATTAGGACCGGAGAGAGTACTAGGAAACAGAACTGTATGGTGGTATTCTTTCCTAATCATTGTTTAGTGTAGGAAGGATCTTCAAAATGGCAAGAAGAAGGGGATTGGTAAGCTAGAAGAAGGATTATACATGCTGACTTTTAAGAAGAACCCTGCTGTTGTAAATTCTGTTAATGCTGAAATACATAAACATGATGATTTGTGGCTTTAACACAATAGGTCAGGTCACGCCGCACTCCCCATTTTGAGCCATTTGACCTTTGTAAAAGACAAGCATGTTTCATTCAATAAAGATTGTAATGTTTGCATCCAATCTAAAGAAACTCGTTACCTTTTACTTCTAGTTGCATTAAAATAAATTCTTGTTTCAAATTACTTCACAAATGTTACAGGTAGGCCCTTATATAAAAAGGCGTTTTTCTATGTAACAACCCCCCCGGTAATATTTTGACTTTTGCTTTACCAATAATTTTGTATATTATGAAATATTCAATAAAATGTCTTGTCCAATATTTATTGTGATATTATTAATTATTGAATATTTGCCACTTGGAAAGATAAATTGGGCTTTTGATTGAGTTAAGAGTTTAAGCCCGAAATTAAGGAGAAAGAGAAGAGGCATATTATATTCATGTTTGGACTATTGAACACAGGAAAGTGGATCATTGGAAAGGCCCAATGATTTTACCCCAAAGATATTCATGAGAGAAAAGCATGGATCCTGGGTAATGACTATTGCCCAAGGCCATTTAGTGGAGCAAATCAAGCCCACATTTTCGGCCCAAGTGAGTGAAAGAAAAGACAAACACACATGTCTTCATGACAACACTTTTCCAAGGCTGCCAATGAGAGTTGACACAGATAGTAAGGGATCCAGGACTAGGCCCTTGGGTTGTGGGTTCGATCCCCTCTGCCGTCGCTGGGACTCCTTTGGTAGGCGATCTCATAAGTCCCTAGTAAGTGCTCATAAAGCCCAGGGCCGTGCCTTGGCCTCGGTGAGGGACTGTTGTCGAACCCCTCCAAAACTTTTGTCTATAAAAAAAAAAAAACACTTTTCCAAGGCTACCAAAATCTCTTTGTATCATAAAATATTTGAAACATAAGCATTTAAGTTCTAACATTTGAACCAATTGTAACATCCCACCTTAAAACAGCGGAATTTTTTTTTTTAAAACAATGATCAGAGTAGGGTTTTTTAGCAAAACGAGTAACTGAACTTTGATAAAACATAACCACAATGTAATTGTTCTATTACAGTCCTCTAATGTCCGAAGGAAAGTAAAATATATAACTAGAGAAATAACAAAATAAGAACTCCGTCTTGGGTCCTACACCGCCTGCCTGCCTCTCTCTTCCGACCTTGGTCCTCCCGACCCTGAAGCTACAGCTGAGATCCAATTCTTGATTGGATCTCAGGTAACGATTAACCTTATGCTCAAATAAGACAGTATATGGATAACAACATGTACATAATCACATAACAACAGTATATCACTACATAAGCACACAGCAGATGCATGATCACATATTGGCAAAACATAAGCACACAACAGTATGTAAAGCCCCACATAATGTTTGCACATAACCAGTGCCACGACGGCCCATCGTGTCCTCAGCGCTAGGAAAACCCAATGGCGTTATCAAGACTATAACTCGTATAAAGCTATATGTATACCGACAACCCTAGACAGAGCTTCAGTATATAAGCATGTCTATCACATATAGTATATGAGCAGCATAAGTGTTAAGGTTACAATACGCGTCCGTACCTCCGTTGACGGTTTCTGGCACTTTCGTCAAATTACGGCACATTTGACAGCGGCACGACAGCGGTGACAGCGGAAACAGTGGTTTGTGATTTCAGATATCCTAGAAGGATAATGTCATTGATATGAATATTTAAGATCATAACAGGCAATTTAGGTACAAAATACCATTTTGCCCCTAGTTTGACTAATTGGTGGAATTTTGCCAGAGCTTCGCTATTCCGACTTTAAATTCTCAAAATTTTTGCTATAACTTTTCTCTAACATATTCCTAAGATAAATATCATATTTATTCCTAAAACATAATATCTAAGCTAACTTGAAAAATTAAAGACTACTCTAGCAGTTCTACTATAACTACCGAAAGAACTATTGAAACTAAAAACTAAGGACTGAAGAACTTACTCAGAGCTTTGCTATGAACTTCTTACTCTTCTTCCAGAGCTTCTCTCTCTAACTTCTCTCTAGGGTTGTAAGTGAATTGGTGAAGAATGAAGAGGAATGAAGGCTATTTATAGAAAATCTCAATGGCAATTTCGTAATTTCGCTGAACTTGTCTGGTTGAATTCTGATCGTCAGATCGCACTTTTTTGAAGTGGCTTGATCTTGGCCCTACACCTCTTACCCAACCTCCACCCCCCACAATAAGACAAAATTGATGACATCATCATGCTTATGTCATCTTGCTTTATCAGATGAAATTCCTGGTTCGGTGCCCTGGTCGTGAAATTTTTTGTAAAATCTTAAAATTCTGGGAACAACACTCTGAAGGTCTTTTCCTCCTCTTCAAGAATACTGGATTTTCCTATCCTTGTACTCTCATTAAGGACATTCCGTTATCTGCCGAAAATCCTCGGTATTCGTGACCGATTACCGAAATGACTTCGGTCGGTGCCAATTTCTGGACAAAAATTCACTGATCAATAATATACTCTGGTTCTTCCCAACTTATCCCCGGAATCTCGCATCCGAATTATTTTCTATCGGTTCTCATTTTGACTATCTGCTTTAATTCTACAGAACATCTACTTAACCTAATCTCCAAAACACTCCCTCGGTTACAGAAAGGACTTCGAAGACAGCTTACCTCGAGATAAAAATTCACTTGTTCCTAATATACTCTGACCCTAGCAACTTAGTTCAAGGTTTTCTAGATAGAATTTTATTTCTATCCGTGGTCATTTATGCTGTTCATTTTTATTAATATAATATTATTAAATCAACACATGTCTTAATCTTATATTATTATTATTTTCACCATCCTTATCTCTTCCCATTCCCAAAAATTTCGGCCCACACACATATAAATATATATAATTAATTTTTTTTTTCATTTATCCTAATATCCTATTTATCTTGTATTTATTTTTCCCAAAATTTCTATAATCTTATAAAATTCCCAAAAATTACTTAATTAATCCCTTAATACTTTTCAATAATTTTCTTAATTAAAACCAATCATTTTCTCACAATAATTTTATTGACTTTAATAATTTAAGCTCCCTGCAATTTATCAAAAATCATAAAGTCAATTTTAGTCTCAAAATACTTTTTAATTTTCCTTCTTTTTATTTTCATAGGAAATAATTTATTAAATTGTCTAAATTAAGAATAATATGCTTTCTAAATTTTTAATAATTATTCCATGCCTTTTAGAATTTTTCCTAATTCTTCTCAGGATGTTTTATGGCCTTAAGACACATTTTTCATATTTCCGATATTAAATTTCCTTTAATTTTATTAATATTTTTCTCTGAACATATACTAATCACATAACATGTTAAGACCAAAATATTCGTAAATAGGCATTTTTATTATTGTGACCTAATATTCCAAATAATAGTTATCCGGGTATTACACCAATAATGTTATTTTATAAAAGAACCATTATAAAACTTATGAAAATTTTTGGCCATCAAAACATAAAATTAAGAATATTATGAATACTAGCCATTCAAATATAACAAATATACGAAAAACAAATTATGTTTGTGGTAATATAGGATTTTGATAAGAGAAGTGCATTTTTTTGTAATATTTTTGTCACTTTTAGAAAAGTGAAAGAATAGAGAAAATTACAGAAATTACCACAAAATTCATAAATTAAACTTTAGTAACCCAAAATCTCAAAATGCCAGATTGGTCCAGTTTTCCGAAAATCACCGTATTCTTCTGATGAATCTTATTTTAGAACTAGTTTACTAATCATTCTTATCTTATCTGATCATTTATTTACATATTTTTCCCTTTTAAAATATGTCTTGCATACAATAGGTATGAGACCAATGACCCTTACCACCATAATGATAACATGAATTTAAAACATGTTTATTATGCCCACTAATTTCCCTTTTATGGTTCTTATAAATAATATTTCTCCACTTTTAAGTGAGAATTTGAACCAACATTTACAACAATAACTACTCATAAAACTGAAGTCACATTTACACCCTATATCCTTGGCCATAATTAAATTCATTAAAATTCATTTGTTACTTCATTCACTTCGGGAATGCAGTTGAGCTTGTTGGATGAGAGATTCATGATTCTTATAACAAAAATTCATTGTTTTGTTTGATCACATGGGTTCAAGAAATAATTCAATGTATTTCTTAAAACCCCTTTCTCAATATTGCTATTGCAGGTTCATATTGGATACATTAATTCATAACAAATTTTTGGAAGAACAACCATCTTCTGATGGTCAAGCAATCCCTTTAATTTGTTTTAAAGAACTAGAGAATCTTTTAACGCCAAATATTCAATTTTGAGGCCTTTATACAAATGTTGGCATATCAAAATCATGGACTACACCTTCATGGCTTCAAACCAATTTGTCTTATATCTTTAGGCCAATTTATCTCATGGCTTCAAACCATTTTTTTTTAGGATAAATAGAAGTTGAATATTATGACTTTTGGTCATACAATAAGATAGAAGATAACAACTATATGACTTCTAGCCATATAATATCAAAAGAAGAGTCAAAGAAATATGACTTTTAGTCATATAATTTCATAATAAGAAATTAGAGGTGTATGGTTAATTTCTAGCCATACTAAAATAACAATATTGATAATATAAAAGAACTTGTAAAAGAGATCAAAATAATATATAAAGTAACAATAATCTCAAATTTTAACCATATAACCCGATGTTTAGAACAATCGGTAAAAGTATCTTTTTAATTCTATATAGTGGCTTAGATTATCTCAGATAGATAAAAATATATGTATAGTTAAAGAAAGTAGATGAAATTGTTAAAGAATACATACCTTCGTTAGAGTTTTCGTGTGGATCATAACTTGCTATAAAAATAAAGATATATCTAAGATAAGAGATAGAGAACAAGAGCAAGAGAAGAGAGAAGAGATAAATTCAAGAGAGAAATAGGAGAGTGATTCTTATTCCATTGTGTCTCTCAAATACATAACATATGTCTTCTATTTATAGACACAACTCTATAATCTACAATTAATGTGATTCCATAATAATAGTGATTAATGGGTGAGAATAGGAAACTATGAAGAATAAGAAATAACATGAGATATGGACATCCACAAATATAATATTCATAACATAAATGACATATATAAAACTTACGAATTCTGGCATTCATAGAAATGAAAGAATTTAATAAGAAGAGAACATCACATATCTAAACAATATTAAGAAGATATATAAAAGCAAGAGAGTATATTGTTGCCGCCATTGTTATTATTTTCATTATTGGCTTCTGATGACGACGACGACTTGTCTTTCTTCTTCCAGTTGCTGAACCACTTGTGTTTTCTATGCTTCTTCTCTAACTGGTGATCTTCTCGGAATGGACTACACATAACTAGATATTTGTGTCTATAAGCTGCATACACTTCTTGTTCACTCTGAACCCTCACAGATTGAGATCCAGATGGACTAAAACAAAATGAATCAAATCGCTCTTCTTCATGATGATGACGATCCTCTTTCTCAATGGTAGGTTTCTGGGTTAGGTTTCTTAAGAACCTTGCATCTGCTGAAGCTTGACGAATCAGTTTAGCTTGAGCAATGCTTGCTTCTCCCATTCAACGATTCTTCTCTCAAACCTTAGTTTTATTTTTCCTCAGTAATTTCTCCTCACTCTCACTAGATTTCTGGCTTCATCAGCATTAATTTGCCTTATATAAATGGGAAAATCAGATTTTAGACACAAGAGCAGCTATAGCCTATATCCACTTTTCAGAATTTATTTGGTCTTGCTTTACGACAAATATGGGTATTTTAATTTTTAACTGAAGAAACATGTTTTAACTTTTTCTTTAGACCGGGATAAATACTTGGCTACACTATAATTCCATTTGAAGTTGCAAGTCAGATTACCTGTCGCATTTAACTCAAATTTTTAAAGAATAAAAGCAACGTGTGTGTATGTAACGCCAAAGGATCGCATTATTATTAGATTATTATAATTATCTATGGGGACAGGGAAAGAACAAGACGACATGTTTTTTCTTGCATTTATTCTCTTAATTTAAAGGTATCTGAAAATTGCTTTTCTTCTTTTTGAAATCTAGTAAACTTTGTTATGCTTCATCATCTTGCAGAGGATTTGATTGACTCTGCTTTCGTCTTCAGCTTCTCAACTCAATTTTGGTCTTTTATGGACGTATACTACAACCATATAAGCAGTCTCATTAATGAAATAAGGCATTTTATTACTCTTTCTTGTCCTATTTATAAACAATAACTAAAATTAGTTAAAACAATGAATGCGTAAGAGATATAAATTTTTTCCATACATACCTTTATTTATGACGATGATGAGTGAGAGAGAATCCAAAGGAGTGGAAAAAAGACATGAGAGATTGAGGGTACAAATAAAAAAAAATTGTTGCATATATATATATATATATATATATATATATATATGAATGATAAAAAATGTTGCTTATAAATAGGAACAAGTGGAGTATTGTAATAAACAAAAAGGTAAAATACATCAACCAACCTTCTATTTACTCTAAATGGTAGAGATCTCCCTTCTAATTTTGACATTTAATTTTCATTTATCAAACCACCAATTGACCATTAAATCATAGCATCGACTCATTATTTTGACTAAAATGCATCTCCTAAACTTAAATATAAATTAATAATCCATTTAATCACATGTCTATATACAAAAATAAAAATATAATTTTAATATATATTTTCAATTCTTTTTTTTTTTCATACAGTTAAATTGATTACCATACTACAAAGTTAAATTGATTTTATAATTATAAATTTTATTTTTTTAAAAAAATTTAATTGTTTGATATCTTTAATTATCAAGACTTTTGTTATTTGTTTTCCAATATAAAAACTTACCTATGATGTAATATTTTAAATACATATGCTGGCTAAAATGGTCTACAATTATGTGGGTGTGTTTTCAAATAATAATAAAATAATATAATTTTGAGGTTCTTATATTGATATATTATAATTCAAAATTTTTAAATATATTTTTTTTATGGAATCACTCAAAATTTCAATTAATTTGTTAATTTAACCAAAAAAAATTCACATAGTTTTTATAAAATTTATAAAATATCACATTGATAATCAATAAATATTAATGTTAAATTAAAGATTTGGTATAATGAAGGGTAGATTAGTAAAAAAAACATTCATTCCAATAAGGATTTTATTTGAAAAATATACTTGAAGAATATTTTCAGAATATTTTTTAATGATTTGAACTATAATGTATGCCTTTAAAATAGATGGAGGGCATGTGTAATTAAGCCAAAACATAATGGTGGGTAGAGTATTTTAATAAAAGTAAAACAAGCATTCCACTAAGGTCAGGGACTGAACAAGGTATAATACACGACTGAACAGCTTCAGACACGATTTCACCAGGGTCCTTTTTGTTTTTTCCTCCGTATAGATCCTCTTGGAATGTCTGAAGCCCAACCCATATCAGTTAATTAACTGCGTTTTGCACAGCGGCCCAAGCCCAAACCACCCAGAGTGACCTTATGTGTACCAGTAATCTTAATTAAACCAAACTCTTGTTCTTTTCGTATAGCAGTATTAATTACTTTTTATTCTCCGTGTAAAACCCCTTCAAGTTACTAGCAATACCAACTCAAAAGCTAGGAATTTTATCTATCATAATGAATTTGGTGAAAAGAAAGGGAAAAAAAAACATAAATTGGGTACTAAGAAGTGTAAAAGACGTTTGATTTTTTTCCCAAATAAAAAATCAGAACTTCACTAGTTTTGGGCTATTAGCTATAGATCAATATTTTTTGGTAAGAGCTATAGATCAATATTCATAAACAAGGTAATTTCAATTGAACCAACAAGTTTTAGTTCTGGTAAAAAGTGTCACCACACTAAAAAAATTAATGTATTGAATTTAAAGTTACGTGAATGTAGAAGATACTTTTAAAAGAGCTATCTCAATTGGATTAACCATACTCAAATTTAATGGATATCTCTCACACACACACAGATATGACTAACCTTAGTTTCAAAGACGGATTTTGTCGAAATCTGTATCCAAACAAATAGTTCAAGTGATTAATGTAAGAAAAATACATTAATAATTCATATTTCAATATTAAGTTTTTAAGAGAGTAAAACTATAACATACCAGTGCCTCGATGTTGTTCTCTTTAGAATCTGTCATCCCTAACAATTTTAAAATATGTTAAGTGAGGATGTAACAAGATCTTTTATAAAGTGTCTTTCATGTGAGACATTACACTCCAACTCTTTGGTAGCCAACATCTTCGATGACACTTCAACTCATATTAATTTGAGATTAACTCTGATACCATTTGTAATATTTTTGCCTTAGTTTTAAAAACATATTAAGAGATGTATTTAGACACTTAACATATATATAATTTTTTCCTTACAAAATATAATTGATCAAAAAAACCAATTACCAAATTTGAAATATTTATGTTTAAAGAGAGAAAGATATAGTGAGGTTTGAGCATATGTGGATCCACCAAACATGTGGGATTTACTAAAATTTTTCTCCCCCTCTCACTTTATAACTATGAATAATTATATACTTGATATATTGCAAGAAATAATGGACACTTGGAGATGTTATATGCATTTTTTGGTAATATGATGTTGATTCAAAGAATGTGAAGTTGACAAACGACAGAGCAAATCTATTGGAAAGACAAGCAAAGATATAAATAGATTAGTAGAAATATATAATTAAATGGTGGCTGAAGCATCGCTCTCCAACGTTCCCTATCAAAACAAATTAAATAGTGACGACACCAAATTACAAATCAGTTAAAAGTAATAATAACACTCTTGCAAGTTACATCCCATTAATTATTAGCCAGTAATTAATTAATAACCTTAATTCGACCAGTATAATATGTGGACCACACGCGCTGGCCTTGCTTTCTACTTCACTGCTTTTATTGGTATTGCATGGTCGATGAGAGAGAAAGCCCCTCACATCAAAATACAGATATATGTGTGTGTGTATAAATGAAACTGTAGGGATTTTGATGTTGGATAATAAAGAATCTTGCTTGCTGATTGAACCATATTTTTATGTGATTTTTCATAGTAATTGGGATTCTTAATGTATTTTGTTGTAGTTGTTGAGCTTAAAATGCATTTCTTATGATAAATTAAGATTAAGAGTAAATACATGAAATTAGGATTAAAAAGGGCAAAATTGTCAAAGAAATTGTAATTATTCTTAATCAGTGATTTTCATGAGAATATTTGGTGTTAGATTAATTATTTTCATTATAGATGCCTAAAAAGATTAGATCAAATTTGAAAATGGAAGTTTGAAATTAAATTATGAAAGTTTCTGACTTTGCAGTTTGGTCCCTCAAGAAAACCTTTTCACTTTTGCAAATAGGTCCCTGGTCAAAACTTTGACCAGGGTTTAATGACCTGATGGAAGAGTGGGACCCACGGGCAGCTAGAGAATTGAGCAATGAATATTAAAAACGCAGGAACCATTAATTAGGTCTGGGGGGAGCTGAACGAAAAGAAAAAAACGAAAAGGAAGAGGCGGACTGGGTGAGTTTTCGAACAGAAGGGAAAGAGGAAAAACGCAAAAACAGAGAGCTGGAGGCGAGAGTCTGAAACGAAGAAAAAAAAAAAAAAGAGAGCTGGAGGCGAGAGCTGGGGCGAGAGCGTCGGACAGGAGAAAAGAAAGAAAAGAAAAGAAGGAGCTGGACGAATTGAGGGGGAAGCAGCTGGAGACGCAGAGCACAACAGAGCAGAGACGCAAGCAACGAACAGAGAGGCTGAACGAGGGACTGGACCAGAGAGAGAGAGAGTTACCGTCGGACTGAACTGAAGAAAGAAGAAAATCCAGATTCCGGCGAAGCTTATGAAGATTCCGGCGAGTTCTTGCATTTTCCGGTGACTTTGTGCAGTTTCCGGCGAGCATTTTCCAGATTCCGGCGAGTGATATTTTTACCATGAGTGGCTGAATTTCTCTGTTCTTGGTGATGAAGACTTGTTCTTGAGCTCATTGGACTACATTAGGGGAGTTTTATCTATCTTACTATTAGTCTAGAATTATATATTTGAATTGCTAAATTTTGATATATGATTCTGGAACTGAGATTAATGGTAATTATCTCTGTTAGTTTGATATTTGTAGTTGAGATTGGAATTAGTGGTGTGATTTTTATATGTGTATGAATTTCTTTGTGGTGTTAATTAAGCTATGTTGATTAGCGTGGTATTGTCTAATTAATGTGGTTGATTTGCATCCTTGAAGGGCTGTTTAGCATTCAAATTAAGAAGTCTCATATTGCATAATTCCGATTTTAATTACACATTAAGTGGGCTAAAACAATTTCTCAAGGGATAGTAGTTAGCTATTGTTATAGGAGCTACTATTAATTGGGAATATTGGACTCAAGTGGTATCTTGAGGTTTTTCTTAAAACTTAATGAATTTTAACTCCCATAATCTTTTAAGAGCAAGGATAGTCATTTCTTCATTACCAAGAACATTAATCATTTAATCTTATTTTTATCCAAAGTATTTTTCCCATTATTTCCAAAAGAGAAAAAAATAGGAATAGTTTCTTTATTTTTATTTATGCATTTTATGTAGAGAAAACTCTTTTAGGAACCCCAATTTTCTAACCATGTTCATATCACTTAGTTTATCTTAGGAAATTCAAAATAAATTTGGCTCCTTGATTAAGAGAACAATCCCGAGTTAATTGCACTGTATTGCATTTAATTCGTGGTAAATAGTGATTCGACCCCGAGGCGACTGAGGGTGAGTCGAATCACTTGCTGTTGTAGTTGTTGACGTAGATGATTGCTTGCACTGAAGAAATTAATATCAAAAAGGCTACAAAATCACAAGATAGAGTGGATCTTGCTTCCCTTTTTTTTTTTGGGGGTTAAAAATAGGTATCCTTATATTGGAGACAATCCTATTCGAAATATTATTGGGTACTAAATGCATGCATCTCTTCTTGCGAGGATTCGAACCTTGGTTTATCATATTGTAAAGGACTAGCCTATTCTGCTAGACCCAATCTCTGTTACTAGAGTAGATCTTGCTTTTGTCATGTAATATAGTCATATATGTTAATCTCTACTCATCTTTTTCTGCACATTTTTTCCATCTAGCTCTTACCTTTTTGCTTATGATGACTATGATTTATTATTCATAAACAATAAACTAGTATATGTATTCCTTTTTTCTCTTTTAGCTATCATATGTAGTGTATCTACCCAAAAAACAAGAAAGGATAAATTCAAATACTTGTCTGATTTTAATTACTCTATGACGGATATACGACAGAATGCAATATGTTAAGATATATTTAATGTTGGATTAATTATAGTAATTTCATTGTAGATGTTTAGAAGGATGGACCAAATTGGAAAAAAAATTAAACTCCTTCTCTACAAGAGAACAAAATGAAAACTTTAGTCGTTGTGTTTGTGTTCTAAGAATATAATTTAAGCAGGCTGACTATTATATTACTGAAATCAATCATCTTTATGCATATTAGTTAATTATGATTGCATGTGCAGAAAGAAAGAAACGAACAAGAATGTACAATTGAACATATTAAATTTCTTTGGTCTCTTTCGTTTTTCCTTTTTCTGTCTTTGCCTTGTCCACTAGAATGAAAGTTACAATTATTTCTATTAAAGAATGTAATCCAGAAACCTTTTGAATAACAATATAGCCAAATAGTGTCTGTGGGTGTTGTGTGTGTGTGTGTGTGTGTGTGTTGTACGTGAAAAAAAAAATTCCAGAATGCATAGAAAGCTATAATAATTCAAAATGTAAGCTTTACAAGTTTGACCATTAGACAAATTGCAGAAAATTTTAAAGATTATTTTGACTGTACCTGAACCTTTCATGTTTCCCAAAAGTTTAGAGCCTTCTCGTTATAACGAAACACAATATGCTGTGGAAAAAGTCACCACTTCAATTACCTCCCAAGGATAAAATGATTTGAAGAAAGAAAATAAATATTTTTACTTTTGATATTTGATAAAGTCGAAAAAGAAAGAAAAGAAAAAAAGTAAAAGTCGAAACCACTGCTTTCTGCGCTAAAAAGTAGGAAATGTTGACCGGACTTGGATTTGATGATTATATATCAAGTCCATTAAATATTCATCTGAAATGGCTAAACTTAAATAATGTAATAGTATAATAATGAAAAAGAAATTGGCCCATGCAAATTGCAATGTAAGGTCTCTCGTAAAAAAGAATTAAAAAAGAAGTTAGAATAAAAAACAATTTTATAAATAAAAAAAATATTTGCATCATTAGATACAAAAAGTAGTAGTAATGGTCACACGAAACCATGCTAAAACAATTCTAGATATGAATTTTAATATATTGCACAAAATCTAAATTGAATATATTATTCATGACTTATAAAATGGATGCTTCATAAAAGTGATTCCTTGGATGAAAAGCATGCAACTTTGAAATTCTGTTCCCACGAGACAGTGGGAATTGGATTATATAATGTAGTGGTTCAAGTATAAAGCAAGAAAATGAAGTATCATATTGATAGGTCACCAAAGTTTGAAAGCCACACACACACACACATATTCACACCTATATAAGGAAAAGAAATCCATGCACACACGACATGACCATAATATGTGTGTGTTTGGTTTCTCCATGTGATTTTTCTTTATACAGCTAAAATGATTCTTTGAGTCTACCAATAGGCGTTATTGGTCGTAGTGGAAGGTAATAGTAAAAAATATTCATCGATGGAGAGAGTGATTAAGGAATCGATCTCTCTCTCTCTCTCTCTCTCTCTCTCTCTCTCTCTCTCTCTCTCTTTTTGGGGGGGGGGGGGGACGTGTATTTTTTAAATAACAATAGTCCATATTTGGTTGCTGCTTCAGCCTTCACAAGATTATTATTACTATAATAAAATATACTATATTGAATCCTTAATATATAAGGCTTAATTGACAAATTTAAAGAGATTAAGGAATCTAAATAAATTATTTAATTATAGCATATATTATATGATCTCTCTAAAATACTTATGTTTATTATTACATTATATAACAGTTCATAAGTTGAGCAAATTAGTTTGGAGAAAAAAAATTAAAAATAAATATTTTTAAATAATTTATTTAGTTTTCTTAATTTCTCTAAATTAGTTTACTATGAGAAAGTGCAAAAATATCACGTTGTGAAAACATCAGTACGACATTGAAGCAATTATTAGTCCAAAATTTCCTGTCTTTTTTTCTACGGTGTGATTGGAAAATCAATCATCTAGCAAACAGTCACTGGCAGTCTCAAAAGATTGGATAATAAATATGTCAGGATCTATCCATATACATACACACGCATGAAATTAATACTATTGTGTAGTAGTAATTTACAAATTTCAAAGGACTCAAACATTATCACAAGCCTATACTTTGTGTAAACCCTTATAAATTGAGGAAATTCTGAAGAAAAAATAGGGAAATATAAAATGGTACTACCTCCGGTCCTATATATATATAAGATATAGTGTGTAGTGTAATTTACACTACAAATTATTTCTTCTAATCCTTATTATAAGACATCAACTACTAAAATTTTTTTATTTTTATTATGAGGCACCAACTGCTTTTAATCAATACATTTATTACTTTTTCTAATTATACCCTTATTTTTAACTAACTCTTTAAATTCATATCATTAAAGAAAGGGTAAAGTTTGAGATATTTATCAATTCTATACCAATTTAATTACTTAACTTCTATTTTTTGATTCATGAGAAATGGTGATTGGTGCCTTATAACAAAAACCAAAAAGGATATATCGTATATTTAGGTCCGGGGAGGAAGTACTAGACGGTTTGGAGTGCTTATTGTTGACTTTTGGATCATCTTTTGGACGAAATTAATAATAAACACTAACATGTTTAGAGGCCTGTCCTCACTTTACGGTGTTAAAATCTTATAGCTGTGAGGAATCTGAGAATAAAATTGCGTACGTCTCTGAGGTCCACGTACTCCTTTGACTTTAAACACAAATTGTCATGAAACTTTAATTTGCATCAAAATCAACATCACATGGAGCCTGCATTTCTTGTTGATCGCAGAAAATGAATTGAGTGATGCTGTTTTTTGTTTTTGCTTTTTTTTTTTTAGGCCAGCAATTGAGTGATGATATTGATAATATTTATCAAAACATTTTTCCATTTTCAAAGTTATTTTCAATATTGAAATCGCGACAAGCGATGAATGGAGGTGGCCGCTCTAATTTCAACTCATTTAATGCAGGTTTCGTGTGATCTATATACTAATATTTTGTCTAATTTTGCCAGGGAAATATCATTCATACAATTGTATTCACACTACATATAATTCGATGTGAATTTCAAAATAATATCATTCCATTTAATGCAATAAGTGATGTAGTTTGGTCCGTGGAAACAAAAATGCTCCTCGAGTCCTGTTTGTAAGGTATAGAGATTTTTTTTAAAAAAATTATTGATTTAATTGATTCCAACTAACGACTTTTATTCATCTTGGTAAAAAGAAATGCTCCTCTCGTACGTTCTATTTTGTTCTCATAAAGTATAATATATGTTAATTAAATATGGATAAAGTTAGAAGGATACTTGTAATAAATTTTAAGGAAGAATTAATAAATTAAAAATTTTTCTTAATCTACGTGAAACATGTTGGAAGTGATATATAAACAGGAAGTAAAGAAAAAACAACATATCATTCCATCTCTCTATAATTAATTGCAGTGCACGGTATGAATTTTAAAACAAAAAGAAAAACCTTTAAATCATATATCATTTCTTTGATATTTTTAGAATTTGACCCCTGAATAAGATATATGGTTTCCGAACTTCATCCTTTAATATTAATATTAGTGGTGACATATATATATTCAAAAAAACAAATTACACATACGAAACAAATAAAAAGAATGCAAACTAGCTTTGGCAATTTGTGTTTGCAAGGAATTAATCATAGAGGAATCATTATTGATAGACTTATAACGCTCCCATACGATCGCACTGTTTTTTGGGTCAAAACATGGAACACAAAAACACCATTATTACTCTCATAATTAATTATTGTTTTCTGTGATGTAAGCATGATGCTGCAAGTGATCATTATTTGTTTTTTACTATAAATTATTTTAAAAAAAGGTAAATTACTATGCTAAAGTTCTTAATTTTCTGAAACAAATATATTTCTAACAATGATAATAATCAATAATAAAGTTGGTGGGCAGTTAATATCAGGAAGATCTAATGTTAATTGGAGCCACATCATGCTTTTTACAAAGCTGCTTTACTTGTTTCTATTAAATGGGAATATTTGAATTAATTTTTTTAAGAAATTATTTTATAACTTTTTTCTCATCTGCTTCACTTGGTTTGGTCGTCTGTTGCTTGTACATGCACCAGCATGCATAAACTTTGAAAATCCCCAAATTATTGAACTTCTTTCATACCCAACCTAAATTTCAAGCGAGATATCATATAAGGTGTATATATATAGTCTCATTAAAAAATATAAAATTTTAATTTAGACGTGTGTGAAATGAATTATGTACATGCTTAATTACATAATCAAACACCACACACACGCTGTCGTTATTTATTTGAAAATGGTGCTTTATTTTTCATAATTAATTAATATATGTGGCTTAGATTTAGGCACGCAAATGATGTTCACTTAACTTCAATATTGTTGAATCAAAGATTTGGACCCTTCTTTATCAAAATAGATTATAAACCAGGGCCTTATAACCTAATGCCATCAAGCTGCTCCTTTAAGGTTTTTTTTTTTTTTTTTTTTTTTTTTTTTAAACGTAAGGTTGTGAGTTCAAAATTTCTGTAAGTACAACCAGTGTTTGAGTTATGGAAAAAAATAATAATAATAAATTGAAACCTGAGTGACTATCATTATTGCGTTATTCTATAGGTTCCTTTTGATTAGGGTCGACTTATCTCATGTTTATAATCATACTGATGATCTAATAAATTTTTGCAAAACTAGAGGAGCACTTTGGCTTGCTTTTGGTCCATTTTCTTACCATGAGATGATTTATTTTTGTAGATATATTTTCTTTTAAAGATATTTATTTTCCTTTGTTAATTAAATTTACTTCAAACATAAACATTATATGCATTTTTAACCCAATGCACTGTTAATATTTAATCATCACTCGCAGAAAATCACTTAATTTATATTTGGGTCGATCTAGGCTCTAGCTAGCCATTTGAAAACTGGACGTTCCCACTGGATCCAAACCTCAAATAACTGCGACTCTCGAGAGTGGTTACCGCAATAACTTCAGCTGGCAGTAATACTAAAGAAATGTATCTACCGTCTCTCATAAAATAAAATAAAATAAATGTAAGAGCTAAAATTATTTTGTTAATATAAGTCTTCAATTCTTTCTTCTTCTCCTTCTTCTTCTTTTTTTTTTTTTGAGATATTTATTTTGATAATATAACTATTCAATTCAGTTTATCTCTCAAATAATTTTTTTCCCCAAAACTAAGTAAAAGGAGCTTCCATCAATTAATTAAGATAGTTTTCAATTATTAAATGAGGTGTTTTAGAAAAAAAAAAAGCCCAACACGCATTTTTTATTTATAAATAACTACTCTCTCTTATCCATTTTAGAAACAACTTTCTCTCTCCTGGTGGTGTTGTTCTTAATATAAGCAATTTTTATTGTATCTCAAAATTTAATAAACTACTTTTTTCTCTTTTGCCCTATTAAATATACATCTTTATATTAATTATCTACTAATTATCTTTCTTTTAATCATTTATGACTCATTCTCTCTCATATTATCTACTCCCTTGCTCCACAGTATAGGGCATTTTTAAAAGGAAGGTATGGTTCAAATATAAGTCACCTCCAATTTAAGTAATGCTCTTTTTACTATTTTGTCCTTATAATTAATATTCACTTTTCAATTATTCCCGTTCACTTTTTAGTATTGCCTACTCATTATATCGCCCTCTAAAATAACATTACCAATTCAATTAAATACATTTCTCGATAAGGGTAAAAGTGAAAAAAAAAACATTTTATGATATATTAAATGAGACTTGATTGTCATTCATTATTTCTCATGATATAGTTGAAGTGTCCAATATTATGAATAAGAGAGAGTACTAATCTGTCCTCTCTCCTATTCTCTTTTCACAAATTGGGGGATTTTTTTTTTTTGGGGGGGCTGGGAATTACATTTTTGGTTCATTATTTATAACTCATTTTAACCATAATTGTTGTCTATAAAAAGGAGGGGGATTAATTTAACTAATTATTTTAATATCTATAAATTATTCATCTAACTCAACTCAGTGTATTTACGACCCAAGAGAGTACTAGTACTAACTTTGAAGTTAACATCATATCAATATATATAGCATCATCATATCAACTTTTCGGCTCATTGTAATTGTCAACAAATTACACGAAGTCATAAATGAAGAAAATGAAATGCCAAATTACATTTCACTTTCATGTACGACGTGCTTTAACTTTCTCTCTAGCTTTGTGTGTGTTGAGAGGGAAGTGAAGAAACATGAAAGAAATGAATGTGGTGGCAATAGGGGTAAAGCCTAAAAGCTATGAAACAAAAACAAAAAAGGAAGAAGGGTGTCATTAAAAGTGGTGGATGAATGGTGAAATCAGTGGACACACCTCTACGTACTATCTCTCTCTAACAATCACACCTTGTGAGGACCCACTTCCCCCTTCATGGCAGACATCCATGTCTTCCCCTTTGGCCTCTTCCTCTCTTCATTATATATATCACCTACACGCCATTATATATATCCTCGGTATATTTATATACTCCAGACTTCTTTGATTGTTTGAGACATTAAATTGCACATTAAATATAAACACCACTGTCAATAAAAATTCAAACTTTGGTTCACTACATTGTGAGGAGTTAGTTCATTTCATTAGATCTGATCCTTGAGGGTTACTTCTTTGAATTTTAAACGTAAGAGCTAGTACTTTGATTCTAAATGTGTCATTGGACATACGCTCTTTGTTTCATATTATAAATCACTTATACCTACCACCCCAAAATTAAGGAAATGCCATTGACTCATCAACTTTGTCTAAAAATAAAACATTTTTCCTATTTTTGTCAATATTTAAGAGCATTAATAAATAACATTAGCCTTCAAGTCTTCCCCTAATAAATGGTAATAGGGCTATAATATTTGGATAAAGTTCATTAATTACCCCAAGTGATTTATTTTATGTACTAAGCCCCCCCCCCCAAAAAAAAAAAGACGCCTTATATCCTATCGGAAGAAGTTTATGTTTTTTTTGTTTTTTCAAATAACTATGTTGATTTTCTTAATTTCAACAAATTAGTTATTTAATTATCCCATTTAGGATTTTTCTTTTCTTTTTTTTTTTGGGGGCCGGGGGGGCTGGGTGTGAGAGAGCTTGAAAGTATATATATACTTCTTTCTGTTATGAATATACTGATTATGTGGATGTCCATTGACTCCCGGTCTCCAAATATTACAAGATGACATGGGACCCACGCATAGTACCATGCATAGTAGTTTACTATTTGGTGGGACCCACACACAAAATAATACAACTCACGGGAATGCATTCCCGTGAGTGTACAGTTATGTAATTAGGGGAATATTACATCAAATGACCCAAAGTGGAAATTACACTAAAGGCCCATTTTCCTTCTATAAATAGAGGCCTTCTGTAAACATTCAAATTACACTGAAATGAGAACTTCTCTCTACTCTCTCTCTCTCTAAAATCTCTTGTTCTTGTATTTACTTTTCATCAGTTTTATATTACGTTATCAGCACGAAGACTCTACCAAGGTAAGATTTTATTACCATCTCCTTTACTATTTGTTTATTTTTTCTATCTGGGATAATCTTAACCATGATATGGAATTAAAGTTCTACTTTTACCGATTATTTTGAACATCAGGTTCCATGGTTAAGATTTGAGATTATTTACTATTTACTATTCACAGTAAATAGTAATTTTTACTATTCATGTTAATTTTACCTTTTTCAGTAATTTTATATTTCTATTTATTTTGACTCCTTTATGGAAGTCTAGATTTAATATTTCAGTAATTTATTTTTATTCACTATTCATTGTGAATAGTAACTTTACTATTCACGGTAAATTTATATTTTACTATTTACAGTAATTTATTTATGTTTATATATTCTTCCCACTCCCTATTTATTAATTCATGGTGACAACATTAAGCTCCATTTGTAATTTAATTTTACTGTTTTATTTATTTAATTCATGGTAGCGATACTAAGCTCCATTTGTTTAATTTAAATTCTTTACTTACTGCTTTATTTATTTCATGGTGGCGATATTAAGCTCCATACTGACTTTATTAATATTTACATTATGCCACTAACATTTAAATTTATGTTACTAACATTTATTTATGCATTTATTTACCTTTTATGGTGGCAACACTAATATTAGTGGGCTCCATTTATTTATGCATTTATTTACCTTTTATGGTAGTGGCACTAATAGGGCTCCATTTGTTTATCTTAATTCTTTACTGTTGTCTATATATTATATAATATATGCATCATCTTTCTTACCTTCGGATGAGATAGGTCTCGCTGTGAGTTTACTCCCATTCCTATCTTATCTTATTTTTATTTTCTTAGCATGTTTATTTACCGTTCTTTAAATTATGTTTTAATTTATAATAAGATTTTATAATATGATTCTAATTATTTTTATTATTTTTAGTTTGAATCATGTCTTCCAACCTTTCAAATCTTGAATTTAATGCTCTTGACATCACTGGGAAGAATTATCTATCATGGGTTTTAGATGCTGAAATCCATCTTCAAGCAAAGGACTTTGGAAAGGCTATATTGCCAGGAAATGATGCGTCCCCTCAAGTAAAGGCTAAAGCTATGATTTTTCTCCGACACCACATTCATGAAAGTTTGAAAACTGAATATTTAACGGTGAAAGATCCATTTGAATTGTGGACTAGTTTGAAAGATAGGTATGATCATCAGAAAACGGTGATTTTGCCTAGAGCTCGTTATGAATGGATTCATCTCAGGTTACAAGATTTTAAAACTGTAAGTGAGTATAACTCAGCTGTTTTCAAAATAAGTTCTCAGTTAAAATTATGTGGTGAAAAAATAACTGATGAGGACTTATTAGAGAAAACTTTGTCTACCTTTCATGCTTCGAATTTGCTTTTACAACAGCAATATCGTGAGAAAGGTTTTAAAAAATATTCTGAGTTAATCTCATGTTTACTAGTAGCCGAGCAAAATAACGAGTTATTATTGAAAAATCATGAAAATCGTCCCACTGGATCTTCTCTATTTCTTGAAGCGAATGTGAGTGTACGGAATGATCATGGTCGTGGCCATGGTCGCGGTCGTGGTCGTGGCCGTGGTCGTGGACGAGGACGTGGAAATCATGGAGGTAGAAATAATCATGGTCCTTATCATGGTGGAAGAGGTTATTATAGTCCTTATACCCACCAGAAAAAGATGAACAATGAAGGACAAAAGAATGATAAAGAAGGTCCTTCAAAAGTTGTTGAACATAAATGTTATCGGTGTGGTATGAAGGGACACTGGGTACGTAATTGTCGTACACCAGAACATTTAGCGAAACTTTACCAAGCCTCTATAAAAAAGAGTGTTAATAATGTGGAATGTGATGATAAGGCTCATAAAGATAATGATGTCAATGAGCCAAATGATGATGTTATGTCTCACTTGGAGGTGGAAGATTTTTATGATTAAATAAGTTTTGCAAAAATTGTAATAATTATTTTGTTTCGTTCTGACTTGTTGCCAATTATGTATAATAAATATGTTTTTAATGCATCTTCTATATTGAATATGTTTTGATGCATTTCTTTTCTTTTAATGAAGCTCATGGACATTTCAAATATTGCACACAAGAATGAAGATATATGTCTCATTGATAGTGCAACGACACATACAATTCTTAAAGATAAGAAATATTTTTCACATCTAACAAATTGTAGTACAAGCATCAATACCATAGTGGGTAATACAAGATTGATTGAAGGCTCTGGAAGAGCAATAATAATATTATCCAATGGTACGAAATTTGTTATTAATGATGCTTTGTATTCCTCTAAGTCTCATAGAAATTTGTTGAGTTTTAAAGATATCCGTCGAAATGGATATCATATTGAGACTATAAATGAGGACAATAAAGAATATCTACAAATTGTTACTGTTAGATATGGTGAAAAATATGTTCTGGAGAAATTACCTATGTTATCTTCTGGTTTGTACTATTCAAGTATTAGTACAATTGAAATAAATGTTATGGAAAACCAGAAGCATGTTGATAAAGACATATTTATTGTTTGGCATGACCGGTTAGACCATCCCGGGTCAATTATGATGCGACGTATAATAGAGAATTCATGTGGACATAACTTGAAACAGAAACAAATACCAAAATCCCATGATTTCTCATGTGATGCATGTTCCAAGGGAAAATTAATTATTCGGCCATCACCAACCAAAGTAGAAAGTGAGTCTCTCACATTTCTAGAACGGATACAGGGAGGTATTTGTGGGCCAATACACCCACCATGCGGACCATTTAGGTATTATATGGTTTTAATTGATGCATCAACTAAATGGTCGCATGTGTGCTTATTATCTTCTCGAAACCTGGTGTTTGCGAGATTACTTGCTCAATTGACAAGATTAAGAGCACATTACCCGGATTATCCTATCAAGAAAATACGTCTTGATAATGCTGGTGAATTTACTTCACAGACTTTTAATGAATATTGTATGTCCCTTGGAATTGATGTTGAACATCCTGTAGCACATGTTCATACGCAAAATGGACTTGCAGAATCATTGGTAAAACGATTGCAACTTATTGCAAGACCTTTACTTTTGAAATCTAATTTACCAATTTCTGCTTGGGGCCATGCCATTTTGCATGCAGCAATGTTAATTCGCATCAGGCCAACTAGTTATTTAAAATTTTCCCCCTTACAAATGGTTTTTGGTGAAGAACCTAATATTTCTCATATACGGACCTTTGGATGTGCAGTATATGTGCCTATAGCACCTCCACAACGTACTAAAATGGGTCCTCAAAGAAGAATGGGAATTTATGTTGGGTATAAATCTCCTTCAATTATAAAATATTTAGAACCATCTACAGGAGATTTATTTACTGCACGATTTGAAGATTGTCATTTTAATGAATCAGTTTACCCAACATTAGGGGGAGAAAATAAGCAGTTGAATAAAGAGATTACCTGGAATGAATTATCATTGGCTCATTTTGATCCTCGTACAAAACAATGTGAACTAGAAGTTCAAAAGATAATTCATTTACAGAATTCAGCTAATCGAATGCCAGAAGCATTCACTGACCCAAAGAAAGTGACAAAGTCACATATTCCAGCTGCTAATGCTCCTATTCGAATTGATGTCCCTGTAGGACAACCGATTACAAATGAATCAAAAGCACGCCTTAAGCGTGGTAGGCCTATCGGTTCCAAAGATAAAAATCCTCGAAAAAGAAAAGAAGCTAAAATTATAGATGGCCAAGTCGAGGATAATCAAGAAAAAAGCGTAGCTCTGGATGAGCCACTTCATAAAGAGAAATTATCTCCAGAGGAGAATATTGAGGACCCAGAAGAGATCCAGGTATCTGAAATGTATGAAAATAATGAGATCTCAATAAATTATGTCACAAATAATATCAAATGGAACCGTAATGAAGTCAACATTGATGACATTTTTGCTAATCATATGGCATATGATGTGATGAATGAAGAAGAGGATCATGAGCCAAAATCCATGAGAGAGTGCCAACAACGAAAAGATTGGCTCCTATGGAAAGATGTCATTAATGCAGAATTAAAATCATTGGCAAAACGAAAAGTATTTGGACCTATAGTCCATACACCTAAAGATGTAAAGCCAGTTGGATATAAATGGGTTTTTGTACGGAAAAGAAATGAAAAGGGTGAAATTACAAGGTATAAAGCACGCCTTGTGGCCCAAGGCTTTACACAAAGACCTGGCATAGATTTTGAAGAAACATATTCACCAGTAGTGGATGCAACTACTTTTCGTTATTTAATTAGCCTAGCAGCAAATGAAAGGCTTGATTTGCATCTAATGGATGTTGTGACTGCCTATTTATATGGTTCACTTGATAGTGATATCTATATGAAAGTTCCTGAAGGACTCAAGATGCCTGAAGCATTTAATTCAAATTCACGAGAACAATACTCGATCAAATTAAATAAGTCCCTGTATGGCTTGAAACAATCAGGGCGCATGTGGTATAATTGCCTTAAAGAATATTTGTTGAAAGAAGGGTATAAAAATGACCCGATATGCCCATGCAGTTTTATAAAAAGATCGAGAAATGAATTTGCTATAATTGTTGTTTATGTTGATGATATCAACATTATTGGAACTCCTGAAGAGATTACAAAAGCCATTCATTGTTTGAAGAAAGAATTTGAAATGAAAGATTTAGGTAGGACAAAATTTTGTCTTGGATTACAAATTGAGTACCTGAAGGACGGGATCTTTGTACATCAAGAAACTTATACAAAGAAGGTCTTGAAACGATTTTATATGGATAAGTCACATCCATTCTGTACTCCAATGGTTGTAAGATCTTTGATAAAAGAAAAAGATCCATTCCAACCCCAAGTAATTAACAAAAAAGGTGTAGAACAATTACTTGGTCCAGAAGTGCCATATCTTAATGCTATTGGGGCACTAATGTATCTTGCTAATCACACAAGACCTGATATAACATTTGCTGTTAATTTATTAGCAAGATATAGTTCTGCACCAACACAAAGGCATTGGAATGGTGTAAAGCGTATTTTTCGTTACCTCAGAGGTACTATGGATATGGGGTTATATTATTCAAATGTATCTAAACATGAACTGATTGGTTATTCAGATGCTGGATTTATGTCTGATCCACATGATGGAAAATCACAAACAGGTTATGTATTTACATGTGGAGGTACAGCAATTTCATGGCGATCTATGAAACAAACTATATCAGCCACTTCATCTAATAATGCAGAAATCCTAGCAATGCATGAAACAAGTCGAGAATGTGTGTGGTTGAGGTCAGTAATTCATCATATACTAACTACTTGTCATTTATCTTCTGGTAAAATGGTTCCAACAGTTCTATATGAGGATAATACTGCATGTATTGCCCAACTTAAAGAAGGATACATCAAGGGCGATAGAACGAAGCATATTTCACCAAAATTTTTCTTTACTCGTGATCTTCAACAGAATGGTGAAATAGATATCCAGCAAATCAGTTCAAGAGAAAATTTGGCAGATTTATTTACCAAGTCACTTCCAGAAGCAATCTTTGAGAAGCTTGTCTATGGTATTGGTCTTCGAAGACTTAAAGATCTCAACTGATGTTATCAGAGGGAGTAATACTGATGTTGTCAACAGGGGGAGTTGATACACGTTGTACTCTTTTTCCCTTATCTAGGTTTTGTCCCACTGGGTTTTTCCTAGAAAGGTTTTTAATGAGGCAGCACTGGATAGTGTATCAATGAGTGATGTACTCTTTTCTTTGGCTAGGTTTTTATCCCACTGGGTTTTTCCTAGTTAAAGTTTTTAATGAGGCACATTCATAAATGGACATCCAAGGGGGAGTGTTATGAATATACTGATTATGTGGATGTCCATTGACTCCCGGTCTCCAAATATTACAAGATGACATGGGACCCACGCATAGTACCATGCATAGTAGTTTACTATTTGGTGGGACCCACACACAAAATAATACAACTCACAGGAATGCATTCCCGTGAGTGTACAGTTATGTAATTAGGGGAATATTACATCAAATGACCCAAAGTGGAAATTACACTAAAGGCCCATTTTCCTTCTATAAATAGAGGCCTTCTGTAAACATTCAAATTACACTGAAATGAGAACTTCTCTCTACTCTCTCTCTCTCTAAAATCTCTTGTTCTTGTATTTACTTTTCATCAGTTTTATATTACTTTCATTTTTTTTTTGGGTGTATTTTGTAGTAGTGTTTTACTTTTGATGAAATAGAGCTGTGATTTCTGGCCACTCTCTTTTTAGGCGTTTGCAGCTATCACTAGCTTGGATTTCAGAAAAACGTTATGCTATTCAAAAATTGCTGCAATATACAGAAATTCATGCATCAAAGCTCAAACAAGCACACCCTTTATGGAATCCTTAAGGCTTTTTTCATGAAATCAGTTAGTTTTTTTTATATATACATTTAAAACTAATTAACATGCCTTCCCAGTTTTTCAGAGGAAAAATTATGATCAAACAAAAAACTTGAATGCATAATTATATCTGAGACAAGTTGATGTATATTTAATTTCTAATAATATTCCAGTACGTAGTAAATAATTAAAATAATCTTTTCAGAGTTTCATATGGATGCAGTTTTTTATTTGCCAATGGTCCATTTTTGCTCTTGAAAGTATTAAAAATTAATCATTGAAATATCTTCAACATAGTACAATATATTGAGGAATATTTTCCTCCACCTTTCATTTTCATCTGGAGAATGAAAGGATCATAAAGAAACAAAAAGAGCATATTGCGATGGAATAAGAGTTCGAAAAAAATACTACTATATTATATTCGAGTCTTACAGGTAAAGCAAATTACTGTTACCGTTACTTTTGTGGGAATATTACTGCTCTGTTTTCCAAAGTAAATTGAATTCCTTTCATCCCATTATTGTTCATGAATAGTGTTTGACATGCATGCATGCCTTCCCTATAGCACACTTTACTCAGTCCTTATTATAAGATCCCTTCTAGAATAAATCTATGGTGCCTAATATAAGTCAAAGGGTTATTAATTAATATTTTTAATATTATCCTTGTTGTAAATTACTAAAAGAAGAATTTAAGTCCAATTCAGTTTTTATATGCCTCCTTGAATATGGTGTTTTTCTCTATCTTTAATGGGGACATGGTTATTTTTTAAAATTTTTATAAAAATTTTAATGAGTTAATTACTCTTCTTTAGTTTCTGAAAATATTAAAGAAAAGAAAGGAGTAAACAACGGGCCATGCAACACGCCAAAAGAGAGGAATTTTATAGAACATTGGGTATAGGAAGGAAAGGTTAAGCATATCAAAGAACAAAATCGATATATATTCTTATTTTAGGGTTCTCAGAGTCAAAAAAAGATTTCTTGTGGAAGCAGCCAAACAAGAAAAAGCAACCACACCACTCTGTCACCTTCTTTTCGTCAAGCCAATATAGCTGTACTTTTGAAGATTCTTAATTATAAAATGTATACGTCTTTCACAAAATTAATTAATGGAGCAATATTAATTCTTGACAGTATGACCTCCTTGTCCTTTTTTATAAATCAGAGGAAATTTCTCCTTATCATTGAATAACTGCTACTCATAAAGAAATAAAAGAAAAAGAGAAAGCAATTGTATGTTTAATTAATCTAAGTTCTCTCTGAAGTGTAATTTGTCTGCGGAAGTGATTAGACAGTGACGAAGAGGGAAAACTAGTCTCTGTCTCTATGATACTAGGATTGTATTTAATACTTCATCTAGTTTTAAATATAAAATATAATTTTTTTAGGAGATATTAAGAAATTTAATTAAATTACTTTAAAGTATTTATATTTATCATTTTTTCTATACTATTTTGTCTAACTTATAAAATAATATATAATCTAATAATACATAACATATGATATGATTAAGTAACTTATTTAGCTCGTGTGTGTATCATTTTTAATTTACCTCTTCCCCACAGTAACCAGTGAGGGCTTTTTGGTAAATCCAATGACGTAAGGCCACACAAAACCTTTCATATAGAACTTGAATGTGAAGTTGGTTTGGTTTTCTCTCCCAAATGTGCGTCGAATTTAAAACCCTACTTTCCAATCACTTTTGCTGAAGCTTCTCCTCCTCTCTTCTCCCTCTCTCTCCCCACTCAATTTCTTTCTCTCCACCCTTATCTATCTACCTGCTGGTTCATGGATATTGATCTCTTGTGGGCTCTCGGGGGGTGGTGTTTTCTAATTCTCTCAAATTGCATGGCTGAACCCAAATCTTCATCTTCTTCACAATATCTCTCTTCAAAATCTCTGCCTAACTTGCTTCAATTTCTCTCCTTCCTCTTTGTTCTCCTTCTTCTCATCAACCTATCTCATAACCAACTAAATCCTTCTTCAAAACCACCTTCCATGGCTTCCTCTGTACCCACCACCACCTCGGTTAAATCATCATCGGAGTCCACCACAAATTTCAACCCTAAAAAAACCCATAATTCACATACTTCATCAAGGAATGGTAGAGAATTTGGTTCAGACGCTCATGAAGTTCCAAGTGGTCCAAACCCTATTTCAAATCGGTAAGTCATCTGAAAGCTATGATGATCATCTATAAATAGCAAACTAGCTAGCTCTATATAGGTTGCTAGCTAGCTTGCTACTAGCTGAAGAAGAAGATGAAACTCGGAGATTTAACCGCCGACGTCGTTTTGTAATTGTCATCCTTCATAGATCTTGCTATCCAGTTCGATCACCATGGATATTTATTTTATGTGAGAGGCTTGTTATTATAATAGTCTAGTTGTTATCGTCCGCATCATATAACTAGCTAGCTCGAACTTTTTCTTTATATCTTCTTTTCTTGTCTTTTCCTTTTATCACTTTTGGGCTGGAAATGTATAGCGAGAGACACTATAATTTTTCTGTGTATGTTTGTATGTACCCTCCTATTTTTATTTCATATATAGACTGCGATAATATATGTTGGTGTTGGTGGCATAAAAATCTAAGCTCATCCGCTCGATGTATGAGTAGTTTAGTTTTATTATTTATTCCACTAATATTTGCCCCTCTAGATATTGGATTGGGTGATATAGACCGAGAATATATATTACTGAAATTCATTTATACTTTTTTTCCCGAAAATGGTGCTATATAGATCTTTTCTTTTCCTTAAACAACATCTGAACAACCTGGTTGCAAGTTTTCTTTTGCTTTTGCTTTTTCCGTTCTGATCTCTCCTATATCTTGTTTCTTCTTTTATGCAATTAATATCTTCTCCGTGAAAGTGGGTTTGTATGTATAGGAGACTCTATATATCCCTCAGACAAATTAATTAATGGTGCCACCTAAACTAGAATCTTTTCAGAACATAAGAGTAAATAGAAGTAGAGAAATGGAAGAGGAATTAATTTCTCTGCTACTAAGCTGAGAGGAACTTAATAATTAGTTTTCTAAGAGAGAGAAGAGAAAGCCCACAACGGAAACTCTTACAATTCTGGGGCAAAAAACCTAGAGAAAAAGAAGAATGAGGGAAACTAGTAGACAAGAGAAAAAGTAACATAAAAGAAGATAATATTTAATCATTATTTTGTGAGATTTGCTTGCATGGATTCAGAAGGAGGAGGAGGAGGAGGAAGAAGAAGGAGAAAATGAAGAGGAAGATAAGAAGGGAATCTGAGAAATGAATAAGAGAAAGCAGAGTGGTGTCAGATCTGAGTGACACAGAAACAGTGAGAGGACTTGGGACCTTTTGTTTTGCCTGACCAAAAATTATTTTTGAATGCGTCTTTGGGACGTTGCTTTTGTCTTCTCAATTACATTTCTCGAGAAAGCTGACACCAAACCAAAGGTAATGAGTGAGTCCATGATTTGATAATTATAACTGTATCATTGCCCCTATTCTTAATTCAACTGCGCACTTCTTTTCAATTACAAAACAAAATAAGTTTACCATTTTTATCTCCACAATGATTTTTTTTATTTTTATTGACCAAATGGTTTACTATTGAAGAGAGAAGACGAGATTTGGGAAACCTATCCTATATAGAAGCTTCACCATTCTGTTTCTTTCACTTTACCAGACTCTCCAATCGCTAAAAGTGTTTAATTAATATTATACAACCCTTTTCCCCCTTCGATTATTCTCTAGCTTCTTTTCTCTCCTCTTTGTTTTCTTTAAATATATAACAAACATATAATATTTCATTCAAGAAGGAAGATTAATGCACTCTTGTTTTGTCAAATTCAAATATTAGTACGAGATCAATATCTTGGAATTGCAGCTAAACTACCACTTGACTTGTTGGATGATACTGTGTTAAGTCAAATAATTACACGACGGAGAAAGTTTGGTCTCTGTTTGGCAAGAGGGAAATGGAGGGGAAGAAAAGTTTTTATGAGTTGGAGTTAAAAAAATTAGAGAAGTGGGGTGATAAGATATTAATAAAGATAAGATGTAAAATAAAAAGGTAGGAAAAATTAATTAAAAACTTCAATCTCACTTTTCTTTTTTTTTTTTTAAAATATAATTTATAAAAATTTCCCTCCCCTTTCCTCCAAACCCCTCAGTACCAAAAACAGCTCTCCTAGATAGTTTACTTTATAAACATAAATAAATGGAATCAATTTATTTGTACAAATATGCAAATCTAACATACTATAAAATATATATAACTTTATTCTGAAAAATGTGTGTATGTGTGTATTTTGAATTAATGAATCGATGCCCTTTCAAATTGATTTGGTGGTCCTCACAAATCCCAAAAATGGTGTGACAACGCCTGGCATGAAAAATCAAATATAATATAAATATGTATAATAATTAGTGACATCTTTTCTGAAAAAAAGGAAAAGCATCACTGTTTTGCATTCAAAATTGCCTTTTTGTAAAGCTGCACCTTTTGACTTGTGTCGTTTTCTAATACATAAACCCGAACGTGGGGCTTATTTGCAATTTTTGTGGCATAATTATAGCAAAATGTAGATGACCAAAATCTCAACCAGTTTCATTTCTTAGCACAGATTCGGCATTAGCTTGTTGTATAAAGTATGGAGCCATTTTGATACAGTTCTTTAAGATTTGGATCAGTCCTCACAAATCAGTGTCAAGTGTACATATATATTATAAGTAGTAGGCCAGTATATTTTGGCTATATATGGTTTTTCCTTTATTTTTTTATTTTTTTGATAGGTAGAGAATTACGGTATATATGGTTTTTCTATTAGGTGTTAGTCTTAAAAAATGACCAGCTAGTTTAACTTCATATATGAATCTACTATTATGTGTCTCACACTGGATAGCCTCATAAGTGAAATATGGTTTACGAGTTCAAAAATACTCTTCCACCAAATTGACTATTCTTCTATGACAGATTCTCCATTCGAATTTGTTATCATAACAGCAACCTTAATTCTATTCAAAATGTTTTCAACGTCAACTTTATAATTTGAAAAAAAAATTAAAAAAATTAAGTTGGTCAAAAACTAATCGAAATTGATTAAAAATGAGAAAATATCAATTTATAACATTAAATCATGTTTACATATAATACAAATATCGTAATTTAATTATGGTATTTTCTTTACAGACCATAGCCAGTCAAACTAATCAATTGACTTTGAACAATTGTTTCCATTCGGTTTTGAAAAGCTCTGTTTATAGGATGCAAGGCATGATTACATTTATTTAATCCTTGAATAAAGATCACGTGCTTTCTGATAGACTAATATTTTTATATTCTTCAGGTTTCGAATTAATTTGATTCAAGTAAGGCTTTAATCAGTTCATAAGTTTTTTCCTCCTTTGGGTCTGAAATTTTAATACTTTAAAGATATTTTCTTGAATTTAGATTTACTTATTCACTAAGTCATTTTGCAAACATTAATCACTTTTTATATCTTTTGATTTGGTGACTTAGGTGGTTTAAAAAGGTACAACTGGGTCCATTAATTTTGACAATTAATACATATTGTTTAACTTTTATCTCTCCTTTTTGTTGTATGCATAGCATACAAGCTAGACAGAGGCCTAGGTTGAACTAATAAAGATTATGCTCAATCCTGAAGGGAATAAAAGGTTAAACAAGAAAGAAAAAGAGAGAGCTATAAACATGTTTATAAGCATCAATCGCAGAAACTAGGGACAATTTGAACGTTCACTGTATATGTCCAGTATTCTTTTTACTTCCTCTTTTTTTTTTTTTTTTGAAACATTAAAGTGAAGACATTTATCACTTCATATTTATTGTTAAAACAAATACAACGATTTATTTCATTAACTAAAAGGTTTATGTCTGTTTGATGGGTGTCAGTCTGCCCAAATACCACCTTCAGTCCTAAATTATTTTTAAAATAATTATATTTATTTATTTGTTCTCAAAACTATTTTGTCTAACTTATAAATTGATATATAATTTAATGAAAAACAACGTACAATATGATTAAATAATTTATTTAACTTCCTTAATCTCTTCAAGGAAAAGTCAACTAGGTCTATATTTAGGACTCGAGGTAGTATAAGGCTTTAAAAGGCGCTCACACACTGATCAAAATTTTCAAAAGGCCATACCTGCTTTATTGTTTGTTTTGACTACAATTAACCACTAAATCATCATTCTCACTTCATATTTATTGTTAAAATAAGTACAACTATTTATTTAATTAACTGAAAGGTTTATGTCTGTTTGATGAGTTTTAGTGTTCCCAACTACCACCTCGAGTCCTAAATTATTTTAAAATTTATTTATTTTGCTTAAAAATATTTTTCCTAACTTAAAAATTGATATATAATTTAATGATACACCACATAGAATATGATTAAATAATTTTTTTAGCTTCCTTTATGACTTGAGGTAGTATAAGGCTTTTAAAGGCATACACACACATATATAATGATCAAAATTTTCAAAAGGCCATACCTTCTTTATTATTTGTTTTAACTGGGTTATTGGAATGTAAAAATAAAAACATATTCATGACTGGTTTACGGATTCACCCCAGTTTGGTTTTTGGCCAGTTATGACATTGTTCTAATCAGACCACGCACTCCTCCCCGGTCAAACCGGCCAGTCCTGTCCGATTCTACAACCTTGCCTATAAATTTGAGATTTTAAAGTTACAGTTTTAAAATCTGGCCTTTATATCCAACACACACACACACACACAAAGACAGAAAATCTGGCCTGAACCCCTTTTTCTAATAATTAGAGTAACTGAATTTCTCTGTTAGAAAAGTTTTTCTTTGACTTGAATCAAAATGAATGAGACATCCGTCCCCTATGGATAAGAGTTATGGAAAGTTTCTAACAGATCCTGTAGGATTTGACGCATCTCTCAATTACCAGCATTTTCTAAATCTTAATTCCAATTACGCTCCCTCCATTCTTTTTTAAGTGTCATTGAAGGACAAATAAATAAGTCTTACCTTTAAACATATTGATCAAATATTTAGCGGCATAATGTATAAAGAAGTCTTACCTTTAATTAATATTTAACTGGTGGGGGGGGGGGGGGGGCGGAAGCCTTAGTTGTATCCTTATTTTCTGTATTAGAGATTATAATATGATTGGCCAAAATATCCGTTTAGTGTCTATCTTTTTCTCATAACATTGTAAAATAATTCGTCCTGTTCAACAGCTTAATACCTTATACTCCACAAATTGGTCTGAATTGGTTTAACATGTCCGTGGATCCTCCTATCTTTAGAGATATATCTGACTTGGACAATCTAAATTTCAACAATTTTTTACTTTAATTTTTTTTTTTCAAATGTTCAAATCTTATTTGGAGATATATGCACACTTGCATATCCCTAAAGATGTGCACAAGATCAGATTTCAAATGATCGAAACCTCCGTATCGTTGTTGTATCCAACTTTTTCGGGGAACCTCGTACGCAAAAAGGTGTCGCCCATTTTTCTTCCTTTGACTGACCCAACACACATAACTTCTCACCCGATTACGTTACATTCTTCTCTTTGTTTTTTGCTTTGTTAGTGTTGTTGGGTCAGTCGATCCCAAATTACTATGATGGGACGTTAATAACAGCATCTAACGTTTTTTTGGTGGCTTTAACGTTTAACATCATCTTCAATCTGGCACCACTCTTGAATTAAGGTTTCGTTATCTATACAGTTATTATATAGAATTCAAATCAACACGTGATTCAGAATGATAAACTCGGATAACCTTTTTTTTTTGTGAATAGAGGATTTGGATGCATACTTGAGGAACAAAGGGATTTCTGGGAATTGAATGATCTATTATATATATATATATATATATATATATATATATATATATTATTAACATTTTTCCAGACAATAATTAGGCTTCCACTTTGAAGAAAATTTAATTTTCTTCAACGCATAAATGATTTGCTTCGCATGTTTTTCTTCACACCCAGAAAAAGCGTCGAAGAAATCCCATCATGGAAAGAATACAGGGTCATCTCTGTTTACAACTTCTGTCCCATTAGAAGCCCCTTCGCTGCCACACCGAGGTAACAGCAAGCATTTCCTCTCTCTATGCACAATTCTTTATAGGATTAAACTCCTGACTTCCCACTTGCAATGAAATTTTTTCATACCACCAGGCTTGAAGGCTAGAAGAGGATTAATGATTATACACAATTCTTTCAATGTAATGATGATATTGGTGCATTAATTAATTTTTGAGCAATATGGTAACACCAAGCATTTCCTCTCTCACATATACATATATGTATATATTTGTGTGTGTGTGTATATTATACACAATTCTTTTATTGTTTTTATTTAAAAGGCAGGGAGCATACGGCCTCCCATTTGCAAGGAACTTTCATACCATTAAGCTACAAGACTATTGATGATTATACATAATTCTTTCTATTTAATATAATATTGTTACATTAATTAATTTTTGAGCATTATGTTATATGCAGAAACTCAAAACCTTTATCCAAAGCCCATCACTTTACAGCCAACAAAAGCTGAAACAAATAAGGATGCCAGCACCGTGGACATTGGCAGCAATAACATTGCTTCACAGAACTTCACCTTCCGGGATCTAGCGGTGGCGACAAGGAACTTCCGGCAAGAAACCCTGATTGGTGAAGGTGGTTTCGGGAGGGTTTATAAAGGGATACTTGAAAAAACCAACCATGTAAAAATCCCTAACAATAACAACATGGGTTAATTTTGATTGTGAACTTGTTATTTAGGCTTTTGTTCTTTGGAAATTTAAGGTTTTGAAAGTGGTGGTGATTTATCTTTATATATAGGATGTAGCTGTGAAGCAACTTGACAGGAATGGATTTCAAGGGAATAGGGAGTTCCTTGTTGAAGTGTTGATGTTGAGCCTCTTGCATCATGAGAATCTAGTGAATCTTGTTGGTTATTGTGCTGATGGAGACCAGAGACTTTTAGTATACGAGTACTTGCCATTTGGATCTTTAGAGGACCATCTTCTTGGTATCATAATTCTCCTTAAACCTCTCATTTGTCTCTAGTTAATTATTTGGATTGGCTTTTGTAACCTCAAAAGTTGCAAATCCCGATGTTTAGATGGAGGAAAAAATAAAAGAAAAATAAAAGAAAGGAATATTAGGAAGGATTTCTCCCAAAAATAGTAAAAAATGGATTTTTGGAAGTTTTTTCCTCCTGCTACACCCTAATTTTCTTCCCATCCAAAAAAAGAGCAAAAGCCAATTTAAACCTAAAAATTATGTTTAGATTCGCATTGGAGTCAAATAAATTTTCCCCAAAGCCAATCAGACCTAAAGCCTCATTTTGGAGCTTCGAGGATTACAAAAGCCAAATTGACCTGGTATTCCAACTGAATTTTTGACAAAAGTGAATCCAAATTAAACATGAATCACATTATTACATTAATTGACTTGTATCTCAACTTTGGTTTCCAAATACAGTTGGGATAAAAGTCACTTTTGCAAATGTTAATACAAACAATCCCAGAGTTTGAACCCAAAAAAGGGGAAAAAAAAAGACCTTTCTTATTTACTTCCAATGTGGTGAACTGAATTTTCAGATTTGTCTCCTAATCAAAAGCCACTAGATTGGAATACAAGGATGAAAATAGCATTCGGAGCAGCAAAAGGTTTAGAATATTTGCATGATAAGGCCAAGCCACCTGTGATTTATAGGGACTTGAAAGCAGCAAACATCTTGCTAGACAAGGACTTCAATGCAAAACTTTCAGATTTCGGACTAGCCAAGCTTGGACCTATGGGGGACAAGTCCCATGTTTCTTCTAGAGTCATGGGAACTTATGGATACTGTGCTCCTGAATATCAACGAACAGGTCAGCTCACTATAAAATCAGATGTTTATAGTTTTGGAGTTGTCTTGCTCGAATTGATCACCGGAAAAAGAGTTATTGACACCACAAGATCCACGAGGGAACAGAACCTTGTTGCTTGGGTGAGTCCAATATTTCCCTCATTTTCTCTTGATGCCATTATATACAACCTTATATATATAACTTCTCAGTAGCAATCTTTTGTGATCACATCTGTTTTTCAAAAGTAAACTATATTTATACCAAGATAGCTTTCGTTTCTTAATTCATGATATGATTTTATACGCCTGCACAAAATATTACCAGATTGATGGCAACTAGACCAAGTAATTATTCGTGAATAGACATTATGTGAAAGATTAACCAGTTTATGCAGGCAGCACTAATATACCCTCAAGGGATTAATCTACAAGTTCTTGTAATTTTAACTGAATTTTAATCACATCCCTATAGTTTTTTAATCAAGCCCTGAATAGTTTCACATGTTTTTCATTAGGTGCCTATAGTTTTTTTCTTTTTCATCAGGTGTTGATAGTTTCACCTAATTTTTAATCAGATCCTTGTAGTTTGTTTTTTCATTGCTCTAATTAAAAATCAGGTGAAACTTAAATGACCAGTTAAAAAGGGGAAAAAACAAGAACCTGATTAAAATAGGTAAAACTATAGGAACATGATAAAAAGAGGGAAAATTAGAGGGCCATGATTCTAAATCAGGTGAAACTACAGGGACTTGCATATTAATTATCCCAAACATTAAAGCTCTATTAGAAGCTAATAATTTTACTTTTTGCTAGATTTTCAGCCAAATTAAATTAACCAGTGATGAATCTGATAATTGACTCTTTGGTTTGACCCCAATTAATAATCAGGCACAAACAATATTCAAGGACCCTCATAGACATCAAGACCTAGCAGATCCTCTTCTAAAAGGAAACTTACCTTTAAAAGCACTGAACCAAGCAGTGGCTATCGCAGCCATGTGCCTGAACGAGGAAGCTGCTGCGCGGCCATTGATGAGCGACGTAGTGAGTGCCCTTAGCTTCCTTGCGACAGACAATAATAACTCTCAAGGTGGAGGAGGAGGTCATGATGATAATGTTGAAGATGATGAAACATACTTTGAAAGCCAACATAATGCTGCTAATAAACAAGCCAACACTACTGTTCAATGGGATCTTATAATATAACTTCTGCAAATTGAACACAGCTATACACACACACAAACACACACATATATTTATATATACTGTGTGAAATTGCTTCCTCTGTGTGTAAAATCATGGATACGAATATACATACTTACACTTGTTCTTCCTTCATTCTCAGTAGTCTATATTTTGGTAGGATTAGGGCAAACCAATGTATTTATGTTTTTCATTTGGGAGAGATTTTTTTTTTTTTTAAAAAAAAAAAACCTTCTCCATTGCGCCGCATAGGCATTAAAGACCCTTCTCCAAAGAGGATATGAATAGTGTGAACACAGATATATATGTTAAGTATTTGTATATATGATGTCTATGAATTTAAGGAAGCATTAATGTAGACTACACGTAACAATATCCAGAAACCTCTCTCTCTCTCTCTCTCTCTCTCTCAAGACTTGATATTTGATATTTGAGACCAATATGTACGTTCAAAGTTGTAATATTCTAAAATTTGTATTTCTTTTAAGTATCATATTTTGGCAAGAAATACTATTAAAATAAGAGAGTATGTTGTCTCTAAATTTTAATTGATTTATTATCATTTTTAGGAAATTTTTCTTTGGAATCTAATAGATCCAAATCCAATTTTCTAATCTTCAATTAGGAACCATAAAATACCTTACAATTAATATTTTAACATCTCGTTTTAATATAACCAAAGATAAGCTATAAGGGAGTATGAAAATAATATGTGAAATAAAAATCACATAAAATAACATCACTGGCCTATTAAAAAGGGCAAGATAAGCAAGGGAAACACTTAATTAAATTAGGACAATTAGTAGATATTAGAGGGCACCTAAGCTTGTATTAATTGTAGAATAATTGCAACATGATTAGGGATAAATAAAATCATCAAGTAAAAGGGGCTGTAATTTCAAAAATATCAAGAGATTAACTGATAAAGATTAAATTGCTAATGATGCTTTAATTTGGATTAATTAGCAAATCAATTAATATAAGACATTAGCCATAAAGAAGGAGATTAAGCATATGATCAAACTAATTAATTGTGGCCCAAAAGTCAACAATTTAGGCTAGCTAATGGGAGCCAAGTGTTTTAAGATTATTAAGCTTAAGTCTTCAATTAGTTAAAGTAACCAATGATGGTTATATTCAAGAGGCTTTAAGCATTTGATTAAGGATTTAATTAAACCTTTCTAATCAACTTTGAAAAGTCAAGGTGGGTAGCTAAGACCAATAGCCAAGATTAAGCTTCATAAAGGTATATCTAATGGCCTTAATAAATCCCCTAAAATAACCTAAATCCATGTGAAGCTTCATAAGCCAATTAGAGGCTAAGTATACATTATTTAGACACAAGAGAAAAACAAGAAAAAATCAAGAAGGGAGGGGGGACGTATTTTTTGACTTGGAGAGGAAGGAAGAAATTGTTTAATATATAATAACAAGCACATGAGATAATATATAAGATAAGATGATAGGATTTTCAAATAATATCTAGATATTATCACATGGGTCATTTAAGCCTCTTAAATGAAGTTGGAAGAAGATTAAGGGGGGGGGGGAGAGAGAGAGGGACGAATTGGAGAGATGGAGGGAGAGGATAAAACTACTTATGAGGCAACTTTAACCCAAGGGGTAATTGAAGAAAGAAGAAGAGTTTTGAACCAAACAAAGCCTTAGCATTTTCCTATAATTAGAGACCTTGGGCTTCTTCATTCTTCACGCCAAACTCAAACCAAATAGGTGAGTTTAAGAGAAGAGTGGAGCAAGAAGTAGGAAGGAGTAGCAAGAGTCTTCAAAGGTAAGTGTTCTAGTCATTAGCTTTTTCTTGAAGTTCTAGTTTAAATTCATAGTTATTTATGCTTTGATCTTAAATATTCAAGAGCAATTTTGTTTTCATGTTTTTATGGTTAAAAATGGATTTATTTTGAAAATTAGATGAAAATTATGATATAGCAAAATTCTTGAAGATCAAAGATCAAAATAATGAAATTCTGGTGAAATTTTCGGTTAGAAGTTTCAAAGAGTCAGCAACGAAAAGACTATGATTTTATGTTGAATTTGGGGTTAATAAATTCTGAAAATTTTCATGATTAAAGTAGACACATAGGACTTTTCAAATATACCCATAGTGTAGCATTTTGAATTTTGTGCAAGGAGATAAAAATTCCTAAGGCTGGGCTACGTTTTTCTGGGAAAATTCTAGGCAGAGGTTGAAAATGTTAAAACTGGGAATGACTCACTAATTCTGGGTGAAAATGAATATTTTTCCTCAAAAATAGACATCCTAAGGATTCCGGGAAATTTTACGGATCCTCGTTTCAATTTTTCTAGAATTACTTATGATTTTTCAAAATTAGTGAAAAATCTGCCCAGAAAATCAGCATTAGCGTTTTTTAAGAAATGTAAAGGCAAAATTATAATAATAAATCCACCTGTAATATCCTGAATTTTGGGCATAGAGACTTAATAATAAGCTTAAAGTTAGTAAACAACTAAGCCCAGTTCTGGAGGAACCCAAAAATGTCAAGAGATAAAATAACTTTCAGGGGCTAAGTAACTTGGTCATATTGGTTACTGGTCATAGTATGTATACGCCATAGAAATTGAAGTGTCAGTGCAGAAGAGCACAAAACAATGATACGATGTTAATTGGGTGGTAAAAATGACATTAAGCTATGTCCTAAGGTATGGGACAATTAGCTGAGCAAAGATGCGCTAAAACAAATATGCACATAGTATTTCCTAGACTGATAAGGCTTTCCTGCGTTTTTGGAGGAAATAAGAAGAGAAGAGTATTCAAGAAGATTCACATGTTTAAGTCAAAGAAGCTTATATTGGAAGATAACAAGAGACTTGATGAAGAAGTCTTTCTCATGATTAATTAAGAAGGCTTCCATAAGAAGCTAGCCAAGAATCTTGCAAAGGAAGTTACTTCTTGATTTGAAATGGCTAAGGTCATGCTTATTTCATCTATATGACATCATAAATGCAAGAGATAAGGTGTGTTCAAGAAGATACAACTAAGCTTTCCAAGCAAGCCAATTATCTTTCTAGAGGTTTGTAGAGAATTCAAGAAGAAGATAGCTTCTTGTGTAAGCTACCACCTTTCATAGTCAAAGGCTTCTTAAGTAAGCCTTAAAAACGTCCAAAACACAAGGCCAAAGAGAAAAGAGGTGATTTCATGTCAAAAAGTCAAAGATGAATATTAATATAAGCTTTCCAACTATGTAATGAGGTATAGGACAATTAGTTGAGCAAAAATGTGTCGATATAGGTGTGTACATCATATTTTCAGGGCACATTGGTGTACCCTGCGTTTTTGGGAGAAGACACTGATATATGGTGTCATTTGGCCGGTCTCGATATACGTGCCACAATTTTGAGTAAAACCTGAGCAAAATACCAGATAAACACTAGTAAAGTAGCTTTGTTAAAGTAGCTTTAATAAAGTAAGCCATGATGCTTAATGATGACACAACTTTTATGATGGCATACTGAGGACATGACACATGTCTTCACATGATGACACACTTTTATGTTGGTCCAGTAGAAACATGACGCGTGTCCTCTATCATGACAGGTAAAAAGCTGCTTTTATTGGTCAAATAGAAAGGTGACACGTGTCCCTTCATAATTACGAAGTACGGAGGCACTTTTTTGTTGTTCCAATGAGCTCATGACACATGTCCCTCATCATTATATATAAGGCATAAAGTTACTTTTGTGTTGGTCTAATAGAAAGAAGACAAGTGGAGCGTTTTGGACAAGATAAGTGGCGCGTTCTGGACCAAACACGTGACCGCATTCTGGCCGCTGAGGAGGGGAACGAAAGATGCCTTATAAGGGTCTGGATACCTCCCCCTCTTGACGTATTTTAAAGCCGTGAGAGGATGATGGGCCTTAAAGCGGACAATATCAAGAGCGAGGTGCTGGGATGTTACAATTGGTATCAAAGCCAGACTCGGGTTGATGTGGGTTGACGGGCCAGCGAGGACGCTGGGCCCAAAGGTGGGTGGAGTGTGATGTCCCACATCGACTAGGGAAGAGAACGAAAAACGCCTTATAAGGGTCTGGATACCTCCCCCTCTTGATACGTTTTAAAGCCGTGAGGGGCGATGGGCCTCAAAGCGGACAATATCAAGAGCGAGGTGCTGGGATGTTACAATTGGTATCAAAGTCAGACTCGGGTCTATGTGGGTTGATGGGCCAGCGAGGACGCTGGGCCTAAAGGTGGGTGGAGTGTGATGTCCCACATCGGCGGGGGAGGGGAACAAAAGACGCCTTATAAAGGTCTGGATACCTCCCCCTCTTGACGGCTTTTAAATCCGTGAGGGGCGATGGGCCTCAAAGCGGACAATATCAAGAGCGAAGTGCTAGGATGTTACATTTTGAATATTGCAACATCCATTAAATCATCTCTAATCTCATCCATTTTCGGCAATCCAGCAGAAAGAAAGAGAAGAGCTCACAATTTTAGTAAAAATGGCGTATAAAAATGGGAGAGGAGAGAGAGAACAAGCTTAGCCAAAATCTCCTACCAAACCACCTCCAATCCAAAAACTCTCTTCACTAACATTGTTCTATACTTCGAGAACTTCAATTCTACGGTTTCAGTTTTCTCATAGGAGGAGTTTCAAGTCATTGGGTTAACCGAGCTACTGCCAAAATTCTGAACCGATTGTAGAATCGTAATAAGGTAAGCATAAGCTTCATTTTGAACCGATTGATTTGAAGTTTGGTTGAGTTTTGAGTATGTTAAGGAATCTTTTATTTTTAGCCAACTAGGAATTTTGGGGGTTTCATGGTGATTTATTCATGAACATATGATTATATGATGATTTGAAAGCATATAAACCTAGTTTGGCGAATAAATTGTGAATTGGTAAACTGCCTCATTTGAGCTTTTATTTTTTGTATGAACAGGGCATGGTCAAGGAGTGGGATTTTGGTTATTTTAATGATTTCATTGTGTTCAGAATGAAAAATTGTGTGGGATTGAGGTTTGGTAGAAATTTTGGAAGCTCCGAGATTGAAGTATACCTTAATCTGAAACTTGTAATACCCGGATAATTATTATCTGGAATATTATATAATAATGTTCATTGGTGATGATTATGGTCTCAAAATGTTGTATAATTAGTTTAGTTTCAAAGGAAAACACTAAGAAAATTAAATGAAATTTATTGCCAAAATATGAAAAATGCATTTTAGGGCCATAAAACACCCTAGAAAGAATTATGAAAAAATTCTAGAGGACATGAGAATAATTATTAAAAATTAGAAAGAGTATTGTCCTTAATTTAGACAATTTAATAAATTATTTTCTTTGAAAAAGAAAAGAAGAAAAATTAAAAAGTATTCTAGAACTAAAATTGACTCCATGATTTTTAATATTTTGCATAAAGCATAAATTATTAATGTCAATAAAATAATTGTGAGAAAATAATTAACTTTAATTAAGAAAATTATCAACAATTAATAAGGGATTAATTAGGTAATTTTTGGGAATTTTATAAGATTATAGAAATTTAGGAAATATGAAAAATAAATAAATATAACTATTTGATATTAAGGGCCAAAATTTTTGGCCAAATTAAATAAAGAAGAAATAAAATGGAAATTAAGAAAATATCCAAGATATTTGTCAATTAAATAATATTATATAGGTAAAAAGCAAACAGGATAAATGACCACGGATAGAAATAAAATCCTACCTAGAAAACCTTGAACTAAGTTTTTAGGGTCAGGGTATATTACAGACAAGTGAATTTTTATCTCGAAGTAGGCTATCTCCGAAGTCATTTCTGTAACCGACGGAGTGATTTGGAGATCAGGCTAAGAAGATATTTTGCAGAATTAGAACAGATAGTAGAAATGAGAACCGATGGAAAATAATTCATAGACTGAAATCCGGGGATAAGATGGTAAAAACCAGAGCATATTATTAATCAGTGAATTTTTATCCCGAAGTTGACGCTGTCCGACGTTATTTCCGTAACCGACAGCGATTGCCCGAAAATGTTCGGCAGGCAACGGAATGCCCGTAATGGGATCAAAAATTTAGGTAAGCTAAGTAATTTGAAAGAGGAAGATAAGACCTTCAGGGCATTGCTGTCGGAATTTTGAGATTTCCCAAAATTACGCGATTTGGACACCAAACCGGGAGCTTTGTCGGATAAAATCCTAAAAAGCAAGATGACACAAGCATGATGATGTCATCATTTTATCTTCTTGGGGGAGGGGGAGGTCGGCCAAGACAATGAATGGCCAAGATCAACTTGTTTCAAAAAATGCAATCCAACGGCCAGAAATTGACCAGACAAAGTTCAGAGAAATTACGGAAATGCCATTCGGTTTTTCTATAAATAGCCCCTTCATTTCTCTTCATTCTTCACCAATTCACATACAATCCTAGAGAGAAGTTAGAGAGAGAAGCTCTGGAGGAGGAGTAAGAAGTTTATAGCAAAGCTTTGGGTAAGTTCTTCAGTCCTTAGCCTTTAGTTTAAGTAGTTCTTTCGGTAGTTATAGTAGAATTGTTAGAGTAGTCTCTAATTTTTCAAGTTAGCTTAGATATCATGTTTTAGGAATAAATATGATATTTATCTCAGAAATCTGTTAGAGGAAAAGTTATAGCAAAATTTTGAGAATTTAGAGTCAAAATAGCAAAGCTCTGACAAAATCCCACCAAGTAATCAAACTAGGGGCAAAATGGTAATTTGTACCTAAAATGCCTATTATGATCTTAAATATTCATATCGGTGATATTATCCTTATAGGATATCCGAAATCACGAACCGCTGTTTCCGCTGTCACCGCTGTTGTACCGCCGTAATACTGCTGTCAAACGTGCCAAAATTCGACGAAAGTGCCAGATATCATCAACGGAGGTACGGACGCGTATTGTAACCTTAACACTTATGCTGCTCATATACATATATGTGATAGACATGTTTATATATTGAGACTTTGCCTAGGGTTGTCAGTTATACATACAGCTTTATACGGGTTATAGTCTTGATAACGTCGTTGGGTTTTCTTAGCGCTGAGGACACGATGGGCTGTCGTGGCACTGGTTATGTGCAGACATGCTGTGGGACTTTACATACTGCTTTGTGCTTATGTTCTGTCAATATTGTAATCATGCATCTGCTGTGTGCTTATGTAGTGATTTACTGTTGTTATGTGTTTATGATTGCTGTTGTCCATATACTGTTTTATTTGAGCATAAGGTTAACCGTTACCTGAGATCCAAATGGAAATTGGATCTCAGCTGTAGCTTCAGGTCCAGGAGGGTCAAGATGTGAAGATAGGGGCAAGCAGACGATGTAGGATGCAAGACGAAGTTTTTATGTTTCTAGTTTATGTATTTGCCTTCTTTTGGATATTAGATGACTGAATTAGAACAATTACACTATGGTTATATATCTTTAAGGTTTAGTTACTCACTTGCTAGAATGCTCGACTCTGATCACTGGTTTAAAAAAAAAAAATTTACGCTGTTTTCAAATGGGATGTTACAAAACTGTTTTGAAACTTTCAGTCTGGGCAGTTATTTTGAAATGAATGTTTGGAGTAGTGAATGAATCTCAATTGGAATGAAATTTCACATGATTAAATTATACATCATAAGCTTTAATTTGATGGGTAACATGCATTTTTCTGAATTGTGTGCTAAGAGAAATTAATTTTTGAAAATGACCCTCTGATTTTGGGCTTAATTTCGGACAGTAGAGGCATTTTAAGCTATAAACTGATTTTTGTTGAAGGATAGCCCAAGATAGTATTTTTGGTTGAAAATAGACATATTAAGGGTCATTTAGACTTCGGAATCGACTCAAAAGAAGGTTCCTAGATTTAATTGTGAATTTTTGAAGATTAGTCACTATTTGTTGGAAAATCCTGAAGAATGACGAAAATAAAGGAGATATAAGCTCATATTGAATTCCTTAATAAGAAAATGAATTTAGTAAATATGGACACATGAGTTGGGCTTGTTTTAAGTTATCAAAAGGAAATATTTACTGAGGAGGAATCAATTATATTTGTATTTTGCTATCTTAGGGCTATTGTGATATTGTAATGAGAAAATTCATTTATATTCGTGGTTGACTATCAGGTAGTAACCTTAATCTTCATATACTCTATGTGGCTTGTATATGTATGTTTTACCATGTATTTTTCATACATTCGATTATTATTTATTTCCAAGAGCTCTGGGACCAGAACATGATGTGTGCAATAAGGGCCTTGTTGTGTGTCGTGCCCTGCAGTCTGTGTTATGTGCTATTAGGATTGCTAGTTCCGGATTTGGCTGTGTGCATGATACTAAATTGCTCTGTGGTCTGGTTTTAGGAATTATTGTGTATGATTTTGGAATTGAGATTGATGTGAACTGTCTCTATTGGTTTGATATTTGTAGTTGAAATTGGATTTTGTATTGTGAAAAATATATATATTTGGATTTCTTTATGGTTGCAATGAGGTTACATTAATTAGTATGTTATTGTCTAATTAATGTGATTGATTTGTGCCTTTGAGGGATTGTTTAATACTCAATTTTAACAAAACTCACTTTACATTATTCTAATTTTAATTGCACATCAAGTGGTTTTAAACAATTTCTTAAGAGGTAGTGGTTAGTTATGCTTGTAGGAGCTACTATTAATTAGGATTATGGACTGAAGTGTTACCTTGGGGTTATTTAAACTTGATGAGTTTTAACTCCCATAATCTTTTATGAGGAAGGATAGTTATTTATTCATCATCAAGAGCATTCATCTTTCATATTTTCAATTACATATCATTCCATTTGCTCATTCACCACTTTTTTTTAAAAAAAAAAAAATACCAAAAACAATAGTTAACATTTAATATAATTTAATTCCTTTCTTATTTTCGTCTATTAATTTGAAAATTCAAGACCAATTTCCCCACTTATTTTTATTGCATTAACATAACACTTAGATTATTTAGAAATCAATAAAAGGCTTCTCGAGAGAAAAGAGAGCAATCATAGGTTTGTTTATATGCAATCATTAATTATTTTTAATTGTGAACCTTAAGGCTAACAATAAAAAATCCCTCATTAACCGCTCATATAACGTTTATGCATCTTGTAGTTTGACAGCACGATTTACAACGTAAGTTTTAGACATGATTTTAGTTTGCATACACATTAATTCATATGAATCATATGGGTCAATGAATAATCCAGGCATATATTTTTAATATAATAGGTGATTGTATCACATGTTTATTTTTTAAGTCGAAGAGAATTACGCTTTTTTTTTTTGGCGGGAATAGATGCTATTGTATTAATCACGAAAGAGGAAAAACAACAAAACGAGTCTGGAAATGTGAAAAGGACTAGAAAAACATAAACAAACAAGAAAACAAAACAGATCTGCTCTAGTCCTATGCATTAGCCACTGCCTTCACGATCAGCATTAAATGATAGCCGGCTTGCATCCGATCTGTCGTTGGCACTTTGTTCCTGAAGAATGATAGCAACTAGTGCTTTGATAATAAGCTTCAATAATACATTTTGATGAGATACCAAAAGCTACTCAATTTAGGAAAGTCAAAACTCAAAACAGGTCTTTATTATATGTTTTACTCCAGGCCATTATTTTCACTATTGTATGCAAGCACCTATTCATACTGTAATGGTTAAATTTCATTGACAGCATGCGCTACATTCATTTGGGCAATTGGTAATTAGGTATTGTAACATCCTAAAATTTGGAATTAGGAAATTAAAATATTACATGGAATTATTTATGGAAAATTGGCCTTAATTATTTTACAATATTTAAAAATTTAAGGCATATATTCCCGTAAATTAAAGACAAATAGTTGGGAACTTATTTGATAATCTAGAGTTGAAATTAAAAAAGGGTAAAATAGTAATCTTGCCACCACAAATTCAAATATGAATTTGGGCCAATGCAAGGCCAATTGGGACAGCTAGTACGTGAAGGGTTTAACAATTTTATTTATTTATTTTTTTGTTGGGTCAAAGGAGAATAAATAATCATGGCCAAGCTAATGTTGGAAGCTTACTTGTGGGACCCAGGGGGCAAATAACTTGTATCTCTTTTAAATAATTCATGTAGCACCTTATTCTTATCAAGGCCACGTGCTCGTGTGCGCGCACGCGCGCGCAGAACCATTTCACATATGCATTTTGGACAGCAAGATGTCCATTCTCCCTCACTTAACTAAATGTCCATTCCTCATTCAAATTTCCCTCCTACCCATACACAATATCTGACTTATTTGGACTCAACGCACAAGCCCAATGTAATGTCCCAATTTTTAACAACGGAATAAATTTTATTTTCATTAAAAATCATTTCAAATCATCAGAGTAAAGTATTTGAGCGGAAGAGTAACTGATATATATTTAAAATGCCGTAAGTCTGGCTGGAAACAATAGCGGTATAAGAACCGAGTCTTTCAAAAGTAATGTACAAAACAAAAGGAAGGCCTTTGCCAGATCAACGACAGGTATTCTTCCACCGTGTCTTTAAGCATGCTGCTTCCCCTTTTCCTCCGACACCGGTTCTCCCGACCCTGATGCTATGTAAAGAGCTGAGGTCCCATGCATACGGACCCCAGGTAACGGTTAACCTCATATTTACATATATGGTATAAAATCACAGCAATTGGTTCACTTTCAAACATGTCACTCCCAGTGAATGCAAATGTACCGCTCCCAGCGAAAAGTATCACTCCCAGTGAAAACAGATATATCACTCCCAGTGTATGCAGATGTACAGCTATCCTTTAATAACAACATGTACTCAAACAGCACACCACAACATGCACACAACACACATAGCACATATACACATACTGTAAATATCAGAGTTAGTGTTACAGTACGCGAACGTACCTTCGTTGACGAGCGTTTAGTACGTTGACGATAAACTGTACTTTTGACGGAAAACAGCGGAATGACAGCGAAATGACCGCGGAACAAGATTATTGATATCCTATAATGATAATATCACATTTATCAATATTTGATATCATAACAGGCATTTTAGGTACAAATTACCATTTTGCCCCTGATCCCTTAACCGGTGGAATTTCGCCAGAGCTTCGCTATTTTGACTTTAAACTCTCAAAATTTTTGCTATAACCTTTCCTCTAATATATTTCTAAAATAAATATCATATTTATTCCTAAAACATGATATTTAAACTAACTTGAAAAATTAAAGACTATTCTAGCATTTCTACTAGAACTACCGAAAGAACTACCGAACTAAAGACTAGGGACCGAAGACTTACTCAGAGCTTCGCTAGGATTTTCTCCGGACTCCTCCTTCTTCCTTTCTCTCCAAATTTTCGAAAATTGCAAGAGAACTTGGTGTGAGGTTTGCAAATAAGAGGGTTGGCTATTTATAGAAAATCTCAATGACATTTTCGTAATTTCCTTGAACTTTGTCTAGTTGAATTCTGACCGTCAGATCGCACTTTCTTGAGGTGGCTTGATCTTGGCCTTACACCTCTCTTTGCTGACATCATCTTGAGTCATCAAAGTGATGTCATGCTTGCATCATCTCTTGCTTTATGTGCCTTTATCTGATAAAGTTCCTTGTTCGGTGTCCAAACCGCGAAATTTGGTAAAATCTTAAAATTCCGGAAGCAGTACCCTGAAGGTCTTTGCTTCCTCTTCAAGAATACTGGGTTTTCCTAACCTTATTCTCTCATTAAGGACATTCTGTTATCTGCCGAAAATCCTCGGTATTCGTGTCTGATTACAAAAATAACTTCGGCCGGTACCAACTTCTGGATAAAAATCCACTGACTAATAATATGTTCTGGTTTTGCTTAACTCATCCACAGATTCTCACAACGGAATTATTTTCTATCCGTTCTCATTTATCCTGTTCACTATTAAAATACTATTGTTTATAAATCACATGTCTAATTATATTATTATTATATTCGAAGATCTTATCTCTTATTTTATTTTATTTATTTTTTCTTTCTTTTTGGCCTAAAAAATTTCGGCCACTATATATATATATATATATATATATATATATATATATATATTATTTTCTTTTTTTTCCTACTCATATAAATTACATTTATCATATATTTATTTCCCAATGAATTCCCTTATTGGTCCAAAATCAATTTCATGGATTTAGACCTTATAAAATTTCCTAATTAATACTTTAATAATTTCTCAAAATTTTCTTAAGTAAAACTAATTATTTTCTCACAACAATTTTACTGACATTGGTAATTTATGCATTATGCAAAATATTAAAAACCATGGGGCAATTTATGTCCCCCAAAATGACATTTAATTTTTTGCCTTATTATTTCTTAAGGAAAATAATCCCATAAATTATCTAAATTAGAGACAACATACTCTCTAATTTTTAATTCAGGATTTATCATAATATTTTCAGGGTATCTTATAACCCACAAATCTACTTAGGGGTTGTCAGCTCTTTTTTTCTCCTAATTCCATGAGAAATTACCTTTAAGAAATAAGGTAATTATTTCACTTGTTTTGAGACCACAAATTCACCTATTTTCAATAGGTATTTATTTGTCAACGTAATATTCCAGATATATAATTATTCGGGTATTACACCCAACCCATTGATTTATTCATCCAGCCCCTTTAATGGTTACTCCCTCCTTCCATTTATTCGTATGACTCAGTCTCTCTTTCTTTAATACTGCTGCTTCCAGTTTTCATATTCTCTTATTTTCTTCCGTAACGCTTTCTCCCTCTCTTCATTCATTTGACTTCTTTCTCTCTTCTCATTCCTTCCATCCCTTCTCCATTTCGGTCCTCCGCTAATGCTCTAATTCCTCATTCATTTTTGAAGCACACAGAAACAGAAGAGAGTCAGTGAGAGAGAGAGAGAGAACGAGAGAGAGAGAGATCAGCAAAGAAAGAGATCCTCCAACCACCCATGCAACACTAATTCTGAGCTTAAGTGAGTTTGATAAACTCATTCTCATCTGGTTTCTGGGATTTGCTGAAGATTAAAGAGTTTTTGGAAGGTTAAATCCCATAGTTTAGAAAGAAAGAGTTAATTCAAGTCTATGTTTGAGCATGCATGTCGAATTTGAGAAGGTATTTGATTTTCTCTGGATCTGTCACTACAAAAAAGGTCAATTTGTAGCGGTTAAAATGAGGTAATTGTAGCGGTTTTAACCGCTACAAATGACATTAGTCGCGGTTCATGAAACCGCTGCAAAATACACTGTCGCAAAAACATTTGTAGCGGTTCTAAATAACCGATACTATATACAAGATAACCGCTACAGAAACTATAGCGGTTCAACATAACCGCCACAATATCTGTCAGATATGACGTCAACGTCATCAAATAGTAGCGGTGACGAAAACCACTATAGGATGAAATATAGTAGCGGTTTTATAAACCTCTACTACTCGTGTACAAGTTCATTATGTAGTAGCAGTTGAGACACCGCGACCAATGGTTCTCGCTATTTTTGAGGTTTGAATTCATTTCATACTTGTAGCGGTTGTATAACCGCTACAATATATTTCCGCCATTTTTTTCGAAATAATTTTCTTGCCGCGATTTTTTCATTTCTGTTATTTGTAGCGGTTTGTACCCGCTACAAAATATTCCATAATTTTTTATTAAATTTATTTTTCATATTTGTAGCGGTTGATATAACTGCTACAACATCATAAAAAAGAAAAAATAAATAAATATTCAAATAATATTTTTTGGGTCAATTAATTTATTATTGTCTAAAAAATTTATCAAAAAAGTATTTTTATAATTCTTCATTATCAATATTTTAAAAGTTATTAAACATTTTTATCATCAATATTTTATCCGAAAAAATGATATTGAAAAGTGAGATTGGTTATATATATTTATTGTATATAAATGGTTTATTATATGTTCATTTAAATAATATGCAATATTAAAACTAATATTTTGGGAAAAAATAAAAAATAAAATTAATATGACTAAGAATCTATTAAATATTATGTGTGAAAGTAGATAAAATAATAAATTATGTGAAAGTTGAAGGAAAAATGTTAGTGAAGCTAAATAGAAATTAGGAAAAAAATCATACAATTTTTAACAAGAAAGAAACGTAATCATAAATGAAGAAGAAAAAAATAAATATTGCGATAATCATCATATTCGATCAGGGTTAACAACACTTACCTTCTTGAAATAATGAATCTCGTTGGGAAAAAGTAGAAATTTGAGAGAAAATGAGGAGAAAATGTGCTAGAAAACGATAGTGGAACATATTAAATGAGGTTGGTGGGGTGTTTATATTGGTATCTGCGTCACTGTTTTGTAGCGGTTGCAGTTTCGGTTCTTGTAGCGGTTTAGGATATGTAGCGGTTTATGTGGTGCTTTTTGTAGTAGTTTTTGCCTATTTTGTAGCGGTTAAAAGCCGCTACAAATAGGTTAAAATTTTTTTCCCTAAGAAAAAAAGCTACAAATATTCATCTTGAAGCTGCTCTATGATATCTTCACTGGATAAAATCTGAGGAGCTCCTCTTTTTTCCTGTTGCTCGTTGAATTGATTGCGTTGCAACCTGAACCTGTGCGTACTATCGAGAAACCTCTGATGACCCATGAAGCACCACTTACGACTGTAGGGAAGGCGCACCGAGTCAGAGTCAAAGTTGCAAGCTGGACACGCAAGGCCGGTGTGCACGTTCCACCCAGATAATGTTCCTTGGCTAGGAAAGTCACTAATCATCCACATCAAGGCCGCATGCAACTTGAAAAGTGTCTTGTCATGCGAGCCATACGTCTCGACCCCTACATTCCACAACTCGACCAACTCAGAGATAAGCGGTTGGAGATACACATTGATGTCATTTCCCGGTGCCTTTTTGCCTGGAATGATCATAGACATAATGTAGGAGCTTGGTTTCATACACATCCAGAGGGCAAGTTGTAGGGGATCAAGACAATTGGCCAAATACTGTAGCTTGTGTTGAGATTCTCAAACAGATTAAAAGCATCGTTCGCTAGAGCGAGACGAACATTTCTAGGATCCGCCGCAAAATCTAGAAATTGTGAGTCGAACGCTTTCCATGCTTGAGCATCCCATGGATGTCTGAGTTTACCATCTTTGTTCTTGTCAGATTCGTGCCACCTCATATGCTCGGTTGTCCTGGAAGACATAAACAATCTTTGTAAACGAGGTTTTAAAGGAAAGTACCTGAGAATCTTTACAGCTTTCTTCTTCTGCTTTTTCCCTTTCCGTATAGTCTTGAACCTCAAAGTGTGACACTTCTTACAGGTCTCCCTGCGAGCATCCTCTCCCCAATAAAGCATACAGTCATTAGGGCAAGCATTGATCTTTTCGTAGTTCAGGCCTAATCTGTTAATTATCTTCTTGGCCTCGTAGAAGTCTGTGGGAATGTCAGTGTCGAGGAAAGCATCTCGTATCAATTCCATCACCATCGACATTGCCTTATTAGTGATCCCACACATGCACTTGATATGGTACAACTTGATCAGGAAAGATAGCTTGGAGTATTTCCAACAACCTTGATACAACGGACGATCACTCTCATTCATCAGGCTAAAAAATTCGCGTGCTGCTTCATTCTTGAAGAAAAAAGGTTCTGCACCCTGAACTTCTGTCGTGAAGTTGTCGTCCTGAACACCAAAAGCATCACGGACCACTTCAATAACCGGATCATCTTGAGCTACTTGATTTCCTCCTTGTGAGCTTCGAGGAAGTTGATCCCCATATCGCATACCATGTTTCTCACCATGGACTCCCCAAAATATATATTCCACCGAGAAAGGCTTGACAAGAAGATGTTCTAAAGCACCCTCCCGTGTTTGCCACTTCTTAAACTTGCATCAACAACACGGACACACTATCTTCCCATTAATGCTAGCGTGAGAGAAGGCGAAATCTAAGAAATTTTTCAATCCCGCTACATATACGGGAGAATTGCGTGGCAACTTGATCCATGACTTATCCATATCTAGTCAAGAAGCTAGGATAGACTACTACAAAACTAGCATAAAATGTTTAATTCTCTTCAATTGACGTGAGATCCACTAAATGTAGTCTCAAATAATTTGTAGCGGTTATAAACCACTACCACTATAAAAATACATTTAGTAGCGGTTTATAACTGCTACATAAATCGCTACAACTCCATTACAATTTGAAATTTACTATTCCCACCATAAATTAGTAGCGGTTGTCTAACCGCTACGATAACCGCTACAAAGTTTTATTTATGTAGTGGTTATATAGTAATTGCAACTTGTAGCGGTTCTTTTTCCAGTACTCGCTACAAAATTGTAGCGGTTTCCTCTAGAAACCGCTACAAAATGTATTTATTGTTTTTTTAAAATTGTAGCGGTTTCCTCTAGAAACCGCTACAATATTTAAATATTTTTTTTGAAAAATTATTTTCAGAATTGATAGCTTTAGTGATAACAACAATAAATTATTTATTGCTTAAATAAATCAATTTTTATTTGTTACATATTATTTTATTATTTTTCTTACAATACCTATATGTAACTATAAATGTATATTTATGTAACTAATTTAATGGACTATAAAATATTTATAAACTACAATATATGAAGGTTAAGTATTTAAATTGTAATCAAACAAACCAAATATCAAAAACATCCAATAAACATTTTAAATAAATGTCTGTCTCTAAAAATAAAAACTAGCAATCAGGAGCCTGATGATCAGGTCCTGTCTCAGTAGTGGCGTGGGCAGGAGCAGAGGTAACAACACCCTTATCATCATCATCCTCATCAACAGTAGCACCAGCAACACCAGCAAGCAGCGAGGGATCCTCATGGATGAACGGCTCGGGAGGAATGAGGGGCTCCTCGTCAATGAATGAAGGGGGAGGCTGGGGAGGTGAAAAGTGCCTATTAGGAAGCAACTCTGTAAGGGCACCGACACAAGCATCCCAACTATGCTTATTCGAAGCATACCAATTGTTGATCCGAGCTTGGATGCGCCTCTCCCTGGTAGCCTGTGCAGCCAAAATCCTATCCCTCTCTGCTGCTTGTGCAACTGCCAGGGCGACCGCCTTCTCAGCAACCAGGGTGGCCACCCTCTCCTCAATCATGGCTTCCAACCCCTCCGGTGGTGGCATACGTCTCGCGTTGGAGGTTCCAGCCTCAGAGGCGAAGGACTTGCCATAAACAGTACTAGGCCTCGCGCCTAGGCCCATACCCCTAACGCGTCAGGGATGCTCGGCTCGACCCACACCAACTTTTAATGGGGTCGTAGGGTTCACAGACCGCTGTGACTCGGGGGTCTAGGAAGCTCACAACTCTGCCGTGGTCTGCTCAATCCGGGCCTGACGCGAAGATTTCAACAAATATTAATGAAACAACTTAATTGAATTTGAACATATTAAATTAACAATATCAATAATTTTTTTCAACTTACTATGATCTCCTCAGCCGCCTCAGATGTCGGGCTCCCATCATGATGTGTATGGGTGTGTGTGAAGAGCTCGCCATAGTTTGTTTCACGGTTCTCCTCCCACGCCTTCGTTTGTTGCAAGAATTAAAAGAAAAAAAAGTTAGTTATTTTAAAAAATGGAGCAATGAATATTTTATTAAACTTATTTTAAATGTCAACATACCATCTCACTATAGGTCACAGCAAACGTCTTCAATGCTGCCGTGTGATGGACTGTCTGGGCTGCTCGGCTCCTAGTGTTCCTCTGGGACAAAAGCTGTTCCTTTTCACTCCTCCTATACTGCATAAAAGCTGCCTAGTCATTGGGATTCACGCCATCTGGGACATTCTCGATTAGCTGTTGTATAGGAATCATCCCATCTCCATTCCTCTTGAGGTACAAACGATTCCTCCGGTTCTTCCATGCATCCCCAATCTTCAGCAACGAATACCTCTTCGCCTGGCCTCCTACGGTAAACTTATCCTGTATCATATTAAATTACTAATTAATAAAATAATAAAAAAATAAATAGTAACATGTAAAATTAAATAAAGCAACTTAACTTACCTAGACAACATCAGTAAATGCTTTGTCCTTGTTATTGGATGGAACCCGCTTGCAATCCTTGAAGAATATCGGAAACCATGCCCAATTCCTACTTAAATTAGGCAGGAATCGGTTGAACAGGTGACCCCCGTTCTCGATTGGCTGGTCCGTCTCCGTGTTCCAGGGGACCACTACTTTAGGGTCCCGCATCAAATGTTATTTTTGCTTTTGTACATAATTTAATTAAATATAAGAAAATAAAATTTAAATTTTCACAAAAAACTAATTACATTTACCTTCCATGTCCACCCCAAATCTGGTGGCGCGCGAAGACGACGGTCGGGGGTCCCCTTGGTCCCGCTCGTTCTCCCGGTCGAGAAACTATTGGGCCTCGCTCATGGAGAAGTTTATCTCAACCTCCTCATCTTCGTTGAGGTCGTTGATCGATATAGTCGTGCCATGTTCTCCGCCTACTGTCCTTTCTAGGCACTCCATTTCAGGGATTGTTTCATAAGCAAATATGCCTTCATAATCACTCCTCATCTGAGGGGGCGGAGGCATACCACTCCTCGTTGAGGGGGCAGAGAAAAATTATGAGGCCCACAGCCTCTTGCACGGCCCTGTCTACTACCACTTCCTCTTAGGACAGCCTTACCCTTCCCTTTATCCATATTTCACCGTACAGAGAAGATAAGAAAAGTGAAAAGTGAAAAGAAAATGAACAGTAGTGTAAGGGAAACCGCTGTTAGTAGCGCGTCATTTTGTAGCGGTTACAATGAGAAACCGCTACAATTTTACAATGAGAAACCGCTACAAAATAGTAGCGGTTACTTTATGAAACTGCTACCATAATGAACAAATGGTAGTGGTTAAGCTCAACCGCTACTCAAACCGCTACTAATGGTCTGGCGTTTGACATACTATCACGGTTAAAGCAGTCACCGCTACAAAATAGTAGCGGTTACGTAAAAGAAACCACTACCATTATGGACAAATGGTAGCGGTTAAAATGAACCGCTGCTGAAACTGCTACTAATAGTCTAGCGTTTAACATACTGTCGCGGTTAAAGCCCAAACCGCTACTAATTCTGTAACGGTTGGAGTGAATAACCGCTACTACATTTATTTTTTTGAAAAAAAAATCCAAACTAATTGATATATTAGTTTTCATCTATTAAAACTAATAAACCAATTAGTTTGGTAAAGAAGAAAACAATTATCTTCAATAAGTGTACTGAAAAGAGTTCAACAAGCCCATGAATATTGGGACTTAATGTAGACACCGATCTCTTTGAAAAGACTCACCGAGTCATTTTGATCCAAGGTATTTTACAGAAAGAAAGGTGGCTACAATCAAAACCCAATCTTCGACCGCTTGTTAGACGATCCTCAGAAAAATAGAAGTAGCGTTCACATCAGAGAAAAAACCAAATCGGGTAGTAATTGAAGAACAACCTCCGGTTTCACGGATAAGCATGCAAATATTTGCATCACTCATTAAAAAGAGAGAAGAGATTAGTGATCCAGATATGTGCCCATCCTTTGTTAGTAAACCGACGCTGTTCATTCACTTACCAGCCGAATCCGATGATTTCTCTAGATTTTGTAAATGGTTTTTTGACTTGTACGGTCTGTTTATATATGTTAAACATTAGTAGTAGTTTGAACTCGTAACTACTACTAAATTGTACGAATTGTTGCGGTTAGTGTGTCGCTAAGCCAAAACCGCAACAATGTTGTGTCATTTCGCTTTCTTGTAGCGGTTATTATATCTTGACCACGACAAATAAACCACGACAAACATTCGCGCCCGTTGGTGCCAAACCCTGGCGCCAACTTAGTAGCGGTGAGGTCTATTAACCGCGGCAAAATAACCGCTAAAAATATTCCCGCCATTAGGCGCCAATCTGGCAACAATTTGGTAGCGGTTTTTTTGTAGAGAAACCGCTACAAAGTGCCACCTCAAATTTGGCACCATATGTAACATCTCAAATTTTAGGCTTTGGGAATCAAAAATTACTTATGGAAAATTTGGCCTTAAGGAATTTTAAAGATTTAGAATTTAGAATTTAAGGCATATTTTCCATAAATTAAAGGTAATTTAGTTGGGATTAAATTATTGGCCAGAATATTTTGGGAGATGATATTTTATGGTTGAAATAAATTAATTAAGAGAAAGAACAAAGTCAAAGAAAATTTGGAAGGGATAATTTATGGCATAAAATAATTATTGGAAATTAAGGTTTAATTTCCCTTGATTTATTTTGATAGAAGAATAAATTTAAGGAATATTTGCTTGCAAGTGATAAGACTTAGACCTAAATAGTATGGAATAAATATTTTATGGTCTAGGAAAAATCCCTATATTAATTAAGGGTTTATTTCCTTGATTATTCAAGAATTGAAATTAAGTTTAATTGCAAATAAGTTAGTGTTGTAAAATGAAAAGGAGTATTAATAAGCTAATAAACTGAATTAAAAAAAAAGAATGAAAAACGAATGGAATCAGCAACCCAACTGATCCAACATGTGGCCATGTATTAAACCAACCAAGCCCATTTTATTTCTCCAGCTATTCGGCCCACATGAGAAACACATCAGTTACGTAAGAAACATGAAGTAACGAATGAGAGTTGGCACAGATGACAAGGGATCAAGGATTAGGCCCTTGTGTCGTGTGTTCGATCCCCGTTGCCGTTACTGGAACTCCTTTGATAGGCGATCTCGTAAGTCTTAAATGCTCATAGAACCCAGGGCCGTAGCCTGACCTTAGTGAGGGACTGGTATCGAACCTTCTAAAACTTTTTTGTATAAAAAAAAAAACATGAAGTAACAGCCTCTTTATCTCATTTCTTTCGGCTGGACACGTGAAAATGCTGCAGCAAAATGGGATGGATGTATAGAGTATATATCAGCTGCATCATCTCGGCCCAATACGTTCAGCAATATTTTAACATAAGAAACCGATCGCATTAATTAGGCAGCAGGTAATCATGACAAAAACTGAAGAAGCAGACACGCAAGAGCCAGCAAGCCATGCTTCTCGAGACACAAAATCCTTTGGACCAGCGGTTCATCATGAATTAACTGGTTTAAGCTTCCATCATTTAATCCTCATTCTCACTGCTACTCCCATCAGTGAACGCGAGAACTGGAGGGAAACACAGAGAGCAAAACCGAGAGAGGAAGAGGGATCTCGAAAGCCTATTTTTCTCTGTTTCTGGTCTTAAAAACAGAGGAAGAAGGGAGGAAGAAGAGAGAGTTTGAAGAGAGTCAGAAACCGAGAGTGAGAAGAGGGAAGGAAGGAGAAACTGAATCTCTTTTGCTCTGTTTGGCCGACGAGGAACAGAGGAACTGAACCAGGATTTGCCTTTCAACGTTTGACCGAGGTAACGGTCATACTTTCTTTTCTCTTGTTTACTGTCATAATCTCGCTTCGGAAGAAGTTATAGGAATCTGAAATGAAGCTATATGAAAACAAACTGAAAACTAAAAACAAAACACTGAAGCTTTGATTATTCATGGTCATCGGGTTCTTTGGCTGTGGAGTGAGTGTGATATTCTTCAACCTCTATATATATATGTATCCGTGTTTGTGTGTCTGAAAATGCATATATATTTGCTGTCAAAATACTTGGGGAGGGGCTGTTTAACGGAATAAATATAACAAGCCATATTTTTCTTGCTGTCATAAGCTGAAAACGAAAGAAAACCGCTGGAGGTATGCGTGTTTATATATATATTGCTGCTGTCAAATGAAGAAGAAGAGAAGCTTACTGTTATCGGTTTTTCTCCTTGTTGCTGTATGCGTGTTTCAGTGTATGGGTTCTGTTTTGCCAAGAGAAAGAATACTGTGCGTGTGTTGCTGAATATATGTGTGTGTGTGTTTGTGTGTGTGTGTAGAAGAAGAGGAATGCATGACTGGGAAATATTTATTTAAACCCCTATATCCATTAAATGAACGCATCTGTACAACTGGAGGGGGGTAGGGTTATTTAATTAATGTATATATATAGAGAATTTGAAGTCATGTGTGTGCGTGTCTCTATACATATATTTTTATGCTGCAGAAAGAAAGAAAAGAAGATTTCTGAATATGTCTGTGTGTGTGTGAAGAATAAGGTGCTGTGAGTGTGTAAGAATATATATACATATTAGAAATGCAACAAATGAAGCACCTGGACATACATATATTCATTTACATATGTTTGTTAATAAATAAATTATTGATAAGTAATTAATAGCAGCTAATGTTAAATAAGGAGAGTTAATAATAATTAGTATAAATAATAAGATGATGATAATAACAAATAATGTTATTATTATAAGAAAGGAGTGATAGTGACAAATCATAGATGGGGAGATTATTATTATTATTATTTGGAATAATAATAATAATAATAATAATAATAATAATAATGGCAATAATAATAAAATTATTATTGTTAGAGAAAAATTAAGGGATTAATAAATATTATTAATCCTTTAAACTAATTCGCGTAATTAATTTATTTGCGATTCGAATAAGTGACTAACAGTGATAGGGGCGACTTCAGCAAGTGCATCGGTCATTACAAGTGATAAAGTAGTGAGAAAGTATCATCCCACGAGGAATAGTTATTCAATCACTAATTCGCTATTGTTACCTTAGTTGGACAGTTTTGAGTAATAAAAGATAAGTTGTAACTAATCAAGAATCAAAGAAAGAAAAGAATTCAAGATGAAAATGCAAGAGAATGTTTAGAAAAGATAATCAATCGAGAAAAACGTACTTAGGGATCAGAATCCCCCTATTCTCCTTCAAGTATTTGAATTAAAGATATAATTGATTATGATTCCCAGGTTGACGATCGATTCTCTAAGGTTAGACTAAGTCTCAATTTCTTGATGCTACCTTAGTATATTCTATCTTTAAAAACAACCTAATGTATTAGTATTGTCTAGAAAGATCAGATCTTGAACCAGAATCCTGTGATCGTATAAATTCGTAAGCCTATGTCTAGGTCATGCATATTATGATGAATTAACAAGTTCTAGTTAGATGCACCAACATCTCTATTCTCATATATCAACCTATGGTCAATCTTAAAGGTGATCAATCTTCAAGAAAGCATTAAGCAAAGGAAATTCATTCAATCAAAGAAATCAAGATTCATACAAGAATTAAACTAAATACTCAAATTTGCATAGGGTTCATCCTAACCCTAACTACAAAAAGGAAATTAGTCAAGCATGACTAGATTAACAAAATAAAGAAGAAAAGATGAAGATAGAATGGTTCTTCAGAGGTTGGGGAAGGTTGATCTCCACAACTGCGTTGATCTTCTTTCTCCAATGTCGTAGAGCTCTTTCTTGTGCCAAAAGTTCTTCCTTTTCCTTGCTAGGGTTGCCTCTTTTTATGTTTTAGGTCCAATTGGGTTTCCAAATCTCCAAAATCCTTGATTTTCCTTCCTTTTTCGGGCCCTAAAAACTCTCCAAAAATTAAAAATCAGGATTCTCGCACTTCTGGCGCCCTGGGCGCCACTTTTTCCCAACTGGACAGAGAGTTTGCGCCTTGGGCGCCAACTTGCTGTGTCTGGCTGAGAAGTGGCACCCTGGGCGCCACTTTTGGTTCCTCTTTGTGGCTTCTCTTTTTTGATCTTCCGCGGAGTCTCTAAATAGCTTTTTCTTATGGATAAAACCTGCAAAACACACAAGAATCCTTGTGAGGGTATGTCTGACATCAAATCCATGTTTTTAGCTTATTATCCTTGAGCTTTTCAATTATATTTGATCAATTTCAAGCTCAATTTGTGCCTTAATACATGGTAAATTTATGGCTCATCAAACATTCCCAGATTTAAATATTGATGTCCTCATCAATGAACAAGAATAACCAGTATGATGCAAGCAAGTGATCTTGAGATAAAGCACATTAGATGTAAGCATGATATTGCATTGACAGAATGATTAAGAGCAGATAGTGAAAAGAATACTATACTAAGCATTAATTAACTGTTGTCTTGGAATACATGAACAACATTTTTCAGTTCACATAGGGCTATAGTATCTAAATTGAGTGCTCCTCACTAGAAGAAATATTTCACTCATCACTTAAGTGTTTAGGGAAGTATTCACTCAATCCATCAGTGTAGTAGCACTACCATAGGCTTGATCTTATTCTCAAGTTCTTAAAGATGAGAAACACAGACAACATGGACAGACTGATCAAAAGGTCTTTTCAAGATTGTAATGTGGCCTGGTTTGGGGGTAGAAAAATGTTTGGGAAGTAGCTAAAATCCATGTATGAGATTAGAAGAAATAAGTTGAATTTGAATTCACACAACTCAATACAGATTTTTCAAACCTTTCTTTTTATTTGACCAACCTCTTTCTTTCAGAACTTTTTCATTTGCCACCCCTCACACTATTTATTTGCAGCATTGGATTTTGATTTTTTTTTTTTAAGCAAAGGGTGGCTTTTTGAACGTTCTTTTCCTTTCTTTGCTTATCAGCCATTTTTTTTCTTTTCTTTTCTTCATTCATCTCTCCTTCACATTACTGGCCAAAAATTCTCTTTGAACTGTGAATTACATATTATCCTCTAATCTCATTCAAAGGTAGGATTGCTTGGGTCTTGGGCTAAGTAACAATGTAAGGTGAATAAGAAAAATAATAAGTCTCAGGCTCAAGGGGTTGGCAATGGAAGATATTCTTTTTAAGGTGGTCTATTTGGCCATGTAGGTGTTTTTAAACAAAAAATTTGTCTTTGTCTTCCCAATCTATGCATGCATCAAAAGAGAAATGGAGCAAGTTCTAGAGTCCCACCACAGTGAGGTCTCTCAAAAAGAAAGTTTTTACTGTCTAGGCTCAAATTCTCACATGGCTTTGACTCAAGCTAGGACACTATTCCTAGATTTACCATTCAAATACTATCCATACATTCACAATTCAACAGCTAATCCAGACAAGCAATCATATTCTTCAATAAACTTCAATGCAATCTCATAGTAGTAATATAAATATAAAATTTCAAACGATCAATGATGCTTCATACATGCTATTCAGGTTTAATACAAATTTAAGCTCATGTTCTGTCATAATTAGTTACACAATAGTCATGTAAGTCTCATACTAGAGCAAAACAAAGTAAAAGAACAGATAAAATGAAGAAGCTTCCCTGGTGTTTTACAGATTTAAGCTTGCCATTCCCAGATTTATATGGTTGTGGTCCTCAGCAACACACTCAAAGATGGAAGTAGTCCCAGTCAAGAGTCATCGAGTAGTCATCATCATCCTCAGTGGTACCCTCATCTCCAGACTCGGTGTCGCCCTCAGGGGGTTGGAATCTGGCTGGGTTAATGTCTTGCTTGAGGCACAGGGCCTCCGCCATCTGGGTCAGATAATGCACCTGGCGCTGTAGTCGCCGAAGGGTCCGGGGCTCAGCTGATTGCTCCTCGGGGGCCGCAGAAGGTTACTCAGTGGTGGATGGGCCAGGGGCGGGTGTGGGCAGGGTCTAGGGTGGGGTCTGCATCAGGGCATGCCAATGGGCTTCCGCGGTCCAATTTCTGATTGTGTCCCACTTAATTGGGGAAGCCAACTGAACATCCAGGGCCTCTGCTACTGAAATCGAGACATCGGCCTTAAGATAAAGTTGCATAATAAGTGAGCTATGACCTAGTTTTGCATAATAAGTGAGCCATGACCTAGTTTGCTTTCCTTTCTGCCCGAGGTGATGGTCTGGGCAATCCGGTCAGAAAGGATGGTAGCTATATCAATGTTTCGGTTGCCCAAGATCTCAAAATAAGTACAGCCCTCTCCACATTTACATCTCCATGGTTAGTGGATGGAAAGATGTTGCTGTTGATGAAATGGAACCATGGGCGGGCATCCGCATTAAGGTCGGTCCGGGCCAATTTTTCAGGTATTCCTGGTAATCGAGGTCGCGCATGCCAGACTGAAGAGGGATGGGCGATGCGCAGACGTAGAGACTCAGCAGAATCAACAATATCAGGTCTATATTGGCGAGCACGGAAAGGAGTAAATAATTGCATATGATCTTTAAAAGTACAAGGGCTGCCGGGGTCGTAACTAGTTCCCAGAAAATTCTCAATGGTAGCAGCATCAAAAGGCACAGCTTTACTTCTAACCCAAGATATACGTGTTTGCTCTACCTGAGCCCTATCAGCATTGGCTAGAAATTCTTTACATATTTTACTAGAGCTATTGGTAGGAAAAGTTACCAATTTCTTCCATTGCCGGCGCTAGATAATATCTTGCACAGGAGGTTCAGGTGGCAACAGGAAGGTATCTATTGTCCGCTCTGGGATAAAACTCTTGGGAAGGAACCAAGACCTGTACCTCTCCTTGCTCTCCTCAGATATAAACTTGGGAGGTCGGACATTGTGAGATGAAGAGGAACCACAAGCCCGCTTCGACCCGGCAACTGGAGGGACATATGGTTGAAGTGCTTTACTCTTGCCTCTATCTTTACTCATTGTGGCTCCACCTGAAATTTTCTCCTTTTTTTTTTGGGAAACAGCTGAAACGAGAGAAAAAAAATGAAAGAAAAAGAAAGAAGGAAAGGGACGTGGAGGAGGAGAGGTGTTAAAGGGAAAAAGGAAAAAGAAGTAAAAAAATTAAAAGAAAAGATGTAAAAAAATAAGGGAAATAAATAAAAATAAATAAATAAATGGAAAAGGGAAGGGGGTCGGATTGAACAAGGAAATGGGGGTGGGGTTGAAGGTGTGTTGGGGAAGGGTAGTGGTGGAGGGGAAATGAGAGAGAGAGGGAGGAAGAGCGAGTGGTCGGTGGGTGGGGATGGGGGACGGTGGTTGAAGGAGGGGAATGTGGGTGGAGGAGGTGGGGGGAATGGGGAAGGGAAGAGAGGACGGTGGGGGGTGTTCGAAGGTGGATGGGGGTTCGAAATAATGGAGGAAGAAGGGGGAGGGAGTGGACGAGAGAGAGAGAGAGTGAGTAAGGAAGAAGGAGGAGATGGGTAGCTATGGAGGAAGAAGGAGTGGGAGAGCAAGAGAGAGAAAAAAAATTTGGAAAGGGGGGGCGGCTAGGACGAAAGTGGGGGAGGGGAAAAGAAAACCTAATTAAAAAAATGGTTTTTTTTGAATTTTTTTTTAAAAAAAATGGGGAGGAGGGGTCAGAGAGTTGGCGCCAACTTTCGGCTTGAAATTATTGTTATTTTTTATTTTTTTTTTTATTTTTTTTTTTGAAAAATGGGGGAGTTTCAGAGAGTTGCCAACCCCGGCGCCAATTTTGGCGCCCTGGGCGCCAACTTTCTGTGTATTTTTTTTTGTTTTTTTTTTGCAAAAAATGGGGGAAGTTCATAGAGTTGGCCCCTTGGGCGCCAACTTTCAGTGTATTTTTTTTTCACCTTCTCCCTTATTCTACTAATACTAACTAAGACTAAATTCAAATAAAAGGAAAAATCTATTGGGTTGCCTCCTAACCAGCGCTTGTTTAACATCGCAAGCCTAATGGATATCACCTTAATTTTCTGCTTCCAAGGCCATAGAGGTCCTGCCTCTGTCAATGTCTCCACCATGGTAAGGCTTTAGTCGCTACCCATTTACCTTAAAAGCATCATCTGAACCTATTGGTGCAATGGCAATTGCTCCAAAAGGTGTGACTTCTTTTACTACAAAGGGTTCTGACCATCTAGACTTCAATTTCCCTGGAAAAAGTTTCAACCGTGAATTATAAAGTAATACCTGTTGTCCCGGATGGAACTCTTTAGGGAGAATTTTCTTGTCATGTCATCTCTTGGTTCTTTCCTTGTAGAGGCTAGCACTCTCATATGCAAAAACTCTGAATTCATCAAGTTCATTCAGTTGAAGGAGTCTCTTTTCATCAGCAGATTTAGCATCAAAATTCAGCAACTTAGTTGCCAAAAGCGCCTTGTGCTCAAGCTCCACTAGAAGGTGGCAAGACTTACCATATAGTAGCTGAAACGGTGACATGCCAATAGGAGTTTTGAATGCCGTTTGGTATGCCCACAAGGCATCATCAAGCTTCTTGGACCAATCCTTTCTTGACTTCCCAACAGTTTTCTCCAGAATTTGCTTCAATTCCCTATTAAACATCTCTACTTGTCCACTAGTTTGTGGATGATATGGAGTGGTGACACGATGGATCACACCATACTTGCTAAGCAAAGATTGGAACTGTCGGTTACAAAAATGTGTGCCTCCATCACTGATAATGGCGCTAGGTACCCCAAATCTACTGAATATATTCTTCTTGAGAAAAGATACTACTACCTTGGCTTCATTAGTGGGAAGAGCAGTTGCCTCTACCCACTTTGAGACATAATCCATAGCTACAAGGATGTATTTGTTGTTGAAAGAACTTGGGAAAGGCCCCATAAAATCTATCCTCCACACATCAAATATCTCAATAAAAAGAATATTGTTGAGTGGCATCTCATGTCTCCTGGAGATATTCCCAGTCCTTTGGCAACGATCACAACGCTCCATAAATTTCCTAGCATCCTTATATAGAGTAGGCCAATAAAAACCACTTTGTAGTACCTTAGCAGCAGTGCGTTTTCCAACAAAATGGCCATTATAGTCGGAACCATGACAATGCTAGAGGACCCTATGAGTTTCCTCCTCTGGAATACATCGTCGTAGCACTCCATCTGCACACCTAAAAAACAAGAAAGGATCATCCCAAATATATCGCCGAACATCATGCATAAATTTCTTCCTTTGCTGCCATGATAGCCCCTCTGGTATCATCCCAATTGCCTTATAGTTAGCAATATCAGCGAACCAAGGTACACTGCTGATTGCGAAGACATGCTCATTTGGGAATTCATCATGGATCTCCATCTCTGCATCATCCTGCAACTCCTTAACTTGTATCCTCGACAAGTGATCATCTACTACGTTCTCCACCACTTTCTTGTCTCTGATTTCAATGTCAAACTCTTGCAGTAGAAGCATCCAGCAGAGAAGCCTTGGCTTAGCATCTTGCTTAGTCAAGAGATATTTTAGAGCATCATGATCTGTGTAAATAATCACTTTGGAACCAATCAAGTACTGTCTAAACTTGTCTAGTGCATAAATGACTGCAAGCATTTCCTTCTCAGTTGTTGCATAGTTCAACTGTGCGTCATTCAGGACCTTACTTGCATAATAAATGACATGCAACAGTTTATTTTTCCTTTGTCCCAAAACAACCCCTCTAGCATAATCACTGGCATCACACATCAATTCAAATGGTAATTCCCAATCCGGAGCTGTCAAAATAGGTGCAATAGTTAATCTTTCTTTCAATAAGTTAAATGCCTCAAGACAATTGTTGTTGAAGTTAAAATCTTCATCTTTGACCAACAATTGACTAAGTGGTTTGGCTATCTTAGAAAAATCCTTGATAAACCTTTGGTAAAAACCTGCATGGCCAAGAAAACAACGAATATTACGCACATTGGTGGGGGGAGGCAAGTCTTTGATGATCACAATCTTGGCTCTATCTACTTCTATCCCTTTTTCAGAAATTCTATGACCCAAGACTATCCCATCTTTAACCATAAAATGACATTTTTCCCAATTAAGCACCAAGTTACTTTCTTGACATCTTTGGAGCACAAAAGATAAATTAGCCAAGCAAGTATCATAAGAAGTGCCAAAAACAAAAAAATCATCCATGAATACCTCAATAAACCTCTTAGTCATGTCAGAGAAGATAGAGAGCATGCACCTTTGAAAAGTAGCTGGGGCATTGCAAAGACCGAAGAGTATATGTCTATAAGCAAAAATATCGAATGGGCAAGTGAAAGCTGTCTTCTCTTGATCTTCAGGAGCCACTGCTATTTGATTGTATCCAGAATAGCCATCAAGGAAGCAATAATAAGAATGTCCAGCAAGCCTTTCAAGCATCTGGTCCATGAATGGCAAGGGAAAGTAGTCCTTGCGAGTGGCATCATTCAACCTTCGGTAATGCACACACATCCTCCAGCCTGTGACAGTCCTAGTGGGTATTAATTCATTATTCTCATTCTGCACAACAGTAATCCCACCCTTCTTCGGTACTACTTGCACTGGACTAACCCATTTTGAATTGGAGATAGGATAAATCATACCTGCATCTAACAGTTTCACTACCTCTTTTCTTACCACTTCCTTCATAGTTGGGTTAAGTCTCCTTTGGGGCTACCTCACTGGTTTCACATTGTCTTCCATAAGGATTTTGTGGGTGCAAAATGAAGGACTAATCCCCCTCAAATCAGATATAGATCACCCTATTGTAGTCTTGTGGGTAGTTAAAACTTTCAGTAACTTCTCTTTGTTAGTAGGGGACAAATCAACACTAATAATGATAGGATATGTGTTATCCTTCTCTAGAAAAGCATACTTCAGATTAGAAGGAAGCTCCTTCGATTCCACCTTAGGAGTAACAGGTGGTGCATCACAATCTTCCCTCTTCAGCTCCTCAACCTGCAAACCAGAATTTTCAAATGCAGAAACTTCTTCTTCCACTTGCAACAACTGGGCAATATCTTCTTCTAAGGACTCGTTGTCTTGAAACAGATCCTCACAAATAGCTGTGTCAACTACATCAATTCTAAAACAATCACTATTATCAGTTGGATATTTCATGGATTGAAACACATTATAAATGACTTTTTCATTATTCATTTGGAACTTTATCTTTCCTGCAGCAACATCAAATTACTGCTCTAGCTGTAGCCAAAAAGGGTCTCCCTAAAAGCAAGGGAAGTTTTGCATCTTCCTCCATGTTAAGAACCACGAAATCCACCGGAAAGATGAATTTGTCAACTTTAACAAGTACATCTTCAATGACACCTTCTAGCTTCTTAATGGAACTATCCGCCAACTGCAACGACATCAAGGTAGGCTTCATCTCTTTAATGTCAAGAGCTTTAGAAACAGATAAAGGCATCAAGTTGATACTGGCTCCTAAATCACAAAGTGCCCTGCCCACATTGACGTTCCTTATGACACAAGGAATGCTAAAACTGCCCAGATCTTTAAGCTTTGGTGGCAACTTTGTTTGAATAATAGCACTACACTGCTGAGTCAATGCTATTGTTTCAGCTTCTTGCAACCGAAGCTTCTTAGACAGTAAGTCTTTCATGAACTTTGCATAATTGGGCATGTTTTCAAGAGCTTCTGCGAAAAGGATGTTGATCTCTAATTTCTTGAAAACATCCAAGAACCTGGCATACTGTTGCTTTTGAATCTGTTGCTTCAACCTTTGGGGATAAGGAGGTCTTGCATAAGGCGGGATGGGAGCCTTCTTTGTAGTGGTCTCTTTTGGAATTTGATGCACATCACCATTCTCAACTTTTTCCTCCTCTTCTTTAGTCTTTTCCATCACCGGAATAGATTTCTCAAATGGTTGAATCACTATACCACTCCTAGTGGTTATGGCCTTACAATGCTCCTTTGGATTGACCACAGTATCACTAGGGAAAGACTCTTGGCTCCTTTCTGATATTTGCTTCGATAACTGGCCAATCTGATTTTCCAAGTTCCGGATTGAAGCTTCTTGATTTTTAAGAGAAGATTTTGTTTCATTCCAGAAAGCTTCTGAACCCTGTATATATTCAGTGGTGGTACGAGTCAACTGTGTGAAAGCCTTTTCCAAATCAGTAGTGGTGCTTTGATGGAACGGTTGAGGTGTTGCTTGAGTTTTATAGGAAAAGTTTGGGTGAGATTTCCAACCAGGATTGTACGTGTTGCCATATAGATTGAATTGATTCCTAGGAGGATTACCCATGTAGTTAACCTTAGTTGTTTCTCCAGTAGTGACAGCTGCACATTCTCCATTAGCGTGGTCTCCTTGGCAAAAATCACATGGCAAAAGAGGCTGAGATGAGATAGATGAGACCTGAGTAGAGGCAAGCTGTTTAGTGAGAGTAGCTAATTGCTGTTGGATCAATCTGTTTTGTTGGGCGAGGTTCTCATTGTGAGCCAAGAGTGTATTATAAGTATCTAATTGAAGAACTCCCCTCTTTGGCTGTGGAGTAGCTGTTTCATTCTCAAGGGAACCTATATACTCAAACAATTCTAATGCTTCCTCTAGAGTTTTATTTTTCAATGAAGCACCTGCTACAACATTAATCATCATCCTAGAAGATGGAAGCATCCCATTGAATAATATTCTCACTTGATCATAATCCCGCAGGTCATGTTGTGGGCACTTCTTGAGCAATTCCTTGAATCTTTCCCAAGCTTCATAATATAACTCCCCATGGCCTTGATTAAAGCAACGGATGTCTGACAGCAGCTTTGTGTACTTAGAGGAAGGGAAAATTTTCTCAAGGAACTTGATGGTGATAATGTCCCAAGTAGAGAGACTTCCAGTAGGACAAGAACATAGCCAAGCACTTGTTTTTCCGTTCAATGAAAAAGGAAACAGCCTCAAATCGATGACATCTGCAGAAACTCCATTGATCTTGATGGTATCACAAATCTGCAAAAACCGCTCAATATGCTGATTAGGATCCTCCAAATCACTTCCACTAAAGGAACTCTGTTGAACCAAGCTTATGAGGGCTAGCTTGATTTCAAAGTTATTTATATTAACAACAGGATTGACTACGCTAGTTGCAGCTCTGGTAGGATTAAGTGTCATGTAGTCATCCATAGTCCTTCGTGGAGGAGGAAGACGAAGATGATCTTCACCATTCTCTGCCATTATAATCAATTCAGTCTCAGTACTAGAGCTGAAGCCTTCCCTTTTCTCTGTTTTGCAAGTTTCTGGTTTTTCCTTGCTGTCCTTTCGATTTCAGGATCAAATTGCAACGAATTCCTGTCCATGATACCTTGCATAAACAAAGTAGAAAGAGTAAAATATCAAAAGAGAAAGAAAAATCCAATCTAGAGTTTCAATAACTACTCTTAGTATTGAAATAAAACTATTCCCTGGCAACGACGCCAAAAATTTGATAGGGGCGACTTCGGCAAGTGCACCGGTCGTTACAAGTAATAAAGTAGTGAGAAAGTATCGTCCCATGAGGAATAGTTATTCAATCACTAATTTGCTATTGTCACCTTAGTTGGACAGTTTTGAGTAATAAAAGATGAGTTGTAACTAATCAAGAATCAAAGAAAGAAAAGAATTCAAGATGAAGATTCGCAAGAGAATGTTTAGAAAAGATAATCAGTCGAGAAAAACGTAGTTAGGGATTTAAATCCCCCTATGCTCCTTCAAGTATTTGAATTAAAGATCTAATTGATTATGATTCCCAAGTTGACGATCGATTCTCTAAAGTTAGACTAAGTCTCAATTTCTTGATGCTACCTTAGTCTATTCTATCTTTAAAAATAACCTAATGTCTTAGTATTGTCTAGAAAGATAAAATCTTGAACCAGAATCCTGTTATCGCATAAATTCGTAAGCCTATGTCTAGGTCATGCAATTTTATGATGAATTAACAAGTTCTAGTTAGATGCACCAACATCTCTATTGTCATACATCAACCTATGGTCAATCTTAAAGGTGATCAATCTTCAAGAAAGCATTAAGCAAAGGAAATTCATTCAATCAAAGAAATCAAGATTCATACAATAATTCAACCAAATACTCAAATTTGCATAGGGTTCATCCTAGCCTTAACTACAAAAAGGAAATTAGCCAAGCATGGCTAGATTAACAAAATAAAGAAGAAAAGATGAAGATAGAATGGTTCTTCAGATGTTGGGGAAGTTTAATCTCCATAATTGTGTTGATCTTATTTCTCCAATGCCGTAGAGCTCTTTCTTGTGCCAAAAGTTCTTCCTTTTCCTTGCTAGGGTTGCCTCTTTTTATGTTTTAGGTCCAATTGGGTTTCCAAATCTCCAAAATCCTTGATTTTCCTTCCTTTTTCGGGCCCTAAAAACTCTCCAAAAATTAAAAATCAGGATTCTCGCACTTCTGGCCCCCTAGGCACCACTTTTGGTGCCCTGGGCTCCACTTTTTCCCAACTGGACAGAGAGTTGGCGCCCTGGGCGCCAACTTGCTGTGTCTGGCCGACAGGGCGCCACTTTTGCACTGGAGTGGCGCCCTGGGCGCCACTTTTGGTTCCTCTTTGTGGTTTCTCTTTCTTAACCTTCTGCGGAGTCTCCAAATAGCTTCTTCTTATGGATAAAACCTGCAAAACACACAAGAATCCTTGTGAGGGTATGTCTGACATCAAATCCATATTTTTAGCTCACTATCCTTAAGTTTTTCAATTATATTTGATCAATCTCAAGCTCAATTTGTGCCTTAATACATGGTAAATTTGTGGCTCATCAAACAGCAATGATAAACATTTCTAGGCAAACTCAGACACCTCTTCTGATCCCGGTGTCTTCATACATGGAACTTAAGGACTCAAGGTCGAGGTGGGTAACTCTAATCTTATAATCATATATGTAAATGTTATGCAATAATTAGCTGATCATGTATGTTGGTTGAATTACTTGTTTATGTTTTCCTGGCCATGGATTTGAGGCTGCGGTCTCATGGGGCTACGTGTCCTAGACAAGGGCTGCGATCCTTGGCCATTAACTGCGGTTACAGTTATGTGTAATTTCTTCCATGCTTTAACATGTGCTATTATGTCATTTCTATTTTCATACATGTGCATGAGATTAATTGTTACCCTGTGGTCCATTGACTTGGACTCCAGTCCCCTGAAAGATACAGGTAGTTGGTTCAGGATTAAAAGGGCAGAAGCAGCTGTAAGGACTACAACAGTTGGAACTTCCTGGAAAAATAGGATTAGTTAGTTTGTATTTAATGTTTATCATTCGTCTGTTTTGAATTAATGTATTAACACCCCTCTATGGGATAGGTATAGAATCGCGAAAAATTAGACTGTATTTTCAAACTAAGTTAATTTCAAAAACTCTTATTCCGCAAATCAAGTCGTTCAAATCTCCTCGATTCTTTCCGCGTTAACTCTGATAAAATAAAGGCCCCAAAGGCCGGGTGTCACACCATATTTCTGCAATGAATAAGTATCGGTTTCTTGTAAAACCGCCACTAATACTTGATTTTGTAGCAATTTTTTATGACCACTACTGTCTGACTGCTACAAATCAGGCTTTTTTTTGTAGTGTGTAAACAAGTCTTTAAGTCTTGCATGTATGTTATATGCACTTACGGTTTGAGTTCCAAAAGGTTTGAACCACAAGATGAGCATGCAAGTTGTTTTCTTACCACTAGATTTTAGTCCAAAAATAGAGGGTCATTTTCTGGTTGTTTGTAGGGGTTTAAGGTTGAGTTTGTATCTTAAAATTTTACAGAAGATTGTACTCTCCTTAAGCTTTAAAATAAGCTTTCGATCACCTAAAAAGGATACCTATAACTCTAGTTATGATGTTTGGAAGTTGAGATATGAATTTAGAAACTTTTTGGTATAATTATGGAGGCAATCAAATGATATTGACTTTTTGACTAAGTAAACAAACTTCAAAAACTGTGAACTTCTCCAGATATGAAGTAGACACATAGAGATTTAATTTGATAGGTAATTGGTTCAATTTGAATAATTATATAAAAAGTTATGAATTGGAATATGGGATACAGTTCTAGAATTTTTCTGAACAGTGGTGATATTTTCAAAATCTAGTAACAAATGGCATGTGATATTGTAATATCCCAGTTTTTGCTTTACCAGAGGCCCTATATATTGTGGAATATTTAATAAAGCGTAAAAATTTAATATCTATTGTGATATTATTAATTTATTGAATATTTGTTATTGGGATGAATTAGGTCAACAATAATAACAAAATACCAACATAAATTGGGTTCTATTTAGTTTATGGACTTTGGTCCAAAATAAAGGAGAAAGGGAAAGCAATTTGACTCTTATTTAGGCCCAAAATATACGGCCCAATAAGAGGAAAAAAGAGGCCCAATACACACATATTTCCCTTCTCTTTTTCCTCTCAAAATCATGGCCCTTCTTGCACTAACACATGACAACACACACATACAAACACGTGACACTTGGCAACATCACACACTCACACAAAATTAGATTTTAATCTCTTCCCTCCTCTTATTACACATCTACACACACACATTTCACAAAAAGCTGATTTACTCTCCTCTCCCTACACCATTTCGGCACACTTTCCCTACCCACAAGAAAAAGAAAATCTGATCCCCTAATCTCTTCCCTCTCCTCTTTCCACAGCATACCCTCTCTTCAACACCAACAATCATTCTCCTCTCAAACAACATCAACCATCCTCTCATTTCCATGGTCAACTCATCCCCCCCCCCCCAAAAGAAGAAGCTTCATGGCTAGGAAGAACAAGAAGGGCAGCAAAGAAGGATAATGTAATATTGCTTGCAATAACCTCTTCTACCTTCTTGCATGTTGCTTTGGGTGAATGAAAATCCACATGTATGTGATTTTCTAGGTTTTAGGCCGAAGGAAGAAGAAGAAAAAGTGAAGAAGGAGAATCCCCAAGAGCTAGATCAAGAGTTGTGATAAGGATTACAACCTCCCTCTTGTGATTCTTTTGGAAAATGGGGTTCTTGTTTGAAAAACCCAGTTTTTTGAATGAACTGGGAATGTGTGAAAACAATGGATTTTCAAAAATTTGTGAAAACAATTTTTAAAGGTACTTTTGAGTATAAGATCATAAGCTCTTCAAGAAGTGAAATTTGTCAATTCTCGGTTTGTGGAGTCAGTTGGTGTTCATGCATGGTTTGACTAAGCTAATGAATCCATAAAAATGAATTTTTCTAAAAAAGCAAGCAGAGATGTGTAGCTTTAATTTGGTGGGTATTTTATAATTTTATGAGCTTTGAGTAAGGAGTTATAATTGTTACAAAATGACCCTAATTTCTAGAAGATAAAACTGGACAAAGAGCTTATAGGAAATATTTGAATGGGTAAATAAACCCAGAAAATTATGAGATTTTCTATAATTAAAGAGGACTTAGAGAGCTTTAAATTGATATAAATAAGAAATTTTTAAATTTATGTGCTAAGAGATATCAATTTTTAAAATATGGTTAAAGTTTTGGAAACTTTTCTGGGTAGCGTTTATATTTATGAAAAATGGGAATTAATGGTTTGATATAAAAATATGAAAATTTTGAGGTTGATAGAGGATGAATAGATATTTAATTTGATATAAAATGGGTATTTTTTTGAGCTCTGAGTAGAGAGATATCTATTTTTGAATTTAAGGTCAATATCTGGGAAGTTGAATCTAAGCAGTGGTCATGTGACCAATTTTAAAATATTTAAAAGTTTTTCAACAATTTTGAAAATTTTCAGAGTGGTAGAGGATGTCCAAAACTATCAAATAATATGAAATAAGAAATTTTTTAGCCCTGTGAAATTAAATATTAATTTTGAAGTAAAACAGACTTTTCTAGAAAATTGGACAGGGCAGGTATGGAAATATTAAAAAATGAAATTGAATTTATAAGTTTTGACTTGAGGATTTATTTTTCTATGAAAATATACTCTTCTAGGGGAATGTGTGATTTGGAAACACATTAAAATGATTTTTTTTAAATTTATTAAAAATATTTGCAATTACTAGATTTTAAGGGCAGTCAAGGGTCAGAGTCTGAAAGTGACAAATCTAGGTTACTAAATTATACCCTAATGAAATAAGGGTTAAAAAGGAAAATAAACATGATAATTAGAGGTGCTTTTATCATGTTTACATATATGGACAAAGTAATAACAAATCATCCCAAAATTTATAGGAATTCCCAAGCCTACCTGCACCGCAAAATACTCGGATAGTTTTAAAGTTGCTATACACTTAGGTAGTAACTCTAACTCTCTACGACATGTGTATGGTTATATGTTAATTTCCATGCTTATGGATTTTTGTCTTACACACATGGTCGATTATATTCATGAATTATGTTGTTTGGCCAATAACATATGTCTTCCTTTGTGCTAACAGAATTCGGAGTCGTGTAGGCTCTGTGTTGTACTTTTCTTATGTGTTGAGGAATTTGCAGCAAGGTAGGTTATGTGTTTCCTCAGGTAGAGGAATTTAAAACTAGGTAGGTTCTACGTTCATCATTCCTAGCATTATGGAATTTAGAACTGGGTAGGTTCTGCGTTTGTATTTTCCTCTAGTAGAGGAATTCAGATCCGGGAAGGTTATGTGTTCATCTTTTCTAGCACTATGGAATTTAGAATCGGGTAAGTTCTGTGTTTACTTTCCTAGTACTATGGAATTCGAGACTTGTCTGGTCCTGCGTATTCATAGTTAAGATTACAAGTATGATACATTGTTGATTGTTGTTATGCTGTGATATTGAATATTAAATTGTTTCCAGAGTTGTGGTAATTTGATTTCATATATTATGTACCCTATTCATAGACATTAACATGTTACTCTAAGATTCAATTATGAATCTCAAACTTGAATAAAAGTATAGGTAGTAGATCAAGACAGAAAGGGAAGGCAGTGCTATAGTCGGAGGCTAAAGAAGGTGAACCCGAGAAAGAGTTCTTTTTGTTTTGTATATTTATTTTGGGATATTTTGAAGTGATGTATAAAGTGTTAATTTTTGAGGTTTTTAGTTTTGGGATTATTGTGTATATTAAATTATCCAAAAAAGTATTAAGTTTTTAATCATTACCAAGTTATGTTTTCTTTAAATTATTAGCTACTCATTCATCCAAACTAGATTTGCACGCTCTCTGTGTATTAACTCTGATATATGATCGGGAGACATAAGGGAGTGTTACAGATATAATGTTGAAACAATTTTCTAGGAAACAAGACTTTCTAAGGAGTTTATAGGTTTTTGAACCACTTAATATGAATGCCCTGAACTCTATATATGAATTTTTGAAATTGGACTATGAAAATTGGTAAGTTTCTATTTCCAGATTGGGTAGTAATGTTTCATGTGAAACTTTGACTTAGTATTTGATATCCCTGATGACTTCCTAATTTTAATAGATTTGAGGTATATTTTGATATATTTAGGAAGTCATTAATACTAAATTAAAGAGATTTTCTTAAGATTTTTGAGAGAAATCAAATGGGTGCATCATTTGTGGGGTTTCAATTTAAAATAAATGTTTTTGAGTTTAGGAAATAAATAATAGTAATTAGAATTTTTTAAAAGAAAAAAAACTATTTAGTTATTATTATTATTATATATTTCCTTCTTATCTTTGGCACAGAGTCACATACGCACATTCAGAATGAAGATTTCAAGTTAATGGAGAATGGGTATTGAGTGACAATTGGAATTGCCCCGCGAGCCCAAAGAGAATGAAGTCTTAGATGAATTAAAGGAAGAGGGGCAGCAATTGGAATTGCAAAAGTAGCCACGTGGAGTCTGGAGAAAACAAGAAGAAAGAAGCAGAACACACACATACGGTCAATGGGCTGAGTTGATTGAATGGATTGGGCCCACCAATTCATTCAATTTAATCAAGGGAATTGACCTAAAAAAGAAGGAGGGCTGGAATGAAAAGAAGAAGACGGACAAAGGAGGCAGCTGAGGGATCACACAGAACGAAAAAAACAGAAGGCTACGCCGAGACAGAACAGAATACGCAGGAAGCAGTAGGCGGCAATTGAGGAATCAACACGCCGAATAAAAAGAAGCAGCTGAGAAATGGAACAGAGGCATCACACGGAATCAAAAACGAAGAAGCAGAGCAGAGACGAGAGAGCTTCAATTGAATAGTCTTCTATCTTGTGAATTTCCTCATGTCTCTGAATCTCTATTTAATTTTCTGTGGTGTCATGAATCCGTTTAAAGCCCTATGTAGTTGATTTTATTTTGCAACCTAGAGTAACTATGAACTTATTAATGGATTAAACTTTGTTTTCATGGTTTAGTTATATTTAGTATTAATTTTGGTTGCTTAATCTTGTTTAACTTTATTTATTTATTGACTGGCCATCTTTAAATAAGATTTTAAGAATTAGGATTTACCTTGGCAAAGGGAATTTTAATTAAGCTGTAGATTAAGCAATATGGGATTAAATTATAATTTAATTTGCGATTAGGATAGAAATATACCTAATAGCCCCATATAGTTGTAGAAGAGTGTGTCCGGATTAAATTGCCTCTAGAGTAAATTTGTTAGGCATAACAGCTTTTACTTAAGAGAGGGTTGTAAGTGGACCGGAAGACACTTATAACTATTATACTCGAGATTGACAAAATTAATATTAAGAGTAATTAAATTGGTGAAATAAATGCTTATGAAATTAATAAGGGATTAGTGCCTCTAGGTTGCCCATTTGATTATTGCGTAGATTATTTGTTTGATTTTGGTTTTATTTTCTTAGTCAAATTAAATTTGATTACTCAACTTAAACGAAAAGTTCAAGATTAATTATTAACTGAAGTAGTGGGTACTAAGTCCTCGTGGAAACGATACTTTACTCATCTTTATTACTTGATACGGCCCGTGCACTTGCGGAGTTATAGACTTTAAAGTTTTGTGTAATACCCAGATAATTACTATCTGGACTATTATGTTACCATAATAAAAATGTATATTTATGGAGATTTTGATCTCAACATGGTATATGATTAGTCTATGTTCAAAGAAAAACACTAAGAAAATTAAAGGAAATTTAATATCGGAAATGTGAAAAATGTGTCTTAAGGCCATAAAACATCCTGAGAAGAATTAGGAAAATTTCTAAAAGGCATGGAATAATTATTAAAATTTAGAAAGCATATTATTCTTAATTTAGACAATTTAATAAATTATTTCCTATGAAAATAAAAAGAAGGAAAATTAAAAAGTATTTTAAGACTAAAATTGACTCTATGACTTTTGATAATTTGCATGGAGCTTAGATTATTAATGTCAATAAAGTTGTTGTGAGAAAATGATGAGTTTTAATTAAGAAAATTATTAGGAATTATTAAAGGATTAATTAAGTAATTTTTGGAAATTTTGTAAGCTTATAGAAATCTAGGAAACATGAAAAATAAAATAAATATGAATGAGTATTATTAAGGATCGAAATTTTTGGGCCAAAATTAAATAAATAATAAAGGTCAAGAAGTAATCTTGGAAAAACCAAGATCAAAAGCTTAGGATTGTTCAAGAAATTATAAAAGCCTAAATCCATGAAATTGCTTATGGACCAATAGGGAAATTTTAAGGGAAATAAATATAGGATAAATGGGATATTATGGTAATTGGAAAAAATATATATATATATATATATATATATATATATATATATATATATATATTTGTGTTGGCCGAATTTAGGGGGGGATAAGGATGAAGTTTGATTTTTATCATATAATAATAATATAAATTTAAGCATGTGTTAAATAGATAATGTTATAATAATAAGGAGTAAACAGATAATGGAAATAAGAACCGATAGGAAATAATTCATAAACTAGAATCCAGGGATGAGTTAAGAAAAACCAGAGTATATTATTGATCAGTGGATTTTTATCCAGAAGTTGGCGCCGACAGAAGTTATTTCTGTAATCGGTCGCGAATACCGAGGATTTTTGGCAGATAGCGGAATGTCCTTAATAAGGATATAAGGTAAGGAGAATCCAGTAATCTCGAAGAGGATGACAAGACCTTCAAGGTATTGCTTCCGGAATTTTAAGTTTTTACGAAATTTCACGATCAGGACACCGAACCAGGAACTTTATCTGATAAAGCAAGATGACATAAGGTTAGATGATGTCATCAATTTTGTCTCTTTGTGGGGGGGGGGAGGTCGGCCAAGCAAGGGAGGGCCAAGATCAAACCACCTAGCAAAAGTGCGATCCTACGGTCAGAATTCAACCAGACAAAGTTCAAGGAAATTACGAAAATGCCATTGAGATTTTCTATAAATAGCCTTCATTCCTCTTCATTCTTCACCAATTCACTTACAATCCTAGAGAGAAGTTAGAGAGAGAAGCTCTGGAAGAAGAGTAAGAAGTTCATAGCAAAGCTCTGAGTAAGTTCTTCAGTCCTTAGTTTTTAGTTCAGTAGTTCTTTCGGTAGTTATAGTAGAACTGCTAGAGTAGTCTTTAATTTTTTTAAGTTAGCTTAGATATTATGTTTTAGGAATAAATATGATATTTATCTTAGGAATATGTTAGAGGAAAGTTATAGCAAAATTTTTGAGAATTTAAAGTCGGAATAGCGAAGTTCTAGCAAAATTTCACCAATTAGTCAAATTATGGGCAAAATGGTAATTTGTACCTAAATTGCCTGTTATGATCTTAAATATTCATATCAATGACATTATCCTTTTAGGATATCCGAAATCACAAACCGTTGTTTCCGCTGTCACCGCTGTCGTGCCGCTGTCAAACGTGCCGTAATTTGACAAAAGTGCCAGAAACCGTCAACGGAGGTACGGACGCGTATTATAACCTTAACACTTATGTTGCTCATATACTATATGTGATAGACATGCTTATATACTGAAGCTCTGTCTAGGGTTGTCGGTATACATACAGCTTTTTACGGGTTATAGTCTTGATAACGCCGTTAAGTTTTCCTAGCGCTGAGGACACGATGGGCCGTCGTGGCACTGGTTATGTGCAAACATTATGTGGGGCTTTACATACTGCTGTGTGCTTATGTTCTGCCAATATGTGATCATGTATCTGTTGTGTGCTTATGTAGTGATATACTGCTGTTATGTGATTATGTACATGTTGTTATCCATATACTGTCTTATTTGAGTATAAGGTTAACCGTTACCTGAGATCCAATCGGGAATTGGATCTCAGCTGTAGCTTCAGGGTCGGGAGGACCAAGGTCAGAAAAGAGAGGCAGGCAGGCGGTGTAGGACCCAAGACGAAGTTTTTATTTTGTATTTTACTTTTCTTCGGACATTAGAAGACTGTAATAGAACAATTACACTGTAGTTATGTTTTATCAAAGTTCAGTTACTCGTTTTGTTAAAAAGCTCTACTCTGATCACCGTTTTAAAAAAAAATATATTCCGCTGTTTTAAGGCGGGATGTTACTTTTTGCCCTATCAATCCCTTTGCCTTAATATTTTCCAAAAATAAATTTCACATGTTAAGTTTTAATTTGATAGGTCACCCACCTAATTTGGAAAAGTATCGAAGGAGTTATAAATTTTTGAAAATAAGTCACAATTTTGGAATGAAATATGGTCAGTGCTTATGTTTTCAAAATCTGGGAATTTTCTTAGCCATAAATCAATTTGGTGACTTTAATTTATGAAAATAGATTATTCAAGCTTTAAGTAGAAACTAGAATTACTCCATTTAGAGTTGTATAGACCAAGTTATGAATTTTCTAAATTCCTGGAGAAGTTGAAGGCTGAATTTCTTATAAGTCTTAGAATAAGCACTTAACTTTCAAAGTAAAGGTTTCTTTGAATAAATTGAAAAGTTAATTAGCTAAGATGATGTTTATTCCATAGTATATTGTATCTAATTAAATAATTCTCAATGGGTATATATCTATAGTTACAAGAATATAAAAGGATAAGTATTTTGGGGAAGGTCTAAAAGAGCTAAATCTTATTATGTTATTAAGATTAGAGCGATTAATGACTCATTCTTCATATAAATGTTAATTATAGGAAGTGATAATTGCTCGAGCTTGAAGGACAAGCAAATTGAAAAGAATCTTACAGAAGGTACTTTGTGGGTAAAACCAACAGGTAGTAGCTTTAATCTCACATTCTTTGTATAGCTATATATGTTTGTATATACCATATGTGTATGTCCGGTTTGTATGTGGCCAGCACCACTTGTGACTCGATTGAGTAGAAGGGCCAACGACCATAGGGTCAGCTTCCCGATGGCAAGGCAGGGCCTAGTGCATTCAGTTGTTTTGGTATTAATTTACTTAAAATATATTTCCTAACGCCAAGATATTTGAAATCATTTAATGATTAATTGTATTACATGATGCATATGGAATGTAATACTTGTTGTCTGAAATCTATTTGTTTTATATATTGTGTGGACTACTCTATTTTGGTTGATTTACATATATTGATTATGTTAGAATTTGAGATTAACTTGTTACTTTGGGATTCATTCATTTGAATCTTAAAACCTTCCGATAATCTAGGACATGAGCAATCTAGTAAGTAAGGAGGAAGAGGCAAGGGCCTAGTTATCGCTTGAGGTCTAGAAGATGGTGGGGCTGATAGAGCAACTTACTTTATTTTGTTTCATCTTTTGTATATATTCCCTTTTGACTTGGTTAATATTTGAACTTAGATAATATTTTAAGATAGTCATATGTGACTACTGGCAGGGACAAAGCTTCCTTGTTACAATGGGGAGGCCATGAATTTTTGGTGCTCAAAAAATTTATCTAGAAATTTTTTTAAAAAGTTTAATATAAATGTAAAAAAGTATTTTATCTTATATATTTGACCTCCTCAAATATTTGTTTAGTTCATGAGTATAGATTTTGCCCCCCTAAATTGTTTTCACAACCTCTGTCCCTGGCTACTAGGATGTATATTTAATTAGATACATATAATCATGTAGAAGTAGACATGATGTGTGTGTGTGTGTGTGTGTTTACTATTACTGCAGGGATGGGTATGCATATAACAAGCCCCAAAACGTGGTCAATAATTTAGTAGAGCGCTAGGCTAATTAGAGAAATAAGGAAATAATCTGATCAAACCTAACAAAGTTTCAAGTATGATGTATTTTTAATGATAAGTTTGAATATTGATAAAATGTTTTCAAATGTTTTAAATATTTTAGAAAAATTCATTCGGACTACAATATTATTTTGAACTCTTATTAAAAAAGGGCTTTCATTTCTAAGATCAAACATGACCTAGTGCAAGGGGTGTTGCATGTACTCCCTCAATTTCTACAAGGCACATTTAACTAGTTCACTAACATTAAGTACATATAGTTAAGTCATTAATTTTATTTGAAAATAAAGCAAATTTCCAAATTCACTCATTTTTAAAATTACCTATTGTATTTTGAGAAAATAAAAACAAAGATATATTGTATCAAATATTAAATAGAGACAATTTTGAAAAAAAAGTAATTAACATCTCATTTGGTGACCAACAATAATAATCACTCAAATTCTTTTAGAAAGTACCCTGTAATAGTGAAAATCATATAACAAATATATTCTTTATCATTACAAACACAGTCAAATGATAAGTTCACATATCACAAGAAGCAATCAATACTAAGTAAATTACTCCCTCCAGTCCTTATTATAAGGTACTAACTAACAAGTATTTTTGGTCATTTTTATAAGGCACTTGCAAGTTTTCAAGGTGTAATTAATTTATTTTTCCATGACTACCCATATTTAATAAAGTTAGTGAGAGAGAGATACTATATTTGAGTTTAGAGTTGTTAGTAGAGGTAATATTAAAAATCACTTGAATTTTATGATAACTTTAATGTTTTTAACTAACCTTATTGATTTGTGAGAATTGATAGTTTGTGCCTTATAATAAGGACTAGAGGGAGTACAAATTGCATGTAAATGTGAAGCCAACCAGGCAAGACTAAGAAGAAGCACCATCATCTTCATGGTTTTGAAGCATCTCAACAACTTGGCTCATGGTGGGCCTTTCATCTTTGTCTTCCTCAACACACTTCAAAGCCACACTTGCCAAAGTTTCTCTATTTTTTGCATCTCTTCAACCCCAAACTCTACTCCTATCGTAGGGTCAATTATTTCCTCTATTTTTAAGATGGTGATGAAGGTGACAATTACCTGGACGTCGTTTTCTTCCTCTTCTCTCTCACCCATGTCACAAGCCTTATATTCTGTGCCTATTCTCCTTCATCATTGTGACTTCCCATAATCATCATCGATGTTATTGGCAGGTTGAAAATCCATTCAGGTGCCATATATCCTCTTTTTCCTCTTATCATTGACAAGCTTTCAGCGTTTTGTTCACTTCGATTTAGAAACTTAGATAAGCCGAAATCTACCACCTTGGGTTGGTAACTGGAATCCAGAAGTATATTCTAAGGCTTTATATCACAATGCAGAATCCACTCCAAGTATTGTTCATGTAAGTTTCTCCTTTATTGTTTCGAGAGCGATTTTCTATCTCTTGGCCCAATCCAAAGTGTTTGATTTGAGATTTTGTGATAAAGAACCATTCTCCATGTACTCGCAAACCAATAATCTGTGCTTCCCCTCAGCTCAATACCCCCCACATTTCGATCAAGTTCATATGGTTAAGCCTAGCTATGATGCTCAATTCAGCTAGAAATTCTCCTTCTCTTTTGACTCCAATATTATCATTATTGAGCTTCTTTATTGATGCTATGCGTTGATCAGGAAAAACTCCTTGGTACACTATTCCACCTGCTTCTCTTTCAATTTCTTTTGTGTACCCTTTTGTTGCTTGTTTTAGCTCAAAGTAAGAAAACCTAAACCCAAAAGGGAACAGAAAATTATACCCTTGTTGGTTTCCATCAGAGTTTTTGTTTGGTTCTCATCAAACAAAACCAAGTTATAAAAACAAAGAGGACTTCAAACGCACCAACTGCTACCGAAAACCAAAGAAAGAACTTCACCAAACTGTTGGCCTTTCTCTTTTCATAGGCCCTTTTGAGCTTCGTCACTGAACAAACATAACCATTTTCTTGAGCAATTTCTTCATTAGCAAAGAACAAACCATTATTAAGGCTTTTAGTTTTGGGCAGCTTTAAGTAGTTGTTCCTTTGAAGCTCGGCGATCGACGACCATTGAGCATAACTCTTTTTGTATAGCAATGAGACAATCCATTATCGTTAAACGAGTACCGAAACGCCCTGCACTTGCAGTCTTGTAAGCATTCATCCTCACAATCACTATAAGTGATTTTTTCCTTATAAAAATAGCCATACCCATATGGCTCAACATGTAGCAATTTCAAGAGGGTGGACTCATTTATATCACATGAGAGTTCAAACTTGGGTAATTCACACCCATAAGACCAATCACTAAGGTTCTTCATTTTATATCCTGGAAGACACAAACACTTCCTTCCTTCTCTAGGATCATACATGCACGTGCTATTAGCACCACAAGTTCCATGTACAATGCAGCCATCAAATATGGCTTGCCACGTCACCTCTCATAGATTGTTCTAAGGGTGTACACTCGGATGTTTCCATCAGAATCTAGTTTCAATATTCTTTGGATAACAACCCCACAATTGGAATTTTTGAATCCAAAATTATCAGTTGAATTGAATCTTCCAAGGGAATCTAATACTGCGATTCTCCTACTATTAAAAGTCATCCTCCTTACATCCCAATTCAGAAGCCATGGGATAGGCCAATATTTGTTGAGCGGATTGGGGCCATTGTACAAAAGTTTAAGAAAGTTTTCATCGTCGAACGAAAGCTTGTAGAAACCAAAGGAATGGTTGGTGACAATTCCACATGAGACAAGCTTTATGTATCTCGTGAGCTGTTGCCTAGGAAGTAGTGTTTGTTGGGAAATCAAAGCTTTGCCATACGATATTTCTTTTCTTTGAATGGAGTTCGTGGGGTGCTAGATTTCCATTGTTGTTGAGAGTTGATTGTCTTGTCGAGGACGAGCTGGTGTCGGTGGATCACACGTCAAACTGTCCGGCGTCAGAGAGGACGAGGTTTCCGGTGTTATGGAGGGAAAGTGATGACCGTTTTCCGTTGACAGGTTGGTCGCAGTTTGCCGCCCAAACAACGGTAGGGTTTTTGGTGATCCAAACGGAGAAGACAAAAGCGTTATTACCAACGGGGTATAAGCCAGCAGAGAAGACGGTGTTGGGGGAGAGAGTAACATTTTCTAGTTTCTCAACTGAGAGAGATGAGCCACTGTTAAGTAATGATAATGAAGATAAAGAACAATGGAAAGACAGAGATAAGAAGAGAAGAACGTGAAGGATTGATGAAAGTGCCATATGAACATGTATGAAATAAGTAAGAAATTGGCTTTATTGTAACATCCCAAATTTTTTTTGGATCAGAAGTTGGAAATAAAACTAAGATAAGAATGTTATTAGTTAGTAGAGTTCAAAAGTCTTAAGTTTATTATGAGAAAAAGCTTAAAATAATTCTTAAAATTATTTTAGACCTTGAGAGTTTGGGAAAATTATAAAATAATATTTCGAGAATATAGAAATATTATGATGGAATTATTTATGGATAAATTATAAGATTTATATTTGAAATTAAAAGGCATATTTTCCCACAAAATTAAGGACAAATAATTGGGAATAATTTCTTGCCTGAATATTTTGGAGATAATATTTTGTGGCCAAAATAAATTAATTGAGGAAAGAATAAATTTAAGGAATATATACAAGGGATAAACTTAGGCCCAATATTATACACCATATACACACACTCAAACCCAAAAACACACAAGCCCATATTCTCTTAGGCCATTCGGCCCAAACACCCACATACTCACCTATTGTATGTAAGCCAATTATACTTCCTCATTCAATTCATTTTTCCATATTCAGCCAACACAAAAATCAGCCACCTCACTCCCTCCCAGTTTTATCTTCACACACATTGTAACATTCCAAATTTTGAGGCATAGAGTTTCAAAATAAGGCTAAAATAAGAAGGCTACTAGGCTCATAAGAGTCCAAAGTCTTAAGTTTATTAGTAAAATTATTTTCATAAATTATATATATATATATATATATATATATATATATGTATGTATGTATGTATGTATGTATGTAATATTTGATTGGTAGATGAGTAGATATACATGATGTGTTTGGTAGTTAGATTGATCGGTAGATAAGTATAGGGTAGTTAGATGGTAGATGAACTTATGTGTGGTAGATGGATAAGTAGATAGACATATTTATGGTAGATGGGTGGTAGATAGACATGTGAGATGTGGAAGGTAGTTGAGAACGAAAAATTCTATAAATACCTCACCACTTCTCTTCTACCACACAAACACACATACTTCCACTGTTCAGCCTCATGAGAGAGAGAGACAGAGGTTATGTTTCTTGTCGTTGGAGCAAAGGAAAAACTATACCTTCCTAACTTCATCAGACCAGCGCTGAAGATTAAAATTGTGGAGTGTATTTGAGCTCTAGAATTAGGAGCAATGTGAAAGTAGTTAGCTCAGACGAGACGTAACCACTTTCCACTTATTATGATATTGACATGTTGTTTTTGAGTATTTTGTGAAATAATTATATATTTTTTAATAGAAATGTCCTTGTGGAACCTTATGAAGTGAATTATGAAATATATATGCATATGTTTAAGTATGTATAAGAATTTGAGTTTGTTATGATATGACTTGGTTGTGAGAATTATTTAAAGTACATTTTTATGAATGTAAAACTTTTGGAAAGACTTCTATTGAGTTATATATTTTTCTGAACTGATTATGATTGTTTTAAATAAAATTGCCATGTGGAATTTTTATGAGTTGAAATACATGTTTTCATTTGAATTGAACTGATATATGATGATATGGTTATTGTGATTATTTTGGATTTTCTCCTATTGAATTATAATGATAATTTTGGGATGGAAAGAATTGGGAGAAGATGGAAAGTTATTTACACCACGTGGTGATGCCTCCATTGGTGCACGATGGTTGGCTTTTTATTGTCCCAATGGTTCAATGAGGGACTAGCCCAACAGTTCAAGAGGGCTTACGATACCCCAACTGTTCAATGAGGGGAAAAGATCTCCATGGTCTGGGACAGGTGCTCTAAGGATTTTGGCCGATTCTTATCACTTGACCAGTAAGCTTTTAGAGTAACAAGTAACATGGGTATAACTTAGCCCATGGGTCTAGTCGGAAGAAATAAGGCGGTTTGGTTGGAATGATAAGGGAAATATTTGGGTATTGAATACGAACAGAATTGTGACACCCATTATGATACTTATTGTGAAATTATATAAAGAGAATATTGCCGTATGGTTCATTTGAATTGATTTGTTGTTCCACTTGGCACCTCACTAGCATGTGTTGATATTCATAATGAGCTAGACTGATGGTTACAAAATTTTTCCAGGTGATAAGTCCGGTCCAGGTACTTCAGGAAAGCAAACAAAAGTCTAGTCTACTGTGTCAAGAGTAGGACTTCTGTTCTTTTACTGTATGTTATGGATGACTGTATATTGCCACACATTAAGGCTTATCATGCATACTTTGGGCATATTTGGAAAAATTTTAAATTCCACGTGAAACCAATTATCTGGTTAACTCTAATTATTATGAGATAATTTTGGACACTATATATGTTAAATTAGTGAATTAAATGGCAGATGTTTCACACATCACACACATGCACTCACATTCAGATAAGACCCACAGATGACATATACATAGACATACACAATGGCAGAGCCAAGATTTTAAGTTTGAGTCTAGAAAGTTTTAAATGCATTAAAAAAAACAAAAGAATATAGACAAGAAAATAAAAGAAAACTTCAACTTAATATAGAAAAGTAATAATCAAGAGTCAACTAAACTATTACAACAGAAAGATTACAAAAGCAATCTTCAATTCTTAATTCCTTGAAAATATTACATTATATCATCATCAATCTTATCAAACATATCACGTTCAACATAAGTTAGCATATATGAGTTAAATCTATCATCACTTATCCGATTGCGCAACTTATCCTTAACACAAGTCATTGCAGAAAAACCCACTCAATACTAGCAGTTGTTATCGGTAGAATGACTGCCAACCTTATCAACAAATAGACCAATAATGGATAAATAATATCCTTTGTCTTCTCAACCATCTTCAAAGCAAGGTCAGAAATTGTTTTCAAATTAACAAAATCAAAATTAGCTTTTACATCAACAATAAAATTACCGAGACTTGAAGAAAGAAAAGAAATATCTGCAAGCTCATGAAACTCCAAAGGATAGAATCTAACAAAGTCAAATAAACTTTTCTTTCATGAGGATTAAGACAACTCAAACACTCAAGCAACTTGGTATTAACATTATGAAATCGATCACCCAACTCTTAAACCTCTTAACTCTACCATTTCACATTTAGATATCATGAGCAAGAGAGAGAGAGAGAGAGTTGAGAGAAAAAGAGGAACCGAGAGAGAGAGAGAGAGTTTGAGAGAGTGAGATTGAGACGGAATGGAAGAAGAGGAGGAAGATCATCTAGAAATGAAGGAAGAGTGACTGATTGTTACATGCAAATCACTTTCTGGACTAAAGTGAGCTTTCTAACCTCATTCCCAACTTCATTTCAGCTGAATATTAGTATTCTTGAAGTCATTGAGTTGCTAGAAGTGAAGAGTTTGTGATGGAAGTTGCTGACATCAAGAGGAGGAAGATCATCTAGAAATGAAGGAAGAGTGACTGATTGTTACATGCAGATCACTTTCTGGACTAAAGTGAGCTTTCTAACCTCATTCCCAACTTCATTTCAGCTGAATATTAGTATTCTTGAAGTCATTGAGTTGCTAGAAGTGAAGAGTTTGTGATGGAAGTTGCTGACATCAAGGTTCTGTAGTGTATTTGCATGTCAATTTTGAATTGATCTTTGAACTTCTCTTGCTTTGAAAACAAGCTTAAAAACCATGCATGTCATTATTTTCAACTCGACTACTTGGTCTGAAAATAGAGCTTATTATGCATGTCGTTTTGATGGGTTAAAGATCTAGTTTTTTTTTGTGAAATTTTTATAGGAGATAGTAATCTCCCTAGTCTTTAAAATTAGCTTTGGATCATATCAAACGAAGGTTTATGGCTCAAGATATGATTTTTGGAAGTAATCAAGTCATGAATCTGGAAAAGAAATATAGGCCTGACTCTAACTTATTAATTTCAACTAAGCAAATACCTAAATAAAAAGCATAGTTTGACCACAACATTTTTGGAGCATGTAGTTAACATGCTAAGCTTTAATTTGATAGTAGTTTGTAATTTTCGGTATTTTCTACAAAAGGTTATGATTTTTACAAACTAGCCTATGTTTCAAAAAAGTGAAATTGAGCGGTCATGTTGTGCAAAACATTTGACTAAGTAAATGAAGTTAGAAAATTATGAAACTTTCTAGAAATAAAGAGAACACAGAGATTTAATTTGATAGGTGGTTTATAATTTTTAAAGCTATGTACAATGAGATATTGATTTTTACAGTTAAGTTAAGATTTTGGAAGTTTCAACTAGACAATAAGGATGTTTTCAAAATCTAGGAATTTTCTTAGTCATAAATCAACTTGATAACTTTAATTTATAAAAATAGTATTATCAAGCTTTGAGTATGAATTGAAATCACTCCATTTGGAGTTGTATAGACGAAGTTATGAATTTTCCAAATTTCTGGAGAAGTTAAAGGCTAAATTTCTCATAAGTTTGGGAATAACCACAGAGGGATAATTGTTTTGGTAAAAGTTGTAAGGCTAAGACAACTTGAGTAAACATTTATTTTCCTTGGTTATGAAATTATGGATATGTTCTTAGGGCCATAAGGAGAAGGAAGGAACTTCAAGTAACTCCGAAGGTTAGTGAAAGAGGAACCCAAGTAAGGACAGTAGTCCTTAAAAGGTAATGGGCTTACCGTACTTGCATATATTTGATATTATTGCTATTATGTATATGTATGATTGCTATGCTTGCTTATGTGTAACATACTTGAATGATTGAAGTTCTGTTTATGATTATGCTATAGCCATGAGTATTATGCATAAAGTATTGAACATAGAGAAATGTTATTATGTTAACATGAGCTTGTACAAGGTAGGTATATCATATATTAACATTTATCTTGCATGCACTGTTTGGTATTATCTGCTACTAGGATTCCTCAGAATCTCACCCTCCACTACCAACTAATAGGTATGTGAGCACAAGAGAGAAGTGCTGCATAAGGCTTAAGGAGGGAGCGTTGTTTGAAGACGGCCTAGAGGAGGATAGTTGAAGAACCGAGGGTCGACGATGTTTAAATAGTTTTAATTTGCACTATTTTCAATAAATGTAATCATATAAAAAGGGTTATAAACCTTGGGATTACCCTTGATATGTAATCAAAGTTTAAGTTGTATCAATATATTAACACTATTTATACTTTTGCTCCACAATTACATGAGTTGCATAAAATTATGGCGAAGAATGCCAGCACCCCGGGCAGTTATTACATGTGTGTATACTTGTGAAGAAAGATGAGGAATTGCTTTTGGTTTTGTCGTTCAGTAGACTTTTTATTTTATCTAGACGGTTGGAAATTAAAAAGTGCCTCGTTATTTTTGGTTTGGTGTTTTTGCCCACCGTTCATCCGTCCTCCTCGTCATTTTTTACTTTAATCTTAGTAGTAATATCCATTATTTGGCTGTAAGGTGGGGACCACATGCTTGTAGCATTCCAATACCATGGAGTAAGGTTGTGTTTGATGCAAGCAAATATTTCTGTTTATGTATATAATGATTGAGTTTTTTTTTAATTAAAAAAACTAAATAAATTAGTTAAAGTATACTCCCTCCGGTCCTTATTATAAAATAACATTTGGGGGTTAGTTTTGTTCCTAATTATAGGAAAACTTTTTAGTTTTTGCTAATTTCTTCCTAAAATACCCTTATTTTATTATCTCAAGTGTGTTTATTTTTTGGTAAGTATATATGTATATGTGTTGCAACACACACACATGCACACACATGTGTATGTCTATAAACATATATATGTATGTATGTATGTATGTATGTATCTATGTGTGTGTCTGTGTATATATATATGTATGTGTGTGTGTATCAATATATATATCTATGTGTGTAAATACATGGTTGTGTGTGTGTGTGCGCATGATAGATCTATATGTGTGTATGTGTACACACACACACACACATATGTATATCTAGTAATACCATTATTTCAATTAGAAAACATGTGGAAAGGAAAATTGGTTGGAGAGATATGTGACAAAGTTGTTGATTAACTTTTACTTATGTCATTTTAATGTATATAAATACATTTTAGGAAAATGAGTAAAATTAACTAATTTAATTTCTCTCCTTAATTTTTCCAAAATTAGTTAAATATGTCTTATAATTAGGACCGGAGGGAGTAACATTTATATTTAGAGGGTGAGTTTTGATGCAACAATAAGGTTTTTATCATGTGACATAGAGGATACGAACTCAAATCTTGAAAACAACCTCTCCAATACATACATCTATTTTTCTCCAAAAACCTCACTTGATTAGAAGCCTTATGTATTGGACTGATTTTAAGTTTTAGCCCTAAATAATTTACGAATAAACTGATATATAATCTTATGATACACAATATATACTATGTTATAAGTGTGTGTAAAAAAACCAGTGGTTTGGTATGACCTAGTCCAACTTAAACAAACTCGGTTCGGTCCAGTTCAAAAAAAAAAGAGGCCCAAAACAAGAAAAGACAAACCAAACTAAACGAGTCTCATTGGGCTATACTGGACAAGGAATTGAGTCCTCTAACCACTTGGTATGGTTCCATCTAGCCCAAGTTTTTTTTTAATCTATTTTGTCCAACATATTTTTTTAATGTTAGGCTTGTTGGTAAAAAATGGAAATTAGAGTTCAATTATTTATTGTACACTTGTGTGTAATGTGATATAAACTTGTTAGGTTTAATGTGTGTAATTGTTCATGTTATCATGGATTGTATCATAATAACTTGAATATTGCATTTTAGTGTTGTTCAATGTTGTGGAGATTCTTATGCATGTATTTTTTATTAGGTTTCAATGTTATATATGATGTGTTTTATATTATTATATGTATTTTTTATGTTCTTAATTGTATTTAATAGGTTCAATTTTTCCTTCTAAAGAGGGGGAAAAGCAAGAAAAAAAATTCAGGTCCTAGGCAGTTTGGACCAATCTAGGGAGTTCACTAGACCCGGTTTGGTCTAGCCTATCACTAAACCAAATTGGATCATGAGCTATCTTGTATAGCCCAAGGTTGAGGGTCCCTCCATACCAAACTTCAGGTTGATGTCAAACCTAGTTTGATCTAATCCATGCACATCCTAGCTATGATCCCACATGGTGGGAGTATTGTACATCGACCCATAAAAGTTTTTCTCCACATCAAGTTTTTCTAACCTATAAGCTTATATATAATCTTATGATATATAACTTATACTATCATTAAGTAATTTATTTAACTTTCTTAATTAGTAAAAAAAGTCAACTGAGTGTTATATTAAAGATGTTTATATTTGTGATTAAAAATAAGGCATATCTTACTGCAAAATGATCACTTAAGTAATTAATCATGATTCAAAATAATACATGAATTGAAATTTTTCAAAAGATAAAAAAAAAAAAAAAAACCCACTCTAATTATTTTTTCTTGGTCAAAATAAAGTAAAAATCATTGATAATTATTTTCACCTAATTACTGCATCTTGATATTTTTTAAAAAAATAATTGATTTTAGTGGCGGTGACTTAAATTTTTTGTTAGACACTCATCGTCATGAACAAATGAGCTAAAGTGCAACCATTAACCTAAAGTATTTTTTTAGGTTTATCCTGTGCTTTAAAGTAATATATGGTACACCCAACATCCTAAAATATTTTTAAAGTGCACCCATTATCCGAAAGTACCTTTTTTGTGCAAATTTGCACTTAACAATTTAAATAATTTAGGGTGTTGGATACAATTGAAACAATATTTCATGGTGTCAGATGCAACAAAAAAATAGTTTATAGTACATGATGTACTTTAAAAAATACTTTAGGGTGTTTGGTAATGAGAAAAAAAAAATACTACAAGATGTTGGACACATCACAAAATACATTATGTACTCAATGCACCTGGAAAATTATTTCACAATTGTAGGTGCACTTTTACCCTATACAAACTGGAGGTAGTTCTTTATTTTCCCCAACACAAACTATACAAACAAGAGAACCACAAGTATTAACTGTCTTTCACCTTACTCATATCTATTAAACAGGAGACACTACTTTTTAGAAGTAAATATATATTTTGATCTGCACAAGGATGATCTTCACACACACTCACACAAGTGATTATTAATCAATACAATTTCGATAGATCAACAACCAAAAACTAGCCATCACCAAATCCCATCCATAAATGCCACAAAAAAGATGGTTGGTGTGTTCCTTAATGTGTGGTTTTTTTTTTTTTTCTTGGGTTAAGTATCATTTTTGTCCAAGAATTTTTACCTTGGGAGAATTGGGCACTATGAAGTTTTTTTTTAGATCATTTTTGCTCTAGAAGTTGTAATATCCTAAAATTCTCACTTGTTATGAATATTACATTTTGATAAATAATATCTATTTAAAACAGGTGAATATGTAGTCTCAAAAATTTTGTAGCTTATTTAATTTAACATTAGGAAATTTTCTCTTGAAATTAATCTAACTAAAGACTAAATTTTCTAAATTTCATTTAGGGATTATAAAATGCCCTATAATTAACAAACTAATACATAGTTCATATTTAATCCATAAAAAGCCATAAAGAATTGTGAAAGTACCTAAACCAATTAGAGGAAATTACCAACAACTAATGGGCAATTAAATTTGCAATAATTAAAATAAAAACATTAAGTTTTGAAATTAATTAATAACTAAATTAAATAAGCATAATTAAGGATGTACCACCTTAATTAAAGAACCAATCACACTCTGGCAACTAAACTTAAAAACATGTAAACTACCATACTAGAATGCTAATTAGGATTAAGAATAGAAGGCCAAGATTAAGTTTAATAAAGCTATATCTAAAGGTTCTAATTAATTAAACAAATAATCTAAATCCATGTGAATGTGAATGAACCAATGGGAGGCTTTAATACTAGCTATTAAGAGACAATAGAAACACACTTCCATTGGGCCAAAAGATGAAGGGAGACACGGTTTTGCTTGAATATGAAAGAAGGAAGAATATTAATTAAACTTTGTTAGCTTGTGTTGAAAATTCAACATGGCAATCAACCAATGAGAGACAAGAACCGTTGGACTTTGCCACCTAAAAAGCAAATTAAATGGCTAAATGGGAGGAGTCATGGTTAGCACTAGGATAAAGGGAGTTTATTATTGTTTTATTGTATTTAATTGAGATAATATTTAAACACACACATGGGATAATAAGGAGGGACAAGTTGGAAGAGGATAGGATAATGCATTAATTGAAATGGAAGAGGATAGATTGGGGGGGGGGGGAGTGTGTGTAGTGAGATTGTTAGGTTTAATTCAATGTTAATTCAAATCCACCAATGAGGAAAATTCAAGACACAAGTGAATTGAATCCTTAGTAAATTAATAGGATCCATGAGAGATTTTAATCATAGATTAAAATAAGGGTTAATCTTGAACAAGCATACATATTAAGCTTGGGATGAATATCACCATGATTTTTGCCTAACTTATACATTTAATCTTAAGATAATAAGAGGAAATTAGAAATTTCTAATGAAGACCATGATTTTCTAAATTAAGAGCTAGATGAAAGACTAAGATGAACTATATATTAACCCCTAAACGTATTCTTGCTTAGTTGGTAAACAACTATCACTTTGTATCTAGTTAAAAAGGACACTTAGAGTAACTAATAATTGAAGCACAATTTCAAGAGCCAAAGGGGATGTAGGCACGGTTCATATGGCTTGTTGAAGGGGTAAGGATTTGTTTATAATAAACAATTAAACACATGCAATTCAAACATTAATGGAGGAAACAAATTGGAGAGAGAATATGTACTTAGGATAAGAAGAATTAATGAAAAATGGAAGAGGATGGAATGGTGGGGGGGGGGGGGGGGGCGGTTCTAATGGGATTGAAGGCTAGGATGAGAGCTTCTTGAGTTAACCTAGATCCAAGGGTTCAAAAGCAAGAAGAAGTAGGTTTGAAAAATTTACCAAAGTTGCCATAGCCTTTTACTATAAATAGGCACCTTTGTAACATCCCAATTTTCTGGGATTTGAATATTGGAATATTATGGAAATTTAAATTGTGAAATTTGGGCCAAAATAATTATTGGAAATTAAAGCCTATATTTTTCCCTTAATTTATTTCGGGAAAAGAATAATTGAAAGTGATAATTGTGGCCTAGATATTATAATATTAATATTTTATGACCTCAAAAATTAAGAGTTTAATTTCTGTGAAGATATTGCAAATAAATTATTGTTTTAAAACAATAGATGGAACAAGGCATGAGCTTCATAATTAACGATCTATTTAACCTCAAAAGCCCAAAGCCTATATTATCCACAATGGATCAGCCCAACAAGTGATGATCCTCAAAGAATAAAACAGATCCTATGTAAGCCCATATTTCTTTTGGCCCAGACGTATTACTAGTCCAGCAGGCCACAACAGATTACCCAATTGCCTAGTCTCCATTTCGGCCCAATACTGAAAGACGGAGAAATAGCTGACAGCAAGAGTATTACACACAAGCTCAACAATTTCAGCCACGTGAGAAACCAGAATTTTCAACAGCAAACCCATTGGCATTCCTCCAGCTCTCACAAGAACGGAAATCACGGGCCCATGATCATTATACCCATTACCCATTATATTCAATTGATGCAAACAGCCTCCCTCGTACCCATCTGGGTCACTCTTCACTGATGCTCTTGGGTTGCGAATTTGAGACTGGTATTGTCATACTCTCTTAATCTAATATGAATCCAGTCCATATATTATTCCTTTCGGCCCACATCAGTAGCATGCAGCATCAGTTGAAAACCGAAAGAAACAGAAGCCAGAGAAAGAGACACCTAAGCATGATTAAGTGTCAACTTGTGGTGGGTTTCAAGTGCCACCTTAATCGTTTCCTAATTCCCCTTAACTCTTAACCTTGGAGTCTTATTTAACTCACTTCTTTCGGCATTCACCCAGAAAAGAAAACGCAAAGAGAAGAGAGTGAAGTGAGGGAGTCCGAGAGGTTGAGATCGAACAGAAACACACAGAGTTTTGCTGCTCTTAGTTCTCTGTTTCCAGACTCAGAAACAGAAAGTGCGAACCGAGAAAGAGAGCGAGTAAGAGTAAGAGTGAGAGTGAGAGGAAGTTGGAGAAGTTCTGCCCTGTTCTTATCAACAAAACAGAGGGAGCTGAAACTCATCGTTACCTCTGCTCCTTTGTCGGAAAACAGAGGAAGAGATCAATCGTTTTCCTCCTCCTTCAACGTGATTCAGCAAGGGTGAGTCTCAAGTCTTCTTTCCTTTTAGTTTCACCAGTTTTCGATCAGGTGTAAGCCTTAGTAGGAAAACCCAAGCTAACTGAAATAAAACTCACTGAAAAGCTGAAACCAAAACAAGAGGGGTGGGGGCTGTTCGACTGAATAAAGAAATAGGTATATTTATGAGTGCATGTCGGGTTTGTCATAATATAAAGGAGGTGGTAGTGTTTCGCTGTCAAGATAAGGGAAAGACACTAAAAATATAACTGTGTGTGTGAGTTTTCTGCATGGAAAATATGTATATGTGGGTAAGCGTCTTGCTGTCACATGCTGAATAAAAGAGATCGAGAAAGAAAATGAATGTTTTGCAGTCATATGCCGTGAACTTGCTGTCATATGCTGAAAGAGAAAGAAAACCGATGGACATAGGATAAGTGATATATAAATGTATATATATGCGTGAATGTGTTTTCTGTTTGTGCATGAGAAAAGGATATTAGAAATAAAAAAAAAAAAACTGATACATAAGAGTTTAAAAGATTCCCAAGGGTGTAGTTGAATGGAAAACCTTAATGTAACTAAGTTTAAAGCATGTTGTATGTATTGGAAATTTGCTGTAAGAACCATTTTGCTGCATAATGATATGAAACCGTGAAGGACCAAGGAAAAAGAAGAAAAACTCATGTAAGTATAACATATATATATGTGTAGTGTGTGTTCGTCTGTGCATGGATAAGTGAGCAAAGAAAAAAGGGAAATGCTAGATGTATATTTATATATATTGGTGCAAATGTTTTCCTGGATAATCATATGCACATAAGACAAAAACAAGTCCAGTTGAGTCTGTATATTTGTGTGCATGTTTCCTGCAAGAGTAGATGTAAATATCATTTTGGGAATGCTGTAAGGGTCCGTATAAAATGGTTTGCTGTCAACAAAGAAATATCTTATTGATGTATATATACATAGAGCACGTGGAACTTATCCTGGGAAACCAAAGATATAGATTTATATATGTAGAGAGAGAGTTGCATTTGAAAAATAATGGAAGGATGTTGCTGGTTAGAAAACCATGAGAATTATTAAATAAATAAATAGGGGAATAAATAAATTAGTGAAAGGTAATTAATAAGAGTTTATATTAATTATAAAAGAAATAATAATAATTGGTAAAATAATACTAATAACAGATAATGTTATTATTGGAAAGGGTGATAATAATAATGATAATAATAATAACAATAATAATAAATTTATTATTGTTAGGGAATTTTAAGGGATTAATTATTAATATTAATCCTTTAAACTAATTCACGTAATTAGTTTAAATGTGATTCGACTAAGTGACTGACAACGATGATAAACATTTTTAGGCAGACCTTGATATTCACCTGATCTCAACAACTTCAGTACAGAGGAGAGGGATACACGATTGAGGTGGGTAACCCTAATCTTATAATCATGTATGTAAATGTTATGCAATTATTAGCTCATCATGTATGCTGGTTGAATTACTTGTTTATGTTTTCCTGGCCATGGATTTGAGGTTGCGGTCTCATGGGGTTGCGTGTCCTAGACAAGGGCTGCGGTCCTTGGCCGTCAATTGCGGTTACGGTTATGTGTAATTTCTTCCATACTTTTACATGTGCTATTATGTCATCTTTATTTTTATACATGTGCATGAGATTAACTGTTACTCTGGGGTCCATTCATTTGGACTCCAGCCTACATGAAAGATACAGGCATTGGTTCGGGATCAAAGGGCAAAGAACAGCTGTAAGAGTTACAGTAGATGGAACGCCTTGGACAATTAGGATTAATTAGTTTGTATTTAATGTTTATCATCCGCCTATCTTTGGGATTAATGTAATAACATCCAACTATCGGATGAAATCGAATCGTGAAAAAATTAGTCCGTATTTTTCAAACTAAGTTATTTCAAAAACTTTTATTACAAAATTAAGTTGTCCAAATCTCTTCGATCCTTTCCGCGTTAACTCTGATGAAATAAAGACCCCAAAGGCCGGGGGTCACAACCTTGGGTTCTTCATATTCTCACACCAAAAACAACTACAAATATGAGTGAAAGAGTGAAAGAGAGAATAAGGAGCAGCAAAGTTCTTCAAGGGTAAGTTTCCTAGTTCTTGAGTTTTAAGCTTTAAGTTCTTGTAGTTTTTAGTAGAAATGTCAGTTTGATCTTTAATCTTTCAAATTTAGCTTGTTTTCATGTTTTCTGTGGTTAAAGTTGGTTTTGTTTCGAAAAAATGATGGAGAAAGGGTTGGAGAAAAATTTTGGAAGATGAAGATCAAAATAGCGAAACTCTGGCAAAATTTCATTGGTTAACGATTTCTAGAGTCAATAGCAAAACGTCATGATTTTATATTGAAGATAGAGTTATAAAATTCTGGGAAAATTCATGGTTAAAGTAGACATATATGGATTTTCAAAAATACCTAGAATGTATTATTTTGAGCTCTGTACCATGATATAAGAATTCTTCAAGTTAGGCTACGTTTTCTGGAAATTTTCTGGGCAGAATATAAAGAAATGAAAACTGGGAATGATTCACAAATTATGGGTGAAGACCATTATTTTTTATTAAAAATAGACACCCTAAGGATTCCGAGAAATTTTACGGATCCTTGTTTCGATTTTTGTAGAATTAATTATGATTTTTCAAAGTTAGGTGAAAAATCTCCTCGAAATGCTGAAATCAGCGTTTTTCAAGAAATTAGGGGTTATAATTAGAATAACAAATCCACTAGGGGTAAAAAGGTCAATAGTGGCTATAATATCTTTTAAGATATTATTTATGATATAATAATGCGATGATAATATTATAGGCTATCCGAGAACACATATTGATAGACAGACGTACCACTATCTACACAGACTAAGGTACGTTCACAACATACTGTAACACTAACTCTGATGCTTATAATATGTTTATATATGATAGTTGTATTCATAAACTAAGATGTTGTTTTAGTTCATTACTTACACATTCAGTTTTACACGGGTTATAGTCTTGTTAATACCGTGAGTCTTCCTAGCACTGAGGACACGAGAGCCAATCGTGGCACGAGGTGGTGCATACTGGAGATAACGGTCATATGCAGTGGCTATGTGTAACATCCCAAATTCCAGGTTCGAAAATCGTGTCGGTCGACACTTAGTTTTAAGAAAAATAACAGAGTTTGAGATGCTACAGCTTAGAGTACTACGGAAATTGATAGCGTGCGCTAAGATCCGGACAACAAGTATCTGATATAAAAAATGCCTAGACATATGATGATGCCCGACATAAGCTGATATATTAAATATCCCGAAGGAATATTCATGTGATACAATTTACAGAGATTAAATACAATCCTCTGATAAAGAAAGAGTCTTACACGAGACTTATGGCTTGGAACTTAACATCAGTTAATTAAACAGATTGGCCAGGTAGGGGTCTATCATGGGGGCCTCACCGACTTATACGGCGACTGATTGGCTTCCCACATAGATTAACCCAGCCTTAGACACCAAACTGTTCAAAGTAACTTTGTTAAATTTGAGCCAGAAACTAAGTCCTAATAACTTCTACCGACCTTTGCCTTTAATCGCTGCCTCTTCACGGCTCTATCTACCGATGCCTTCTCCATCCCGGTTTCTTTCCTGTACTATTTATTAAGACTGAGGTCCAATGTCCATTGGACCTCAGGTAACGGTTAACCTCATGTTTATGTAAACAGTATATGACAGATATCATTATGATAAAATCACATTTATAACTTTCAAAACCATATCAGCAAGTAACATAACACAACCACTGCAATATGTATGTTACCCAAGTCTGCACATAACCAGTGCCACGATGGCCTATCGTGTCCTCAGCGCTAGGAAAACTCAACGGTGTTATCAAGACTATAACCCGTATACAACTCAATTCCATGAGAAATTTCAAAACAGAGTATCAACATGTGAAAACAATTATCATATATAACCATACCATAAACATAAGAGTTAATATTACAATACGCGTCCGTACCTTTTACCGCATAGTCGTCAACCATCCGACCTTTGATTCCGGCTTTGGACTTCCCGGATATCCTAACATATCACCATATCACTTAGAATAACATCCTAAGAGATATTTCCACCTCTATTTACCATTCTACCCTTGATGGCCTTATTATTACAATTTTGCCCTTACATTTCTTCAAAAACGTGGTGCAGCATTTTATGGGCAGATTTTTCGGTAACTTTGAAAAATCATAACTAATTCTAGAAAAATCAAAATGAGGATCCGTAAAATGTTCCGGAATCCTTGAGAAGTATATTTTTGAGGAAAAATACTGGAACTTACCCAGAATTCATGGATAATTCCCAGTTTCCAGATTTCAAACTGCTGCCCAGATTTTCGCCCAGAAAACATCGCTTAACTTCTAAGATTTTTTACTTTTCGCACACAGCTTCAAATGACACAAACTCTATATATTTGGAAAGCCCTAGATGTCTACTTTTACCATGAATTTTCTCAGAATTGTAGAACATCATCTTCATCATAAGATACTGACGTTTTTACCCCTGACTTCAGAAAACACTAATCAATGAAATTTTGTCAGAGCTTCGCTATTTTGATCATAATCTTCCGGAAATTTTTGCCATACACTTTCTTCATCATTTTTTCGAAATAAGGCTATTGGAAACTATAAAAACATGAAAATAAAACTGGATTTGGAAGATTGATGATCAAAACAACATCTCTAGCATTTCTATCTCATAACCTAAGAACTTAAATTTAAAAGCTAAAAACTCTCTTACTTCTTGAAAAACACTTGCTACTTACTTCCAACAGCTCCTTACTCTCTCCCTCCTCTCTATGTTTTTTGGTTGAGGATTGAGAAATTGGTGAAAAACTTGTGAAGGGAAGAGCTCTATTTATAGGAAATCAAATGAGTAGGCACCAAGTAATTCAATTTGATCTTGGCCCTTGAGGTTTGCTTGGAGAAGAGGCATAAATCCTAGCCCTCCACCTCACCAAAACCGTCCCCCATTCCCCTTAGCTCACAAGTTTTGCTTCATCTCTTATTTGATCCTAAATGCTAATTTAGTTAAGTATCAACCAATGTTCTTCTTCAAAATCCAATTTCACTTTTGAAATCCTAATTTTGTGATTAGATTTATGGTGATTTTTAATTCCCAAAACACTTAGGTATGACTTTTATATGTAACCGAAAATGATTTTGGGCACAGCCAAGTAAAAGCTCATAATTCACTGATCTCAAATATGTATTCATCCTCAACATTTAGTTTCAATATTGCAAGTTATGATTTAATTTCTATAGGTTCTCGTCTAATTTTATTTTAAATAAAAAATTTCTTGCTCCCCAAGACATCTACTTGCTCCATAAGTTATCCCAATCTTCTTCCACACACTACTTGGTCTACTACACTCACATACTCACACAACTTCTAACCATATACACTCCTTCACCATACACACACATTTCGCCACACACATATATCACACATACTTGCCTTAGCTTCTTCCATACACTATTGACCATTTATGATTATCCCATGTGCTTTGTTTAATTGAATTTAGATAAAATGAGATTACTTCCTCCCTACTCCAAGTAAAAACCGTCCCCTCCTTCTTGTTATTATTTATTCAATTACATTTTTAATGCTCTTACATTTTTTAAGGAGAAAATTCTCTCATTAGTCCACTTAGATTTAGGATTTATGGTTAATATAATTTAATTCTTCCATTTATTTACCATTAAATAGGAATTTTTGTCTCATAGAAATAAATTAGGAATAATTATTTTAAATCCTAACTTTAATTTCCAACATCATGTTTTAGGGGTTACTAGCTTAACCACCAAAATTAACAAAGTTTCTAATTTAATTTTAATGATCGATAATTTCTTGTGTGCTAATTTTAGCTTCTAAATATCATTTGATCCTTAATTTAATTGATTTTTCCTTAATTATGACCTTTATAAATTAATTACTAGCTAATCTCAAAAATTACTAGAGCATCTCAATTATTGCAATTTCAATTGCCCAATAATTGTTACTAATTTTCTCTAATTGATTTTATCATCCTCCGATGTTTTTAATTGCTTAGAAAATGGTATAATTCCTAAAAATGATAATAAATCAACTAAAAAGTTGGAGACAACATATTCTCCAATTTTAATAAATATTTTGTTGCCTCTTAGGATTTATCATAACATTCTTAGGGTATTTTATGACCTATAAATTCACTTAGGGATTTTTAGCTCTTTATTTACTCTAATTTCATGAGAAATTACCTTTAGAAAATAAGATAATTATTTCACTAATTTTGAGACCACAAATTCACCTATTGTAATAGGTGTCATTTATCAAAATTTAATATTTATATGTATTATGAAAATTGGGGTATTACACTATGTACCGTTATCCAAACAAATCATACATCTGTTATGGGCTTTTGTATCGATTATTACTGTAATGTCATGAATATCTGTCATACATATATTATTTATATAAGCATGAGGTTAACAGTTACCTGAGATCCGGTGGGTACTAGACCTCAGCTCTTACCATAGCTTCAAGGTCTAGAGGACCAAGGACTGAAGATAAAAGACAAGGGTAAGAGCGGCGCACGTGAGGATTCGATGGAGTTTCTTTTTAGAGACGTACTGTCATTGCTAGAATTTTTGTATTCTCCAATAAATGTATTGGTGTTATTAAGATACGCCACAGACAATATTGTACCACAAATTTATCAATTACTGAATATTTTAAATTGCTCCGATGCTCTACTCTGATGAAAAATTTTTATACTGCTCTTGAAAAATGAGATGTTACAGTAGTTAAAAAAGAATGTAGCATTATGCCCCAGAAGTTTAAAGCGTTATGTTTTACCATTAAGTTTGTGCAACGTGTTGTAAATTTTCAGGATAAAATTGCTCCTAAAAAACCTCCATATATCCACAGCTCCTCAGTCAAAACTTTCAAAGCAAAATGCTATGCTTTATTAACTTCCAAAACAATTTTGCTCCAAAAAAAATTTCGGGTGACAAGTGCTCCCAAGACAAAACTTTCGGAGTAAAAATGATACTTAGCCCATTTTTCTTTGCCAACACACTGAAAACTTTCCTTTTTCACTAAGAGAATAGCAAACGTATACCAGTATCCAACACCAGAAGCTTAATTCAAGAGAAAGGAACCCAAAAAAAAAACCAGAACAGTAATAACAAAGCTGTTATTCACGTTGCTAATTAGAGAGAGGATTTGCAAATGAAATATTATTTATTCACAAATCACTAATTTATTACAATACATTGTGTGTTTTATTTTTTATAGGCACATGTATCTTTTTATTGAAAGCAATTCTATTTGAGATACTATTAGACACTAAATATGAGTTCTTCTCTTAACAATGACTTAAATTTTGTTTCGCTACATTATGAGATACATTACTCATTCTCAAATCACTAATTGATTGATTAAAGTACGCGCTTTATTTTTTATAGGCACAAGCTAAGTATCTATATATTGGAAGTAATCATGTTTGACAAACAATTCAACACTAAATATAGATACCTCTATTAGTAAGGATTCGAATTTTGATTCCTTATTTTACACCTAACCTCTATTGGTAGATAATGTGCTCTATAGTTCAACAACATACTTAACTTAATTAAGACCCAACAAAACCTAACTGAATTAGTTACATTAAATGGGCCAAGGCCCAAACTATACTTTGAGCTTGTCATTTATAGGCTAAAAATGAAATAAAGACAACAAAAAGAATAGGGTAAATGTGCAAAAATACACATATGTTATATATTTATGAGCGTCCAACACTAAATACTTTTTTTAGGTGAAAAAATACACATGAATTTTGAAAATTGGAGCAAAAGTCACAGCACCGTTAAATCTTGCCTAATGGTGTTAGTTTTTGTGGTGGGGCGCAAATTATTATTTTAAAAATACAATAATGCCCTTAATTTTAAAAAAGTACTCAAAGTAATTCACACTTTTCCCAACAAAAATGAGGATCGCTTTGTTCAAGCCTGTCACAACCCACTAGCTCCATCGACAGATATGATCTGAACCAAGCAGAGGCAACTTGTTCTTCCAGACGAGGAGAGTCGAGATTAGAGTACTTGAAGAAGGTGGGCATAGATGGGGAGGAAGAAGAGAATCAAGCAGGGGAGCTATTGGCATACAAGAATTACATGAAGCTTTATTAGATTCCACACAACCATGGCCAATTGGTGACTCAAAATGCCATTTAGGAGAACATGGTGGGTGACTTGTAGAGCTTCGACATAGATCTACACCGCTTGGATTCTGCCCCCATCAAACGCTATCATTTTTCTTCTTTACGGTGATCTACACCTCCGAATCTACTTCTCGATTTGGAGTCCCCTGATTTTAGCTTTATACTTATTCATCTGTTGCCATATTGCTCCGATTTGCAGCTCCTTTGTGTTGGAGCTGTGAATTAGTGAGCTGTGCTTTAGCTACAAAGTCATGTCATTTTGATGAAAATTTCTGACTACAGCAAGTTTGTGCTTTGTATTAAATTTTTTCTTTGTCAAGTTTCTCTATGTTTTCCTTTTCCATTATTGACTCATCGATCCAAGCATGTGAAGTGTTTGTATTTTTATGCTGATAAAAATTCTAGCAATTATACCTCCAGTTTGCGCTTTTCCAATTTGTTTGCCTATCTCATTTTTCGTCTGAGAGTTTTCTTAGTAAGCAAGATGACATCAGGTATGAGGCTACTGACTTGGAAGGAGAGGGAAAACAACAAGAGGAGGGAGAGGAGGTGAAGAGCCATAGCGGTGAAGATCTTTGCTGCTCTAAGAATGTATGGCAACTACAAGCTCCCCAAGTTGGTCGCCTATAGGCCAACAAAAGCCACTTTAGTTAGATTGTAATGGCGATGCTATGTTTTCTACCTTTCATATTTTGTTAATGCTATGAGTCGGGCTAGATTCTTTTGGTTGTTTTTCCCTCCCGCCATCATATGAAAGATCTGGTCCGGAGCTGCCTCTTGCTCTTGAGCGAGCAGCACCTAAGATTATCTATCTTTATGTTCTTGTGACTTGAAATGCCATTTAGGGGCATTATTGTATTTTCAGAATAAGAATGTGGGCCCCACCACAAAATCTAACACTGTCAGACAAGATTTATAGTGTTGTGACTTTTCCTCTAATTTCCAAAATTCATGTGTATTTTTACACATAAAAAAAACATTTGGTATTAGATGCTCATAAGGATAAAGCACATGTGCACTACTTTTGCACCTTTACCCAAAAGAATAAAACTCAAGACAAAGGGTTCTTAGCCATCCTTAGATATTTGCTGGAGGAGAAGGAAGTTTCAACATCCTGTGTTTCGAGCACTTGTCTAATAAAGCTCCTAAGCACTCCACTCGGCAGCTAAGTTAACTTTTTTTTTTTTATCCAACACATTTAATTCTAATAATATACATATGCACATCTTCACATTGAATATTCTGTGTTGTATCAAATTAGCCCACTATGTATTTATGCTTCTAATTTAGAGATTTTCCTTTTCAATTATCTTCTTTTTCCTTCTCTAAAATGTGCTAAAAGGCACATTAAAGATTAAAGAATATGAAAATAGTTAATACACAATGTTTGCTCTTTATAATTTGCCTTATTTTTGTCTTGGTCCTTATAGTTTTAAATTATAGATTTTGGTCTTTCAATTTTTCTTTTTTTGGTCTAGAACTTTAGTTTTTATAATGTAATTTTCCTAGACTATAATGCCCTTTGAAGGACCATAACTTAATTATGATTTAAAATAATAGAGACCAAAATAAAAATAGGGCAAACTAAAGGGACTAGTAAATGAAAAGAAGCATTGTTGAAAATAATACATACTATTTTGATCCTAACTATATTGTTTGATTTCGTTTTGTACGTCATATTAAAATTTTCTTCATCATCATATCCTTGTTCATTGGGTCATTCTCATCTTGTGCTTTAAATATTAGGGAAAAGGATTTTTTTTTTTAAAAAAAATACCACTTAAATTTTAAAATCTTAAATATGTCATTTCCTACAAAAATGAATTATCAATTTCTACATAAGTGTAGTTATTACCTATATCCTTGGATACAATAAAATTGATTTAGAATTTTGAAGTTTAAATAGCATTTTTTTTTCTTTTTTCATAAATACTAAGCATTAAATAGCAGAATTAGTTTTGAAAAAAATATCGCATGCATGCATTAATTTATTTATCTTTTTAAATTCCACAGGTTGGTTATTATAGAGGAATAATGTGTTCAGATTCTTAAGCTCTGTTTGGTACATGGAACTCACGCAAGGGAAAGGAAACATGATAATGTTCCCACGCAAAAAACACATTTGGCGTGCAAACCTTCGATCTGTCAAGCTAAGTTCATGCCTTGCGCCAAGTTCCCTTAAACATGGAAAAGTGAAATCCCACTGGAAGTGGCTCTTGAAATCTTCCCAGGATAGACAATTTAGTGGACAAAAAAGCTCCTTGTGTACAATCCATTGAAGGTTTTGAAAGAAAGATGATGAATTTGTGAAATCAAGTTCAGGAAATACGACATCAACTTAACAAGAAAATACAATAGATCAGTTTAACTCATCAAAAATAGAATCATAGAGAATAACTAGTCTTTTTTTTTTTTTTTTTTTTAGATATGCTTAACTAAACAAGAAACTACAAGACAATGTTTTTGAACAACTTTTTCGGATTTTTTCTTCTTCAAATACATATCACAAAACTAGAAAAGTTAAAAATGATAACAACAGAGAAGTGCAAGCAAAAGATGCATAAGGGAAAAAAATCATGATTTTTTTTTTAATTTTTATTTATATATGGGAGAAACAAAAATAAAATAGCAGTCAAGAGACACAAGCAACGTAAAACGCTGAAAAGATGTTGAAGAACAAGTAGAGGAATGAAGAAATCACAAAAAAGAGCTAGTAGAGAGTGATTGATGTGAATAATAAAGCTATGAAAGAAGATTTAATTGTTAACGAAAGTTGTAAAAGTAGTAATCCATCTTTCTTAGTTTCTCCACTTTCAATTTTTGCTATTTATTTCCATTCCTCATGACTAGCCTTCTCCTATATGGTAAAATTCATTGCAGCATAGTCAGTTTATGCGTTCAAACTAGACTCTTAAGTGAGTGTTATGTTCAAACTTAGACTCTTAGGTGAGTGTTACATTCGAACTTGTCAACTTTGTTTGAACCAAGTCATGGACTTTGTTTTTGGTCGTGTCCCTGACTGTGTTTGTATTAAGGAATGCTCATAAAATTCACTTGTCATGTGCACCATGCTGGAAGTTTTTGGGAAACGATTTTATGTGTCATTGCTTATAATTTTTGGGAAATGATTTATCTGGATGTTTATCAAAAGATTCAAGTTTTTCTGAGATGGTAATTTTCATGCACTTTGTGACATCTCCATTTCAAAATAGATGTCAACTTCCAATGGCTATAACTCTTCAAATATAAATTTAAATTTAGCAAATGATCTATCCTCATAAAGCTCTTTGAGTGTAGTTTCATATGCAACAAGTTTCACTTAGACATGTAGCTTATGAAATACATCCAAATTATTGAACCTATGTTTGATATGACATAAGAATTCCAAGGCTAACTTTCAAAATCCATGTCTCTTTCATTGGACCTCCTTTGAGCTTGCTTTTGGTGTTTGTGTGATGATTGTGAGTTTAGTTTCATTTAAAATAAGTTTCACTTTAATCAAATCTGTGATTTGAAAGATATGATCAAATTATTAAACCTCATCCATGTAATTAAAATGCAAAACAGAGTCGAATAAAGTAGTGTGAATAGTGAATTCAAGAATGAAGTTATTGATAATGTATCAGTCAATTGAAATTGTTTACCATATATGTATCTTGAAAATTTTATTTTACAAAACACACTAATGTTTTTAAAATAAGCTTATGTTGACTATGAATTGACATATGTTGTCTTAGTATAATTCCTTCCATTTCCGTCATCCTTCTCACCTCTGGCCGCCATCTTGATTGCCACCCTCACAAACTCCATTAACAGCTCCTTTGATTTTCCTTTTTAACTTAAAAATCCTAATTTTCATATATTTTATCCCGCCTTATTCATTTATTTTGGGGACTATTTTAGGCTAATTTAGAATTATTAGATAATATTCAGGTTGTTAGCAAATTTTAGGAAATAATATAAATCTGAATTGATCATGAGATTATTAGACTTAAATTAATAATATTTTGATTATATTGTGATTGAATAATATTTTTAGATATGTGATATATCATGATTTTATTTAATTTATGCCAATAAAAAAATATATTGGAGAATCTTATGATACAGAATTTTTTAGAGAAGACAAAAGGAAATCTAATGATAGAATTTTATTCAACTTCTTAGATTTTAATGGGCTCAAGAGAATACCCATAGCTCCCCTCTCCTTTTCTATAATTAAGCTAGCAGCTGCTAGGTTTGAGATACATGACGCCGCGAGATTGAACAGGCCGCAAGACATACACGCGTAGACGCAGGAAGGAGGCGGAACAATTGAATTGGCTGTTGGAGTTCTCCAATATTCATCATCTATTCTTCAGTTCTAGTTTGTTCTCACGGCCCCACCTCCAATTCTATTAATTCACAAATCCATTCACGCATAGTCACGCAAGTCACGTAGGTGTGTGTTCATTCATTCATCCATCAATTAATTGCCTTGGATTCAATTGACGGACTACACCTACAATCTTCAACTTGAACCTATAACCACACGCTATCTCATCAACTTTTCTCTATCAACTTGTTCTCATGACCGTGGGTTGCGTGAAGCAGTTTGAGGAGGAAAAATTTATGGAAGCTTAATCTCATTTGGGAGGCAACTTGGGAGGAGCATAGAGGAAGCTATGGCCTAGAGCTTACACTTGAAGATCACAAGGGGGTGTCTTTCCTTTTATTGATTTAGTTCAAGACTTGAAATTATTTACTTTTCGATAATTTTGAGTTTTTTTATTGAAAACAATATAGTTTTATATTGCAAATGTAATACCTTAATTTTTATAATACATTTAAATATATATTTAGACAAATAATACCTATTGAAAATAGGTGAATATGAGGTCTCAAACACCTTGTATTGAATTTATTAGGACAATGTCTCCTAAGAATAAATAATTTACAAATAGGTCCCTAAAATATTTATGGGTTATAAAATACCCTGAGAAAATTATGATAAAATCCTAAGAGGCAACTAAATATTTATTAAAAATTGGAAAGTATGTTGTCTCTAATTTAGGTAATTTATGAGATTATTTTCCTTGGAAAATAATGAGGCAAAATTAAATATCATTTTGGGGAACATAAATTGCCCCATGATTTTTAATATTTTGCATAATGCATAAATTATCAATTTCAGTAAAATAGTTGTGAGATAATAATTATTACTAATTAAGAAAATTGTCAAAAATTAGTAAATGATTAATTAGATAATTAATAGCTAATTATTTAGACATAAATAAAGAGAGAGAGAAGGTGGAGATATTTGTGAGTTGTGAGTGTGTGTGTGCCTAAGTGTTGTGCATGTGTGTGTGTGTAGTAAAAAAAGAGAGAAAAAGAAAAAAAAGAGAGAGATAATTACAAATGGATATTTGATTATAATAATAATATAATTAAGACATATGTTGAATTAGAAATAATATAATAATCAGGAGAAGAAATTGACAGGAAAAATGAGAACGGCTAGAAATAAAATCCTACATAGAAAACAATGAACTAGGTTGTTGGAGTCAGAGCATATTACGGACGAGTGAAATTTTATCCCGAGATAGCCGGTCTCCGAATTCATTTCTGTAACCGATAGAGCAATCTGGAGATCCGGATAAGAAGATATTTTGAAGAAATTAAGCAGATAATCAAAATAGGAGCTCTTAGAAAGTCAGACCGTTGTGGCAATACGGGCATAAGTAGGGAAAAACCAGAGCATATTATTGGTCAGTGGATTTTTATCCAGAAGCTAGTACCGGCCAAAATTATTTCTGAGATCGGACACGAAAACCGAGGATTTTCGGCAGATAACGGAATGCCCTTACTGGAAGTATAAGGGAAGGAGAGTCCAGTATTCTTAAAGAGGATGAAAGGACCTTCAGCATACTGTTTTCAGAATTTTAAGATTTTACGGAATTACGCGAACAGGACACCGAATCAGAGGCTTATCAGATAAAGCAGGAGATGAAGCAAGCATGACATCATTTTGATGACTCAAGATGATGTCAGCAAAGAGAGGTGTAAGGCCAAGATGAAGCCACCTCAGAAAAGTGTGATCCGACGGTCAGAATTCGACCAGACAAAGTTCAACGAAATTACGAAAATGCCATCGAGTTCACCTATAAATACCCCTTCACATTTCACCATTTTTCACACCATTTCCTCTTGAGAAGGCCGAAAATTTGAGAGAGAAGGAAGAAGGAGGAGTCCGGGGAATTTCGCAGCGAAGCTCTGAGTAAGTCTTCGGTCCCTAGTCTTTAGTTCGGTAATCCTTTCGGTAGTTATAATAGGAATGCTAGAATAGTCTTTAATCTTCATATTTTAAGAATAAATATGATATTTTAGAAATATGATAGAGGAAAGGCTATAGCAAAAATTTTGAGGAATTAAGGTCAAAACAGCGAAGCTCTGGTGAAATTCCGCCGAACAGTCAAACCAGGGGCAAAATGGTAATTTGTACCTAAAATGCCCGTTTTGGTTCTAAATACTCATATTAGTGATATTAACCTTATAGGATACTCGGAACGCCGAACCGCTGTTTTTGCTGTTTCCGCTGTCACCCCTGTCGAGCCGCTGTCAAACGTACCGTGAATTTGACGGAAGTGTTAAAAGTCATCAACGGAGGTACGGACGCGTATTGTAACCTTAACACTTATGCTGCTTATATACATATATGTGATAGACATGCTAGATACTGAAACTCTGTTTAGGGTTGTCAGTTATCTTACAGCTTACTACGGATTATAGTCATGATAATGCCGTTTGGGTTTGCCTAGCGCTGAGGACACGATAGGCCTTCGTGGCACTGGATATATGCAACCATTATGTGGGGCTTTACATATTGCTTTGTGCTTATGTTCTGCCATTATTTGACCATACATCTGCTGTGTGCTTATGTAGTGATATTCTGCTGTATGTGATTATGTTAACGCTGTTATCAATATACTGTTTTATTTGAGCATAAGGTTAACCGTTACCTGAGATCCAATCGGAAATTGGATCTCAGTTGTAGCTACAGGATCAGGAGGTGTCAGGGTGGATGAGAGGGGCAGACCGTCTTCGTAGAAGGAGCGAAGAAGTTTATATTTTTGTAAATATACTGACATTACTTTTTGTAAACAGTAGTTGTCTGTATATGGATAATTACACTATGGTTATGTACTTTTAAATATTCAGTTACTCGAAATGCTCGACTCTGATCACAATTTGACATGTTTAAAAAAAAAAATTTCCGGTGTTTTAAACTGGGATGTTACAGCAAACATATTATTTAATTTGGATTAAATTAATAATTTAGATTTGAATTGTGCTTAAGATATTTGCTATGATTTTTGTTTGCAAGCCATTTGATTGTCAGTTATATTATTAATTGAGTTTTCATTATTAATATAATTGTTAATTTAGGTTTATCCTCTTGATTGTTTAATTAAGTTGGTTAATCGTCTAGTTGTTTAATTAGGCAATTATAAACAAGATTTCTAAGATATTTTTGGAATTAAATGTGATTGATTTTTAATGAGTTTAACCATCCACTGCTTATTTTATTATGAGTTTTCTAGTGAAATATGTGTTATTGAGCTTAAGGGTTTCCCATATTTAAATTAGGTAATTGAACTCATTAATTTCAATCTCTTATTAACCTCCCTTTGGTCTAATTAATTAATTTGGGCTAAGAAAGTTAACTCCATGCGAATCCTAAGTTGTCCCATTCATCATCATAACTGAATTAGAACATTATTATTTTACTTGTTTAGAAATCTTGTCCAGAAGGGTGGAAATTTCACTTATTTCACTTAAAGAGACTATGCCCCTTTCACAGCCATTGTTGACAAACAACCTATCAATGTGGGTCAATGGATCTTTGAGGAAATGGTAAAATTCAAATTTGGATCCAGAAAGTCTTCACATATTCCATTTCCTACACTCATTTCTGTGATCCTCTACTATTTCAAGATCTGGCCTCTTGGTGGTGCTGACACAATTCAGAAACCTCCAGAATTTGGAAAGCCCCAACTGCACTTAATGAAAATCAGTTTCAATGAGGAAGGCTCTGGACACTCAAGGGCTCCTTCAAGAGCAAGAGCTTCTTATGCTCGAGCTCAAGAAGCTCAGTCAGCTGCACCTCCTCCTCAGCCTCCTCTTCCTTCTGATCTATCTACTAAAATCCAGGAGATTGTGGATGCTACCATTACTCGATTGGCCACAAACATTGAGAATGAAGTTGGAAAAATAGTGGCCAAGCTTACAAAGACCCATATAGACTTGATTGAAGCTCAAGATGCCATGAAGTTGCAATTAGACCAAATTATGAAGCACTTCAACATTTCTGGGTCTGCATCGTCCTTCACCTTTGGCACCACATCTGCTCCAACCACGACTTCTACACTAGTCACAACCACCATTGCTCCAGCCACTACCACTCAGACCACTCTTCCTTCTACTCCTCCTGTTGATCTTACACCCTCCGCTACCACAGCTCCACCCTCTTTTGCTGATGACAAAGGGGGAGAGAAAACTGACGAGTCTTGAGTCTTGGGTTTGGTTGTTTTTATTGCTTTGTGTTTGAGTCTGTCTGTTACGAGTCTATATTTATCAAGCACCTGGTGTTTTTATGTTGCAATGATTTATATGAGAATTGTATTTGGGTTCATTGTGCTTCTGCTTCTTAATCTCTGATATTCTGATATTCATGTCATAAGCACCATCTTGCAAAATACATTTCAAAATAATAAACTTAATTTGTGTGTTTGAAAATTCAGTTTACAAGTGTTGTCATCATCAAAAAAGGGGAAAATGTTGGTTCTCTATGTGTTTTGATGATAACTGACAATTGTAAACTAAATTTGAAGTTTGTCTTTGGTAAGTTGTAAAACTTACTGTCTAAGGCAAACTCAAGTTTAGGTATGAAAACTCAAGTTTGAGACTTGACAGTGAGTTGACCAATTTTGCAAAGAAAGCCAAACTTCAGTTTGTGTGAACAAACTCGAGTTTGCAGAGATACAGAGAGCAATCAAAGTTTACAAGAGTTGTAAACTCGAGTCTACGTTTTTGAAACTTGAGTTTAGCTCAAGGCAGAAACTCTCAAGTCACAACGTGTTTTCAAAATTCCAGTTTCATATTTACAAACTCCAGTTTTCAAGTTTTAGTTTTTACTAGAAACTCGAGTCTGGGTTTTGAAGACTCGAGTCTGGGTTAAGCAGAGACACTCGAGCTGTTGGTTATTTTATAAACTCCAGTTTTGTTTTCAGAGACTCCAGTTTACACTCAACAGAAAGATTTCAAAGTTTCAAAATTACACTGAAACTCGAGTCTGGATTCTGGAGACTCAAGTTTAGGACTATCTGAAAACACTCGAGTTACTACAAGATTTCTAAACTTCAGTTTTGAAAATATAAACTCCAGTTTGAGCTTACAAAGATATTTCAAAGTTTCAGTTTTCACTGAAACTCGAGTCTAGGTTTTGGAGACTCGAGTTTAGCTCAAACAGAAAACACTTGAGTTAATGCCTAATTTGAAAACTTCAGTTTTGCAAATAGAAACTCCAATTTACACTTGACAAAGAAATCTCAAAGTTTCAGTTTTCACTGAAACTCAAGTTTTGTATATCAGAACTCGAGTCTGGGCCATACAGAGAGCTATGCAATATTTCAGGTTTTGTAAACTCCAGTCTGCATTTCTAAACTCCAGTTTTGAATCTATGAACTTGAGCTTAAGATTTCCATAAAAGCTTCAAACTCAAGTTAGTCACTAAATGACTCGAGTTTAGCCATATGCTCAAAATCTCATTCAAGACCAACTCGCGACTTTCCTCTATGTAAGAACCAAACTCGAGTTAGTTACTTATAAACTTGAGTTTGAGAAGTTTTCTAAAATATGTTGCTCTCTGGATGAACTCCAAACTCGAGTCTGGCTTTATAAACTCAAGTTTGTGACAAACAGATTTGTAAAATCAGATGGCGCCAAATTGCAAAAACCTCATGTTTAATGTTAATCCTTCATATTCTTCATTGCTACTATTTCTAACGTTATTTAACAAGTTTGCTAGCAAGTTTCAGATGATCTAATGAAGAAAACAGTGAAGATTCAGATTATTAGCTGTAAAGCAAGAGAGAGAGAATATGATGTCTCAAAGTGCTTCAACTTGGATTAAATAAATACAACTTTAAGCACAACCCATTCTATCAAGAACAATTAACATTATCTTCAAATTAATAAAGCACCAGATATCAAGGATGTCTACAACAGATTAGACAAAAGCAGAATCCTCCCATCAAGGATAATTTCAGTGGATTCTCAATAGCTAGTTGCTGGAAGTGGAGCTTCAATAGTCAAATTCGTAGTGCTCTTCCAACAGTCAAGTTCTTCATTCAAAATGATCTTTCTCAGCTATATATGAAGTTCAGATTCGAAGAAGAAGAAATACAAGACACTTACAGTGAACAACATTCAAATTTTTGTATTCTTTCTTCTGTGAAATATCTTGAGAGATTAGAGCTTCATTGTTTATCATTATCTGCTCTTTGAGAGAGTTTGTTTCTGTAAAATCACTTGTTTGTAAGAATCTCAAGTTAGGGGACTTGGAGATTGGGAATATCAGTGTACAACTTGTAAGGAGGAGTGTATCCTAGTGAGAGGATAATTTTCGAGTACAGAGTGTGTAACTGATTGTGAGTAATAGTGGAAATCCTAGAAAGTCTGGGGACTGGACGTAGGTCAGGGAATTAGACCAAACCAGTATAAATCTTACTGTGTCTTGATCTCTTCTCTCCTTCTCTGCATTATCCTGTTCTAGAGATTAACTTCCAGAATTAAGCGAAAGAATTTTTCAAATCCCCAATTCACCCCCCTCTTGGTGATTTGCTCCGGTTTTTTCATTTAAGACCGGACAAAAGAGGCATCCGCAAACCGGACTCGTGGCCAGTCTTATTCCAGCCAGTATTAAAAGTATATCTTTAAGAGCGGACTTTAACCGGTCTTAAATAAACTATTTTAAAACCAGACATTTAAAAACACCAGGTTTTAAAAGTGATACTAAATCCAACTGAAATATTTTTTTTAGTCCTAAAACTCAATTTTTAAGACCGGACAAAAATTCAACTGCTCTTAAAAGTTCTAATTTTTAAGTCCGGACAAAAATAATTATACGCAGTCTTAAAAGACTCACGTTCAAGACTGGTTGATTAATACGTTCGGTCTTAAAGATTAATTTTTAAGACCGGGCATATTAAAACCAACGGTCTTGTAAGACCAACTTTTAGTTCCGCATATCAAATATGTTGCCTGATCTTTAAGACCGCGCATTTAAGTAAATCCGAGTATATCCGGTCTTAAAAGTTGAACTTTTAAGACCGGCGTTTTTGTTTTATCGGTCTAAGGTTTCCTGCATTTTTTCCCTTTTCTGTTCTTACTTATCATCTATATACACAAATCTATACCAGTCAATCCAACACATAAAACGGTATACTTTAAGCTATAAGCTATGAACAATATAATTGTAGATAAATTGAATGATCTATACACAAATCCATACAAGCCAATCCCGCACAGAAAAGGCTACACTTTAATCTACAAGCTATGAACAATTATGAATAAATTGAATTAGGAAAAAGTATATCATAGCTAGAATACAAATATTATTGACTATGAGTTACAAATACAAATACAATAAGCTGTTGCAATAAGATATACCACGTACACTTAAATCAACATAAATGCCCAATATTCACCATGCCTTCATCCGATTCCCACCCAACAACTCCTAGATCATTCCACCATGTACAACTCCTTTAACAGGATCCTAATAAGTTTTGTGGAGTTCTAGTATGATCTCTTCTCTGTGTGACTGAGCAGAAACAATAATCAACACTTGAATATTAAAAATCCAGAGATAATAAAATCCGTTACTGATTAAGTTGGTTGTTACATATTAGAGAAAATTTACCTTAATATTGATATTTGAGTTGCAAATTTTCAAGATATTGCTTCTGTAGCTTTACAGCTTCCCTCGGCTGAGAGCATTAGATCGGATCCAGTTGCCATAAACATAAAACAAGAACAAACTTCATAGAGTCAGTGACATCAGTTAAAAACATAGAAGGAATATAATACAGTTAAAACCTTAAATTTACCTTAACATTTATAAAGGGATGTCCTCTCATATCCCTTCTTGATGATCATTTCTTATGCCAGGTTCATTATCCGCTTCATCTTCTTCGTTCATGTCCGGTAGACCCCTTGAAAAAGGAGTACTGTCAGAAAGACCATAATTTGCATGACTTTCCTTATCAATATCGATGACCCTTTTACCTTGCTACAGACCACATTTTATTTGCTTGATTGGTAATATAAAAAACTTGTTTCGCCTGGTCTGCCATAATAAAAGGTTCATCTCTAAAACTTGTACTATTAAGATCGACTAACGTAAATCTGAGCCGATCGATCTGAACACCACTATTGACATTAACCCACTTGCATTTGAAAATGGGAAATCTAATGAAGACATAGTCCACCTCCCAAATCTCTTCAATAACCTCATAATATGACATGACTGCCAATTTAGGCTGCTTGTCTTTTGAACTGGAGAAGTGCATGGATTCAGCCTCTAACATTACACCACTATTATGGAGAGTGCTCCTCTCATCTAGGGACTTTGTGTAAAATGTGTAACCGTTGATCAGATACAAATTCCAACTTATGACATCAACCTCAGGACCACGTGCTAACCATTTCATTGTCTTAGAAACATATTCCTCTCACTCAACCTTTTGTTTGAACCAGTTTGCAAATGTTCTGTTATGCTCCCTAATCAACCTTTGTTCAGTCATTCGGGGATTTTCTTTCCTCACAGCTTCTTTATGGGCAGCTATGTTGGCTTGAACTTCATCAATATTATTTAAGATGTATAAGTGGACTTGTGACAATTCATCAGGATCCACTCTATTTAATGAGGCCCCCGTCTACCCCCTTCAACATGTTGACGTTTTGGAGGCCCGATATGTTTTACTTTGGCCAAATAATTTTGACAAAATTCCATGGTTTCTTCAGATACATACTTATGAATAATTGATGCTTCTGGCCGGCATGCGTTCTTCACATACCCTTTTAGGAATTTCATAGATCTTTCAATTGGGTACATCCACTGTAAATGGATAGGACCGAACAACTTTATCTCCCTCACTAGATGAACAATTAGATGAACCATGATGTCAAAAAATGAAGGAACAAAAAGCCTCTCAAGGTGGCACAAGATAAGATATCCTTCATTCTCCAATTCATCAAATTGTTCAACCTCGAACACTTTACTGCAAACAGCATTGAAGAACAAACAAAGCCTAGTCAAAATGTGTCGAAAATCATACTCGGTTATGCCTCGAATAGCTACTGGGAGTAGCTATTGCATCAAGACATGGCAATCATGAGACTTTTGGCCTACCAATTTCAAGTCCTTCATCGATACAAGCCTCTTAAAATTTGAAGAATACCCCGACGGAACTTTTGTGTCATGCAAACACTCATAGAAACTACGTTTCTCATCCTTGGACAAAGTATGAGAAGTCGGGGGACAATAAGTTCTGTTACTGTATGGCCTTGGATGTAAGTCTTCACATATTCCCATTTCTTGTAAATCCAATCTTGCCTTCACACCATCCTTTGCGCTACCTTGTATGTTGAGAAGCGTGCCAACAATACTATCACATACATTCTTCTCCACATGCATGACATCAATAGTGTCTCACATCAAGATTACACCAATAGAAGAATACCAATCTTTTTTCCATATATTTGTTTCCTTTTTACCCTTTGCAGTCTTACCGAAGACGACACTTATATTTTTCACCTTTGCATACACTTGCTCCCCAGTCAATGCCATTAGAACATCTTCATGCTCTTGGCCACTAAAAAAGGCTTTCTTCAATCGACGATATGGGTGGCCCCGTCTAAGAAATCTTTTATGTCCAAGATAAACCGTCTTTCTTCCATGTTGAAGTTGATGGTAGCGTGTGCCTTCTTCACAAACTGGACATGCCTTATGACCTTTTATACTATACCCTGACAAGTTCCCATATGCTGGGAAGTTGTTTATGGTACAAAATATCATGGCTCTCATTTTGAAGACCTCCTTATTGAAAGAGTCAAAAACATCAATACCTTCTTCCCACAACTCCTTCAAATCTTTGATCAAGGGCTGAAGGTAAACATCAATGTCGTTTTCGGGTTGTTTTGGTCCTGAAATCAACATGGACAGCATGATGTACTTTCGTTTCATGCATAACATAGGAGATAAGTTGTAAATAATCAGGAGTATAGGCCAGGAAATATGTATGCTGCTAAGGCTTCCATATGGATTCATGCCATCCGTGCTAAGGGTAAGCCTAAGGTTCCTAGGTTCTTGGCCGAATGTCGAAAATAATTGATCAATTTTCCTCCATTGAGATGAATCGACAGGATGTCAAATCTTTCCATCAGAAATCCTCTCATCTGCATGCCACCTCAAATTTTTTGCATCATTTTCATTAGCGAACAAGCGCTTGAACCTTGGTATGATTGGAAGATACCACAACACTTTTGCAGGCCCCTTATTTGACTTGTACCTTGGGGTTTCACATATCAGACAATTCAGCTTCTCTTCTAACTCGTTCCTATACAACACGCAATCATTCGGGCATGCGTGGATCTTTTTGTACCCCATCCCCAGTGGACAAAGTATTTTCTTAGCATCATAGTATCGGTGAGACAACACATTATCATCCGGAAAGCATGTCCTTAAAAGCCTCAAGCATTTCAGAAAAACTCTTGTCGTTCCACCCATGACGTGCCTTCAGGCTGACCAATTTCAATACAGCGTTTAACAGTTGGTATTTCTTGCACCCAGGGTATAGTGGGGTCTTTCCATCACTACATATATTACCATATGCATGTGATTGATGAAAAGCCTCTTCTCCTACATCACGAATAATATCCTCTATGCGATCATCCATATCAGCGTCATTATCATCAGATGTCACTTCTCCGTGTTGAGACCTACTTGGCATTTTCTCACCATGCCATACCCATTCTGTATAGGTCTTACAAAATCCTTGACAAACTAAATGTGTGTGTATAACTTCAAGACTTAGTCGCCTCTCATTAAAACATCGTACACAAGGGCAATAAAACTTCCTACTATCATCATGGGCATTTTGTTTAGCAAATTCTATAAATTTCCTAACCCCATTCTGATATTCAACACTTGTCCATAAAACATTTATCCAACTGCGATCCATAGTACAATTCCTATGGACGGAAAGATTTAACATATAACATAATCCATAAAAACAGAAACTTGCATATAAAATAAGCCAACTACAAATGCGTATATAAGCTAAATGCAGGTTCTGTCTTATGGTCATAAATGTATGACAGTGAATCAAGAAGCAAAATAAATGCATGACGAGGAAATTAAACGCATCGCAAGTAGGTCTCGTGCACTCACCAGTAGCATATAGGTCAAATGCGTTTGCTAAGTCTCTCTTCTCCTGCCACAAATGTTAATGCTGCAGACAGTAAGAGTAACCTGAAAACACTTATTGGTCAGTTGGGTAGGTCCCAAAAGAAAATTTCATCAATTTTGGTCAACCCATGGAAAACCCAGAACGATATGTAGGAAAAGCATACAATTATATAGTCGTACAACTCGTACAGCTTGGTCTTTAGACATTGAGCCAAAGAGCCACAAAGTTGTCAAGAGTGGAACGCGAAGCAGCGACGAAGCAACACATAAACACTGGAGACAGAACCAGAGTAATCACTTTCGGCTAGACGAGAGAAGTTTATACAGGGAAATTTAATTTTTCCGCGCGAGTGGTGCGAGACATTTATTATTTGGGATATTATTAAGATCGGTCAATTAAAAGGAATACGGTCCTAAAGATATATTTAAATTATATTGAACTTTTTAAGACCGAAGTTTTATAAAATTGCGGTCCTAAAAATAATTTCATTTAAATTTATATTGAAAATTTTAAGATCGGAGGTTTATAATACTGCGGTCTTAAAATTCATTTAATCTTGGACTGCATGATTTATAAAACTGTGGTCTTAAAAGTCAAATACTTGTTAATATTTAAAAGAAAAATTGTTGCATCAATTGAATGAAAATAAAGAACACTGGAGAATGGAGAATAAAATATAATCTTCGTTCTTATTAATTTTTAGATCACTATGACAACATGCAAGTACAAAAGGAAATAAGAACAACAAATTGAAAATTAACAAAAAAAAAGATTATGATGGGACTAAAAATCCTAATCCTTGGTATCATCTAATGTCTTGGAGATGGAGGCTTTAGCAGCAGCAATTTCACGCTGGATATCAGCACATTCTTGTATTATGCGCCTCAGTTTCATGTCATAATCATCAACTAAGGGAGCGTTAAGACCAGGAGGTTGGAGAGGGGGAGCGGGAACCTCTTCGTGGTCTGAAGGCTGGAGGGGGCCGTCAACCTCTTCATCATCCGAAATAACGATGGGTCCAACGACCCGTGACTCCTCCGTTGGAATGGAACGACGTACTGGAAGAGAACCCACGAGAGATCTGGCGTGGGCACGAGCTTCAGGAGTACACCTGCGAGGGGTTGTCTGCTTGTATCTAACCATTGTTTGAGCAGTTGGGGAATGATGGGCAGAGAGCTACGTAGTGTGGAGTTACGAGGTAATGAGGACTTAAGTTAAGAAGGACAAAGAGGAAGTGTGTGGGGAGGACAATAAAGGTAGGACTTAAGTTACGAGGTAATGGTCATAAAAGTCTATTATTTATTTATTTCATTAAAATACCTTTAAGACCAATCATTTATCTTATAACCGGTCCTAAAAATCTATTAATTTTTTTCCATTCAATTACCTTTAAGATCGATCATTTATATTATAACCGGTCCTAAAAGTCTATTAATTTAAAAAAAAAAATTTAAGTTCATTCTTCTCAAGTGAGAGACGTACATCAAAGACACTCTGTTCAAATGAATGATTCAAAGTTTCTTCAGCTTCCAGATAAACTTCCCAACTAGGCGTCTCCTCGTATTCTGATGAACTATGCATCTCCTTGGTAACGGCTCCCGCGTTTCACATTCTTCAGGATGGCTTCTCTATTTAAAACCGTTGTTACTTTACGTTCTTCACATTCTTCTCAATCACTTCTACAACCTCCATAATGGCCGCTCCACCACCACCAGGAATTCACAACAATGGTCCTCCCGCTCCACCACCACCACTGCTCAACAATCCTCCTCCACCCCAACAGCCACCTTCGTACCCTCCTCTACTGCCTCCAAACCCCTCCGCCCGACAGATGATGCAGCACCTCCTGGCCCGCATCTCTCATATAGACCGATGCATGGGCCAAATGTTTCAGGTCTACCACGCCGTCAACAACAAGCTGAACATGTTACTCGACGCCAATGACATCGAGTACAATCTCTCTTACGACGACATCTCCAACCTCTTCTCCGATCCCTCCCTCCCCTCCGACAACGACGGGAGGGATTAAATATTTTTTTTGTTTGTACTCATCCTGCCCCACAGTGGGCAGGAAAAAAAATGATAAATAAATTTTTTTTCCATTTCAATTGTCTAAGTATAGTATACTTTCGTTGTCTCAATTTTGTTTCAGACAAAAAGGTAACAAACAAAACCATAACTGAAAAGTGATTAAAGATAAAAGTTCACATAATACAGTTAACAACATACAAAACGTACAAAACAAAAAGAAAGACAACTTTTACCTTTCAAGAATAAAAACAAACACAGTTGTTTTAGACAAAAATGAAACAAACAAAACCATAACTAAAATGTGATTAAGGATAAAATTTCACAAAATACAGTTAACAACATACAAAATAAAGCGAAAAAGGGATAACTTTTGCCTTTTAAGAATAAAAACAAACACAGAGACAAATCTTCTCAAGCCTGGACCACCGTTGTCGTCAGTTTTACCAAACCCAGAGCTGAAAATTTCCATTATCTTACTTCTTTTCTAACAATGCTCTTCAGCTTCTGGAGAGGTAAAATTGACGACAACGAGGGTCTTGAGCGTGAGTTGAACACCAGAAACTTGAAGTGTTCTTGAACCCTAATAATTTATCTTAAAAAGTTAGTCATCATTTCTATTTATAGGAAGATTATTAAGACAAAATATTTAACAAATAGACAGTCCTAAATATCTAGTCATATTTAATTTAGAAATATCAAAAAATTTTAGGACCGGACGTTCTATAAATGCGCGGTCTTAATAACAAAGACCTTTAGGACCGTCTTTTTAATAAATATGAGTTCCTAAAAGTGTCATCACCTTTTTTAAGACTTTTAAGACCGGATATTTATTAAAAATATGGTCCTAAAATCAAGGATTAATTTTTTTAAAAAAGCAAGGACCTTTAGGACCGTCTGTTTAATAAATATACGGTCCTAAAAGCCGCGAATACTTTTCAAAATCTCTTACTGCTAGTTACAACTCTCCAAAACTCAAAACTCAAGTAATATCCACCATCCAATATACGTTCAGAAAACCAAAATTACACAGGCTAAGAAAATTGTTCGGAAGAATAAAAAATTTATTATATAAAGAATGCTCCAAATTGTAAAATTGTTCTTTTACAGAATGAATTTACAAATTAATTAATGTAGTACTGTAATTACAATTGTTGCTCTACAAGCATATATTTACAAATGAATTATTACTGTGATTGTTGTATTTACTCTATGATGTCAATTGCATGTTGACAAAACACTCTGCGTATGTGGTCCACCTCATCAGCAGAAAAGGAAGTCTCATAGGCAAATCTCTGTATAACATCAAAGAAAGAAACTAAATTAATTGGCGTGCATATTTCATATGTAACATTAATTAAGATGAAAACTGAATTCAGCCATAATATGTAACATCAAATACATTTACCTTTGCAGTGAGTTTATTATGTGGTTGAGTGATAATATCATACATGTGTTTCATTATGTACAGGCCACATAAGTTGGATCCAATTGGTTGCCGACGGGTCTGAAAAGAACAAGAAATATATATAGCTTACTAACCAACTTCACAAGGCAGTATGCCAATGTCCAAATATGTACTAACCTTTGGTGTGAACCATCTAGGATCTTTGAGCTCACTCTCTCGCTTTTTTCTGACCTGGTTTAGGAAGGTCTTCATGGCACTATCATCAAAATCACAAATTTATCAATAATGTTCGCTGAAAATTCACATAAGAGATTTTTTACAAGAGAATCAAAATGACATGCTTACCTGTTGATGATCTGCTTCAATAAAACCCCTGGTTGGTCGTGAGTGGAGCATAAGAATAACACCGTATTTGAGTCCATGATCAAGACGAACAACTGCCAGTGGGCGCTGAAAATTCATAATAGTAAAGTACTCAGTGATATATCATGCAAAATTAATTGAATTGCAACAAAAAATCGATTGTGATATGTACCTATGGTAATATGGAAACAAGTACACCTTTCTTCTCACTTCACACAACCTATTTGATATGTACTCCTGTCTTTGTTCCACGGTGGCTTCGCTTGCATGTACTAGGTACAAGAATCCAAAACCATTGATTCTGCCCTGTTGCTCCAAATCTTGATGCATGAACCTACAATAAAGACATCGATCATGGAATTATTATACATGTTCCTAAACCCTAAACGGTGCATTTAAATTATGTACTCATAAAATAAGATACTTACCTACACCACATTTGAATAACTGCTGATGTAAGCTACTGTCCAGGAAGCAGCAGGGACTTTATATCAGCGATGTCAAAGAAAACCGGTTAAGGGTCATGAGGAACCCTTACCACTTCCTGTATATCCCACACTTGACATGAAAATTCTCCTTTGGATAGTATTTGAGATATTTTATCCATGTCCCTCAACTCAGGAGTAGGGGATGCAGCTTTGGGAGGGGTTGCAGGTTTATTAGGAGGGGATGCAGCTTTATCATAAGGGGATGGAGATTGAGGAGGGGATGCAACTTTATTATGAGGGGATGGAGATTGAAGAGGGGGTTGAACTGGAGGAGGGGATGAAGCATCAGGAAGAGTATAGACAACTACAAGCTTCACCGGCCAAGAGATGAAGGTTCTTTTGACATCACTCACACGCTTCAGCTGATCGGTTGGGAGAGGGAGAGGTGCATCAATGATCACCTCTTCAACTGACACTCTGACTTCATCATCAACCATTTGTTTATGGTGTACAGTTGATCCCAAGTTGTGGACAGTCTCTTTAGCAACTAATTGTCTAGTTGGTTCTGCCACGTACAGGTCACAATGTTGCTCTGACTGTCCAACAATGCAGCTCCCTCTGGTGCTGTGCTGCACAGGTGCAGGTGTATATGTGAGGGGAACACAGGTCTCTGGCTGAGAGCTAATAAGCCTCTTCATCTCCATCATTTCCTCCTTCATTAGCCTCATCGGGCGTCAAACATCTCTTTCAATGCACGTTCCTTGGCCGCTGCCTCCTCATTTAATTGTCTAACCGTTTAGTCCTTCTCCCCCCCGGGTAACCATACTTTGCCTAAGTCATTTGGTTTTACCAAAGTAATCTTTTAGGCCTACCCATCCTCCAATCCCCCTTACCCGCCCCGGGTGATCCGGTTTTCCGGTCGCAACAGTAAGAACATCATTCCTCCCGCCCGACATAAAAGATCCTTCTGCTTCTTTCTTTTTTAGATCTTCCTGTAAGATACAGATAATGAGAAGCTTAGTAATGAAACATGTTTAGTAACTAAAAAATAACAATAAACGATACTTACAATTCTCTTAGCAACTAGACGAGTTTGTTCACTCATGTAGGCGCCTTTTTTTGGTCATCGAATATACAGCCATAAATCCTCGCGATGTATCGGGGATGCTTGCTAATCAACTACAACAGAAGGATTGGATTCAACTTCTTCTTCCAATCTCTTCCGCTTTGCCTCCATCATTTCTTCTTCGGCCTTTGCATATCCCCCGCGAGAAGCCTTATACGGGCAATCATTCCTTCTCCCTATCTCCTGTGCGTGTGCCCTTCTTCTCTGTGAATCAAAATTGACAACAACTATTAATTATGAATTCAAGTCATCTCACTAAAAGAAATTATAGAACTTCTGCTTCACATGAACCTCAAACACTTGTCAAATTCACTTCATCAAGTTTCAACGTTTAATTTAAGGAAGATGTAGAATTGTATAGAACTAAGATACTAAGTTACTAATAGCAATATCTAACCACTAACTACTATAACATAACTAGCTAAGAATATAATAACGGTTAACATATAAGACATGCATACTCACACATTAAACCATCATACTCAAATTCACTTCTGACTTACTTGAATATATACTTCTACTCACACATTAAACCATCTAACTAACAGAATTAGACAAAAACAATAACATTCACATATCCACACAGGTTAATAAGCAAAACAGAAAGGGCAAACAAAACTAAATATGAACTCACCAAATCATCATGAGTGGTCCGAAGCTAAACAAATTGATCCCAAATTTGTTGATCAATGAATGTGTACTTCTCCCACGGATTATGATCAAGTCGAACCTCGGTAAAAATATAGGTGTTGGCGAGAAAGGTCTTAAATTTCCTCCACCTATTGGCACAATAAGACAAGGTCTTGGCTTTCAACTTGTTAGAGTCAGAGACAGTGTATGAAAGCTGGATAGTGTCCCAGATAGGATCATTCACTATGCGTTGGTCAACATTTTTCCACTCATCTATCAAAATGTTGACCTTGCTGCGTGCCATATGGCCAATATAACTATTATATCCGTGTTTATTCGGACTAACAGGTTGCAACCTCTCATTGAATCTCGATCCTTGACCCAACGTTCTGTTTTATAGACACAATGCTCATTCGTGTGCCACTTCTACCACGGCGTGTAGGGCAGTCACGAGGCTCATTTTGAGAAGAAGAGGGTTGGTTCTCACTCACACCGGTAACATCAGTAACTGGCGTTGACTGAACAGGGTGAGAATGGTTTTCTCCGTTCATTTTCGATAAAGTAAGAGAGTGGTGGTGCGAAGAAGTAACGCCTGAGAAAGTGAGAGAAAGTAACAGAGGAAGGTGGTGGTTGGCGAGGAATAGACGTAATGCAACAGGAAATGGGGTTTCGCAAAGAGAACAAGGGTTTCAAAAAGTTCAGACAGTAAGACATAAGTCGTAAGTAAGGTTTCACGCGAAGTATATGTTTCCATTTTTAAGACCGGCCGTTCTTAATGTAAAAGTTATGCTCGTTGTTAAAAGTATTAACTTTAAGACCGATCATTTATATATGTCCGCTCTTAAAAGTTTTATACGATTATATTTAAATATTTCGTTATTGTTCTTGATCATAGAAAGTATAAGTCGTTGATGTATGAGTTTTCTCTATAATGTCATCCATATTTTTTTTAACATTTTTAAAAGCGGTTGGTTATTTTAAGCGGCCTGAATATTATATTTAAGAACTTATACGATAGAAGAAGTTCTTTATATTTACAAAATTGCCACCGGTCATATCTTTAAGACTGTCTTTTATTAATGTATAAGTTACGTCCGCTCTTAAAAGTATTAACTTTAAGAACTCATTTATATATGTTCGGTCTTAAAAGTTTTATATGATTATATTTGATTATCTAGTTATTGTTCTTAACCGTAGAAAGTATAAGTCGGTGATGTACGAGTTTTCTCTATAATGTAATCCATATTTTTTTTAACATTTTTTAGAGCGGTTGGTTATTTTAGGCGGCCTGAATATTATATTTAAGAATTTATACGTTAGAAGAAGTTCTTTATATTTACAAAATTGCCACCGGTCATATCTTTAAGACCGGTGCCTAGAAACTCCGTTGTAAATGAGGCGGTCTTAAAAATTGATGCGGCTAAAGAAGTTCTTTATATTTACAAGATTGCCACCGATCATTTCTTTTAGAGCAGGGCGTTGATAATCTGCTGTAAATGAGGTGGTATTAAAAATTGATGCAGGTGAAGAAGTTCTTTATATTTACAAAATTGTCACAGGTCATTTCTTTAAAAGCGGGGCGTTGATAATCCGCTATAAACGAGGCGATATTAAAACACTTTTTTGCACTAGTGAATAACACAAAATTATTGGTAAAATGTTATTGTTTGGATTGATAATATATTTTAGAATTTACCAAATATGTTTTTATGCAAAAATCACTTTCAAAAAGCACAAAAAGAAAACTAGTGATGATTGTTTCAATGAAAATAAGGAATCTTGAATACCAAAGTAGGCCAATTTAAAAAATCTGCCTAGTGTGTGTACAACACCTTGCTTTTGATATATATTATTGGCTTTATGACCTATTGCCCCTCACGGCTTTAAAACATGTCAAGGGGGAGGTATCTAGACCCTTAAAATGCATCTTTCATTATAATTGGTATCAAAGCCAGGCTCGAGTCGATGTAGGATAACATGTCAACAAGAACGCTAGCCTAAAAAGATGGGTTGAATGTTATGTCCCACGTCAGCTAGGGAGAGGAATGAAAGATGCTTTATGAGGGTCTAGATACCTCCTCCTTTGTATGTTTTTTAAAGTCGTGAGGGGTGATGAGCCAGTGCTAAGATGTTACGACATGAACCCAAATTCAAAATTGTAAACTTAAATGGTCAGTAAAGATTCAAATTAAAATTGAGAGAATAAATCATATCAAATTGTTTTTTAGTTGAAGAGACTATACTTCTCAGCTTATTTTAATCTGATTATATTCAAATCTAGCATGCGTATCATATGGTTTCAGTTACTGCTCATTTTCCATGAAATATTATAAAATACTAAATAAAAACTTACCCCTAATATTTTATATTACTATATTTAAGGAAAACAATTAGCAACTTATCATATCCTATCGTCAATTAGTCAGACTAATTACTTGTAAGTTAGTATGCATATACCCCTCTTGTTTCGCATTATTAATTTGACTTTGAAAACATAGTAGTTCATTCTATAAAGTACGAACAAGCAGTCTTATTATACCTGTATCAATTGTTGTATTTTGTTGAACATTTTTAATGTAAGAATATCATCTATGTTCATTTTTTTTTTAATTATAGATTGCTTTCAATTAAAAAAAAGAAAAAGAAAAGGAAGTTGATGACTTCTCGACTTTATTTCTATGCCATTTATTTAAAATTATCATTCAATGGAGTTTTATAGTTTTTTTTTAAAAAAAAAACTATAAAACTCCATTGAATGATAATTTTAAATAAATGGCATAGAAATAAAGTCTTTAAAAAAAACTAAATTGTTTGGAAATTGATAAACGCAAATTTTTTTTTTGGGTACTCATAATGAATATTTTATGCATTAATTCCACATCATAAGTTTAAAGTAAATATTCATTATTAATTGATCAACATTGTTACGCTCCTCTTTTCGTCCTTTGAGGATAGAAAGTAGAAACTGTCATTGTCCCCAAAGCGAAGTTAGTCTTCTACTCTATGAGAGCTCAAGTTAACATAACGTTCTAATAAAGTTGAAGACTAAAATATGTTCAAAAAACTATAATTCCGTATTTGCTATTGTCGCTTAATTTTTTTTAAAAAAAATATCAAGTATGCAATTAACAAAAACTAAAACGTATTATATATATATATGAACATTACAAGAAATTTACAAAAAAATATAAGAGTGATAGTCTCTTGCATATGTAGCCTTCTTTGTTTTGTAAGCACTACGAAAATGTGGTCCCAAGCTACTAGACAAATAAGGATGCAACCAGCGATGTTGAGCTGTAAAGTGTCGTGTATATATAATATTGGAGCAATCCATATAATATTGAAGCAAAAGTACGTTAAACAAGTGGCAACCAGAATCTTTGAAGAGTCAAACAAGTCCTACCCATAGAAATATGAATGAAAAATCCACCAATAACCGAAGACTGATGGCTATCGTGTATATATAATATTGAAGCAACTACGATGAACAAGTGGCATCCAGAATCTTTGAAAAGTCAAACAAGTCCTACCCACAGAAATATAAATGAAAAATCTACCAATAACCGAAGACTGATGACTCGCTGTTGATCATTTGATTCATATATATATATATATATATCATCCTTCTTGAACTACCACCAACCTTAAAATGACTAATTGCATGGCTATTACATCAATATTCTTACATCTTCTTTTGTCTCTGACTTTCCAGTACTCTTCTTCATCTTCATCTTCATTTTCATCATCATCAACACTTACCAGTGGCTCCTCCCTCTCGGTGGAGAAACCAGAAGATGTTCTTGTCTCACCAAATGGAGCCTTCACTGCTGGCTTCCATGTGATCGGTGAAAACGCTTATGTTTTCGCCATCTGGTTCACCCGACCACCTCAATCTTCCCCAAGCTCGAATAATGTAGTTTGGATTGCCAATCGTGAGCAACCTGTGAACGGAAAACGGTCATCACTTTCTCTCCTCAGAACAGGAACCCTTATCCTCTCCGACGCCGGGAAGAGGAACATATGGTCAAGCGAAACAACCTCCTCTTGGCCGATCCGATTGACTCTCAACGACAATGGAAACCTAGTACTCTCTGAGTTCCATTCACAAGACACACAAAATATTCTATGGGAGAGCTTTGATTTCCCAACTGACACTCTCCTTCCTGGCCAACAACTCAAGAATGACACACAACTTGTCGCTTCGAGAAGTGACACCAACCTTTCCTCTGGTTTCTACAAGCTCTTCTTCGATGACAGCAATGTTCTTCGCCTTCTCTATCACAGGCTTGACGTGTCCGATGCTTATTGGCCAGCGCCATGGATGTTGAGCTTTGAAGCTGGAAGGAGCACACACGATAGTAACAGAGTCGCGGTGTTAGATCTTCTTGGAAGCTTCATTTCAACAGATAACTACAATTTCACAACTTCTGATTATAATACATCAACACAACGAAGATTGAAAATCGATCCTGATGGCAACCTTCGAGTGTACAGCTTAAAGCAGAATGATAGCATTACTCAATGGTACGTGTCGTGGCAAGCTATACCTGATTCTTGTCATGTTCACGGAATATGTGGAGTGAATAGTTTTTGCCAGTACGATCCTAGCAAGGGAAGAAAATATTGTTCGTGTCTTCCAGGATATAGAGCGAAGAACCATAGCGATTGGTCTTATGGGTGTGAACCCAAATTTGAGTTCACATGTGATCAAAATTTCGTTAAGTTGCCCGATGTTGAGTTCTATGGAAATGACTATATCTATAAGCTAAACATCAGCTACAAAAATTGCAAGGATTTGTGTGTATATGACTGTGAGTGCAAGGCTTTTCAGTACACTTTCGGGGAAGATGTGGGCCGATTTAGGTGCTATATCAAAAGAATCCTGGCCAATGGCCACAATTCACCAAGCTTTCGTGGAACAACCTACTTGAGACTACCAAAATCCAATCAAGATTCATTTTTCCTTGAAGAAGAAGAAACTGCTCATGATTATGGTGATGTTTGTTTCGTGAAGCTTGAAGGAAACACAAGAAATGGAAGCAGTTTTGTTAAGTTCCTTCTTTGGTTTTCTGTTGCTGTTGGGGTTGTTGAAGTCCTCTTCATATCTATAATTTGGTGTTCTTTGATTAGACCCAAAAAGAATTCTGATGCGAATCAACAAGTTTACAATTTTCTTTCCCCTTTCCGGTTCAGGAAGTTTTCTTACTCCGAGCTAAAACAAGCAACCAAAGGGTTCAAAGAAGAAATCGGTAGAGGAGCAAGTGGAGTAGTATATAAAGGAGTATTGTCAGATCAAAGAGTTGCTGCAATAAAGAAGCTGAATGGTGACAACAATGGAGGTAAACATGAAGAAGGAGAATTCATGGCTGAAGTGAGCATAATCGGACAGCTCAACCACATGAACTTGATCGAAATGTGGGGGTATTGTGCTGAGGGAAAGCACAGGCTCTTGGTGTATGAGTACATGGAGAAAGGTTCTTTAGCAGAAAATCTCAAATCAAACACTTTAGATTGGACCAGAAGATACAACATCGCTCTCGGAACAGCAAGGGTTCTAGCTTACTTACACGAAGAATGTTTGGAGTGGATACTGCATTGTGACATAAAGCCACAGAATATTCTTCTAGATTCAAATTACCAACCCAAGGTAGCAGATTTCGGCTTATCCAAGCTTCGAAATCGGAACGAACAAAACACTAAAAGCTTTTCCATGATAAGAGGAACGAGGGGATATATGGCGCCCGAGTGGGTTTTCAGTCAGCCAATAACATCGAAGGTGGATGTGTATAGCTATGGGATGGTTGTATTGGAAATGATTACAGGAAGGAGTCCAATGACGATGAAAATTCGTAATGATGATGGTGATGATGAAGATCAAGAGGGTCAGAATGTGAGGCTTGTGACATGGGTGAGAGAGAATAACAAAACAACGACGTCGTCGTCGTGGAGGTCTTGGGTGGAGCAAATTATTGATCCTGCCATGGGATCAGAGTTTGGGGTTGTTGAGATGCAAACGATAGAAACTTTGACAAGTGTGGCTTTAAAGTGCGTGGAAGAAGACAAAAATGGGAGGCCCACCATGAGCCAAGTTGTAGAAATGCTTCAGATCCATGAAGATTATGCTTCTTCCTAGTCATGGCGGTTTCCCAGAATCTTTACGTGCAGTGTCTTTGATGTTGTTATCTATCTTCCAATGACTTCCATATAAGTGCATTTTCATTAAAAAATGCATGATCGCTTGTGGGTCATGTGAAATATAAGTACTCGCCCGTAAGTAGATATAAGCTTTTAGAATATGTCCGTACTAAAATATAAACTTCATTTCATTTCAGTTTTGTCACAAGATTTTTATTTTTCTCCCAATGTTACCCTTATTGACTCTGTGTGTGTGTGTAATATTGCATATTTTTTGGCCAATAATTGCATTAAGTAATTAAGGAGGTAAATGAGATTTATATTTAATATAAAGGGCATGTTGTGGGAAAAAATATATATTGTACTTATATATTTATTAATTTTAACTACTTTCTTGATAAACAAAAAATAGTTATTTAAACTTCTACTCCTTCTGGTCTAAAATATAAAAGTCAAACTTGTGACGGAATGTGATTTTTAATATAAGAGCCACTTTTCTTTTATCCCGACATTTAATACTTTTTTCTTTCAATTTTACCCCTGATTAATCACTCTCTATAGTCATTTTTATAAGCAACTTTCTCTCTTTTGAGGTTTATTCTTAATTAATATTCTTTAATGATAAGGGTAAAAATGTCAAGATGGGTGAAAATATTCTTTTTTAATAATATTCTAAGCAATATGATATTTATTATAATATCATATAAAATATGGAAGATGAAATAATCCGATGGTAGTGTTATAGGATGTCTGAAAAGGCCAAGATTGGATTCAAAGGTCGAGCGTATTGGTAACTATGCAGTGAAATGAACATTTGCGTATTGGTAACTTTAAGTCTTGTGTGTCTTGTATGCCTATATATGATTATTTGATTCATATATTACGAACAAGACTGTGGATTCAGTTATTTGTTTACATTCAGTTAAGCTGTGAATTCAACTTGATGTGGATAATAGTCATAATAATACTACTTGTATGTTCTTCTAGCACTGAGGAAATGGGGATTCATGGCACTGGTTAGTACAAACACTATTGACATACATTTGTTGTGTGCTATATATTGTTGTTACTGTTGACATACATTTGCTGTGTGATATGTATTGTTATACTTAATGTAATGAATATCTGTTATATATTGTTATTACTTGAACATGAGATTAATTGTTACCTAAGATTTAATGGATATTAAATCTCAGACTTGACTAAAGGTTCAAGAAAGGAATCTTGACCTGGGAAGGCAACATGGATGGAGCTTGTGGAAAGACACAAGTCATAGCGAAAGCTGAAAGAGGTTCATTAAGGCTTAGTTTCTGGCATGAATATGATAAAGTTACTTCAAACCATTTAGTGCTTAAACTAAGAAAGGGTTGGTCTATGGGTTGTCATAAGTCACCGTGAAAGACGAGGAAACTCCCACTAGACTAACACCGATCTGGCAATAGGTTTGATTAACTGTGTTGGGTTCCATGCCACAAATCTAGTTAAGGCTTGGTTTAACAAAGTTTAACATTGTATAGTTATTATGTTGGAATTTTAATTATACAAGCTCTGAATAATTGTATCACATATGCATCCTTATGGAAAATTAATTTACTAGCTTATGTATGGGCATTTTATATCAATTACTCATTGCCTAAACATTAATGCATGCTCTCTGTTTCACTTTACTCTGATATGTACACCGTCTACTCTATTGATATTCCCGATACTAAATGTCATCAAACACAGTAAGTGGTATAGAGTTTGAGGTGTTACAGTAACCACAAAGAAATCCAAATATATATTTTTCACACTACAAAATCCAATATCAACTACAAATATCAAACCAACAAAGACAATTAACATCAATCTCAGTTCCAAAATCATATACAGTAATATCTAAATCTAAGCAAACTAAATATATGATTCTAGACTAATAGAATGATAGAAAAACTCCCCTATATATGTAGTCCATTAAGCTCAAGAACAAGCTCTCATCACTAAATTGCAAAGAAATCAGCCACGTATAGCTTTAACAAAATACATCACAGGAATACAAAATTTCTAGAGTCAAATTCATATGAAAAGGAAACCAAACACTATTAACCAAAGAACAAAATCAACCAAGCTTTAATTATATCCTTTGGTTTATATTGCGTCCTAGCTTTTGTTTCTCCGTCCAAACTCTCCCTTTCTCAGCTATGAAGACCATCCACGTCACCAACAATAGCACTAATGAAGATGATGGAATAGGGGAAGTCAGCGTCTTCACTAGTTCAGCGATAGAGGGAGGAGGCTCACTCGTCAGCAATGGAAATAATGGTGAAAGGAGTCAGGGTCTCTGGTGAGTTAGAGGTGACAGAGGTGGAGCGAGTTTTTCAATTGAAGGTTGAGCTTGGCAACACTATTCTTCGATATTTGACTTCCAGATGTGTGTGTCTCTGTCTGATGGAGATCGCTGGCAGCGATGGTGGTGAGTGTGAAGGTCGCTGGCAACTTAAAGGAAGGTGGAGGCAGGAGATGAGAGGGAAGGTCCAGTCTGAGCCTATTGCCACGGCGTTGTCTTGATATCAGCTCCTCTCTCTCCTGTCCTTGTCTCTCACGTTTTTTAAGCTCAACCTAATTAATTGGTTTCTGGTCAAGACACAAGTCTACCCAAACAAATAAAGAAAAAAGCAAGGAAAATGGGCCCTACACTCTCTATCTTGACATCTGTGCTTGTCTAGTAGCAAAAATGCTTGGGTGGGGAGCTTTCTAGAAAATGCTACTTTTTTGGAAAAAGTAGGGTGAAAATAAAGTCTACCCACACAAAAAATGTTGCACCCTATCAACCTCGCCCTTTCGGTTGGGGGGTAGCGAAATCCTTTATTTCTAATTCAATTTTTAATTCCATTTCCCAGGTTAATTACATCAAGCATCAGAGCATAAGCAGTAGAGCATGCATCGGTTTGGACAAGGTATACTGACAAAATAAAACGCATAAAAGTAAATATTTCCCGGGGGGATCAATATACAGTTATCTGAAGCATAGTGCCCAACAGGTCTCCAAATAATCAATATACAGTAATCCAGGTAAGCAAAATAAATATCCAAAATATAAGTTACCAACTACTCAGTCCCACTCTGAATGCCTACCTTTGTCTCTAAACACCGTCCTAAAAGCACTACCTGAATCCATGCAAAAGCCTGGGATTCATAATTGAACCCAGAGTAACCATTAATCTCATATGAAAAGTATATGCAATACATGTATGTCATCATCATAATTAGAAAATAATAAATCACACAACATTTAGTATTCACGCGCAGTAATATAAATCAACATACCATACATATGCAATATTTACTATGGAAGGACTCCAAGTCCTAATAATGTAAGACTGCTCAACATAGCAAGCCCCAGATCCACAGTGCTAGGAAAATCATAGTAGTCGACCTCAAACCCGGACCATACTGAATTCACAAACAAACACATGTCTCTCATGTGACATAGGCCTACAATCATGGAAAATCAAACATATAAAGTAACACAAGGCATATGAAGATTAAGGTTACTACCCAGTAGTCGACTACTAATAAAAATATCTTTTTCCAGCATATAAGATCACAAATAGTCCCCTAAAATAATAACCAAATATAAATATAATTAAATTCCACCCCAATAAATTTTTCCTTTGATGATTTAAAATAAGCCCATTTCATGTGTCCATATTTACTAAATCCCCTTTTCTTATTAAGGAATTTAATATGGGCTTAAAATCCTCTTATTTTCATCCAACTTTTGAAATTTTCAGAAATAAAAGGCCAACTTCAAAAATTTGTAACTAAATCTAGAAAAATCCTTCTTGGGTGTTTCAAAAGCCCAATTGACCCTTATGATGTCTATTTTCAATCAAAAATACTCATTTGAGCCAAACCAAGTCAAAAATTCAACCATGGACCAAAAATAATCTCTGGTCCGAAATAAATTCCAGAGGCGATTTTCAAGACTTAATTTCTCCCAATCCAAAACTCAAAAAATTACAAATTATAAACCAAAATAATCCTTGAGATGTCTACTTTCTCACTATAAAATTTCATAATTTTTCAAGTCCATTTACTAGGTCAAAAATTGAGTTAAACCTGACTGACTTCACAGAATTTTCACACAACATTAAACCAATATTTTTTAAGCTTTCATCTAGGGTTCCAAAATTTTTATATGAGTCCACCCTTATACAAAATCTCATTTTAAACACTTTGAAACCATCAAAAACACCAAAATCAATTCATATCCACATGAAAAACTAGCTACACAAAAATTATTATTTAATCAGCAAAGTACCAAACTTTCATTATAGCTTTATATCTTTCATGTACTAAGTTTGATCTACCATTTTAAGCCATGAACCCTAGCTTTAAATATTTAATCATTTTTTTCACTAGTCATTCAAACGCAAGAATATATTTATACTCAAGTCACTAGTCATTAGCAACCTTAAACAACTAAAAGAAATCATAAGAAGGTTTAAAGGTGGCTTACTTGTCTTTGAGCTTTAGTCACCTGGAATCCTTACCTTCTTGACCACTACACCCTCTTGACCTTCACCACAAGACACCAAGAAAAATTTTGCTCTAGTGACTTCACTACTTTAGAAAATGTAGAAGAGAGTAAATTAAGGTTTCGAAGTCTTAAAACTTACCTGTTTTTCAACCTTTTTTTCCTATTTGATCTTTCTTTTGCTCTCTTGTATAGAACCTCTTGCTCTCCCTCTTCCTTCTCTCTTGGACAAAATGGCAGCTCAAATGAGAGGAGTTTCCTTTTTTAAAATGCTCATTCCATTGGCTTCATTTAATGTCTTGCCCAAATAGCCACCATTTTCCATAACTAGCTAGGTTAGGTGAACTAATGTGTACTTGAAATCCTTGTGTTTGTAACATCCCAACTTTTCAAAAGCAGTATAAATTTTTTTTTCATCGAAGTAGAGCATCGGAGCAAGAAAGTAACTGATATGTATATATTCAAAGTGCCAACCGTAGTGTGTCTGGCTGGTTACAACAGCGATATAGTAACCGTGTGGTTCAAAAGTGATGTACAACAACAAAAGGAAGGCTTCCGCCGGAACAACAAAAAGGAAGTCTTCAACCGGGTCTTCTATGCAGGCTGCTTGCCGCTATCCACGGACCTTGGTCCTCCTGACCTTGAAGCTATATGGAGAGCTGAGATCCAGCACACCGGACCTCAGGTAATGGTTAACCTCATGTTTACATACACAATATACGGATGACATATACCACAACATCAACAGCATATACAGAAGATCTATCACAATCAATGCATATGTATTGCTCCCAGCATGCAACCATATCGCTCCTAGCATACGGACATACCGCTCCCAGCATTACAAATACCCTTTAAACTTTATATGCACTCCACAGTATAAACACTCTATACATACAACACACATACCACATATATGCATATCATAAATATCAGAGTTAGTGTTACAGTACGCGAATGTACCTTCGTTGATGAGCGTTTAGTACGTTGACGGAAAACTGTACTTTTGACGAAAAACAGTAGAACGACCGCGAAATGACAGCGGAACAAGATTATTGATATCCTATAATGATAATATCACATTTATCAATATTTGATATCATAACAGGCATTTTAGGTACAAATTACCATTTTGCCCCTACCCTTACCAATTGGTTGAATTTCGCCAGAGCTTCGCTACTTTAACTCTATTTCTCCAAGATTTTAACATATCTCTTCTTCAACCTATTTAATAAATATCATATTTGTCCCTAATACATGATATCTAAATCATACTTGGAAAACTAAAGATCTACCTAACATTCCTACTATAACTACCGAAAGAACTTAAGACTGAAGACTAGGGACCGAAGAACTTACCTGGCACTTTGCTATTTCCACAGACTCCTCCTTCTCTCTAAAATCTCTCTCTAGAAAGCTCTAGGATCTGTGAATAATGAAGAGAAAGGTGAAGGCTATTTATAGAAAAAGTGGATGGCATTTTGGTAGTTCCTTTGAACTTCGTCTGGTTAGTTTCTGTCCGTTGGATCGCACTTCTTTAAGGTGACACGATCCTGGCCTTACACCTATCATTTTGCCTTCAAAGTCAACAAAATGATGTCATCCTTAGTCACCAAGGTGATGTCACACACTTGCTTAAGAAGTTTTCTACCGATAAAGTCTTTGTTCGGTTTCTAATCACGTAATCTTGAAAAATCCCAAAATTCCGGGAGCAAGGTCCTAAAGATCTTTTATTTCTCTTTCAAGATACTTGGGCTATCTAAATTTTTGGTCTCATTAAAGACATTCCGTTGCCTGCCGAATATTTTCGGGCAACCGATGTCGGTTACAGAAATAACGTCAGACAGCTTCAACTTCTGGATAAAAATCCACTGATTAATAATATACTCTGGTTTTTACCAACTTATCCTCGGATTCCAGTTTATGAATTGTTTTCCATCGGTTCTCATTTCTACTATCTGTTCTAATTTCACAAAATATCTGATGCTACCAAAATTTAATTAAGCACCGCAAGTGTATGGGTCATGAAAATAGCAAGTGGTGAATCAAGGTCATCCCACAGGGACTCAATTCAACTCATGATTAGGTGTCAAATTTCCTTTTTCGTTTAAGTTGAATAACTCAGAGTTGTTTTCAAAGAGTAGAAAAAAAAATGCAAATAGAATAAGAAATTAATATCAACAAACACTTTTCACGAAGAGCAAATTTCAATATCAAAAGAACAACCTAGAGTCACTAATCCCTTGCTTGTTTATTAGATTTTATTGTCACTAAATTAATTTTAACTTAATCTAATCAGCTAATCTAGAGTATTAATGTTTATAAATGCCTTCCGGTCCATTTATATACCTATCTCAATTAATTATGCAATGTCTCACACGACTAATTAAGATGCAATTCACTCAGGCTCACTTTAATTTGATTATGCGGAGCTTCTAGGTATATGTCTATCCTAGACGCAAATTAAACTAGAATTTAATTCCACATTATTTAATCTCAAGGTCAATTTAAAATTCCCTTTGTCAAGTTCAATCTTAAATCCCCAAAACATGTTCAATGGTAGCCAATCACTAAATAATAACAATCAAAACAAGATTAAATAAACTGAATCAAAATTAAGTAAAACTAATTAATGGGAATAATCTCTAAAATCCAAACAAGTTCATAGGTCCTCTAAGTTGAAAAATAAATTAGTCAGACATGGCTTCAATCCAGAACGTAGCAAAATTAATATCCAGATTCAGAGACATGGAGAATGATATGAAATTAGAACTAGACAAAACCAAGATCAAGGAAAGAAACCAGCAACAACTCTGTGTCTATTTGCTCTACGTCTTGATTAATTGCCGTCAGACTCTCTCCTGTTCAGTTCCGTTTCAGCCTCCAGTGCGTTGCTTTCTTTTCTGATTCTTAATTGCCGCAAGACTCTTCTATTCAATTCTCCCTGCACCACTGGACGTCACTCTTTCATTTCTTGATTGCAATTTGGTGTGTCTTGTGTCTTAGCCTTTTTCCTCTGCCTGTTCTCTTTTCTCGCGTTGAATCAATAGCCGCCAGCTCTTTCCTTTGCGCGCTGCCTCCCTTCATCTGATCCTTCTCTTTTTATTCCTTTAGAATTAGGTTTCTTTCTTTCATTCAATCTCCAATCCGTGGGGCCCACCTCCAATCAATTGAAATCATCTAATTTTCAAAAATAATGATGCTCCGTCCTGTGCTTCTCTGCTAAAATAAAAGGAAACATATAATAATAATTAAGTGAAAACAATAATAATAATAAATTTTTATTTCTTCTTTTCTTTTCTTTTCTTTTTTTTTTAAACTTCTAATTACTATTATTTATTTCCTAAACTCAAAAACATTTATTTTAAATTAAAATCTCACAAATAGTGCACCACTTTGATTTGATTTTATAATAGTGTAATCTCATAAAAATCTCTTAAAATTGTTTAGATAACTCTCCAAATATTTCCAAAATATACCTTAAATATATAAAATATGGAGAGTTATCAATATCTTCTAGGCCTTATCTCCTGATCACTTCATCGGTTACAGAAATGACTTTGGAGATAGCCTACTTCGAGATAAAAATTCACTTGTTTATAATATATTCTGATTCTAAAAACCTAGTTCCTAGTTTTCTATGTAGAATTTTATTTCTATCCGTGGTCATTTATCCTGTTTGCTTTTCACAATTATAATATTATTTAATTACAAAATATCTTAGATATTTTTCCTTAATTCCCATTTCATTTTTTCTTTATTTTCTTGGCCAAAATATCGGCCCTTATTAATAAATAATCATATTTATTTTATTTTTTCATATTTCCTAAATCTTTATAATCTCATAAAATTTCCAAAAATTACTTAATTAATCCCTCACTAATTGTTGATAATTTTCTTAATTAGTAATAATTATTATCTCACAACTAATTTACTGACATTGGTAATTTATGCACAATGCATAATATTAAAAATCATGGGGTCTAATATGGTCCCCCAATACTTTTTAATTTTTCTCCTTTAATTTTTCCAAGGTAATAATTTAATAAATTACCTAAATTAGGGACAATATTCTTCCCTATTTCAAATAAATATTTATTTGCCTCTTTATAATATTTTCAGGGTATTTTATAACCCATAAATATTTCAGAGACTTATTTGCAAATTATCTAATGTTTTAGGGACCTTTTCGCACATTATTTATTCTTAGGAGAAATTGTCCTAATAATAAGATAAATTCAATACAAGGCGTTTGAGACCTCATATTCACCTATTTTTAATAGGTATTATTTATCAATATAATATTTCATATAAATAATTATCTGGGTATTATAGTGTTTATGGGATTGTCTTCATCATTTTATTTTTTTTCTTTCCTTCTCTGCCTTACCAATTTTTGTTTTTTTTTGAAAATTAAGGGAAAATGAGAGATTGTATGTCATCTCCAAATCCAACTTAATGTCCTTGCATTTAATGTGGCATTAATTGCTTTATACTTGCTTTCTTTCTATTGGTTACAACCTTAACTTTAGCCAAGATATTTTTAAACTTTTATAAATGTCTTTGTACTTATGCCCATTAATTATCCATGATGACTTTTATTCCAAACATGTGTAATTCTTCAAGATATTATCTTATCATCCTTTCCCAAAACGTAGGGCACCCTTATTGGTCTAAAAAGTGTCATGTGTATACTTACTTTGACACATGTTTTCCTAGATAACCATTCCATACCTTAGGATATAGTTGAATGGCATCTTTTTCAACCAATTAATACTGTAGGAAGTGTTTTGTGTCCTTCTGCACTGGAACTTCAATTCTACGGCCTATATAAACTTGGTCCACTTACTTAGTCCCTAAAAACTATTTTGTCTCTTATCATTTTAGGGACTCTTCCCAAATTAGGCTTAGTCGTCTATCCGATTTAGGCGTGTTATCAAGTTTTAGTGCCCAAAATTCAGGATATTACAAAAAACATTAACTCTACTGGGCTTTAAATGCTCTCCAAACGTTCCTTAATGGGCTCTCCAAACAGTCTCAAAGGCATTATCATCAACAGGGTAGAAGCCAGTAGAGAAGACAAGTTGGGTGAGATAACAACATCATCTGGTTTCTCAACTGAGAGAGAAGAAGCACTGTAAGTGATGGTGATCAAGATGATGAAGAACAGTGAAAAGACAGGGATGAGAGAAGAAAAAAGTGTAGAATTGATGAAACACATATCAGCTATCTAATGTTAAAATAGAATGATGGAAATAGAAAGAAAGATTCATTTTGATCAATGCCTTAAATGTAAAGAATTCAATTCGTCTACGGAAATGGAGATTTGATCGGTCAACTTTCAAGTCAATGTGAATATTCGACTTTTTGTTCGACGGGGTACCCAAGTTTTTTGAACCAGACGGATTTCTGTTTTGGCACCAATACCGTATTAATTTCCATTTCTTTACATAAAAATTCAAATTTACATTATAACTCTGCAATTAAATATTGACAAAGCATGATCCAAATTTTAATTGTTGAGTTTGATGGGGATGAAGATGATAATTGAAAAGACAGAGAGATAAGAGGAGAATAACGTTTAGGATTTGATGAAAAACCCATATCGATCAACATGTATAAGCGAAGTAAGAAAATGGCCTACATATATATAAGAAGATGAGGAATTGCTAGTAGTGGTTCTGTCGTTGCTTCTACGTAGACCTCTCAATATATTTAGACTTCCAAATTCACATCTTCTGTATGTTCTTCGGTTTTGGACTATACACGCCCAACTCCATTATACCTCAAGTCAGGAGGCCTTTGATACGTAACATAATTTATATTTTGTGAAGAAAACAAATAACGAAATATTTTGTGAAGATATTATTTTTCCTTGAACGATACTATAATATATGATGTTATTGTCTTAAGAAAAATTATATTAACAAGTCTGAGATTTAAAGTATAATAATCCACATGGATGTATAAAAGCGTCTTTAAGAAAGTTAATGCTACCCACTATCAATTTGGGATCAAGTTCAACTCAAATTCAAATTAGGGGAAAGTGCAATTCTAATATATATGACATATATACAGAGGACCTTATTGGTTTCTTTCAAGCTTCCCGAAACAAACATGGCCATTATGAGGGGCTGATTCCTCCTCTTCATGCAACGAATAATTTGTTGCTTTGAATTTGAGCTAGTCTTGAGTAGGTTTTTATGTTGAAACAACGTAGATAATATTTATAACGCGGTTTTATTTATAAACTCGCATGGTTAATCCATTATCCTTTATTAACATTTCTGAAATTGTCACCGTTTTTTTGTTTGTTTGTTTGTTTTGTTTTTTTGCTACTTCAGTTTTATAAGTTATCCATGTAAATTGGCATAGTAAATACCGTTTTTCCTCTCATATTGTAAACATCAACGCTAGAATATATACCCTTTAATTAATGTTTAACATGGTTCAAATTTACTAGTCGCGCAAATTGATTTACAATTTGGTCAAAAAAATATGGGAGCAATAAGCAACAACACAAGAAGATGAGGTCTGACAACTTGGCATCCTGCGTACGCGCGTGCGCGAAAATTTCTTTTGTCTTGAATATAAGTTACATATAGGAAACTATCTGATCGTTTTCAAATTTTTCCATACCTTCCCCAATTCTCGTTAAGTGTAACATCCCAATTTCCAAAAGCGGAACAAATTAACTTTTCATTTAAAACCATTTCAAACCATTAGAGTAGACCATTTGAGCGGAAGAGTATTTGTTATTTGTATTTCAAAATGCCATAAGTCTGGCGGTGTACAATAGCGGTAAGAAAACCGAGTATCTCAAAAGGACTGTACAACAACAAAAGGATGGCTTCTACCAGAACAACTGTGAGAAGTCTTCCGCCCTCCTACACCGGACACCTACCTCTATTGTCATCCCCGTTGTACTCCTAACCCTGAAGCTACAGCTGAGATCCAATTTCCAATTGGATCTCAGGTAACGGTTAACATTATGCTCAAATATAACAGTATATTGATAACAACATGAACATATTCACATAACAGCAGTATATCACTACATAAGCATAAAGCAGATGCATGATCACATATTGGCAGAACATAAGCACAAAGCAATATGTAAAGCCCCACATAATGGTTGCACATATCCAGTGCCACGACGGCCCATCGTGTCCTCAGCGCTAGGCAAACCCAACGGCATTATCAAGACTATAATCTGTATCAAGCTGTAAGTATAACTGACAACCCTAAGCAGAGTTTCAGTATCTAAGCATGTCTATCACATATATGTATATAAGCAGCATAAGTGTTAAGGTTACAATACGCGTCCGTACCTCTGTTGACGATTTTTGACACTTCCGTCAAATTACGGTACGTTTGACAGCGGCTCAACGGCGGTGACAGCGGAAACAGCGGTTCGGTGTTCCGAGTATCCTATAAGGTTAATATCACTAATATGAGTATTTAGAACCAAAACGGGCATTTTAGGTACAAATTACCATTTTGCCCCTGGTTTGACTGTTCGGCGGAATTTCGCTAGAGCTTCGCTGTTTTGACTTTAATTTCTCAAAATTTTTGCTATAGCCTTTCCTCTATCATATTTCTAAAATAAATATCATATTTATTCTTAAAATATGAAGATTAAAGGCTATTCTAGCATTCCTATTATAACTGCCGAAAGGATTACCGAACTAAAGACTAGGGACCGAAGACTTACTCAAAGCTTCGCTGTAAAATTCCCCAGACGCCTCCTCCAGAGCTCCTCTCTCTAACTTCTCTCTAGATTTTGTGTGAATTGGTGAGGAATGAAGAGAAAATGAAGGGCTATTTATAGAAAAATCCAAGTTACTATTCATGCTTTGTGAGATGAAATCTGAGCCGTCGGATCGCACTTTTCTAAGGTGGCTAGATCTTGGCCTTACACCTCTTAAGGATGATGTCATCCCTACTGCATCATCAAGTCTTATGTCATCTTGCTTTATCTGATGAATTCCCGGTTCGGTGCCCCGATCACGAGATTCCGTAGTACCTTAAAATTCCAAGAACAATACGCTGAAGGTCTTTTCTTCCTCTTTAAGAATACTGGGTTCTTCTACCCTTATATACCCAGTAAGGACATTCCGTTGTCTGCCGAAAATCCTCGGTATTCGCAACCGGTTTCAGAAATAACTTCGGTCGGTACTAACTTCTGGATAAAAATCCACTGACCAATAATATATTCTGGTTTTTCCTAACTCATTCCCAGAATCTCACAACGGGATTACTTTCTATCCGTGATCATTTATCCTGTTCATTTTTCCTCTGATTATTATATTATTATCTAATTAACACATGTTTTAATTATATTATTATTATACAAATATCTAGATATTAATTTCTTAATTTTCATTTCATTTTTCTTTATTTTTCTTCTAATTTTCGTTTATATATATATATATATATATATATATATATATATATATATATTTATTTATTTATTTATTTATTTATTTTAAGTAATTTTCACCTTTTTCTCTTTATCTTATGTCTAAACAATTAGCCATTAATTATCTAATTAATCACTTACTAATTGTTGACAATTTTCTTAATTAGTAATAATTATTATCTCACAACTATTTTACTGAAATTGATAATTTATGCATTATGCAAAATATTAAAAACCATGGGGCAATTTATGTTCCCCAAAATGATATTTAATTTTGCCTCATTATTTCCCAAGGAAAATAATCTCATAAATTATCTAAATTAGAGACAACATACTCTCTAATTTTTAATAAATATTTAGTTGCCTTTTAGGATTTATCATAATATTCTCAGGGTATCTCATAACCCACAAATTCACTTAGGGATTTTTAGCTCTTTATTCCTCCTAATTTCATGAGAAATCACCTTTAAGAAATAAGGTAATTATTTCTCTAGTTTTGAGACCACAAATTCACCTATTTTCAATAGGTATTTATTTGTAAATATAATATTCCAGATAAATAATTATCCGGGTATTACATTAAAAAGACAGGAACATGAGATATAGGTGAAAATAATTTATAAATGTAGAGAGAGAGAGAGAGAATTAATACAAGTAAATAGGCTTTGAGCCTATATAAAACTTATAATTTATAAATATATAGGCTTTGAAGCCTACCAATACTTTAGTATACTCAAAGCCTAATTTTGGCCTTCAATACCTACAACTTAATGTCTTTTTAAATGTTTATATTGTTAGTAGATTTTTAAAAGGCTTTAAGTCTAATTAGGCCTTTTTGAAGATTTAGGCCTTAGCCTAAAAAAGCCTAAATTCAAGATTAGGCCAATGGCCCATTTGGATGTAGTTTTTGGAGAATACTTTTTAGAATTTACAAGATAAAAATGGCTTTTGAAGAATAACTTTTGAGATTTATAAGATAAAAATGATTTTTGGATATAACTTTGTATTTTAAATATTATAAACATTATATTTCATAATAAATACCCAAAAATACATAAATTTGTATACAAAATTAAAATACTGAAGGGTACTGATTGGTACTGAAAAATACTTTATGATCTTAAAAAATTTTAGGATATTAAAAAAAATATTTTAGAGTAATAAATGATCTTGAAAAAATATTTCATGATACTGACTAATCTTGAAAACAAATTTTAAGGTACTGACAAGTACTAAGTATACTTAAAGATACTGGAAAAAAAATCATGATCTTGGAAATATTTTTTAGGATATTGAAAAAAAAAATTCAAGATACTGACATGTATTAAAAAGATAATTAAATATACTAAAAAATATTTCATGATCTTAAAAAAAATTAGGATATTGAAAAAATATTTAAGGATACAGCGTGTTACTAAAAAAAATACTGATGATGGCAGAGAAGAGAAAAAATTTTGAAAAGAAATAGTTTTTTTCAAAATCTAGGTTTTGGATCCAAAATAGATTCTGATAAAAAATGGGGTTGTTTGGTAGGTTTTTTCCAAAACATAGGTTTTAATGCAGAAAAAAAGAGAGAGGAGTGTTTAGCATACTAGTAACAACTTAGATTTTGTCTCCAAAACCTAGGTTTAGGAACCCTCCAAACAGACCCAAAGTAACAGGTTTGAAACTCCCACCTCTGGAAACTCTCAAAACCTAGGTTTGCGTAAGCCAAGACAAAACTCTTATCACATACTTACCTCATAAATCTCAAAAGCTATTTTCAAAAATTAATCCAAATAGTTTAGCCAAAACTAATTACTTCCACCCTTAAAAATAATGATGCTATCACTTTTTTTAGGGCAGTGAGTGGACTAAAAATTGTTTTAGTTAGAATACAGAGCACCATTAAAAAAATTCAAGGTAGTTGATAGTACTTAAAAATGCTTCAGTACGCTGAATGCTATTTTTCACCCCAAAAAAAAAGGAAAAAAAGTGATGAACATCATTATTTTGCTCCAAAATAGCACAATTTCAAGGAAAAAGACGGCAACGAACCATAAAAGAATCAATGAGAAGCCCCATCCACTAATCACAATGATGAGCATTGAATGAGAACCCGTTAGTAAGTGGCAAGTGAAGGAGGGGTACTCTCGTATTAATATAAAACATATTTTAAAAATTCAACTTAGTCCTAAATATAAAATATAATTTTTATATTTGTGAATATTTTTCTAATTTTCTTATTGATGTTCCCTCAATAATATTCAAAAAGGAGAGAAAATGATTGAATTAAAGAATATGACTAAGGTGTTTTAAAAAATACATATTATATTTACTAACTAAATTAACATTATTAATTTAATATAATTAGATAAATATATCTTATATTAATTAATAGACGAAAAGTTGGACAATTCTTTTAGAGTTTGGAACATAGATATTGATTAAGGATTATTCATGAGTTGTAGTGCTTGTATGATTTTATCTTTCTTCCCCAACAAATTCATTTCATTGTAGTCCTCTATTTCGTAATCACATTAATTGTTTGAATTACATTTTCAAGTAGACGTCAAGCTAGCATATACTCCCGCCTCCGTCCCTATAAATATAAATAAAGTTCTTTCAACTTGATTGCAAGGTTATAAAAAACAGTTAAAATTAACTAAATATAATTGTTCTGGTGTAGAACACAAGAGGGATTGGACTTGGCCTAGGGTGAAATCCCAGGGGCCTGCGTATCACAGATAGGGATCAAAGTCAACGTAATTCTAAGGTAAACGATAGGTTGATATAGCCAGAGGGAGTGGGGGTGTGTGCTCTATGTGAATTGAAGAGCTAGGGTTCAAACGTGTGTTCCTTGTGAGAGCTTACTCCTATTTATAGACGTACTTGGGGTCCTACCTTTGTGGGCTTCGTTATCTTATTATTTAAAAAGATATTAAGATATCCTTCTAAATAATATCTCCTTATCATCTAAGCGGTTATGATCTTGACAAATATCTTGGTAATTGCTTCGTAATCTAAGGAGGCGGTTAGAATTATAACTGGAGCCATTTGACTGGGCTCTTTAATCATTAGGTTGGGCCCATTTATAATATATTCGTAACAGTTGCCCCCCAACCCAGTAGCTCAGTACTCTGAGCTGCCAAGATGTACTTGTTAGGTCATGGTTTGTTCGTTAATCCGAACGGCCCAATCCTGAAGTTTTTAATTTTACGCTACACTCTATCCATGTTATTCCGAGTTTCCCCATTTTATTGAGGTCGGACAATTCTCAGTTTGAGTTACTATGCCCGTTATAGTCTTAATACTAATTTTCGGATTGTCATCCCAGAAATACTAAGATGAGACTATTGCCTCTCCCTAAGGGCTGCATGGGAGATCAGAATTGGTACTGGTGGTTGGGGACCGCCTCTTTGCTCGGCCACTTGAATGCTGTAGATCGGGTTCCTCTTCTAGCTCACCTGTCGATTCAACGTTTTGCTTATCTTCGAGACAATGAGTGTTATCATTGCCCTTTTCCAGTTGACGTTTACAGGCCGGTTTCTGAGTGGAATAGCTGCCCCACGATCCTCGGTTTTCGTGCACATTAAATACGCACACCTTTTTATGGCCACGTCATTAGCTGCGTATGGGCCCTTTGGGCCTTCAACGGTTGAGTTTCCTAAGTGTTTAACCGTCTTCCTTCCATTCGCATATATAGCACCTATTTTTCCTCTTTAGACACTTTTGAAAGTGACAAGAGTCGTTTATGTTGCGTAAGAGAGAGTTTCCATATCTTCATCCTTTCTGCAGACCCTTCATCGTTGTGGCTCGCGCATTTCCCCTTCCTTTAATTTATCTCAAACCAGGTATTTTCATCGTTCTTCCCTTGGTTGTTTAACTATGCATTCTTCTTTCCTTCTCTATTTCTTGGGTAGAGTTCTTTGTATACCTTTGAGTTTTCCTCTTTTCTGGGTTTTCGTTCGTTATTTTCGTTTGATCTGGTCACACTGTTCTTGGACTTCTTTGAGTTTTGGTCGTTTTAATTCCTCTTCTTCATCCCTGGGTTTTGGTTCCTTATTTGGAACTAACTTTGCCCCTTCTTTCTTCTCTACCTTCTTGAAATGAGCCACCAAGGCTCTCTTTCACCTTTCAAACCAAATATCCTTTCCCCAGAGGAGGAAGAACTTCTCCAGCGAATTCCTTCGAGAACGGCCTGGTGGCTATATGGAAAGCCCTTAACTAAGGAGCAAAAACTGGAAAGCGTGCTCCGTGGTTATAGTGGCGTGGGTAGGTTTCATCCAGGTCGGTCAATTCGGGCCTGGGGTAGGAGTAGAGGTCGTTCCCAGTCCATGGAGCCTTTTGGACGAAGTCGAGGAAATATCCCTATTAGAGCTTCTTCCCTGGAGCCCCTTTTAGGAGGTCGTGGGGATGGGGATTCCCTTGCACCTGCTGCTTCCCCGATCCCGCCAGCTAGGCCTACCACTACTTCTTTTCGACCCATTAGCCCCTGCGAGGAGTGCTCCTGGCTGGTTTCGGAGTCCATGATGGTAGGTCGATCATGGGAGGCCAACGACATAGCTGCATCATGTCGGCACGTTCCTCAGCAGGATACCTCCATAATGCCTATCCAACCTGCTTTACCACTTTCAAGTATTCTTGTTTTTCTAATTTATGACTCTATCTTTTTCCCTTTCTAGGTAATATGTCAGTTTCACCTGAGCTTGCTGAGGAGTCCTGATCTATGGAGTCAGTGTCCGTGCGTCCTCCTCGCTTCCTGGTAGAAAAATACGACTGGGGTGGCCAATTCGGTGTTGTCCCAATTTTTTTCCATAACCCCGGATGATATTTCTGAGCTCCCCTTAGGGGACCGGAATCATTGTTCTATTGCCCCTTCTCTCCCTGATGAACCGGTGTGTTCTAACCGAGAAGGGAAAGAGTGCTAATTTTTCTATTTTTATACGGATTTTGTCGCTAAGCTCAATTTATGCTTTCCGTTCACCGAGTTTCAAATTAATCTTTTAAACATTCTCTATCTAGCCTCGACACAAATTCATCCGAACTCATGGGGCTTCATTATCGCTTTCGAGTGATTATGTAAATTTTTAAATCATGTTCCCTCAACCCGGGTCTTTCTTTATTTTTTTAACATCCAACGGGCTCGCCAACCCGGTGAGCCTGGAGAGAAAAAAGGATGGGTTTCTTTCCGCGGGAAGTCAGAAAGAAAACTTTTCTTTGTGGCCACTGATACATGGAAAGGTTTCAAATCCTCATTCTTCAAAGTCACAGCCGAGCCCGGTCATAAATCGTGGTTCTTGCAGGATGTCGACTTTAAGTCGATGGAGTTAACCTTCCCTTTATACTGGTCCAAAGCTCATTATGAGCACGACTCCAAATTTTTCCAACCTGTTGAAGGGGATTTGGACTGTGCTAAGGTAGAAGCCATATCCGATGTAGTTGATCATGTAGCTGGGAGGGACGTCGTTGATGTTAGGATCTTTATCCAACAATCGGTGGAGGAGTTATATCCCCCGAGTAGGGCTTAGCACTTATCATTTCCTTTATTACATTTCACTTTGTTGCTTTTGCTGATGTTTGTTGTTTCCTTTGTAGGGCCTGAAATGGGGAAGCCCTCCTATCAAGAGTTGGCAGAGAAGCTCCGTGCCAAGGGCAAGAAGTAGGGGGGATCCCCTTCAAAGAAGAAAGCCGCGGTTGCTCCCCTGCCGAAGATAACGGTAGCGCTCGAGAAGAGGGCTGCTTCCCCTCCAGCCTCCATAGATCTTGCCCCACCCAAGCGGTCGAAGTCGGTCACCAAACCCTCGACATCGGCTGCTGAAGCTAGTTTGACTTCTGCTTCTGGGGCTAGCACTCCAACAGATATCCTCCTCCTCCTCCACCCCCTCGCAAATCACGTCTCCATGCGCGGGGCGAAGTATGGACTGATGGGGTCTCAGACGAGCTCAAGCACGCTGTGAAGCCCCCCAGCAAATATTTTAGTGCTGACGCTTTTTACGACTCCGACCTTGACCATCTGCAAGCTGTGCAAGATCACCTGATGGAGATGGCCGGCATACTAGACGCTTATGCTGTCGTGAAGCATAAGTACTCCAAAGCTATTGCCGAGCTTGCCAAAGCCCGGACTGAGAGGAAAGATGCTATGGCTCGGCAAGCGTAGGCTGAGGAGGCGCGACTGAAGGCCGAAGAGGCGCAGATAAAGGCGATGGAAGACCTATCGAAGGCCCTTGCTGATAAGGATCTGGCCGTCACCAAACTTAGTGCTTGTCAAGCCCGGGAGGACACGCTTAACGCCTCTCTACTCGCTTTACAGGGCTAATATGCTGGCATGGTGAAGGACCTGAACCGCGCTCACTCCGACCTCGATGCATCTAAGGCCGAGCTAGCGGCATCTACTACTGAGGTGGAGAAGCTGGAAGTTATGGTTGTTGAGACGGCTGCCAAAGCTTTTAAGGAATGTCTGTCCCAAGTCTGAGCTCTTAATCCCAGCATTACAATGAATCTTGACACTGTAGATTTTAGAGCTTCAGTAGTAGACAGGCATTTTATTCCTGCACCGTTGTCTCCAGTCGAAGAATCAGGGGTTCCTGCCGAGGGTGAACAAGACGAGGGAGCTGAAGAGGAGACCCCAGTAGCCCAAGTACCAGATTCCACTAAGCCCGTTATTGCCCAGCCGTGAAGCTTTGTTATAGCACTTAGGCTCGTTTTTTGTTTTTGGAACTTTTATGTAATCCGGGCCTGTGGCCCCAAAATTTATGTAATGACAATTTCATCCCTGTTCACCCATGGATTTCTAGCACTTCTTGCTTATTCATTCATCCTTTAAGCCAAACTTACGCCCAATTCGCTTGTTAATGAATAAAGGGAAACATAATCCGGGTATGAAATTCGGTTCTTATCGTATGACTTGGCCAAAGTCAAGATATATTGCGCAGAGTCTGCAAGATATTCCACCAACGTTCATAAATGGGCTCGTCTACTAGTAGTCAAGCATTTCACATAAACAGATGATTTCACATAATCACCTAAATACTTTAGCGTGTAAAGTAATAATCCAAGATGGTAGCCAATCGTCACGTGTTCGGGTCTAAGCTTTTAAAAAGAAGAACCTAAACATTTCGACCTGACCAGGATCTTTATGACAATGACAACACCATCCCAGAGTACTGTTCTGATGCATCGTAACATTCATAAGATTTGTTAACAAACCCTACGATAACCGGGCTCGCGAAACCCTGGTTTCATTGATTAAGTTGCCTTTACTCGGCTATTTTTGTATTGAACTTCGTAAACAATCATCTGGTCGGCTCATGAAGTAAGCCGCCTTCTTTATTGATTGAAATAGTTACAATTATAAAGAAATTTAATATAAATGGAAAATAATGCGTGAGAGCAAAATAATCCTTAAAAAGAAAAATGGTTCTCAGCCACCGCTGACATCCACTAAAACTAAAAAGCGGTTCTCCACCACCGCTGACATCCGCTGCGTCCGGGTTCCGAATAGATCTCGGTCTTCAACTATAGTAAATCCTCAGTTTGTCCGCATTCCAAGTTCGTTTAATGGCTGTGCCATCTAATGCCTCGAGGACATAGGTTCCCGGCCCTACTTTGTTCAAAATACGGTAAGGACCTTCCCAATTTGCTGCAAGTTTTCCATCTCGGGCATTCTTGTTTCCGATATTCGCTTTACGAAGTACCAGATCACCTTTGCTGAACACTCGTGGCTTTACTTTGCAATTATACTTAGCTGCAACTAGCTACTTTATTGCTAGATCTCGGCAATGTGCCGTGATTCTGACTTCATCAATGAGGTCCAATTCTAGGGCCAGCTGGTTGTTATTGTTAGACTCTCCTTCCTGTAGCATGATGTCCTTTCTCCACGAAGTTTGCCCAATTTCAACCGGGATCATGGCTTCACAACTGTATGTCAGTTTGAAAGGTGTCTCCTGAGTTGAGGTTTGAACACTAGTCCGATAACCCCAGAGCACAAGATACAGCTGCTCAACCCAATCGCTTTCTGCGTAAGCCATCCATTTCTTGAGTCCGTCAATGATAATTTTATTTGCGGCCTCGGCCTGTCCATTAGACTACGGATGTTCTACTAAAGCAAATTGGTGTTTAATCTCGAGTACGGTCATTAGCCTTTGAAACCCCTGGTTAATGAACTGCATTCCATTGTCGGTTATGATTTCAGTTGGAATCCCGAATTTGGTGATAATGTTTCGCTCAAAAAATTTATGTACTCAGGTTGCTGAGATGGTTGCTAATGGCTCGGCCTCGATCCATTTAGTGAAGTAGTCGACTACTACAATTAGCCATTTTAGCTGTCCTGGGGCTGGTTTGAAAGGTCCGAGCAAATCCATTCCTCACTTGTAAAATAGCCATGGTGCCGTGATGGATTTTAGCTCGACCGGAGGTGGCCAAATCATCCGAGCATGCTTTTGGCAACTTTCACACTTTCTCACATGTTCTTTGGAGTCGGCTACCATTGTTGGCCAATAAATCCAGCTCAGAGGGCTTTTCTGGCTAAGGCCTTTGCTCCCATATGTTGCCTATTGATTCCTTCATGAATCTCTACCAATACGTACTCAGCCTCTGCCGAGTTTAAACATCTTAACATTGGAGAGTGAAGGCCTTTCCGATGCAGCTGGTCATCCACCACCGTGTACATTGTTGCCAATCTGGCCATTTGTTTGGCCTCCATTGGGTCTTCCGGGATGACTCCTTTCTCCAGGTAATTTAGGATTGTCTTTCGCCAATCTTCTGTCACTGCGATGACCATAATACAAGTGGGCTCGGTCAAACTTTGTTGTATTACCGTTTGATGATTTCCCGGGTTCTTGGTGCTTGCTAGTTTCGATAGGATGTCTGCTCTTGCATTTTCTCCTCTAAGAATGTGGGTGACTACGACCTCGTTGAAGTCAGCCATAACCTCTTTGACTTTCTTGAGGTACTTAATCAGCAGGGGTCCCTTAGCCGTGTATGACCCGTTGATTTGGGCTGCGAGTAACTGAGAATCGGTTGACAAGTGAATCCTCCTGGCTCCATTATCTTTTGCCTGAGATAGCTCGGCCAACACTGCTTCGTATTCGGCTTGGTTATTGGAGGTTTTGAAATGTAGCTGTAGGGAGTGCTCCATAGAAACTCCTTCTGGGCTTTCTATTATGACCCCTACTCCACTTCCTTTGGCGTTTGAAGATCTGTCGACGAACACCTTCCAAATATTGAGATTGGCCTCCGGGATTATCTCAATCGGTACCAATTTTGCAATGAAGTCAGCCAGGGCTTGAGATTTAATCGCATGCTGGGCTTCATACACAATGTCGAACTCAGAGAGCTCGGTAGCCCAACTAATCATTTGTCCTACCAAATCAGGCTTATGCAATACTTGGCGTATCGGCTGACTTGTTCGGACGATTATTCGATGCCCTTGGAAGTAAGGGCGTAGCCTTCTTGCAGCAGTGAGGATCGCGAATGCCACCTTTTCCAACCTTTGATATCTCAGCTCTGAACTTTTCAAAGCCCAGCTTGTGAAATAGACCGGCTTTTGTTCTGTCGATTCTTCCCTTACCAGCGCGGCACTTATCGCTTCTGGAGCCACCGATAAGTATAATATTAAGTCTTCGTCGGGCTCTGGTTTTGACAGCACTGGAGGTGATGATAGACACTTTTTGATCTTATCGAATGCGAATTCACATTCCGAGCTCCATTCTCCGTGCTGTGCTTCCTTCTTCAATAACTCAAATAATGGGAGTGCATTCTCTGCCGATTTTGGCAAAAACCTTGTTAGTGCGGCCAATCTACATGTCAACTGTTGTACCTCTTTCTTGTTTCTTGGGGCCACCATATTAGGGACGGCCTGGCATTTATCCGGGTTGGCCTCAATCCCTCTATTAGTCAAAAGGAATCCGAGAAACTTACCCGCGGGTACCCCGAATGCACATTTTGCCGGGTTGAGTCGGATTTGGTGAGCCCGGAGTTTATCAAATGTTTCTTGCAAATCTCGGATATAATTAGGCTGTTTGATTGATTTAACAATCATGTCGTCGATGTAAACTTCTACGTTTCTGTTGAGCTGTGTTTCAAACACTCAATTCATCATCCTTTGATAAGTGGCTCCAGCGTTTTTCAGCCCAAAAGGCATGACATTATAGCAATAATTAGCTCTATCTGTTATAAAAGTTGTTTTTTCCTGGTCTTTGGGATACATGGTTATTTGGTTGTAACCAGAATAGGCATCCATAAACGAGAGTAGCTGGAACCCGGAAGAGTTGTCCACCAATTGGTCTATGTTTGGCAAGGGATAAGCATCCTTGAGGCATGCCTTGTTGACATCAGTATAATCCGTGCAGACCCTCCACTTGCCATTAGGTTTTGTGACCATTACCACATTTGACAACCAAGTAGTGTACTGGATCTCCCTGATGAACCCTGCATCTAGCAGCTCCCTGACATGCTCGGCGAGGGCTATTTGTTTGTCTAGAGCTATCTTCCTTTTCTTTTGTGCGACCGGTGTGCAATGTGGGTTTATCGTCAGCTTATGGAAACAGAAGGCGAGGTCGACGCCTGGTAGTTCAGAAGGCTTCCAGGCAAACACATCTTTATTTTTCAGTAGCAGCTTTTCCAGCTCGGTTTTTTCTTGCTTGGTGAGTGTACTACCAATTTTGGTTATTTGCCCGAGCTCATCTCCCAGCTGGTAATCCACGAGCTCCCCGCCGAGCTCTGTTTCCATCAGCTTTGCCTCCTCTCTTACATCCAATTCTACCACGTTCACCGAGCTCGGTGTGGATAGCACCGAGTTTTGAGTTTCCTTTTGTCGTGATGAGGATGTCCCGGGTTCATTATTTTTCACTGTTAAAAAGTAGCATTGCCGAGATTCCTTTTGATCCCCCTTAATGGTGACGACTTCATTCTTTCTGCTCACCATCTTTAGCTTTTGATGCTTAGTTGATATTAGCATATCCCAGCTATGAATAGTTGGTTTGCCTAAAATGATGTTATAAGACGAGGGAAAATCTGCTACAATGAATTTGACCCGTCCGGTTCTGAAGGCTTCCTTAGATCCCAGCGTCATTTTTAGCTCTATATAGCCTTTGGGGCTTGTATCTTCTCCGTTGAACCAGATTAGGATTGTTCTGCATGGCTTCAGATTTTCTAGATCAAGGTCCATCCGCTTGAAAGAGTCCCACAGGATGATATCCACTGCACTACCAGGGTCGATGAATATCTTCTTCACATAGAATTTGCCCAGGAGGCCGGTTATAACCAAGCCATCTTGGTGACCTAGGATTACATCCCTTAGGTCATCCTGGGTGAAGAATAATTTGGGGGGTTCTGCTTGCAGAGATTCTGGCTTGAAGGTCGGCCTCCCCCTGATGGTTAGGACTTCCCGAAGGTATTTCTTCCGCTGACTTGTTGTATCGCCACCTCCTCCATAACCTCCACTAATGACATTGCAATCAAACTCGGCTTCTAGGAATTCATCGTCGTCATCATTCTTTCTCCGATCCTTGTTTGGCTTTCTTCTTTGAAGGACCAGGCTCTTACTCTGATCTGTCTGCTTGCGTTTGTTACCCTTTTGCCCTTGCATTTTGATGACGTACTGACGTAACTTTCCATCTCGGACAAATTTCTTTACAGCATCTCTAAGGTCCCAACATTCATCTGTTGTGTGCCCAGGTCCATTATGGAAATCACAAAACCGAGATCGATCCAACTTGCCTCTGTTATACAGTGGTCGCGGTCGTTCCACCTTTTTCATCTTGGTCAGTGCTACCTCTCTCCAAAGCTGAGCCCGCGAGACATTCAAAGGAGTATATTTTCATACTTTCCTTCGTGTCTTCCTCCTCAGGTTTTTTGATCTGAGCTCCTGGATCGATCTTTTAGTGTTTGATCCCTTCCTTTTGAAGGTGGGCTTTTTTGTCTTTCTTTCCCCGGCGAGTTGGCTATCTGCATCTGTTCGATATCCAGATATTTCTTGGCTCGCCGATAGAACTCCTCCAGAGTTTTGATTTCACCGGATATGACCGACCTTCCCATTCTGGATTCGCTGTCTAGGCCCGAGATGAGTAAATGCATGTGAACACTTTCTATTAACCCTTGAATCTGCAAGGCGGCCACTTTGAAGCGGTCCAAGGGTTTCGCCGGGTTGCTGCTTAATTCTATCTAATGTATAGATCGACCTAGGTTGTTTTTTGCTTGTTGCAAAATTCAGCAGGAATTTCTCACTCAGGTTGTTGAAGTCGGATATGGATTTCGGGGGTAGAGTCCGGAACCAAATTTGTGTAGCTCCTCGTAATGTTGAGGTGAACAACCAAGATATGATTGGCCCTTTGAATCCTCGAACTAACATTTCTATGTCGAAGGTATTCAGGTGCGTCTGAGGGTCCTGGCTTCCATCGTATTTGGGGAGGTCGGATGTATTGTACTTCTTTGGATACTCTACCTCCGTGATTTCATCCGAGAAAGGGCTATTGTTTTTGCCTCCATCTCCATACCAGGATTTGTTCTTTCTGGACTTATCTGGTCGAACTTCTTGGTTATCTGAGGTGTGACTGCTTTTCTGAGCGGTTTGGGCTTGAGTGTCTCAGTTCCTGTCTCGTTCGCTGTTTTGTTCAGAGTTGGTGGCTGAGTCTGTCCTGCATGGCTTGGGCTGATTAAGCCGAGATGGATCAATAATTTACTGATCATTGTCTCCATTTTCATTACGATGTTCATCCCGGTGCTCCTTCTGCGGATGATCTTGTAGCTGCTTAAGGATTTGACTCATAATCTCAGACATGTGATCAATTTTCTGATTCTGAAGGTTGTCGCGCTCCTCTATGTTCTCAATCCGTTTAAGTATTGATCCGGCCACATTATGGAGCAATTGCAAGTCCAAGTTATTAACTTGGAATTCCAGTGAGGAGTTAGCCTGGTTGGCTTGTTGCAGCGTTTGATCCGTGGATTCGTCCTCGGGGTGAAGGGGATCCACGTCAAGGGGTTCCTCTGAGGAACCTCGGTCATCACCTCAGACATTCTCCTGCTAGTAGTGATCATCATTGCCTTGTTCCTGGGTCTGCTCGTGTGTGACCGTATGGCTTCTGCTTCTAGTGTTAGCCATCGTTGGTCACGGGAATAGGACTTTATAGTCCCCACGGTCGGCGTCAATGTTCTGGTGTAGAACACAAGAGGGATTGGACTTGGCCTAGGGTGAAATCCCAGGGGCCTGCGTATCACAGATAGGGATCAAAGTCCACGTAGTTCGAAGGTAAACGATAGGCTAATTATAGCCAGAGGGAGTGGGGGTATGTGCTCTGTGTGAATTGAAGAGCTAAGGTTCGAACATGTGTACTTTGTGAGAGCTTACTCCTATTTATAGACGTACTTGGGGTCCTACCTTTATGGGCTTCGTTATCTTATTATTCAAAAAGATATTAAGATATCCTTCTAAATAATATCTCCTTATCATCTAAGCGGTTATGATCTTGACAAATATCTTGGTAATTGCTTCATAATCTAAGGAAGCAGTTAGAATTATAACTAGAGCCATTTGACTAGGCTCTTTAATTATTGGGCTGAGCCCATTTATAATATATCCGTAACAATAATAAATATGTAAGAAATATTTTTTTAAAAAAAAAAAACCCTATTTATGAATGAGTAAGAGAGAGTAATAATGATAGAATAATCAAAGAGAATGTATGGCATGTGAGAGAGTAATTTATGTAGTATAAAATTAAGGGATAAGGTGCAAAAATACACATGTACTTTACCCTACGTAATGTCCAACACCAAATCTTTTTTTAGGTGCAAAAGTGCACACATGGTTACAAATTATGTGAAAAAATATTGTTTGACCGTTAAGTTTGACTTTGACTCTTAGGTTTGACTTTTTTTGTTTTCAAATGTGCAAAAATACACATGCATGTGGTTTGACAAAAAGAGCGTCCAACACCAAGTTATTTTTTAATTTAATAATTCCATTTCAATTAAAGGAAAATTATTATTTTTCTAGGTATAATTCCTAGAAGGCCAAGTTTTGTGTTTCCATAATTTATTTTCTTTTTTTAAAATCCTTATTAAATTTTCTAATCAATAATTAATAAATAAGTGTTTACGCATTTGAAATTTGATATTATAAATAATATATTAAATTAAAAACAATTTAAATTTTTTTTTCTAACAAATTGAACCAGAAATTATTTAAATAATTTTTCAATCAAAAACCTAAAATATTATTTAATTTTTATTGCATTAAGAAATATACAATATAAACGTTTACACATCTAAATGTAATTTCTATGTATATGATGAATAAAAGTAAATCAATGAATGTTATAGACTTATAGCTATAAAGTTGACTTATAAATATCATTTATCAATTATTAATTAGAAAATTTAATAAGGATTTTTTTAAAAAAAATAAACTAAATTATAGAAATAAAATTTTTACCACTTTTATCCATTGAATAAATCCTCTTTTCCAAAATGATAAATCAGAAGAAAAAATTTGGCCTCTCAAGAATTATACCTCCAAGAAACCACCATCTTCTTGAAAAAAGAAAAACCCAAGAAAATCAAGCCTCAACTTTGCCTTCACCTAGCAAGCATCCAAGGAGTGGGAGATTTCAAGAAAAAAAGTTATCATTGCAATCGGGAGATAGTCGTGTGGATCAACATTAGAGGACATCAATAATATTGAAGTCTTCGAATGATCTAAGGTAATCCTAATATCTAATAGTTGTTTTATCAAATTATCATAATCCCCAATAGTTGTTTTAACGAGTAGTCCTGAAACTCATAAATATCATAAATTGTTATAAATTCTCATGAATATCATAAAGAGTTACTGATTAATCATTAATAACTAATTAACGTAATGAGTTAAGGTTAATAATTCATTAGGACCGAAAGAAGTTACAGATTTCCACAACAATTAAACAAAATTTTTGTTTTCAACCTCATGAAACTTTGCATAAAAGTCATGTAATAGGAAAAATTAACCAACAAGAGCAACAGGGGTCGAGAACCAATGCACTTCTCAAATTCATTGAAGATCCAAAGCCTGGAAGACCTAATTAAAACAAGAGCCTAAATACCAAAATGTCATTTTATTTTTTATATATAATTTTTAAAAAAACAATTTAGGGGGCAGGGGCCACCTCTAGCCCCTTAATTCCACACACACATCTTTAGAACCAAGATTAGGTTCAAATCTCACCTCCACCCACTACCCACCATGTTTGTTGCATATTTTTAAAAAAAAAATTATAAAACCCCCTAGGAACTATGGTGGGGTGGGTTCACATCTCACCCTCACTCACCACGTATGTTACACATTTGTTTTTTAGAAAATAAACCTCCACCACAAACAAGGAAAAAAAACACTAACAAGGGTACTCCATCAAGGCCCCTTTTCTCTTTTTTTTTTTAAAAAAAAAATTGAGGGGCATTCTAGTAAAATCACTAACTAATCCCCCAAAACCTTTCTATCATTTAAAACTGTTAACAGACTTTTTGGGTTCATAAATTCAAATGTTATTTATTTTAAATTGTTACTAATATTTTTCATGAATTATCTAATGAAACAACCAGAATATTAAAAAAAAAAAGGTGGTAATTGGGCAATGAATGAACTTTGAAGTCCAGATAGGTAATGAACATTTATGATTATTAATATGTCAGTGTCATTAGTTTAGGTTGAAGACATTGATGAGGATGTGAAAATGGAGGATGTGGGGGAGCGACAGGGAAGGTGGGGCCATGCTCTTTAGGGAAAACGTTTAAAAAAAAATTGAAATGCGGAACTCGTTAGTCATGCACCAGTATGTTTTTTGGGAAAATATTAGTGAAGCCCTAAGAAAGAAAAAAAATATAAAAAAAGTTCCAACTCCAAATTCTCCATCAAAAAAGTTTCTAGGGATTTTTTTGATTGTATTAAACTCTAATATCACATTAATTATTAATCTTACCCATTACCTTTATTAATTATGGGTATACACAGAAAAATATTTAAAGTTTTTTAGAAACAATAAAGTTCCTTATAAAAAAAGGGTTAAGGTGTAAAATTGCCAACGAACTATTGGCTCAGGAGTAATTTCGTCAATAAACTCTCTAGTGGATCAAAATTACCAACAAATTGTTAAAACATGAGCAACTTCGCCAACGCCGTTAATTGAACTTGACACCGTTAATCTGTCTTCATGCAAAAATTACAAAATATGACCCACATGTTTATGAAACTATATTTAGGCCCCAAAAAATTTAAAAATTTCTATTTTAGTCCCTTGACGTACTTTATTTGGAGGCACTAAAGTGAAAATTATAAAAAAAATTTGGGTTGCAAGATAATTTTCTAAATTTTTGGGTTCTTTTCTGTAATTTTTGAGAGGCCATCCCTACCCCTCAAAATCAGCCGCTGGTTGCAGGCCTTTTTTTCTGGCTGTGGCCTGTTAAGGAGGCCTGTAATTTTAAAAATTTTGTAAGCAGACTAACAACCCACAAGTCTCACCTCAAAACAAGCCTACTTCAAACAGAGTGAAAATAAACCTACTTTAAACAAGCAGAAAACAGACGTACATCTAACAACCTGTTTAAAGTAGGTCTTTTTTAGCCTGTTTAAAGTAATTATATTTTCGCCCCATTTGAAGTAGGTTTGTTTTGAGGTGAGGTGTGTGGTTTGTTAGGCTGGTTACAAAGTTTTTAAAATTACAGGCTTCCTTAAGAGTGTGTTTGGTTTGAGGGGAGAGTGTGGGAGGGGAGGGTGTGGGTGTGGGAAGAAGGGAATTGACCAAATTGCCATTAATGAAGGGAATATTCTTTTTTGTTAAGAGTATATTTTAGGAATATTAAAAAATTTCCATGGGCTTTTTTGTATAGAGAGGGTAAAAGATTTCTCCCTCCCCTCCCCTTCCCTCAAACCAAACTAGCTGTAATAGGCCACATGCCAGGTCAGGCTAAAGTTCAAAAAAGGCTTGTGGATTTTGGGGGTAGGGATGGCCCCACAAAAATTACATAAAAGAACTCAAAATTTTAGAAAACTATCTTCCAACCCATAAAATTTTTATAATTTTCAATTTAATCCCTCCATATAAAGTACGTGGAGGGACTAAAATAAAATTTTTAAAATTTTTGGGGCTTAAATATAGTTTCATAAACATCTGGGTCCTATTCTGTAATTTTTGCATGAAGGCAGATTAACGGCGTTGGTGAAATTACTCCTGATCCAAGAGTTTGTTGGTAATTTTGGTCCACTAGAGAGTTTATTGGCGAAATTGCTCTTGAGCCAATAGTTCGTTGGCAATTTTACACCTTAACCCTAAAAGAAATATAAATACTTATTAGTTGGTATTTTATAATAATGATGGGAGGGAATATTATGGGTTAAGGTGCAAAAATACACATATGTTTTTCCTCCATGAGCGCTCAGCACCATATGTTTTTTTTATGCAAAAATACACACGCCGTTAGGTTTTAGGAGCAAAAATACCACTTCCGTTAGTTGACTGTTTGTTGACCGTTAACCATGGTGAAATTACTCTTTTGCCCTTAACCCTTTTCTTTTTTAATTATTTTAAACTAAGGGCAAAAAGGTAATTTCACCATGGTTAACGGTCAACTAACGGTCAGTTAACGATCAACTAACGGAAGTGATATTTTTGCTCCTAAAACCTAACGGTGTGTGTATTTTTGCACAAAAAAAAACATATGGTGCTAGGCGCTCCTGGAGGAAAAACATATATGTATTTTTGCACCTTAACCCGAATATTAAATTACCTTGTTCTTTTGTTATTCAATAGGATGACCTATGTTCTTTGTTGTTATTTAATTACCTTGTTCGATCCCAGCTTCTCTGTGAATTCTAAAGCAATACCCCCTCCATCCTTACATGTAAAGTTCTTTTAACTAAATTGTAGATTTCTAAAAAAACGGTTGAAATCAGTTTAACGAAATAAATACATAGGAAATATAATTTTTTAAAATAAAAAATACCCTTATTTATAAATGAATAAGAGGAAGAGAGACATAAAGAGAAAATGATTAAAGAAAAAATTAGAGTAAAATGAAATTAAGTGAGAGTAAAATGGATAAAAATATATTTATTATTAAGACAAACTTAAATAAAAACCTTATAAAAAATTATAAACTTATTCAAAATAAGATCTTATATATGAGGACGGATGGAGTATATTCCCTTTCACTTTAAAAAAAATGTCTGTCCTTCAAAGAATGACTTTATGCGTCGCAATCTAGTAAATAATTTTCAGTGTAGAATCTTGGTAATTTTTTTTAATTGTTCATAGCATATATGCGAGAAATAAAAACGTTATTATCCTATTGTACCTTGCTGATGAATTTGAACCACACGTTGGGCTCATCAATGGCAGCTTTTGAGGGATGAAAGGCCCTCTTTTTTTAAAATAATAATAATAATAATAATAATTATTATTATTATTATTATTATTATTATTATTATTATTATTTTTTATTATTTTTTATGTTTATTTGAATTAAGTTGTATCTCATATGTTAAAATATTTTATTGGTTAATTTTTTTTCAATATTATCAAATAGCTATAATTAATTTATTTTTAATATACCTACCATCTTAAAGGACTTTTTCATTTACACCTTTAGTATCCCAAATTAATTTATTTTTTTTATATCCAACATGTTAAAATATTTTTTAGTAGCATCTAATATCCTAAATTTCAGCGGCTTCCAACATTCTAAATTAATTAATTATTAGTCCCGTTAACACCTCAAAGTATTTTTCTAACAGCTGCATTCATTAACTGAAAAAAATATATTTTATAGTACTAAATACAAGTTTTAAAATAATTTATGATACTGGTGCTACTAAAATACTTTAGATGTTAATTAAATACAACTTAAAACAAATAAACCCAAAATTAATGAAAAATGAAAAAAATGAAAAGAAAAAAGAAAAGAATCATGGGTATTATCCTTCAAGGGTATTATCCCTTCAAACGCTGCTGTTTGGGGATGACCGTTCCCATCTCATCCATTGGGCATCCAATCCAATTGGCGCACATGAACAAGTTATAATGCTGTCCATGGACGCATGTTGCAAAAAACCTCACCTCTTAAAATTATTTTTCTCTCACGTCAAACTTCATTTTCTCTGCATATAAAAGAGAGGATAAGCTAGCACTCTTTCATGCAACAAGTTTGAAACGAAAACCAAAAAGCAAAAAAAACAAAGGCTTATTTGCCTCTCTAGCTAGTTGCCATGTCTCCCCAAGCTTGCCATCCTCACTTCATCTTGTTTCCCCTGCCAGCTTCAGGCCACCTTATCCCTATGATTGACATTGCAAGGCTATTAGCTCAACGTGGTGTTATTGTCACTATAGTCACCACCCCAAAAAACGCTTCTCGTTTTGATTCAGTTCTTTCTCGTGCTGTTCAATCTGACCTTGCAATTCGCTTAGTTCTACTCCAATTTCCTTACAAAGAAGTTGGACTCCCTGAAGGTTGTGAGAATTTTGACATGGCATCACCAGACAGGTTCTTTGATTTCTTTGATGCAATCAACATGCTCAAGGACCAAGCAGAAAATGTATTGCAAGAATTGAAGCCTGAGCCAAGTTGCATTATATCCGACATGTACATTCCTTGGACAATTCAAATTGCTCAAAAACATCACATTCCAAGGATTAATCTCCATGTGTTATCCCCCTTCTGTATCGATTGCTTGTACAGGATTCGTACATCCAACATTCTTGAGAGCGTAGCGTCAGAATCAGAATTCTTCCCCGTGCCTGACATACCTCACCATATTGAGATAAATAAAGAACAGGTCCCAGCATCAATGAAATTAGAGAAGATGAAGCAGTATCACGCAGAAATGGTTGATGCTGAGACAAATTCATATGGTATAATGTTTAACACTTTTGAAGAGTTGGAAGCAGATTATGTCAAGGATTACAAAAAGGTAAGAAATGAGAAGATATGGTGTATCGGTCCGGTTTCGCTGTGTAACGAAGATGATTTGGACAAGGCTCAAAGAGGCAACAAGGCTGTCATCAGTGAAAACCAATGCTTGAAGTGGCTTGATTCCCAAAAACCTCACTCTGTGGTGTATGCTTGTCTTGGAAGCTTATGCAACCTCATTCCTGCACAACTAGCAGAGCTAGCCTTGGCCTTAGAAGCTTCAAAAAGACCATTTATTTGGGTCATTAGAGGAGGCTTTAAGTTAGAAGAGCTTGAAAGTTGGATTAAGAAAGATGGATTTGAAGAAAGGGTCAAAGGAAGAGCCCTATTAATCAGAGGCTGGGCTCCTCAAGTTCTGATACTGTCACACCCATCAATAGGCGGCTTCATAACGCATTGCGGTTGGAATTCTACATTGGAAGCTATAAGTGCTGGCGTGCCATTGGTCACTTGGCCATTATTTGGAGATCAATTTTTGAATGAGAAGCTGGTTTGTAATGTGTTGAAGACTGGTGTGAGCCTTGGGTCAAAGGTTACAATAAAGTTTGGAGAGGAAGAGAAGATTGGTGTGCAAGTGAAGAAGGAAGATATTGAGAAGGCAATATGCATGGCTATGGATGAAGGAGAAGAAGATGAAGAGATAAGGAAAAGGGCTAGAGAATTGAGCAGGCTGGCTTACAGAGCTGTTGAAAATGGCGGATCTTCTCATCGTAACATAACTCTGTTTATTGAAGATATCATGCAGAACCAGGCATCTAACAAGAATAATTAAGCTCGACACTTGAAGAACAACATATCATTAATCTTTCAATTTGTCATTAATTATGCTGTTGTCCCGTAAATCTTTTCTCTTTTATTGTCTGTTTTGTTTGTAAGTTGTGATCATGGAGATAATAAAGTTGCGCAGTGGTTTTGGCAGGCGAGAGGAATGCAATTCACGAATAGTAATTAATACGTATCAACCTGTTCTAATTACATTTAAAGTTTTCAACTCTTTGGTCCATTAAATTCTCATGCAGTGACACTCTTTTCCTAGTTGTCTAATGTGCCCTCCAGGTTGCCCCTAAAATATAATGAGGGATTTCTAATTTTTTTTAATTGTTTTTATCATTAGATTCTATATAAAATAAGTGACATTTTAATATTTTACATGCAAAAAGTTGAGCTGTTTTCAATTTCTTATGACTTTTTCAGAAAAAGGTGCAACGTTCTTTTTCACCTATAACACTAAAGCTTTGAAAAATATAGAAATTTGAAAACAGCTCCATATTTTACCAATAAGATATCAAAATGTTATTCATTTTATGTAGATTCTAATAATGAAAAGAAAACTAAAAAACACATTTGGGAAGCCCCTCATTTTTTAGAGGTAACAAGAAGGTCCAAAGGTCACATGAATTATGAGCTCAACTTACAGGTAGGGCAAATTTATTAGCCGGGTACAAACGTAAAATAATTTTTTTCTTTTTGACAAATTACAATAATGTTGAATGAGTACGTGCTCCACATAAATGCTATTAAAAAATTTAAAAAAAAATTACCAAGACCCCACACTAAAAATTAAAGAAAATATTAAGAAAATACTACTTAAACTTCAAAATCTTAAACAATTTTTTAATAAAAAAAAGTTGTCAAATATTTTATTATTTGTTCATCTCATTATTATTGTTATCAATAGGATTTTAAAGTTCAAATGATATTTTTTCTGTCATTTTCTCTAAAAAATTATTTACTAGATTGCTATACATAAAATCATTCTTTAAGAGGAGTGACATTTTTCAAGTGAGAAATTACTCCTTTTGTCCTATATATAAAGTTTCATTTTTAAATACGTTTATCCCTTTCTCTAAGTTTTTATTTGAGTTGGTCTATAAAATAAATGCATTTTTATTCATTTTACCCTCAACTAAATATCAACCGTTGCATCAATTAAAATGTTAACCGATTTGCTTTATTCTCTCTTATTTGCTTTATTCTTTTACATCATTATTCACATACATTCTCCTTTATAGTTTTCTCATTACTATCCCCCTCCCCTCCACTCATTTATAAACAAAGGCATTTTTTTTATAAAGAAAAACTATATTTCTTATATATTTATTACTTTTTAAAAATTTCAACGGTTTTCTAAAACAGCACAATTTAATTAGAACTTAAAAGGACTTTGTATATAGGCGTGGATGGAGAATTACTATAAAATTCACATACAGATCGAGAAGCTAGTATTGAACAATGTAATTATTAATTAAATAACAACTAAAGAACATAGTCCATATCCTAGTTGTGTATGATTAATAAGGAGCTCCTTCACTTTGCAGTGTTCCATAGTTTTCAGAAGAGGATTTCCGAAGAAGATCTGTTTGAGACTTGAGACTCGAGAGGCACGTTTGTCCTCGTTGGTTGTAATTTTATTTGCACACCGTGAACGAGTTCTGCGTTTCATTTTTTTTAATACTACCTCCGGTCCTAATTATAAAACATAGTTGAATTTTTTTGGAGAGATTAAGGAAGCTAAATAAGTTACTTAATCATTTCATATGTTGTGTATTCTTAGATTTTATATTAATTTATTAGTCAAGCTAATTAGTTTGAATACAAAAAACAAAAATAAAAACACTCTAAAATAATTTAATTGGTTTCCTTAATCTCTCCAAAATAGTCAACTATGTTTTATAATTAGGAATGGGGGAGTAATTTTTTTTATAAAGAGTATGGCCCCACCTTCGCTTTATCTCCCTTCGATCTTCCTGGCTTTTCCTTTTTTTCATGCATATGTCGATATACTGTACAAACGCATAAACCTATATATATATATATATATATATATATATATATATATATATATATATATATATCACCTTCAATCTTCTCCTCCCTCCCTTTTCCTATCTTCATGCATATATAGACACAGGAACGCATAAACTAATAAAATTTTAAATACATGATATGATATATTAATTGGTTAGATTACAAATGAGATGACAAACAAGTCTAATACAAGAATTTCTCACAAGAGAAAGGGAAGGTGGGGCCATGCTCTCTATAAAAAGAATGAAGGCAGATCTCGTTTACCAAGGGTTATGTTTTTTAATAGTTCATCGAAGTGTCATTTTCTAAATGCTTGTTTGTGAAATATAAAAAATATTTTTTTTAACTTTTTTATATAAATTAAGACAAAATTATTCTCATATATTTTTAAAAAAACGTAACAGGAAAAAAAAGAGATCATATTCGCTTGCATATTCATTTAATTAGTATTTCAATCATTTCTATTTCTTTCTTAAGAAAGAGAGATAGCTCCCCTTCTCTTCCTAGGTCTGACTTTTTCCTGGCATTTTTTAATGGTTTTAAATTAAATATATTTTATTAAAATTTTTCATTTGAAAAATTCCCATTAATATTAAAAAAATACTTCGTCCGATTATTGATATAAGACATAGTAATTGATTTTTTAAAAAAGAGTAAGGGTACTAAATAAATTACTTTAAAAGAGTAAGGAAAAAAGACCAAAAAAAAAAAAACTACTTGAACTTCAAAATCACAAATCATTTCTTCAAACTAGTAAATTAGTTGAATGGTTGAAGTGACTGATGGGATTCGTACACGCAACAAAGAAAATAAATCAAACAAAATTTGAATCCCAATTTATAGATCTATCAATGGCGTTTAAATTTGACTGTTCAAAGTTGTATCTTTCATATGTGTCTTGTTCAATCATTAGAAGCCAACTGAATCAACCAGCTCCCTCTACTAGCATCCACATGAATAGGACTCCAACATAGACAACATGCTAGCACCTCACATTTTTCTCTTTCTCTAGGGTTTCTCTTACGGCCATTCTAATATGTCTGACTGTCTTAAGATTTTCAAACCCTAATGGGTGTATTATATATTCAAAATTAATCTTAATTAATTTTGAAATTTGAATCGGATTAAAATAACATTAATTAAAATTGTGTAACAGGTTTAATCTAATCTATCATTTAATCTGAATTAAAAGCCAGCTGATTTAATTTATCTTCATAAATTAAATCTGAGATACGATATCTCTATTTGTTTTAGTTATTTAATTTTTCAAATAAATTAAATACAAAAAAAATACTACATAATAATATTATTTTCTATATATATAATATTATTATTATTTTTGAATTTATATTACATTGTGTGTGTGTGTGTATCCTCCCTAGATTAAACATTGTATTCATTAAATCTTAGATATGTCTTATATTCAATGAATCTGGACATTATGGTTCGTGTTGGACTATTCTTGTGTGATATCCTGTAGGCCCACATGAAATTGGCAGCGAACCAACACTGTACCAGCCCACAAATTGCAAGCGGCTTCTAACAAGACATTATGACTACCCAATTCATGCCACATCCCTTTTGTCACGCAATAATTTGGTCAAGGATGAAGTATAGATAGTGTCATCCTCCTATCCTTGACCATTACTTTCTCGATTATTAAATAGTCTAACAATTGAAATGGAAACTTTTTTCCATCGTAGTATAGTCATACTTTTCTCAGACTTACTCATCGAGGGGCCTAGTAATATCTCTCTACAAATGTGAAGGGTAAATCTCATCTTGACCATTCACATTCCTCTACATAAAAACCACTAATCTCGATTGAAGCCTTTATCAGCACTCGGTCAAAGGTGACTTTTGGCTAGGTCAAAGATTAACAACTCTCATGTAGGAATCCATGATGATCTCAAGTCAAAGACATTGTGACTCAGTTATATATGATATAAACTTATGACTTAATTCATGAAGTTTTCTCATAGTAGGTTAGTCTAGCACCTTGTTCTCTTACAAGTGCATAAGACTCTGATTCATATCTTTATACCTTATCAAAGTCATACTGGTCTTATTTCATCTTCGCTCCCACAAAGATGACCGACCAGAGACATTTAGGACAATTTTTATGATACATCCAATGATACAGTCATCATAATTAAACATACAAATAATATGTTAACAAAATAGAGAAATACTTTAAATACCCCTATGACATAATTTCTAACAGTGACTTATATTATGAATAGGATTGAATAATTTATTAAATTTTCTAAGAAATTACTAAATAAATTCATAGATTATGCAAATTTATAAAGTATTTAAGAGATTAATTTTTAATTTTTAATCATTTTATTAATTTTTTGCTTTTATATCATGTATTAGTATTAAATTAAAGATTTTATTAGTTTGGGAGTTCGTGTTTGTCGATGTATGCATGGGCCACGTGGGTTGAGGGCTCTCTATTAAAATAATGAAATACAGACCTCGTTTATACAAAAAAATGTTCCACATGCTGACTAAAAAAAAAAACCCAAAGCATATTCGCTTGCAGTCATTTAAGTATTTCTATCATATCTATTTCTTTGTGTAGATAGAGGGAGGAGACCCCCCCCCCCTCAGGTCTGATTTTTTGCTAGTGTTTTTCAATATTTTTAAAATTAAATATATTTTACTAAAATTTTACATGTTAAGATGCACCCTTAGTATTAAAAATATGCTTTCTCCGTCCCATATTTAATATAAGACATAGTAGTTGACTTTTTTGAAGAGATTAAAAAAGTTAAATAAATTACTTTAAGATATTTATACTGATCATTTTTTTATAAACTAATTTGATAGACAATATATGTTATATTCAAGTAATATATTTAACTTTCTTAATCTCTTTAAAAAATTCAATTGATTTTTATAAGGGAAAATTTTATTAAAAGACCACAAGATCAAATTTATTTCAGTCAAGGATCAAAATATTTTGAAATTTCACTGTAAGACCAATGACCAAAATGAAATAAGTTTTTATAGGTAAAAACACAATAATGCTCATTGCTTTATTTTTTTTAAAAAAAAAAAGGTTCAATCATCACCTGCAAGATGGAGTTGTTGGAGCTTTGACCACTAGAAATTGATGTCACTAAAAAAAATAATAATAATTGACTATCCACGACGACTAGTCAAAAAGTCACCACCAAAAGGGTTTTAGAGGTGACAAAATGTTGTCGTTGTGTCGTTACCAAAAACGTTGTGGCTGATACTTTCGGCAGCAACAATCCACTGTCGTTGCTGAAAGTAAACAATCAGTGGCGACATATTGTCGTTGCCGAAGGTGCATCAAAAGCAACCAAATTCAATGTCGCAGCTGAAAGCAGGGTTTCAGTGGCAACAATTGTCGCCACAGGTACTATTTTCGGCAATGACAGTTTTGTTGCCACTGAAGAGTGTATCAGCAGCGACTATTTGACACCATTGATACAATTTTCAGCGGAGACTTGACATCGCAATTGAAAGACTTTTTACGCGGAAGAATGTAATAGTATTTGTCGCCACTAATGCAGTTTTCAACGACGACTTTACGTTGCCATTGATAGACTTTTTAGCAACAACAATTTTGTTGCCGCAGAAGAGTGTATCAATGGCAACATTTGTTGCCACCAAAAGTTTCTTTTAAAAAAATATAAATTGATAAAATTAAGAACTGTACTACTATTAAAACCTATACAATATTATTAAGATCATAAGAAATTTGAAACAGACAATATATTAATTAACAATGATACTAACATAAATGTTCAAAATTAACATCAAATATTTAAATTTTGTTTATCCATTGGAAAAAACATCAAACAAAAAACAATGAAGACTAATCAGCTTGTGGGACAAGAAGGCTAGAAGTAGATGAAGTAAGAGCTGCTACTTGCCCCTATTGCATTAAGACAACTAGAATCCTCTTCTCCATTTGTTTCATCTTCATATCAAATTGTGCACATTCTTCTGTGTGATCTGCTTCTACCTTAGCACGTTCCTCTGTGCGCTCTACATGTATCTTTGCACACTACTCCTGGAACTTTTTTATCAAACTCCTCAAGCAATTGGGTACGCATATTGTCAATGATAGGGGGACTTCGGCAAGTGCACCGGTCATTACAAGTAATAAAGTAGTGAGAAAATATCGTCCCACGAGGAATAGTATTTCAAACACTGTTTCGCTATTTTTGCTTTAGTTAGACAATTTGAGTAATCAAAGATGAGTTGTAACCAATCAAGAATTTAAAGATTTAAAGAAAGCCAAGAACCCAAGATCAAGAATCTCAAGAACACGTTTAGAAAAGATCAACAATCAAGAAAAGTGCAGCTAGGGTTTAAAATCCCCCTATGCTCCTTCAAGTATTTGAATTAAAGATCTAATTGATTATGATTCCCAAATTGACAATCGATTCTCTAAGGTTAGACTAAGTCCCAATGTCTTGATGCTACCTTAGTCTATTTTATCTTTAAAAACAACCTAATGTCTTAGTATTGTCTAAAAAGATCAGATCTTGAACCAGAATCCTATGATCACATAAATTCGTAAGCCTATGTCTAGGTCATGCAATTTTATGATGAATTAACAAGTTCTAGTTAGATGTGTAACATCCCATTTTCATAAGCATTTTTATACAGAGTCGAGTGTTGGAAACATTTCTTAAAATAAAGAGTAACTGCATAATATTGTATGTAATGTAAATAGTTGAATATACAGTCATCCATATGTCTAACACACTAAACTAAAATATCAAAAGGGTAAAGTCTCCACAGAGTCTTCATGCCGCCTTCTTACCCTTGTCCTCAATCCTGACTCCCTGGGATCCTGAGGCTACAGCAGGGGCTGAGGTTCAATTTCCATTGAACCTCAGGTAACGGTTAACCTCATGCTTATGTAAACAGTATATGACAGTTATCACAGACATACAACATAATCATGATTTCAAAATACATATCCATATGTAAGACAATAACATAACACAGCCACTGCAATATGTATGTTACCCCAGTCTGCACATAACCAGTGCCACGACGGCCCATCGTGTCCTCAGCGCTAGGAAAACTCAACGGCGTTATTAAGACTATAACCGGTATACAATTCAACACTCATGAGCAAATTTTCAAAACAGAGTATTATCATGTGAAAACAACTATCATATATAACCAAACCATAAGCATAAGCGTTAATGTTACAATACGCGTCCGTACCTGAGTTCGGCAAATTTCCGAGTACGTTCGCTGTCGGTGCGCGAGCACAGTCTATCCTAAAAGGGTAATTTTGTCTCAATTAATTCTCAAACAACATTTCAAGAGACACCTTGGCCATACTTGACATTTTTACCCTTGAAAGACTTATTTCTAATTATTTCCACTTAATTTTCGGAAAAAACGTTAATTCAGTATTTCTGGGCAGAATTTCGCCTAACTTCGAAAAATCATAACTAATTCCAAAAAAATCGAAATGAGGATCCGTAAAATTTCCCAGAATCCTTGAGATGTCTACTTTTGAGGAAAAATACTGCAACTTACCCAGAATTGATGATTAATTCCCAGTTTCCGAAATTCAAACCGTTGCCCAGATTTTCGCCCAGAAAATGTAACTTCACTTCTAAGATTTTTATCTTTTTGCACAGAGCTTCAAATGAAACACTCTTTATAGTTATAGAAAGCCCTATATGTCTAATTTCATCATGAATTTTTCCAGAATTTTAGAACATCATCTTCATCATAAAATACTAGCCTTTTTATTACTTACTCAGATTTTACTGATTTTGCCAGAGCTTCGCTATTTTGATCCTAATCTTCCAAAAATTTTGATATAACTTCTTCTTCATCAAATTTTCGAAATAAAGACAATGGAACCCTCAAAAACATGAAATTAAAACTGTATATGGAAGATTGAAGATTAAAATAACTCTTTCTAGCATTTCTACTTATAAACTAAGAACTTAAACTTAAAAGCTAAAAACTCTTATACCTCTTGAAGACCTCTTTGAATCTCTTTCTCCAGCTGCTCCTCCCTCTCCTACCCTCTCTAAATTTCGGCCAAGGCAAGGGATTTTGGTGTGAAGGATGTGTTAGCCCAAGCCTTCTATTTATAGGCAAGAGGGGGTTAAACATATAGCAACTTTGGTTTAATCTTGGCTCTTGGATCATTGCTTGGAGATGAAGACTTGATCTTGGCCCCTCAATCTCTTCTTGGCCGAAAATTCCTCCCCCTCCCCTTCTAGAATTTGCTTGCTTGGTCTCTAAGAAAGCCTCTTCTCATTAAGCAACTTAATTAACCTCCAAAACTTAATTTGGTTAAGTGTTAATTAGTGTTTTGATTAAAAATCCAATTTTACTTTTGGAATCCTAATTTTATGACAAGATTTATGGTGATTTTTATCTTTCAAAATGCTTAGGTTTGAATTTTACAAGTTACCGAAATTAATTTAATTTTGTTTTTAATGTTTCTCATATTTATATGGAAGAAATTCCCTCATTGGCTCCCTTAGTTTTTAGGATTTAAAGTTAATATCATGGTATAATTTATTTATTCTTTTATTGAAGAGATTTCCATCCCATAGGGTTAAATTAGGAATAATGAGTTAAATCCTAATTAAATCCTAAAATATTGTTTTATAGGTTAACAAGCTAGATAAATTTTTAGATTCTTGAATTCTATGGAAAAATTGCATATAAATGAAAATAAATATAATACCAAAATTTTGAGACCTCATATTCACCTATTTAGAATAGGTATTATTTATTGAAATATAATGTTTAAAATAAATAAATATATATATATATATATATATATATATATATATATATATATATATATATATATATATATTTTCCGGGTATTACAAGATGCACCAACATCTCTATTGTCATACATCAACCTATGGCCAATCTAAAAGGTGATCAATCTTTCAAGAAAGCTTTAAGTGTAGAAAATTCATTCAATCAAAGAAACCAAGATTCAACCAATAATTCATCAAATAATCAAAGTTGCATAGGGTTCATCCTAGCCCTAACTACAAAAAGGAAATTAGCCAAGCATGGCTAGATTAACAAAATAAAGAAGAAAAGATGAAGAGAGAATAGTTCTTTAGAGATTGGGAAAAGTTAATCTCCACAGTTGCTTTGATCTTCTTTCTCCAATGCCGTCAAGTTGTTTCTTGTGCAAAAAGTTCAAGAAAGTGCCTCCCTTTGCTAGAGTTTCCTCTTTTTTCTTTTTTTGTTTAATTGGGTTTCCAAATCTCAAAAATCCTTAATTTTCCTTCCTTTTTCGGGCCCTAAAAACTTTCTAAAAATTAAAAATAAGAGTTTTCGCACTTCTGACGCCCTGGGCGCCAACTTTGCACTAGTTGGCGCCCTGGGCGCCAACTTTGTTTTTCTTCATCAGCTTCTCTTTTTGACCTTCTTTGGAGTCTCCAAATAGCTTCTTCTTGTGGATAAAAAACACATAAGAATACTTGTGAAGGTATGTCTGACATCAAATCCATGTTTTTAACTTATTATTCTTAACCGTTTTAATCATATTAGATTAATTTCATGCTAATCTTGTGCCTTAAAACATGGTAAATTTACGGCTCATCAATCAACAACTGAATTATCATTGGATTGAGAGCAATCTCTCTTCGTTAATGGCTTTGCTCTATACCACTTTCCTCTTACATACCCTGATCTTTCACTAAGAACAGCTATCAATATTTCACACATATGTATATACTAGTACAAACATAATTATCATCTCTCTCAAATACACACATGTTCGCTATCACAAGTGCATGAGTCACACTAAGTAATAAAGTGATAAGTTAGAGATATGGTTTCCACGAGGATTTGATTAAAAAATGATCAAGCAAAAGGCTTAGTAAATTCAATTAAATTGAGCCATGGCAAATTTTGATATGGAAAGAGTGATAAATGCAAATGATTCTTTAACTTCAATGATTAAATAGAGTCTAAGATTATTTCTCTCATTTGCATTTCATAAAACTAGATCAATTTCCTCTCTACTAGTATTTCAATGAATATATGTGTTAGAAGTAGATTTAAAAGCACTTGACAAAACTTTCTTAAGTCAAAATCATGTTTATCTTTTCATAAAAATGCACGATCTCTTGTTACTAGTAATGAAAATCAACTTTAAGCAACAACATTAATTTGAAAATGTAATGTTAGTAAATACCACTCTCTTCCTCTCACTCTCAAAAGCACAACAATATCTCTCAAACTCTCTTTATCTCACAATGATGTAAAAAATTAATTTATTTTTTCATAATAAATGACATCAATAAACATATTTATTGTATCAATATTATAAATTAAAAAAAAAAAACTTTCAGTGGCGACATTAAGTCACAGCTGAAACATACTTTTGGCGGCGACATATGAGAGTTGCCATTGAAAGTATTGACTTTTGTCGCCACTGAAAGTCATATTTATAACTTTCCATGGTGACATTGAAAAGTTACCGCTGAAAGTATGACTTTCTACGGCGACAATTTAAGTCAATACTTTTAGCAGCGACTCTATTGTCATTGCTGAAAGTCACACTTTTAGCAGCAACATTAAAAGTCGCTGCCAGAAGTCACCACTGAAACTCTTTTCTTTTTTTGTAGTGTGTGTTGTTCATAGGAGGATTCTACTTGTTCATGAAAAGTATAACACTCGCAAATGCGACATGTTCGATTTGTGTTATTCATATGTATAATCCACTTGTTCATGAAGAGTTGCATACTTGGAAATGGGGCTTCTTGAATTTGGGTTGTTCATTTGCAATTGTCAAACTCCTTGTGAACTAGTGAAATAGGCATATGAAATAGTTGTTAATAATGCTCATATAGTTGTCAATAACGACTTTGTTCAACCTTTTTAACTAGACAATATGAAAAGTTTATATTTTAGTATGAAACTGATTGGATTAGGATTTTTGGTCATTGAGGATGTCTTCCTATGTGAAGATTATATTGTTATTTGTATAATGCCTTTATGATATATGTTGTTGGTTCATTAAGTGTGTTGGATGGTATAAATTTTTTTGAGGAGATTGTTCTATGTTTTTGTATATTTAGACAAAAGTAAATTGAAAGGATGAAGCTTTATGTATTATAATGCATATTATGCGATTTCAAAAATGTGTTGTGCTCTAAACACCACTAGAAAAAAGGCATATAAGAATGACACATCTAGACTTATATCGATGAAAACGGTTTAAAAAGTATGACTAGTAGTTTTTTTGTAAATGTTGATACAACTTAACACCGGTCATGCTTTCATGTGGTACAAATAATATTTCCTAAACCGGTTGTACTGTAATATGGTGTCAATAAGTATTAAATATTAATAAAATTAAAAACTAAAATTCTTGTTAGACTAGATGCTTGTGCACCCAATGTAAATATCTTTTTAGATACCGTCGTTTCTTTATTCTTGATGTTAAATGTTTCAGAGTATCTTTGGCTTCTAAGGTAAACTTCTCAACTACACTTCTCATCGAGATCCTCATATGTTTTATCTATTTAAACTTCTCATTCCTTTCGTTTCTTCAGATTTAGCTCCTCTTCCTTTCGTTTCTAGAATATCAATATAGTACGCGTTAGGGCTAATTCAGCTCATCCTGCTTTTCCTCCTTATTCTATACAGCCTCTACTACCTTCATCGAAGCAGCTCTTGCAACACCTCCATGCGAGGGATGGTCATATTGATAGACACCTCAGAAGGCTCTTGTTGATGCTCTGCACTATCAATAAAAAGCTCAACCTTCTACTCGATGTTAATAACATCAAGTACAATATGTTGGATGACCCCTCTTCCCTTTCCTCTTCTTCTTCCAATGATGAGGAAGAAGATTGAGGGGTTTTTTAATAATGTAAATTAATGTTTTTTAAAATTAATATATTGATGATGCCTTCAAGAATCATAAAAATTATTATTGGTAATGAAAAAATATTTTTATTTCTAATCTTAGTCTTGATCTTGTTCATGTCTCTTGCATATTTAATTAGTTGTTGTTTCTATCTTTGGGCTAATAAGTTAATTTTCCTATAGAAAATATATACTTGATTAGTAAATTAAACTAAAATATAATTTGCTTACATTCAAGCCAATTATAATGGAAAAAAGGTCTAAATATGTTAACCTGAAATTTTGTTTAAGTCTTTAATGGTCCAAAATGTCGTTTATTAATTTCTAAAGTTATTCTTATATACATTGTATAAGATGTGCATCCAGTCAAGTAATTATTATTGAGACTACTTTTCAAACATGACCAGTTTAAATACATAACTTTTCAACTTTTGATGCCTATCACATTCTCGTCAGTATTAGCTAAACTATTTGGCAATCAATCCCATTTATAAATACCAAGGGCCTTTAATTAGTTTCTAAGTTCAAATTCAAAATTTATTTTTTACTTCTCTCTTTCTTGTTTAAGCGGCAACACTTTTCACTGGTGGCAAAATCAAAGAGGCAGCATTCCCTTCTCCTCCTCCGGCAGTAGCTATTGATGGTTCCTCTTTGTAACCCTCTCCACCTTCATTGAGGCCATCTTTCACCTCTAAGGCACCGTTCTAGAGGTTATGGCAAGGCAAGATCACTTCTCCGAATGACTAGAGTAGTTGGCAGTAATGCGGAACAACATCGTCAACCATATGAACTTGGCACGACGATTTTTTTGGACTGATGATGATGATCTTCTGAAGGCTTGGGTTTCAAGAACTCCCAATTTTATAATATTTTGGTATAGTTGTTATTTTACGGTTGATCATGTGTGTGTGTGTGTGTGTAATATTTTGATGTAATTTTGGATTTCATACATGTATACTGCCTTTAGGCGATGATTAATGACATTTTTTTTTTGTCTTTTGATAGTTCTTCTTGATGATCATCATCTATCTTGTGTTATTAATATGTTGTTGATGAAAACCATTAGGAAAAAGTTGTTGTATGTTTCTAAAATGTTATACTATGTTCTAAAAATTACATTTTAGATCGGATGATTTGAAAGATGGTGTTGTTACAAATTAAAAATGTTTATAACATATTGACTCTGATCTTTAATGAGAACTGGTCTAGAAAAGGTTATGGATATCAATTATTAATGAGAACTAGTTTAGAAAATGTTGCCCTAAGTATATATACTTACTTTTGCACTCAATCTTCATCTCTAGCCTCTCTTAGTCCCCCACGTGTGCTCTTCTCTCTCTGTTGCCTTTGGGTGCCATAATGTCTCTCTCTCTTCACCATCGTGATGGCTTGGTATTACTTGCCATTAGGCCCTCACTCTCTGTCTTCGCCATTTTGCTCTCGCATTTGGTAAATATGTTTTCACAAACCCACAATAGATGTTTTGTTGTCACGTTCTATTAGTGTTCTCTTTCATTGTCTTTATTTGCATAGAAGTTTTAATCATCGTATTTCACAAACCTTTGATACTCTTTCTTCTTCTTTGTCGAAACCTTGATGCTCACTCCTTTATTTCTTTGCAGAAACACATATGCTTAGGCCTTTTCATTCATATGCCTTTTATTCCCTTAGTAATATACACACATCTTGTATTCTCTGACCACCACACATATCACAAGGTTGAACCTATAATGAAAATGGACACTCAAGGTGTGAATCTATTGCAAAGAGGGTAAATGGATGTACAAGGTGCACTTGATCGATATTCTCTCTGGTTGGTTGTTATGGAAATCTACACAAGACATGCATACATAGAACAGATGTTGGATGAGTGCCAAACAGACATTATATTCATGCTTGCTTCAAGTTCAATGTAGCTCATGAACATATGGTCTATACATAATATATTGAATATGAAGCAAGTAGTGATAATTCTAGCCAATCAATACCACCACACATAGCACAAACGGTAGATGAGTGCCATACATACCATATTTGCATGATTGTGAAGAGTTTGTGAAGATTATTTCATTTTCTACTTACTCCAAATGAAATTTAGTTTGTCAACATATGTTGTACATTACATATGTAGTAATTCTATCATTCAATACACATGTTGATGAGCTTGATTACATTTGCATAAATAGCATAATGTCGAAAAGACAAGTGAAGAGAGACAAGTTGATTGCTTTTTTGTAGTTATCACTTATGTTTTTGTATACATGTGAAGAGAATTAAATAATATGATCTAATATATAACTTATTGTAATTGACAACAGAGGATCAAATGAACAAAGTTTGAGGTTGCAAATACTTGGAAGCCCTTCCACTAGGACTTGGAAGATGAAAAAAGACATCTTATATTAATATGATATTTCTTTTGTGCTTCTTGTATATATGTTTCTTTGTGTGATACATGAAAGTTTGCATTTTTTTTCACTAGTTGTATATTCTTAGTGATTGTTGTAGTTAATATATGCAAACTTTTGTCTACCGAATTCATTATGGTTGGGATTTGGAAACTTGTGATTTATGACTATAATGAAATTTCATTGTATCATTCTCATAATGGCAAGTTTCACAAATCCAATCATTGCAAATTCTGCGGACAAAAATTTGCATACACGTATGTTAATTATATTGAATCTTGTTTTACATAGCTTTGTTCTTTTCATTTTTTTTTTGTTGCCCCCTTATTGATAGGGATTAGATTATAATTGATTGTTTGGTGAGAGTGTCGATTGTAATTCTAACCCTGACATGTGGGTGCTATTGATTTTTGGTTCATATCACGAGACATCCTTATAGTTGATAGCTAAATTTACTAACCTTAGATATTTTGACTCTTTTGAGAGTTCAAATAGAATATGGCTCTAGCTTACCTCAGTTTTAAGCGACAAAGGTAGAGTATCTTATTCAATGAAGTCGAGTTTAACATGGTTGATATACAAATTTAAGAATTCTATTTTGTATGGTTAAATTTGGTTGTATGATGTGGTTTTAGTTAAAATGGAAATCAAAGCAAAGGAAACTAATAAGTAGCTACTTGACTTGGTCAAGTTACTAGTGATGAGTTGATGATGAAGAAGTATAAATTAGATAATGAAAAATGTAGGCCAGGAGATCAATGCTTAAAAGGAAAAATTAGTTGAATTAGATTACCACCTAGTCCAGCAAATTTATCCTTTTAAGTAATGATCATCTAGCCAATGTTTTTCATTATCTAATTTAGAGTTATTAATCCTCACATCGTCACTAATATTTCCACCTATTCAGTTACTTGCTTATTATTAGGCTTCAGTTTAGTTTCTTTCTCAATCAAGACCTCTCCATGAGATCATATTCACACATATAAAATCTAGTTCTCATACTTGTATATTACCTCTATTATACTCAACTTTAGTAAATAAGAATCTTCTTCTTTATTACTTGACACTAGGTTAGTGTAGAAGCATGTTTCATATTTAAGGTCCAGAAAAGTCAAAATGCATAAAAAAGGTAACCTAGCAGCCAATCCATAAGTAGCTTTATTCAACTTTAGGGATACTCACAATATGAATCATGTGTAAACAACATGCATATGCCAAGCCTTGAATTGTATCCATCAAAACCACGACTCAAAAATCATGTAAGTCTTTTGGAGGTGGAGAGAATGCAAGGAAAAAAAAAAGAAAGTAAACCTTGAAAAAATAAACGTTAGAATTAAGATTTAGTAATCATCTCATAATATAAAGCTTAGATTCATGGTTATTAGTTATAATTATTTTTTATATCCATTGCATGTGTGCTTTAGGGTTGTCTGTATAAATTTTTTTTGGGTATAAAATAGGGCATTAGCCCATCCTCATTCCTGAATCAAAATAGATCTTGGGTATATAACACCCACACCATCTATATACAAACAACTAGTTACAACTTGGGGGGATCATCAATAGATTTAAACTCCTCTTGCTTAAGACTAAAACTTATAAGAGTATAGCACAACTATTTCCTTCCCTATAAACATGTATCATACTAAACTTTGAGAATCTCCTCATAGCCAAATAAATTTGCCACAGCAACCATGACTCATTTGCTTCATCCACCTACAAATTTTCTAATAAAGAGACCACAGCAGTAGAATCACATTCAAGTATTACATTATTAAGATTATAAGAAATAGCTAATTCAAGGCCAGTCAATATAGCCTAAAGCTCCGCTTTGATAATAGAGTAATAACCCAGCTTTCATGCAAATCCAACTATCTACTTCCCATCACATCCTTTAATCAACCCACCACAACCTACTACTCCCTTCTCCCTTTTGGAAGCACTATCAACATTTAGTTTAACCTAACCCTCAGTTAGAGCTACCTAACCAATAATATTTACTTCTCTTCTAATGCCTCTTACTCTCCTAAACTCTACTCTAGCTCTCTTTATTTCCTTCACATACCATTCCACTATTTTATGTTGGTTTCCAGGCATATTATATCCTTCCTCAAGCCTACTCTGATTCCTCCCAATTCCACAACAACTAGCAAGACAATAATCAAACGCCAATCACCATCTGATCTTGGCAAATTCTAATCAAACCACAGTTTACCCTACAATTGAAAATTTTTTGATTCAATTCTTCACCTCATTAGCTCCTTCCAAAAATCCCCAGCTATTTTGCAATCTCTTATGACATGTGTAACATCCCAAATTTTGGACTTTGGGAATAAAGAATTAATTATGAAAAATTTGGCCTTAAGGAATTTTAAAGATTGAGAATTTGGAATTTAAGGCATATTTTCCATAAATTAAAGACAATTTAGTTAGGAATAACTATTGGCCAGACTATTTTGGGAGAAAATATTTTATGGCCGAAATAAATTAATTAAAAGAAAGAACAAAGTTAAAGAAAATTTGGAAGGGTTAGTTTATGGCATAAAATAATTATTGAAAATTAAGGCCAATTATTCCTTAATTCAGGAAAAGAATAAATTCAAGGAATACTCGTAAGATGTAATTTGAGATCCAAAATTATGGAATTTGTATTTCAAGCCCAAGGAATTAAGAATTTAAATTTCCTTGAAATTATTGCAAATAAAGCTAATTGCAAATGAATTATTATTAAAAAAATGAATGAAGCAATTGGGCCCATATAAACCAAGCCCAAAACCAATAGTCCACCATGGCAAGACTCAATCAGCACGTGAGGAGCAATAAGATCCAAAAGAGTTTCACTTATTCCTCCCAGCTCGGTCCCGACATCGAAGAAAAGCAGTGGAAATTCGCATGCTTCTGAATAACGAAACCTTGGGCCCCTGATGCAATAGACTACCCAACACTATCAGCAAAGTAAACCCGACCCACTACCCAGTAAAACCAGCATCAGTTGAGAACCGAAGAAACCAAACAAATACTTCAGCAAATCATAATTAAAGCGCAAAGCAACACGTCTCAGGACCAGCTGTCAGTCTTTCATTTTGCATGCGAGATCATTAAGCTCCTATATATATGCATCTCTGCTCTTTCGTTTTTTCATTCTTTCAGAGACGCAAAGCGAGAGACGGAGGAAAGAGCTGTGAGATCGAGGGTGAGACTTGAGAGAAAATATTGCAGCTGATTAGTTCTCTGTTTCTAGACTTGAAAACAGAGGAAATAGTGAGAGACAGAAAGAGAGAGTAAACTGAAGCAAGATTGTCTCTGTTTTGCATCGGTAAAACAGAGGAGGATTAGCAAGTTACTTCCAACATTTAAGCTTGGAAACCAAAGGTGATCATCATCCTTTCTCTTGCATTCGTTTTCTGTCATAGTCCCGCTTAGGTAAAACTAAAAAGGGATCTGAAAAGAAGCTAAGCTAAAGCAAACCGAAACTGAAAATTTAAAACATAAAACAGAGACTAGTAGTGTGTGTTCTGCATTGTGTATGCATCTGAATATATTTGCTACAAGTTAAAGTATGAATATAGATGTATGAGTATGTGACCGAATGCCTTTAGGAAGGTAGGAAGAAGAAAAAAAATGCTGCACATAATATATATATGTATATCTGTGGATCCGTGTGCATGCCGTGGAAGGCTTGGACCAAATGAAAATAAGGGAGATGAGTGTGTGTGTGGGTGTGTGGGTGTGTATCATGCTTCATTTTGCTGTCTGTGTTCTTTTTTCTGTGCGTGGGTACTGTTCATGCCGAAAATCTTAGGTGTTATATAGGGCACTGTTTGTATGCAAAGTTAAAGGAAAGGAAAGAAAAACAAACCTTGAACGTGGTGCATGTCGTGGCCGAAAGGAAAAGAAAGAATCAGTTAGATATATAGGTATATAAACATTGGTGGCTTATTTTGCTGAAGAAAAGACAAAAAGGAAGTAAGTATATGTGTGTGTGTGTGTGTGTCGGTGTGCCATAAGAAAGAAAGAAAACGCATGGTACTGTGTGTGTGCGCATTAGAACGTGGATATGAGTGCTTTCTGGATGAGAATATTCATATAAGACAAAAGTGAAACTAGTATGTGTGTGTACGTGGTTGCCGTTTTCAGAAAAGGAAAGAAAATGAAGTAGTTCATAGGTATATATTTGTCTGTGTATGTGAGTAATATATGAAAGTATAATACATGTCTTCTTTGTGTGACGTGACGCCCAGCCTTCAGCCTTCAGCCTTCAGGGCCTTTATTTTATCAGAGTTGGCGCGGAAAAGATGAGGAAATTTGGACGACTTGATTTTCTAAATAGAAGTTTTTGAAATTATATAATATGAAAATACGAACTAATTATTTTTCGCGATCCGATTTTATCTCATAATTGGATGTTAATACAGTAATCCACAATAAGCAAATGATAAACGTTAAAGACATAGCCTAGCTAATCCTATTTTTCCAAGAAGTTCCAAAGTATTCCAACCGCTGTAATCCTTACAGCTACAGCTGTTTCTTGCCCTTTGATCCCGAATTAGAGCTTGTATCTTTTATGAGGCATAGAGTCCAAATGAATGAACCCCAGGGTAACAATTAATCTCATGCACATGTATGAAAATAGAAATGACATAATAGCACATGTTTAAAGCATGGAAGAAGTTACACATAACCGTAACCACAGTTAATAGTCAAGGACCGCAGCCCTTGTCTATAACACGCAGCCCCATGAGACCGCAACCTCAAATCCATGGCCAAGAAAACATAAACAAGTAATTCAACCAGCATACATGATCGGCTAATTATTACATATCATTTACATACATGATTATAAGATTAGAGTTACTCACCTCAACCGTGTATCCCTTTTCCTTCACTGAAGTTGTTGGGATCATATAAATATCAAGGTCTGCTTAAACATGTTTATCATCACTATTAGTCACTTATTTGAATCGCGAATAAACTAATTACATGAATTAGTTTAAAGGGTTAATAATTAATCCCTTAACTTTTCTCTAATAATAATAATAATAAATAATAATAACATGGTTTGTTATTATTATTATCCTAATAGTAACTCCTATCAAATTAAATAAATGTCTATCTTCACCTAAGAAGATAATCAATTTTATTAACATTACTTGCTAACTATTTATTTATTCAAGACCAATAAATATTCATCATCATAAAAATATGATTTAACATGTTCACTCATCAATAAAAAGCATCCTTAAGAATAATGATTATTATTTTTTCCTTCTTTGCAAACAATCACCACATACACAGCATATACACAGAGGCGGACCCACATGGGGGGCTAGGGGTGACCCCCGCCCCCCTAAAATATAAAAAAATAAAAATAAAAAAATTATATATATGTGTCTTAGCTTGATATATGTCTATGTGTGTCCAGCGATATAATGATCCACGTTTTGAAGTCTCTATGTACCATATTTGTGTGTCTTGATATATGTGTATGTGTATAGGTTTAAATATAAAATCTAATTAATTTTTTTAGAGAGATTAAAGAAACTAAATCAGTTACTTAATTAATCATATGTTGTCTGTGATTAAATTATACAGAAAAATTAGTTTGAAGGAAAAATAATAAATATAGATAATTTAAAGTATTTTAATTAACTTCTTTAATCTTCTCAAAAAAATCAATCGGGTCTATTTAGGACTGGATATTATGTTTAGCACTTCATGTATACACTTTACAGATCCATATATATAGTGCCATATTGTCATGTATTTCTAATACCAAGTTTTGTCTTATTGTCGATGAAACTAGTGATGTATCCAAAAAAGAGCACATAACTATTGTTTTGAGATACATCGATAAAGATGGATTTATACGGGAAAGGTTTTTCAGTTTTGTACATGTGGAATATACAAGCGCTAAGACTTTGAAACAAGGAATATTCAACACTATTCAAGATATTTCAAATACTTTACATCTGATTTCAAATACAAAAGAATTACTTCGGAAATTAAAAGAGACAATGATACTTTCTTGGTTCATAATGTTCGAGATTTTTTCATAAAATATGACATAGGCATTTTAGATATAAGTGTAAAATATATTGGAAAGAGTGGTGATGCTCAAAATAGACAAGGCGATTTTTGTATTGAAAAATTTTATAGGGTAAATATCTTTTATGCTACAATTGATTATCCTCTTATTAATAGAGTGATTAAACTTGTATCACTCTTCTAGTTTCTAGAACAACTACTAAAAGATCTTTTTCTACTAGGAAGGTAATAAAAAACATGTTTTGAAATATAATAGAAGACTAATTTCTTGATGATTCTTTGATTACATATATTGATTTTTTTTTTTCTGAGTTTTAGTACAAATTCAATTACATATGAGTTTAATAATATGAAAACAAGTAAAGTAAAAATCAAGTGAAGTGATATTAATTTCTATAATAGATTTTTTTTTTAATTTTTTGTATGTTAGGTCTATAATGTATTTCAAGTATTTTATTTATAATATAGTTCTTTTATATCGGCTCCGTCATCAAAGGTCCGCCCTTGCATATACACATATACATATTCATGTCTCCAAAAGTCCCTCCTCTTCTAACTCACGACACACACACATATGATTATATAACCATTCCATTTTCCTTCTTTTTCTTCACTCAGACGCACAGACGCAACACATATGTATATAAACAAAAACTTTTCTCTTCTTTTTCCAGGATAGCTTCGGTGGGCTGATATGTATATATATATAAACTTATTTCTCTTTCTTTTCTCCACAACCCGACACACACATACATGTATATGAGTAAATAAAACAAAAACTCCTCTCTACTCCCTTATTCCCGACATATGACAGCAAAAAGCATTTCAGTATTTGATTCTTTTCCTTCTCTTTCTACTGGACAACACAACACACACATATATATAACTATGCAAAACAAGAATCCCTCTCTTCACCTTATACCCGACACCCCCACATATATCCATTTAGATTTCAAAAAAAACTTCTTTCTCTTTCTTGACTTACACACACATCACGACATATTTTCATGCAGCAAAAATCATTGACCGAAAAAGAATCTTCAGCATGCATGTTCAGTTCTCATTCTTTTTGTTTTAGTTTTGGTTTTGGTTGCTTTCTTTCTTGCTTTCTTCAACAAAACAGAACTTAAGTACAAAGTAAGCATCTACAGCACCGAAAGAAAAGAAAAAGGAAATGTTGACAGCCCCCTGTTTTTGGTTCTTGCTTTCGGTTTCTGTTTTAGTGTCTTTAGTTCTGATTCTTTTTGGTTTTATCCTGGCTAACTATGACAGAAAAAACGAAGGAGGAAGGAAAGATGAGGATCGCCTTCAGTTTTCCAAGCTTGGAAGGTGACGATATGCTGCTGGTTCGTCACTCTGTTTTTGTCGGTCGAAAACAGGGGAGAGAAATCCAGCTGGTTCCTCCTTCTTTCCTCCTTCGGTCTCACTCTCTTCCTCACTGAAAATCTCACTCTCTCGGTCGCTCTTTATCTTCTCTCTGTCTCTCGCTTTGCGCCTCTGGGAGAATGAAAAAAAACGAAGGAGCAAAGGCGAAAAGCATCTATATATAGTAGTTCAATTATCCAGTCAGAGCAAAGGACCGATGGTTCGAAGGTGTTTTTTGGTGTCTCGAGAAGTACGGCTTGCGTCTGATCTCTGCTCCAGGATAAGCTTACTCCTCTGTCGATAATTAATGCCTATCAGCGCCTTTAATGTTTGACTTTTGCAAGCTGTTTTCGGTGAGCTTGAGGTTGCAGGAGGTGGATACGAATTGGGCCTTGTGTTAGGCCAGTAAAAATGGATCATCTAAATGGACTGAAGCACGATGAACACTGAATTGTGTTTTGTTCCTCATTCTCGCTGTCGTGACTGGTGTTGGAAGGAGGAGATGATTTGGTGATTCATATATGGCAATAACACTCCCTCCACGTGACCAGTTGTGTTTCGGCTAAACTCTTATGGGCCTTAACATATTGGGCTGTTCATCTGTATCCTTCCTTGATCCATGGTGTGTTGCTGAAACTGTTTCTGTCTCCTCTTATGCCGTCGGCTTAAAGCTGGAAGGAGGAGTTGGTTCTTGATTAATTATACATACTCCTCACATGCTTCTTGCGTTTTGTCATGGTGGATCATTTGTTTTTGGGCTTGGTTTATGTGGGCCCAACTGCACCTCTTACTTTTTAAAAAAAAAAATTCTTATTTTATTTTCAATTAGTTATCATATCATTTAATTATGATTATAACATAATCATAACAATAATTCATTTGCAATTAGCTTTAATTGCAATAATTCCAAATAAATTAAATTCTAAATTTCTTGGGCCATTAAAATACCAATTATATAATTTTAGGCCTCAATTTATCATTTTCTATTATCCTTTGAATTTTATTCTTTTCCCAGAATAAATTAAGGGAAAGTATAGGCCTTAATTCCCAATAATTAATCTCATAATTAATTTAAGCCAAATCCTTTAACTTAATTTATTTTGGTCATAAATATTATCTCCAAAATATTTTGACCAATAATTATTCCCAAAGCCCAAAATTTAGGATGTTACACTTTGTTTTATCTTATATGTGTGAGCATAAGACAATAAAGGAAAGGAAAACTATCTTATTTCCAATACCTATATATGTGCTGCAACTTTTCATAGCCCAGCCCGTGAGTTTTGTGTCTCTGCTTAGAGTCAATACATCTTAGAAATATACATTGAAATTGTATGCAAAAGGAAAAAAGAAAGAAAGAAAGAAACCATGAAAAACATTAAATTAATAAATTTAATTATCTTCTTATGTGAAAATAGATAGTTATTAAATTTGATTGGTTTTTAATAGAGTAAGGGAAATAAATAAACAGATAATAATAATAATAACAAATAATGTTATTATTATAAGAAAGGAGTGATAGTGACAAATTATAGATGGGGAGATTATTATTATTATTTGGAATAATAATAATAATAACAACAACAACAACAACAACAACATATAATGTTATTATTATTGGGGAGAGTGCTAGTAGTAAATAATAAATAAAGAATTATTATTATTATTAGGATTAATAATAATAATGATAGCAATAATAATAATAAAATTATTATTGTTAGAGAAAAATTAAAGGATTAATAATTATTATTAATCTTTGGACTAATTCACCTAATTAGTTTATCTGCGACTCGAATAAGTGACTGACAGCGATTATAAACATTTTTAGGTAGACCTTAATATGTTCTTGATCCCAACAACTTCAGTGCAGAGATAAGGAATCAAGGTCGAGGTAGGTAACTCTAATCTTATAATCATGTATGTAAATGTTTATGCATTAATTAGCTGATCATGTATGCTGGTTGAATTACTTGTTTATGTTTTCCTGGCCATGGATTTGAGGCTGCGGTCTCATGGGGCTACGTGTCTTAGACAAGGGCTGCGATCCCTGGCTGTTAACTGAAGTTACGGTTATGTGTAATTTCTTTCATGCTTTAACATATGCTATTATGTCATCTTTATTTTCATACATATGCATGAGATTAACTGTTACTCTGGGGTCCATTCATTTGGACTCCAACTTACATGAAAGATACAAGCACTGGTTCGGGATCAAAGGGCAAAGAGCAGCTGTAAGGGTTACAGCAGATGGAACGCCTTGAACAATTAGGATTAATTAGTTTGTATTTAATGTTTATCATCTGCCTATCTTTTGGATTAATGTAATAACATCCAACTATCGAATGAAATCGAATCGCGAAAAATTAGTCCGTATTTTCAAACTAAGTTAATTTTCAAAAACTTCAATTACGAAATCAAGTCATCCAAATCTCTTTAATCCTTTCCGCGTTAACTCTGATAAAATAAAGGCCCCAAAGGCCGAGTGTCACAACATGCATTAAGCTCTCAATCTAGTTTGTGCAACATTGATAGCATGTTGAACCTCCAATTAGCCTACACCTTTGTTCCGTCGTTAATAGCGTATCATAAATGGCTAACCACAAGAATATTTGAACTCCTTTTGGGCCCTTCCATTTCCACAAGTTTTTCCAAATGCCCTCTCCAATGTATTGTTCTTCCCTCATGATAATCTCAGCAACACTAGACTCATTCTGCACATGATTTTCCCACTTAATAAAACCCTCATCATTCAGCTCGTCAAGTAGAGAAACTACAATAATTAGGTTTTGTCCTTCCTCATGAACACATCTTCCAATCTTCTCCATATCCCAATTTCAAGCTCCATTTGTCATTTCCTTCATTTTAACATTCTTGTTTGATGATGGGGCTAATACAGTACATTTGTTAATTAGTTTGCATTTCACATCTACCTAATTGTCCTCCCAAACATTGATTGCTTCACCATTTCCTACTTCTTAAACAATATTTTTTACAAATTTTAGCCAAATTCTGCCCAGATTTATCCAAACATCCGAATTAGTTTTTAGGACTTCACACTCCTTACCTAAATCACTCTCCTTCCTATATTTATCTCTCAAGACCTTGGAACAAAGACTTCCTAGCCTTGCAATTACATTCCACACCAACTTTCCCAACAAAGTGTTGTTCATATCTTTGAGGTTCCTCAGTCCTATACCTCTATTTTTCTTCTCTTTACATAACAATTCCATACTCACCGTGTGTACTTTCCTTTCCCCCTCATCACTTCCCCAAATAAAGTCTCATTGTATTTTTTTCCATTTGCATCCTCATACTTGTTGGTATAAATGAGTGTTGCATATAGAACATGGCCATTTGGTTTGTAACAGCCTTTACTAATGTAATTCAGCTAGCCAAGAATAGAGTTTGTTTTTTTCCAACTACCCAGCCTTCCTTGCATCTTGTCAATTAAATGCTGAAACTTCCTCTTTTTATCATTTCCATTCATCATATACACACCCAAATATCTTTCCAGATCATCTATTCTCTTAAGACTAGGGAGCATACAAAACTCATTTTGGACTCTCCTATCAAAATTCTTTGAAAAATGAACATAGGTTTTCTACAAATTAACTTTCTAGCCCAAAATCTCCCCAAATTTTCTTAGAATGTCTAACACCATACCCATTTGATCCATACATGCTTCGCAGATTAGCAACAAATTGTAACGACCCAAATTCAACAACAAAAACTTGGCAAAATATTTGAAATATCTCCAACAAGGTTGTTCAACATCCAAATCATTAAAAACACACAATCATTTAAAACATAGTTCATAACATAAAGTACAAATTTCTGAAATAACTTAAAGATAAATACAAAGTGGAAGTCCTAGGGTCTTGGCAAATATAAATAACATAACTTAAATCATAGGAGTACATAAGAGCTTTCTAGGCTCATTCCGTTGATGCCTTCCCTTGCTCCCTATTAGGATAATCACTTGAAAATGTTAATGTGTGATTGAATCATATTTTTATATGAGTTTTAATGATTAAATTGGGATTCTTAATACATTTTGTCATAATTATTGAGCTTAAAATGCCTTTCTTGTGATAAACTGAGATTAAGAGTAAATACATGAAATTAGGATTAAAAACAGTCAAAATTGTCAAAGAAATTATAATTACTCTTAATCATTGATTTTTCAGAGAATATTTGATGTTATATTAATCATTTTTATTTTAGATTCCTGAAAAGATTAAATCAAATTAAAAAAAAAAGGGGGTTTGATTTCAAATTGAGAAAGTTTTTTGAGTTTTCATTTCAGTCCCTCTGGAAGTTTTAAATTTTTTTGCACTTTGGTCCCTTGGTCAAAACGCAAGTTTTGACCAAGGGGTTATTAGGTTCAGCTGGATGATTAAAGAGGGACGCAAGGAACAGAGAGAGGCGGCTGGAGGATTCAGAATTGAAAAAAATGAGAGCAGCAGAGGCTTGACGAGGCGGCTGGGTCCAGGGAGAGAACGGAAGGAACGAAAACGAGGAGGGAGTAGCGCCGGGCACGAGACCACCGCCCTCCACGTCGTCGTCCCGTCGCCGGACTGAACCACCGAAGAGACTGGAGGTTGAACGAAGAAATAAAAAAAAAAAAAAAGAAAGAAGAGAAGGTTCAGAGTTTCAGAGAAGAGGAAGAAGAAGGAAAGAAAAAAAAAGAGGGAGAGGGGACTGGACTGAGATCATCATCATCTTCTTCCTCTTTTTCTGGCGAAGCTTATGCAGATTCCGGCGAGTTCTTGAATTTTCCGGCGACTTTTTTTCCAGATTCCGGCGAACTTGCAATTTTCCGGCGAAGATGATTAATTTGATTTCACTGATTTTTTTGGACTGTTTGGTAGCTATGAGTGGCTGAATTTCTCTGATCTTGGTGATGAAGACTTGTTTCTTGAGCTCATTGGACTACATTAGGGGAGTTTTATCTATCTTACTATTAGTCTAGGATTATATATTTGAATTGCTAAATTTTGATATATGATTCTGGAACTGAGATTAATGGTAATTATCTCTGTTAGTTTGATATTTGTAGTTGAGATTGGATTTTGTAGTGTGATTTTTATATGTGAATGAATTTCTTTGTGGTTTCAATGAAGCTATGTTGATTAGCGTGGTATTGTCTAATTAATGTGGTTGATTTGTACCCTTTTGAGGGACTGTTTAGTACTCAAATTTAGAAGTCTCATGTTGCATAATTCCAATTTCAATTACGCATTAAGTGGGCTCGAACAATCTCTCAAGGGATAGTAGTTAGCTATGGTTATAGGAGCTACTATTAATTGGGAGTATTGGACTCAAGTGGTATCTTGAGGTTTTTCTTAAGACTTAATGAATTTTAACTCCCATAATCTTTTAAGAGCAAGGATAGTCATTTCTTCATTACCAAGAGCATTCACCATTAAATTTTCTATCCAAAGTATTTTTCGTTATTTCCAAAAAGACTAAAAATATAGGAATAGTTTCCTTATTTTTCTTATGCATTTTAATTAGAGAAAAACTTATTTAGGAACCCCAAATTTCTAACCATGTTTATATCACTTAGTTTATCTTAGGAAATATAAAATAAATTTGGCTCCTTGATTAAGAGAACGATCCCGAGTTAATTGCACTGTATTGCATTTAATTCGTGGTAAATAGTGATTCGACCCTGAGGCGACTAAGGGCTAGTCAAATCAATGTGGGATGAGATTTCCACGTCTCAGTAACTACTGAAATTTTCTACCGTGCACAAGCAAATTATATATGACAAAAAGTAGGAACTAGTTATAAATGTATAAATTTATATACATAAAATCTTTCATACAAAAACTTTTAACAATATATATAAATATATCATCCTTCTGTCAACCTGTGAGCTGTATAAATTTTTCTATATGCATTATGCAGCCTCCCTTATATCTCCTTCCACCCTTATACCGCTGACTGGAGCTATAGGCTAACACATAGTCCAACAGGAACATATCATTTGACTGAGTTGTCCCAAGCTCACCAAAACTTAAGATACACCCGGCCAAAGGTATAGAGCTTAAGCCTGGACTATAGCTCCCCTCCTTAATCACAACTACGGAGGTGTCACGTGTCTCACAACTCCGATGCAATCCCGGCCAGAGAATAACATGGAAGAAGGGACCCTGACAAGTACCATCCATTGTGCACCAAGTGATGGTGTTAAAACAATATCATACAAATCCCTCCTAACTCCGTCCCATCAAATACAGCCGCCATGATAAACATATCTATTCAAAAATAATAAATCAACATCGTATGTTATTTCACCGGGTCAAACAATCATTTTGAAATCTGGGACTTAAATAGTAAATCACTATTAAAAAAATACGTATAAGTGACTATGCAAATAGTAAATCACTATTAAAAAATACGTACACGTACAAATAGTAAATCACTGTTCAAAAATACGTAAAAGTTACTATGCAAATAGTAAATTACTATGTGGGGCCAAAACTGTAATTTATGCGGGTACCAATTCGTAATTTATTCGGGAACACAATCGTAATTTATTCGAGAACAAAAACGTAATTTTAACATTTTATTATAAAATATTATAACATATATACATATAAATCAGTTCAAAAAAATAATTAATAATTATACATAATTCACAAGTAAATGGAAGAATATTCAAAGTTACCTGTTATCTCCTAGCTTATAGATAATCCCCAAAAATTACTCCAAATCCCCTGATGAGAATCTTCTAGCACTCTCAAATAATCTCCTCTATACTATCTCTCTCTCTTCTCTTACGCTCAGTGAAAGTGTGTGTTGTGTGTGTAGTGGTGGGGGGTATCTATAGCTGAAGAGACCCCCCCACTGTGATTATTAGGCAGGAACGGCGCCTGCGCTAATCGAGGCGCCGCTCCCCAAATTTCAACGGCAGGTTGCCTGCCTTCATTTTTTTCAAAAATTAGTAGGTCCCACCCACTATAAAATGAGATAATATTATTTTTTTCCTTTTTCAAAAGGTGTGGGTCCCACTAGAATAATATATATATATATATATATATATATATATATATATATATATATATATTCTCCTCATTTTTCCTTCTTCCGGCGTCCCCTCTTTCATTAACTTTCTCCCATTATAATATAATAATAATAATAATAATAATAATAATAATAATAACAATAACAATAATAACTCTTTATTCTAAATTTTCTCTAAACTTCATAATACTCAAAAATAAAATACTGAATTTAAATTTTAGGATGTTACATCATTTTTCCGCCCAAAATGAAGGAAAGATCAAGGTAGTTACCCTTCTCTCACATATTATGTATATATTTATATGCTTGTATTTATCATTGTATGTATTTATATAAATGTATGAATGCTGAATGTGTTGTATGATTGGTATGTATAAGGGATGATTATACTTGCATGTATTGTGTATACATTGTATGTAAATGAATATTAACGTTACTATTGGGATTCATTTGAATCCCAGGAATATTTTTGAATAGCTTTATTTTGCAATTAGGATATGAGCCCGAGAGCTAAGAAGGAAGAGCTAGAGATATAGACCAAGTTGAGAAAGGATTATAATTCTGTTAAATTTATTCTACAGAAGATTTAATTATTTGTACAGGAATAGTAGCTTCAGTAGTGGTTTTTGGTTTTAAGAGACGCTTCTGTATACGTTCTAATGTATAAAAGTATATTTTAGGCGGGTGTTTCACAAATCATCATCAAATAATAAGTGTGGCACATCTGTCCCATTTCTTCTCATTTTCAAAGATTTCCACTTTCCTTCATTCACACAATCAACAATTATGTGTGTTAACTTCTCCATGCCTAACACAAATATATATGGAGATAAGAGATCCCCTTGTCTCAACCCCTTAGAAGGGACAAAACCTTCTCTCCATTCTCCATTCCACATCATTGACATTTTTGTTGAGCTAATACATCCCTTATTACTCTCCTAAGTTCCTCATCAATCCCAATTTTAGCCAATACACTCCCAACAAAATTCCATTTCATCCTATCATATGCTTTTTCTATTTCAATCTTGATAATCATATACCTTTTTTCCCCTTGAACTCTACTCATATAATCTATTACTTCTTTAACAATAACAATATTATCATGCATACTCCTCCTAAGAAGAAAGCTAGTTTGATATAGCGAGACCAAACTATTTATAAGAGGTTTTAAACGATTTACAATCAATTTTAATAGTAATAATATTACATAAAGCAATAGGTCAGAATTGACTTACCACTTCTGGCTGCTTCACTTTCAGTATGAAAACCAACAATACACCATTTACATCCCCTATTCGTTCTGGATTCTCCTATAGGTTTGTGATAAATTTTATAACTGAATGTCCCAACACCTTCATATTATGTTGATAGAACATATTTGAAAACTTGTCACATCCTGGGCCTTTAAAACCCCCCATTTGGAAAAAAGCCCTTCTAATCTCCTCTTCACTAACATTCCTCCCCAATTCCCTCAATTGTTCTTTATTAACTTCACCCTATCTTTGCTATGTTATAATCCATTCTCTATCAATCAACTCCTCCCAAAATAAATCAAAATAAAAGTCTTGCATCATATTCATAATCCCTTCTTCTTCTTGCACCCACAACCAGTGTTGTCAAAAACTAGTGTGAAAACATACGTTTTTACCGAGTATTCAGTGCTAAAATGCAGGTAAACACAATTTAGGGTAAAAACTAGTGTAGAAATAGGTAGAAACTTATGTTTTTATAGTCATTACCATTTCTGCTTAAAACCAAAACAAAAAAAAAGGAAAGAAAAGTGATTAACCGTTGGTGAATTCATGCTCTACTACTCCATGCCTCCATTCAAAGATTGCTTCTTGATCCTAATTCATCACTGACCGTTTGACCTAAACCCTAAAACCAAAATCATTGTCGTCCTCTACCACTCATGGTGTCACCGTCCTCCATTCGCAGCATCGCTAGTCACCCTCCTCCTTAACTGGTCCACTCCGGCCTGTTGACTCATCATGCTTTGCTTGTGCTTCCTATTGACCCAAGTCTAGAATTCATCAGCTCATCACATGTCCTCCTCCACTCCAACCTAGATCTGCCACGTTTCTCAATGAAAATAAAATGACGGCAAATATGAACTTATGGCTTCTTACCAAGGTGCTTATTTCTTATATTCCCTCCCTGTTTTTGGCCCCTTTCTTGTTAGCTCTTGCAATAGCTGAAGGCTTATGAATATCTTAATTTTTTCCTTTTTATTCATATTGAACTTGATGCTATCTTGTTAAATGTTAATACTATGTGAGTAGTCGAGTGACTCGAGTGAAAGTAGAAGAAATCACCAAGAGAGGGGTGAATTGGGGATTTTAAAATTGCTTTTCAACTCTTAAAAGTAAAGCTTAAGAAATGAATAATGAAAGAGTAGAGAGAGAAGAGCTCAGACACACAGGACTTATACCGGTTCGGTCTTAACCTTGACCTACGTCCAGTCCCCAGATACCTTCTGGGTGTTTCCACTAGTTCAACAGGTTTTTAACTACAACAATGAAGACAAGACACAATCCTAATCACCTAGGACTTGCTCCCCCTTACACCTTGTAATTAAACAGCCCAACTTACAGGTTCCACAATCTTGAGTTTACACAACTAAATACTTTAAAAGGATTTTGATCTCTCAAAAAAGTGAATATTGATAATCACTGAATAACAGATAAAAGAATCACAACATAGACTCAAAAAACAAATGTGTTCAAGTGTAGCTTCGTGTGTCTCTTGGTCTGAGTCTTCATAGCCTTTTATAGTCTAACTAGATGAACTAGCCGTTGCAATACCTTCTCCAACGTTCAGTTGCAGATCTGGAAAATGACAGTTGCAAATTTTGCTCTGTTCTTTCAATTCTTTGCTGAGATCCTGGAATATGTTGTTGCAGAACGTCTTCCAGATTCTTTGTCATTCCATAATCTTAATTTGACCGTTTGAGGTGATCTTAATGTGTTCCAACGGTCTGAGCTAAACATCTGGGATACGGGAGAAGAATTAGCCCTGTTCTTGGTTCTTCATTAAATGCACTTATTCTAGATCTTTGATTCTCTCTGATCTTGTGATGAACCTGTCTGATACTTATCAAAAACTTGATCAATAGCATTAGGAATAATAATGCAACAAGATATGATAATTTCATATTAACCCATAATAATTTCGCAGATTGATTTGATCTGGTTTTCAAAAGTTACCGATGCAAACTCGAGTTGGTTGTTCTAGACTCGAGTTTGAGGTTCATCCAGAGAGCAAGATATGTTTGAAAGTTTCCTAAACTCGAGTTGACAAGCAACTGACTCTAGTTTAGTTCTTACAGAGAGGAAAGTCGCGAGTTGGTCCTGAATGAGATTGTGAACACATGGCTAAAAACTCGAGTCATTTAGTGACTGACTCGAGTTTGAAGCTTTTATGAAAATCTTAAGTTTAAGTTCAGAGCTTCAAAACTGGAGTTTAGAAAAAGCAGACTGGAGTTTACAAAACCTAAAATGTTACTTAGCTCTCTGTATAATCCAGACTCGAGTTTTGATATACAAAACTCGAGTTTCAGTGTAAACTGAAACTTTTGAAAGATCTTTATAAGTGTAAACTGGAGTTTCTGTTTCTCAAACTGGAGTTTTCAAAATAGTCATTTACTCGATCGCTTTCTGTTTGAGCTAAACTCTAGTCACCAAAACCTTGACTCGAGTTTCAGTAAAACTGAAACGTTTGAAATAACTTTGAAGACTCAAACTGGAGTTTTCATTTTCAAGACTGGAGTTTAGAAATCATGTAATAGCTCGAGTGTTTTCAAACAGTCCTAAACTCGAGTCTCCAGAAATATGACTCGAGTTTTAGTGTACATTGAAACTTTGAAAACTTTTCATTTAAGTACAAACTGGAGTCACTGAAATTTAAACTGGAGTTTAGAAAACAAGTATCAACTCGAGTATCTCTGTTTATGCCAAACTCGAGTCTACATAATCCAGACTTGAGTTTTCCAGTGAAAACTGAAAACATGAAGGCTATTGCATTTTGCAAACTGGAGTTTGTAAAACTGAAACTGGAGTTTGGAAAACTTGATAAATCGTTTGAAGTTTCTGTTTGATCTCAAACTCGAGTTTGCAAATCATAGACTCGAGTTTACAAGTCTTTAAACTTTTAGCACATAAAATTTCTTGTAAGCTGAAGTTCCTCAGAATCAAAGGTAGAGTTTGGAAATAAGTTGAAATTCGAGTGTCACTGCCTTTGATCTAGACTCGAGTTTATAAACACAGACTCGAGTTTACAACTCTTGTAAACTTTGATAGCTCTCTATAACTTTGCAAACTCGAGTTTGCCTATACAAACTGGAGTTTGCCCAACATTGTGAAATCTAAGCTTCTGTCTGTCAAGTCCAAACTCGAGTTTAGCAACCCAAACTCGAGTTTGCCTTAAACAGAAAGTTTTACAACTTTCCAAGGACAAACTTCAAATTGAGTTTACAATTGTCAGTTATCATCAAAACACACAGAGAACTAACATTCTCCCCCTTTTTGATGATGACAACACTTGTCTATCAAGCCTCTGGACCCATCAACCTTGATAGTCAAGTTGAGTTAACCATACCTATAAGACTTGAGAACAATAGAGATAAGGACCGTAGATCTTTCTGAATTGAATAGTTACCTTCCAACTTGGGTGGATAGTAAGTTAGATAGAACTTAGTCTATTGAACTTTGTTGATAAGAGTGTATTAAGACACAGATTTAGTGGTATGTGTGGAAAAGATTGTTGATGCATAAGGACATGGATCATACATAGGCTTAAGACTAATAGTTCATGTTCTTTCTTAACTTAATTATTGAGTAATATTGTAATAGCTCATATTCTTTCTTAACTTAATTATTGAGTAATATTATGATAGCTTATGTTCTTGCTAAATTTAATTGAGTAATATTATGTGATGTTCAGGTTTTATGGATAGCAATTGAACATATTCTGAATAAAGTGATCTTATTCTTTCTTTGTGGGTTTTTTGGTTCATACTGAAGCTTCCTCCCTTGTACTATTTCCTATTTAGTATGGCTTCAAGTGATGGTAGTTGTCTGACTCCTTCTCCTGGGCATGGGCCTAAGGCTAGTAGTAGTACTAGTAAGAGTAACACTAGCAATATAGGAGTTGAAGCTGAAGCCTTTATGAGAAGAAAAATATTACCATAGAATGCTCCAGGAAATAGATTAGATATCAAGTGGAAACATGGCACTCTGAGTGAGAAGAATCCAAGAAAGATTATATGCAATTATTGTAAGAGTGAAATCTCATGGGTTTATCGGTTGAAGCATCTCTTGGAAGGTACACAAAAGGATTGTGCACCATGTGTAGCTATTCCTGATGAAGTGAGAAAGAAATGTTGTTAATTGTATATAGTTTGCAAGAAAAATTAGTAAAGAAGTCGAGGTTTTCTTTAGAAAAAGAAGAAAGTGCTAGTGAAGTGGAAAAAAGAAAAGAGGTTGAAGTTGACAATAATCCCAAAAATATTTTCAAGAAAGGTTGACCAGTAAATCAAACAACCATCAATGTCATATTCAATAAGAATGTGAGAGAAGCATGCCTTGACATATGTACTTTTTTATACAAAAATACCATACCCTTCAATGTGTTAAAGGGTGAGGAATTCCCTAAGATGTGTAAATCTATTACAAGACATGGTCAAGGCTATAAGCCACCATCTTACCATGAGGCTAGAGTCAAACATTTGGAGATAAAATATGACAAGACAATGGAGTTAATTGAAGAATACAAGGCTAGATGGAAAAAAGTGGGATGTACAATAATGACCGATGGGTAGACGGATAAAAGGAGGACAATTAAAAATTTTTGTGTGAATAACCCTAGTGGAACTATTTTTCTCAAGTCCATTGATGCATCTCACATTACCAAAACAACTGAAAAAATATTTAAGATGGTTGATAAAGTTGATGAAGAAAATGTTGTATAGGTTTTGATGAACAATGCAGCAAATTACAAAGCTACCGAAGAGATGTTAATGGAAAAAAGAAAAAAGTTGTATTGGACACCTTGTGCAGCCCATTGCATTGATTTGACAATGAAGGATTTTGAGAAGAAAATACTGGTTCATCAAGATACTATTCAGAAGGGAAGAAAAATTACAAAATTTATTTATGCTAGAATTTCCCTCATTTCCCTTCTACAAAGGGAGACCAAAGGTAAAGATCTGGTAAGACACGCCATGACTCATTTTGCCACTTCTTATTTGACTTTGACATGCCTTAATGAGAACAAGCTTACACCGAGAAGAATGTTTAATTTCGAAGAATGGAAGGCTAGTAAGTATGCAAGGTCAAAGGATGGGAAGTTCATTGAAGATGTTATCATGGAAAGGGAATTTTGGCTAAATGTTGTGACATGCTTGAGGGCAGCTTAAACTTTGATGAAAGTACTCCAAATCGTTGATTCGGATGACAAGCCAACCATGACATTGATTTATGATGAAATGAATCAGGCTAAACAAAAAATTTAAGAAGCCTTCAATGGTGTTGAAATATTGTAGGTTATTATGTTAGTTTTAGAAGTATTCTTTCTTACCCTTTGTTTCAAAACTAATTCTATTTTTTTTCCCATTATATAGGTACAAGCCAATATTGGATATCATTGGTGCAAGATGGGCAAACCAACTCCATAGGCCTTTGCATGCTACTTGCTATTTATTTAACCCTTAACTTTATTATAGTCTCTCATTCAAAGCTGATTATGAAGTGAAACGTGGACTATATGATTGATTAGAAAGGATGCTTGGGGGGATATGGAGGAAGTATCTAAGGTTGATGGACAAATTGATGATTTCAAGAAGTGAGTTGGTTTTATAGGTTCCACAGTAGCCAAGGCTGGAGTTAAGTGCAAAAATCCAGCATATTGGTGGGATTCTTATGGAGATCAACTTCTAGAGCTTCAAAAAATTGCTATTCATGTGTGAAGTCTGACTTGCAGTTTCTCTAGTTGTGAGCAAAACTGGAGTGCCTTTGAGATGATATGATTTTATTATTGAAATATGAATTGTGTTTCGTTTAAAAAAATGTTATGAGATGCATATTAATTCTTTTTTTTTTTTTTTGTCCTTTAGGTTCACACAAAGAAAAGAAATCGTTTAAAGAAAAAGACTATGAATGATGTTGTTTTTATTATGCGTAATTAAAGATTGGGCAAGAAAAAGAAACCTCAAAAATCCCTTGCATGTAATTTTAATGACCTTCCATTTGATAATGATTGGATTATAAAAAAAGAAGAAGATGGGGAAGATGACTTAGATGTTGGTGCCTATAATGAGGATAGTTTGGTTGAAAGGGAACCTATAGATGGTGATGATTTTGACATTCCTAATTTTACAAATGAACCTGTAAGAGCAAGAGAAGAGAACATTGATGACATTCAAGATAACGTATTCCATTTGAATGAATTGTTATAATTTAGGAGTTGTTAAACTTTATTATTTTGATATTTTTGGACTTATGTATTTGGACTTATGTTTTATATGTTTATATGACTTATATTATATCTTTTAAATATGAAGTTTTTGATTGTGTAGTGATTTATGATTTTTTCCATGCATGTGTGTGTGTAATTTTGAGCTATAACCTTAAGTAGTAAAAAATAGAAACTTTACGTGTCGCGTCATTTCTACGATTTGTTTCTATCACCCCCTTTCGTGTCTACGTAGAAACTAGTTTATAACAACATTACCCACAACCCTTTAGAATTCTTAAGCATTTTAATTTTGTTCCTCCTTCTACACAAGGTTTTGGTATGATAATACCTTGCATTTCAATCCCCATCTTCCAGGTATGTTCCCTCTTCCAGGTATGTTCCCTTTGATTTTTGGAACCAAAGTACCTCCTCTTACCTTAAGTCTTGTTGAATCCAATCATTAAATTTCTTGCATCTCATCTCATTTACTCCCCCCCCCCCCCGGGCGCTTTAAGGGTGTTTTAATTTCATTCAAATCACTAACCAAAAACCATGGGTCAACAATCTCACTGGCCATTCTTTACAAAAAAATAAAAAATAAAAATAAATCCAAGTCCTTTATCTTCTTTGTTCATTTGGGTTTGCATAAATTGCCGTAAATAGCATATCCTTTCCTCCCATATTCAATCTATAGTGAATAAATTAATCCACTTTCATTAATACATCGATAATTAACTGCTCCAGGTTCTACAACAACCAAATTCCTCCTGAATACCCCTTCGCTTCCACCCTCATTGAGTGTTTGAAACCCCAATTCTTGATAACCTTAGATGTTAGGTTACCACTAATTCTAGATTCCAAAATAACTACTAAATCTACCTTATATCTATATTTCATATCCTTTAGCACAACCCAAAGCCCTTGGTCACTGCCCCTACTATTCCAAATAAAAAAAGTCATCATAACAATAAATTTATATGGAAACCAAATCAACAATCCATTAGTCAACTAGCATAAGTGTAATATATTTCTCCCTCATACTCATACCCACACTGTCAATTGGGTCTTCTTCTTCCTCCACAATTTTTAATTCTCCCATATCTATAACAATTATTTCAAAAAAAAACTCCATAATTCAAATTTTCCTTCCCAACCATGTCCACTTCTTTACATTTATACACCTCTAAATTGCTCTCCGGAACAGCCGAACGGCTACTGAAACTATGTTCATTCTCTGTGCCACTATTCCTCATACCTCCATTATTATTAATAGCCAGCACCTTCTCCCTCCTTACCTCCTTTACTTTTTTCTCCACTTATACAAACCTCCCCATGTATCTCATTTTTTATGCTTTCAACCAGTGTTATCAGAACCGGACCAGTCATCAACCCGGTCAGGGTACTGGGTCAACGGGTCACTGGTTGAACCAGTGGGTCACTGGTCGAACCGCATAACCATGACCCGATCTCGAAAAAAATAAATAAATAATTATTTCTATTATTATTATTATTATTTATTATCATTAAGTATTTTTTTAGTATCAGGTAGCATCCTAAAATATTTATTAAAGAAAAAGGTGGCATGTTTTGGAGGCATATTTGGAGATTTTTTTTTTGCATTTTAAAATGTTGGGAGGGAGGAAAAGGTGGATGTGACTATGACCAAAAAGTCAAAAAGGGGGGCAAGTAGGGACCACATGGCACATGAATATGAGGAGGCGTGCATTGCACGTTTTGGAGGATGGATTCCTTCTAGAATGTGCAGGCAGTGAATATAATGTGAATAAAGAAATACCATTGAATCAGATCACGTGGATTGATGAATGGGTTGAATAAAAAAGCTGGCCCACCAAGTCATTCATTGAATAAAAGCAATTGAAAAGTGAAAACCCTAAGCTATGAAAAAAGCAGAGACGACAGCTGGAGAAAGAACAGAGGAGCTTCACGCGGAAAAACAGCAGAGCATCAGAATTTTGGCGAGGAGGGAAGACGTGAGGTTGAACGGAAAAACAAGAAAGAATAGCACGACGGACAAGAACGAGAAACCAAGATGCAGTAACACAGAGAGCAAGAACAAGGAAACAGAAGGAGCAAGGAGACACAGAGGAGGTTGCTGGTTGGTTTCTGGTCTGGTTTTTTTTTTGATACAAAAAACAAGTTTTCTGGTCTGGTTCATCAGAGGAGAAAAAACAGCATGAACCGGACGAGTTTCCATGACCCGGTGAAACATCTACCTTTTAATTAACTAAATAATCTTATATAAATCAAAGTTTGTCAGAGTAATCATATAAAAGGGTTTAAAGCGGAATTTAAATTTTTCAAAATATGCTAAGTATGCACCATGAGCCCTAAAGTATGGCAATATACAGTCATCCAAAACATACTATAAAAGCTCAAAAGTCCTACTCTTAGCAGCAAAGTAGCCAAAACCTCTGCTTGCTTCCCAGAAGGACTTGGACCTGACTGGTCACCTGGGAAAAATTGTGTAACCATCAGTCCAGCTCATTACGAATATCGATAAGTGCTAATGAGGTGCCAAATGGATTAAAATAGTTGAACTCAAATAAACAATTTATCAACATCCTCATTATATAATATCACATAATGCTTTAGTATCATGATCGGATGTATATATGCAATACCCAAATACCTCCCTTTACGCCAGCCGAACCGCCTTATTTCTTCCGACTAGACCCATAGGCTAAGTTACATCCATGTTACTGGTTACTCCAAAAGCTTACTGGTCAAGTGATGAGGATCGGCCAAAATCCCCAGGGAACCTGCCCCAGACCATGGGTCTTTCCCCACTTTAATCTAATGAGGTGTCGTAAGCCCTATAAACTATGGGGTAGTCCCAATAAACCGGTGGGACAATAAGAAGCCAACCAATGTGCACCAATGGAGGCCTCACCACATGGTGGAAAATAAATATCACATTTCTTCCCAATCCGTCCCTTTCCCATGATTATCATGATATTTCAATGCAAATAATTTCAGTCCATAAAATAATCCACATGGCAAAAATTTATTTAAAACATTCATAATCATTCAGAAAAATACTCAAAAGCAATATATCGATATCATAATAAGTGGAAAGTGGTTACCTCTCGTCCAAGCTAACTACTTTCACACTGCTCCTAAATCCCAAAGTTCAAATACACCACAATTTAATCTACCAAAATCAATATACCGACAATTAATAACATCTTAAAATTCCACATATTAAAATTATAATTTATAATTTCATAACATTGAAAAATACACCAATAATGATACTTTCTTTATTTATTTCCATTGTTATATTTATTCTGTTACTTTACCATTTATTATTATTTCTCCATAAATAATTCTTTTGATTTATTTATTTTCCCCTTACTTATTTATTATCAACCAATAAAATTACTAAAGGCCAACCATTATATAAAAATATGATTTTAATATATTTTTAATGATTCTCATGGTTTCCAAAATATTTGTTACTTTTTTCCCTTAATGACCAATAATATGATTTATTTCTCTTTTTAATTAGATAATAATTTTATTTATTATTATTTATACATTTGGTTATTTATTTCTTCTCATGATAATATTTATTCAAATTATTATCCATTATAAAAGTATTTATTTATTATAAGTGAGATAATTTAGGAATTAATTACCTAGTTTAGATCCTATTTCTTAGGAGCAAATTAAATCAATTCTTTTTTTTTTTTTGAAAAATAACCTCTAATATATTGATTTATTTCATTATTTTTACCTTCCTATTATTTAGGAACAAGTTGGATAATCTTCTTATATTCCTTGATTTTATATTATCATTATTTATTTATAACTGATATTATAGGTGAGATAATATTAGTTTGATTAGATCCTATATAATAGGGATAAGTTAAATCAAATGCTATCTTATATATATATAGATATATCTTGTAGCAAGGTTGTTTTATCTTAATTTGTTTCTACCTATACACACGCATACAACAACCCTTTTATTTATTTATTTTCTTTTCTCTTCAACTTAATAATATATATATTTATACTATCATACAATAAAACAAAAAGAAAGCATCACACAGTAACTCTCTTTTCCTCCTTTCATGCGCAAAGAATCAAACACCATATATACTTACACACACACACACATAATCCTTAGGTTTTAATCATATATATATATATATATATATATATATATATATATATATTGTGTGTGTGTGTGTGTGTAACTATGCTTTTCTTTGGCCTTCATCCTTTCATTTCCTTTTTCCATTCCACGTTAAAAAAAACAGATCCGAGACACACCAATACACTTGCAGCAACCGAAAAACTTCATGCAAAGATAACAGCAAGCAGCCAACGAAAAATAACAGCAAGACAGATCCAGAGATGCATGCATGTATTCTTCCCTTTCTCAACATTTATGTAACTTCATTCCATTGCTTAAACACACACATATACACATACTCATGCAGCCAAAATACCCCCAACACCAAACCAAAAGAAAACACTCGATGACCCTTCGCATGACAGCAAAAAGGAATAGAAGAAAGTGATGATGGGAGACTTACAAAGATGCTGAAACTTCCCCTGCTTCACGGCATGAAAACAGAGCAAGGATCTATGCTTAACTCACTCTCTCTCTCTCTCTCTCTCTCTCAATTTTTCCTCTGTTTTCCGATGAGAATAACAGTGCCAACGATGAGCCTCCCCACACTCTCAATTTCTCTCTTTTCTGTTCTTGGTTCTCGGTGAAATGAAGAATGTGAAGGAAGGATGAGGGGAACAACTATAAATATTGGAGGGATGAGGAAATTGCTCGACGGACAAAAACTAGAGGTTACAACGTTTAGGGGCTCGAAATGATGAAATGGCAGAGAAGGGGTATGGTGTTCTCTGCATTTCTGAATTTCCGTGTATGCGAAGAAGGTCAACGACCTTGCGTGAACAGTGGGAAAGCCAAAAGCAAAGAAAATCTGGACATGTTGCAGGCTTTAGGTTCTGGAGGTTCTCTGCGTTTTGGATGGGGCTGACGAGATCTGCTTGTTTTCTGGTTTGGCTGGCGGAGAGTTATCAAATAGGTATTGGACTGAAGGTGTTTTGGGTTTTTTAAAATAATGGACTGGTATTACATGGTGGGCTGAAACAAGTTGCTTTCTGTTTGGGTTGCTCACGTGGTGGTTGAAATTGGCAGTGCATTTGGGCCATGGATGTTTAATGAATAAAGAGAAATAAATTAGGTGTTTTGTTTTGCAATTATACACTTATTTTATTCCTTAAATTGAACAAATTAAATCCTTAATCTAATGTAGGGATCTTTCCTTAATTTCCTAATTTATTCCTCTAAGCCATAGAAATAATCCTTAGGCATAAAATATTAATGATAAAACATTTTAGGCCTAAGATAATTTCTTATTCAGATTTATTGTTTTGCCCCAATTAATTTTATTGAAATAAACCTTAATTTCAACTAATGATTTTATTATTATTATTTAACTCTCTTGTAATATTTAATTTAAGTTCTCAAATTTTTGGGATGTTACATTTCTCCCCAGCTAATTAGAATTTTGTCCCCAAAATTCACAACAAGTCATCATAGATTCAAACCATACCTCAAATTTCCAATCATACATTCACAAAGTTAACAACAATACTGCCAAATATTTTGGCATACACAACAACACAAAAGATCACCATTGCACACAAATCCTATCAAGGGCATAATACAATCATATTCACACTAATACAATCAAGTCAAACACTACTATAGGCTTAAGCAAACAAGTTCGGAAAATCTCGATGCATTCTTTCCTCAGTTTCCCAAGTTGCATCTCCGAGTGTCATACCCTTCCAAAAGACTTTCACAAGACGGATAGTTTTCTTCCTTAAAAATGGAAATCTTTTAACACATGCCATCTAACTAACCGGTCTAAAAAAGTAGCTTTTAAGACTAATCATAGATATAGTCTTAATAAGATAGACCTTTTAAACCGGTTGATACAAGATTGAACCTAAACCCAATCTTAAAAGCCTTTTCCTAGTAGTGAAATTTGTTAATGTTGCTCAATTAGTTTTCAATAATAACTTTGTTCCTTAAGGTGACAGAAAAGAGGGGCAAAAATGTACTTTCACATTCAGAATTAATAGCATCCAGGTCCTTTGGGACTTCATTACAATTTGATGATTTCAAGAGACCTAGTTACAATTTTCCCAATTAAAAGCCTAGCTATTTTTGTAATATTGCCATTGAACGTGGGTAAAAAATAGACTCAAGTTTTTTTTTTTTGTTCTCCTATCATTCAAAATGAAGTGGGAGGATCCCACTAGAAACAATACCACTTGTTCTCTTTCCCACGTTTCAGCGCTTATCCCTCTTTCAAAGAGCTCACACCAAACATAGTACCTTCCTTATTTTCTCCTCAAATCAATGGCATTCAAGTTTTAAACGCAATTTATTATCGACATGTTTCTCTGCCAAGTTATTTGCTTAATAGGGAGAGTTAATTAGATTTGCATCGTTCAAATGTGGTTTATGTCAGATTATATTTAATTTTTTTTTTCAATAATGATTTTTTAAATAAAAAATTATTTTGTTTAAAAAAAATACTTTAGAGATTTTCTTTATTTGAATTATATATCCATTAAAATATATTTTTTAAGAAATATAAACTTTTAAAAAACACATATGGTATGTCAAATCATATATGGATGATTCAGATCTGGTTAGCTCTTACTGCTAAACACCTTGTTTAGTAAGTAAACAAGTATCGAAGGTTCAAAATTTCAACCAATGGGATTGAAGTATCATATCACTCTCAATGAAAATATTTAGAGAAAATTCCATTCAAGGCCCAAAATAGGAAAATATTGTAAAAAAATGCCCTAAGAAAAGTCAAATGTCAAAAAAGACCCTAGGGCCTTTTCTGGTATTATTTCAGAAAGCATTAACAACTATATCAGTAGCGGTTAACGATTATATCAGTCCCCGTTAATAATTAGATCAGTATAATTAACAACTACATATTAACAACTAAATCAGTATCATTAACAACTATATCAGTAGGCATTAACAACTATATCCGTACAATTTTTTTTGAAATAATACCAGAAAAGGCCTCAGGGCCTTTTTTGACATTTGACTTTTCTTAGGGTCTTTTTTGACAATATGTTCTTACTTTGGGCCTTGAGTGGAATTTTCCCAAATATTTATTGAATGATTAGACAAACTCGGTCTAAGCAGACACGCAATGACTTCATTCACGGTTTGGGAGAAAGTGAAAATGGAGATAAGAATATAGATTAAACCGAATCAAAGTAAAACTCGTTGGACTTATAGCTATTTTACATTATCAACTTAATAAAAATCAAATGTTCATGATTAATCAGGTAAAGGGTATTAACTGATACGTATTGCGTACGCCATGGACTACACGTAGTCCTAGCTGATACAATATTCTAGAATGAGCAATAATAAAAACAAAGGTTGATAAAATCACTGGGCCCTTAAATTTGCATGTATTTTAGTTTTGGTCTTTTCAATTTTTTTTTAATTTATTTTAGAACATTGATCTCTATAGCTTACTAAAAACTTGGATCATTTCACCCCTTTAGGAACCAAAAGTAATAATTTAAAACTTAAGAGACTAAAATAAAAAAGATATCTTAAGAGATTAAAGATGATATTAACACTAAGAACAACAATAAGATAATAGACGCTAAAATGAGGCAATATTATTATTGGGCTTTGTGGTAGTGGGTCTGGACCGATATTTTACTTCAACAATGCAAAAAAACAATTGACCATAGATATGTTACTTCCTTTTATTCGGCCGATTTGAGATCTTGGCTACATTTGAATCTGACGAAAGATGTAGGGAATCTGTTTGGGTGTCACTGGAATTTATTTTTTGGTGTTGCTTTATGGAAACTTTGGGAGTGGAGGAACTGCTGCATCTTTGACAATAACTATTCTAAGCCCTCAGATCCTGCAGCTACTATTTCTATGGTCTAGGAAAAATTCTGTGTTGTATCTATGACAAGGAATCTTGCTAATCCCTCGGCTCTTACTTCTAGGCCTGGGTGTGTGGATCTTCTAAGGAAAGAAGTTAAATTAGTTAATTATCTTTATTTTCCTAAAATGCCCCTGCTCAAAATTTAAAATAACATGAAGCAAAATTTCGTTTAAGGGATCGATCGTTTAATGCTCCTCAGAACCATTTCTCCAAGCTCAGTCTAGCAACGTCGAATTCTACGAAGCTCACAGTTCGGCAATGTCGACTTCTCTGAGTTCGTAGTCCAGCATCGTCGATTCTTTAAGCTCACAGTTCGGCATTATCAAATCGATAGGTATGTTTCTTATTTTGAGTTCCAATTTTCAGATACTCCATTCTTTAAAGTTCCTTCTCTAAATTTTCGTCTCAGATCTCCATCGATTTCAGATTTTCTTGCCGCAATGTTGTTTCTCTAGACTTCAGATTGTATCGATTTCAGATTTTGCTTGCTATAGATCCCTAATTGGTTGTTATCGGTGGATCTTAATAGTGAAGAAATTGGACCAAACTTAACTCCCAAATGTTGTCCCAAACTCCCAAATGACATTTGACTTTTCTTAGGGCCTTTTTTGACAATATTTTCCTATCTTGGGCCTTGAATGGAATTTTCTCTAAATATTTTCATTGAGAGTGGTATGATACTTCAATCCCATTGGTTGAAATTTTGAACCTTCGATACTTGTCTACTTACTAAACAAGGTGTTTAGCACTAAGAGCTAACCAGATCTGAATCATCCATATATGATTTGACATACCATATGTGTTTTTTAAAAGTTTATATTTCTTAAAAAATATATTTTAATGGATATATAATTCAAATAAAGAAAATCTCTAAAGTATTTTTTTTAAAATAATTTTTTATTTAAAAAATCATTATTGAAAAAAAAATTAAATATAATCTGACATAAACCACATTTGAACGATGCAAATCTAATTAACTCTCCCTATTAAGCAAATAACTTGGCAGAGAAACATGTCGATAATAAATTGCGTTTAAAACTTGAATGCCACTGATTTGAGGAGAAAATAAGGAAGGTACTATGTTTGGTGTGAGCTCTTTGAAAGAGGGATAAGCGCTGAAACGTGGGAAAGAGAACAAGTGGTATTGTTTCTAGTGGGATCCTCCCACTTCATTTTGAATGATAGGAGAACCAAAAAAAAAAACTTGAGTCTATTTTTTACCCACGTTCAATGGCAATATTACAAAATAGCTAGGGTTTTAATTGGGAAAATTGTAACTAGGTCTCTTGAAATCATCAAATTGCAATGAAGTCCCAAAGGACCTAGATGCTATTAATTCTGAATGTGAAAGTACATTTTTACCCCTCTTTTCTGTCACCTTAAGGAACAAAGTTATTATTGAAAACTAATTGAGCAACATTAACAAATCATGATTTTAAAAGTGAAGTAGCCCAACACCTTTTCTTTTCTTTCGTTCTTTCTTTTTCTTCTCTTTTTTCTTTCGGTTTTTGCCAACAACACCTTTTCAAAACTTGAAATAACTTTTTAACCCTCAAAAACATGGTTTGGAGAGGCCAGAATCGTATAGCTGACGCCTTGGCTATAAAGAAGGACTTTCAAGATCATCAATGCTTGATGTTGCTCCTCCTCATTTGCATCACCTGGACGAGAAAGATTGCCTGGGAATTATTCCCCACTTAGATTAATGCATTTTATTTTAATTGGGCATTAGCCCTCATTTGTAATTAAAAAAAAAAAACCAAAAAAACCCATAGTTTAGATTAAGGTACCCAAACTCTGATCAAACTCTCAAAGTCATTGTTTGACAAGAAAACCATAGTTTGAAAAATCTATTTTTTTCTAACTTTTCAGACGCTATTTGTCAAAATTTATTCTTTAAAATTACTTTTTTCACTATTTCTTCAAAAGTTATTTTTTAAAAGATAGTCCAAACTCACCTCTAGTTTCAAACACTTCAAGTCTCATCCCCATACAAACAATTCAATGCTCTTATGTCTACAACAATCATATGTTGTGAAATTCCATAATATTTCTTCCAGTCCTAATTATAGAACTATTTTTTTAATAAAAATTGTACTACAAATCGTAGTCCTATAATTAGGACCATGGTTAGTACTAAGATATAAGTGCTGTATATAAGAGTGAATAAGCTAGCACACTTCCTTGTCATAACTGGAAACCAAAATACCAGAGTTCATTTGCCTCTACAACAACAGCCGGCCATGGTTTCCCATAATGGCTCAAGGTCACACTATCCCTAGGTTTGGTTTCTCTCATAAACCATTTTTCTCCTTATCCCTCATTAGTTTTAAATCTTGGCCATCCATTTGATATCTAGCTACTCAGAGAAAGTCATATCACCTAAAGTATTTTTTTAGTATTAGTCAATATCCTGAAGTTTTTTTTTTAAAAAAAAATCATGCAATATTTCTTAGAACTCCGACGGGAGGACTCTTGGTCCATGCCACATGGTATATCTAGCGCTACGGTTATGTGATATCCGTATGCTGTTTTAGCTATATGTGATTTGCATTATAAATTCTGAATGCTTTATACTGAGTGGACTGTTATGTTATATTGGTTGGCTTTCATATACGATTTATATTTCGTTTGTGAGATTAACCTTTTACCCTGTGGTCTTATGGGATTTTAACCCCTATTACTACCTATGAAAAGGACAATGTATTGGACATGACTCCCTAGGCAAGGCGGTAGATATCAGCAATTAGAGATTTCGGATCATGATAAGGGCAACTGCTAGCCATCTTTGATTAAATTTTTGTAACTATGGTAATAGTTACTTTTAGAAGTTGTAGATAATCTATATAACCGTTTAAAAATTCATTTTGTAATCAAGTAATATAATATTCGTATGTTATTTCACCTATTATTTTTTGCCCCAGCTAGCTTGTAAACGCCTTTCTTACCTCTATTAGCAGTATGTGAGCGCCTACCAAGCTTGCACAAATTTACTTAAATCCTTATAAGAAGAGACTGTCTTATACCGTATATAAAAAGCAGGACTTGAGTGCTTGGTTAGGCTGAAAAAAAGGAATTTTCAAGCCTACCCTATTACCCCTTTACTTGGGGCCGGCTTAGCCCGTATTGCAAGTTCTTGGCAGGATCTTAGGTTTGTCCTCCGAACGCATTGTTGTTGTCAGTGTATATTTGTAGGGTGTTACCATTGAGGAAACAGCCATATATATGAAAACTAGTTGATATGGGAAAAAACATAGAAAGAAAAGGGTTTTCATTATATTCGAAAAAAGGAGTGATTATGATCACTGCCTTTGTGGTTCGGCCTTATAACGATTACATAATAGACTCTGAAGTCATTTCGTCTTCTAGAGTCATTTCGTCTTCTACGGAAATGAACATTTGATCCGTTTCAAGTCAATGCATTATGCATGGGAACATTCGAATTTTTTGTTCCACGTGGTCCAGTAGGTTTTGGGATCACACGAATTTCTCTTTTTCACTTTCGACGCACCCACAAACGCGTTTTTATCTTTTTAACACAGTTAAAGTGCTTTTTAAGAGATTATTTTCCTGAAAAGAAATGGCTTTTCATTACTTCAGTGTCACGAAAGATCTAAGTATCAAATATCGAAAGGACTCCATGTTTTCTCAAAGATGTTCTGAACCTCATCGTGATTCTTGCTTCCGCTAATCATCTGGTATTGCCCTTCTCTCTGTTCCCGGCTCCGGAGATATGGCCTTGCAGGGAACGGAGAACGTTTGCGAAGATACAAATCTTGCAGAGAATGAAAGAGAAGAATTCTCCGATTCCTTTGTTTGCCACGTTTGTCTGTAAGTTTCTTTTCATCATCATAATTTTTTTGTTTTTTTTTCCAAGGAGGATAAAGTGAAGCATCTCCAAGCCATCTGTTATGGTTGATACATCGTATGTTGATTTCTTATTCGTAATTGCAAGGGGTCGTGAAAGATTATTTTTCGAAGATCAATTTAAGTTAATGGTGATAATTTGCTAGTCAGGATTTTTTTTTTTTCTCTTGCGAGATATTTCTATTAAATTCTGGTTGATGAATGCGTTGGTGAAATTCACTTCATGAAAATTGTTTTGATTACAAGGGGGAAGAAGAACTAGGAAGATTCTGATCCAGTGAAAGTTATAATATCTTAATTAGTTAATTTTAATGCCGTATTTGGAAATTAAGTTTTGGTCCCAAGTCCTTGTATGTCCTTGTCAGATTATTTGTAGAAATTAGAGGATTTGGGAAGAGAAGAGAGGAGGAAGGGGAAGAAGAGGATGAAGATAGGGTTAAAACAGAATCAGAAAAGAGAGGAGAAGAGAAACATTGGAGAAAAGAGAGAAAATTGGTGATGATTTTATTCACTTCATCATAAAATATAGAGATACAATGAAGAGTAAGTAACATGTCAAGACTCATTATCAAACTCACTAAAAGGGTTACTAACAACTAACCAAAAAGTAACTAGCTATCAATCGTTTCCTAGCTAACTAAATTATTTATTTACAATTTACTTATGAATACCCCTTCTCAAGAGGATGATTGACAACAAAATACAAGTATCAACAAAAAAATAAACTTGAAACTTTTGCTCATTATTGAAGAAAAACGGTACTTGTATAATGCATCCTCCTTGAGAGCTCACGTCCCGACGACTTCACTCTACGATAGTGCTTTACTTAGCCCCTTGTTGGTCAAAACCCTCGTAGGTAGCCCTCTCCGATCAGCAAAACCTTCGTAGGTAGCCCTCTCCGATCAGCAGTGTCTCAAAGAAAATACCATTGATAATGAGTTTCTTGGTTTTCTCAGCACAATGTTGTCCATAGCAACAAGAAAAGTAATCTTGGTTTTCTTTTTTTTTTCCAACTTTTCCCCCCTCAGATCAGATCGTTAACCTCATTAATTCTGAGTTACCAGAATGCAAGCATAATCCAAAATCCGACAAAGCAAAGTGATGAACCAGAACCAGTCGACACATGCAGAGGGGAAGAACCTAGAATTATTCGACAGTACAGAGTGAGATCCCAAACCCGTTAAGACATACGAGTACCAAAATCCAACGAAGCAGAATAATCACCCAAAATCCCAGGTGATTCAAAACTGAAAATTCTTGCGTCTTCTTGACTGTTTCTTGACAAAAATCTGAGTTACCAAGATCAGATGGCGTATACCCGTAGGTTGGTTCTTGTTTTTCTGGCGATGGCCCTGGCTGACGGTGTTTGGTCAAAGACTTCGAAATCAGTGTTAACCTCCCAACTGTGACTGTGCGTGAATCAGGGCGGAACCAGGAATTGCCCAATTGGGAGTGAAAATTACAGAATAGAACCCAAAGTTTTATGAAAATATATTTCAACCCCATAAACATTTCAATATTTTCATTTCAGCCTCTCCTTTAAATTTACATTAAAAGACTAAAGTGAAAATCATGAAATTTTTATGAGGCTGAAAGATAATTTCCTAAAATTTTGAGTTTTCTGTAATTTTCAAAGGGCAGGGGTCACCCCTAGCGCCCCCAATTCCCCTGGCGAGAATGCCGCTGCAACGGAGAGTAGTGTTGACAGAGATCATATTCCTGTAAGACCTGGAATTACTTTCTTGATTGTTCTTGGTTCGAGATCGTATTCACGACTAATCAAAGATTGAACAGAAGCAATCGAGAATGACATGCTTTGATACCACTGTTAGATTATTTGTAGAAATTAGAGGATTTGGGAAGAGAAGAGAGGAGGAAGGAGAAGAACAGATGGTTAGGACAGAATTGGAGAAGAGAGGAGTGGAGAAACAAAGGGGAAAGAGAGAAAATCTGGCGATGCTCTTATTCATTCATCATAAAGCATAGAGATACAATGAAGCTCAAGACCCATTACCAAACTAACTATAAGGGTTACTAACAATTAACCAACAACAAACTAACTATCAATCCCTTCCTAACTAACTAACCTAATTATTTATTTACAGTTTACATATCAGTCCCTCTTTTTAGATAAGTATGCACAGCTTTGACGACAAGCATTGGTGCTGTTTTGGACTTATTGAGGTTCTCTTAGTATGAATCAGTCATTTCTAATTTAAAAAAGAACACCCCCAACCCCCTAAAAGCAGGAAGACAAAAATAAAAGAGAAAAGAAAGGGCAGCTTATTTTTGGCTGAATTAGACTTTACTAGGTTTTTAGTTTTTTTACTCCATTTTAAGGCTTTATATACTAAATCTTAGTCTGCTTTGATCATGCAGGGATCTATTGTACAAGCCCATTGTACTGTGTAAGTCAACATTATTTTCATCGAGGAAAAATTAGTATTGTTTAACCCTGATTACAATCCAACTTTTATTTATTTATTTATTTTTTATTTTCAGCTTGTGGTCACATATCCTGCTTCTGGTGTGTCCATCATTCAATGAACCCCCTATGTGAGTCTCATTGTTCAATTTGTCAGAATCCATATCATCACTTTCCAACAATCTGTTGGATGCTTCACTATTTGCTTCTGAAGATGTATCCTGTTGCTTACAAGAGAAGGGAAATTCAAACTCTCGGTATGCTTTTTTTTTTCTGGGGTTTTATTCATGAGCATATATGTTTGTGCGCGGTTTGCCACTTTTAGCTGTTGCTTTTTTTAATGTATCCTCTCCAAGGAAAATATTGTTAACAAATAAGAGAAAGAGGTAAAGTTGCATCTGAGAATTATGTCATATTTGGTGCTATAGTAGATTAGTAGAATTGTTATGATGCTTGCACCAATAAGATTTAGTATTAAAATCATGGATAAAGTAGCAAGCCTCTTGGCTGATATTCATAGTACCTTGAGAACTTAAAAATCAAGCATGATTTATTCTTTCCTTGTGGAATGTTTTGCAGAGCTTGACACTTAACAAACTAGAATTGTTTTGAAGTTTCTTTTAAGGGCATAATTTCTTACTTTAGGGTGTCCAGAATAATTTGAGGTCATGATCGATAATAGTGTCCCTGCCAGTGGTCACAGAAACTGTTTCACATATTGTTAGGATTGAAATGGCGACTCAGAATGTACTATTGCTGTCAATACCTTGATTTTGCAGAATATTTACTTCGTGCTTCACTTTACACCACCAATTAATTCAAAGTATGCCAGAGGGAAATTTATGGGGAGAACCCATTCTGGATGCTAGATTTAGTACATTCTCTGTCAAAAATGGTTCGAGTCATTGATGTTGGGGCCTATTGTCCCTCGGGTCATATGTTCAAAATGTGTTTGAGTAAGCTGGTCTGATCTTCTTAATTGAAACTCTGTTTATGCACAAGTTATAGTGAACCTTTGAATTTTGACTTGGCCATAATTTGTGGGCAAGAGGCTTTTATATAAAGAGGCATCTTAAACTTTTGAGTCAAAATAGTTCTTGGCAAATAAAAAAGTATTTTTCTTTTTCACTTCTTGGTAAGCAGCAAAGGGAGAAAACCTAAATTCATCACGTGTTTGAAGTGAAAGTGATGACTGTAAATTTCAATGAAGAAAACTTTCTGGAGGTCTAACTTCTGAAGCAGAATGTAGATCCATAAGTTTCTACTGCACTGTTTATTGGAGGCTTGTTCTCACGTTATATGCCCTTTTGCTTTTACATGTAAAACCTTTTTTGTGTTTCTGATTCTTGCGTCATCCTTTGTATTGTTTCTACACTTTGGTTCCCCCTGTTATCACTTTCTTTCAAGTACATTTGCATATACTTGTATTATGAAAAGATAAGTTTTCTTTTGTCTCTTCTGGCAATGGTTGAAGCAAAGGTTTATCTATGTTCTTTTTCCAGAGGTAGAAAAGAAAGAGGACTACTACTCTCCTCAATTTGATGATGAAAATCTTGTATTGGACGTTAAGGTTAATCATCCAAGTACTTCATCTTCCTGTTGTGCTGGAAATCTGGTTTCCAACCCACAGAAAGTCGGACTTTCTGCAAGTATGGAGCAATCAGATTCTGAAACTCAAAAGCAACATAAGGGCACCATCTGTTCAAAAGATGTTTTTGGTGGAAGTCCTGAAGCTTTTGGGACTCCTGCTCAAGTAAAAATGATGCCTCAGAATGATAGGCAACAGAAGATATCAGTTGCAGATGTGATGTGTTCAGCATGCAAGCAACTTCTTTTTCATCCTGTTGTTCTTAACTGTGGTCATGGTATTTATGCACAATATATACCTCTCATTTCTAAAATATTAAGTTCATCAATAGAAAACCTAACTGGTTGATATATGACTTCTCTGCTTTCCCTTCATTCTCTACAGTATTCTGTGTGTCTTGTATCAAGAACTCAGCCGATGAGACGCTTAGATGTCAAATTTGTCAACTTCCACATCCAAGGGGATTTCCAAAAGTTTGTTTGGAGCTTGATCACTTTATAGAGGAACAATTTCCAGAGGAATATGCAAAGCAAAGAGATGCATTTCAACTGAGGAATACCAATAACAAACCTGAAACCCCTTCCTGTAAGTATATTTGCCAACTGGTTTTTAGTATATTTTGATCGTACAATGTTGAGTGAAGTCATAAGGAAAAACTTTCCTTTAAGAAACTTTTAGGATAATTGACCCTTCAAAATGAATAATAACAATTAGCACACACGTAAAATATAAGGTAAATTATGTATATTTCATAAACTAAGTTTACATTTAATATCGTTGATTGTTAAAGGATAGAAACAAAAGTTGTTTTGTTAAGCAGAATTGACTGTTATGATTTAGAAATCATTGACTGCTATGATATAGCAAGAAGCATGGACTCCTGTCATCTAGTATAAGATCATATGCAGGCCATAACGATATAGTGCATTAACCTCCAGCCTTTCCACTCTCCCCACCCCCCTTTTTTACTATCATTTATATTCCCCTTTTCAAATTTTATTGTTTCGAACTTCTGGCTGATACCCTAATGTGTTTTAGTCTAGTAATTTGTATTCATGTTAATCCTGCCAAGTTTTTTCTTGAGGGATATGCTTCTTTTAAATCATTAATTTCTATCAGTGTTGATTATAATTCTCACATTAAGTTTTGTGCTTTTTTTTTTTTGGGCTTGCCTGTGGGATATTCTTTTCCACCCTTTAACTTAAAACCCTTTCCAACAAAAATGTACACACTCATTTTTTATTCTGGTCAGAATTTCAGTCTCTTGTAATTTTCATTTTTTTTCAAGAACTTGATTCATCGAATGTTGTGTCAACTCCATTATTTTAAATTTTATTATTTTCACAATAATGTGGATGATTGGATTTGGATTTTTTTTTTATTCTTGTTTAATCTTGTTTGTTATCTATTGTTATCACTTTTCAAATAGTTAGGATATATTGGTTCATGCTTGACAAGTCTATATGGAAATCTATCAATTCTGTTCTCGTCAATTCTTTTACTTGGACCTTGGTAGTTAATAAAACAAATACACAGAGCTGGTTGTAGAGTTGCAGGCCCAGGCGGCTCTTCCTCCATATTTTCATTATCCGTGAGCTTGAGTTAGATAGAAGTGCCGTATTTTAGTGCAAAAGTCACATCACATTGTTAAATCTCTGTTCACTACCGTTAAGTTACTGTTTACCACATCTCTTTCTATCATATAACGGTGAACAATGATTTAACGGTGGGATGTGACTTTTGTACTAAAATGATAACCACATGTGTATTTTTGCTCTTAAAAAAATACATATGTGTATTTTTGCTCATGAAAAAAAGACTTATGTATATTTTTACACTTTAACCCTAAAATTAACTTAGTTAATTCATTTCCTTAACATTCGCGTATTTAACTTCTTTTTTTAACCAAAGCGTATCACTTTTTTTTTCTTTTTTCTTTCTTTGCCCGAAAGCATATCACTTATCCAACTCTTGCATAACACAACACCTAATGCTCTAGGTTGGCACTTTGAACCCAGGGGTTGTCCGGCCCGGTTCAATATCCACCCTGATTGCGTTTTGCGTATGAGCGTGTGTGTGTGTGTCTCAAAATTTTCATTTGTTCAGTGTCACGAAAGATCTAACTATCTAATATCGAAGGGACTATTGTGAATATACTTATTATGTGGATGTCCATTGACTCACGGTCTCCAAATATTACAAGATGACATGGGACCCACGCATAGTATCATGCATAGTGATTTACTATTTGGTGGGACCCGCACACAATTATACAATCATCACGGGAAGGAAATCTGAATAGTTTTGGTTCTTGGGGAAAACTACACTAAATGACCCTAATATGGAAATTACACTAAAGTCCCATTTTCCTTCTATAAATAGAGGTCTTCTGTAACTATTCAATATACAATGAAATGAGAATTTCTCTCTCTACTTTCTCTCTCTATAATCTCTTTTCTTATTCTCACCAGTTTTATAACATTATAATCTCTTCTCTTATTCTCACCAGTTTTATAACACGTTATCAGCACGAGTCTCTACTCACTCAGCTGAGTTTTCTATTCATCATCACTCACATAATCGCCAAGTTCGGTCAATATCTCTGCACCTTTCTAATTTTTATTATTAAGTCTCTTCATCTTGCTCCTTCTCTTCTGTTCTTGTTGATCATCATGATCATATCGCCTTTGCTCTTTTCTGCTCTGATTCTTCTAGTTCTCGATGATGCCCGTCCAGCACATACAGTCCATTGATTTCTCAAGCTCTTCAACTGCCCTTTTTCTCTCTCTTCCTCTAGGTCCAAAATCATGGCCTATCGTCGGAAACCTCCCTCAGTTGAGCCTCGTCCTCCACTTCGCTACTACCAACTTGGCTCGCATCTAGATCAGCTCCTTCAATTAGTTTTGCACCCCTTGCCATGGATAATTTCTCTCTTTTATTCTCTCAATCTGCAGTCACGAAGAGGGGAGAGATATTTCTATTCCTGCATAATTCCTTGCTCATGTTCCTTCCTGCTTCTGACGAGAGAGAGAGAGAGAGAAATTATATTTTAATATATTATCACATGCTGCTTTATTGTGTTGGCAGTAGCATCTGAACTTATTTGGCTAATCCTTTCGAAAGTAGAACGAAAATAATAAAAATAATAATAATGGTATTTTGGACTTCATGGGATTTTGGCCCCACATGTTTGAAATAAGAGAAAGTAGACGTGATGGTGCAGCAACTTAGTTACATGAAGACAAAAGACGAATGAATAAATAAAATAAAATTTGATACTGTGGATGAAATATATACATATAGAAGAAGAAGTAATATCTGCTGACAATCCAAAATTTCATATTTATATTATTTTTTATATAATCTTTATTATTATTGTTATTAATTTGACTTCATATTGGAAGTCTAGATTTAATTTTTTTCTTTTAATCTTTTACTTATTTACTTTTATGTTATTATTATTAATTTGACTCCAGGAAGTCTAAATTTAATCTTTCTTTTAATTGTTTTTATTTGATATTTTATTATTGTTACTAACATTTATTTTTATGTAACTAACATTTACTTTTATGTCACTAACATTTATTTTATTGTTACTAACATTTATTTATCTTTTATGACGACACATTAGTATATTTACTAGTGGGTTATATTTATTTATTTTATTAAGCATTTATTTATCTTTTATGGCGGCAACACTATTTATTAGTGGGCTCCATTTATTTATTTTACTATACATTTATTTATTCTTCATGGAGGCACACTAGTATATATTAGTAAGCTCTATTTATTTATTTTATTTAGCATTTATTTATCTTTTATGGTGGTGACACTTTGTGGGCCCCATTTATTTTATTTTAATTCTTTACTGCTTTATTTATTTTTCATAGTAGCAACACTAGTATAGTGGGCACCATTTATTTTATTATTTACTGCTTTATTTATTTTTCATGATAGCAATACTAGTATAGTGGACTCCATTTATTTATTATTTACTGCTTTAAATCCCCTTCCCTTTTATTTTCATTTATTTATTTACTGTCTTATATATCCCCTTCCCATTTATTATTTACTGCTTTAAATCCCCTTCCCTTTTATTTTCATTTATTTATTTACTGCATTATATATCCCCTTCCCATTTTTATTATTTATGGCAACCACACTATTAGTGGGTTCCATCTATTTATTTAATTACTCTTATATTTTATTTATCCTAAAGATAAAATGTTAAAGGCCATATATATCATGGAAATCAAAATGTCATTGAGAGATATGAGGCATAAATTGGCTTGAGACCATGAGAAAGCATAAATTGGCTAGAAGCCAAGAGATAAATCAGCTTGAAGTTAAGAGGCAAGTTAGCCTGAAGCCAAGAGACAAATTATGAAATAAGGCTTGATCCATAAATTTTGTATGTCATCAATTGTATAAAGGCCTCAATATTGTATATTTAACATTTAATACTCCCTTAAATTATGAGACAAGGGATTGTATGATCATGGTTGATTGTAAATAAATATATCCAATTTGCTCTTGCAGTAGCAAAATTGTGATTAAGTCAAGAAATATTGTGGATTAATTTCTTGCCATGATCAAACAAATCAGTGAATTATGGATCATGAATTTTATCCAACTTCATTCTCAGAAGTGAATGAAGCAATAAATAAATTGTGATTATGGTTATTTTACTATTATTTTGTGTTTAGATAAATATAACAATTTTTGTGAATACGAGGGAAGAATATTCATAAACAAAATAATTAAATATAAGACAATATTATTTCAACAAAGTTTAATAGCAAGTGATTCAATTCCATTACAAAGCTCCACCATCTCTCCTTTAAGAGATTCTATTTCATCTTCTTTTTCTACTCTTAAGTTGAGATCTAGATGAGGCAACATATTTTTTAACTGGGCAATTCGCCTCATACGTTTTTTTAAGCTTTTTATATGGTCATTCAGTTAACCCTCCTCTTTGATAAATCCTTTGTATTGTGTGAGTACTCATATTTAAATGTTTACTCGCTTCCTCGAGGGTTAAATGAAAATAATTACCTAAATCATGGAGCGTTGTCTTCTTTATTCTTTCTCGTTGCTCCATAGTTATTCTATATTGTTCACTTTGTTTGACAAATGAACTATCATAAGGTATACTAACCGCGGGATATTTTCCTTTATTTGATTGTTTTTCAGTATTGGTTTGAAATGAACTTCCGCGGAATTCATTTGGGTTTTTAGCCCATTCCGAACCAACACAGAGGACCTCATGATAGTCCAATACAAGATCACGCATCAAGTTATATCCTGATGCTTGTAAATCTATACAATACTGTGTCAGAAAATGTTTGATTTCTCCAAAATTTTTAGTAGTAAAATCAAACATTGGAAGTCTGTCAGTATTATTAGATTTATCCTGTACATTTTTCAATAAAACAGCATGGGAAATCATACCTATCTTACTCCCGTGAACTTCAAGTTTATGATATTGAAGTCCGTTGGTATGTATAATTTCCCGTAAAACATGACAGCAACTACATTCCAATAAGCTAGTAGTTGCTAACTGGTTTGTAGTTGTTGGCTAGCTAGTTGTTGCTTGCTGGCTAGTCGTTGTTTGCTGACTGGTTGTAGCTGGCTGGCTTGTTGTTGGTTGGCTGGTTGTTGCTGGCTGGCTGGTTGTTGTCACTATTGGCTGAACTGGAATAGTAGACTCCATCAGTTCTGCCATAGTTCTATACCTTTTAACAGGCCTCTTTGATGAACCTGCTTCAGTTGGACCTTCAATCCTTGTAGATTAAGGAAGAACATTTGTTCTTGGGGGAGAAGTAGGAACATTTGAAGCAAAAGGAGGGATAAACATCTCAGAAGGAGGAATAAACATCTCAAAAGGATTTAGAGATAGTAAAGAAGTAAATGACATGTTTGGTTGATCATCATACAACAAAGCATCAAGTAATGTTGTGTCAGATGTTTCAGAAACTGGGATAAAACTGCTTGGTCCTGCCATGGAAATAGAATTTAGTGAAATATGTGTGAGTATCTGGTAGTTGATATTACCAGATGCTTGAGTGTTTTTGAGACATGTTCGTTTGCCTTCCTCTATTTATAGTCGAATTAAATCCTATTGAATCTCTGCAGATATGCGTAGTCCTGTTGAATCTCTGCAGATCTACTCCCTATAAAGCCCGAGCTTAGATACTTTTTGACTATATATGCATACGACAATTCCACAGTGATGCATGTTGCGCCTGTGATTCCACAGTAATGTATCTGTGATTCCACAGTGTTGTGCTCGTGAATCTATAGTGATACACCTGATGATTTTATAATAATATATATTTGTTTGTCGATTCTGGAAAATGGAAATTTTGTTACCAGAAGTAACAAAATTTATGCATTGATAATGTATTAAGAAATCTGTGGAATTTTAATGATATCTGTAGAAATAGATATCATATATGGATTATTGTATGGAAGTTCCATGAATTAATTTTTACAGACTCACACTTAAGGGGGAGAATGATATATATCAAGTGTGAGTGTTTGTGTTAATTATTTATGAAAATTTGTTTGTTAATTCTTTGTGAATGTTTGTGTGTTGATTCCCCCGAATTGGATATTAGATTTGATGATAAACCATATGGAATGTTGGCAAGACTCATTTGATCATCCGAGTCGTATAGCTGCATGTTCTCAAATAAAAATGATTATGAAAATTTTATTGGAAATGGATCTCTAGAAATATATCAAATTGAAAAATTATATGTAAGATTATAAATCTGCAAAGTTTGTAGTGATGTTTGCAACCAAAAGTTTGCAATATATTATGCGCTCAATTTCCAGATTGAATGATCCAGAAATCATATATGAGTAGATCAATAATTATGAGAACATTGTTTATATATATTTGCAGCAAGAACATTGTTTATATATATTTGCAGCAATTATATAAACCAATAAAATTCTCCCTGTAAAATTGACTTTTGGTCAGGAGCCAGATAAATTCTATCTTAACAGTTTTGTATGTGCAATGATTCACTATAATGCACATAGATTGATATATACTGCATGATTAGATGGGGGGAGAAAAAAAATAAGCAGATTGGATAAAGAGATAAAATGGAATGAATTATCATTGGCTCATATTGACCCTCATACACAGAAATGTGCACTAAAAGTTCAAAAGATAATTCATTTGCAAAGTTTAGCTAATCGAATGCTAAAAGCATTTACTGACCTAAAGAAAGTGACAAAGTCACATGTTCCAACTGCAAATGCTCCTATATGAATTGTTATAAAGCACGCGTGAAGCGTTGCTGGTCCATCGGTTTTAAAGATAAAAAAATCCTCAAATGAGAAAAAGGAACAATAAAATATAAATGATCAAGTCTAGGATAATTAAGAAAAGTTCCAGAAGAGCCATCTTCTGAAGAGATGTTATCTCCATAAGAGATATTACAAGAAGAGTGTGTTGTGGTCCAAAAAGAGACCTAGGTACCTAATATATGTGAATATAATGAGATCTCAATAAATTATGAATGAAATCCGATGGGACCGAAAAATAAAGTCAACGTTGACAACATTTATGTTGATATGATAACATATGCTGTAATGAATAATAATGAGGATCATGAGTCACAATATATTAGTGTGTGCCAAAAGCACATGTTCTTAAAGGATGTAAGGCGCCAGAAGCATATGTCCCCGAAGGACTAAATATGTCAGAAGTATAAGTCCCAGAATGACTCAAGATGCTAGACGCATCAAATTCTCGAGAATAATCAATTAAATGAATTCATATATGGCATGAAACATTTATAGTGCATGTGGCATCATTATCTGAATAAACATTTATTAAAGTTCTATATGCACATGTATATTTATGAAAAGATTATTATGATTTTACTTGAAAGATTTAGATCTTGCAGGTATACAATGAACAATCAGATCGGGCGTTTCTACTTGCAGGTATATTTATGAAAAGATTATTATGATTTTACTTGAAAGATTTATAGTGCATGTGGCATCATTATCTGAATAAACATTTATTAAAGTTCTATATGCACATGTATATTTATGAAAAGATTATTATGATTTTACTTGAAAGATTTAGATCTTGCAGGTATACAATGAACAATCAGATCGGGCGTTTCTATTATTCCACAACGAATAACATAATACTTGATGATAGAAAGGATGATATGTTCAGAATGATATTGAAGCAATGTGGTCATCAAGGGGAGCAAGTCTGATGTAATCAAGAGGGGAGACGATACACGTTGTACTATTTTTCTCTTATCTAGGTTTTGTCCCACTGGGTTTTCCTAGAAAGGTTTTTAATGAGGCAGCAGTGAATAGTGTATCAATGAATGATGTACTCTTTTTTTTGGCTAGGTTTTTATCCCACTGGGTTTTTCCTAGTTAAAGTTTTTAAAGAGGCACATTCATAAATGGACATCCAAGGGGGAGTGTTATGAATATACTTATTATGTGGATGTCCATTGACTCACGGTCTCCAAATATTACAAAATGACATGGGACCCACGCATAGTACCATGCATAGTGATTTACTATTTAGTGGGACCGTCACACAATTATACAATCACGGGAAGGAAATCCGTGACTGAATAGTTTTGGTTTTTGGGGAAAACTACACTAAATGACCCTGATGTGGAAATTACACTCTAAAGTCTCATTTTCTTTCTATAAATAGAGGTCTTCTATAACTATTAAAATAAGTATTTCTCTCCCTACTTTTCCTCTCTATAATCTCTTCTCTTATCCTCACCACCATTATAACATTATAATCTCTTCTCAGTTTTATAACAGGGACTACATTTTTACTTCATCGAAGATTTTCTGAACCTCATCGTGATTCTTGCCTCCGCTAATCATCTGGTATTGTCTGTTTCCGGCTCCGGAGATATGGCCTTGCAGGGAACGGAGAACGCATGCGAAGATACAAATCTTGTAGACAATGAAGGAGAAGAATTTTCCAAATCCTTTGTTTGCTGCGTTTGTCTGTAAGTTTATTTTCATTATCATAATTTTTGTTTTCCAAGGCAGATAAAGTGAAGCATCTCCAAGCCATATGCTATCGTTGATACATCGTGTGTCGATTTCTTATTTCGTAATTGCAAGGGGTCGTGGAAGTTTATTTTGAGAAGATCAATTTGTGTTAGTGGTGATAATTTGATTGTCAAGAATTTTTTTTCTTGCAAGATATTTCAATTAAATTCTGGTTGGTGAAATTCACTTCATGAAAAATGTTGTAACTAGAAGGGGGAAGAAGAACTAGGAAGATTCTGATCCAGTGAAAGTTATAATATCTTAGTTAATTTTAATGCCGTGTTTGGAAATTAAGTTTTGGTCCTAAGTCCTTGTATGTCCCTCTTTTTAGATGAGCATGCACAGCTTTGACGACAAACATTGGTGCTGTTTTGCCTTATTGAGGTTCTCTTAGTATTAATCATTCATTTCTAATTTAAAAAATAACACCCCTAACCCTAAAAGCAGAAAGACAAAAAAGAGAAGAGGAAAGAAAGGGCGGCTCATTTTTGGCTGAATTAAATTTTTAAGTCGGTTTTTAGTTTTTTTTTCCATTTTTAAGGCTTTATATACTAAATCTTTGTCTACTTTGATCATGCAGGGATCTATTGTATAAACCCATTGTACTGTGTAAGTCAACATTATTTTCATCGGGGAAAAATTAGTATCGTTTAACCCTGATTACTATCCAACCTTTTTTTTTTCCATTTTCAGCATGTGGTCACATATCATGCTTCTGGTGTGTCCATCAGTCAATGAACCCCCTATGTGAGTCTCATTGTCCAATTTGTCGGAATCCATATTATCACTTTCCAACAATCTGTTGGATGCTTCACTTTTTGCTTCTGAAGATGTATCCTGTTGCTTACAAGAGAAGGGAAATTCAAACTCTCGGTATGTTTTTTTTTCCTTCTCGGGGCTTTATTCATGAGCGTATCTGTTTGTGTGCAGTTTGCCATTTTTAGTTGTTGCTTTTTTTTAATTTATCTTCTCTGAGAAGGAAAATATTGTTAGCAAATAAGAGAAAGAGGTAAAGTTGCATCTGAAAATTATAGCATATTTGGTGCCATAGTAGATCAGTAGAATTGGTATGATGCTTGCGCCAATAAGATTTAGTATTAAAATTATGTGTAAAGTAACATGCCTCTTGGCTGATATTCATAGTACCTTGAGAACTTAACACTCTAGCATGATATATTCTTTCCTTGTGGAATGTTTTGCTTGACACTTAAACAGACTAGAATTGTTTGGAAGTTTCTAAGGGCATAATTTCTTGCCTTAGAGTGTCCAGAATAATTTTAGAGGTCATGATCGATAATAGTGGCCCTGTCAGTGGTTAGGATTGAAATGGCAACTTAGAATGTACTATTGCTGTCAATACCTTGATTTTGAAAAATGCTTACTTCGTGCTTAATTTTACACCAACAATTGATTCAAAGTATGCCAGAGGTAAATTTATGTGGAGGACCCATTTTAGATGCTAGATTTAGCACACTCTCTGTAAAAAACGACCAACTCAAACTCATTATGTTGTGGCCTATTGTCCCTCGGGTCATATGTACAAAATGTGTTTTGAGTAAGCTGGTCTGATTTTCTTCATTGAAACTCTGTGTATGCACAAGGTATAGTGAACCTTTAAATTTTAACTTGTTCAAAATTTGAGGCCAAAAGGCTTTTATATAAAGAGGCATCTTAAACTTTTAAGTCATAATGGTTCTTGGCAAATGAAAAGGTATTTTCTTTTGCATTTCTTGGTATGCGGCAAAGGGAGAAAACCTAAATTCATCTCGTGTTTGAAGTGAATGTTATGACTGTAAATTTCAATGAAGAAAACTTTCTGGAAGTCTAAGTTCTGAAGCAGAATGTAGATCCATAAGTTTCTGCTGCACTGTCTATTGGAGGCTTGTTCTCACGTTTTATGCCCTTTTGGTTTGACATGTAAAACCTTTTTTGTGTTTCTGATTCTTGCATCATCCTTGTATGTTGTTTCTAAACTTTGGTTCCCCCTGTTGTCACTTTCTTTCAAGTACATTTGCATATACTAGTATTATAAAAAAGATAAGTTTTTCTTTTGTCTTCTTCTGGCAAAGGTTGAAGCAAAGGTTTACCTATGTTCTTTTTCCAGAGGTAGAAAAGAAAGAGGACTGCTACTCTCCTCAATTTGATGATGAAAATGTTGTATCGGATGTTACGTTTGATCATCCAAGTACTTCATCTTCCTGCTATGCTGTAAATGTGGTTTCCAACCCACAGAATGCTGGACTTTCTGCAAGTATGGAGCAATCAGGTTCTGAAACTCAAAAGCAACATAAGGGCACCATGTGTTTGAAAGATTTTTTTGGTGGAAGTCCTGAAGCTTTTGGGACTTCTGCTCAAGTAAAAATGATGCCTCCGAATGATGGGCAACAGAAGGTATCAGTTGCAGATGTGATGTGTTCAGCATGCAAGCAACTTCTTTTTCATCCTGTTGTTCTTAACTGTGGTCATGGTATTTATGCACAATATTTACGTCTCGATTCTAAAATATTAAGTTCATTAATAGAAATTCTAATCGGTTGATATATGACTTCTCTGCTTTCCCTTCATTCTCTTCAGTATTCTGTGAGTCTTGTATCAAGAACTCAGCCAATGAGATGCTTAGATGTCAAATTTGTCAACTTCCACATCCAAGGGGACTTCCAAAAGTTTGTTTGGAGCTTGATCACTTTATAAAGGAACAATTTCCAGAGGAATATGGAAAGCAAAGAGATGCCCTTCAACTGAGGAATATCAATGACAAACCTGAAACCCCTTCCTGTATGTATCTTTGCCTACTGGTTTTTAGTATATTTTGATCGTACAATGTTGACTGAAGTCATAATGAAAAACTTTCCTTTAAGAAACTTTTAGGATAATTGATCCTTCAAAATAAATAATAACAATTAGCACACGCATAAAATATAAGGTAAATTAGGTATATTTCATAAACTAAGTTTACATCTAAAATCTTTGATTGTCAAAGAATAGAAAACAAAAGTTGTTTTGTTAAGCGGAATTGACTGTTATGATTTAGAAATCACTGACTGCTATGATATAGGAAGAAGCACGGACTCCTCTTATCTTGTATAAGATCAGATGCGGGCCATAACCATATAGTACATTAACCTCCAGGCTTTCCACTCTTCCATCCCCTTTTTTTCCTATCATTATTATTCCTCTTTCCAATTTTATTGTTTCGAATTTCTGGATGATACCCTAATGTGTTTTAGCCTAGTAATTGCTACTCATGCTAATCCTGCCAAGTTTATTCTTGAGGGATGTGCTTCTTTTAAATCATTAATTTCTTTGAATATTGACAATAATTCTCACACTATGTTTTGTGATTTTTTTTTATTTTTTATTTTTTTGCGTGTGGGCATTCCTTTCCATCCTTCAACTTATAACCCTTTCCTTAAAAAATGCAACTCAATTTTTTTTTCTGGTCAGAGTTTCAGTCTCTTGTAATTTTCATTTTTGTTTTCAAGAACTTGATTCATTGAATATTGTGTCAACTCCATTATTTTAAATTTTATTATTTTCACAATAATTTGGATGATTGGATTTTGATTTTTTTATTCTTGTTTAATCTTGTTAGTTATCTATTGTTATCATTTTTCAAATAGGTAGGACATATGGGTTCATGCTTGACAAGTCTATTTGGAAATCTATAAATTCTGTTTTGGTCAATTCTTTTACTTGGACATTGGCAGTTAATAAAACAAATACACATAGCTGGTTGTAGAGTTGCAGGCGCAGGCTGCTCTTCCTCCTAATCCTGCTCTTCCTCCTAATTTTCATTATCTGTGAGCTTGAGTTAGATAGAACATAGAAGTGCCCTATCTTAATGCCACATTGTTTGGGGCTTACTTTCATAAGCTTTCCCTGGATTAATTTGTTTGGATTTCTTGGTGAACATTTGGTGCCCTTTACCTTGGAGTTCTTTTCCCCTCATGATAAGTTAAACGACTTTGTTTGAATAAAGAGGACCTAAATCGTGTGGCAATGTGTGCTTTTGTGGCTCTTTTGGTATATTTTATGGGTATGAGATGATTTACATCTCCCTCTCTCTCTGTCCGTGGTTGACTATTGTGTTGGGAGAAGCCCTAAACTGAAGGAGAGATAGATGGGGCTCAGACATATAATGTCAATGGTGTTTGAACTCTATTCTCCAACTCAAAATTCTATTTTCAAATAAAGCCTATGGCTGAACTGTTTTCCCGGCCTGGTACCAACTCTTGATTTGATAGCGCATGCTGTCTTTTAATTTAATGTTTGGAGAATTTTTTTTCCTTTTCCTAAATTAACAATTTTCCCTCTTATAATTTATGCCCTTCTCCAATATTCGAAATTTGATTCACTTTGGTGTTTCTTTAATACTATTGTTCCATCTTATTGGTATCTCCTAGTTACTCTTTAGCTTCTGCTTCTAGGTTCTCTTAATAATGTTGGAGGAGGAAAAGCAGCATGGTGGTCTGATCCTAACTCAAAAGTACATGTTGGAGTTGGTTGTGATTTTTGTGGGGTAAGAAATCTAATCTTTGATTTCCTTAATTTTTGTTTGTTTGTTTGTATTTGGGGCTGTTTGCATGGACATGAGCGTTAAACATTGTTAATATTAGAAACCCTGTTTTATTGACCCAGCATATTATACCCTTTTGTGGTGTGGCCAATGATACTTCATTTTAGTAATCTAAATATGCATTGTTTCAAGTCAGTTAACCCTAATCAGTTAACGTATTTTGTATCATGTCATTATGAGATATCTTCGTGTCACATAAGAGATACTTTCACTTCATTATTTGGAATCTTTTTATTTGCATAATATCATGCATATTCAGAACGTCAAGATGGTATATAGCTGTTAGCTGGCTAAGTCATCAAAATTTAATGACATTCATGTGGAAGTTTAATTGCATGGGCTAAATTAAGACACACACACACAACACTATGAAGGTTTAGTGACAAGTTTTAAATTATAAAATAAGAGATTAATTGGGAATAAGGAATCAAACAAGACCTAAATTACGGTGTTTTTTAATAATTTGCTTAGATTTTATATTTGGAAGATGAAGGAGAGAGAAATGTGGTGCAAAACGGAGAGGGAAGGTGATAGAGGAGTGTTTGAAGTGTTGGATGATTTTATAGTTTTTTTCTGTCCATTTTAACAATTTAGCGTATTGAGAAGGAAATGGCGAGTTGAGATTCATGATATCATTTTCCTTGACCAGTCTCATGACTCTTATATTTTCTTCTTCACTCACCCCATCCCACAATTGAGATTAATTTCAGTATAATCTCTTTTTTCTTTTGGCACGTTAGATATTGAACCTTGATCATTGGGCTACCCTCAGGTGGCTTTTCTTTTGGTTTTAAAAGTATGATTTATATGGTTTTAATTGGTGGTTATGCTAGAGTTAAGGCTAGATTTTCATAATACTAAGGTTATGATATCTTTCCTTGGATTGCTCCGTCCTTTTGCAAAATATTATCCATCATTCATATTTATTCTATTTGGCTGCCTGGCTAAGCTAATTACTTAAGATTCCTACTAGAAAGATCATGTTTTATATTTATCATTTTTTGGAATGCAAAGGCCTTGGAAAGAAACTATGCGGAAGAAACAAAATTAAGAATCAGAAATCAAAATACCCACACACCTTTGTTCCATTTTTTTCCTGTCAAATTTGCGGTCAGTTTCTTTGATACTTCTAGTTTTCCAGTTTGGTAACATATGGTTTGTATGTTCAGATGTTTCCAATTGTTGGAGATAGATACAAATGCAAAGACTGTAAGGAGAAGGTTGGTTTTGATCTTTGTGCTGATTGTTATAAAATTCACAGCAAGATTCCTGGTCGATTCAATCAGCAGCATACTCCAGATCATGAGTTTGAGCTTATGCAAATTAGCGTTATGCATAACATAATGAGGCTGGTTACTGGACATTTAGGAGATGGTTCAATTGAAAATTTCCCCCTGGAAGGCATAGAGTTTAGACCTGAAGATCCGGATTTAGTAGGTGATGGTGATGGAGAACATACTCAGAATGACTCTGAAGGCACCGATTGAAGAGTCGAATTGACAAAATTCCCTAGATCATCTGCTGCTGCTGCTGTTTTGGTTGGGAATCAGTCAATAGCTTTTTTTTTGGAAAATGACAGTTGAGGAACCATGAGCAAAATTAATGACAGATAAGGGCCTTGAAAATCAAAATTACTCTCAAGAACCATAAAAATAGGTTATCATCAGTTACAACTTGATCTTATGCATGTTACAAGAGTGTTTACATTCAATGATAGTGACAATTTCAAGCCAGATTGAAAAGATTAGGTTTTGATTTTAGGAAATTTCAGTGATAGCTTCAGGGAGCTATTCAAATGGCTCTAGATTTTTTGGGGGAGAAAATATTTTTAAGGTTTTTAATTGTTATCATTTTGCTTCATGGCATCTGCAATAAAAGTCATATATCTGCATGACCTGTTATCACCTGTGTGTGGGTTTGCTTCATTTCCCAGCCTTATTGGTGCTTGAGATCCCAGTTAAACATGCCCATCATAAAGCATTCTTAGGATCCTCTCTAGCTTCAAGAAGATTTACAGTGTAAATTCCAGCCGAACACAACAAAGGAGATGGGAATCACAAGTCAGTTGTGTTTCTCTCTTCAAATTTTACACACTTTAAGTTTCTTTGAAATGTGAGGATCCTCCCACATATGGTGACAAGTGTTTGGGGATTTTCTGTCTTACTTTTGCTTTGCTCAATGAGGTAAATAATGTTGAAGAGTCGTGATTCAACAATGTTATTGTATGGTTTATCTTAATACTGTTCTATAGGCACCACTAGTTTGGTATGTTTGGATTCTATCATTTTCCAAATCACTATAAACTGGTTTGTTTTTCCTTTGCTGACAGAATTTGTATGTTTAGAAAGCTTTTGGTTTTGGCTTTGACCAAAGCCATATGAGAGTAGGTTGGTCAACTAATTGCAGGTTTCTTCCAAGTAAAACTGATGTTTACCTTGTGATTGTCATAACCCGGTGCTGATGACACAGATTGAACTTGAATTTCCCATCAGTCGTTCAGTCTTGTACATGTGTTCTGGAATCTGGAGGTTTTATAGAATCTTTTTGTTTTTCCCTTCTTTTCTATGAAAGGCAAAAACTCTTTATACTCTACGTCTGGAAAGAGAAAACTCTCAGTGGGATAAAAAAAAGCTCTTCACTTCACAGTATCCACGTGGTGAGTAAACCAATCTGTAAATATATCAGTTTCTCTGAGGATATGTTGGTAGGTCAGTCTAGTCAAGCATGAAGAATTTTTCGTTGACAGTATTCTTGAATAGATATAGAATGAGTTTCATTCATGTGTTTGGTTTGAGGGGAGGGGATGGGAAGAGAGAGAGGAGGATATTGACTAAATTGTCATTGATGAAAAGAATATTCTTTTTTATTGAGAGTGTATATTTAGAATATTGAAAATTTTTTATGGACTATTTAGTAAAGATAAGAGAAAAAATTTGTCTTTCCTCCTTCCCTTCCGTTCAAACCAAATAAGTTGGAAAAGTGTTTGAACAAAATTAGATGGAAGTGTTTTTCAATTTTTATAAAAAGAGCTGTTTGTGAGAGGATGTATGGAGATGTAGGGTGGGTTTGCTATAAAGCGAGTAAAATGGATATTTGTCGTTAATAGGATTTCGTCTAACAATGATGAACCAATGTTCAAATCTCCTTTAGGAGAGGTGTGCACATTTAATTTCAATAAAATAATATTTATGCTTAGCGAAAAATAGGACATTTGTCAAGTTGAATAAAAATTTTTCAAAAAATTAATTCAACTATGCATCCAAAATTAATTGCTCATGTTTCTTTTTTTTTATTTTTTATCAGTTAGTGCAAAAGTTTGTTTTTGCAAAAGTGAAATCAGAACATACCACCCTATACTTAATTTAATTAGAAAGTTTTGACTTCGAATCCTAAATTATAACTGTTAAATATTTAGTGAAAGAATTTTATTATTTTGTAAGTTCTTGGCGATCTAAACTCTCAATTAATTCTCCACCTAAGTGAGATAGATTTAGAATAATAATTACAAATTTCAAAAAAAAAAAAAATTAACCACAAAAAAATTTCACAATAAGTGAGCATCACTGGATAATAAGTTCGGTCCAGAAAATGTTAACAGACATGCACTGTTACTTGTTTCAATAATGTAAGCATTAGTATGGAGTTGGAAAAATTATATTAAAAGGGTTAAAAGCAAATGTATCCATAAAGTCCTCGTGAAAGTGTACATATAAAATTTTTTAAATTGGAAAAAAAAAATACTTAAACATCTATTATTATTATTTTTGCATTCAACTAAAATTTCTGGTGCCATCTGCATATTCACGGGTGGTTTGAGTACCCTTCTTTTTTTTTTTTTTTTTTTGAGTACCTAATAATGGAGAATGAAATACCACTTTTTTGGGGGAAATCCCCCTCAAGGCCCAAAGTGCCAAAATATTCTCAAAAAATATCTAAAAAAAAGTCACATGTCAAAAAAAGTTATTGAACTTTTTTTGATATTATGTCAGAAAATAAAGTTATAATAGTATACTGATATAGTTGTTAACTTATACTGATTTAGTTGTCAAGATATTGTTGTTAATGTATATTGATTTAGTTGTTAATATAGTTGTTAACAATTTCTAACATAATAACAAAGGCCCTAGAGTTTTTTATGATATGTTATTTTTTTGCGTCTTTTTTAAGAACTTTTTGATATCTTAGACTTTGTGGTGGAATTTCCTTTTTTTTTTTGGCCAGTGAAAATGAAAAACTAATTTTACAAAACCAAAAACCAGAGAAAGTGCATGCGTGTGGCGTCAAATCAGTACCCAAATTGAGGCAGACTAGCGCAGTCCATAGCAGGGCGTGCTTAGAAAATCACCCTAAAAAAACAAAAGGTGTATGCACCCTGAATTCTGATGTGGTAGGGTAAAAATGTCAAATCCCCTTCATTGCCAAATGGTGATGTTAATGCAAATCCATACACTAGGGATTGAGTTTAGCAAGGTAGATTACTTCATTCCATGAACTCATGTTTGAATTCTCATCAAAAGAGATACTCAGTGTGCATGTTTGATATAATTTTTAAGTGTGGCAATCAAACTTATTTACTATTTCAATTGGATTTATGAGGTTTTTTGTTTGTTTGTTTTTTGTTTGGATGAAAAATTTTCTTAATTAGGCTTATAGGGTAAAAGTTCCTTATTTAAAGAGTTAGCTTTCCTGAATTATTGAGTAAAAGCTATTTATACAATCATCAATTTAAATATAAATCATATCACAATTTGACTTTTCTAAAGTTATTTTTTCCATTGGTATCCCAAACAAGCTCAATATTTCAAATAGATTGTCTCTGATAAAAGGACATCTATGTTTATACTCCTTAGATCTTAAATATTAGACATAGTTTGTAATACAAATTACACTACAAATTATGTTTTATATTTAAACTCAAAAATAATAATATATATATTTTTAAGCACATACATTCTCTAATCGGAAGCATTACAGGATCTAAATATAAGACAAAATTGCCTTAGCCAACTTTTTGAGTAACACACACGAACCAATCTATAATTTCACATTTTCAAAGTGGTGTTGGTGACATGCAGTGGCGGATTTACATACTCTTAGCCCCAGCTGCCCGAGTTGACCTGCTAAAATTTTTTAAGATATATATATATTTATTATATGATATTTTATGTGGCCAATAATTTGGCTCCAGCTAATTTTTTATTTCTCTATAAGGATAATGTTTGGTTCATTACCCATTGGGCTATGAGAAGAAAGTAAAATTATTGTTTAAGATAACTACCAAAAAGGTTATTATCATCTTATATCTTGTTTTAATTTATAATTGTTGGTTATTATTTATTTTTATTTTCAATGTTATGTGATAATATCTAGTAAATACTCCTTCTAGTCCTTATTATAAGGCACCAACTAATAATTCTTACAAGCTAATAAAAAATTAAAGTCACTAAATCTGTCCTCAAATTTAAGTAATTTTCAATATTATCCATATTAATTACATTAAACTCTAATACATAATATTTATTACTCTCACTCACTGCCCTTTTTAATTATGGGTATACATGAAAAAAATATTTAATACTTTTTGAAAACAAGCAAATGCCTTATGAAAATGACTAAATACATTTATTAGTCGCTACCTTATAATAAGAACCAAAGAAAGTAGTTCAATATATGTTTTTTTTTTTTTTTGGCCCGAGCTAAAAAATTTTCTGGTTCCAGCCATTGGTGACATGAGTTTCTCTGTAAATGGAAAAAAAAAAAATGAAGTTGAGTCTCACTGATAACTTCAAGGGGTTAATATATCCCTCTTTAATTTTTTTTAAAGAAACAGCTCATGATAATATGATTGACTGACTAATTTCTTGTTTTTAATTTCTATTGATGAATACCTATAGACTGTCATAATTTTAACAGATATAAGCCCTGATAGTAATATTATCTTATTATCGGTAAACATTAATAGACTTTAAAATAAATACCTAGGTGGCACGTGTTAAACATGATTACTACATGTTTTTATGGAAAAGGGTGCCATAAGCTCCACATTATTATATTTTAGAGTGCCACTTGCTCCCCCCCTAAAAATTTCAAGAACAAAAGTAAAAAAATATTTTTATTAAAACTTAGTTTAAAGTTAATGTTCACATCAATATTAGGTAGTCAACGACATTGCATTGCTTTAATTGACTTTTTTTATTTAGTACTATTATAAAAGCAAGCGAAATAAAGAAGTTAGGATAACTTCCTAGATGCATAATCTATTGATATGAGCAATAGGCTTAATTGGATTAGCGTTGGAAAAATATGTTAGCTCCAAATATTTTGATGATAACAACCTCAAATTCTAAGGTTTTTTAATCAAACTTAAACAAAGAAATTAAATATTACAGATGCCAATTCTCGAGTATGGGATCATGATTCTCGAGTATGAGGTTACAATTCTCGAGTATTATTTTCAATTCTTGAGTACTAGCGAGTTTGATCATCTTCAAATATCCAAACCTTAACGGAATTGATTCTCGAGTACTGGAACTTGATTCTCAAGAATGAGGTTATGATTCTCGAGTACTAATGATCAATTCTTGAGTATAAACGTTTCACCTTTTCTCTGTTCACATTTTCAATTCTCGAGTACAATAGTTAATTCTTGAGAATGACTAGACAATTCTCAAGAATTGGTGAATAACTCTCAAGTACACTTAAGCTTAAGTTCCTCATGTTTTTCTCTAGTCATATTTTGCATTCTCTGAGTACCACCTAATGATTCTCGAGTACGACCAAGTAATTCTCGAGTACTGCCTATTGATTCTCGAGAATTCATCTCCTTCAGTAGCTTAATCTCTCTGTATGTCTTTGGTCATATTTAGTGATTCTTGAGTATATGCACTGGGATTCTCGACAATGCTAGAGAATGATTAAATGATTATATGCATTTGTTCATTATAGTTCTCGAGTATCATCGAAAGACACACTGGTAAGCTCATGAATAATGATTCTCGAGTATATATGAACAATTCTCAATATTGAGTTTCCTCGATCAATATTATACTGTACGCATCAATAATTGTCAGGAACTCTATGGGTCATTACCTATTATTATTTAATCATACTCAAACATGTTCATATTAAATTTAATCATCTTTCTAAGTGGTTTGCAGTTGATTAATCATGTCTAATAAAAGATTAAGCGAAAAGCAATCCGACGCAGCAAAAGCATTAAATGTTCACAAAAAAGCATAGCAACAATCAGAATGAGATTTTGTAGTAGATGAAAACATTCTTTTGAGGCATACTTATTCCGGCTATGACTCTGAGTCACACTTTGCACAAGTACAAACAACGGCCAACGCATTTAATGAAAGCAACGAATATATTTAATGAAGCAACGATCGATTTGGTTGAACGAAGAGTAGTTGTGTCTAACGGAAATTCAAACAGTGACAACGGCTATATTCAAGCTCTTCACAACGACATTAATGGCGAATGGTATAAAAGCTCAAGCATTCAATATTGCCAACCCCTGAAACTCTGCGCGTTCATTTCTGAGTTATTGCAATTAACAATTTCATTTACTGCATTTAATATCTTCGGATATTTGTTGTACTTCAATGTTTATTAATTATCTACTCGTGAGGAGTTGTAAAACACTTATATCATTTTCTGTTTGAAGCTTAAGGTTGTGGAACCTTAAGTGTGGGTGTACGATTGCAACGTGTAAGGGGGAATGAGTCCGAGAGTGAAAGGATCATCTCGAGTTGTATTCGTATTTGAAAAAATAGTGGAAATCCCAAGGTGTGCTTGGAGACTGGACGTAGGTCGAAGTATTAGATCAAACTAGTATAAATTGTCTCATGTTCATTTTGTTTCTCAGCTTTCTATTTTTATCATTGTTCAAGTAAGCTTTACGAAAAAAAAATTATGAGATCACCTATTCACCCCCTCTAGGTGATATTCCATCTTCAAAACATGTTCATGAAAGTCAACACAAAATATATACTATTATATATTTACCTCGTCTACTGTAAATCACATTGAAAAAACAACTTCTACCACTAATCTAAACACCACTAAGTCAAGCACATCCAAAATCCTCAAGTATTGTGTCCAAGTGTCTTGTTATCCTTCCTTGGCCAGAAAAAATCAACACATTTAATTATTCCGTCCAGTCTTTATTACAAAGCACCGATTAACAATTCTCATAAAAAACAATTAAAATCATTCAATTTGTCTTAAAATTTAAGTAATTTTTAATATTATCCCTACTAATTGCATTAAACTTCAATATCATATTATTATTATTTTCACCCACTGACTTATTAATTATGGGCATACCTGAAAAAAATATTCAATATTCTTTAAAAACAAATGAGTGCGTTATAAAAAGGACTAAATATATTTATTAGTTAATATCTTATAATAAAGACTAGATAAAATAGATTTCTTGCTTGTGTGTTGTTACTCTACCTCTCAAAGTTCTAGAAAGTAGCTTTCTAATCCCAGTTTTGATAACTCTCAAAGGATGATCAAGTACACCTTCTTTCATAAGAAGATTGAACGCATCCTGCAAATATGTATAGAGTTTACCAATTTCAAGTACTATTTTGACGGCTATCATCTCAGCTTCCATGATTGAGCATAATCTTGTAGCTTTCTAAATTTTTGTTAAGTTTTTTGAGACCTCTGTTAGTTCTCCATATGTGTTTTGATGATGATTAACTATTAGAAACAACAAGAAAGTAATCATTTAGGCAAAAAATCAGAAATATAGACTTAGGCGTTTTTACTGTCAGGTTGACTCGAGCCAATGGATGTCGACTTGAGTCAATCCATTCTAAATTATTCATCAAAAGATTTTCATTGACTCAAGCCACTAAATACCTTACTTGAGTTTGGGACTAAACTCGAGCCAGCATAATCTATGACTCGAGCCAACTATTCACAGAACATAAAATTTCAAAAACCATTGATCTCTTAATTCAAGCTTATATGTACTGACTCAAGCCAAAGTTTTGACCATTGTGTTTAAAAATGATCATTAACTCGAGCCATCACTTAATGACTTGAGCTAGAGTACTGATGTCGATCTCTAAATTGGTTTTATTTGTGATCGACTCGAGCCTAAAAACTTGCCTCAAGTTTAGAGGCTGACTCGAGCCATGGTTTTTGTTGACTCGAATCTAAGCCAAAACTCGAACCATGAAATTATTGCCTCGAGTCTGTGTCATGTAAGTACTGTCAATGCCTCTTAAACAAAAGATTGACTCGAGCCAGTGATATCTTAACTTGAGTCAATATGCTCTATTATGTGAAATCCCAATCTCGACAATCTTGAATCTCTGATCATGATTTCTAATTACTCATTTATCTGTTATTATTGCTTCCTGATGCATTTAACCAGTTTGTTGATGGGTTTCAGATGTTTACCATATAAATTAACACTGGGTTCAAATAAAGTAATTCGATGTGTCACGTACTTAATGCGCTTACCTAAACCATCAGACACATTCTCTGATCATTTGAAAGCCATCTTGGAAAGGAACACTTCATTCTCTTTGTTACTCTCCAACGGTCATAAATGGCTGGAACAAAAGAACTGAAAGAGAATTAATGGCAGCTAATATAGAAACCTTTCGCGCTTCATCTTCAACAATCTACTAGAGAGTCACAACGTATTTATTTTAAGCTTCAACAATAATAAATGCCATAACTATAAATACTGAAGCATTGAATTGTATCAACTACCGAAACACTGTCAGTGCTTATATTCTGTCCATTCTGTAAGAGAGATAGCAATTTATTTATCAATTTACTGTCAAATCTTAAGGTTTTGAAAACTTAAATATGAGTGTACATTTACAGCTTGTAAGGGAAGTGAGTCCTATGAGAGGATCATCCAAGTATAAGTGTGTAATTGTGTCAAGTTATTTGAGATAGAGAAAAATCCCAAGGTGTTTGGGAACTAGACATAGGTCGCGGAATTAGACCAAACCAGTATAATCTAATGTGTCCATTCTCTCCTTATTTATCTTTGTCATTTGATTGTTTGAGCGAAAAATTTTTAGATCACCTATTCACTCCCTCTAAGTGATATTCCACCTTCAACCTCAATATAATAAATAAATTGTAGGAGATTTATTCAAAAATGACTCTCTTACTTGACTTGCTTATGGTTCCCTTGGATCCTAATATAATCTAAGGTTAAGGTGTAAAAATATACACCCAATACTAATTACTTTCTTTGGGGTCTAAAAGTGACTACGTAGTCATAAAAGTGGAGCAAAAGTCACATATTCCGTTAAAGTGACTATGGGCCCCACTAACATAAAATAACTAAATATGTGACTTTGTTTCACTTTTTATAACCACATAGTCACTTTCACATAAAAAAAAAACACTTGGTGTTAGATACATTTTTAAAAAAACTACATATGTATTTTTACATATTAACCCTATAATTTATAAACCTAAATTCTAAGCCATAAAGAATATCCCAAGGTGCCTTTCCTTCTTATTCTTCTCTATCTACGTCCTCCTGTTTTTATTTTATTTTTTTGGATTGAAGGTGTCGTTTTCCTCAAAGACTAAAAAAGAATGAATACACCCCATCTGCTCTAGTCTAAATTACCTAATTTTCATATATCAAAGAGAATTAGTTAACTTAATAAATATAGATTAAATGGATAATTTTTTTAAAAAAATTTGACCTCATTTATAATAAGTATGTATTTTGCACCTCTTTCTTCTATCTACCTAAAATTTATTATAATTAATAAGGGTAAAATTGTAATACTCTCATTTATTACTCTGGAAGTGGATATATGATAAAGGCCAAATTTTTTTTCACAAACTAGAATAATAAATAAGATTAGAGTGATCTTGTAATTAAAATTTTGGAAAATTTTTAGATAATACCATATGAATTAGGAAAACCCCAAAAAGGCAGTTAACATATAGAAATGACAAATATGTCTTATGGGAGGAATCTAGAGATTTTGAAATGTTAAGTTTTAACAAAATGCCTCTCAAGTTTGTTTTAGGAAAGAACTATTGCTGCCACCAGAGCTCCATTGTTTGGCACCATCCCGTCGGCGAACCTCCGCGACAACTTGAATAATAAGATTAACTACTAGGGTATAGAGACAGACTACTTGAACCCCCTTAGTCTTATCAAGCGCCGTTGACAAGCTAAATAAAGACAATAACGATTTGAATATAGCAATTAACAACTTGAGTAAAGTCATTCCCAACGTGGGGAGTGTAAGTTCTCAATCGCCATACTCAAATCGTCATTGTATTTATTTAACTTGTCAACAACGCTTGATAGAACTAAAGAAGCTTAAGTAGTTAATCTTTATACCTAAGTAGCTAATCTCATTACTCAAGTTGACATGGAGATCTATCGACGGGGTAGTGCTGAATGGCAAAGCTCCAGCAGCGGCGATGGTTCTTTCCTAAAAAAAAAAAAGAAAAACCCCTTGAGAGACATTTTAGTAAAAACAAAATATTTCATAAACTCAGCTTCCTACCAAAAAACAAATATTTGTCATTTTCATATGTTAAAAAAAAAGTAGAGTTGTCTTAATTCACATGATATACATGTGACTTGAATATAGCGATTAACAACTTGAGTAAAGTCATTCGCAACGTGGGCAATGTAAGCTATCAATCGCTATATTCAAATTGTCATTGCATTTATTTTACTTGTCAACGACGCCAAATAAAACTAAAGAAGCCGAAGTAGACAATCTCTATATTTAAGTAATTAATCTCATTACTCAAGTTGTCATAGAGATTTGCCGACAGAGTGGTGCCGAATGGCATGGCAGAGCTCTAGCGGCGGCGATGGTTCTTTCCTTAAAAAATTAAAAAAAAAAATCTTAAGAGACATTTTGGTAAAAACACAATCTTTTAAAAACTTAGCTTCCTAGCATAAAAATCTATTTATTGTTATGAATATACTTATTATGTGGATGTCCATTGACCCATAATCTCCAAATACAGGATGATATGGTATATATGCATAGTAATTTACTATTTGCATACTTTTATAAATAGAGGTCTTCTGTAACTATTCACTGTACTGGAAATAGAATATGAAGAATGATTCTCCCTTCTTTCATCCTTGTACTCTCTGCTCTCCTTCTTTTTTCCGTTTTTCCCTTTAGATTCGTAATACGTTATCAGCACGATGGTTCTTAAAACCATCTGAGCCTTCGTCCATTACTCTTCTTCTCTCTTTCTTTTGATGCTACTTCCTCAGCTAAAAAAAAAAAAAAAAGAGAAGAAGATTCCTTTCATTAAATCAACACCGGATGTTTTTTGTTTGATTCCTCACGTCTTATACTATTTGTTTGTTGTTTGTTATATTCACTAATTGAATAAGTCTGGCCACCGAAACAAGCAAGCCACCGAAACATAAGGTAAGGATATATATTATTATATAATATAAGAGTAGTGCTAGGTTTTTATTTTTATATATATTTATATATTATGTTTTAGTATTTTATTCTTTATGTTTAAGATTTTATTATTATTATTAATTTGACTCCATATTGGAAGTCTAGATTTAATTTTTCTTTTAAATTGTTTTAATTTGATATTTTATTATTGTTACTAACTATACTAACATTTATTTTTATGTAATTAACATTTACTTATCTTTTATGGTGGCAACACTATATATTAGTGGGCTCCAATTGTTTAATTTAATTCTTTACTGCTTTATTTATCTTTCATGGTAGTACACTAGTATATATTAGTGGACTTCATTTATTTATTTTATTTTAATTCTTTACCGCTCTATTTATTTTTCATGGTGGTGACACTAGTATAGTGGACTCCATTTATTTATTATTTATTTACTGCTTTATATATCCCCTTCCCATTTTATTATTTATGGCAACTACACTATTAGTGGGTTCCATCTATTTATTTTATTATGTTTATATTTTATTTATCCTGAAGATAAATTGTTAAAAGGCCATGGAGATATGAGGCATAAATTGGCCTGAGACCATGAGGAGGCATAAATTGGCTAGAAGTCAGGTGATAAATTAGCCTGAAGCTAATAAGACAAGTTGGCCTGAAGCCAAGAGACAAGTTATGATATAAGGCTTGATCCATAAATTTAGTATGTCATCAGTTGTATAAAGGCCTCAAAATTGTATATTTGACATTGAATACTCCCTTAAATTATGAGACAAGGGATTGTATGATCATGATTGATTGTAAATAAATATATCCAATTTGCTCTTGCAGTAGCAAAATTGTGATTAAGTCAAGAAATATTATGGATTAATTTCTTGTCATGATCAAATAAATCATTGACTTATGGATCATGAATTTTATCCAACTTCATTTCTAGAAGTGAATGAAGTAAGAAATAAATTTGTCATTATTGTTGTTTTACTATTGTTTTGTGTTTCTTATAATTATAACAATTTTTATAAATACGAGAGAGGAATATTCATCAACAAAATAATTAAACAAAAGGAAATTTTATTTCAACAAAGTTTAATAGCGAGTGGCTCAACTCCATTACAAACCTTAATTATCTCATTCTGAAGATACATAATGTCTTCTTCTTTTTCTTTTCTTGAGATGGGATCAAGATGAGGCAAAGCTCTTCGTAATATCGAGATTTGCGTCATAAGTTTTTTAAGCTTTTTGTGTGGCCACTCAATTAACCCTCCTTTTTTATAGATCTTGTGTATGGTGTGAGTAGACATATTTAATTGTTTACTCGCATCATCGAGGGTTAAGTGAAAATAATCACTTAAATCATGGAGCGTTGTTCTCTTTATTCTTTCTCGTTGCTCCATTGTTAATCTATATATATAATTCACTCTGATTAAGGGATGAAATATCATATGAAATATTTACCGCGGGCTGTTTTCCTTTATCTAATGGATTTTCAATGTTGGTTTGAAATGAACTCCCGCGGGGTTCATTTGGATTATTTGTCCATTCCAAACCAACACAAAGGACCTCATAATAGGTCAATACAGGATCTCGCATCAAGTTATATCCTGATGCTTGTAAATCTATACAATACTGTGTCAGAAAATGTTTGATTTTTCCAAAATTTTTATTTGTAAAATCAAACATTGGAAGCCTGTCAATATTGTAAGATTTATCCTGTATATTTTCAAATAAAACAGGGTGGGAAATCATACCTGTTCTCCTTCCGTGAACTTCAAGTTTATGACACTGAAGTCCGTTGGTATGTATGATCTTCCGTAAAACATCACAACAACTAAATTCCAATAAGGAAGTAGTTGCTAATTGGCTGGTAGTCACTAGCTGACTGGTTGTAGCTGGTTGGCTGGTTATTGTTGGTTCGATGATTGTTGCTGGCTGGCTAGTCATTGCTTGCTTGCTGTAGGTTGCTGCCAGACTAATGGTTGTTTGTTGGCTGATTGTTGATGGCTAGCTGATGGTTGTTTGCTGGCTTGTGATTGTTGGCTGATTGATTGCTGTCACTATTGGCTGAACTGGATTGGTAGACTCCATTAGTTCTGCCATAGTTCTACACCTCTTAATAGGCCTCCTTGATGAACCTGCTTCAGTTGTACCTTCAATCCTTGTAGATTGAGGAAGAACACTTGTTCTTGGGGGAGAAGTAGGTACATTTGAAGCAGAAGGAGGAATAGTAGAAGGAAGAATAAACATGTCTAAAGGATCAGAAAATAGTAGAGAAGAAAATGACATGTTTGTCTGATCATCATACAACAAAGCATCAAGTAATGCTGTATCGGATGTATCAGAAACTGAGATAAAATTGCTTGGTCCAGCCATAGCAATAGAATTTAGAGAAATATGTGTGAGTATCTGGTAATTGATATTATCAGATGCTTGAGTATTTGTGAGGCATGTTCGTTTGCCTTCTTCTATTTATAGCCGAATTAAATCCTATTGAATCTCTGCAGATATGCGCAGTCTTGTTGAATCTCTGCAGATCTGCTCCCTATAAAGCACGAGCTTGGAGTCTTTTTGACTTTATATGCATACGACAATCTGAGTTGTTGCGCCTGTGATCCCACAGTGATACATGTTACGCATGTGATTCCACAGTGACGTATCTGTGATTACACAGTATTGCGCTCGTGAATCTGCAGTTATACACCTAATGATTTTGTATTTAATATATATTTGTTTGTTGATTCTGGAAAATGGAAATTTTGTTACCAGAAGTAACAAAATTATGCATTGATAATGCATTAAGAAATATGTGAAATTTTAATGATATCTGTAGAAATAGATATCATATATGCTATTATTATGGAATATTGTATGGAAATTCCATGAATTAATTTTTGATGTCTCACACTTGAGGGGGAGAATGATATATATCAAGTGTGAGTGTTTGTGTATTAATTCTCTGTGAATATTTGTGTTAATTCCCCCGAAATTTGATATTAGATTTGATGGAAAGTTGGCATGACTTGCTTGATCATCTGAGTCATATATTATGAGCTGCTTATTCTCAAATAAAAATTATTATGAGAATATTATTTATTATGATTGGAAATGGATCTCTGGAAATATATCAATTTGAATGATATGAGAATACATGTGATATTATAAATCTGCAAAGTTTGCAGTGATGTTTGCAACCAGAAGTTTGCAAGATATTATGCGCGCAATTTCCAGATTTAATGATCCATAAATCATATATGAGTAAATTAATGTTTATGAGAACATTGTTTATATGTGTAGATTTGCAGCGATTATTTAAGCCAGCAAAATTCTCCCTGTATAATTGGGTTTTGGTCAGAAGCTAGATAAATTCCATCTTAAAAGTTTTAAATGTGCAATGATTATTTATAATGCACACAGATGGATATACACTGCATGATTAGATGAGGGGGAGAAAAATAAGCAGATTGGGTAAAATAGATAAAGTGGAATGAATTATTATTGACTCATATTGATCCTCGTACAAAGAAATGTGCACTAAGAGTTCAAAATGATAATTCAGTTGCAGAGTTTAGTTAATCGAATGTCAGAAGCATTTACTGACCTTAAGAAAGTGACAAAGTCATATGTCCCAACTGCAAATGCTCCTATATAAATTGTTATAAAGCACGTCTGAAGCGTTACAAGTCCATCGGTTTTAAAGATAAAAATCCTCGAATGAGAAAAGGAGCTATAAGAATATAGATGATCAAGTCGAGGATAATTAAGAAAAGCTCCAGAAGAGTTATCTCTTGAAGAGATGTTATCTCCATAAGAGATGTTATTTCTAGAATTGAATATTATGGTCCTAGAAGAGACCCAGGAACCTAATATATGTGAATATAAAGAGATCTCAATAAATGAAATCTGATGGGACCGAAAATGATATCGACGTTGATGATATTTATGTTTAAATGATAGCATATGTTGTAATAAATGATAATGAGGATCATGAGCCACAATATATTAGTGTGCGCTAGAAGCACATGTCCTTGAAGGACATAAGGCGCCAGAAACATATGTTCCTGAAGGATTAAATATGCTAGAAGCATAAGTCTACTAAATATGCCAGAAGCATAAGTCTCCGAATGACTAAATATGCTAGAAGCATAAGTCTTTGAAGGACTCAAGATGCTAGAAGCATCAAATTTTTGAGAATAATGATAAGTTCATATATTGCCAGAAGTAATTAGAGTGTGCATTTTCATGAACATTTATTAAAATTTTATATGCATATGTATATTTATGAAATGATTATTGTGATTTTACTTGAAAGAGTTAGATTTTGCAGGTGTTCAATGATTTATCAAATTGGGCGTTTCTATAATTGTTCTATAAGTGAACAACAGAATACTTGATGACAGAAAGAGAGTTATGCTCAGAAGACATTAAAAATTATGTAATCATGAGGGGGAGCAAAACTGATATAATCAAGAAGGGGAGACGATATACGCTGCACTCTTTTTCCCTTATCTAGGTTTTGTCCCATTGAGTTTTCCTATAAAGGTTTTTAATGAGGCAGCACTGGATAGCGTATCAATGGATGATGTACTCTTTTCTTTGGCTAGGTTTTTATCCTACTGGGTTTTTCCTAGTTAAAGTTTTTAACGAGGCACATTCATAAATGGACATCCAAGAGGGAGTGTTATGAATATACTTATTATGTGGATGTCTATTGACCCATAATCTCCAAATACAGGATGATATGGTATATACACATAGTAATTTACTATTTGCATCCTTCTATAAATAGAGGTCTTCTGTAACTATTCACTGTACTGGAAATAGAATGTGAAGAACGATTCTCCCTCCTTTCATCCTTGTGCTCTCTGCTCTCCTTCTTTTTTCCATTTTTCCCTTTAGATTCGTAATATTTATCATTTTCATATGTTAAAAAAAATTTTAGAGTTGTTTTTCGTTTAATTTTTTTTTTTTTTTTTTTTTTGTTTAAAGTTGTCTTAAAAAGTATTTGTATATTTATTGCGGTCCTGTCCCCTCGTATGGCCGCAACCCTAACTCTCCTTCTTCCCTGCCCTACCTTTTCTCAAGTCACAGAATTGGACTCTCTCTTTCTCTCTCCCTCTCTCTGCCAACACTTACATCAAGTTGTGTCGTTGCAGTCTTTGTATCGTTCTTCTCACTGATCTCTTCTTGCATGAAACTCTTCGCTCTCAGAATTTCGCTATGGGCAAGTACATGAAGAAATAAAAAATCGCAGGTGATGTTGCCGTCATGAAGGTCCCGACTCATTCCTCACAGGGCGTTCGTACCAGAGCCAAAACCCTTGCGTTACAGAGCCATTGCAAGTCATCTTCGTCTTCTTCCTCACCCGTCGATGCCGATGCTTCTTCCTTTTCCTACCTCCAACTCCGAAACCGACGCCTCCCGAAGGTCTTCGTCGGCGGCAAGAAGCTGCCGCCGCCACTTCCAAAGTCTCCCGGCAATTGTTGCGGAGGAAGTCCTAACTCTAATTATTGTGGCATGATTGCGAATACGAGGGCGAGAGAAATTTCGTTAATTAGTGAGAAAGGGCATGTTCTTGAGGTAATTGCCAAGGGATGCGATGGTGAGGAAAATTTCGATACGTGTACTGAGAGTTCGTTCGGAGAAAATGTCTCAGAGGTTGAAGAAAAAGATAGGTACTATATGCTTCTTAAATTCACCTTTGAAATTTTGTTATCACTGATTTCTCTGTTGGTTTTTACTCCTTTTTCGTTTCAATGCTGGGTTGATTGATCTTTGAGGTTTAATCCTTCCTGACTTTCTAGGCAAAGTGTTTCTGGATTTATTTGTCCATTTCTTCGGTATATTGTGCAATTTTTTCTTTTCTTTTCCATGTGTAGGTTTTTTGCCATTAATTAGCTTTTTTCCCCTTGAAATTCTAAAGTGCAAACAACCATAAAGAAAGGGGAAAAGGACTTGTTCAAGATTAATGTTTAGTTTTACTTGCATGAAGGGCTTACCATGACCTTTTCTGGATTTATTTGTCCATTTCTTCGGTTTGTTGTGCAATTTTTTCTTTTCTTTTCCATGTGTAGGTTTTTTGCCATTAATTAGCTTTATTTCCCCCTTGAAATTCTGAAGTGTAAACAACCATAAAGAAAGGGGAAAAGGACTTGTTCAAGATTAATGTTTAGTTTTACTTGCATGAAGGGCTTACCATGACCTTTTCTGGATCTCTGATGTGTGGTCTCAGTCTGTGAAATTTTGTCTTATGTTATTTCGCTTTCATTTGATTAATGCTTTCGAAAATCTTTGTTTACCTGAGCACTAGGGAAAAGGACCTGTGAGTGGTTCTGCAACAATAATACCCAGTCCTCAGAAGGGTTATTTATTGCTGCTAGATGCTAGTTGCATCTTCTTCCCTCATGATCTTATTGAAAGTTTTATGTTTCCCGGAGAAATGGAACAAGTGAAATCAACCCATTAATGAGTTACCATTATTTTTAACCATATTACTTTGGTCCTATTTATATGTCCTCTGACTAAAAAATTTGATCTTATTTATAAGTCATCTTTCAGGAAATATAAGAGATTATGACAATTTTATCCATATTAATTATATCAATGAAAATAAAGAGAGAAGAAAGAGTTGAAAGATACCTATTTATAAATTAGGGAAAATTTAAAAATTTACTCTAATAATCATTGAGCTAACTATCTCTTCGTGCCATATGGGATTTAGTTAAAAAAAAAAGACTTATAAATATGATCGTGGTAATTTAAATGGATTGAATTAGGTTTTAAACTGCGTTTTGAATAACCAAAAGGTTGAAAACAATAATGTGGTCAAAGAAATCTAGGTAATTGTTTCTGACTTTCTGTTGTGATTCCATATCATGTTTTTCACCCTCGACTGTCCTTGTTGTTTGTAATGAATGACAAAGATTTTGGCCTTCTCTATTGCTCTGAATCTTTTCCATAATATTTGAGCCCACTGTGTCAGACTCTGTCCCATTAAATGCTTGCTATACTTTTTATAGAATAGCTACTTGTCTTTAGTTTCAACTTTGAACAGATTTTGTAGGGGAAAGATGTTCACTTTTCAAATTTTCATTAACATCAAGTGACTTGTTATGCTGTCAGCTAGCATCACACGGATTTCTGGTGCAGAAACTTTTAGATTCACTTGAACAATTTAGTCCTTAATATATTAACACATAACACATAGTTCACTTTTTTAGAAAAATTAAATAAACTACTACAGATATTTATCTTTTTCATACTAAATTAATTTATCTGATTTATAAACTTATATATAATCAAATGAATCACAATATATGTTATGATCAACTAACTTATTTAGCTTCTTTAATCTCTTAAAAAAAGTTAACTATGTCTTATGTTTAAAATTGAAGAGTATTTTTATTTATATGCGAGTCATATTTGACCAATTTATATCCCTATATTTAGATAAGGAAAGAAATACTCCTACACAGCAATGAGAAAGAGATGGATTGAGAAAGAAAGGCCAAGTAACTTGCAACATTAAAAGTTGTAGGAAACACTTTAGTCTTTTCTCTTACTATTTTGATTACTGGACTCTTTTTTCTTGTGGGTATTGATTTTTTGTTGGCATTTTTTTTTTATTTGGTGGTTAAACAGTAGTACAGGGGATAGCCCTCCTTGTAGTTTCACAAGGGACTCTAATAATACAAGGCAAATTCTATGTGAACACGTGCAAAGGAATATTCCAACGGCTTACGAGATTGAAGAGTTTTTTGCTTTTGCAGAGACGCAGCAACATAGAATCTTTATGGAGAAGTATTCTGTCTTTATCACTATTTCTTTTCCTTTTTATATTTAGAGAAGTAGTACATTTTATCTTTTCAAACTACAACTTCAATTCTTACATTACATTATTTAAAAGGAAAAAACATGTTTGTCTTATGGTATTAATTTAATGTAATAATTAGAATTAGAAGTAATTTTTCTTTATGGATGATGTTTCTCCCTTCCTAGTGTTGTCTTGTGTAAATATGGAATTAATATGGGGTTTATTTTGCAGGTATAACTTTGACATTGTGAATGATGTACCTCTCCCAGGTCGGTATGAGTGGGTCCAAGTACTTCACTAGGACAAGCCTATTGGGGCTTGTGAGTAGAAGGAAAGTTGTTCCAAGAAGTGGGATTTTGTAAATTTTATATTAAATAATCTTAAAAACTGTAATTATTATGGAAAACTAAAATTATTATTAAATTTTGGGGAAAGTTACTCAAAAAGTCAATCAAAATTGTATAATGTGCATAAGATTCAAGAGTGACTTTCTTAAAATTTGATAATATTTTGGTTTTATTTTCTTAGAAAATAATTATAGTTTTCAAAATCTTTTGACTTAAAATTTACAAAACCTGCGTGGTGTTTGGTGTAATTTTCCCATCTATGCATTTGAAGATGTAACTTAGCGACATGTAGGGTTTATATATAATTACAAAGCCCAAGGAATTTGAAAATGCTCACCAGCAAGATAATTGAAGGATACCAGGCTGGCTTCTGGAAGAGCTTGATGGACTTTGGGACTTGGAATTTGTAGGTGTTTGTTCTGTAGATGCTAGGCTTCTGTAGTTAATGTAACTTATTAACTTTCATAATTAGGAGTAGGAATGAACCTTTTGTGTAGTAGAAAATTCAATGGCAAGACTAGTAATCTTTCTGTGGCTTCAGCCTGGAAATCTAGCATTGGGTTTTCACTATTCTTGTCTAAACTGCTCAAAAATCCAATGACTGTCTAGTAGTTAATCAATTGTAATTGTTATTCAGTTTCTTTAACTTTTAATATAGTACTTGATATCAAATACTTCCATTATAAAAGATAAATATGACATTAAGATCACACATTAAGATTTATAGTATATTCATAAAGACTCAAACTCATAGACCATGTATTTAAGTGTTTATAGCTCCTTCCACTAGGTTATTGAGTGAAATCTCTTAATTAACAATTTATCCTGAGATTTAATTTTTAATAGAGTTTAATGGTATTGTTTAATACATCTAGATGACCCTAATAAGTGAGATTAAGGCTCTATTATTGTTCATATAGCTCCTTCCGCAGCACCAACAACATTCAGGAATGAAATTTTCTTATCTTCTTTCTCTCATCAACTAAATCTGGGTCGTTGATTGGAAAAATGAGAGAAAAATAAAAGTAGTATTGTATTGATTAAACGGATGTGATTTAGAGATTTTGAAGGATAATGAGAAAAGGATGATGAGAAAAATCCAACCCATCTATCTATTAGTTATTATTAATATTAGGATTTAAGGTGCTAAAATAACATTTAATTTTTATCAAAAGTATAAAAGTAACTATAAACTTTTAGAATTAGGGCAAAATAGTTAAACATAGTTAACTTCCATTTATAACAATGGAAAGAATTAATCTTTTAGCCTTTAAAGTTTTAACTCACTTATAATTCAATTCTTAAACTTTTGACTCGCTTATAATTTAGTCTCTAATGTTTTAGAGTTATCCTATAAGGCAAAAATATGTTATTGTTAAAATTTCTGAGGTGGATTTTACATAAATTTAAAAAACAAAACAACTTCATCTTTCTCACCAACCAGCATCCCCCTACCTCACTGAGTGAAAAATCCCTATTTTGTTATATATTTTTAAACTTTATTTAGATTTTTTTTTTATAATTGAGCTTAAAATATCTCTTTCAAAAAAAAAAAAAAAGATACCACGGAGTTATTCAAATTCGGAATTGTTTGCAGTAGCAAAATATCATCCGATTTTGAAAATGTCCCACATGTTTGTCTAATAAAAAAAAAAAAAACCATATTCATAACAATGGTATTTTTGAGTTAACGCTAAAATGTGCAGTCCCATTTTTGTTGTTCTCTATCTATTTTTTTTTTTGATAAATACATTTTATATTAAAGATTGAAAAGAAAAAGAGTATTTGCTTGTATTTCAAATTTGGGCTTTCCCTTTCATTTTTTAAAACCGAAGAACGACTTTATGATAAAGAGGATTCAAGGCACCAACCTCGGATAACAGAAGTGTCACTTTTCGTTGTTAAATCAATTCAAATATGTGCCCACACCAATTCATCAACATGCTTGATGACTATTTACCCAAAAAAAAAAAAGAAAAAGAAAAAAAGCCTGATAATAAGCACAGAAGAGTGCAAAAAGGCTCCTGATACAGCAGAAAACATGCAAATGCAATATACAAGTTCACATTTGGAATTTACTATCACAGCGAGCGCACAGCTGCCTAACAAAATTCTCTTGAACTAAAGACATTACATGGATAAATGCTACAAATTATTGTGCCAAAAGGCTGCATCAGAATGTATCTGCAAGATAAACAAAGCTGTTCCAAGCTTCAACGATATGCTCCTATTTGAGGGTGTAGTCTAAGAAGTTCTCCAAGCTTCGGCTTGTCTTTGCATCTCCAAAAAAAAAAAAAAAAAATTGTGCCAAAAAATCATCACATAAGGTTAAATAGCAACTTGAGAGATATTATTGTAAATGCAGAACTTCTAGGGTAGTCCATAGCTCCTTCAAAAGAATTGGCTGATGGAAATAATGAGGCATCCACAATGATCATGGAAATATAACATAGTTGGCAGTTAACTAAACTATGCAAGGGTGACATTGCAGGCTACTTAGCAGGCTTTTCAGAAGAAGATGGAGCCTTCTCAGCCATGGTAGAATTAGCAGAAGATTCTTCAGCTTCAACAAGCTGCTTAAGCCTTGCCCGAAGACCTCGAACTCTGTCCTCTGTTTTGCGAAGCTTTCTCCATCGATAGGCCATCCAGAGACCTAAGCCACCATATACAACAATATAGGAACCCCATACATACGGATAAGTTTCTGCATGTTCTTTGATTTTGCGATACTGATTTTCTAAAGTTTCCATCAAACTGGAAGCAGAAGGGCCTGCGGCTACATGGTCCTCATCAGTTTTCTGGACAGGCGTTGAATTTGTTGCTTGCTGATTTTCATCTTTTGGTTTTGTTGCCATACCCCTCTTTCAATGATGTCCTGTCATTGATTATATATGATAACTGCATAAGCAATCAACATTTCAAGCATCCTACTATTTAAGAACCGCTCAAACAGCCAGATAGAGAGGTATCATTAAAAGTACATACATGCAAATCATTAAATTAAATTAAAGCTATAAACCTCAATGTATGCAGAAAACGAATCTATAAAACGTCTACATGAGAATTTCCACCACACAAAAATATATGAATATGTATGTTTGTGTATATGTGAGGGGGAAAAGGACATCTTGATGCATTATGATGTTGGAAGAACATAAAACACAAATGCCATAGGTAGTAAACCACGTATGCAAGTAAGGTTGTCCAAACAAATATGTCAATTGAAAGGATTTAACATTCTATACAATGAAGGTTAAATCCAGCACTTTTACATACTAATTGAAATTTCCTTCATTAAATCTATATATGCATACAACCATTGATAGATAAGTATCATAAGTTAAGCTTAAGCACCAGATTCAACATCTGTGACACAAGCAAACGTATGATACTCCAATATCACAAGTATACCATATAATCATCCCCTTCTTTTTTAATTTCATCATCATAAAAATATAGTAGTCAATACGATAAAAAAATTCCCAAGTCATCATGAGTGGGTCACACTCGATGTTTGATTTTGAACCCTCCTTCTCACTTCCAGTCTATCATATTGTCGACTGAATCCTTTGTGCTTCACTCTCTATTTGGTACTAGAACAGGATCTTCCTTCTCCCCATTCAATTTATCATCATGTCATAGATCATTGACATTTGCTTCCAATTTCAATTGCCTTTAGCTAATCAAACACAAAAAAATAGGCCGAAATTGTGTACAAACATAAAAGCATGCATCACAAGTGTGCCTCAGAGCAACAGTAAGATTTCCGACTTGTGACCTGGAGGTTACAGATAGAGAGACAGAGAGAGATAGAAATTAAAGAGCAGTTTCATCAAGATATTTTACGAACCCCACAGAAAGATCGAGGGCAACAGCGACCGCCGAGCACAGAGAGAGGCGCGGCCGCCAGTGTCGGCTATTGAGCGAATGGAACTGATGGTAAAACTAATTCAAGAAAAATCCCAATAATACATTTCAAAGATCAAACATTTGCATCTATCTATACAATGCATCAAAATATGGTGGGGAAAAATAAAGAAGAGGAAAGAAGAGAAATGGCGAACAACTAACTGAGGTGTGGCTGAAATGAGAGCAGGCGGAGGTGGCTGCTATGTACAGACCAAGAAGCGAGGAAGACAATTTCAATAGGAGAAAGTGAACAATGAAGACGAGGAATCCATTCGGGTTTAGGGTTAAACTCTATTTTTCTTAAAAAAAAAAAATTAAGATAATTATTTTTTTAAAAAAATGATTAAAAAAAAATTAAAATTACAAAATCCTAAATCAGGTAAATTGCTAAAAGAGAATGGCGAGACTTGAATTTATAACCCACTTTTAAAAAATATTTGATTTGATATTTTACAATTTCGAAATTATTTTTTTATCATTTTTTTAGCTGATATAAAGACAATTTAAAGATCACATAAAAAAAAGGCAAAAAATGCCAAAATAATATTAAAAAAAAAATTTGCCAAAAATGCGAACTGTTCAAACATTTTGACTAAATAGGTCATTTTGTGGCGCCACGTCAGATGATGCCTTACGTGTCGCCACGTGGCGTGGCGCCACATGCAAAGTGGCGTGCCACATGGGCATGCCACAAGAGGCGCAGCCACGTGGTGCGCCTCTTGTGGCGTGCCCACGTGGCACGCCACTTCTGGCGCCTCTTAAAATATATATATATATATATATATATGACGCGCCCTGCAAAAAAGCTGTCTCGTTGAGGCAGGTTTGATTTGGAGCAGGGGGGCCTCCGTCCCCCTACCTTTATTTTAAAAAACAAAAAAATTATTTACTTCGTCTATTTAAACCATCATAAGTTCACACACATTTAACTGATCCGTGGGAGAGGTTTGGAGAAAAAGAAGGAAAGGAGATTTTCAGTGTTTAGAGCTTTTTTAAGGTATGTTATTTATTGTATATTATTATTTACGTAACTAAATTAGAATCATTTAAAGTAATTTAGATGTATTTTATATTTGTTTGAGAAATGTAAAACTAATTTTTACATTTAAAAAGTTTAACATCATTGTATTATGTGATATTCTTACAGATTAAATGTCATGCAAATAGTATAGCTGGGTTAGTAGACATATAATGGAAATTTTGATTGAGTTAGTTTTCAAAATATTTAGTAGTAAAGTAGAGAAAAACACCAAAGTATGATGAGAAACTTAAACTAAAAATAATAATTCAATATGTATAATTATATTGAAGTTTATGTATTATATATATATTTTATGAATTTTATGTTTTCTTTTAATATTTGTTCTTATTTGTTAATTTTGATTTATCTTACTTAAATGAATTTGTAGTTTTTGAATAATTTTCATTATTATAATATAATTATGATTTTTTTAAGTAATATATGTTATTATTTTTAATATTTATATCAATTTTTCGGTATTGATAAATAAATTTGAATAATTTTACATTTTATGAATATTTATATTTTTTATTAATTTTTATGATTATTATAAAAATTTCGTGGTTTTTATTTTTACCATTATATATAATGAATTTTAATTTTTTTTATTAATTTTCGTTATGATTAAATAATTTTGAATAATCTTACATATTATGAATTTAGTTTTTTTATGAAGTTTAATTATTATTATTATATAAACTTTGTTATTTTTATAATTAAAATATACTATGAATTGTAATGTATAGATTACTTGTTGTTAGATTATATTATATATATGTTATTTTTATTAAAATTACCATTTTGTTATGAGTTAGGTCATTTTTTTGATTAATTTGCGTTGATATTAAATAATTTGTAATAATCTTAAATACTATGAATTTTGATTTTTTATGAATTTTAATTATTTTATAATTTTTATTATTAAAATATACTATGAATGGTAATGTTAAGATTAATTTTTATTAGATTATATAATTTTGAATAATTGTACTTATGAAGAATTTTTAATTTTTTCAATTTATTTTCATTATGATTATATAAATTGTGCTAATATAATAATTTTATTATTATCATTAATATTATCATTTTTAATTTTGTGATTAATTTTCGTTACATTATATTATATATGTTATTTTGATTTTGATTATTATATATTATCCATTTGCAGTGTTTGATTAATTTTCATTATTATTATATAATTTTGAGTTGTACTTATTTATTCATTTTTTTATTCATAAATAATTTTCATTATTATTATATAAAAAATGTGTTATGTGAGGGTAAATTTTTGTAGTCAAATGGCTTATCTACCCGACCCCACAATTCATCCCGGACCCAAAGAGTGGGAAGTTCTTCATGAGGATGTGTAGCGGTCACACCTATCACAAGTTGTGTGGAACGAAATAGATTGTGATGCCTTGATGGTGAGGTGAGCCTCACAAGGGCCGGGAGATGTCCATGACCCAGATGACATCCCACAAGGTTTGCAGCAGCACCTTCGCCGGGCAGGTTTTTGGCACGTGTCTCGCATGAAGAGACTCTCAGTATGCTTTATTCTTAATGCAATTAATTATATGCCTCTAGTTGTTTGTACATGATACAAACGATGAATACGATTACATATGTGATCTCACACTTTTATGTTGGTGCAGATTGACAAAAACCTTATTACTGCTTTGGTTGAGAGGTGGAGGCCGGAGACTCACACCTTCCATATGCCAGTTGGTGAGATGACCATTACTCTACAAGATGTAGAGGCCATTTTAGGTCTGTCCACTGAGGGTCGAGTAGTTTCCGGTAGGATGCATGCGAAGTGGGGAGCAGTCATGCATGAATACATGGGTCGAACTCCCCGCGAAGAGCACTTGACTGGCGGAAACATCAAGATGAAGTAGTTTGCTACCCATTGGGGCCACTGGGACGATCACTCAACTACTATGGAGGGTCAGCTCTTGTACACACGTGCCTACCTCATGCGCCTTTTCGGTGGATTTTTGTTGTGTGACAAGTCTAGCTAAGAGGTACCTTGCCGATATATAACATTACTGGGCAGTGACCTTACGGAGACTGCGGAATACAGCTGGGGGTCTGCTGTACTCGCTACACTATTTCGCGAGCTATGCCAGGCCACGGCAGCTTCCGCGCATGATATTAGGGGTTGTCTGTTGCTGACGCGCCCTGCTTTTATATATATATATATATATATATATATATATATATACTGGCGCCTCTTAAGTGGCGTGCCCATGTTGATTCGACTCACCCTCAGTCGCCTCGGGGTCGAATCACTATTTACCACGAATTAAATGCAATACAGTGCAATTAACTCGGGATCGTTCTCTTAATCAAGGAGCCAAATTTATTTTGAATATCCTAAGATAAACTAAGTGATATGAACATGGTTAGAAAATTGGGGTTCCTAAAAGAGTTTTCTCTACATAATATGCATAAATAAAAAAATAAAGAAACTATTCCTATTTTTTCTCTTTTGGAAATAATGGGAAAAATACTTTGGATAAAAATAAGATTAAATGATTAATGTTCTTGGTAATGAAGAAATGACTATCCTTGCTCTTAAAAGATTATGGGAGTTAAAATTCATTAAGTCTTAAGAAAAACCTCAAGATACCACTTGAGTCCAATATTCCCAATTAATAGTAGCTCCTATAACCATAGCTAACTACTACCCCTTGAGAAATTGTTTAAACCCACTTAATGTATAATTAAAATTGGAATTATGCAATATGAGACTTCTTAAATTGAATTGTTAAACAGCCCTTCAAGGATGCAAATCAACCACATTAATTAGACGATACCACGCTAATCAACATAGCTTAATTGACACCACAAAGAAATTCATACACATATAAAAATCACACCACAAATTCCAATCTCAACTATAAATATCAAACTAACAGAGATAATTACCATTAATCTCAGTTCCAGAATCATACATCAAAATTAAGCAATTCAAATATATAATCCTAAGCTAATAGTAAGATAGAATTAACTCCCCTAATGTAGTCCAATGAGCTCAAGAACACATCTTCATCACCAAGATCAGAAAAATCAGCCACTCATAGCTTGCTGGAAGAAGTCACCGGAATCTGGAGAATGTCGCCGGAAAATTCAAGGTTCTCGCCGGAAAATTCAAGAACTCGCCGGAAAATTTAAAAAGCTCGCCGGAATCTGCATATTTCGCCGGAAAACTGGAGAAGATGAGATACAAATGGAAGAGGAAAGGACGGTGATGATAATGCTTGTGGTGTTCAAGTCTTCTTCCTAAATCTCGCCTCTCTCTCTGTCCATTCTTTTTCTTCTTCTTCTTCCTCTTTTTTTCCGTTCAGAGCTGTCCAGTCTCTCCGGTGGTTCAGTCCGGCGACGGAACGGCGACGTGGAGGGCGGTGGTGTCGTGCTCGGTGCTCGAGCTCTCCGTGATTCCCTCTGGTTCTTCCTCTCTCCAGCTCTCGGTTCCTTCGTTTTTCTCCCTTTTCTTCTGTTCGACTCACTCTCGCCGCCAGCTCCCGTCTCCCCCCTCGTTCTGTTTCTTTCGTAAACCTATTAATTCCCTGGTCAAAACGCAAGTTTTGACCAGGGACTAAAGTGAAAGAAAAAAAAAGTTTTCAGAGAGGGACTAAAGTGTGAAATTTTGAAACATACTTGGGGTAAAACTGAAATTTCTGAAAACTCTGGGTCATTTTCTGTATTTTTTTCTCCTGTCTTCAAAATATTAATTTTTGACCCAAATGACATTTTTCCAAATTTTTCCATTTAATTCCAAAACATTTACCATGCATGATTATACATAATGTAGCATCAAAAGTCCAAGAAATCATTTGTATAAATAATTAATAAATTATGACCATTTTGCCCCTAATTTCACTTAATTCAATACAAATGTCTCTAACTTAAATTAATGCTTAATCATGCAATAATGTCCTAGAAAATGCATTAAGAATCCCATTTTAATCATAAAATATCATGTAAAAATATGGTTAAATCAGTGCACCATGTGGCTGCGCCTAACTTTGCATGTGGCGCCACGTAAGGCACCATCTGATGTGGTGCATAAAATGGCCTATTTAGCTAAAATGTTTGAACAGTTTGTGTTTTTGGCAAATTTTTTTTTAATTATTATTTTGGCATTTTTGCCATAAAAAAATGATCATATTATTGTTTATCCTCACAGTTTTGAACGAATTTTTATTTTGCTTTCGCAAGGCACTGAATTGAGTTGAACAAAAAGCCAAATAATATGACTATTAATAAAATAGTTCTCCTTCATAAGATTAAATTTTCATTTATTTTTTAAAGTTAGTGAGAATTATTCTGAGTTTGAAAAAAGTTATACTATTAATAAAATGAGCTTAAAATATTACTTGCTCGAGTTTTATGATATTGTATATATTATTAATATTATTGGAGGTCCTTACTGTTTGATTAAATTTTAATTTTGGTTCCTATATTTTTAAATTATTAGTTTCGATCTCTATAACTTTATAAAGATTTGGTTTAAAATTAATGCCGGGTCTTTATACTTTTAACAAGTTTTAGTTTTTATATTTAAACTCATTCAAATCTTATAACATGGATATGAGTATGACACTAAAAGAGTGGAGAGAATAAAAATTTCAGGACCTTTAAGATGTGAAGTATTTAGGTATAGTTGCAAGACACGTCCGTTTTTATGTATAAAGCACAATTTTTGCGTTCAATGTTCATACTTGAAATTATAGTACTCTCTGCGATTTTAAATATAACATAAAGTTAATTTTTTTAAAAAGGCTAAGGAAACTAAATAAATTATTTAATTATATCATTTGCTGTGTATTCTTGTATTATATATCAGTTTATTAGTTAGACTAATTATTTTGGAGAAAAAATAAAAATACTCTAAAGTAATTTAACTAGCTTCCCTGATTTCTCTAAAAAATTAACTTTGTCTTATATTTAAGACCGAGTGAGTAATATATATCTTAAGGACCGTCTTATTAAGAGGGGTTAATCATATTATCATGTGACATGTATTACATGATGGCTTGATAATGTGCTATAAAAAAATTTAAAGTTTATTATTGACGATGAATAGGTTAGATGAATGGAAAAATGTTGGCTCAAATTTTGTAGTTTTTTTTAAAAAAATTGGTAACAATTTGAGCCCCCAATTTCCCATTCATTTAACCTACTCATCAGTAATAGACTTCAAATGTTTTTAGTAGTGCATTATTAAGCCATCTTGAAATATATGTCATATAATACAAATAATAACCCCACTTAATAAAACAATATTTAATGTATATGCTATTTGTGCTTTATACATGAAAAAGGACATGTCTTGCCCCTATAGCTAAATATTTCACATCTAAGGTCTCAAATTTATATCCTATCCACTTTTTTTGTGTCATGTCCATGTCATAAGATTTGATGGTTTACGTTGCTTGTCGAGAACCTAAGGTAACCCATCTCCTTATTTATCTAGGCTTGGATCCCGTTATAAAATATAGGCAGAGTTCTTCTCCACTCCTTTAGTATGTTCAAAAAATATTATACGAACCAATATCCATTAGGAGCAAATGATAAGAGATTAGTTCTTCCTCAACCATGTTCTCGGTTGAAAGTGAGAAAATAGAGAAAATGGTGTTGAGAGTTCTTTTTACACAACTGTAGGCCCAACTCGTGAAAAATCTAGATTAATAGGAACCGAAAGATTTGGTGAATCGAGTTGGCAACCAAAAATATTATAAAAAAATGTAAAAAAAAAAAATATTACGCAAGAAATTTAAAATCAACAAATTCCAAAATAGAAGTACAATTTTTGGGAGCAAGAATGAGAGAAGCGACAAGCGCAAGAAACAATTTAAAGTCACGAATCTCTGACAGATACAACAAAGAACGACCACACTTGGTCTGCCATCTTCAAACATTTCTGTACATCTAGTCTGCAAAATCATGTAATGTCTAAAACACCATTAAACCACCAACAGGTATTGACCCTAATGGAAAGGATGATGCTCGCTTAAGCACGAGGTGGTGAGTCTGAGTCTTTTGTGTGGTGATTATGAGTTTTTGTAAATGCAGAAAACACGTCCGAGTGAGGCCTAAAAATATTCAAATCTGACCAGAGACAGCCATGTAAAAAACACAATTAAACCACAGATCACAGACAAATACTTATGATTTGTTTAGTACACAGAATATAAAGGATAAAAGTGGATGTATCATAATTATATGACTATTAAAAGCATACATATTGGTATCAATATAGAACAAAACATGATATGGACATGGGGACTTGTCAAGATATTTAGTGTCCATGTGTGATGTGAAGTGCAGCATTGTATCTAATACTTATCTGACAAGTACAATTTTGTTTTTGAAGTACCGATGTTTCATTAGATATTGATTTAATAACAAAATTTGATACTCACCTGCTTTGTTCATGCTAACAAGCGAAAATCAAGGTTTCCTTCTATGACTGTGGAGACTCTATCAGTTCTCCATGCTTTGTTTCTGACATTTCAACTTCAATTGCATTACTATTTGAAGATTTCTCTTCCTCCATTGCCATCCTTTTTAGTTTCTCCTGCTGTATTGCACGAAGCTCGTATCTGATTGACAGTAAAAGAGATCTTAAATCATTGATGTGGATGTCTCAGGTTTTTTACTTAATTGGAGACGTAGAGGGCTCCAATTATATAAACTAAATACCGTCATATAAATATCCACCTGGAAGCAAGAATTTGCAGGACTTACTCAATTACATGGGTCTTCACAAGCTTAAAGTATATGCTCCAGAATTGTTTTTCCTTCAAACGGCCAGGGCAGAGCTTATATCTAATGTGAGAGAGTTCCTGGAAGAGAATTAAGGAAATTTATATGCAATTTGAAGGTGTTTGTTGAGAGATTTTCCAGTGAATTTAGGATCCGGTATATATATATATATATATATTTTTTAAACAACAATCAATGATGTGATGATTAGTAAGAAAAAGAATATCTTCGAGCTAGCATTTTCATTAGAAGTCTCAAAGCAAACATCCAAAGAACTTAACCAAAGTCTATCCTATATATTGAACCAACGGGTAGACTTTTTTTTTTTTTTTTCAATGATTGCTATCATTTGGAGTGATTTACTATGCTTCCTATCAATCTGTTAACCAATGTACAAATGCATGTAAGGAGTAAAACATGATTGAACAATCCTATGAATATATAATTATAATTATACACTGAACTTCAGTCTCAACATGAAAATTAGAAAAATTAGTTTTTATCCACTATCCCGTCCACTGTCCTATCGACAATGATTTGAAGAAAAAGTTGACATATTTTGTCCGTTACTTTTTCCCCTGAACAACAATGAAGAAGCATAAACATGAATAGAAAACCAGAAACCAGATTATGACAGAGGCACAAGATTGCCATATCTGCTGCTCAGCTTCCTATTGAAGGCATTTTATTAGGGTCCAAAATGATGCCAGCAGATGAGTCTAAAAGTCTATGGCACGAGTTGTGTTTTGCAGCAGAATGTGAAAATCTGATGTATAATGTTCTTCGACTACTTCAAAGAACCCCCTAAATTTCCTTCATAAACGTCATTGTAGTTATATTCACATGTATCTACTGAAAACAAGTAGCAGACCGACCAGACAAATATACATCTATAACGTGTTCTCTTTCTTACATGATTATATTGGGCAATGGGCACAAAGCATAGACCATTTTGTTCTTTCCACCAGAAGAGAGGAAAATATATCACATCAAAGAATGCTTTCGTAGATATCAAGCCAGCTTATACAAATGGAAATGGCAAGTAGTACAGAGAAAGTCTAAATGACAGGCCTGTGCCTAACCATGTTAGTTGACTAGCACAGCACTGACACTTCCATGGATCAAATTTGCATGGTAAAGGGCTACAAAAATCACACTGTAATACATGGGATTCAGACGTAAAATCCAAAGTTCCATTCCAATATTTCTATATATGAACATCAGTATTCAGTATTTAATTGTTCAGCATCATAAGCAAGAATATTGCAAAGAAACCTCGACACCACAAGAACAAGAGAAAACAAACCTTGACTCTTGAGAGTATGAGGGTGGCATGTCTCTCCTGCCACTGTGAGAGATCCTTCCTAGTCCTGGCTGAATTCGTTGGAGTGTCTTCAACACCAGTGGCTTCATCTTCATCTGGACAACATAAAATCAGCAGATGAAAAAGATAAATATCATCACAGGATTCTCTATAAGGAATGCTATCCTAAATCAATTCATTTGTTTAACAAACAACACACACACACACCGTCTGAAAATTGATACGAGTACTCCTAAATCTCCAATGTTTCCCTTTCTTTCTATACAGCCAAGAAATTTTTTTCATTCGTGATGACACATCATAGATAGTGGAATTTATCAAGATTGACAACCTTGTATACTGAATCGACCATAATACATCATTACCCAACTGAAAATCTAAAGATGACCAATAAACCCCTCAAAATTTCCCTCAAGTTTTCTGAATTTGGGAAAATGAATACCGGCAAGAGAATACAGATAGAGAGGAAAAGCTTACCTTGGAGAGGGAAATTTTTAAATGTATCAATCGTGAAGGACTTGGCGCAATTGATCAAATCCTCAGTAATCCCATACAATTGGTCTTCGTTTTCTCCTTCGGGGTTTGATTGTGACTGAGGATTGGGGGTTATGGTCTTCCCAGAAGTCCATGGAAGATTGCGAGTGATCCAGTTCATGACTTGCCTCGTTTTCTGCGACAGTCACAACTTCGAACTGGAAAGCGCGGATGGTGCTGAAGAGCAATGGAGGTGATGAACTCGATGCGATGCATGTTGGTAAATGATTAAACGCATTATAATTTATAACCATGTTTCAACTTTCAATCATCTATCAATAATTCTATATCGATATATATCATGCTTGTGTGTGTGATTAGAAGGATTTTACATTCTTATTTTCAACCTACTAAAATCACTTTTATAACGTTAATCCAAAATAAAGTTTATTAAAGGACATGGCATTAAAATATCATTTAAATTACAAAAACCCTAAAATATCTACTAATTTTGAGGTTAAAAAATGTTAACTAATTTAGAAAAAGAATAAATAGGTAATCTGATAAGAATATAAAATTTTAAAGTTCAAGTGTTAATAACATAATTATAAGAATTAACAACTTAAATATAGATATTAATAATTCATAACCTTAAGTTGTGTATATTTAAGTTTCTAATTATTATTTTTAAGTTGTGAATTGTTTATATTTTAAGTTGTTAACATTCAAATTTCAAAATCTCATACTCTTATAATATCACCTACTTATTCTTTTATTAATTTAGTAAGCATTTTGAGATTTTCGTCATCTAAATGGTATTTTTCTATTGTGCATATTAAAATCATGAATTCTTTTCCTTCAAGATGTAAGTATATTTTTTAGGAGTAGGATATTCTTACAATCATTCTTTATTATTACCACTTTTTCACCATTAGATCATAATCTTATATATTTTTATCATTTCTCTCTCCTATTGAGATTCTAATCTAATAGTGAAAAAGTGGTAGTAACACCGGTAATAACAAAAAATGGTAGTAAGAATATATATATATATATATATATATATATATATATATATATATATATATATATATATATATATATATTTATTGAAAACAATATTGTTTAAGACAATTTAAGTCTTCGTTGGCTATATTAGGGACTAGTCGCTTCCACGAACCAATTATAGTAGCTAAAATTATGGATTTCTTTCATTTATGATGTTTATTTCTGCTTTTATATGACATCGGGGCCCAGGGAGATGCTAGTGCATGCTCATCCAAGTCTAAATGATTTTTTTTTGGCTTACACAAGGTATCTCCAACTCTTGTGAATGGAAAGCATCCCATGACCAGCCTTCTACTGCTTTGTGCGCTGACAGTAGGGCGAAGGATTAACCCCAATTCTTTTTTCATACAATATTTTTGTTTTCCATTAGGTCAAATTGAGCCTAGTTTTTGCTGGGCGAAGTTTCATTTGGATTGGTCCATTACATTGAAGAAACTGTTATAAAACTGAAAGAATTCTAGAGAGAAGTCAGAGGAAATTCTAGAGAGATGAAATCCATTCAAGTGTAATGAATAGTTACAGGAGACCTCTATTTATAGAAGGATGCAAATAGTAGATTACTATACGTATATACCATATCATCCTGTATTTGGAGATTATAGGTCAATGGACATCCACATAATAAGAATATTCATAACACTCCCCCTTGGATGTCCATTTATGAATGTGCCTCGTTAAAAACTTTAACTAGGAAAAACCCAATGGGATAAAAACCTAGCCAAAGAAAAGAGTACAACATTCATTGATACACTATTGAGTTTTGCCTCATTAAAAACCTTTCTAGGAAAACCCAGTGGGACAAAACCTAGATAAGGGAAAAAGAGTACAGCGTGTATCGTCTCCCCCTCTTGATTACATCAGACTTGCTCCCCCTGATGACCACATTGCTTCATTGTCTTTCTATCATCAAGTATTCATTGTATACCTGCAAGATCTAAATCTTTCAAGTAAAATCATAAATATACATGTGCATAAATATTTATTCAGATAATAATATCACATGCACGATAAATGTTTCATGCTACATATGAATTCACTTAATTAATTATTCTCGAGAATTTGATGCTCCTAGCATCTTGAGTCCTTCAGGGACTTATTCTAGCGCCTTATGTTCTTCAGGAACATGTGCTTCTGGCACACACTAATATAGTATGACTCATGATCCTCATTATCATCATTACAGCATATGTTATCTTATAAACATAAATATCATCAATGTCGACTTTATTTTTCGGTCCCATCGGATTTCATTCATAATTTATTGAGATCTCATTATATTCACATATATTAGGTACCTAGGTCTCTCTTAGACCACAATACACTTTTCTTGTAATATCTCTTCTGGAGATAACATCTCATCAAAAGATAACTCTTCTGGAGCTTTACTTAATTATCCTCGACTTGATCATCTATATTTTATAGCTCCTTTTCTCTTTCGAGGATTTTTATCTTTATAACCGATGGACCAGCAACGCTTCAGGCGTGCTTTATAACAATTCATATAGGAGCATTTGCATTTGGGATATGTGACTTTGTCACTTTCTTTAGGTCAGTAAATGTTTCTGGCATTCGATTAACTAAACTCTGAAATTGAATTATCATTTTGAACTTTTAGTGCACAATTCCTTGTACGATGATCAATATGAGCCAATGATAATTCATTCTAGTAAATCTTTACCCAATCTGCTTATTTTTCTCCCCCTCATCAAATCATCAATTTTCTTTGTATATCCATCTATGTGCATTGAAGTAGATTAATAATCATTGCACATTTAAAACATTTTAAGATGGAATTATTCTGGCACCTGACCAAAAGCCAAATTTTACGGGGAGAATTCTGTTGGCTTATATAATTGCTGCAAATATACACAACATATAAATTTTGTTCTCATAATCATTGATCTATCCATTTATGGATACTTTAATACATTATTTCTGGATCATTCAATCTGGAAATTGCGCGCATAATATATTGCAAACTTCTGGTTGCAAACATCACTGCAAACTTTGCAGATTTATAATCTCATATGTAAACTTTCAATTTAATATATTTCCAGAGATCCATTTCCAATAATATTTTCATAATCATATCTATTTGAGAACAAGCAGCACATAATATGACTCGGATGATCAAACAAGTCATGCCAACATTCCATATAATTTATCATCAAATCTAATATTCATTTTGGGGGAATCAACATAGAAACATTCACAAAGAATTATCACATAAATATTCACACTTGATATATATATCATTCTCCCCCTCAAGTGTGAGACCTTAAAAATTAATTCATGGAATTTCCATACAATATTCCATGATAATAGCATATATGATAATTAATGCATTATCAATGCATAATTTTGTTACTTCTGGTAACAAAATTTCCATTTTCCAGAATCAACAAACAAATATATAATAAATACAAAATCATCAGGTGTATAATTGCAGATTCACGAGCGCAATACTGTGTAATCACAGGCGCATCACTGTGGAATCACAGACGCAACAACTCAGATTGTCGTATGCATATAAAGTCAAAAAGATTCCAGGCTCGTGCTTTATAGGGAGCAGATCTGCAGAGATTTAACAGGACTACGCAAATCTGCAGAGATTCAATAGGATTTAATTCGACTATAAATAAAGGAAGGCAAACGAACATGCCTCACAAACACTCAAGCATCTGATAATACCAACTACCAGATACTCACACATATTTCTCTAAATTCTATTACCATGGCAGGACCAAGCAGTTTTATCCCAGTTTCTGATACATCCGAAACAGCATTACTTGATGCTTTGTTGTATGATGATCAGCCCAACATGTCATTTACTTCTTTGTTATCTCCTAATCCCTTTGAAATGTTTATTCCTCCTTCTACTATTCCTCCTTCTGCTTCAAATGTACCTACTTCTCCCCCAAGAACAAGTGTTCTTCCACAATTTACAAGGATTGAAGGTACAACTGAAACAGGTTCATCAAGGAGGCCAGTTAAAAGGTGTAGAACTATGGCTGAACTAATGGAGTCTACCAGTCAAATTCAACCAATAGTCACAACAATCAATGAGCCAGCATTCATAAGCCAGCAAACAACCATCAACCAGCCATCAACCACGATCCACCTAGCAACAATCAGCCAACCGACAACCATTAGCCAGCCAATAACAATTAGCCAACCAACAACCACTAGCCAGCCATCAACTACAAGTCAATTAGCAACAACTAGCTTATTGGAATGTAGTTGTTATCATGTTTTACGAGAGATCATACATACCAACGAACTCCAGTACCATAAACTTGAAGTTCACGGAAGAAGAACAGGTATGATTACCCATGCTGTTTTATTTGAAAAAGTACAGGATAAATCTTATAATACTGACAGGCTTCCAATGTTTGATTTCACAAAGAAAAATTTTGAAGAAATCAAACAATTTCTGACACAGTATTGTATAGATTTACAAGCATCAGGATATATCTTGATGCGTGATCCTGTATTAGCCTATCATGAGGTTCTCTGTGTTGGTTCGGAATGGGCTATAAATCCAAATGACCTCCATGGAAGTTCATTTCAAACCAATATTGAACACTCATTAGGCAAAGGAAAACAACCTGCAGTAAGTATACCCTATGATACTTCATCCCTTAACCAGGGTGAATTATATAGGTTATCTATGGAGCAACGAGAAAGAATAAAGAAAACAACGCTCCATGATTTAAGAAATTATTTTCACTTAACCCTTGATGAAGCGAGTAAACAATTAAATATGTCTACTCACACCATACAAAAAATCTATAAAAAAGGAGGGTTAACTGAGTGGCCACACAAGAAGCTCAAGAAACTTATGACGCAAATCTCGATATTACGAAGAGCTTTGCCTCATCTGGATCCCATCTCAAGAGAAGCAAAAGAAGAAGACATTAAATATCTTCAGAATGAGATGATTAAAGTTTGTAATGATGTTGAGCCACTCGCAATTAAACTTTGTTGAAATAATATTTCCTTTTGCTTAATTATTTTGTTTATGAATATTCTTTTCTCGTATTTATAAAAATTGTTATAATCATAGAAATCACATAACAACCATAATAATATATTTTCTTTATTCACTTCTGGGAATGAAGTTGGATAAAATTCATGATCTATAACTCACTGATTTGTTTGATCATGGCAAGAAATTAATCCACAATATTTCTTGACTTTACCACAATATTGCTACTGCAATAGCAAATTGAATATATTTATTTATAATAAGAATCATGATCATACAATCCCTTGTCTCATAATTTGAGGGAATATTTAATGCCAAATATACAATTTTGAGGCCTTTATACAACTGATGGCATACAAAATTTATGGATCAAATATTGTTTCATAATTTGTCTCTCATCATTAGGCTAACTTGCCTCTTGGCTTTAGGGTATCTTGCCTCTGAAATTAAGGCTATCTTGCCTCTTGGTCTCAAGCCAATTTATGCCTCATATCTCTATGGCATTTTAATCTCATAATATATATGGCCTTTTAACAGTTTATCTTCAGGATAAATAAAATATAAGCATAATAAAATAAATAGATGGAACCCACTAATATGTATATACTAGTGTTGTTGCCATAAATAATAAAAGGGAGGGGATATATATAAAGCAGTAAATAAATAAATAAAAATAAAATAAATGATTGGAAATAAACGTGCTAAATAAATAAAAAGAAGATGAAATAAGAATGGTAGTAAACTCACAGCGAGACCTATCTCATCCATAGGTAAGAAAGAGGATGCATATGCATATGCAAATGTAAATATATATATATATATATATATATATATATATATATATATATATATATATATATATATAAAGCAGTAAATAAATAAAAATAAAAGGGAAGGGGGATATAAAGCTGTAAATGAATTATAAATAAATGGAGTCCACTAAACTAGTGTTACCACCATGAAGAATAAACAAAGCGGTAAATAATAAAATAAATGGTGCCCACTATACTAGTGTTGCTACCACAAAAGATAAATAAAGTAATAAAGAATTTAAATAAACAAAGCTGTAAATAATAAAATAAATGGTGCCCACTATACTAGTGTTGCTACTATAAAAGATAAATAAAACAATAAAAAATTTAAATAAAATAAATGGGGCCCACTATAGTGTTGCAACCATGAGAAATAAGTAAAACAGTAAATAAATAAATAAATAAATGGAGCCCACTAATATAGTGTTGCAACCATGAGAAATAAGTAAAGCAGTAAATAAATAAATGGAGCCCACTATAGTGTTGCTACCATGAATAAATAAAGCATAATAAAATAAATAAATAGAGCCCACTAATAGATACTAGTGTGCCATCATAAAGAATAAATAAATGTAAAATAAAATAAATAAATGGAGCTCACTAATACATACTAGTGTTTCCCCATGAAAGATAAATAAAGTAGTAAAGAATTAAATTAAATTAAATAAATGGAGCCCACTAATATGTAGTGTGCTTCCATGAAAGATAAATAAATATTAGTGACAATAAAATTAAATATGTAAAAATAAATGTTAGTAAAGATAACAACAATCATAAAATATCAAATTAAAACAATTTAAATAGAAAATTAATCTAGACTGCCAATCTGGAGTCAAATAAATAATAATAACATAAAAGTCAAATTAATTGACTTACCTCAATAGCTTTACCTCTTTTTTTTTTTTTTTTTTTAGAGAAACTGTCGGCAGAAACAGTTTTTTGTTTTGTTTTGTTTTTTTTTTTGAGAAACTGTCGGCAGTATTATTTTTTTTTATTTTTTTTATTTTTTTTTGTAAAATCTGTCAGCACAAACAATGATTTTTTTTTTAAAATAATATATAAGATGACAAAAGAGAGACTTCACGTGAAGGGGGTGCAAATTTTTAGTGAGACATGTAGGGTCCATAGGTTTGAATCTGAAGGGAAAAGTAGGAGCTTGTAAAAGAATGGAGAAAATAATCATGCAGACACCGAACTAACAAACAAATAGAGAAAAGTGGCTAATAATTAATTGTACATAAATAAAGAAAGAGGAAGCCATCACCGGATTGAGGATATCTCCAGCGACAGAAGGCGGTCAGGTATGAAAAGCAGAGAGAAGTAAAGTTGGGTGCTCGTGGTGGTCTTGCTCCTTCGTTTATGATGCCTCTGAGAAGTAAAGGAGACACACCTAGATCTAATGTTGAGCAGAGATGGGGGAGAGGGAAAAATAGATCTGAAACTGAAACTGAGAAGGAAGGGCGAAAATGATGCTGAAAAGTTGGAAGGGATGAGTTTGGTGAAAGAACGCATAGAGATCTGCAGAATGAAGAAAAGAAGAAGGTAGAAGCTATAAGCCGAAGGAAAAGCCATCGTGCTGATAACGTGTTATAAAACTGAAAGAATTTTAGAGAGAAGTCAGAGGAAATTCTAGAGAGATGAAATCCATTCAAGTGTAATGAATAGTTACAGGAGACCTCTATTTATAGAAGGATGCAAATAGTAGATTACTATACGTATATACCATATCATCCTGTATTTGGAGATTATAGGTCAATGGACATCCACATAATAAGAATATTCATAACAGAAACTATTTTTTTTTTGGATATAATACATTGAAGAAACTTGATGTGGGACAAGTTGCATTTCTCAGGACAGTCAGGGACAAAAGAAGTCCAATTCAAAATAGTGGGTTTTATATAAAGAGCTTATAAATACTTTTTGAATGAATTGTTTTGAATAAACAAAAATATAATTTGAGTATTGAGAATAGTGTGAAGGTTTAGTGACTGAAATATCAATTTATACAAAAAATAAATTATCTAAAATCCGTAATTTCCAAAAATTTTAAAATTATATTAAGTTTCATAGGGAATTAAGGCTAAATGCAAATTATGATAAGATCCGTGACTAATTTCTGAATCAGCCTAATTTTGGTCTCTTATTAACATGAAACAGGCTACTAATAATTTGTTGTGATGAGCTAGTCAATAGAGGGTGGTATTTGACATTTGTTACTATATTTATTGGATTAAGGTTCATCTTTACCTCAGAAGTTTAAGCAGGGGTGTTCAAAAGCTTTTTTATGATCAATTTTACTCCAAAAGTATGAAAATTGTAGCAATCTTACCCCTCGGTTAGAAAGGTTAAATTTGATTGTTACATTGACTTCAGGCGGACGCAGGTATAAGACTTAGGGGGCACTTGCCCACCCTTAAAATGACGTCATTTTTTTTTTAATAAAATGGCATAATCGCATAATTTTTTGCTCAGAACATAATCGCATAATCGACCCAGGGTTTACTTCGGAGCTTCTTCTTCTTCGCTCTTCGGACCTTCCCTTCTTCTTCTTCGCTCATGGCTCACATATCAGATTCAGAGGCGGACGCGGGACGCAGCTAGAGGCGGAAAAAATCGGACCTTCTTCTTCTTTGCGACTTCGCCGTTCATCGTTCACTCATTCCAGACGCAGCCACGCAGGGGTTCACTCATTCCTCTGTCTCAAACTGATCCAAAGCTAGTAATGGTATATTATAGTCTATCATTTTGGTATTTTATAGTCTATCCCCTCTGGTGATTCTGCCCAAACTATTATAATTGGTATATCAAGATTGAAACGCCAAAAGCTTGTGCCTTTTTTACCTACCATGTTACTTCTTGTGATTGGACTTTCAATGTGCAGATGGTCTCCCAGGCTTGGAGTTTTTGAGGCCTCAACTTTCATCTTTTGAGTCATATGCTATTGGATTGAAGGTTTTTGTGCCTTTTCAATTAAATTTTTCTTAAATGAACTACTTATGTTTTAGTTATGCTTGCTGGTTTTCACAAGATATAGGTCCATCATGTTTCCTATGTTGAAATTTTGGTATACTAGCTTATGAAAAGTTACTACTACAAATGTCAGCTGCCCTTGTTAAGGATTTTGGCTCACTGTCTAATGTATGACTAATAGAGGTTATAAAAGTTTTCCATGACTACAATCGTTTTTATTCTGAAGTGATTGATTGGCCTTGTGAAATATTTTCTACTGAACTGCTACACATAACTAATAAATTTTTGTCATTTGCCAATTTTTAGGATGGAAAGGTATTTAGGTTCTTTTTTTACAAAGTCAAGTGGTAGTGGAACTAAACGTTCTCGATATGAAGTGATTGATTTATGTCAAGATGAACAAAATGAGTGTGCTACTCCCTTAAGTCAGAACAAACCAACGGTAGAAGGTCCACCGGATTTGTATGTTCCTGATCCGGGTAAAAGACTTCCTATTATAAGCATTGCGAATAGTGCTCAAGAAAGGGAAATGATTCGAAGAATTTATCTAACGAATAGTCCTTGTCAACCAAAACTTGACACATTTCCTTAATCCTTAATTGGGGGTAAAATGCGTAGATTCAATCCTCAATGGTATAATGAGTTTGGCACTTGGTTAGAGTATAGTGAATCAAAAGATGCTATATTTTGCGTGCCTTGTTATCTATTTAGTTGTGAGCATGGTGATGGAAGGGGTGGTCGGGATTCATTTGTGGGAGAGGGACTTAGCAATTGGAAGGACAAACAACGTATTCTTAGACATATTGGGAAAGTTGGAAGCATTCATAAGTTGTGCTTTAGTGCTGCCAAAGATTTGATGAATCAAAACCAACATATTGACATTGTTATGTCTGGCATTTCTGACAAAGCCAAACATGATTATCGTATTCGTCTGAATGGTTCAATTCGGTGTATTCGATATCTCATACGACAGGGTTTGGCTTTCCGGGGACATGATGAGACAGATGCTTCAATGAATCAGGGAAATTTTGTGGAGCTTGTAAAATTCCTTTGTGAAAGCAATGAGGAAGTAAATAATGTGTCTTTGAATAATGCCCCAGAGAATCTCAAAATGATAGCTCCCTCAATTCAGAAAGATATTACACATGTTGCTACTAGTTTAGTTACTAGAGCTATTATTTCAGATATTGGAGATAATTTCTTCTCTATACTAGTTGATGAAGCTCGAGATATATCAATTAAAGAACAGATGGCCATTGTTTTAAGATATGTGAGTTGCAACAGTGATATTATTGAGCGTTTTCTTGGTCTTGTTCATGTTTCAGATACTACAGCTAGTTCACTTAAAGAATCAATTGAGTTAATTTTTGCCAAAAATGGCTTGAGCCTGACAAAGATTCGTAGTCAAGGTTATGATGGCGCAAGCAATATGAGTGGTCACTTTAGTGGTTTGAAAAGCTTGATTTAAGATGAAAATAATTCTGCTTACTATGTTCACTGTTTTGCACATCAACTTCAGTTAGCTCTAGTAGCTTGTGCCAAAAAGGTTTACGCATTGACTGACTTCTTTAATTTTATACCGTTGGTGTGTAATGTAGTTGGTGCTTCTTGCAAAAGAGCAGATATTTTGAGAAAAAAGCAATTGGAGGAATTAGTCAAAAGTATTGCAAGTGATGATGTTCAATCAGGTAGAGGCTTGAATCAAGAAATGAGTTTGTCACGACCAGGGGATACACGTTGGAGCTCACATTATCGATCATTGGTAAGTTTGTGTTCATTGTTTGATCCTGTGCTTGATGTGCTAGAAATTATAAAAGATGATACAACTCTTATGCATGCAAAAAGATCTGAAGCCACTGGCCTTATGATGCGTATGGAAACTTTTGAGTTTGTATTTCTTTTGCACTTGATGATCAAGGTCTTGGCAATAACGAATGAGTTGTCACAAGCACTTCAAAGAAAAGACCAAGATATTGTGAATGCTATGACTCTTGTAAAAGTTTCAAAGGTGTTATTACTGAAGATGAGAGATAATGGGTGGGATAATCTATTTCAGAAGACTTCCGAATTTTGTATAAAACATGATATAGATATCCCTGATATGGAAAGTGTACTACAAGTACAAGGGAGAATAAAACGTAGAGGACCAGTTACTCATCTGCATCACTTTAAGGTTGACATATTTTATGCAGTGATAGATACTCAACTTCAAGAGTTGAATGATCGTTTTAGTGAAGTTAGTTTGAATTTGTTGGAATGCATGACATGTTTAAATCCGTACAACTCTTTCTCGACATTTGACAAACATAAATTGTGTGAATTTGCTGGCTATTATCCTTCAGATTTTGATGTGAATGATTTTGTCATGCTTGAATATCAATTCGACACTTATATTGTTGATGTGCAATGTAATCCTAATTTTCTGAATTTGCAAGGAATAGTTGATCTTGCCAAGAGGATGGTTGAAAAGAAAAAACATATTGTGTATCCTTTGGTTTATTTACTTGTAAAGTTAGCATTGACTTTGCTTGTAGCAACTGCATCTGTAGAAAGAGCATTTTCAGTTATGAAATACATCAAGACTGCACTTCGCAATCGGATGGGGGATTAATGGTTGAATGATTGCTTAGTGTCTTATTTTGAAAAAGATGTATTTGATAGTATTGATAATGAGGCAATTATGATAGAATTCCAAAAAATGAAGCCTAGAAGGATGAGTTGTAATTGTTTTTATTATAATATACTTTTGTTATTAAAATATATGGTGTCTAGCCTTGCTTCTTTTAATAGTACTTAGTCTTGCTTTTCCCTTTATATTCTTTTATTTTTTTTAATGCATTTAAAGAATTAACTGTAAAAAAAATTTTCGGGGGCGCTGCCCTCGAACCCCCGCATCCCCCACCAATGGTGCCTACCCTTCTATAAATTCCTAGATCTGCCCCTGGGCACACTTGGCACAAACATCTCATCATCCATGTTACTCCCTCCTCTCTTTCTTGCAACTTCATCTTCTTACCAGCCTACTACTTTTTGCCTTTCCTCCTCCACTCCTCTCTCTCTCCCCTCTTCAAACTCTCTCACTGGCCTTTCTAGCCAACTCCACCCATTTACCTAAAACCCTCAAAAATCTCTAAACTTTTCTGATGAAGAATCAATGCCCTAATCTGATTAGAGAGGATGCGTTCAAGATGCTTCTTGAGGTCTCGATCCCTCAAGCAATTTTCACCCAAACTTGTTGGAGCTATGTCAATCCCTTCCCCTATCAACTTTGAGAGCCAGGTGAGAAAGAAATTGGTGAAGGTGAGATTTTTTAATGGCAAAAGAAATCCCAAGGTGGCTCTGAATCAAGAGGTGGTGGTGGAGGTGGGGCATTGAAAATGCTGAGGATTGATAATCTAAATACGATTAATTAAATGAGCCACAGATGGAGGAGTAAGAGATCAACAATGAGATCATATATTGAATCTATTGCCATTTTGATGAATCGATTTTGTTCCCTATAGAGGCGCAACTTCATTTTTCTTTGTCTTTGAGCTTGCAACTCCCATTTTCATCTCAATCTCACTTGAAGAACACTTTTCTATATTACACCCGTTAACTAAAATAATCCAACATTATAGGTGTTGGATATATGCTCTTAGTCACTTAAGCCCTATTGGGCTTTAGTGAGACCAAAGCCCATGAGGCTTAGGGTTATGTTAAGTCTTGCACTTAACCCTATATATTCTAACTTACTCCTGCTGTGCTTCTAGGGATAGCTCATCAGAAATAGACCTAAGAGACAGACATTCATCATTTGAATGGTTGTCCACACACCCACCCCATCCTACTTGAGAGATAGTCTAGAAGATTGGTCATAGAGCGGACGAGGACTGTTCATGAACTGTTCGTGCAGAGGCTTTCAGACTGGTTTCATCTTTCCAGGTAATCAAAATGATGAAGGTTCTTATTCTCCTACATCAAATCAGTTAAATATGTTTCCGTGTTTTCTGATGAGATTCCTACAATTGGTATCAGAGCCAGGTTGATGAGGAAAAGAACCCAGTTTTGATGTTCTTTTATCTGTCATGTGATTCGTTTCAAAAATTATATTTTGAAAATATGGCATCCTTTTCTATAATTGTTATTTATTTCATGAAGATTATTCGTTTATAATTCAGATTTGATTTTAGTTTTAATTTTAATCGCTTTAATCCATGGTTAGATTCTCCCTGTATTTCTTGATTTGTAACAAGGAGACTAATCCCATATGATTAGGTTTCCTCCTTGCTATTTTTTCTTTATTTTCATAATTTCTATGTAATTTTTGGATTTGTGAAAAAGTTGTAAATCAAGAAATAGCAAGAAGATTAGCTTTCAACGCTTCCAGGCTACTTTTCGTGGACCTTTGGACCTCGGAATTGGACGAACCATATATCGTTGGAAAGAGAACGGAAAGACGAGCAAAAATATAAAAACCCTGTCATTAGAAGTCAATCCACGCGCCTCCACGCTCCGCCACAAGGTATGAGAGTGGCCTTCAAGCGTCGCCAAAGAACAGGCGCGTGAGGGCGCGTGGAGCCTACGTTTGCGGTGGTTCTGACGGCCTTGTTCTCATCTCCTCGTGGCGGTCCTTCCCTTGAAGTTTCGTGGTGATCTGACTTCGGTGGATGACGTGGCAGAAGTGGAGGCTAGGGTTTCTCTTTTGTGTCCTAGGGTTTTTCGCCAAGCATTGGGTTTTTGGGCTTTTGGGCTCATGGATACCCTAGAAGGGCTTGGAAAAATACTATGGACTGGACAAAAGAGAAATTCCAAAGTTGTAAATTTTTATCTTTTTATTTTTATAGGAAAGCCATAGATTAAAGTTATTAAAGTTATTTGTTTATTTATTTAATGCTTTTATTGAGTAGTATGAATTATATATGCGATTAACATGATTAGAAATAACATGTCATATAGAATAGGATGATGCCATATTGTTGCAAAAACACATGTCATAAATGCATAGTAGCTATTATGTCTTGAATCGACTAGTATGATAGTTATTATGTAAGATTATTTATGTTATCCACTAAATTAATTATCAATTATTATGATTTTAAATTAAAATCTAGAATAATATTTGGATTAATTAATTGTGGAATAAAAATCTAGATAACCACTTAATTAATTATCAACTATTATAATTTTAAATTAAAGTCTAGAATAATAGTTGGATTAATTAATTGTGGAATAAAAATCTAGATAACCACTTAATTAATTATCAACTATTATGTTTTTAAATTAAAGTCTAGAATAATATTTGGATTAATTAATTGTGGAATAAAATTCTAGATAACCACTAAAATTAATTATCAATTATTATGATTTTAAATTAAAATCTAGAATAATAATTGGACTAATTAATTGTGGAATTAAAATCTAGATATCCACTAAATTAATTATCAATTATTATGATTTTAAATTAAAATCTAGAATAATAATTGGATTAATTAATTGTGGAATTAAAATCTAGACAAATAATCCAGATAATTTCCTAAGAGAACCGTTTTATTTTGCGAGTAAATTGTGGGTCTGCTAAAATGGTCATGAGTGAAGCACATACTGGCTTTCATGACTGGATTTAAGGACCTTAATAATTTCAAAATTTACTAAAGTATTGAATGACCCATCGTCGGCAATGCTTGGATACTAAGGATAATTCTTGAAATTAAACAGAAGTTACTCTCAATTGAACAATTCTTAGAAATCGGAAAGTTGCTTATGTTGAATGGGAGGAGATTTAAATTAAGAAATTAATTTAACCTCCAAGCGCACTATAGGACCATTAATAAAATAATCATGTGAAGCCCCGACAAATAAGCATGATTGGATTTTATTAGATTGGACCTAAATAACAAATGGGAGGAGATTTGAATTAAGAAATTAATTTAACTTCCAAGTGCATTGTTGGTCTGTCAATAAAATAATCATGTGAAACTCCACCGGATAAGCATAATTGGATTTTATTGGGCCTTAATAATTTCAAAATTTTAATAAAGTGTTGTACACATTACTCGACAATACTAAGCTATTAAAGATAATTTTGAAATTAAACCCTTTTTTTTTTTTTACGTTCAACAAAGCTTATGAAAATTCTCATAAAAAAAAATATTGAATGGGTGAAGGTTTTAAATTAAGTATTTAATTTTAAAACCAACGGGCTCTAATTGTGGGTTTATTAGTGAAATGGTTATCGCTGAAGCCCCATCGGATAAGGATAATCGGATTTCGCTAGATTAAACCCTAATATTTTCAAAATTTTAGTGAAGTTTTGTACGGCTTATCATCGGCAACACTTAGACACTAAAGATAATTTTGAAAGTAAACAATGGTTAAATACATTCAACTTTGGTAAAGTTGTTAACCCTCCCATCGAGGCTCTGGCAATGGAACTAAAGGCCCAAATAACAATGTTAGTTTTACAAGTATCTTGCCCATCGTAAGCCTTGCAAAGATAATTAATGGATTGTTAACAATAAACAAGAGTAGTTATGAGAATCTACTTACATTTAATTTGTTTGTTGCATTTTTGTTTGTAATTGTGTGCCTTGTATGTTTTTTTCAGAAAATATCTTCCTTTAATCATTTAGCAATGATTTTGAGTCTAAAGCCTCTAGATGGTACCAACTATGAAGAGTGGAAAACAAAACTTGATGTTGTTCTCAAACATAAAGAGCTTAATTTTGTCCTTACCATACCAAAGCCATGGCCACTGCAAAGGATGCGTCTAAGGCAACTATGACTTAATACTCAGATTGGGAAATGACAGATATGGTAGTTCGCTGCTATATTCTTGTCAGTATTTCCAAACACTTGTAGAAGCAAGTGTACATGGTTAAGAGTGGAGTAGAGATGCTTCAGACTCTTAATGACATGTTTGCAGTACCTAGCAGCTATGCTAGACAGAATGCAATCAGTGCAGTTTTTGTTGAGAGTCTTGTTAAATCTAAGGGGAAACCTAAGGGTGGTAACAAGAACAACATGGCTTGGTTATCAGTTGTCAAACCAGTTGCTATGAAGAAGCCGAAAGGCAAGTGCTTCAAGTGCGGACTGAAAGGACACAGGAACAAAGATTGCCCAAAAAGATCAAACAAAGGGCGCCTGGTAGCCTGGATAAAGAAAATTTAAGCTTAAAGATGGGCAGCTTGTGTCTGCATTAGCAGAAACACAAGTTATTTTATCTTTTGATAATTTAAGACTGTGGTTTTGGGCGACTGTTTATTTGTTCCGGATTTCAAGAGGAATTTAATTGATTGTTGGTTGTTTCGTTAAAACATGGTTTCGAATGCAATCGATTCCTTAGCTTCATTTTGAAGTTTTTCTTTGTCTTGTTTGTTCCGGCACATTTTTTAAATAGTCTTTATTACCTATGTCTTATGCCCCATTGAATTTATTATGTTGAATTAAAAGGATCATAAACAAGAATATTCACCAAAGAAATAAGTTTCAAATGAAACATATATTGGCCTTTTATGATTGAGTCAAATTACCTCAAATAGGAAACATCGTTTAGTTAAAAGAGGGACTGAAAGTTCCATAGTCTTTGAACTAAAGTCTACATGTAAGTCCTATTTGGAAGGTAAAATGGCCAAGCAATCTTACAAGGTCAAAGGGTTTTTACGCAACTATTCAACTAGAATTGGTACATACTGAAGTATGTGGACCAGTTAGCGTTTAAGCCATAAGAGGTTATCAGTACTTCATTAAATGAATGGTTGCTCTGGATTTGGACAGATGAACCTATGCGTCATAAGTCTTGAGTTTTTTGGAAATTTCCAAGAGGTTTAAGCCTAAGGCAGAAAAACATCTAGGTGTTCAAATAAAAACTTTGGTCTGACTAAAATGTTGGATGCCTGCTTGGTAAGTTCGGGCCTTGCCTGATTCAAGAGGGGATAGTTTTCACAACTGTCAACTCTAAGAATGCGTTAGTTGAATGAAGTTGTAGTATGCAGAATTCAAACATTTCTAGACTTGGTGATGTACATGTTCAGTTATTCATCCTTCCAATGTTGTTCTAGGGAGATGCCTAGGAGAAGGGAATGTACCTCCTTACTTGGTTCTATCAGAGACTATTGTAAAGACACCTATAGAATTATGAAAAGGGTGCAAGCCTAGTTCAAACCATATTCACATTTAGGGTGCTCCGGCACATGTCTTGCAACAGGGGTCAAATAAGATGGGATCTTGCATGGAAGTGTGCATATCTTTTGGCTAACCTAAGAGAAACGGGAATTGGATCTTATTTAGTCCAAAAGATAAGATCGTCTTAGTGAGAACTCACGTGATTTTCTTAAAAGAGGATTAGATGGAAAATTATAACCCCATGAGTAAGGTTATTCTTGATGAGTTTTATCTCGGATCAAGAATTTCCAAAATTCTCTAGAAGTTTCATCCATTGTTCCCTTAATTGTTCAAAGAGGGGAAAAACTATACCTCTGGGTGAACAAACACGGGAACCATAATTGGAAATTCAACATGATAATACAAGTAGAAACTAATAGAAATATTAGTATCTTATATGGAAGAATAATATCAAGGATTTGTTAACATGTAATATGAAGAGCCACCATCTGACCCAAAACTTGGATCTAATGTAGATACACTAGATCTAGTGTGGTACATTCGTAGTGAGAAAGAATCTTTTCAACCCTCAAGATATCTCTTGTTGGGTGACATTGATCCCATGAGTTATGATAATGCACTGGAAGATGTTGTTGATCAAGTGTTGCTCATAGCTATGAACAATGAGGTGGAATACTTGTATTTCATCTCTGTACGGTCTCTGGTAAAGACACCAAGAGGGGTAAGACCCACTACGTGTATGTGGACCTACAAAGCAAAGAGAGGATAGACAGGAAGGTGAAAACCTTCAAGACTAATTTGGTGGCAAATGATTGTCAGACGCCATGCTTGAGTCTATCTAGATTCTCTTAATTGCTGTTACAAGTCTCATTTATGAGATTTTATTTTAGGAGTTGGATGATAGAACATCTACATGCAACGACCAAAAAGGTTTATAACTAATGGGCAAGAACACTATATGCAAGTTGTGAAAGTCCATTCTATGGACTTAAGCAAGCATCCAGGTCATAGAACATCAGGTTTGATCAGGTTATCAAAATTATGTTTTTGAGAAAACCTTGATTAATGGCTTGTATTTGTATTTAAAGGATCCAAGGGGTGGCAGTAGCTTTTCTGGTACTTTATGTAGATGATATGCTTCTTATTGGAAACAAAGTGGAGGTAATATCAAATGTAAAGAGTTGGCTGAGTAAGCGTTTTAATATGAAAGACAAGGGGAAGCCAATTATATTCTTGGTATGAAACTCTTAAGAGATCGGAAGAATAAGAAGTTGGCATCATCTTAGGTTACTTACATTGACAAAACTCTTACCAAAACCCAATATGGGGAATTCTAAGAGGAAAATCATGTCTCTCAGATACGGAATTCATCTTCCTAAGGAGTAACTTCTAAAGAATCCAGAGAAGGAAGAATGCATGAGTAGGATGCCTTATGCTTTGGCAATAGGTAGTCTTATGAATACCATGTGGAGCATTAAACTAGACATCTGCCACTCAGTGGGAGTAGTGAGACGGTACCATTATAGTCCTAGAGGAACACTAGATTGTTGTTAAGCATGTACTCAAGTATCTTCAGAGAACGAGAGATTATGTGTTGTATATTCTAGTGGGAGTCTTGAAAAGCTGATCTTTCACGAATTCAGTTTTTAAGTGGATATTGATTCAAGAAAATCCACCTCGAGCTATGAAGTTTACATTAAACTAAGATAGCATTAGAGGTGGATCTTGCAGACCCAATTATTAAGAGTTTGCCTGAACTTGTGTTTGAGAGCCATGTTACTTCTTTGGGTCTTAGGAGGATCTCGGAATTGCATTGAGCAAGTGGGAGATATTGTGCCATTGTGCTCTTGGAGTAAGACAATGAAACAATGTAATCATTTTCTGAATTTTTACAAATGAGGTGTTTTTCATTGTTTTGTGCACACAATTTAGAAACATTAAGGTCCAGATCAATTGTCGAGTATATGATCATATGGATACGTTCATGGAGGAAATGGTCATAGGTTCTCACACTTGATGAATAGGTTCACAGCTATTAAATTAAGTTGGGCGCTTTATTTAGGCTGCAATATTTTATGAAATGGTTTTGTCTAAATCATTATAAAATATTGATGTGGATTAATACTTACATTGAATGGATCAAGGAGAGATTTAATTGAAGTTGTTCTTTCTATCATAAGGAATCAAATCTCCAGATAACTATAGGCATGTAGTTGCTCTAAATCCTAAGTTTATTTTAAATGGGTAATTAAATAGTTTTCATTTTTTGATTTACCAACGGGTGAGGTTTGATCTATATGACGGCCAATAACTTGGTATTTTGGGATTGAGACTATTTAGTTATCGGTGTTTATAAGATAAACAGCATGGAATTTATAGGAAATGTCCCCTTGATATGTTTCGGTACTTGGATATTGAAGACATTGGCTAGTGCAAGTAATCCATTAGAGAAACTATCAAAGTCAAGGGAATAAATAATTGATTGGATTACAGAAGACTAGTCAATCAATTATAGACATTCTATAAAGGGGTGATGCATATACATGTTATAAGTGTCATTAATCTTGGAGTTCACGTTCGGGCTTTTAGTGGAGTAGCACCGAACTAGATAATCTTCTATAGATTATCATGAGCCTTGATGAATGACAAATGATAGATCCCCAGGCTAGCTCGATACAAGGGATGAGATATATAATCAGATGATGATGGCTTATGGACTACATGATCTTGGGTTTACGAACTCAAGTTTGTATCTTAAAAGAGCAAGTGGGAGATTGTTGGATATATGCTCTTAGTCACTTAAGCCCTATTGGGCTTTAGTGAGACCAAAGCCCATGAGGCTTAGGGTTAGGTTAAGTCTTGCACTTAACCCTATATATTCTAACTTACTCCTGCTGTGCCTCTAGGGATAGCTCATCAGAAATAGACCTAAGAGGCAGACATTCATCATCTAAACGGTTGCCCACACCCCACCCCATCCTACTCGTGAGATAGTCTGGAAGATCAGTCATAAAGCGGACGAGGACTGTTCGTGCAGAGGCTTTTCAGACTGGTTTCATCTTTCCAGATAATCAAAACGATGAAGGTTCTTATTCTCTTACATCAAATCAGTTAAATACGCTTCCGTGTTTTCTGATGAGATTCCTACAATAGGTTGGGAAATGGAACTAGAATGCGGCAAAGAAAATGACGAATGTGATATTTTTTATGGCGGCATCATTTATGTTGTTGTTGCATTGTGATTGGACAATGTGATTTGATGATGGGTGCGTTTATGGTGGCATCACATAATGGCTATGTTTTCAATGACAAGGTGTATGTGTTGTCATTTAAAGTTGTTTTTCATTGAACAAGCGTTTTAGAATCAAATTAATTATATGAACTTGATGTTTTTTCCTCTTTGATTGGATTGATTTGAATCTCAATATTTATCACTATTTGGTTTATAAGCGTTGAATCATTCTTGGTTTGAGATGAGATGGCTCTCGTTTTGAGGGATGAAGATGGTGGCTCTCATTGCTCTCATTATTGAGATAAACAATGCTGCCGAAGGGTCACGCCTGAACAAGAAGAAGAAGCTGATGGTGAGGAAGAGGGGGAGGGAGGAAGAGATCTGGGCGATGACGTGGCTGTGAATGATGAGGTGGTTGTGTTGAGTATGCCATATAAGACAAACTAATGGTTAAACTTAACATTTCTAACCGAAAGAGCAAAATTGATATGTTGTTAAGACTTCCAAAGAAAATTTGTTCTTTAAAAAACTTCCAAACACCTACCAATCCTAAGCGAAGATTGCTGGGTGAAAATGGACATTATCCTTATATTTATAATATATAATATAATCTTGGGATTTTGATTGAATAAAGCACCTTGAGTTCAGTTCTGTAGTGCTAATAACAAAGTTATTAAACTCAGACTAACCATTGAATTGGCTGAGATATCAAGTCAAGGGTTAAACTGGATTCAAATTAAAACTAATCCTAGACCAAACTTATTAATAAGTGAATATTTTAGGATTATTAATATAAAATTTAAAAAAAAATTTAAAAAAAAGAAAAAGAAAAATTGAGTTGAGTTGATACTCAAAACAGATCATTTATCGAATGATAGGTCCAATAGGGGTATATTAACACCTGCTCACACATGGGGACACACGTAAAGATTAGAGTACGTGATAGTGAGAGAAATAAGTTGGGATATTTAAGATTGTCCTATATATATATATATATATATGTCTCTTCATAATCTAATGCCTAGATATAGGACAGTCTTAGAATATGTCATGTTTACGTTTTAGGTGGTCTTCGGCTTTTAGGATATGTCCCTTGGGTTAATTAGCATGATGCCTACATTTTTTAGTTTAAGGTTTCTCTGTGTCCCGCTTGGCTAGCTAGTCTTAAAGTTTTATTATTTCCAGCCCATAATATAATAAATAACTAACTAATTTAAAGTAAATTATGAAAATTAGTTATGTTAATCATTTATAACAAACATAGGCCATCATAAATATTACAAATAAAGTATATTGATATGTTATATTTAAAACCATATCTAACCTTAAATAGCTCTTATATAAAGGCAGATAGTATTGTTATTTTGACCATTCTATTGTAGCAACTCCATGCTTTTCATTTCTAGTAGTCTATACATGAAGAATTTTAGGATAACATGTCCTACATAAGTTCTAGGTTTACTTTGTGTAGTGATTTAGGTGTGATGGATAAGTGCATGCATGGCTTGGGATTCCTTAAGGAAAGCGAATAAGGGCATGATTGGGAAGGCAAAGTGGCGTGCGGTGAGGTTCATGATGGGGCACAAGCCTTTATTGCCGTTATACCTATAGGCTATAACTTTCACGTCAAGCAACCCTATTAATATCTCTCTCTCTTGCATCACTACCCCACATTCACAACCCCAAGAATATATTATTGCAATATATTCAATAATGACTGAGTCACATCTACTCAAAGTTTATAATTGTACTGACTAATGTCTATTAAAGAATACACTCTTTCTGATTTTTATTACTTTATAAGATATCAACTACCAAAATATTTTGGTTCTTATTATAAAGCACCAACCACCTTTAACCAATTCATTTATTACTATTTTTTAATTATACCTTCATTTTTAACTAACTATTTAAATTCAAATAATTAAAGTAGGGGTAAAGTTGGAAATATTTATTATTTTTAAATCAATTTAATGACTTAACTTTTATTTCTTTATTTATGAGAAATGATGGTTAGTGTCTTATAATAAGGATCAGGATCAGAGGAGTATCGACTACATCAAATTGACCTAAAGCCTAAAGGGTCATCCTAGGCGTACTTCTTCTATGTCATCCTCATGCCTACAAACATTAGATAGAGCAAGCCTTGCTTCTCCTTCCCCATGTAAAGATCAGTGGTTGTAAACTTTATGCTAAGTCTGATCGATTTACTATTACATCTCTTAGATAGGCACCCCCTAAAAGAAATGTAGAAAGTGGAAAAAAAAAAACAGACATTATAAGGTTCTTTTTAGTAGTAAATGTATTATTTGAATCGAAAAATTTATTAAATCTAAATACCCAAATACCCTAGCAAATATATAGGGAAAAAAGGACATGGTATATCCTCAGATCGTGACTCATTCCCACTTCATGCTGTAAATTTCATTTTACCAATTAGCATCATGTAAAGAAGAGACATTGTTTCACAGTGAAGGCGAAATCACATATTTCCATCAATGTTTTGGTATTCTTGCTACCTCTTTTAGCTCTAAGTGCCCTGTATGAATTTGTCAATTCTTTATTATCCCTTCGAACTCATCTGTCGTTTAATTGTTTTCTCAATTTGCTTTTAGTTTATCTCTTTTTACTATTGTATATCCATCTTATCTCTTAATTAAATGCATCATAAACTACCGATGCAAAATAAAAAATACCCACCTGACATAACTCAAATTTGTTTTGATATATTGATTAATGAATATTACTGCGAAATTGTTGAAGAAAAACCATCATATTTACTTGTGTGGATATGATTAATAAATGAGTCAAACCCATGCACGAACACTTTTCAATGTGTACATGTATTATTGTTTCAACTTCATTATGATGAAAGAGACCTGTGTGGAGACAACATAACCATTCAGATAATGATAATCTAACTTGCGAGCAGACATGAGAAACATGGCATGCCCTTCTGCTAAATAATTATTATCTTCTGTTTTGTCAAAAGAGCTATTATCCATAACACTTTAGCAATATATATATATATACCATTTAGAAAATGATTTAGAAACAAGCCTTTTCTTTTCAAAATTTATAATGGGTGTATATTCGTCACTAAAAGTTAAAATTGACACAAAAATTTAAAATGTTGATTTCTAAAATATAATTAACAATGAATTGGCTTGAGATTTATCAACTATACTAAATTTATGATTATCAATGATCATTTGTTTATTAACAAAGGAATTATTTCATTGCTGATTTTTTTTTTCTTCTAATAACAGAAAACAATAATCCTCTGGAATTGCTCGTGGCTTGTTAATAATAGTTATAATAAGATACTCTTTCTAATTCTTATTATAAAGTACTAACTAACAAGTGTATTTAATTTTTTTATAAGGTACTTATTTTTATCAAAAGAGCATTAAATATTTTTTTTTATATATGTCTATAACTAATAAGGGTAATAAATGAGAGTAATAATTAATATGATATTAGAGTTTAGTTCAATTAGTATGGGTAATATCGAAAATTACTTAAATTTTAAACAAATTTAATGACTTTAATTATTTTTATTAATTTGAGAGATCAATTGTTAGTTAATATCTTATAATAAACATCAAATAGAGTGTGTACATGTGTGTGTGTTTTTGTATATATATGTATATGTATATGTCTATATGTGTGTGTGTTAAATCACAGATCAAAACCCACAAATAGCGTCACGCATCTACTTTGGAGGCAACGTACAACTTTATTTATTTCCTTTGCTTTTTGGCTGTTCCTCTTTATTATTTGTGGTTTCAATTAAATGTTATCATATTATCGACTCTTGTGAGTGAATGCCAACCTTGATTAATTGAATCTTGTCTTATAGGACTAGGAGTACATGACACATCTTGTTTCAATGCCTCAGATAAGGAATCCATCAATCATAAATCCGTTTCCCATGTTCTACCTTATTACAACAAACTTTCACATTCCTTATAAATTAAACCTATCTCTCTTAGTCTTCAGAAATTTTTTGATCTGCCCTCTTAGCCTTTTCTTGATTTGCATTGTTTTAGATTATCTCTGCTTTGGATTCTAAACTGCCCTCTTTTCCATTCATCTAGCTGTCCTGATCTCAAGGCATTTTGCATCAAGAAACGATCGACTACTTTCTAGGATGAGATTTATTGATCACTCAGCTAATGTTCTTCACATGTACATCAAATCTTACCTTGGCTCATTTAATTTCGCTTATGTTTCTTATATTAATTTCAATCATTGTAATGTTTTTAATATGTTACAATCATGTCCTCACATGTTTGTAGAGGACTGATATATTATCTTTTTATTTTTAATGCATTTTGATCTTTTACCAAAAAAAAAAAAAGGAATTTTTTGAAGAATTTGATACAGACAACTCCTGTACGTATAATGTATTTATAAACCACCAACATGAGTGTGTATGAGAGATTTTATATAATGGAGAATCGAAATCTCTTTTTTCCGTAAATTTTTTTTATGATTAGATTAGATTACTCCTCTAGTGCTTGTAAGGTAGAGAACGAGAGTGGGTATTTTCCCCCTAGTTATAAGGCACCTAGATTAAATTTTTATATGAAGGTGCTATTTGGTACTATTTTATCTCATTTATTATATATTGATAAGTTAGATACTCTCTCATATCTTATTTATAAGAGCTCGATAACTAAATTATGTGATTTAATAAAGCGGTTATAAGACTAATAATAAGTATGTTTGGAATAGTTCTTTTTCCAAGTATGCCCTTGTTTATTGTGGGTAAGTGAGAGAGAGAGAGAGAGAATACAAATATCATCAACCTTTTAATTAATGTTATATATATAATTAATGTGGGGCAAAAATGAAAAAGAAAAATTAAATGTTGAGATAACTCCTGTCAACTTCTTATAAAAAAAAAAAAAAAACTACAATAATTCAAATTTTAGGCTCAGATAAAAAGGACCGGAGGAAGTAATTATTTTCTTATAATATATGTAGTTAAAAGGAGCAAAGTTAGAAAGTTGTTGACTTTTAATATAAAGTTAACGAAGTTTAAGATTTTTATTGATATGTATTAAACATGTTGAAAGTGTATATATCATAAATAGGATCAGTAGAGTTTCTTCAAATTTTATAAAACTTTTAATGTAGAAGGTGGGCCAAGTAAGATTGTTGTCATGTGACATAAATGTTACAAGTTTAAATACTAGAAATAACCTCCCCTTATAAGAGTAAAGCTGAATAAACTTGACCTCCCACCTAGTAAGAGCCTCATACACTAAGCCGCAATTTTTTATTATTGCCCTCTCTCTCACGGTAAGCTAATTTTAAAGGGTGCAATTTCTTAATTATATAAAAAAAGTGGAGGCACTATTTTTTCTTAATTAATGTTTAATTATAAAAAAGATATATAGTTATATCACGCCTCTCTTTTTACAAAGTTGGAATCCTATCACAATATTTTGTGGATTAAAAGATAAATACAATCTGGCTTAAACGGGACCACCTTCCTATTCCTTTTTTCTCTAATTGTATATTCTACAGAAGCAAATCCTCTTATTACTTTTATATCTAGGAAGATATATTGGGTCATGTGGATGTATTGGAGAAAACCCCATATAAATATAATAATAATGTACACTGTGTTAAATTTTAATAATGTGTAGATTTGATGCAAATTCAAATATGATATATACCCATACTTACTTCCTAGTAATTAATGAATTTTACCTATTTATCCTGTGGACGGAAAAACAAAAAATCTCATTGGGATAGTTATTTCTAATTGATTCCAATAATTCTTGAATATAACTGAAATTTATTATTATATCTCAAGGTGCATTATTTTATGTTAAAACATATATTTATTTTTTTGTTAAATATTTTAATTTATTCACATTAATTAAATAATTATAAACTATTTTATAGTAAATATTAAATATTATTATCACCAACAACTGTGTTTTTTTAAACAATAATGCAACTTATATCCGGGTGAATCTTGCACATAATGTAAGGGTCTAATTGGCAAAAAAAAAAAAAAAACAAGTTAATTATTTAATTCCGATAAGTTTTCATGACTCAATTTATCTAATTTTTTTTTATCACTCTAAATTATTAATTAAATCTTATCATGGCATGGGCTTGGGTTTAGGGATATGCCCTCCATTCATGTAGCATAGAGATGTCTAATACCAAAAGAACATGTCACACACACATGCCTCCTTAAAAGCAATTTGATTTTGGACCCCAAAAACAACATTTTTGTTTCTATGTTCTTAAAATATTGATAATAATAGTAAGCAACTAGGTGGCTAGTAGTGGGGGAAGAAATGATTTCATATTATTATCACTTTAATTATTTATATGCTTATGGGACCCACTTTTTGCCATGGTCCACAAGAGGAGGTGGGTAATCAAATCATAAATCATAAATTATAAAGTGTGGTCACACACACCTATCTAGTCCCCTATATCTAGCCATAGCGTGCACATCTTCAACACCCTTGTATATTTTCTTATATACGAGTATCTTTTACATTATTATTTGAATTAAAATATTTTAATTTAAATTAGTTTCAAATAAGAAAAATTATTCTTTAATTTTTGCTATTATAGTTTTGACTTAGTTAATAACTTTAACTCTATACAATTCAATCATTATAAATTTAATAATTTAAAATATTCATTCCTATATTTTAGAATTTCATAAGTTTAAGGACTAAAATTTTGAAATGTCAAACTAACTATACTATATTGATTGAATTGCAGTGAATGCAAGTTTATGATTTGAATTTTGACTTAGTTAAAATTATAGGGATTAGATTATATTGAGTCAAAGTTTCATATTGAGTTACAATACACTCAAAATTATAAGACCAAAAAATTAATTTTGGCTAAAAAAAAAAAAGAAACAAATCCAAGAAGTATGCATGGTGTACTCTTTTTAATTATTCCAACATTATACATGTTATCTACACCAAGAAAGTAGACGGGGCCAATAACTTTACCTAGTCTCATGAACACCTTCATATTAGTGAAAATCACATGTTGAATAAACTCAGTCGCTAATGTCTGTCCTGGCTCTTATGCTATAACGCCACCCCGCTCGATCCGAGTGGCACTATTAGTTAGAAGACTGAGTCAACTGTTGGGTGAATCTGAGTTTTAATATTACTCCTCCGATCCTAAATTATGACCTCCTTTATAATGTAAATTGTAATGCAAATTAAATCGTACATATTTTTGGATAATGGAGAAAAAATGAGGCAAAAATATAGGGATGAAATACTAGGAATGAAAATTTTAAAAAATGATAAAAAAATTTACTATGTTTTGGAGTTTTCCCTCTTAATATTATTTTTCCAAATTTTCTCTCCATTGAAACATATACAAATAAGACTGGAGGTAGTATCATAATACCATATACACTATGCTCATGATGTAGCTAGAGGGTAGATGTATTAGGATCCTAATAACACATAGAAACCACTAAGACATCTTCAAGCAAAGAAGATGAAGATATCAGATTGATACCGACAATGTTATTGGGACCATATATAATATCTATCCTATCTGACCATTGGAAACTCAAATAAACTAAAAAATAACGTACTGAACTATACCAAGGGGATGCTTATTTTGATAGGAAAGATGTTTAATCCAGTGGATAATCTGAGTCTATTGAGCCTCATCTCTTACTCATGCTCAATGATACTTTAGGATTCAAACATCTTTCCAATTAAAGCTTACAATACTAACAAGATCAATATACTAATTTTCAGTATCCTCTAAACTGGATCTTGTTCTTGATTCTATTACGATGCACAGATCCCTATTGAAAAGAAAAATGCGGAGCATAATTAAAATTTAAGAGGTAGAGCTACATATCTCACTTAAAAAGGGTAAAATAATGGAATGGATACATGTTTATATATCTAAGTTTTGAGGGTGATATTCACCTTTTGACCTTTTGAATCCTTACTTTCTTCTTTTTCATTTCACATCGAAAGGGAAATACATTGCACACTGCACAGATTGAATTCACCTTTTCAATTTAATTACTGTTGCTTTCAATCCCTTTCCCTCCGACCTTCTCAATCCAGTGGACAGTCCAAGTCTATCAGGCCTCATCTCTTGCTCATGCGACAATTTAGGATTTAAACATCTTCCAACCAAGGCTAACAATACTGACAAGAACATTTTACTAATTTTTAGTACCCTCTAAACCGGATTTTGTTCTTGATTCTATTCTGATACACATGTTTCTCTTGAAGAGACAAATACAGATGCAGAGCATAAGAGGTAGAGCTAAATATCTTACTTAAAAAGGGTAAAATAATGGAATGGATACATGTTTATCTAAGTTTTGAGGGTGATATTCACCTTTTGACCTTTTGAATCCTTACTTTCTTCTTTTTCATTTCACGTGGAAAGGGAAATACATTGCGCACTGCACAGATTGAATTCACTTTTTCAATTTAATTACTGCTGCTTTCAATCCCTTTCCCTCCTACTCAATTCAGCCCTTTAAAATTTTCATTTTCCTCTTAAATTTCCATTTATAATATGATCTATGATTGTCTTTGTGGGACAAGCTTCTGAGTAATAAGCAGTAGTACAAGTCATCGTTAAAACATATAATTACTCCTTCTAGATTAAGTCTGATGATTTTCCCCTTTCAAAGATATATAAGAATGGTCTAATAACAAATTAAATATGTCATATTGATAAATCCAAAATGGAATTATTGAGAATAGGGAAAATAGGAGACAAAATGAAAAAAGATGAGACAAGATTGTCAAAGCCGGCAACAACTTTTATTGCCGCTTTGTTTCATGATTGACTTTTCCAGGCATAAAACTTTGTCTCTACAGAAACACTCTCCATTCTCCCTTCCCTCTTTTACGCCCATTTCCTTGCTTAAATCAATGCATCAAGAAAATTAAAAAAAGCAGCCAATTAAAATGATAGGTAGGGATTCCATGATTTGTTTTCTTGATTTAAGTGTTTGTTTGTTTGATCTCCCTTGTTTTAAGTAATTTTGTGTTGTATATAGAGTAAATATGTGATAGCTAATGGTCTTGTAGCCTATCAGTATAAGATCTATTTTTTTGAAGTGATTATGAGTATTTGCCAAACAAGCACAAATACATGAAGATAATTGTCATTGAAGGAGCTTCATGTTCATGTTATGTAGCTAAATTTAACTTAAAGTTAATTGAGTCCAATATGAATTTCAGAAACCATTTGGTATCACTAAAAAGATAAAAAATTATGGCCCTGTTTAATTATGTTTTTAAAAACAAAAAAATAGTAAAACTTATTTGAAAAAGTGCTTTTGATTTTGTTTTTAAGAACTACATGATTAAAAGAGTTTTAAGGTGTTTTCTTATTTTTGTTTTCTTTTTTTTTATTTAAGGTCGTTATTTATTCATTATTGACTCCACATAACGGCGTTTACTACTATCATGCCAGCGTTAATGACAGCGGCCACCAAGTCACTTTAAAAACTTTTTTTTTAACAACTATTCAAGCATTTTTTTGTGTATTTTTTTACAAAATTTGTTTAAAAAAATTTTGAAAACAGAAAACAAAATTAAACATGCCCTGTACTAGTACTGCTAAGCCTTCTTATCTAAAGAGGTCCTGTAAAAAGTGAGTATAATGAATCCTTTTGAGAGGAACTGACAACTGGTTGATCATATGGGATGTAAAGTTCTCATGTACATATAGCTCAAATGCAGTTTAAACTTAAAAGTATAAATGTATGTTTTTTAAATGCTTTATCTTGACGTTCCTTGGTAGAATATCTTGCAGCCAAAGTGATTTTGATTTTGAAACAATTTGAAGCCGAAAGGCAAAGGGTGACCCACACCCACAGGCGCATGGCTTTGGAAGATTGCAATCTATGGCTATGAGCACCACCGGTTTGACGAAAATGGCCACAGAACTTACTTGTTCTGCGACAACAGTAGTGTCTCTGTCTCTTTCTTCTCTTCACTCCCTTAAACCCACTCTACTACTATTCTTTTTTCTCTCTATCTTTTGTTCTTCTTCTTCTTCTTCTTCACGTTCCATTTTACTTTCCTGGGTTTTTCCTCACTCCCTATGGACCGTACAACTGACAAGCATCAGGTTCAGCATCAGCAATTGTCCTTGGCCAAGAGTGCCAGGCATCGATGCAACGAATGGTTTGTTTTGGTGTTCTCTTTTCTCACTGCTTTTATGTGTTTTACTCACATTGAGGATTTTGGACTTTGCTTGCTTCTTGTCTTACTGTTCAAAAGTTCTTTTCTTTGAGTTTCTGATGTGTTAGTTTTTTTATCCTCTTGTTGTTTTGTAGCTCTGAGCTGTGTTGCTTGTTTAGCTAATTCAACTTGCTCCTTTTGAGAGTTACTGTTATTAAACGTGCTTTTGTTGAATCTTTTTCTGATCTTCCTGCTGAAATGAGCTGATTAATGATCTGTTTTTAGTAACTATGCAAGATTATGGTATAATATTTTTTTTCCTGGGATGCTGAAATATCAACTTGAACATCTTGTTCACTTTGGTTTTTCGATTGTTGGCATCTATTGTATACTAAACTCTTAAGTGGTAATATAGTCTGTTTTTGTTCTTTTTGTGTTCGGAACCGAGCAGGGGAAATATTGATGAGCAAAACTTCCATCACGTACACAAAGTCTGATGTGAATTTTACTGAAAAAGAACCAAATAAAAAAAATTCTCTTTTTAAATAGTTTGATTAACTGAATTATGCGGATATAAGGATTCTGTTATTTCTTGAGTTAGTCTGAAGTTCAATACAGTGAATGTTTCTTATGTATGATTGAATCTTTAATCTTTTTGTAGGATTTTTCGAGATGTACCCAGCGATATCACTATAGAAGTGAATGGAGGATCATTTTCGTTACACAAGGCAAGTATCTAAATCCTGGATTTTGAATCAATCATAATTCTAAATAACTAACCCGAGTCATTACAATTAGGTCCACACTAATGGTGATCCTGATTATTGATCTCACTTGTTTTTTTTATATGAAGTTTCCTCTTGTCTCTCGAAGTGGGAGAATCCGAAAGCTAGTTGCAGAACACAGGGATTCTGATATCTCAAAAGTGGAGCTCCTGAATCTTCCAGGAGGCGCAGAGTCCTTTGAGCTGGCTGCAAAATTCTGTTACGGTATAAACTTTGAGATCACATCAAAAAATGTTGCTCAGCTCTGTTGTATGTGTGACTACCTTGAGATGACCGAAGAATTCTCAAAAGATAACCTCGGCTCTCGCACCGAGGAATATCTGGACACCATTGTTTGCAAGAGCCTTGAGATGTGTGTTGAAGTCCTGCAACAATGTGAGAGTCTTCTTCCTCTTGCTGATGAGCTAAACATAGTCACTCGCTGCATCGATGCAATAGCCTCAAAGGCCTGTGCAGAGCAAATAGCTTCAAGCTTCTCAAGGTTAGAGTATAGTAGCTCAGGGAGGCTACATATGAGCAGGCAAGCAAAATGTGAAGGTGACTGGTGGATAGAAGATCTTTCTGTTCTAAGGATTGACATGTTTCAGAGAGTGATATCAGCCATGAAATTTCGCGGTGTTCGACCCGAGAGTATCGGTGTTTCCCTTATAAATTATGCTCAGAAAGAGCTCACTAAGAAATCCAGCTTGTGGAATCCTTCAAGTCAGACTAAAGTTGATTCAAACTTGACAGGCCATGAGAAGCTTGTGGTAGAGACTATTGTGAGCCTCTTGCCAGTTGAGAAACTTGTCGTCCCTATCAATTTTCTTTTTGGGTTATTAAGAAGTGCAGTGATGCTTGATTGTGCAATTGCTTGTAGACTTGATCTAGAAAGAAGGATTGGGTCACAGTTAGATGTTGCAACTCTTGATGATCTCTTGATTCCTTCTTTCAAGCATGCAAGTGACACCTTATTTGATGTTGACACAGTTCATAGGATTTTGGTTAACTTTTGCCAGCAGGATGATAGCGAGGATGATTTAGAAGATGCTGCTTCTGTTTTCGAATCTGATAGCCCTCATTCACCTTCCCAAACCGCGTTAGTGAAGGTGGCGAAGATAGTTGACAATTACCTCGCCGAGATCGCCCCTGATGCAAACCTGAAGCTCTCTAAGTTCTTGGTCATTGCAGAAACCTTACCCACACATGCAAGGACTACTCATGATGGGTTATACAGAGCAATTGATATATTCTTGAAAGTATGTTTTTTCCATCTTCTATTCTGATTTATGTGAACCATTTTCTTCAGAAAACTGCATTCTCTTCTTGAAGTGGTATTGAAGGATATGCATTAAAATTAGCTGCTTTATCATGAAAAAAGGGGTTAATATCATTGTCTCTCCTCACAGTTTGATCAAATTTTGGTTTGAGTTTTTGTAGGTTCAAATTGTTCCTAATAATTTTATAAGAATTCAATCTTAGTTTAACGGTAGGTCCTATACTTTTAATAAGTTTTGGTTTTGGTTTGTGTACTTCGACTTAGATTAAGGCCTTATAAAACTTTAGAGATCAAAACCAACGAATTAAAACTATGAGGAAAAAAATCAAAATTTGATCTAATAGCAAGGTGTCTTATTTTCTCTAAAGCTTGCATATGGGAAGAATGTCAAATTGGAATTCCTTCAGAACAAGTTTCATCTGTTGTAAACATTGCTATTCATAAATTTGACTGTGTATGTGTGAACTTAATGCTGATTCATCCGTGAATATATTATTTTACAGGCTCATCAAGGCTTGCCGGACTCGGACAGGAAGAAACTAAGCAAATTGATAGATTTCCAAAAGCTTACACCAGAAGCAGGAGCACATGCTGCACAAAATGACCGCCTTCCTATTCAATCAGTAGTGCAAGTTCTATATTTTGAACAATTAAGGCTCAGAAATTCTTTATGCTGCTCCTATGGGGATGATGACCCGAAGCCAATGCACCAGTCATGGCGCATAGGAAGTGGTGCATTAAGTGCAGCAATGTCTCCAAGAGATAACTATGCATCACTGCGACGTGAAAACCGGGAGCTAAAACTTGAGTTGGCCAGGTTAAGAATGAGACTGAATGATCTGGAGAGAGAGCATGTTTGCATGAAGAGAGATATGGCAAAGTCCGGTTCGCGTAAATTTATGATTTCTTTCTCGAAAAAGATTGCTAAGCTTAGCTTTTTTGGACATAGTTCTTCCAGAGGATCAAGTTCTCCTTCCAGAAATTCTCATAGAACAGACTCAAAGGTGATTGAAAGAACCTGTGCTAGCACAGAATAGGTAAATGTGTAACTTGACTCCTTCTTTCTTGTTTTTTATTTTTTTTCATTGTACTCAGTGAGTAACTGTAAACTATGATTGTTGTGACATGTTCATTTCATTTTGTTCATCTTTAATTTGTTCCTGTCAGGCCCCACCTTGTATATTAGTATGGCCTTTTTTTTCTGTATTAACTAGGAGGTTCTTTTGATTGTAAGATCAGTATTCTGGTGGTTGCTGCAGTAGTTTGCTTTGATTGAATTAGATATAGAGAACCTGTACACCAGCATGTAATCAAATGTTTTATGAAATTTTCTGTTCCGTATGTCAATAACTTGTCATCTATCCTTTTTTCTCTCCCTGTTCTAATTTTATAACGTTTTCTGTCAAAAACCGTTTGAGATATTCTAGGAAGGAAAGTGAAGCTTAGATCCCAAATACCAGCATAGAAAATTTACCAACTAATTTCCCAAAGGGAGAATCGGTGGAAAGTTTGTGCTTGGAAATTTTATTAATATGACTTGATTTGTTTTTATAGATAAAAAGTCCTACTATTATGAAGGATTACATACACAAAAAGTACATGTACTTGAACTCAAGTCCTTTTGACAAATTTTCACCAATTTTCCCTTTCCCAAGTATTCTGTTGCTGCTCTAATTTGGGCCAACCAGACATCACATATTATAAACTCAAGTATTTCATGGAACACAGTTACAATGTCTAATAACCTTCCAAATCCAAAGTATCTGAAAACTCAGAGCTTCTTACCAGGGAGAATTATTATGATATCCCACATAGACGATCTAATCACTATGAAGTCTCAACTCAATTGAGCACTATGCCATAACAAGATCCGATGCCGGAAATGATACCATGACTTATTGATAATTAAAGAGAGTTTTTAGTGATTCATTTGCTTATGTGAGACTGCACAGTATGTGAATTTAGTAGATATCATCATTATACATGTTACCCACACAAGATATAAAGAACAAAAGATGAAACAAGACGTTTCTCTCTTAGCTATTAAAAGAGACATTAGCTAATCTGTATGAGTATGAACACTAGAAGGGGTAAAAAGGAGAAGAAGAAGAAAAAGAGAAGGGTTAATATAATGGTTTTTATAGTTTGCCCTTGTTTTGGTCCCTCAAGTTTCTTTCTGTCCCTATATTTTAATAAAAACCTGGACCATTTTACCTTTAAGAGATCAAAACCTTTAACAAACTATAAGGACTATTAACCCTTTTCTTTTTCTTCGCTATTTTCTGGTATCACTGTCATCACTAATCTCAACACCCGGAAAACTTTGAAGAACTTCATTGTACTCCCCTTGCTCCTCTTCTTTGTCTGCTAAATCAAAAGATACCTTAAGATTAAGCAATCTACGAATGCTATCTGGTTTTCTCAAACATGATCTCGACATAGTAACCTGTTCATACTGAAACTCTAGATCAACATCTTTCTCAGATGATTCTTTCCCACTCTCTTCTCTGGTCTCTGCATTTGATGATTCTTCATCCTGTAAATGCTTCTCAGTTTCCAAAATATGGGTTTCTCTGTATCTAATCCGCTTAGGCCATACCTCAGCTCTGGATTGCTTCCGTGATGTTGCCCAAAGACACATTTTCCAAGGTAGTCTCTTGGTGAATAATGGCTTGTGGGTTTGAAGCTTCTTGGTGCTAATTAAATCAGAAGAACAATACATGAATGAAGAAAGATCACAGGGAAAGTGTTGATTTTGAAAAGAGGGTGTTTTGGATTTGATCAAGTTATAGATTGTGCGATAGGGAACGATGAAGAAAACTCTACCGGGAAGCAAAACTGATTCAGGTTTGACAACAATCCATGGAAACTGAAACACATCTGGTCTTGTAATGCAGTGTCTGGGGTTTCTTCTCATGATTTCTTCTGCCATTATTGGCTCTCTGTGAATCTCAACATGTCTACCAGGATGTACCAATTTTAGCACACCCTTCTCATTTCTCATAGGTCTCATGATTTTTCTCTTGTTTTTTTTTTTTTTGCCCTTCTTGTAAGTAGGGAAAATGGTGGGGAAGGGGAGTGTTTGGTGATGAGAAATGGTGTACTTATAGTCTTATAGCGATGAACTAATCATTTTGATGACAAAAGTGACGGCAGATCCTATGACACTGTCCTTGGAGAAAGAGAATTTTGTTCGAGGAATTGATTTTGATGCCAAATTTGACAACTAATTACCTATAGAGACGAAACTGCTTGGGATATTGCCTTCATTTATTTGTTTTAACTCTCTTCCTTGTCTTTACGGAGCTTCTAGTCCATAGTACCCAACATGTGTACCTCTCTCGTACATAGTACCTCTCTTGCCCAGTGAAATAGATTAAGAAAATCAAATAAATTATTTTAAATTATTTATTTTTATAATTTTTTTAAAAAAATTAATTTATTTGACAACTTGATATATAACATAATGGTACATAAGTATAACTATTTAAATAATTTATCTCACTTCATTGATTTTCTTAAATTAGTCAACTGAACCGGATATAATATATAAACATAAAATATCTTTTTGACCGACATAAACACATATAAGAAATATTACGAGGAGTCATAAACATTATAAATAATCTAGATACCCACTTGTTTTCTCTCCTTATTTTAGGAAATGATGACATCTAGAGACATAACCAAGGACTATTTTAGAGATTCTTCATTCAAATCATAAGCTAGTTGAACCCTCAATCAGGTCAAAGTATTTGCATAAAAAAATATAATTGCATCAAGAAGATACTCCCTTTGTTTCCTAAATGTAAACTTGAAAATTGTGAATATGCTTATCCTAAAATATAAGATTTATTTTAGTTTTGTTAAAGCATTTATTACAACACAAGTGGTAAGTGGCTTGTGTCGCTTAAATAAGGTATTGAGTTCAAGTCTTGTAAATGCAGAAAAGCTTTGTCGGCAAACCCACCCATCATAACCAGATGCGCGACACAAATCGGATCCGAATTAGTTAGGGCGAAATTTTGGATATTGGATAGGCAACAAAAAAAAGAAGACACTTATTAAGTTTTCCTTTAACTGTACTTGTTGTATTTACTCTCTCTCTCTCTCTAGAACTTCGGATTTATCAAGACCAAAACAATCATAGACAAAGTTGAGATTTTCACCTCCTAGGCCCCTAGTGCATTCGTGGCATTAAAAATTTTCACTAAGCGAAGTAAATTACAATAACAACACAGAAAACATTTGTACGTTAAAATATGCCCTCTACCAACAATGTTATACTAATAAATTATGTTTCGTTATAATTTATGTATGCTTTTACACCACAAAGAATATAGAATCTATAAGAACAGGCTAATTCTTATCTCAATTCTCATAAAAAAAATAAAAGACTTGTCGCATTACAATTGACCTACATCAAGGATATTTTTTTATCCTTTACTAGTATAACATGATTTTAAACGTTCTACCTCGCATATCCAATAAGAAATCCCTAAATACATATTTTTTGCTGACAAAGTTCCTATGGTTGATTCAAGAGAAAAGATTAACTATGAACTTGAGTTATAGAAAAGGACTTCAGAGTCGAAAGGTTTTTGCCTGAGTAAAAATGAGGCGGAATATATGCGTTGCAATTTTGGCAAGAGGCGAGTTGGTATGGATTTGGAGGCTAAAATGGAAGATCAAATCATTCCACAAGTGGTAAAGTTAAGATACATGAGATCAATTGTAAAAAGATGGTGAAATTGATGGAGACATTTCACATAGAATTCAAGTTGGGTGGTTCAAGTGGAGAAAGGCTAATGGAGTGACATGTGATAAGATAAGAATGCACATAATAAGCTCGAAGAAAAGTTTTATCAAATTACTATTTGACCAACAATATTGTATAATAGTGAATGTTGGACTTTGAAGGGAAAATAAGAGCATCAAGTTGGATTAGTAGAGATGATGATGTTGAGATAGATGTGTGATCATATAAGAAAAAGTAAGATACGTAATGAGCATATCAGAGGAAGAGGATCGGACGTGTAGTACATATTGAAGAAAAATGGTAGAAGGGGTTTGAACATAAGTATAGAGTTCTTTGAAAAAGAGTAGAAGAAGATTGAAGAAATCGCTTAATGAAGTTATTGAATAAGATCTTTTAGTTAATAATCTATCTAAAGATTTGGTAGCTGATAGAGCATATTGACCTCATGTGACCCATTTAGGCATTCTGCCAACTTTACCTAGTGATATAAGGCTAATTGTTGTTGTTGATGAGGGTGATTTTCTAATAGTGGTAAATTATAACATCATAGCACCTTGCTCTTGATATTGTATGCTTTGGAGACCATTGCCCCTCACGGCTTTAAAATGCGTCAAGAGGGGGAGGTATCTAGATTCTTATAAGACGTCTTTCGTTTCCCTCTCCGATCGATGTGAGACATAACATAAATGGTAGGACATTGGAAGAACCACAACCTTACAAATTTTAAATTTAAATATACAAGTGTTATGTATTTTGTTGTCCCAAAAAATATTATGTAAATACTGCATCATATATACTTTTTCTATTTCCATCCTTCACAACTTAACCCTAGCACACCCTCCAAGTTAAAATGAATTTACTTGATTGACCGTTTGTTGAGATTATTTTTCTTAATAAACAATATTGAGAAGACTAGTAGTAGATATAGTAGCATTTGTTTTTGCGATATCGTCAATTTTCTTATGAAAGTTCAAGCAATTCAATAAAAAGCCTCGCTAGTTTCTAAATTCTAACACTAGAAATCAAAAATAAAATAATTAATACTTGAAATTCAATTAAGCAGGGGGAAAAAATATTTCCAATCGAAGTCGATAAATGTACTTTTTTTTAAAAAAAAATTGACGAATCTCACCATGATTGATGGCGAGACAACATCATAGGATCATCAACTAAAAGAGAATTGAAGCATTAGTTAATTAGATAATAGATATGATTGATTGCGTTCGTGAAAAATGTTAAAATCGTTGGGTAATTTATACTTTAATAATCAATATTCACTTAATTTGCTTTTAACTTTTGAAAGTGTTTACTTTTCACCTAATGAATGTGTGTTTTGATTTAGTGATTAGAGGTTGAGCAATGATGATTAATGAATAGGGAAAAGTGAATGTAACAATAAATCATTATCTTAACTACACTTTCGTGATAATTGAATGCCCAATATCTTCTTTTTTGACAGTGAAAAGTAGCAAGAGAGATTCCGCGTGCAAAATAAAAAAAACATGATTAAAAGTATCCCAAGCCCCCTTTTACTTTATTTCTCCAAAGTAAATAAATAATTTTGCTCTATATATATATATATATATATATATATATATATATAGGGATAAAATATTTTTACTACTATTTTTTGTTACTATCAATGTTACTACCACTTTTCTACCATTAGATTAGAATTTTATCTATCTTTATCATTTCTCTTTCTTGTTGAGATTCTGATCTAACGGTGAAAAAATGATAGTAACATTGATAGTAACAAAAAATGGTAGTAAGAATATCTTAACTCATATATATATAATCCCTCTGGTCTAAAATATATGATTCTTTTTAAAAGAAATTCTTGGTCTTTTGCATAAGTCATAAAAATGTTATCCCTATTTGTGTTGGTACACAATAGATATTAAAAAAGATGAGAGAGAGAAAACATATTTGAGTAGGAGCAAAGTTGAACATTTTTTAAATTTAAGACAGATTTAATGAGTTATTATTATTTTTTATATATATTGGATGGAGTAAAATGAATAGTACAACTTTTATCGATTTTATATCTTATATTAAACATTGACACCGAAATCCACATTAATTATTGACTATTCAAATCTGCAAGTTCTCTTACCCAAAAAAAGAAAATTGCAAGTTTGATTTTATGGCCCAAAAGAAGTTCATCCCTACCATAAGGATCTGAATCATGTTTTGAATTGCATCTGAGAAAATTGGAAATGTTAATTATATAGCAAGAGACAGCTTTGGATTCTAATGCACTGGAATTATTGCAGTTCTGTTGACAAACTAAAGCACCAATTGATACTTCAATTCAGAAAGTAGAAATAGCTCAGATAATTTCACAAGTTCATGAAAGATCAAGCAGAACGACAAAACGAGATATAATACTAACAGTAAAGTAAGGTGACATCTCAAAAAAAAAAAAAAAAAGAACCATATAATTAGTCCTAACACACAAACAGGTGTATCTATGTATAGTATATCCTCAGATAATTCATAACTGTACTTCTCAAGCACATATAAGGCATGCTTCCATGGAAGCAAGTTCACTTTATTGTAAATGTCTAATCCAAATGCTCTCAATTTTCAAGGATTATGTTGATGTTTTGTGGAAGTAGAAACGGATACCAACAGCCACACCCAAGAAAAGCAAGGGAACTAAGAACTGAAGCATCTTGATGAAGAAATCTGGTGACTTGTCCTGATCACGCTGAGCTTGTTTTGGAGGAGTGTACTTAACTTTGGAAGGGAGGGTTGAGGAATCGATGTCTCCAACATAGAATTCTTTCATCATTGACACAGCACTGGAACTGTGTCCTACATCTTCAAAATCATCAGTTGCATCTTTCCCTGCATACATTTGCATTTACAACTATGAAACTCCAATATTTAAGAATAGATCCATATAGTGTTTAACATTCAAATCAAACATGACACTTTGAACTGCACTAGGCTAGGACGTTACACATTTTTGGTGAGGCACAAGGAGTCTCCTTTGCGTACGAAGGGCAACGGGTAAACCCCTCCCAGCAAAGTAGCAACATATATAAAAACTGAGATTTGAATTCCCAATCACTTGCTTAAATGTTAAGAGCCCTTACTAAGCATTATAACTTGAGTTTTGTTTGTATATTACATGTTTAAGCCTCAATGGGGTGTCAAGCATCAATTTGAACGTTACATGTGTGAGAACCATCTTCTTCAAAACTAACATGGCACTCGAATATTGAGACATGTGTAAGTTTCCAAGTGTTCATATCTTATCATGTCTTGTCTTGTACCCACGTTAGTGTATTTGTTTATTAGCTTTACAGACATCTTAGCTTGGTGAGACAAACAGTGATAACTAACTCATCCAGTCAGTCAAGGATATTACATATTTTGCAGTGTAATAGTATCCGTGCCGTGTCCTTTCTTGTTCTATAAGCATGTTAATGTTAGAACAAGTGCTTATTAATTAAAGACATCTCTGTCCTGTGAGAGCAAAACAGATGAACAAGCCGACAAAAGGATAGTTGCACATGTACCTGTGGCAGAGATCAAGACATCATCCCCACCAGGGTGGTCTTCTAAGAATTTTGTCACGTTGTAAACCTGCGCAAGGAATAATCTTTTAAGGTAGTGGAAACCACTGATAAGTGGAAAACCATGCAGTAACTATATTAAACTCCACAGCCACATGTCTCACTTGCTATCATAAGCTAGTAGATATGATTATGACATATGAGAATGATGATATTTGGGCAAACATCGTGGATTTCTTGTTTCAAGTATTGATATAATGCGTGTGCAGCTTAAGAGAAGCAATTTTTTTAATGGACAGCTTTGGCTTGAATTTGAATCTGAAACTGTGAGTTAGACACTTTGGTGCAAAGTTTCTGACAAGAAAAGCATGCGCGGTTTATACTTGAATGGTGTAGAAAAGCACATTGTATTATACTTGAATAATACATCCAAGATAAAGCAGTTATAATAGTGTGTGTTGTACAAAACATGAGTAGATCACAAACTCATTACATCCCTTTGGTGATCAGTTTTATCACGTATTTGTTAGTGATATATGTATTAATCACAATCAAACTTATTAAAAGAATACAATTGAGATGATTTCCTGTAACACAACAAAATAACCCCAAAAAAACATCCAATAACTATGATGTACGACATCAATTCTGCAATTATGAACTTTGAGATGTGAAACATCGAGAACCATGTTTGGGTTTGAGCTTAATCAGACCCAGGTTTTAGATGTTCTAATACAAGATAATGCTATCCAAATCATCTAAGTCAGCACATCACTTCTGATATAACCTGTTTTAAAGAAGCAGGTCCACATCAGTTGTAAAATGTTTGTTATGCCATAAAAGCATATAGATGATATCTCAGAGCAAGCAAATTACGATTCTGCACTCTGAAAATTAAAAGTGACCAATAACAATATCCAAAACTCCATTGTCGTAGAGATACACAACTTCCAAGATTCTGTAATGATCCAAAGAGAAAACGACCATTTCCAATCATAATACTAAATAAACGCGGCAGTCATGAAGATTGAGGACCCTTATCAAGACAAGTTCTGATCTAATTTCACCCAATGTTCAAAATAACATGAATATTTCATTCAACAAACAAATCTATTCAATTTAACTTATGTGCAATTCCACTAAATCAAGAGTAATCCCCCAACTGGTTACTCCGAGGAGACAACTGAGAAGTCAGAACCAACATCATTTCAGTGATCTTCATTCTTTTTGAGGAGTTTCACCTCGTTGATAAGAAATTAGAGCAAAAAATGGGGGGAGAATAAATAAATAAATTTAAGAGATATAAAAGCAATCATAATACCTAGATAGATTGTAAATACTCATTCTTTCACCTTCCGTACATCAATTTTCACAAGCAAATTTATCAGTTTCAAGATTGCCGCCTTCGATTCCAGGCATACTTACGTTTTCAATAACCTCAATCCGTATAGCCTATTTTCTAAGAGAGAACATAAACAAGCCATACAAAAACTCATCACAATAATGAAAAACTAATCAAAAGTCAAATCACCGTCCAAATACCCAATAGGAAAAGCAATAGCAAATCGAGCACATATGCGATCGAAACAACATAAACGTCACCAGATCGACCTCAATCATTCATTTAAACCGACTAAAATTTCATTCCCTTAAAAACCCAAGATTCTCAGCATTGATAATCAAAACCAAAACGAAATCCCATCATCATTCCTCAATTCCAGATCAAATCTTGGCACACACACAAAATCGTCACAAACCTTGCCATTAATAACAAGCCAGCAATCTTTGGCGTTGTTGTGCCGAGAGACCTCATCAAGAGTGAAAACCTTGCGCTCCCCAGCCATTACTGAACGAGAGCCAGAGAGACGAAACTATAAAGACGTCCTGGAAAACAAGCAGAGATCGCGGCTAGTGTAACAGAAAAAGGTTACAAATGAAAGATGATCTAAAGGAGGAAAAACGTGAAGTCGGTATCTGATAGCGACGTTGGGCTGCAAACAGATGAGGAAGATGGCTGCCCAACGGCTTGAATGTGGGCGACGAGAGAAAAAAATTGGTTTACTGGTCAGCCAACCAATTCGCCACTTGTTTTGTTTTTAATTTTGACCTTAAGTTTTTCCACATTTTTTCCCCCCATTTTTTTGGGTTTCTCTCATTTTCAATCATTATTTATTAGGCACACACTTCATATGATTTTTTTGCCGAACACACTTCATATGATTATGAGCTTCGAAAATAATACTTGTATTTATTGTTTTATTTTCTAATCATTAAGCTTACTTTTTTCCCCTTCTTTTTTTGTATTAAATATAGGATCATGTGCTACTGTTGTGTTCGAGAGTAGATCCTCTCATCATTTTTTTTTTCTTTATCTTTCATTAGCCTATCTGAATTGTTGATTAAGAATATGAGATAAAGTCAAAGTGATATTATGACCATTTTAGATTGATTAACATGATTTAAATATTATGAAGAATGAAGAGAAAATGACAATGAGAGAAACCCGATCCGTTGTGTTCACTCAAAAGAGGACATTTTAGATCAGCTGCTCATCAACCACTGAATATTCGGCAAAGGCCAAAGCATAAGACTATGAGCCCAGTTTGGTTTGACCATATTGTATATTTATAATGATAATGATGATTATATTACTAAGAGAAGAGTATTTGATTGCTCTTTTGCATGGTAATAGAATTTACCATGGTAATGATAATTATAAGAAAATTGGCAATCCTCATCTTTTACATTAAATATTATCATTAACTTGTTATCTAATTTATGAGATAGTTTTGTTACTATTAACTAATTTATTTGTTTTAGAAAAATTTGATTATTTGATTCATATAGTTTGACTAAGCTTGTAACTTGGTCATTATATTTGAACTAGTTGTCACTGGTCGTTAAACTTTTCTCCTTATCCCAATGGATCCTTCCTTTTCAGAAGATAGTCGAGTCAAGTGAGTCACTGCCATACCAAAATCGTTGGTGTTCAACCCCACTGGTGAAACTCCTTCGGCGAGCTTCCCTACACCAAAGACGCTCCTCGACCATTGGCAAGAATGTTTTGGTTCTCGAGTAAAACTAAAAGTTGAGCTCTGCAAATTAGGGGAAATGGCTCTCGTGAGTTTATCAACTAATATTTAGTCAAGAGCACAAGGCATTATTAAGGAGGATTGGTATTTGGTAGCAGCCTGTAGGATCAGTTCAAAGTTAGCATTTGGTTTGGCAACAAATTGAATAATTTGAGTATGTTGAGTGGTTGTGTTTCTTGTTCGTCTAATTTAGAGTCTTTGTCATTTTGTTATAATTTTAATCTAAGATGCTTAAATGGCAGAACAAATATTGAAAATCAGAGATGTTTGATTTCATGATTGAAAGCACAATAAGCAATCCCTTATCACACAGTTGATTGAATTGGCCCTGATTCTGGTTCAAAAGTTTTGACAATGATGGTAATGTGGGGGAGAAGTATCGCTGGTGGAGAAGGTTGATGAAGGAGCATCATTCGGTGTGGGGAGGTTGCCGGGAGCGGGTCTGATATGGCAGGAACTCGATTGACTCGGCTATCTTCTGAAAAGAAGGGTGTAGTTGAGGAGAAAAATATATGCTATCTTTTGAAAAGAAGAGATATGTATAGTTAAAGAGAAAAGTATTAAGGATTAAATTACCTTTTAAAGTACAAAGATTGAGGTATAAATTCAACTAAACTATAAAGCTTAAATTGGTGTCTTTCAGTCATGAATTTCTTCATGGCACAAGATTATTAAATATGAAAATAAAATAATGCAAAATAGATTTAAACATAAAAAAGCCAACAAACATTTATACCCAAAAATATCAATAAATTTCATTAAAAGTAATAGTAACATACCATATTATTCATTGTCCAGAAACAGTACCTTATATTTTCACTATCCGTCCTTCAAACAATGAAGCCTTTCTTATGAATAAATCAAATCTTTTATTAACCAAAAAAGTCAAATGGATTGAACGGGATATTATTAAATGAATTTTTTTTTTTTTGAACAATAAGTAAAAAAGACTTCAAACCTTCAAGTATTAGAAAAGATATCATTTTGGAATACCTTTGAGAATATCTAAATATAACTTGTACCATAGAAGTATATTAAAATAAAGGGTCAATATAATCTTTAATTTTTTAAATTTTCCTTTATTTGGGTTTTAATCACTCATGGGGCAAAATTGCCCAGACATTTATTTAAGTTATAGGCACCAATTTTCAAACAAAATATAACTTAAAGGAACCAAAAATTATTGTTTGAAACATAAGGTGCCAAAAAAAAAAAAAGAAGCAAACACAAGAGATTTAAAATTGGATTAACCCCTAAATAAATGTTAAAATTGGGTTTGAAACCCTCCCCCCCAAATGTACAAAAGCAGGATTGAAAACACAAAAAAGAAACATATTAATCTACAGAATGTCAGGTGTACAAACCGTGCAGTCCCTACTAAATTAGAAGACATGCCTATTGCAAAAGGGTAAGAAAGAAAAAAGACTAGCTGCATCATTCCTTCAAATAGCAATCCACTCAACTTTCCAATCTAAAATGCCATTTACTCAAGAACCATAAATTTCCAGCACAACCACGACCAAAATATGTCCATGGTTGTTAACATTGTCTCAGATGCCAAATTTCAACAGTAAAAAAGACAGTCGATACACAAAAACACATTACTGGGGGAGGTTGTCAACAGAAATTCTGGTCCAATCATATTGGCTTGATCTTGAAGTGCAGCGAAATGAGAGAAAACACAAAACACTTCAAATCCTGCAGAGACGAGAACTTTCTGATGAGAATAAGCACATGGCATAACATGCTCATAAAAGGACAACTGAGCTTAAAACAATACTCAACATTCGTTAGATGCCAAATAGAGTAGAAATAATAACAATTACTCCACAGCCTATTCCCTCTAACAATAAGTAAAGGCGATGCACATAAATTGTTGCGCCAATGCAACAACTTGTTTAAAAAATAATTTAAAAGAGGACAAAGGGAGTCAACAGAAGCTTACACGAAAAATATGTATTGAAAATTGAAAGATTGACAAATTTCAACAATAGAAGTTCATGGCAATTCTCCCACACACAATAGTTTAAATTTACAGACCCAATCGACATATTGGTGCACTGAAGTTGACCAATAAATTACATTCAGTGTTCAGATTGAGATTTAGTATATTTCCTTTGTCCCTACCCTTGTATTTGGGTTCAAAATTTAAGCATCTTAAGTCTTATTCAGTAGATAACTTTGACCTACTGCCCCAATTCATTTCACTGTAATGCTAAATTTTGATACAATAATATGCTTCAAATTATAAAATCAAGATTCTTGGCATTGTGCCACACAATTTTATCCCACAATACGAATCCAGAGTATTATATGCGCAAGTTATTCTTTTCCATTGAACTGGATCACCTAAAGAAATCTGATCCCTTAGGTAACCTTTAAGTAGCCTAACTTAACAACACTAACATCCAGCAGCTTAGAACATTTATTCGCATGACTCAATATCTAGCTCTGCTAAAATTATACCTGCTCCTTTCCCCAAATGTTATTTCCTGGCCAAAACTCCTTCAAATTATCACAAGGAAGAAGGATGTAGGAAGGGATGAAAAGTGGAGATAAGCTTTGAAATGAGGCTCATTTTCATGCAACAAGATGAGGCAATCCAAATCCTATGAAACTACACCAAAACTGTAAGGATATGGTAGCTAAAGTAGCCATGGCTTCACGCTGGTAAGAAAGCTGCTATAGCTGTTAGAAGTTGGGCACTGTCAGGATTGTTATAGGGCCGAGTTTGTTATGTAACTAGGGAAAATTCAGTTATACAACAGTGCACTACTCGTGCCAGATAAAAATAAAGCAAAGTAATAGAATGTACCATTATGCGATTTGCCTATCAATCAACGGTGAAATATAATCATTCTAGAGAAAATACAAAATAAGATGACAACAGCACCAAAAATATCAATCAACAGCACCATGCATCAATGAATTAACTCACCTGAACAAGGTAATAGAAGATGCGAAGACCTTCAGGATCTGCACTACTCTGAACATCCACGAGAGATCCAATCTTTGATGTTGTGAAGGAAATATGTTCGTTTCCCATTACAATTTCCAGCTCCTGCCGTCCAACTCGATCAGGTTCTGGCCAATTGTTGTCATCTTCCTTCATTATCTGAATGACGACGGAATTTAATGAGAAACATAAGTAATTCTTTTAGAAATCCACAAAAAATTGCAGAATAGGATATGATACCAATAAGATATCTGAGATTTTGATTATATTGTAACCATTTAATGTTTAAGGAAAACTTAACTGGTAACAAAGGCTACATTTGATTATGTAATACCTTCTGATTATAGTGGTTTTTTCATAGCAAAACGTGAAATTGTATCATATTCAGATAAGATATGGATATTAGACTTATACTTCAGATTAAATTTTGAACAGGCACCAAACATTGCCATCCTGGCATAAGCTATCACTTAGAATGATCAATTGTTTCCCAGTTATTATCAGATAACACTCACAATGATGTATTATTCATAGGAGAGGATTACACTTATATAAGCTCTTGGAGAGCTATCAAAGGCAAGATTAAAGGGATTACAAATAAAGAGAAATTAATGACTGATTACAATCAGTCAGAAATCTTTCCTAAACAATATAACTAGAATCAAGGGATATGATAGAGCTAGGATCATGGTACTAATCTGATCTGATTTCCAACACCAGTGAAATATGCTACTTATATTTGTTTCATCTCTCCACATACTAATAACAATGGTAATGGTTCTTGTAATTTGAAAAGAATGGACACGGACAAAGAGTCTAACAGACAAACTCCTTCACCAAGGATTCATATAATAGTGAAAACTCATTAACAGCATACTTGACCCAACAAATTACATTCAAATCCAAACGGTTAAGGCATCAGAATCAATAACACCTTACAGAACCGTAAATAAATATTTGGAATTCTCATCCAAACACCCCAAAAGTCCCTATAGCGGTACTAATTTTTTACAATAGCACGCGACAGCCCACAGCAGAGTCAGTCCCAAAAGGGATTCCCCCGGTGATTTCTTAGAAGAATGAGAAGTTGAAAAATAAAAACGCACCAAACATCACAAGTTTGAGCACCCGTACTTCATGTAGCAAAAGGAAGAAAATAACAAAAGTAAACCACCATACAAGTAATCTTCATGTGACAATAGGACCAATAAGAAGAACTAAAGTAGACTCAAAACCCAGAATTTTCTAACTTCAACCCCATTATTAATCAGCAACCTAGAACGAAAACAATAAACCCTAGGAAGTTAACTATTTTCCACCAAAAAAGGGAAAAACCCTAACTAGCAACGCAGATTATGTCCCGAAACAAAACCCAATTTTGTTCAGTTCCTATTCAAGACATCAAATCATAGAGATACACATCAGCAAAGACGGAAAAACCAAGGGAAGGAAAAGGCAGAAACCTCGCTGTCGCCAATAATGCGGCGGCACTCGCGAAGAACAGCAGGGGTAAGGTAAACCTCCTTGCGAATGATGGTATCGTTCTTGTAGTTGGAGTTATTTGCATAGCGAAGTTTTCCATCAGGTCTGAACTCGAACTCAAGGAACTCGTGGCCGAACTTCCCTTTGTGCCCAACATAATATCTTAAGTAGAACTCACCGTTATCATCTTCGCTTGCCATCTCTCTGCCACCTCTAGATTTGCCCCCAGAGAAAGGCTCAAAAGGAAAATGGGGGAAGGTGACTAATATACAGTTCGAAGATCGATCGACGATGGAGATTGCATTCCAGATCGCCGAGGTACAATCTAGAATTGTTGGCGCGCGCAACCTTAGGGCTGGAACTGTAATTAGCTCGCCTTGACGAGCCAAAAGCCCAATAAACTTTTGGCCTGGGCTTCATGAAAAATTCAGGTTGGCCTGCCAGAAACGGGATAGCCCATTAGATCCATGGGCTGGCCAATCTGAATTTTTCATGAACAGTAATTTGTAGCCCATTAAATCCCGTTTCTGAACAATAGTTGGCCTGCCAGATTGAATCAACTATTTATATATAACTTCAACATTTATCATTTAAAATGATACTCCCTGCAATCCTAAATATAAGAGTTAATTAGGGGTTTATTTAGTTTAAAAAACGTTATAGAATTGTGGACAATAGACCACGTATTTTAAATCATACATGAAATATGAACCTTAACAAAACGTGGTGGATTCAAATATGATAGGGCTTAGTTTTTCCCCAAAAATATAATTGACTTAATACTTTTTATTTAAGGTCTTGAATTAAAATATTAAAAATACATACCATCGCTTCTTCTATATGAGAACTGCTGGAAATTACATCAAAAAATTTCGGATAAAATTTTTTCCTTCCCCTACACTTCAAATCCCTCATACCAAACAGATCCTTAATGCTGTCGAGAGTTCATATTCAAATACTGTAGCTGGTTCTGTTAGTTCCTCGATGCCTCATCTTCCGCGTATAACTGAATTTTAAAAGTAACAATTATTGGCAAAAAGCAGAGTAAAATAATAAACCACCTTTTGCATGTCTCATGCTAAGACACGGAGGCATGAGAATCTTTTTATGGATATTCCCATTTTCCCATTATGCTTTGTTGAATCTTTTCATTACTTTTTGTTAACAGGATGGTTTCTTAAGATGAAAGGCATCCATAAGTTCTGATACAGGCTCTCCAAGTGTTCAATTTAATCACGTAGAAGATAACATATGGTTAGAACTTAGAAGTTGTAGGTGGAAAAAACAAGAAATTCACATGAATTAAAACTAGGTTGGTATATGAAAATGAAGATATATATTAGTTGTAGTGGTGGACTTAGGAATTTTAAAGACGGGTGCAAATTAAAAAAAATACTACTATCTATGGTCCTAAATATATGACATGGTTTGTAGTGCAATTTACACTATAAATTTTGTTTTATATTTATGATCGGATGAGTATATCATAAATAAAAGTGGTTAAAATACAATACATGCCTAATATATAAAAAAATTTAAAGAAATCCATTACAAAACTCTTATTCTATATGTTTCCTTATTGTTAAACTCGTCATCTATAATTGAACTAGTGCTAAAACTCAAAACAATTTTTTTTTAATGTTTGTAATAAAAGAATCATCAAGAAATTAGTTTTCCATTATATTTCGAAGACTGTTCTTGATTATCTTCATAGTAGAGAAATATCTTTCAGCAGTTGTTGTAGAAACTTGAAGAGTGATTATAAGTCTAATTGTTCTATCAATAAGAGGGTAAATGATGGACTTTCCGGTTATGAACTAAGAAAATTAAGCCGAAAATAAGAAGAGATTAATGAAAAATGTTGTAATTATTGTGGTAACTTTTCTGGCAATTTGTTGATTGCCGATCGATGTTATGAAATTAATAGAGGATTGTTCCAAATCAGATAGTGAAGGCACGTCTAGGCTAAACCAAAGAAAAAAATTAAAGCATGATCATTAGCATATCCAATACTCAAATAAAGGGTATAAGCCTCAATGTACTTGGATCAGGTTCAACAGATTGGATTGCTGATTTTCAATTTGAAGAAGTTGTTCACGGATCATAGAAAAATCCTCAGCATCTTATATATATAGTTTTTTTTTTTGGGCCCACCCCCCGGATCCACCCTGATTAGTTGTAGTTCCTCTCCTGGCCACCTCGGTCATCTCCTTCCATAAAAAACAAATAGATCAATTTTTTTTTTGGATAATACAGGCAGAAACTTGAAGGGAAATTAGGAGCTAGATTGTGATAATTTAGCCCTTAATACAACATGATAGAAAGCAAAACTACTAATGGCAAGATCCTTGATTTTCCAAAGCTATAGCAAGGCATCCTCGGGGAATTGTTGGAAGTAGGACCACTTCGGCATCGACAACAGCTCCATGTCCTTCTTTGGCCATGTAATCAACACATGAGTTGTTTTCTCTTAAAGTATAGCGTAGCTCCACATCCCAATCTCGGAACAAGAGATCTCTAGTTTCTCCCATGATGTTTTGAAGAGGGTGGTCAATAGGACAATCTCTCATTAGAATATTAATAGCGTCAAGAGAGTCAGAATAAATTAAAATTTTTTGTAAGCCCATTTGATGTCCTATTTTTAGCCCAATCATGATAGCATAAATTTTAGCTTCTATAACATTGTGAAGACCAAGGTATTTATAAAATCCCATCAACCATTCGCCCTTAGCATTTATGATTACTCCCTCGAAGCTGCTTGTTGACGGTGACGAACTGATCCATTGACATCGATGCGGACAACATTTGCAAGAGGAGGGGTCCAAGATTGCTCCTCTTCCTTGTCAAGTTGAAAAACCTGATGATGCAAAGAATGATTCACATTAGTTTCCATAAGAAGATAATTCATAGGTGTAGCATCTCCTTAGTATTTGTGTCTCCTCCTTGAAATAGAAATTTACATCTGGCTGTCCATAGGATCCAGCACCCTAGACTGAAGATTCTTGACCATGGAAAGTTGTGCAATCTTCCTTTACCGGGTTTATAGTTGGTATTCCAATTAAGCCAAATGATGACTTCCTAATTTTAATAGATTTGAAGTATATTTTGATATATTTAGGAAGTCATTAACACTAAATTAAAGAGATTTATTAAGATTTTAAGAGAAATCAAATTGGATGCATTATTTGTGGGTTTCAATTTTTAATAAAAGTTTTTAAGTTTAGAAAATAAATTAAAAAAAAGAAATAAAATTTTAGTTTTATTATTAGGACTATTACTATTATTCATTTAGTTCCTTTTATTTTATCTTTTGCTTCAAAAGCACCAGGAGATCATTAAGGCATTTGGATTTACGGATTGGAGATGTCACTGGGCTATTAATTGATCCAATGAATTGGGCTGGAGTATCAAATGGCAATTGGATATGAATCAATTGAATGTGACAAAATCAAAAAGAAGCAGATGCGCCTTGGACAATGGACTTTGGATTTATGTGCGTGGGCCCATGAATTGAAATTGAAGAATGGATAAAGAAACCTAAAAGCTAAATGAATAAAGAAGAGAAGAGGAGCACGTCGGATTTTGGATTGGGCCCACAATGAAATGAATTGAAGGGAATGAATTAAATACCTAAAGCTACAGTGGACGAAAGAGGGGAGAGCCGCCTGGAGAAAACGAGAGAGATCAGTTGAGACGGCAATAAAGAACAGAGGCCGAAACAGAGACAAGGAGAAGGAGAAGGCAAGACGCAAGCAGGGGAGCCTCGGACAGCTGGAGAAAAATTGAAGAATCAGAGACGCTGAGCCAAGAGACGGAGACAGAACGGAGGGTGTGCGACTGGAGAGGAATTAATCAATCAGGGAGAGAAGCTTCACGAAAAGAGAATCAAGCAGGAGAGCCGAGACGCAAGGAACCACAGAGAAGAGGCTGATGTGTTGCTGATTCTCCTTCCTAATTTTTTGTTTTATTATCTCCCTTGATTAGTTTAATTCTAATTTATTTTCATTCTCCTTGTCTCTTGAACATGACTCTCTTTGTTTTTAGATATGAATAGTTAAACCTTTTTATTCTAGGACTCTTTTGACCTTTTTGTATGGATTAATATTTAGATAATCCTCTCTTTTAGTAGATAAATATATATATGTGTTGATTTTAATCTAAGCTTAAGCTTAATGCTTCTAAATTGATTAGCCACCATTTAGATGATTTATTCGCTTAGGTTTGACTTGAGAAAGCTAATTTAGGTGTAAAATTTGATTGAAATCATGCTTGTCTTGAAGTTTACTTGATCAATGGATAGTTTGTTGGTAAAATAGAGATATATTTACCAACCTTGCATTGTCACATTAAGGTTGTTGCTTAATATTGATTCTCATTCATTGTAGCAAGAAATTGTGCATTTTAATGAGAAGAGAAACTTGATATTGACTTGAGAGAGTTTGTCAAGTATTTGTGAACCTTAGACTAACACATATATGTTTGAAAATACTAATAGAGAGGAAATTAATTCAATATTATGAAATGCAATAAGGAGAAGAAGAATCCTAGGCTTTTATTAAATCATTGAAAATCCAAAGATCATTTGTTTTTATTAATTTTTAGTTTTAGAAGTAGTTTTTTAACATTTTCATTTTTCATCAAAGCTTTGTTTTAGCTCAACTTAAATGAAAGTATGAAATTAATGTCTGATCAAAGTTGTGGATATCAAGTCCTCGTGGGAACGATACTTTACTTATCACTTTATTACTTGCACGACTCGTACACTTGCGAGCCCGGACGCCAAACCTGTAACCTGCCATTGAAAAATTTAGCAAAATAGTTAGGTTTTAAAATTTGTTTCAAAGGTTTCTAACCCGCTCACAATCTCTGATAATATGAATCACACTTTCCTCTTTATTACATTGGAAAGGGCATACATTCTCATTAGTTAGGCCCCTGTCTCTCAAGGAGTTGGTAACGAGTCTTTCGTGGCCAAATTGCCACATAAAAAATTTTACTTTCTCAGGTAATTGCCATTTCCACATTTGAGCCCAGAAATTGTTATTGATATCTCCAACTTTGTCAGAAAGGTACTGGTAGGCAAATTTAACTGAGAAACAACCATCTTTCGCTGCTCTCCAAGTAAAACAATCAAGGGAATTATTAGAGGGCGGGTGTATTTTAATGAGAATACCAATGATTTGAGGGGGTAAAACCCTTTGCCATCTATTAATGTCCCACCTCCTGTTTAATAATACATGATCCCTAACAGTCTCCTCAACATTGACAGAGGATGGATTCTGAACAAAGGTTATGATGGGTCTGTCGAGGGGAAGCCAAAAGTCAGACCAGAACTTGGTTTCTGCTCCATTGTTAATCTTTTTACCAACACCACTGAGAAATTTATCCCAAATTTCAATAATCGCTTTCCAAACAGTGGATGAATTTCTCTTCTTGGAGATTATTGGAACTTGAAGATCTCCACAATTATATGCCAGGGATATGTGATTTTCTTTTCAGTACAGGCAGAGTCGAAACCTTCTTTGGATGAAATACCAATGGTAAATGAATTTCCTGATGTATTTCCTGATGATATCAGTGGGTTGCCACCAGAAAGAGAGGTGGAGTTTGCCATTGAACTTGCACCTGGTACTGAACCGATTTCTAAAGCACCCTACCATATGGCACCAAATGAAATGGCTGAGTTAAAGAAGCAAATAGAAGAATTGCTTGAAAAGGGGTTTATTTGCTCTAGTGTTTTTGCCTTGGGGAGCCCCAGTTTATTTGTGAAAAAGAAAGATGGCAGTTTGAGACTCTGTATTGACTACTAAGAACTGAACAAGGTGACCGTGAAAAATAAATATCCTCTTCCCAGAATTGATGACTTACTAGATCAATTATTTGGTTCCTGTATATTCTCAAAAATTGATTTGCGTTCGGGGTACCATCAACTACGAGTTATGGCTGAGAATATTCCGAAAATTGCTTTCAGGACCAGGTATAGGCACTATGAATTTCTTGTGATGCTGTTCGGCTTGACGAATTCACCTGCTATCTTCATGGATTACATGAACAAAATTTTCCAATCGTATCTAGATCAGTTTGTGGTGGTATTCATGGATCATATCTTGATATATTTATAGAGTCGGGAGGAACATGAAGATCATCTACGGCTTGTATTGACTATTTTGAGAGAGAAGCAACTCTATGCTAAACTCAGTAAATGTGAATTTTGGTTGTCAGAGGTTAAATTTCTGGGCTACGTAGTTTCTGAAAATGGTGTTTTAGTGAACCCTAGTAAAGTGGAAGCAGTATTAAGCTGGAAAAGGCCTGAGATGGTTACTGAAATACGTAGTTTTCTTGGTCTAGCAAGCTATTATTGACGTTTTATATAGACTTTTTCTCGGATAGCATTGCCATTGACGAAGCTCCTGAGAAAGAACTGGTCATTTGTGTGGGATGAGCATTGTGAGGAGAGTTTTTAGTCATTGAAGGAGAGGCTGACGATAGCACCTGTGTTGATTATCCCAGATCCAAGCTGGACTTATATGGTCTACAGTGATGCAAGTTTACAGGGATTGGGATGTGTCTTGATGCAACAGGGCAGATTTGTAGCGTATGCCTCTCGTCAGTTGAAACCTCATGAGTTGAATTATCCTACACATGATCTGGAGCTTGCATATATTGTTTTTGCTTTGAAAATATGGCGGCACTATCTATATGACACTACTGTTGAGTTATGCTGTGACCATAAAAGCCTTAAGTATTTGTTTGATAAAAAAGAGCTCAATATGAGGCAGCGTAGATGGATGGAATTGTTGAAAGATTATAACCTGGAGATCAAATACCATCCAGGAAAAGCCAATGTTGTTGCAGATGCTCAAATACCATCCAGGAAAAGCCAATGTTGTTGCAGATGCGTTGAGTAGAAAAACTTTGCGGGTTGTATTGATGATGATTAAAGAAAAAAAGTTGTTAGAAGATTTCCATGATTGGAATTTGTCAAATAAAATCTTTGCAAATATAAATGCACCTCACGAAGCCTACATCGCTAGTCTCCTTGCAATTCAAGAGGAGAATAGTCTGAGTGTTGAAATAGAAGAAGCTTAGATGCAAGATGATCGAGCTAAGTCTATTTGAGAAAAGATTGAGCCGGGAGAAACAATCGAGTATGATATCTCACCAAGCGGATTGATCCGATATAAGAAACAAACCTATGTGCCGCCTAAAGATGAGTTGACACGGAAAATTCTTGATGAGGCTTATAAAAGTAAATACACCATTCATCCTAGTGTTGTCAAAGATGTATCGAAATTTGAGGTCACAATTCTGGTGGCTAGGGATAAAAAAGGAAATAACTCTATATGTGGCTAAATGCTTAACTTGCTAGAAGGTAAAAATTGATCATCAATGACCAGGAGGACTCTTACAAGGATTAGAAATTCCAAAGTGGAAATGGGAGTACGTAACCATGGATCTAGTTATGGGTCTACTTAAGATCCGCCATCATGATGCAATTTGGGTAATTGTTGATTGACTTACTAAGTTGGCATACTTTATTCCTATCAGTGCCAATTATTCTCCTGAGAAACTGGTAGCGATCTATATTAAAGAAATCATTCGACTCCATGGTATGCCAAAGAGTATTATCTCTGACTAAGATCTTCGCTTCACTTCTCATTTCTGGCATGCTCTACATCAAGCATTGGGGACAAAGCTAAAATTTAGTACCGCTTATCACCCCTAGACAGATGGGCAATCAGAGAGGACAATCCAGACGCTCGAGGATATGTTGCAAGCTTGTGTCTTGGATTTTAAAGGAAATTGGGATCAATACTTACCTCTCGCTAAGTTTGCCTATAATGATAGCTATCATGCTAGTATGTAGATGGCTCCTTATGAGGCTCTATACGGACGAAAATACCAATCACCTCTCTGTTGGACAAAGTTATTTGAACGTCAATTGTTCGGACCAGAAATAGTTGATGAAACTTTTGAGCAAATCAATTTGATCAAAAAGAGGCTTCTTACAGCTCAGAGTAGACAGAAAAGTTATACAAATAAGAGGAGAAGACCTCTTGAATTCAATGTGGGTGATCATGTATTTTTAAAAATATCTCCTGTTACGGGGGTGGGTAGAGCCATTAAGCGAAATAAATTGAGCACTCGGTACATTGGTCCTTTTGAGATATTAGCGAAACGGGGACCAGTGGCTTATCAGTTAGCATTGCCACTAAATCTGAATAAATTGCACGATGTCTTTCATGTATCTCAACTGAAGAAATATCATCCGGACCTATAACATGTTCTAGAGTATGAAAATGTGGATGTTCAAGAGGATCATACTTTTCCAGTAGAGCCTGAGCGAATTATTGACTATCAAGAAAAACAGCTTAGGTGTAGAAGCATACCTTCTGTAAAGGTAGTCTGGAGAGGATTATCTCCCAGGGAAGCGACGTGGGAGACAGTTGAGGATATGGAAAAGAAATATCCAGAGTTTATGTCTAGAAATATGATAACTGTATAAACAAATTTCGAGAACGAAATTTATTTAACGGGGAAGAAATGTAATATCCTAAATTTGTTGTGACAAATTCCAGGTATGATGTATTTGCATTTAGAGTAATAAATAGTAAAATTTTGACGAAAGATTAAGTTAACCTGGTTTTGCCGAAGTGTAAAATTTTGAGCCATATGTTGGCAAAAACGGGATATATGGAATTAAGGATTCATTCCTGATGGCTATCCAATATTTGCAACTAAATAAGCAATGATCCAAGTTGTAAATAAAATTTTTGTAGAAGATCAAGTGGGATTATATTGGTGTGTGACTTCTTTCCTATATTAAGCCAAGACATACACGTACATACTCCTATAATTCCATACTTTTTCTCTCAAATTTTCGGATAGCACCTATCTATTCTTTATCATATCAATTAATTAATTAAATGGGTTATATATATGAATCAATTGCCGCCATATCAGCCATGTCTTATGACTTATGGTGAGCAAATTAAATGGAGTTGAAAATCAATGGTATGATAGTAATTAAGGGAAAGTTTAATGTCCTAATATTTGTCCAAGCCTTCACCGACTTTGACTTGTAGTAATCCATTAAATGTGATATTTTCATTCAATTGCCATCAGCTGGAGATTTCAGGACTTACCATACGCGAGGTTGAAGACGTGAAAAATGACGGAAGAGAAATAGAAAGCTAGTACTCAAAATATCTACCAAACCACCTCCTATCCAAAACCTCCCTTCACTAATATTGTTCTACACCTCGAGAGCTTTGATTCTACAGTTTCAGTTTTCTCATAGGAGGAGTTTCAAGTCTTTGGGTTACCCGAACTACTACTGAAATTCTGAACCGATTGTAGAATCGTAATAAGGTAAGCGTAAGCTTTGTTTTGAACCGATTGATTTGAAGTTTGGTTGTGTTTTGAGCATGTTATGAGACCTTATATTTTCAGCCAACTAGGGTTTTTTGGAGCCTCATGGTGATTTGTTCATAAAGATGTGATTATATGATGATTTGTGAATGTATGAACCTAATTTGGTGGATAAATTGTGAATTGATAAATTGTTATAATTAAATGTAATTTCGGCCTGTAGCAGGGCAGATCTAAGGAGTGAAAATTTGATCATTTTAATGGTTCCATTGTGTTAAAAATGAAAAATTGTGTAGGGTAGAGGTTTGGTAAGAATTTCAGAAGCTCCAGGATTGAATTGTACTGAAATCCTGAAATCTGCCTTGAAAACCCTATACAGGTAGCAAGTTTATGGCACATTGTTGGGATAGCAAATGATGTTGAATTACCATGAAATTTTACAGGATTAAAGTAGACATAATAAGCTTCAATGGAATATCACCTAGAGGGGGCTGAATAGGTGATTTCGAAAATGCTTTTCGCGAATGATAAGAAAAAGGCACACTACTACAAAAATTGGATACTACTTCCCCAAAAGACGTCCTTATTTTAAAAAAGGAAGTATAAAGTATAGGCGAAGACTTATGACACCCTAAATTTACATTCAGGGCACAAATTATTAATTTTAGGCGCCCTAAATAAGTTTAGGGCGCCTAAAATATATTTTAGATTCATGACGCGACCTTGGGAATTATTTTGGCGCGAGTTAAGTGTGTTATTTTTGTTTTTAGGCGTCCTGGATTAATCTAAGGCCGCCTAAAATGTGAAAAAATTTAATTGGGATTTTTTTTTGGCGCTTAATCTGGCTTAAAAAAATATTTTATTTTAGGCGCCCTTTTTATATTATAGGGCGTATTTAGTGTATTTTAGGTGCCCTTAAAACGTAATAGGGCACCTTTAGTGTAATTTGTTTTTGTACTTAATCTGGCTTAATTTTTTTTAGTGTATTTTAGGCGCCCTTTGTATATTATAGGGCGCCTTTAGGTTATTTTAGGCGCCCCTATATAGGAAAAGGGCGCCTTTAGTTTAGTTTTAGGCGCCTTTATTTCCTTTCAGGATGCCTAACTTGATATTTTTTAATACTTTGTGCCATCTCTCACCTTCACTTTCTCCCATTCACGCGGCTCATCTCTCACCTGCACTCTCCCTTTCATCTTGGCTCACCTTCACTTTCTCCCTCCTCCGCTTTGCTCCTTCAGATGAAACCCTCGCATTTGAAGACTGTCTTGCTAGATCTACCTGGGTCGCGATGAAGGCAGTGAGATCTGGTTGGGTTACGATGAAGGCGGCGAGATCTGTGCTTGGGTCACGAGATCTTCAGGTTCCAGATCTGCCTCTCAGACTACCTCCTTCGAGATCTTCATGGTGACTTTTTAAAAGTAATCTTCTTGGGTTTGTTTGTCATATTGTTGCAGGGTGATACTCTCTATTTGGTTATTGATTGAATCAATTGGTGTTCCGTCTCATCCATTTAATATCTAGGGCAAGATTTTCGAGTCTCGATGGCTCACACCTGTAACAATGAAATCTCTACTTTTCTGGATTATGATTATATCATATTTATTTTTGAATTTATTGTCTAATGTTTCCATTGTATTACTGCCTACATTTGTAAGTCCTTGTTTAGGTTAATCTGTTCACTTTGTGTATATATTGGTATCATTTAAATACAACTACTTCTTGACTATTTTGAAATGTTTCTGTAGGATATAAAAAGGAGGGAAGAAGCTCTTTCTCAAGGTTACTGATAAGACTATGACACCCAACCTTTTTAATTAACTATCTTATTGTTTTTCTGAAATTGTTTTGATGGCTGGGTTGATAGCTTATTTTATTTTATTTTTTAACTTTTCTTCCAAAATATACTTATCAGCTGGCGTTACCGTTGATGATAAGAATTGGCCTCCATTTTTCCCAATCATTCATCATGATATTGCCAATAAGATACCAGCTCATGCTCAAAGGATGCAGTATTTGGCCTTTGCAAGTTGGTTAGGTATGGGGACTTAATTAATTAGTTGTCATTGCCAATGAGATGCCAGTTCATGAAATGATTAGTTGCAGTTATGTTTGAATTGTCATTGTGTGCCTGATTTTTTTTAACTTGGTTGAAACTTGACAGCCTTTTCATAGTAGACGTTTTGATTTGAGTTGCAGCATTAGGGTTCTTGTTCTTTTTCTATTAAATCTTTGACTAGTTGTTTGTGTAACATTATCATTTTCAATGTGCTTCTCTATTTCTGATAAATTGTTCAAGGCTCTCCTTCTCCATTAAATGATCACTTGTGGCGTGCAATGTTACAATTTTCTCCACCTTGCAATTCCCTTGTCATTTTATTTTGTTCTTTGTGGTCCTTTTGTTTGTTTTTACTTTTATATCATATTTTCTCTCATTTTGATTTTTTTACTGACTATTTAATGATTTCTTTCAGGAATTCTTCTCTGCCTGGTTTTTAATATAGTTGTTGTGACTGTGTGTTGGATTAGAGGTAGTGGTGAGCTTACTTTCTCTCTCTCAATGCTTTTACCATATTTGGGTACTTGCTAGATCTCCCGTGTTGTGCTGTGATTTGGATCCTCAGGCGAGTGTTTTACAATGTGCAGGGGTTAAAATTTTTTTCTTTGCTGTGATCTACACTTTACTTGGAGTTCCTTTGTCATATGTGTTTTGGTATAGACCCCTCTACAATGCTGTGAGGTAAACTCCACTACTTCAGTGTTGCTGCCGTTTCCTTACTATCATTTTAGCTCAGTAAAAGCGTCAAGGATTTAGGACTATTATTGGTCTATTGATACCTCTTTCCCCTTTAGTAACAGGTGGAGAAAATAGTAATAAATTTCTAGCCACCCACTATATATGATGAAGTTTGTAAAGCTGGAAAGATGGAAAGAAAAATATCAAAAGGCCTTAGGTAGTAGTATTTGTATGCTCAAATAAATAAGCTTGTATAGCATTTGCTTTAACTTAGAGAACAAGAATATTTCATGTTGATGGCATGATTCTTTCTGCTATGCAGGACAGATAGTGCGTTCAAGTTTGGGTAGTTTTTCCTGATTTTACATGGTATGTCAATCTATTACTTAATGCTGGCACACTAGTGAGTGACTAATGTATTAATCCTTCTATTAATTACCTTGACATGATGCAGCTGCATATTGCGTTTTGTGTCTTTGCTGCTATTGCTCCTCCAGTTGTTTTTCATGGAAAGTCTTTAATGTAAGTTCTATTCTACCAAGTACAAATCTTGTTTTCAAGTTTCCGCAATTGAAGTTCAAACTATATTGTGATTTTGGTCAATTTTGGAAAACTTTTCATCAAAGAGTCACTTCAATTGGTAAAAGGAGATAATAGATCCAACAAAACCGTGTTCCAATTATTTTCAATGCTCAATATGTATGTATGTATGTATATCTTTCTTGTTGTGACAGAAAGAAGTAGGTGGAGAAACTGCAATGAAATAAAGTAGGGGGAAGGGAAAACATATTAGAACATAATTTGAATGTTAGCAATTCTTGCTTTTTTTTTTTCTAGTTGATGTTGTTCTTGTAATATCTCTTTTTTCTCTTGAGTGTTCTTTCATTAGGGTCAATTTGTTGTATAATTTGTGAAACGTTTTGGCTGGGAATTGAAAAGATGTACTATAGCAACTCTTTTAATTTTTGCTCTATATGTTCTTTTATGAAGTTTTAAGAAAGAGTATTTTATAGCTGTTGTAGCTCCTTGGTATTCAATAGTGCATTCTTTAATATTGATGTGAAAATAATGTTTTCATTGAAGCTTAGTTGATTTGACCAAAGTTTAATGCCATTTAACTAGGTTGAATATATATAAGGATGCCTTATATAAGGCATCCTTATATATATATAAGGAAGCCTTATAAAGCGTCCTTATATATTATAAGGACGCCTTATAAGGCTTCCTTGTATAAGGATGCCTTATATAAGGCGTCCTTATAATAAATAAGTAAGGCGTCCTTATATATTATAAGGAAGCCTTATGTAAGGCGTCCTACATTTTCTATAGGACGCCTTTTTAAGGCGTTTTATATTAGCTATAGGACGTCTTTTTACTACTTCCCTTGCTCAGATGCTCTACAAAATAAGGACGTTTATTGCTTCTAATTTAGGACGTTTTTAACGTTTTTTGTAGTAGTGGCAGTAACGATAATTAGAGGAGATGACATAGAGAATTTATACTGGTTCGGTTCAACTCCTTGACCTACGTCCAGTCCCCAAACACTCTGGGTTTTTCACTAGTTCACAAGATACAATTACATACTCTGTAACTTAGGATGATCCTCTCTCAATAGGACTCACTCCCCCTTACAAGTTGTAATTGTACACCCACTCTCAAGGTCCCTCTACCTTGAGTTCACACAAATAGCAAATTCTGATTTTGACGGGAACTCTCTCAAAGAGTAGATTTACAATGATCACTGAAGCTTAAAAATATCCGTAGATATAAACCTAAACAGTAGAATATGAATGCTTTGAATGCAGTAGTTGTATATCTCTGTCTCAATAACTTCAATCCTTTAGGTATTTATATTCGTTTAAGATTGATGACCGTTGTAAGGATTTGAATGTGTCCGTTGAGAATATTCTATCTTTGCGTCTTCCAGTTATCATAGGTGATTCCAATTCATAATGTTTTTCTCTCCAGGTTGTCGTATCAGTGAAATGTGTCCGTTGAGAAGTGGAGGCTTTGGATAATTTATGAAATGTTTGCCCATGCCGTTTCATCAGTTCTGTCTCCCATGAGCTTTATTATTCTTGTTTGGATAAGTCTACAACTTCAGAGTGTTGAGTGGAAGTATAGCTGGAAAGCTTCTGATGAAACTTTAACGACTATTTGAATGTACTCCAAATGATTAGTTTAAGAGAAAATATAAGTGTAACAATTAAATCAAATAGTCATGATTTCATATTCAAGTGTGTTGAACTTTGCGTCAGATGATGAGACTATATATAATATTTAGATACTTTTTCTGTATGGGCAATATATTGAGATCTTCTTGGTGCCCCTGTTTTGCGCAAAATTCAATAGTACTTAATAAAGTATTCTTCTGCAAATTTTCACAAGAAATATGATTAGTGCTAGCATATAAAATATTGAATGACGAGGCGATTTTAATTAAATGACAAACTAAAGCATGATAGAATTGTTACAGAGATGTTTCACATCAGTTGGTATATCATACTTGAGTAGATCTAACTTAATGCTTTAGTATTCATGCAGAGAACTCTTACAGATACCATTTTTAACATTACTCGAGTATGCTATCTTTAATACCTGAGTATTATTGCATCTAATTATGTCAGGTATTTGATTGCTGATTATACTCGAGTATCTGGTTTATCCTACTCAGGTAGTATCTGTCTTCACTGAAAGAAATCACTTAAATAAAATGTGTTAGTGAAATATACTCGGGTATTCATTTAACCTACTCGAGTAAGCCTCAAAGTTAGAGCAAATAATTCCTGATAATAACCATGCTCGGGTATGATTTTACCTGTACTCGAGTATCATATCAGAACATCTTTCTGTGATAACTGAATATTCACTCCATACTCGAGTATAACTTAACCTTACTCGGGTATCATTACCTGAAATACTTGCAGAGAGAATAGATCAAATCTACTCGAGCATACCTCATCCTTACTCGAGTATGCCCTGTTGCACATAATTAATCTTGATTCAAAACCTTAAATACTAGTCTTGTTATCATCAAAACCATGAGAACTAACACAACCAAGAAATAAATATTAGGGTGCTCAGAGCTACTTTACCCCACATTTAGTGAAATTGATTATTCAACTCATGAAACAAACAAAGTGATATGTAAACATTGTCTTAAACAATAATGGTTGGCATTAAATTTAACATTGTCTTAAACAATAATGGTTGGCATTAAATTTTTCAGCAAATTATGTTAGATTTCAAAAGTAGTACCGAATATAAAGTGAACTTTAGTATATGCAAACAAAATCCTTCACAATACATATTTGGATTGCGTGTATTCTCAAAAGCTACACTTTTGTTACATCAAGGTATATTTTTTAATATATGGCATATTTATTGCGCATTTAGCACCCTGATTATATTTTGCTCGTGCTACCAGATCGCTAATCTTATTGATGGTGCATCTAGCACCCTAAACTAAAAAAGAGAGAGACTATTTTGTGAAATATAAAAGCAAAATAACATCAGATGGTGTTGGGTGCATTTGGAAAGTATAAACATCAAGGTGCTAGATGAATCAATGAGATTAAAGTGTTATATGTATAACACCCCAAATTCTTTATTACTTATTATGTTCGTTGACGCGTAGTATTAGGAATATCAATAAAGTTGACAGTACGACATATCAGAGTAATTTGCAATAAAGAGCATCATTAATGTTTTGACGATGAGTAACTGATATTATATGCCCAAACATATACTGGTTAATTCAATTTCCCCTAAGGGATACATGTGTGATACAATTGTATAATTAAAAACTCTCATACAATCTCAAACTTTGCTCAATCTACACTTATAACTATGAAACCAACATAGTTAATTAGACTTATTATCCAGGTTAGTGTTAGTCTAGTGGGACTCTCTCCATGCTTATGCAACGATGACTAATTAAGTAACCACTATCAACCAACCCTTCATTAGACACCAAACGATTTGAACTAACTTTGTTAGATTCATTGCCAAAAACTAGGCCCTAATAAACTTACTTTGTCACTTCTTCTTGACCAGTGTCTTTCCCCAACTTTGTCCCTATCCCCTTCCCAGGTCTAGATTCCTTTCCTAAACCTTTAGTCAAGTTTGAGATTCAATTAGATTCAATCCCAGTTAACAGTTAATCTCATATGCAAAGTATAAACAATATATGATAAATATTCACAACAACATTCAACAAACATATCAGTATCCGACTACAATAGCACATGACACATGTATCGTTACCGACTTATGCACTCACCAGTGCCATGTGTCCTCAACACTAGGAAAGTATGTAGCATTATCATGACTATAATCTACTTCAAACTGAATCCACAGTTTAACTGAATGTAAATAAACACATTATCTCAACCAAATCTTAGTCATGATGCATGGCCCAAGATCTAGTCTTGTCCATAACTCTACAATCATGAATCAATCAATCATATATAGGCATACAAGACACACAGGGATTAAAGTTATAGTACATAAATGTGACCTTTCTTCGCGTAGTTTGTAGTATGCTAAAGTTTTGAAACCATTCTTGGACCTCTCCGGATATCCTATAATATCTTGATTGCATTATTTCCTTTTCCATATTTATATGATATTGTAATAAATATCATATGACTTAATTAAAATAATACCCAAAGGGTAATTTTTGCCACTTTTGACCTTCTTTCCCCTAATGGACAAGTTATTCAATTTTTAACTTCGATTTTTTTAAATTTTGAATTTTAACCTTTCTGCCCAGATTTTTCAGAAAACTTTTGAAAACTCATAAATAATGTCAAAAAAATCCAATTAATTTGCTACAAAAATCTACATGAGCCTTGATATGTCTATTTTTATGTAAAACTATTACCAAGAGTCCAAAAAATCCGAATAATCCCAGTTTTTCTTTTTTCCATCACTGTTCATATCACATGTTCAAAAACATAGATCAGTTTGAAAAATTCATAACTTTTGGTACAAAACTTCAAAAATTTCTTTGATATATCATAAGAAAGCTATTCCTATCTACTTTATTAAATTTCATTTGGTCATTCAAAAGCCAGACACAACCTCTACTATCCAGACTGATCTTCCAGAAACATGACTCAACTTCAAAATTATGTAACTTTTCATACAGAGCTCTAAAAATAACAAATTATATATCAAAAGAAATCTATATATTCTAACTTATTTCTAGAAAATTTCATGATTTTAGAGACCAGTTTCATCGTAAAATATTACTAACAAGGAGATTGACTCCAATTAATTGAAATCTGGAAATTTTTTCAACTTTCACTATTTTGATCATTTGATTCTAAAAATTATTTTCCACCATGTTTTACTCTATTTTTGGTTTCAAACCTCATGGAACCCTTAAAATCTTGTAAATAAATTTCGTTGATATTTTTCTTGTTTAGTCCAAAATTTTGCCAAGAACAAGAACCTATTTTTCATATGAACTCATAGTTTTGATCCAAAATTTTGCCTCTTTAACTTAGATGTTCTTGAATCAAGTTCTTAGAATCTTGCGAAACATGCCCCCTTAGGGTCACATGCTTCCAAAAACCAAGACAACCATGATCCAACAACCTTACAAAAATCACAAAGTTTGAGTTCAAGGCTTTGCCTTTTGCTTTGAAATTCTTGCTTCTTCCTTCCTATGCCTACAATTTTGCCCCCCTCTCTCTATCACCAAGGAATCAAATCTGTTTTGCTTGTGATGAAAATGAAGAGGGGACCATATGTATTTATAGGTAAATGCCAAGCCCTTGTGGGCTCCACAAGTGAAATTACCCTTATATCCTTGCTAAATTTCCCTTATACTTGGCTTAATCAACAAGTTTTCATCTTTCTTCTCCAACATTGATTAAATTTTTGAAATTGATGACCCAATTAGGGCCATTAGATTGCCTTTCCATGTGTTAAATTCTTTTGGCCTTAACCCTTCAATTGCCCAAGAAAATTCTAGAAGATTTTTGGCTAAACTCACATGTGATCTTATCTTGCAATCTTGCTTAGTGATCACCCCATGTGCCCAGCTGAAAATGAGGACTTCTTGGACAAGTTAATGACGTCATTTGATGATACAATTAAGGGCTCAGGTGTCCTTTAATGCCACATGTCATTGTCCTTTGATTTCTAGAAGATTTTAGCTCTCACATCACTTTTCTCTTGCTTAGCACTGTAACTAGAAATTCATATCTGACCTATCTGGTTCAGATCTCCAGACCATTCTAACAGTTTCTGTTCCAGTATCATTACCAATTGCACCGCTTTTCATCTCAACTATGTTGTCTCATTTTCAAATTTTCAAACATTGAAAATTTTCTGTGTTTGCAGTATTTTTCACAATACACAACAGTAATAATGCCATCATGTTTTCAACTTAGTCAGTGCCAGCTTAACTTTTTGTAAAAAAAAAAATAATTCACTGCTGGATTAATTTCAAAATCATTTATTACCGGAACACATTTATGAGTGGGATTATTCATATTCACAATTTAACATTTAAAAAGCTCTTGCCACCACTTCAACCTTTCGGTACAGCGACATCTCGCCAATATGTTCATACATAAACCACCGCAGTGGTGATGCGCTTGTTTAATGACACACTACTGTGGAGGACTCAACTGTAGCTGCCGTCTTGCACTTGCGTTGTTTGGCCAAACAATGCAAAATACATGCCCCTACAAGGTGATGTTAGTTCTCAATGTGTTTTGATGATAACTAGCAATTGTAAACTTGATATGAAATTTGTTTTTGGCAATATGAAAATCTCACTGTCAAAGGCAAACTCGAGTTTAGGTATATAAACTCGAGTTTGAGGAGTTACAGAAAGCAATCAGAAATTTTCACAACAAGCCAAACTCCAGTTTGCAAAACCAAACCTGAAGTCTGGAAGATACAGAGAGCACTCAGAATTCCAAGCAAGCCAAACTCGAGTCTGGATTCCTAAACTCCAGTCTAGACCAAATAGAAAGACACTCGAGTTCCAGGCCAAGTTATAAACTCCAGTCTAGAGTTACAAACTCCAGTTTAGACCAAACATAAAGATTTGAATAGTTTCAACTCAAACATAAACTCGAGTCTGTCATTGTAAACTCGAGTTTAGGACAAATAGAGAAACACTCGAATTTCTACCATCTTTCCAAAACTCCAGTCTGTCTCCTAAACTCCAGTCTGTAAAATCACGAACTTAGGCTTGTTCTTCAAACATAGACCCAAACTCGAGTCAGTCACTAATTGACTCGAGTCTAGGAGCAGGACCAAAATTCCATGCCAATTCCAAAGCCCGATAGTTTTCTCTGTAAAAGCCAAACTCGAGTTAGCTTTTACAGACTGCAAGTTTAGACCTCTAATCAACGGACATGCTTTTTGGATAAACCCCAAACTCGAGTCTGGAAGAACAAACTCGAGTTTGCATCGGGGATTTTGAAAAATCAAATGATGTTGATCTGCAAAATCTTAATGGGTCTTCCTGAAATTATTTCATGATATGATATTATTGTTTCTAATGTCCTTGATGAAGTTTTGAGTGCTTTTTAGATAAGGTTTAGCCAAGATCAAGGTGAGATCAAGATCCAGAATAAGTGCATTAAATGAAGAACCAAGAACAGGGCTGATTGTTCTCCCTTATCCCAGATGTTCAGTTCAGATCGTTGCAACACATTAAGATCACTTCAAACGGTCGAATTAAGATCATGGAATGGCTAAAAATCTGGAAGACGTTCTGCAACAACTAAATTTCAAGATTCCAGCTAAGAATTCAAAGGACAGAGCAAAATATGCTACTGCCATTTTTTTAGAATTGCAGCTGAACATTAGAGAAAGAATTGCAACGGCTAGCTTATCCATTCAGTCTATAAGAGGCTGTGAAAACTCAAAGCAAAACATACACAACGAAGCTATCTTGATTATACTTTGAAATTTGAGTCTGTATTGTTATTTTCAACCTGTTCTTCAGTGTTTATCCTTATCTACTCTTTTGAGAGTTTGTAAATTTTTGAAAGCATTTGTTTGTGAGAACTCAAGGTTGTGGAACCTGTGAGTTGGGTTGTTCAATCACAAAGTGTAAGGGGGAGCAAGTCCTAGGTGATTAGGATTGTGTCTGGTCTTCATTGTTGTAATTGAAAATCTGTTGAATTAGTGGAAACACCCAGAAGGTATCTGGGGACTGGACGTAGGTCAAGGTTGAGACCGAACCAGTATAAATTCTGTGTGTCTAAGCTTTTCTTTTTCTACTCTTTTATTATCCATTTTTTAAGCTTCATTTTTAAGAGTTGAAAAGAATTTTTAAAATCCCCAATTCACCCCCCCTCTTGGTGATTTCTTCCACTTTCAGGTGAAACTTTATAGATTGGATGCATACATAAGGCAGCATCTCCCCAATCTGATCGTACACAGACCACCGCAGTGGCAATGCGATTGTTTAACGACACACTACCATGGAGGACTCAACTGTAGCTGCCATCCTGCATGTGTGCCGTTCGACCAAACAAGGCAAAATTTCTTAGATTGGATGCATACACTGCTGGTGCGAGTATCAGCTTTTTCAAAAACTAATCCCCTCAAAAGAGCTTTCAACAATGGCCAGCGATTCAAAACATTCTAAAACATCTGGCAAGATCTAACAAACTAAGTACGTCTACTACAGTTTCTGACCTCTTCCAATTTTTGTACTGCTTTACCACCATATAGTTCAAAATGTGATTTCAAACCTTGGGTTATACCGAAACTCCTTTCTATGAGACAACATCATTCCAACTTGACCACTATTTTGGTCTCAAATTTTTGTTGAAATCATTTCTTTTGAAAACTCTATTTCGAAAATTCACAAATTCAAAAATTCAATTTTGAAAATTTTTCACAAAATTAGCAGGTGCATTGGCAAGTTTGACAACTCAATTGTTTAAACATTTTCAGGAACCAGACAACTAATCTTAGAAGGTCATCACTCTCATCACTTTCCATACTCTTATTCTACCATCTGAGCCATTCACAAGGCATACACGGGCCAAGCTATGGTAGTCTTAGTCTTCCGACCATTCTGGATATTATCCGCCATTCCTGGGCTTTACAAACTCTACGAGACATTTCCTGGTAATTGTTGTTTAACTATTATTAGCTTCTGCTAGTCTATAGACATAATAGTCTCATAGGACTTATGGCTTTTCATTGAACATATACATGCCCAATAACCTATGGACACACTGATCCCAAAGGTCATACTGCATGTTGTATAGTCATATCATAACTCATATATGCCATACAGCACTAGATCACCCATAGTGATATATTGGATCACGTAAACCTTTTCTCTAGGAAACCTATTGGATATGAGACTCATTACAATGTACTTACCTTGAGAATCGATACACTGATAGCTCTACTTTATGGTTCGTTGTTACAGCGGCTGCATTCTATGGTTCGACATCACAGTGTCTCTGACGGTACTTTACTCGGTGCTTCACTCAGTCTTTTCTGACTAGTCAGCATCCTTTATAGGCAAACCTATCACGATCAGACCTCCCCGTAAGTAGACCTTTCCGATCAAAACTTCTCATAAGTAGCTTCAATTGATTATCTCTGAATCATTATAACGAGAACTCAAATCTTTACTAGGTTTCCACCCTTTAGTGGTTTTCTAATCCACTGTCTTAATCCTTCCATCTCATCTAGGATCATTCTATTTATAGACTTCTGACATTAGTTTAGCTCCAGGCAAATTCCTTATCTCATCTTTCCCTATAGGGTAACCACCCACTTCTAAGGGAATCCATTTAGCCACTAACATCATTATGGTTATCTGTCCCCATCATGAGACTATAACATGTGGCTACTGAGGTTCTATCTATCATATGGTTCCATTGAAAAACTAACTCTTTGGTATTTGGAATCTATGATAACCTTAACCATACTTCCTCAGGGTTCTTACTCCCAGATACTGGAACCTAGGCAATGCTCAATCATACTTGACTTAAGCACTATGTATGCTTCGATCAGACTTAAGTCTATCATCACTTTATCTGTTCTTGTGGTATCCCAAAGGATCACCATGTTTCATACCCCTAGGTATTCATACTTTAGCTCAAAGGATCGTAAATCTCTATGTTACCTCTCTGGGTAACTCATCCCGAGATTTCTCTCGCCAAAGCACTTTTGACTTCAAAGTGTCTATTAGATCTGGGATTGGTACAGGTCTACTTGGCCATAAGTACCGGCTGTCCATACCTAGTCCTTGCCCATCTTAGCCTTCCGGTTGTTTCAGGATAATGTACGTAATCCATCATCTATTAACCATGGGCTTCAGCCAGCCTATCAACATATCAGCCCCACAGGACTTAGGGCTTCACATATCAAACTTTAATCATCTAAGGGCATACTAGTCCACTAGGTTTCCTTACCCATCGTACATTCTTGTAATGAATGTACTCAACTTTCTCTTCTAAATTCATTATGGAAATTTAATTGGACCCTAATTGCTACATCAAGAGCTCTAGGATTAGCAACAGATCCCATACTCTGTGCCATTCTCTATGCCTCTAAGTTCCCTATGGATGGGTGATCCATAAATACATTAGAATTACGCTTTTAGTGTGGTCTTATGAGTTTGGGTTTAGTGGGTACTCGCTTTCTAGCGATGCGTACCCTTAGCCGTATGTTAGGCAGACGGTATAACTCATATGATATGTCAGTGGGTAATTACCCTTGTAAGTCCTCATTCTATTTTCAAAAACTAAGTTTTGTCAAATTCTTTTTTCAAAAACTTTGTCCAAATCAATCCTCTGATACCACAACTGTGACGCCCAGCCTTTGGGGTCGTCATTCATCAAAGTTAATGTGTATAAGGATCGAGGTGATTTGGACGACTTGATTGCGGAATAGAAGTTTTTGAAATTTACTTAGTTAGAAAACGTGAGGATAATTTTTCGCGATTCGATTTCATCCGATAGTTGGATGTTAATACAGTAATCCAATAAAGGTGAATGATAAACGTTATACTACGGTCTAATTACTCCTATTTTTCTAGGAAGTCCAAAATATGCCAACCGCTGTAACCCTTTATAGCTGTTTCTCGCCTTTCGATCCTGAACCAGTGCCTATATTTCATGTAGTCTGAAGTCCAAATGAATGGACTCAAGGGTAACAGTTAATCTCATGCACATGTATGAAAGTATAAATGACAGTTTAACACATGTTAAAACATGTAAGCATTTATAAGTACAAATAACCGTAACCACAGTTAACGACCAAAGACCGCAGCCCTTATCTAGGACACGATATCCCATGAGACTGCAGCCTCAAATCCATGGCCAGGAAAAACATATATCACAAGTAAATCAACCAGCATACATGATTAGCTAATAAATGCATAAACACTTACACACATGATCACAAGATTAGGGTTACCCACCTCAATCTTGAATCTTTAACTCTTCATTCGGTAGGTGTTGGGATCGGTTGAAGCGTCTATGAATTTCTTATAAACATTTATCATTATAATTAGTCACTTAATCGCGTCACAACCAACTACGCGGATTACTCTTAGGGAATTAAAGTAATTAATGTAATACCCGGATAATTATTTATCTGGAATATTATATTGATAAGTAATACCTATTGGAAATAGCTAAATATGAGGTCTCAAACACCTTGTATTGAATTTATCTTATTATTAAGACAATTTCTCCTAAGAATAAATAATGCGCGAAAAGGTCCCTAAAACATTAGATAATTTGCAAATAGGTCCCTGAAATATTTATGGGTTATAAAATGCCCTGAGAAAATTATGATAAAATCCTAAGAGACAACTAAATATTTATTAAAAATTAGAAAGCATGTTGTCTTTAATTTAGGTAATTTGTTAAATTATTACATTGGAAAAATTAAAGGAAAGAAATCAAAAAGTATTGGGGGACCATATTGGACCCCATGATTTTTAAAATTATGCATGGTGCATAAATTACCAATGTCAATAAAATAGTTGTGAGATAATAATTATTACTAATTAAGAAAATTGTCAACAATTAGTAAGTGATTAATTAGATAATTAATGGTTAATTGTTTAGACATAAATAGAAAGAGAAAGGGTGGAGATATTTGTGAATTGTGAGTATGTGTGAGTTGTGAGTGTGTGTGCGCCTAAGTGTTGTGCATGTGTGTGTGTGTAGTAAAAAAATAGATATCTAGATATTATGTGATTATAATAGTAATATAAATGGGATATTTTGAAAAGAAGTTGATAGGATAAATGAGAACCGATAGAAAATAAATCCTATCTCAAAATATGTAAACTAAGTATCTAACATAAGGACTTATTATAAACAAGTGAATTTTTATCTTAAAGTGGCCTATCTCCAAAGTCATTTCCGTAACTGACGGAATGATCATGAGATAAGACCAAGAAGATATTTTGTGGAATTAGGGCATATAGTAGAAATGAGAACCTATAGAAATAAAATCATAACTTGAAATCCGAGGATGAGTTGGTAAAAACCAGAGTATATTATGAATCAATGAATTATTATCCAGAAGTTGACGTTGTCTAACGTTATTTTTGTAACTGACGGCGTTCGGCTTTGAATCTTCAGCAGGTTACAAAATGTCCTAAATATGATAAAAAATTTAGTCAACCCAAATATTCTTAACGAGGAAGATTACATCTTCAGCAAGTTGCTTCTGGAATTTTGGGATTTTTCAAGATTACGCAATTGAGACGCCGAACAAGGACTTTATCGGTAGAAAACTTCTTAAGCAAATGTGTGATATCACCTTGGTGACTAAGGATGACATCATCTTTGAGAGGTGTATGGCCAAGATCTTGCCACCTCCAAGAAGTGTGATCCGACGGTCAGAATCTGATCAGGGAAAGTTCAAAAGAATTACCAAAATGCCATCCACTTTTCCTATTGTAACATCCCAAATTCCATGTTCGAAAATCGTGTCGGTCGACACTTAGTTTTAAGAAATTTAATAGAGTTTGAGATGCTACAGCTTAGAGTACTGCAGAAGTGGATAGTGTGCGCTAAGATTCGGACAATGAGTATCTGATATAGAATGCCCAGACATATGATGATGCCCCGACATAAGCTGATATATTAAATATCCTGAAGGAATATTCATGTGATACAATTTACATAGATTAAATACAATTCTCTGATGAAGAAAGTCTTAAACGAGACCTATGGCTTGAAGCCTAACATCAGTTAATCAAACAATTTGGCCAGGTCGGTGTTCAATCTAATGGGAGTCTCACCAACTCTATGGCGACTTGTGACAACCCACCGATGAACCCTTCCTTAGTTTAAGCACCAAATGGTTTGAAATAATTTTATTAGATTCATGCCCGAAACTAAGTCCTAATAACTTCTACCGACCTTCGTCTTCGACCGCTGCTTCTTCACGGCTCTTTCCACCGGCACCTTCTCTATCCCGGTTTCTTCCCTGTACTATTCATTAAGACTGAGGTCCAATGCCCATTGGACCTCAGGTAACGATTAACCTCATGCTTATATAAACAGTATATGACAGGTATCACAAAAATAAATACACAATGATAACTTTCAAAATCATAACAACAAGTAACATAACACAGCCACTGCAATATGTATGTTACCCTAGTCTGCACATAACCAGTGCCACGATGGCCTATCTGTCCTCAGCGCTATGAAAACTCGACGGTGTTATCAATACTATTACCCGTATTTAATATATCATGAGCAACTTTTAAAACAGAGTTTCAACATGTGAATACAACTATCATATATAACACCATAAGCATAAGAGTTAAGGTTACAATACGCGTCCGTACCTTGATTTGACAAATTTTTGAGTATGTTCGTCATCGGTACTCGTGCACAGTCTATCCTAAAAGGGTAATATCGTCTCAATTAATTCTTAAACAATATTTCAAGAGACACCTTGGCCACACTTGACAATTTTACCCTTGAAGGATTTATTTTCAATTATTTCCCCATAATTTTTGGAAAAATCGCTGGTGCAGAATTTCTGGGCAGAATTTCGTCTAACTTTGGAAAATCATAACTAATTCCAGAAAAATCAAATCGAGGATCCGTAAAATTTCCCGGAATCCTTGAGATCTCTACTTTCAAGGAAAAATACTGAAACTTACTCAGAACTCATGGATAATTCCCAGTTTCTACAATTCAAACCGCTGCCCAGATTTTCGCCCAAAAAACATAGCTTAACTTCTGAGACTTTTATCTTTTTTGCACAGAGCTTCAAATGACACACTCTTTATAGATTTAGAAAGCCCTATATGTCTAATTTTGTCATGAATTTTCCCAGAATTTTTGAACAACATCTTCTTCATAAAATACCAGCATTTTTACTACTGATTCCAGAAATCACTAATTGATGAAATTCCACCAGAGCTTCGCTATTTTGATCATAATCTTCCGGAAATTTTTGCCATACTCTTTCTTCATCATTTTTTCGAAATAAAGACAATGGAAATCATAAAAACATGAAAATAAAACTGGAATTGGAAGATTGATGATTAAAACAACATTTTCTAGCATTTCTACTTCATAAACTAAGAACTTGAACTAAAAGACTAAGAGCTCTCTTACCTCTTGAAGAACACTTGCTTCTACTTCTTGGAACTCCTCACTCTCTCCCTTACTCTCTATATTTTCGGCCTAGCTTGAGGAATTGGTGAGGAAAATGTGAAGGAAAGAGCTTCTATATATAGGCAAACCAAGGAGTAGCCACCAAGAAACTCCATTTGATCTTGGCCCTTGGTTTTTACTTGGAGAAGAGGCAAACATCTTGATCCTTCACCTCTCCTAAACCGTCCTCCCCTCCCCCTCTTGCCCTTGAGTTTTGCTTCAACTACTTACTTTATCCAAATGCTAATTTAGTTAAGTGCAAGCTAATGTTTTTCTTCAAGATCTAATTTCACTTTTGAAATCCTAATTTTATGACTAGATTTATAGTGATTTTTAATTCCTGAAACATTTAGGTATGAATTCTCAAAGTATACGAAAATAGCTTTGGGAATAGCCAAGTTGAAGCCCATAATTCACTGATCTCAAATATGTACTCATATTTAATACTTAGTTTCAATATTTCAAGATATGATTTATTTTCTATAGATTCTCATCTAATTTTATCTAATTAAATAATAACTTGCTCCCCAAGCTAAACAACTTGCTCCCCAAGTTTTTCCTAATCTTCTTCCACAAGCAATTGACTTATGTGTTTGCACTATTATTACAACAATTTTCCCTTCTTGTTTCCCTAGCAATTCGTCCCCCTCTTAATCTTTTTAATCATCAATTTGTGTTTTAATTGTTCTCACAACTCAAGAAGGAAAAATCTCTCATTGGTCCAATTTTAATTTCACAAGGATTTAGCATAATCTCTTCACTCTTTTAATTAGTAATTTTTGCCACTTAGTGATAATTTAGGAGTAATTAGTTAAATCCTAATTTTAATCTCTAATATAGTGTTTTAGGGGTTACTAGACTTAATTACCAATTTTGACAAGGTTTCTAATTTAATTTTGATGATTAACAACTCCTTGTATGCTAATATTAGCTTCTAAATATCATTTGATCCTTAATTTAATTGATATTTCCTTATTTATGACCTTTATGAATTAATTGTTAATTAATTCCAAAAATTACTAAAGCATCTCAAGTATTGGAATTCCATTTGCCCAATAATTGTTACTAATTTCCTCTAATTTTATCATCCTCCGATGATTTTAAATTGTTAAAATGGTATAATTAAGATTATACTAGATGATGATAATCTTAGGATATTTTATAATCCTTAATAAGATTTAGAAAATTGGATTTGGATTTATTTAGAATCCAAAGAAAATTCCCCTAAAAATGATAACAAATCAATTAAAAATTTAGAGACAACATACTCTCCTATTTTAATAAATATTTAGTTGCCTCTTAGGATTGCTCACAATATTCTCAGAGTGTTTTGTAACCCATAACTTCACTTAGGAATTTTTATCTCTTTATTCCTCCTAATTTCATGAGAAATTACCTTTAGAAAATAAAGTAATTATTTCACTAGTTTTGAGACCACAAATTCACTTATTTTCAATAGGTGTTTTCTATCAAAACATAGTGGCTATGCTAAATAGGATTTTTGGGGTATTACACCTATAAATAGCCCTTCACCTTTCTCTTCATTCTTCACAAATCCTAAAGCTTTCTAGAGAGAGATTTTAGAGAGAAGGAGGAGTCCGTGGAAATAGCAAAGTACCGGGTAAGTTCTTCGGTCCCTAGTCTTTAGTTTTAAGTGTTTCTTTCGGTAGTTGTAGTAGAAATGCTAGGTTGATCTTTAATCTTCCAAGTATGATTAGGAATCATATTCTAGGGGTAGTTAAGGTATGAATTTCGAAAATCATTATGGAGTTAGAAATATGTTGAAATTACGGAAGATTAGAGTCAAAGTAATGAAGTTCTAGCGAAATTTCGCCGATTAGAGAGGTCAGGGGTAAAATGGTCATTTATGACTGAAATGACTGTTATAATGTTAGTATTGATTACATGCGATATTATCCTTATTAGGATATCTGAGATCATGTACCGCTGTTACTGCTGTTGTGCCGTCATCATACCATTATCCGTCTAAAGTACCGTATATCGACAATGAAGGTACATTCGCGTACTGTAACACTAACTTTGATATTTACTGTATGCGTATATGTGCTATGTGTATGGTATGCTTATATATATGGTAATTGATAGCTCTGCTGTGTGTTATGTATTGTTGATATGTTCACGTTGTTAAGTGCCACACATCTGCCAGGGGGCTTATGTGCTATTGGGATACATAGTGGCTAAGTGCCATGTATTAGCTAAGTGCCACATATCTGCTAAGTGTCACACATTCGTAAGGGGAGGCTACGTGATAATAGGGTTACAGTTGTTGTATATTTGTTTGTTCGTATATTGTATATGTGAACATGAGGTTAACCGTTACCTGAGGTTCGATGCATGGACCTCAGCTCTTAACATAGCTTCAGGATCGGGAGGTCTGAGGACCAAGGAGAAAAGCAAGCAGCACTTATAGGAACTCGGCTGAAGACCATCTTTTGTTGCCACGGCATGGGATTGCTAAGGGAACACCTCTGTGGTTATTTACTTTAAAAACTCTTGGTCTTCATACCGTTTCTGTAATTAGCCAGACTTACGGCATTTTGAATATATGTATCAGTTACTCTCTTACTCCGATGCTCTACTCTGATTTAAAAAAAAAATTATACTACTTTTGAAAAGTTGGGATGTTATAGTTAAAACCTTAAAAATTCCCCTTATTGATAATACCTCTATTTATTAATTAATAATAATTCTCATTTATTATTAATTAATAATGCTCATATATTTTCCTTTACTCTTTATTAATTAATAATAATCCTCATTTATTATTAATTAATAATTCTTATATATTTTCTTTTCATTCACTTCAGTTGGTTATCTTGTATTCTATATTGTTTCTCAATTAACAATTTAGGTGACTATTCTAAAACTTGTCAGAATTTGACCTTTGATTTCCACGGGTATTTGGAAAATGCATAACTTGCTCAATATAACTCTGAATGGAGTGATTCCAATTTCTATTTATTCCTTGATAAGTCTTCTTTCATAAATTAAAGTCACCAAGTTGATTTATGACTGAGAAAAATTCCAAAATTTTGAAATCTTAAGCACTATCCAATCTGGGAATACAAACTTAACAGTTTTTATAGCTCAACTTCAAAAATCCATATATGGAGTTCTAGACATCAGATTTAGGTGGTCCAAAAACCTATGAACTCCTTATTAAGTCTAGTTTCTATGAAAATTGGTTTCAATATTTTATCACATGTCATTCATTCCCAGATTGCAAAAACGTCACCACTATCCAGAATCATTTCCAGAAAATAGTCTGTCTTATTACCTAACTTCAAAAATTCATAATAAATTGTATAAAAATCGAAATGGTGTTCTTCTAAAGCTCATATGTCCCTTAACATGTATAGTTTCATACAAAAATAATAGCAATAGCCAATACATGCTAGAAAATTCCCAGATTTCAAAAATGTTGTCTATGTTCAGAAACAGTTTCAGATCTGTAACCCATTTTCAAAAATTCATAGCTCTTTGTATACTTATCGAAATGAAATGAATTACCTATCAAATTAAATCTCTATGTGTCTACTATAAATCTAGAAAATTTCATCATTTTATAATTTCATTGACTTGGTCCAAAAGTCAACGTCATTTGCTAACTTCAGAAATAACACCAAAACGTTTTCAGATTTTGACCTATCTTTCAAAAATCATAACTTGAGCTACAGACATCGGATTGAGGTAAACCAAAGCTTATTTTAAAGATGAAGGAGAGTTCTCTCCTGTAAAATTTTCAGGGGAAAACACAAACGTTTATCCTAGTTTTTATTCACTTGAAAATCATTGTTCCAGCACCAAGTTCAGCAAGACATCAACATTTTGTAGTGCATCCAAAAATAATAATGCAGCAACATGTATTATTCAATGCATTATATATAAATATATTTCATACACGCACAACATGCATATGTATATATTCAGTTAACTTAATAACACCCCCTAGCAGCGTTTTTCTCTCCTTCCAATAGTTACTATATATATTATTACATGTGCGCACACCTCCAGCATGCATTTGGATATACACACACAACATGCATTTCGATATTTATGTAAATATATATATAGCAGATCTCTTTCCTTTTTGTACCCATGCAACGTTAATACATGTTCAGTAAGATTTCCTTTTCTTTCTCGGTACCACTCATGTTTGTGTGTGTGTGTGTGTGTGTGTGTGTGCACGCACACACACACACACACCTACCTACCTACAGGCCCTTACATGTATCCTTATGAAGTAGAGACCCAAAGCAACGTTTTTACTTTCTTTCTCTTATGTTTATGACAGCAAGCTTTCGGTTTTCATCTCCTAAGTTTAAAACTTCACTGGTTATGGAGAAAGTGGCTAAAATGAAAGGAATGAGAGGCCCAACGGTTTACCTTATGCTTCAAGCTTGAATATTGAAGTTCCACAGCTCCCTCTCTCCCCTGTTTTAGCAACACAAGAGCAGAGGAAGATCATCTTCAGTTTCTCTCTCTTTCTCTGCAACTCTCATTACTCTCAGCCTCTCACTCTCACTCTCTATTTTCTTCTGGTTTCTGGCCGAAAGAATAAACCAGAAATATAGAAGAACAATGGCTTTATGAGAATAGCAGAGTGCAGCGTGAATGAAGATATAGCCTGCAAAGAGAAAAGAACCAGAGGATAATGTTGTTGGGCTTGAGAAGAATGGCAAAAACTGATCCTTCTGGCTTTCTTTACGGCTACACGATTTGCTCTCTGTCTTGGTTATGATTTCAGTTGCCAAATCCCTGTTGACTTTCGCTGCAGCTTCCCTGGCTTGCATGTTTTGTGTGTGTTTTTGCTGATTTTTTTTTTTATACAAAAAAGTTTTAGAGGGGTTCGACACCAGTTCTCCACCAAGTTAAGGGCACGGCCCTGGGCTCTATGAGCACTTACTGGAGACTTACGAGATTGCCTATCAAAGGAGTCCCAACAACGACTGAGGGGATCGAACCCACATCCTAAAGGACTAATCCTAGCCAATTCTCTTTTGACTATTTTTTTTTTGGGTAAATAAGAGGCATTACACCTTATATTAAAATTCAACGGTCCAGGGAATCAAATCCCAAACAATCCTGTAAAAGCACATGTGATAAAAATTGAGGGCAAACACTCCAAATGGAAGAACTCGATATTCCTTACTTGGCTAGGATATCAGCTACAACATTCTGGTCTCTGGTCACAAACTGTATATTAACTTCCCATCTTCTAGTCAACAATTCTTTGATCTGCAATAGCACGAGGCTGTCAATGAATCCAACTGGTGGATGCATAATTCTATCCACTGTAGTTTTTGAATCAGAGGCAAGTATTATATTCCGGAATCCTTCATCCTAGGCCAACCGAAGACCCACTAATATTGCCCACTCCTCAGCCTGTTCCACATCAGCCATTCCCAAGCACTGCGTAAACCCCAACAACCATTCCCCTCTATTGTTTCTGAACACCCCGCCACATCCTGCTTCCCGATCCAACTATGCAACCGCTCCATCAACATTAATATTAATCCACCTATCAGGCGGGGCCCTCTACTTCCCTTCCTCCTTTGTCTCGGCATTATTATCTTCGGTCAGCTCCTCCACCATTGAAATCGAACAAAATGAAGGCCACACATTTCTAATAAATGGAATGGGGAGAAGGGGTTTCTGAAAATCTTCCTCGAAGGTAGCTCTATTTCTCCAAACCCAAAGAAACCATAAAGCCACACCCCACAACTGATTCCAAACCCCCGCAGTAGTTACTCCTACTTCCTCAGTTAAATTAAACTCAATCCATTCTTTAGCTGACAGGGAGAAGAAGGTAGACATATACCTTTGTTTAACTAAGCCAAGCCATATATACCTTGCATAATAACAATCTCTAAAAATATGCAATTGGTCCTCAATTCCCTGATTGCAATAAAGACATGCTGGGGACGATGAAGACCATGAGCTTTTCAAGGCATTCGTTGGTAAACGGTCATTAAATGCAAGCCATAGAAGGACTCAAATTTTTTTAGCTCCCCTCTACTTCCATATTGCTTTGTATACTCTGCTGAAATAATTCTGGTTTGGCCTTTCTAACATAAAATAGGCACTCTTAACAGTGAAAGAGCCATGGGACGTTGCCCCCCAAGCCATCACATCTTCCCCCGCATCTTCTCCGGGTGGCAGAACCGCTATAAGATGTTGGATAACCTCATTACACAATAAGTCAGCCCGGCGGCCATAATCCCAAGTTCTATAATTCACCCAGTTAGCCACCTTACTTCTTTCCTCCTCCTCATTTAAGGTTCTAATACATATGTCTTTTATCTTCCTGCCACAACCTAACCAATTATCAAGAAAGAAAAGAGTAGACTTCCCATTTCTGATCTGCCATCTAGTTCCTTCTTCAACTATCGTCTTCTGTTTACACAGATATTTCCATAGACTAGAATCAGAAGCTCTTGCCTCCATCAATGACTCATCATGCCTATACAAATATTTCTTTTGTAGAACATCCGCCCACAGCCCTGTAGCACCTTGAATCAAATTCCAAGCTAGCTTAGCTCCAAATGCACGATTCATCGAGCTAATTCTTTTTATCCCCAACCCTCCAACCTGCTTGGGTTCCGTAACCCTACTCCATCCCAAAGGGTGGAAACTTCTACCCCCATCTCCCTTCCCCCATATAAAGTTCCTTTGTAGACGTTCAATCTCCTCACACACCGATTTTGGTAGTTGGGCTGCCTACATGGGATAGATAGGAATAGCTCCTATCACAACCTTTGCTAAAGTAATTCTACCCGCAATAGTCAAGCTTTTAGCTTTCCAATTAGCCAGCCTACTTTTAATTCTATTAATAACGTATTGGAAAGTCTCTCTGCTGCTCCTCTTCCTTGCTAGAGGAACACCAAGATACATACCAATATCTATGGAAATCCTTATACCCATAATATTCTTGATTCTTCCTTTAAGGGCACTAGGAACTTTTGGGGAGAAAAATATAGAAGACTTTGATAAGCTTACCTTCTCACCTGAACCAGAACAAAACTCATCAAGAGCTTTCATCATCACTTCAGCTTGCTGTTGAGAAGCCTCCCCAAAAAGCAGCAAATCATCAGTGAACATCAAATGAGAAACAGCAGGTCCCTCTTTCGTTACCAGAATCGACTTCCATTTTCCTTCATTAACTTTATCATTGATAATATGTGAAAGCTTATCCATGCATAGGACAAAAAGGAATGGGGATAACAGATCTCCTTGTCTAATTCCTTGACTTGGATTAAAGAATTCCGATTTGGAACCATTCCACAACACGTTAATCGAAGCCGAGGAGACAAAACCCAGCCTCTCTGATAACATTTCCTATAAAACTCCACCTAACCCTATCATACGCCTTTTCTAAGTCCACTTTCACCACCATTAGAGCCTTCTTCCCCTTGGTGTTTTTCATTTTGTGTAATATTTCCTGACCCACAATTATATTATCTTGTATATGCCTACCAGGAACAAAGCTGGTCTGGAATGGCGAGATTAGGTCTCCCATAATACTTCTGATACGTCGCACCAGGATCTTGGAAATACATTTATACTGGACAGTACATAATGATATCGGCCTGAAGTATTCCACCTGAACCAGCTGATCTCGCTTAGGGATAAGCGTAACTAGGGTGCGATTTGCCTCTATGAGACTCACTGAACCTTCAAAAACCCCTCTCACAAAATTGCAAAGGTCTGAATTAACCAGCTCCCAATTCCTTTGATAAAATATTGGGGGAAAACCATCCACACCCGGAGCCTTAAAAGGACCCATTGATTTGATTGCCTCTTGAATTTCCAGTACCGACGGCACCCTAGCTAGATCTTCCATCCGAGAACTGTGAATAGTTGGGAAACCAGTCACTGTAAGGATATCATTTATTGTGTGCACCTCATCCCGGAAAATTCTCTTGAAATGAGCAACCTCCAGCTTTTTAATTTCATCTACTCCCTTCACCCATTGCCCTGTATCATCTTGTAAAACAGAAACTCTATTTTTCCTCCTTCTTATTTTTGTCTTCAAATGATAATATTTCGTATTCCTGTCCCCGTTTTCTACCCATTCCCCTCTCGCTTTCTAGAACCATTTAACTTCCTCCTGCCTGGAAACTTCCTCTAACTAGGACTGCAATTGAACTTCCAACTGATTCAAAAATTTAGAATATGGGTATGCACTAGAACATTGAATACCCTTTAATCTTGCCAAAATTTTCTTCTTCCTACTCTCTACATATCCAAAAACCTCCTTATTCCATACTTGGATCTTTGATCTAATTCTTTCAATATTTTCTTCTAGACCGCCATTTCTCTACCACTGAGCTTTCAGAAAATCAATGAATTTATCATGAGACATCCACATTGCCTCAAATCTAAATGGTTTTTGGCCACCAAAACTGACTTGTTCTCCCATCTCCACCAGAATTGGATTATGATCAGAGAACGCTGTTCTAGGCAAAACTTTAACCAAACATCTAACATCCGACGAGACCAAAGCATGATTCACTAAAGCTCTATCTAGTCTTTCATATAACCTCCTATAACCCACCGAACACGGGCCTCTCCAAGTATATTTAGGGCCAAATGCCCCCAGATCGATCAACCCACATCCCTCCACTCTGTCTCGTAACCACGACATCCTCCTCGAATTACATGGCGCACCTCCAATTCTCTCAGACTTTGACATAATATCATTGAAGTCCCCACAAATCATCCAGGCCACCACTATATTGTCTGACAAATTCTTCAACTTTTGCCAAAGTACCGATCAAAGATTTGAATGCGGTAAAGCATAAACAAAAGTATAAATATAGGAAGGCTTACCTGGCGAGCAAACTGACATGTGGATATATTGTCGATCCTCATCCAAAATAGTAACAGATAACTCGGAGCTCCTCCATAAGGCCACCAACCCACCAGACCTGCCAATACTGGGCACAATCCTGATTTGGTCAAAACCCAAATGGCCAAGATGTTGAAGACGAGAGACTTCTGAAACTCGCGTATCAGCCGGCACCACCAAATTGGGCTTAGAATCAGAAGTAATGAGTTTCACGTTCCTAAAGAGGCCTGCTCCATAGGACCCCCTATTATTCCAATATAGAGCTTTAATCATAGCAACCAAAACAAAGAGAAGGCCCAACCTTACAGCCCTTATCTTGGCCCAAATCACACTAAGCTAGAGAATCTGGGACCAACGACAGGTCCTGATCCCCCTCCTCCTCCACCACTAACTCACCTTCACCTTCGTGGCCTATTATATTTCCCTCATGATGGCCCAACTCAGCTTCCAGCCCAATATCATTCCCCGCCCGACCTCCTGGGTCCACATCTGCTACCATTGTGACATCAGCATCCTCTCTTTCTCCTACTATACTAGATGTAGGATGCCTACTCGTCTCTCCACCTACCTTTTCACTCATAGTCACCTGCACTATCTCATTCCTCCGTTCCTCTGACACAATCCTCGTACGTTTTTCAGCTCTTAAAACCTCTGGCTGCACTATAATCCTATCCCGATGACTTTTCTCTCTTAAACCACTGCCCTGTTTCTTCCCCTGCACTCCCCCAGTATTTCTCCTTTTTGCACCGCTGCTGCCCCCTACTTGATTACTCTGTGTTAACTTCCCTGCCCCCAAAACCTCACTTTGACCCTCTATTTGATTAATCCCCGTCTCATTTCCCTCTATATACTCCTTTACCATTGTCCTATCTGACAAAATATCAAATCTCGAACCCCCCGACTGAACTTTCGTTGCTTCTACAGTCTTCTCCTTGGGCTTCCTCGAACGACATGACTTTTGGACCACTTGCCATTGATCCTCCTTCACCTACTCTACTGGTTGCTCGCCGACATTACTAGAACTATCCATCGGTGGATCCGCTATACCTCGCTCCTCTCCCCTCCGGTGTGGGCATGTTTCCTTCCTATGTCCATAGATCCCACAACAAGTACAAAGAAGGTGTAGACCTTTATACTCTATGAAAAACTCTTGACTATCCAGATAAAATCCTTGCATTAACTATTTCCCGAGTTTCACCACAACACAAATCCTGGCAAAATGTCCACGAAGTTGTCCTACTGTGTTCATATCCACTTTCACCGTTTTGCCAATTCTATTACCAATCACCGTTAGAACATTCTCATTGTAGTACTCCAACGGTAACTGCGGTATTCTGACCCACACAGCAGCTTCCTCAATCTCATCCTTTTCAGGTCTGAAACCCGCCTCCCATGGCTTAACAATGAGATAGTGATCATACAGTAACCACGGTCCCCCGTCAGAGCATTCATATAATCCTCAATATTAGTAAATTTAACAATGAAATATCCATGCCCAATATTAATCAAGTTAAACACACCTCTTTTAGCCCACATGGCCTGAAGTCTACTTTCCAGAGCCCTGTATCCAATAGTTCTTCCCAATAATTTAATAATGACAGTCGTCCCCCACGCTTTATATGGCATCTGTTTCATCTTCGTAGAAAAATGAAACGTAGGAAAATTCCTTGCTTCATTCTCTGTTATCTTGACCTTCCATTCCCTGCCCCCTTGAGTACTCCCAGGACGTGGGTCATCTGCTAACGAATCATCTGATATAGGATCATCGAACAGATCTTCTTCAGCATCCTGGTCCATTTTTGTATCTTCTCTCTCAACACCTTTCAACTTATCAGCAAATGATGTTCCTCCCTCAACGAAAATCATTGAGTTTTCCCCCAATTTAGGCCATTGGGCTTTCAAAGGAACTTCTCCATTACCTCCTTTTACCTTCTTAACCTTCTTCGAGCTTCTTCTTCGTAAATCATCATCCTCCTTTGATGCCGATGTTGCCTGTTCTCCTCCTCCTACCGTCGCATCAGAGCTCATTGCTGGCTTTTTGACTTAATTTTTAATAATTAAGATATTGTTTTAAGACAATGGAACGTTTGGATCCTTGACTATTATTTTGCTGATGTCTATTCATTTGTGTGCTGATTCACAAATTGGGCCAACCGAAATAGACAAATTGGTTCTGTGGGTTGCTTGGTAATGGTTAACTGAATATGGGCTGATCCATTACGTGGGCTGAAGGAAATGATTTATAGTGAGCAATTACATGTTTCTTACGTGGCCCATGTTGGATCTTTTCCTTGTTCTTTTTAAACCATTACTCTATTTGCAAATTTAGATTTACTATATATTCCCTTGCTTCATTCAATTATTACGTTAGCACTATGGCTGCAAATAATAATTTGTATTAATACTATTAATAGTTACACAATGCTTTGACCACTACTTCTATTTTATTTAATTTTATTTTTCCTAAATCTAATTGCAACATTAATTAAATGATGAGAATAAATCCTTATTTCCATTTAAGAATCTTTCTTTCATTAATTTATTTTGGCCATGAAATATTATCTCTAAAATATTTAGGCTAAAATTTATTTCCCAATAATTCCTTAATTTTGGGAAAATATGCCTTAATTTCAAATCCTTAATTTTAAAAATTCCTTAAGGCCAAATTTTCTATGATTAATTATTAATTCCCAAAAATCTAAAATTTGGGATGTTACACCTTAATGTAGTCTTGTGTTGAACCATTACTCAATTAATTTCAAAGTAAAATTTGGATAAAATTATAATCAATAAATTATAATTCTTTGAGACACATATTCAACTTTGTATTTTCTTAATTATTCACCAAAATACAAGGTTTTTGGTAGTCCTAAAAAAATGGGATGTTACAACATGCAACTGAGAAATAATACTAGGCTGCTCTACTTTACCCCATATTTATTAAAATTTAACATTCAATTCATGAAACAAACATAGGGATACGTAAACATTGTCTTGAACAATAATGCTTTACATTAAATTTTTGAGCAAATTTTGGTAGATTTGAAAAGTAGTACTGAATACGCAGTGAACTTTAGTATACGCGAACAAAATCCTTCTAAATAATTATTTGGCTTGCGTATATTTCCAAAAGCTACACTTTTGTTACATGAAGGTATATTTTTGAATAAGTGGCATATTTATTGTGCATTTAACACCCGTATTATAGTTTCCTTGTGCTGCCAGATCACTTATCTTATTTATGGTGCATCCAGCACCCTAAACTATAAAGAAGATTATTGTGCCAAATATAAATTCAAAATAACATCAGAGGTTGTTGGATACATTAGGAAAATAGAAACATCAAGGTGCTAGGTGAATTAGTGAGATTAAAGCGTTAAATGCAACTGAGAAATAATATTAGGGTCATCAGTGCTATTTTAACCCATATTTAACAAAAGTTAACATTCAATTCATGAAACAAACATAGGGATACGTAATCATTGTCTTGAACAATAATGCTTTACATTAAATTTGTGAGCAAATTATGGTAGATTATAAAGGTAGTACCGAAAATGCAGTGAACTTTAGTATATTAGGCAAACAAAACCCTTCTCAATAGTTATTTGGATTGCGTGTATTTCAAAATGCTACAATTTTGTTATGTCAATGTATAATTTTGAAGAAAGGGCATATTTATTGTGCATTTAGCACCCTGATTATATTTTTGTTGTGATACCAGATTGCCAATCTTATTTATGGTGCATCCAACAACCTAAACTATAAAGCAGATTTTTGTGCGAAATATAAATGCAAATAACATCAGCGGGTGTTGGATGCATTAGGAAAATCCGAAAATGAGACATCAAGGTGCTAGATGAATGAATGAGATTAAAGTGTTACATGCATTTGAGAAATAATATTAGGGTGCTCAGTGATACTTTACCCCATATTTAATAAAGTTTTATATTCAATTAGTGAAACAAGCATAGGGATACATAAATATTGTCTTGAACAATATTGCTTCACATTAAATTTTTGAGCAAATTATGGTAGATTTGAAAAGTAGTACCGTATGCAGTGAACTTTAGTATATGCAAAGAAAATCGTTCTAAATAGTTATTTGGATTGCGTGTATTTCCAAAAGCTACACTTCTATTAGGTCAAGGTATATTTTTGAATAAAAGGCATATTTATTGTGCATTTAACACCCGTATTATATTTTTTTTTTGTAAAAAAAAAGTTTTGGAAGGATTCGATACCAGTCTCCTACCAAGGTCATGGCATGGCCTTGGGCTCTATGAGCACTTACTGGGGATTACCAAAGGAGTCCCAGCGATGGCAGAGAGGATTGAACTCACGACCCAAGGGCCTAGTCCTAGATCCCTTACCATGTACCAACTCTCATTGGCAACACCCGTATTATATTTTGCTTGTGCTACCAGATCGCTAATCTTATTTATGATGCATCTACCACCTTAAACTATACAGATGATTATTGTGCCAAATATATCTACAAAATAACATCAGAGTGTGTTAGATGCATTAGGAAAATATAACATCAAGGTGCTAGATGAATCAATGAGATTGAAATGTTACATGGAACTGGGAAATAATATTAGGGTGCTCAGTGCTGCTTTACCACATATTTAATAATATTGAATATTCATTTCATGAAACAAACATAGGGATACGTAAACATTGTCTTGAACAATAATTCTTTACATTAAATTTTTGAGCAAATTATGTTAGATTTGAAAAGTAGTTTCGAATATGCAATGAACTTTAGAATATTAAAAAATAATCCTTCTCAATAATAATTTGGATTGCGTGTATTCCCAAAAGCTACACTTTTGTTACGTCAACGTATATTTTGGGATAAAGGGCATATTTATTGTGCATTAGAGATGGAAATAGGTCAGACCCCTATCAGGCGGCCTACGACCTAGCCTATTTAGGGCCTGGTATGGCCTGACCTGGCCTGTTTATTAAAAAGGCCAGGCCAAAGACTATTTAAAGGCCTAAATATATAAATAGGCCAGACCTTTTTTGTTAAGGCCTGGCCTGTAAGCCTTCAGGCTTGGCCTATTTACATATTAAATGAATATAATAATATTTATATTATATAAATAACACAATTTTAATTTTTTTTCATTCTTATATTTTAATTTTAAGTATAATTAGTGAATTATAGTTTTATACATATTATTATATTAATTAATTATAGCCTTTAAAGCCTGTAATATGAGGTCTTTTTAAAGGCCTACATTGTAAGTAGGCCTTTAAAAAGGCTTCAGGCCTAACCAGGCCTTATGAAGGCTCATGCTTGAGCTTAAAAAAAAGCCTGTATTCAGGCTCAGGCCCAGGCTCAGGCCTTTCTCCTCTATGACAGGCTCAGACATATTTAGCCAAAACCTGGCCTGGCCTGGCCTTTTTCCATCCCTATTGTGCGTTTAGCACCTTGATTATATTTTGCTGATGCTTTCAAAACACTAATCTTATTTATGGTGCATCCAGTCCTTTATTTTGGGATAAAGGGCATATTTATTGTGCATTTAGCACCTTGATTATATTTTGCTGATGCTTCCAAATCACTAATCTTATTTATGGTGCATCCAGCACCTTAAACTATAAAGAAGATTATTGTGCAAAAGATAAATGCAAAATAACATCAAAGGGTGTTGGAGTCATTAGAAAAATATAACATCACAGTGCTAGATGAATCAATGAGATTAAAAGTGTTATATGCAACTGAGAAATAATATTAGGGTGCTCAGTTCTATTTTACCCATATTTAATAATAATGAATATTCAATTCATGAAACAAAAATAGGGATACGGAAACATTGTCTTGAACAATAACGGTTTATATTAAATTTTTGTGCAAATTATGTATGATTGGAAAAGTAGTTATGAATATGCAGTGAACTTTAGAATAAGCAAAAATAATCCTTCTCAATAATTATTTGGATTGCGTGTATTCTCAAAAGCTCCACTTTTGTTACGTCAAGGTATATTTTAGAATAAAGGGCATATTTATTGTGCATTTAGCACTCTAATTATATTTTGCTGTTGCTTCTAGATCACTAATCTTATTTATAGTGCATCCAACATTCTAAATTATAAAGAACATTATTGTGCCCAATATAACTGCAAAAATAACATCAGAGAGTGGTAGATGTGTAACATCCCAAATTTTCAAAAGCGGAATATTATTTTTTCATCAAAAATCATTTAAAATCATCAGAGTAGATCATTTAAGCGGAAGAGTAACTGATACTTGTATTTCAAAATGCCGTAAGTTTGGTTGGATACAATAGCGGTACATCATACCAAGTATTTCAAAAGTAATGTTCAACAATAAAAGGAAGGTTTCCGCCGGAACATCAAAAGGAAGTCTTCAGCCGGGTCTTCTATGCGTCCTGTTTGCACTTCCCCTTGTCCTCCGTTCTTGGTTCTCCCGAGCCTGACGCTATGTTAAGAGCTGAGGTCCCATGCATACGGACTCCAGGTAACGGTTAACCTCATATTTACATATACGGTACAAAATCAGAGCAAATGAAACACTTCCAAACATGTCACTCCCAGTGAATGCAAATGTACCGCTCCCAGCGAAAAAGTACCACTCCCAGTGAAAACAGATATATCACTCCCAGTGTATGCAGGTGTACAATTATTTCTTACCAAACAAGTATTCAAACAACACACCACAACATGCACACATACCACATATACACATACTGTAAATATCAGAGTTAGTGTTACAGTACGCGAACGTACCTTCGTTGATGAGCGTTTAGTACGTTGACGATAAATTGTACTTTTGACGGAAAACAGCGGAACGACAGTGAAATGACAGCGGAACAAGATTACTGATATCCTATAATGATAATATCACATTTATCAATATTTGATATCATAACAGGCATTTTAGGTACAAATTACCATTTTGCCCCTGATCCCCTAATCGGCGGAATTTCGCCAGCACTTCGCTACCTTGACCCTAATCTTCCAGAATTTCAACATATTTCTAACTCCATAATGATTTTTGAAATTAATACCTTAATTACCCCGAGAACATGATTTCTAAATATACCTGGAAGATTAAAGATCAACCTAGCATTTCTACAACAACTACCGAAAGAAACACTAAAACTAAAGACTAGGGACCGAAGAACTTACCCGGCACTTTGCTATTTCCACAGACTCCTCCTTCCCTCTAAAATCTCTCTCTAGAAAGCTCTAGGATTTGTGAAGAATGAAGAGAAGGTGAAGGCTATTTATAGAAAAAGACGATGGCATTTCGGTAATTTCATTGAACTTTGTCTGGTTGAATTGTAACCGTCGGATCGCACTTCTTGGAGGTGGCAAGATCTTGGCCTTACACCTCTCAAGGATGATGTCATCCTTAGTCACCAAGGTGATGTCACCAACTTTCTCAAGAAGTTTTCTACCGATAAAGTCCCTGTTCGGTGTTCCGATCGCGAAATTTTGTAAAATCTTAAAATTCCGGAAATAACACTCTGAAGGTCTTTTCTTCCTCTTCGAGAATACCGGGTTTTCCTAACCTTATACTCTCATTAAGGACATTCTGTTACCTGCCAAAAATCTTCGGTAATCGCTACCGGTTACGGAAATATTGTCTGTCAAAGCCAACCTCTGGATAAAAATCCACTGATCAATAATATACTCTGGTTTTTCTCAACTTATCCCCCGATTTCAATCTATGAATTATTTTCCATCGGTTCTCATTTCTACTATCTGCTTTAATCCCACAAAATATCTTCCTGGTCGGATCTTCAAATCACTCCGTTGGTTATAGAAATGACTTTGGAGACAGTTCACTCCGAGATAGAAATTCACTTGTTCCTAATATACTTTGACTCAAGAAACCTAGTTCACGGTTTTCTAGGTAGGATTTTATTTCTATCCGTGGTCATTTATCCTGTTCACATTTTTACTATTATAATATTACTTAATTACCACATGTCTTAATTTATAATGTTATTTTAATGCAAATATCTAGATATTAATTTCTTAATTTTCATTTCATTTTTCTTCTAATTTTCGTTTTTATTTATATATGTATATTTATTTTAAGTAATTTCCACCTTTTTCTCTTTATCTTATGTCTAAACAATTAGCCATTAATTATCTAATTAATCACTTACTAATTGTTGACAATTTTCTTAATTAGTAATAATTATTATCTCACAACTTTTTTATTGACATTAATAATTTATGCTCCATGCATAATATTAAAAATCATAAGGTCCAATCTGGTCCCCAGAATACTTTTTCATTTTCTATTCTTCTATTTTCAAAAGAGATAATTTAACAAATTGTCTAAATTAGAGACAATATTCCTTCTAATTTTTAATAATTATTTTACAGCCCTTTAGGATTTATCATCACATTTTTAGGATGTTTTATGGCCCTAAAATGCATTTTTCACATTTTTGACAATAAATTCCATTTAATTTTCTTAGTATTTCCCTTTGAAAATAGACCAATTATACAACATTTTGAGACCATATCTATCATAAATGGACATAATATTCTAGATAATAATTATCCGGGTATTACAAGATGCACTAGGAAAATATTACATCAAGGTGCTTGATGAATCAATGAGATTAAAGTGTTGCATGCATTCAATAAATAATATTAGGGTGCTACATGCTACTTTACCCCCTATACTCTCTAGTCTTTATTATAAGATATCAACTAACAATTCTCACAAACCAATAAAAATAGTTAAAGTCAATAAAGTTGTCATAGAATTATTTAAGTAATTTTCAATAATACTTATACTAATTGCACTAAATTCTAATATTATATTATTATTACTCATATCCACTACGTCTATTAATTATGAGCATACAAGGAAAAGAAAAATTAATACTTTTTGGAAACAAGCAAGTGCCTTATAAAAATAACCAAATACACTTGTTAGTTTTTGCCTTATAATAAGGACCAAATGAAGTATTTAATAATGTTAAATAGTATTCAATTCGTGAAACAAACATAGGGATACGTAAACATTATCTTCAACAATAATGCTTTCCATTAAATTTTTGACCAAATTACGTTACATTTGAAAAGTAGTACTGAATATGCAGTGAACTTTACAATATGCAAAAGTATTCCCCCTCAATAATTATTTAGATTGCATATATGCTCAAAAGCTACACTTTTGTTACATATAAATAGAACTCTCTCATCACCAAAAAAATATAACTTTCTGGTTATAGTGTGAATATCAATGGCGTTGGGATATACGTTGCTCTCAGCAATGCTACTAGTGGCTACTGTGTTAATACCTTTTGCAAATAATGCAATCAAAGTTGCTGAAGCAGGTAATAATGTTGATCTATGCGTGATTTAATAAAAGGATTATATATGTATAAATTAATTCATGCATCTTAATTTCATACTATTGTTGTGAAAATTATACACATTGTTCCTTAAAAGTTTGAAAGTAGTAATGCAATTAAAATTGTAGAATCAGGTGATAATGTTGATGATCATTTTCATTAAAGGCCAAATTCATTGAATCACATGGTCCTATTAGGAGGTGATTAATGCCATTTCTTATATATATAAATAAATAAGGAATTTGTGTAATTTTAGATGCATGCATTTTGTTATTGTTGTTATGAAAATTTTACAAATATTTTTCTTAAAATTGTAAAATTAGTAATGCAATTAAAATTTTAGAATCAGGTGATAATAGTGATGATCATTTCATCCCAGAAAGACCAAATTTAATGACTCTCATGGTCTTACTAGGAGATGATTAAAGCATATTTTCAAAGAAAAAGGAATACACACACATACACATATATACATATGTGTATGTGTATATACATAGACATATGTATACATATGTGTGTGTGTAATGTCTGTATGTACGTATGATTTCAAGGTGCATGCATTTCTGTTGTTGATGTGAAAATTCTACCAAATTTTTTTTCTGCAGACTTTAAAAGAAGTAATGCAATTAAACTTGCATAATAATCAGATGATAATGTTGATCACATCATAAACCAAAAAGGCAAAGTGATTAATTCCGATTTTTAGACAAGCTCAATAAAACCATAGGAGTATGTCGGTGGCGTTTCTACTTTTTATTATTATTATTATTATTATTATTATTATTAAATATATAGTCTTTTTTTAGGCTTAGAGAACAAAGTGTTTTTACCTCTTTTAATAAATGTGGTTTCCAATATTCGAACTTGTACCCTTCACCTTATGGAATGACGCCACTTACCACATCAGTTAACAATTTGTAAGTTACCGTTATACTTATATTATCTACAATTAGGGACCAATAACCCTAAGAAATTGAGAATGAGATTGTGAGTTCAGACTCTCTACATTTATAACGTGACATATGACCAAAAAAAAAAAAAACTTATTTCGGGATTATTGTTGTTGTTCTTCTAATTATGTATTTTTCTTCTAAGTTTATAATTAGAAAGCATATCTAATTTTCTTAAATAATAATATAGGAACTATTATGAGATTGAGTCCAGAGGGACTTGACCCTGCACATCACGGAGGGCCACCAGCACAAGGTAGTACATTTTTAGTCTTAGAGTACAAAGAGTTTTCACTTCTTTTAACAAATATGTTTTCCAAGATACAAACTTATCCTCCTCCTTACGAGAGTGGCATCACTCACCACATCATCAAACAATTTGTTTGTTATATTTATACTTATATTATCTACTATAAGGAGATCAATAGCCTTAAGAAATTGAGAATGAGATTGTGAGTTCAAACTCTATACATGTATAATGTGACATATAACAACAACAACAACAACAAAAACTATCATATTTAAAGGATTATTGTTGTTATTTTTCAAATTATGTATTTTTCTTCTAAGTTTATAATCAGTAAGCTTATCTAAATTTTTAAAATAATAATATAGGTACTACTATGAGATTGAGTCTAGAGGGGCTTGACCTAGCACATCACGGAGGGCCACCAGCACAAGGTAATCCATTTTTAGGCGTAAAGCACAAAGAGTTTTCACCTCTTTTTTTTTTTAAAAAAATGTTTTTTTTCCAATATTCGAACTTGTATCATTTTCCTTACAGGAGCGACATCACCTACTACATCAACTAATATTTTGATGATAATGTTTATACTAATATTATCTACAATTAGGAAACCAATAACCTTAAGAAATTGAGAATGAGATTGTGAGTTCAAACTCTCTACATGTATATTGTGACATATAACAATAACAAAAGCTATCATATTTGAAGGATTATTGTTGTTGTTTTTCTAATTGTGTATTTTTCTTCATAGTTTATAATCAATATCCTTATCTTTTTTTTTTTTGAAATAATAATATAGGTGCTGTTATGAGATCGAGTCCAGGAGGGCCAGACCCAGCACATCACGGAGGGCCACCTGCACAAGGTAATCCTTTTTTAGGCGTAAAGCACAAAGAGTTTTCACCTCTTTTAAAAAAATATTTTTTCCAATATTCGAACTTGTATCATTCTCCTTACAAGAGTGACATCACCTACTACATCAACTAATATTTTGATGATAATGTTTATACTGATATTATCTACAATTAGGAAACCAATAACCTTAAGAAATTGAGATTGAGATTGTGAGTTCAAACTCTCTACATGTATATTGTGACATATAACAATAACAAAAGCTATCATATTTGAAGGATTATTGTTGTTTTTCTAATTGTGTATTTTTCTTTATAGTTTATAATCAGTATCCTTATCTTTTTTTTTTTTTTTGAAATAATAATATAGGTGCTATTATGAGATCGAGTCCAGGAGGGCCCGACCCAGCACATCATGGAGGGCCACCTGCACAAGGTAATCCTTTTTTTGGCGTAAAGCACAAAGAGTTTTCACCCCTTTTAATTTTTTTTTTCTAATATGCGAACTTGTATCATTCTCCTTACGGGAGTGACATCACTTACTAGATCAACTAATATTTTGTTGATTATGTTTATACTCATATTATCTACAATTAGGAGACCAATAACCTTAAGAAATTGAGAATGAGATTGTGAGTTCAAACTCTCTACATGTATAATGTGACATGTAACAACAACAAAAATCATATTCTCAGGATTATTGTTGTTGTTCTTCTAATTGTGAATTTTTCTTCTTTGTTTATTATCAAGAAGTTATCTAATTTTTTGAAGTAATAATACAAAAACTATTATGAGATCGAGTCTTGAGGGGCTTGACCCAACACATCATAGAGGGTCGCCAGCATAAGATAATCCTTTTTTAGGCTTAGAGCACAAAGAGTTCTCATGTCTTTTAACAAATATGTATTCTAAGATTCGAACTTGTAAACTTCTCCTTATGGGAGTAGCATCACTCACCACATCATCTAACAATTTATTGGTTAGGTTCATATTTATGTTACCTACAATTAGGAGATAAATAACCTTGTGAGATTGAGAATGAGATTGTAAGTTCAAACTCTCTGCATATAATGTGACATATTACACCAAAAAAAAAAAAAATCATATTTCAAGGATTATTGTTGTTGTCCTTTCAATTATGTATATTTCTTTTTAGTTTATAATCAGTAAGCTTATGTAATTTTTTTTAAATAATTATATAGGAACTATTATGAGATCAAGTCCAGAGGGGCCTGACCCAGCACATCACGGGGGGCCACCAGCACAAGGTAATCCTTTTTTAGGCTTAGAGCACAAAGATTTTTCACATCTTTTAACAAATACGTTTTTCAAGATTCAAACTTGTACCTTCTTCTCCTTTTGAGAGTAGCATCACTCACCACATCATCTAACAATTTATTGGGTATGTTTATACTTATGTTATCTACAATTAGGAGATCAATAGCCTTATGAAATTGAGAATGAGATTGTAAGTTCAAACTCTCTACATGTATAATGTGACATAAAACAAAACATAACAATCTTATTTTAAGAATTATTGTTGTTGTTCTAATTATGTATTTTCTTCTTAGTTTATAATCAATAAGTTAATCTAATTTGTTTTCCCCCCCGAATAACAATATAGGAACTATTATGAGATCGAGTTTAGAGGGGCCCAACCCAGATCATCACAAAAGGTCACCAACACAAGGTATTCAACACCTTTATCTCAATTTTCTTTTTTCTTTTTTTTTTTTTAAAAAAAGTGAAAATGAACACTTACGTCACCCAACCCATTGTAAAATTTATTACTCAAAAGGAAGGATTCATGTTTTTGAGCGAGTGCACGCACAATATGTTTGCCGGGTCAAAACTCATATTTTTGTCATTATAGTTATTGTTTAAATTTCACGAAATTTTCTTTCAATGTTAAAACTAACATATATGTTCTTTTTCTTTTTTCTTTCCCCTTTTCACAGAAACTATTAAAGCAGACGATGATCCAAATGGTCTTCAAGGCTTGTTCAATTAAAAGAGGCACAGACCACCACAGCATTGAAAAGTTCTTCATATGAGCAACATGGGTCCCATTATGCTTTAAGTATATGGATAATATAATAAAAGTTGTAAATCAGCGTATAAGAATATCATTGAATAAAATAATTATGTTTTGAGTTTGACAATTGAATCTCACGGACACTGTGCATTAATTAACCATGCAAGAATATCACTGAAAACACTGTCATTTAAGTTCGTTTTTAAAGAGACAATTATTTCAATTCTTAACTGGCCTTCCTTTTAACTAGTTTTTTAATAACTTAAAATTGTATACAATTTTAATAACAATTAAGTTATTAAAATTGTCTACAATTGATAAAATTTTTAACCTTTACTGTTATTAAAATTTTGGGTTGATGCAATCTTTAGTCCTTGGGATTTACAGTGATTTTGGTTTTGGTTTTTGGAGTTTAAAACAAGTAGTTTTGGTCTCTCAAGTTTACTCCGTTTCAAACCACTAGTCCTTGAAGTTTCAGAAGAACTTGCAAATACGGATAACATAATTAATTAAGCTTATGTGGCAATAACACCTTTAAATATTGCTTTAAAGAGTTTGTATGCATTGAAATTTATAGAGGAACTTTTCTGTCACACTCTCCTTGATAAATAGTCATACATAGTGTGATAAACATCAAATTACTATTTGGGCGATAAATTCTATAAATTTTTACCTTAAGCTGTAGTATCTTCAACTTATAATATTTATACAGTCATCCCAAATTCAAAATATTAAAATTATACAACCCAACTAACTTCTTAATTAAAAACAACAATAAAACAAAATACAAAGTATCACCACCGGCCACCATAATCCACCTCTGGTTTTACTCCAAAGCCTTGCCCTTCTCACCTTGCTCATTACCTAGTCGTTTTCCTAAACCAATAGCAACTTCTAGGATTCATAATTGAATCCTATAGTAACAATTAATCTTATATTCAAAATATGTTCAGTATATGAAAGTCAACCATAATTAGGAATAATAATCAAACCAACATTCAGTATATCGTATACAGCCAAATAATGCACATAGTGTTGAGCGCAGAATAGCACACAACATGGCACACACAATCCCCGAAAGTAGCAGTCATATATGCACACAGTGATGATTGCAGAGCACATAGCAAGTTCTGCATCCACAACGTTGGGAAAACAACAACTGAATGCAATGCATGCTTGTACCAGACACGAATTCACAATCATGGTAAAAACATGCATACACAGGCATATTAAGGATATGAGATTAAAGTTATTACATGGTTGGTTTTTAGCTTAACAATTTATTCCTATCTCCTTAATACTTTCGGTGGTGATACTTCCTAAAATATTAAATAATATTCATCATTTATGTAAAAATTTCAAAATTCAAATGATACTTGGATTAATTACCATTTAACCCCCCTTTTGGCCAAAAGTCCTTATTAATTGTAAAAACGCCAAAATTGCCATTTCTACCCTTTTCACTTTCATTTTTCAGATTTTTCTCTAGAAATTTCACCAATCTTAGAAAATTCATAATTAATTATCTACATGTCTAAATCAAGTGATTCCATAGCCTAAATGTCCCTTCATATGCCTATTTTTAAATAAACATATCACCTTCGACCACAATAATTATCACTATTCCAGTTTTACCAAAATACCCTTGTTGTCCAGATTCATATTCCAAAATTAAGGGTCAAATTTAGAAATTCATAACTTTTTGTAAAAAACTCCAAAAGTACAAATTATCTATGAACTTAAAACTTATGATGCCTAATTCAATTCTGGAAAATTTCATAATTATTGGACCTCATTTGATTAGCGAAAATCACGTCACAAGTTGATTGTTCCAACAGGATTTTCATTGGACAGTGTTGTAACTTTCTTAATACAATCATTACTTCCAAAAATTATGGTTTAATATTAATACTACAAAATTTTCCATTTTAAACACTTTGGGGAGGTCAAAATAGTTAAAATCCTACTGCTTCTTTTTTGTTATGGTTTGATCGAAATTACCATGCCTAATTCATGATGTTTTCTTTTCATAATCCTTATGATTTTATGTAAGATTTGGCCTTTCTATTCCATGTTAAAGCCTAGTATATCCTTAAATATACATATCAAGTCTTTGTATGAAATCTTCATCTTCAAAGTGTAGTCTTCAAATCTACAAAATAAGAGAAAATTAATTCCAAAATAATAACATATACAAGTGCACAAAAGTATCTATGACACTTATTTGCACTTGAAGACCTTTGTTCTTCCTTCCTTTTCTTCTAAGCTTTTGACCTTCCCTTAGGAAACATCATGAACATCAGTTTCCCTTATGAAACTTATAATTATTGAAGTCAAACTATGAAGAAGAGAAGTAGAAACTCAATCCAACATACCTTACCTTAGGTTCCTTGGAATTCTCTTCCTTCTTCCTTCTCTTTTCACTAAGTCTTGGTGTTCCTCTTCCCTTTAGCTCTTAGACGAAAATTACATAAGGCAAAAGGGTAAATTGGTATTGTATAATTGTTGGAAATGATCTTAATAACCCTCTTGTTAATTGTCTTTTTTACCCTTGCTTAAGGGTTCCTTTTGGCTTTGTCTTATGTTTTCCTTCTTCTCTTGTGTTGGCCGAACATGGCCCTTTTCAATCTCCATTCCACTTTGCATGTACGATAAAATTTTGGTCTACATGTCCCTTTTAAGTGAGCCAAAATTCATGGTTGACGGAAAGGTGAAGTCACCAATTTTTACTTCCTTTTACCTTTGCATTGTTGGCTTCTCTTTGCTCCACAATTTTCACCTACCTCTTGTCTCTCATTTTTACCACTTCTTTTCCTTGTTTTAACTTGCCTTGTTGGCCACCTTTAATTTCACACATTTCACCTACTTCATGATGTGACATTCTATGGTTCTTTAATTGATCTTTTAATCCTATATTTTTTTGAATCTTCTTCCTTTTCCATGCTTCCACATAGAGCCAAAAATAATTACTACTACAAAAAAGAGTTACTACTACCTTAAAAGAGATCCTTATTCTAAAAAAAGGAAGTTAAAAGTAAAAGTAGTGGCATTTTTGTAATTATTTTGTTGAATTATATGTATTTGTCGACCTAAACAAATATTTAGGATGTCTAAATTCAATTAAGGCATCCTGAAACAAATTTAGGACGCTTAAAATTTAGCGCCAAAAATTAATTGTTGGCACCATGGGTGCTATTTAGGGGATTTTTGGTTTTCAGCCGCCATAAGAAGGACGCCTTAATACAATTTTTTGGCGTCCTATACAGTATTCAAAACAACTAAAATGTGAAAAAATTAATTGTTTAGCTTCATGGCGCCACCTTGGGAATTTTTTTAGCGCCAGTTATTTTTTTTTTGTTTTTAGGCGTCCTGAATAAATATAATGACGCCTAAAATGTGAAAAAATTTATGTGGGAATTTTTTTTTGGCTTTATGGCATCTTGATTAATTATCATTTGTGGCGTCCTATGTACATATTCAAGACGCCACAAATTATTAAAAAACTTCACCTCCTTATTAACTTTCTGCGCACATCTCTACTCCCTCTCACACTCACTTAGCACTTGGGGGAATTTTTTTTTTTTGTTTTTTTGAATAAATATAAGGATTTAATGGAATTTTTTAACTTCCTACAATTCATTCAGGACACCTAAAATATGAAAAAATTTATGTGAATTTTTTTTTTTTGGCTTTCTGGCGCCTGACGCCTTAATAATAATTTGTGGCGTCCTAGGGAAGCTTCAAGACGCAAAAAAAACAATTACTGCATCCTTTAATGTATAAAGGACGCATTAATTTAATTTGTGGCGTCCTATGTGATCATTCAAGACGCCACAAATGATTAAAATACTTCAGCTCCCTTTCTCACACACTCAGCTCCTAGCGGCACTCGATCAGCCTAGCTCTCTCCCTTGCTTTCTCATTTTCGAAAAAACCCTAGCCACCCTGTTTGCCCTTACAGTTACGCGCGACAGCTCAGCTCCTCCGTCTTCCTTCACGGCATTCTATTTTTGTTCTTCCTCACTTGCTTTTGCTTCCGTTCTACAGGTTTGCTTATTGTTCTTCACTCTCTAATTTTTTTCAGCTCAAGTTTTGGAATTTTCTTGAATAGAGTGGCGTTTATCTTTAGCTATAAAGTTTTTTCCGTTTATGATGGACTTCATTTCTTGGTGCGTGGAACTTACGCTCCGTTTATTTGCGATAGCATGCTTCGTTATATAATAGGAAAAGTCCTGCTTATTAATTAACTTATGGTGTCTTTATATATGCCTGCAATAGAACAACGAAATGGATGAAATTTAATATTCTGATTCTTGCTGATAGCAGTCTAGATCGGTTTGTTCTTTTATTGAAACTAAATAAAGTTTCACAGATGAAAATTGGTTAAGCATCAGTATTTTCTATTTTCTAAGTGAAATGACAAGAAAAGCCCGAAGATCTGACCTTAAGATCCATGAAGTACGGCATTAGAAATCAACTGCTACAGAATAATGGTTGGTTTTTGAGCTTTTGGCTAATTAGGACTATTCAATTACAGAATTCTTTCCACTGTTTATGTTGTGAATAATACTCATCTTTTATCATCAGAATTAGTCAACCAGATAGGATGATGACTGAATTGGAAGCAACTGGAAAATGTCAAGCAAGTAGTTGTCTAATTTTCTAATTCTAGTGACTCAAATACAAGTGAGGTGTGATATTATTTTTCTATTTCAAGAGTTCTATTCTTTTTTTCCATAGCGAAAGAATATTGTTTGTATGAAACGAAGCATTTGCAAGTTGGAGAATGAGCATAGGAAATGAGTATTGGTTCACACACATGTACGGAGTATATTATTGCTTGTCATTGTGTGCTTGATATTGGAAACTGGTTTAATCTAGTTTTGGCTGCATTTTCAGGAGGAGGCTTCTGCTATAAAGGCTGCTGGAAAAGCTTAGTATCAAACTGTGGTGTCTGATTCTGATTACACGGAATTCGAGAACTTTTCTAAGTGGTTAAGTGTTTCCCAATACAGTTAACCACACAGATTTTGCCTTCTGTTTCGATTCTATTGCATCTAGTTTGCATCTTTTGATATATCGATCATAGCATCAATGGTAATTATAGCTATTCTCTCTCATATGTTAGTTTGAATAATTCTAATGTTGTCTTTATTGTTGTTGTCTTTAGGTTGAATAAAGCAAATCAATTTTAAGTATTGGAATTTAAAGTTGAGGTAATTATAGTTAAATATTGTTTTTTTGTTGATGTGCATTGAACTAGGTAAACCTTTATAGTATGAATAATGATGCTTAGAAGTTTATAGTTTATGACTTAGACAACTTAGACATATTTGTATATTTTGTATTGATGAAATTATTGGATTTAATAGATGATATTTTTTAAATTGCCTTACTTAGTAAGTTTTGTTGAGTTAAACTGAGTATATTTTTTTGTTGAAATTTTGGGATGTCTTACTATTGAGGGGAAATGTTGCCGATTCAAGATTGAGAAAAAAAGCATGTCTTTCTTGAAATTGTTATGAACTTGACTGTTGTTGGAAATGTCTTAGGTGGTAATAAAATGGGGTCATAGTTGGATGAATGCTTTGAGAACCAGTGAAAAATATGAGAATGGGGTGGAAAAGTTTATTGAATTTGCAAGAAGGAATGTGACGACAAAAAATGACATGTATTATTGTCCATGTGTTAATTGTTTAAATGAGATTCAAAGGGATATCATTGATATAGGGATCACCTAATTTGTGATGGAATAAACCTTCAATACACAACGTGGATATGACATGATGAGGAAGTAAGTACCGGTGTGTCCCAAAAAAATGAAGTTGATGTAGATGAAGATGTAATTAAAAGCAAATCAGATAACAAAGGTTTAATTCAGTTATGATGATGGTTGGGATTTATCAAGATGGAATGGAGAGAATGATTCATGATGTTGAGGTAGAATCTTTTGCACAATTTTGTGATTATGATAGTGTGCGGAGTGATGTAGAGACACCTTTGTTCCCTGGGTGTACTAAGTATACAGGGTTGACTGGGACCTTACATTTGGTCAATTTAAATGCAACTTTTGGGTGGTCCGATAGTAGTTTCACGTCGCTACTTGAATTGTTGTGTGATATGTTGCTAGTGATAATGTACTTCCAAATCGTATGTATGACACCAAGAAAATCTTGTCTACGATGGGCATGGAGTATGAAAAGATACACAGTTGCCCTAGAGTATGAAGGCCTTAGTAATTGTCCGAAGAGTAAAACTTCATGATACAAAGTGAAGGAAGGTGGTGGTTCTAGAGACAAGACAACAAAAAGGCAACCTTTGAAGGTATTTTGGTATCTTCCAATAATACCGAGGTTTAAGCGTCTATTTATTAGTGAAGCAACAACAAAGTAGTTGAGATGGCATTCTGATGAGAGAATATCTGATGGAAAATATCTTCGGCACCCAGCTGACTCCCTGCAATGGAAGAAAATAGACGAAATGTTCCCTCAGTTGGCAGTGAGCCATGAAACCTTCAGCTGGGGCTTTGTACAGATAGCTTCAATCTGTATCGAACTCTTCATAGCACCCATAGTACATGGCCGGTTCTCCTTGTAATATACAACTTACCTCCCTGAATATGTATGAAACACAAATATGTGATGCTTTCTATGATGATTTCTGGACCAAAACATCTTGGGAACAATATCGATGTGTACTTGGTGCCTTTAGTTGAGGATTTGAAGAAGTTGTAGGAGGTAGGCGTAGATGTGTTTGATGCATATAAGAAGGATTTTTTCAAGTTGCATGCAATGATTTTTACCACGATAAACAACTTTCCTGCATACGAAAATTTGTCAGGGTACAGTGTAAAGGGGCATAAAGTATGCCCAATATGTGAAGTAGACACAAACTTCCATCAACTAAAGAACATAAAGAAAACGGTCTACATCAGTCATAAGAGGTTTCTTCACCGGTTGAACCCATATCGTAAGTTAAAAAAACGTTTTAACGGCTTACCAGAGCATAGAATGGCTCTAAAGGCATTAACCGGAGAAGAAGTTTATAGTCGAATGGAATGTAATATCCATTATTCATTCGGTCAAACAAAACAAAAAGAAGTCAAAAAGCAATGGCATCATAATGTAATTAAGAGCAAGAGTCAATGTTTTATTTTATTTCCATTGTTCCACCGACTTTGGCATGAAACATTCATTAAATCCATTGCCTTCCTAACACATTTTCGGTCAAAAAAGCAATGTTTGTTATTGGTTAAAACCCCCACCGCCTTTGACATTCAAAAGACTCATTAAGTCATCTCTTTATTTAATGAATCTCGGCCAGGATCAGCAGAGAAAAGAGAAGTGCTCAATATTGATAAAAAATGGCGTAGAAATTAGAGAGAGGAGAGAGAAAGTGAACCTAGCCAAAATCTTCTACCAAACCACCTCTAATCCAAAAAACTCCCTTCATCAATCCTATTCTACTCATTGAGAGCTTCAATTCTACGGTTTTGGTTTTCTCATAGGAGGAGTTTCAAGTCATTGGGTTAGCCGAGCTATTGCTAGAATTCCGAACCGATTGCAGAATCGTGATAAGGTAAGCACAAGCTTCATTTTGAACCGATTGGTTTGAGATTTGGATAAGTTTTTGAACACTTGGGAAAAAACCATACATTTTCATACATTAGGATTTTTGGAGTTTCATAATAATTTATTCATGAATATGTGATTATACAATGATTTGATCGCCTATGGACCTAGTCTGGTGGTTAAAATGTGAATTGGTGAATTATTTTGTATTAATTTCGAATATGATCTGAACAGGGCAGGTACTTAGAGTTTGAATTTGGTCATTTTGATTGTTCCATTGTATACAGAATGAAAAATTGTGTAAGGTAAAGGTTCGGTAGAAATTTTGGAAGCTCCGGGATCGAATTATACCGAAACCTGAAACTATTTTGGAACTTCCAACCTGAAAAGTCATTTTGCAATAAATGTTTGGGGCAGTGAATGAAATCCAAATTGGAATGAAATTTTACAGGATGAAAGTAGACATAAGAGGAATTTAAGCCAATATTAAATTCCTTAATAAGGAGAAGGAATTTAATGAATATGGACACTTCGAATGGGCTTATTTTAAATTAGCAAAGGAAATATTTATCAAAGAGGGATTAATTATATTTATATTGTGTTATTATAGGACTATTGGTGATACTGTGCATTGAGAAATTTATTTACATCCGTGGTCGACGATCAGGTAGTAACCTTAATCCTCATATACTTTGTGTGACTTGTGTATGTATGTTTTACCATGTATATTGCATACATTTGGTTATCATTTATTTCTGAGTACTCTGGAACTGGAACATGCTGTGTGCAATAAGGGCCTTGCTGTGTGTCGTGCCCAGTGGTCTATGCTGTGTGCTATTAGGGCCACTGTAGTCTGTGTTGTGTGCTATTAAGACTGATAGTTCCAGATTTGGCTGTGTGCTTTACTGTGTGCATGATACTGAATGTTATGTGGTTTGTGCTTTTATCCTTGGTTTTTCTTACATGCTTTGTTATACATTTTATATGAGATTAACGGTTACTCTGGGATTCTCTTATGAATCTCAGCCCCTTTTAAGCCCTCTGGCAGCATTTCTAGAGCGGAACAGGGTGATAAAGGTAAGGCCCTGGAGCAGGACCAGTGAGAGGACGGATGTGGATGTTGGATACTTATTTTGATTATTGGATGACTGTAGTATTTTATTTTGGCCTATCAGGCACTATTCCCAGATGACTGTATATTTTTTATCCTTTCGGGGAAAAGTTTATCTTTCAGTATTTTTATCAGTATATTATTGTCCAAACCAATGTATGATCTACTGCTTATACTCTGATATGTTATGTAAATTTATCGGAGGAAAATGAGTTTGAGTTAAATATAAGTAAAGGATCACACTGCCTGCCACCCGAAAGGGCGAGGCTGGTAGGTGTGTTACATGGAACATATCAATGTCATATTGGGTAAGCAGCAAAGGATTTCGAGTGAGAAGAATATATGGAAGAAGAGATCAATTTTCTTTGATCTTCCATATTGGCATAGTCTTGATGTGAGACACAGTCTTGATGTGATGCATGTAGAGAAAAACGTTTGCAATAGCCTGGCTAGTACTCTTTTGCACATACCAGGGAAGACTAAGGATGGAATTAGAGTGAGACTGGACCTAGTTGATATAGGAATAAGAGAACAATTACATCCACAAGTAATGAAAGATGGTAAGAAGGCATACATGGATCTTGTTGTACTTGAGTTGTTAATTAATTATTGCATTCACTTCATTAGTTTATCTTATATACCTTGTTTTCCAATTTATAGTTTTTTGATACTTTGGATCTGTACTCGAAGGAAGACATTGATACGGTTTGAGACGTTTTGGCTGGACATCTTCTTCAACACATATAGGTATATAAAGTTTATTTCACATTTTTTGGTTGGGGCATTAGCCAATGATTATGATAATAGATCTCAATCCACCTCTTTGCTCATAAAGTCTTAGAATTCTCCAAGGATTATGATAAGTAGATAATAATATCAATAGTCTATATTTCAAAATTTTAAGAGGGACTTAATATATGTATTGCTCATCGGTTTGTAAAAGTAGGACATAGTTTTTATTAGTGCAATTATCTTACATTTAGGATTAAAGGTAGTACTATATATACAAATTTATTTTCTTAGGATTTTAAGTAGCATGCACATAGAGTCATGGATTATAGCTTTATAATTGTACCCCTAATGGTAGAGATTTTATTAATTTATATATAGAATAAAATATAAGGCCAATGTTGGCACCACATGTGGCGGTGTGGTTGGCGATTGTGGAGAGGAGGAGAAGGAAGAAATATGAGAGAAGAAAATGGATGAGCATGAAAGGAGCAACGATAAGGCCAATGTTGGTGAAGATGAGGGGGAATACGCCTCTTGTTCTTAAGAGGGTATGGTTTATATGATGTTGTCATGTGAAGTCTAATGTATTATGAGCACTTTGTTGTGGATTCTTTTAGAATTAGAGCTCTTTTATATAAAATGATCTTTTGAATTGAATGGACTCATTTCAAATCTTTATGTTCATACAATTACTTAGTTTGATATGTAAGGTGTAGATTAGAAAATAGAAATTATTACAATCTGTGTCTTCTCTCGAAGTTGTTTATAAACTCAAAAGATGTATGCCTGCTCTGCTTTGAAAGGTCACAGTTACGCTTGGAAAAGTTTAATAATATATAAAATATTATATATATATATATATATATATATATATATAAGGCGTCTTGAAAGTGTTTCAGGATGTAAAATATCGATTTTTAGCGTCTTGAATAGAATTAAAAGACGCCTTAATTGGCCCTGTCACATAAAAGAAGGTGTCCTAATAAGGTGTCCTTATGTGTACTAAGGACACCTTATAAGGCGTCCTGAATAATTTTCAAGATGCCTTATAAGGCGTCTTGAATAATTTTCAGGACGCCTTATATAAGGTGTCCTGAATAATATTCAGGACGCCAAAATTAATTTTTTCTGCTACCAATCGTCTGACGTCCTTCTGATAAAGGACGTTAATTGAGTCTTATTTAGGACGTTATTTGTTTTTTGTTTTTTTTGTGATAGTGAATAGCTCATTGAACAAGAATTCAAATCTCCAATTTTCCATTAGAAATAATGCATGTGTTCATTTCCCATGTAAGCAAGTGGCAAGTTTAAATTCACTTTAATTGGTAAAATGCATGGCTAGAAATAAGCATAGGTGGCTTCATATTATTCTTAACTTTCATGCTTAGTTATCAAACTTCATTACTCCCCTACATTCTTTCTTGTACAAAATACTAAGGGCATTCTTATGATATATTATTTCATTCTTTAACTTGGAACACACGTGTATGTGTATATTCCGCAACATGATAAGTGTCAAAAATTCTATAGCAAAATAAATTAGTTGTCTTGACTTTTATATATACACATGTGGCATGTTTTACATCAAGCATTATTTATCCTCCTTTTCCCCCAAAATTATAATCTCATTTTTTCAATAAAGTATTAACCTCATATAATATTTCTAAAATTTAATATCATGAACTGGGTCTAGTTGTTTGCTTGATACAGGCTTATGTTCAAGTTGTTAGGCTCAAAATTCTAGATATTACATCTTCGTACTGTGAAGGAAGACAATCAGGTTCCTCAGCACAAAGCTTTTCATTCTCCGCCTTCAAAATAGAATTCTCATGGTTTTCATGTTTTGCCTGTATATGTGTGTGTGGGGACCATGAGAAAGAATAGTTATCAATTAATGTAGTTGATATGATTAAGCCTTTTTTTATGCCAAACAAATCATTTTATTAATCACAAAAATCATATTACTAACACAAATAGTTGAAACCCAATAAAATCTCTAAAAAAAAAAAAAACTACGTACAATCACTACTAAAAAAAACTAAATAACATCCTAAATAAGACCCAATGAACGTCTTTCATCAGAAGGATGTCTAACGACGGGAAGCAAAAAAATATGAATATTGGCATCCTAATTATTTTTCAGGACGCCTTATATTTAAGGCGTCCTGAATATATTTCAATATATTTTAGGACGTCTTAAATAAGGCACCTTGACAAAACAAGCCGCTTGGGTAACGCATAGCCAAGATCTGGAAATGAAAAACAAGTCGCCATAGCCAAGATTTGGAAATGATTAGTATCATCGTATCAAATACTCAGACTATCTTCCTTATTTAGTAGTTCATAACAAATTCATTGGAATATAAGAATTTATTGAAAAAAAAAAATTGTTTGATAAGAATGTGTGTGTGTGTGTGTTATCTCGGAGTTTCAAGGGGTCCACATTTCCGGTGATGGTCACCTTGCGGGAATCACCATCGACTTTCACAGTTTCCACGCCTTTAACAACAATGTGGAATTTCACTTCAGTTGAGTGCAAAGACAGTAAATAGAGTATTAAAAACAGAAAGCTAAGGGGGGAAAACGATTGAGAAATTAAAGAAAACAAACAGGTCGTAAGTTCGAAAATCAGAGAAGAGGAATTAAGTGGAAAATCTGGGGAGAGTGAGGGAAATGAAAGGGCGCAGACCTTGTAATACCCGGATAACTATTATCTGAAATATTATGTCACAATAATGAAAATGTTCATTTATGAAGATTTTGGTCTCAACATGTTATGTGATTAGTATATGTTCAAAGGAAAACATTAAGAAAATTAAAGGAAATTTAATATCGAAAATGTGAAAAATGTATCTTAAGGCCATAAAACATCCTGAAAAGAATTAGGAAAAATTGTAAAAGGCATGGAATAATTATTAAAAATTTAAAAAGTATATTATTCTTAAATTAGACAAATTAATAAATTATTTCCTATGAAAATAAAAAGAAGGAAAATTAAAAAGTATTTTGAGACTAAAATTGACTTTATGATTTTTGATAAATTGTAGGGAGCTTGAATTATTAATGTCAATAAAATTGTTGTGAGAAAATGATTGATTTTAATTAAGAAAATTATTAGAAATTATTAAGGGATTAATTAAGTAATTTTTGGAAATTTTATAAGATTATAGAAATTTAGGAAACATGAAAAATAAAATAAATATAAATAATTATTATTAAGGGCCAAAATTTTTGGCCAAATTAAATAAATAATAAGGGTTAAGATGTAACCTTGAAAGACCAAGATCAAAGGCTTAGGATTTTTCAAGAAATTATAGAAGCCTAAATCCATGTAATTACTTATGGACCAATAGGAAAATTTTGGGAAAAATAAATACAAGATAAAAATATATTAGGGTATATATATATATATATATATATATATATAATTATATGTGGTGGCCGAATTTTTGGGGAGAAGAAGAGATAAGGATGATGAAAAATAATAATATTATAAGATTAAGACATGTGGTAATTAAATAATATTATATTAATAAAAAGTGAACAAGATGAATGACCACGGATAGAAATAAAATCCTACTTAGATAACCGTGAACTAGGTTTCCAGAACCAGAGTATATTATTGATCAATGAATTTTTATCCAGAAATTGGTGCCAACTGGCGATATTTCTGTACCCGGTAGCGATTACCGAGGATATTTGGCAGGTAACGGAATGTCCTTAATGAGAATATAAGGTTAGCAAAACCCAGTATTCTCAAAGAGGAAGAAAAGACCTTCAGCGTATTGTTCCCGGAATTTTAAGATTTTACAAAATTTCGCGATCAAGACACCGAACCAGGAATTTCATCTGATAAAGCAAGATGACACAAGCATGATGATGTCATCAATTTTGTCTCCTTGTGGGGGGGGGGAGGTCGGCCAAATAGGTGTAGGGCCAAGATCAAGCCACTTCAAAAAAATGCGATCCAACGGTCAGAATTTAACCAGACAAAGTTCAATGAAATTTAGTTCAAAGGAATTACCGAAATGCCATCGTCTTTTTCTATAAATAGCCTTCACCTTCTTTTCATTCTTCACAAATCCTAGAGCTTTCAAGAGAGAGATTTTAGAGAGAAGGAGGAGTCTGTGGAAATAGCAAAGTGCCGGGTAAGTTCTTCGATCCCTAGTCTTTAGTTTTAGTGTTTCTTTCGGTAGTTGTAGTAGAAATGCTAGGTTGATCTTTAATCTTCCAGGTATGTTTAGAAATCATGTTCTAGGGGTAATTAAGATATTAATTTCGAAAATCATTATGGAGTTGGAGATATGTTGAAATTCTGGAAGATTAGGGTCAAGGTAGCGAAGTGCTAGCGAAATTCCGCTGATTAAGGGATCAGGGGCAAAATGGTAATTTGTACCTAAAATGCCTTTTATGATATCAAATATTGATAAATGTGATATTATCATTATAGGATATCAGTAATCTTGTTCCGCTGTCATTTCGCTGTCGTTCCGCTGTTTTCCGTCAAAAGTACAGTTTATCGTCAACATACTAAACGCTCGTCAACGAAGGTACGTTCGCGTACTGTAACACTAACTCTGATATTTATGGTATGCGTGTATGTGGTACATGTGTTGTATGCATGTTGGTGGTGTGTTGTTTGATTATTTAGTGTTGTTAGAGGATAACTGAACATATGCATGCACTGGGAGTGGTATATCTATATTCACTGGGAGTGGTATATTTCGCTGGGAGCGGTACATTTGCATTCACTGGGAGTGACGTATTTGGGAGTGATTCATTTGCTGTGTTTATATACCGTATATGTAAATATGAGGTTAACCGTTACCTGGGGTCCGTATGCATGGGACCTCAGCTCTTAACATAGCTTCAGGATCGGGAGGTCCGAGGACCAAGGAGAAAGGCAAGAAGCACTTATAGGAACTCGGCTGAAGACCATCTTTTGTTGCCACGGCATGGGTAATGTCAGGGGAATACCTCTGTGGTTGTTTGCTTTAAAAACTCTCGGTCTTTGTACCGTTTCTGTAATTAGCCAGACTTACGGCATTTTGAATATATGTATCAGTTACTCTCTTGCTCCGATGCTCTACTCTGATGAAAAAAAATTATACTGCTTTTGAAAAGTTGGGATGTTACAAGATACGTTCGCGTACTGTAACACTAACTCTGATGTTTATGATATACATGTCTGTGGTATGCGTGTTGTATGTATAGAGTGTTTATACCGTGGAGTGCATATAAAGGTTAGAGGGTATCTGTAATGCTAGGAGCGATATGTCCATGTGCTGGGAGCAATATGTCTGTATGCTGGGAGCGATATGGTTGCATGCTAGGAGCGATACATATGCATTTGTTGTGATAGATCGTTTGTATATGCTGTTGATGTTGTGGTATATGTTGTTCGTATATTGTGTATGTAAACATGAGGTTAACCGTTACCTGAGGTACGGTGCGCTGGATCTCAGCTCTCCATATAGCTTCAGGGTCAGGAGGACCAAGGACCGTGGATATCGGCAAGTAGCCCGCATAGAAGGCCCGGTTGAAGACTTCCTTTTGTTGTTCCGGCGGAAACCTTTCCATTGTTGTTTTACTTCACTTTTGAACCACGCTGTAACATCCCATTTGAAAATAGCGGAAATTTTTTTTTTTAAAACCAGTGATCAGAGTCGAGCATTCTAGCAAGTGAGTAACTGAACCTTAAAGATATATAACCACAGTGTAATTGTTCTAATATGGTCATCCAATATTCAAAAGAAGACAATTACATAAACTAGAAACATAAAAACTCCGTCTAGCATCCTACATCGTCTGCCTGCCCCTATCTCCACTCCTTGGTTCGCCCGAACCTGAAGCTACAACTGAGATCCAATTTCCATTTGGATCTCAGGTAATGGTTAACCTTATGCTCAAATAAAATAGTATATGGACAGCAGCTAATCATAACACATAACAACAATAAATCACTACATAAGCACACAGTAGATGCATGACCACAACATTGACAGAACATAAGCACAAAGCAGTATGTAAAGTCCCACAACATGTCTGCACATAACCAGTGCCACGACGGCCCATCGTGTCCTCAGCGCTTGGAAAACCCAACGGCGTTATCAAGACTATAACCCGTATATAGCTGTATGTACAACTGACAACCCTAAACAGAGCTTCAGTATATAAACATGTCTATCATATATATGTATATGAGTAGCATAAGGGTTAAGGTTACAATACACGTCTGTACCTCCGTTGATGATATTTGGCACTTTCGCCTACTTATGGTACGTTTGACAGCGATATGACGACGGTACGACAGCGGTGACAGCGAAAACAGCGGTTCGTGATTTCGGATATCCTATAAGGATAATATCACCGATATGAATATTTAAGATCATAATAGGCATTTTAGGTACAAATTACCATTTTGCCCCTAGTTTGATTACTTGATGGGATTTTGCCAGAGCTTCGCCATTTTGACTTTAAACTCTCAAAATTTTGTTATAACCTTTCCTCTAACATATTCCTAAGATAATATCATATTTATTCTTAAAACATGATATCTAAGCTAACTTGAAAAATTAAAGACTACTCTAGCAATTCTACTATAACTACCGAAAGAACTACTTAAACTAAAGACTAAGGACTAAAAAACTTACTCAGAGCTTCGCTATGAATTTCTCCGGACTCCTCCTTCTTCCTTTTCTCCCAAATTTTCGAAATTCTCAAGAGAACTTGGTGTGAAGATTATGAAAAGAGTTAAGGACTATTTATAGAAAAACCCAATGGCATTTTCGTAATTTCATTGAACTTTGTCTAATCGAATTCTGACCGTTGGAACGCATTTTGTTGAGGTGGTTTGATCTTGGCCATTCATGATTTGGCCGACCTCCCCCCCCCCCCAAGAAGACAATATTGATGACCTCATCATGCTTGTGTCATCTTGCTTTATCAGATGAAATTCCTGGTTCGGTATCCTGATCGTAAAATTTTGTAAAATCTTAAAATTCCGGGAACAACACGCTGAAGGTCTTTTCTTCCTCTTCGAGAATACTGGGTTTTCCTAACCTTATACTCTTATTAAGGACATTCCGTTACCTGCCAAAAATCCTCGGTAGTCGCTACCGGTTACAGAAATGACTTCGGAAATAGCCTACTCCGAGATAAAAATTCATTTGTTCATAATATACTCTGACTCTAGAAACCTAGTTCACGGTTTTCTAGGTAGGATTTTATTTCTATCCGTGGTCATTTATCATGTTCACTTTTTATTAATATAATATTATTTAATTACCACATGTCTTAATCTTATAATATTATTATTTTACAAATATCTAATTTTATCCTTATACCTCCCCCTAATTTTCGGCCCACACATAATATATATATATATATATATATATATATATATATATATATATAATAATTTTTTTTTCATTTACCCTAATACTCTATTTATCTTACATTTATTTTTCCCAAAATTTTCCTATTGGTCCATAAGTAATTACATGGATTTAGGCTTCTATAATTTCTTGAAAAATCCTAAGCCATTGAATCCTTACTTTCTAAGATTACATCTTAACCCTTATTAATTATTTAATTGGGCCAAAAATTTCGGCCCTTAATAATAATTACTTATATTTATTTTATTTTTCATGTTTCCTAAATTTCTCTAATCTTATAAAATTCCTGAAAATTACTTAATTAATCCTTTAATAATTTCTAATAATTTTCTTAACTAAAACTAATCATTTTCTCACAACAATTTTATTGACATTAATAATTCAAACTCCATGCAAATTATCAAAAATCATAGAGTCAATTTTAGTCTTAGAATACTTTTTAATTTTCCTTCTTTAGGAAATAATTTATTAAATTGCCTAAATTAAGGATAATATGCTTTCTAAATTTTTAATAGTTATTCCATGCCTTCTAGAATTTTTCATAATTTTTCTTAAGATATTTTATAGCCCTAAGATGCATTTTTCACCTTTTTGACAATAAATTTCTTCTAATTTTCTTAGTGTTTCCCTTTGAACTTAGACAAATCATATAACATGTTAAGGCCAAAGTCTTCGTAAATAGGCATTTTCATTATTGTAACATAATATTCCAGCTAATAGTTATCCGGATATTACACACGCGGTTATTATACCGCTGTTGTAACCAGTCAGACACACTACGGTTGGCACTTTGAATATATACATATCAGTTACTCTTCCGCTCAAATGCTCTACTTCGATGACTTGAAATGATTTTAAATGAAAGAAAAAATTATACTGCTTTTGAAAAGTTGGGATGTTACAATTAATATTGGCATGGTTTAAAATTTGAAGCAATTTTTTTTCACATTTTGCACAATCAATCTAATGGGAAGCGAACAAGAGGGAGCACTAAAGGGAGTTATGTTTTCCACTCATCTCTCATAAGTGAGTAATTTCTATTCGGTCGTCCAAAGTCAAGCCTCTCCATATGCTTGTGAAAAGTCTAAATTCCAAATCATGAATAGCACTAAAGCTCATGAAGCAAGAGGACTTTAGAGGGTTATAGTGTTATAAATATGGCTACATGGAATGAAGGGGAAAACATAGCAAGAGATATGTATTCGTAAAGAGATTCATCACTCATAGTCAATAACATCATCTACCTTAGTATCTTTAAACCATATGCATCATATTCAATATTTACTTAGGTGCCAAAGAGAATGCCTTCTTTTCTTTTTATGATTTCATTCTTTTTTTTTTTTTTTTTTTCTGTGTTTTATCTGTATACTACCTCCCATTTATAAGATCTAGTTGATTTTTTTACAAATACTAAAGAAGCTAATTAAATTACTTTAAAGTATTTAGATTTACGGGTTTTTGTTTACGCTAGTTTGTCTTATTTATAAACTGATATATAATTTAATCATATTCAACATATTATATGATTAAGTAATTTATTTAGTTTACTTAATCTCACAAAAAAAAAAGTCAACTAAATCTTATATTTAGAACCAAAGGTGGTCTATTTTTTCCATTTTCTTCTTCTTTTTACTTTCTTTATTGTCCTCAACATGTACACACCCACAACTAAATAACTTGAATAATTCAAACTATGTACATGGCATTTTAATCAATATTTACATAAAAATGGCAAACAAATTGATGCATCAAAAATATATTGAAGAAGTAAGGTGCTATGATAAATTTAAGTGCGATGACATGCATATAAACTTGCCATGATCAATGAATTTCAAAAAGTGAATGGCTTAAACGGGGTATGCAAAGGACTAATAATGAATGAGGGCTTGTGTTTGCAAAAGTGGATGCAAAATGAATGCCTCTATCATATTTATTTTCCAAAGCACCATTAAGATAGTCAAAAGCTTCCCACACGTTCGAGAGGGTGATTAACCCTCAAAATGGGCTGAATAATAAGCCAAATTATCCTTCCAACAAGGGTTATCTCCCAAACGAGCACTTACATTAGACAATTGAATACATGGTAATCACAAAGCAAGCACAAATTCATAAATTCCTTATATTCACTTTATGAATGACAATTAATCCGAACACTACTTTTAACTAAGAATAAACCAGAGTCCTAAAAACGCTAGTGACATTGCAAAATCCAATTTTCGATCAAGAGTTTCAAAAATTTAAGTATGGGTTAAATGGAGCTCAAGAACCCAAAAAATTTGACTCAAAATCTTATAATTCGGTTCAAGATCAGTATGAATTTTTTTTTTTTTTCGATGAAGCTCATAAGAAAAAAAATGGCAGATCAATCCCTCCCCACAGTTTAACTATGCATTGTCCTCAATGCATGATTTTTCAATGAAGTGCAAGTGAAGGGTAAAGGAAATGACAAGGGAATCGAGGCTTGAAAAAAAAAAAAAAAACTACCTTTTACTAATGGTTTTGTCTACCTCACACTTATTTTCTTCTCACAACAAATAAGCTCAATAACCATATCAAAATGAAAAAAAACAAGTGAAGAAGGAAACAACCTTAGGTTTAAATCTCCATAGACTCTTATATGAGAAGTTCTCATCTCGAATGAGAAACATACATTTCTTTTTTGTAACAACTTGTAACATCCCAAATTTTCAAAAGCGGAATATTATTTTTTCATCAAAAATCATTTAAAATCATCAGAGTAGATCATTTGAGCGGAAGAGTAACTGATACTTGTATTTCAAAATGCCGTAAGTCTGGCTAGATACAATAGCGGTACATCATACCAAGTATTTCAAAATTAATGTTCAACAATAAAAGGAAGGCTTCCGCCGGAACATTAAAAGGAAGTCTTCAGCCGGGTCTTCTATACGTCCTGTTTGCGCTTCCCCTTGTCCTCCGTTCTTGGTTCTCCTGACCCTGACGCTATGTTAAGAGCTGAGGTCCCATGCATACGGACCCCAGGTAACGGTTAACCTCATATTTACATATACGGTACAAAATCACAGCAAATGAAACACTTCCAAACATGTCACTCCCAGTGTATGCAGGTGTACAGTTATTTCTTACCAAACAAGTATTCAAACAACACACCACAACATGCACACATACCACATATACACATACTATAAATATCAGAGTTAGTGTTACAGTACGCGAACGTACCTTCGTTGACGAGCGTTTAGTACGTTGACGATAAACTGTACTTTTGACGGAAAACAGCGGAACAACAGCGAAATGACAGCGGAACAAGATTACTGATATCCTATAATGATAATATCACTTTTATCAATATTTGATATCATAACAGGCATTTTAGGTACAAATTACCATTTTGCCCCTGATCCCCAATCGGCGGAATTTCGCTAGCACTTCGTTACCTTGACCCTAATCTTCCAGAATTTCAACATATCTCCAACTCCATAATGATTTTTGAAATTAATACCTTAATTACCCCTAGAACATGATTTCTAAACATACCTGGAAGATTAAAGATCAACCTAGCATTTCTACAACAACTACCGAAAGAAACACTAAAACTAAAGACTATGGACCGAAGAACTTACCCGGCACTTTGCTATTTCCACATACTCCTCCTTCTCTCTAAAATCTCTCTCTAGAAAGCTCTAGGATTTGTGAAGAATGAAGAGAAGGTGAAGGCTATTTATAGAAAAAGACGATGGCATTTCGGTAATTCCTTTGAACTAAATTTCATTGAACTTTGTCTGGTTGAATTCTGACCGTCGGATCGCACTTCTTGGAGGTGGCAAGATCTTGGCCATACACCTCTCAAGGATGATGTCATCCTTAGTCACCAAGGTGATGTCACCAACTTTCTCAAGAAGTTTCTACCGATAAAGTCCCTGTTCGGTGTTCCGATCGCGAAATTTTGTAAAATCTTAAAATTCCGGAAATAACACTCTGAAGGTCTTTTCTTCCTCTTCGAGAATACTGGGTTTTCCTAACCTTATACTCTCATTAAGGACATTTTGTTACCTGCCGAAAATCCTCGGTAATCGCTACCGGTTACGGAAATATCGTCTGTCGGCGCCAACCTCTGGATAAAAATCCACTGATCAATAATATACTCTGGTTTTTCTCAACTTATCCCCGGATTTCAATCTATGAATTATTTTCCATCGGTTCTCATTTCTACTATCTGCTTTAATCCCACAAAATATCTTCCTGGCCGGATCTCCAAATCACTCCGTTGGTTACAGAAATGACTTCGGAGACAGTCCACTCCGAGATAGAAATTCACTTGTTCCTAATATACTCTGACTCAAGAAACCTAGTTCACGATTTTCTAGGTAGGATTTTATTTCTATCCGTGGTCATTTATCCTGTTCACATTTTTACTATTATAATATTACTTAATTACCACATGTCTTAACTTATAATGTTATTTTAATGCAAATATCTAGATATTAATTTCTTAATTTTCATTTCATTTTTTCTTTATTTTTCTTCTAATTTTCGTTTTTATTTATATATGTATATTTATTTTAAGTAATTTCCACCTTTTTCTCTTTATCTTATGTCTAAACAATTAGCCATTAATTATCTAATTAATCACTTACTAATTGTTGAAAATTTTCTTAATTAGTAATAATTATTATCTCACAACTTTTTTATTGACATTAATAATTTATGCTCCATGCATAATATTAAAAATCATAAGGTTCAATTTGGTCCCCAGAATACTTTTTAATTTTCTTTTCTTCTATTTTCAAAACAGATAATTTAATAAATTGTCTAAATTAGGGACAATATTCCTTCTAATTTTTAATAATTATTTCACAGCACTTTAGGATTTATCATCACATTTTTAGGATGTTTTATAGCCCTAAAATGCATTTTTCACATTTTTGGCAATAAATTCCATTTAATTTTCTTAGTATTTCCTTTTGAAAATAGACCAATTATACAACATTTTGAGACCATATCTATCATAAATGGACATAAAATTCCAGATAATAATTATCCGGGTATTACACAACTTCTTCTAGATTGTACCATCTTGGTAGTGTAAGTTCGGCCAAAAGAAACAACAAACCAGCAGTAGTATCTAGTCTAGAAATAAATACATGGAGAGATCTAAAATAAAATAGAGGCATCTAAGGAATTACCACTATGGTCCTATTTATAAATCATAATTTAATTAATTCTTACATACCTAGAAGAGTTAGTTAACTAATTAATTATGAGTTAAATTTTCAATTTTACCCTTATTTATGATTTGTTTCAAGAGTCAACATTAATAAGTTATTTTTGTTTATTGCAATTAATAAGGAAAAATTGTTAAAATACACATTTATTACTCTGAAATTGGACTTATAATAAGGACCAAAAAATTTTGATCAAAATGGACTTAATAAAGACCAGAGTGGTATATTTTCCAAGTAAACATCATAACTAAGAAAGTCAATTTGGTCTCCTTCAATAGAAATAGAACAAGTGATTATATTTTCAAAATCCTCTTTTATTTGCAAAAGGGAGATATCGAATTCAACTTAGTATTATTAGTATTAGGTCACATCACTTTTACAATTACAAGAGTAGGAAAGTAAAAGAGTGGAAGAATGGAGAACTTCTCAAATTATAACTGTAACATCCCAACTTTTCAAAAGCAGTATAATTTTTTTTCATCAGAGTAGAGCATCGGAGCAAGAGAGTAACTGATACATATATTCAAAATGCCGTAAGTCTGGCTAATTACAGAAACGGTACAAAGACTGAGAGTTTTTAAAGTAAACAACCACAAAGGTATTCCCCTGACATTACCCATGTCGTGGCAACAAAAGATGGTCTTCAACCGAGTTCCTATAAGTGCTTCTTGCCTTTCTCCTCGGTCCTCGGACCTCCCGATCCTGAAGCTATGTTAAGAGCTGTAACATCCCAATTTTCAAAAGCAGAATATTATTTTTTTTCCAACAAAAATCATTTAAAATCATCAGAGTAGTGCATTTGAGCAGAAGAGTAACTGATACTTATATTTCAAAATGCCGTAAGTCTGGTTGAATACAATAGCGGTGTAGTAACCGCGTGGTTCAAAAGGGATGTACAACAACAAAAGGAAGGCTTCCGCCAGAATGTCAAAGGAAATCTTCAGCCGAGTCTACTATGCGTCCTGCTTGCGCTTCCCTTTGTCCTCCATCCTTGGTTCTCCTGATTCTGACGCTATGTTAAGAGCTGAGGTCCCATGCATACGGACCCCAGGTAACGGTTAACCTCATATTTACATATACGGTATATAAACACAACAATTGATTCACTTCCAAATATGTCACCAATTATGTCACTCCTAGTGAATGCAAATGTACCGCTCCCAGCGAAAAGTACCACTCCCAGTAAATACAGATATATCACTCCCAGTGTATGCAGATGTACAGTTATCTTCTAATAACAACATGTATTCAAACAACACACCACAACATGCATGCAACACACATACCACATATACACATACTGTAAATATCAGAGTTAGTGTTACAGTACGCGAACGTACATTAATTACCTCATACAAGCATACCATACATATACGCATACAGTAAACATCAGAGTTAAAGTTACCAGTATGCGGACGTACCTTCGTTTGACGCTATACAGTATTTCTGGCGGAATACGGTGCGATAGTTGGTCAGAACGTATTCAAGGATATCCTATAAGGATAATATTATTTCTATTAATTCATAAACATTATTCCAAGAGATATCTTGGCTATATAAGACCATTTTACCCCTGGTGGATTTATTTTCCAGTTTATTCCCTAATTTTCGGAAAAAAAACGCTGATCCAGCATTTATGGGCAGAATTTCTCATAACTTCGAAAAATCATAACTAATTCTAGAAAAATCGAACCGAGGATCCGTAAAATTTCCCGAAATCCTTGAGAAGTCTAATTTCGAGCAAAAATACTGGAACTTACCCATAACTCATGGAAAATTCCCAGTTTAATCATTTCAAACTGCTGCCCAGAATTTCATACAGAAAACATAACCTAACTTCTGAGATTTTTATCTTTTTGCACAGAGCTTCAAATCACATAATCTTTATAGATTTAGAAAGCCCTAGATGTCTACTTTCACCATGAATTTTCTCAGAATTTTCAAACATCATCTTCTTCATAAAATACTGGCGTTTTTACCTCTGACTCCAGGAATCGCTAATCGATAAGATTTCGCCAGAGCTTTGCTATTTTGATCATAATCTTCCAAAAATTTTGCTATAACTTCTTCTTCATCAAATTTTCGAAATAAAGACAGTGGAACCCTTAAAAACATGAAAATAAAACTATATTTGGAAGATTGAAGATTAAAACAACATTTCTAGCATTTCTACTTCATAACTAAGAACTTGAACTTATGAACCAAAAACTCTCTTACCTCTTGAAGAATCTTGCTTCCTACTTCTTGAAGCTCTTTCAATCTCTCCCACATACTCTAAATTTCGGTTGTGCTTGGAGGACTTGGTGAGAAATTTGTGAAGAGGAGGCCTCTATTTATAGTGAAATGTGATGGCATTTTGGTAGTTTTTCCACCTTGCATTTTAACCATTAGATTTCCCTTAGCAAAGAAGCTTCAATCCCTCCCCTACACCTAAAAAAAAACGTCACCCTCCCCCCCTTCTTCACCAAGTAGTATTGCTTTGTCCCCAAGTCATTCTACTTCTTCATTAAGTTTCACTTTATCCCCTAATTACTTCCAAATGCTAATTTAGTTGGGTCTAAGTTGGTGTTTTAATTCAAAATCCAATTTCACTTTTGTAATCCTAATTTTATAACTAGATTTATGGTGATTTTTAATTTCCCAAACACTTAGGTATGAATCTTAAAAGTTTACGAAAATAACTTTGGGAATAGCCAAGTTGAAGCTCATAATTCACTGATTCCAAATATGTATTTATATTTAATACTTAGTTCCAATATTTCAAGATATGATTTATTTTCTATAGATTCTCATCTATTTTCACCTCATTTGATAACAACTTGCTTCCCAAGTTAAATAACTTGCTCCCTAAGTATTTGAAGCTTCTTCCTTACACTATCTTTCTTGACTTATGTTCCTCCTTGCTCCCTAAGCAAGAAACCGTCCCCCCTCTACTAATTTAATTATTCATTTATATCTTAATTGCTTTCTTAAGTCAAGAAGAAAAATATCCCATTGGTCCAATTTATTTGTGTAATTTATTCCATCATTAAATAGCAATTTTCGCCCCTTTTATTAGTGAAAGGAAGAATTAGATAAATCCTTGGTTACTATTGCTAATATAGTGTTTTAAGGGTTACTAGACTTAATTACCAAAGTTTGACAAGTTTCTAATTTAATTTTGATGATTAAAAACTCCTTGTATGCTAATCAATATCATTTGGTCTTTAATTATGACCTTTAAAAAAATTACTCATTAACTAATCTCAAAAATTAATAAAGTATCTCAATTACTGCAATTTCAATTGCCCAATAATTGTTACTAATTTCCTCTAATTGATTTTATCATCCTCTGATGATTTTAATTGCTGAGATGGTATAATTAAGATTATGCTAGATTATGATAATCTTAGGATATTTTATGATCCTCAATAAGATTTAGAAAATTGGATTTGGATTTATTAGAATCCAAAGAAAATTCCCCTAAAAATGATAATAAATCAATTAACAATTTAGAGACAACATACTCTCCTATTTTAATAGGTATTATTTGCCAAAATATGGTTCTTTAGGAGAAATATAAATTTTAGGGTATTACAAGAGCTGAGGTCCCATGCATACGGACCTCAGGTAACGGTTAACCTCATATTTACATATACGGTATATAAACACAACAAATGAATCACTCCCAAATACGTCACTCCCAGTGAATGCAAATGTACCGCTCCCAGCGAAATGTACCACTCCCAATGAATATAGATATACCACTCCCAGTGCATGCATATGTTCAGTTATCCTCTAACAACACTAAGTAATCAAACAACACACCACCAACAAGCATACAACACACGTACCACATACATGCATACCATAAATATCAGAGTTAGTGTTACAGTACGCGAACGTACCTTCGTTGACGAGCGTTTAGTACGTTGACGATAAACTGTACTTTTGACGGAAAACAGCGGAACGACAGCGAAATGACAGCGGAACAAGATTACTGATATCCTATAATGATAATATCACTTTTATCAATATTTGATATCATAAAAGGCATTTTAGGTACAAATTACCATTTTGCCCCCCATCCCCTAATCGGCAGAATTTCGCCAGCACTTCGTTACCTTGACCCTAATCTTCCAGAATTTCAACATATCTCCAACTCCATAATGATTTTCGAAATTAATACCTTAATTACCCCTAGAACATGATTTCTAAACATACCTGGAAGATTAAAGATCAACCTAGCATTTCTACTACAACTACCAAAAGAAACACTAAAACTAAAGACTAGGGACCGAAGAACTTACCCGGCACTTTGCTATTTCCACAGACTCCTCCTTCTCTCTAAAATCTCTCTCTAGAAAGCTCTAGGATTTGTGAAGAATGAAAAGAAGGTGAAGGCTATTTATAGAAAAAGACGATGGCATTTCGGTAATTCCTTTAAACTTTGTCTGGTTAGTTTCTGACCATAGGATCGCACTTCTTTGAGGTGGCACGATCCTGGCCTTACACCTCACTATGGTGACCTCATCCTGAGTCATCAAAGTGATGTCATGCTTGCATCATCTCTTGATTTATGTGCCTTTATCTGATAAAGTTCCTTGTTCGGTGTCCTAATCACTTAATCTTGGGAAATCTCAAAATTCCGGGAGCAAGGTCCTGAAGATCTTTTCTTTCTCTTTCAAGATACTTGGGTTATCTAAATTTTTGATCTCATTAAAAACATTCCGTTGTCTGCTGAATATTTCGGCCAAACGCCGTTGGCTACGGAAATTGCATCTGCCGACGTCAACTTCTGGATAAAAATCCACTGATTAATAATATACTCTAGTTTTTACCAACTTATCCCCGGATTCCAGTTTATGAATTATTTTCCATCGGTTCTCATTTCTACTATCTGTTCTAACTTCACAAAATATCTTCTTGGCCTTATCTCATGATCACTCCGTCGGTTACGGAAATGATTTCGGAGTCAGCCTAATTCGAAATAAAAATTCACTTGTCTACAATATACTCTGACTCTAAAAACTTAGTTCATGGTTTTCTAAGTAGCATTTTATTTCTATCCGTAGTCATTTATCCTATTTACTTTTCACTATTATAATATTATTTAATTACAAAATATCTTAGATATTTTTTTCTTAATTTCCATTTTAATTTTTCTTTATTTTTCTTCATAATTTTCATTTTCATTTATATATATATTTATTTATTTTAATTAATTTCCACCTTTTTCTCTTTATCTTATGTCTAAACAATTAGTCATTGATTATCTAATTAATCACTTACTAATTGTTGACAATTTTCTTAATTAGTAATAATTATTATCTCACAACTATTTTACTGACATTGGTAATTTATGCACCATGCATAATATTAAAAATCATGGGATCCAATATGGCCCCCCAATACTTTTAGATTTTTCTCCTGTAATTTTTCCAAGGTAATAATTTAATAAATTACATAAATTAGAGACAACATACTTTCTAATTTTTAATAAATATTTAGTTGACTCTTAGGATTTTATCATAATTTTCTCAGGGTATTTTATAACCCATAAATATTTCAGGGACCTATTTGCAAATTATTTAATGTTTTAGGGACCTTTTCGTGCATTATTCAATCTTAGGAGAAATTGTCCCAATAACAAGATGAATTCAATACAAGGTGTTTGAGACCTCATATTCACCTATTTTCAGTAGGTATATTCTACCAATTTATGATATTTTACCCTACTTCAAATTTTAGGGTATTACAATAACCACCTGAAGCTATTAAGAATTCAAAACAATACTTTTTCTTTTTTAAATTGGGCCGTAAGTCACAAGATAAAATTTTATGGAAAGATTTACTTTCATTGATAATCTTATCTTTCAAAATCATTGAATTATTCCTTGTTGAAATATCTAAAACATGCAATTCAGAGAGATCAAAAGGTGGATAATTGTCAATGCCTTTATCAAATGTGGCTTGTGGATTGGTATCATCAATTGAAGAGAAAGAATCAAGATCATGTGAAGTGGAAAGCTAATTGTCAATCTCCAAATAACTAATACATGTCATATTCCCTCTACATAAATAAACAAATGAATGTGTGGAAATATTGGTCCGGTTTCTCTCATTTTCTTTTTTATTATCATCCCTCAAAATCTCTAAATTATAATTGTCTAGTTAAATTTGAAAGATAAAAAATGAGTTACGTCATCAAGTTATCAGTCCTTTGACTATTCTCTTATCTTCCCAATCAACATTTTACATTAATAAAGAATTATATGAAATTGAGTAATGAGAGGCAAGGTTGTCAAACTCACGAGTTTAAGCAAACTCGTGACGGTGATGTAAACTCGTTTCATAAACTCAAATCGTAAACTCGTAAGAGTTTACTTTTATTATTAAATATGTATTACTAGTGTATAATTAAATAATTAAAATATGAAAATGACAATAATTTGATTTAAATATATTTTAGATCCAAATAATTGAAATTAAATCCATCACTATTTATCATTTATCATATTTAATAAAGAAATTTCTATATAAAACTGTTGAGCATGATCAAATAAAAAATATTAATACGGGTTTAAGGGTAAGTTAACATAATTTTATAAGCTATAAACGTAAAAACGGGTAAACTCAGTGTATAAACTCGTGAGTTTAACTGAGTTTACAAGTGGTATGAATTTACTAGTGACTCGACTCGTTTTCATAAGCTAGAAACATAAAAACGGTAAAATCGGAGAGTCAACTTGCGAGTTTGACAACAATGATGAGAGGATCTCTTACCGCGCCTGTGTGTGTGGAAATATGTTGACTGAATCTATCTGCCAACCGTAAAGCATCCAAAAGGCAATTAAATAGTATAGTGGAGCATGAAGAAGCCAATTTTAAAAGATAATTAATGTAAAGTTTGAAATGCAGGCATGTTGACTGAATCGGCCAATCGTAAGGCATCTAAAACAACTTTTCGGGTTTCTGCACATTTTTCACTCAACTACAGTATTTCAATTTCGGAATTTCTCCTCCTCGATTCACTCAACGATCTAAGTTGTCTTTTTGATATAACTATCTAAGTTGTCAGAATAACTAAACAGAAGCAAATTAACCAGACTAAATTTGGACAATAAACTAGTAACATGCTGTGAGAAGGATACTGGAGGATGCCATCAAGACTTATGCTTCTAAAGATGTGGTTTGTTTGTCTGTCCAGATGTCCAAGGAAACTGGATTATGTGTATATTTTATACATATATACTCTACTGATTATGATTATAAGGCACTCCCACTATATTTTATACAAATTAATAAAAACCTGAAATTTTTTAACTCTTCTATAAAATTCAACTATTTAATATACATTATACTCCATCCAATCCTATTTATAATCAAAATTATCTCTCATGGGTTTGGTCATATATAGAAGAAACAATTTTACTTTGCCTAGAAATTTAATGCACTTTTTCTATTTTTACCCTCAGTTATTATATATATTCCTTTATGAAATGAAGACTGCTTTTGTATCTATACACACATGTTAATTGTAAAATTTCATTGAAAGAAAAACTTTTTTTTTAACATTTTGATGTTATAATAAGTGTCAATTATCTTAATATGTAAAATCAGGATTCTGCCATCAATTGATTTAGAAATTGGATTCTGTCAACAGATCATCTGCCAAAGCAAAAACAAAATTTCAGGGAAAAAGATTAAGAATAACAGCCACTGACTTGTCACTATGAATTATAAGAAATGCATTAATATTTCCAACGACTTCCATGACAAAACTTGAAAAAAAAAAAAAAAAAAAAGTCTAAAGTAATACTATCACCATCTTCCATTTTCAACTCTTGTCGGGTTTGATTCTCTCCCAAAAGTTGACCATCAAAAGTGAATATCTTAAAGCAACAAGGCCCTGTCTGTGACAGTAATCCTTTGAATGTTAATGTTGATAACTTAAAAATAACAATTAGTATTTTAGGCATATATGGTGACAATGTGGAGAGCTCAAGTTATCAATCTCTACACCCAAATTGCTAATTCATATACTAAAATAAGTCAAGTGATCAACACTCAAACTTTAAAATCTAATATTCCTACCAGATTTCCTATTTGTCCTTTTACAGACATTTGGGGGTTTTTGTAATTCCGATGATATTTTTCTGTTATTTTCTCTTTTATTCCTCCAGTCCACAATATAAGTCGTTTAATAAGAATAACTTGGGTCACAATGTAAGTCTAGCAATTAATCTTTATTTATCAATTTTGTCCATATAATTAATATTTAAATATGAATCTGTCTTTTTCCCTCTTCTTTAATACCTTAATCAATGTAGATGAAGTGGTAAATTTATTTCAATTTAAGATGAATATAATGAGTTAACTATATTTTTTTAATTCTCACTACCAAAAATAAAATTAAGAAAACGGAATGAGCCACGGAATTCCGTGAGTAACTAAAATCACACCACGTAATTCCGTGGGTGATTAAAAAATCACTGACAGAAATTTCCGTCCCAAAAAACACCATTGGTAAAAAAAAAAAAAATTACTGACAGTGTTTTTTTGTAACAGAAATTTCTATCAGTGATTTTTTAATCACCCACGGAATTTCGTGGGTAATTATCGACGAAATTTTTTTCATCGGTAATTTTGTGACTAATTTCGTGTTTTTTGTCTTATGAATCAGTTCAAGTGATTTATATTGTGGTGTTGTGGACTGGTATGCAACAATTTGAGAAGCCAATGTTTGATTTTGTGAATTGCCCTCTCTCTCTCTCTCTCTCCCTCTCTCTCTCTCTCACATATAGATGTTGTGATGTTGTTAATTATATGAATTTGAATAGGCTTGTTTAGCAAATAACGATGCATACATAACAATAACAGTGATGAGGCCAAGTTTAAAGGAAATTTATTAATAGTGATCAAATGCAGTCTCAGAATTTGTTCTGCAAGAAGACTCAATGCCCATACGTGTGTGTGCGTGTCAAGCCTTGATCGATTGAGAGTTCTCAGAAATTACAATCAGCATCTGTTTTTCTAAAAGATAATTTTGTTATCAGAAATCAAATCTTGAGAAATATGAATGGAATAACACAACTAGCCAAGTTCAAGTGGCTCAATTATGCTCCAGTCCTTGAAGAGTTGCAGACTGTGAATCAAATGGAAATAGTAATAAAGTTTAAAGGAAAACGGGGAAGAAGGTGGATAAACAGTTTACCAGGTGAAAAAACTTGGAACCAAGAAATAGTAAATTCATTACGAAATTGATAACAAACATGACCCCAAATTAAAATTAGATGCAGGGTCAGAGAACTAAATGATAATCAGAAAACAAAACTAAAATTTAAACTAACTTAATAGCTTCTTTGTCGTTTCTCCACCACCACCTCCTATTTTTTCCAGTTTCTGAGTGGTGGCACACTCCCTTACATATTTCAGAGTTCCAAGACTGAGAGAAAAATTATAGGCATAGGCTTTGCTTTTCCCTCTGCCTTAGTTATTAGCGCCTCGTGATATTGAATTATAGCCCATCTAACATCCTTATCCTTTCTTTTACATATGAGAGAAAAACAAAGATAGGGGTACTCCTTATTATCTTTATTAATAGACACTAATTAACAATTTTTATAAATCAAGTTAAATTTATTAATTTTATCTTAAAATTTAAGTAATTTTCAATATTTCTCTTACCAATTGTATTAAACTTTAATGTCATATTAATTGTTACTCTTACCCACTATCCTTATTAATTATAGACATACATGAAAAAAAAAATATTTAATACTCTTTGAAAACAATAAGGGCCTGATAAAAATGACGAAATACAAATGTTAGTTAGTGTCTTATAATAAGGACCAGCGGGAGTAATTCCTAAATACATGTCACTTCTAAATAATCCACACATATAAGTAAAAATAGTTAAAATTATTATATTGATTATAAAATAAATTTGTGTTATGAATATTAATTATTTAGATGTTTATAGATTATTGACTTTTGTTGAGCAAAAAAATATTGTTGACCTTTCATATCCTACTCACCATTATGAATAGTGCTCCTTGGTATTATTATAAGGCGTAATAATTTACAAAAATAGTAAAAACAGTCAAAAGCATTTCATCTGTCCGAAAACTTAAATAGTTTTCAATATTACTTTACTAAATACATTAAACTTGAATATCATATTTACTATTCTCTCTAGTCCTTATTATAAGGTACCAACTAACAAGTATACTTAATCATTTTTATAAGGTACTTACTTATTTTTAAAGAATAATAAATATTTTTTTTATATATGCCCATAATTAATAAGAGTAGTGGATACGAGTAATAATTAATATGATATTATAGTTTAATACAATTAGTAGTGGTAATATCGAAAATTAGGACAAATTTAATGACATCAATTGTTTATATATATTGGTTTGTGAAAATTGTTAGTTAATGCCTTATAATAAAAACAAAAGAGATTAATCTCTAAAGTACTCTCTCTCACAACCTTTATTAAATATGAACCGAGATGGAAAATAATATTTAATACTCTTACGAAACAATCAATTAGCACCTTATAAAAGAATACCAAAAATCCTTATTAGTAGTTGATATCTTATAATAAAGATTACTTCTATAAGAAGTAGTTGGGAACTCAAAGGCTATTAATGTATATTGATGTGCATGATAACATGAAGCTTGTAGTCCTAAACACAAGTTCAGGGAACCTGACAATAAATGAAGCATCTGGTTTTTTTTTATTAACAATGTGAATGTAAATGTGAATGTGAACGGACATTGAATAGTGAAGGCGCCAATTTTAAGAGGTACTCCCTCTTATCCTTATTATAAGGCACCAACTACTTTTTCTCACAAACCAAGGAATGGAAGTTAACTCATTAATTAGGTCCAAAATTAATAAATGTTTCCAACTTCACCCCTACTTTAATGATGTAGTTTTAAATAAGTTAGTTAAAAATGAGGGTATAATGGGAAAAAGGTAGTAAATGAGGTAGTTAAAGTAAGTTGGTGCCTTATGATAAAGACAAAAAAATATTGGTAGTTAGTGCCTTATAATAAAGATCAGAGGGAGTATTTCTAGATGCAAAATTTTGAGAAACAAATGTTTGAATTTATTCAAGTTCAGTGAATATGAGAATAAATGAGGCATATGAAATGCCTCTCTGGTTTATGCGCCCTCATTTTTCTTCAATCAATTTCCTATCCTAAATCCTATTCCAATTGCTTATAGCCTAACACGAAAATGACAAATAGTGCCAATGCCCATGAATTTGTCAAAAGCCCTAAGACGGAAGGGGAGAAGGGTATTTGTGAAGTCGATTAACAATTAACTTAGAATTCTTCTATCCTAAAAATTACAAAGGATTGAATCATGATTTATCCTGTGTCCATTCCTTCAATTTAAAAATAGAACATTCCTCATCTTTCTTTTAGGGTGTGTTTGGTTTGAGGGGAGAGTGTGGTAGGGGAAGGTGTGGAAAGAAGAGAATTGACCAAATTGCCATTAATGAAGAGAATATTCTTTTTTGTTGAGAGTATATTTTAGGAATATTAAAAAGTTTCCATGGGTTTTTTTTGTAAAAAATGGGGTAAAAAATTTCTCTCTCCCCTCCCTCCCCCTCCCCCTCCCCCTCCCCCTCCCTCAAACCAAACCAGCCTTAGGGTTGGGTGATTATTTGGTCATTTTCACTTTTTCCCCACTTTTTTATAATTGAGATGAGGTGGATGTTGGACTTTGGAGATGTTTTGGGTATAGTTTATGTGGACCCAATCTCATAATAGTTTCTAAGTAATTTTGACAAAATTAAATAAATATATATATATTTTTTATTAGATCAAAGTCTTTGAGATTTAAAGGGCAAAGGATTTTCACTTCTTCAAATAAGTGTGTTTTCCAGGATTCGAATTTATGTTCTCTTCTTTATAGGAATAAGGCCTCTTACCACCTCAATCAATAACTTGATGGTATAAATATATTAATTTTAAGTTAAGAAGGAGAAAATTACAAAGAACAACAACGACAGTCATAATCACTCTTTATCTTAAAAATCAGGGATTTGATTACCTATTGACGAATCTGGCCAGTGATATATTAGGTTTGCTCCTTATGGAATCGTCCTCATAATAGTTCCTATGCAATTTTGACAACTTAAATAAATATGCAGAGGTATAGCAGGGCACATGCATAGAACATATAAGTAGATTGCTGGCTGAAATAAAGATAAAATAATTTTTTTCTGATCCAAGAGCAAAATCCAAGAAGTCCCTTCCAATATTTTAAATTGGAACATACATTCAATCGGAAATTTTAGCGGTTCATGGTTGTCATTGTCCAACTGGTTTGATCGATGATTGAATCGGTGACATAATAATTAAACAAAAAGTTTTAATATATATATATATATATATATATATATATATATATATATATATATATATAATATTCATATTCATAATAAGTCTAATTCTCAGTGTAACCATTTTAGAATGGCCAATTTTTTACAAATTTTTTTAGTTTTTTATTAAATTTTTTCAACATAAGCCTCTATTTGTGTTTTTTTTTTCAACACACACATCAAGCCTTGATCAATCCATTGAGTTGAGAGTTTTCAGAAATTTTAATCAGCATCTGTTTTTGTTTTGTTTTTAATGAGAAATATCAATGGAATAGCAAAGGTTCCAGTGGCTCAAGTATGCTCCGATCCTTGAAGAGTTGCAGATCGTGAATCATATTAAACAGTTTCCCAAAGGAAAAACTTGGAACCAAATACGAACAAACTCATCAAGCATTTGATAACAAACATGACACCAAATTAAAATTAGATGCAGCGTCAAGAGAACTAAATGATAATCACAAAACAAAACTGAAATTCAAACTAGCTCAACAACTCAATACCTAGCTTTGATTCGCTATCCTCTCAACGTACGTACCTCCCCATAACATCAATCAAATCACCATTTATCAGTCCTAACTCCTCTGGAGTTTGATTCTCTGTGAACTGCTTGCCGTGAACAATAAACCGTAAGTTTAGTTTTGGAATGCCGCACCTGTTACAATAATCCTGAATCAGAAACCCTAGTTTCACGCTTTTGCCAATCATATAGTTCGTTTCATTGTTATTAAGCCTCCGAAGAGTTAGTGTGATGTGCTCTTCGCCGGTCACCGGGCCACTCAAACAAACAACGTTTATTTCGGTGACGAACACTGCGTCGCCACTAAAAAGCACGCACTCCTTTGTCTTCTCTCCGCCATTTCCTCTTATTTCCAGTTTCTTCACTTGCTCCATTTCTTTAGAATCTACTTCAGAGGTGGTCGCTCGTCGTTTGCTCAATGAGTAAGTTGAGAGATTCTTTCCGGTTTCAAGAAGGGAAAAATCTAGAAAGAAAAGTTTCAAGTCCAGGAAGATCTGATTAAAAAAAAAACGAAACTATAACCTTCAAAAGAAATCACTTCAAAGGCGTCGTCTCTAATCCTCTAGACTGATAGAATCTCCGGTCATCTCATCGTATTTCTGGTTCGTCTCTGCAAGACTGGTTGGTTCCTCTGAGCTAACAAAATAGAGAGGGAAAAAAAGCTTTAATCTGTTTTAACTCAGTTGTGCTCCAAGGCAAGACGAGAATGAGTTGAGGGTAGATTAGAAACAGAGACTAGAGAACGGAGAGAGATAGAACAAAAAGGGTAGTTGAAGCAGTGTAACATTAAGATTTGTAAGAAATATTATAAGAAGATTATGATGGAAAATTTGTTCTAAAAAGGTAATATTTAGAGTTGAATGATATATTTTCTAAAAATTGAGGATTTTTAGTTTGTTTGTGATTGATTTTTGGTCTAAATATTTTTAGAAATAATATTTTATGGCATAGGAAAAAAAAAATTGGGGAAGGAAAATTCTCTATATTAATTAAGGATTTAATTCCATGATTATTCAATAATTATAATTAAGTTTAATTGTAAATAAAATAATGTTGTTGAAAAAAAAGAGAGAGATGGAAGCCCAATACATTCAGCCCACACGAGAAGCATATAGTTTGCTTCAATTCATTTGTTTTTCTTCAGCCCAACACGTACAGGAGCAGTGAAACCAGGCAAAAGATCATCATCCATTATACAAAAGCCCAATCCATCATCTGTTATCCTCAGCTCGTCAAAACCGAAAAGAACCAGAAGCAAATCACGCCATTTATCCTCCACAATCAGGTTCAGCGTCTTCTACAGAAAACAGAAGCAGATCGCGTTTCAGAGAAGAAAACATAGAAAGAATCAGACCCAACCATACCCCTTGAGCCCTGTGTCTTTTAACCGAAGGATCATGCGCCTGGACCGAAGGTTTAGTCTGGATTTCGGATCTCTATATTAATGGTGTCTCATCTCACCTTCACGCTTTTCATTCAGCATTTGGCCAGAAAGAGAAAACACAGATAAAGAGAAAAAACGAGAGTGAGGGAAAGAAGAATGCTGTGAATGGGAACGTGAGGATCTGAGAGGGGGCTGAAAACGTTCTGCTCTGTCCTTGAGTCACGGAAACAGGGGAGTTTGTTTAAGGTAGAGATCACGCCGTGCAAGCTTAAAGCTGAAAGTAAGTCTTCGGGTCTTTTTCCTTCTTATTTTTGTTACTCCCCAATGCAAACTTATGAACCTAAAAGTCATAGGAAATGAGCTAGTAGTTGCTGCAATATGAAAACTGAAACAGGGACTTATATATATATGTGTGTTACTGTGTTTTATGCCGTAACTTAGACCAGGAAAGATCATATATATATATATATGTATGTATGTATATATATATATATGTTAGTTGCTGTCTTACGTAAGAGAAATGGAAGAAGCTTGCTGTCATATAAAAGAAAAAGAAAACACTGCAGAAGGAAGGAATGGGTGGTAGCTGTCATCGGTTTCCTTTGGTTTTGTTGAATGAGTGTAATACATACAAACTACTAAGGGTTCTGGAAAAAAAACATATTTTGTTGTCAAAAAAAAAAAAAATGCCCTACTGCCGTCGGGTTTTCAGTCTGAAATAATAAGGCAAGCTTGAAATATATATGAGTATTGAATGTATAGTGTAATAGTGAACGCTTTTGCTGTCGTGCTCACGGTTAAGCCATTTTTGTTTACTGCTCAAACCTTGCTGAGGTTATAATGCATAAAGGATACTATTTGAAATACACACACCCACTTGCATGTAAGCAGCCCAAAGATTTCCCACGTAAATTTCACTGTGTGTGTAAAGCATGGAGATATGAAGACAACAAGTTTAAAAGCTCATCATATATATATCCCAGGCAGGAACTTGCTGAATATATAGATAAGAAAAAGAAAGTTTGCTGTCAAGTGTCTAAGTGTGTGTACATAGAATTATATATATATATATATATATATATATATATATATATATATTTTGCTTGTTGCTTTTTAGTATAAAACGTCACTTCCATAACACACACACACACACGGAAACCAAAAGAGCAATGCCACGTGAAGCAAAGTCTTACTATTTTTATCATGTGAAGCATATCTCCCGTGAGGCTAGCTATTTGGTAAAACTACAGAAAAAACTCTAATTAATTAATTAATTACCAAAATGTCATTGTGACAAAACTATTAACTCATCTGCCCCCTATAATCGATTACGTGTTTTATGTAATCGATTACAAATGGTCAGATACATTTTTTTCCATTTTTTACACTACGTAATTGATTACGCACTGTAGCGTAATCGATTACATAAAAAAATACACTATGTAATCAATTACGCTGAAGTGTGTAATCAATTACATAGTGTTAACTACCATGTAATTGATTATACCAGCTCCAGAAGCACAATAAAGAGATGAATTCAGATTGGTTGACGACCAAACTGATGTCCAACTTCTTTTTACATATAAATGTGACTTAGGTAAGGTGTTTTTGTCAACAATTAACCTTCTACCCTAGGCCTAGTCCATTGATGTAAAAATTTCACTTTTTGGTCCAACAAAGCATGACAATGACATAATAGATTAGCACATTTGCATTCAAGCATGTCCAATGTAACATCCCACCTTAAAAACAGCGGAAAATTTTTTTTCTAAAACGTTGTTCGGAGTAGAGTAATTTCGCAACACGAGTAAATGAACCTTAACATTACATAACCGCAGTGTAAGTGTACTTATACAGTCATCTACTATCCAAAAGGAAGCAGCACCTAACTAAGCATATAAACTAAAACCATAAAATTCCTTCCGTCGTCCTACGCCAGTAGCTCGCCCCTATCTTCAACCCCTTGGTTCGCCCGAACCTGAAGCTACAGCTAAGATCCAATTACCATTTGGATCTCAGGTAACGGTTAACCTTATGCTGAAATAAACAGTATATGGACAACAGTTATTCACAACTCATAACAGCAGTAAATCACTACATAAGCACACAGCAGATGCATGATCACAACATTGACAGAACATAAACACAAAGCAGTATGTAAAGTCCCACAACATGTCTGCACATAACCAGTGCCACGACGGCCCATTATGTCCTCAACGCTAGGAAAACCCAATGGCGTTATTAAGACTATAACCCGTATAAAGCTGTATGTATAACTGACAACCCTAGACAGAGCCTCAGTATATAAACATGTATATCACATATACGTATATGAGCAGCATAAGTGTTAAGGTTACAATACGCATCCGTACCTTCGTTGATGATTCTTGGCACGTTTGTCGAATTATGGTACGTTTGACAGCGGGACGACGGCGGTATGACAGCGGTGACAGCGGAAACGGCGGTTCGTGATTTCGGATATCCTAGAAGGATAATATCACCGATATGAATATTTAAGATCATAACAGACATTTTAGGTATAAATTATCATCTTGCCCCTAGTTTGATTACTTGGTGGAATTTTGCCAGAGCTTCGCTATTTTGACTTTAAACTCTCAAAATTTTGCTATAACTTTTCCTCTAACCTATTTCTAAAATAAATATCATATTTACTCCTAAACATGATATCTAAGCTAACTTGAAAATTAGAGACTACTCTAGCAATTCTACAATAACTACCGAAAGAACTACAGAAACTAAAAACTAAGGACTGAGAAACTTACTCAAAACTTTGCTATGAACTTCTTACTCCTCTTCCAGAGCTTCTCTCTCTAACTTCTCTCTAGGATTGTGAGTGAATTGGTGAAGAATGAGGAGAAATGAAAAGCTATTTATAGAAAAATCCAATGGCATTTTCGTAATTTCATTGAACTTTGTCTGGTTGAATTCTGACCGTCGGATCGCATTTTTTTGAAGTGGCTTGATCTTGGCCCTACACCTATTTGGCCGACCTTCCCCCCCCCCCCCACAAGGAGACAAAGTTGATGACATCATCATGCTTGTGTCATCTTGCTTTATCAGATGAAATTCCTGGTTCGGTGTCCTGATCGCGAAATTTTGTAAAGTTTTAAAATTCTGGGAACAATACGCTGAAGGTCTTTTCTTCCTCTTTGAGAATACTGGGCTTTCCTAACCTTATATTCTCATTAAGGACATTCCGTTACCTGTCAAAAATCCTCGGTAATCGCTACCGGGTACAGAAATATCGCCAGTCGGCGCCAATTTCTGGATAAAAATTCACTGATCAATAATATACTTTGGTTCTGGAAACCTAGTTCACGGTTATCTACGTAGGATTTTATTTCTATCCGTGGTCATTCATCCTGTTCACTTTTTATTAATATAATATTATTTAATTACCACATGTCTTAATCTTATAATATTATTATTTTTCATCATTCTTATCTCTTCTTCTCCCCAAAAATTCGGCCACCACACACACACACACACACACACACACACACATATATTTTATATACCCTAATATATTATTATCTTGTATTTATTTTTCCCAAAATTTTCCTATTGGTCCATAAGTAATTACATGGATTTAGGCTTCTATAATTTCTTGAAAAATCCTAAGCCTTTGATCTTGGTTTTTCAAGGTTACATCTTAACCCTTATTATTTATTTAACTTGGCCAAAAATTTCGGCCCTTAATAATAATTATTTATTTTTATTTTATTTTTCATGTTTCCTAAATTTCTATAATCTTATAAAATTCCCAAAAATTACTTAATTAATCCCTTAATACTTTCTAATAATTTTCTTAATTAAAATCAATCATTTTCTCACAACAATTTTATTGACATTAATAATTCAAGCTCCCTGCAATTTATCAAAAATCATAAAGTCAATTTTAGTCTCAGAATACTTTTTAATTTTCCTTCTTTTTATTTTCATAGGAAATAATTTATTAATTTGTCTAATTTAAGAATAATATGCTTTCTAAATTTTTAATAATTATTCCATGCCTTTTACAATTTTTCCTAATTCTTCTCAGGATGTTTTATGGCCTTAAGACACATTTATCCCATTTCCGATATTAAATTTCCTTTAATTTTCTTAATGTTTTCCTTTGAACATATACTAATCACATAACATGTTGAGACCAAAATCTTCATAAATAGGCATTTTCATTATTGTGATATAATATTTCAAATAATAGTTATCCGGGTATTACATCTAAAACAGAAAATTATAAATTGAACACCAAAATACATCAACAAACTATCTTCACATAAGTTCACCAATGGCATCATAAATGAAATACAAAAATATAACTTGCCCACATTAAGCCTACCTATTCCTCAACGAACACGTACGAATATTATGACCAACTTGCTTGTAATGCCGACATCAGGACTGACTGCTTGACGGTTGAGACTCCACTCAATCCATCTCATTTTGTATCCTTGTAGACTTTGGTCTTCCTATTCTGCGTGACAAACTTACATCCGGGATAACGGTTGGGCCATCTACTTGTTGAATCAATCGTTCATTGCCTATCGGGTACCAGTGTGCAGAATATACCTGACTAATGTATGGTAAGGTGAAAACCAGGTCAACATAATCGTAATGATTATAATTTTCGACCCTGCACACTGCTAGCACATGGACACATGGATACCATTTCTCCTTTGGAGCCCGATCAAACCAGGACGCAACTTGTGGGTTTGCCTCAATGAACTCTTGAAATTTTATGTCAAATTGAATCTTTGAACTCATATACCCTGCATGACAGTGAATGCAAACTCATTACAATTGTAACAAATCAATGCTTACAACAATGTGAAACAAGTAAAGTGAATGTGAAAACTGATACCTAGTTTTATAACCGTTTTCTTCATTTCATTATCCTTAAACCTAGTGTTAAAGTTGCTCTCGAAATGACACAGGCAATACACATAGTAGGCATTTGAAGGCTGCCAGACTCTGTGATCTTTAACCGCCTTTACGATGCTTCACCAGATTCAACCTCAACATAAATCTCAATAAAATTTTGTGATTTTCGATTTTCAAAGGCATCTATAATGCACTCTACGTCTTCATCATCACACACATCATTACTAATGTAGTATACACTATCAAAACCGACAATAGTCTCCACTTGACAATCAACCGATGGATGCAATGGCTGCCATATAGCTTCAATTTTTGGCAAATCCTTTCTTTGAACTGGTTGAAGGTAGTGCCCTGATTGATTTTCAACATTTTTGTTTTTCATTCGAATTGCACACCATCGGGCCCTTCAAAATGCCTCCCACTATGGTATATTACGGCAATGTAGTCTTTAGAACTTGAACTCATCCTCCACAAAAAAAAAATGGAAGCTTCAAGGGGGTGGGTTTCAGATTCTACACAAAAACAAAGGTGGATGAAGTTAAACTACAAAGATTACACAACATTACTACATTCAAAGGGGAGAATGGCCTTACACTTTGATGGGTCGCACAAAAACCGACCAAAAAATGACCAACTAGAGAGCTTTAGGGCAGAAATGTTCAAATGTCTCAAATGAGCTCAATTTGTCTTTTAAAAAATACATCTGTCGAAATGTAATTGATTACGCACTATAGTGTAATCGATTACATAAAAAATACACTATGTAATCGATTACAGCGTAATCGATTACATAGTGTATTTTTATGTAATCGATTATACTACAGTGTGTAATCGATTACGTAGTACAAAAAATGGAAAAAAATATATCTAACCCTCTGTAATCGATTACATAAATCGATTACAGGGGGCAGATTGGTTAATAGTTTTGCCACAGTGGCATTTTGGTAATTAATTAATTAGGGTTTTTTCCGTACTTTTGCCCTAGCTATTCCTATATATATATTAGCTTGGAAAATTGTGAGTTAACATTAAAATATATATATTAATAATTAGTATTTATAAACTCCTAGTTAAAAATTAGTTCATGTGGTATTTGTGTTTATTAAAGCTTGATTTAAAGTATATATATTATTATTAAATAACATGGAAAACCATAATTAGCATTACATTATAGACAATTGAAGGAAACCATGAGAATCATTAAAAATATATTAAATCATATTCTTGTATGATGGTTGGCATTTATTAACTTTGATTGATTATTAATGAATAAATAAAGGGGAATAAATAAATAAAAAGTGTAACATCCCATTTTATAAACGTTTCCATAGTATTTCCATTCAGAGCTGAGTGTTGAAAATATTTTTTCAAAATAAAGAGAGTAACTGAATAACATTGTATGTGGTGTATCTAACTGAACGTTTAATAGTACATTCATCCATGTGTTTAATACACCTAAATATATAACCAAAATGATAACGCCTCCGTAGGGTCCTCATGCCGGCTTCTTACCCTTATCCTCGATCCTGACTCCCTGTGATCCTGAAGCTATGGCAGGGGCTGGGGTTCAATACCCATTGAACCTCAGGTAACGGTTAACCTCATGCTTATGTAAACAGTATATGACAGGTATCACATAATAATAACATAATCACAGTTTCAAAATCATAACTATATGTAAGGCAATAACAAAATACAGCCACTGCAATATGTATGTTACCCCAGTCTGCACTATTCACTAGTGCTACGATGGCCTATCGTGTCCTCAGCGCTAGGAAAACTTAACGGCGTTATTAAGACTATAACCCGTAATCCATTCAATGTTTAAAGAGCAATTTCAAAACAAGTGAGTACAACTATCATATATAAGCACATCATAAGCATAAGAGTTAAGGTTACAATACGCGTTCGTACCTTTGTTGACGAGTTTGGTACAATTTGTCGGTCAGAATACAATCACAGATATCCTATAAGGATAATATCACTTCTATTAATTCCCAAACATTATTCCAAGAGATATCTTGGCCACAAATGACAATTTTACCCTTGGAGGATTTATTTTCAATTATTTCTTCAAAATTTCGGAAAAACGCTGGTTCAGCATTTCTGGTCAGAATTTTGTCTAACTTTGAAAAATCATAACTAATTCTAGAAAAATCGAAATGAGGATCCATAAAATTCTCCGGAACCCTTAGGATTTCTATTTTTGAGGAAAAATAACGGCTATAACTTGGTCTAACCATATCATTCCCAGTTTTTACGTTTTCAACCTCTGCCCAGATTTTTCCCCAGAAAACGTAGCTTAACTTCTGGAATTTTTATCTCTTTGCACAGAACTTTAAATGACACACTCTATACATATTTGGAAAGCCTTATATGTCTACTTTCATCATGAATTTACTCAGAATTTTAGAACATCATTTTCTTCATAAAATATTAACGTTTTTGCTACTGGCTCCTGAAATTGCTAACCGATGAAATTTCGCCAGAGCTTCGCTATTTTGATCATAATCTTCCAAAAATTTTGATATACCAAGTGGCTCATCTAATTTTCTAAATATCACCATTTTTGACTATAAAAACATGATATTAAAATTACTCTAGCATATTTAAGATCAAAGCTACTTCTAACTATGAATTTAAGAAATAAAACTTAAAGAACTTAAAGCTAGAGCTAGAGATCTTACCAAGAACTTTGCTTCCACTTCCCCAAGACTCTTCACCCTCACTTCCACTCTCTTTATCAGCTGTTCCTAAGCTTGCTTTGGTGTGAGATTTATGAAGACTAAAGGCCTCTATTTATAGGGGAAAATTGGGACACATTTGGCATTTTCTCTTTACAAATTCTTATCCACATGTTAGACATACACGCACATACGTATTCCACCACATATACACATTCATACACCCACACATATCTTCCACATCTCCCAACCTCCATGGCTTTCCCCCATTCATTCTTTTTTTTTTTTTTTCCTTTTCTTTCTTTCTTTTCCCATGTGCTAGGATATCTAGATTAAATTGTTTTTTTTTCTCTTTTCCCAAGCAAAGAAAAACATGGCTCCCCTCACTACCCTACTCTTCCCATTTGTGTTTAATTCCTCTCTTATTACAAATATCCTATGGTAATTGATTTGATAATTAATCCTTTTATTTTTTATTTTTTTCGAAGATATTAGCCCATTATTCATGTTGATCTTATTTATCCCTAATTATATTGCAATTAACTTCCAATTAGTGCAAGCTTAGGTGCCTTGTTATATTTACTAATTGTCTTAATTTAATTAATTGTTTTCCTTGCTTATCTTTCTCTTTTAAATAGGAAATTGTTGTTATTTAATGTTATTTTTATTTCACATTTTATTTCCATATTCCTCTATGGCTTATCTTTGGTTATACTATATCTAGATGTTAAAACATTAGTTGTAAGGTATTTTATGATTCCTAGTTGACAATTAGATAAAGGGTTTTGGATTTATTAACTTCCAAAGAAAATTCCCTAAAACATAATAGTAAATCAATTAAAAGTTTAGAGACAACATACTCTCTTATTTTAAGAGGTATTTTCTTGCCAAAATATGATACTTAGGAAAAATACGAATTCTAGGATATTACAAAAAGAGTTATTGAAAAGTAATTAATAAGAGTTAATACTAATTATAGAGAGATAATAATAATTGGTAAAATAATAATAATAACAGATAATGTTATTATTATTGGGAATGGTGATAATAATAAATAAGGAATTATTATTATTATTAGGATTAATAATAATAATAATAATAATAATAAAATTATTATTGTTAGAGAAATTTAAGGGATTAATAACTATTATTAATCCTCTAAACTAATTCGAGTAATTAGTTTCCCTATAATTCGAATAAGTGGCTAACGACAATGATAAATGTTTTTAGGCAGACCTTGACACATTTTTATGATCCCAACAACTTTAGTCAGGAGATAAGGATCCAAGGTTGAGGTGTGTAACTCTAATCTTGTAAGCATGTGTGTAAGTGTTTATGTATTAATTAGCTAATCATGTATGCTGGTTGATTTACTTGTTATATGTTTTTCCTAGTTATGGATTTGAGGCTACAGTCTCTTGAGGCTGCGTGTCCTAGACAATGGCTGCGGTCCTTGGCCATTAACTGCGGTTACGGTCATTGTAAATGCTTTCATGCTTTAACATGTGCTAATATGTCATTTATGCTTTCATACATGTGCATGAGATTAACTGTTACCTTGGTGTCCATTCATTTGGACTCCAGACCTCATGAAAGACACATGTAGTGGTTTGGAATCAAAGGGCAAGAAGCAGCTGTAAGTCAGCAATTGGAACCTTCTTGGACAATAGGAGTAATTAGATTGTATTTTTAACGTTTATCATTCGTCTATTTTGGGAATACTGTATTAAGATTCCCCTATGGGATAGATATCGCTCGCGAAAAATTTATCCTCATGTTTTCAAATTAAGTTATTTTCAAAAACTTTTATTCCGAAATTAAGTTATTCAAATCTCTTCGATGCTTTTCCGCATTAACTTTGATGAATAAAGGCCCCACAGGGCAGTCGTCACAAGAAGCATAGACGATTTCACCGAGCACAAAAGCGAAAACACTGCCCCACACTCCTATGAATCTCAATGAAATTAGTATTATAGGCATCGCTTTTCCCTATCTGCCTTAGGCCCTAGAGACTAGGGTTAATTAAAATTATTCCTGAAAAAATGTTAATTAAAATTAATTACAAACAATAAAGGGAGAATTACAATCTGATCCCAAGAACCAGAAATAATTACTAAAATGTCTCGTGCCACAATTCCATTACAAAAATGTCCCAAAAAACTCCTTGAGACTTTTTTGTAATTAATTGAATCCGTATTTACAACTGAAAATGTTATATTAACAACAAAAATTCTTAATTCGCATTTGTAACACCCCATTTTTATAAACATTTTCATGGTGTTTCTGATCAGAGTTGAGCGTGAGAAATATTTTTTTTTTTAAATAAAGAGTAATTGAATAATATTGTATGTAATGTATCAAGTTGAACATTCAACAGAACATTTATCCGAGTTCTTAATACACCTAAGTACAAAACAAAATTATAGCGTCTCCGTCTGGTTCTTATGCCGGCTCCTTACCCTTGTCCTTGGTTCTAGTTTCCTAGGACCCTGAAGCTAAGGCAGGAGCTGAGGTTCAATATCCATTGAACCTCATGTAACGATTAACCTCATGCTTATGTAAACAGTACATGATAGGTATCACGTAATAAGTACACAATCACAATTTCAAGTTCATAACAATATGTAAGGCAATAACAAAACACAGCCACTGCAATATGTATGTTATCCCAGTCTGCACTATTCACCAGTGCCACGATGGCTTATCGTGTCCTCAGCGCTAGGAAAACTTAACGGCGTTATCAAGATCATAACCCGTACTCAATTCAATATTTAAAGAGCAATTTCAAAACAGAGTCTTAGCATGTGAAAACCACTATCATATATAAGCATATCATAAGCATAAGAGTTAGGGTTACAATACGCGTCTGTACCTTCGTTGACGAGTTTTAGTATGTTCTGTCGGTCAGAAAACGATCACAGATATCCTATAAGGGTAATGTCGCCTCTATTAATTCACAAATATTACTCCAAGAGATATCTTAGCCACAAATGACAATTTTACCCTTGGTAGATTTATTTCTTTAATTATTTCCACAAAATTTCGGAAAAAACGCTGGTTCAGCATTTCTGGACAAAATTTTGTCTAACTTTGGAAAATCATAACTAATTCCAGAAAAATCGAAATGAGGATCCGTAAAATTTCCCGGAATCCTTGGGATCTCTATTTTCGAGGAAAAATACTGGAACTCACCCAGAATTCAAGAACAATTCTCAGTTTCAACGTTTCAAACCTCTGCCCAGAATTTTCCCTAGAAAACGTAGCTTATCTTTTGGAATTTTTATCTTTTTGCATAGAACTTCCAATAACACACTCTAGGTATATTTTGAAAGCCCTATATGTCTACATTAACCATGAATTTATTCAAAATTTTAGAACCTCATTTCCTTCATAAAATATTAACGTTTTTTCTACTGGCTCCTGAAACCGCTAACCGATGAAATTTCGCTAGAGCTTCGCTATTTTGATCATAATCTTTCAAAAAATTTTGCTGTACTTCTTCTTCATTATTTTTTTTCAAAATAAAGGCAATAAAAACATGATAATAACACTATAATTGGAAGATTGAAGATCAAAATAACATTTCCTAACATTTCTACTAAAACTACAAAAGCTAAGAACTAGAACTAAAAACTAAAAGCTTCCTTACCTCTTGAAGAACCTTGCTTCTTACTCTTGAGGCTCCTCCATTCACTTCCTCACTCTCTAAATTTCAGCCTATGCCTTGTGAATTGGTGAGAAATCATGAAGCATGAAGCCTCTATTTATAGCCAACCATGAGTTAACTACCTAGCAACTTTCACTTGATCTTAACCATTAGATTTAACTTGGTAAAGAAGTATAAATCTTACCCCTACACCTCTTCTCAAAACCGCCACCTCCCCCCCCCTTGTTCTTAGATTTTTGATTCATCTCTTATTTACTCCAAATGTTAATTTAGTTAGGTGTAAGTTGGAATTTTTATTCAAAATCTAATTTCACTTTTGTAATCACAATTTTATGACTAGATTTATGGTTATTTTAAACTTCCTGAAACACTTAGGTATGAAATCTAAAAGTATACGAAAATGACTTTGGGAATAGCCAAGTTCAAGCCCATAATTTACTGGTTTCAAATATCTACTTATATTTAATACTTAGTTTAAATGTTTCAAGATATGATTTAGTTTCTATGGATTCTCATTTACTTGTATCTGATTAAAGAATAAACTTGCTTCTTAAGTTTTCACTTTGGACTTCAATCCATTATTCATCTTGGTTTATTTTTGACTTTCTTTACTACACACACACATACACAACTCTTAGACACACACACACACTCACAACTCACACACACACTACACGCCTACACACTACACACACACACACACACACACTTTTCTCTTTCCTTTACCCTCTTCCAATTCATGAACAACATTAAATTCAAAGCCTCTAAAGTCTTCATAAGCACACTTATCTTCTTCTAAACTTTAATGGCCATTTATCATTTAATGAGCCCATGTGTTTGTATGTTTATTTAAAATAATTTCCTCTTCTTTGTTGCCCAAGCTAAAGAACCATCCCCTCCTTCATCCTTTGATTTTCAATTTGTGTCTTAATGTCCTCACAAACCAAAGAAGAAAATCTCTTATTGGTTAATGTTTGATTCACAAGGATTTAGGATTAAGGGTTAATATAATCTCTTCACTCTTCAACTAGCAATTTTCACCACTTTTATTAGTTAAAGGAAGAATTAAATAAACCCTTGGGTACTATTGCTAATATAGTGTTTTAAGGATTACTAGGCGTAATTACCAAAATTTGACAAGGTTTCTAATTTAATTTTGAGGATTAACAACTCCTTGTATGCTAATCTTAGCTTCTAAATATTATTGGGTCCTTAATTTAATTGATATTTCCTTAATTATGACCTTTATAAATTAATTATTAACTAATTTCAAAAATTACTAAAGTTTCTCAATTGTTGCAATTCCAATTGCCCAATAATTGTTGCTAATTTCCTCTAATTGATTTTATCATCCTCTAATGATTTTAATTGCTGAAATGGTATAATTATTATTATACTAAATTATGATAATCTCAGGATATTTTATGATCCTTAATATGATTTAGAAAATTTAGCCTTTAGGCTTTCTAATTCTAGGGAAGATTGCCTAGGAATAAAAATAAATACAACACCAAAATTTGAGACCACATATTCACCTATTAAAATAGATATTATTTATGGAAATATGATATTTAAGATAAATAATTATCCGAGTATTACAGCATTTACAACTGGAAATGTTATATTAACAACTCAAAATACATTTTGAGTTGTTAATATAGCATTTACAGTTGTAAATGCAGATTGAGAATTTTTGTTGTTAATATAGCATTTTCAGTTGTAAATACCGATTGAGAATTTTTCACTTAATTAAGGGACTTTTTTGTAATGAAATTTTAGCACAAGACATTTTGATAATTATTTCTAGTCCTTGAGACCAAATTGTAATTCTCCCAACAATAAATGAGTTACAAATATATAACTTTTGGGGAAATCCGAGAAGAATACATTTAAAATTCCCATGTCGTAGCATGGGAGGAATCTAGGATAATGAAATTATTTCTTTTTTGTCGCTCGAAACTTCATCCCCAGATTTCACCATTTCTTCTCCTTTCATCGTCATCTCTGTCGCTGCCTTCCACCATCAGGGAAACCAAATGCGAGCTCCTCTTCTTTTGACAACATTACAGTGCAGATTAGAACCGTCAACACTTCGTTCTTCAAGCGCAAAGATCTTTGAATTTGGGCTTCGATTCTTCAATTATGGGGTTCTTACCAGTTCATAGGTACAAGTTATTTGTTAGCGCACCTCAATAAAGGGAAGGAAAAAATGAGGGTCGCAAAGTCTCAGGTATATCTGCCTTTGAAAAACCCTCTTATGTTCCGATTCCATAGTTTTGTCAAGGGCACTGCTAAATCTGTTCAGTGTTTGATTCTCCCCCACATATGAATAAAGTAAACAGTTCTTATTGATGATATTGCAGCTTGTTCTGCAATCCCAACAGCAACGTAACCTCATCAGATTCAATCATTTTCATTGCTAGATTTAATATAATGAAAGGTTAACTGGTATTATGTATCTAATTTATAAGTCATTTTTACACCTTAAAAAAAAACATTTATTGTTAGGCACTCCTCTCACTTTTTACACATTAACCTGAAAAGTAATCCTTCCATCCCTATTTACCCTATTTATAAGGTCCCTACTTTTTATAAGGTCACATTGACTTTGTACTAATAAATGTATTTTTATCTATTACCTTGGAACCACTTTCCGAAGGATGGGTAGGGAGAGCTCCCCATCTGAACCGTCCAGATGAGATCTAGACGGTCCAGATTTAATTTTGTTTAACTATCATTTTTTAAGCGAAAAAATTATTTTTTAAAAATATGTTAATTGAGAAATTATCTTTATTTTAGATTTTCTACCCATTAAAATAATTTTTTTACGAAAATAAAAAGTAAAAAATAAAAATAAATCTAGACCGTCTAGATAGGAGGAGCTCTCCCTACCCAGGAAAGTGGTTCCCTATTACCCTCAATTAATTTTAAATTTTTTCGGGCAAAAAAATTAATTTTAAATTTTGTATTATTAAAATATTGACTTAGGCTTATATTCTTTCTCATTGTCTTTATTCTCTCACCATCTCCTTTTCATATATTCTTTTTCATCCTTTTTTTCATTATTATTCCCTTTTTAAAAATAATTCATAAATAATGGCATATTATAAAAAAGTATAATTCCTACATATTTATTATTTTAACTACGGTTAAATGTTTTTTTAATATTAAAAGAATCTTATATATAGGGAGTAATGGAATAGAAAAAAAGAGACGCGTGAACAAGAGAGAAAATTGGGGATGAACACAATAAATGCAATGATATTAAGGCAACCTCTAACTGTATCTTATATAAAGCAACATATCATATTAAAAAATTGTACAAAATACACCCTTATGATCAAAATAAGGTTAAGGTATAAAAATATAAATGTGGTTTGATTAAAAAAAGTACCTAACACTAAATGTTTTTTTAGGTGTAAAAGTGACTACCACTCTGGTCCTATTTATAAGTCCACTTTAACCAAAAAAAATTTGTCATATTTATAAGTCTACTTTCATGTAATAAATGAGATTGTGATAATTTTACCCATATTAATTATACCCATAAAGATAGAGAGAGAAGAAAGAGTTGAAAAATAGTCAATCATAAATGAGGGTAAAGTTAAAAATTTGTCCTCATAATTATTGAATTAACCACCTCTCTTTGGTATGTGAGATTTGGCCAAAATAGACTTATAAATAAGATTAGAGTGGTATGTGATTACAAAAAATAGAGCAAAAGTCGTATATTCTGATAAAATAGATTGCATTGACCATGAAGTTGGATGATTTAACTAAAAATAATGACTTGTCCGATGAATTGGAACCTAAATGGTGACGTGTACAATGAATTGGATTTTGTAGAAGGCAACTGGAACCTAAATTGCTAACTAGGAAAGTCCAAGAAAATCATTACAATTCAACTTGAAAACTTCCAACTTAAATCATCAATTCTGCCACCCATTTTGCTTCTCCATCCTGCACGGCAAACAAGATGGAATCAACAAGCACTAGCAATTACAGGTTTGATGACGTCGCCGAACGGGAACGGCCTCCTCGTCGAAGTTCCAAAGATATGATCAACCATCACGTTTTCCTGAACATTATTGGACGCCACCGATTGCCCATCGTAATACGGAATCTAATAAAACTTCATGTAGTTCTCATAAGCCAGCAACTCCTCCGACAGCTTCTGTATCTAATCCTTCTCTTCCTCGACTTCCTTCACCACTTCGTTCTCTTTTCCTTCCACGTCCACATTCGAACTCTGAGAGGAATAGCCGTTTCCTTTCTTATCCGAGCCTAATAATTGCACAGTGGAGTAGATACCCTCGGAACCAGACCCTAACCCACAACCAGAATTCCCATATCTAGAAACAATAGTTGGATCAACATCATAGTCGACGAGGAAAATATAAAAGAATTAAAAAAGGAAAATAAAACAAAAGAATTAAAGTAAAAAAAATATTGCTTGGGGTGGGGCCCACACTCATATAATCTTTTACTTCTTTCCTTGCCCCATAGTATACATAGATACTAGAGTTAGGAATCAAGGCCGACCCTTGAAAGGCCAGAGCCTAGTAGGGTCTGAAAGAAAAAAAACACATGTTTTTCGAAGCTCAGCCCGAGAGCATCAGGGTCAGGACTGGCCCTCCAAGGCCCAGAAAATACTATTCCAAATTTTAACTATTTTTGATCTTTTTTTTTTCCTCAAAGAAATATGATTAGTAAAATACAATAATTAAAGTTCTAATTTATCAAATAAATATTATCAAAATTAATATCCAAACAACACAAATTATCCAACAAATGAACACATTCATCAGTTCATAATCAAAAGCAAACCACTGTTCATAGTCCATTACTGTCTACAAATGAAACACATAAAATATAAGAAATGTACCACTAACAGCGGATGACTACACATCTTCTTCATCACTATCATCAATGTCAAAGATATATGATTGTTTTTCACTAACCACAGTAGACTTAGCTTCATGAGTAAAAATATCATGTGCACCCAAGCCAAACTTTAACTTCAATATATATATATATATATATATATATTGTGTGTGTGTGTGTGTGTTTATATATATGTGTCTACATACTCATGTGTAGATATGTGTGTGTATCTATGGGGGGTGTATGTGTTTTTTTTTTTGGGGAGTTGTAGCACACACATACATGTGTGTGTGTACACACACACATATGTGTGTACATACACACATATGTGTATATAGCAAAACTATCATTTCAATTAGAAAGAATAGAAAGAAAGATTTTAGGTTGGGGAGGTGTGTTAATGTCATTGAAAATTTATATAAGGGTATTTTAGGAAAATGAGTAAAATTAACTAATTTAACTCTTTTCCTTAATCTCCTCAAAATCGGTTAAATATGTCTTATAATTAGGACCAAAGGGAGTAATATTTATTATTATTATTATTATTATTTTGCTATTTATTGTTACTTCTCTACAATTATTTTAAACTCTTAGAGGATATCCTAACACTTTAAATTAGGAATTTTTAAATGTTAATCATCATATAAATTATGCTTTAATGCATTACATATAATTTTTTTTTTTCAAAATTCCAAAATGTATATATATAACTTGACTCTTTACATAGGATTTTCTAGAATTTTCTGATTAAAATTTGAAAATTCATAATCAATTATGAAAAATTCCAAATGAGGTGCTTCTAAAAACTACATGTTCTTTAACATGTCTACTTTCAGAGAAAAATAATACCAATAGCCATAACATGTTATATCGTTCCAAGATTTCAGAACAGTGATCATTGTCTAGATAACTTTCCAAAGTTATGACTCAACTTTCAAAAATTATATCTCGAGCTACAGACCTCTGTTTAAGGTGATCCAAAGCTCATTTTAAATATTAGTATGTGCACTATTAACATACAAATTTTCATGGAAAAATTCGAAGGTTTCCCATTCTAAAATGGAACCTGAAAATGATCACTATTTCTGGAATACAAAATTCATCCAAATTTTTGTTTAAGCTTTGGAAAATCATATCTCTTATTATACACATCATTTTTTGCTGTTATTTGTCTCATTGGAAAGGTTGATATGTCTACTATCTACTACAAAAATTTCATTAAAAAACTAAAAATTTTACTATTTCAAAATTGAGCCCAAAATTTATTGTTCACTTTGTTTTCTAGTTTTCAGTGTCTGACTTTGAAAAATTATAACTCCCAATCTATACATTTGTTTTGGTTGTTCTTTTACTCATTTTAAACCTTATTGAGTCTACTATTTACTGTAATAATTTCAAGGAAAAAAATTCAAAGGTTTACCATTTTAAAATCAAGTTTGAAACCGATCTACTCTCTAGAAGTGCAGAAACATTCTAGGTTTTATTTTTTGCTAAACTTTGGAAACTCATATCTCTTATTATACACATCCTTTTTAGCTGTTCTTTGGTTCCTTTTAAAGCTTAAGATATTTATTATTTACTGCCAAAATTTCATACAAAAACATGATGGTTTGCCATTGGAACAGAAGCACACAAAATTTTTTGTTTCCTACTAGGAACAAATAAGGACTAAAGCATGTGGGTTTGGGTTTGCTGATCCATGTTGCGCTGTCGAGACTGATAATAGAATGGCGAATTGGACATGCTAATATATATATATATATATATATATATATATATATATATATATATGGTTCTTTGATCTTCTTGTTTTTTTAAATAAATATTTAATTAAAATTATGGGATACAAATTTAAATTCTTAATTTTGCAGGCTAAAAATATAAATTCTATATATATCATTCAAACTTCAATTCCCAAAATATATTAAGGAAAATTAAGCCTAAATCTACAATAATTATGGATTTTAGGCTAAATTTCAAAAATTAATATACCTAAATATTTAAATTTCAAATCCCAAAATTTAAGATGTTACAAATGGTTCTATCAACTATGACTGATTAAATGAGAATCAGTGATAGAAGAAGTGAGGAAAAGAGGAGAAGACGCTATTGTTTAATAGGGGCAGAAAAGACACATTTTTTGTCTTTACTTTTTTCGTATAATTTGAAAATATAAAAATTATTAATAATTAAAATATATAAAAATAACTGTATTAGAAATAAGCATTAATAATGAAAATTTAAACCAGCTTTACCAGCTTTTAATTGCTGACTTGTCATTAAATTCGCGGAGTCAACATTTTCTGCTTGTAACAGGTAATGTAAGGAGACTAAAATAAACTTTATAGATTTTTAAGGGACTAAATCAAATTTGATGAAAATTTAGAGGAATTAAGGTATACTTTGGTCACCTTTAAGTTTAATTTTCAACTTGGTTAACCAATGTAGTAAATGGAGTTTCTGATATAATAAATCACGAAAGTGTATTATCGTTTTTTTCCAATATATTATTAATTTTCTTCTTACCAACACTTTGAGAATTAAAGCAAAACAAACTTAGACAATAAGTTAGAAAAAGAACCAATAATGCACTATCTTATTTACCAGAACCGATAAAAGTAGTCTGAAGTCATGAAATTGCAAACTATCTCAACTATGGAAACTAGTTGTTAATTATTCAGACAAATAATTTTTTGGACTTTTGATACTACCATATATTTAATCTTGCATTGTAGGTGTTTAAGAAGAAAATTTTGAGATTTTGGAGGGTCAAAAGTAATATTTTGAGGACTGAAAAAAATTAAAGAAAAGGTCCATAGAATGTTTAGAAATTGCAATCAATGAAGAAAATGAACTTAATAAAGTTATAGAATAGTACTCAAATGTTAAATAAATTCTATTTCAGCCCCATAAACATTTCAAGAGTCTTACATTAGTCCTTCCATGAAAGTTTTTAAATGTTCATATTTATTCAGACCCAAAAAAGAGCGCCTCAAGTTGAATCTAAACTAGATGGAGAGTTCGATCGGAGAGGGAAGCTTGAAAGGAAGGAATCAGGAGGAATAAGATGAACAATACCACCACCGACATCTCTTCTTTTGCACTAGGGGTGGAATTAGGGGGCCAGGGGTAGCCCTGCCCCCTAAAATTATAAAAAAGAACCTAAAGTTTCAGGAAATTTTCTTTCAGCTTCATAAAAATTTCATGAGTTTCACTTTAGTCCCTCCATATGAAGTTACGTGGAGGGACTAATATGAAAATCTTGAAATTTTATAGTTTGAAATATAGTTTTATAAATATTTGGGTCCTATTATGTAATTTTCTCCCTCCCTAATTGCAATTTCTGACTCGCCCCTGCTCTCCACCCTCGCCATTCCAATGTCCTCCATTGGCTAGATATTTCAGAGCACAGCCGCAAAAGAACCTCACCATCGACCTTCACCCATTCACCTCACCTTCGCCTCTGCATTCACTACACCATTCTTCTTCGTTGATCGCAACAGTGCTTCCATCCCTACACCTTCATTTATGTACCTCTAGACTTGGAAATAAAAAAAAAAGAGCTTGAGATTACAGAGGAGGGTCGATCAGGGCAACCACCATCTTTCACCTTCATCTCTGGCAAGCTCCACCGTCATCATCGTCACCTTCAACTTCTTCCATTACCACCTTCCATCACCGTCACCCACCTTCATTATCCATCACCATCGATGAGCTGGGGACGGGAAGCAACGCCATGAAGACACATAGAGAACCAAAGAAGACCTTCACCATCGCATCATCTCCACCATTGCTGCTTCTCTGTCTCTAGTATGAATCTTCCTTTCTCCTTTTCCATCACCAAATTAATCATTCCATCTTAGATTCTCATCCCTTCAATTTTCCATTGAACCCGATAGCCTTCTCTGATTCTCCACCCTCAATGGTTGTCCTTCTCTGGCTCATGGATTTCTGGTGTTGTGTACAACCATGGTTATAATTAAATTCATGGGTGGCTGATTCTTCTAGCTTCTAGGTGAATTTGTTCTTGAATTCTCTAGACTACATAGTGGAGTTTTTCTATTATTCCATTAGTTTGTCTATATATATATATATATATATATATATAGAGGTTAGTTTTAAGAATTATTGTATATAATTTTGAAACTGAGATTGATGTTAATTATCTATGTTAGTTTGATCTAGTTGAGATTGAATTTTGTAATGTGAAAAATATAAATGTTTAAATTTATTTGTGGTTGCAAAGAGATTATATTAATTAGCATGTTATTGTCTAGTTAATGTGATTGATTTATGTCTTTTAAGGACTATTTAGTACTCAATTTGAAAAAGACTCATGTTGTATTATTCTAATTTTAAGTACACAGTAAAGGGTTTTAAACAATATCTCAAGAGATAGTAGTCGGCTATGTTTTTCGGAGCTACTATTAATTGAGAATATTGGACTCAAGTATTATCTTGAGATTTTTTTTAAGACTTGATGAATTTTAAGTCTCATACTTTTTGAGCAAGGATAGTTACTTTCTTCATTACCAAAAGTATTCATTATTCATATTTTCAATTCCGTACCGTTTCATTCACTCACTCCCCATTTTTAAAAAAATACCAAAAAAAAATAGTTAATTAGCATTTAATTAAATTACATTCCTATTTTAGTTTATTAATTTGAAAAGCTGAAATTAACTTTCCCCTTGTTTTCATTGTATTTGCATATCATTTAGATTACTCAAGAATCATAAAAAGCTCATTGAGAAGAGATAACAATCCTAGATTTTTCTAAACACAATACTTAGTTAATTTTTAATTATGGACCTCAAGGCTAACGACAAAAGAACCCCATCAACCTTCTTTATATATATATTTTTGTAATTATATGGAGGAAAGTAGATTTTAGGTGTCTGAATTTTTATTTAGGACTTTAGGTATCCTAATTTAAAAAAGAGACGCCAAAAAAAAAAAGAATTTTGCAGCATGGATAAGAAAAACAGTATTTTTAACCTCCTAAATTCAATTTAATAGAAATAGTTTGAGAATCTTACTCGTAAAACTCTTCATCATGAAACTAAAAGGATATACCGCTACTGCAGTGACGGCATTTTACATTGCTCGGGGAAGACGTTTCACGTCAGTTATTGGAGAATAGTGTATACTTACGATACTGTTCAAAAGACATAGAAAATACTTTCTAGGCTAAAGTATACCTTGGGTTTTTTAAGTTCCATCAAGTTTTATTTTGATCATTGAAGTTTATAAGTGTATTTTTAATCCATTAACTTTGACATCGTTAACTTTCACTAACAAAATATTCTGACTCGGCAAATTTAATGTTGACTAAGCAACTAAATTTTCATTATCCAATATACTTTAATATATTGATTTTTTTTTTAAAGAATGTGTCTTCTCCTCTGTCACTGTTTGATAATGGCGTCTCCCTATATTTGTTAGCCACATCAGAAACCAATTACCAATACCAGACAACCATGATGGAAATTTATAAAATATTTTTCATTCAGAAGATCAATCAACTGAGTAAACCATTTAGGATTTGCAAAACCTTAAACTCTAGGTCAGGCTTTAGTCCAGTTACTTTCCAGGCCATAAAACAATTGCAAATGGTTCTATCAATTGCGACGGATTAAATGAGGAGCAATGATAGAAGAAATGAGGGAAAGACGCTATTGTCAAATAGGGGCAGAAAAGACACATTTTTGGTCTTTACTTTTTCTTATAATTTTAAAATATAAAATTATTAATAATTAAAGTATATAAATATAAGTATATAACTATAATAAAAATAAGGATAAATAATGAAAATTTAAACCAGCTCTACCAGCTTTTAATTGCTGGCTTGTGATTAAATTCCTGGAGTTATCATTTTCCGCTGGTAACAAGTAACGTAGGTGTTAAAATTGGGGGACTAAAAATAAACTTTATAGGTTTTTAAGGGACTAAAATGAAATTTGATATAAATTTAGACGACCTAGTATATACTTTAGTCACCTTTAACTTTAATTTTCAACTTAGTTAACCAATGTAGTAGAGTTTCTCATATAATATATCACGAAAGAGCATTATCGTTTTTTCCAATATATTATTTTCTTCTTACCAACACTTTGAGAATTAAAGCAAAACAAACTTAGACAATAAATTAGAAAAAGAACCAATAATGTACTATCTTATTTACCAGAACCAATAAAAGTAGCCCGAAGTCATAAAATTGCCAGCTATCTCAACTATGTAAACTAGTTAATCACAGTTAATCTAATTAAACCAATATCCAACCTAAGTAAACTATGCCATAAGGCTATTCATTAAATGATTAAAAATAGATTTAATTCAATATCTCTTGAAGCATGTATTGTGATAAATAGTCTCGTATCTCATCAATCTCTTGGTTTGTATATGGTTCTGGGTTTTCAAATGTCTGCAAATTGAAATCAGTGAACACAATAATTAATAAGCAATATTAAACTCAAAATAGTCAAGAATAACCATGATAAAACCATTATCCATGGGATCACATATCTAACTACCTCATGTAATTTCTCAACGTTGCCTTTCAGAATAATGTCATGCATGTAGCTGATGACATAATACCCACACTCTACCTGCCCGGGTTGACGACGATACTGAAATTTTTTTTAAAAAAAAACAATGTTGAATATGAACAAAAACATATATAGAGCATAAATGGATAAGAAAATCATTAGTTCAAACTACTTACAGTTGGCCGGATCCATTTTGGTTTTTCGATTTCTTTGGGAGGAATTCCATCCATACAAAAATATGTTGTAAGCGCTCTATCATCAAATACACAAAAAATTGTTGAGCAAAAAAAACACAAAAAATCATATATTATAACAATTAATTTCACATCAAACAAATTTACACACTTCAACATACGTTTCAAAGACAGTTTTGGTTTCAATGCTTGGCTTTCCACCCAAAGAATCAAACCAGTATATGGTGTTCTCAAGGGGGCAAACAACAACCAATGTCCAATGGTAACTGCAAGATATAACTGTTTTAATTATAACACATTCAATGTAGCTAAACATCTATAAAATTAAATATTTCTTACTCTTCAATGAGAGGTGCAAGATAACATGATAGTTTGGTTTTGACCATTGTGGTAAAAACATATAACTTCCTGTTGTCCACACTGTTCTTTAACTTTTGCACTCTTTGTGGACACATGAAGCCATATTTGTCCCTCGTTCCTGGTTTACTGCTTGAGCGGTGGAATAACCTATAGTTGAAATGAGACAAAAATTAATGTATATGCATATAAACATAAATACAAATGAAAGAGTATAGTTAAATAAATAAAGTAGCAACTTACAAGATTGCAAGTTGCATGTAGACTGCATCTAGCTCCTTCATAGTAAGGAACTCGATGAGGTCCTTCTCGTCTATTGTGAAGTTGTCTGATAAGTCTGCACCCACAATCTCCGATGGCATTTCGAAACTAAAGGCCTCTTCCATTGAGGTCACAACATCTCGTAGTCGTGTTAAATTAGGGAAGTTCATAGCAGCTCCTAGGTCAATGGGTGGAAGCTGAGGAATTGACTCCTGATTAAATAGAAAACAAATTCTCAATATGAAATGCTTCATATTAAAAAAATATAAAATAATTAAAGTGTTCTATACCTTTTCAGTTGTCATCTTTGACACCATTTCAACAAGTCTTTTCTGCCCGGGAACAAAATTATCTTTTGCTTGGATTACTGCGACAACCTTATCAGTAGTGAAGGGAATTGCTACATCCCCCTGACCATTTTCAATTTGTTGGTAGTGGGTGGCTGACCCTAGAGGATACATTCGATTATTAGTAACAATGCGCTCATTGGGGACCTTTAGGTAGAGGATACAGGGAACTCCTTCCTCTGGTGTGCGGTTTAGGTTAATGTCAACCGATGGTGACTTTGCTGGTAGGTTGTCACTGCTTTTATCACTTTCAACCATGGGTGAATCCTGGAACTTAGGACGAATCAAACTAACTTAAAGCAAATTAAAGAAACCTAGGAAAATTAATAGAACCTTGAATATAAGTAGCTACCTGGGATGGCGTTTCAGGTACTTGGCTTATTGACATGCTAGAGATCATCGATTTTACCTCATCCAACATGTCATTTTGGATACGAAGAACCTCAGCAATGGTCTCCTCCCTTTCCTTCTTCAACAATGCATGAAGCTCCTCTTTAGATACCATGCTCGAGGAATTGCATGAACTTTCTCCAAAGTATTGTCCAAGGTCGACTCCTTTTCCAACCTCTCTAATATGTTTGGGGTAATCTGACTTTCCTATATCAGTTGCCAAGATTGTCATCTCTCTACTCGGAGGGGATGAACCTTGGGTGCTTTGCTTTTTAAGTGAATCCTATAACATACAAGTAAAAAATTTGAATTAAAAGCACTTAGTCATGAATTTATTTATATAGTTTAATAACTTACAATCTTTTCAGAAACTGCAACAACAGCCTCAAATTTCTTAATCCTCGCACCCCTCGGTTTTCTTTGGCGAGTTGGACAAGTTGAGGATTGAATAACGATGTTAGGGTCTAATTTTGCAACTTCTTCCATCGCCTTCGAATCAGGTTCAATGATATTCTCCTCCATTTTGTATCCCCCACGAAACAAGTAATGCTTATAAACATTATGGGACTGTCTTGCCTCATTTGCAACTGTTGATTTCTTTGAAATTAAAATAAAACAAAATGAACAAACTTTCTGCTATGTTTAGGATTACTTCTCAACTGAAATTATGTGGAGAGAACATTACTGATGAGGACATGCTAGAAAAAACTTTCTCCACATTCCATGCATCAAACTTGCTCCTGCAGCAGCAATACCGTGAGAAGGGTTTTAAAAGATATGCAGATTTAATATCTTGTCTATTAGTAGCTGAACAGAATAATGAGCTTTTATTAAAAAATCATGAATCACGTCCAACGGGTTCAACTCCATTCCTAGAAGTGAATGTAGTAACTAATGAATTTTCAAGTGGCCGAGGACGTGGACGTAAAGGTGGCTACAATCGTGGGTGTGGCCGTGGTCGTGGTCCAAATCATGGTGGATCAAATTCCCGCCCTAAATCGGGAAAGTTTGACAAGAACCCCAGAGGGAAACAAGTGGAAATAACAAACATGCTGAAAATGCATGTTATCATTGTGGTGTTAAAGGTCATTGGTCACGTACCTGCCGTACGCCAAGACATTTGGTTGACCTTTACCAAGAATCATTAAAAAATAATGGTAAAGGACCAAAGATTGAAGCAAATCATGTTGATAAAGCTGAGAATTCTGGGCATGAAAATGTTGAAATGGCTCATTTTGATATTGCTGATTACTTAGTATAAATCATTTTTCATGATTAATGATTATGTTTTAATATGTTGAAACTTTCTTCTATTATATGTATTTCTTTTAATTATGTTTTATTTTTATTTTCATGTATCTTTAATGAAGAATGAATCTTGTTGACAACAATCCTGAAGATTTGTGTCTCGTTGATAGCGCAACAATGCACACCATACTAAAAAATGACAAATATTTTTCTTCATTGGTAATGCGAAAAGCCAATGTTCAGACTATATCTGGTAGTATAAATTTGATCGAAGGCTCTGGAAGAGCTAATATTTTGTTACCTGAAGGAACAAAATTATGCATTGAAAATGCATTTTATTCTATCAAATCAAAAAGGAACTTGTTGAGTTTCAAAGATATCCGCAGAAATGGATATCATATTGAAACAACAACCAAAGATAATTAAGAATGTCTTGCTATCACAAACATAATTTCTGGTAGGAAATGCATATTAGAAAATTTTCCTGCTTTTTCTTCTGGTTTGTATTATACATTTATAAGCACAATTGAAACACATGCTATTGTAAACCAGAAGTTTACTAATACAAACCAGAAATCAGTCAATGCAAACCAGCAGTTTGCCAATGAAAACCAGAAGTTTACTCATGAATTTAATGTTTGGCATGACCGGTTAGGCCATCCTGGGTCAACTATGATGCGACAAATAATTCATGTAGGCAAATACCACAGTCCCATGATTTCTTATGTGATGCATGTTCCAAGGGAAAGTTGATTATTCGACCTTCACCAAGCAAAGTAGGAGGTGAATCTCTTACATTTCTAGAACGGATACAGGGAGACATTTGTGGACCAATACATCCACCATGTGGACCATTTAGATATTTTATGGTCTTAATTGACGCATCAACCAAATGGTCACATGTCTGCTTATTATCTTCTCGTAACTTGGCATTTGCGAGATTACTTGCTCAATTGATTCGATTAAGAGCACATTACCCTAATTATCCTATCAAGAAAATACGTCTTGATAATGCTGGTGAATTTACTTCACAAGCTTTTAATGAATATTGTATGTCCCTTGGAATTGATGTTGAACATCCTGTAGCTCATGTTCATACGCAAAATGGACTTGCAGAATCTTTGATTAAACGATTGCAACTTATTGTAAGACCTTTACTTATGAGGTCTAATTTACCGATTTCTGCTTGGGGCCATGCCATTTTGCATGCTGCAATGTTAATTCGCATCAGGCCTACTAGTTACCTAAAGGTTTCCCTCTTACAAATGGTTTTTAGTCAAGAACCAAATATTTCCCATATAAGAATTTTTGGATGTGCAGTATATGTGCCAGTAGCACCACCACAACGCACTAAAATGGGTCCTCAAAGGAGGATGGGAATATATATTGGGTATGAATCTCCTTCAATCATAAAATATTTAGAACCATCTACAGGAGATTTATTTACTGCACGATTTGCTGATTGTCACTTTGATAAATCAGTCTTCCCAACATTAGGGGGAGAGAATAAGCAGCTGGGTAAAGAGATTAGCTGGAATGAATTATCATTGGCTCATTTTGATCCTCGTACAAAACAATGTGAACTAGAAGTTCAAAAGATAATTCATTTATAGGATTTAGCTAATCGAACGCAAGAAGCATTCACTGACCCAAAGAGAGTGACAAAGTCACATGTTCCAGCTGTGAATGCTCTTATTCGAATTGATATCCCTGAAGGAAAACCTATTGTGAATGAATCTAAAGCACGCCTAAAGCGTGGTAGACCCATCGGTTCTATAGATAAAAATCCTTGAAAGAGAAAAGGAGCTAAAAATATTGATGGTCAAGTCGAGGTTAATCAAGAAATGTCAGTAGCTCTAGAAGAGTCATCTCTTGAAGAGTCATCTCCAGAAGAGGATGTTGCAGTCCCAAAAGAGACTTAGATACCTAGAATAAATGAAAATAATGAGATCTCAATTAATTATGTTATGAATGGTATCCGATGGGATCGAAATAAAATCAACGTTGACGACATCTTTGCTAATCATATAGCATATAACGTAATGAATAATGAAGAGGATCATGAGCCTAAATCTATTAGAGAGTGTCAACAGCGAAAAGATTGGCCCTTATGGAAAGATGCTGTTAATGCAGAATTGAAATCACTGGAAAAACGAAAAGTATTTGGACCTGTAGTCCAAACATCTGAAGGTGTAAAGCCAGTTGAATACAAATGGGTTTTTGTAAGAAAAAGAAATGAAAAAGGTGAAATTGCAAGATATAAGGCACGTCTTGTAGCCCAAGGATTTACACAAAGACCCGGCATTGATTATGATGAAACGTATTCACCAGTAGTGGATGCGACTACTTTTCGTTATTTAATTAGCCTAACAGTAAATGAAGGGCTTAATTTACATCTGATGGATGTAGTGACTGCATATTTATATGGATCACTCGATAGTGATATTTATATGAAAGTTCCTGAAGGACTAAAGGTGCCAGAAGCATCTAATTCAAATTCTCGAGAACAATACTCGATCAAACTACATAAGTCCCTATATGGTTTAAAACAATCAGGGCGCATGTGGTATAATTGTCTTAAGGAATATTTGTTGAAAGAAGGGTATAAAAATGACCCAATATGCCCATGCATTTTTATGAAAGGATCGAGAAATGAATTTGTTATAATTGTTGTTTATGTTGATGATATCAACATTATTGGAACTCCTGAAGAGCTTTCAAAAGCAATTAATTGTTTAAAAAAAGAATTTGAAATGAAAGATTTGGGCAGGACAAAATTTTACCTTGGACTACAAATCGAGTACCTAAAGGATGGGATCTTTGTATATCAAGAAACTTATACAAAGAAGATCCTAGAACGATTTTATATGAATAAATCACATCCATTATGTATTCCAATGGTAGTAAGGTCTTTGGATAAGGATCAAGATCCATTTCGACCTCAAATAATTAATGACGAAGGTGTAAAAGAACTACTTGGTCCAGAAGTACTATACCTAAGTGCTATTGGGGCACTAATGTATCTTGCTAATCATACACGACCTGATATATCGTTTGCTATTAATTTATTAGTAAGATATAGTTCTACACGAACAGAGAGGCATTGGAATGGTGTTAAGCAAATTCTTCGTTATCTCAGAGGTACAATGGATATGGGATTATACTACTCAAATGTATCGAAGCATGAACTGATTGGTTATGCAGATGATGGATTTATTTCTGATCCACATGATGGAAAATCATAAACAGGTTATCTATTTACATGTGGAGGTGCAGCTATTTCATGGAGATCTATGAAACAAACTATAACAGCCACTTCAGCTAATCATGCAGAAATTCTAACAATGCATGAAGCAAGTCGGGAATGTGTGTGGTTGAGGTCAGTAATTCATCATATACGAACTACTTGTCATTTATCTTCTGATAAAATGGTACCAACAATTCTATATGAGGATAATGCTGCATGTATTGCCCAACTCAATGAAGGTTATATCAAGGGTGATAGAACGAAGCACATTTCACCAAAATTCTTCTATACTCGTGATCTTCAACAGAATGGTGAAATAGATATCCAGAAAATCAGTTCAAGTGAAAATCTGGCAGATTTATTTACTAAATCTCTTCCATGTACAACCTTTGAAAAGCTTGTTCGTGGTATTGGTCTACGAAGACTCAGAGATCTCAACTGATATTGTCAACAGGGGGAGTTGATACACGCTGTACTCTTTTTCCCTTATCTAGGTTTTATCCCACTGGGTTTTCCTAAAAAGGTTTTTAATGAGGCAGCACTCAACAGTGTATCAATGAATGATGTACTATTTTCTTTGGCTAGGTTTTTATCCCACTGGGTTTTTTCTAGTTAAAGTTTTTAACGAGGCACATTCATAAATGGACATCCAAAGGAGAGTGTTATGAATATACTTATTATGTGGATGTCCATTGACTCACGGTCTCCAAATATTACAAAATGATATGGGACTCACGTATAGTACCACGCATAGTAATCTACTATTTGGTGGGACCCACATGAAATTATAATTCATTCATGGAATGAATTCATGTGAATCAATTCACGGGAATAAATTCATGTGAATGAATAGTTTCTGATTTTAGGGAATATTACATCAAAGGCCCAGAATAGAAATTACAGTTAAAGTCTCATTTTCCTTCTATAAATAGAGGCCTTCTGTAAACATTTTGGATACACTGAAATACAATCTCTTCCTATTCTCTTTCTCTAGATTCTCTTGTTATTATTCTCTATTTTCATCAGTTTTATATTATTTTTATGTATTTAAAAAATTTATGTTTTCTAAAAGTCAAAAACTGTAGTACTAGTATTTAATATTCATAGTGTCCACGGTTATACATCATTAAAAATCAATAAATGAGTTATAGAAACATTCAATCGAAAAACTAACCGTCCTTTTCTCACAGAAGTTAAAAAATTATGATGGGCACCAAGAAGCTTCAAAAAGTATATTCACCTAAGAAACCACTTTTTTTTCTAAAAGTCCACCATAATTTGAAGTCATACCAAACATAATATTTTTTTTATATATACAAAAATTTTAGGAAAGGGGTTGGATTCACCTACAATCCAAAGGTGGGGCGAAATTTCCTTTTCTTTTAGCTGATACCAATATGCAGAGCTAAATAGGCTCAAAGTGTCCGGAAAATTTTTCCTCGATTGTTGAAGGAATCAATCAATGATAAGGAGGAAGAGAAATATCCAAGGCGGTGAGGGTTTCAACAGAAAAATACTAAAATGCCATATTTGCAATAAATAATGAATAAATTTATATCGCACTTTGGTAATTTGAAATTGGGCTGAAACAAAATAAAGGTATTTTTTATTATCATTATAATTATTATTGATAGTAATCGAAATAATGGAAAGAATTAAAGGCAACAAATAAAACTGAAAGATAATGGTAATATCTTTATTCAAATATTTAAATATTTTAATCAAGATATCCTATTATACTAAATAAATTAAGATACTCTAATAAAATATTATTAAGATATTCCTAAAACTACCCCATTAATCCATAATTGATATTATTTGAGTAACTATCAAAAATAAATAAATGAAGTTATTAATTTAATTTAAAAGTATCCTAGCTTACTGACCCTAAACTTGAGGATCAGTCAACAAATAAAATAGAAAGTATCTAAAATAAAAAATAAATATTTATTCCTAATTATCCATTATCTCATTATTCTATCAACTATTTTCTAGACAATTACATAATCAATTATTGCTCATCTTAAAAATTCTTAAATAATTATTGGGTCATTACAGGAAGGCTTCAGAGGCTTGTGATAATCTTTGTAAAGTCTCCTCCTTTTTATTTATGTGATAATTTGTTATGTATTGCCACTGTAGGGCTTATGTTGCATATTCTAATGTGATATTACATTTTGGATTATACAATTTTATATCATATCATGGATAAATAACTCAAATGGATATTTGAGTAAATTGTTGTTTGAGTATTTTTATAATTGAGTTTGAAATTGAGATTGTGGTTGAATGATTATATTATGGACTTCGAGAAGTCCAAGGCTAGTGTGTTGATTAATTAATGTTTGGCTTGTAAAATGATGAAAAGAGAGTTTTATCCATCAAAGATTTTAAATGTTTGATTGATGTATAGTTGACTTTTGACACTTTATAAATATTTGAGAGAGAATATTATTTAAAAATATGGAAAAAAAAAACATCTCCTTACTAGAATTCTCCTCTAGTTTTGTAACACCCCAAAATTTGGGATTAAAAGTTTAGGAATAAGACTATGATAAGTAGGTTGTCAAGTCAATAAAAGCTAAAAGTCTTAAACTTATAATGAGAAAAAATTTTAAGATAATTATTAAAGTTATATTTGGACTGTGGAAAAAAAACATTTAGAGGAAAACTATGAAATATTATTTTGGGGATTTAGAAACATTATGAGGGGGATTAATTATGTCAAATTTAGCCTAAATAGTTAAAAATAGTTAGAGGATAAATTTTGACCCAAAAATTTTAGAATCAATAATTATGGCCTATACCTGCAAATGAAATTGGGCAAAGTCAAAGCCCAATTTGATGAGCCAAGGGGATGCCAAATCATAATTTTAGAGAAGAGAATTGTTGGAAGTCTAATGGCCCAACATTAGAAAGAAAAAGAGAATCTTGGAATTAAGAGGTATTATGGGTTGGATAATGCATTCAAGTTAGGTGCTTCAATTCATGCAGAACCAATTTGGACAAAAGCATGCATTTCGGACAGCAAAGCATATTCCACATGATTATTCATTTCTCATTCATATTCCCCACAGCCCAACAGTAAAAGCCATTTGAGACAGACCAAAAAAAAAAAACCATACTACATGTAATATGTTATTCTTCCTTCGGCTCATATAACTATCTGTTATGAATATACTTATTATGTGGATGTCCATTGACTAACGATCTCTAAATATCATTACAAGATGACATGGGACCCGCGCATAGTAATTTACTATTTGCATAGTACCACGCATAGTAGTTTACTATTTGGTGGGACCCACACACAATTATAACACATTCATGGGAATGCAATCCGTGAATGTACAGTTGTATAATTATGGGAAAATTGCATCAAATGATCCAAAGTGGAAATTACACTAAAGGCCCATTTTCCTTCTATAAATAGAGGTCTTCTGTAAACATTCAGATTACACTGGAATGAGAACTTCTCTCTACTCTCTCTCTCTCTCTCTAAAATCTCTTGTTCTTGTTATTTACTTTTCATCAGTTTTATATTACGTTATCAGCACGATCACTCTACCAAAGGTAGGATTTTCTTATTATCTTTTATATTTTCATTTTATATATTCATTTTATCTATCTGTGATAATTTTAACCATTATATGGAATTAAAGTTCTTCTTTTACTGATTATTTTGAACATCGGGTTCCATGGTTAAGATTTGAGATTATTTACTATTTACTATTCACAGTAAATAGTAATTTTTACTATTCATGTTAATTTTACCTTTTTCAGTAATTTTACATTTTTATTCATTTTGACTCCTATATGAAAGTCTAGATTTAATCTTTCAGTAATTTTATTTTATTCACTATTTACAGTGAATAGTAATTTTACTATTCACGGTAAATTTACATTTTACTATTTATAGTAATTTATTTATGTTTTATTTTACTATTCACGGTAAATTTATATTTTACTATTTATAGTAATTTATTTATGTTTTCTTCTCACTCCCTATTCATTTATTTCATGATGGCGACATTAAGCTCCATTTGTAATTTAATTCTAATTCTTTACTTACTGCTTTATTTATTTAATTCATGGTGGCGATACTAAGCTCCATTTGTTTAATTTAAATTCTTTACTTACTGCTTTATTTATTTCATGGTGGCGATATTAAGCTCCATACTGACTTTACTAATATTTGCATTATGCCACTAACATTTAAATTTATGTTACTAACATTTATTTATGCATTTATTTACCTTTTATGGTGGCAACACTAATATTAGTGGGCTTCATTTATTTATGCATTTATTTACCTTTTATGGTGGCAACACTAATATTAGTAGGCTCCATTTATTTATGCATTTATTTACCTTTTAGTGGGCCCACTAATATTTATTAGTGGGCTCCATTTGTTTATCTTAATTCTTTACTGCTGTCTATATATTATATATTAAATTTGCATATTCTTTCTTACCTTCGGATGAGATAGGTCTTGCTGTGAGTTTACTACCATTCCTATATCATCTTCTTTTTATTTTCTTAGCATGTTTATTTACAATTCTTTAAATTATGTTTTAATTTATAATAAGATTTTATAATATGATTCTAATTATTATCATTATTTTTAGTTTGAATCATGTCTTCCAACCTTTCAAATCTTGAATTTAATGCTCTTAACATCACCGGGAAGAATTATCTATCATGGGTTTTAGATGCTGAAATCCATCTTCAAGCAAAGGACCTTGGAAAGGCTATATTGCCGGGAAATGATGCGTCCCCTCAAGAAAAGGCTAAAGCTATGATTTTTCTCCGACACCACATTCATGAAAGTTTGAAAACTGAATATTTAACGGTAAAAGATCCATTTGAATTGTGGACTAGTTTGAAAGATAGGTATGATCATCAGAAAACGGTGATTTTGCCTAGAGCTCATTATGATTAGATTCATCTCAGGCTACAAGATTTTAAAACTGTAAGTGGGTATAACTCAGCTATTTTCAAAATAAGTTCTCAGTTAAAATTATGTGGTGAAAAAATAACTGATGAGGACTTATTAGAGAAAACTTTTTCTACCTTTCATGCTTCGAATTTGCTTTTACAACAACAATATCGAGAGAAAGGTTTTAAAAAGTATTCTAAGTTAATCTCATGTTTATTAGTAGCCGAGCAAAATAACGAGTTATTAATGAAAAATCATGAAAATCGTCCCACTGGATCTTTTCCATTTCCTGAAGCGAATGTGAGTGTACAGAATGATCATGGTCGCAGTCGTGGTCGCGGTCATGGTCGTGGCCGTGGTTGTGGACGGGGACGTGGAAATCGTGGAGGCAGAAATAATCATGGTGGAAGAGGTTATTATAGTCCTTATACCCACCAGAAAAAGATGAATAATGAAGGACGGAAGAATGATAAAGAAGGTCCTTCAAAAGTTGTAGAACATAAATGTTATCGATGTGGTATGAAGGGACACTGGGTACGTAATTGTTGTACGCCAGAACATTTAGCGAAACTTTACCAAGCCTCTATAAAAAGGAGTGTTAATAATGTGGAATGTGATGATAAGGCTCATAAAGATGATGATGTCAATGAGCCAAATGATGATGTTATGTCTCACTTGGAGGTGGAAGATTTTTATGATTAAATAAGTTTTGCAGAAATTGTAATAATTATTTTGTTTCGTTTTGATTTGTTGCCAATTTCAAAATGAGCCAATGATAATTCATTTACAGAATTTAGCTAATCGAATGCCAGAAGCATTCACTAATCCAAAGAAAGTGACAAAGTCACATATTCCAGCTGCTAATGCTCCTATTCGAATTGATGTCCCGGTAGGACAACCGATTATAAATGAATCAAAAGCACGCCTGAAACGTGGTAGGTGTAACACCCGCCTTGATTACACTTTTAAATACGTAAATACGTACTCAAAAGCATACCTTAATTTTACAAAATCTCTAATCATGTATAAACACTATTCACGTATACGGTACTACTCACGTATACGTTCACATAGCAGAGTATACACAACAGTGAGCATGTATAAGTGTATGGACGATGAGTAATTGATAACAACAATCCAAACATATGATGGTTTAAAGAGTGTACGCATAGTACAAACTAGCAATCCGATAATACTGTAAAGGGTATTAATTAATACAGTTATCCCAAAAATAGTCAAATAGTCATTAAACAAACCACACTTATATAAAGCCCATTTATTCAAATTCCCCGACCTTGGGGTCTTCTTAAGCTACTGTAGTTGTACCGCCTTACTTCCTGATCCAGAACATCTTCCTGGCTCCTTAGGTATTTCTGGGATCCATTGATCAGATATATCTCAGGGTAACGATTAATCTCATATTCAAAGTGTAAATTATACATGGCAGATATTTCATATATTGCAGAAAATTATAAACAACCAATAATAAAATGCACCGCAATCGGTATACATAGCATACATCAAATGTAACATCACGGTGAAAGCACATAAAAGTACTGGATGAACAGGCATGCAGCATTATTATATAAAAACAATAATACTCAACCAAATAAATAAAACGCATGACACGAACATACAAATCCGGCCACGAGTCCACAAATACATGAACACATAAGACATATATAAGAACACAAGGAATCGGAAATTAAGTTACCAACCTCAACTTTGCAAATATTTATAAAATTCCCAATGTAGGAACTCGATCTTCCTTCAATATCCTAAAGTATAATCATCATAAGTATCAATTTCCTTTTGTTTAATAAGGTATTGCAATAAATACCATTTCTTCATTATTTTAACACAATACTTATCATTTAACAGAATTTTCACTGACTTTGAAAATTCATAATTAATTGCACAAAATCCAATAATGTGCTTCCAAGACCTAAATATCCCTTAATATATCTAATTTCATATTAAACTCCATAGAATCCTTAAAATCATCAAAATCCCTTCTGATTCTACCACTTCTTAATTAACCAAAATAATATATAGAAAATGATAAATATCATCTTCAAAATAATATAAGACAAGGTAAATCCTTTACTTACTTGTCTTGAACCTTTGGACTTAAGAAGCCTTCTTCTTGCTTCTGCCTCTTAAACTCTCAACCTTCACACTCTCACTCTTCTTATTCCAGCTCACTCTCCTTCTCAAAATAACATTAGAAAGTGTTTCACATATGAAGTTTTCTCTGCGCGTTCCTTCCTCACTTAGCCGTAAGTGAATAAACACAAAGGCTTAACTTTGATTATATTTATCATGAAAGATAAATACTTCACTCACGACTAAACAAGAGCATACACCCGTGAAGCAACAGTTACACAATGAATTGTCCATGATAGAAAACATGTCTGCCACCCTTCACTACTTTATCATTTAAAAAGAAAAGTAGAGTGTCGTATGTGGATAATTGAAACAATTGGTGTTGCCTTCTGTACGCATGTGAATGAATAGGTATTAAAAGAAAGGTTGAAAGTTGAGACAATATTAAAGATTATTTGGATGTTAGTGGAAAAAGAAAAGTGAGTGGGAGTTGAGTTGTGAGTGCGTTTGCAATTGCTATCCGAATGGAGGAAGATGAATGTAATGGAACATATGAAGATATATTAAAATATTGAGAGGAAATGAGTGGATGATTAATTTACTAATAAAGGGAATAGTATGAGTGCTTATGATTCCCTCCTTGCCGTGAGTGTTTGGTGATGAATTGAGATAAGGCAATAATAGATAGACAAAAGAGAAAGCATATGGACCCACCAAATTGAAATGAAAAGAAGGAATGATATGCTTCTTGTTGCCATGCTCCTCATTTCCTTCACGATAGGCATGATAATTGAAAGATAATGCGGAATAATGAAAATGAAAGTGAATGAGGAATTTATTTTAAAAACAAACGGATGTTACAGTAGGCCTATTGGTTCCAAAGATAAAAATCCTCGAAAAAGAAAAGGAGCTAAGATTATAGATGGCTAAGTCGAGGATAATTAAGAAAAAAGTGTAGCTCTGGATGAGCCAATTCATAAAGAGAGATTATCTCCAGAGGAGAATATTGTGGCCCCAGAAGAGATCCAGGTACCTAAAATGTATGAAAATAATGAGATCTCAATAAATTATGTCACAAATAGTATCAAATGGAACCAAAATGAAGTCAACGTTGACGACATTTTTATTAATCATATAGCATATGATGTAATGAATGATGAAGAGGATCATGAGCCAAAATCCATTAGCGAGTGCCAACAGCGAAAGGATTGACCTCTATAGAAAGATGCCATAAATGCAGAATTAAAATCACTGGCAAAACGAAAAGTATTTGGACCTATAGTCCATACACCTAAAGATGTAAAGCCAGTTGGATATAAATGGGTTTTTGTACGGAAAAGAAATGAAAAGGGTGAAATTACAAGGTATAAAGCACGCCTAGTAGCCCAAGGCTTTACACAAAGACCTGGCATTGATTTTGACGAAACATATTCACCAGTAGTGGATGCAACTACTTTTCGTTATTTAATTAGCCTAGCAGCAAATGAAGGGCTTGATTTGGATCTAATGGATATTGTGACTGCCTATTTATATGGCTCACTTGATAGTGATATCTATATGAAAGTCCCTGAAGGACTCAAGATGTCAGAAGCGTTTAATTCAAATTCAAAAGAACAATACTCGATCAAATTAAATAAGTCCTTGTATGGCTTGAAACAATCAGGGCGCATGTGGTATAATTGTCTTAAAGAATATTTGTTGAAAGAAGGGTACAATAATGACCCAATATGCCCATGTATTTTTATGAAAAGATCGAGAAACAAATTTGCTATAATTGCTGTTTATGTTGATGATATCAACATTATTGGAACTCCTGAAGAGATTTCAAAAGCAATTAATTGTTTAAAGAAAGAATTTGAAATGAAAGATTTGGGTAGGACAAAATTTTGTCTTGGATTACAAATTGAGTACCTGAAGGATGGGATCTTTGTATATCAAGAAACTTATACAAAGAAGGTCCTAAAACGATTTTATATGGATAAGTCACATCCATTTTGTACTCCAATGGTTGTAAGGTCTTTGATAAAAGAAAAAGACTCATTTCAACCCCAAGTAATTAACGAAAGAGGTGTAGAACAATTACTTGGTCCAGATGTACCATATTTTAGTGCTATTGGAGCATTAATGTATCTTACTAATCATACACAACCTGATATATCATTTGCTGTTAATTTATTAGCAAGATATAGTTCTGCACCAACACAGAGGCATTGGAGTGGTGTAAAGCGTATTTTTCGTTACCTCAGAGGTACTATGGATATGGGGTTATATTATTCAAATGTATCTAAACATGAACTGATTGGTTATTCAGATGCTGGATTTATGTCTGATCCATATGATGGAAAATCACAAACAGGCTATGTATTTACATGTGGAGGTACAACAATTTCATGGCGATCTATGAAACAAACTATATCAGCCACTTCATCAAATAATGCAGAAATCCTAGCAATGCATGAAACAAGTCGAGAATGTGTGTGGTTGAGGTCAGTAATTCATCATATACGAACTACTTGTCATTTATCTTCTGGTAAAATGATTCCAATAGTTCTATATGAGGATAATACTGCATGTATTGCCCAACTTAAGGAAGGTTACATCAAGGGCGATAGAACTAAGCATATTTCACCAAAATTCTTCTTTACTCATGATCTTCAACAGAATGGTGAAATAGATATCCAGTAAATCAGTTCAAGTGAAAATTTGGCAAATTTATTCACCAAGTCACTTCCAAAAGCAATCTTTGAGAAGCTTGTCCATGGTATTGGTCTTCGAATACTCAAAGATCTCAACTGATGTCATCAGGGGGAGTAATACTGATATTATCAACAGGGGGAGTCGATACACGCTGTACTCTTTTTCCCTTATCTAGATTTTGTCCCACTGGGTTTTCCTAGAAAGGTTTTTAATGAGGCAACACTGAATAGTGTATCAATGAATGATGTACTCTTTTCTTTGACTAGGTTTTTATCCCACTGGGTTTTTTCTAGTTAAAGTTTTTAACGAGGCACATTTATAAATGGACATCTAAGGGGGAATGTTATGAATATACTTATTATGTGGATGTCCATTGACTAACAATCTCCAAATATCATTACAAGATGACATAGGACCCACGCATTGCGCATAGTAATTTACTATTTGCATAGTACCACGCATAGTAGTTTACTATTTGGTGGGACCCACACACAATTATAACACATTCACGGGAATGCAATCCGTGAATGTACAGTTGTATAATTATGGGAAAATTGCATCAAATGACCCAGAGTGGAAATTACACTAAAGGCCCATTTTCCTTCTATAAATAGAGGTCTTCTGTAAACATTCAGATTACACTGGAATGGAATGAGAACTTCTCTCTACCCTCTCTCTCTAAAATCTCTTGTTCTCGTTGTTTACTTTTCATCATCAGTTTTATATTACTATCGACCTAATCAGTGTTTTATTTATCGCTTTCATTATTCAATTAACCATTCGGCCAACATTCAAACAGCCTCATTCATTTATTTCTCATCACTTTCTTTTCGGCCAAACAGAGAAAACGAAGAAGAGAGCGAGACCGAGAGGGTGAGAAATGGAGGAAGTGATCATCAATCCCACATGCAACTCTGATTTTCAACTAGGTGAGCAACCTAAGCCTCTTTGAGTCTTTTATTTTTGTGATTGGGTGGTTTCTGTTGCAGTAGGGGTGCTGGAAATCTGATTTCTAGTGAGAGAAATTTGAGAAAACTAGTAGGAAATCCATAAAGTGAAACTGATGTTTATGATATTTGATAATTGCATGTGAGGTGATGTTGTTTTATGGTTCTGCATGATGATTTTCTATGCTGATTAAGGAGTACCGAAACAAAAAAAAAAACAAAAACAAACAAAAAAAAGAGACTTTGAAAGCTTAAAGTTGCATGCATGTGTGCTCTGTTTTAATGGGAGCTGAAACAGAGCATGTTTCTTAAGTCTAAAATTCTAGATTTTGTCTTCTAGCCTCACACACCATTAAAGAATGTTCTAGGATGCTTAAGTTGATGATAGAAAGTGTTATTTGGGTTACTTAGGTAGTATTTCAAAAACTGAACAATAATTTCCAGACTCAATTACCTGTGCGCGTGTCAAGCCTTGGCGATTGAGAAAAGTTAACAGAAATTATAATCAGCATATCTGTTTTTTTAAAAAAATATTGTTCTCAGAAATCAAATCTTGAGAAATATGAATGGAATAACACAACTAGCCAAGTTCAAGTGGCTCAAGTATGCTCCAGTCCTAAGAGTTGCAGACTGTGAATCAAATGGAAAGAGTAATAAAGTTTAAAGGAAAATGGGAAGAAGGTGGATAAACAGTTTACCAGATGAAAAAACTTGGAACCAAGAAAGAGTAAACTCATTACGAAATTGATAACAAACATGACCCCAAATTAAAATTAGATGCAGAGTCAGAGAACTAAATGATAATCAGAAAACAAAACTAAAATTTCAACTAACTTAATAGCTCCTTTGTCGTTTCCCCACCACCACCTCCTATTTTTTTTCAGTTTCTTCACTTCTTCCATTTTTTCAGAGTTACTCTGAGCGGTGGCATTCTCCCTTACATATTTCAGAGTTCCAAGACTGAAAGAAAAATGATAGGCATAGGCTTTGCTTTTCCCTCTCTGTTCTATTCATTAGCGCCTCATGATATTGAACTATAGCCCTTCTAACATCCTTATCCTTTCCTTTAGATATATGAGAGAAAAACAATGTTACGAGTACTCGTTATCCATATTATTAGACATGAAGTTGAAATTCTCATAAATTAATAAAAATAGTTAAATTTATTAAATATCTTAAAGTTTAAATATTTTTAATATTTTTTTTATCAATGACATTAAATTTTAATATTATATTAATTGTTACTTTCACTCACTACCAAGACGGAGTTAGGGGTATGAGTGACCCTGCCCCATTAAATTATAGAATTAAACCCAGATATTCAGGAAATTATATTTTTGTCTCATAAAATTTCAATATTTTCACTTTAGTCTCTACTAATAGTTTTCATGGAGGTACTAAAATGAAAATTTTGAAATATTTATGGAGCTAAAATATAATTTCATAAACATTTAGGTTTCATTCTATAAGTTTCACCCCTCCTAATTATAGTTCCTGACTCCACCCCTGCCTACTACTGTTATTAATTATAGACATACATGGAACATAATATTTAATGCTCTTTGGAAACAAACAAATACCTTATAAAAAGGATCAAATAGACTTGTTAGTTGATACTCCCTAGGTCTTTATTATAAGGCACCAACTACCAAATATATTTGGTTCTTTTTATAAGACACTTGCTTGTTTCCAAGGAGCATTGATTTTTTTTTTTCGATGTATGCCCATGATTAATAGGGATAGTAGGTGAGAGTAATAATAATATAATATTAGAGTTTAGTGTAAATAATAGGGGTAATATTGGAAATTATTTAAATTATAGGACAATTTTATTGACTTTAACTGTTTTTATTGGTTTGTGTTATTTGTTAGTAGATGCCTTCTAATAAGGACTAGAGGGGGTACCTTATAATAAAGATAAGAGGGAGTAATTCTTAAATACTCGTCACTTGTAAATAATTCAAACTTACAAGTAAAAATAGTTAAAATTATTATATTAATTATAAAATAAATTTATGTTATGAATATTAATTATGTAAATGTTTATGGAGTATTAACCTTTATTGACCAAAAAAATATTATTGACCTCTCATATCCTACTCACCATTTATGACCATTGCTCCCTTGATTTTATTATAAAGTACCACGTAACAATTCACAAACTAATAAAAACAGTTAAAAGCATTTCATTTGTCATAAAATTTAAGCAATTTTCAATATTACTTTTACTGAATACATTAAACTCTAATATCATATTAATTACCACTCCTTCTAATCCATATAATAAGGCACCAGCTAACAAGTATACTTAGTCCTTTTTAAGACACTTGCTTGTTTCCAAAGAGCAATAAATATTTTTTTTCAGGTGTACTCATAATTAATAAAGGTAGTGGGTGAGATTAATAATTAATATAATATTAGAGTTTAGTGCAATTAATATAGGTGATATCGAAAATTACTTAAATTTTAGGACAAATCTAATGACTTTAACTATTTTAATTAGTTTGTGAGAATTATTAGTTAATACCTTATAATAAAGACCAGATAGAGTACTCTCTCTCATTACCATATTAAATATAGGCAGACATGGAAAAAAAAAGTATTTAATACTCTTTGAAAATAAGTAAGTACCTTATAAAAAAGATTAAAAACACTTATTAGTTATATTACCAAGAGAGTAGTTGGTGTAACATCCCAAATTTTTTGGATTTGTAAATTGGAAATATTATAAGAAAGATTATGATGAAAAATTTGGCCTTAAGAAATTTTAAAGTTAAGAATTTGAATTTAAGACTTATTTTTCCAAAATTAAGGATAATTAGTTAGGGAATAATAATTGGTCCAAGTATTTTGAAAGATGATATTTTATGGCCGAAATAAATTGAAGGAAGAGTAAATTCAAGAAATACCAATAGTCATTTGAAATTCTTTATTTCCTTTTGGGCCTAATACGTACAACAAGTGGATACTTCAATAAAACACTCTCATTTTGTATTATTCCCTTCCAATTAATATTCCTATCCTCGGCCCAAATGTAGCTGAACGCATATCAGCCCATATACCCAATAAAACTCATTTAACTTAATTGCTTCAATACTCTTTCGGCACATATATGTGAAACAGCCCCTCCCTCTCATTTCTTCATTGCTCACGGCCCATATGCAGTCCAGCCCTCACGTAAACACACTTTTATATATATACATATATAGGAGTATTTTTTTTTTAATACTATTGCGAGGTTCTGTCAGACGCATACGCAGGGATCTCTCCTAAAAAAGTTTTCTGTATCCACAAAGATTTGAGCTCGAGACCTGTTACGGATATCTCACAAATGGGCCCAGCCCAATAACCAGAGAGCCTAGTCAAAATGGCTTCAGTTATGCTCATAACCGCTTCCTTGAAAATAGGAGTGGTTTTATCAAGAATATCTATCGTTATGGTAACCGCCTATGAAAGAAGGAGATTATTCAAAAACGCATATCTTGATATCCCTAAAATAAAGGATAAATCCAACTGATTAAGATAGGGCTCAGGTACGCCTATAAATACGGTAAACCCCTTACAAGGTACACACTTCGAAAAACCCTAACTTTTCTATTCACACAGCACACACACACCACCCCCTCTGGCTATCATTAGCCTGCCTGTATACTCTCGAACTACGTGGACTTTGATCCACACTGTGGTACGTAGGACCCCAGGATTTCACCCCGGGCCAAGTCCAACCCAACTTGTGATCCACACAGGATCATTGGCGCCGTCTGTGGGGACTGTAAAGTGCTATTCCCGTGACCCGTGATGGCTAATACCAGAAGCAAAAGCCACCCGCATGCACACGAGCAAGGTCAGGAACAAAATTTTAGCGAGACCCAACAGCAGGACGTTCAAGGCGTTAATCAAGAACAAATGGAGGAGCCCCCGGACTCGAACCTGGATGGACGAGCAGGCCAAACGCTGGAAAATACTAACCACGCTGGTCCCTCAAAGTTTCAGATTGGCAGCCCGGACATACGGCTCCTACATAACATTGCTGAATCAATGTTGAAACGAATCGAGAATATGGAAGAACGCGACAATCTTCAGAACCAGAAGATTGACCATATGACCGAGGTGATAAACCAAATCCTTAAACACTTACAAGACCTTCTTCAGGAGGAACGCCGGGATGATCAGCAGAATGAGGACGAAGAAACCAATCACCAAACTGTTGATCCCCTACAGGAGGACCATCCCGGGCAAGGCCGAATAGTTTCAACAAAAAATTCTCAACAAAGTAATCACCGGGATGCGAGTCAGGAGGATCAAGCCCGGGCACTTAGGAAAGACAGCCGTACCTCAGACAATCAGGGAATTCCGCCAGACTTCGGAAGGTACAAGATGTGGTATGGGGACGGAGGACAAAACAACAGCCCGTTCTCAAATGAAATTAAGGAAGCTGAGTACCCAAGGAAATTTAGTACATCCGACCTCCCTAAGTACGACGGAAGTCAGGATCCCCAGACACACTTGAACACTTTCGACACTGAGATGCTGGTCCGAGGATTCAAGGGGCCAATCATTTCCAGGTTGTTCACCTCAACGTTACGAGGAGCCGCTCAAATTTGGTTCCGGACTCTATCTCCCAAGTCCATTACCGACTTCAACGACCTGAGCGAGAAGTTCCTGCTGAATTTCGCGACAAGCAAAAAGCAACCCAGGTCAGTCTACACGCTGGACAGAATCAAGCAGCAACCCGGTGAAACCCTTCAGAAGTATTTGGATCGTTTCAAGGCTGCCGCATTGCAAATCCAGGGATTAACGGAAAGCATCCATGTACACTTGCTCATCTCGGGCTTAGATAGCGAATCCAGAATGGGGAAATCGGTCATATCTGGCGAGATCAAGACGCTGGAAGAATTCCATAGACGAGCCAAAAAGTATCTGGACATTGAGCAGATGCAGATAGCCAACGCGTCGGGAAAAGAGAGACAGAAAAGCCCACCCCCGAAAGGGAAGGACCGGGCAACAAGAGACCGACCCAGGAACTCGGACCAGAAAACACGAGGACAAAGGCATGAGGGGAAGTATGAGAGATATACTCCACTAAATGTCCCTCGTTCACAGCTATGGAGAGAGGTAGCCTTGACCGAGATGAGGAAGGTGGAGTGGCCACGACCACTTTATAACAAGAGTAAGTTGTACCGCACACGATTTTGCGAATTCCACAATGAACCCGGGCACACAACGGATGAGTGCTGGGACCTTAGAGATGCGGTTGAAAAGTTTATTCGAGATGGAAAATTACGTCAGTACGTTATCAAAACACAAGGGCAAAAAGCCAAGCGCAAGCAGACGGATCGGAGTACAAGCCTGGTCTCCCAGAGGAGAAAGCCGGATGAAGGCCGGAGAAAGTACGACAATGAGGACGAGTTCCCAGAAGCGGAGTTTGACTGCAATGTCATTAGTGGAGGTTACGGAGGTGGCGGCAATACCGCCAATCAGCGGAATAAATACCTTCGGGAAGTCTTAACCATCAGGGGACGATCGACCTTCAAGCCGGAACCATCGCAAACAGAAGAGCCTCCTAAGCTGTTCTTTACTCAGGAAGATCTGAGGGACGTAATCCCGGGTCATCAAGACGGACTGGTTATAACCGGCCTCCTGGGAAAATGCCGTGTAAAGAAGATATTCATCGATCCTGGCAGTGCGGTGGATATCATCCTGTGGGACGCCTTTAAGCGCATGGACCTCGACCCAGAGAATCTAAAGCCGTGCAGGACAACCTTAATCGGGTTCAACGGACAGGATACAAGTCCCAAAGGGTGTATAGAACTAAAAATGACCTTGGGTTCTAAAGAAGCCTTTAAGACTGAGCAAGTCAAGTTTATTGTAGCGGATTTCCCTTCGTCCTACAATATAATCTTAGGCAGACCAACTATTCATAGTTGGGACATGCTCATATCAACTAAGCATCAGAAGTTGAAAATGGTAAGTCGGAAGAATGAAGTCGTCACCATCAAAGGTGATCAGAAGGAATCCCGGCAATGCTACTTCTCGACAGTTAAAAACAATGAACCTGGAACATCCAGCTCGCAGCAGAAAGGAACTCGAAATTCAGCGCCAATTGCACCGAGCTCGGTCAACGTGGTAGAGCTGGATGTAAGAGAAGAAGCAAAGTTGATGAAAACAGAGCCTGATGGAGAGCTCACAGGCTACCAATTAGGAGAGGAGCCCGGACAAATAACCAAGATCGGGAGTTCGCTTGCCGAGCAAGAAAAAATCGAGCTCAAAAAGCTGTTATGGAGAAACAAGGACGTATTCGCATGGAAACCTTCAGAGTTACCAGGAGTCGACCCGGCATTCTGTTGTCACAAATTGACCATAAATCCACGATATACGCCGGTCTCGCAGAAGAAAAGAAAGATTGCACCGGACCGACAGAAAGCCCTAACCGAGCATGTAAGAGAACTGCTGGATGCAGGATTCATCAGGGAAATCCAGTATACCACATGGTTATCAAATGTGGTAATGGTCAAGAAACCCAATGGCAAATGGAGGGTGTGCACCGACTACACCGATCTCAACAAAGCATGCCCCAAGGATGCTTAGCCCATGCCAAATATTGACCAACTGGTGGACAATTCTTCGGGATTCCAGCTGCTCTCATTCATGGATGCGTATTCCGGCTATAACCAAATAGCTATGCATCCCGAAGACCAGGAGAAAACAACTTTTATCACGGAAAAAGCTAATTATTGCTATAATGTCATGCCTTTCGGGCTGAAGAATGCAGGAGCCACCTACCAGAGGATGATGAATCAAGTGTTTGAGGCACAGCTCGGCAGGAACGTCGAAGTTTACATCAACGATATGATCGTAAAGTCAGTTAAGCGATCCGACCACATCCAAGATTTGCAAGAAACATTTGATAAGCTCCGGGATCACAGAATCCGACTTAACCCAGCTAAATGTGCATTCGGGGTACCAGCGGGTAAATTTCTCGGATTCCTGTTGATAAACCGGGGGATTGAGGCCAATCCGGACAAATGTCACGCCGTCCTCAATATGGCTGCCCCAAAAAACAAAAAAGAGGTACAGCAATTGACTGGCAGACTGGCCGCGCTGACAAGGTTCTTACCGAAATCGGCAAAAAATGCTCTTCCTTTGTTCAAGTTATTGAAGAAGGAAGCACAGCATGGAGAATGGAACTCAGAGTGTGAAGCCGCGTTTGACAAGATCAAAAAATGTCTGTCATCACCACCCGTGCTGTTGAAACCCGAGCTCGGGGAAGATTTGATATTATATCTATCCGTGGCCCCAGAAGCAGTAAGTGCGCCCTGGTGAGAGAAGATTCGACGGAACAAAAACCGATTTACTTTACAAGCCGGGCTTTGCAGAGTTCGGAGCTAAGATATCAAAGGTTGGAAAAGGTGGCCTTTGCGCTCCTCACTGCCGCGAGGAGATTACGTCCCTACTTCCAGGGGCATAGAATAATTGTGCGAACCAGTCAGCCGATACGCCAAATACTCCACAAGCCTGACTTGGCAGGAAGAATGACTAGTTGGGCTATCGAACTGTCCGAATTCGACATAGTATATGAAGCTCGACATGCTATTAAATCCCAGGCTTTAGCCGACTTCATTGTAGAACTGGTACCAACAGAGGTAGTCCCGAAAGCCAACCTTGACGTTTGGAAAGTATTTGTAGACGGGTCGTCAAACGCCAAAGGAAGTGGAGCCGGGATCATAATCGAAAGCCCAGAAGGAGTCGCCATGGAACACTCCCTGCAATTGCACTTCAGAACGTCCAATAATCAGGCCGAGTATGAGGCTGTATTGGCCGGGCTATCGCAGGCAAAAGATAATGCGGCCAGGCGGGTTCATCTCTCCACCGACTCTCAACTAGTCGCGGCCCAAATCAACGGTTCATACACGGCTAAGGGACCCTTGCTAATCAAGTATCTGGGGAAAGTCAGAGAGGCAATGGCCGACTTCGATGAGGTCGTAGTCACCCACATCCCCAGGGGAGAAAATGTGAGGGCAGATATCCTCTCCAAATTAGCAAGCACCAGGAACCCGGGAAATAATCGGACTGTAATACAACAAAGTTTGAAGGAGCCCACGTGTATCATGGTCATCGCGGCAGCAGAAGACTGGCGAAAGCCAATCTTAAATTACCTAGAAAAGGGAGTTAGCCCAGACGATCCCGGGGAAGCAAGGCAGATAGCACGGACCGCATTAATGTACACGGTGGTCGATGACCAACTCTACCGAAAAGGCCTCCAATCCCCAATGATAAGATGTTTAAACCAGGCAGAGGCCGAGTACGTGCTATCAGAGATACACAAAGGGATAAACAGACAACACATGGGGGCAAAGGCGTTAGCCCGGAAGGCCCTTAGGGCTGGATATTACTGGCCGACAATGGTCGCGGATTCCAGAGAGCATGTACGGACGTGCGAAAGCTGCCAAAAACATGCTCAGATCCTCTGGCCACCTCCGACCGAGTTGAAGACCATCACGGCTCCTTGGCCATTCTTTAAATGGGGTATGGACCTCCTTAGACCGTTCAAACCGGCCGCAGGGCAACTGAAATGGCTTGTGGTGGTGGTGGATTATTTCACTAAGTGGATCGAGGCCGAACCACTGTCGACCATCTCGGCCGCTCGAATACAAAAGTTCTTCGAAAGAAATATTGTTTCAAGGTTCGGGATTCCTGCCGAGATCGTAACTGACAATGGTACTCAATTCGTTGACCAAGGCTTCCAGAGGTTGATGTCCGAGCTCGAAATCAAGCACCATTTCGCCTCGGTAGAGCATCCGCAATCTAATGGGCAAGCCGAGGCAGCCAACAAAATCATTGTTGACGGGCTCAAGAAAAGGATGAGCAATGCAGAAAGTAACTGGGTCGAGGAACTATACCCGGTACTCTGGGGATACCGAACTAGTGTCCAAACCTCGACCCAGGAAACACCCTTCCGAATGACATATGGATGCGAGGCCATGATCCCGGTTGAAATTGGGCAAACATCATGGAGGAAAGCCAAAGTCATGGAGGAGGGAGAACACGCTAACAGCAAGCAGTTAGCAGTCGAGCTAGACCTCATCGATGAAGTCAGAACGACAGCACACTGCCGAGATCTGGCAACGAAGCAGCTGGTGGCGGCTAAGTATAACCGCAAAGTTAGACCACGAGCATTCGATAAAGGTGACTTGGTATTATGCAGAGCGAATATCGGAAATAAGAATGCCCGGGACGGAAAACTTGCAGCAAACTGGGAGGGTCCTTACCGTGTTTCAGACAAAATGGGGCCCAGGACCTATGTCCTTGAGACGTTAGATGGCACGCCCATTAAACGAACATGGAACGCGGACAAACTAAGGACTTACTACAGCTAAAGACCGGGATGCACTCAGAATAAGCGCACAGCGGATGTCAGTGGTGACTGAGAACCGCTTTTCAGTTTCAACGGATGTCGATGGTGACCGAGAACCGTTTTTTATTACGCATTGTTTTGCTTTTGGCAGTATTTTCCATTGATTTTAAATTGTGTAATCCCAATTATTTCAATCAATAAAAAAGGTGGTTCAATTCATGGGCCAACCAAGTTATTACTTGTGAAATCAATGCAAAGATAGGCCGTGACAAAGGCAAGATAATTAAACAAAGACTTGGGTTTCACGATCCCGGTCATGATAAGATTTGTCAACAAGTCTTGTAAACGTTACGATGCATCGGAACTGTCCCCTGGGGTGGTGTGAGATTGCCATAAAAGATCCTGATCAGGTCGAAATTTTTAGGCTCCTATTCAAAAAGGATATTAGGGCCCGAACATGTGGCAGTTGGCTACCATCTCGGTAAGGTACTTTACAAGATAAAGTGCTTAGATGATTTTTGAAAATCGTCTGTTGTTTAGAATGCCCGACCATTAATAAACGTGGCCCGTTTGTTAAAACGTCGGTTGAATATCCAGCAGATTCTGCGCAATATATCTTGACTTTGGCCAAGTCATAAAATAAAGAACCGAGCTTCGTGCACGGATTACGTTCCCCTTTACTCATCAACTGGTGAATTAAAACACGAGTTTGGTTTAAAGGATGAAAATAAAAACATGTAAGATGGACGAGATGAGGATGCTAGAAAAATCCGGGAACACCGGCTTGTCATAGTATTAATTTTGAGGGCAAAGACCCCAGATTACAGAAAAACAAAAATGAAAGTGAAAATACTACATAACAAAGGAAAAAATAAAAAGGTCCTAGAGGGACAGCATCAAAATTGGGCTTGGCCGGGCACAGGAGAGCCAGGGGCGTCAGTCGTCGGAGCATCTTCCTCAGCTAATTGACCACGGTCATTCTCCGCGAGATGCTCGGACTCTTCGACCGGAGAAAGCGGCGCTGGTATAAATTGCCCATCCTCTACCGAAGCTCTAAAATCCACAGCGTCCAAATTCATCGTAATGTCAGGATTCAGAGCTCGGACTTGGGCCAGGCATAGGTTGAAAGCTTCAGCAGCCGTCTCCACGACCAAGACTTCCAGCTTATCCACCTCGGCAGAAGAAGCCACTAACTCAGCCTTGGAAGCGTCGAGGTCGGAGTGGGCGAGATGGAGGTCCTTCACCACCCCCGCATACTGACCCTGCAGGGCGTGTAGTGAGGCATTGAGGGTGTCTTCCCGGGCATGACTGGCGTCAAGCTCGGCGGAGAAATGATCCCTTTCAGCAAGGGCCTTTGATAGCTCCTCCACCGCCTTTATCTGTGCCTCTTCCGTTTTCAGGCGCGCCTCCTCAGCCTCCCTCTGCCTAATCTCGACCTCTTTCTTTTCAACCCGAGCTTTGGCAATCTCGGCCGCAGCCTTGGCGTACTTATGCTTAACGGCAGCATAAGCGTCCAACACGCCGGCCGTCTCCATTAGATGGTCCTGCAGGTGATCGAGGTCGGAGTCGGCAAAGGCCTCACCACTAAAATACTTGCTGGGGGGCTTCACCGCGTATTTGAGCTCCTCCGAGACCCCATCAGTCCATACCTCACCCCACGAGTGAAGGCGAGACTTGCCAAGAAGTGGGGGAGGAGGGACGCTTGTGGCAGCACCGACGTCCGGAACAAAGGCCGGACTCTCTTCTGCGACCGAGATCGATGACGCTGCCACCGACTTCGATCGCTTGTGCGGAATGAGGTCCGTAAAGGCCGGAGAGGGCGCAGCCCTCTTCTCAGTAGTATTCTTGGCAGGCGAAGGAGCAACCACAGCCTTCTTCTGGGAAGAGGACTCCCCTTTCTTTTTGGCCTTAGCCCGGAGCTTCTCGGCCAGTTCTTGGAAAGAAGCCTTCCCCATGTCGAGCACTACAAAAAACATAACAAACATCAGAAAGGACAAGAGGCATACATATAAAAAATAAGAAATAAAATCCAAAGAACAAACAACCAACAGAAATCATACTCGGTGGGTACAATTCCTCCACCGATTGTCGGATAAAAATTCGGGAATCAGTAACATCCTTCTCGGCCATATGGTCAACCAGAGCTATCACAGTTTCAACCTCGGCTGGCTCTAGGCTATCATCAGAGGATACAAATATGTTCTGGTCTTGGTCATAGTGAGTTTTTGACCAATACAGAGGAAACAGCAGCTCTACCGAGCTGGAATCAACACCCTGAAGAAACCACGGTTTATGACCGGGTTCAACATTAATTTTGAAAAAAGAAACCTTGAAGCCTTTCCAGGTGTTGGTTGCCACATGTAAAAGCTTCTTGTCCGGTTTCCCCCGGAAAGAAACCCAACCCCTCTTTTCTTCAGGCTCCCTGGATTGACGAGCCCTTTGGATATTAAAAAAATAAAAGAATGTTCCGGTGGTGGGAGTACGATTTAAAAATCGGCAAAGCCGCTCGAATGCAATAATAAAACCTCAGGAGTTAGGATGAAGCTGAGTAGGGGCCAGCTGAAGAATGTTTAAGAGATCTACTTGAAACCTAGAAAATGGAAAACGAAGGCCGAGTTTTTTTACGAAGTCTAGGTAGAAGAAGAAAAAAGAACGCTCATTCCCTTCCCGGGCAACACACACCGGTTCAGAAGGGCCGGGAAGAGATAAAGAACAATGATCCCGGTCCCCTAATGGGAGCTCGGCGATCTGATTGGTCGTGGCTTTTGATAGCCTGGATAGCACCCCGGTTGCAACCCAGTCATACTTTTCAGCAAGATGATGTGGAATACTGGCGGCCGCTGACTTCACGGATCTTGAATCCTCGACAGGACGAGGAGAAGTTGACATACTACCTAGAAAAGGCAAAACAAAAATAAATTAGAAACGAAGAAGATGATACCTGAAGGTAGTAAAGCGGGACAGGTAGAAACGGCTCCAACAACCCGCGGTTGGATATGCCGGCATCGCGAAGCTATTTCCTCAGCTTCCCATGACCGGCCAACCATCGTGGCCTCAGATATCAGCCAGGAATACTCCTCGCACGGGCCGATAAGCTGGGTAAGGGAGATGAGGGGCTCCGCACGTGAAGGAAAGGAAGAAGCGGGTAGAGGAAGACTTTCCCCCCTACTCTTTCCTAAGGGCGGCTCTGAAGAAAAAACCCTAGTGGCAGCAATGCCCCGGCCTAGACTTTCGGGCTCTACAGACTCAGACCGACCTCAAGCCCTTCCCCTAACCCGACCAGACCGTCCTGGTTGACTACCACCTTCTCCGCCATAACCACGGAGAACGTTTTCCCTCTTTTGTTCTTCGGTCAGAGGTTTCCCGTACAGCCACCAAGCTGTCCGGGGAGGCATGCGCTGAATAAGCTCGGCCTCTTCCGGGGAAAAAGCATTTGGATTAAAAGGCGGAGGAGAACCTTGATGGCTCATCCCGAGAAGATAGAATTTAAACAGGAAACCGTAAACCAAAGATGGAGAAAAAGGATTGAATAGACCAGAAGTTCAGAGAAGTTCAAGAACAAAGCAGAAGCCAGAACCCAAAGGGGAAGAAACTGGAAAGAACTCACAATAACCTACCCAGAAAAAAGAAAGACCAAGAGATAGAGAAAGAAAGAAGAAAACACAGCCAAATAACCAGAGAAGGAAACAAGGAAAGTACCTGGTTTGAGATAAGTTAAGGGAAGAGGAAATGCGCGAGCCACGAAGACCAGAAATGGGAATCTGAGGAAGATGAACGGGTGACTGGTTGCAAGTTTCTCCCAAGAAAGAAAACTCAAGGTTTGGCGGTTTTCAAAATGCAAGAAGCGGAAAGTCGAAGGCTTTTATAAGCAAAACAAGCAGGCGGATGAGAGTCAAGAAACTCAACCGCCAAAGGCCCAAAGGGCCCATACACGAATGGTGACGTGGACATTAAAAGGCGTGCGCATTTAATGCTGATGTTAAGCAAACACGAAAACCAAGATAGTGGGGCAGTTGCTCCACTCAGAGGCCGGCTAGTAAACATCAAATCAGCAGGAGGCAATGATGACACTCGTGGCCTCGAGATAAGACGAGCGTTGGATCAACAGATGAGGCGGACAATGATCCCGGATTGAAATGCTCACGTGGCCGACCACATGAATACACCCCGGTCGTCCGACCTAACTCCCCATGCAATCTCAAACTTGGGGACAACAAGTCTCGATCCACGAAAAACTGGACAAAGTACCTGTAAACGGGGAGTAAGACCAGGTAGAAATATCAATACTACCCACCACGAATAAAGAAGGAAAGTTCGAGAAGGCATGGGAGGATTTCGGCCTTGAATCAAAATTATAGAACATTAATGTTCTCCCAGGATAGAAAACGAATGCAACCCGCGTTAACCGGGCTGGGGGGCACCCGTGTCCCACCCAAATAAACCGGAATGCAAATTGATGACAGATGGGGTAGCCCAGGCACAAAAAATGTCCGACCTCGGAAAAAGAACTAGAAATCAAAAACTTCAGGACAGTGAAATGAACTAGAACACAGGACGTAACCGGACAAATACATTCCGGCTGCTCGGAGCCCTGAACAACCGGGCTGGGGGGCAACTGTTACGGATATCTCACAAATGGGCCCAGCCCAATAACCAGAGAGCCTAGTCAAAATGACTTCAGTTATGCTCATAACCGCTTCCTTGAAAATAGGAGTGGTTTTATCAAGAATATCTATCGTTATGGTAACCGCCTATGAAAGAAGGAGATTATTCAAAAACGCATATCTTGATATCCCTAAAATAAAGGATAAATCCAACTGATTAAGATAGGGCCCAGGTACGCCTATAAATAGGGTAAACCCCTTATAAGGTACACACTTCGAAAAACCCTAACTTTTCTATTCACACAGCTCACACACACCACCTCCTCTGGCTATCATTAGCCTGCCGTATACTCTCGAACTACGTGGACTTTGATCCACACTGTGGTACGTAGGACCTCGGGATTTCACCCCGGGCCAAGTCCAACCCAACTTGTGATCCACACAGGATCAAGACCCTTGCTTAAGCGACTCAAGTCCTTTCCACTTGAGCCAACTTTCGCTAGTCACACTCATATGTGTGTGTTATAGCTGAATAGTCCTTTGTTCATTGTGAAGCCCATTTCGAGTTTCAACCCACTATATCCATTTCAGCCCAATTCGTTGACAACAAGGAAACACAAAGAATAAACAAACTCATTCACCCTTCCAGAATCAGTTCGGCCAGACACGTAAGAAAGCAACAGAGAAGCAACCAAACACGCAAGCACAGAGCGATCTCAGCGGAAATCACGAAAACACAGAACCCTCCATCATTCTTGAGCGCTGTGTAAATATCCTCTGGTTCTTCTTTAGGATTGGACCTTGCCTACTATATATATATATATATTGCCTTCCTCCATTCCTGATTCATTATCATTCGGCCAGAGAACTTGGAAACAGAGTGTGAAACCTCGAAACAGAAAAGAAAGAGACCAGGAAGAGTGAAACAGAGAGGGAGCTGAGAGCTTGCAGAAAACAGAGGATGAGGGAGAGAGAGTCGGAGAGTGAGAATCCGAATGTGAAGGCGAGAAAGATAGAGACAGCGGGATCACAGAACGAGACAGAGAGTTAAAAGCCGAGAAATGCAGAAAACAGAAGCAAGAAAGAGAGAGAGATAGACGAGTATAGAAGAGAATAGCGCAGAGAGTGGGAGAGAGTTAGACGGAGAGGGAGAGCTGAAGGAAGAAGAAGAGGAAGAAGGAGTCTGATCATTGCATGCATGAGTGTCTGCCAAGGTGAGTTTTGAACCTTTTTCCTTCTAGCTCCAAGCCTCCAACTATATCTGCACGATAGCTTCTGTCTTATGGGTGCTGAATATATAGATAAGGGAAAACGAGAAAAATGCTGCACTTGAGGATAGATAGATATATATATATATATATATATATATATATATATATATATATATATATATATATCACAAGAAAAACGTTACAGCTTGTATATATATAAGCTACCTTCATGTAAGGCATCAGTTCTTTGTTCCTCGGCTCTAAAGACTGAAAACGTGAAGTTTCTGCATGTTTTTCTCTGTTTTTCGTGACTGAAACAGAAGTTGCAGCGTCTGGTACAGTGAATACGTGGTGCAATAGTGATTTATTATAGCATGTTACTGTAGCACTGGATTTTCATCTGCGGACCGAGTTTTAAATAGGTTAAAAATATAGTAAACAATCATCTTTGACCCTGAAATTTTATGGACACTTAGAAGACATGCTAAAATTTAAAATAAGCTTTGTTCACCTCAATCAGAGAGATCTATAGCTCAAGATATGATTTTTGAAAGATAGGTCAAAATCTGGGAACTTTTATTTAACGTTTTCTGGACAGACCTGATGTTTTAATAAACTAGAAATGATTTGCATAAGATAAAATTATGAAAATTTTACAGGAGATAGAAATTTTTTTAAGCTTTAAAATGAACTTTGGTTCAGTTCAAACGGAGGTTTACAACTCCAGGTATAATTTTTAGAAGTTGAGATAGAATCTGAAAACGTTTTTGATATCATTCTGGAGTGGTAAAATGATGTGGCATTTCGGGATAGGTAAACAATCTTCAAAAATTATGAATTTTTATAGATATGTATTAGACACATAGAGCTTTAATTTGATTAGTAATTTGTTGAATTTCGATAAGTATACAAAAAGTTATGAATTTTGGAAAATGGGTTACAAATCTAAAATTGTTTCTAAATAGAGACTATATTTTTGAAATCTTGAAATTTTCTAGCATTTATTGGCTATTGTTATTATTTTTGTATGAAATTAGACATGTTAAAGGACATATGAGCTTTTTGAAAGAACACCATTTTTAATTTTTATATAATTTATTATGGATTTTTGAAGTTGAGCTATTAAAAAAAAATTAGTTTTTTTATCAAAAAATTTTCAACATGAGCCCCTATTTTTTATCGAAACACTCAAACACGAGCCCTTTTAATTTAAAACTTTTCACATTTATTTCGTTATATGTAACACACTGAAAAATGCTGAACACATTGGGGGAACAATCTGTGAATTGACAGAAGCAAGGGTGAGAGGCAGAAATTCATAGGGTCTCTGTAGACAAAAAAGAAATTTGTTTTTATATACCACAGGGATTGAGCATGTCTGTGATCAAATACTGTCTCAGAATTTGTTCAGCAATAAGGTAGGTGAAGAACCACTAATCACATATCAGAGCCTTCATCCACTGACAGTTTTCAGAAATTGTAATCAGCATCTGGTTTTTTTTTTTTGTAATAATTCTCTGTGATCAGAAATCAATTCTTGAGAAATATCAATGGAAGAACAAAAGTTCCAGTGGCTCAAGTATAGTCCAATCCTTGAAGAGTTGCAGACTGTGAATCATATTAAACAGTTTCCCAAAGGAAAAACTTGGAACCGAATAAGAAAAAACTCATCAAACAATTGATAACAAACATGACCCCAAAGGAAAATTAGATGCAGATTCAAGAGAACTAAATGATAATCACAAAACAAAACTGAAATTCAAACTAACTAAACAACTCGATAACTAAGCTTTGATTCTCTATCCTCTCAACAAAACTGATTATCACAGGCATGCTCACGGCAACCTGAGATGAACTTGAATCAAATCACCATTTATCAGTCCTAACTCCTCTGGAGTTTGATCCTCTTCGATCAGCTTGCCGTGAACAACAAACCATAATTTTCGTTTTGGAAGGCCCTTCCTGTCACTATAATCCTGAATCAGAAACCCTAATTTCACGCTTTTCCCAATCATATAGTTCATTTCGAAGTCAAGCCTCCAAAGAGTTACTGTGATGTGATCTTCGCCGGTCACCGGGCCACTCAAACAAATAACGTTCATTTCGGTGACGAACACTGCGTCGCCGCGAAAAAGAACGTACTCCTTTGTCTTCTCTCTGCCACTTCCGCTTATTTCCAGTTTCTTCACTTGCTCCATTTCTTTAGAATCTCCTTCTTCAGAGGCGGTCGCTCGTCGTTTGCTCATTGATTAAGTGGAGAGATTCTTTCCGGTTTCAGGACAGGAAAAATCAAGAAAGAAAAGTCTCAAGTAAAGACAGATCTGATTAACCAAAAAAAAAACAACGAAACTAAAACCTTCAAAAGAAATTACTTCAAAGGCGTCGTCTTTTAATCCTCTAGTCTGATAGAATCTCCGGTCACCTCATCGTATTTCTGGTTCGTCCCTGCATCCTGCAAGAATGGTTGGTTCCTCTGGGGTTTACAGGGAAATTCGCATAAATAATCTAAAAAAAAAATTGTCAGACATGCAAACAATTTGTCAAAATAGCTCAGTTTATGATGCCACATCAGATGGCGCCACACGTGGTGCCACGTGGCGTGGTGCCATTGCCCAAGTGGCGTTGCCATATGCGGCGCCATTTACATATAAGTGACGCCACTTTAACAATTTTTTTTTAAATTTTTAATTATTATAATTATATATTATTATATTTAATATATAATAAATATAATATATATTATTTTATATAATATATATTATATTTTATATATAATATATATCATATTTTAAAATGATGTGATATATATCACATTCAAAGCCAAGGTCAACCAAGTGTTCGTGATTTCGAAAATTTTATGAAATATTCCTTTTAAAATGATGTCCTATTTTCGAAAAAAAATTTTGGACGGAGCTCTGCCCCTTAACCCCACCCCCTAACCGGCTAGTGGGACCGCCGCGCTAGCTGTTCATAGCGTGATTAAATCGTAGTGATATAGTATCGCGCGATTAAATCGTAGTTGTTCATACCGCGATTTAATCATTACCTTTTTAATCTTCATATTATATGAATTAAATCTTCATATATATTTAATATAATATACTCCAAAAAGATCAACAGGCAAACCAGCAGGATCAAGTTCAAAAAATCCACAAGGAACACCATTTCTTTCATCACCAGTCATTAAATATTGCCCATGTTTCCCCTTTACCAGGATATACTATGTAACGTCTTCCTCTTCCAATTCCTTTTATGGTATGCATCTGATGAGAGAACATAACACGGTCTTCAATTTTTTGGGTGTCACCTAGTCTAAACTTATCACAACCAACAGGCAATTCTACATTTTACCAATCAATCTCACTTTTATCATTTTGCTCATTCCCATCATTGCTGCTTCCAATATCATCTTCCTCGACAATCCTATTGTTTTTACAACCATGGTGGCGCCACTGACAATTATTCTTAATCGTTCGAACCTTGCAATACCCATTAAAAGCTGCGTCTCTTCCTACTATTTCTCATTGTCTCCCCTTTTTCCAATCCCTTTGCCTAACACTCTTATTCAACAAGATCACTGATCGGTCCAAAGAACTTACCGTCCATCCGATATTTGCTTCCGATGCAGTCAAGCTGGTCATTTGACCCACAATTGCCCTCTCAACAATCGTACTCCCTTACTTTTCATTGCTGCCTGTAATATCATCGTCCACAACAATCCTGTTGTTTTTATGTTTTTTTGCTTCTCTCTCTGATGACTAGTTACGAGTCATAATATAATAATTATTATATTAATAATATATATTATATTTTATATAATATATATTATAATATAATATATTATTATATTAATATTATATATATTAGATTATATAATTTAATATGTAGTTTATTAATATAATATATTATATATTTTTACTATAATATATTATAGTATCACTATGATTTAATCACACTACGAACAGCTAGCATGGCAGTTCCGCTAGCTGGTTAGCGGGCGGGGTCAAGGGGCAGCGCCCTATCCAGAAAATTTTTTCGAAAATAGGACATCATTTTAAAAGGAATATTTCATAAAATTTTCGAAATCGCGAATACTTTGTTGACCTGGCTTTGAATATGATATATATCACATCATTTTAAAATATGATATATATTATATATAAAATATAATATATATATATATATATATATATATATATATATATATTAAATATAATAATATATAATTATAATAATTAAAAATTTAAAAAAAAATTGTTAAAGTGGCGCCACTTATGTGGTGTGCGACAAGTGGCACCACACGTGGCAGCGCCACTTGGGCAATGACGCCACGCCACGTGGCGCCACAAATTGGGCTATTTTGGCAAAATGTTTACATAGTGGTCCAGTTTAACAAATATTTTTTATAGATTATTTATGCGAATTTCTCGGGGTTTACATGAGGCGTGCTTATTTTATGTGTTTTTTTTTTTACATATTTGTCTCTTTAATCAGAGACATGAAACATTTTTTTAAAATTTTTTATATACTATTAAATTATATGCTATTTTCTTTTTTTTTTTTTATTTAGTATCTCAAATTAATTATTTTTCAAAACTGCATCCAGAAATATTTTCCTTATAACACCAATATCCTCGAAACTAATTATTGATATTGAGTGCAAAAAGTATTTTAGTAGCATATAATTTAAATTTAAATAAATCAAATATATAAAAAAATTTAAAAAAAATGTTTTATCTCTCTAATTAGAGAGACAAACATGTAAGAAGCACATAAAGGAGAAGCACCTTATCTGCTTCCCTTCCTTTAAGCTAACAAAATAGAGGGAAAAAAAACCTTTGAAATGTTTTAAGTAAGGTTGTTAATATCGAGATTTTACGTAAAATCGGAAGAGATATAAAAAATTGTAAAACATAAAATTATAGAAAAACTGTAAAAATTTAAAATGTTTGAAAAATTAATAAAATCGATTTAATAAAAAAAATCGTAAAAAGGTAAAATTATAGTTAATAAACAAGATTTTAAATACCATAATTTTAACTCAGTTGTGCTCCAAGGCAAGGCAAGAATGAGTAGGAGTCTACATTTGGTGCCCATCCCCTTATGTGTCCATCCCTCTATTAGAGGGATGAGCATATTTTTTAAATTTTTTTATATATTATATTTATTTATGTTCAAATTATATGTTATTTTCTGAAATTTTTTTTGCACTCAGTATCTCAAATTAATTAGTTTTCATGATACTGGTGTTACAGATAAATATTATTGAATACATGATTAAAAACTAATTAATTTGAGATATTGGGTGCAAAAAATATTTCAGAAAACAACATATAATTTAAATATAAATAAATATTATATATAAAAAAATTTAAAAAAAATATGTGCATCCCTCTAATAGAAGGATGGGCACATAATGGGCACCAAATGTGGACTCGAATGAGTAGAGGATAGAGCTGGGAATCAGGGCTAGCCCGTGAAAGGCCAGGGCCTAACAAGGCCGGTCCTCTAGGGCTCAGAGTAAGAAAAACACCTGTTTTTCAAAGCCCGACTCGAAAGCACCAAGGCCAGGGCCGGCTAGCAAAGCCCAAAAATTACTATTCCAAATTTTAACTATTTTTCCTCCACTTTTTTTTAAAAAATATAATTAGTAAATTACAACACGAATCATTCAATAAATAAGCACAATCATTAATTCATAATCAAAAGTAAACTATGTTTACAAATAACTCACATAAAATATAAAAAACATATCACTGAGTAACATTAGTACGATGACTATTATTGTCGTCATCTTCGTCACTATCACCGATTTTAATAACATTTGATTGTTCTTCATTTTGAGTAATAGCCTCTAACTCATGAGTAAGAATATCATGAAATTCTTCTCCTTCATTATGAATACATCCATATTCTTTATTTGCAACAAATAATAAATCAAATCATAAAATTAAAGTATAATTATTATTTATTTGTAGTTAAATAGATAAATAACTCTATAACAAATACAAAATATATATAAATTAATGAATTTAAAAAGGAAAAAAAGAAAAAACTATAGTAAAAAAGGTCTGCAGGGCTGGTCCGAGGCCCTCCAAGGCTAGCCCGTTTAAACCTGAGGCCCGTCAAGGTCGGCCCTTTAGGACTAATTTTAAATAATTCATCTATTTTTTAAACCCGGCCTTTAAAGGGACAAGGTTTAAACGAACCGACCCGATGGACCAGACCCGTTTTTCTAGCTCTAGTTGAGGTTAATGAGAAACAGAGACGAGTGAGAATGGGGAGAGATAGAAATAGCACAAAAAGAGTCGTTGATGTAGCAGAGACGATTTGACCGAGCACATAAAGGAAATGACTGCCTCACAGTCACACTCCTATCACAGTCAAATTACTATTATAGGCATAGGCATGGCTTTTCCCTACCTGCTCTAGGCCCTAGCGACTATGGTTAATTAAAATTATTTCTAAAAATAAGTTAATTAAAATTAATTACAAACAATAAAAAATTTTGGGAAAATCCGAGAAGAATACATTTACAATTTTCACGTCGATTCTAATCTGGGATAGTGAAATGCTGTAAAAATTTACTTTCCTCGTTCCTCTACCTTGCAGATCCCTTTCCCCATTATGAAACGATTTCATCTTTGTTGCTCGAGAAACTCCATCTCCGGATTTCGCCACTGCTTCTCCCATCATCTTCATCCGAGAAACCAGTTGCGAGCTTCTCTTCTTTTGACGACATTGCAGTGCAGATTGGGACGGTCAACGGCTTGTTCTTCAAGCGCAAAGATCTTTGAATTTGGGCTTCGATTCTTCAATTATGGGGTTCTTATCAGTTCATAGGTTCAAGTTATTTGTTAGCACACCTCAAGAAAGGGAAGGAAAAAATGATATGGCTGCCTTTGCAAAACCGTGTTATGTTCCCAATTCCATAGTTTTCTAAAGGGCACCGCTAAATCTGTTCAGTGTTTGATTCTCTTCCACATATGAATACAGTAAACAGTTCTTATTGATGATATTGCTTGTTCTGCAATCCCAACATCAACCTCATAAGATTCAATCATTTTCATTGCTACATTTAACATGATCTTCCCAGATGCAAGTCCTGGAACGATGAACAAGCATGACTAAGATTGATACAGCTGCTAATGTTAGTCTCCATGACAGTACAAATGCAAAGACGTGGCAGAATAAAATTATGAACATGTTTGCCAAGTAGTTGGATATTTGCACACTGTAATAGGTATAATCTAAGTTTCAAATGCATGCCCAAAACAAGGCAGACGCTAAATTATTTAATAAGCCCCATTACTCTAGTCTAACCCAAAGAAAGTTTGAGAAAAATGCAAATCAAAATCAATTTGTATCAATTCACTACATTTTGGTACAACCCAAAATCTGTACGCTAGCCCCAAATTAAGCTCAAAGATGACAAATTTAAAGCAGCCTAAAATTCATATCTATACAAGGTTCAAAACCTCATGTTTTCAAATTTAGATTATCAGAAAGGTGAATTAGCATCAAGAACAAAGTATGGTTCTTGTTGCTTCATGGGTTGAGAATTGATTTTTCAAAGTATGGTTCTTGTAGGGGCATTTATATTGTGAAGAAAAAGGGAGAGAGGAGAACGGAGAGAGAAAGTGGAATTGGAAGACATGAGAGAGAAGATCAGATTGGTAATTCTACATTTAGATTTGATTGCAACCAAGTCCCTTGGGACTTTTATGCTATTTCATGATTTCAAAGGACTTTATTGTGATAAATCCTCTTCCGTAGGACCTCCACGTAATTTTCCCTAAAAAGTATACCACTAAGAGGTATTAGTACAATGATTATTATTGCCGTCATCTTCGTCACTATTATCGATTTTAATGACATTTGATTGTTCTTCACTTTAAGTAGTAACATCTAACTCATGAATAAGAATATCATAAAATTCTTCTCCCGTATCACGAACGCATCCATAATCTTTATTTGCAACAAATAATAAATCAAATCTTCCTTGAGACATTTTATGTGAGTTATTTATGAACATAGATTGCTTTTGATTATGAATTATTGACTGTGCTTATTTATTGGATGATTCGTGTTATAATTTACTATTATATATATATATTTAAAAAAAAAGTAAAGGAAAAATAGTTAAAATTTGGAATGGTAATTTTTGGGCTTTGGGGCCGACCCTGGCCCTAATGCTCTCGGGTCAGGCTTTAAAAAACAGGTGTTTTTCTTACTCTGGGCCTTAGAGGGCTGGCCCTATTAGGCCCTTCACAGGCCGACCCTGATTGCCAGCTCTACCCAGGATCATGTGCTTTTTTTTAAGTAAAAATACACACGTGGTTACAATTTTGGAGCAAAAGTCACATCCCACCATTATATTAATGTTTACCGTGATGAGAAAGAAATAGATGAAGTGAACAGTAACATAACTGCAGTGAACAATAACATAACGGTGGAATGTGAGTTTTGCTTCAAAATAGTAACCACATGTATATTTTTGCTCTAAAAAAAACACGTGGTGCTGAGCGCTTATGGGGAAAAAGCTCATGTGTATTTTATACTTTAACCTAAAAATATTTAATACTCATTGAAAATAAACAAGTGCTTTAATATTATAATAAGGGCCAAAGGAGTATATTTTTATCTACTTTACCCTTAATTAATTTTAAAAATTGTATTAATTAAAATATTTACTTAGGCTTATATTCTCTCTCATTATCTTTATTCTCTCATCATCTTTTTCCCATATATTCTTTTCCACAATTTTTCTCATTGTTACTCTCTCTCTCTCTCAAACTAATTCATAAATAATGGCTTATTATAAAAAGTATAATTCCTAAGTATTTATTACTTTTAATAAAGTTTAACTGTTTTTTTAATATTAAAAAGAACCATATGTGTAGGGAAAGAGAGACGTGTGGACGAAAGAGAAAATTGGGGATGAACAGAATAAGTGCAATGACATTAAGGCAACCTCTGAGTATATCACATATCATATTCAAAAATTGTATAAAATACACTACTAACTAAAAAAAATAATTCCTAAATGCTCGTGGGATCCAAAATACTCTTTAACTAATTCACACATATTAATAAAAATATTTCAAATATTAAAATTATCATTAATCATGAATAATTTTTAATATTATCCTTATTAAACGGAAACGTGATATTAATTTATTGTCTCTTGGTTTTGACATCTTTTTAACAAAATGAGCCTTGGGCATGGTATCTTTAGCAAGCAAGCCCCAACTAGCTAGGTCGTATGTTCTTAGTAGGGACACAACATATTTTTACTCATAACTAAACTCAAACACCATCTTCAATCATATTCTCATACTACCTTATCAAGTATGAAATTTTTTAAAAATATTTAGTACTACTTAATTAAACTAGCAAGTAACTTCTAAAATGATATATGAATGATCCAAGCCCACCTGAAATTAAGGGGGTGATTGAAATATTAAATTTATCCAATAATGAAATAATTTTTTTGATTTTACTCATACTTAAATGAAAAACTTTCATATTTATATTACATATTCTCTTGAATAATTATTTCAAAATAAGATTAATATTGAAAAACTAAATATCCTATCAAGTACTAACTTAATAATAAACACTGAAGAGTACTAATTATGAGAAGTAGTAGCATGATTCAAAAGTAGTCAGGTTTTCCACAGCAACAAGATAATCAATTCAAAGTTTCATATACAGCAGGGATTGAGAATGTCTATGATAAAATGCAGTCTCAGAAGTTGTCCTCCATGAAGATTCACTAATCACATTTGAAAAACCAGTCTTTCACTAGTTCTTTTGCAGAAATTTAAAACCAGCCTTGATAGATTGAGAGCCTCCAGAAATCTCTACCAGCTAGCTCCAGATGAAATAAGTTGATCTAACCTGTTTCCATATCCTCCAATTCTTTACGAACTGCCGGCTGCGAATCAAATTAAAGCAGTAATTAAGGATAAGGGAAATAGGAGAAGATGGATAATAGTTCTCAAAATGAAAAACTTGGAACCAAATAAGAACAAAGTCATCAAGCAATTGATAACAAACATGACGAGGTAGTCATAATAAAATATGATAGTGTAGGAAAACCAACATAGTTGTTACAAAAGGCTAACTTTCTAAATCTCACCAAATTAATCAGAAAACAAAACAACACAACACAACACATTCTTTATCCTCTGAACCTGAAGAAAGCTATATCACATCACCAAAACGCCCTTCTAAATATAAAGTTTACGTTTGATTTCCAAATCCAAAAATGCTTTGAACAAAACATTAATTAAGATATCTATTTTCTTGGTCAAAGTCCTTTCCTAAATGATATTCCATCAAAATCAATCTGCCCAAAATCATGTTTGCAAGAATCAATTTTTATCACTCTATTTCTACGGATACACTAATTGCCCATTTGGAAATGCATTTAAAGCTTTAAAATTGCATCTAATCCAAATCACCTTGAAACTAACTAGAATCACATCACCATGCCTCATTCCTAATTCCTCTGGGGTTTGATTCTCTGGGACCTGCTTGCTAGTCTTTTGAGCAGTGAATTGAAAACTTGATTTTGCAAAGTGATTCCTATCACAATAATCCTTTATCAGAAACCCTAATTTCACGCTTTTCCCAATGGTATAGTGCAGATACTTCTTGCTTAGGTAACGGCAATTCCTCTTCACAGTTACTGTGATGCGCTCTTCATCAGTGACTGGACCACTCAAACAAACGACATTCATTTCGGTGACGAACACTGCGTCACCGCAAAAAAGCAAGTACTCCTTTGCCGTCTCTCCGTCGCCACCTCCTCCTGTTTTTTCCATTTTCTTCACTTCCTCCATTTCTTCAGAATCACTTTCAGGGGTGGTCACTTGTTGTTGGCTCATTGAGTTGAGCAGAGAGATTCTTTTCCAACTTCGATGGGAAAAACCAAAAAAGAAAAGTATAAACTTCAAAGTCCAGGCTGATCTGACAAGAAAAGAAAACAAACCCTTAAAAAGAAAATCCTTCCATGTGCATCGTCTCTAAAATCCTCCTGTCTGATAGAATCTGGTCATCTCATCGTCCGTTGAAGCGTTTCTAGTTCGCTCCTCAAGCAAGGCAAGAATGAATGAATAAATCGAGGGGGAGATCAGAAGGTAGAAAGTAGAAACAGGCAAGGCAAATAAAATCGAAGGACAAAGAGACGTTGAAGAAACAGAGATGATTTCAATATTTCATCAAGCACAGAAAAGTGACAGATCTTTTTTTCTTTTTTCTTGAATGACACAGACAGATCTTAATCATCCCTTTTTCCCCAAAAAAAAAAAAAAAAAGTATATTTTAATCATCAAGGCAAATGAATGAACCGGTTTTTCTTTTTCTTTTTTTTTTTTAAAATTCTAATGGTACCAAATGTCCAGATCTTAATCATCACTATTTCAAAAAAAAAATAAAAAAAAATAAAAGTGTAAAAATGCACATAAATTTTAGGGAAAATTGATTACAGAGCCTAAGGAAGTAAAATAATAACAAAAAAAGCCCAAGAAACATTCACATGCCAGGGCCTTTTCTGGCATTTTTTCAAAAAAAAGTGTACATACATAGTTGCTAATTGCTACAGATGTAGTTGTTAAAATGTAATTGTTAATTAGACTGATTTAATTGTTAACGGGGACTGATATAGTTGTTAACCGTTACTGATGTAGTTGCGTTTTTTGAAAAAATGTCAGAGGGTCTTTTCTGACATGTGAATGTTTCTTGGGCCTTTTTTGTAATTATTTTGCTTCCTTGGGCCCTGTAATCAATTTTCCCAAAATTTTACTCGCCCAACACTTAGAGGCAAAAATAGGTTAATATTTTGGGGCAAATGCCACACATAACCTAACAGAGGTAAACGTCCGTTTTTTATAGCGTGCATAAATGTTCAACTTCAGATATAAATGAACTTGTCAGCTAAACAAGCCATTGAATAGTGATAACCTTTTTCCAGCTACCGCAATGCAAAAATTGCAGAGAAAAAACAGAACATCGTGTTTTTCAAGTTTCAACCAAGCAATTAAAATTCCAAAGAAATCCCAAGTGATATACAGTATACATAATGATTCAACCAAGCAATTAAAATTCCGAGGAAATCTCAAGTGATGTATAGTATACATAGTGAATTTTTTTTTAAAAAAAAAGAAAAAGAAAAAGAAAATCACCACAAGAATCTGGGGAGAAGAAAGAAGAAAAGGGATAAGAGTAACATTTCCAGAACAAATCATATAGGAAGGGAGAAGTACCTAGAAGATGGCTCAAGATGCCTCATGCAAGACCTGAAATTTTAGGCAAAATTGCAGAGATAGGCGCCTTCAGGGCAGTTGACGTAGACAAAAGATTCTCCTCTCTGCACAGGTAGCAAATAACGCCGACCATGCTCAATTTTTTGACGCATTGGCAGCCTAGATCTTCGTTTTCCTCGGCGAAGCCGATTCAAGCAGCAGCAGAGTGATCGCTACAGTTCCAAACGCTAATGAAGTTGTCGTCGAAGGTTTTAAGGGCGGCTAGGGCTTCAGCGACGGTGGCGGCTTCAGATCTACATCCCAAATCGACCTACTAAATTGAGCTGCTTTTCGATTTCAAGTTCCTCTCTCGATTTCAAGATGACGCAGGGCGGTGCTTGGATGAATGGAAGTGATCTCTGGACAACGACGATGAGACAGGCTCCGTCATTCACTTTCTTTTTTTGTCAAATGGTGGTGAATTAATTCAAGCCAAGCCACGTATTTACTGACTTTGGCACACCTGGCAGTCTAACATTCCAAAAAAAACGGACGTTTAGCTCGTTAGGTTATGTGTGACATTTGCCCCAAAATATTAACCATGTTAGTATTTTTACCCCTAAAAAAACATATGGTGCTGGGCGTTCTTAAGAGCAAAGTTCATGTGTATTTTTGCACCTTTATCTAAAAAAAACAATATTTTATTATTTAAAATTTATAAATGGTATTATATTGGGAAAATCTGTATATGGGCCCAAATAACAGAAAATTTTTTTAAAAAGTGCCCAAGATTCTGAAAATACCAGAAAAGGCCTCAGGATTTTTTCTGGTATAAATTCATTAAAACGTTAACAACTATATCAGTCTCATTAACAACTAGATCAACTCCGTTAACAACTAGATCAGCCTCATTAACAACTAAAGGTTTTAATAAATTTATACCAGAAAAGGCCTCAGGGCCTTTTCTGGTATTTTCATAATCCTATGGGCTTTTTTGAATTTTTTCTGTTATTTGGGCCCTATACAGATTTTTCCTATTATATTTAGATGGTTCAGATCTTGTCATACCAATAAGTATTGAGAGCAGATTTTCTCAGTATCCCTCTCTCCTCATCCTTCAGTATCCCTCTCTCCTCATCCTTCAGTATCCCTCATCTGCACCATTGATTTCAAATAAAAGTTTATCTGAGATAGAAGAGGAGAGGAGAATGAACAGCTGGATAGAAGGATACTAAGGGAAGAGGAGGGAAGGATATTGAAGGAATCTAAATCCATAAGCATAGCCCGCGCGTGTCTGTGTATGGGAAAATTTCACTCCCCTACTGTCATTTTATTTCCAACTGCCCTCCAAACATTTAACTTTGTTTTTGGTCGGACTTCAAACATTAAACTTCACTATACCCTTTTATAAAAATAAAATTAACTTTTGTGAATGTAAAAAGCTAAGTAGCCACCAGAGCTTTGGTGGCTTGCTATCGGAACTCTAGTCATTTTCAGGCGGCCAGAGCTCCAACTATTGGAAAATATATTTGCAAACAAATGGAATAAGAAACTTTATAATCACTAATTTATATTGCTAAGATTCAAATAATATTAGGATGTTCTGCAAGTGTTCAGATAATCAATACAAAAAATCCTAAACAATTATGTGATCAAAAGGAGTCTCAAAAGCTGTTGTGCATGAAGGTATGTGAAGAATCACTAATCATACCCATACATATATACATACATGCGCGTGCCCATATCAAGCCTTGATCGTTTCAGAAATATTAATCAGCATTTGTTTGCTTTTTTTGAATAATTCTATGTGATCAGAAATCAGTTATTCTAGTAGTGGATCAAGCAGACTACTACAAAGTTAGCGAACTAATTTCGAATCTAACCTTATTCAAAGAAAAAACTCTGGAGAGGCTGTAACATCCCCAATTTATATTGCTAAGATTCAAATAATATTAGGATGTTATTCAGTAACTAATATGAGATTTAAAGATCAAAATATATTGTCTAAAATCTTGAAATATAGAATTGAGAAAAGAATAAAATATGATTAAAAACTAAAGTGAAGAGTCCTAATATAGATAAATGAGGTCTAATTATATTTTGTATAAGGTATCAAATTATCCTTTTATATATAGTACAAAAATTCGGGAAAATAACATGAAGGTCCAAGTTAAGATAAATAATATCAGAAAAGTCTCATTACTTGTCAATGAAAAGTGAAGAAGACAAGTTATGAGATTTTTTTTTCAAATATTATTTTTTTAAATTAGGACTTTGGTGTGATTCTCCTTAGAAATTAAAGGAAGTGAGTAGTTATTGATATTGATTTGAGTTCAATGAAATTATTTTTTAATTGAAATTTACCAAGTAATTATTTGAGTTATGAGAGTATATTTAAAATATAATAAAATTTTAAAGATTTTAATCTAAATCATAATGTTAGGAGAATGAGAAAACTAATAAAATTGTATGGATTAAATAAAGGGTTAAGTTGTAATTTTGCCCCAGAAGTACACGCCCAGGAGCCAAGAGCAATGTTACCTTAGAAGTTTTTTTGGTCTCAATGTCACCTTAGAAATTCTTAAATGTAGCAATGTTGCCCTCAGCTAATATAGGATAAGTTCACACTTCAAACTCTAGGAGAGCGACGTTAGAGTTCACACATGATGTGGACCTCACACCTCCACCTCATCATCACACCTCGTCATCTTCTTCCTGCTCTTCCCTTCTTCCTCCTTCCTTGTCGTTGGACCTTGCACCACCATTGTCGCACGCCTCTGCAAGGGCTAAAAACAACGTCGATGAGTTGAAAGTGCTAATGTGAAATGCTAACTCAGAAGTAAAGGCCTCCATCTTTGATCCCTACGATGACTGTGATGATGCCCTTCTTTAGTAACAAGAATGGTGGCAACAACAATCTCCTTTTATCTAGCTCTTTGATCTTCTAATATCTATCTTCTCCATCCTTGAATGATTTTAACACATCTATCTTGCAATTCAATAATCTGAATTATGAAATTTCATTTTAGCTTGAGATGCTGCTTGTGATATTTTATAAATAATTCAAAAATAATAACTTATGGCATTCTAAATGAAAAAGGACGCCTTAAGTATCTTATGGCATTCGAAATAAGAAAGGACACCATAAGTGTTGACTTTACTACGCCTCCTACATAGACGTCCCCCTAGAAAAGGATGTAAAAGGGGTAAAAAATAGGATGTTAAAAACATTTTTTGTAGTAGTGTTGATTGATATATAGTTGACTTTTGACATTTCATAAATGTTTGTGAGGGTATAATATTCAAAAATAAGTTTACCTGTAGGCTTATGGTTGAATATTACATTATGAGCTTCAATATGCTCAAGACCCAAATGCTAATTAGAATGACTTTATAAATTAAAGGTTTGGTTTAATAATCATGTTAGGTGGGTTGTGCCCTTTTCTAACATGGTTTAGCATTCAATCAATATAAAAAGTCTTATAATCCATGATAACTTTTAAATTACAAGTTTATTCTTTTCTATTATGAATAAATCTTCGCATTGATGCTAATTCTTTATAACCATGGCAACATTTTTTAAATGGTTAATTGAACTCTTTTCCTGACATAGTTAACTCTTTAAAGATAAGATGTAATATTTTCAGTAAACCTTCGAGTTTAAGTTTGCTCTTTACGCCAGGGTATTGTATATTATTCAAATATTTGATTAAATGCATGGATAATTGAGTTATAATTAATAAAAGATTTTACAAAGGCATCCTAGTCCTATAAGTTCAACCCGAATTAGTTAATTCCTCGGATACCAAGCAATATAAGATAAAAAAAATGCTAGACACCGTTGACCTGAAGGGTTATAAAAAAAGAAATCAATTCTTGAGAAATATGAATGGAATAATCATAAGTTCCCGTGGCTCACAATCCATTCAAATTGTTTTAGACTATGGTCAAATTGAAGTAGCAATAAAGGTTGAAGAGAATAGAAGAAGGTGGATAACAGTTTCCCAAATAAAAAAAAAACTTGGAATGGGATAGAGATATAAAATCATTAGTTAGTTGAAATCATTACTTTTATTAGTTAATATCTTAATGAGGTAGTTAATCATTATAAGATCCTATGAATAGAGGTCTAATTGTGTAATTGTGTGGATCAAAGTGTGACAAATGATAAGATTCTCACCCAAAATGAGGGAGGTTAACTTAGAGCTTCACCTGTCATTAATCCTAGAATTTAAGGTTAATAGACTCACTCAAAAAGAATTGATTGTTGTAATGACATCTGTGCCTTGTAATTCTCAATAGGAATATTCATATATTTCTCTAGTTCTATATCAAAGCCAAGTTTTATAGGAGAATCATTCTCAATAAGGGTACAACTCAAAGGTCTATCTGAGGATAAAACAATATGGAAAAACATCTCCTTACTGGAATTCCCCTTTTGTTTTGTGTTGTCAATTGTTTGGTAACTTGGTACACATTCGGTATTGGATCCATTTAATTGATCACCACCTCTTGCTAAGAAACCATTTTCCTTTACATTATTAGACTTTACAAAGAATAAGCTCTTCTTATAGGCAAAAGCATTCTATACACATAGGTCTCAATGGTAGTCCGTATAGAGGCTCCTCTCCTAGCTAAATAAGTCACCAGGAGTTTCTAAGAGCTTCCTCTCTTTACCCTTAGTATTGTCCAGCGAACATCTATCTAGATATTGATGAATTATTTCTAGTTTTGTTTTTTGATATCCTTTTTTCAATCGGTAGGCTACAATATGTTCATAATCCTGTATTGAAGCTAGTGGTTCCAACGGGTTCTCCAGATATCTATAAATCTTGTGCTTGTATACCTCTGCAAGCAGAGGCATCTCATCACTCTTCAAACAACATGCACTGCCCAAAGCATGGCAAAGGTCTCTACGACAACCGTACTTTAAAATTGTCACGGTATATGGCATTGGAAAGCCACTTCCATCACCAAAGAAGACTGTCAATGTCATCGTTCTTCTAACAGTAGAAGGCAGTAGCAAAGATAAGTACATGAAGGGATCAAAAGTGATTAAGATTTTGCCATAGACAGGACAGACCGACGTTGACTTGTACTGACCTTGGCATATATCAATAATCAATGACTCATTCTGAGCAATGCAATTCTTCCAACAATCATATGCAACTTCTTCATCTGGCCTACCATCTTAGTTCTTCATTTCAATATAAGGCTTTTGTTTCACGCAATTCAAATCTTCATGTAGCCCATCCAATAAAAAGGAAAGTGATTCCTGAGAATCATGCTAATTATAACCACTAAATTGTGAAGCAAATCGACCCAATTTTCCCTTAAATGCACGAGGAGCAGCTACATTTCAACCAGAAAACCTTAGTTTTCTCAACAATTCACCAAATGCAAGAGCTAACTTGCCATGCATTCCCAAAGGATTATCCACATCGATCTCCTCATTGTAATCTTGCAAGAAATAATTGGCAAGAGGTGAAGTATGGACAAGATATTGAATAGCACTACCTTTCTCCTATATAAGCATGATGCATATGATTTATATCCATTGGTTCTCAGTTTAAAGAAGTTATTGGAGACAAATAGTCATTAGGTCCATTAGAATGACCATTTGTTATCGTAGGTCACCTGCAATTGACACAGATTACCTTGAAGGTTCTAATGGTACTAAAGTTAAATCATTTCCCATTGAATCTATGCCAGAATGAGAAGACCAGTCCCTGACAAGTGGAACTTCTAGAAGAATATCATGATCCATCAACAATTTTGCATCTCCAATGTCCGGTCTTAGACATTCTGTAATGAACTCTTTTCCTCATTGAAGTAGTCCCAATTATAGGCCTTTTGTTGCTCCACCCGTAATGACATGTATGGTAGCCTGCCTCATAAAGCTCACGTATGGCAGCCTTTTTGCTTATTTCTATTATTGACATGTTATTATCTCTAGACTCTCTCACTTTTAGGCAAAGTGGGTAAACCTTAACATCGTATTGCTTGTGTTCAACACCTTGTGAAATCAACTTCCTTGGAAATGCTGGTCTACCTTTATACCATTCAAACAATTTCTCCCAAACTTTTTGAGGAACCAAAACATAATCCAATCCCTCAACCAACATCCTACAGATATATGGACTATTTTCTGCACAATCATTGCTATCCAAAATAATATAGAAGTTATCAATTAGCCTAGGTCTATCAGCAGGATCTAACCTAACCTCATTGGCTTCCTGACAGGTAGAAGGTTGATCCTAAGCCAAAAACATACCAGCACGAAACCCTGCATACCTCTACCACACTAAAAACCACCAATTAGATATAACATAGTATATGTTGCCTTCTTTTAGATTGATCTTCAATTCTTTCATCATATCTGCTATGATATGATTTTCTTCCTCTCTTGGAAGTGGTAAGCAACCTGCCCCATTGTCCCTCAAAGGAGCGAACCTGCACATCTCTTTGTTCCCCACTTTTCTCTCCGCTTTGTTCTCAGAAAGTTTTGCCTTCATGAATGTTTCTAGTGGTGCAACCATTTTATTGAATAGCTATGGTGAAAAATCATGGGTTGAATTTTCACAAGGTCGTCCTCTGTATGTATATTCATTCTTGATTCAATATTCAATGAGCATCCAAGGAAATTTTGAGCGGATCTCATTAACCATGTGCAATTTGGACACTTATTTTGAAATTGATGTTATCATGAGAAAGGAGATGAAGGGAAGGCTTGAATTGATGTACTTGATATGGGACAACATTATTCTTTATTGTGTTTGGGTTTCAATCCCTAGTTATGGAAAGAAGTAATGGTGTGCAGATTATGAGTTTCAGATCTATAATATTAGTTCAAAAATGGGTGGAAAGGAAATAATTGTGATTGTGAGAAGACGATTATGCTGCGTCCTTCATCTAATTTTTTAATCATTTGGAAGTACTCATCTCTAGTATTTTGGTAGGACACCAAATATATTTCTCGTCATGCTAGATAGAAGTTACTGATAGAGAAGCGCATTCTTCAAAATCCTTGAGACATGATTAGTGAAGCTAGAGATCAAATTGAATACCACCGTCAAATACTCAAAAATGAAGTAGAAGATCATATTGAAGAAGTTGAGCAAAAGCAGCTAGAAGAAACAACTCTTAATGGGAATGATCACAAATCAGGATTTGTAAAATAATAAGAAGAGGTGTTTGAATACGCATCATCACATTGCTATGCTATGAGTCAAAAAAGAAGTGCAAGCAAGAGTCATCACCAGATAGGAACCACAGTCTGAGGAACCTGGTGTATAAGACCATCAAACTTGTAAAGGGAAGAAAACCAGGTGGTCCAATAAGGATAGTCAACAAAAAATGCTGTGAATAATCCTGAAACTCAAGGGCTGAAAGTTTAGCTTGTTGATATTAATAGAAAATTGCATGGAGACTTGGAATAATGGCAATACAGTGCAAACATGATCAAGAGAGACCATTTTGATAGTGAAGAAGCATTTCCAGGTTTAAGAAATTGGATGGCTAAATATGCTCGGTCTTCAAGGAAATTGAATATGTGATTTCATTGTTGCTTGCAAAGGGAGACTATTGAAAAGTCTACTACCGAATTTGGTTTGCACAATTTTCATTGCGGATGAGTGTGATGAAGATATCATGTTTTTGCAAATTGAAGAATGAAGTGAACAAGAACAAGACGTCTTTATGAAAGTTGAAGAGGAAGATGTCTCCATAAATGCTAAAGACGAAGATTTCTATTAAAGTTTTGTTTACAAGATCACAAAATGATTTGATTCAGCTCACTTCACTAAACCCTATTGTTTGTGTTGGCAAGTTAACACTTCTAAGAGGTGTTAATTTGAGAGGGGCGTTTTAAAAATATAAAATTATTAATTAGTTGAAATCCTTACTCTTGTTAGTTAAAATCTTAGGGGATAATTAATTATTGTAAGATTCTATAAATAGACGTTTAATTGTATATATCAAAGTGTAAAAGATGGTAGGATCTTCACCCAAAATAAGGGAGGTTAACTTAGATTCTCACTTCTCATTAATCCTAGAGTTTAGGGTTAATAGATTCACAAACAAAAGGTTGATTGTTGTAATACTATTATGACTTATAATTTTTAGTAAGAGATTCATATATTTCTCTAGTTCTGGGTTTATTAACAGAACCAAATAAGAGCAAACTCATGCAATTAATAACAAACATGACCCCAATTCCCCAAATAAAAATTAGACTTAGAGTTGGAGAACTAAATGATAATAACAAAAAAATTGAGATTTAAACTAACTAACAACCAATATTTAAGGTTTGATTCTCTATCCTCTTAACCTGGGAGAAAAATAAATCACACTACCCTCTCTTATTCATGTCTCCTATAGGGTCTTAGGCCCTACAAGAGTCCTGTTCATCCTTAAAGTAACAAAGTTACATTCTTTATTTTCAAAGCCCATTGCCAATGAGAACTGACACAGATAGTAAGGGATCTAGGACTAGTCCCTTGGAACGTGGGTTCGATCTCCTTTGTCGTCGTTGGGACTCCTTTGGTAGGCGATCTCGTAAGTGCCTAGTAAGTGCTCATAGAGCCCGGGGCCGTGCCCTGGCCTTGGTGGGAGACTGATGTCAAACCCTTCCAAAACTTTCAAGTATAAAAAAAAAGCCCATTTTGACATAGTAATAATATTTCATCAAAAACCCTAATTTCATCAGAGTTGTGAAGGACCTGCCCTTTTTACTAGCTATAGTCATATCTCATCTGTATTAATAAGAGAAAATAAAAATAATTCCCAAATAGTCCAATTAATTAACATCCTTCCAAAAAAATTAGAATTTTTATCATTAATGATATAAAAATAAAATAATTATTTCATTCAAAAAATAAAGTATTGATTTTTATCCTTAATATAAGATCTAATTGACTTTTATGGAGAGATTAAATAAGTTAAATAAATCAAATTAAATATTTTAAAGAAATTTATTTAGCTTCTTTAATTTTTTTAAAAAACTTAATCAAATATTATATGAAGGAGCAGAGAAATTAATTATTTAATCATTGAATATATAATTCCCCACAAGGAGATTATACTAGTTTACTTATAAAATGGATGATAATTTTTTTTAATCAATCAATCTAAAAAAGTAAAGTAATTTTATATGAGTAAAGTTACCAATAAAACAAAAAAAAAATAATGTAATTGTTTTTGCCTTCACGTAATCTTTTTCATGTAAAGGAAACTGTTTTAATAATCTCATATTAAAATGCTATGCTGATTTATTATTTTGGGCCAATAATATTAAGAAATATTGAAAGCCATGTGAAAAGAAAAAGATGAAAGTTTTGAGTCTGAAGCTCATAATTATAGCAAGATAAATCATCATTCTCTCTCCCTTGTTGCATTTAGATCATAAACAAAAGTTATGATCATACCCTTGAAATTATGGTGTGGGCCGTATTAATTGTATGCTTTTTTTTTTTTTGAAATGAATTTGTAAGAATGTGTTTATTTTGAATAAATTAATAAAATATCATTTTTGTGTGGGCCGGTTTCTCTTGTAAAAGCCCAGCCCATAATGAAAACGCAAAAACCCTAGCCCCTTCTTTATCCCTCTCTTCCTTATAGTCTAAATTGTAGCAGCAAGCGGTGAAAGGATCCTCCTGCGAGAGAGTTTTTAGAGACTGAGCAACAATGGTTTCAGGATCTGGGATTTGTGCTAAACGGGTGGTGGTTGACGCTCGCCACCATATGTTGGGTCGTCTAGCCTCGATCGTGGCCAAGGAGCTCCTCAATGGCCAGAAGGTGGTCGTCTTGAGGTGCGAGGAGATTTGCATCTCCGGTGGCCTCGTGAGGCAGAAGATGAAGTACATGCGGTTCCTTCGTAAGCGCATGAACACCAAGCCTTCCCATGGACCGATACACTTCCGAGCTCCAAGCAAGATCTTCTGGCGCACTGTTAGAGGGTGAGTTTCTCCGGCTAAGCGTTTCTGTTTGTTTTCATTGAATAGACATTTGGTGTATTCTTTGGATTGTTTCAAATGTTGGGATTCATTTTTGGCTGATATGATTTTTGTATTAGAATCGAGTGTGGTTTCTTGTTGCTAGGCAGTCTGGGTTGTTGTGCTTGGCTAATATTCTTGTCCAAATTCGGAATTCAATGAATATTGTTTTGCAGTGACTACTTTGAATGCAAAACTCCCTATGCGAAATTCAAGGAATGAACAAGTCCTTAGTGATGTGATTATGCATGGCTTGTTTATAGCAATCAATATGATTTTTTAGGCCATCTGCTCTACTGAGTGAGTTTTATGCTATTAATTAGCATAAACGGTCATAAAATTGGAAGCGTTTGCTATGAGCTACATTGGATGCCAAATTTGATTTTATATGTGGGGGCCATCTGCTCTACTGAGTGAGTTTTATGCTATTAATTAGCATAAACGGTCATAAAATTGGAAGCTTTTGCTATGAGCTACATTGGATGCCAAATTTGATTTTATATGTGGGGGATTGTTGCTTTCTGGTTCGTGTTACACATCATAGAATGATATCCCACAGTTACTCGTGTTTATGACAAATTACAGTTTCTTTCTTTCTTTTTTCCCCCTTTAGTTTATGATATGATAATATTAAATGGAATGTCTCTATCTATAGAATGATACCCCACAAGACAAAGCGTGGAGCAGAAGCACTTGGCAGATTGAAGGTTTATGAGGGCATTCCCCCTCCATATGACAAGATGAAAAGGATGGTTGTACCTGATGCTCTGAAGTAAGTTTTAGTTCTACCTATATCTCAATCTGCAATCGAGATTATGTTTCAAGGTTCTAGATATTTGTCTCTACTTTTCTCTAACGAATTTTGAACTGAATGGAATCAGGGTGTTGAGGCTTCAGAAGGGCCACAAATTTTGTCTGGTAGGAAAATTGTCATCTGAGGTTGGATGGAACTACTATGACACCATCAAGGTAAGTGTTTTGCTTGAACTCCTTTCATGAGACTTCTTATTTTACATTCCACAAATGTTTAACGGCGCCTTAAAGCAAAATAGCCTTAAAGCAAAATAGACTAATCATATTATGTCTTTTAATGATTTATTTCAATACTCTTTATTGCAAAGACCATTAATGGTTTAGATATGTGCACATATATTTGATCGTTTACAACTTGAAACTTTTGAAAAATTTGAGGGAAATCTTTGTTGTGATTGCTGAAGTTTCTGATCATTCTATCAATCACAGGAGTTGGAGAAGAAGAGAAAGGAGAGGGCACAATTGGTTTATGAGAGGAAGAAGCAGCTCAACAAACTGAGGGCGAAGGCTGAGAAGATCGCGGAGGAAAAGCTTGGTCCTCAACTTGAAATCCTTGCTCCCGTTAAGTACTGAGTTGTCACTTTTAGATAGTGTTTTTGAAGTTTTGACGAGAGTTATACGATATTGAACTCTTTCATTTTTGTTGCTTATTCCTGGTATCAGACCCCAAATCTGTTAAATCTTGGAAGCTGTCTTAATTTATATTTTAGAGTTGCGTGTCATTTAGACTTTTTATTGTCTTCAAATGAGCTACTTGTGCTTTTGCTTCCAAGGAATGAATTTTTATTATCTTAATGTTTCTCAGCACAAACCCCTTTAATGGGCTGCGTGTATGATGTCCAGGGTTATTAAACCTAGACTGGACTGGCTGGTTTGGCCTAGAAATCGGCAAACCAATTTGGTTCAGGTTAAAGTTTAGTTTTTAAGAAATTGATTTTTTTTTTAATTTTCTTTATAATTTTATATTAATAATCTTTAAATTTTCAATCTTGGATCCACGTTAGCTCTGGTCTCACCCTCGACCCAGTATCCTGCCAGTTCAGTGACTTGTCTTGGTGCATAACCTTGATATTTGTGGGCATATATCAAGTTGTGTCTTGATATTGCAATTATGGCAAGAACTTAAGTCGCCTTAAGTTTGAAACAAAATCTGTACCTCTTCTCTGAACCACTGGTATCATCAAATTATCATATTATAATTTGATGGTTTATATTTTTTAATGGTGGTTTAATTGAAATCTGAGGTTGGGGCCAGGAAATTGGCATACAAAGGCTTGAAACTGAAGAAATATGAGTTCTGTATTGACTACGGTGTGTTGCTTTTATATTTTTGCCAACTCCGGACCCGTTGGTGAAAATAACGATTTTGTACTCTGACCATCATCAAAATACGATTCTGTATGCCACTATACCTGCAATGGAATGGAACAAAAATGTAATATAAAATGAAGATAATTATTCAACAACAGTTTTTTAGTCGTTAAATAGTGCAGTACAACGCTTCCAAAGTGCCCCAACATCACTTGATTTTATGAGGTGCCTTGTTGCTATTTTTATTCAATTTATAGAAGCAAGCTAAAACTTGAAACTATTCCTAATCAGAGTCCAAGATGACATATCGATCCTCAAAAGGGTTGTAAATCCAGGTGCCTTGTTGCTGTTGAATGTGATGGAAGAACAATTTTTGAGGTCATTTGGGTAAAATCTTAATGTCAAATATCGATAGAGTTTTCAAGTGATTATATGTACTGCACTATATATATTTAATTATATTTTTATGTTGAGTGAAGAACAATTAAAACATGTATGAAATTGAGCCAAACAAACAAAATTAGAAAAATGAACTTGAAAATCAATTTTCTGCCTGGCGTTGGTAGGGATCAAAACTGAAGTGCTAAACCTTTTATATATATATATATATATATATATATATATATATATATATATATATATATATATATTTATTTATTTATTTATTTATTTATGAATAATATGTGTTATTAGTAAATGTGTAACTGCTTATAATATGAGAAAGTTAAGTGAAAATTCTTGATTTAGCTTCTAAGGCAGCAGTATTTTCTGAGTTTGGATTTTTTTCATTTTCTTTTTCAAGAAAATGAGAACAAGAATTATGTGGGTATTCTCTTCCATATTTTTCTTATATTTGAAGAAAAAAAAATTAAAGATTATCCTTTTAATAATCGATAAATGTTTAAAGATAAAACTACCTTTATCCTTAGAGTCAGGAAATCAGGCCGAGTCTGTCGGGCCGGCCCTAGCCCTTCAAATGCAGGGCCTGAAAATTAAAGAAATTAAATGAAATAAACTCTGCAGGGTCCGCCCAGTAGGGTCTCAGGCTTAAAGGGCCAACCTTGTAGGCCAGTCCTCAGACCCTTTTAATGGATGTGTTTATGATGTAAAAGAAGAAAGTTATGATATTCTTACTCATGAAACAGAGCCTACTACTGAAACTGAAGCACAATTAAATATCTTTGAAATTGATGATAGTGGCAAAGAAGATGACAATGATAGTCATCATATCGATATTGCTTAGTGGTATGTTTCTTATATTTTATGTGAGTTATTATAAACAATAGTTTGTTTTTGATTACGAATTAGTAAATGTAATTATTTGTTAGATGATTCATGTTGTTTGGATATTAATATTAACCACATTTATTTAATAAATTAAAACTTTAATTGTTGTAATTTATTAATTATTTCTTTAAAAAAATAGAGAAAAAATAATTAAAATTTAGAAAAATAATCAAAATGTAGAGTCGGTCCTGGCCCTGGTGTTCTTGGGCCGAACTTAAAAAAATAAATGTTTTTCTTATTATAAGCCCTATAGGGTCGGCTCTGACCCTTCAAGGTTCGTCATTGATTCTCAACTCTATTCATTATCCTTATTATTAATTTTTTTTACTTTATTTAAATCTCTATTTTACTTCCAAATATAAATATATGTGTAAAATCATATCATACCAAATCCAACTAAAATCCCTTTTAGATTTTAATTCCATCACAATGTGTGTATTGTTTTTACTCGACCCCTTAACAGCGTGCCCCCAATTAAAAAGGAAAAATCTATATAGGGGCCCTTATAACAGAAAAAAAAATAAAAAAAGATCCAAAGATTCTGAAAAATACTAAAAAAGTCTTTAAAACGTTAACAACTATATCAGCTCAATTAACAATTAAATCAGCTTCATTAACAACTATATGAGCCCCGTTAACAACTAAAGTTTTAATGAATTTATACTAAAAAAGGTCATGAGGCATTTTCTGAATTTTGAAACCTTTTTGAAAAAAAAAAAAGGTTAAAAATGCGGATTTTTCCAATTAAAAATCCGCGTTTTTGACCCGTTATGGAAACACCAATTCATTAAAACGACGCAGTTTTCATCAGAACCAAAAGGTTCCAAAAGAAAAGGTCATAGGGATAATTGGAGGATCGAAGTAACCTCGCAATTCCCAAAGACTTCAAAATTTCTCTCCCCTTTGTGTTCTGTGCTTCTGCCCTAAAATCACGACCTCCCTGAAATCTTTAATCATACTGAGATCGAAAGCGAATTCGGTTCGTGGGTAAAGCTCTGAACTGCAATCGGTACTCAATTTTAATCTTCAAAGGAGAAGACGATGTGGGCTGCTTCTTGCCTCGCATCATGCTGCGCGGCTTGCGCTTGTGATGCGTGCCGGACGGCGGTATCAAGTATCAGCCGGCGTTCCGCTAGGATTGCCTACTGTGGGCTATTTGCTTTGTCACTAATTGTTGCATGGATTCTTCGTGCGGTTGCTGCTCCCTTGATGGAGAAAATCCCCTGTAAGCATCTGAATGTTTTGCTTCTTGATTTTTATCTGTTTCTTTGTGGGTCTTGTTGTATCACCTCTTGTTACGTGTTTTCAATTTGGATAATTGATTTTTTCTGAGTTTCGACAATGATTTATATATTGGTAGTTTTATCACAGACTAGTTTGGATTTTCATAGATATTTCTGGAAAGCTTGAATAGACTATTATTGCACGACTGAGCTGTGCAGACAACTGGATGTCTTATTGATGATAATCGGGGCTATAAAATCAATCGGCTATTTTCGTAAGCTAAAACTCTATTGTTTATGCACTCTGTTGGGAAGTTTCATTATTAAAATTTATTATTATCAATCAATTAACATGTAAAGTCTCTAGGAGTCAAATTATTCTTAAGTGTATGAAGCTTCTTGACCTCTGTTTTTTCATTCTCCAATCTTTCTTTACATATTTCATTGGAGTCCGCATAATTTCTTTTATTCCTTCAATTTTTTCTATGTATTTTGACGTGATTTACATGTTAGAAAAATTAGGTATGATCGTTAAAAGTTTTTATAAGTTTTTCTGTCTTTTGCATCACTTGGAGAAATATATTTAGCTGTTGTAAGTATTTAAATAGCCACAAGGATCATGTTTATCTATAGCGTTACTGCGAGCAAATTAGTGGCTGACTGAGTATAACATATCTATAGATTATATACTGCAAATCAGTTGTGCTAGTATTTTATTGACCAAGTCAAGATGAGGATTACATTCTTACTTTAAGGTTAGGATTAATCCTGTATACTTTTGTCATGGCTGCAGGGATTAATCACTTCGCACATACACCTAGCAAAGAATGGTTTGAAATAGATGCAGTTATGCGGGTTAGCTTGGGAAATTTTGTCTTTTTCACTATTCTAGCAATTATGATGATTGGTGTGAAAAGCCAAAAGGATCCTCGTGATGGTTTGCACCATGGAGGGTGGATGATGAAAATCATATGTTGGTGCCTCTTGGTCATCTTCATGTTTTTCCTTCCAAATGAGATTATTGACTTATATGGTAAGTAGTTCTTATAATATAGTCTAATTTATTTGAGTTTTATTTGCCTTTCTACTGTAATGTCCGAAGCATATTAAGCTATGTGAATGTTAATTAAAGAGTGCTATGTGCTAGCACATTCTAAAGGGTGAAAGACAACTGCAGAAACTCTTCTGTTTATAAAGTGTATGGGTTTAATGTATTGTAAACATATCTTACTGCTTCTTTTGAATAACTGGGGTAGTGATCAGTTTTTGAACACTCTGTCAACATGCAAATTAGTTTGCTTGATAATGTTAAATTTAGTCTTTTAGTGGTTAGCGTCGCAGGATATTTAGGCAAAACTTATTGTATGGACGCTTTATATTGTAGAATGCTAAAAGGCCTAGAGTGCATCTTATGGAATATTTATACTGTGGAATGCTAAAAGGGTTACTGCTCAATGATAAAGCAGAAGCAGATAATGAATTGAAGGAGTTCAATAGAGATAGGCTTTTTCATGGTATTCTTTTGAGATGCCAATCTTCTTGTGTTTTGATTCTGCCCTAATATTTCTCTTGTTTGCAGAAACAACATCAAAGTTTGGCTCAGGTTTGTTTCTTCTTGTTCAAGTTGTGCTGTTGTTGGACTTTGTTCATAGATGGAATGACACATGGGTCGGATATGATGAGCAGTTCTGGTGAGCCTAACCTTTGCTATAGTTATCTTCTCTGATGTAATTTGCTTTACTTGACATGACAGTTTTTAAATTATCTTCTCATTAATTTTCTTTTATACAGGTACATTGCCCTGTTTGTGGTTTCACTTGTTTGCTATGTGGGTACATTTGCTTTCTCTGGAGTTCTCTTCCACTTCTTCACAGCATCTGGACAGGACTGTGGCCTCAATACCTTTTTTATTTCCATGACCCTGATTTTTGCATTTGTTTTTGCTATAGTCGCTTTGCATCCTGCAGTAAGTTCATTATTTGATTTTATTATAGCCAACCTCTATTCGATTTCCTTATGTCAATGCAAATTTGTTGGTTGTGTTATCTTCTGGCGTCAGATTGCTATTTTTGTTTTGGTTTAAGTACCAATTGAATGTGTTAAATATTATCTAATCAACTTGTTTTCTTCTGTGCTATTTAGTTCATTTTATAATGGTTTATCTCAGGGCAACAGGAATTCAGATCTTTTTTTTTTTTTTTTTTTCAATATCATGTTAAATCCTGTAAAATACTAGTTGGGGATTTGTTCTTGCTTCTAAAGGACATGATCTGTACATATTATAGCTTGTGCGGTCTTGTTTCTTTGGGAGAAGCTAGCTTCTTATTTTCAGAAATGTATTTTTAATTGTTTTGCGGTGGAGAAAGTGTCAAAATGAGTAAAAATCTGCACAAACGTTTCAGTCTTCAAGTTAATATCTTTGCATGACATTGCTAAACCGAATTGTTTTTTAACAGGTAAATAGTAGCATCCTGCCAGCTTCAGTGATATCCTTATACTGCACTTATCTCTGTTATAGTGCACTGGCCAGCGAACCAAGAGATTATGAGTGCAATGGTCTTCACAAACACTCAAAAGCTGTTTCCACTGGCACCCTTACTTTAGGTTTAATCACAACTGTTTTATCAGTTGTCTACTCTGCAGTACGAGCTGGATCATCAGCCGCAGTGCTTTCTCCACCAAGTTCACCTCGTGCTGGTAATTGCTAAATCCCTAAGCTTGTATTGCAATCAAAATGCTACATTCAAAAGTATCACTCCTTCATAACATTATCAGAGACATTGATGCCATGAAAGAAACCATGAATTGTCATATTGATACACATCAGAAATTGCATAGCATTTCTTGTACTAACTGGTAATCTGGCTTTTTGTCTGCAGGGAAGCCTTTGCTTCCTGTGGATGGCAAGGAGGAAGAAGAGGCAGAAAAGGCAAAGCCGGTCACCTATTCATACGCCTTTTTCCACTTAATTTTCTCTCTTGCTAGCATGTACTCTGCGATGCTTCTGACTGGGTGGACAACCTCCGTTGGGGAGGGTGGCAAGATAGTCGACGTAGGGTGGCCTTCTGTGTGGGTCCGCATCATCACTTGCTGGGCAACTGCTGCGCTGTACATATGGTCTCTTGCTGCTCCCATCCTCTTTCCAGATCGGGACTTCTAAGTGCCCTTCTCTACTCAGCTGCAATGTCCTGGAGGGAGGGTGGTTTTATATCTTCTTATCAAGTAACTATATATATGTTTTGGTTGCCGTGGTGTGTTACTTCTATCATATCCATGTGTCCCCTGGAATAAATGTTGTTGGACATAATGCAACATTCCGAGAGGCCAAACTTGCTTGTATAGTTAACTGTTTGATACTCAGAAGGATTTGGTCTCTATTATGACTATATGCTATTATCCTCGAGGACTAATTGAAGGGTATTGTGAGCTTTGTTTACTTTATGGCGCTTGTCCATATCGAATTTCGATGATCACACAAGGTCACAAGCAATTGAAGCATGAAGTGTTTACTCTTGCGTGAATCATAATCAATCATTTCGATATGAATTATCATGAAAATATTCCTCTTTTGGTTCTTTTTTTTTTTTTTGGAATTTTATACAAACTATATAAATTTGAAATATATTTGTTTAATTAGTTTACGCAAACTCATATTTCTAATGAAATATATTCTATTAACAGTTAAAAATATGTCCGAGGATAATTGGTTAAAAATGTTAGGAGATTAGTGGATGATATTTTTAAAAAAAAAAATTATAGTATGACTTGCTGTTCCATAAAAATGGACAAGTTTAACAATGATTTAACATTTTTAGTTAAGAAGTTGTGAAAAGGGTACAATTAAAACGTAATTGATGGTCCAGATATTCGTGCAATGCCATTTATAAAAATGACTACTAATTTTTTTACAAGGCACAACTTATGATATCAATGTCCCAAATAAGAACCATTATATCAGAAAAAGTCTTATAATTTGTCAACAACAAGTGAAAAAACAGTTATTAACAAGTTATAGAATTTTTCTGATGTTATTTTTTTTTAATTAGAATCTTAGTGTCATTTTGCCTAACTTAAATAACTATGAGATAAGTAATGTAAGTAAATATACTTGATTAACAACGCCTTTTCTAGTACATTTTTTTTAATACAATTTTCTAGTACATTGTTAGCATACTGTCATAGGGGTCGCATGCTCAATTCTTGTTGTTCTCTCTCCTTTGTGAGAGCGTTCTCTCTCTGTGTGAGCGTTGCTTGAGGCTCCGGTAGCCTCCTCTGGCCGATTCATCCTCGTTGTGAGGTAGTTGATCTCGTCCTCTTTTCCTTCCTATTTCTGATCTTTAGTCAATTTGGGGGAGTACTGTAGCTGTTCTGGTCTTATTGGAGTATGGAAGAAGGTCAGAGTAGCGAAACTAAAAGTTCACGAAGGGTAGTTCTGGAGTTGGGGAGTAGGACGCCGACCCTCGGTGGCATCCTCGTCGGTAAAATTAGGACTGGAAAAAATTTGAATGTGCCTACGGTTATTTCGATGATTAAAAAGGGGTGGAATTTGTCAGAGGATTTGGAGATACATGAGCTTGATCGAACTCAACTCATCTTTTTATTTCGCTTTAAAAATACTAGCGACCGTAATCATGTTCTTTGAGGTAGACCGTGGTCAATAATGGGCCATTTGTTAAGCATTCAAGAATGGAAGGACTTTATGGTTTTGAAGGATGTGAATTTTAGAGAATCCCCTTTCTGGGTTCAATTTCACGGGCTCCCATTGGAAGCATTTGATGATAACAATGCGAAAATCCTTGGAGATGTAGTGGGGGAACAATGATGTTTGAAAGTCCTGTAGTGGATGGTAGATTTGGGAGAGGATTTATTAGAGTAAGATCACTTGTTCAACTAGATGACCCCCTGGTTGCCGGATTCTGGGTACCGAGAGGTGAAAAGGAGCCTGCTTGGGTGAATGTTAAATATGAACGATTGCAGACCTTCTGTTATGGTTGTGGTAGAATAGGGCATGATTCACGTGGATGTAAAGAAGCTGGTGTTAGGAGAGATATGAAGGGAGAACCTGCTGAATTTGGGAGCTGGATGAGTACTCCGGCAATCCGAACGCTGGAGGAGGTCCTGGTGGTTTGCAAGGAAAAGTGGTGTGAAGTGCCGGAAAAAAGATGTGTTGGGGAGGTTGCTGGCTGTCTTCACCTGAATTCTGTGCGGAGTAACTCGCCGGAGAAAAGGGATCCGAAGGGGAACAATTGGTCTCCTAGGAGGCTTAGGTGTCAGGAGAAAGGACAATAGGAGGAAGGTAGGAATCAGTACTTGAAAGTGACTGGTCAGGGGATTTTGGGGTTAGGTGAAGGTTTCTGTGATTCAAACTGATGTGATTGGGGAAAAAGCAATCCTAATTGAGGAATTGGGTGGATCACGAGGTCATAAAGCTCCAGCAGTTGACTTTTTCGATAGTGCAAGTAGAAGCAAGGGCCAACCTGTTGAAGGAAATTGTAGTGGCCAGTAAGGGACAAAGCCCAAGTTGAAAGCCCATGTAATGAGATGTTGGTTTCCCCAATGATACAGGAAGAGGACCAAAAATATCGTGTGGACTTTCCATCGGATTCTGAGGATCAGCAAATTGTAATTAGCTCTTCGGTTGGGCTCTCTTCGATATCTGCAGTTTCCTTATCTCTAAGAAGCTGCTATCTTAAAAGGCCCCATGATGGGATGATGGGCTTGGACATTGCAAAACGACAAAGGAAGCTGGATTTTGATGATTCTCCAGAGGAGGGGAGGCCAAAGCAGACAGCAAATTCATTGCAAAGAGGACGGAGGAGGAGTTATCGTTCTGTGAAGTCCCATCTTCGAAACATTAATCTGGAGCAGCGAACTGGGCAGCAGGGAGACAGCCCCAATTTTGGGGAAATAGACTTTCCAGCGAGTTGGACTTCTGGTAAGGATGTTTCTGAGTTATCTTCTCCTCTACCTGATCAACACGCCGGTGGCTGGATAAGACCAGCCACCGGTTTGCCATGAATATTTTAGCCTGAATATTTTAGCCTGGAACTGTCAAGGTATTGGGGCCGCCTTGATAGCCAGGAATTTAAAGGAAGAATGCTTTCGTAATAAACCCCAATTGGTTTTCCTCATGGAAACAAAGCAGAAGCCTCGGTATGTAAGGAAACTTAGAAGGAGGTGTGGTTTTCAGGAAGAGTGGTTGGTCAATCCAGTAGGACCAAGTGGGGGGCAGGCTATATGGTGGATGGATTCAATCACAGTAGATATTCTTTTTCCTTCAGCTAACATTGTTGACACGAGAGTGAATTTTGGGAAATTTGAAACCCCTGAGTTGATTTCCTTTATCTATGGGCCGCCTACTGAAGAAGAGCGAGTAAAATGCTGGCAGGATATCATCAGGATTAGCGGTAATATCTCGGAGCCCTGGCTATGTCTTGGAGATTTCAACGAGATAATGTTCCAATTAGAAAAAAGTGGGGGCAAACCGAAGGCATGGAGGAGGTTGATGAATTTCAAGAGTTTTGTGGCAGGATGTGAATTAAATGATTTGGGGTACAATGGAGCTCGATTCACGTGGTGTAATAATAGAGAGGAGCCGGAGACAATTAAAGAACGACTGGATAGAGCTCTGGGTAATTGTGATCTGCGTGAGAAGTTTCCTGGTTTGCAGGTTTTTAATATTGATCCGGTAGGTTCAGATCATCATCTGTTGTTGATTAAATGCCAACGAGCTCCTCAGAAAAGAAAGAGAACCTTTCGGATTGAATCTGCATGGACTCAACATCCCAATTTTAGCCGTGTAGTAGCTGAATCCTGGAGATCTGTTATAGGAGATAATCATTCTGTGGTTAATACATTTGTAAACCATATTTTAACGGGTAAGGAAGGTCTTTTGAAGTGGAGTAGGAGGGAATTTCCTAATAATTTAAAGTTGATTGACCAACTGAAAATTCAACTTGCGGACCTAAGGCAAGGTGGCCTTAACTTGGAATCCATGACGATGATTTATGAGGTTAAAGTGTCTATAGATCGGTTATTTGCTCTAGAGGAGAGTTATTGGTTACAACGCTCTAGGGTGTCCTGGTTAAGAGCGGGGGATAGGAACTCAAAGTTTTTTCTCCAATCCACTTTAAGAAGGAGACAACGAAATGACATTCTTCGTTTAAAGAATGATGCAGGTATATGGCTTCTAGAAAAGAGAGAAATTGTGGATAATATTGCATCCTTCTTCCAGACTCTTTTTTCCTCTTCTTGGACGCATGATATGAATTATGTTCTCTCCTTCATTGACTGCAAGATATCGGCTGAGATGAATCAAAACTTGATGGCACTGATCACTAATGAGGAAATTAAAGCAGCTGCTTTTAGCCTTGGAAGCATAAAAGCCCCTGGACTGAATGGCTTCTCTGGCATTTTCTATCAATCTACTTGGTCAAAGGTTGGAGACTCAGTTTGCTCGCTAGTGAGAGACTTATTTTCAGGTAACTCTATGTTAGATTTGATCAATGAAACAAACCTTACTTTGATTCCTAAAGTAGATAGACCTGAGCATGTTTCTCAATTTAGACCAATAGGTTTGTGTAATTTTTCATATAAAATTATATCGAAACTAATGGCTAATTGTATGAGACCTTTGCTCTGTATTTCACAAAATCAAAGTGCTTTTGTTCCGGGTAGATGTATCTAGGATAACATTATCATTGCCCATGAAGTATACCACTACCTTAGGAGGAAAAAGGGAGGGAGCAAGTATGAATTCACTCTTAAAATTGATATAAGTAAAGCCTATGATAGGGTGGAGTGGAATTTTTTGGAACAAGTCCTGTTGCGCTTTGGCTTATGTAGTGATTGGGTTGCTCTAATTATGAAGTGTGTTTGTTTAATTAAGATGAATATTTGTCTCTCTGGGGAAAATGTTGGCTCTTTCTTGCCAAGTAGGGGATTAAGACAAGGAGATCCTTTATCTCCTTACTTGTTCATTCTTGTGGCTGAGGTTTTATCTTGTATGATTAGTAAGTGCCAGGCGGCGAATCTTCTTAAAGGCGTGAAGTTGAGTCATATGTGTCCTGTTTTAACCCATAGTTTTTTTGCGGATGATTTTTTGTTATACATGAATGCTAGTCAAGGAAATTGTAGGGAATTGGCAAAAATACTGAATCTATATTGTGTTGCTTCTGTCCAAGCATTAAATTTGGACAAATCTAGTCTGTTTTTTTCTGCAAATACCTCGAATGATGTTAAAATTGCTGTCGGTGCTTCGCTAGGCATTCCTATTTCTGATGATCCGGGTAAATACCTTGGGATTCCTAGTATATGGGGAAAAACGAAACATCAAGCATTGGCCTATATAAAGGAAAGAGTAATAAGCAAGCTCCAAGGGTGGGGTCATTCCTTTCTTTCCTTTGCAGGGTGTGAGGTTATGATTAAAGCAGTTATTCAAGCCATCCCTATTTACCCAATGAACTGTTTTAAATTCCCAATTAAGACATGTAGAGAAATTCATAGCCTCATAGCAAATTTTTGGTGGGAGGGGAATGCTTTTGGTAGCAGAACACATTGGAAGTCACGGGAGTATCTTGCTACGGGTAGGCAGCAGGGTGGCATGGGTTTTAAGGATTTATCTATCATGAATAGTGCTTTATTGGCTAAGACGGCATGAAGGCTTTTGTTGAGGCCTAATGATTTATGGGCTCAGGTTTTGAAGAGTGTATATTTTCCCCGGGCAGATTTCATGGAGGTAGGGAAAGGGTATAAAGCGTCGTGGTGTTGGTCTAGTATTATTGAGGGGAGGGAAATCTTGCAGAATGATCTTAGATGGGATGTTGGGTCAGGGCGTAATATCAAGATTTGGGGAGATACCTGGGTCCCCGGAGTTCTGTTCCCTGAGAAGCCTCATGATTGTGATGATTGGTTTGTAAATCATGGGAGAGTTAGCGATTTAATTGTTGATGGTCAGTGGCACCTAGCGCCTATTGTTCAATATCTCTCGGCTGATGTGAAAGAGGCTATTCATGCTATTAATATTCCTGCCAATGGTTTAGAGGACAAATTGGTGTGGACTAATGCACAAAACGCTGGTTATTCGGTTAAAATAGGCTATCATACTGTTAAAGAAAGATCTAGTGTTGCTGCTGAAAAGCCTGGCTCCTCTATTGTTTTGACTAGTTCATGCTAGAAGTCATTGTGGGGAATCAAGATTATCCCACGAGTCCTTCAGTTTATTTGGCGTATTTTGAATAATGCTTTGGCTACTAATGCTGCTCTTGTCAGTAGGAAACGTGCGCAGGTAAACCTCTGTCCGATTTGTTAATGTATGGAAGAAAATATTGAGCATTTATTCTTTCACTGTTCGTGGACTAGATGTGTTTGGTTTGGTATTAGCTTGGGAGGCCGATTTGATACGGATAATGTTAAGAATTTTTAATGTTTGGTGGCTGTGGTTGCTTAATTTGAAGCCTCTGAACTCGCAGGACCTCTCTTTGATCTGCTGGAATCTTTGGCTTATCTGGAAACAGCGCAATAATAAAGTGTTTCAGCATGTCGAGCCTAATCCTTTTGCTGTTATCAAATATGCCAGGAAATGTAATGCTGAATATTGGGGTCAATTAGATGCTAGACAATCTGATCCAGGAGCCTTGGGTACTCCCATGAAATCACAGACTTGCTGGTCTCCTCCAAAACCTAGATTTCTGAAGGTTAATACTGATGGGGCCTTTGTATCTGAAGGTAATTCTGCTGCCCTTGGTGTTGTGTGCCGAGATGAATATGGCCTGTTTAAATGGGATATGTGGACAAGGTAAAATTTATTTCTGCATTTATGACTGAGGCCCTGGCTCTCAAACGGGCATTACCGTTAGCCCTGGATTTAGGTGTGGATAAAGTTATTTTTGAAACAGATTGCCTTTCTCTGATTTCTTGTATTCAAGCTAAATCTCCTGATTTAATTGATTGGGGTGTAGGAGTATTATTCATGATATTATTTGCCTTTTTTCTGACAAGGTTGGGTTTTCTTGGTCTTTTATCCCTAGAAGGGGTACAGAGTTGCTGATTATCTTGCAGCAAATGCTTATAAAGGGGTGTGCCCGATCGGGTGGGTCTTTCAACTATCACCCTCTTTGTCGTCGTTTCTAACCTTGGATGCTATGGAGGCAAAAATTGTGGAGGATGGTGCTCATTCCCTTGAATCATGAATTTTGAGGAGTCTGCTTTACAGTTGTTTTTATGGCTTATTTCTGTTTGGCCTCTGTGAGGTTCCTATGTTTCTTTCTGATTTAGTTTGTTTCCAATGTTAGTGGTTGTATTTAGTTTTCTCTCTTCCTGTAATGTGTTTTCGGATGGTAGTTATGCTTTATGATAATGCAAGTTTCGTTTCTGGAGCAAAAAAAAAATAGGGGTCGCATGCTCTTCTCATCATGCTCATCCCCCAATTTTGGGGATGGGGACAATTTTTTATTATTATTTTTTAAAATATTCATTTATTCTTATTTATTTGAATTAAATTGTATGCTACACCCTAAAATATTTTTAACACATGGTATCTCAAATTAATTAATTTCTAGTTCTACATTTAGAAATATTTTTTTAGTGACAACCAATATCTAAAATATTTTTTTAATACCCAGTATTTATGTTAATTAATTTTTAATATATAGATTATTTTTTTTAAAAAAAAACCTTTTTATTTTTTTTTATATTAAAAAAAACCTTTTATTTAGCGATGAGTATTCCTGCTAATCTTTTAAAAGTCCGGGTGTGGATTTCTAAGCGGCGAAATTCCAGAGAGAGGGAGAGAGAGTCAAAGATGGTTAGTTCAACCCTTTTTTATTTCCAAAAAAAAAAAAAAAAAAAAAAAAAAAAGGAGCAATCCAGCTTCATTTTAGGGCTTTAAGCACACTTCGGAGCCCGGGACTCAGGCCCGGAGTAGGCTTATCCAAGTAGCCAAACACGTCCCACCACCAGGCGGGTTCATCAAAGGTGAGAGAATTAGGAGAGGGGGAAAACAGAAACGAACAATCGATCTCGAGAGAGTGAGAGACAGAAAGTGTGGAACTGAGAAGCAAAATCGGGGAAGATGGGAGGAGGAATGGAGACACACAAGAACAAGTTCATTGAGGATTGGAGTACTGCTAGAGAGAATCTCGAGCACAATTTCAGATGGACTCGCCGCAACTTAGCCCTCGTTGGCATCTTCGGCATCGCAATTCCTGTCCTTGTCTACAAGGGAATTGTCAGAGAATTTGTATGTCCATCAATATTTCTGTGATTTTCTACCATCTTTAATTTGAATGATTTCGTTTTCATGTCATTTGATGCCTTTTGATGCTTATTTCGCATAGATCCGTCAATGCCCTAATTTTTCCCCGGTTTTAGTTTACTTTCCATGTGTTGGAAACATATGGATAATCCTGTTCATTTGTGATACTTCTGTGAAAGCTTATTTGTTGCAGCCTATGTTTAAAGATGCCAGCTTTCCCCCCCTCTTGTATGTGAATTTATCATTTATGAAGTAACTTTCTGGAGAAAGACAGAGGTAGAAATATCGGATGCAGGAATATTTTATGGGGCTGCTTTGAGGGAAGTTAAGGATGTTTGTCTGGAAAGGTCTAGAGTAGATTGGATATTGTGGCAAGACATCGTGGTAGTGTTGCTGGACTTATAAGCAATTGGTTAACTTTCCACTGTCTCTATCTTGAAAAGAATAGTTAGTTTGGAGTGGTAAGAATGTGGAAACATTATAGAATAATATAATAAATATAGATGATGCACTAAGCTGGTTGTTACTTCATAAATATCATTTATGAAGTAACTTTCTGGAGAGAGACGGGTAGAAATATCGCTGCAGGAATATTTTATGGGGCTGCTTTGAGGGATGTTAAGGATGTTTGTCTGGAAAGGTCTCGAGTAGATTGGACATTGTGGCAAGGCATAGTGGTAGTGTTGCTGGACTTATAAGCAATTGGTTAACTTCCCACTGTCTCTATCTTGAAAAGAATAGTTAGTTTGGAGTGGTAAGAATTTGGAAACATTACAGAATAAAATAATAAATATAGATGATGCACTAAGCTGGTTGTTCATTTATTAGTATAGAATTCACTAAGCTACAATTAATTTCCTCACTTGGTCCTGAGGACTTGGAGCTATTATTTTAGATATAGCTGGTGTGTGGGTTTGGATTTTGGAATCTTGATCTTGATATGGGCATTTGGTGCTACTCTTCCCTTCCACCCTTCTCACGTCATTGTTTGATTAAAATTGAGCGTCTAGTTTACAAGCTCCTATTTTTACTCTTAGATTTGGATGAGAACCTTATGATATTTCCTGTTAGATTGTTAAATACTTGGATTTTGATTGTGATAGGATTAGTGTAGAAAATTGAGAATTCAGGGGTTTAGGAGACAGAAATCAGAGGGAGTGAGAAGAGAATCAAGAGGGAGAGAGAGTTTCAAAACAAGTGCTGCTGCACTGTTTATTCCATCATACACAATCTGAATCATACTTGTCTAATTAGCCTAGACTTAAGCATAGCAAGGCCCATAACTGATTACTACTGCCTAATCATCAGCATAGTCATAATAGAATCCTAATTACCTAATCTACCCTTATACTACTAACCCACGGCCTCATAGTATTAATGATGTGCCGCCTAATTATTTATTGTTGGCCTCAGAGGATTAGTTATGAGTGGCCCTCATAGAATTAGTTATTGTGCCACTCATCCTAATCCCTAGCATTATTTATGACTTATGTATCAGATTGGTACAACTGGAGACTTTTAATTATTGAAATGGGGAATAAGCACAGCTTAGCATTTACACCTGTCTTGTCTATGCGGTTTGGAAGTATGAGAGCTTATCTGACTTAATGGTTGTATTGCAATATTTTTCTATACTGGATTTTTCTTTATGAAAATGATGTGATTTTCAGTTTTAACATCCTACATAACTTCTTCTTGGGCATACTCATACTGCTAAATAAAATTTGAGCTTAAATTGGCTCTCTTTTGCTCCATCTCTATGTTGCTAATTGTGCTATTCCTTAGGTTCTATGTGATATGATATATATCTCAAAATTTCTTTAATGTTGTTTCCTCTATGCTGTGTGCATGAAAGTTTGTTCTGTGTCTTACAATCATTTTGTTACGTTTACAGCATATGCAAGACGAAGATGCAGGTCGACCATATAGGAAGTTCCTGTGAGAGAGTATGACAAATGCTTTGTAATAATTGTTGGACTTGTGAAAATGAGACCAGAAACATGTGCCTTTTCTTCCCTCCACTAGGCGTTTTTTTCTAATTTCGCTCTTGGATTGAAAACCGAAGATCTTGTATGAAATCACTTGGTGTTGAACTTGATTACATTGCAGTTTACATTGTTGCTATGTTTATAAAAAAAGGAATCGCCTGTTGTGTTGTTTCACTAATCATGAAAACAGCCACACCGCACCAATATACAGTCGTGGCTGTACTCTTCATCTGAATTTATAAGAAATGCTTTTGTTTTAGTTTTAGTTTTTTTTTTTAAAGGGCTTGCAAGTAGAAACATTTTACATCTTACATTGATCAGCAATTAATAGATCCTTAAATCTTAACAGTGTGATGTGGAGAAAAATGAGGCTTTTATTCATATTTTAGATATGTTGGGCTTTGCCATTATACATACTTATCTAACCACATGGATATAGATGACTGATCTGATAATTATGTTCTTTATCTCATTGAGGGTGTTTCTTCATGAGTGTTGGCTCAGATATTTTGTGGCGATAAGTGGTAATGCTTCAACTGATTTAGCACATGGCGTAATTTTCTTGTATAATTGCTCGCATGAATTCTTTTTTGGAGTTTTGTTTGGGAATACAAGCCATCAGTCAAAGTCATGAAAAAAGAAGCAAACTATTAACACTTTTCTCACTGAACATTTAGCCAACACTCATGGAGAAGAACCCCTCAATGAGATAAATGAGCCAATCTAAGTCACCATCGGTTCAGCCATTCCAGAACAGACTTAAAGAGTCATTAATTGCTAATAGGTTTCTATCACAATTGATAACCCTAAACTGTCGGCGAATTGAATGCAGAACTTACGCAGGAGATTCTTGGATGGTTGGCCTTTACCACTTTAGCCTTCTCTAGTAAAAAAATTGCAGAGCGACGACTTATCTCAAACCATGAATCATTCTTGCTCATCCCATATCATCAATGAAGGTTGAGGCATCATTTTATCAAAATAAAGGAGGAACAGATTCACTTCTTGTCGTGTGGCAATCTGTCTTTATGGTTCACCACTACAGCAATTTAGTTAAAGAAGGCGGATTGCAGATACCAATCTGCTTCCAGTAATTTGTTTTTGCATAAATCGGAATATTTTTCAACTTCAAGGGTAAATAAGTTGCATATTATTTGTATAAGCAAACAATTCATCAAATATCAATTACTCAGATATTGCTTTGAAGCAAGTTGTGTGACAGGATATCCTTTCAATGCTATTTACTTTCTCAGGTTTCTCTGCATTGTAATAATAATATGCTTCTTTCTATTCTAATAATCCGTTGATTCTTGTTTATCTATAAGAGTTCCATAATCAAAGAAATCACAGTTAAAGTTAGTTAAAAGTAATAAGTATATCTGAAATAATTTTTTTTAAAGTATGCCCTTATTTATTAGGGGGTAAGTAAAAAAGAGAAATAGAGTAAGTATAACTATCACCAACATTTTAATTAACATGCTTTCTCCAATCCTTTTGTTTAGCAACTTTTCTTTTGATTGCGCAAAATGAACTCTCGGTTTAGATTAGTTAAAAATAATAAATGTATTAAAAATGTCATGTTTCTTAAAAATAGGCCTCTATTTATAATAAAAGCATATGAGAGATAATGAGTGCAAAATATTAGAGAATGAGTCATAAATGATTAAATGAAAGAAAATTAGTAGTGGGTGGAGGATAAGTAATATAAAGATAAGTATTTAATGAGGGAAAAAAAAAGGAAAAAGTAGTTTAAATTTTAAGACATAAGAAAAAAGTTGCTTATATTAATAATCAACCTCACGAGAGAGAAAGTTGCTTATTAAAAAGACCTGAGAGAGTAATATATATAATTCTTAGGGGCAACTATGGAAAAAATTCAGACAACTCTTGCTGGACTCTTATAAAAATAACTAAGGCAATTCAAATTTTGGGGGTTTTTTTTTTATTAAAAGACGGAAGGGAGTATCACTTTTTCTTTCTATTAAAAAGCAAAATGATACTCCCATTGGTCTGTAATATAAGATATATTTAAAAATGTGATATTAGTTATAAATATAAGACATAGATTTTCTATTTGTCAATCTTTTTCTAATTCACTTCATATTGACACTCATTTAATAATAGTCAATTAGAAGAGGGAATTAATGACATTATAAAAAATACGTGTCATGTTAACTAACTCAATTAACTTCGTTGACATAATCAAATTAAATAAATATGTTTTATATTAAGGATTAATATTTTCTATTCAACTTCTATATATAGATCACAACTCTCTTGAAAAAGGTGCACCTTAAAAATAAAAGCTCTTTTGATTCCAACTTGTGATAAAAAAAATTTTTAAAAAATTTCAGGAGGTTACAATTAATTGCAACGCGCAAGTTATCATTTTTCACTTTTGAGTTTTAACTTTTAAGGAAATGCTAGCATTATTCAAGATCCTCCACTTGAACATCTGGATTTTGAACAAAAGAATATCCTCTCATTAGCTTTTTTTCTCTTTATTCCTCATCATCTCATATAAATCGTTGATTGAAAAGATGAGAGAAAAATCAAAATAATATTGTGAATTTTCAGATTAAATTAGATAGATATGATTTAGAGACAATAAAAGATAATAAGAAAAGGATGATGAGAGAAACATGATCCGCCACTTTCAGGTATATTTTCAAACTAATTTTGCTTGAGTACCAATTTTTTCTGTATCAATGTATGATGTTCATCAATCATTGGAAATCATTTGGGTCCATAATAATCATAGTAGGTTAGAATTCCATCTTTCTTTAATGACACTCCATTGGAACATGTTATGGAATCATATCCTATAACAAACCACCTGCAATAATCAAAGCATATAGGTGCTTTCACAAGTGTCACATGAATATTCAGCCTTTCCCATTTGGATTCACATGCAGTAGCATCAAATACACACACACTCACGTGTGTGTGTACATACATATAATTCATAATCAAAACAGTTGCTTCCCATGTTGCTGTTTTGATTATGAATTGTGTGTGTGTGTGTGTTAGTCGCTTCCCATGTTGCTGTTTTGATTATGAACTCTATCCATATGGTATATACGTCATTATCAAGGCTTGCTTGGGTTTCATCATCATGTATTCTTTCATTGCAAATTTGCTTTGTAGTAATTACTGCTCAATCAAAAATGGAGAAAACGCTTCCATCTGTACTTTGGTGGGTGAGTGGAACTGTTAACAATATTGGGTTTCATTAATTTTTTTTGTTAATTTTTTTTTGTATTGGCAAAATTTGAGAAAAATATCTTTAAAATATTGAAATCCTAAATCCCTTTTATTTCTTACAATAATTTAGGTATTAACTACATTTGATCAACAATTCACAACTTATTTTAATAAGAAAGCACTAATTTGAGATTTTTCAAATTTTGAAGACATTTTCTGAAAATTTCCCCCTTTCTTATTTAGACTAATTTATTATAACCGCTGTACCATGACAAGAAATGATAGTGCATTCATACAAGAAGACCATTGGTAGCCATGGGATGAATGTTTGTGTTAAAGCGGCCTACTCATTGTCCGTACATACTGTTGTATTTACACCACAAAATTTAGAAGGAGATCTTCTCCTTATCTTTTTTTCTCATTTTCTTTATCGGCTAAATAAGGGCCGTTGATTGGGAAAATGAGAGAGAAAAAAAAATAGTACTGTATTGATTGAACATATATGATTTAGAGATTATAAGAGATAATAAGAAAAGGAAAATGAGAGAAACTCAACTCACAAAATTCATACAAATTTTTTCTTTTGTTTTTAAATTAAAGGGACAGCTACAAATACATTAAGACGGAATCAAATTTACAATTTCTCATTGGATCGTTTTTAGAAAATAACTTTTATCATTTACAAGATAAATATCTGTAAGGAATTTTGTCTCGACTCAGAAACCACGGGTCTATTGTTTCCTAAACACACTCCGCTTTTATCATACACACACACAACATTAAGCTACTGTATAATTGACATTTACACAAGTTACATGCTCATTAAGGACCCAAAACTAAGCATGAATAAGTTTTGCGAGTTTGGCTGAATCCAGGATTCCATTTTTAAACTAACAAGATCCGGAATCCCACATGACAAATGGGACAAGTGTGCTAGTTTTTGTACATCTCCCTACGATTATTCAATACGATAGTGGCAGTGATACTATTACCAACACCAAACGAATGGGACCAGCTAATACCTATACACATCACGCACGCCCATAGATACCGACAGTAGGTGGGTCATGAATGGCCACTACGGTCCAGAATCAGCTGGGTGGTTAGAGAGAGAGACTAAAGATATTGTAATGTTATTGTGGTACAGCTTTGCCCTGCCTTTCCCTCCTCACTTGATCTTCTGCCTCACCTCACTCTCACCGCAATGTCGGTGAAATCATTTTTTCTCTTTCACTTCCCGCTCTTTTTTGGCTTTTGGGGTTCTTTATTAATGAGCCTTTCTGTATACAACTTTGTTCAACACCTCTGTTCATTACTATACAAGGCCATTTCTTGTGATCCATTCCAGTTTTGCCTTGTGAATCTGCGGCTTTTGTTCACTTGCATTTACTTTTTGTCACCAAGGAGAGGACTTAGTTATTTATTGTTGCCTTTTGTCTTTTTGAACCTTCATTTTCATCTCACTGAACTTGGTTATCCTCCGAAAGAGTCAAACTTGAGCACATTCCCTTCAAACCCAAAGTTTAGAATTCTGAGGAAGCTCTCTATTTTGTTTTGTCATTGTGTTTTATATAGGTTTCTATAGACCTGGGAATGTGGAAAACAAGCAAGAGTTCGTGGGGTATGAAGCTATGGTGGGTGGTTGGGTTTGTAGCATTGGTGATTATCAGAGTAGTCGAAGGTTTCGACAATGTTAATGTGACAGACATGGATTATGTCAAGACAAGGGGTTTCAATAGCAGGCCATTAATGGTGGGTATCACTCTAATTAATGGAGCTCATGCCAGAGGCGCAGGTATTTCTTCTTCCCATCTACCCTCTTTCCCTGCATTTATTTTCCATTGCAAACGACCTTCCTTTTTTGTTTTCTTTCTCTCTCTTTTTGTTCTTACCAGAATTTGTCTCTGGTTATCTTCTTTTTTTAATCTTTTATACATATACTTCTAAAATCTTCTTGTTCAAGTTGACCGGGGGGCACCAATAATTAGTTTGTTCTTATGGTGGCCTTTCTTATGAGTTTCACTTTTGAGCTTCTGAATGCACTCGAGCAATGTTGCTTGTGCTATCGTCATATGCACATTAAGAACCATGAATATTTAACCATTAAGAGTATGGGAAACAAATTCCCTATTATTAACAGTAACATAGTTGTAAGTTGATTTTCTCATTTGGGATTTACTTTAGCTGAGACTCGAGACTAAAACATCTTAACAAACTTTTTTGGAATTAATTTGTTTAATTTAATCGAGATATTGCGTTTGATGTATCAACTTTCAAAACCTTAAAAGCACTATGCAAGTCACTGCTTTGAAATAAATGAAACTTTATCAGATACTGTACCCAGTATCATATAGCTTGACATGCATTCTCTATGTGCAGTTTGCCTGGATGGATCTTTACCAGCTTACCATCTTCACCGTGGTTATGGTTCTGGATCAAATAGTTGGCTTATACAATTGGAGGTGTGTGTTTTGCTGTTCAATTTATTGCCATGTTTAATTTTTTAATCCTAAAATAGGGTAAAAGCGAGTGATCATGCCTTTATCAGCTGGTAGTGCGTTTAAGCTAATGCATTCTTATTCGACTCCTCAGAAATCAAAAGCAATTAATGAACTTGAAAAAGCTTTTGCTTCATTACATTAGAAGGAGGCCTTCTTTACCCTCCACCTTAACTACACATATTATTTTAGTCAATTAGGGTATGATTTGTATGTACAGGATCTAACATTTTTAAGATAGGTATTTTGTGATGATTTGACTTGTTCCACCTTAATTGATAACTTCAGCTAACCTTTTCATGACAGGGAGGGGGCTGGTGTGAAAATATCAAAACTTGTCAGTACAGTAAGAGAACTCGTCATGGTTCGTCCAATTTCATGGAAAAGCAGATTCCGTTTGTTGGAATATTAAGCAACAAAGCTGAAGAAAACCCTGGTCAGAGAACACAAACTCAGCATCACTAGGTTTCTCATTGTTCACATGCTGTTCTGTGTTCACTGAACAAAGTAAAAATTCATCATTCTGCTTGATGAATCTATTTGCAGATTTTTTCAACTGGAACAGAGTAAAAATTCGTTACTGTGATGGTTCATCCTTTAGTGGGAACAGTCAAAATAAAGTAAGTGGCAAAACAGGTCTATTTTCAATATTATCTTTTCTATGAGCCATGCATTGTGTGAAGTATGATTTGCAACATCTAGTTGAATACTGTATCCATACTAGCATAAAGTTTTTTCAAGTTGTCATTTGTAGGAGATAGAGTTTTTCCTTCCAATTTTGTTCTGTTCTACAATTTTTATACTTTTATTGTTATGCTGGTTTTGATATATACTCTCAAGGCCTGGCATTCTTTGTTCTTTATTTGTCATAATTTTCCATCATCTTTTCCCAACTTGTTCTTATTATAAGACACAAATCAGAAGCAAATTTTGGTCCCAAATATAAGGCACCAACCATTGCATTAATTACCTTTTTTTCCACTTTGCCCTTTTTATTAATTGACGTTCAAAGTTGGAAAAATTAAGTCACATCATTTAAGGAGGGGTAAATTTGGAAAAATATCAATCTAAGACAAATTTAATTACTGAACTATTATTCCTTGGTTTGTGAGAATTGGTAATCGGTGTCTTATAATAAGAACCCAAATAAGTAATTTGGTTTTTGTTCATTTTTGCATTCTATTTGTTGAAAGTAAAAATTGAACTGTCAAGTCAAAACAACTAATTGAAGGGTTTGATCCCACAGTATTATCTGTGGTGGATCATAATAGTTAAGAATGTTGTTGATTGATTTATCACTAATTTCATATTTGTTCCATAGGCTGCAAATCTGTACTTCCGAGGACAACACATCTGGGAAGCTGCGATGGAGGATTTAAGGTCAAAGGGAATGCGCTATGCTAAACAGGTTCACATGACAGTTTCAGCGAAGAAAAAGATCTGTAATTAGCTGCTTGAACTTCTGTTTGATTTTCATTGATTTGTTCAATTAGGCTCTTCTATCTGGATGTTCTGCTGGAGGTTTAGCATCTATACTTCATTGTGACGAATTTAGGGGACTGTTTCCTGCAACTACAAAAGTCAAATGCTTAAGTGATGCTGGATTGTTCCTTGATAGGTAAAATATATATATATATATATATATATATATATATATATATATATATTACATGCACTTTCGATTCTGATCCTTAATTCATTGGATATTTGCTCATAGGTCCATTGTGTTTATATGTGGGCATGCCAATAACAATTTTTTTTTTCTTGAGTTGCAGTGTTGATGTATTAGGAAGTCGCACTTTGAGGAGGACTTTCAGAGATGTGGTGGCCTTACATGTATTTTTTTCCCTTTTATACTATCTTGTTGATGCCCGTTTGTTTCTAATTTCATGACAGATTAAGTAAAATATGGCAAACCAGTGAAGAGCAGAGAACCGAAATCTTGTATTATACTCCTTTGGTTCTTAATATAAGGACTACTTAATTAATTTAGGTATATTAAATCAGTGAAATAAATTAGTTTATTATAACAAATGTGATTTGATCTCCCTAAAATAACCATGTGTAATATTGGATTATATATAAGCTTGGTAATCTGGGGGAAAATGATAAGTACAGGAGATAAAAAGGATTGGAATCTTATATTTTGGATCAAATCTAAGAACCCCCCGGGGGTGCGGGGGGCAAAAAAAAAGCTCTTATATTAGGGACTGGAAGTAATATGAGTATTAAATTAGTATGTTTCCTCAATAGCCTGAAGCATAAGATAGAGAGACCATTTCAACTTGTTTGAGTAGTGAGTTAACAATGAACAATTATATTAGGATTTTGAGATTTCTAGTTGCTTCATATCCACTAATTGTTCAGTTTGCTACTTCAATCACCTTGACCCCCTTATGCCCTTCTGTTATTTTGGTCTCCCAAGAAAGAAGGGAAATCACTATGAGGTCCTATGTAATTACCAAAAAGTTTCAATAATAAGTAAGCAGCATAGCCTTGTCATTTTCTACACTGTAATTTGTCATTGCTTGTTGCTCACTTGTTGTGGGACTTTTGGTAATTACATCTCTTCTTTGGGACTTATAGTGATTTTCCCAAAAAAGAAATCGTAAGTGTTATAGCTAGATGATAGGCTTAACCCCAATTTCACAACTCGGAAATTTATATTAATTTTCATGGTTGGATGCTTCAGTGGGTACGTACATCTGATTGCTTGAATATTGTTAGCAAGATATACTGTAAATGGAAGCTGGTCTGTATCTTTTGTGGCAGGGAGCAACAGGGAGCCTTCCAAGGAGTTGTACTAGTCACTTCAATCCAACTTTGGTAACTATTGTTTTAGGTCTTTCAATATTAGTAGGAGTAATAAATTACATATCTTGTCACTTAAGGCATATACTGCGAAAATAAGCATAACATTTATATGAAATGCTAGTACTGTCATTTTTCAACTGCAGAAGCTGAAGCAGTATGAGAAGTTGTTCTATTATTTGTTCTGTTGTGTGATTGTGAATTCATCATTTGAGAGTTAGGGTCTTTAATTGATAAATGGCACTAACTGGAGTTTGATCAAAGATTTTTGGACCTATGCTTTTGTAAGCCCATAATTAGTATCATCAGAATTTCTTTGTTTTTTTTAATACAACAGAATTTCTTATTTTAGTTGCTTACAGAAAGGTTTCAAGTTAGTTCTTATCACCCCTTATTATTTACTAGACCATCCCATGCGATGCACAAGGAAAAGTTCTAGATTTTATGTTGTTCCATAGTTGTCTAACCATAGCATAAATTTGAGTGTTTTTTAATTTATCAAAAATTTTATATGGAAATTACTTTGAAATATTATTAACACAGAAATTTAAAGGGAAAAAAAGTGGTACTTGAGATCATAGAAAAGTGGACATTACAAAAGGAATGATTATATGTATGACTCACAATCTCTGTATGTGACAAATTAATGGGAAAAATGTAATTAATCATCAATTTTTGGAATTGATCTATTTAGAAGTTTTCTCACATTTTTTTATTTGTTTATTTTGTTCTTAGTGCTTCTTCCCTCAGTATCTAATTTCCAGTGTCAGGACACCGCTATTTATTCTCAACGCAGCTTATGATACTTGGCAGGTAAATCCCTACCCAGTAACCCTGTCTCTTTTGATTGATTATTTATGAGGAAAAAACCATCATAATCTTTATAAAACTTCACATTGGTGATGTTGAAAGATGCTACCCACTCTGGTCCTTATTTAATGCTCTTTGGAAACAAGCAAATGTTTTATAAAAAGAACCAAATACATTTGTTAGTTGGTGTCTTATAATAAAAAGCAGAGGAAACACTAAAAAATTTATTCAAAAGCAAATTCCTTTACAGGGAAGAATCTCATAATTTTGTTGGATATTTAGGATGAAGTAGGAACATGTAACCTCTTAACACACGAACATTATGATGCCTATCGTGTAATTTTCCTTTCACTTTCATCAGATTCAAGCCAGCCTAGCGCCGCCATCAGTAGATCATCGTTGGAATTGGGTTGCGTGCAGAAAGAATTATGCACGTTGCAGTGCATCACAGATTCATTATCTTCAAGGTAGTTATTTAAGATAGTAGTAGTTTCAAGTTGTTGGTTGCTCTTTTCACACTTCAACTGTTGTTCTCTTTAATTAATGTTGTCAAAACTTGTACAATGTAGGATTCCGGAACCAAATGCTTAATTCTGTGAGGGGATTTTCGAGGGCTCGCAAAAATGGATTCTTCATAAATTCATGTTTTGCTCATTGTCAGACCGAAAGACAGGATACTTGGTTTTCCTACAATTCTCCTCATATTGGAAACAGAGTATGTACATTCTGAATCATTGGTTCTGATTTATAATTAATCCAAACTTACTAGAGTACTATACTATATGCATTCACAATTTGTATTTATAGAGAATCCGGATTAGATGAAATTGCTTCTAAATAAATAAATCCTAAATTGCTTCAATTCAATCATATAATTACAATTATTTAAATTAGAATCAAGGTGTAATTTTGGCGAAGAAGTTTTTCGCTAAGAGTGTCTAGCATAATTAAGTTTTCAAGAGTGTAAAAGCAGACCTCAATCTTTTAAAAATGGTGCAATTTTAGTAATTTCGTTACATTGGCCCAAATGTCTATTATAAAGTTAGGAGAACAAGTGGATCCCATATACAAAAAGAGGCAGGTGGTTGGGCAAATCTATCATAATTGCAAAAATTGCTCTGTTTTTAAAAGATTATGTCTACTTTTACACCCTTTAGAATTTAATTGTACTAAATGGCTCATAACTAAAATTGCACCTTAACCCTTCAAATTACAGCGAATGGCAAAAACCTCCTCTATAAGTGGGAGGTCACGAGCTTGATTCCACTTGTAACCTCATGCCATTAGTGTTTGCCCCCAAAATGTTTTTGAAAAAATAAATTACAAATCCATAGTACATCTTGTTTATGTTTTTTTCTTTAATTTTCAGATATTTGCTTTATTGGCTTAAGAGGTTATTTCTTTCTCTAATACATGGCTAAAACAAATGCAGGGAATTGCACAGTCTGTAGGCAACTGGTTTTTTGACAGAGTTGGAATGCAGGCTATTGGATGTGCTTACCCTTGTGACAAAACCTGCCATAATTTGGTCTTTGAGTGAAAAATAAAACTGCCTAAAAATATCATTCTTTGTAAGAATTTTTGTTTTTTACTCTACCATTACATTGCCAGCACATCATTGGAATGTTTTAAAGTTAGGACCTTGTTAGAAGAAGAAAGCTGTGTTATCAAAACCAGATTACAGCCATAGAAGCATTTCTAATACTCATTCATTCATGTGAACCTGTTGGTTGAGATTTTAAAGTTTGACTATCTATTAAATTATTCTAAGCTTGTAAATCAGAATTTCTGTCTCTGAATCTTCACTGTTTTGACTTGTATCCTGTCATCCTTGGATTGTCTTGCCAGGAGGAAATATTGCCTTCGATATGATAGTTTTTTTTTCCTGATTATAATGTCTATGTTTTATTTCTTTTGGGTTTTCCTTATAATCATAATAGGCTTCCTTATTTATGTATTTTTTTTAAAAAAAAAAATTCTCTCTGTAAAGTTTTTTTAATTGGATTTTTCCTTTGCAATTATCCATATTCAGAAATTTTGAACCCACAGTATTCAATAAACTGATTAAAGTTGGGTGTGGGTGTTTAAGGGGGCCTTAATATCTTATTTCATTCTTGCATATATATATATAAAATACCTGAACATATTCTGTACATTTCGCTCTCCCATTTGTTAAACATGCACACCACGCATCGCTTTTAATTGCTGGCCAATTTCCCTTCCTCGTGGTTATGTAACTTTGTTCTCGTGTCTAACTTCCTTTCCCTCTATATATATATATATATATATATTCTCACTTAAGTGGTTTTGTTAACCAAAAAAAAAAGATTGTTCATATTGATTAAGGGCCTGTTTAGATGTAGCTTTAGAAAATTACGAGGTAAAAATAGTTTTTGAAAAACAATAATAGTGTGTAGATATTATTATCAAAATAGCTTTTTGAGGGTAAAATTTATCAAAAAGGACATTAGCTATTGGTATAGTTGCATATAAAGGATAATGTTGTATTTTAAATATTATATTAGATAATAAATACCAAAAATTGTTAAAAATAATATTTCCACCATTATTAAATCATGTAACATGATAAAAATTATATTAAACATATATATTAATAAATTGTATAGACAAAAATATTTTTAACATATAAAAATAGTTTGGTATGATTGAATATGAATGTAAGGTCGTATTGTAAATATCTATAACATTTAATTTCATAATAAGGATACTGATTGATATTGACAAAAATAATTCTCATGGTCTAAAATATTTATTTTAGGATATTGAAAAAAATATATATCTTTGATATTAATATACGTTATTTATTCAATGTCTGAATGCTAAAAAATGAAACCTTCAACATATAAGAGTAGTGATGTTTTGTAAAAAAGTTAACTAAGGCCTTTATAAATATAGTCTATTTGTTCATGGTAGGGATACAAAATACATTTCATATAGTCTAAATAATAGAGTACGTCAAACTAGGGAAACAATGCATACCTATTGGTTTTGTATATAATAAATGATAATAGAATCACAAAGAGAAGCCATGTCAGATGAAGATGGGAATGATGAAGGTATTATTGAAGTTTCTTCCAAATCAGCGTCATCATCAGAGCACAAAATATCATCCCATTCACCATGTTGGAAGTGAGGATAGGAAACAGAGGCTCTTCTAATGAAATTGTGTATAGCCATCGTACTACAAACAATTTGAACCTGTGTCGGAAAGCTATAGCTAGGCATTCTTTGCAAGATTTGAAATATGTTCTTCCAAACTCCAAAGTTCTTTCTATTGTTGATCCAAGACTTGAATGCAATTAATTGAAGGGTTCATTGTCATTTTCAAGTGTAGATGATCTTCGAAAATCAAGGAGATGGTAATGCACAGATTTGTACGGCCCAAGGTATCCAGCCGGTGTTACATACCCAGAATCCACCAAATAATATTTATCTGTATGAAAAAAGTGATTAATTTCAATACCTAGGTTTATAGTTATAAATAATTAAATTGTAGGAATAATAAACATACCAATAGGTGGATGGGGAAAATTCATGGAAGGAGTTGTGACGACATGATAAAAAATGCAACCATCATGTGTTGTGCCTTCCCATCCAGCCAATACAAAAGTGAAGCACATGACTCAATCACAAACCGCCGTAACATTTTGCGATGGATATCTTTTTCTTCTGATATATTTTGTTCTTTCTATTGAGTTGACCCATGCAAGAATATGTGTGCCATCAATTGCTCTAATAAAATTTTTAAAGAAAGGCCAGTACTGATCACTGTGTTTTATCTTTGAGTGAATGTTCTGGAATCATGGATCTTGTGGTTTGATGTTAGACATTGTGAGACCACAACATGCCTTTAAGACAACATAAATAGCCCTATAAATTGTTTCTCCCAAATGCTGAAATCTTTCTTGTTGCAACCTATTCCCTACCGCATGTCCAACAGTGTTCAAAAAAATGCCAACCATTTCATGTATCCCCGTGTCTCTAGTTTTAGTCAAAGCATGTCGTTGCAATTCAAAGCAAACTTCTTAAAACACAAAACACAGGAAGCTTCATTCTAAACATTTCATAACAACGAAAGGAATTGCCCCCTAAACTATCATTTACCCATGCAGCACCTGTATAATCACTGGTGCGTCACAATTCCTTACATAAATATAGCTGAGCATATGCACCAACACATACCGCAATTTTTCAAACCCTATTTGACCGCTGTTTATCATTGTCAACAATTATTTCACATTCATTTTCCATATTTGCAAATACCTATACACATATACATTAAATTTAGTAAATGTAATAGTCATTCACATAGTTTTTATAACATTAAATGGTAAAGCAATAACATAAAGCTAGCTGTTCAGAGTCATGCATAGTAGTTGTTCAGGGCATATATAGTAGTGACTCCCTACATCATTCTAAAATACTTGTTCACGGCATATAGCCATCGTACTACAAACATTGTCATTGAGTGTCATGGATTATGTCGAGCACATTCCCAGCTCAGAATCCCAACTAGCTGCTTCCTCATTCCCTTTATTGAATTATACAATTCCCTTAAAGGTGGGTTGTTCATAAGGAGGATTGCACATTGTGCATGAAATTCTTCATCAGCCACAACTTCTTCAAGTTGATTAAGGTGATTCATTACTTTAGATATTGATATATCATAAGCATGTAATGTCATCCTTCTCGAATGTTGTGCTTCAGAGTCAGTCGTATCAGCTATCCTACTTAGACAATCAGCTATTTTTGTTGAGGCAAACATTTTCTTCTTCTTGCCATCGCCCCTTTTCCTCACCCCCAATGAGGCCGCTGTTCCATAACCACAACTTGTTTTGTCTTAACTACTTCTTCAATTTAATGCATTCAATTTGACTAGTAATTTTGGAGGTAGTGAAGGCAACACTAAGAAAGGGAAATGGAAGGCAAGCAGTAGTCAAGACAAAACAAGTCGTAGTTATGGAAGAGTTGCCTGCTTGGGGTAAGGAAGAGGGGTGATGGCAAGAAGAAAATGTCTGCCTCAACAAAAATAGCTGATTGTCTAAGTAGGATAGCTGATACGACTCATTCTGAAGCACAACATTCGGGAAGGATGACATCACATGCTTATGATATATCAATATTTGGAGTAATGAATCACCTTAATCAACTTGAAGAAGTTATGGCTGATGAAGAATTTCATGCACAATGTGCAATCCTCCTTATGAACAGCCCACCTTTAAAGGAATTGTATAATTCAATGAAGGAAATCAGGAAGCAGCTAGTTGGGATTCTGAGGCAAGAATGTGCTCGACATAATCCCCATGACACTCAATGACAATGTTTGTAGTACGATGGCTATATGCCTTGAACAAGTATTTTAGAATGATGTACGGAGTCACTACTATATATGCCCTGAACAACTACTATGCATGACTTTGAATGGCTAGTTTTATGTTATTGCTTTACCATTTAATGTTATCAAAACTATGTGAATGACTATTACATTTATTAAATTTAATGTATATGTGTATAGGTATTTGCAAATATAGAAAATGAATGTGAAATAATTGTAGAGAATGAAAAACGACAGTCAAATAGGGTTTGAAAAATTGTGGTATGTGGTGGTGCATATGCTTAGCTATATTTGTGTAAGGAACCGTGACACACCAATGATTATAGGGTGCTGCATGGGTAAATGATAGTTTAGGGGGCAATTCCTTTCCTTGTTATGAAATGTTTAGAATGGAGCTTCCTGTGTTTCAAGAACTTTGCTTTGAATTGCAACATGCTTTGACTAAAACTAGAGACACGGGGATACATGAAATGGTTGGAATTTTTTTGAACATTGTTGGACATGTGGTAGGGAATAGGCTGCAACAAGAAAAATTTCAACGTTCGAGAGAAACAATTTATAGGGCTATTTATGCTGTCTTAAAGGCATTTTGTGGTCTTACAATGTCCAACATTAAACCACATGATCCATCATTCCAAAACATTCATTCAAAGATAAAGCACAGTGATTGGTATTGGCCTTTCTTTAAAAATGCTATTGGAGCAATTGATGGTACACATATTCTTGCATGGGTCAACTCAATAGAAAGAACAAAATATATCGAAAGAAAAGGATATCCATCGCAAAATGTTACAGTGGTTTGTGATTGGGACATGTGCTTCACTTTTGTATTGGCTGGATGGGAAGGCACAACACATGATGGTTGCATTCTTTATCATGCCATCACAACTCCTTCCATGAATTTTCCCCATCCACCCATTGGTATGTTTATTATTCCTACAATTTAATTATTTATAACTATAAACCTAGGTATTGAAATTAATCACTTTTTTTCATACAGATAAATATTATTTGGTGGATTCTAGGTATGCAACACCGGCTGGATACCTTGGGCTGTACAAATCTGTGCATTACCATCTCCTTGACTTTCGAAGATCATCTACACTTGAAAATGACAATGAACCCTTCAATTAATTGCATTCAAGTCTTATGTCAACAATAGAAAGAACTTTTGGAGTTTGAAAGAACAGATTTCAAATCTTACAAAGAATTCCTAGCTATAGCTTTTTGACACAGGTTCAAATTGTTTGTAGTACGATGGCTATACACAATTTCACTAGAAGAGCCTCTGTTTCTTATCATCACTTCCAACATGATGAATGGGAGGATATTTTGTGCTCTGATGATGACGACGATGCTGATTTGGAAGAAACTTCAACAATACCTTCATCATTACCATCTTCATCTGACATGTCTTCTCTTTGTGATTCTATTATTATTTATTATATACAAAACCAATAGTCATGTATTGTTTCCCTAGTTTAACATACTCTATTATTTAGACTATGTGAAATGTATTTTGTATCCCTACCATGAACAAAGAGACTATATTTATAAAGGCCTTAGTTAACTTTTTTACAAAACATCACACTTATATATTGAAGGTTTCATTTTTTAGCATTCAAACATTGAATAATTGAATAAATAACGTATATTAATATCAAAGATATTGTTTTTTTCAATATCCTTAAATAAATATTTTAGACCATGAGAATTATTTTCTCAATATCAATCAGTATCCTTATTATGAAATTAAATGTTACAGATATTTAAAATACAACCTTATTCTTCATATTCAATTATACCAAACTATTTTTATATGTTAAAAATATTTTTGTCTATACAATTTATTAATATATATGTTTAATCTAATTTTTATCATGTTACATGATTTACTAATGGTAGAAATATTTTTTTCTAACAATTTTATGTAATTTTTGGCATTTATTATCAAATATAATGTTTATAATATTTAAAATACAACATTATCCTTCATATGCAACTAGACTAACAGCTAATGTCCTTTTTGGTAAATTTTACCCTCAAAAAGTTATTATGATAATAATATCCAAATATTATCATTTTTTTTTCCAAAAGTTATTCTTCAAAATCTATTCTCCAAAAGCTATGCTTACCTCGTAAATTTCCAAAGTCATTCTCCAAAAACTACATCCAAACGGGCCCTTAGAATAATTACTTAACAATATCTATTTTATTTTTCTAACTTCTTAAAAATAGAAAAATATATAATATCTCATCCCCAAGATAGTTTTTTAATTACATTTTCTATTACATTCCTCTTTATTTGGTGCTCTAAATAAATCCTTTGGTAAGACTAAAATTTTTTCATTAGTGAACTCAACAAATTCTAAAATGCATCTTACTTGTCAAATAATATATGGGATAAAGGCAAGATTTAAAGTTTTAGGCATCCCATTCTATTGAAAAGCACCCAAACAAATTAAAAAATACTAACATTTTATTAAGTTTTGTTCAACCATGTCATTTTTTTAATATTTCTCAACATATCTGAATAGAATTTAAATGTTAGAAAGATGAATACAATCTTTGAGAAACTTTTTGGGTTATTATCTTACTTGTGCACCGTAAAGAAAAAAGATATGCACTTTCTCAAATATAACACTAGTTCCCATGCTAAGCTCATTTATTTTCTCATCAATGTCTAAATATAGTGATCCATTCTACACAGCAAAAAATAACTTTGTCATCTCAACGCTCTTAATAAGACATCTCAGCTATTTCCAAGAAGCCCTGGAATATAGATGGAGAAATTACAATTGCCACTTTTCAGATATGGCCAAACACTCAAACCACAAAAAACCTTTTCTCCTTGTTTTGAATGTTACACCCAGCATCCTTGGGTCAGGTTATAATCGATGTTTCCTAGAATATTTGCTATCAAGTTTTCCAATAAAAACATAACATGAGGAGCAAACTTTTTCAAAGATCCAACCATGTGATAACAGAGGGAAAAAAAATCTACTTGTCATGTTTTTGAATAGGAACCTGAGAGCAAACATACCTAAAAACTGTACCTAACTTTTGGCGTTCAAAACTTGTGAATCTTCCTCTGGGAGTGTAGATGTGGATGGTTGGTTCTGGTTGGAATGGAACTTTTCTAGTTGACGTGCGGCAGAAATTTTTTCTGCTTCAACTTGCTCAAGCAAAGCCTGTTGCTCCATTGCTTTTAGCATGTCTTCTGAAGTTTTCTCTTTCCCTTCTAGCTGCATTTTCATTATAATCTCAGCTTCCTCGTCAATTGGTTTGAAGTATTCTTCGACAGCTGCTTCCTGAACAGAATTTAAAACAAATTTGAGATCCTAATATCAATGAATCAAAGAGAAAAAATTTATTAAAGACAATAAAACATGGTCGAACATTTTTCACACAATAGAAAAAGTGAAAATATCTCATCAAAGACAATCATGATGGAATGCAAGTGATGCAGCATTGGGAAAACAAGGATCAGGTTTTCTTTCAAATAGCAAGTGTAGGTCCTGAAATATAAGAGCACTAAAATGTAAATCCTACATTAGAAGTTCAGGAATGCATATAGTGCACTTTTTTTTTTCCATACAATAATTCTTTCCAGATTTGATACTGTGCCGTCAAATTGATGAACAGCAGATAAGGATTCCATTTAAACTTCTTAGTTCAGTTTCCATAATTTAAAATGCAAGAGATTTAGCTTACTGTCTCTTCCAACTTCTTGTTTAAAGCCTGCATTTCTTCAACCATACGGCGAACCTCAGATATAATAATCTGCTCAGGTACTTTGTTCAAAGATGCCTTCCTCTCTTGTGTCTTTTCATAAACAAAAGTCACACAACAGAGTGAGAGTAAATATAGCAAATATCAGAAAGAAATCAAGGTCAAGAAGTAGCTGATAGTTCACATCAGATAAAGATTCAAATGGGTGCAAAAATAATGAAGATTAAAAACATTTCAGTCTCTAGTGATAAGGAGTTAGGCAGCAATGAAAAATAAAAATATTTAAAATTTTGAAGTCAAATATTTTTTATATTGTTTTCCCTATATTATAAGATTCTCATTTTTATTTTGAAAAATAGTAAGATGTGGCTTCTTTACAGATGAACATGAAAATTCCTATTAATACAGTTACCATTAAACAAAAAGAAACAAATGACTCAGCATCACATATTTGTTACATTTTAAATCATTTGAGCCTAGGATTTTTGGAGACTATCGCACATAACAGAACTAGTAGCCTTTTTTTCCTACATACACAATGTTCACACATTTTTCTTAAATAGTGAATACATACCAAAATCCTGACACATTAAAAATTTGTCTTCTCTTGATTGAATTGGGATTTTATCCCCTGCTGCTTTCTATAAACAGAGGTGTAGTTCATACTTTGTCACATTTCAGATTAGACAAGATTCGTTTGATTTTTAAAATTTGAACCTCACTTCTTTCCCTTGCATAGAACCATAGCTCCATTTGAATATCATTTGTCTATTTTATCTCCTCACTTAGCTTCTAAAAGGGAACAGTTACTGATTCAAAAACAAGATTGTTGTCGTTGAGAAAAGAGAAGATGTCATACCTGTTTAAGATGGTTCTCCAGCTTAAGCCTAAAAGTTCGTATTCTTCGCTCCTCATATCCAGAAAGCACCCGTACATAAAATAGAGCTTTTCTTCCGAAGTCTAACAACTTATTCATGTTAACCAATGATCACTGACTAAACTTATTATTTTTTCCTGCAATAACAAGATTTTCCGTCTCATAGATGCCATAATCAAAGTTTGATCAGAATTAATTTACATGAAAGCTTTGAACGAATGCATTCAGTCATTCACAAAGCTTTACATGGCTGCCCCATGGAATCAAACATAAACAAACTATCACCAAGTGAAAGATATAAGTTACAGGAAAGAGTGCTAAATCCAAGCCTTTTAATTTCAATTCTGATTGTCTAATAAATTGTATAGCAATATGTACCTCTCACCTCTCCCTGATGATATTAAAACACTATTTACTACTAAGAAAATCCAGTAAGAAAATTCGGTTTGATCAATCCTCACATAACATATGAATTTTTGTTCTTTTTGACGCACATTTCTTTAGCGCTGAAGCCAAATAAAAAATTGCAAATGAACAACAGAGTGGGAAGTTGTCCTTAGAAGAATCTGAAGGTAAAATGCATGTCAACATAATTAGAAACTAATGTCGTTAACGGAGGTAGCTACTTAAAATAATGAAGAACAAAGCTAGGATACTTAACATGACAAGGCACGGGTACTGTTCTACAAGGATAATATCAAAATGGCCGAATTGCAATTTCTCGAATTTAAGGGAGCCCTAGAATTTCCCATTACTCTAAAATGGTAGGAATTTTTTTTTTTTTTTCTTTTGTAAGGATCAGTCCGGTTTTAAAGCATCCGTTTCACTCCATGATTTAAGTGAATCTTTCCAACTCCAACAGATCGGGAATTCAAAGAAGGAATTAAAAAGATCGAAGGGGAGCTTTACCAGTGCCGAAAGGAACCACAAGCATCCGACGACTGAACCACAGACGATCGGCGGCGGCGGCGAATGGTGTCTGGGTATGACAGATTCGATGATCTCCGACCTATGTATGGAGTGATGAAGCTCACTGGCGCGCTCTCCAGCTGGAAGAGATCCCTCAGTATCTTTTCCTTTCATCAATCTCTCATCTCATATCGTTTGATCATAACTAAAAATATACATGAGATGGAAGAGCGGAGGAAAATGAACGGTTAGGTGGAAGGATACTGAAGAAAGAGGAGGGAAGGATACAGAATCCAAATCCCTTTTCAGCTAAGGTTAGACACTCAGACTTCAATGATAAAATGATAAATTCTTAAAAAGGCCCGAAAAAAAAAAAGGAAAATTCCATTCAAGACCTAAGGTAGGAAAATATTATCAAAAAAGATCCTAAGAAAAGTCATATGTCTGAAAGGGCCTTTTCTGGTATTATTTCAAAAAAATTGTATGAATATAGTTGTTAATGACTACTGATATAGTTGTTAATGGCTACTGATTTAATTGTTAATATGTAGTTGTTAATTATACTGATTTAGTTGTTAACGAAAATTGATATAGTTGTTAACGCTTTTTGAAATAATATCAAAAAAGGCCCAAGAGGGCCTTTTTTGATATTTGACTTTTCATAGGTTTCAGGGCCCAAGGTAGGAAAATATTGTCAAAAAAAGCCCTAAGAAAAGTCAAATGTCAAAAAAGGCCCTAAGGCCTTTTCTGGTATTATTTCAAAAAAAATTGTACGGATATAGTTGTTAATGAAACTGTTTTAGTTGTTAATATGTAGTTTTTAATTATACTGATTTAGTTATTAACGGGAACTGATATAGTTGTTAACCGTTATTGATATAGTTATTAATGCTTTCTGAAATAATATTAGAAAAGGCTATAGGGCCTTTTTTGACATTTGACTTTTCTTATAGTATTTTTTGACAATATTTTCTTACCTTGGGCCTTGAATGAAATTTTCCCAATAAAAAAAGAAAAGAAAAGAAGGGAAAATGATAGACAACATCATTTATCCCTTTGCAATTTACTGCTCCTCGTGTATTTGATGTAAGACATTAATTAATATAAGACATATTTAAAGATTTAATTTTGATTTTAAATATAAGATATAATTTTTATATTTGTCAATTTTTCCTAATTTACAGGTCTTGACTCTCTCTCACCAATAATCAAGAAGAAGAGGGAAGTAAGGGAGATTACTACAGTGTTTTAAAAAATACATGTTATATTAGTTAATTCAACTAGATTTATTAATATAATCAAATTAGGTAAATATGTTTTATGTTAAAGACCGTAGGAGTATTTGCCTAATTTTGATTAAATTAATAAAGTTAGTTAATATATGTTTTTTTCCCTCTAAAATGTCTTAATCATCTTCATTAAGTCTTTTATATACATCTCTCTCTCTTAATTATTATTGAAGAGACATGAATACAGTAAATTAAGAAGAGCTTGACAAATATAAAAACATAAGTCTTCCATTAAGATTAATCTCAATTAAATCCAGTTGAAATATAAAATTTCAAATTCAGAACTATACTAATTTCATTAAATTTCTAATCAGGTCAAGAGACCTCATTAAGGATTTTTTTAATATTGTTAAAAGACCAAAATGCCCTGTAAAATCCTTTCCTTATAACCATAATTAATAACATAATCATTCCACTAAAGAGTAACATAATCATGAAAGAGTATTAAATATTGAAATATGTTAACCATGATAGAGAAGTTTAAAATCTAAATTCTCACAAGAACTATCATGGTTATAAAAACAAAACCCCTTAAGGGAAACTCAAACACAAATGGGCTTTCGATTTCACCAAACCCAGAACAAACATTCACTATCAAGCCCACTCTTAAACTAAATAGTACTTCATCATATAACAAAATATCTTATAGCAATATATATATATATATATATATATATATATATATAGAGAGAGAGAGAGAGAGAGAGAGCAAAATATCCAAGTCAAATTAAGATGTGAATCTACAAGTTTAAAACATAATCATAAGGCCTTTAGGCCACCCAAAATCATCAAGAGTTACCTAATCATAGAGAAATCAAAAGTATATAGTTAACACATCAAATTCTCAAAATAAATCAGAGTATATATGATGAGGCCTAGCGTTGCAATATATACTAACCCAACATATACTAAAAAGATGAAAGCATTACTATTAGCAGAAGTAGTTTAAGCTTCCAAAGTTTTCCCTGATAGATTCGCACGAAAACTATCACCTAGAAAAATGTTAAATTAACGACGTGAGACAAAAGGCTTAGCAACCAACAATCTATTTCATCAAGCATATAAGTAAATGTTTGTGAGGTGTCAATTGGGGCAATTATAAAATCATAGTATTATTAAAAATGTCACATGGCTACACACACACACACAATTATATCAATTCACAATATGATAATCTCATTCTCATATTTTATCACATGTGTGTACAAAAATCAATATACAAGAGTTTATTATCTGTCTTCCCTTATTTCCTTTGACTAAACCTATGGGCTACTACTTACCCATTTAACTGGTAGTTCAACTTAACAAGTTTATCAATTAAGTGACATGGACTAGCCAAAATCTACAAAACATAAAGACCGGATCATGGGCTCGCCCTCTAACACATTAGCGGGGTGTCAAGGTCATACTAGACACAAATAGGCCAAAGGATTAACCAATGTACATATGGAAACCCACTATCTTATTTCCTCTTTTTTTTTTTTTTCAAGAACTCACCCCCTTATTTCCTCTCTGAATAACCTCCTGTCAAATCCATATCCATCATCTCCTATCATATTAGTACTCAAGAGATATAACCACAATAGATTATTACATGCAATTATCAATTTACAAGTTATCAAAAGAATCTTTCCAAACTCATAAATCAACACCAATTCATATAATAAAATATTACTAGTCATTTTTCAATGAAAATAAGTCCCACAAAACAATTTCATTAACAACATACTTTAATAGTATATATCACATATGCCAATAGCAAATTTATAGTTATATAAAGTTAAATCACCCATAAACATCATACAAGTATGCACAACAAAAAGAAAGTGGTCATTTCTTACCAAAATAAATTATTACTACAATGCTCTTAATCCAAGAGCCCAAACACAAGCCATAATCAATCTACTACACATTAATAACTATTTGAATTATTGAACAATTATCTTAATTAACTTAATTCTATAAATTTAAAGTTTTGAATTAATTATTCAAAAATTTCAATTTCACACTAAAATCCCAATTTTTTTAATCTTAATTCAAATATTTTTCTTAACCCCACAATATATTTCAATTATTGATAATCATCAATTTCATTCTATTACATAAAATTTTCAATTTAAAGTTTAGAGTCTAAAATTGCTAAATTATAAATCTTCACTTTAATAAAAACTCTAAACCAATTAACACTTTAAAAATACCTTCAATAATTAAAATAAATCATTAACCCAAATTTAATGAGTTAAAAAATGTCCAATATAGAATTATTATAGATTGGTTATAAACAAATTCAGTATAAAATATCATACCAACTAAATAACAAAAGTAAATCAATTAAAATTATTTGTTAATCATCATTTACATTCCTATGGTCATATATCAACAAAACTCAAAATTAGCCTAAAAGCCTAACCTCAAAATATTCTCTAACTAGCAGAAAATTATTTTTATAGGAAAGAAAAAATTATTTAGAACAATTTTCATGAAGGAAGTTTTTTTATTAGAAGTGATTTTGAGTAATCTTCAAAGTTTGCCAAAAGCTAAATAAGGATGGACTGGGTAGGAAGAAGGAGAAATTCAGCACCTCATAATCTATAAATCATCTTTGTTTAACTTATATGAAATGTTACAATACTACTTTAACTTTTTTCTCATTTTTCTTATCAACGGCTTCGAGGAATTGACGAGAGATATTGAAAAAAAAATGATGAAAAGAGAATCTACATATCGTTACAAGTAAGGGGCCATGTGCCCTCAATAAAATTTTCTTTTTTAAACCCCCACCCCCAAAAAAAAAAAGCGTCACATCATACATGCACACGCCAACACTATTGAATTAAAGGCCATCTTCTTCTTTTTAAATGACATTAGCAAAATAATAATAATAAAAATATTATTATTATTTTCTTATTTTAATTCGATTAATTTCTTTAACTATATTAAATCATATTTTGAGTAAATATTTTTTATTTTAATAATTATATGATAATCCATTTTTCACGATTAATTATTTTTTAATTATAATTAAATCATAATATAAAAATTAGAATGTTACAACCCCTCTATAATAAAAAAAAAAAAGGAAAATTGAAGTATGCCTACGTTTGATTTCGGTTATAATTATTTCGGGTGGATTTAATTACATTTTCTCAAAGCCAAATGAGTAAGCCTTCTGTCGTTTTCCAGCAAAGTGGTGATTTCTTCAAATTGCTTCATATGCTGGAATTTTAAGACGACTAATTTGGATAGTAGGTTAGGTTCATTAGTCTTGCCGCCGAAAAAAAATATATTCGGAATAGTATGTTAGGTTTGTAAGCTGCTGATTATTTCATCTTAAATCATGATTATTATGTTAGGAGCAATTTGATTATCTTATTCCTTTATGGATTTAATCATATGCTTCCTTAAATTTAATGGTCAATAAGTGTAATTAGTGTCAATATTGTAATATAATGTTCATATTTTCATGGATTGTTATCCCTTCGTGTTCAAATTCTAGCCTTCGTAAATGGTGGGGTGAAGCAAAATATGTGTAGGAATGAGCATCAAGGAGGGGAAAAAAAAAACAATAGTTGCACATGGTTATGAATTTTGATGGATACAAACTTCTGTGGTCCACCTTATTAGTTTATTTTCCCAATTAATCGATATAAAATACTAGAAAATAGATTTTTTTTTTTTGTATGTTATAATTTTATATTATTCATAATTTGCTCAGAGACCACTGGAGGCTTATCTAGGGCTCTATGAAAATTTGTAATTAAATCTCTCATGAGTCTAGGGCTTATTAGTCACCAATTTTCTTTTCTTAACTAGAGAGGGGTATTCTTGTCTTTTAACAACATTTAGAAATCTTTAATTAGGCCTACTGGTCTGATTAGGAATTTGATGATAGTGTATATTTAAATTTTTATATTTCAATGGAATTTAATTGTGATTGTCCCTTAAAGTTAATTCTTCAACTAGGACCTCTAAGTATGGGGTGGAGTCCATTTTTTTAATATTTTTCTATGAATTTTTATTTATTTGGATTAAATTATAAGTTGTACCCTAAAATATTTTTTCCACCCAGTATATTAAATGAATTAATTCTTGTCTTGCATTCAGAAATATTTTTCTAGTAGCACCTAATATTTGAAATATTTTTTCAACACCTAGTATCTTAAGTTAAAATTTTTAATGTATGGAGTATTTAAGAAAAAAAAACAATTATTTGGACATGAGCATGGAATGTGAATTCATTCACATACTAGTATTTAGTTTTAGATTACAAGTATAATTTGATGGTTTACATTTCTTGCTCATCCTCATCCAAAAGATGAGCATCCCATGCTCATCCCTTTAATGTTGAGGACCATTTTTTTAATTTGTTTTTTTTTGTATTTTTATTTATTTGGATTAAATTGTATGTTGCACCTTGAAATATTTTTTACACGCAATATCTCAAATTAATCAATTTCTACTTTTGCATCTAGAAATATATTTTTTAAATTAACTAATATCTTAAAATAGTTTTCCAGGAGCACCTAATATCTAAAATATTTTTTCAATGCCTAGTATCTTAAGTTAATTTATTGTTAGTTCATGGACTATCTTTTTGTTAAAAAAAAAAATCCTTTTCATTTGGGGATGAGCTTCGAATGTGGATTCATTCACATATGAGTATCAAGTTTTAGATTAAGAGTATAATTTGAGGGTTCACATTCTATGCTTATCCAAAAGATGAACAAATGATGCTCATCTCTTTAATTTTGAGGTGGGGACCATTTAAAAAAAAACTTTTTAGTATTTTTATTTATTTAGATTAAATTATATGTTGTTCCCTAAAAATTTTTTTACACCCAGTATATAAAATGAATTAATTTCTTATCCTGTATTTAGAAATGTTTTTCCTGTGACACAAATATCTTGGAATATTTTTTCAATGTGTAGTATCTTAAGTTAATTAATTTTAAGTGCATGGACTATTTCTTCAACAAAGAAAAGAAGAAAAACACTTTTATTTGGGATGAGTATGGAATGTGGATGCATTCATATATTAGTATTAAATTTGAGAGTTCACATTCCATGCTCATCCATCTAATCTTGGGGTGACGACCATTTCACGTATTAATTTTTAGATTAAAGGTATAATTTGAGGGTTCACATTTCACGTTGATTCAAAAGATAAGCATGGGATGCTCATCTCTCTAATTTTTGGGTGGGGACCCTTTTTTTATAAGTTTTTGGGTTTTTTTTTTAATTTATTTGAATTAAATTGTATGCACCACCATGAAATATTTTTTGTACCTGTATATCAAATGAATTAATATCTTGTCCTACATTGAAAAATAGTTTTCTTGTGACACCAATATCATGAAATATTTTTCCACTAGTATCTAATATCTAAAATATTTTTTCAACACCCACTATTTTATATTAATTAATTTTTAGTATATAGAGTATTTTTTTTTTTAAAAAAAAACCCTTTTATTTAAGGATGAGCATGGAATGTGGATTCATTTATATAATAATATTAAGTTTTAGTTAATGATATAATTTTAGGGTTCACATTACATGCCCATCCGAGATATGAGAATGAGATGCTCATCTTGCTAATTTTGGGGTGGGGACCATTTTTTAATTTTTAATTTTTTATGTATTTCTATTTATTTAGATTAAATTGTCTACTACACCCAGAAATATTTTTTATTCCAAGTATCTCAATTTAATTAATATCTAGTCCTACATTTAGAAATATTTTTACTGTTACACTAGTATGCTAAAATATTTTTCTACTACTACCTAATATCTAAAATGTTTTTTTTAATACCTAATATCTTATGTTAACTAATTTTAAGTGCATGAGTTTTTTTAAAAAAATATCTAAAATGTTTTTTAATACCTAATATCTTATGTTAACTAATTTTAAGTGCATGAGTTTTTCTTTTTCTTTTTTTTTTTTTAAAAAACCCTTTACTTTGTGGATGAGCTTGGAATGTGTATTCATTCACATACTAGTATTAAGTTATAGATTAAGGGTATAATTTGAAGGTTTACAATGCATGCTCATCCAAAAGATGAGATGGGTTCCTCATCCCTCTAATTTTGGAGTGGAGACCTTTTTTCAAAAAAAAAAAATTATGTATTTTTATTTATTTTGATTAAATTGTATACTATACCCTGAAATATTTGGGAACGAGCATGTAATGTGGATACCATGGCTCATCCCTCTAATTTTGAGTCAGGATCATTTTTTTAATTGGAAAGTCATTTGGTGTCCACCTCCTTAAATAATATTATTTAATTGCTTAATTTTTAAGCACGAGATGGGCATAAAAAGGGTCCTGACTTTCCAATTAAAAAAAAAATCTTATTCTTAAGTTTGTCGAATCTGATGAGAGAATAAAAAGTACGAGATGGCTTTTATCTCTTTCTTATATCAATTGAATAATTATTTTACCTCCACATAAATTATATTTTCATGGCTTCTTATTTATCTCTTGGTCAAGAATCCTTCTCCCTTTCTTCATTCTTACCTATCACGCCATATGGCTCGCAGGAGACCATAAAACTTTCTTTTCTGTTGCCCACCAAAATTAATCAAACAAATGGAGGAATATGAATTTAATTGATTAATTACATCATTTACCAAGACCCGCTGCATGACACCTAATTAAAGTGTATGTGTTGGCCTCCACATGACACCACATACTAATGCCTTTTCCAAGAACACAGAGTACGCAGGTCTTGATTACTTAGCCAAATGACCATTTAAATGTACCAAGATTCATCATTTTATTCCATTTAATGAAATAAACGTACAAGGAATTTTAGTGAATTAAATTTGGGATATTACACTCATTCAAAATATAAGTATAGGGTGCTCATCCCTCTAATTTTGGGGTAAGGAGACCATTTTTATGTATTTTTTTAAAAAAATTTAAATATTTTTTATTTAGATTAAATTGATGCTGTCGTATCTCAAATCAATTAATTTCTTGTCTTGCATTCAAAAATATTTTTCCTATCATACCAATATCCTCAAGTATTTTTCTAGTAGCATCTAATATCTGAAATTTTTTATTGTCCAGTATCTTAAGTTAATTAATTTTTAGTGCATAGAGTATTGTTTTTTTTTTTTAGAAAAAAAAGCCTTTTGTTTGGGAATGAGCTTCGAATATGGATTCAATCACATAACAAATTTAAATTTTAGATTAAAGGTATAATTTGAGAGTTCACATTTAATGCTCATCCAAAAGATGAGCATGAGATGCTCATCTCTCTAATTTTGGGGTGGAGACCCTTTTTATTTATTTTTTTTAAAAAATTATATATTTTTTATTTGGATTAAATTATATGCTACCCCTTGAAATATTTTTTGTTTTTAGCATCTCAATTTAATTAATTTATTGTCCTACATTCAAAAATATTTTTCCTATCACACTAGTATCCTTAAATATTTTTCTAGAAGCACCTAATGTTTGAAATTTTTTTTAATGTCCAGTATCTTAAATTAATTAATTTTTCGAGCATGGACTAATATTGGTTTTTTAAAAAACCCTTTTATTTGGGGATGAGCTTCTAATATGGATTCATTCACATACTAGTATTAAGTTTTAGATTAATGATATAATTTGAGGGTTCACATTCTATGTCATCCCTCTAGTTTTGGGGTGGGGGCCATATTTTTTTTAAAAAATTATATATTTTTATTTATTTAGATTAAATTGTATAATACACCTTAAAATATTTTTTATGCCTAGTATCTCAAATTAATGAATTTCTAGTTCTACATTTAGAAATATTTTTTCTGTGACACCGGTATCCTAAATATTTTTCTAGTAGCACCTAATATTTGAAAGATTTTTTCAATACCATGTATCTTAAGTTAATTAATTTTTAGCATATGGGCTATTTTTCAAAAATAAGAAAAAATATTTTATTTGGGGAAGAGCATGGAGCGTGAACCCTAAAATTGTTCCACCCAAAATTAGAGGGATGAACATCCCATGCTCATCTTTTGGATGAACATGGAAAGTGAACCCTCAAATTATATCCTTAATCTAAAACTTAATACTAGTATGTGAATAAATCAACATTCTATGCTCTTCCCTAAATAAAAGGTTTTTTTTAAAAAAAAATACATCAGGAACCAAAAATTAATTAACTTAAGATACTAGGTGTTAAAAAAACTTTTAGATATTAGGTGCTACTGGAAATATATTTCAGGATACTTGTGTTAAGGCAAAAATATTTATGAATGCAGAACTAGAAATTAATTAATTTGATGTACTGGGCACAAAAAATATTTCAGGGAACAACATACAATTTAATCTAAATAAATAAAAATAACTAAAAAAATTAAATTAAAAAAAATATTGTCCCAACCCTCAAATTAGAAGGATGAGTATCACATGCTCATCTTTTGGAAGAGCATAGAATGTGAATCATCAAATTATACCTTTAATCTAAAACTTAAAACTTGTATATGAATGAATCTACTTTCCATGATTATCCACAAATAAAAGGGGTTTTTTTAAAAAAAAAATTCCATGCAATAAATTTAATTAACTTAAGGAACTAGACATTGACAAATTATTTTAGATATTAGATGCTATTGGAAAAGATTTTCAGGCTACTGGTGTTACTTGAAAAATATTTTTGAATGTAGGACAAGAAACTAATTCATTTGAGATACTTGGTGGAAGAAAAAATTAGGGTGCAACATACAATTTAACCCAAATAAAAAACAATTAAAACAAATGGTTCCCACCTTAAAATTAGAGGGATGAACATCACATATGAACCCTCAAATACCCTTAATTTAAAACTTAATACTAGTATATGAATGAATACACATTTCATGCTCATCCTCAAACAAAAGGGGTCTTTTTAGCAAAAAAAATACTTCATGTACAAAAAATTAATTAACTTAAGAAACTAAAAAGACCCCTTAAAAAAATACCATTTTAAGGGGTCTTTTTGAATGTAGGACAAGAAATTAATTCATTTGAGATACTTGGTGGAAGAAAAAATTAGGGTGCAACATACAATTTAACCCAAATAAAAAACAATTAAAACAAATGGTTCCCACATTAAAATTAGAGGGATGAACATCACATATGAACCCTCAAATACCCTTAATTTAAAACTTAATATTAGTATATGAATGAATACACATTTCATGCTCATCCTCAAACAAAAGGGGTCTTTTTAGCAAAAAAAAATACTTCATGTACAAAAAATTAATTTACTTAAGATACTAAGAGTTGAAAAAATATTTCAAGCATTAGGTGAAACTGAAAAAAAAAAATATTTGATGATACTCTATCATAGGAAAAATATTTTTGAATGCATGACTAAAAATTAATTGATTTTGCAGTACTGGGTGCAAAGGGTGAAGCATACAATTGAATTCAGATAAATAAAAATACCAAAAAAAAAGGTCCCACCCAAAAATTAGAGTGATGAGCATCCCATTCCCTTCTTTTTTGATGAGCATGGAATGTGAACCCTTAAATTATACCGTTAATCTTAACCATAATACTAATATGTAATGAATCCAAATTTTATGCTCATCCCTAAATAATTTTTTTTTTGAAAAATACCAATAAACTAAAAAGTAACAAACTTAAGATATTAGGCGTTGAAAAATATTTTAGATATTTGGTGGTATTGGAAAATAATTTAGAATACTGGTGTGATAGAAAAATATTTCTAAATACAGAATTAGAAATTAATTTATTTGAGATACTGGTTATAAAAAAGATTTCTTGGTACAACATACAAATTAATCCAAATAAATAAAAATATATAAAAAAATAAAAAAGATCCCACCCCAAAATTTGAGGGATGAGCATCCTGTGCTTATCTTTGGATGAGCATCAAATGTACCCTAAAATTATACCCTTGATCTAAAACTTAGCACTAGTATAAGAATGAATCCACATTCCATGCTCATCCCCAAATAAAGGGGGTTTTTTTTCACAAAAAATTAATTAACTTAAGAAACTTAGGGTTGAAAAAATATTGTAGACATTAGGTGCTACTAGAAAAATATTTTAGGATACTAATACCACAGGAAAAATATTTCTACATATAGGACTAGAAATTAATTAATTTAAGATATTGAATGTAAATAATATTTTAAGGTGCAACATACAATTGCATAAAGATAAATAAAACTAAAAAATAAAAATAAAAAAATTGGCCACACCCAAAAATTAGAGGGATGAGCATCCCATGCTCATCTTTTAAATGAGCGTGGAATGTGAACCCTCAAATTATACCCTCAATCTAAAACTTAACAAAAGTATGTCAACGAGTCTTTATTGCATGCTCAACCCTAAATAAAAGTTATTTAATTTTTTCTTAAAATAATCCATGCACTAAAAACTAATTCAGTTAATATACTAGGAGTTGAAAAATATTTTAGATATTTGGTGGTAGTGGAAAAATATTTCATGATACTGGTGTGATAAGAAAATATTTCTAAATGCAAGACTAGAAATTAATTAATTTGAGATAGTAGACACAAAAAATATTTCTTGATGAAGCATATAATTTAATTCAAATAAATAAAACACATAAAAAAAATTGTCCCCACCCCAAAATTAGAGAGATAAACATCTCATGCTCATTTTTTGGATGAACATGAAATGTGAACTCTCAAATTATACCCTCAGTCTAAAACTTACTACTGGTATGTCAATGAATCTTTATCCTATGCTCATCCCCAAATAATTTTCTTTAATTTTTTTTCTTGAAAAAATACCTCATGCACTAAAAACTAATTAAGATAAGATACTGTGCGTTGAAAAATATTTCATATATTTGGTATTACTAGAAAAATAATTCAAAATACTGATGTGATAGGAAAATATTTCTAAATGTAAGACAAGAAATTAATTAATTTGAGATACTGGACACAAAAAAAATCTCAGTTGGACACATAAAAAAATCTCAGTGCAGCATACAATTGAATCCAAAATAAATAAAAATTATCCCCACCCTAAAATTAGAGGGATGAGCATCACATTCTCATCGTTTGGATGAAAATGGAATGTGAACCCTCAAATTATGTCCTTAATCTAAAATTTAAAACTAGTATATGAATGAATGAACATTCATGCTCTCCCCCCAAATAAAAGGTTTTTTTTTAAAGAAAAAATAGTCCATGCACTAAAATTTAATTAACTTTAGATACTAGGCATTGATAAAAATATTTTAGATATTAGGTACTACTAGAAAAATATATTAGGATACTAGTGTCGTATGAAAATTTTTTCTGAATGCAGGACTAGAAATTAAATAAACTAAGATACTAGGTATAAAAAATATTTCTAGATGTAACGTACAATTTAATCCAAATAAATAAAAATACATTAGGAAATGGTCCTTATCTTAAAATTAAAGGGATAAGCATCTCATGCTCATATTTTGGATGAGCATAGAATGTGAACTGAAATGTCATCCATTAAATTAATGAAGTAAACATATATTGATAAGAATAAACACGATATAGGATTTAAATAGTAAATAAATATTCAAAATATGCATAATGAGCCATAGAGTGTGGCAATATACAGTTATCCATTCATACACCAAAAAGATAGAAGCACTACTTGTAGTAAAGTAGACTAGGCTTCTGATGACTTCTCGAAAGGACCTAGACATAAATGGTCACTTGGAAAAATATTGTAACCATCAGTCCAACTTATTACGAATACTAATATGTGCTAGAGAGGTGTCAAGTGGATTAAAACTATGCAATCCAAAATAAAACAATTCATCAACATCCTCTCCATTAAATATCACATTATTACTATGTATCATAATTGAGTGTCACAAATCTTTTTTAACTCAATTCCCAAAAATAACTCTCATCGATCCAACCAAACCGCCTTATTTTCTTTGACTACACCCATGGGCTAAGTCACACCCATGTTACTAGTTACTCAAAAGCTCACTGGTCAAGTGATAAGGATCAGCCAAAATCTTCAGAGCACCTGCCCCCGACCATAGGTCTTTTCCCTCACTAAATTAGTAGGGTGTCGTAAGCCTATAACTCTGGTGGGCAAGTCCCTTATTAACCGATGAGACAATAGTAAGCCAACCATTGTGCATTAATGGAAGCTGTACCACGTGGTGGAAATAACTTTTTCATTTCCTCCCAATTCTACCCTTTACATGATTATCTTAATAAATAAATGTATATATTTCAACTCATAAAATTCCACAAGGCAATTTCTATTTCAAATATTCATAATCAGTTCAGAAAATACTCATAGGCAACATATCAATAACATAATAAGTGGAAAGTGGTTACCTCTCGTCCAAACTTAATTACTATCACACTGCTCCTTAAAACGAGAGCTCAACACACTCCATAATTCAATCTATTAAATCAATTCAATAACCATTAATAACTATTTAAAACTCTACACATTACAAACTTTGATAATAATTCCTTTGTTATTTATTTCTTTTTTTTCTAATAATAAATGACAAAATTATTTATCAATATTATTATTCATTTGTTTTATTAATTTGAATTGCCCAATAACAAACATCACATGAACAATTCTTTAATTAGGAATTTAATAATAATTATTTATTATGAATTATGGAATTTATCATGGCTTTCCCAAAATATATTATTAATCATACATAAAATTTAAAACCCTGGGTTAAATAAATGCAAACACCCAAAATATTTTTTACAAGAAGAAATTAACATTTATAATGAATAATTCATCTTCAATATATTATTTACCCTTTAATAAATAATAATATTATTCATTATTATTATTTATCCAATTTATTATTTATTTCTTCTCATACCATTCTCTTACTTAAAATCTGAAAATTATCTTCCATCTTTAATAACCTTATTTATTTTCTTTCTTAATATTAATAATAAATTATTATTATTACTCTTACTACTATTATTATCCTTGGTCAATATGCTTTAACACACACACAATCTTATTATCCTATTTTTCTTTTAGTTACGATTCTTACCTTATATGCACATGTATATACTAATATCCACTCCCAGACACCTACATGGTTATATATATATATATATATATATATATATATATATATATATATATATGAGATTAATCTTTCTCATGTTGTAGGAAAAAAATTATCTCATGTCACACACACATGAAATGGTGGGACCCATATATACATATGTTAATTCATATATGTATATGTGGGTCCCACTATTTCATGCGTGTGTAGGAAGTTTAGTTTTCTCATGCAACATGAGAAAATTAAAACCCTATATATATATATATATATATATATATATATATATATATATATATATATATTTTACCTTCCCTTCAATCTTCATATACATATGTATCAAGGCTATTTTACCTTCACTTCTTCAATCTTCACATACATATGTACACACAGTAGGCGACTCAAATACATTTTCCTTCCTTTATCTTTTTTATATACTCAGCATTTCTCTTCTTCTTTGTGTGTTTATTTTTCTTCTTCACACACTAATTAATCTATATATACATCTATGCATCAGCAATAACCTGATTTATTATCTTGTTTCTTCCTTCATTTACAACACACACCCACATGCAAACTTTATCCTCTTCTTCCCAGCGACATAAACACCGTATAACTCATATATATTTTTATGCAGAAAGCAAAGTCAGCGTCGCACACACATGCAGCAAAGAAAAAGAAACCCGATGATCAACAGAAGTTATCAGCGGCTTGGATGAAATCATTTTTGAACCTCAAAGACTCTTACATGCAACGATAGGCTCATATAAACAGAGCCATCTAAACATGCAGCAACAAACCACTCTTCAATGTTCTTATGACAGCAAGAAAAAGAAAGAATCAAAATTTGGGATGTTACATGAACACTCAAATTATACCCATAATCTAAAACTTCAAACTAGTATATGAATGAATCCATATTCCATGCTCATCCTCAAATAAAAGGATTTTTTTTTTAAAAAAAAATAGTCCATGCACTAAGAATTAATTAATATAAGATATTGGGCGTTGAAAAAATATTTCATACATTAGGTGCTATTGGAAAAATATTTTAGGATACTAGTGTCAAGCAAAAATATTTCTCAATGCAAGACTAAAAATTAATTAATTTGAAATACTTGGCACAAAAAATATTTCAAGGTGCAACATATATATAATATAATCCAAATACATAAAAAAAAATTTAAAAATAAAAAAATGGTCACCACCCTAAAATTATAGGGATGAGCACCCATGACCATCTTTTGGATGAGTATGAAATGTGAATCCTCAAATTATACCCTTAATCTAAGATTTAATACTAGTATGCGAATGAATCCACATTACTTGCTAAACCCAAAATAAAAAGTTTTTTTTTTATATTTTTATTTTGAAAAAATAATCCTAATACTAAAAGTTAATTAACTTAAGATACTGGATGATGAAAAATATCTTAGGTATTATGTGTTATTGGAAAAATATCTCAAGATACTGGTGTTAGATGAAAAATATGTTCAAATGCAGGACAAGAAATTTATTTATTAGAGATATCGGATACAAAAAATATTTCACGGTCCACCAAACAATTTAATCCAGATAGATAAAAATACGTAAAAAAAAAGGGGTCTTCACCCCAAAATTAGAGTGATAAACATCTCATGCATATCTTTTGGATGAGTATGGAATATGAACCTCAAATTATACCCTTAATCTAAAACTTGATACTAGTATGTGAATGAATCCACATTCCATATTTATCCCCAAATAAAAGGGTTTTTTTTGAAAAAAATAGTCCATGCACTAAAAATTAATCAACTTTACATATTGCGCATTGAAGGAATCTTTCAAATATTAGGCGGTACTAGAAAAGATTTTTAGGATACTGGTGTCACATAAAAAATATTTATGAATACAGGACAAAAAACTAATTCATTTGAGATACTTTGTGCAAAAAATATTTCATAGTGTAACATACAATTTAATTCAAAAAAGAATAACAATAAAAAGTCCCCACCCCAAAATTAGAGGGATGAGCATGGAATGTGAAACCTCAAATTATATCTTTAATCTAAAACTTAATATAAGCATGTGAATCAATCCACAAGCTCATCCCAATATAAAAGAGGTATTCTTTCTTGAAAAAAAATTACTCCATACACTAAAAATTAATTAATTTAGGATACTATTCATTGAAAAAGTATTTAAGATATTAGATGCTACTGAAAAAATATTTTAGAATACTGGTGTGATAGGAAAAATATTTCTGAATGCAAGACAAGAAATTGATTCATTTAAGATATTGGGCAAAAAAATAATTTAAAGTGTAGCATACAATTTAATCTAAATAAATAAAAATACAAAAAATATTTAACAAAAATGTCACCATCCTAAAATTAGAGGGATAAGCTTCTCATGCTCATCTTTTGGTTGAGTATGGAATGTGAACTCTCAAATTGTACCTAAATATAAAACTTAATACTAGTATGTAAATGAATCTACATTCCATGCTCATCCCAAATAAAAGTTTCTTTTGTTGTTGAAAACATACTCCATGCACTATTAATTAGCTTAAAACATTGAGCATTGAAAAAATAGTTCAGATATTAGGTAGTACTGAAAAAAATATTTTTGGTACTAGTGAGATAGGAAAAATTTTTTTGAAGACAAAACTATAAATTAATTAATATGAGATAATTGGTGCAAAAAGTATTTTTTGGGTGCAGTATACAATGTAATCTAAATAAATAAAAATACATAAAAAAAAGGCCCCATCCCAAAATTAGAGGGATGAGCATCTCAAGCTCATCTTAGGATGAGCATAGAATGTGAACCATTAAATTATACCCTTAATCTAAAACTTAATAATAGTATTGAATGAATCCATATTCCATGCTCATTCTCAAGTAAAAGGGTTTTTTTTAAAATATATATATATATATATATACACACACACATACTCCATGCACAAAAAATAATGTAACTTAAGATACTAGGTGTTAAAAAAATATTTCATATATTAGATGGTACTCAAAAAATATTTTAGGATTTTTTGTGACAAGAAAAATATTTTTGAATGTAAGACTTGAAATTAATTAATTTGAGATACTGAGTATAAAAAATATTTTAAGGTGTAACATATAATTTAATCCAAATAAAAAATACATAAAAATTTTTAAAAAATAAAAAATGGCCATTACTTTAAAATTAGAGGGATGAGCATCTTATGCTTATCTTTTGGAAGAGTATAGAATACCCTCAAATTATATCCTTATTATAAAAGTTAAAATTAGTATATGAATAAATCCACATTCCAAGCTCATCCCCAAATAAAATGATTTTTTTTTAAAAAAAATCTATACACTAAAAATTAATTAACTTTAGATACTAGACGTTGAAAAAATATTTTAGATATTAAGTACTACTTGAAAAATATTTCAAAATACTAGTGTCATAGGGAAAATATTTCTAAATGTAGAACTATAGATTAATTAATTTGAGATAGTAGATGTAAAAAATATTTTAGAATGCAACATACAATTTAATCCAAATAAAAATACATAAAAATTTTTAAAAATTAAAAAATGGTCCCTACTTCAAAATTAGAGGGATGAACATCACATGCTCATCTTTTGCATGAGCTTGGAATACCCTCAAATTATATCCTTAACATAAAAGTTAAAACTAGTATATGAATAAATCCACATTCCAAGCTCATCCTCAAATAAAAGGATTTTTTTTAAAAAAAAATCCATACACTAAAAATTAATTAACTTTATATACTAGACGTTGAAAAAATATTTTAGATATTAAGTACTACTTGAAAAATATTTTAGGATACTAGTGTCATAGAAAAATTATTTCTAAATGTATGACTTCAAATTAATTAATTTGAGATAATATGTATAAAAAATATTGTAAAGTACATCATACAATTTAATCCAAATAAAAAAATACATAAATTTTTTTTTAAAAATGGTCCCTACCTCAAAATTAGAGGTATGAGCATCGCATGCTCATCTTATGGAGGAGCATGGAATGTGAACCCTTTGACATGCCACGCATCTCATGCCTATCCCTCTAATTTTGGGGTGGAGACCCTTTTTTTAGGTATTTTTATTTATTTAAATTAAATTGTATGTTGTATCTTGAAATATGTTTTATACCCAGTATCTCAAATTAATTAATTTCTAGTTTTGCATTTAAAAATATTTTTCTGGTAATACTAGTTTTTTGAAAGATTTTTACAATCGTGTCTACTATCTATTTTTTTTTTTTAATTTTCAATACCTTAAGTTAATTAACTTTTAGTGTATGTAGTATTTTTTTTTTATTTTTTTAAAAAATCATTTTATTTAAGGATAAGCATTTCACGCTCATTCATCTTTTGAGCGAGTATGGAACGTGGATTTCATGATTCTTCTTCAAGTAAAGCTTTAATCTTTACCTTCTTCACTCAATCATCCTCCATAGATTTCTGCACGTTTTCATTCCTAGCAACTATCAATATCTTGCATCCCTTATTATTTGAGGGGATTCCTATGGCTTCCAAATCAAGCTTTCGTCTCACATCTTCAAAGACCATCTTCTCTTCTTCCTAGATAGAGACATATCGTGAGCTCTTCCTAAATAAACATGTCTACAATCTGATTTTAGATATTTCTAATCTCACTAGTTTTGGATTTACGATCCACAATGGCTATGACAATCTCACCAAACAAGTTCCTGTGCCTCGCTCAACTCCTCACGTCTTTTGTTTTGCCAATTCATTCCTTCCAATCCCTTTGGTTCCGGGAAGAACAACCGTGTTACTCTTATATTATTCTAGCGCTTTCAGAAATATGATTTGTATAATCAATTCTTGTGTCAAAGACGATGAGTTTTGAGCCTCTTCTGCTTTTTCATTGAGATTGCTAACATTTCTTACGAAATTGAAGAGGTAGTCAAATCGAAGAAGGATCAGATTAACAAGGTATTCGACGATCTTCTCTTTGATATAGATTAGAATGCCAATCTTTGTGGTCTGGGATCATATATCAACAGATAGGGAAACTCGTGTTGTTAGTTGTTAGTTGTTATTTGTGTTGTTATTATGCATATTTGAGTTGTAAATCATGTCATATATTTAACAAAATAGAGAAACTTTTATGATAAATTCCCTTGTCTGTTTTGTAAATTACCATATCTCTCTTGTAGATTTCCTTATTTCACTGGTAAATAAGCATATGTCTGTTATAAATAACCCAAGCGTACTTATGAATTCCATTGATTTTCTTGTAAATGACCATAGTGTTGTTAGGAATGCCTTTAATATCTTGTAACTCTCCTTATTTCTATTGGATATTGATATAACCCTATGTCTTTTGTAAATAGTTAAAGTCTGCTTGTGAATTCCCTTAGGTCCCATTTGGTACAAGGAATTGACGAGAGTTTTTGGGAACATAATAGCATTCTCACTTAAGAAACATGTTTGGTGCGCAAGCTTCCTGTCTAACCTCACTTCCCGTCTGGCGTGATCTTCCCTTAAACTTGGGAAAGTTAAATTCCTCCAAAAGTGGCGAGATCTCAACATCTTCTCGGGAGAGATATTTCATGGGACAAAAAAGCCCCTCAGGTCCCATCTGAAAGTAACGATATTGTTGTGGTGGTATGGAGGAAGATGAAGGAAGACACTAGTGGTGTTAAAGCCGTTGACCCTTCTCTTTCTCTTTTCTTCATTTAATTGTTGTCCTAAGGTCTGGAGAGGTCGACAGTGATGGTGGTGTGATGCAAGAGGGCGCTGACGATGGTGGCTGAAGGAGAGGTCTCCGACGAGAATTGATAATGAATTCTCAAGAAATATCAGGTTTGGATGAATTTTCTAGTATAGTAGGAACTTACTATTGAAATTAAAATCATTATTCTCAAGAATTTGTAAGGAATTCTTGAGAATTGGCGACACAAGAATCACCTTAAAACTACGCATTCTCGAGAATCGTCTCAGCATTCTCGAGAATCGTCAGACTTATGTTATTGTTTTTCTTTCAATCCTTCCTTGGATTCTCGAGAATTGCCTAGAGATTCTCGAGAATTGGCGCTAATTCTCAATGCATTCTCCACAGTAACGCCAATTCTCGAGAATTGCCCAGAAAATCTCGAGAATTGGCGTTAATTCTTAGTGCAATCTTCATGTTGAGAATTCTCGACTTTCAAATGAATTCTCAAGAATTCATTAGACGATTCTTTGAGAATTCACAATAATTCTCCATGAATTCTCGAGAATTGTCGGGTTTGATTTTTTTTTTAAAAAAAGATTAAATTGCATCGCATACAATACTCAAAGTTGACGACGGTGGCGGCGTCCAAGATGCCAGGTGTAGCGTCAATGATAGCAGGAGTGGTATCCAAGGCAGGGGAGTGGCGGCGACGCAGTGGGTCACGACACCAAACAAGACGCACAAGGCGAATTTGTTTTTTTAATTTAGGTGTATTTTTGGTATTTCACCTCATATTCCCACTTAACTAACACCCAATTCTTTATACCAAACCATTCATTTTCCCTCAACTTAAGTTACCTTTCCATGTCTACCAAACAGCTCAGCTTTTTAATTTCCCTCGCAATCTTCCCTTCCATTCCTTTCCCTCTTTTAAATTCCTTTCCCTCTTTAAATCTTCCCTGTACCAAACGGGCCCTTAGATTTTTTTGGTATTGGCCATAGTGTTGTTGGGAATTTCCCTATGTATATTGTAAATTTTCCTATCTCTCTAGTAAATTTAACTATTTCTCTTGTAAATGACTTGAATTCACTTAGTTTTCTTTTAAATGGCTTAAGTATTGAAAAATTCCCTCTCTCTCTTGTAATTTACCCTATATCAATTGTAAATTCTCCTAGTCTTTTTGTCAAATACTCTCTATATCTTGTAAATTCTCATATTCCTCTTGTAAATTCCCCTACTTCTTTTGTAAGTCGACTAATACCTATCTAAGGATTAAATATGTCTTTTTGGTCCACCAATTAATATCGCTTTGTCCTCAAAAAACTGCAGTGAAGTTCAGATTTTTATGGGGGATTTTGGAAATAAATTTGCTACAGTGGGCGCTATATGATTTTTTTTTTTTTTTTGATACATAAAAATTTTGAAAGGGTACGACACCAGTCCCCTATTAAGGTCAGAGCACGGCTCCGGGTTTTATGAACACTTACTGGGGAATATATATGAATTGTCCCCATGTAAATATGTAAACGCAGCAGCGTTTAAGCTAAAAAAAGAAAAAGAAAAAGAAAACTTTGTATGATTCTGGCCCAATTGATATGTTTATTCATTTGGGCCGACAGGTGATAAGCACATTTAGAATTTGGGCCCAAAGAAAATGAGCTCGTTAGAACTTAGAAGTGATCTATCATGCTCCGATTGAGTGGAGCATCTACACGCCGTCCCCTCCTGCGTTTAACCAAGCGATCCCCTTTCCGATTTCTCTGTTTAGTGGTGACCTTCGTCAACAAGGAAATCCATGAAGCGCCCGATCGATGACATCGTTGCGCCTTTGGCTTCTTCCACTTCTTCCTCTGCCGCTGCTGCACCTCCAAAGCCGGTGTTCTTAACGAAAGCTCAACGTGAACAATTGGCTCTTCAGCGACGCCAAGATGAAATCGCTGAACAAAGACGCCGTCAGGAACAGCTACATTCTCGGAACCGCCCATCCGACCCAAACTCCGATTCTAAACCCTCTGATTCCGATCGACGCGACCGTGACCGTGATCGTGACCGTGACCGCGATCGGGACCGTGATAGAGAGCGAGAGCGAGAGCGGGACCGTGAGCGTGAACGAGAGCGAGAGCGAGATAGGGCACGGGATCGGGACCGTGAAACAGAGCGCAGGAATCGCGAGAGGGAGCGTGAAGAAGAAGCTAAAGCCCGCGAGCGTGCTCGGCTGGAGAAATTGCAAGAGCGTGAGCGGGAGAAAGAGCTTGAAGCTATCAAGGAGCAGTATCTTGGTTCGAAGAAGCCAAAGAAGCGGGTTATCAAACCCAGTGAGAAGTTTAGGTTCTCTTTCGATTGGGAGAATACGGAGGATACTTCTCGTGACATGAATATTCTTTACCAGAATCCTCACGAAGCGCAGCTTCTCTTTGGTCGTGGCTTTCGTGCTGGAATGGACCGGCGTGAGCAGAAGAAACTTGCTGCTAAGAATGAGAAAGAGATGCGCGAACAGATCCGGAAGAAGGAGGGCGTGGAGGAGAAGCCCGAAGAGGCTGTTGCACAACGGCGAAAGGAGGCTGCTGCTGAACTCTATGACACCTTTGACATGAGAGTTGATCGCCATTGGAGCCAGAAGAAGCTTGAGGAGATGACTGAGAGGGATTGGCGTATATTTAGGGAGGATTTCAACATTTCCTACAAGGGTTCTAGAATTCCTCGTCCAATGCGTAGCTGGGTTGAGAGTAAGTTGAGTCCTGAGCTATTGAAGGCCGTTGAGAAGGCTGGGTACAAGACCCCTTCTCCTATTCAGATGGCTGCCATTCCTCTTGGTCTTCAGCAGCGTGATGTCATTGGTGTTGCAGAGACAGGTTCAGGGAAGACTGCTGCTTTTGTGCTTCCCATGCTGAGTTACATCACAAGGCTTCCTCCTATTAGTGAAGAGAATGAGGCTGAAGGTCCCTATGCTGTCGTCATGGCGCCTACACGTGAACTTGCTCAGCAGATTGAGGATGAGACCGTGAAGTTTGCTCAATTTCTTGGAATCAAAGTGGTTTCCATTGTTGGTGGACAGTCAATTGAAGAGCAAGGTTTTAGGATAAGGCAAGGTTGTGAAATTGTAATTGCCACTCCTGGTCGGTTGATTGATTGCTTGGAGAGGCGTTATGCTGTCCTAAATCAGTGTAATTATGTTGTTCTTGATGAGGCTGACCGCATGATTGATATGGGATTTGAGCCTCAAGTTATGGGTGTCCTGGATGCAATGCCTTCCAGCAATCTGAAACCAGAAAATGAAGATGAAGAGCTTGATGAAAAGAGGATTTACAGAACCACTTATATGTTCAGTGCCACCATGCCTCCTGCTGTTGAACGGCTTGCTAGGAAATACTTGAGGAACCCTGTTGTGGTAACCATAGGCACTGCAGGAAAGGCTACTGATTTGATCAGCCAGCATGTAATTATGATGAAGGAATCTGAAAAATTTTTCAAACTGCAACGGCTGCTTGATGAACTTAACGACAAGACAGCAATTGTATTTGTTAACACTAAGAAAAATGCTGATATGGTTGCAAAGAATTTGGATAAGGAAGGCTACCGTGTAACCACTCTGCATGGTGGCAAGTCACAGGAGCAGAGGGAGATTAGTCTTGAAGGATTTAGGACCAAGAGATATAATGTCTTGGTTGCTACTGATGTTGCAGGGCGTGGGATTGACATACCTGATGTGGCTCATGTCATAAACTATGACATGCCTGGGAATATTGAGATGTACACACATCGTATTGGACGTACTGGTCGTGCTGGCAAGACAGGTGTTGCTACAACGTTCCTGACTCTTCAAGACACTGATGTCTTTTATGACCTCAAACAGATGCTCATACAGAGTAATAGTCCCGTCCCTCCTGAATTGGCCAGACACGAGGCCTCAAAATTCAAGCCAGGAGGTATTCCTGATAGACCACCTAGACGAAATGACACTGTATTTGCACACTGAAAACTTGGTTGTTTGAGTAGGCAGTTCCAAAAAGGAGCACTGATGCTGTGGGTGATGAGGAGTTTTTTGGATAGTAGAACAGCTTGCCAGTGAATCCATAGCGGCATAATCTTCTTTTTTTAGAAGGATAAAGTTGTATTTAATTAAATGATAACTATCCTTTAGTCCTGGTAATCCTACTATTGCCTATATTTTGCCTCTCAAATGTTACAGCTCTTCTGATTACTTGTCGTAGAAATAGGTTGTGTTAGTGGAAAATCCTTGATTCATGTTTTCATTTGACCTCAATCATTTTAATCACATAGTAATGTGGCTTTATCTGACCTTTTTAATTGTAATATTATTGTAGTGTATCATAGTTTTGGATTAATTTTAAGGATTTAAAATAGCTTTTAAATCTTTGCTGATTTCTGCGATCAGATGGTGTGGTGTTCTACTAAGTGGCATCAGTTTGAATGAATTGATTGTGCTAAAGTCTGATCTTTCCATGCTATATGCCTTCTAACTCTGTTACATATCATGTGTGTTTTTGTAAAATATGTTTTTAATTAACTTGGCTGTTACCTTGACCAAATCTTTTCCTATTGATGGTTTAGTTTAAATATGTTTTTAAAATATATTTCCAATTTTAGCATTTTGCCTTTATCGAGGGAATAGTTTAAATCATGCAGAATGCATCTTCTATATTATCGCCTTGTTGTCTTATAGGTTGTGGATTTTGGATAGAGTTGTCCTGTTTCGTTGCTCATGTTGCGAGGTTTACATAAATCCTTTAATGAAAGTTGTTGATCACGGAAAATGCTTCTTCTGCTGTTTGGGTGGTCAGTGGTATTTATTTCTTTTAGACAAGTACTTATTATTTTGTGCTCCCTCCTGTCCTAAATATAATTTGCAATTTTTGGGACATGATAGGTCCTTGTATAAGTTACACTTTATGCTTGTCTGGAAATTTAATCCACTTTTTTCATCTTTATCTCCAATTAATTACATGTTGCTCACATCTCTTTTTTCCACTCATTTTCTCTCATCTCTTTTTCTAGTCATTCTAACTTACCCTCTCTGTAAATGAGGCATATTTGGAAAGGAAATTACAATTCTCACATATTTGTTGCCTTTAACCATTTTTTTTTTATCTACATAATTTGGTTGTGTAGCTTTTATATTTAGGACTGGAGGGAGTAGTTTTAGCCTATTAAATTTTTTGTTCTTTGGTAGTTGCCAACGGTTTTAACTCGTTCTTTAGTTTCTTTTCTGTTGTTTTTGAAAAGGAGACTCAGGAATGAACAGAGCTTCACTTTGAATAGCAGAGGTCGTTTGCGGTTGGTTGACTATAATAAATCGAATGCCAAATTATCATCCAAAGCACATTTGACAGGATGGTAAATTTTAAGTATTTGACTGTGATATCAAGTTTTGTGTATCGCACGATACTTAGCTTGGTGAAGACAAGGATTTCATAAGGCATATTTTGATAGGATTGTTGTAGAAATTAGAGAATTCAGAGGGTCTAGAGACAGAAATTCAGAGGGAGTGAGAAGAGAAACAAGAGGGAGAGGAGAGAAACCCAGAATCACACCACTGTGTTCTTCCATTCATCTTTATTCATAAAAGCATAGTATACATTGGAGAGTGATATGCCTTATATAGGCTACACCTCTAAGCTCATTAATCCAAAAGGGTTACTAAACTAACTAACTAATATAACCAACCCCCTAACTAACTAACTAATACAACTAACCCCCTAACTAATATATTTATTCATGGTTTACATATCGTATTTAAATTGTCTCAACATTTTAAAATTTGTGGGACTGGTTTACTTACAAGTCCTCCTTATATGACTGATATCTCTTGGCATCTGTATGATGGGATCCTTCACTGTTTATACTAATTGTGCAATGGGGTGCCTTCAAAAAGGTATAACCCAAGATGAAAGACTTGCTTGCAGTTGCTGAAGGTGGTCATGAGTACAAAGCGCCAGATTCGAAGTGTTGGCACGATTGGTTTTTCCCAAACTTTGGCATATAATGTAAAGAAGGATGGCAGATGCCAAAACAACTTAGTTCTTGATGTTTTTTAGACGACATCTCTCTAAATAAATTTCCAGTCTGTTACCACTTTGCTCTGGCATTGGATCACTTGACATGGTTATATGTCTGGTCAGATTGCAATGGATTGATAGACTTGTTTGCCTTGTCAACAACAAAGAACTGTTGTGTGGCATTGCTTCAGTTGGTTCTGAAGGTCTGTGATTGTTCATTGTAAAAGGACAAATCCATTTTCTTCGCTTAGGTCAGAGATCATTAAGAAGCATACATATGAAGACGTGGATTGAAAGGGATATGTAAGATGGTAGTGTTTAACACTGTAGAATGGAGTTACGAGAAAAGTGTGTTTGTGTGTTTGTTTTTTCCTTGGCCAGCTTTCTGGGTGTATATGGAATATAAAAGAAAATTGTGTTTTATATAAGCATTTTAAACAAGTTAAGACGTATATACTCCTTTTGTTCTTAAATATAGGATTTACTTCATCTATTCAGTTATTTATGTTTGTCAAATGCAATCATTACGTTAGAAGTATGTCCAACTTTACCTAAAATACTGTTGGGTTTTGACTACTCATTTACTTTTAAGGGTTAAGATTTCCGCATGAAGAGATTCTTAAATGATATATAGAATAAAGGAATGGGAAAAAACTATGCAAAGGGTAATATGAGAAAACAATATTTAACTATGATTGAAATTTTATATTTAGGATACCAGGGAATAATAAATTATAGCGTTAAATACTAATTTTGTTATGGAAGTTTATCCTAAAGAGCATTAGTCACCTGGAAGTCTTTTTAGTCTCATTTTTGCCCCGAAAGTTTTAAAATGGAGCAAATATGCCTTGGAAGTTTTTTGATGAGCAATTTTACCTTGAAAGTTTTTTTAGGAGTAATTTTACCCTTGGAAGTTTACAAAGAAGAGCAACAATTCAACAATTAAGATTAAGAGATGGGCAAGATTGTTATATTTTTAAACTTCTAGGGTAAAAATGAGACAATAAAAACTTCCGGATGTCCAGTGCTCTTTGTAATATCCCAAATTATGAGGCATAGAATTTCAAAATAAGACTAAAATAAGAGGACTACTAGGCCCCTATGAATCCAAGGTCTTAATTGGGAAAATTATTTGGACCTTAAATTATTATATTATATGTTATATTATATTATATAATATAATATATAATATATTAAATATATTTTTGTGTAGTGTGTGTGTGCCGTATTATGTGTGTGTGCGTGTAATATTATTAAAGATAATAACATTAATTTATTATATTATATTTTAATATATTATTATATATTAAATATAATATAATAGAAAAAGGTTTGGGACCCATGTGTTTAATTTTTCTTCCGTTCACATTGAGAGTCACGGGAGAAATATATATACATTATTATTAAGTGTGTGTTGTGTGATGTATGTGCGTGTGTGATGGATGTGTGTGTGTTAGTGGAATTGTTAGTGGATGAAGAAATATATATTATATATGTGTTATGAAAGTGTGTGTGCGCAACGTGTAGTATGTGTGTTTGTGTGTGTATATATATATAAAAATTATTATTATATATTAAATATATATAATATAATATATAAAGTGATGGGACCCATGGCCAATTATATCTTACCTTCTGCCAAATGTCATAAGAAAGTTTTGGAAAAAGTGTTAGGAGAAAACTACACCTAATGACTCAGGGATGAAAAATTATACTTAAGGACCCATTTTCCTTTATTATTTAAACACCTACATTTCTTCTTCATTCTTCATTCGGGTGGCGAGAATGAGAAAGAGAGAGGGAAGGAAAGAGAGAGAAAGAGAAAGGGAAAGAAGGAAGGAAAGCCGGAAGGTAAAGGAAATGATATAAGTAAGGTAATAACACTTCTCTCACATACTATGTGTACCTTTTATATGCATGTATTTACCATTGTATGTATATATATGAGAGACATGAATGCTGAATGTGTTGGATGTATAAATGATGGTTGTCTTGCATGTACTGTATATACATCTTATGTGAGTGATTATTAACATTACTGCTGGGATTTATTTGAATCCCAGGAATATTTTTGAATAGTTTAATTTTGCAGCTAGGGTAAGAAGCACGGGAACTATGAAGGAGGTCCTGGAGGTATAGACAAAGATGGGAGAAGATTTTACCATTTATTTTATTGAAGTGTAAATTACCATATATGTGAATAGTAACTTCGGTAATTATTTAGGAAGAACGTTTCTGTATACCTATTTATGTACTAAAATAATGTATTTAAGGCAAGTGTTACATTTTTGGTATCAGAGGAAAGGTTTCTGCCATAAGGTTAGTATACTCTGATGATTTGGGTTAAATTTACCAATGCATCTGCTGAATTTGTGAAGAATTTTTGAAATTGTGAATTTTTGAAAGAGAATTTTCAAATGAAAAGATTTCAACAAAAATTTATGTTGAAATGATGTTGTTTGAAAAAGGGGTTTGATAGAACCCGAGTTTGAAATTGAATTTTAAACTATGTGGTGGTAAGACAGTAAAAACTGGAAGAGATCAGAAACTGTAATAAATGCACTCAGTTTGCTGGATCTTACCAGGTGTTTTAAAATAATGTTTTGAATCGCTGGCCATTGTTGAAATTCTTTTGAGGGGATTGATTTTTGAGAAGTTGATACTCGCACCAGCAGTGTATACATCCAGTCTGAGTAGTTCCGCCTTGTAGGGGCGCATATTTTTCCTTGTTTGGTCGGCATCCACGCAGGCGTTTAGAGCAAGGCTCTTTGGACACCATACATGCTGGGGATTGTAGCTACGGTTAGATCCTCCACAGTGGTGGGTCTTTGTCCCAGGTAGGGATTCCGGTGGGTGGCCTATTACATATCACTTCGGTGATTTATTTATGAAAGGATTGGGATGTACCGCTGTACCGAAAGAGTGAAGTGGTGGCGAGAATTTTCGAATGTTAAATTTTTGAAATAAATAATCCCGCTCATGAATGTTTATGTGTAGTGAATAATTTCTAAAATTATTTTTCATGAAAATTCGAGATGGCAGCGATTAAGTTTGAAAAATGATAGCACTATTATTATTTGTATAGTGCGAATTGTTTAAATATACTGCAACCACAGAAATTTTCAATGTGTGAAAATTTTGAAATGAGACAATATAGTTGAAATGAAAAGCAGTGCATTTGGTAATAAGATTTATGATTTATGTATCAGAGTGCGCAACAGAAGGTAATGAATTTTGAGGTTTAGTGGTTTTTTAGAGGTATTAATATTCAAATTTCGAGGACGAAATTTATTTAACGGGGGGAGAAATGTAATATCCCAAATTATGAGGCATAGAGTTTCAAAATAAGACTAAAATAAGAGGACTACTAGGCCCCTATGAGTCCAAGGTCTTAATTGGGAAAATTATTTAGACCTTAAATTATTATATTGTATGTTATATTATATTATATTATATATATTAAATATATTTTTGTGTAGTGTGTGTGTGCCGTATTATGTGTGTGTGCGTGTAATATTATTAAAGATAATAATATTAATTTATTATATTATATTTTAATATATTATTATATATTAAATATAATATAATAGAAAAAGGTTTGGGACCCGTGTGTTTAATTTTTCTACCGTTCACATTGAGAGTCACGGGAGAAGTATATATACATTATTATTAAGTATGTGTTGTGTGATGTATGTGCGTGTGTGATGGATGTGTGTGTGTTAGTGGAATTGTTAGTGGATGAAGAAATATATATTATATATGTGTTATGAAAGTGTGTGTGTGCAACTTGTAGTATGTATATTAATATATATATATAAATTATTATTATATATTAAATATATATAATATAATATATAAAGTGATGGGACCCACGGCCAATTATATCTTACCTTCCGCCAAATGTCATGAGAAAGTTTTGGAAAAAGTGTTCGGAGAAAACTACACCTAATGACCCAAGGATGAAAAATTACACTTAAGGACCCATTTTCCTTTATTATTTAAACACCTACATTTCTTCTTCATTCTTCATTCAGGTGGCGAGAATGAGAAAGAGAGAGGGAAGGAAAGAGAGAGAAAGAGAAAGGGAAAGAAGGAAGGAAAGCCGGAAGGTAAAGGAAAGGATATAAGTAAGGTAGTAACACTTCTCTCACATACTATGTGTACCTTTTATATGCATGTATTTACCATTGTATGTATATATATGAGAGACATGAACGCTGAATGTGTTGGATGTATAAATGATGGTTGTCTTGCATGTACTGTATATACATCTTATGTGAGTGATTATTAACGTTACTGCTGGGATTCATTTGAATCCTAGGAATATTTTTGAATAGTTTAATTTTGTAGCTAGGGTAAGAAGCACGGGAACTATGAAGGAGGTCCTGGAGGTATAGACAAAGATGGGAAAAGATTTTACCATTTATTTTATTGAGGTGTAAATTACCGTATATGTGAATAGTAACTTCAGTAATTATTTAGGAAGAACGTTTCTGTATACGTATTTATGTACTAAAATGGTGTATTTAAAGTAGGTGTTACACTCCTCAGGATAAACTTCCATAACAAAAATGATATTTAACTCATAAGTTATATAAAAAATGAAAGTTACAGTTTTTAGTAAGAGTTGTGAATCTTAAATTACATTAGAGATCCCTAACCTTGGTTTCTAAATTTGTGTGAAGGGCATAGGTGGTTGTTAGATTAGGCTAGAAGTTAGGACTTAAGAACAGAAATCCTGCCTTGTTGTTCGAGTTCATAAAGCATTGCAAGTGCTGCAGAATCAAATGAAGTTTTCTTGTCAGCCTTAGGGTCTCCAGTACACTCCATTGTGCCACAGTTTGGAATCTGTAACATTATTTTAGAGACAAAGCTGTTGAAACCATTCCTTTTCTCAGACCCTTCTCCAAATTCAACCAGAGTTCTGTGGATGTACCCCAAAAAAGGAAAAAAAATTTAATTAATTAGACAGATTGTAAAACAATGTTGCCATAGAGTGATATGTTTAAAATGATAACAAGTGTGCAATTGATGAGAGTTCACATAGAATCAATGAAGCATTGTGTGCCTAACACTTCTGGTTTTTTTCAAAGATGAGAGTAGTTTTGGAGTGTAAAAGTAAATTCAAAAAGAAAATCAAAGACTATTAACTGAGTTATCACATTTTTTATCACATTATATGAGATGCATTCTATAAGGTATTTTTGGTCATTTTTATAAGATGTTTTGATAGTTACAATGAGCATGAAATATTCTTCCATATATGTCTATATTTGATAAGGGTAACTAGAGAGTATAAGGTAAAATGATGTTGGAGTTTAGTGTGGTTAATAAGGGTATTAGTGAAAATCACTTACATTTATGAAATTTTTTAATGTTTTTAATTATTGTCTTTATTTGTATATATGAATTAGTTAGAAACATCTTATTATTTGGACATTAGAGTATTATGGAATGGAGGTAGCACATCACATTTGTTAGTGTTGCACTTTATATTCTTGTAAGTGCTTCTTAGGAAGATTAATAAATTGTTATGTAAAACTGGGTTTGATTTAAATGACCTGGATTTAGTTTCTTTGGTTTTGAATGTTGGCATTGGCCACTGTAATATCTTGCATATTCCAAATATTGATGTCCGGGGTCCACCTTTGCTCTTGCTTATTGGTCCAATAACTGCAAAAGGTAAAAGATAAATTATTATTTATAAAAAAAAACAGAGATAAAATATTAGACAAATATAATAGTTATTATAAAAAGATCATGCTACAACAATGACCAAGAAGTTCCAAATTTTTTTATTTTAACCAAGGACAAAGAGATGCCCTTGAAGAAATAAGCATCTTATTCTAATCAAATGATCCAAATCACCACAAAAATTGCTTTTGCCACGGTATTTCTCCCTTGTACTTGTTTGGAATTAGTGATTGGAGCCTTCAAAAATAGTTTTTTTAATCATGATTTACGGTATACGAAGTAAGTATATGAGATGAGCTTTATCTTGATTTATGTGAATAAGCACTTTTAGGGGTTTTAAACATAATCCCAAACAAGCAAATCTCTCCGGTGCACAATACAAGTCATTTGTAAATGAAGTATTTGGTCCATAATATAAGTCATTGAGAAAGCAATTAATGTTTATTTGTCAATTTTGCCTATGTAATTAATGCTTAAATATAACTCTTTGTATTTTTCCCCTCTCCTTCAAAACCTTAATTAATATGGTTGAAGTGAGAAATTTTTTGGGAGAATGACATCTAGGTCCAAGCCGGGGGAAATAATACATTAATAAGTCTCATAAGTTATTAATGGTAACTGATTCACCTATTAATTCCCCTGTTTATTTGTCAATGTGAACTTTTTTGATATCATTTTCCTTGGTTAGGACCTAAAAGTCATTCTCTTTATTTTTTCAATTTAAGACAGATTGTAAAGGGATTACAGAAAGTTCTGATTATAGTAGTTTGGATCTGCTTGAAAAAAACACTTTTACATTGTCTCATGAAGTGTAAAAGTAGTATTTGTAGTGAAACCAACGGGTTTAATGGTCAAGTATAAAACTGATTGAGAGGAAAGGGATTAAACAAACCTGGAGTGACAGGAATGATGCTGCAGGTTTTCCCATAACAATCATTGATTGAGAAAGAAGCTTTAACTGATTCATGTGGACATTGATCACTTTCAGTTGTTATCTTTTGTTTTCCTTTCCTACAAGATCTTTCAGCAGTTACTTGGCTACATATTTTCATATCCAATGAAGAAGTAATAAAATCTTCATCAGAATCATCAGAATCTCTTTTTCTCCTCTTAGAAATGCCACTGGGGTTTGAAATATCCTTCTTCTGTTTCATTCCAAGTATCATCTCATCAGTGAATTGTGAGGGACAGTAAAAACAAAAGTACAACACCCTTCTGTCCTTAATATGACAGCTACTTAAGCTAGTTTGGATAATTAAGGAAATGTGATGAATAAGTTAATTATAACATATATGACATGATCTATCTAAAATACTCCTCTGTAACATTAGATTATATTAGCTCCGGTCCTTAATATAAGACCTAATTGACTTTTTGGAAGAGATTAAGGAAATTAGTTATGTTAGTTATTTATAACAAATATAGGTTGATTTTTCTGAAACACCATATTTATCGTGACTACCCTTGAACAGAAACCCCCTTGATGCACACATTCAATAAGGATACTTTGAAAAAAAATTATAAATTTGGGAGACAGAGTGAACTAGGGTGTTATATTTAGGACCAAATTCATCCCTCAAGTAGCTTTATACTCAAGACTGGAGTTAGTATATCAGTTTATAAATTAGGTAAATTAGTTTAGGGAAAAATGATAAATATAAGAAATAAATCAGACTAAAGTCTTAAGACCAAATCTAGACACCCCTTATTAGCTCCTATATTTATATTAAGGACTAGAGGGAGTAGTTTATTGTTACGGAAGCTAACAAACCTTGAGTTCAGCTAACAAACAACTTGCAGCTGCTGCTTTGGCAGCCTTTTTGTTTCGTTCGCAGCCTCTTCCAACTAATAAGACATCTTCCATTTGCAATCTAAGTTCAGAATGAACCATGTCACCCACTTGTATGCATCTTTCTTTTATAAAGTAGCCAAGAGAATCACACATTTCATTTAGTGTACGTAGTGAAGGCAGCTTTAGGTTTTCAGGAGTGACTATTGGAGACAATAGTGGTTCAAAGATTCTCCATACTTCGTTCAGATCAAGATTGGTATCAATGAGCATTGCACCAGCAATGCTTTCCACCATGTCTCCAAGAGCCTAAAAAAATATATTTAGTTTGAATAATAATATGGTCTGATAAAAATAATACAGCAAATTGATGTGGAAGAACAGTTTTAGGGTGATTCAGTTTATAAAAGAGATGTCCAGCAAATGAAGCACAAATATGTCGTCACTGTAATCTTCATAAAATATGAAACCTAGCATGACATGGGATATACCAAATATAAACAATGTTAAACTATGTTATTCAAATTATTCTTCCCTAAAAATCTTAGGAAAGGACTTCATTTACTCCCTTTGATCCCCATTATAGGGTGCCCTCTAGAAGGTGTTCTTGGTCCTTTTTACAAGACATTTGCTAGTTTCAAGGAGTATTGATTTTTTTTCCCCATTTATGCCCATATCTAATAAGGGTAGTGAGAGAGAGTAGAAATTCATATGATATTAGATTTTAGTGTAGTTAATATGAATAATATTGGAAATCACTTAAATTTTGTGACAAATTTAATGTTTTTAACTATTTTTATTAGTGCATGTAAATTAATCAGAAATGACTTATATTTGAAACCATCGTGAGTAGTAAATCATGATATATTTCATTCTAAACTTGAACTTGACAATAGTAGCAGTAATCATCAAGAGGACTTACTTTTGGTGCCTTGGACTTGTTGAGAGGCACAGTCAACGACCTCACGAACTCGGTTACTTGGCTTTGAAGAAACCCAGAGCAGTGAAGAAGGTGAGGTTGAAGGTTCCTTCTTATGCATACATGGGCAAAGTTTTCATTGCTAACTGCATTTGAACGCAGATCAGTCAATCTTCCTGGATCAATATCTTGGTAGTTCTGATAGAGATGCCACGTAATTAGAAGACCCAAAACTGAATCGCCCAGAAATTCAAGCCTCTGTGAGGAGAAAAAGTAAGTAAGTATAGTAAAAAAAAAGCATTAGCTGAAATCCTGAAGATCTTGTTGGAAATATGAATTACCCAACTCATGTCGTTGTTGGGTTGTCTAGTGGAGAGGTGATGGGAATTGAAGTGCAAAGAAGGTGATTTCTTTTCTGTTTTTTTTTTTAAAAAATAAAATGTCTAATATATCCTTCAATTATGCAATGACACATGAAAATCGTAGGGAAATTATCAATTAAGTCCCTCATATGCGACTTTATTTCAAATAAGGATAAAAGGATTTTGAAGTTACACTGCTGTACCAAAGGTCAAAAGTGGAATTTCGTTTTGATGGTAAATGACCAAAATGTCCTTCCTTCATATGTACATTTATCAATTTTGCTATCATTATTTGTTAAAATGCCTATGTGCACTTGAAAAAAAAAAATTGAACAGAGGGCACTTTGATCGTTTATCATAAAAAAAAAAAAAAAAAAAAAAATCACTTTGGCCCTTTGTACCACAATGTAGTTTCAGAATCTTTTGGTCCTTTGTGAAATGAAGTCACGTGTATGGGGCTAAGTGAAATTTTCCCAAAAGCAAGTTTTAAATAATTCAATAATGTGCTGTCTTATTAAAGAAATTCATAAACTAACTATCCTCCAAGTATTTAACTATTATTTTTTAGGAATATATTTTTAGGATATTATGATTTAATTTGATTGGATTGGATTATGATAGATTTTAAGGTCAGACTTAGTATGTTCTTACCTATATATAAAGGCCTCCTTGTACTTTCTTTTACTCTCAAAGATTAATAATATTCAGAGTATTTCTCATGTATTTCAATGTGATTCTTCAATCTTGACATTAACTTTGAAAAAAAGAATTCGCAAATAAAAAAGGGATACCTGGTAACAATAGCCAACCCCAAGTTCTTGCTCAGATGCATGAGTTATAGCCTCCTGTAAGAGACCCTTACGAGAAAATTCATATCCAAGTTTCAATTCTAGGGCAGTGATTTCAGTAGTTTTAGGGACATAGGACCTTAATGAAGCCTTTTTTATTGCTTCTGCTACTAATGAAGGATCAAGTTTAAGGTCAATACCAAACCACTTCATTGTATGAAGTGCAGCAAAAAGGCCATTTCCCACAAAATAAGCTCCTATAAGGGCCTCAACACAATCCGATATAGTCTTTGAACAAATCCACCTATGTCCTCTGTCGCAAAACTTGCCAACCTTACAAGTTGGATTCTTAGTTTGGAATCTCTCATCCAAGGGCACTTCTAAAGTATCCACACCACATCTACAAGGAACTGCATGTATACAAAGCTGACCTGGAGCCGCCCAACGACGTGGTTCAAATGCGCTATCACGTATGTATCCCTGTGAAATCAAGAAAACTTACAACTCAGATTGTGTTTTGGTATGTAAGGAAAAGTATTCTCAACCTCTTGGAAACTATTTACAAATCAAGATGCAAGTTTTGACATTTATGTATTTTATGTGTTCTAAATATTGAAGAATTCAGTATAAACTAGAGTTGAGTACAATGTAGGCTGAAGTCTAAAGAAGGATACATGCAATAACATGTATCTCAGTTGATCTAATATATAGGGCTTATTTGGATTAACATTTGCAAAAGTGAGTTTTATCCAAACTGATTATTAATGTATTGTGATTTATGTTTGGATAGGTTTTTATAGGGAAAAAAAGGTCAATTTGGCATAAACTTGTTTGGACGATACATTAAAAAGTCAATTTCTGAAGGTCAAAATCAGAAGAAAAGCTAAAAGCCAAAAAGGATGCTTCAACTTCAAATTCACTTTTGGTCGAGAAGCTCTATCCCAAAATCCATCCCAAACATATATAAAGGCTCAAACTGACCTTTTGGCTTCAAAAGTCACTTTTAAAGATACAAAACATGATCCCAAACGTGCCCATAAACATTTGAATGTGTTATTCAGGCCACACACAGAGAAGTATCAAGGATTACTTCGACTCAAGCTTAGGCTAAGTGAATCTTTATCAATGGCTGGATCGATATATATAATAGAAAGTAACCATGCCAACAAACTTCTTGAAAAAGTAGTGTAATATCCGGATAACTATTATTTGGAATATTATGTCACAATAATGAAAATGCTCATTTATGAAGATTTTGGTCTCAACATGTTATATGATTAGTATATGTTCAAAGGAAACATTAAGAAAATTAAAGGAAATTTAATATCGGAAATGTGAAAAATGTGTCTTAAGGCTATAAAACATCCTGAGAAGAATTAGGAAAAATTATAAAAGCCATGGAATAATTATTAAAAATTTAGAAAGCATATTATTCTTAAATTAGACAATTTAATAAATTATTTCCTATGGGAATAAAAAGAAAGAAAATTAAAAAGTATTCTGAGACTAAAATTGACTTTATGATTTTTGATAAATTGCAGGGAGCTTGAATTATTAATGTCAATAAAATTGTTGTGAGAAAATGATTGGTTTTAATTAAGAAAATTATTAGAAAGTATTAAGGGATTAATTAAGTAATTTTATAAGATTATAGAAATTTAGGAAACATAAAAAATAAAATAAATATAAATAATTATTATTAAGGGCCGAAATTTTTGGCCAAATTAAATAAATAATAAGGGTTAAGATGTAACCTTGAAAAACCAAGATCAAAGGCTTAGGATTTTTCAAGAAATTCTAGAAGCCTAAATCCATGTAATTACTTATGGACCAATAGGAAATTTTGGGAAAAATAAATACAAGATAAATAGGATATTATGGTAAATGGAAAAATATATATATATATATATATATGTATGAACTGGCCGAAAATTTGGGGAGGGATAAGGATGATTTGGATATTTGTATATAAGAATATTATAAGATTAAGACATGTGTTAATTAAATAATATTATATTAATAAAAAGTGAATAGGATAAATGACCACGGATAGAAATAAAATCCTACTTAAAAAACCGTGAATTAGGTTTCTAGAGTTAGAGTATATTATGAACAAGTGAATTTTTATCTCGGAGTAGGCTATCTCTGAAGTCATTTCTGTAACCGGTAGCAAATACCGAGGATTTTCGGCAGATAACGGAATGTCCTTAATGAGAGTATAAGGATAGGAAAATCCAATATTCTTGAAGAGGAAGAAAAGACCTTCAGAGTGTTGTTCCTGGAATTTTAAGATTTTACAAAAAATTTCGCGATCAGGACACCGAACCAGGAATTTCATCTGATAAAGCAAGATGACACAAGCATGATGATGTCATCAATTTTGTCTCCTTGTAGGGGGGGGGAGGTCGGCCAAATAGGTGTAGGGCCAAGATCAAGCCACTTCAAAAAAATGCGATCCGACGATCAGAATTCAACCAGACAAAGTTCAATGAAATTACGAAATTGCCATTGAGATTTTCTATAAATAGCCTTTCATTTCTCTTCATTCTTCACCAATTCACTCACAATCTTAGAGAGAAGTTAGAGAGAGAAGCTCTGGAAGAGGAGTAAGAAGTTCATAGCAAAGCTTTGAGTAAGTTTCTCAATCCTTAGTTTTTAGTTTCAGTAGTTCTTTTGGTAGTTATAGTAGGATTGCTGGAGTAGTCTCTAAATTTCAAGTTAGCTTAGGTATCATGTTTTAGGAATAAATATGATAATTATCTTAGAAATATGTTAAAGGAAAGGTTATAGCAAAATTCTGAGAAATTAAAGTTAGAATAGCGAAGCTCTGACAAAATTCCACTAAGAGATCAAACTAGGGGCAAAATGGTAATTTGTACCTAAAATGCCTGTTATGATCTTAAATATTCATATTGGTGATATTATCCTTATAGGATATCCAAAATCACGAACCGTTGTTTCCTCTGTTTCCACTGTCACCGCCATCGTACCGCCGTCATACTGCTGTCAAACGTACCATAAGTAGGTGAAAGTGCCAGATATCATCAATAGAGGTACGGACGCGTATTGTAACCTTAACACTTATGCTGCTCATATACGTATATGTGATAGACATGTTTATATACTGAGGCTCTGTCTAGGGTTGTCAGTTATACATACAGCTTTATACGGGTTATAGTCTTGATAACGCCGTTGGGTTTTCCTAGCGCTGAGGACACGATAGGCCGTCGTGGCACTGATTATGTGTAGACATGTTGTGGGACTTTACATACTGCTTTGTGCTTATGTTTTGTCAATGTTGTGATCATGCATCTGCTGTGTGCTTATGTAGTGATTTACTGCTGTTATGAGTTTGTGAATAACTGTTGTCCATATACTGTTTATTTGAGCATAAGATTAACCGTTACCTGAGATCTAAATGGTAATTGGATCTCAGCTATAGCTTCAGGTTCGGGCAAACCAAGGGGTTGAAGATAGGGGCGAGCGACTGGCGTAGGATGGCAGAAGGAATTTTATGGTTGTAGTTTATATGTCTAGTTAGGTGCTGTTTCCTTTTGGATAGTAGATAACTGTATAAGTACACTCACACTGTGGTTATGTAATATAAAGGTTCAATTACTCGTTTTGCGAAATTGCTCTACTCTGATCAACGTATTTTTTTTAAAAAAAAATTTCACTGTTTTTAAGGTGGGATGTTACAAGTAGCAGAAGTAAATGAATAAATATACGTGTAGAATGAACATGCTATATCATTGGCAAGGAAAAGACATAATTATCACCAGGAATTGTGAATGCTGTTGTGAGGGGGAAGTTCCAATGATAAACTACTACAGGAAGTAAAATAATTAATCAGTCATTACTTATTAAGTAAAGTGATCTATTATACTTAATCATGCATTAGAAGCTTACACTGATTACCCATTTATCCCTTATCCTTTAAGCAAGTGGGAATGCATTAGATAAAGTACCTGCAATTTGCAATTGGTTCCCAACCTATGCAAAGCTGAATTAGAAATAAGAGACGAACGCCCATCGGTTAACTGTCCTTCATGTTTCTCAGAATATCTGAGGTAAAGGTGGCAGCTCACAGCATACTTTAGAACTGAATCCCCAAGCAATTCCAAACGTTCCATGGAGAAGCTTTCACAGCATTTCAATGTTGTCAATGCTTCAAGAATCTGATTATTTATAAATATAATCAGGTGAAGGTAATCGTAATGATATGATGATTCACCATAAAAGTTTAAACACAGTATGGTCCCTTTGGTTTTAGAATGATTCAACTTCATTCATCAAGTTCAAAACCAAGTAAATCAGTCTTAATGCATTCAAAGTGAAAACTCAACATGCAAATATTAATCCATTTGATGTCAAAATGCTGAAAAATTTCATCCCTATCAAGTTCTTCATCTTTTTCTATTACTCCCACCGATCCTATTTATAAAATCCCAATAACCAAATTACATGGTTTAAGAAAGCGTTTAAAATTAGTGAAAAATAATAAGTACGTCTAAATTAAACTTTGTTTCCAAATATGCCCATATGTACAAGGGGGCAACTAAGAAAAAGCAATAGAGTAAATATAAGTATCATCAACCTTTTAATTAATGCAATATATTAAATTAATGGGGGACAAAAATGGAAAATAAAATCATTAGATGTTCATACAACTCTTTTTTGGGCTCTTATAAAAAAGGATCAAGGCAATTCAAATTTTGAGCTCTTTTAAAAAGGATAGGAGAGAGTATTATTGTTTGGATATGGAGCCTTTGAATCAACCAAAAAAAATGGTATTAGTCACCTAGGACCCAACACTCAAACTAATGTCCACAGTAGTAACAAAGGGTCTAATTGGAACTTTATAGAAAACAAGAGTGTAACATTGTTAAGTTCTGAATCAAAGGGACCAAATTGAAACTTGTCTAAAAACAGAGGGGAGAAAAAGTGAGAGCACAAACCAGAGAACTTGGTATTCGAAAGCTGCCAGAGTTAAAATTAATCTGCTTTCTAAGCTGGCTGGCTAACATCAAGGATTCTAAACGGTGCATTAGTGATGGTAGTAAGTAAAATGACTTCAAAACTTCTACAGAGACATCAGTCTTCACTAAAACCTCAGGTGGCATATAAACATGACCTTGTTCTTTTTCTGAAACCTCAGTTACACCTGACCAAAAAAACAAAGACAAATTAGCTATATTTTTACATGGTTAATTGGAATTACTTAGCTAGTAATCTGTTAAGCTGTTAGTTCTCATGAGGAAGTTGGTTATATTACTGTTAGTATAAATAAGAGGACAGATACATAGATTTTGCTACAGATTATGCTGTGAGAAGCATTATAGATTTATTCTTGGGAAAATTACTATGAGGTCCCTAGAGAGGAATGTAATATTTAAAAAGTCTTACAAAAAGTGAGCAACATAGACCAGTTATCATTTCCTGCACCGAAACTTGTCATTGTATGTATCTCACTTGTTTTGGGACTTTTTGGTGATTACATTCCTTCCTTGATACCTTAGTGATTTTCCTTTTACTTTAACAAGAAAACCATTGTGTCAATTTCTTTTTCTTTTAATCTTAACCAAACTTTGATTTTCTAGTTGATGCACACACAAAGCATTAGTCAACTTTATGCAAGTGGCTTTCTTTTTAGCATTCATTGTAATTGTCATACTCAATTTTGTTTTAAAGGGAAGGATGGAAGACAGGAAAGAAAATAACCAAAAAAAAAAAAAAACGGAACCTTCACTCCTGAAGTCCACAAGTAGATTATGAGGGTTGTGACTTTGCTTTAACCTCAACAAAGGTTGTCCAGGGTACATTAGCACAATCCTATACCTGAATAAGATGTCATGTCACTATCATAATTAACCCGTAAATACAGAGAAAAAAGTATGAATCATAAACAAAAAATAAGAAAGGTAAAACATAGGACCCAAAAATACCAACTTTTTATTGAAGTACTCAATATAAGTACTATATTCAGATGAAACAGACACATCAGATCCAGTGTAGCTGAAAGGACACTCAGCAGAAGTATCAGCCACAACCTCAACAACAGAATAAAACTTCCCAGTGTGAATAGCCAAAACTACCATATCTTCGAGATCATCAATATCAACCAAACAATTAGCAAAATGGACTGTCTTTAAGCTTTTCTGTTCCATATCAAATGAACCATTCAAATCTGATAAAGTTTGTTTTTGACTAAGCTCAGAACTTAATACATTTCTTCTGTGAGATATATTCTGAAAAAATTGTATAACTCCAATGCAGGAGCTCACCCCTCTCCAGTTTATTCTCCAAGCTTCTTCTTCTTCATTGTTTAATGTCTCTAATGGCAAAAGCAAATACATCTTTGATGGGCTCCATAATTTACTTGTTTGATTCAGGAGTAAGAATTCTCTCTTTTCTTCAGATTCTTCTGATCCAACAAAGAGTCTCCCAAACAAACCATTGAAGAATAGTTCCTGAAAACACTTTGCTTTGAACATCTGATACCAAAAAAGAACAAAATTGTCAATAAGACCATATAAATATGAAAACTAATACTATATGAGTTAGACAAGAAGTTTTCTTTGGTCCTAAATACAAGACTCCAATCCACTTTACCTCCTAAATTTATGATTTTTCCTTGTTAGGAAATAATCAATTAGTAATTAGTATCCCTAATAATCAGGGATTAGAGGAAATCAGTGATTAGTAGTTAATTGTCATTAAGAGCCATCAATGCTAAGGCTCTCTCCTCTTGTATAAATACATACCTTATATACATGAATCAAGATAAGGAATTTAGAGTATTCTTCTACATGGTATCAGAGCTTAGGAGTTGTTCTTGGGCAATTTGAGTTTTCCGGTGGCCGCTGTTACTGTTGCGTCGGAAGTACTGTAGCATGAACAGTACTTCGCGTGAACAGTAACAGTGGCCAGTCTCCCTTGCGTGTGAGCTCGTGTCATTAGTTTTTTGTCGATTTTTCTGTGTGGTTCGTCACTGTTCAATGGCTGAGTGAGTGAGAAAGAGGGAAAGAGTGTTTCAGATCTGCGCCGTTCGACGCCGTTTTCACCGACACGCGCCACTCCACCGTGATCAGGAGGTCCCGATCGGTGGAACCCACTAGACCGCCATCCATTTCACCGGCGCGTGGATCTTCACGCGCTCGCCGGAGGTTCGCCGTCAGGGACACACGCCGGCACGTGATGTCATTTTCCGGTGAGTTGTTCATCGCCGTTTGCTTTTCTGGGATTGACTCTTCGCCACCGTCATGACCCAGGTGGTTTCGTCCTCATATTGTGAGTTTTGGCAGTTGGGGTCGTGATTTTAGATTTGGGTTCAGAAGTGCTTTCTCCCTATGAGACAAAGATTACTTTCTGGTTTGAGAATGTGTTTTTCACCTACCTTGTGCATCTGTTTTGACTGCTGGGATTGCCTTTTTAATCGCCCAGGTGATGTGCTATGTTCTCTGACGTCGAATCTTCATTCCCAGTGTGTATAGGCCGGTTCTTTGCTTCGAAGGTTGTGTTGTGAGACTTAGTTTCGTTGTGTCCACTATTTCAACACAGTCGGCGTTTCATTTTGCGCATGTTCACAGGTTTCTAGTGGTTGGATGTTTTGTTTTCCAGGACGTTCGTGGAATGCTCTTGTCTTTGGCGCCATACTTGTGGTTGGTTTTTGTGGTTTGCTTATTGGGTTTTAGGATCTGGGTTCTTCATTCCAGGTTGTGAGTTGACATCTTCTGTCATTTAGCTATTTTGGGCAATTATTTGTTGTTTGGTAGTCCTTGTGCGACCCGTTTGCTCTTTGCCTCTTGTGAGGTGTTTCGGTTGTTGGTTTGGTCTTTTGTGAGACCGTTTGCTGCTGCTTCAAACTCTAGTTTGGTACTTTTTCTCTAATTAGGTTCTTGGTGAAGTTGTTGCTCACATTCAAGCTATCTTCAGCTTGAGGGGGAGTGTATGAAATAAGTTATGTTTTTTTATTAGTTTTTTATCTTTGTAACAAGTTGGGTTTATCTTTGTAACAAGTTGGACAAGATATGCTCCAACTTGAGGGGGAGTGTTAGGAAATAATCAATTAGTAATTAGTATCCCTAATAATCAGGGATTAGAGGAAATCAGTGATTAGTAGTTAATTGTCATTAAGAGCCATCAATGCTAAGGCTCTCTCCTCTTGTATAAATACACACCTTATATACATGAATCAAGATAAGGAATTTAGAGTATTCTTCTACATTCCTCAAAGCATCCTGACTGATTGCACATAGTAAGAGGGTTTCGATCAAGGGTAGTTACAATGCACATGATTAAAAAGGGTATTTTAGAGAAATTAACTCAGATTAATTACAAATAACTATCTTAACTAATTTCTTTAATATATAAAAATTAGTTATTTAGCTCTTATATTAAAGACCAGAGGAAGTAATTACACACAAAAACTAGGTTTTACCTGTTCTGCATCCAAATTCACTTTTCCACGTGCAGAAATACAAGACTTAACTGTCTTTGCGATCAAGTACAGATCTGCCTCACAATTTCCCACATCATCATCAAGTATTGATTCCATCAGAAGAACAAATCCAGAATAAATCTCTTCAATAATGTCACAAGTGAAATCAAATTTGTAGGCATGAAAAGTGGCTCCATTAGGATTTGCTACCCAAGTTCCAGATAATGCATGAATAGAAGCAGTCCCATGTAATTCCTTCAGTTTGGTTGTTCCTAAAGTATTAATACATGTGAGTAATCAAATCTGGAATAACATAAAATTTATGATGAACGCTCTTTCAGTCCTTGAAAAATGAGTGCTCTTTCAGTCCTTGAAAAATGAGTGCACTTTCAATTTTATATATATATATATATATAGAGTATCATCCGGTATTTGTGGCTGCCCCCCCCCCCCCCACCACAGGTGTTTCTTTTGAGACTCAAACTCAAGACCTTGAGGGATCTAATGGGGCCTTATACCGCTAAACCAATTCTATGTTGGTGGTACACTTTCAATTCAGTTATTGAAATAAGTAAATACATTATGAAAATGATTGAATCTAGCTTAAATTAATCAGATGAATCACTTTAAAAGGTTGACATAGTTTGATTAAATTATGCACATATTATACCTTCTCCAGATGGTGACTTTTTCCGATTAAAGCACGGGTTACTATCTAAAGGCTCTTCAGAAAAAGGAAGAAGATGGCCATTTAGAGCATCCATCTGATGCAACTTTTTACATGCCTCCAAGCATACAAGCTGCTTCGATAAGTGAGAATTGCTACTGGGAGGACCAATTAATGTTTGAAATGGTGCACTAGGAGGAAGTGATAATTTACATTGATAATTCCCTTCTGAATATGACAATTGGAAAATTGGTTTTGGAACAAAGTACCTATTTTTTGGAAACAAAATCAAATTTGTTCATATTTCTAAGTTATCTGAATCTCATATATTATCAAAGTTTAAAGGAACTCATGTAGTGTGGCAATGATTAGGCAAAAAATGTTCATACTTATCACCAGGAAGTTGTTCACAATATCTGTGGATAAGACTGACACTAGAATCTTCAGTAACACATGCACCAGTTGAATCGACACTATATGTGTGTATTTCCTCAGTCTTATAAGGTGCCAAAGCAGAAGAATCAAGTTCTCTGTTCTTCGCTGCCTCTGCCATGGAATATTCACTCCTGATAATGTCAAAAAGTTGATTTCTTTGCTTCACATTTGCCCTGTACAAGTTGCAAAGTGAGAACCACTTGACAGAAAAATATAAAGAGAATATATCATTAAGAATATGTTGACATGTTTTAAATAACTTTGCATCAGCCAGATAGTTTCTATATGTAGGTGTCCATACACATACATGTTACTATACTATGTTAGAAATTAACTGCCAATACACACTACCTTGCACCTATTAGAATATAACAGTCTCACATTGACTAATTAGATTAAAGAAATGGTTGAAAGTATATAATGTTAAGGAAAGCCCTATCAAATTGTCTTATGTTGTTTTGATAGAAAGACAACCTCAATATATACTTATTAATACATATAAAATCTAGTTTGATATCAATAACCATTCAATCTGGGATACCAAAAAAAGCAAAAAAATGAAGATTGTGGAAGTGAGGCCTTAGGACATAAACTGTCATGAAAACTAACTCCCCAGTTTCTTTTTACATTACTTTGCACTTGAACTGATGTATGATGATAGATACACAGAGATCTAAGTTGATCCCATTCAGATTAATTATTTTTTACTCTGTAACTATATATATATATATATATATATATATTAGAGTCTGATATGTTATAGGTTAAAGAAGATAACTTGTGTACCTTTCAAGCATGATGATAAATTGAGAATTGTTTTGGCGAGCCCGTCCCCTTGATTGGACATAACTACGAACTGTTTTGGGAAGATCAAAACGTATCACACAAGAGCAATTTGCCACATGAATTCCCTCCTCAACAACGTCAGTTGCAAATAGTAGGTTAACCTAATATGTTGAAATAATGTAATTTGATATTTTTCCAGATGAATAAGTTCAACATTAGTGTATGTCCATAGTAAATGTTCTAGTACATGTTAGGGTATAAGTTAATGGTTCATGTGTTTAGATGCTAAAGGATCTTAGGATCATGCCAAACCGGCTTCTCTGCTACCTTCCTCTACCTCTCAACCACTTCACCATCGATTTCAACTAAAAACTACTTAGGTTTTTCTTGAGAAAATTAATCGTTTGGTCTTAATAGTTTTGACTCGGTTGTATCTCAATCCCTAAACTTTAACTATGTAGAACTCACTCTCCATAGTTTTGACTCATTTTGTAAGACTGACTCTATGTTTGAATTTTGACTCGATGTAACTCAATCATTATAGTTTAACCATTTAAAATATTAGTCCCTATATTTTAGGAAATAAAATTATAAATTTCATGAAGCTTAAGGACTAAAGTTTTTAATGGTTCAAATTTCAAGAATCGAGTTCCAACTTTGTCAAAATTATAAAAATTGAGTTGCACCAAGTCAAAGCTTAAAAACTAAGTTACAACTAAATCAAAATTATAGAAACCAAAAGATTAATTCTCCATATTTTATAAAAACTTTAAACCTAGATCATCCAAATTTAAGTTGAATGGTCCAAAGATCAAGGAGCACATGTCTGAGGTATTGAAAAGCCCATATACTCTCACACCAATGGGGGTTGGATCTAGCAGAAGGGGTTAATCTCTCACAATGTGGCAAACCATGAATCCTTGCTGGGAGAGGTGGGTCACATTCAGTGCCCGACAGTGTCTTAAATAGGATTGCCTCCAATAGGAAGATACCCATGCCTAGAAAAAAAAACCATATACTCTCATTGTACATGAAGATTAAGAGAAATTCAAAGAACTTGAGCAAATATAGCAATTGAGTTCAAATAAATTCCTCTTCCATGGAAAAATGTCTCTTCCTCCCTCCAACACTGTGTAGAAAGTTTGGGCAGCGGAACAGACTCGAGGCTATGAAGAATAAACATTCCAGTACCTTTCCACAGGAAAATAACTGTAAGATTTCTTTCTGCATCTTTGGCACCACTGAATCACAAGAACTATTGCTTCCAGTTAGATGTGACACAGTAAAACGTGACAAGAACTTAATTGTCTTCACAAGTTTGTCAATGACTTTTGCTGTGATGATTCTTTCAACAAATATGAGGCACAACACATCATTACTTTCCCTGCAACATAAAACATGATGGTCAATTTCCGTACAGTTACTAATATTAAAAAGGTGAAGTAATTAACTCACCCAAATGACTTGAAAATTTTTATTAGTTTATATAATTTTGGAGAAATGTATCCCAAGTCTACTGCTTGCACAAGATCATCACTATAGTCCCCAAAATTGTTAATGCCTGAGAAGAAATTATACGAAGATAAAAATAGTTCCTGCAAATCTGTATTAGAATATAACAGTCTCACATTGATTAATAAGAGAAAATATCGAAGGTATATAATATTAAGGGAAGTCATATCAAACCGATTTAATCTATTTTATTAGAAAGACAACCCAAATATACACCTATATCTAATAAAAATGTAATAATCTTCTTGCTTACCCCTATTGGGCATCAAATACAACATAAGAAAACCTACTTCAATTTTTTGTGTAATTGGATCTCACTAGATTATATCTCTTGAGATGATGTAATATATCAAGAACTAAAAACTAAAGACCTTATGAGAAAAGAAATCCACATACAAACATACCAGTAGGGCAAAATGCATTAATTAGTTGCATCAGTTCATTAAGAAATTGCGCGTGCTTCAAACAGCTTTCGTCATAAAGTTTACACCCCTCGTGGGGATCAGGACTGTTCTCTTGACAGAATTTAGCAGCCTATGGAAAAGTGGATAATATTAAAAAAGAAAAGGAAAAGGAAAAAATTTAGGAACAGATAATCACAATGAATGATGGGAATCAAGGTATAAATAAGAATAGTTTTCAAAGCTTTGAATCTATCTCATGAACTATGTGATAATAAATAGTGACACCATTGAAATTGTGACAGGTAAAACATAACTGTGAAAGAGATCAAGTAAGAGCCAATAAAAATTGAACAATGAGAAGTTCAATGAGAATAAGAAGTTAGTTACTTCAAGTGTAAGTAAAGGATCTAAATGTCATTACAAAAGTTTGTCGTCACCACAAAGAAATATTATGTATACTAGTCAGTGTTGGGTACACTGTTCATACACATCAATCAATATTTTTGTATTCTTTCTTTTCCTCTCTTTCTTTAACTCACTTCCTAGTCATACATAAGTTGTGGGTATCTAATAGTATTTTTTGTTTTTTTTCCTCAATATCATCCCGTAAGTAATAAAAATTGAGCAATGTCACGTTGGCCACTATAAAATGATAATGGTCAACGCTAGTTTTTTATTAGTTAGAGCGATCATCAACATTTTTTAACGATCAAAGCGTCATTGCTCATTTTTTAATACTTTTGAAGCAACATTGAGCCAAAAAAAAAAAATCGGATGCTCATAGCTCCTTCGCAGATATTTCCTAGTGGAAAATGACCCTTAATCTTAAAAATATACAGATTTTAGTTGGTTTTCCCCATGGTCCTCTCTAACGGAAACTGCGATAGTCTTGACTGTATAAACACGGGAGCAAAAGAGTAATCAATGAAGAATGAAAAGGTACCTCATACGAGCACACAAGGCCAAGATCTTCAAGGCAATACAAAATCTTTGAATAGTCTTTAGACAATTGCTTTCTCATTCTCTCAAGTCTATCATCCACATCTTTATATTGGCATTCCATTGATCTTTGTAGTCTAATCAATGAAGCATCAAACTGTAAAAGCAAAGGGGTTTCTCACTATCTTTTTTTCTTCAATAGTAAATGAATATAATCTTATTGATACACCAATCAATGAAGCATCAAACTGTAAAAGCAAAGAAGTTTCTCACTATCTTTTTTTCTTCAATAGTAAATGAATATAATCTTATTGATACACCATGTACATGTGGTATTTGTACACATGGGTATCGGATAAACATGTACCAGATTATATTATGTGTGAGTAATATAGACATGTGTATTACAGTTGAAAATTTTTAAGTAAAGCTTCACCTAGAAGTCTAAGCCGCTAAGTTATAGAGCTCTAATACTATTTCAAAGACCATTTTAACTTGAAAGCTTAAGTTAGCAAGCAAAAACTCATTCTTTGAGCCCTCAACTCATCTAAACTTTTCACTTTTCGGTGTATAGTAAAAACAAGCAGAGACTTGTAATTTGTACTATTCTAGCACAACGTACCTCTGACCATAAAGCTTCCATCTTTTGTTTTAGACCCTCAAATGGGACTCGTGGCTGATCATAGAATCTACAAGTTCCAGAGGCAGAGGGCACACGTATTTCCAATTCTGTTCTGTCTTTAATAGTATAAATCTGCAAGACAACATTTGAGATTTTCAAAAAATTATCCAATACCTTGGAATGCATTGCCCATGGATGACTTAAAAAATTTGATCCAACAACATCACCTGAGAATCCAAGATGCTTTCAAGAGTAGACATCTGATCTTTACAGTCCATGGTGGATGAGATAACTGACGCAAAAAGGTTCAGTTTAGAATCCATTTGACATTTCAAAACATCCTAAAATAAAGAAATAAATAATCTTTACCCTTTCCAATAACTGGTGATGCTGTCATTCCAAAAATCTTTGGCTTGTCACTAGACGTGTGATAAAATTCCTAGTATGGAAAAGGATGAAGGCAACAAGCCTCCCTCTCAAGATAAGTGCAATGAATAAAAACCGCAACAAAGGGAAAAATCTCCAGCAATATATGTTACTCGTATATTAACACAGCATTACTAATATGCAATTCAAGCAGCTTTTGGATTTTTCTGGGAAAAATGTGAAAGGGAAAAAAAAAGACATCCTTGAACTTTTGAGTCGCTCGCAAATAGCACCCAGAACTTTAGAAAATAGAAAATAGGTCCCTCAACCTTCACACTCTGAAATAGGTCATTCAATTTCAATCATTATTTTTATACTGTTGCATAATGTGTTACTAACCTTCATTATTTTAACGTAAGGATGGTTCCCACTCGCACGATGGCATTCATCAATAACCAACAGAGAGACTGTTTTCATTTTGAAGAATGCTTTTCTTAAGCCATACAAGAGAATTTGGGGTGTCATGACCATGACCTGTAAGGAGGACAGTGAAATTGTAGGACTTAGATAAACAGAAGATAGCCCTATAATAGTGGTCTGGTAGGACCGTGATACTTGACAATAACAAGTACTCCTCCAATCCTAAATGTATGATCTAGTTTATGTGGTGCAATCTCCACAACAAACAAAGTCCTACATTTAGGACCGGAGGTAGTATTTTATAGGGAACTTTTTGTTAACTGTTTAAAATGCAGGCTTACATCTTGCTCTTCAATTTCCTTTTCCCAGCAGTTAAAATCCCAGTCGTCTATTCCCTTGTCTCCATGGAATTCTTCCACTGCCAAGTCAGTGTAATCTTTTATGACCCCAAATTGCTGCACATAAGAGGTTAAAAAAATCTGTCATTTTCTGATGTTCTGGTCCTTTTTAATTTCCTTTAATCATGTAACTTAAGAGTCTTTCATGTGGCATCCAATGATTCACTACTCTATTAGCATCAAATTGACCCTATGTTTAAATTTTCATCAAATTGGTCAGATTACTAGCATATTATCATCTCATGTGAATCTTTCAGGGAAATCGGTGAAGAGTAATTTTATTGACAAGAAGGACCCGATATATTTTTATACATGATGAGATTCTGTATGATTTCATATATAAAGTATTAGTACTCAAATTCAGGTCATTCCGGTCAATAAAATTTATCAAATAAGGACTTTTCACCGATTGTCCCAATTTTTTTAAATTATTAATAATACAGATGCAGTTAGGAATATGCCTGATTAACAAGATGGACTGTGGGAGCCAAGAAAACAATCAGCTTCTTCAGATGAGTGGACTTAATAGAAAGAGCTATATGCCTAATAAGCATCACAGCTATCATAGTCTTTCCAGCACCAGTATCCAGTACTGCTATTGTGTTCCTTCTCTTGGCAACTTCAAAAACCTCAACTTGATACCTTTAAGGAACACACAAAACCACAAACCAAAATATTCATTCAAAGTTTAATTTACAAGTAATTATCATCAAATGGTAAGTTAAAATCTTCAAAAGAAATGAAAATGGGAGCCAAATTATGTACCTTCTGGGATTGAAATCTTTAGTATTATAAGGTTCATAGTCTTGAGCAGAATGATAAGCTGTTGTTCTGTGATCCATGTTATGATTTGACAAAAATAAAAATAAAAATTGTGTCGTTGTGAGAAATATGAAGAATTCGCTTTTGGGAATTCACTTTTGGACTGTGCAACAAATGTGATTAATTCTGTTTTATGTCAATGACTTGTTCTTTTCTTTCTTTTATTTTTGTGTTTTTTATGCCAAAGGTTGGAACTGTTTTAGCTCAAACCATGTGAAGGGTCTTGTCTTTAACCATATCAGAATCATAATTAGAATGTGATGAGGCTGATTTTCAAAAGTGAGGATTTAAAATATATGACTTATCAAATAACAGCAATAAATTCGAATGAAATCAAGGTTTACGTTGAAAAATATAGATCAAAACCTGGGAAATTAGAAGTTAAATTTTACTATATTATGTTAGAAGTTAGGCACATGCAAGTTTCATTCACACTGGTAAGATGGCTGAAAACACATGATGGCATGAAGATAACGTGTTTTCTTTCTAAAGCCATGCAGAAACCTGAGGAAAAAGGGGGAATTGACGGTTATGAAGCTTTTTAAGTAAAATAATGATAGTTAAAGACCCTAAAATTTGAAAATGGCAAGGATCAAAGTCCCTAGAAAAAATCTATAAACCAAATTAACCCTATTAAGTTGTAAAATTATGGGTTAAGATTTTGTTTCAGCTTTCATAATTTTCGTGAACCCAACAGTTGATTGGTTTAGATACCTTTTGTATTAGTTGTGAATTTAAGCAACGGTTAATAAAAATGTATGGTTTATATAAATAACTGCACGTGTTTTATTTTATATTGTATATAAAAATTAGGCAAAAGTATCCGATATACACTTTTATCTTTTAATTGCGAGCTCTTTTATTTTATTTTTAATATTGTCATCTAGTAGTTTAGGATTCGTGGCTTGCCTTATTAACACAAGTGACTCCTCCAAGACTCAAACTCAAAACTCTAAGAGGATTTACCAAAGCCTTAGACCAACTCTATGTTGGTGCCTTTCTTTTATACTTGGGCCTAAGAGATCATTTCATTTTGATTCCGTTTTTTTTTTTTCAAAAATCATTTATCTTTATTTAGTTTGATTTCGTGCTAGTCCTTCAACGTTTAAGATGTGGTTAATCATAAAGCAACAAGATTGATCACACTAAATTTTTTTTAAAAAAATTATAATTAAATAGTTTTTAAAAATAAAAAACAAACTTCCCATTACCCAAACCAATTTCACACCTCCAACGACTGTACTAATGGTTCCCATTGGCGAAACCTGATGAATAAAAGCTTCATGTACCAGAAATTCATATATTGTTCCGTAATACACACTGATGAAATGGAATGGCTCAACTAGCGGAATTTCAGAAACAGAACAGAAAAGTGCACGAGACTGTACCAGAAAAAAAGACTCCATTGCCAGGTGCAAAAACTTACATTTACAAATATTTGAATTGGCTTTTGCCAACAAAAATGATTGCTATCCCAATTAACTGAGAGGGCAACAATACATAACCACTAATCTACCAATAAAAGGGAATTGTGTTTCTGTGCACATGAGCTAGAAGAGACGACCCTGTATAAAACCTCTATATACGTCTCTTTCCCAGAAAAGAAAAGAGGGGCTTTTAAAAATAGTTATGTACAAGATCTGAATGACAAGTAAAATAACTAATAATGCTTGCCAATACTACTTCAACTAATTTTACAGCAGGACCCGCAGAAATCAATGTCTGTCCATAATCACCAGCTTCATCTGCACAAAAACCCCCATGAAATAAATAGTGATTTTTTCCTGCCAAACATGAACCCGGCAAAAGGGCAATCTAAGGGCCAAATGGACAAGCACACAAGAAGTCAGATCAACTTTCATTGAATACCTTGAACTTGGGAAATACACTGTATTATGATACATGAGAGAAAATTAATTGGGGGATCAAAATGATGTGCATGTCAGCTGAGAGAAATTACACTATAGATCCATACATTATATATGTACCAGAACAAAATTGAGAGGAAAACTCGGTTGATGAGTTGATGTCATATCATAATCAGTTACTACTCCAATACACAGCGTCATCTAATTTACATGGATGACTGCTTCTTTAGATTCAAATTATGAAAGAACATGTCAGCAAGCATTTGGATGGAGGAAATGCTCAAGATAAAAGTTGATGCACAAAGATTTCCTCTTGTGAACAAAGCAATAACCTCAAACAGTTGGACTTGGTTCTGCTGCAATTGATATTATTGTGCTTAAGATCAAAGGATAATACCTAATAATCGAATACTAACCATATCAGCTCAAAGGAAAATATGTAGTAAAAAGGTATGATGACGTTACTGGTCTAATTGCAGTCAGGCGGCAGATTCTCATCAAGACAAGACCACAGTGATGCAACGAATTCAATACCAATAGCCGCCATTGTCGCCATGTGGACAAAATGATCATATTTTAATTACTGATATAAACATTGAGGATAAAGCTTTATCTACACCAAAAATTGTTGACTGTATGCCTGCAGCATATAGTGCCGCAATGTTTCTGCAGTTATTGTAGTTTCATGTCTCGTATCAAGTCTCTACAAGTACAAGGGTTTATGTAGGTTATAAGTTATAGACTGCATATCCCATAAAAGGTATCAAACTTAATCTGCAATAGTTTAGAAAAAACATCTTAAGTTCATAACACCCCCAACCAAAAGGGGGAATATCTATATATTGTTCAGAAGCATAAACACTCTCTATGTTGTATTATTTGGACGAAGAGGAGTAACAATATATAGGCTAAGTAGGAGAACTTAAGGGAGGGAAATTAGCAATTACAATTAAGACTAGGAAATCAGATAATAAAGCTGCTATAATCAGGATCCGATAATCAGGGAGCAGCAATCAAGGGATCCTAATCTCCTAATTTATTTCATAATATTCTAATGGTTCCAACACTCTCCCTCAAGCTAGAGAGTATATATCGATCATTGTCAGCTTGCCACGAAATCCTTCAAACTTTATCCTGCCAGGTGGTTTAATCATGACATCTACAATCTGGTCTACAGGTCTTATGTGAGACGGATTCATGATGCCTGCTTCAATCTTTTCTTTAATGAAGTGTCTGGTCTGTCTATCTCAACATATTTTGTTCTATCATGATAAACTGGGTTCTTGATCATTTCAATGCTAACATTGTTGTCACACCAGAGTTGCATTGGTCCCTCATGTTGAATTCCCAACTCCTTCAGTAATCTAATAGCCCAGATTCCTTCACATACTACATTGTTAACAGCTCTCAATTCTGCTTCAGCACTACTTTTTGACATCACAGTTTGTTTCTTGCTTCTCCATGTAACTAGATTTCCCCACACATGTGGGGTGCCCTAAGGTTAACCTCCTAATCTCTCTATCCCTTGCATGTTTTGCATCAATGTAGATTTTGATGTTTTTGGTAGTACCTTTCTTAAAGAATATTCATCTAGGATTAAAGTTCAGAAAGCTCTAAATTTTGTAAATAGCCTCCATTTGCTCTTTATGTGGCTAATGCATAAACTGAATTACTATTCCAACTGTATAGCTAATATCAGGACGTGTGTGGGTCAAGTATATCAATTTTCCCACAAGTCTTATGTATCTTTGAGTTAATCGGAACACCTTGTGGCTTGATCTCTAAGTGGCATCCCTATTCCATTGGTCCCCTCTGGTTAGGCACCTGACATCCCTGTCTCATGCAACAGGTCTAGGGTATACTCTCATTGATATACATTGATGCCCTTTTTGGTTCTTTTCACTTCCATGCCTAGGAAATATCTCATTTGTCCAATGTCTTCCACTTGAAATTCAATCGACAAGTCCTGTTTTAGTTGAGCAATACATTCTTCATCATTTCCTGTAAAGATTATGTAATCAACATAGACAATGGTGACTTTGTCATTAACACTTTTGATGAACGTGTCATTTGCTTATGGTGAATCTACTAGGTTGTGCCCTAAGAGATTGCTTAAGTCTGTACAACGACTTGCTGAGTTTACACACAGTTGTTAGGAGCTAAAACTCTATATGAATCTCCATGTATACTTCTTCCTCCAAGTTTCCTTTTAGAAATGCATTCTTAATGTCCAGTTGGTGTAATGACCAATCTAAATTCGCTGCAATTGATAACAATACTTGGATGGTATTGAACTTGGCTACTAGAGCAAATGTCTCCTGATAATCGATCTCATATGTCGGGGTATATTCTTTTGCAACGAGTCTCACCTTGTATTTGTTGATACTACCATCTAGATTGAAGATCCACCTACATCCTACTGGTTTCTTTCCTTCAAGAGTTGTGATATTACACGTTCTATTTTCCTAGAGTGCCCTCAACTCTTCTTCTGTAGCTTGTTTCCAATTTGGATCAGCCATAGCTTATTGGAATGTGTCTAGAATTAGATTATATGTGCACAGTTTACAACGAAGCTTTGCATTTTCGCAGACAGATTACCATATGAGACAAATTGTTGGATTGGATGCTGAGTATATGATCTTACCCCCCTTCTCGATGCAATAAGCCAACCCAGTTCTTCAAGATTTAATCCAAAATTGGAGTCATGATCGCTCCTTTGAATGGCAGAGATAGTTCTACCAGTGTTTGGTTCATCTTGAATTTGTGATCTGGACTCTACCTCCTATCGTGGTTCAACATTCATCCCTGAATTATTCTCAACATTTGTTTCCAGTCATTAGGTACAAGTTGAGGTGGAATATGTTCAGATTCATGATTGAGTTGGGTAGGACTAGGTTGGTTTGAGAGAGCAAGTGAGTCAAGAGTAGCTATAAGGTTAGGCTATGGTGGTGGCAATGTGTCAGGGAGGAGACAAATAGAATCTAGCTCTGGTACCATATTGTTCAAAGGCATAAACACTCTATGTTGTATTATTTAGATGAATAGGAGTTACAATATATAGGTTAAGGAAGAAAAGTTAGGGGAGGTAAATTAGAGATTACAATTAAGACTAGGAAATCAGATAATAAAGCTACTATAATCAAGATCCTATAATCAAGGAGCAACAATCAAGGGATCCTGATCTCCAATTTATTTCCTAATATTCTTACAGTTCTAACACTATAAAATGAACAAATTGTGTTACTTTAATGCTCACTATATCTGTGCACATAAGGGAAGGCAAAAAAAAATAAACTATAAAAAAAAAAATACCTGTTAATTGCTCCCAAGAGGGCATAAAAACCCTAACAAAGCCAATAGCTCTCAGGATGGATACTCTATCCATTTGAGTGTATCATTCCCCTTCAAAATTAAGAGACCAAAAAAATTTGTTCTGCCCTGGCTGCAGATGTGGCAATTATTGCTGAGGTTGACGTTGCAAAGTCCCATGTTTAGGTGAATTTTGATCTTGGTCCTGTTGATGCTGTTTGTGAGGCTGAAGTGGCTGTTGGGATAGAATAGGCTGTGATGAAGATTGTTGAATAGGCAGTGGCTGTTGCTGCCGCTGTGCAACTGAATTATGTACATGAGGCATGACAAATGATGACTGTCTAGGTCCTTGCCCTTGACTGATAGTAGGCTGTGGCTCATTTCCAGCTGAATTTCTAACAGGTACTTTCCCCAAGGAACCCACATGAGTGGCAGGAGTTTGAACATGGGAATCCAATGCTGTTTCTGAAGTTTTCCACTGAGAAGACACACTAGAGGAATCAATACAATCATGAGTTACAGCAGTGCCTGCACTAATCTGAGAAGCATTATTCTCAAAGGGCTGACCAGCTTGAGTTGGGTCATATTGAGGCTTGCTTGATGACTCGGAATGCACCTGAAAGTTCTGGTGCAACATTCTCTGAACATTTGACTGAGTTTGACTCATTTTCTTAGATTGTAGCTGAGACTGTTGCAGTAGCTGGGGATTGTCGGAAGAAAGAACAGCTGATGAAACAGACGTCTCTGGAGGTGGCAATACATGACTTGGTGAAACTGGTGGAATCTGTCCTTGAGTACTATTATTAGAAGGTGATACAGCTGGCTGAAGTTGTTTAGATGAAGTGGTTACTGGTCCCGAATTTTTGTTCTGCTGCAACTGGGAATGATTTGAAGAGTGAGCAGCACCCATAGGCCTTGATGGTTGAGTAGGATTTAAATTAGAAGCAGGATGTAAGTTTTGACCTCTCATCATATGCATATTTTTGTCCCCTTTGTCAGCAGTTTGACTTGCTGGAGGCACAGATAATCCATTGAGATGAGAAGAATCTATAGAAATATTCTGTTGGACCGAGATGCTTCCTCTTCCTATTCCCTTCATAAGTTTAGCCTGCTGTTGAGACAGTGGATGCAGCCGCTGATTAGGATGCTGCTGCCCAGGTTGTTGATACTGCTGCTGAGGTTGTCGTTGCCTTTGCTTCACGGCTTGATTATTCAACCCACTAGCACCAGGATTCCTGCCGAACCCATGTGCCAGGGGATGTTTCTGCTGTTGGTGAGATGAAATGGAAGCCAAAGGGGATGATGGTGTTACAGGGCAATGATTTGCTTGCTGAGATGAATTTTGACATTGGACTGGACTATTATTTTGGAGAGATGATGACGTTGGAGGTTGAAACTGTGCCTGAGCAAGTGGCATCAGTGCATTTGCTGCAGCAAGCTTTTGTTGTTGCTGCTGTTGCTGAAGATATCGCTGCTTCTGTAACTGTCTTTCCCTTGCCAGTTGCAACACATAGGCTCGCTGCTGTGGATTAGTAGCAAGGTTTGGACCTTGAAGATGAGAACGAGAACTGCTGAGATGTGACTGTTGTTGGGACAGCTGATGTGGCTGCTGAGCTTGCCCGGGGTATGGCTGAGCAGGTGGTGGAATAGTCTGATTAATAAAGGAAGAACTCAGCCCACTGAAAGCCGAAATACCTTGGCTATTCCCTTGGGTGACCTGCCTTGGCCTTTGATGTTCTGGATTATGGCCAGGCTAGTGACAGGGCAAAATTCATTACTAAAAATTAATATGGATTCACATGTATCAACAAAAGAAAGAAAAACTGATAGTAAAATAGAGTGATGTTAACAAGTACCAAAGAAGCCATTTAAGATTCATCAATGCATAGATGCTGAGTTGGATGGATTAAAAATTTCATAACCATAATTCCCCCTAAATAATGTCATCGATAAAATTAAACCCTAAGAAAAAAAGGAACAAGAACACCCCTCACCCTTATCATATGCAATTCCTCATGAGGTCTCAGCATTGAGTTGCCTGGTCCAGAACCAGCTCCAGAGTGCAGGTTTGCAGTGCTAGGAATCCCCGTCATATTAGAGCCAAGCATGCTCCCAGAACTCACCGTAGATGATGATGCCGTTCCTTGAAACCCTGGCCTTGATAGTGCCACACTTCTATTAATCCCAGAAATCATGCCCACCCCATTTCCACCAGAAAGTATGCGAACTCCACGTTCAATTCCAGAAAGAGATCCAGGAACAGACATGTTAGACTGCTGAATATTTCTGCCAGACAACATTTGATTATGTTGTTGAATTCTCTGCTTCTCATCAATTGACAAAGAAGTTCTTGGAACCCCACATCTGTTGTCACAGAAAATATATTAAGCACCCATCACATTTATTGTCCAAACCAAGGTTGTTAAACTTGCAAAACAAACTCATAACATGGACGTTAACTCGAATCATAAATTTGTAAGAGTTTGCCTCTACCAATAAATAGCTATTAAAAGAATATAATCAAATAATTAAAATGCAAGGGGAAAAAAAATTGTTTAAATATATTTCAAATCCAAGTAATTGAAATTAAACCCATCAACATTCAAAATTTATCATACTCAACAGAGAAATTTCTATGAACTTCGTATATGAAGTGACTAATTAATTATTAAAAAAGACTTCAAATGTATTAGTCACATAAGTTTAATAATGTGATGAAATATTAAAACTATAAAATTTTATAATATAACCCAAAAATAAATATGATTCTCCAACTATTATTCTAGAAAGTACTAATAGTACAATTTAAATAACACAAAATTAATCAGAATTTAAACCTACTAAATTATTGTATTCAGCAAAAGAATTATACAAAAGAAGGCAAAAATTTCATTATAGTACAGTACTCCCTGTATTTACACATCCCTAGATTTTGAATCTTGATATTGATAATTTAGATCATTTAAATAAAAATAAAATATTATTAAGATATTTCTATGAAATAAAATACAACTTTTGAAAATTAAAAACAATTTTTACTGATTATTATTATAATAACTCATAATAATTATAAATTGAATGTTAGTTAAAAAGTTCCTAAACAATAAAAATTTTTAAGGGAAGATATTACTGTGAAACAGAGAAAGAAAGCAACAATATCATAGTGCCACGTTGATGCTGAGCTTGAAAAGTCAAACAGTGCATCTGAGAGAAGTTGGAAATGCGACTGTCGTCATGACTGAGGAAAATAATGATCAAAGGATGGATCCCATGGAGCTTTTACATAAACTCGCCAATTTATGAAGAAACTCACGATTCCATGTATATTCCCGATTCGGGTAGCCAGTTCAGTTCAAGATATACATTCCCGATTTATGCGTGAGTTAACAAAAAATCATTATGTAGGTTAGCAAGATCGTCTGTATGAGTTAAATTACAATTTTAACATTTGTGGCATCACAAGAATCTCCAGCTGTATTCGGATCATACCTGGGAGAAGCAGCAGCTTGACCAGATGGTGAAGACGAGTTACTACCAAGAACCATGGCAGATGACCCTGGAAATGAGGTGTTTGCCCCAGATGTAGGAAGTACTGATGCTACAGAACCTTGATTTGGTGATACCAAACCACCAGCATGAGAACCCTGATACCCAAGGGAGGGTGAGTCTGCAGCTGGTGGTGCATTTATATCACAAAGATCAAGTGGCCTTCACAAAGAAATCAGAAAATTAAAAAACTTGTTCCAAATGAAATTGAAAAATGAAAAGGAAAAAAAGCAGCCCAAAAATGTCAAATCACAATGTGAAATCCTATAAGGAGAGCAAAGTAGGCAAGGTAATAGGATGCGGACTATAGGTTAAAACTTAAATCAATTACTCTTGGAGATCAAAGGAGATCCCAATTTCTCCTACAAAATTATTTGTAATTTGTCTCCTAATTATTAGTCTATTTTATTTTTTCCGAGTAGAACACCATCATCAATTCATCATGCTTTAATTATTGCTTGGTTGTGGGCTAATTGGAGGGATTAGATTGGAGGTTCATCTCCTTTCCTTCTCTATATACTTAATTACTTCTCATTCAATAAAATTTGCATTCAGAGTTCAAATTCTCTAAACTTCCACAATTATTACTTAAAAAATAAACTAAAAATAAATTAGAACTTACGTTAAAAGATCTCCATTCAGGTTGTTTAGGCAGACTAGGGAAAGAGCAACAACGTGCGAGTTATGGACAGTTGTTATTTGTTTTATATCCTGATTATCATTCTGCATTAAAACAAAAAACATCAAATTAGAATCGAGTTCTGAGACTAGGGGGTTAAAAGCATAACATAGTTGACTCTCCAAGTCCTCCACTGCCCAGAGCAACTCAGAACTACAATCTCACAATTCAAATAACCAGATAACGCATCAGTTAATCTAGTCATGGAGGAACAGGATAATACCAAAGAAAATCAATTGAATAATTCCAGGACGGCTTTTGTTCACAAAATGTACTGTTTTGTATACAACCACATTTTATAGAACAAAATAATGACCCAATTAACTGCCTAACATTTTTGTTAGCTTGCAGTTTTTGGAATTATCTAGCAATGTATCTGATATACATATAGATGTGGTTGGCGCTCTGGGTCCAGCTCTCAAGTTCAGACAAGAAGAGAAGCCAGAACATGATATGACATAAAAGTACTAAAGCAAATTATAAAATAAAGAAAGCAAGTAAAAAGAATCTAGACCTTACAATTTTCAAAATCACTGAATACCAATGCTAATACGAGGTGTACTCTTATCTTAACAAAGCACGACCAAGACATTATGATAGGAAAATGCAAATTCATTGGAACTTCAAGAACCAACCATCAATAACGAGGGAATAATAATACAAAAGGCGTGTCTTTCAATATTACATTGCCAATCGAATTGTTGCAATAACAAACTTTCATTGAGATGCTACATTAACAGGAAATAACTGTAAAATACTTATGAAGAAAGTTAAGGAATCCCATTTCCTTTCAAGGCAGATAGTGGCCCACATGCAACTTAACCACAAGATCATGTGATAAACACTGATTAATACCTTGCAACATCTCCATCCCCACGAACTACAAGATAACACAGGATATAGATAGTATCCAAGTAACAATATTTATCAAGGCCAAAACACTCCTAAGATTAGTTATTACAAAACATTTAAAATGATTAAGCAGCACATAATAAAAATGCTCAACTGACCACAAGGAAGCAAGCCTAAAGCATGACTATGCACTCAGTATAATCATTACAATACAAAACTCCTTAAAATTAATAAGGATAAAAAAAATATATTTAAAAAATCAAGAATAAATGATAAACAGGTTTAATGTTTCTGCTTTTGTTGTTGAAAAACATTTTTTCTGCCAACTTACATAAAAGTGAGTGGGTCCCACTAATATTTTATCTCTCTTCTCTTTATAATGGGACCTACTTATGTGAGAGTGACAGAAAAAAAAATTCTGCAACAAAAGTAGAAACATGAAACCCTAAACCCATGATAAAAAGTGTAAATTGTTGATACGTGGGAATAGTCAGGAAAGGGGTAGTTTGGGAAATATGCTCATTAGGGTTATAAATAGGGGTTTGATGATTATAATGGGTGTCCAGTGAATTCGTAATTTCTTGTTTTTACTCTTTTCTCCCTTATAATGCTAACAAGTGTGGTGAGGTAAAAAAAAGTCCCAGTATCATAGTAACTAAACCTGAATCCATTGGTTACAAACCTGATGCCAGGGGTAACAGTATTTTTGTCCAATCTTAATAATCTTCTCAAAATGAGACTTGATGATGTCCTCTTCCGTAGGCCCATGCAAACGCTGAAACAAATGTCTGGCACTACCCTGCAAAAGCAAGAACAGATCTGATCAACCAAAGCCTCAAAGCTTAGTTAGCTAAGTTTACTACACAGTTTCACCATTACAAATTAATTAACTGTTTTTTTTTTTTTTTGCCCAAAAATTAACTGTTAATTAGAAGAAATGAAGTTTGATGAAAGATTCCTGCCTTTGGAATTCCAGGTAATGTGGATGGATAAGACTGAGAAGACCCTGAATCTTCAGCACTATCTGCACCGTCCCCAGCACTTTTATCCATTAAGATCTTATGACGCTCCTTGCACTCATTTGGCTTTCGAAAGATACACTAGAAATGTCACAATTTTGTATCTAGTAAGTGAAGAATCCATAATAGCCCAATGAATCAAATCCAAATAAAATTAAAATAAATAAGAAAAACTCCAGCTGCCAAATCGTCAAAAAAGAGGGGGGGTTCTGACATCTCAGTTTGACCAGGTGGCATAGTCAACATTAGTAATTACTGAAATCTTGTTCCTAAACATAATATATAGAAGTCCTATCGCTTACCATGCTGGATGAAGGGCAAGTTGTGTGAGATAATTTCCTAAGATGAACATTGAGGAGAGAAATACTTCTATATATTTTTCATACATACAATGGCAGATTATACATCTATATATACAAGTTACAAAGTAATAAAGTGTAAAGAAATTAAGTGGAGGTATGGAGACATATGCCGGTGGTGTTGGTGGAGATAAGGAGATATGGAGACATATGCTGGTGGTGTTGGTGGAGATAAGGAGACATAGGCTGGTGGAGACACAGGTTGGATATGTAACTTCTCTACACTCCCCCTCAAGTTGAACTATAGATGTCAATCAAGTTCAACTTGCCAATCAAGTATTGGAATTTATCTTTGGGTAGTCCTTTAGTGAGAATATCTACACTCTGCTCCTTAGTGGGTATATATCTTAAATCAATGATACCCTCATCAATTTTTTCTCTTATAAAATGTCTATCTATCTCAACATGCTTGGTTCTATCATGTTGAACTAGATTATGAGCAATGTTAATTGCAGCCATGTTATCACAATAGACTTTGATAGGAAGATTTATGCACTTCCTTAAATCCTCAAGAATCCGTTTTAACCATATGCCTTCACAGATTCCCAATGCTACAGCCCTGTATTCAGCTTCAGCACTGCTTCTTGCAACTACACTTTGTTTCTTACTTCTCCATGTAACCAAGTTACCCCACACATATGTACAATATCCGGATGTAGACTTCCTATCATCTTGATCACCTGCCCAATCTGCATCAGTGAATAGCTCTACATTCCGTTTGTCAGTCTTCTTGAATAGTAAACCTCGTCCTGGAGAACCCTTCATATACCGAAGGATCCTATAGACTTCATTTAAATGCTTTTGTTTAGGATTATGAGAATGTTGACTGACCATGCTGACTGTAAATGCAATGTCTGGCCTAGTATGAGACAAGTATATCAATTTTCCTACCATCCGTTGATATTTCCCTATGTTCACAAGTTTTCCAACATCTTCTTCGTTTTCTATTTTGTCAACCCATATGGGTGTGTTACTAGGTCTGCAGCCTGTCATCCATGTTTCCTTTAATAGATTGAGTACATACTTTCTCTGGGAAATATAGATTCCTCCCTTAGATCGAGCAACTTCTATCCCAAGAAAGTACTTCATCTCTCCGAGATCTTTGATCTGGAATTCTCGTGCCAGTGCTTTCTTGATTTGATTGATTTCTACCTCATCGTCTCCTGTAAGGATTATATCATCAACATATACAGCTAGAACAGCCATCTTGCCATTATGATGTTTAACAAACAACGTATGATCACTCTGTCCTTGAGTGTATCCATGTCTCTTCAGTACTCGAGTGAATCTGTCAAACCAAGCACGTGGAGATTGTTTCAACCCATACAACGATCTCTTCAACTTACAGACTTGATTATTCTTTTTCCCTGGAAAACCTGGAGGTAGCTTCATATAGACCTCTTCCTTGAGTTCTCCATTGAGGAAGGCATTCTTTACATCCAACTGCTGCAAACCCCAGTCTAAATTTACTGCTATAGACAGAAGAATTATGATTGTGTTCAGTTTGGCTACTGGTGCAAATGTGTAATCTTCCCCATATATTTGTGTGAAACCTTTAGCAACCAGTCTAGCTTTGTATTTCTCAAGAGTATCATCAGCTCTGTATTTAGGGGTAAATACCCACTTACACCCAACAGGCTTTTTTCCTTGTGGCAGGTCTACTACATCCCATGTTTTATTTCTCTTGAGGGCCTCCATTTCTTCCAAAACAACTTGCCTCCATTCAGGTATAGCCATGGCTTCATCAATTGTGTTAGGTACCCTGATGTCGTCAAGATGAGAGATAAATGCCCTGTATTTAGGGGAAAGAGCCTTGTAGGAAACAAATTTTTCAATTGGATGTCGAGTACATGATCTTGGATTCTTTCTTACAGCAATAGGGAGGTCAAGATCAGAATTCTCACTTACCATTCTTTCTTCTGGAACTGCCGTTGGTTCTGACTTTTGGTGAGTACTAAGAACTTGTGGCTCATTACCCTTCTTATGCCTTCGACTGTAGATATTACCCCATCTGCTTGTGTCTCCCCCTAGAACTGGCATATCATCAAGAGTGTCAGGGTTAGGGTTATCAGATGTATTAGTGGTTTCAATATTATCTGAGGTAGTTGGTGTGGGACTAGGTATATAAACAGTATAGTCACTTTCATGTGTCTCCCTTGTCTGGAATTCACTATCACTCTCCCCCTGAATTGCAGACGAGGAGTAATAGGGAATATTTTCATGGAAAGTAACGTCACAAGTTACAAAGATGCGTTTGGAGATTGGATCATAGCATTTGTAACCTTTTTGATGGTGAGAATAGCCAAGAAAGATACATCGGAGGGCTCGGGGTTCAAGTTTGTTAGTTTGATGAAGATGGACATATGCGGTACATCCAAACACCCTGAGTGGTAGAGTGTTTTCAAGGTAGGGACGGTTAAAATATGTATGTAGAAGCTGGAGCGGAGTCTTATAAGATAGTGGTCTACTGGGCATGTGATTGATGAGAAAAGTTGCAGTGTGTACAGCATCATCCCAATGAAATTTTGGGACGTTGCTACTGAACATAATGGCTCTGGCTGTTTCTAGAATATGACGGTTTTTCCGTTCGGCAATGCCATTTTGTTGGAGTGTATTCGGACAAGTGCTTTTGTGAACAATGCCATTGTTTGTTAGATATGTGGATAAGGACTTATTGAAGTATTCAGTTCCGTTATCAGTATGTAGGATTTGTATCCGAGTCTAGAACTGGGTTCGGATCATATGATGGAAGGCAACGAAGGTTGGATAGACCTCTATTTTATCTTTCAGCAGGTAGACCCAACTGACACGAGTATGGTCATCAATGAATGTGATGAACCATTGATTGTGATCTGTTTGGTGTGTGTGAGGGCCCCCATAAATCACTATGAATCGTGGAGAAAGGTTGAGATGGTTTGTATGGAGTTTTTGGAAATGAAGTACGATGATGTTTAGCCTTTTCACACGAATCACAATGAAAAGTAGATGCATTTGCATTTGAAACAAGAGAGGGAAACATCTGAGACATGTAATTGAAATTGGGATGCCCTAAACGTTTATGCCATAACGCTAATTCACTAGTCTTAAGGAAAGATACTTTATTGCAAGATGGTACTTTAGGACTTGTATTTTCCTCCAGGTAATAGAGACCACCAAATTCGTTAGCACTCCCAATCATCATCCCCGTCAGCAGATCCTGAAAAGAACAGTGAGAAGCAAAGAAGTTAGCCTGACATCTTTCTTCTTTAGCTAATTGGTTGACTGATAGTAGATTGCGTTTCAACTTTGGAACATGCAAGACAGAATGTATAGTGAGTGCAGCCGAGATTTTAATGGTGCCAATTCCAGTGACAACAGATTCTGAATCATCAGCAATCCGCACAGTTATTCCATTGGTGATAGGCGTATAGGATGAGAAGAGAGTCTTATTATCAGTCATATGATCCGAAGTGCCAGAGTCAACGATCCAACAGTTTCCTGCACACAAACTTTTTATGACTGCTAATGCATGGAAAAAATTACCTCGTCTCACTATTGATGCAGTAAGTTGTTTCGTATTCTGAAGTGTGGCTAGCATTTGCATGATTTTATTTAGTTGATCATCCTGGGAAGATCCACGAACATTGGAAACTTCAGCCAAATAGCCTTTGCCTTTCCCTTTCTGAGGTTTCCAGTCGGTTGGTTTCCCGTGAAGATCCCAGCAGGTATCCTTTATGTCCTGGTTTCTTACAATGATCACAAAAAGGTCGATCCCAGCAAGTGTCCTTGGTGTGTCCCGATTTTTTACAATAATCGCAAAATAGTCGACCTTTAGAACCTTTTGAGTCTGTAGATCGAGCAGCAAAAGCTGAGACCTCAGGAGTTATAGGAGTAGCAGTAGCAGCAAAATGATTCTGAAGCATTGATTTACGCCTATCCTCTTCATCACGTAGAATAGAATAAACTTCGCACATAGAGGGCAATGACCCTTGACCTAGAATTCGAGCGCGAACATCATCGTAGACCACATTAAGACCGGCCAACAATTCATAGACTCGCTCCTCTTCTTTCTCTTTGCGATCTTCAGCAGCATCAGCTGTGCAATGATGGATTTTATTTTTAAGAGCATCAAATTCTTGCCAAAGTGCTGATTTTTCAAGATAGTAATCATCAAGGGACATTTGCTCCTGTTTCAACTACCACAATTTTTTCTTGACATCAAATATGCGGGACCGGCTTCCAACAGAGCTGTAGGTCTCTCGAAGAGCTTCCCAAATCTTTCGGGCGGAAGGAAGATACATGAAACTCTTCTTAAGTGAAGATGACATTGCATTGATCAACCAAGAGGATACTAATGCGTTCTCAAATTTCCATTTTTTAAACTCCTTGGTTTCTGATGTTGGAGGCTTGACTGCTTCACCAGTGATATATTGAAGTTTATCCCTTCCATCGAGAGCCAGGATCATGGACTGCGACCACTCCTGATAATTATCACCGGTAAGTTTCTCAGAGACAATTAAGGACAGTAGAAATATCATTAGAACCGGATCGCGGTACTGAGGAAGAACTGCCGGAAATAGTAGACATAATGATCTCTGGATTTCAGAAATACCACAATTTTTTTTTTTGGAAAACTCAAGGAAGTATAATTCAGCAGAAGGAAACACGCACTGAACAATGTATCAAGTTGAACCCGTTGAACTCGAAACCAAAATCACGAGCTGCTGCGTCATCTACCTCCGGTCGTCCTCCTCTGGTCTGATCGGCGATCCTGTTCACAGTGCTCTCTGATCCGAGAGATACTCAAGAGAGACCGAGAGACTTGAGACGGAGAGACCGAGAGAGTGACTCGAGCGAGACGGCGTTGGGAAAAATCGACGACAGCGTCCGATGAACGAGCGAGCAACCTGAGGTGCTAAGCTGAGTGACGGTAAGCTTGGAACCAAGGACTGAGAGAAAGGACTTGGATATTACTCTGGGTATTGATAATGAAGATCAACTACGGTGGTGACGTTGACGTCGGACGGAGGATGTGTCAGGTGACAGGGAACGAGACTGGTCTTGTTCTTCTTCTTCAAGTAGAAGTAGTGAGATGACTCTTCTTTCTGCTGATCTCGGACTGAGGCAGAATCGTCAGACGACGATGAAAAAACTGGACACTGATGACTGACGGTCTTACTGGAAGACGTCGGACTGATGAGACTGAAACCGGTAAGTTTCTGTAATTCTTACCGGAATCTGGGAATTTCGACAAGCTCAGGAGAACCTTTGTCTTCTTCTGGTTCAGTGTCGGACAAAAGATGAGAACCAGAAACTGGGACGGACCAGTCAAGGAAGACAGACTGGGCAGACTTGAGACATTACAGTGGGTAACATTCGGACTGAAAATTATGTAATCTCTTCCGCTCTGACACAATGAAGAGAGAAATACTTCTATATATTTTTCATACATACAATGGCAGATTATACATCTATATATACAAGTTACAAAGTAATAAAGTGCAAAGAAATTAAGTGGAGGTATGGAGACATATGCCGGTGGTGTTGGTGGAGATAAGGAGACATAGGCTGGTGGAGACACAGGTTGGATATGTAACTTTTCTACAAACATTTTTAGCGGGTAAAGGACTGTTGCCCACATAACCAACTGTTCTGTAGTGCTTTCATTTATCATGTAATTTGTCAAAACAACAAAATGAAAAAATTAGCCCTGAAATTTCATTTAATTAAATCATAGTATAAATCCCTAGTCCCCAAACAGCATGGTTTAGAATCACGATTTTTCATTTCAACAATATATCTTTGAATTAGTAGAAGAAAAATTAAAATGTCCCACAACCCTATAATCTTGATTTTCATCAAGACCAAGTGACATGCATTGTTTTTCTTCAAACCAGAGAAAGCAAAACGAATGTGAAAGTTTTCAGGTCAATGATAGATCTTTAAAGTACTAGAAGATAAACTAACATTACCCAAAACATTGTAACCTTCACTCCATTTACAAGATTATTCATATATCATTACCTTCAACTGGAGTATACTGTTGATAGCATCACTAATAAGCTCCCAGTTTGGACCCATATCATGTACCAAGACAACAAGTGCCTGCAAGAGAAAATAGAGGAAAGCCTTTTTAGGATAGTCATTGCGATAGAACCTATACTACATAAACCAATTTGGACAAAACAAAATCCACTATAGCTGAGGAATTACAAACAACAATTACAAACAACCTGGTCTTCATATAATGACCAAGGACCTCCGGAGCCTGACTGTCCAGCAGATATCTAAATGAAAAATAAAATAAGCAATTCAGCAAAGTTGTAGCAATAAAAATTGCTAGAAAATTACCATGTAGGTCAATTTCAAAGTTACCTTAAAATTTTTTGCTTTCCGGCCCCTAATGATTTTAATGGATTTACTGAGATTGGACATGTTACTTATTTGTGATGCAGCTGGGGAGGGAATAGAATTAGTCATTGGACTAATGTTTTCAAAAGTACTATCAAATGATTGTTTAGTTATCTTTGGCTTCTTCGCATTATGTTGTCGATACAGACCTAAAAACAGGGGAGTTGAATGTGTAAAGCTCAAAGAATAATAACCATTACACAAGACAGATTTCTTAAATATAACCAATAAAAAGATTAAATACCACTGCTTTCATTAGATTCAAAATGATGATGATCATCCCATCTCTTCTTGGAAAGAACCCTCTGCATTGTAAATAGACAACATGATAAATAAGAAAATCTTCTTAGTAAGAGTGCAGAATGGGTTAAAAAGAAAAGCTCTGAAAAAAGACTGCAATAACTGAGAAAGACACATACAAAGAAATTGACTGTCCAAGTCGAATTGTCTTTTATTTTGCTTTATGATTTTTCTAAATATTTACTTCGGATAAACTAGAAAGATAAAACAATTTAATCACTGAAATCTAACTTTGCCACAGTAAATTTGCATATGAAAGTAAAAATTAAAAGGAAGGTAAGAGAGAGGTTAAAAAGCAATTTTTTAACAATCTATTCAACGTCCAAGCACAGCGTCAATAATCCCAGTATCTTAATGCACCAGCCCTTGACAACCAATGAGTAGATAAAACAAAAATTAAGCAACAGAAATATCTACAAGATCTTAGAAAATAGCTTTCCAAAATAGAGTCAACATTTTACCGCAAAAAAAATGTTGAATTAAACAAAATATTTTCAAAAATAAACCCTAATGTTGATCTAATAACATACTTCCTATTAATGTCAAATTTAAAGCCAGAAGTTTTGATTTGGTTTCATGATCCCAAAAGAGGAACACTGATATCATAACTAGGACTTTTTAATCTTAGGAACTAACTGTTCATTTAGAACAACAGAATCCAATTGCCATCTCTGATCATATGCAGAAACCTGCAGATGCACTTGTTAAAGCAACTAAAGCTGAAGTATGAATACAATAGTTTATTCATATATTAAAAAAAAAGAAAGAGAGAAAGAAAAGAAAACATAAAGTCTACACGTCTCTAATAAAATGCCTGGGAGTTACATGAAAATCCAAATTGATCATTACCAGATTCTTAGCCTTCTTGTTTGGTCTGAAAGATGTTTCTGCACAATCAGAAGGTAACTGCTTCTCTAAGTTTCCAATTAATTCCACCTCCAGGCTTTTCAGGACCTTTGATCCACCATGTAAAGTACTATAGTCATCCTGAAAGGAATTGGTGTCTCCACTTGAAGCATCTGTCTTAGTTTGAGCCTGCTTTGTCCCAGTGACCATGAAAGGACTCACAACTCTCTTCCTACAAGTCATAGGCTTGCGTTTTCGTTTTGTTGGAACTGACCCAACATGTAAATTAGCAGGCCTTCTTCCAAATAGCATGGATGGCTGAGTTCCAACAGTATACTGATCACAAGATTCTGGAGAATAAGACCTCATGTTTCTAGGTTTCTTCTGGCCATGCAGGTAATAAATGCCAGTCTCTTGTTCATCCTCATCATATGCAAGATCTTCAGAACCAGCATCTGCATTTAATTAAAAATAGAAAACTGTAACAAGTTCACAACTGATCAAGAATGCATTCAAATATTAAATAATATATATTTCTGGAAACCTCCGAATATTCAGACTAGCTTTTCTGTTCAGTTTGACATTTTCTCATTATTGGTTGCTTATCACCTCTTTTTCTAAATTAGGTTAGAACCTTCCATCAATATGTAAGCCAGCCTATTGACTGAATCAATAATTCAGAGGATCACAGGTCATGACCTCTGTTCCACGTTTATAGTCCCAACATTACCTGCTGCAGCATCATACAAAGATGTCTCAACTTCCTCTTGAATGCCACTGCCTGTTTTCTGGAAGAACCATAAATTAATTAGCCCTAATGAGAGCAGTCAAAGGTTAAGTGATTATTAGACACAATCACATTGATAATATATGAGAAACAAAGATCGTCACTGCACATAAGACTAAACCATGATTCCCAGAGCCTCCACAGCCTAAACCATTCAAGAGTTTTTTTTTTTTAAAAAAAAAAGAGAGAGTAGACAGAGCATCCATAGTCATAATTTTACCTCGAACTGTAGAAATTGAGATTCAACAGATTTTCTATACGCATCAACTGCCATAGGAGGAACTGTATAGAAAAGATTTTCCTGTCAAATCAAAATGAAATGGGAAGAGTTACTTGCTTAAGTCCATGAAATGAATAAATTATGAAAAAGAAACCACCCTAGTCAAAAAATAAGTCATCTGATATATGAAGCAGCCTCATCTAATGGGAGTCAACAACATTCAATAAAACTAGCATGTCAGTGCCAATATATAGGTGATGGAGAGAGAAAGAGTAAGAGAGATGGGTCACTAACATCAACATTAACATGTTAACCAAATATTTATAAGGTAACTTGGCCCATACTTCAGTAAGAAGCTCCTCCCATGACATGTCCATATTGCCAGAGTCATATATCCTTTCAGGTGTTTTCACTGCATCTGGTTGAGAGGAAATTCCAAGAGAGTTGTTATACTTCAAAAATCTCAAAGCATATGCTTGCAATTTAGGTGACACAATCTTTCTGGGGCCTTGTCCTTCCAAGTCTTTGCTTGTCTCCTGACAAAAAACAAACATTATAAACATCTGTGAGAAATAGGCCGTGATACAAAAAAGTTTAGAAAGCAAAAGATATATAATATCGTCTAAATACATCCCCGTTATATCCATAACATATATTATTCTTTCTCATTATGGTATCATACGACAATTCTATATCTACTGTGCATCCAGCTACAGCACTCAAACAAGACAGGCTAACGTCACACAAATGAACATATCAGAAAAGGTTGAAAAAAGTCCAACACATGAAGGTAAGAAAGTAATATGTAAAGCCAATTTTTCATTTGCCAACAATTTTCAAGATAGATTAAAGTTTCCAGTTCTGAATTAATCACCGGTTGTAAATGATACAAGAACATAAAGCATAAGCAAATTAATTTGAGGTATGAAATTTTAGAACTTGAAGATAAGAATAACAAAGTTCAACAAGTACAGATCCATCCAATTTTGCAACTTATTTTAGTTCCCACATCATTGTATGAATGAAAAAAGGTTTTATATGCCAGTCACATGCAATTGATTAAGTGAGCTTGACATAGAATCATTTGACTGTTAACCAAATAATTTTCAGACAGAAGCTAATTAAACATAAAAAGAATTATATAACAGAAGTCTTATCACCATATTGACCAGCCCAAAGCAGTGGCTAGCAGAGAGAGAAGGTTCAAGAAATTTTCTTCTATTTTTATTTTATATTATTTTCATAAATAGAGTGAAAGGTACACATAAACAACCAGCATCATGTCGGAATTTCTGCTCTTGTCACTAGAAGCTTCATTTGAACAAACTTTCCCAGATTCAACTGAAGCACAAATGTCTTTAAAGCCAGGATTATCATCGTCCAGAGAGTGCTCAACTGAATGCCAAAACTGCAACACAGGCTTTGCCATGCTGTGAGCCAAATTTTTTGACTCCCAATGTTTGTTTTGTTTACCATATCTTAATTGAGAAGCAAAAGCAGCTCGATGACACAATTGAGCAGCAGCAGCTATTTTCCAAAGACGCTCCTACAAACAAATTCAATAATCAGAGATCAAAATTCAAAATATAAAAATGGCAAGAAATAAATTTGCCAGTCCAAAAATTGAAAGACTCCAATATAGGAAGGGGGACAGACAGGAATCTCTAGAAGGTCTAGAAATTTGAACCTGTGAAAAATCATTTGCCAACCATGCCACCTCCTCAAGGACAAAACCCCAGTGAGATACCCGGTGCTTTTCAGCAGGCAATTTCAGAATGGATAATTCAGCAATCCTCTTGTTCTTGGCCTATTTATCATTATCACATAGTGTCATATATTTTTATGCTTATACCAATAAAAAATAAGAACTCCAAAAAAAAGACAAACAGAAGGACTTTGATCGCAAGAAATTGAGAAACACACACACAAACACCAAAAAAAGACCTCTATGATCCGAGCCTCTTCCAAAATAAAATCTTCATTAGCCTTGTCTGCCAACTTCAATCGACTAGAACATGGTCCACAGTCAGAGGCTGCAGTATTAGCCTTTTCTTCCAGAGCAGTCTGAGGTTCTGAAATTGACACACCCAAAGGACCAGAATGTCTTCCACAGCTGCTGTCTTTGATAGAGCAAGAGTGATCCACCATTACATCACTTCCTTTATCAGTCTTCGATATAAAATTAGCACCGTGCTGAACTTCCTTACTATTGCAAGAATCATTACTGATAATATGCATATCTACCTCATCCTTAACCATTTTAATACCAACAGAATCATTTTGACAACCAGTATCATGATTATAGCTAGCAGTAGCATTACTTTCACCATCGTTAGTCTTATTCCTTTCTTTTACAACTTCACTAGTTAAGGTTAGTTTCTTCTCAAATTCTGCTGATTGCTTTATATCACTTCCATTAGCATCAACATTCTTTATATTGGTACATATGTCACTATCATTGTTTACATCTATCCCTAGGCAAGTTTGGGTGCAGGAGGACTCTGAATCAAAGTTTTTAAGGCCTAATACACTTTTCCTGTCTACTTTTACGTTTCCAAAGCCATTGGGTTCACCAGAACAAATTTCATTCTGACATTTTGTAGCATCTGCAGAAGGCGTAGGCTCATGGTTATCTGAAACTGCTGGTTCCCTAGCTTCAACCACATTAGACTCCCTTGAAGCCATGATAACCGAGTTTTGTGCAGTACCATCTAGACATGGTAAGATACGTTTATCTTCCTTAGCACTTCTATTATTGGTGATTTTCAAGTCATCTTCAAGAACACGAATTCTGCCATTATCTGTTTGATTTATCCATCCATGATCCCATTCATTTTCCAAGGGAATATTAGATGTTAAATCTTTAGCAACCAAATCACCATTTAAACTTGCAGGCTTTGGCTTGGAAGCAGAAGACAAGTTGTGACCTTTTTGGCTGTTTGTCTCAAATGTTAACCCTTTCCCATCTCTTGAAGCCCCCCGAGCACCATGATTTGGCCGAGACCTGTTCCTTCTAGCATATGGGCGGAAAATAGCTGAATCTTCTGACTCCTTAGCATTTTGGCTCCTCACAATTTTTGAAGACTGTTCTGATGGAGCAATATGATTCCTTCTATTCAAATGTAGAGACCTCCTTTTACTTTCAGCTAACTCATTCTCACGATCGAAAAGTAAGAGATTATCAGCAGTATTAGGTTCACTAATTGAAGCAACCACTGGTCTAGCACTGCTATCAACTGAGTCGCCATGAGGAGAGGCAGCCAATGCAAAACTACCTTTTGCTTCACTGAGTTCAAAATACAAGGAGAAGACATGACAAAGATGCAATGATATTAATACGCAATCTATACACATAAAAGACTCATAAACAAGTAGCACATAGGTCAGGGAGTTCAAATAAAACACAGCCAACCTTGTTACGAATTGATCATGATGTTGGTCAGTGAGTGAAGTAGACTGGACACTAACTGAAGCAGCATTCCCAAACTTAAAGTACAGGGGATTTCCACCCTGCACTTACAGGACGCAAGTAATCATCAAATAAGTAGAAAAATTTGGAAACACGGGTTCAAAGGATCAAACACCATACCTTTTCAAGAAATTCTAGCTCCCTTCTTCTTTCCTCACGAACATCATACTCCTGTCTGTTATCAACAATCAACAATTATTCTCAGTGCATCAAAATAGATTTACACTAAAAAAGAACTCAGCATGAACCACATAAAGGATCTCCCCATCACCTGAGCTCTGCTCGAGCTTTTTCAATTGCTGCTTGGTGCGGATAAGTTTTCAAATCTTTATCAACTCCGCAGTCAATAACTCCTCCCATGGAATCAACCTCAGCATTTACAAGGAATGTGGGTCCTGAGTTACGTCCATGCATTCCCACCACTATCATTTATAAGCTTCACCTTCCATCTATCACAGAATCAGCTCATTTATTAAGGCATAGGATAAAGAAAACCAAAAGTTACAAATCCATTTACAGAGCAATGCCTAATTATAGAGACATCATATGGAAATATTAAGGCACAAAAACCTATTTCAGCCAAACAGTGTCTGAAATATGAAATTGACTCCAAAATAAGAGGCATAACATTTGCATGTGCTTCTCAGCAAGGTTTGATCACTATCAGAAAAGCCCCCTTCCAAAAATAAAACAGTAGACTCTCTACACATCCCATGACTCAATTGTTGAAGTATGAAATCCAAAAGACCACCTGAGGCCATGTTGTGGTTAGTTTGCAAAGAAAATGACAATGGTTGCAAAGAATCAAGTTTTTATCAAGAAACGTGAAAAATATCGAAGGGCTCACAGAGCTTATATGTTATTAATTTATGGGTTTGCAATGCATAAGTAAATAAATTCTCATTCGAAAAAGCCCTTTACTCCTATTAATTAAATAATGCTATACTAAAATAGGCATGCACGCAAATTTCAAAGAAATGCATTTTCAAGAGAAGTCTATATCTGTATCAGTATATAATAAATCTAAAGAAAACCAAATGGCTTATGAATAGTAACACTGTAGCTTCTCCCAAACACCATGCTTTTGTCATCTATCTTTTATTGTTTTCATAATTACCCCTTTTACTTTTAGAACAACACATTAATTACATTTTTAATATTAGATTTAAATTTAATTGTGTTTTCTCTCCAAAGTTTTTCAATTTTTCTTTCAAGTATTACATTCCCTCAAGTTATTATATATCTGTGCATGTCACAGGACAAAATCTATTTAGATATAATTTTTCGAAAAAAAAGTCAAAATCAAAGAAAAAAAGTCACCATTAAATAATTCAGACATGCTTTAAAAAAAATATTTAAAAAATAAGGTGGTCAATTCGTTTATTACACATACAAACTTTCTTGTTCCAAAATGTTCACCAAATAGTAGGGGACCTTTAACTAAAAATTAGCAATTCCAACCTAAGTAAAATGAGAGGACGAGACCGGGCACACAATATTCTTTGAAAGCCTTGATAAAGGTTGTCTTTTGATTCAAATATTTGATGTAGAATCAAGGGGTGTTTAGATTTAGATACACAATATGAATAATTCATAAACCAAGAAACATATATTGACACTAACATATCACAACCAAACATCTAACCGGCAGTTTTATGCTTTGGCACGCCAATGAAAAAATCTTTAGGCCCCATAAACTAAAGTTTCCACTGTGTGAGGTTCACATGGTTTCAGATCTTCTTAAGAATAATTATGAGAATTGGAATGACCAGTTAATTTATCAGTTGTACTCTCCAGTGTGTAAAGTGACCTATTCTTGTCTTTCTCCCGGTTGCAAGAAGAGATGTGGTTTCCTAATGCTGATGACCAGCATTCGGTTAAAAATGCATACTCTATTGCTGCTGAATGAGGTGAATCACAAGAACCACCACATTCATGGGAGACTTTATAGAAGATTGAGTACAAAAGGTGCTGCTACGCATTTGGAATATCACAATAGACTATTCCAATAGGGTCTGTTTTAAAAGTGCGTTATCTTTCGAGTCTTTTACTATGTCCTATGAGAAGTACAGGGGAGGAAACTATAGATAATCTCCTTCTATCTTGTCCCTATGTGAGGGCTCTCTGGTTTGCTGCTCCGTTGGGTTTTCGGGAAGTCTCTATTATTTCTGAGGGGTTAATTGTGTCGTCCAAGTGATGGTTAGCTCATCTGGATCATAGGCGTGATGATGTTTTATCTCCAACCAAGGGTCTCTTGCTCATTCTTGTTGTTATTCGGGATAAGAGGAATGGATTGATTTATGATGAGAACCATATGACTCATGACTGGGCATCCGGTTATCTAAGAAATCAAATCTTCTAGAATGATTTTAGCATGGTCTTCAAGGTGCACAGGTTCAACATTATCTGAGGAACATGGTTGCACATGCTTGGTTTAGTTTTAAAAATCAGAGTGCAACTGAAGTGTTCCGAAGAGCTTGGGTTATGGCTTGGAATAAGTTTTTTACACACCGAGGACAAAAGATGTTTGCTGTTCAAATGAAATTGTTTTATGACTTTATCGTGGTTCTTTTATATGCCAAGGCAGGTGGGGAAGGTCCTACTGTGGTAGCAAGGCAATGGGTGCTTTGGATTGTGTACGGCAAGCATTACTGATTGTATCTGGTTCACAAATATGTTCCAGAGGGGAGGATGATTTATGGCTGGTTGTAAGATCCAAGAATCAATTCAAGGATTTGAACAGGCTTCCGCTTGTGCAGGGTGCCTTGACTGATGATCTTCGTATCCTACCACAGAATTTTAGGACAATGCATGCTTTAATTAGTTCTTGTATTTTTTCCACTCTAGTCCATTATCTTCTGATATTTTCTTTCATATGTAAGAGCTAGTTATTGCCCAGTTATCATTTAGTTATAAAGTTAAAATATCTACAGTCCTACTGAAGCGGAAATGCATAACCTGACAGAAGTTGTGCACTTTCCCGGCCAATAAGCAGAAGAGGGGGCAAGCAATGCGTGGTAATTCAAACCTAAATTACAAGTCAGTATACTTATTAGTACGAATGTTGGTCAACTATTGCATGTATGCAGGTTGCCGCCAATGATTCCCTCCAAAATTTCACTTATCACGAACCAAGCATTTATGCTTCAAATTATTTGATTGCCACTTAAAGGACGCATTCTACTTTGTTTCCCAGTAAGACCAGATACATTTCAGCCATTCATGAAAGCATTGATGCACAAACCCAAAAACGGACGTAAATTCCAGCAAAAACCCAAAGGCATTCCACCAAAATGTATACCACAGCCTCAATGAAAAACAGCTTGGCATAATTCGCCCAACAAATTGATAAGCTAATGATAAATGTTTCCAGGAATTCCCCAATTGATAAGTCTTAGGGTTCTCAAATACACCAAACGCCAAAACAACAGCAATCAAGACAAGAAAAAATACCCGGGGATACACACGAGTCGCGAAATTGGAAGCTAGGGCACTGGTAGTGACAACTTGAAGGCGTCTGTCCTGAATTTTCTCTCTCCTAGGGTTTTGGAAGAAGGCCCTCTTTCAGTGGGAATGACACGAATTTGACCTAAAAACTAACATTTCACATCAAATGTCCGACACTAAAGCGTTTCTCAATGTTGGTGTGGAATCCAACGTCCCCAATTATGTTGTCTTAACAGGTGTTGTAAGAATTTCGTAAGAATTGATTTTTTGTTCTTTCAATCTGCAGCTAGTTCATCGTGCGGGGTAGAGCGACCATGCGACTTCTGCAAGTAGTGGGCTGGGCATGAAGAAGACGATAGCGATGAAGAGGGCTTCAGGGGTCAACAATTTGGCATTGGACGTTCATGTTGGGCTTTTATTACGTAATATTTATATCATTAATATTACGTGATATTTAGCAAGTGTTTAATAATGTTTAAGTAATCAGTTTTTTTATTACGTTATTGAATTTTCTTTATTTTTATAATTAAATAAATTAATTTTTCTTTGTGGCATTTTAGGGTAAAGACCAGTAAACTAAGATTGATTTGTTTATTTGATTGACAAAGTAGAACGAATAAATTGAAAAAGAAAAAACATGACCTTAGATAATAAGTTTATCCAAATTAAAAAGGGGAAAATTACAGTCAGATTTCAAGTAAGAGAAAATGCTACTGCAAGGTCTCTTTAACACTTCACATTACTCTCTTGTCCCAAGGGACCTAAGTGTGAAATATTCTATTTGTAAAATTACCAAGCTACCCTTATGAATTTGGAGAAAAACTTACGGAGTATAATTTATTCTCACTGCTTGCCACCAAGACGAAGGAAGAAACTCTAACATATATTGGCCTTTAAGTCTACCCATAGTCGCATTCAGTTCAAAGTGATTAAGGTTTTCTCTCAATTTTTGATCCATTTTATGTTTCAACACCACCTTGTTTTACTTATCGCTTTCTTTCATTATCCTAGTTCTTGTGTTGCTTCAGTGTCATCAGAATTTCTTTACTTTTAAACAATATGGGTACTTCCACTTTTGAGTGGATTTCTAGGTTTCATAGTAGGGCTTCAATATGTTTTCCCAAAACATTTCACCAAATGTTTGTGGGAAGCAAGGGCTTAATCTTTCTTTATTTTTATGATTAAAATTTTGAATCCAAAGTGAATTTTAGCATGCTAATCTGTTGGTCAAAATAATATCTCTAATGTGTAGTACCCTTTCAACATTGTTTTTTTTTTTTAATCATTTTTGGCATTAATCATCTTTCTGTTTCTCTACCTGTAAAAATAAGTATCATTGATTAAAAACGATTTTTGTACAATCTGTGGTTTTAGTTCCCAGAAAAAGAATGAGCAATTTGATGTTTTACAATCATGATCTGAATGAATGATGTTTAATATTCTTGATTTTTGTTCTTATTTCATGTTGAAATTGTCATCCTAGAATTAAAGATAAAAAGAAAAAGATTGTGAAACTTTATTCTATATATACATATTCACATGCTTTTTATCACTCCAAGCGGTTTGGCCAATGAATGATCAGTTATAATGTAAAATGCTGCCAGAAGTTTTGTTTGTTTAGTCTAGGTTTGTGATAACCGATATAACAGACTAATCCAACTCAATATTTGACCATTTTTTGTCTCATTGAAAACATATAATTGTTAATTAGTTGAGCACCTTAAGAAGCCTAATTTTCTGTACCTAATTTGAGTTTAATATATTTACATTTTGGTTTATGGGTTTGTTTTGAGTTTCAAATTTGATTTTTCTTAGGAAGCCTTTGAATAACCTGGAATTGCTGCAAAAATTGGTAGAGGTGCAACAAAATAGTGAATATTAGTTTTGACTATCTAACATGTTTCTCCACCAACTGACATTGTAATTACATGTTGTGATTACATGATGCCGATTTTGATGGAACAACTTATGAAGGCAGTTGGTTTCAAAACACTATTATGCTTAGCTTGGAAATGACCTTTTTTATATTTAGGAATGGCGTTCTTTGTAATTTCATTGACAAGTTAATATACATGATCTTTTGATCAGTGTTATAAGAACCGGATTGAACTGGCCGGGTCGACCTGGAAACCTGTGAATCGGTCACCCAACCAGTCTGATCTGGTCATAGGATCGGATATGCGCCAAAAATGGGTTTGGACTGGTCCGACCGCCGGTTTGTAGAAAACCAATCCAACTGGTTGGTGCTTTTTTTTTGTTTAAACTTTGCTGAAAATATTATTGGTCATCCACATTATTTTGATTATGATAGAAAGCCTTTCATTAATGCATCACCTTTGGATTTTTTACCATAATTTTATTGTGTTTGAAAGTTATTTTGTAAACTTATCCTCTTTAATTTTGCTCCTAGTTAATTAGGTTATTCATGTTTTAAACTTGTAAAAATATTTTAGATACTTTTATTTTGTAAACTCATTATATATAAATATATATGGTTGTATAAATTTATAAATATAGTATGGTTTTCAAGATCGGGTCATAGTTATGCAGTTCAACTAGTGATCCACTGATTCAACCAGTGACCCATTGACCCAGTATCCCGGCGGGTCGATGACCGATTCAAGTCTAATAACATTGCTTTTGATATAATTCATGGGTATTAACAATGATATATTTTGTATTTGTTAGTGACAACTTGTTTCAATATTAATAACAACTTTGTTAATATATGTTGTTTATAAATTCAGCAAGATTTATGTGTTAACAACTTGGTGATGGGTATTATATCATATGTAACATGAAATGATATTATACCAAATTTTGTTTCAAATTTTCAACGAGGAATTAACAAGTGAAAGTGCCTGCATTGATTAGTTAGAATGCTTGTAATGACAAGTCAAGAGCTTATAACGATAATTAGTCAATTAAAGTTGAGAAGCCATTTTTTATCACCATATATAACTCCATATCTAACATACATTGCAAGTTTTATAGCAGAGTTTCAACACTGAACTTTTTTTTTTGGACAAGAACACTGAACTTCAAAACATATAATTAAACAAATGACAATTCTAAATATGAAAGTGACAACTATATGGAAAGAAATAACAAGGGAGGGGCAAGAATTGACAAATGAGAGTGTATGTAATGACAAGTGACTTTTTCTTTTGGTTAAGAGTAATAACAACTAACCTTTCATCACAATGAGAATATAACTTTATATCACGTCTGAATTTCATTTATAACTTCATATACATCTACTAGGCCACTAACATATTCATCATAGGCTAGTTACTGATGCCAAAAAAAAAAACATGTCTTCAAAACTCATAAACTTTCTTATTTTGAAAATGAGATTCTCTTATCTTGTTTTTTGACCTCTCGATCATTGGTCGTTATCACTACATTTGGACGTGGAAAGTCATGTGTTGCTTTTTAGCTACTAGCCTTTGGTATTCTTCTCAAGAGATATATTTAACAAGAGAAACTTTCCTATAATTGTAATAGGAAATTCAATTGAATCAGACTAGGCACCACCATCATGCCAATCACCTGTGTTGATAACAATCATCATAACTTGTCATTGCCATCTGTCTTTCTTTTGGTGGTGTGACCAACCTTGGGAAAAGGCAACATTGACAATTCAGCAGCATTTCTAAATACTATGTCAACTATAGAAAAGCTTTTCAAGAGTTCAAAGATAGCACTGAAATACAATAATATTTAAAATGTTAATGAAACTACAAAAGGGGAATGTAGGTTCAATCCTTAGTTTAACTACAGGCTTATTTTCCAGCGCCATAAAAACATATATCACGATAATTTGGATCAAGGCCGTTGATTTTCTTTAAGGATGAAATTCTTTCTTAATCTACAAACAAACACATTATCAAAATAATTGACACTATGACCTTGGTAATTTGGATCAGGGTCATTAATTTGCTTAAAGGAATGAAGTTCTTTCTTAAATGACAGATTATTTTGTCAAATATCTTTTGGAAAAATACAAAGATTGCATCTTTTCTCATTCAAATATAAAATAAAAGTTAAACTAAAGCAAAGTCCAATTATATTATCACTAGCAACTCAATACAGCAGCCAGAACTCACAAGCCAAACTTACTCCAACAAATATATAAGAAATTGTAATGCCACCTCCATCGGGGAAACCATGATCTGCGAAAGTTGTCATCAATGATCACTCTTCCAAATCAGTGTACAAGCTTGCAAGTGACTTCTAAAAAGACAATAAAGAACCCAAAAAGTTTTCTTCCCATCCAAATCAAGTTAAAACCAAAAAATAAATCTAAAGAAAAACAAAGAAGCGGCAAAAGAACTGGGAGAACGAAAGAAAGTAAGAAGTAAGCCAAATCTGTGGCAAGAAGAAAACCTTGATCACTTTGAACTGAATGTGACTCATATGCCGATATGTTGGAGTCTTTGCCTTCATCTTGTTGGTGGCGAGTGGTGATAATGAGAGCCGAGAGGTGAGAGGCAAAGAGACTGAGGTAAGAGGAAGAGAACCGGAGCGAGCAGTAGAGGTGAGGTCGACATGAAGCGATGTGCGGATGAGGCAGTAGCGCAAGAACCCTCCCTAATTCATGAGGGTAAGCTCGGTAATTTAATAAATATAATATTTCACACTTAGGTCCCTGGGGACATGAGAGTAATTTGAAGATTTAAAGGGACCTTATAGTAGTATTTTCTCTTATTTGGGACCTGAGTGTAATTTTTTCAATTAAAAAGTTAAGTGATAAATCAAAAGATATTGGTCCAAGTGATTTTAGCCGTTTAAGCATCACATCTCAAGTAATGATATTATAAAATTGGTGCTCCCTTTGTAACTAAAATGGTACATTAAATCGAATAAAAGTAATATTATAAATATCAATAAATATTGAGTTAAAATACTTAAATAACTTTCAATTTTTTTTAAAAAAATAAATATATAACAGTAATCATAAACTATTTTTTAAAATAAACTCTATGAAAAAGAGCAAAAAGCTTAAGCTTGTTGAATAATGAAAACGTTCGTTATATTTGTTTTATTGCTTGTTCCAGGGTGGAGGCTTATGTGGAATCTCTCACTGGCTTTCTTCAACTCATCACAATAAGCCATCACAAGATAATCAAATACAATACTCCCTCGGTCCTATTATAAGGTAATATTTGGGAGTTGACTTTGATCTTAATTATAGGACAAAATTTTAATTTTTGTCAATTTCTTCCTAAAATACCTCTATTTTATTCACTCAGGTGTGTTTGGTTTTTAGTGGGTATATGCATGTGAGTGCGAAGACTCTTATAGTTAGTGAAACTTTTAAATTATTAGATTTTAATTTGTTTATCAATCAGCTAACATTGATTTTGCAAATACACACACACAAATATATACTTACATATAAAAAAAAAATATGTGTGTGCATTTGTGTGTGTGGGGGGGTCTGTATGTATAGATATATGTATATATAAATAAATATATGTGTGTGTGTGTATACATACACATATATATGTATATATAATAAGACCATTATTTTAATAGGAAAATTTTATGTCAGACAGATATATATGTCGTAAGTGTTGTAAATTTACTTTCATTGATGTCATTTCAAATTTACGTAAAGACATTTTAGGAAAATGAGTCAAATTAACTAATTTAACTTCTTTCCTTAATCTCCCCAAAATCGATTAAATATGTCCTATAATTAGGACTGGAGGGAGTACTACTCTTCAAAGTGACAGAAGTAGGTAATTAATTTTTATGGCAAGATCTAACTGTATTAGTTGTTGGAGATTCAATCTTCATTCATAGAGGCTTATTCCCCGAACATGTTACTCACAGATTGGAGCGAATTAACGAAGAAGTGAGGTATTACATTCCTGTCTGATTGGTTTGAGGGGATGAAGTGGGAGAGGGAGAGGGAGAGCTCCTAGATAGGATATTAATCAAATTATCATTAATGAAAAAAAATATTATTTTTTGTTGAGAGTGTAATTTTGAAATATTGAAAATTTTCTATAAATTATTTAATAAATATGAGAGAAAAATTTCTCTCTCCTCCCTCCCCTCAAATCAAAGAGGTTCTAAAGGTGGGAAAATAAGATCCTACTAAAATTAATGGGAACTCAAGTTTCCATGTGAACTGCAACGCTTTCGGACATATTTACGCCTTATAAAATATTTTTCTGTAATGCAAGAAAATAGGATTAAATTCAAACTTATGTAATAAATTTGAACTTATATGATTAGTTCGAACTTAATGGGAAAATATCCTAGATAAATTCAAATTTGACGGGTAAATATTTTAGACAAATTCAAACTTGGTAGAAAAATATTTTAGATAAATTTAAACTTAATAAGAGGATATTTCTCAAAAAAAAATTAAAAATATATATTTTCCGTTTTATTTTGAATTAATTACTTTTGAGAGTAAAATATTTATTTCTTAATTCTTTACCAATTGACAACCCCTTCATTTTCTTCCTATTAAAAACTCATCTTCTCTCAAATTATTTTCTCTCATCCCTCAAAATCTTCCATACATTTCCTTTCCCTTTTCTAGGTTGCATGACCAAGTAGGCCCTTAGAGTTCCTTTTCCAGCCCCTTTATTATTTCTTGTAATTCGGTCAACATTGAGTGCTACCATGTAGACTACGCTAACACAGGTCAGGGTTCATGTCACCAATCTAGTCAAATATTGCCTTACAAACAGTCAACGTTTAATGGTTTAACGGTGTTCAGCGTTTTGCTCTCTTTTGCTCTAAAAAATAATTTAGGTTTCCTGTTGTACATTTAAGAAAAGTTGAAGGTTGTTAAAGCACCTTGACCCATGAATATTTAATACTCCCTCAATATTAAATATAAGACATATTTAATTAATTTGATTATATTAAGGTAATTAGTTAAATTAGTTAATATAATATATATTTTTTAAAACATTCTAGTCATCTTCTTTAATTCATTCATTCCATCTCTTCCTTAATTATAGTTGATAGAGCATTAATAAATTATAAAAGATTGATAAATATGAAAATTATGTCTTATATTTTTCAAAATCAACTTTTTAAATATGTTTTATGTAGTATTAAAGAGTAGAGGAATATTATGTTTACAAAAATACCCCTCATAGTTGTCCATTCATCCCTTGACTCTACTATATACAACACTTATTTAGGAGGGGCAAAGTAGGAAAGACAACAATTTCAAACATAAAACCATTTTTAACATATATATGCCTAATCCATAAAATCATTTTAACATTATGCCTCAGCCTTACCTATCAATGGCTTTTATAGGTAACAAAGGGAATGATTCTAAAAATAAAAAATGGCGAAATAAAAACTAAGGTGCCAGAGTTTAACATGTTTATCGATGGAGGATGATGACCAAGGCATTGCTAATTCCATTGTAGACAAGCAATGGAAGATGAAGAAATCAAGGATCATGATACAAAAGATTGAATAGTGATGAGGGTGGTCAGAGACCATTCATAGTGTGGTCACTAGAAGGAATGTTTTGAAGGAAAAAATACAATGGTATCAATAACCATAAAGTTTATAAGGAAACTAAAAAAAAAAAAAAAAGAATTTAAGCGCAACAAATTAAGTTTATCTATATCATTGCTATTAATAATTATGAAAGTGAATCATTGCAAATGAAATCCTTAAATTTCCTTGATGACATGTTAATGATAGACTTGGAATATTTCAAAACAATGATCTATGTGGCATCAATGTCAACATTTTTCCCCAATATGAATATCATATGCAATTCAAAGTTTTATTGAAGCAATTTCTATCACCACTGTGATTACATATTGATGGAATTTCTCAAAATCTTATGCCCCTAAATTTTTATAAATCCCTTTGATTCTAAGTATAAGACATATTTATCATATTTTGAAGAGATTAAAAATAGGAGTTAAATTAATTAATTTTATTCATTTTCCTGAGATATCCTTATTAAAATTTAAAATGTCATTAGATTGTTGAATCAGTCCCATAGCCTCTTCGACCTCAGGCTGAATTTGAGCTATCTATGTAGCCCGGCTTGTCCTCCATGATATCGCACGCCAACCTAATCAGTTAATTAAGCTGAATTTAATTAGTTAATTTTGTTTATTTTCTTAAAATTCAAGGTTATTTTTTTAGCCATGGAAAGGAGTTAATGAAATTAATATTTTATTATGTTATTTTTAGGGGAAAAAATCAATCACTTTGGACGGATAATTACAGGAAAATATTTTTAAAGATTTAAAAATAAAAAAGAAAGTAGATTCTCTCAGAATATAAGTGTTTTATTAAATTAATTGATGAAACAATCGAATTTATGTACGTGCATGTGATATTAATGAGTTGCAAACATTACTTACTTTGTAAAATATATAATTGCATTATTAAATTATCATTGTATTTATTAATTATTGAGAAAGCATCAATATGAATATTTTAAAAAGAAATTGACAAAAAAATATAGTAATATTGAGGTGTCTGTGCCATTAATGAGTTTGCAAGCATTACTTACTTTATAGAATATATAGATGCATTATTAAATTATCATTGTGTATAATTATTATTAAGAAAGTATCAATATGAGTATTTTAAAAATGAATTGACAAAAATTAGTGTTTTGTCATATAATTATGATCAATCTCAACTCTCAAATGTTCACTAATAATTAGAACCAAAGAGAGTACAATGTTTGTTGGAAATTTGAATAATCTTGATAAACCACAATGTTGAAACTACCTCCTTTGCTACAAACTATCTTATATATTTAGGATCGGTGGAGTACCCCTTTTTTGTCCTCATTATTTTGTTAATATAATTGCTTGTCCTTCCTATTTGGGAAAATTCTATTTAAATCCTTCTTAAATTTGTAAAACCCCCAAAAGTCAAATGAATTTACAAAATGACTGATAAGACATGTGGGCATTTGTGGGTTTTGCAAATTCAGGGAAAAAGACCTTAGTGCCCCTTAAGTAACATAAACATATAGCATCTCCTTCTTTTTTCATTCACGCATGGAAAATGCGGGAAAAAAACAGGGGCTTCGAGGAAAAAAAATTCACAATGGGTAGATTAAAGGGTGAGCTTCGAAGGATTATGTTGGTTCTCGGAGTTTTGATGATAATAAGACTTAATGGATTAAATGCTTTTAAGAAAAGAAATTGTGTTTTTGAAATGAACAATTACTCTAAAGCTCACCCTTTAATCTACCCATTGTATATTGTTTTTTCCTCGATGCCCCTGTTTTTTCTGCGTTTTTTATGCGTGAAAGAATGAAGAATGAAGGAGATGCTTTCTGTTTATGTTACTTAAGAGGCACTAAGGCCTTTTTCCCTGAATTTGTAAAACTCACAAATGCCCACATGTCTTATTAGGCATTTTACAAATTCATTTAGTTTTTGGAGGTTTTACAAATTCAAGAAGGATTTAAATGAAATTTTCCCTTCACATTATTAGTGAAATGATATATTTTATTATTGAAATGATATATTGATAGAGGTTCTCAAAGTCCAATAAATGACCCTCGATTTTGATAAATTCAAGGATGGGTACTTGGTACCATTGTTTTTTTTTTTAGAAAAATTCATATGAGAGCCCTTTCAACGAAAAAAACTCAAAAAAGATCTAAAGATTCTGTAAATCTCAGAAAAGGCCCTAGGACCTTTTCTGATATACTTTCATTAAAATGTTAATTGTTAAAGGGGCTGATATAATTGTTAACGGGTACTGATATAATTGTTAAAGGTACTGATTTAGTTGTTAGGATATTGTTGTTAATGGTACTGATTTAGTTGCTGATGACCTACCTGCTAACAATTATATCAGTCACGTTAACAACTAAAGTTTTAATGAAATTATATCAGAAAATGTCTTAGGGCCTTTTTTGAGATTTTCAAAATTTTAAGGCCGTTTTTGTGTTTTGTCTATTAAAAAAGTTCCCATATAGATTTTTTTTTTCTCTCTCTCTCTTTTTCCTAGGTTAATATCATTACTTGTGCTTGTACGATCAAATTGTTTTAAGACATGGTTTTTAATCACATGTTTTCATAAAAGAACAGTGTTAAACAGCATTAATTTTAATTTACGTCATTATATATAAAATCTAAAGTCAAAACTCATTAATGTTATGTTTGATATGAGGAATTTAGAGGGAAGGGGGGGATATGAGTTAAATTTGAAAAAAAAAATAGAGAAGTATGATTACAAAAGTTTAATAAAGAGAAAATGTAAAAAAGAGTAAAAACATTAGTCAAGAAGTTATAACCTCACTTCTTTAATTTTTTTAAATCCAACTTCTAAAAAAAAAAATTATCTCTCATCCCCTCATACCAAACAAGCTCTAATGATGTGTTTGGTTTGAGGGAAGGATATATTACCTTATTTGATTTATTGGAGGGAATGGAAGGGAAAAAATCATTTATTTGGTTTAAGCGGGGAGGGGGAGGGTGATGATAACTAATTGACTATTTAATCTTTGCATGCTACTTTATTCTTTTATGATTATGCATTATTTAAATTAATTTGCACTTGGATTTAAATAAAGTTATTACATTAATATTGTAATATGAGTAGAAAAATGATATTTTTATCAATATTAATATAATAAATATTTTTAAAATACTAAATAATCAATTTTTTTCTTTTATTATCCATAAACATCTTCACTTTGCCCGTTGATTCATTACTTTTTAGGTAGAAGGGTTCAACTTTTGATTGTTTAAACTCTATACATTCAAATTTTGCATATGCTCATTTTTAACTCATGATTTCATGTAAATTTTATATCTCCATGTAATTTGTCAATGTAATGAAATGAGCAAGTTTTTTTTTTTTGAGCATAAAAAATTGTAAGAGTCAATAATGTTAAAAAGCTATGTTTTTTTTATAAAGTGATGACAAAATATTTAATAGTCTACATATACAAACAAGTGATTAATAAATATAATCACTTTATCTTTTCGGTGCAAATATATTCTCTTTTCATTAATCATTCTATTGTCTTCTGAATGCATATGAACTCCTCTCATCAATTTTCTTTTTCCTTTTTCCAAAAATGGGGAAAATATATAATTAGTACATACATCATCACTATGAACCCGGAAGTGGAACCCCAAATAGCCTCTGTAAAAGGGACCAGTTTCAAGCGGCTGACCCTTAAGAGAAGGCAGAGAGATCTGCAAAGTTGAAGATAAACAAAGAATCATGGGGCACAAAATTAGCAACTAAATAAAATGAGTATCCAATCTTCATATTTGAATTTATCTACATTCATTGGTAGAATTTTGATCAAAGTATTACATTTATCTTCTATACAATTATGACTTGTGGACGATGACTCTGGGAATGTTTCAAAGCAATGATCTATGTGGTATCAATGTCAAAAAAATTTGCCCCATATGAAAATCATGTTCAATTATAAGTTCTACTGAAGTAATTTCTATGACCGGTGTGATTATATATTGATGGAGTTTCTCAAAATCTTATGACCCTCCATTTTGATAAATCTGACAATAATGTTTACTGGAAATTTGAATCATCTTGATAAACTGCAAGGTTGATGCCTTTTTTTTTTTTGGTCCTAATATCATGGCTTGTCCTTTCTATCATCACTAGTGAGATGATATATTGATGGAGTTTCTCAAAGTCTAATGACCCTCGATTTTGATAAATTCAAGGGTTGGTCCCATTGTTTTTTTTTTCTTTTTTTGTTTTTGCCCTAGGTTAATATCATTAATCGTGCTTATAGAAGACCAATTTTTTAATAGAATTAACTTTAATTTATGTCATTAAATATAAAAACCAAAGTCAAAACATATTAAGGGTATGTTTGGTATGAGGAATTTCAAGGGAAGGGGAAAAAAGAGTAGAATTTAAGAAATATTAAAGAAATGGGATAACAAAAGTTTAATAAAAGAGTGAAAAAATTAATCAAGATGTTGTAACCTCACTTCTTTAATTTTTTTAAATCTAACTCAAAAAATTTCCCCTAAAATATATAGGGACCATAACAATAATGGTGGGGGGGTCTCGTTGATCAAACAATTTTTTAATGTTTTTAGTTCCAACTCAAAATTTTTTCCCTCTGTTGCCCTGGTACCAAACAAGCCATGAAAGTAGTATAGGCACCATTACAATTGTGGTGGTGGTCTTCTTTATTACAGGGATCCAACAATACATCCCAGCTCATTTGAGGACAAATTCATCCCCAGTAAAGGAATTGACACAGGGTGGCTCAAGCCTATCAGAGGACTCTTAATACTAGTTGTAGGATTTTTCTTTGCTTTAATTTTAAATATTTTCTTACTTTAAGCATTTGCACATTTTGATTCTATTTTTATATACCGCGGTTAATTAATTTCATCTTGTGAAGATGAAGCCAATTAGGCTCCCATAAATGACAGGTAGAAGAAGGAGAGATGAGATCAAGATCATTAGATAATGGTACAAACAAATATTTGCATTCCACATATAGGATAGAAGCTAAAGGTTCAGAAGCCAACATCAATAAATATACCAACAGGCAAACACCAATGCTCACTTTAAACCCAGAACTCACATCAGAACATGAAATTACAAATAACTCTATTTCTATTCTAAATTGCCCACCAAGACAATGGATGATCTTTGACTTTTATTTTTTCTTGCCCCCACCAGCTAAGTTGTTCCCGCCTGCAGCTTGAGCTGCCTTCTTTGCTGCTTTCTCCTGTAATGCCTTGGCATCTCTGCAAACACAGCCAGAATAGACCAAAAAAAAGACTGAGGTTTTTAGTTAGGAATCACACAACAGCATAATCATATTCAGGTACAATTTCATTTCTGAAATATCCCTCCAATATGATACATATTTAGGAAGTTGATATTGATTCTAAATACAAGAACCATTCCTCATATTTGCCAACTTTTTTCTAATTCACTCTGATGATCTGTTGATGCTCCTACACCAATCCAACAACAAGCAGAGGGAACAAAATGAATTAAGGAAGATGACTACAATCTAGAAAATATATGTCATATTAGCTAATTTATCCTACTTCCTTCAAAATCGGTATCAAGTGAAGAGAGTACTATAACAGAAAGACCCTCTGACCCAAGATATGAGGTCAACATAACAAATACTCAACAGAAAAGTAAAATGAACGAGTATTCTGATCCCCACTTGATCAGTTACATCTTATATATCCTAAATTTTAATTTCGTTTACATAAATTCACAATCCATTAGCTTAGTCTAGATGCTGCTGATCTGACATTTCACGGGTCTATTACCTTACCTCTAGTTGTGTAAGGTTAATAAATGCAGCTAGCAGGTTAAGATTCACGAAATAAAGCTAAGAGGACCAATTTAAATTTAAGAAGCAAAACGCTAAAGCAAATTAAAGAAGGAAAAGCTGGATGGCAAAGAGAGAATCAATAAGTACAACCTTTCCCGGCGCTGTTCAGGTGTTAATCCATCGTTCTTAGGCTGCTTGGTTTTATTAGTAGCCCTAGCCTGAGCTCGTTCTCGATCTCGATCTCTCTGGTTTCCACGTTCGCTTCAGTTAAAGCTAAACAAAAAAACAGAGGGGGAAAGAGAAGAGAAGAAGAAGAAAAAACAAAGAAGGAAAGAAAAGAAGCATCAAATAATTCCCAGATAATATTGTCGGATTACCTCGCTAGCCAAACGGCTAGCAGATCCAACCACAAGCCAAAATTAACATAATTCGTTGAAAGAAAAATACAAGCCTTTCATGAAACATATCAAAGGATATGAGACATCGGTGATTGATGATTCTTCGAAAACCAAACGAGATCGGGGGCGAAAGAAAGCACTGAAAGATTGAGATCAAGAAACGATAGTCAATAACAGAAAACTATGAAGATCTTGGATAAAAGAAACAAGAGAGGAAGAAAAATTGTTATACCTAATGTGGAGAACCGAATGAATGAGAGAGAGATAGAGAGAGAGTTTGCGTGGACTCTCGGGTTAGAGAAAAGCGAGTAAATAAAGAGAGAGGATTTGGAATCGAAGAGTCTAGAGAAGAGAGAGAGAAGGAAAAGCAAATCGAACAAAGCAACTTTATTGGTTGAGAAGAAAAGACAGATTAGCTTCAAAGATTCACACTTTAAATGGCGTGTGTAATACCCGTCTTAAATTAAATATAAGAAAGTTCACAGTTAAAAAATTAATTACATTATTTTAGTTTATTTTTATTTTTTTTCTTCAAATTAATTAATTTAACTAATAAACTAATATGTCATTTTGATATTATTTATAATTTTTTTTTTTATCAAAACATTTGATTCTATTTATAAGTATAATTTCATGATAGTAAATGAAATTGTGACAAATTTATATATAATAATTGTACCGATGACAATAAATGTTTAAGATAGATAGAAGAAATAGTTGAAGAATACTCATTTAATGATAAATGATAATAAAGTTAGGAAATTTAAATTATGATTATTTAGTTAACTACATCTCCTTGATATGTGGGATTTAATTTAAAATAACTTATAAATAGGACCTAAGTGATATAATCTAAGGATACAAACAAGGTTATAAATAGAATATAACTTATTATATGATTGAATAACTTATATATTTTCATTAATTTTTTTAAACAAAATCAATTATATATTATATTTAGAATAGGATGGAGTATCACTTTTTTCGATTAGCTGCAGATACGAACACAAGGTTCACAATTTTCCTTCAAGCCAATAAAAATACAGAAGAGAAATACTCTATTTTTTCTGTTATACGTCCAACCATTTGGATAAGTCATTTTCATTAATTATAATCTGATTTTATTTTTTGTGGCCGACAATTATAATATAATTTAATATCAAGAAAATCAAACAAACTTTTTATGGCAAAAAAGACAAACTTTTTAGTACATTATTTTGGAAAAAGATAAATGGCAAAAAATTCAGGGGAAAAAAAAAGAAATTACATGTTTGATAGACCACAGGATTCAGAAGCTCTTTTTCGTAAGTTAAGATGAAATTTCTGTCACATATTTAAGTATGTATTTATATTAGTTTTTGAGAACAGCTTTTACGATTTACAAAGATAAATATGTGAAAGGAGTTTTATCTTACTTTGTGAGAAAAGATTTATGAAACTATGGTTTTGTGGTTTCTCAATCACTCATATAGGACAATATAACTTGACAGAAAAAGAATTTTGAAAATGTAAAATTTTAAATCAAGAATTTTCCAAAAATTGAGTTTTATATTACTTATCAAATTTTGTTATTCCCTTATCAACTCTCGATAACAAACTTGATTTAAGATTTTTCAATTTCAATGTTCATTATTTTCTGCTTTTCTCCGTATAACTATTTGAAATGGTAATTTGACATACTATTCTTTATATTTTGATTTGATTATTAGGTAATGATTCTTTTGATTGTTGGAGAAATTTTGATTAAAATAAATATGGAGGATTAATGTTTTCCGTTAGCAGGCTGGTGTGGTTACCGCAAAATAGCCCGAACGGAATCAGACCAAACAATTTAGGCTGATCAGGCCGGGGTTTGAATATCTTCTCAGTGGACCAAGTCATTATAATGACATATAAAGTACAATTGATGGTGAAATAAGATGAGAAAATCAATGTGGAGAATTATTGGCAACCGGTATAGTAAAATTTAAGATTTGTTTTTTTTCCCCAAAGTTATAGGAGAAGAGAATAATGTTGATTTAATTCAGCTGGGGATGTTAAAAGGAATTTTGCGTTGAAAGTCTTTAGGACAATTTTGTCTTGGGAGTTTTTCAGAAAAATTGTGATAGCCGTTAACCTAGATAAATTTGATGGTTAATTGATCAAGTATGCTGAGTTGATAGTCTATATATCATTCACTTTATATTTGTTAAAGTGTAAATTTTCTCTAGAAATTTTAAATCTAACATTGAAAAAAAAATGAAGTAGATGAAACACATGAACTTTCAGATAAATTTACATTTTAACAAAAATGAAGTGGATGACAGGTGGATTGGAAGTTCAACATATCTAGTCAACAAACAGTAAAAATTAATTAGAATAACGATCAAGACAAAATTACTCCACTGTGAACACTTTAAAGGATAAAATTGCCCTTCTGTGAAAACTTTCAAAGACAAAATTTCTCCTAAACCCTATACTATATATATTGTTTTTTGTTTTATATTATCGTAACAAAAAAAAAAATTTAACTGAATTTAACACACATTTTTCTAATAAAATTTAACACATAAAATTGGTGCATGAATGTTTCTCCGCAAACATGGGAAAGAACAAGGGCTTGTGTGTTGCTCCATAAAATTCGTTTGGTTCAAAACCCAATCTCTTCTCTTCCCCAAGTCTTCCCTCTCTCTCTCTCTTTCTCATCAAAATATCATCCATTATTCCAAATTATACAGCATCCATTATCATCACAAGTCTTAATTAGAAGAGAACCATCACATCACAAGCTTACCAATCCATCCAAACCATTACATTCATTCAACACACCAATTAATCCATATCTGTCATTTTCCCATAATCTTCTTTATCTCTGATTTTGAGTGAGGTGTGTGATAATAATATATGATAATAACTCACACGTTTTCTCTTTTTCTTGTTCATGAAATCATAAATTCTAATCACAGACCTATACCATCTCTGTTCGGGGACCCAGGTAAATCTGTCTTTCCTTTATATATTTCTTACTTTCTGTTCATTCAACATGAATTATTACCGTCAAATCTTGAGCCATTTGCATCTACATATACATCATTCTCAAAAGTTAAATAGTAAATCCGTTTTGAAAGTATATAGTCTTATGATGTTGTTTTAGAAATTTTGTGCGTTTCAATGTTGATATGAAAAAGTAACGTGATAGTGTTGCTCTATTTCATTAAAAAAAAAAACTAACATTTATCATCTAAACATTGATATTAACTATTAACTTTTTAACGAAAATTTGCAATATTGCTATTTTTTTAAAACACAACTACCAAAATTTTTGGGGCTGAATTTGCTAGTTTGTTAATGTTAATGCATGAATCAATTTCCTATTATTTTATCTCTAACTTTTCTTCGCTCTCATGAATTTTTTATAAGTAGCGATGTTGTTTTAGAAATATTTTTTTATTTCAATCTTGCTTTGAAAAAGTAATGTAGCACTGTTACTCTATTCCATCAGAAAAAAATGACATTCATCATCTAACAATCTATGTTAACCTTTTAACGGAAATTAGAAACATTACTTTGAAAACACAACGTACTAAAACTTTTGAGGTTGAATTTGCTAGTTTGTTAATGTTAATGCATGAATCAATTTCCTATTATCTATCTCTAATTTTTCTTCTATCTCATGAATTTTATATAATAAGCAGAAGGTCACCGGAGAATACCTGATTTATGATCCCAAATAATGCCATTAGCGGATAGCAATCGAGAGTCACTAGCCGGATTAACCCTCGACGACGTGTTAGCCAACCGAGCCGCCGCCGCCGCCGCAACGTCGAGCCATCAGCTCACAACAACAACAACAACCAACAATCATCGAACCCTGCTTGACATCATCCGTGAAGACGAGTCTTCCAAAAAAGATCGCAGATCTTGGAAAGCTTTCAAAGATAAGCTTCGGCTTAAACGCATCGAATCTGCTTGGGCTTCCTCTGTCCTAATTCCAGCTTCCGATATCCCTTTCACGATCCGGAATTCCAGAAGCCTTCCGACACAGCTTCACCGTCGTAGCTCCATCCGAGTCCTTACATTCTCCGACGTCACGACTCACTGTATGGCAGATCCCACCGAAGAAGCCATCAAGAGTTCCAACCTCGCCGCCACAATGATGACGCGCCAGAGATCCACGCGCCAACAGGTCGGGGATGCAATTTTCATCGACGAGAAACTCAAGCCTCAGATGTCCCGCCCGCTCTCCTCACGTCTGGGTTCGTTACGCTCGGATTCCATCCGGCGAGAGCGCGTGGTGACGTTCCGTGACGGCAACATTGACAATGACGACGACGATGAGGATGGAGACGGCCAGACGCGCCGTCCGAATAAGGAGAGGCAGATGTCTGCTAGGGAGGCCGTGGCAGCGCAGGAAGCGGCGGAGGCTGCGGCGGCGGAGGAGGAGGAAGAGGAAGATGAAGATGAAGGGCCGTTTGGGAATGGAGGAGGACGAGGAGGTGCGGTAACGATGTCGCTGATGGACTTGTTGGAGGAGACGGATCGGCAAATGGGACTGCAAGGATCGTCGTATAGAATGGACTTCGACGACGACGACGACGACGATTTTGATTTTGATGAAGATGAAGACGATTATGAAGAAGGTGAAGAGCACGATTGTTGCGTGTGTATGGTGAAGCATAGAGGTGCGCCATTTGAGCCGTGTGGGCATTCATTTTGCAGGATGTGTTCTCGGGAGCTCACTGTGAGCAAGGCAAATTGTCCTCTCTGCAACAATTTTATCCTGGAGATTCTTGAGGTTTTCTGATTTTTTTTCTAATTTTGATTTGTTTTCTTATTTGTTTTTCTTTTTTATTTTTTTTTTAAAAAAATCATATTTCGCGCGTTAAGTGAAGTTTAAGATGTAAACATGTGTGTATGTAAAAACTAAGAATATAGAATGTTGTAATTCACTGTTTCAATTTTTTTTTTTTTTTTGCCAACAACTACTTCAATTTTGAATGAATATGATGATGAACTTCATTTTCATACGAAGTTGGTTACGTGTTTTTACTTTTTAACAACGATTTAATAACAAAATTACATGTGATTTTCCTTTACCCGCTAATTGAGTTTATGACAAGTTTGTTATCGAAGCTCTAGACAGTACTTGTAAGACTCCACTCACATGCTTAGTGCAGTTTGGTTAAGTAGTGGGAGTTTAGAAAGGTCTAATTGAACCAAAAAATACTTAGAATTCCCGCGTGTTTTGTTTGGTTAATTTTTAAAAAATCACGATCAGCCTGATGAATCTTGATTTTATCCTCCAACCCACATGTTTAACAAAAATGACAGGGTTATAAGGGGTTGCTTTTGTGATTAAAAAATCCTGATGAAACTTCCACAACAAAAATTTCTCCAATCTACCCTATGATCCAAAATTCGGTCTAAATATTCTCTATACATATCTTGTCCATTATCACTACAAAAAAAAACTTCAGATTATTTACGGAATTGCCAACGGAACAAATTTCGTTTGATTACATGGGCAATTATTACCGACAAAAATTACCCACGAAATTCCGTAAGTAATTTTTTTATGTACAGATTTTTTTCTCCAACCGATGTTTTGTGACGAAAATATAATTACCGACGAAAAACGTCCGTTAGAAAAAAAAAAGTGGCAAAAAACATTACCCATAGAATTTTGTCGGTAATTGATATTACTCTTGGAATTTCGTAGGTAATGTTTTTAGCCACGGTTTTTCTCTGACAAACACTTTCTGTCAGAAATATAATTACCAATGGAAATTTGGTGGGTAATTATGTCGTTAATTAGATTTTTGACGGAAAAAATCCATTGGAAAAAAACATGATAAAAGACAAGATTCACGGAATTTTGTGAATAATTTCAGTTACCGACAAAATTTTGTGGGTAATTTCCGTCAGTAATAATTACTCACGGAATTCCGTCGATAATTCCTGACAGAATTTTTCCGTTGGTAATCTGTGGGTAATCTAAAGTTTTTTTTGTAGAGTATTTTTTGACTAAAGTAATTCAAATAATATTATTTAAATTTTGTTTTTCCCATTACTTAACATGATTTTTTAAATTATTTTAAATAATAAAAATTATATAATAAAATAATATTTAAATATTTATGTTATTTATTAAATCATATTTCATAATAATAATTAAATATTTAATTATCGTTATTATTAAATATAATCATGAAAATGTAAACAACTTCATTGAAAAAATAAACTTGATTAGATAATCGAGTGGAATCCTAACAAAATAATTAGCTATCAAATTTATCAATTTATTTTTCTATTTATACATTAAACAGCATGATAATGATAAATCTCATAATATGCTCTTTAAAATACACTCTGTATAATTTTTTTTTCAGGTTGTATATGCTCCTCATGATTTTTCTTTTGGTTGTGTATGCACATTCTCATGAAGTTATAAAGTTCATATCCTTTTTAGTAATTATATATTCATAAGTGCTTTTAATAAATGAAATCCAAACATAATCATAATTTTTAAAGTCACTTGTGAGAAAAAAAAATATTCAAATATAAATCAAGATTTTTTTGATCGAAAATATAAATGAAGATTGAATACCAGCACTTTTAACCCATATCACTTATGCAAAACTATCCATCACTAATACAAGCCGGCACTTACTTTAGGCATCATGAAATCACTTCTAAACTGCTATTATTCCAAATGTTGCCCCTTTGTTTTCTCAAATGGGGGCTCCAAGTTTGAGGCCAAATCTTATGGTTTAAATATTTTAACTACTCCCGCCATCCTTTTTATAAGTGCTCAAAATGTAAATTGGTTGGATTTATTATAAATATATTAATTATGTGGATGTCCATTGACTCTTGGTTATCAACCCTTGTGACACTTGGTTTGTAAACCTTATGACCTTTGGTTGTCAATCATTGTGAGTTTTGGTTGGTAAACCTTATGACCCTTGGTTGTCAATCCTGATCACTCTTAGATGCAGTGACAGATTTTGGGAGAAATATTTGGGGGGCCAAATATATACTCATTAACTAATTTTAAAATATATATATTTGAGGGGCCAAACGTATAAATTTTGAGGACAAATATATAATTTTTAGGCCAAATATATAAAAAAAACTCCAATTTACATAAAAAACTTTGGACAATTTTTTTTTGGGGGCCATGGCCCCCTCTTGTCCTTAGGAAGATCTGCCCCTGCTTAGATGCCTATACATAGAGGTCATGTAAATAATGTATAGATACCCATGAATAAGTACTACTTCTCCTTTCTCTCTTGTGTTATGTTCTATGTTATTCTTTGTTCATATTCTCTTGTGTTATGTTCTATGTTCTTCTTTGTTCATATTTTCATTAGTTTTATAATAGGGTTGCTTTTATAAAAACTCAATAAGAATTATCACAATATTTAATGAGTTTTTTTTTCCTATTCGCACCTTTGATTAATTAAAGGGATTGTGATACTTAAGTTTCATTTATTTCTCTCTCTTACTTACTTCTTATAAATAAGGACACACTTAAAAAAAAAAATTTATTCCAAGATATACTTATTATTTTTAACTAATTTTAACAACTCTCTTAAATAATATAATTTGGTTATCGAGCTATTATAATTAGGACATGAGGGATTATATAATAAGGATATATTTAGTTTTTAAAAAATAAAATTACATTTTTTAAAATTGCTTCTATTAAAGATTTTAATAATTACAAGTTATATAACTTCTTACTACAATTCAAAGTATTATTAAAGACGGGTAAATTTGAATTTATAATAAAGACTTTTAAGGGGGGAAAGTCTCACTTCAAGGTTTAAACGATAAAATCTATAGCGCATGCTAACTCTCAAATTTTCATCCACAAGATTTTAACTGGTGAACTTGCTCATTTTTTATCAATTGTGAATGTGATTAGCAGCTTTTGGGGTAACTTTATGGGATCCAGTCCATTCTACTTCAAAATTTTAAAAGAAAAGGTACAAACACATTAAAATCTGGCTAGGCTCACCACAATAGAACACTATGAATTCTTCATCCCTTTGTTTCACTCTCTGTGTGCATCCATGGCTAAACAAACAAGAACCTTTAGGGTCACAAGTACTCGTAAAGAAGAAAATACAAATTCGAATACCGGGAAGCGCACTTGTTAGGAAAGGTGAAAACCCTTTGCTTTCTAAACTTCGAGTGGGGAAACCTTTGATCAAATAAAAAATAAAAAAGAACCTTAAACGCAATCAACCTCAAGTATTGTCAATTTAGATTAACCACAAGATAACTTGTACTATTCATGATGAACTCCTCCACATCAATTTAGATGGCTTCATCATCTGAAGATGAACAGGACATAAATCAGGTTGTCTCACAATATAGATTTGATCTCCTACTTTATTGCCAGTGTCCTGATTTCGGTACCATGTCCACAAAGCCCATGTCTGATTTTTTACCTGAAAAGTAATATCAAAGCACCCCGTCAAAGATCAGCAAGAGTTTGGATACTTCCTATAAATGAGTGTATTCTTGTTATTTATTTTTTATATGGCTATCTTGGGTTATATACAAACATTGTTAGTCTTAATTGAGACTAGCTCTCCCAAAGGTATTTTCTCCATTCACATTGATTTAAACTTGAGACTTATGCTTAAACGATCAAAACCCCTTCCACTAGGACATCACTTGTTGTTTATTCTTGTTATTTCTTTTGCATGCTTCTCTTTCATATTTTTCACAAATGCTCAATTTTGTTTTCTTAACTCTTGATCTCTCTTGTATGGAGGGCTGAGATTAAAAGTACCATCAAAATCTACTAATAGAGCAGCAGAGAAACTAGAGAGCATTCGACTTCCATATAATGGATATAATACGGATATCAAATTGTGTGCTAGTAGTATCCTATCTTCAAAAAGAACTCAATCCAGGAGTCTTTCTACTAGGTTCAACCCCAAATGATTTACAATACTGAGTGCAGACTTTCATATGTTGACAGATACACAAACTCAGGTTCCATTTGTATGCCACAATATTGCATATTATGAACTAGTTAGTGAGAAGTTTAAAAATAATCAAATGGTAAAAAGTTATGCCTTGATGTATTATGATTTGGATCCTCTATCATGACTTGATATGGCTCTAGAAATAGGAAGAGAGATACAATTTGAAAGTGAGGAAAAGCATGAAGAAAGAGTTACCTCGAGAATTCCATGGCCAAAGCTACTTTCCCTGAATGCACTAAATTCTGGCTGCCGATCCCAGCAAAACTTCCCCTTAGCAGGGCCAGATGTGAAGTTTGTAGCACAGAAGCCTCCCATATAAGAATCAGGAGTAGTTGATGGATCAGGACATTTCCCAGGTTCATCTGCAAATGGGACTGACATCTTCTCTCGGTTACCTCCATCGCCAACAGAAATATGTACAGGACCACATGGATCTAAACTGTAATTGTAAACCCGATTTGACCTCTCATAAGCATGCACCTGATCATCAATTTTCACAACCAAAACATGGGTGAAGACTCAAGGTCTTAGAACGGAAGATCATTAAACATCAAAATTGTTTGCTCATATCATACGTGCGTGCAAGAACTTTTGTAAATCCCCAGACAACAAACTAGCAGTGAACACAGGTAGGAGGCAGAGAAGCTGATAAAAAACACACGCTCTACATTATCTATTTATCTGCTTCATATAAATTTACGGCTCCAACCTGTTTTCCAAAACATAACCATTTATTTATTACAGTGTTGAGACTTAATTCATTAAATCAGTATATTATGCAGAAGCAGCCATGGCTTTGAATAACATAATATAAACATAACCATACATAATTTGTGTTTCTCAGTCATAAGGCCTACAAAAAAACCCGTAGAGGAAAAAGGACCAGTTCCACTGGTAAAATTTTTTTATTGTATTGTTTTCATTATATATCTTGTGACGGAAGCAAGTTAATGAACCTAAATGGATTCAATCAAATTAAAAGATGAAAACAACTCACATGCCCATTAAATACTATATCCACGCCATGTAAATATAGCAGTGCTTCCATCTCCACCCTCATGCACTCTGCTTCTCTGTAATGTGCCACATAAGAACTGTACCATGGAGGATGCCAAGTAGCTATAAGCCAGGGAGTTATGGACCTATCAACACTAGCCAGATCTCTTTGCAACCACTTATATTGAGCAGCTGGCAAGGATAGTCACAGTTAATTTTCAAAGGTTACAAGGACTAAAGTATATCAGCTCAACTTGAATCAGCATATGCATCAATTCAAAAAACAAAACACTATAAATGGATTTATAGCGTGTTCAAAATTTTATCCTTTGAGCTACTCACTCATTGGCAGTAGTAGCCAATGCTTTCCAAAACTTAGGTGGTAGTAAACAAATTGACTTAGTTAACCATCCTGTTGAACCAGACCTCCAAAATAAATAAAAAAAAGGGCGGTCTAGTGCATAAGGCTTCCACCAAGTGGGGTCTGGGGATGGTCAGATGTACGCAGCCTCCAAAATATATAATTTCAATATTTACATTTTTTAAGGCACACCTATGTTTTAATTGAGGCTAAACAAACAGGTTCACCAACAACAATACTGCCAGTCAAAAATAAAATATCTTGAATTATAAATGATTATACAATGAAAACAGTTAGAAAAGGGGAAAAGGACTAATACCTGATTTATCATAACCAATGTAAGCCCCAAGCATAATAAAATGGATTCCCCCAGCATTAAAGGAGTAGTAAAACGTGGATGAAGACCCACTTTCTTCAGAGGGGAATGCAAACCTAGAACTGTAAGCCACAAATGTCCTATTAAATGCCTGTTGTTCTATTTCATGATTTCCTTCCACCACCATCATTGGAACTTTGGAAACCAAATTCTGCATAAACCTGGAATTATTCAGTAGTTGTAGCATAAAAGGTTAAAAAATGCAAAGCATTGTCATTGGCCAAAAAAAATTGTCAAAAGTTTAAACAACTTTTCCATGTACCTTCCCCAATAATCCCATCGAGGCTGGTAGGTCTCATGTATGGGAGTTTCTGGGAATGCACAGGAATAGCAGTCAGAGCCAGTTCCATTTGTTAGATAAAGATTGGCATAGGTCACATCGCCAATCAATAGAAAAAGATCAGGTTTATTATTGATCAGGTGATCAATGGTTGTAGTTGTATTATACGTAAGGCCAAGATCTCCCACTATCGCAATTCGGTCTGGATAGCTCCGAGGACTAGAAACTGGCATTGTCTTGAAATGGTAGATGTCACTCATTGCTTGTAGAGAGGAGTCTCCGCATTGGTAATAGTATATTGTGCTTGGTTCCAACCCTGCATAGAGTGAAAACTGTTTTAATAACTAACCATGTGACTTTCCAGGGGAAAACAATATAATGAGACATGCAAATGGGAAATCACTTAAACTTTTCCCACACTAGTAGGCAAGAAAGCATTGACTTCAAAACGTAGAAGACCCTAACACAATAAGATCTGAAAATATTGTATTATGTCTATGCTCCTTTTCAGAAGTCTAACCATACTGCTATACGACAAGTGATGAACTTGTACACAACTCCATTTTTGAAATGTCAGGGCTTAATAACTTAGCCAAACTTTCAACGACAATGTTTGAGATGAATGAGCAATTTTAGTTTAAAATCCCTATCAAATTTCATGCAAAGACAAATCTACTAAGATATGTCAGTTTCTGCTGATAGACACAGGATGGAAATGTGACATTGATAAAGTGCAAAATAATCCTCATTAGTCATTATGGTTTACTCTGGATAAATTTCCCCCAAAATTTTCTTTTTCTCCCCACAAAAAAGTAAGTTTTATTTATGTGGGTTAAATCGAAAAGTCCTCACCGGGAGTTTATATTCTCGGAACCCAAGTGAGCAGCCATTTGGAGAATCAAATTATTAGTGTTTGTCAATTAAAATTATAAAATATGAAGAGACAGTATATTATAAACAAACTATAAGTGAATTAAGAAAACTGAAAAGAAATAGTGATATAGAGAGAAGTATTGTATCAAAAAAAGGGGTGTAATGTAAGATGTATCCACTGCTTTCTTTCAAGTCTAAATCCGCAAATCTCACCTTTAAGTTGAACATGATGGATGATTCCAGAGGTATAATTCTGAAGTCCTTCAAAAGGATAAAGCTGATTGTAGATGAGAGAATGACCTCTAGCTTCGTGTACTAATTCAGCTTCTGAGGTTCCATAATAAACAAGGCTTGAGACAGCTTTAGGATCCAATGGCTTGATATTGTCACCAATTTGGAATTCCCCTGATATTATCCATAAATTCAGCATCCGAGATCAACAGAAGAACATGAATATGAAAATGGCACAAACAATTTTTATTTCACAGAAATCCTATAAATGCTAGCTGATTTGCCCTTGATTCTTAACTCTAGAAAAGATCAGAAAGTCTCCATCACAGAATTAGCTTCCACTAAAAGAAATTATGATGATTGGACCATTTCAATAGAAGTGTGTTGTAGAAAACTAAGAAGGAAAGTGATTTCCAAAATTGCTAACAAAAGACCAAACATGGAACTCCTTTTACGTCAGTATAGTCAGCTATAGAGACACATAAACAGCTGTCTTCATAAATTTATAAGAAGTCCACTAGGATTCATTAGAGACTAGAGCATAAAAACATAAATAAATAAATAAACTGTTAAACTTTTTTATGGAGTTAGAGCAGCAGCTAATATGGATTTAGTGCCAAATTCATTGATAACCTCATCAATAAACTCTCTGGCACGTCAATACCTAATGTGCAACCTGCAAATCAGTGTAGCCAAATCAGTGATGTGACCCAATGAATATATCATAGTGACAATATCCCACAATTTTTTTTTTTTGGTTCATAACAGTATCCCAGATTGAGAATATTCGATACTTGAAAGATGAATTTATGCTTTAGCGCTTAGAAAATTGATTCAATCCACCCCGCGAAGTGCTGGTTGAAAAAAAAATCCACCCAGTGAAATACACCTCAAGCAATAAAGTAACGTAAAAACTCAAATATCAGTCCCCAATAAATGTAACAGATCGCTAATCATCGCCTGAACTGAGGTTTGGCGTTGAGTTCGAGTAGAGATAAAAAGAAAAGGCAATATTGCAATCATTTTAGAACGTATTAAATAAACAAATAAATAACTATTCGCCAAATCCGTTAAGCACGGAGTAGATTTTATCATAACTTAATTAAGAGAGAGAGAATTTAGAGATGCCTGTAATCCATGAGATCCAAACTGAATCATGGCTCACCGAGAGAGACACTGAAATCTGCTCAGGCTCGAAACCCTGAACGAGGCGGCGAACGCGGGGATCGGTGTCAGGCAAATCAACGGCAATGCCGCGAAGATTTGGATCGAAAGGAACAGTGACGGGCTCAAAGGGGCCTTCAAGGGTCGTCGGGATATCGCAGCGAACGGCGGCGACAAGCAGATTCAGCAGAAGAATCAAAGCCGGAGAGTGAAAAAGAGCGAGAAGAGAAAGTTTTGGAAGATCACCGGCTACGAAATTTTCCATTTGAGAACGAAGAGAGTGAGAGAGAGAGAGCGCGCGCGAAGGGGAAAGAAGTAAAGAAAGTGACATCGGAGAAGCATCTTGGATTGGGCGGTCAAGAGAAAAGAGTGAGGAGGAATCTCGTGGTAATCGGCGGGTACAGTTGATGACCGTTGGTTGGGGTGAACGTGGCGCGTCGGCAACGAACTTGACAAGTTAGTTTGACTTTTTGGGATGCTTTGAAAAAGCATAAACAATTAATTTATGATTTATTAATTTCTTAAAATATAATCCTATTTATATTTGAAAAAATCTCATACAGAATCAATGAACTAATAAAATTCAAAAACACGTTGGTAAATTTAACATAAGTTATAGACTTGATTTAATATTTTGGAATGTGGATAATATGATTTTACTACCCTCCTCTCTCTTCTCTTTCATGTCTAGATATTTCCCCTCGCATGCTCTCTTTCTCCATTGTGGCATTGTGTCCCCAACAATCTCAACTCTATTCTCTCTCTCCCCCACAACAATCTCAATTCTAACAAGATTTTTGGATTAGTGGTATAATTTTTTTTTTCCATCATGATTTATGATATACAAAATAAGTTTATTAGAAAAATTTTGTATCGACTTACGTTTGCCAACTCAAACAAGCAATTACTCTTTCACTTTAAATTATAGTGCTCGTTTGGTATGTTGGAATTGGAGCTAGAGAATTGGAATTGAAATTTGAAGTGATATTTTAAGGTGTTTGGTAGGTGGGAACCAAGTTCCACATGGAACTTAGTTCCATCAAAATCATTGGAATTGAGTTTAGTTTTTAATTAAAATACGACAAGTGTATGTGAAAAATTGATAAGTTTTTAATTATTACTACCTCTAATTTTAAATATAAGATAAAGCTTAGTGTAACTAATATTGAGAACCGGAGGAGTAAATATTAGGGTTAAGATCTAAAAATATCTATAAAGTATTCTGCTAGGAGTGTATGACATCTTAAATTGAAGAATGGTGCAATTTTACAATCAAGAAAAACAGTACAAAATTCCCAAATGTATATATATTAAAAAAAAAAAAAAGACATTTCCCTTTGTCATAGCTTTACGTAAGCTCATGTCAGCATAAGGTTCTAAAATAAAACCAAGAGGCAAAGCATGAATCTAAATACAAAAAACCTAAAAGTTTCAAAATAAAATAAGACACATAAATGGCTTAAGCCCAACAATACAACCTTAAACCTAAACAGACCCTTCGCTTCTCCACCGTCGAACCAGATAGACCCGGGGCAAATTTATAATTAAAAAATACATGAAAAAACATTTATAATGAATAATATGTGAGATTTAATTTGACAATTTGAAAATAAGAAAATGATGAATTGTGGCATAATCATTTTTATAAAAAAAAAATATTTAAATCTAATAGAGTGATCACAGCGCATTTATTATTATATTTTCTTTTCTTCCTCTTTCAAATTAAAATCCTTTTTTTCCCCTTCCCGATCACAAGACGAAGTAAAACAAAACTACCACTCTACATCGGCCAGAAGTATATCAGTCAAACGAGGAGGAGAATCAGTAAAAGAGAGGAACCCGTCCATAAGGACTCATGAGCCTCCTTTGCCAGTCAGTAAAATCCTTTCCCTCTGAGAAATTATTAAAATCTCTACCCTTCCTTCCATATAAATTTTCACTTCCCTCGATCCAGACATGATGGATGTTTTGGAGATAAATTAAATTAAGCGGACCAAATTGAAAATTATTATAGATTATAAACACCAAATGTTTAATTTTCTTTTAACAAAAATTAATTAACATTTCAATTGGAATTTTAGTTTATTGACAAACTATATATGGGACGACACAAACATTCTATAATCTCTGGATAAGGATGTTCAAATGCTTGCCAGTAATTTTTTTTTCCAAGAAATATTGCGAACAATATTTTGTAGCAGGCTAATTATTTAATGTTAAATTATATTAAAAATCATATGTCACATTTTTATTAGAGAACAAGCTAATAATCACCACGAATAGTACTTAAGTTTTGTTTTAAAACATCAATATATCATTAATATATTTGATCCGGGGTGGATCACAAGTTGGGTTGGACTTGGCCTGGGGTGAAATCCCGGGGTCCTACGTACCACAGTGTGGATCAAAGTCCACGTAGTTTGAGAGTATACGGCAGGCTAATGATAGCCAGAGGGGGTGGTGTGTGTGCTCTGTGTGAATAGAAAAGCTAGGGTTTTCGAAGTGTGTACCTTGTAAGGGGTTTACCCTATTTATAAGCGTACCTGGGCCCTATCTTAATCAGTTGGATTTGTCCTTTATTTTAGGGATATTAAGATATGCTTTTTTGAATAATCTCCTCCTTTCATAGGCGGTTACCATCATGATAGATATTCTTGATAAAACCACTCCTATTTTCAAGGAAGCGGTTATGAGCATAACTGAAGCCATTTTGACTAGGCTCTTTGGTTATTGGGCTGGGCCCATTTATGAGATATCCGTAACAGTTGCCCCCCAGCTCGGTTGTTCAGGGCTCCGAGCAGCCGGGATGTATTTGTCAGGTTATGTCCTGTGTTCTAGTTCATTTCGCTGTCCTGAAGTTTTCGATTTCTAGTTCTTTCTTTTTCCGAGGTCGGACATTTTTGGTCCCCGGGCTACCCCATCTGTCATCAATTTGCATTCCGGTTTATTTGGGTGGGACACGGGTGCCCCCCAGCCCGGTTATCGTGGGTTGCATTCATTTGCTATCCCGAGAGAACATTAATGTTCTATAATTTTGATTCTAGGCCGAACTCATCCCATGCCTTCTCGAACTTTCCTTCTTTATTGGTGTCGGGTAGTATTGATATTTCTACCTGGTCTTACTCCCCGTTTACAGGTACTTTGTCCAGTTTTTCATGGATCGGGACTTGTTGCCCCCAAGTTTGAGATTGCATGGGGAGTTAGGTCGGACGACCGGGGTGTATTCATGTGGTCGGCCACGTGAGCATTTCAATCCGGGATCATTGTCCGCCTCATCTGTTGATTCAACGCTCGTCTTATCTCAAGGCCACGAGTGTCATCATTGCCTCCTGCTGATTTGATGTTTACTAGCCGGCCTCTGAGTGGAGCAACTGCCCCACTATCTTGGTTTTCATGTTTGCTTAACATCAGCATTAAATGCGCATGCCTTTTAACGTCCACGTCACCATTCGTGTATGGGCCCTTTGGGCCTTTGGCGGTTGAGTTTCCTGACTCTCATCCGCCTGCTTGCTTTGCTTATAAAGAGCCTTCGACTTTCCGCTTCTTCTATTTTGAAAACCGCCAAACCTTGAGTTTTCTTTTTGAGAGAAACTTGCAACCAGTCACCAGTTCATCTTTCTCAGATTCCCATTTCTGGTCTTCGTGGCTCGCGCATTTCCTCTTCCCTTAACTTATCTCAAACCAGGTATTTTCCTTGTTTCCTTCTCTGGTTATTTGGTTGTGTTTTCTTCTTTCTTTCTCTATCTCTTGGTCTTTCTTTTTTCTGGGTAGGTTATTGTGAGTTCTTTCAAGTTTCTTCCCCTTTGGGTTCTGGCTTCTGCTTTGTTCTTGAACTTCTCTGAACTTCTGGTCTATTCAATCCTTTTTCTCTGTCTTTGGTTTTCGGTTTCCTGTTTAAATTCTATCTTCTCTGGATGAGCCATCAAGGTTCTCCTCCGCCTTTTAATCCAAATGCTTTTTCCCCGGAAGAGGCCGAGCTTATTCAGCGCATGCCTCCCCGGACAGCTTGGTGGCTGTACGGGAAACCTCTGACCGAAGAACAAAAGAGGGAAAACGTTCTCCGTAGTTATGGCGGAGAAGGTGGTAGTCAACCAGGACGGTCTGGTCGGGTTAGGGGAAGGGCTCGAGATCGGTCTGAGTCTGTAGAGCCCGAAAGTCTAGGCCGGGGGATTGCTGCCACTAGGGTTTTTTCTTTAGAGCCGCCCTTGGGAAAGAGTAGGAGGGAAAATCCTTCTCTACCCGTTTCTTCCTTTCCTCGACGCGCGGAGCCCCTCATCTCCCTTACCCGGCCTATCGGCCCATGCGAGGAATGTTCCTGGCTGATATCTGAGGCCACGATGGTTGGCCGGTCATGGGAAGCTGAGGAAATAGCTTCGCGATGCCGGCATATCCAACCGCGGGTTGTTGAAGCCGTTTCTACCCGTCCCACTTTACTACCTTCAGGTATCATCTTCCTCGTTTCTAATTTATTTTTGTTTTGCCTTTTCTAGGTAGTATGTCAACTTCTCCCCGTCCTGTCGAGGATTCCGGATCCGTGGAGTCAGCGGCCGCCAGTATTCCACGTCATCTTGCTGAAAAGTATGACTAGGTTGCGACCGGGGTGCTATCCAGGCTCTCGAAAGCCACGACTAATCAGATCGCCGAGCTCCCATTAGGGGACCGGGATCATTGTTCTTTATCTCTTCCTAGCCCTTCTGAACCGGTGTGCATTGCCCGGGAAGGGAATGAGCGTTCTTTTTTCTTCTTCTACCTAGATTTCGTTAAAAAACTCGGCCTTCGTTTTCCATTTTCCAGGTTTCAAGTAGACCTTTTAAACATTCTTCAGCTGGCCCCTACTCAGCTTCACCCTAACTCCTGGGGTTTCATTATTGCGTTCGAGCGGCTTTGCCGATTTTTAAATCGTACCCCCACCACCGGAACATTTTTTTATTTTTTTAATATCCAAAGGGCTCGTCAACCCGGGGAGCCTGAAGAAAAGAGGGGTTGGGTTTCTTTCCAGGGGAAACCGAACAAGAAGCTTTTCCATGTGGCAACCGACACGTGGAAAGGCTTTAAGGTTTCTTTTTTCAAAGTTAGTGTTGAACCCGGTCATAAACCGTGGTTTCTCCAGGGTGTCGATTCCAGCTCGGTGGAGCTGTTGTTTCCTCTGTATTGGTCTAAAACTCACTATGACCAAGACCAGAACATTTTTGCATCCTCCGATGATAGCCTAGAGCCAGCCGAGGTTGAGACTGTGATAGCTCTGGTTGACCATGTGGCCGAGAGGGATGTCATTGATTCCCGGATTTTTATTCGACAGTCGGTGGAGGAATTGTACCCACCGAGTATGATTTCTGTTGGTTGTTTGTTCTTTGGATAATTTTTTATGCCTCTTGTCCTTTCTGATGTTCGTTATGTTTTTTGTAGTGCCCGACATGGGGAAGGCTTCTTTTCAAGAACTGGCCGAGAAGCTCCGAGCTAAGGCCAAAAAGAAAGGGGAGTCCTCTTCCCAGAAGAAGGCTGTGGTTGCTCCTTCACCTGCCAAAACTACTTTTGAGAAGAGGGCTGCGCCCTCTCCGGCCCGTATGGACCTCATTCTGCGTAAGCGATCGAAGTCGGTGGCAGCGTCATCGATCTCGGTCGTAGAAGAGAGTCCGGCCTTTGTCCCGGACGCCGGTGCTGCCACAAGCATCCCTCCTCCCCCACTTCCTAGTAAGTCTCGCCTTCACTCGCGGGGTGAGGTATGGACTGATAGGTCTCGGAGGAGCTTAAATACGCGGTGAAGCCCCCTAGCAAGTATTTCAGTGGTGAGGCCTTTGCCGACTCCGACCTCGATCACCTGCAGGTGCTGCAGGACCATCTAATGGAGACGGCCGGCGTGTTGGACGCTTATGCTGCCGTTAAGTATAAATACGCCAAAGTTGCAGCCAAGATTGCCAAGGCTCGGATTGAAAAGAAAGAGGCTGAGATTAGGCAGAGGGAGGTTGAGGAGGTGCGCCTGAAAGCGGAAGAGGCTTATATAAAGGCGGTGGAGGAGCTATCAAAGGCCCTTACTGAAAGGGATCGGTTCTCCGCCGAGCTTGACGCCAGTCAGGCCCGAGAAGACACCCTGAATGCCTCACTGCACACCTTGCAGGGTCAGTATGCGAGGGTGGTGAAGGACCTTGATCTCGCTCACTCCGACCTCGACGCTTCGAAGGCCGAGCTGGTGGCGTCTGCTGCCGAGGTGGATAAGCTGGAAGTCTTGGTTGTGGAGATGGCTGCTGAAGCTTTCAACCTATGCCTGGCCCAAGTCCGAGCTCTGAATCCCGATATTACGATGAATTTGGATGCTGTGGATTTCAGAGCTTCGGTAGAGGACGGGCAATTTATACCAGCGCCGCTTTCTCTGGTCGAAGAGTCCGAGCATCTCACGGAGAATGACCGCAGTCAATTAGCTGAGGAGGATGCTCCGACGACTGACGCCTTGGCCCTCTTGAGCCCGGCCAAGCCCAATTTTGACGCTGTTCTTCTAGGACCTTTTTATTTTTTTTTCTTTGTTGTGTAGTATTTTCACTTTTATTTTTGTTTTTCTGTAATCTGGGGCCTCTACCCTCAAAATTAATACCATGACAAGCCGGTGTTCCCGGATATTTCTAGCATCTTCAGCTCGTCTATCTTGTCAGTTTTTATTTTCATCTTTAAACCAAACTCGTGTTTTAATTCACCAGTTGATGAGTAAAAGGGAACGTAATCCGTGCACGAAGCTCGGTTCTTTATTTTATAACTTGGCCAAAGTCAAGATATATTGCGCAAAATCTGCTGGATATTCAACCGACGTTTTAACAAACGGGCCACGTTTATTAATGGTCGGGCATTCTAAATAACAGATGATTTTCAAAAATCATCTAAGTACTTTATCTTGTAAAGTACCTTACCGAGATGGTAGCCAACTGCCACATGTTCGAGCCCTAATATCCTTTTTGAATAGGAGCCTAAACATTTCGACCTGATCAGGATCTTTTATGGCAATCTCACACCACCCCAGGGGACAGTTCCGATGCATCGTAACGTTTATAAGACTTGTTGACAAATCTTATCATGACCGGGATCGCGAAACCCAAGTCTTTGTTTAATTATCTTGCCTTTGTCACGGCTTATCTTTGTATTGATTTCACAAGTAATAACTTGGTTGGCCCATGAGTTGAACCACCTTTTTTATTGATTGAAATAATCGGGATTACACAGAATTTAAAATCAACGAAAAATACTGCCAAAAGCAAAACAATGCTTAATAAAAAACGGTTCTCGGTCACCACCGACATCCGTTGAAACTGAAAAGCGGTTCTCAGTCACCACTGACATCCGCTGTGCGCTTATTCCGAGTGTATCCCGGTCTTTAGCTGTAGTAAGTCCTTAGTTTGTCCGCGTTCCATGTTCGTTTAATGGGCGTGCCATCTAATGTCTCAAGGACATAGGTCCCGGGCCCCATTTTGTTTGAAATACGGTAAGGACCCTCCTAGTTTGCTGCAAGTTTTCCGTCCCGGGCATTCTTATTTCCAATATCCACTCTGCGTAATACCAAGTCACCTTTATCGAATGCTCGTGATCTAACTTTGCGGTTATACTTAGCCGCCATCAGCTGCTTCGTTGCCAGATCTCGGCAGTGTGCCGTCGTTCTGACTTCATCAATGAGGTTTAGCTCGACTGCTAACTGCTTGCTGTTAGCGTGTTCTCCCTCCTCCATGACTTTGGCTTTCCTCCATGATGTTTGCCCAATTTCAACCGGGATTATGGCCTCGCATCCATATGTCATCCGGAAGGGTGTTTCCTGGGTCGAGGTTTGGACACTAGTTCGGTATCCCCAGAGTACCGGGTATAGTTCCTCGACCCAGTTACTTTCTGCATTGGCCATCCTTTTTTTGAGCCCGTCAACAATGATTTTGTTGGCTGCCTCGGCTTGCCCATTAGATTGTGGATGCTCTACCGAGGCGAAATGGTGCTTGATTTCGAGCTCGGACATCAACCTCTGGAAGCCTTGGTCAACGAATTGAGTACCGTTGTCAGTTATGATCTCGGCAGGAATCCCGAACCTTGCAACAATATTTCTTTCAAAGAATTTTTGTATTCGAGCGGCCAAGATGGTTGACAGTGGTTTGGCCTCGATCCACTTAGTGAAATAATCCACCGCCACCACAAGCCATTTCAGTTGCCCTGTGGCCGGTTTGAACGGTCCAAGGAGGTCCATACCCCATTTAAAGAATGGCCACGGAGCCGTGATGGTCTTCAACTCGGTCGGAGGTGGCCAGAGGATTCGAGCATGTTTTTGGCAGCTTTCGCATGTCCGTACATGCTCTCTGGAATCCGCGACCATTGTCGTCCAGTAATATCCAGCCCTTAGGGCTTTCCGGGCTAACGCCTTTGCCCCCATGTGTTGTCCGTTTATTCCTTCGTGTATCTCTGATAGCACGTACTCGGCCTCTGCCTGGTTTAAACATTTCATCATTGGGGATTGGAGGCCTTTTCGGTATAGTTGGTCATCGACCACCGTGTACATTAACGCGGTTCGTGCTACCTGCCTTGCTTCCCCGGGATCGTCTGGGCTAACTCCCTTTTCCAGGTAATTTAAGATGGGCTTTCGCCAGTCTTCTGCTGCTGCGATGACCATGATACACGTGGGCTCCTTCAGACTTTGTTGTATTACAGTCCGATTATTTCCCAGGTTCCTGGTGCTTGCTAATTTGGAGAGGATATCAGCCCTCGCATTTTCTCCCCTGGGGATGTGGGTGACTACGACCTCATCGAAGTCGGCCATTGCCTCTCTGACTTTCCCCAGATACTTGATTAGCAAGGGTCCCTTAGCCGTGTATGAACCGTTGATTTGGGCCGCGACTAGTTGAGAGTCGGTGGAGAGATGAACCCGCCTGGCCCCATTATCTTTTGCCTGTGATAGCCCGGCCAATACAGCCTCATACTCGGCCTGATTATTGGACGTTCTGAAGTGCAATCGCAGGGAGTGTTCCATGGTGACTCCTTCCGGGCTTTCGATTATGATCCCGGCTCCACTTCTTTTGGCGTTTGACGAGCCGTCTACAAATACTTTCCAAATGTTAAGGTTGGCTTTCGGGACTACCTTTGTTGGTACCAGCTCTGCAATGAAGTCGGCTAAAGCCTGGGATTTAATAGCATGCCGAGCTTTATATACTATGTCGAATTCGGACAGTTCGATAGCCCAACTAGTCATTCTTCCTGCCAAGTCAAGCTTATGGAGTATTTGGCGTATCGGCTGACTGGTTCGCATAATTATTCTATGCCCCTGGAAGTAGGGACGTAATCTCCTCGCGGCAGTGAGGAGCGCAAAGGCCACATTTTACAACCTTTGATATCTTAGCTCAGAACTTTGCAAAGCCCGGCTTGTAAAGTAAATCGGTTTCTGTTCTGTTGATTCTTCTCTCACCAGGGCGACGCTTACTGTTTCTGTTCTATTCTGTTGATTCTTCTCTCACACTCTGAGTTCCATTCTTCATGCTGTGCTTCCTTCTTCAATAACTTGAACAAAGGAAGAGCATTTTCTACTGATTTCGGTAAGAACCTTGTCAGTGCGGCCAGTCTGCCAGTCAACTGCTGTACCTCTTTTTTGTTTTTTGGGGCAGCCATATTGAGGACGGCCTGACATTTATCCGGATTGGCCTCAATCCCCCTGTTTGTCAACAGGAATCCGAGAAATTTACCCGCTGGTACTTCGAATGCACATTTAGCTGGGTTAAGTCGGATTCTGTGATCCCGGAGCTTATCAAATGTTTCTTGCAAATCCTGGATGTGGTCGGATCACTTAACTGACTTAACAATCATATCGTCGATGTAAACTTCGACGTTCCTGCCGAGCTGTGCCTCAAACACTTGATTCATCATCCTCTAGTAAGTAGCTCCTGTGTTCTTCAGCCCGAAAGGCATGACATTATAGCAATAATTAGCTTTTTCCGTGATAAAAGCTGTTTTTTCCTGGTCTTCGGGATGCATAACTATTTGGTTATAGCCGGAATACGCATCCATGAATGAGAACAGCTGGAATCCCGAAGAATTGTCCACCAGTTGGTCAATATTTGGCATGGGGTAAGCATCCTTGGGGCATGCTTTGTTGAGATCGGTGTAGTCGGTGCACACCCTCCATTTGCCATTGGGTTTCTTGCCATGACCACATTTGATAACCATGTGGTATACTGGATTTTCCTGATGAATCCCGCATCCAACAGTTCTCTTACATGCTCGGCTAGGGCTTTCTGTCGGTCCGGTGCAATCTTTCTTTTCTTTTGCGAGACCGGCGTATATCGTGGATTTATGGTCAATTTGTGACAACAGAACACCGGGTCGACACCTGGTAACTCTGAAGGTTTCCATGCGAACACGTCCTTGTTCATCCATAACAGTTTTTTGAGCTCGATTTTTTCTTGCTCGGCAAGTGAACTCCCGATCTTCGTTATTTGTCCGGGATCCTCTCCTAGTTGGTAGTCTGTGAGCTCTCCATCAGGCTCTGTTTTCATCAACTTTGCTTCTTCTCTTACATCTAGCTTTACCACGTTGACCGAGCTCGGCGCAATTGGCGCTGAATTTCGAATTCCTTTCTGCTGCGAGCTGGATGTCCCGGGTTCATTATTTTTAACCGTCGAGAAGTAGCATTGCCGGGATTCCTTCTGATCACCTTTGATGGTGACGACTTCATTCTTCCGACTTACCATTTCAGCTTCTGATGCTTAGTTGATATGAGCATGTCCCAACTATGAATAGTTGGTCGGCCTAAGATTATATTGTAGGACAAAGGGAAATCCACTACAATAAACTTGACTCGCTCAGTCTTAAAGGCTTCTTTAGAGCCCAAGGTCATTTTTAGCTCTATACACCCTTTGGGACTTGTATCCTCTCCGTTGAACCCGATTAAGGTTGTCCTGCATGGCTTTAGATTTTCTGGGTCGAGGTCCATGCGCTTAAAGGCGTCCCACAGGATGATATCCACCGCACTGCCAGGATCGATGAATATCTTCTTTAAGCGGCATTTTCCCAGGAGGCCGGTTATGACCAGTCCGTCTTGATGACCAGGGATTACGTCCCTCAGATCTTCCTGAGTAAAGAACAGCTTAGGGGGCTCTTCTGTTTGCGATGGTTCCGGCTTGAAGGTCGGTCGTCCCCTGATGGTTAAGACTTCTCGAAGGTATTTCTTCCGCTGATTGGCTGTATCGCCGCCACCTCCGTAACCTCCACTAATGACATTGCAGTCAAACTCTGCTTCCGGGAACTCGTCCTCATTGTCGTGCTTTCTCCGGCCTTCGTTCGGCTTTCTCCTCTGGGAGACCGGCCTTGTACTCCGATCCGTCTGCTTGCGCTTGGGTTTTTGCCCTTGTGTTTTGATAACGTACTGACGTAATTTTCCATCTCGGATAAACTTCTCAATCGCATCTCTAAGGTCTCAGCACTCATCCGTTGTGTGCCCGGGTCCATTGTGGAATTCACAAAATCGTGTGCGGTCCAACTTACCCTTGTTATAAAGTGGTCGTGGTCACTCCACCTTCCTCATCTCGGTCAAGGCTACCTCTCTCTATAGTTGCGAACGAGGGACATTTAGTGGAGTATATCTCTCATACTTCCCCTCATGCCTTTGTCCTCGTGTTTTTTGGTCCGAGTTCCTGGGTCGGTCTCTTGCTGCCTGGTCCTTCCCTTTCGGGGGTGGGCTTTTCTGTCTCTCTTTTCCCGACGCGTTGGCTATCTGCATCTACTCGATGTCCAGATACTTTTTGGCTCGTCTATGGAATTCTTCCAGCGTCTTGATCTCACCAGATATGACCGATCTCCCCATTCTGGATTCGCTATCTAAGCCCGAGATGAGCAAGTGTACGTGGACGCTTTCCGTTAATCCCTGGATTTGCAATGCGGCAGCCTTGAAACGATCCAAATACTTCTGAAGGGTTTCACCGGGTTGCTGCTTGATTCTATCCAGCGTGTAGACCGACCTGGGCTGCTTTTTGCTTGTCGCGAAATTCAGCAGGAACTTCTCGCTCAGGTCGTTGAAGTCGGTAATGGACTTGGGAGATAGAGTCCGAAACCAAATTTGAGCGGCTCCTCGTAACGTTGAGGTGAACAGCCTGGAAATGATTGGCCCCTTGAATCCTCGGACCAGCATCTCAATGTCGAAAGTATTCAAGTGTGTCTGGGGATCCTGACTTTCGTCGTACCTAGGGAGGTCGGATGTATTAAATTTCCTTGGGTACTCAGCTTCCGTAATTTCATCTGAGAATGGGCTGTTGTTTTGTCCTCTGTCCCCATACCACATCTTGTACCTTCCGGAATCTGGCCGAATTCCCTGATTGTCCGAGGTACGGCTGTCTTTCCTAAGCGCCTGGGCTTGATTCTCCTGACTCGCATCCCGGTGATTACTTTGCTGAGAATTTTTTGTTGAAACTATTCGGCCTTGCCCGGGATGGTCCGCCTGTAGGGGATCAACAGTTTGGTGATTGGTTTCTTCGTCCTCATTCTGCTGATCATCCCGGTGTTCCTCCTGAAGAGGGTCTTGTAAGTGTTTAAGGATTTGGTTCATCACCTCGGTCATATGGTCAATCTTTTGGTTCTGAAGATTGTCGCGTTCTTCCACATTCTCCATTCGTTTCAACATTGATTTAGCAATGTTATGTAGGAGCCGTATGTCCGGGCTGCCAATCTAAAACTTTGTTGAGGGACCAGCGTGGTTAGTATTTTCCAGCGTTTGGCCTGCTCGTCCATCTTGAGATGGGAGGTTCGAGTCCGGGGGCTCCTCAATTTGTTCGTGATTAACGCCTTGAACGTCCTGCTGTTGGGTCTCGCTAAAATTTTGTTCCTGACCTTGCTCGTGTGCATGCGGGTGGCTTTTGCTTCTGGTATTAGTCATCTCGGGTCACGGGAATAGGACTTTACAGTCCCCACAGACGGCGCCAATGATCCGGGGTGGATCACAAGTTGGGTTGGATTTGGCCTGGGGTGAAATCCCGGGGTCCTACGTACCACAGTATGGATCAAAATCCACGTAGTTCAAGAGTATACGGCAGGCTAATGATAGCTAGAGGGGATGGTATGTGTGCTCTGTGTGAATAGAAAAGCTAGGGTTTTCGAAATGTGTACCTTGTAAGGGGTTTACCCTATTTATAAGCGTACCTGGGCCCTATCTTAATCAGTTGGATTTGTCCTTTATTTTAGGGATATTAAGATATGCTTTTTTAAATAATCTCCTCCTTTCATAGGCGGTTACCATCATGATAGATATTCTTGATAAAACCACTCCTATTTTCAAGGAAGCGGTTATGAGCATAACTGAAGCCATTTTGACTAGGCTCTTTGGTTATTGGGCTGGGCCCATTCATGAGATATCCGTAACAATATTAATAATACCTCCCGTCTTTAATAAGAGATCTCGATCTTAGTATAAATGACGCTAAGAACAAAATCTCATATTAAAGAAGCATATCATAACATTTATTTATTCTTCAACAATACAGAAGGGCAATTCTTGAAACATTTTTCAAGAAACACAAGGAAGAAGATTATGTTTAAATCTCAATTATTCAACCCTAAAAATTTGCCACAAGTGTTGTGAGATTGAAATATTCAACAGGACTAATCAAAGCATTAAGGCAACAAAAACATCTTTGAAACATTACATCCTACTGGGAAACAAACACAAATGTGAATTTTACATGTGTAATAGCTAATATGTTGTACAACCTCTGTAAAAACATCTTCCTTCGCTACACCGCCACGTCTTCCGCGTCCATCGCCGCGTCCTCGTCCTCCACCGCGTCGGCCGCTGCGTTCGCCATTGCTGGTACTGCACTCTCCTTCCGACATACTGAATCCGTTTTGAGTCTCTATATTTCCCGCGTCCCTGTATTATGTGTTTAGGTAAGTTGGTTTTGGAGGAATCGAGCTATATAAGCCCAAGTTGTTGATACAAGGGAGAGAGCTTTGGACCCTTTTTCTGCAAGAGAACCAGAGGACGCTTCTGATACTTTGGTGATAATTTCTGCCATGGTTGTTAGCCTAAGTTGCTCTGATACCAAGATGAAATTTGTTGAGCAGTGATTGTATAAAAAGTGGCGTAATATTGGGTTTAGAAACCCTAGGATGCATTGTTGTATGCCATCTTTACATTATTTCTAGATACACAAAAATCCTATTGGGCTCTGATACAATGGGCTTTATAATTCTATTGTTGCCTATTGGGCTCTGATACAATGGGCTTTATAACTCTATTGTTCTCAGGTTTCCTTTCTTTGGCCCATTACTTTCATTTACTTTAACAACGACAAACGGTATTCATAGTTCTCCCAATTTCAGTTCTTTTTCCAGTATATAGGCAGAGCATTTCACGATTGGTCTGCATTAAAGAACGAGACAATCTTTATATCAAAAGCCATGGAAGAAGATAAAACACGAAAACGAATTCTTACCCGTTGGGCTCCATGTCCATTTAATTTCCTATAATCGGGGTTCTTTTGGTGGGTCAAGACTCAAGACATACCCGTTGGGCTCCATGTCCATTTAATTTCCTATAATTGGGGTTCTTTTGGTGTCTCAAGACTCAAGACATAGGGCCTGTTTGGATTACAAGTTTTTGAAACTTTTTTTATAATAATTTTGAAAAAAAGTCAGTTAACGTTACTAGTTGATTTTGGGTCTGTTTGGATTGAGTTTAAATTTACTTAACTTAAAGCTCAAAAAGTCCATTAAGGAAAAAACTCCACTTCTTAGCTTTTTTCAAAAAGCTCTAAGCTTTTTGATATGGGTCCCGCCACTTCTACTACCATCAATCCAAACACACATCATTATCAATAGTTTGACTTTTTTCCTATCGAGGTTTTTTTAAAGTCAGATAGCTTTTAAGCCACCGCTCCTATCACTAACCCAAACAGGCCCATAAAAAATGATAAAAAATTGATTTAAATTGTATATAAATTTATTTATTAAATATGATAAATTAATGTTGTCAAAAATGATTTTTATTTAAAGCAATTCTATTTGGTATATTGTTGAATATTAAATATGAATGCCTCCATCAGCAATTAATTCAATTAAAATTCAAAAAAGATATTATTAATTATTAAAAGATTTTAAAGAATATTAATTTATAATTTATAAATATTTAAAATCTTCTAATAATATCTAATAATATTAATAAATATTTCTATTTCATTTTTCAATGGATTTAAAGCTCTGTTTGCTACATGGTAATGAATTATCCCATTTTGCTTTTGTTTTTGTTTTTTTATATATAAGAAGGCTAGAAAGCCTAAAATAAAATAAAGAAATTACATAAGAGGGGAAATGAATCACATACACTCTTGTTACACCCAACACCTAAAAAAAGGTGGACATACACTTAAAATGCTAGTTTTTGAAATACCCATTTCCAACATTTATTAGTAAGATTGTGTGCCTTGATTCACAATGGACAATGATTTTGGGATCAAAGGTTTCAATGTCCCAGAAGTTAGAAAAGTACCCTCCTCTTATATTAGAATTTTTTTTCTGTCAAAAAAATTGTTCACAACAAAATCATCTAAACATCTACAACCCTCAACTCAACTGAAACAAAACCAAAAACTATGAAACATACAGAGAAAAAAAAAATAAAGGAAAATTCAGAAACATAATATATAGAAGCAGGGCCACTTGCACCCATCTCTAATGTTCACCCACAGAGCAACAATTCTCCCCAATCATTGGTCTTCTCAAAATATAAAACAAACAGAGACAATTAGGTAAAGGAAAATTCAGCTTCATACTTCACAACTCCACAGCCAATTTCAGTTATATTAGGATTATTGGGAATAGCAAATGGTTTAGAACTTGGGTTTGAGGACTATTGAGGCATACAATCAGTGATTGTACTAAAGCTATAAATTTACTCACCAGGAATCAAATCCAAGATAACTTATCAACATACTATTGAAGAGACATGCGCAAGATTATGAATAGGCAAAATATTTTTTATATGTTAATTTTTTTAGTAGAAAGACTAATAGAGCCGGTTTGGCTCAATTATCAATTTCTTAGAGGTGGTAATGTAATACAATGTAATGGGATGTAATGCACTAATTATTCCCACCAATATGTATGGTACGTTATTAAGAATGTTGGCAGTGTGTGTGTGGTGGGGGGGAGGGGGTGGGGAAACATTTTCTCATGGAAAAAGATTTTCTCATGTTACACATACATGAAATGGTGGGACCCACATATACATATATGAATTCATACATATATGTATATGTGGGTCCCACCATTTCATATGTGTGTAGGAATCTTTTTTTTGTGTGTAGGGAAAACATTTTCTCATGTTGTAGGAAAAAACATTTTCTCATGTCACACATACATGAAATGGTGGGACTCACATATACATATATGAATTCATACATATATGTATATGTGGGTCTCACCATTTTATGTGTGTGTAGGAATCTTTTTTTTCTCATTGAGAAAACCAAAGCCCATATATATATATTTTACATTTGATCAAATAAAAGATAGGAAGTAAAAAGTCTAGAATGCCCCTCACCCACAAGCACGCGAGTATGGTGGTCCTGCAACTCCCCTGCATTTATTTATTATTATTATTATTTTGGTGTAAGAATTTTAGAAAAGAAATTGGTTAAGTCAGACAACATTAACCGTTTAAACAAACATATCAACTAACATTGACCGTTTTAACAAACTTGTCAGCCAAAAAAATGATGCAAAAATATATATAAAGGTTTAAATGGTGTAAAACACTCAAATGTGTTAACCAATATGGTTTAACAAAAGGTCCTCCTAACCAGTATGAGTATTCTGTACGACACAATGGTTTTGCCTCAAAATTAACAAGTTGTATATTAGGGACACTATTATTATAAATTAGTCATATGTTGGAATTAAATAAAGAGGAGAATTAGGATTACTTGTTACCGCATGTAAATCCTCTAGTAATATTCATTACTCATTATGTTGAAAAAACAAAAAGAAAAAAAATGAGAAATTTGTATAGCCATTCCATGTGGTGCCACTTTAATAATTTTTTTTAATTTTTAATTATTGTATTTTTTTTAATTTTTAATTTTTATATATTTTTTAAAAATTTTAATTATTATAATTTTTTAAAAAATTTTGATTATTATATATATTTTTTAATTTTTAATTATTATATTTTTTTTTAATTTTGGATTATTATAATTTTTTTTAATTTGTATTATTATAATTTTTTTTAATTTTTAATTATTATAATTTTTTTTAATTTGTATTATTATAATTTTTTTAATTTTTAATTATTATAATATTTTTTTAATTTTTTAATTATTATATTTAATATATATTAAATTTAAATTTAGTGAAAATAAATGAAAACAAATATTTTTTGCACGTTATATGTTTCTACTCCCACAAATTTATTATAAATTTTTAAATATTTTTTGCACATTATATGTTTATGCACGTTACCGATCGTGCAAAAATAATTCTGAATTTTTTGCACATTAATTTTGCACGTTACCACATTTCCACAATCCTAAAATTGGGGGAGCAGTTTAAACATATAACGTGCAAAAATGGTGGGACTAAAAATTCAGAATTATTTTTTGAATTTAGTGAAAATAAATAACGTGCATAATTATTTAAATTTTCACTAAATACCGATTTTAGTGAAAATTGTGGGAGCAGTTTAAATTGCTCCCACAATTTTAGGATTGTGGGAACGGTAACGTGAACGTGCAAAAAGTTCAGAATTATTTTTTGAATTTAGTGAAAATAAATAACGTGCAGAATTATTTAAATTTTCACTAAATTCAAAAAATAATTCCGAACTTTTTGCACGTTAATTTTGCATGTTATTGTTCCCACAATCCTAAAATTGTGGGAACAGTTTACACAATTTTCACTAAAATCGGTATTTAGTGAAAATTTAAATAATTCTGCACGTTATTTATTTTCACTAAATTCAAAAAATGATTCCGAATTTTTAGTCCCACCATTTTTGCACGTTATATGTTTAAACTGCTCCACCAATTTTAGGATTGTAGGAATGTGGTAACGTGCAAAATTAGTGTGCAAAAAATTCAGAATTATTTTTGTATGATCGGTAACGTGCATAAACATATAATGTGCAAAAAATATTTAAAAATTTATAATAAATTTGTGGGAGTAGAAACATATAACGTGCAAAAAATATTTGTTTTCATTTATTTTCACTAAATTTAAATTTAATATATATTAAATATAATAATATATAATTATAATAATTAAAAAATTAAAAAAAATTATAATAATTAAAAATGAAAAAAATATTATAATAATTAAAAATTTAAAAAATTATAATAATAAAAATTTAAAAAAATTATAATAATTCCAAATTAAAAAAAAATATAACAATTAAAAATTTTAAAAAATTATAATAATTAAAAATTTAAAAAATATAAAATATAATAATTAAAAATTTAAAAAAATTATAATAATTAAAAAAAAAATTTGTTAAAGTGGCGTCACGCCATGTGGCGTACCACGTAGGGCGCCACTTAGTGGCGCCCTATGTGGCAGCTCCACTTCACCAGTGGCGCCACATGTGGCGTCCGCTGACGTGACACCACCAACTAGGTTAGATCTGAAATTTTTTTTTCTAGTAGTCTATTTTGACAAATTTTTTTATTTTTTGGTTTATTTCAGCAAATTTCCCGACACTAACCTCTTAAATTTGTTTTAAATTTAAGGAAATTTTCAACTTTACCTACAATAAATAAGGTATTGAAGGAGAGAAAGAAAGAGTCCACATTATATCCTGATCCTTATATCCTTGTTATATCTTTATCCTTGTTATAGCCTTTGGAAACTGATGTTTTTTTTTTTTTGTTTGAAAGAGAAACTGATACTTATCCCAAACAACAGAAAAACATGTAACAAGGATATAAGGCCAAGCACGACTCAGAAAGAAATACAAAGATTCATATTTAAATATTAATTACAAGAGTAAAAATGTAAAATTGACAAATAAGCATTAATTACTCTCCAAGTGACTTATACTGTAGATGAAGTCATTCTTCTAAAAGCAATTTACTCTCACTCTTCTCTCCCTGTCGTACTCAAATTTATCCCGAATAAAGTTAACTTTTTCCAGGTATCACCTTGCCTATTTCTTCCAAAACTCTGGTCCTGCGTTAGAATTCAGTCATCAGGCATGATAGATCACATTACATGCAAACACAGTGAAACATTTATGCAACCAGCAAGAATAAGAGAATCAAAAACCGAAGACCAAAATGGCATCATAGTTTTTCCTTCGACCCTTGGTTCCCAAAGGTATTGAAGGCGGCTAGTAATCATAGGAACAATAATATGCCTATGTTCTGGGACTCTGAAACAAAGGCTGGATTCAATAATAAAAAAAAGCGAAATATTTCAATGACCCAAGACCAATGGAACCACATCCACACTTATTATGGTTAGGAATTGCTCAAAATATGTCTATTAAAGTAAATTAATCCAACATTCCTTGAGTGATCTCAGAAACAGAGATAGCCGTAACAACATCAGACACCACTTCTGGCCCATTCAAGGTGGGATTTACTGAGGTCCATCAAGTCGCAGTGAAGATACAGGGTCATAATACAAGTTTTTTATAAAAAAGAAAATCCAAAAGCTTAGCCGTATTTATACATAAGACATCAATGAAACCCAAAATTCAAGTAATTTTTTATGGCACTTTCTACATTGCCTCACTAACCAGGCCAAATGTCCTCATAATCACAAATTCACTTTGCAAGACTGTACAAGAGTGAGACATGACAAAAAGTTACGGGCAAGAATCATTCTATGTGATATATTTAAAAGTTAAAACATTCAATTGTACCTGATTATGCTGCATATAAGGCCTCCTATTCCTGAAATGACATAGAAGAAAACACTAGAATCAGACACCCCTCTTTGATTCCATGAAATTCACGTGAACCAACAAACATAAAATAATACTGTCATATTAAAACATGAGAATCAATAGTCTGATAAACATTGATCCGTACAAGTCTGAATATATGTTGCTACCCTTTCTTCAGTAATATATTTCAAACAACATGTGCTTTCTCAAACTCATGCATGTGAAATCAAACAGTTTTGTTATCTCAGAAAAATTCAGTTTTGACCTATAGCTGGAGCAGCCGAAATGTCATAGGTAAACACACCTGTAAGGGGAGAAATCTTCATCATCATCTTCAGCAGACTCATAGTTTGCATGATCTCGAGCAATTTTTTTAGAGTAGCCCTCATCCCAATAAAGTCTCTCCCAATTTTCTCTTAGCTCATTTTATAGCTCCATATATCTCTTGCACCCTGGCTCATGCTCCTTTCAATAAAAAATGGAAGTATTGTAAGACAAAATCAAGGAAGTTTTGAATTTAATAAACATATATAAAAAGACAAAAGGTAGGTGCAATTTTAAAGATGTTTCCTTTAACCTTTTTCATTAACTGTTCCCCCGGATCACAGTAATTGATTGATTAAGAAGGGGAAAAAAAATTATGCTTAGTTTATATTCCCATCAGAAAATATGGCAGCTAACGCCTAGAAAAAGAAAGAATTACCTCAATTTTGTCCTATAATCATAAGCAACACAAAAAGAATAACAATTCTATAAAGCCAGTAACTCATAAGAATGATTTGCTCGTCCATCAAATGTCTTGTATGAAGAAAGATGATAACCCTGTAAACATGAAACAAAATAAAGCAGACAAAGGAAAGGAAATGATAGGAGAAAAGTATAAGCATGTTCCCATCCGTCCACCAATATAACCAGACAATTTGATTTGTGTTTAAAGTATATCAATTTTTTGCTCAGAGTACTAAAGCAAAGAAAATCACCCGAATCATCATCAGAAGTATTCTTTATAGTGGTTTTTTTAAAGTAACCAAAACAGGTAGTACTCAAAAAGAAGGAAAATCGCAACAAGAGTACTAAAATATCTAAAACAACATTCTCTTTGGTTTAATTTTGAATTAGCAGGGGCTAACCGATTCCTTGAGAACCAGGCAAGTCCTGCGCATGAACTGTTCTCTCGGCTGCTTCCGACGCTTATTTGGGATATTCTCTCTGGGGATAACAAAGCGCTCGCGCAAGGGCACGTTATCGCTTATCTCGTGCACTTCGCCATCGACTATCCACCACTCAGACTTCGCCTCTGCCTTCTGAAACGGCAGCGGCGGAGACTTGGGCCGCCGTCTAGCGTAGGCTCGAGCAGACTGGAATTAATAACCATCGCGGCCGAGAAGTGGCACCAAGGCTTGAAGTCGTTTCGTGCGAGAAAGCATGGCGGGTGGACAGGTGCAGGGAACGATGGATTCGGCTTATATCCTTTGCACATTCCATCCCCTGCATCCGCTGCATTAAACGCGCCCGTTTTGGCGCAAAGATCTCACCTGATCCTTTAAAAATAATAATAATAATAAAAAATAAAAATAAATTTTAGGCACTTCGTAGTAAAAATATTGAGAAAATTACACTGAAGTCCAAGGACCCAAAAAAATTACAAAAAAGTCTCAAAACAAAATTTCATTCCAGAAAAGTTCCTTAGAACTTTTTTGTAATTAATTGCCAAGATGACAGAAGCCTTCAATAAATTAACAATAAAAATGATCACAACTTAAAAAACTGTATTAACAACTTAAAAAGCTTTATTAACAATTTAAAATGTCATATTAACAACTAAGAATTTTTGTTGCTAATATAGCATTTCCAGTTATTAATATAACATTTCCAATTGTTAAAGAATTCTATCATTTTAGGCAATTAATTATTATGAACAATATTTCGTAGCAGTCTAATTATTTAATGTTCAATTATATTAAAAATCATGTCACATTTTTATTAGAGAACAAGCTAATAATCACCAAGTAGTACTTAAATTTTGTTTTAAAACATCAATCTATCTATATATTATTAATATATTAATAATACCTCCCATCTTTAATAGGAGATCTCGTAGAACAAGATCTCATATTAAAAAGGCATATCATAACATTTATTTATTCTTCAACAATACAGAAGGGCAACAACCAAAGTCTTGTTTCTTGAAACATTTTTCAAGAAACAAAAGGAAGAGCGTTATGTTTGAATCTTAATTATTCAACCCTTAAAATTTGCCACAAGTGTTGTGATATTGAAATATTCAAGGTTATTATTTATTAGAAAAAACTTCAGAAAGATCAAGAACCTCATTACAGGACTAATCAAAGCATTAAGGCAACAAAAGAACATTTATGAAACATCCACAACCTACTAGGAAACAAACACAAATGTGAAATGTACATGTGTAATAGCTAATAACAACAAAAATTGCAATAACATGCTGTACAACCTATCTGATATATATATTACAAAAAATGAACTCAACGCCACAAAGGAAAGAGACAGAAAATCAAGTGCTGTTGAACAATTTAAACTCAGTCAATAGTTCTAATAACAGTGATGCTTCCTTTTCCTCCTTTGGTGTGCACTTTCACTTTGCTTACAACAGGTTTCCCAGAAAATGCTGACTTAGGTTTCCCAGAAGGTGAATCTTCAACTTTTGCTTTGGGTTTCAAAGATGGCGCAGTCTGAATCCGCTGATTTATTTCCTCTAAAGTGACATCTCCTTCAGCACCACTGGGTTTGATGAAGGCAAATGGATAGGTCACAGAAGTTGCCAACTTTGTTGGCATCAGATCCATAGATTTCCTTCCTACACACGTAAACCAGTCTAACTTCAGGAGAAAACCCATACACATACAAGTATGCTTTACAGTATAATAGCATGGAAGGGAATTCAGTTTAAAGTTCATGTCATTGAAGGATTATTCCTGAAAGCATAGTTATATTGGACCTTAACTGCCCTGATTGAAACCAATCTGTTCATAATAATAGGACTCCATTTCCAATAGAACTGGAAAAAAAGTTATATTCAATAGGCAGATTTGATTACCCCAAGGGGTAGAGGGATGATTTTACATAATGTTTATAATACCCTTATTATCATTACTCAATCAAAGTTTTTTCCTTTTCATGACGTTTTTCAAATGGGGGCATAAGTATCAATACCAAATCTAGCCCTAGATGATTGAATGAGGGAGCCGTGACATATTAAATCGTATTGATCTTTTCTTTAATATAAGTAATATTTGTTGAAAGTGTGTGTAGTACTTTTCAATGTAAAAACCAAATTGGTCCGTGCATCTTGAAGTCAAAACTACGCCTAGAAGTGAAATTAAGTAAAAGTCCAGGTAAACTGAAATTAAGTTTTCCAGAAAGAAAGAAAAAGTGAAAGAAAGTAAAACCTTTAGAGACAATAATTGGGTGTGATCGACTGACATGCTGCTGAACCACATGTTGTTCATGTTCTGGTTGAGTGTTGAGGAGCTCTACAAAAAATTATGAATAAAGCAAGTGTAAAGAAGACTGAATGAAGAAAGGAAGGAAGAGATGTATTTAGTAGACAGCCGTGGATGTCTAACAATCATATACCTGCAACATCAATCAGATCATCACCAGGCCTTGAAACATTCCTGAATCAAATATCACAATAATCGGATCATTATGTATGATTGACAACATTATGCCTAAAATCATTTAAGGGCTAAAAATTGAATCTAAAGAATCATACATATTGTCAGAGCTGACTTCCATTTCAGCATCATTAAAAATTTCAGCAAGCCATCCTTCAGACAGCTCAAGGTCCTCGTGACCGGAGGGAGAAGCACTACCTAACCAATGTTTCAATATGAGTGAAGAAAGAAACACCAGAAATAAATATTATCAGCAGATAATCTCTTACGAGACGAACCTGATGTTCCAGGCACCGATTCTGACATGTTTGGAAAAACATTATCGACCAGGTCCTTCGTCCCCTAGATATGGAAAGAAGTATGAGTTATACAATCAGGCAATTCCACATTATAAGAAAAAATGTAAAGGACAAAGGATTATCACTAACTAGCTTTACGAAAAATAAAATTAAAACACATAACTTAGACCCAAATTTGCATAATCTTTCCTCATTGCACAACTCTCCAATTCGTGATTTAAAGTCTTTACAGGGGTTTTTTTTTTTTAAATTGGAATCCTCATTTTTCAAGAAATCCCTCTCATAGAAATTATGAACTTCGGGCAGTTTAAACTATTCGGAAGCCTATTCATCTTTATTCCTCTTTGGATAGGAGCACTTGGACTCTCTTGATTTAGCTAGTGTTCTCTCTTGCCATTGCAATTTCAACATCTTGCAGGGTTCGATTAAGGTCTTAAGATGAAAAGAAACATCGCAAGAAAGTATAAACACAGAGAGAGAGAGAGAGAGAGGAAGTGACTGACAGTGATGAGTAAAAGGCACCTCGAGAAGATACTATGGGAATGGATCGCAATGTTCTTTCTAGTTTTGGGTTAATCCTTTGTCAACACTCGTCAATTCTTCAAGAATAAGCGAAGTAACGCAGATAACACGCTTCAACATTTTGGCGACAAGATAGAAGCAGCGTGACAAATACAGAAGCAAATACAGAGAAACAAGAGAAGAAAATGCAGAAACAAAACCAGAGGTAATTTCAAGAGAGGGGGAAATTAACGAAAATACCGAACAAAGAAGTTTCTGACGGAGAGAGAGAGAGAGAAAGAAATTAACTTTGGGAATTCACACGGAGAGGTGTTTCTGAGTAGTGGCCAAAGAAGGGAATTGAATCAAGAGAAGAACATGTTCCCATTTTATTGGAAGATCCCTTTCATCAAGATCACATAATTTGATGGGCAGATTCCCTCACTGATTTCTTCCCGAAAAGACATATTTTTGGACAAAAATATCATTACAAATTGGGTCTTTCCAACTTTACTCTCTCTCTTCTGAGCCAAAAAAAACTTTACTCTCTCTCTATTCATAAAAAGATATCACTTGAACCAGTTTCTCAGCTAAGCACTTTGTTTAATAAGATGAGCTAATCAGATCTAGTATGTCTGGATCTGATCTTAGATGGTCCAATTTAAAATGATGATTTTTAAAGTTAAAAAGATTGCTTTTTGAAAATATAGTAGTTAAGTTAAAAAATTAATATTTAGAAAAATAATAAGTATAAGATTATTTTATTTTAGATTCTATACCTATTTTTTTCCCTTCAAATATAAACAATTACAAAACAACTCTAAACTATCACATCAGATTTAGATAGCACGAATCTAATTAGCTCTTCTTACTATGTACTTTGCTTAACCAGAATTCCAGTATTTGGGCTTTTAAATATGACATTGGTGTGTTTGTGTAGTTGTGCGTATTTAATTATATGAAATAATTTTATCAAACAAAAAAATTATATGAAATAAAAAAAATAAAAAACTACGTAAAGATTCAACACACCTTATTATATTTTTAATGAAAAAAATACCTAAATAAATAAATAAATCACATATTCAACATCCCTCATTATCCCAAAGCTTATTTTTTATTAATAAAAAAAGGGGTGTTAAATTTTAAATTTTAGTTCTTCAAATTTCATTTTGTTAAAATCATTAGTCCCTATATTGAAAATATATTTGCATATATTGAAGACTAAGATGGAATATGAGACAGGAAGAAGCCAGACTTCACCAAGAAGGTCCCCTAGTCAACCTTGTTTGGATATATTTGTTTGGACATCTGGATGACTAATTTGTGGAAAATCTTTTGGGTCTAATATTGTAAGAAGTCACGATGATATACACATGACAGCTTGTTGGGATCAAGACTTATTGAAGAACTGGTCTTTCTATAAAACACCTTCTTTATATTCGAATGTTTTAAGTGGTCACGAGGAAGGCGTTGTCCAGATGGAAGTTGATGCATCAGTCTTAGGAAATGGTGACAGCAGATGTGGGATAATGAGGGACGTTGGATATGCAGTTTCAGTTGCAAGTTGATCAACACTCCACTAGCCATTGCAAAGGTCTTCAGTATCTTAAATGGTCTTCACTTATGTAGATGAGACTAGGTGGTTTAGAGAAGATCTTTATGTTGCAGATTACTTACCTAAATTTGCTAATAGTTTGACAAAGAGTTTTTGTATCTTTGATCAAACTCCACATATTTCACAGTAGGTGGAAAGTAATGAGGGAAACTAGGTGATATAAGACTTGTTATCATTTGACGTGGTAGGAATTCAGTTTGTATTAAAAAATAGACTAAGATATATTTGTTAAATAAATAAATGACTTAGGGTAAGAAGGTGAATTTTCAATTTTTGCCTTGGGTTTTGAAGATGGTGGAGTCTGAATCCGCTGATTTATTTCCTTTAAAGTGATATCTCCTTTGGCACCACTGGGTTTGATGAAAGCAAATGGATGGGTCACAGAAGTTGCCAACTTTGTTGGCATCATATCCAGAGATTTCCTTCCTACACAAGTAAACCAAGTCTAACTCCAGGAGAAAAAACAAACACATAGAAGTATGCTTTACAGTATAATAGCATTGAAGGGAATTCTGTTTAAAGTTCACGTCTTTGTAGGATAATTTCTGACAGCATAGTTATATAGGACCTTAACTGACCTGATTGAAACCAATCTGTCTATAATAATGAGACTCCATTTCCAATAGAACTGGAAAAAAGTTATATTCACTAGGCAGATTTGATAACCCCAAGGGGTAGAGGGATGATTTTACATAATGTTTATAATACCCTTATTATCATTACTCAATCAAATTAAGTTTACTATGCCTAGAAGTGAAATTAAGTAAAAATCCAGGTAAACTGAAATTAAGTTTTCCAGAAAGACAGAAAAAGTGAAAGAAAGTAAAACCTTTAAAGACAATAATTGGGTGCGATCGACTGACATGCTGCTGAACCACATGTTGTTCATGTTCTGGTTGGGTGTTGAGGAGCTCTACAGAAAATTATGAATAAAGAAATTGTAAAGAGGACTGAATGAAGGAAGGAAGAGTTGTATTTAGTAAACAGCTGTGGATGTCTAACAATCATATACCTGCAACATCAATCAGATCATCACCAGGCCCTGAAACATTGCTGAATCAAATAGCACAATCATTATATATGATTGGCAACATTATGCCTAAAATCATTAAAGGGCTAAAAATTGCATCTAAAGAATCATACATATTGTCAGAGCTGACTTCCATTTCAGCATCATTAAAAATTTCAGCAAACCATCCTTCAGACAGCTCAAGGTCCTCATGACCGGAGGGAGAAGGACTACCTAACGAATGTTTCAATATGAGTGGAGAAAGAAACATCAGAAATAAATATCCACAAACATTATCAGAAGATAATCTCTTAAGAGGCAAACCTGATGTTCCAGGCACCGATTCTGACATGTTTGGAAAAACATAATCGACCAGGTCCTTGTTCCCCTAGATATGCAAAGAAGTATGAGTTATACAATCAGGCAATTTCACAATTCTAGTTTTATAAGAAAAAATGTAAAGGACAAAGGATTATCACTAACTAGCTTTACTAAAAATAAAATTAAAACACATAACTTAGACCTCTTGTGGCGTGAAAGATTGGTGATTAAGTCAATTTAGAATTTGAAAGGATCTTTGGTGTGGGAATGTTCCGTTTGTCAAGCTTCTCCAAATTTGTATAATCTTTTCTCATTGCACAACTCTCCAAATCTTGATTTAAAGTCTTTACAGGGGGATTTTATTAATTGGAATCTTCATTTTTCAAGAAATCCCTCTCATAGAGAAATTATGAACTTCAGGCTTTTTAATCTATTCTGAAACCTATCCATCTTTCTTCCTCTTTGGATAGGAGAATTTGGACTCTCTCGATTTGGCTAGTGTTTTCTCTTGCCATTGCAATTTCAACATCTTGTAGGGTTCGATTAAAGTCTTAAGATGAAAAGAAACACCACAACAAAGTATTAACAGAGAGAGAGAGATGGGAAGAGATGAAGTGACTGACAGTGATGAGTAAAAGGCACCTCGAGAAGAGATTATGGGAAAGGGTCGCGATGTTCTTTCTAGTTTTGGCTTAATCCTTTGTCAACGACTCGTCAATACTTAAACAAAAAGCGAAGTAACAAAGATCACACGCTTCAACATTTTGGCGAAAAGATAGAAGCAGCGTGACAAATGCACAAGAAAGTACAGAGAAATGTAAGAAGAAAATGCAGAAATAGATCCAGAGGCAATTTCAAGAGAGGAGAAAGTTAACGAACATACCGAACAAATTCCTTTCCGACGGAGAGAGAAAGAAAGATTAAAGATCAGAGCAGCGGTTAGTATAGGCTTTGGGAATTTAGACGAGAGGTGTTTCTGTGTAGTGGCCAAAGAAGGGAATTGAGTCAGGAGAAGAACACGTTCCCATTTTATTGGAGGATCCCTTTCATCAAGATCACATAATTTGATGGGAGGGTCCCTTTCTGAAATATTACGAATTGTGTCATTCTAACTTTACAAAAAAAAAAAAATTATATATATATATATATATATATATAAAGGAAAAACACTTCTCATGTTGTAGGAAAAATATTTTCTCATGTCACACATACATGAAATGGTGGGACCTATATATATATATATATATATATATATAAGAAAAACACTTCTCATGTTGTAGGAGAAGTATTTTCTCATGTCACATACAAGAAATGGTGGGATCCATATATATATGTGTGTGTGTAGGTCCCACTATTTCATGATGCAACATGAGAAAACTAAACCCCGTAAATAAAAGAAGTTAAAGTTTGTAAACAATGTAGCATTAAATACATGAAACGGTGGGACACACACACACATATAGGTTCCACCGTTTCATGATGCAACATGAGAAAACTAAACCCCATAAATAAAAGAAGTTAAAGTTTGTAAACAATGTAGCATCGCTCTCTCAGCTAATTAAGCAGTTTGTTTAAAAAATTGTTTTTTTTGAAAATATAATAGTTAGGTTAAAATATATTTTTTGAAAAAATAATAGTTATAAGCTTATTTTTATTTTAGATTTTATACCTATTAAAACAAATTTTTAAAAATGTAAACATTTAAAAAACAACTCTAAATTATTAGATTAGATTTAGATGGTACTGATCTAATTAACTCTCTCTGTAGGACTTTGGGCATGTTTGGTATGGCTTATATCAAGCTTATTTACTATTTCAATCAGGCTTATGGATTTTTTTTTGTAAATTTTATGTTTGGTGGATAAAAAGTAGCAATCGAGCTTATGAATTTTTAACTCTAACCATAAGTGCTTATTCAAAAGCTAGGATTTGTGCCTTAATTGGTCAGTCGCACTATGCACATATTTTGTAATATTTATTTGATTAAATTATGTATTTTAGTATTGCCAAATTTTGTAATTTAACATTTTTCATATTTTTGGTAATTTTTATTTTAAGTTTTCTCTTATAATTATCTCAAAAGTCACTTATCTATAAGTCATTCCAAACAAGTTTCACAATTTGACTTATACCCAAAAATTACTTATGCAACCATCAATCTAAACATAAATCACTTTTCACAATCTGACTTTTACCCAATCGAACTTTTCCATAAGTCATTTTGTCAACCGGTATTCCAAACATGCCCTTTGCTTAACCAGAATTCCAGCTTTTGGGCTTAAATATGACATTGACATGTTTGCATACTTGTGCATATCTAATTATATGAAATAAATAAATAAAGATTCAACGCATCTTTATTATATGTGTTAATAAAAAAACACTTAAAAAAATAAACAAAACCCATATAATTTTTTATTAAAGGTAAAGATGCAAAAATACATGTATTTTACCCTAAAGAACGCTTAATACCAAATACTTTTTTTGTATGCAAAAGTTATATGGTTAAAATTTTGGAGCAAATGTTATATAAAACGTTAATGGAGAGGATGTTCAGTGTTAAGTTCTAATGTTTGACCAAAAGACGTGTATGATGAATTGAGAAGAAGGCAAGTCCAAAATTGTTGACTAAGAAATATTTTGCCACACTAAACAAAATTGGAGCAACATAACCATACCTACAACACTACACTAATAAGGGATAAGTTTTGATTCCACAGGAATAATTGACGATGATAATGAGTTGCCAGAGTTCAAGCGTTGGAGCAAAGTCGCTGAAATCATCAATGACTCTGTCTGTTTCAGCCTTGACGAAGATGATGCCTTCGCCGTTGCAGTCAATCTCGACGCCGCCATCGTTGTCTTGGAGGAGCCGCCTAGCCATTGGGTAGAATGTTCCTCGGACAAATGAAATCTTTTGTCGTAGTTCTGGATCATTCTTCATTAACACCTTACAATTCCCACTCATAGATCCTTATAACTCTGCTTTTTTAGGACTCATCACTCGACGCCACCAAATCAAAATAGAACAGAGCCACAAAAAAAAATGTCTATTTCAAATCACATAGACGCATTTTAATACACACCTTAGAAATTTGGTAGCTTTGTAATTGACATGGATGTTTTCTCTTCCACCATCAACAAGGATAAAAATCTCAATTCCAGAATCACAGTTTGTTTTTTTCTTCTTTCTAATAACTTTAAGTACATTATTTACCTTTCTTTCCTTGGAGTTGAGTGAAAAGGCACCAGAAGCTTGCTTAAAACCTCCTTCAGATCCTTTGTGTAACACCTTAAATTTAACATCAAAATACTTAACTAAAGTATATGAAAGTTTTACCAATGAGGATGCTCAACATCCATTCAATCAAAAATACAAAATTCGTTCAACTAAATCCCACATAATAGTGTTAAATTAAATCATAAAACTTTTTAATTAAATAAAATGAAATGCAAAGGTCTTAAGGTCTTGACAATTAAAACGACATAACATAAGCTTTAGGAGCACAAACGAGCCTTCGAAGCTCACTCCACATGGGGTTGGGTTTCTCTTCCCATCATTTTTTCATTATCCCTCATAATCTCTAAATCACATCTGTCCAACCAATACAATACTACTTTTACTTTTCTCTCACTTTCTCAATCAACGGCCCATATTTGGCCAATGAAAGAAAATGAGAAATGAAATGAGGAGAAGATCTCCTTCCCTCCATAGGTGTCTTCCCCTGCACCTTACTAGAACAATCATCTGAAAATTTGTTAATATAGGGTGAGATTTGACATCTTAGTAACTACTGAAAGTTTCTACCGTACACAAGCAAATCACATATGACAAAGTAGGAACTGACTACATATATATTTGTATATCCCATAAATGCAAACAACATTAATTATCATTATGTCCATGTAAATTGTATAATTATACAATATGCAATATACAAACTCCCTTATAGCACCGTCCATCCTTACACCGCTGACTGGAGCCATAGGCTAACACATAGTTCAACAGAAACCCATCCATTTGACTGGATTTTCTCAAGCTCACCAAAACTTAAGATATACCCGGCCAAGAGTATAGAGCTTAAGTATGGACTATGGCTCCCCTCTTTAAAAACACACAGTTAAGGAGGTGTCACCAGCCCCACAGCTTCAATGCAATCCCGACCAAAGGAAAACATGCAAGAAGGGGCTCTAACAAGTGTCATCTACTGTGCACCGAGTGATGACACACCACATAATAAGAGCTCATAAAAATTTCTCCTTACACTATCCCATTACAAATACAGCTACATGACAAATATGTTTAGTAACAATATGTAATACCCTAAAAATCCTTAGAGACAATTAAATATTTATTAAAGATTGGAAAATATGTTGTCTCTAATTTAAATAATTGATTTATGTTCAAAGGGAAATATTAAGAAAATTAAGTGCCAAAAAGAGGCATTTTAGGGTCATAAAACATCCTAAAAATAGGGTAATAAATTCTAAAAGGCATGGAATAATTATAAAAATTTAGAAACCATATTATCCTTAATCTAGACAATTTAATAAAATATTTCCTATGAAAACAAAAGAAGGAGAATTTAAAAAGTGTTCTAGAAATCAAAATAGATACTAAAATTGATAATAAATTGCATAAAACTTAGATTATTGATGTCAATAAAATATTTATGAGAAAATGATAAGTTTTAATTAAGAAAATTATTAGAAAATATTAAGGGATTTATTAAGTAATTTTTGAGAATTTTATAAGCCTAAATTCATTTTGGACCAATAAGGGAATTTTGTGAGAGATAAATATAAGATAAATATAATATATGTTGGAAAATAAAAAAAAAAAGAGGGCTGGCCAAAAAAAAAAATAGGAGGGATAAGGATGAGAAGATTTTTTTAGATATAATAATAATATAAGATTAAACATGTGTTAAAAAGAAAATAATATAATAATCAGAGGAAAAATGAACAGGATAAATGAGAACGGATAGGAAATATTCCTGTTGTGAGAATATGGTTATGGGTCAAGAAAAACCAGAGCATATTATTGGTCAGTGGATTTTTATCCAGAAGCTAATACCGGCCAAAATTGTTTCTGGAATCGGACACGAAAACCGAGGATTTTCAGCTGATAATGGAATGTCCCTAACAGGATCAGAAATCCAGTTAAAATATGACATTTGAAAGAGGAAGTAAAAAGCTTCAGCATGTCATTCTCGGAATTTTGAGATTTTACGGAATTACGCGAACCAGACACCGAACCGGGAATTTATCAGATAAAGCAAGAGGATGATGCAGCTAGGATGAGATCATCAAATTTGTCTTCTAGCAAGAGGGAGAGGACGGTTTTGAGGTGTAGGGCCAAGATTAATCCACCTAGCAAAAGTGCGATCCAACGGTCAAAATTCGACCAGACAAAGTTCAACGAAATTACGAAAATGCCATCGGGTTTTTTCTATAAATACCTCTCCATTCTTCACCATTTTCACACCAAGCTCTCTTGAGCATTTCAAAAATTTGAGAGAGGAAGAAGGAGGAGGAGTCCGGGGAATTTCGCAGCGAAGCTCTGAGTAAGTCTTCGATCCCTAGTCTTTAGTTCGGTAGTTTTTTCAGTAGTTATAGTAAAAGTGTTAGGATAGTCTTAATTTTTCAAGATAATTTAGATATCATGTTTTTAGAGTAAATATGATAATTATCTTAGAAAAATGTTATAGAAAAGATTATAGCAAAAATTTTGGAAGTAAAAAGTCGGAACAGCGAAGCTCTGGCGAAATTCCGCCAAAAAGGCTAACTAGGGGCAAAATGGTAATTTGTACCTAAAATTCCTGTTATGGTCTTAGATATTCATACTGGTGATATTATCCTTATAGGATACCCAGAATCACGAATCGCTGTTTCCGCTGTCATTCCGCTGTCAAAACGCCGTCAAAACACTACCGGAGTGACCAAAATCATCAACGGAGGTACGGACGCGTATTGTAACCTTAACACTTATGCTGCTTATATACATATATGTGATAGACATGCTAGATACTGAAACTCTGTTTAGGGTTGTCAGTTATCTTATAGCTTACTACGGATTATAGTCATGATAATGCCGTTTGGGTTTGCCTAGCGCTGAGGACACGATAGGCCTTCGTGGCACAGGATATGTGCAACCATTATGTGGGGCTTTACATATTGCTTTGTGCTTATGTTCTGCCATTATTTGATCATACATCTGCTGTGTGCTTATGTAGTGATATTCTGCTGTATGTGATTATGTTAACGCTGTTATCAATATACTGTTTTATTTGAGCATAAGGTTAACCGTTACCTGAGATCCAATTGGTAATTGGATCTCAGCTGTAGCTTCAGGGTCGGGAGTACCGAGAGAGTGACGGTAGAGGCTGGTGGACGGTATGGAAGAGCTGAAGAAATTTATCAGTTTATATTTGTATATACTGTTAGAAACTATCTTCTTTTGGGATGATTGTATAATGAGATTACACTATGGTTATGTATTTTGAATTCAGTTACTCTGCTTATGAAAAATGCTTTATTCTTTTTTTAAAAAAAAAATTTTCCCATCATTTTTACTGTTTTTAAAGTGGGATGTTACACGATAAATCATGCTCACTTACATAAACTATAATCATATTTAAACAAGCCAAGAAGAATAAAATAATAATTATTTAACTAGTCATTACATATATACTATTATTATAATTTATGATACATATAAATCAGTCCATTTATTTTATAAAAATATTTACACAATCACACACAATTCACAAATATATGGGAGAATATTCAGAGTTACCTGTTACTTCATTGCTTACAGGAAATCACCAAATTTCATTCCAAAGCTCTCAATGAGAGTCTACAAGGCCACCAATATAAATATTTATTAATATATAACTCCAAAACTACTCTAGAGTTTCTAAATACTTAAAACTACCATCTTCTTATATTATATATTCACATAAGTTCCTACGATTCCCAACCATAATTTCTTAATGTACAGTAGCATTCGGCAGCTCTCTCTCTCTCTCTCTCTCTCTCTCTCTATATATATATATATATATATATATATATATATATATATATATATTTTGGGTATCTGTGTATCAAGGAAAGGAGAGAAAAACAATATAATGTATTGGAGCAATGAGAGCAACGAAAGGCAAATGGCCCCGAAGCAATCTAATGAATACACATACAAGCATAGCAAAGATGACGATATGAAGTCAAATATATATATATATATATATAAACAAATGAATCTAATGAAATTACACCTACATGCATAAGGAAGAGTAAGTGCTGGACGAAAATTGCAATATGTCATGTATATGAATAGATGAATTAATAAATACACGCATAACGAAGATCAAGTGCTGGACATGATGAATGCAATATGTTATATATATAGATAGATGGATTTAATGAATTAATACATACACGCACAACGAAGCGAGGGGCGGGACGCAAGTTGATGATTAGTGGGCGATATATTGAGAGTAGATAGGATGCGGCACTGAAGGTATTATTTGACGGGAGGAGAAGGGTATTTTATAAAAGTAGGGTTAGGGTTTGACTCTTATTAAAATGATATTATTTTAAAAGAAGTAATAATAGATAATCATTTTATCTTTTATCTCTTTCTTTTTATTTAAATATCAATCAGTTTATTCCATGAAGATATTTCCCCTACTTTTTCTCTTTATTATTGTCAATCATATCATTGACCATTATTAATTAATCAAATTTTATAATTTTTATTTTATTATTATTTCCTCTTACTTCCTGGACTGCAACTAACTTTCTAAGTTTCCAAATATCAAAGATGTTACACTTTTCATCGAAAAAACTCGATGCGTCCATCATCGCCTGTAAAAGTACACATTCGACATTGGCATTCTCTGCTGCTGGCCGCACAATCGGTGACTCCTTCACCTTGATTGCCATCATCTTCGTCCTAATTAGCTTCTTGCTCACAGTGAGTGAAGTCGTGATTAAGGGAATGGATTTGGGAAGAGAAAAAGAGATTACCAGAAAGGATTTCGGCAATTGAAAAAGGCGATTAAGGGAATGGATTTGGGAAGACAAAAAGAGATTGCTAGAAAGGATTTCGGCGACTTCGTTCCTATGTCTCAACCCTTCAACCACAGAAGATGACGAAGGGACGGGTTATACGAAAAAGCAAAGAGTGGAAACATTGAGCAGCAATTTTTCTCACTCCAATTCATTATACACATAAGTATTTTTGGTCAAATATTGTTACTTAATGGTCAACATCCTCTCTATTAACATTTTTTGTGATTTTTGCTCTAATATTTTAACTATATAGTCACTTTTACCCCTAAAAGAACACTTTATATTAGGCGCTCATTTAATTAAAGTATATGTATATTTTTGCATATTAACCCTTTTATTAATAAAAACATAGGGTTGTTGAAGTCTTTTCATCAATCCCCCACTCGTTCAGTTAGGTTTTATTAGTCACACAAATCATAGGGAGGTATATATAATATCTACCCTCCTCCCTACCAAACATGACCTAAAAAGGAGGAAGCACATTACCATCACCTTGCAAAGAAGAGGAATAGGAAAAGAAAAGGGTAATGGTGCAAAAATATACATGTGCTTTACCCTTAGGAGCGTCCAACACCAAATGCTTTTTTTGGGTGCAAAAATACCTATAAACTCTCAAAAGTGGTGCAAAAATGTCATCTCCATTAAGGTCCGTTAGATATGTGCTTGGCTCACCATATTAAAATAAAAAAAAATGTAAATATTTTCTAATTTCCCTCCCTACCCCTTTATCCTGTCAAATCTGTTGATCTTCTTTCCTCCACCATTTCCTTCTTCTCAGCGATGGCAACCTTGGTGATGCAGAAGGCAGCGGCGGCAAACTACCAGAAGCGATGGTGGCGCACCGAAGCATGGCTAAGAAGAGATCTCTGTCTTTGTCCCTTGTTGCTTCTCCGATGCTCCATTTTGATTCTGATTCTCATTGATAGAGAGATTTCTGCAGATCTGGTTTGCTGTCCTTTTTGTTTCTATTTTTGTTGATAAATTTTTCTAGTTAACTTTTGTGTTTGTTCTCAAAACACTGATTTTTGTTACAAATTTTGAAAGTTCTAGATCTGATTTTTGTTCTTTTACTCTTGTGATCCATGGATTATGATTAATGGTTGAAATCAATTTTAAATCTGGAGAATTTAAAATCTAGACAATTCTTGAAATCTGGAAAATTTCATTCTTAGATTGGTGTTTGATTCTATTTGAAGTTTCTGAGTTTTCTCACAAGATGATGAAGTTTTTATCAATCTCCCTCGTAGCCTTGTGGGTCATTATGCATTGATGCTCGGGTGTTGCCAGTTCGAGACTGGTATTTGTATACTCCCTTCACTAAACCAAAAAAAAAAAAAAAAGAAGGATGATGAATCTCCTGCGTAGCCTTCTGGGTCATTATTTATTGATGCTCTAGTGTTGCAAGTTCGAGACTGGTATTTTTATACTCCATTCACTAAACCAGAAAAAAAATATGATGAAGTTTTCTGGGTTTTGATTTCTGATTTCTGGGTTTTTTCATCGTCGGCAACCTCTCTCTCCTTGCCCGACCAACGAAGGCTGAAGGCGATAGAGGCTGGTGGTTGATGAGATTGCTGATCTCTCTCTTCTGGGTTTCTCACGTTTTGATTCTGTATGCTTTTTGGATATAAGATTGAGCGGGGATATTTTGGTACTTTCACATGGCAACAAACGGAAGTTATCAACTTTTAACGGAGATAGTATTTTTGCACCACTTTTGAGAGTTCATGGGTATTTTTGCACCCAAAAAAAGCATTTGGTGTTGGACGTTCCTGAAGGTAAAGTATATGTATATTTTTACACCTTTACCCAAAAGAAAAACAGTTAATATAATGATTGGTGGTTGTAATTTGTTCTTATTTTAGTTTTGATTCCTATAGTTTCAATTTTTTTGGTTTTAATCCCTTAAATTTCATTTCGTTAAAATCATTAGTCCTTGTATTAAAAATATATTTGCATATAATGAAGACTAAGATGGAATTTAAGACACTAAGTTGGACAGGACTTCACCAGAAAGGTTCCCTAGGCAACCTTGTTTGGATTTTGTTGGGACATCAGAGTGACAAGTTGTGGAAAATCTTTTGGGTTTGATATTGTAAGAAGTCACGATGATATACACATGACATCTTGTTTCGAGCTTGTTGGGATCAAGACTTATTGAAGAACTGGTCTTTATATTCCAATGTTTTAAGTGGTCACCGGATGGAAGTTGATGGATCAGTCTTAGGAAATGGTGGCTGCAGATGTGAAAACAAAGACAACAACCCACATCTTGTTTCTTGAACCACTACTCAAAAATTAAGGAACAAGATATTTAAGAATAAATCTTAATTATTCAACCCTACAAACTTGCCACTGGTTTTCTGAAATTGAAATATTGAAGATTACCAAGAAAACAACTTCAGAAAGATCAAGAACCTCATTACAGGACTAATCAAAGCATTAAGTCAAGAAAAACTATCTATGAAACATCTACACCCTACAAGGAAACAAACACAAAGGTGTTGTAATTTATACATGTAATAGCTAATAACAACAAAAATTGCAATAGGATGTTGTACAGCTTGTTTGATATATATGTATGTATGTATGTACAGAAAATGAACTCAACCCCACAAAAAAATGAGGCAAAAAACCAAGTGCTGCTGAACAATTTAAACTTAGCATTTAGTTCTCATTATTAGAGACCAATGGGTTGCCACAGAAATGGATAGGCCACAAAAGCTGCCAATTTTGTAGGCATCTGCTTCATAGATTTCCTTCCTACACATGTGTAAGCATGCTTCACATCTTATGCTTCACTATATAGTTTCAATACAGCCCCCATTATAAGTCACCTCCAACTATTTTGCCAGAACCAAGGAGAGGTGGTTAAGTTATTAAATTTGTTTGAAAATAATTTTTTTTCCTTCTAAATTTACCCTTAATTAAAACCATGAATTACATATTGGGAAATGAAAAAAGAAAATTGTATCAAACTTTAAATAGGGACAATCTTTAAAAAAAAATGTAATTAATACCCCACGTAATGAGTTATAATAAATACTACAAACTCTTTTCAAAGTAGAGATCAAAGTAGCAGCATGGAAGGGAATTCAGTTTAACGAAAGCATAGTTATATAGAACCTTGATTGAACTGGTTGAAACCAGTCTGTTTATAACCATAAGAATGCATTTACAAACGGGAGCATGAAGATTGATCTTTATAATTATAAGTATCTTAACATATGAAGTTTGTGTTTAAAGCATCACATAACTTAAGCACCATAATACAGGGATACAGAACTTCCATAGCATAGAGGGGTGGAAATCTAGGCATACAAATTCAGTTTAGTAAAGAAACTACGTTCATTATACTCCTCTGGCCTTTATTATAAGAAACTAACTACCAATTCTTACAAACCAATAAAGTTAGTTAAAAACATTAAAATTGTTATAAAATTCAAACAATTTTCAATATTACCTTTATTAATTACTTTAAACTTAAATATAGTACTCAATCACATTACTTTTATTAAATATGGGCAGACATAGGGAAAAAAAAATTTAATTGTACTTTGAAAACTTGCAAGTGTTGGATATATGCTCTTAGTCACTTAAACCCTATTGGGCTTTAGTGAGACCAAAGCCCATGAGGCTTAGGGTTAGATTAAGTCTTGCACTTAACTCTATATATTCTAACTTTCTCCTGTTGTGCCTTAGAAGGATAGCTCACCAGAAATAGACCTAAGAGGCAGACGTTCATCATCTGAACGGTTGCCCACACACCCACCCCATCCTACTCGAGAGATAGTCTGGAAGATCGGTCATAGAGCGGACGAGGATTGTTCGTGAACTGTTCGTGCAGAGGCTTTCAGACCGGTTTCATCTTTCCAGGTAATCAAAACGATGAAGGTTCTTATTTTCCTACATCAAATCAGTTAAATACGCTTCCGTGTTTTCTGATGAGATTCCTACAATTGGCATCAGAGCCAGGTTGATGAGGAAAAGAACCCAGTTTTGATGTTCTTTTATTTGTCATGTGATTCTTTTAGAATTTTTTTTTTCTTGAAAATATGGCATCCTTTTCTATAATTGTTATTTATTTCATGAAGATTATTCGTTTATAATTCAGATTTGGTTCCAGTTTTAATTTTAAAGGCTTTAATCCATAGTTAGATTTTCCCTGTATTTCTTGACTTGTAACAAGGAGGCTAATCCCATATGATTAGGTTTCCTCCTTGTTGTTTTACTTTATTTTCGGAATTTCCATGTAAATTTTTTGAATTTGTGAAAAGTTGTAAATCAAGAAATTGCAAGAAGATGAGTTTTCAACGCTTCCGGGCTACTTTTCGTGGACCTCTGGACCTCAAAATTGGACAAACCATATATCGTTAGAAAGAGAACGAAAAGACGAGCGAGAATATAAAAACCCCGACCCCAGATGCTCATCCACGCGCCTCCACGCGCCGCCACAAGGGATGCGCGTGGAATTCACGCGCCGTCAAAGAACCGGCGCGTGGGACCTCCTTTTGAGGTGGTTCCAGCGGCCATGATCTCGTCTCTCTGTGGCGGTCCTTCCCCTGAAGTTTGGTGATGATCTGACTTCGGTTGACGGCATGGCTTCAATGAAAGCTAGGGTTTCTCTTTTATGTCTTAGGTTTTTTTAGCTAAGGATTGAGTTTTGGGCTTTTGGGCTCATGGATACCCTAAAAGGGCTTGGACAAATACCATGGACTGGACAAAAGAGAAATTCCAAAGTTGTAAAATTTTTTATCTTTTAATTTTATAGGAAAGACATGGATTAAAGTTATTTATTTAATTATTTATTAAATAGTATGAATTATATGTGCAATTAACATGATTAGAAATAACATGTCATATAGAATAGGAAGATGCCATATTGTTGCATAATCACATGTCATAAATGCATAGTAGCTATATGTCTTAAATCGACTAGTATAATAGTTATTATGTGAGATTATTTAGGCTTTCCACTAATTAATTATCAATTATTATATTTTTCTTTATTTTAAAATCTAGAATAGTAATTGGATTAATTAATTGTGGAATTAAAATCTAGATAAATAATCTAAGAAATTTCCTAAGAGAATTGTAATTTTGAGTAATTTGTGAGTTATTTAAAATGGTCATGTGAAACAAATTTTGCCAAACATGACTAGATTTTAGATTCCTAATGATTTCTCTAAATTGAACAAATTCTTGGAAATTGAAAATTCTAAATTTAAAATATTGAATGGGTGAAGGTTTTAAATTAAGCATTTAATTTTAAAACCTACGGGCTCCAATTGTGGGTTTATTAGTGAGATGGTTATCGCTGAAGCCCCATCGGATAAGGATAATCGGATTTCACTAGATTAAACCCTAATATTTTCAAAATTCTAGTGAAGTTTTGTACGGCCCATCGTCGGCAACACTTGGACACTAAAGATAATTTTGAAAGTAAACAATGGTTAAATACATTCAACTTTGGTAAAATTGTTAACCCTCCCATCGAGGCACTGGCAATGGAACTGAAGGCCCAAATTAACAATATTGGTTTTACAAGTATCTTGCCCATCGTAAGCCTTGTAAAGATAACTAATGGATTGTTAAACAATAAACAAATAGTAGTTATTAGAATCTACTAGCGATATATTTGTTTGTTGTTAATTATGGTTTGTAACTAGTATGCTTTTCATTTTTTCAGAAAAATGTCTTCATTCAATCCTTTAGCTACTATTTTGAGTCAAAAACCTATGGATGGTACAAACTACAAACAATGGAAAACTAATTTGGATATTGTTCTTAAATATGAAAAGCTCAACTTTGTTCTAACTACCCCTAAGCCAACGCAGCCTGCTGCAGATGCGTCTGATGTAATTCGGACTCAATTTCAGCAGGAGAAGGAAAGATGGGAGAAGGCGAATGTGGCAGTTTGCTGCTATATTTTGGCCAGTCTCGCTAGTTACCTTCAGGAGCAAGTGAGCATGATTGAGAGTGGGGCAACAATGCTCCAGACTCTTAATGGCATGTTTGCTACGCCTAGCAGCTCTGCAAGGCAAAATACGCTGAATGCAGTCACCAAGACAGTGATGTTTGGAGGAAGTGTGCGGGATCATTGTCTGACAATGATAGCAAACTTCAAGAAGGCTGATGACCATGGTATCAAGTTTGAACAAGAAGTGAAAGTTGACCTTCTCTTACAATCATTGCCTGAATACTTCAATCAATTCAAGATGAATTATAATATGAATAAGATGAATATTGATCTCACTCAACTGATGCACGAGCTTGAGAGTGCTGAACAGTCTCTAGTCAAGCAAGGAAGTGCACTTTTTGTTGGTGAGGGTTCTGTGAAACCTAAGGGGAAACCCAAAGGAAAGAACAAGAACAAGAAAAAGAAGAAATCAGGTACTCCAGTTGCCAAAACAGTTGCAATGAAGCAGCCAAAAGGCAAGTGCTTCAAGTGCGGACAAAAGGGGCATTGGAAGAAAGATTGCCCACGTATGAAACAACCAGGTATGGGTAATTTACATGTGATTGAGGCTTTTTTAGTGGAGAATCATGATGATAAATGGATCGTTGATTCAGGAGCCACTAACCATGTTTGTCACTCTTTGCAGTGGTTCAAACATAGCTTGCCTGTAAGTGAAGGACAAAGAGATTTGAAGCTTGGAAATGGGGAGCTTGTGTCTGCACAAGCAGTGGGACAAGTTGTTTTATCTTTTGATAGTTGCAGAACTTTGGTTTTAGAAGACTGTTTATTTATTCCAGAATTTCAGAGGAATTTAATTTCTGTTAGTTGTTTGGATAAACATGGTTTGACAGTTCAGTTTAATTCCTCAGTTTTTATAAGAAGTTCATCTTCTTTTATTTGTTCTGGTATAAAGTTTAATGGTCTTTATTTCCTTAATCCTATTCCCTGTGAAGTTAATCATGTTGAATTAAAAGATGTTGAGCATGTCAATTCATCAAAGAAAAGAAAAGTTTCAAATGAAACTTATCTTTGGCATTTGAGATTGGGTCATATTAACTCTAACAGGATACAAGGTTTGGTCAAAAGTGGGATTTTAAAGTCCCTGGACTTTGAACCGATACCAGTATGTGAATCTTGTTTAGAGGGTAAAATGACAAAGAGATCTTTCAAGGCCAAGGGAAAACGTGCCACACTTCAGCTGGAATTGGTGCATACTGATGTATGTGGACCAATAAATGTCCAGGCCAGAGGCGGGTATCAGTATTTCATCACATTTACTGATGATTACTCTAGATTTGGACATGTGTACTTGATGTGTCACAAGTCTGAGGCTTTTGGAAAATTCCAAGAGTTCAAGGCTGAGGCAGAAAAGCATCTTGGTGTTCAAATTAAGACTCTTCGATCTGATCGAGGGGGTGAATACCTATCTGGAGAGTTCAGGTCTTACCTGATTAAAGAGGGGATAGTTTCACAATTATCTTCTCCAGGGACACCACAGCAGAATGGAGTTGCTGAACGGAGAAATAGAACCCTTTTAGAAATGACAAGACCTATGCTCAGTTATTCATCTCTTTCTGATTCATTCTGGGGATATGCCTTAGAAACTGCTATGTGTCTATTGAACTTAGCACCGTCCAAGTCAATTTCAAAGACACCAATAGAATTGTGGAAAGGGTGTAAGCCCTCCATGAATCATATTCGGATTTAGGGTGCTCCGGCACATGTCTTGCAACAGAAACCAGATAAAATGGACTCGCGTACTGAAGTATGCATGTTTATAGGCTATCCTAAAGGAACCAGAGGTTGGTTGTTTTATAGTCCAAGAAAAAAGAAGGTCATAGTGAGCACTCACGCGACTTTCTTAGAAGAGGACTATATGGCAAATTATAAGCCAAGGAGTAAGGTTATTCTTGATGAGTTAGCCTCAGATCAAGTTTTACCGCAACCTCAGGCGGTTCCAGCTTTTATTCCTGTGGTTGTTCAAAGAGGGGAAAATATACCTGATGAACATACACAGGAACCACATACAGAACCAGAAGTTCAGCATGATAATGAAGTTCGGCATAATAATGATGAACTTATGGAAGAACAAAATCATGAATTGGTTAATCCACTTAATGAAGGTCCTCATCCAGAAATTGTTAACCCACAAAATATGGACCCCCCGTAGATGCACAACATCAAGTGCGACAAAGTCATAGTCGGAGAGTGATTCGTACACCTGCAAGATATCTCTTGTTGGGTGAGTCAAATCAGGATGTCATCTTTGATGAAGATGATGATCCCACAAGTTATGACGAAGCACTAGGAGATGTTGATGCTCAGGAATGGCTTGAGGCTATGAATCGTGAAATGGATTCGATGTATTCCAACTCAGTTTGGTCTCTTGTAGATGCACCTGAAGGGGTAAGACCCATTGGGTGTAAGTGGATTTACAAGAGAAAGAGAGGATCGGACGGGAATGTTGAAACCTTCAAAGCTAGATTGGTGGCGAAAGGATATTCCCAAAGGGAAGGTGTAGATTATGAAGAAACCTTTTCGCCAGTTGCCATGCTCAAGTCCATCCGGATTCTCTTAGCTGTTGCAGCAAATCTTGATTATGAGATTTGGCAAATGGATGTCAAAACTGCTTTTCTAAATGGAAATTTGAAAGAGGAAATCTATATGCAGCAACCAAAAGGGTTTATAGCCAAAGGGCAAGGAAAAATGGTATGCAAGTTGCAAAGGTCTATTTATGGACTTAAGCAAGCATCTAGATCATGGAACATCAGATTTGATCAAGCCATTCAGTCTCATGGTTTTGAGAAAAGTCCTGATGAGTTGTGTATGTATAAAAGGATCCAAGGTAATGCGGTATCTTTTCTGGTACTTTATGTAGATGATATACTCCTTATCGGAAATGATACAGAGGTATTGTTAGGCATAAAAACTTGGTTGAGCAAGCATTTTGATATGAAGGACCTGGGGGAAGCCAATTATGTTCTTGGTATTAAACTCTTATGAGACCGGAAGCATAGGGTTTTGGCATTATCCCAGGCTAAATACATTGACAAAATACTTGCCAGGTTTAGCATGGAGAATTCCAAGAGGGGAATTATACCCTTCAGGCATGGGATTCATCTCCCTAAGAAGCAATCTCCTAAAACTCCTGAGCAGAGAGAACGCATGAGTAGGGTACCTTATGCTTCAGCAGTAGGTAGTCTCATGTATGCTATGCTATGTACCAGACCAGACATCTGCTATGCAGTGGGAGTAGTGAGCTGGTACCAATCCGATCCTGGAGAGCAACACTGGATAGCGGTTAAACATATACTCAAGTATCTACGGAGAACGAGAGATTATATGTTGGTCTATTCTAGTGGGAGTCTTGAAACTATTGGTTATACAGACTCAGATTTCCAAAGAGATATTGACTCAAGAAAATCCACCTCGGGATATGTGTACACCCTTAATGGCGGTGCCATTTGTTAGAGAAGTATAAAACAATCATGTGTGGTTGACTCTGCCACAGAGGTTGAATATGTAGCTGCTTCTGAGGCTGCAAAAGAAGCTGCATGGTTAAAGAAGTTCCTAACGGACCTTCAGGTGATACCAAGTGTTGACTGTCCTATCACACTTTACTGTGACAACAGTGGTGCAGTAGCACAGTCCAAGGAACCAAGGTGTCACAAGAGACAAAAACACATAGAGAGGAAGTACCACTTGATCCGAGATATAGTTAAAAGAGGAGATACTGTGGTAGCAAAGATAGCATCAGACGAGAACCTTGCTGACCCTTTTACTAAGAGTTTGCCAGAACGTGTGTTCGAGAGGCATGTTACATCTATGGGTCTTAGGAGGATTCCAGATTTGCTATAGCTTTAGGTAGTTGTTATTTCACTTTGTTATTTTGTGTTTCTTTTCAACAAGACATTATGACATTGCAATTTTTCTGAATGTTAATAAATGAGGTGTTTTATCATTTATTTCGCACATTATTTACAAACACTAAGGTCCGGATCAATTGTGGAGTATATGATCATATGGATACGTTCATAGAGGACATGGTCATGGGTTCTCACAATTGATGAATAAGTTCACAGCTATTAAATTAAGTTGGGCACTTTATTTAGGCTGCAATATTTTATGAAATGGTTTTGTTCGAATCATTATAAAATATTGGTGTGAGTTAATTCTTGCATTGAATGGATCAAGGAGAGATTTGATTAAGGTTGTTCTTTCTGTCATAAGGAATCAAATCTCCAGATAACTATAGTCATGTAGTTGCTCTAAATCCTGAATTTATTTTAAATGGGTAATTAAATAGTTTTCATTCTTTGATTTACCAACGGGTGAGGTTTGATCTATATGACGGCCAATAACTTGGTATTTTGGGATTGAGACTATTTGGTTATCGGTGTTTATGAGATAAACAACATGGAATTTATAGAAAATGTCCCCTTGATATGTTTCGGTACTTGGATATTGAAGACACTGGCCAGTGCATGTAATCCATTAGAGAAACTATCAAAGTCAAGGGAATAAATAATTGATTGGGTTACAGAAGACTAGTCAATCAATTATAGACATTCTATAAAGTGGCGATGCATATACATGTTATAAGTGTCATTAATCTTGGAGATCACGTTCGGGCTTTTAGTGGAGTAGCACCGAACGAGATAATCTTCTATAGATTATCATGAGCCTTGATGAATGACAAATGATAGATCCCCAGGCTAGCTCGATACAAGGGATGGGGTATATAATCAGATGATGATGGCTTATGGACTACATGATCTTAGGTTTACGAACTCAAGTTTGTAACTTAAAAGAGCAAGTGAGAGATTGTTGGATATATGCTCTTAGTCACTTAAGCCCTATTGGGCTTTAGTGAGACCAAAGCCCATGAGGCTTAGGGTTAGATTAAGTCTTGCACTTAACTCTTTATATTCTAACTTTCTCCTGCTGTGCCTTAGAAGGATAGCTCATCAGAAATAGACCTATGAGGCAGACGTTCATCATCTGAACGGTTGCCCACACACCCACCCCATCCTACTCGAGAGATAGTCTGGAAGATCGGTCATAGAGCGGACGAGGATTGTTCGTGAACTGTTCGTGCAGAGGCTTTCAGACCGATTTCATCTTTCCAGGTAATCAAAACGAAGAAGGTTCTTATTTTCCTACATCAAATCAGTTAAATACGCTTCCGTGTTTTCTGATGACAAATCATAAATACTACAAACTCCTAGAAAATGACTTATAGTAGGGACCAAAGTAGTAGTATGGAAGGGAATTCAATTTAACGTTCATGTCATTGAAGGATAATTCCTGAAAGCATAGTTATATAGGACCTTAATTGGCTTGATTGAAACCAGTCTGTTTACAATTGAACTGGATCAAGTTACATTCACTAGGCAGATTTGATTGCCCCAAGGGATAGAGCCTAGAGGGACGATTTTACATAATGTTTATAATACCCTTATTATCATTACTAAGTAAGAGTTTTTCCTTTTGATGACTTTTTTCAAATGGGGGCCAGAGTGTGTGTGCGTGAGGTATTTTTCAGTGTAAACCAAATTGGTTCGGCCACCTTCAAACCAAAACTATGCCTAGAAGTAAAATTAAGTGAAAGTCCAGAAACTGAGATTAAGTTTTCCAGAAAGACAAGAAAAGAGAAAGAAAGCAACACCTTTGAAGACAATGGTTCTGTGTGATCGAGTGACATGCTGCTGAACCACATGTTGTTCATGTGCTGGTTGGATGTCGTGGAGTTCTGCAAATATATATATATATATATATATATATATGAATAAAGCAAGTACAAAGAGGACTGAAGGAAGGAAGACTTGTAATTAGTAAACAGCCATGGATGTCCAACAATCATATACCTGCAACATCACCAGCCCCTGAAAGATTCCTGAATCAAATAGCATAATCATCAGATCGTTACATATAATAGCCATCATTATGCCAAAAAAAATCATTAAAGGACAGAATTACATCTAAAGAAGCATACATAAATAAATATCGCATGTTCCAATATGGGCGGAGAAAGAAACATCATAAATAAATATCCACAAACATTATCAGAAGATAATCGTTTAAGAGGCAAACCTGATGTCCATAAAAACATCATCGACTAAGTCCTCCTTCCCCTAGACACAGAAAGAAGTATAAGTTATACAGTCAGGCGATTGCATAATTCTAGTTTTATATGAATGAATCTCAGCCAAATCACTATGCTACTACCAGACACGCCTGACATACAAAAAAGTGAAGAACAAAGGATTATCACTAACTAGCAAAAATAAAATAAAATTAAGCAGATGACTTGAACCTCTTGTGGCGTGTAATAGGGTGATTGTGTCATATTAGGATTTGAGAGGATCTTTGATGTGGGTATGTTCCTTTTGTCCAGCTTCTCTAAATTTGCATAATCTTTCCTCATTGCACAACTCTCCAATTCGTGGTTTATGGCTTTCCAGGGGGGTTTTTTAATTGGAATCTTCATTTAGCCAGAAATACCTCTGATAGAGAAATTATGAACTTCAGGCTCTTTTACCTACTCTGAAGCCTATTCATCTTTCTTTCTCTTTGGATAGGAGAACTTGGACTGTTTTGATTTGGCTGGCATTTGCTCTCACAAGTGCAATTTTGATTTCCTCATTTCTTCTCCAAGCAAGGCACCACTTTATTTGAAAAGTATAGTTAGAAATCTAAAACTTTCCTAGAAGTGAAATTTTCTTTGCAGACAGCAATACCCGGCATAATAAATATTTGTGAGAAGCTGAAATTCCAAAGCCAAATGATGCACTTCCCCTAATATTTGTTTTTGGTAGGGATGACTCTGAATACTGAAAAATGAAAACAACTACAAACTTGTTCTCATACTGTAGTATGGTTTCTTTGTTTGGAATAAGATCCCGTTAAGATATGAGCATATGCAGAAAATGTGGATCAATTTTTGTTGATTTAGTATAATGACTTGGGAAGAAATAAGATCTCATACTGTAGTGTTCTGTGTTATTTTGCAGTTTCTGCTGTGATATTTTATATTTGGTTAGACAGGAATAGTAGATTTTTTTTTTTTTTTTTTAAATGGAGCCTTGGATACTTTAAAGGACTTAAGCGAACTCAGCTACTCTAGATTAAGGGAAGGGGTCATTTCCATTCCATCAGCCCTTCACTCTTCTGTTCATAGTTGTTCTTGAGTTCGTAATTTTTCTTCCTTTCCAGTTTCCATCTATAGGGTTCTATTTGTCTTCTTCTATAATAATTCACTTCCTTTCTGTAAGAGCCTCTGTTTCAATAAAAACAAATTAAACATATTGATTAGGAATACAGGCACAGTTCATAACATATAAAGAACAACACATCTCATAACTCATGCAATGAATAAGTATCACTAAATTATCTCTGGACTAGAGACACAAAGGTCTGCACCAGACACCTCAAAAAGAAACTAGGGTGCTTTAATGGGGATAAAAGGTCTAAAGAAGAGGCAATGACCAGCAATGAGATGCAGTACAATGACACTAAAGAAACATCTAAAGAAGAGAGAGCAAAAGCTAATCTAAATCCTCTAAAATTGAAGTGATTATGAACTTATTTACTCTATCAACTCCTTTATTCTCACTTAAAGGAGGCTTCAACTCAAAAATGTGTACAGGTTTAAGTGGTTTGTCTTCATATGTTAAGGAGTAACTGCGGAAATGAAAAGGGGAAAGGGGGAAAAACAAAAAGAGGAAGGGGATAAGATTATGATCCCGAAGGCCCCAATTAATTCGGAGCCCACATTCTCATCCTTTCTTTATCTTTTACAACCTCACTCACATCGAACAATCTAAAGTAAAAAAAAAAAAATATATATATACAGGTGGAAAATTACCGTATAAAACAGAAACATTTCTCAGCATTCGACACAAATAGCTTTTCTTTTATAATGTAGAGCAAGAGCAGAATGAAAAGTCCAAGAAACACTTACATGTGAAAATACGGTTAATTTGAGGAAACCCATTTCATTTCTCAGTTTGAAAAACAATAAGTCCAAATTAAAAAGAAAAATATGAATAGCATCCCAGCAGTTTCCTAAACTAAACAAATCATGCGTATTCACAGAAAAAACTCGTATAGAAACGGGATTTTACTTGTCATTATTGGAATCCATCACTTATATCAGTAGCAACCAAATCCTTCCCACTGATCACAATCCAATAATCTTCTTTCTTCCCTCAAAACCAAGCTAAAGAAGATCGATTTCGGCGACTCGAAGTAGCAGCCTCAAGTTCAAATAGATTATGCATATGCGAGAAGAAACATCAGAAGTGCCCGCCGTCTCTATTCGTATTCGTATTCGTATTCGTCTTGGTCTCTCATGTGCTCACTGTTCCCTCAATTTCTTCATTTTATTCGTGCGTTTTTGAAAAATATAAAATGTTATTAATTCAGTTAATTGTGCTAGCAAAAGGAACAAAAATCATAATTTTTAATTCTTAATAAAAAAAATGTTAAAAAATTGAGAAGAAGTATTGCAAAAAAATAAAAATAAAAAATAAATAAATACATAAATATATATATATATATACACACACATACTGAAGGAGACGTTCAAAGGACCATGTACATTATGCATGACTGTAGGTCAGAGCCCAGATTTACTCAATGGGGCTGATGTGTAGAGCTGAGAAATCGAGCCGAACTCGTTAGGCCGGCCGGTTTAAGCCTTGATCATGTAAGGGCTGGACTAGTAAATTGAGATTTCTAAATTAAGTTGGCCCTGCAGGGCTGAGGGGTTAAAAGGGTGGGCCCATTAGGCTCTTTAATTTTTTTTTTTTTGTTTCGTTAGCTTGACTTGACCAGTTGACTGAGATTGAGAGTGTCTAGGGTGAAGGAACCCTAAGGACATTATTCATTTGTTGAATACACTTAGTCCTTACTCATGTTGCTTAATGGTAAGCTTATTCTGCTTTGTATGAGTGACTTACTTGAGAATTTATAATACATACATATATACATATAATCCAGTTCATTTTTTAATAAAAAATAGTTATTCACAATCATACACAATTCACAAATATATGAAAGAATATTATGAGTTACATGTTACTCCTCAACTCTTATATATGTAATCACCAAAAAAATTACTTCAAAGCTCTATAAAAGTGTACAAAGTCACAACATACATATCTATTAATATATTACTCAAGATATTCCAAAGTTGCTCTAACTTCTTAAGACTACCCACTTAAATAATATTATATATACATACATAACAGCTCCCTTAGACCCTTCCAGCTCCCATAAATCCCCACACACAACAGCATATTATGTATATGTTTTGTTGAATACACTTCTTTACTCATGTTGCTTAGTGGCAAGCTTATAAGAAACGGAAAAGAAATTTGAAATTGCGAAATTTCAAATTATGTTTGTTACTAAAATTTAATAAAGGAATGATGAAATTTGATAAGCAATTCACAACTCATGATTAAGTATTTTTTAAATGGTGCTAAAAGAATAAAATACTCCATGGTGCCAGATACAGTAAAAATTAATTAATTTGAAATATTTGGTAGCTTAAGAGAATCTTGTATACCAATTTACTATTTGAAATATTTGATATTCTTAATGATGACGCACTATGCCTATTTATAATAATTTATAGAGAGAAACACTCTAATCCAAAATTCAAATAGGAAATCTAAAATATGAAGTTCAGATAACTCATAATCCTATATTTTAAGAACTAAATCTATCTAATGGAATATCTCACTTACTTATTTCCTGATTTACTAAAAATAATAATAATAACAAGACTCAAGTAGATTTATAATAAAAATAAACTTCATTAATGAATGATCACATATTAATTAAATAACCAGCAAATAATAATTGATATTATTCTTCTCCGAGACCCTTTCCTTTTCTTGAAATTTCTTAATAGTAAGGATCAGGATAGCTATCACTTTAACAGAGATTAAAGTGAAATAGAATAAATTTTGCTTCCTCATTCTCCACATAGCAGTTTAATATCACTGATGATTCTGGACCTTATACAAATATTGCTCACAATTTCTTTCCTCCAATTGCCACAAGACTTTCTGCATGGTGGTAAATAGAGCCACTGCCATTGCCCCTGCAACATTTGTTGATATTAAAAGCCTTCAATTCATTGGTAGAGATATTTAACAGAGTAATTTTTCGTTCTTTATAATGCTCTTTTTCACCACCATCACAAACAATTTGATTCATCCAAATAGTCATCACCGGACGTACCACCCTTGGAATGAGACGGCTACTAAATTTCTTAGCCCAAGATGCAACTGAACCATCCTCCATCACCCACAATTCAATCAAAGATTCAGAGTCTTGAGTCTCACAAAAAGAAAGCACAGCAAGTTTATCCTCATAAATGGTAAGCCTAGATGTTGAAGTGGACCAATCAGGTGTAGGTGTAGGTATCAAAGTAAACACTTCATTTGCTATGTCAAATGAAACTGTTACAAAGTAAAAAGAATCCGTGTCTGGATCCCTCTGAAACCCAGACCAAAACATAATTCCATTCACAGTGACGCTTTCATCACCAAGACCAACGTTTTTAATCCCAAATTCTACTTTCTTCCATGATCCTGAGCTTAATGAATACACTACGACAAGCAGAACCTCAAAATGAAAAGCAGTATGACGATACACCATCCCCGTTTTATGATAACTTATCACTACCTTGTAATCATTAAGGACGGGACTAAAGCCAAATCCTATACTGAAAAAGAGAATTACATCTCTCCTATATGGGGGAAACTGAAAAGGGAGATCTGCACCGCTCGTATTTGGGGTATTTGCGGGCAACTGTCTGACCTCTCTAGTAGCTGGATTCCACAATAAAAGGAAAGGATAAACTTCAGGATACCTATAAACGCTAACACAGAGCAAGCCATTGTTGGAACCGACGATTCGAAAGGTGTTCGGGGAACCGATCACAGGTGCAACGTTAACTTTTTGGGGTTTCATCTTGCAATCAAACAGCCATAAGTTGTAACGTCGTTGTAAAAGAAGGGAAGGTTTTTGATGGGCACGGGAGTGGTGGAGGTGGTCAGAGATGAAAGATGGGGTTCTGATAAGACTTTCGTAATGTTTACACACACATCGGAATCGGATTAGGGTTCTTACCGGAAGTCGCATGAGAATGTCTCTAATGATTTCTTCAGGAAGGAACGGCATGTCACCGGCCACTACAATCCGCTTCATCGAGTTTGATTGTGAAGAACGAAGAAGCGATCTTCAGGGGAAAGATGGTCTGTTGGCGTCGCGTTCTCGAGGGATTTGGCTTTGGTGCTTTCCTTTGCAGTGCTTCGTCCGCTGCGTCCGGAATGATGGCGTTTCAGCGTGAAGCATGGTCCTTAAAAAAAAAAAATTGAAAATTCAGAGATACTGAAAAAATATATTATAATATTAAAAAATTATTTGAGAATCTTAAACAAATATTTCAGGTACATATTGATCTTAAAAGATACTTTAAGATATAGACGGCTATTTAAAAAACAAGCACAAACTCCCCCGTGCATTGCACGGAGCACCAATTCCATAACATAAACTCAAATTCTCAACTTTCTCTCGTATAAATTATTAAGAAATTGAAAAAAAACACACCAAAAAAAAAAAAAGGATTTCAAATCAACCAACAAAAAATAGAAATTGTCTCATTACCCAAAAACACAACATAAACCACAATCATATCAATACTTGTATTCTTTAGCAATTTCTGTTACAACTCAAAAGGAGGGAAAATAACATCAAAATGCTAGCCAACCTATTATAGAAACATTCATATATGTAGTTTCCATTAAATAAATCTATCGCCCATACCTCTGTATAAACTCATGCTAGCAGTTACATCCCCCACGTGTTGCGCAGATGCATCAATTCCATAAGATAAAAGCAAATCTTCACCTTCCCTCTATCCAAATTATTTAAAAATTGAAAAACCAAAAAGAAACATAAAGAAAAGCATTGGATTTCAAATCAACCAATAAAAAATAGTTGTCATACTACCAAAAAATATGACATGAACCATAATAATATCAATAGTTGTACTCTTATGTCTAACAACTTCTACTAGTCTTATATATTTAACAACTTCTGCTATAGTCCAAAAAAAAAAAAGTACATCAAAATGCTAGCCATTATAGTACATATGTCACCCATAGATCTGCATTTCTCTATTTGACACATTTTTCTTTTAATTTTAGTCTTTAGAAAGTATTAAAATTAATTGTAGTATTTAGAGAAAATTTCAATTAAGTAAAAACTCCCCCAACCCCCCACCAAGCACGTGATACACGAGTGCAACAGTTTCACAACATGAAAGCACGTCATCAACTTCCACTCATCCAAATAATTAAGAAATTGAATAAAACACAACTACATCGGTAGTTATACTCTTATATATTTAGCAATTTCTGCCTTAGCAAAAAAAGAAAAAAAAAATTACATCAAAACACTAACCATCATAATACATAAATAATTTTATATGTAACATGAACAGAAAATATTTCACATATGGTACTAAACATTTTTAAAGATCTTATTAATTGAGTACTTCCTTAAAACCCCCAATGCATTTAAAAGCATGGCCTCTTTCAAAAGCATTCAATCATACACTCCCCCATGATTTTGATTTGAGAGAGGAGCCAATCTAAACAGTTGATTTGATTGGGAAGAGAAGAGAAGAGAAAAGTTAAATAAGTGAAAACAATTGACGTGACTTATTTTTTTATCTTTTAGATTTAATCAAATGGATATAATTTAAAAATTATGAAAGATAATATGAAAAGAAACAATGAGAGAAAGTGGACCATAAATAAACAACAATTAGCATTTTACAGATTGTTCTGCATTGAATATTGAGGCAATAAAAAAGTTCTTGTTTTCATTTTGGTTTTGTTTTATCTCTATATTGCATTTAGTGCTGGACCCTACACTTAAGGCATGCGTTTACGCTCTGGACATATGCACTTACGTTCTTTTCTATCTTTTTCTTTTTATTAAAAAAATCTCTTTCCCCCTCTTTTTAGTGCTTTTAGTATTACTTCTCTGAGACACTGAAATGTCAAGTATCATTAGTGAATACTTATTTCTTTTAGTATTATTTCTTTTTAGTTTTTTCTATTGTCTCAAGCACTGTCTTCTCCAAATCAAGTGTCTCAGCCTATGAAATGAATCGATAATGTTAGCGCTAGAAATATATCAACAATAAGTATAGAAAAGATTCAACTTTTATTAACTTAGCATTTACTCGATAAGAGTGATACGTGACAAAATAGTTTGACGTTAGCAAAGTACTCTTGCCACATCCACTTGACCCAATAATGGCAATTTTTTCTCCCCTTTCAATTGTAAGATTTGCCTTCTTGAAGAGCACCTAGCACACACACAAAAAAAAAAAAAAAAAAATTATCAATTGATTTGACGTCATGAAAATAAGTATGCCACATACACAGAGACACTAACTTTACACCCATTTTTAGCATAAGATAATCATGTTAACTCACTTTATCCTCAAAGCCAAATTCCAAGTTCTTAATTGTTACAATGGATCTTCCACTTCTTCAACGCTCAGGGAACCTGATTTTCATTTGTTTGCATTGAAATGGCTTCTCTACTAGTTCCTCTTCTTCAAGTCTCTCCAACTTCCGTTGTCATAGCAAAAGGAAACAAACCTGAGCAACAAAATTAAATGCTAATTGCAGATAAACCATGTGGACACGCAACAAAGCAGCATAATCTGAATCAACTATAAGAAAATTCAATTGATTTCAATAAAACACCAGCACTCAGTGGCTTAATAATCATCGTAAATGATAACTGCATGCATGAATACTGATAAAACCAAATTAAGGAAGTATCTTTCACTTTTTTAATTTTTCTTTTATAATTTTAGGGGGGTGGGCTTTGAAAGGAAAAAGAAAGAGAAGCACGTCCCTTAATAAATGTCAGTTTAAGAAAATGTCAATTACCTTCTCAGTAGATGAAGCACGGCCAGAATTCACTCCGTCTGCTCAATTTCTTTATGCTGCTTCTCTCATGCAGCATACTGTGCCTCAATCCATGCTACCTTTGAAACTACAAAATGGGAATAATTGCCCTCATGTCCAGAATACACCCATGTCAGTTTCCACAATTTTTGTACACAGTTGATCACAAAAAGCTCTGTCATGGGAAATGATGACCATAGGCACTTCCTGGTTATCAAGATACTCTTCAAAGTTCAAACCACCCAATGTTGTCAAGGTCAAGGTGATTTGTTGGTTCATCCAACAGTAATAAATCTCTCTCAGTGAAGAGTATGAGTTCTCTTTGGCAAAGGTTGTATGAAGACCAAATAAAGGTTCTTCCCTTAGAAAATCAGTTGTACCTTTTATAAATTAGCTTAAAAGTAGACTGGTGGTAGCAAAGGCTCAAGAAATAAAAAATCTCAAAGGCACTATTAAAACTCCAGATATTAATAAATAAAATTGCATACACTCTTTGGATTTTTGTTAAGGGAGACAATATGTATGGAAAATATATCATATAAGTAAACCAAATTTCAGACACCCCATTTGATGTGTAGATGTATGTGATCTTTTGAGAGAGATATAGCCAATTCATGGAGAGACGCCCCATTTGATTTGAAGATGTATGCATAAGTGCCCAAAAGTATTGCGGTTTTAAGAAATTCAAAAGCAGCGGGCATATTAAAAAAAAACTACCCCGCACCAAATATGTAAGAGCACTCACGGTTTCTAAAAGAGAGCCTAGCCAACATGGACCTCAAACTCTGAGGGGCTAACTTGTAGAACGTTTACAATAAATTTCCATCATCTTTAGAAAGCACTTAATCTTGAAGAATGCTTACAAACTTAGAAGAAAAGTGTGAATAGGATATACCTCAGAGTTGCAGCATCGACACATTATTCCAAAGCCCTTTTTGAATCCCTCAAGCAGTTTCTGGCAATCAGAAAATACCAATTGGCCCTTAAAAGAACAGTTGGATTATTGTCTTACAGGGGGAAAAAATACTTGGCTTGAAGCAACTTTGCTAGTTTCACAGCATCGTCCTACCCGGAAACCAAAGTGAATTTAGGCAAAAGTTGCTATATAACTGATTTGATCACAATATGTATTTGTTCCTTCTCAACGAAACTCTGATTGTATACACAGTGAGGTTCATAGTAAAGAGTCAATTTACTTTTTGGGGATTCAACAATATACCTGCAGCAAATGAAGCACCCATTAACTTTACTGAAGGTATTCAAGAGAAAATATAAAGAGATTAGATGTATGCATAAATTTGGAAGAGCAAAGAGTTCTGAAAAACTTCACCCTTTTTCAGGGCGTTGCCAAGGAGGCCTAAGAATTGGCCCTGCAGTAGCCTTAACTCTGATCCTAGAATCATTACTTTCTTCAATATTAGAGGTCTGTCCAGGTTCTAAATACGTTACTTGAAAATAACTGGGTGCAAATGTAAGTGGTAAAAGGGGATTTTGCAAACAACTCCAGTAAATCATATATAATTAGTCAAGAGATAGATGAAAGCATGCTTTAAAAAAAAGGTAAATAGCAATAGGCATAAGATAGGTTGGAAGTTCAACAAACAAAAAACCCAGATAAAGGGTTGGGAAGATGAAGAAACAACTACATAATAAGAGGAAAAAAGAACCCAGAAACATGTGATGGTGCACAGATTGAAAATAAATAGCACAAGACAATTGTATGTTTTCGGAGAAACTTATCCATGAAGTGTTGTTGTTCAGATATAATAAATTGATAACAGAAAGGGGACTGAATTAAGCCAAGAAAATTGTCGTGTTAAGTTCAAAAAAGAGAATCAAATCAACAATATCATGAGATGCAACACGGCACCAATCTCCCTTTAACTACTTTTCTAGACAGACAAAAAAAAAAACGGGGGGTTGGCAGGGCTGGGAAGTAAAGAATAATTATAGTTTCTGAATAATCCACATCTTCATTGAGCCTTAATGATAATTCATTGATAAGCACTCTCTCTGACCATAGAAATATTGAACATAAAATTCCACAGGGAATAACATGGTTAACATAGCTAGAAAAATAAGCTACAAATTCCATTCCCAAAACATATGTACTTGTGTTTTCAGCACCACAAGAAGTAAAATATATCATGAATCATGAATATATAACACACTTACAAAACCATATCTCTGACAAAGCTGACAAAGCCATATCTCTGTGAGAGTATTTAACAAAACCACATCCTTCAATCAAAAGAGGAAAAGGATTATATATCCAGCATGGAGTTAAACACATATCCAGAGTCAAAGAAAAGCCAACATAATTATCATTTGGGGGGAAGTGTAAACATAAAACTAAGCAAATCAATAAATATGTGATTTCCCAAGGACAATTAGAAGGTAGTAACCCAATAAAATGCCCCCTTCCCAATTAAACAAAACAATGTTCAAGATTTAACAACTATGTGTTCAGAGATTACAAATGTTAGATTATTTTATAGAACAATATAGTTATAGATTTTCCAGTAAAGATATCATAAGAGTAAGGGACATACCATAGCTTTGCTTCTTTTCATCACGCATCAGATAAACATCTTCAACCCGTCCATATTTTGAGAAAATCTGATGGAACATACATCATTTAGTTTCATGTTCTTTAACCAAACTGCCAAAGCTCACATTTTCTGAAAATAAGATGATTATATGATATACATAACATGAATAAATGAAAGTTAATGGGAGCATTAACATACTGCCTCAACTTCCTTTACAGAAGCCTGTTTATTTAAAGAGCGTGCAAGAGCACATTTTTAAGATGCCTACGACATTGTGTTATCTTGAAACAAAATCAGCATCTTAGAAGGTACCCATATTACGTGAGAACAATTAAAATTATGGGAGTAAAAGGTTATTTGGACTAGCAGTACACCACAATTCTACAAAGCTTGATTGATCAAATGATTCAGACTTGCCAATGAATAAATAGATAAATGCCCATATGACATAAAGTCAGCAGCAAAATAGACTAGTGTCATAAAAAACATATTAAATATAAAAGAAACAAATAGCCATAAATATTCCATTAATAATAATAAGAACTTGAGTTATTGATAACCAAATGTTTCTTAAAAAAAACATCAGCAATGTACTCTAGAATTCAACAAATATTGCAGGAGTATTGAAAATGGACCCCTAATATAGACAATGAATTTCTTAATTTCAAACCCATGAGTCAACCTATGTTAAAAACCATTAAAGGAAGAGAGAGCATTTCAATGAAAATCCATATAAAATAAAGGATAGAAACTAACCAAAAAAATTGTACCCAGCAACAATATATTGCATTTGGGAAAGTGCTCCAAAATATATTGCATACCACTAAAGAGTCCTGCCTTACATAATCCTCCTAATATCATAGAATTTACATTTGGGAAAGTGCTCCAAAATAACTGGAAAAATCAACATTCACCAGAAGAGCACCAAACAGCCTATACCTGAGGTGTCTAGCAGCTGAGTAGTGCAAATTTTAAATGGCTTCAGCTGAGTAGTGTAAACTTTAAATGGCTTCTAGTCTAAGAATCAAAGAACCATGCAACATAAGCATTAGGGATAGAGATTTGTGTAATTTGTGGCCAGCAAGTTTCACCATGGAGAATGCCTTTCTTTGGACATCCAAAACTTTCTACTGGTGTTGTTTAATTCCAGTTTTTGCCATTTATGTAATCTCAAGTCTCAATTTAAGATTATGTTCCAAAGATCAAATTCCCATTGTCTTACCAATGTCAATATGCCATTCTTGTCCTTGAAGTAATGCCATGATGAAAGAATTGATTACTGCTGTTGATGCTTGCAGAAGTATAATTCTAAAGTCCCAAATGAACATTTGTACTGGAAAGTTAGACCCTAGAAGGAGGGATCAGCAATGAGTACTATACGGCTAAAATTTTAAGCAGTTCTTGATGACTGTAATTCTTGAACCTAACTAACATCCAGGAAGTTTTTTGACAGTGTTTATTGAAACCCAGGTTGGGGAGTCATGTTCTCTAAGGTCTTCGTTTCCATCTTCTTCACTTCTAAGGTTAGTTGGATGACACCCTGAATGCATGCATCCTATGGTTCATAATATTTGGCATGATAAACCTCAAAATTTTCATCAATGAATGAATTTAGTTCAAAAGTTTCCTAATTCTTTTTTTTTTTTTTCTCTTTTTTCTATGTAACTGCTGCTAAAGAGAGAAGATAAACAAATAACGATTCTGAGTCACATTGTAGATATTCAAAATGCGGTTCTTCTAAACTGATCATAGACAATCGTATGAATAATAAAAATTATCATGACAATTATAATTTGACGAAGAAAAATAGTAATGTGGAAGAGGCTTACGTTCATGGGTGACTTGTCTGAAATTTTTGTAGTCGCGGCCGCAAGACGAGGATTCGAAATCCGACATAGACATGATGCTTCTCTTTGCCTCTTCGTCGATTAAGCGAGGAGAGATTGTGAACTAACGTTGGCCTGATTAAGCATTTTAAGCGAGAGGACAAGGGTATCTTGGCGATAAACGAAGACGATAAACATGAAGTTAAATCGATTGAAGATGATAAACGAAGAGAGAAATGGAAAAATATTGGCGTGAAATTTTCCGGGGACGGAAATGCATGAGTTACAGCAAAATACCTTGAGTGGAGGCTGGTAAAAGAAGCAACAGATCTGAAACGCAACAGTGAAGAAGAGCAGGCATGGATCTGGCGGAAGAACAAACAGACGGAGCTTCCATGGATCTAGTGAGGACATCCCCCGCAATGCTGAATATTTTCAATTTTCCTGCACGTTCTCTCTCTGGACACACATGGACAGAGGAAGACTATTTTACCTTCTTCGCGTTTTTAATGAAGAAATAGCCCTCAAACAGAGCAGAGAAATTCAAAATTCAAAACAGACATGAACATGCCCGCTAAAGCGAACAGTGACGATGCACAGAGCCCGAAATAAGCCGCATTTTTAGCCGTCACTGTCAAATGAACAGGATTTTGTGAGAGAATGAACAGTGCACGGCTTGAAAAATGCATCTCCTATTAAGTGTATATTGATAATTCACGATATTAAAATATATTAATTAATTTTATAATCCCTGGTTTAAATAAAACACTCTTGTTATTTTTTATTTTTTTCTATTGTTGGAATGCACATGAAAATAGTTTTTTAGAGAGAGAAAATATTTTTCAAGGGAAAATACTTTTTAGATGGAGAAAATAATTTTTTTGGGGGAAAATATTTTAGAGAGAGAAAATATTTTTTTAAGGGAAAATATTTTTTGAAGAGAGAAAATATTTTTGTATGGGAAAATACTTTTTAGAGAGAGAAAATACCGTTTATAGGAAATACTTTTTAAAGAGAAAATACTTTTGTAAGGGAAAATAATTTTAGAGAGAGAAAATACTTTTTAGGGGAAAATATTTTTTAGAGAAAATATTTTTAGAGAGAGAAAATATTTTTTGAATATAAAAATTACATAAACAATTTTTTTTAGAAAATTTAAATTTAAATTTATTTGTAAAGTATAATAATTATATTAATTTTTAAAGAAAATGGAAAAATGGTAAAAATAACTCATTAATCATCAATCTTTCTCCCTTACTATTTTTTTAACTCTCAAATAAGGAGAGGAAATATCTTCTATTTCTCTTCCTTCCCCTCTCCTCCAAACTCTCTGCATCCCTTTCCTTCCCTTTCCCTCCAAACTCCCAAACAAAACCTTAGGGAATGTGGATTTGTTTAATCTCAATTGAATAAATCTTATTTGCTTGAAATATCAACCCAATCTTTTTATTTTTAGCCTTATCAAATATGTCACTTATTGTCTCTTTACAATAAATTTTCGCTCATCAAATATATCAACTAACTGTCAATGTGTATTTTTGTTCCACTTTTACAACAATATAGTCACTTTTGAACCCAAAAAATACTTGGTGTTGGGTGTATTTTAAAAAAAACCAAATGTGTATTTTGACACCTTAACCGTGAAAAGAAACACACGCAAATATCAAATTAAAAATTCAAGAAAAGTATCCTTACTAGGTTTTCCCTAAATCATATAAACAAGACAAAAGTCAAATTTTTATTAGACAACATGCTAATAGTCACCACTAATTGTACTTAATTAGTTTGGAAACATCAATACAACAATCATATAATAATTTAGTACAAATTGTGCAAGTCAACAATATAACTCATTCTTCAATACTACAGAAGGATAATAACCCATATCTTATTTCTCGAAATATTACTCTAGAAACAAGAGATTAAGTTTAAATCTTATTCATTCAACATTAAGAACTTGCCATGAGTTTTGTGAGTCTGATATATTTAAAGTTAGCGGGAAAAAAAACTTCGGAAAGATAAAGAATCTCTTTACAAACTTAACCAAAGCAATAAGGCCGCCAAAAAAATCTATGTCCTACTCGGAAACAAACACAAAGGTGGTATAAATTATACGTGTAATAGCTAATAACAACAAAAATTGCATTAACATGTTGTACAATATGTCTGATATATATATTACAGAAAATGAACTCAAACTCAGAGGAATGAGGCAGAAAACCAAGTGCTGCTGAACAATTTAAACTGAGCCTTTAGTTCTCATAATTGTGATGCTACCTTTTCCTCCTTCGCTGAGGATTTTCGTTTTGCCTACAAAAGTTTCCCAGAAAATGCTGACTTAGGATAAGAGGATGGATCTTCAATTTTTGGCTTGGGTTCTGAAGACTGCGGAATCTGAATCCGCTGATTTATTTCCTTCAAAGTGACATCTCCTTGAGCACCACTAGGTTTGATGAAGGCAAATGGACAGGCCACAAAAGTTGCCAATTTTGTAGGCATCTGCATCATAGATCTCCTTCCTACACATGAAAACCAAGTCTTAACTTCAAGAGAAGAAACTTACATTAAATATACAAGCATGCTTGACTATACAATACCACTCCGGTTCCTATTATAAGTCATCTCCAACCATTTCACCAAAATAAAAGAGAGGTGGCTAAGTTATTAAATTGGTTTGAAAATGAGCCAAAAGAAAATTCCAAATTTAACCCTAAATTTAAAACTACAAATTATATCTTAGGAAGTGAAAAGGGAAAATTGTACTCCCTCCGGTCCTAATTATAGGACAACATTTGGGAGTTGGTTTTGATCCTAATTATAGGACAAAATTTAATTTTTTGTCAATTTCTTCCTAAAACACCCCTATTTTATTCTCTCAAGTGTATTTAGTTTTTGGTATCTATATGTATTTAAGTGTATAGAATTTTCCAGTCAATAAAACTCTTAAATTGTTGGATTTTAATTTGTTTATTAATGAGTTAACGTTAATTTACCAATACACACACACACAGACACACATATAGACATACACGCATTATATAAATATATATATATGTGTACATACTCATACACTTATGTGTGTGTGTGTACGTGTGTGTGGGTGTGTGTGTACGTGTGTGTGTTGGGGGGGGGGGGGCGTGTGGGGGTTTCTATTTATGTGTAAATATATGTGTGTCTGTGGGGGGTGTATGCGTTTTTTTTGGGGTAGGGGGTTGTAGATATATACATATGTGTGTACATACACACACATATATGTATATATAGCAAGACCATCATTTCAATTAGAAAGTATGGAAAGAAAGATTCTAGGTTGGGGGGTATGTTAATGTCATTGAAAATTTATATAAGGGCATTTTAGGGAAATGAGTGAAATTAACTAATTTAACTTCATTCTTTAATCTCTCCAAAATCGGTTAAATATGTCTTATAATTAGGACCAGAGGGAGTATAAAACTTTAAATAGGGACAATCTTGGAAAGATGTAATTAATACCCACTTGGTGACTTATCATAAATACTACAAACTCCAAGAAAATGACTTATAGTAGGGACCAAAGTAGTACATGGAAAGGAATTCAATTTAACGTCCATCTCATTGAAGGATAATTCCTGAAAGCATAGTTATATAGAACCTTAATTGGCCTGATGGAAACCACTCTGTTTACAATTGAACTGGATTAAGTTACATTCACTAGGCAGATTTGATTGCCCCAAGGGATAGAGCCTAGAGGGATGATTTTACATAATGTTTATAATACCCTTATTATCATTACTAAGTAAAAAATTTTATTTTTGATGACCAAATTGGTTCGGCCACCTTCAAACCAAAACTATGCCCAGAAGTGAAATTAAGAGCCCATTTGGTTTGTAGGGAGCAAAGGAGAAGAGAGAAATTTTTTTCTCTCGTCTTAACTAAATAGCCCATGAAAAATTTTCAATATTCCATAAATAAATTCTCAACAAAAAAGAATATTCTTCTCATTAATGGCATAGGTCAATAGCCTAGGGGCTCTTCCCCTCCCACCCCTCCCCTCAAACCAAACAGGCCCTAAGTGAAGGTACAGAAATTGAGATTAATTTTTCCAGAAAGACAAGAAAAGAGCAAGAAAGCAACACCTTTGAAGACAATGGTTCTGTGTGATCGAGTGACATGCTGCTGAACCACATGTTGTTCATGCACTGGTTGGGTGTCGTGGAGTTCTGAAAAAATAAAAAAAATGAATAAAGCGAGTGCAAAGAGGACTGAAGGAAGGAAGACCTGTAATTAGTAAGCCGTGGATGTCCAACAATCATATACCTGCAACATCACTCTGAACATCACCAGCCCCTGAAAGATTCCTGAATCAAATAGCATAATCATTGGATCATTATGTATAATTGCCATCATTATGCCAAAAATCATTAAAGGACTGAATTGCATCTAAAGAAGCATACATATACTTTGGGCTGATTTCCACTTCAGCATCATTAAAGCATTCAGCAAGCCATCCTTCAGCTGACAGCTCAAGGTCCTCATAACTGGAGACGGAAGCACTCACTATCCCATGTTCCAATATGGCCAGAGAAAGAAACATCAGAAATAAACATCCACAAACATTATCAGAAGATAATCATTTAAGAGGCAAACCTGACGTGCCAGGCACCCACTGTGACATGTCCATAAAAACATCATCAACTAAGTCCTCCTTCCCCTAGACACAGAAAGAAGTATGAGTTATACAGTCAAGCGATTGCACAATTCTAGTTTTATACGAAGGAATCTCAGCCAAATCACAATGCTACTACCAGACACGCCTAACAAGCAAAAATATAAAGAACAAAGGATTATCACTAACTAGCAAAAATAAAATAAAACAAAGCAGATGCCTTAGACCTCTTGTGGCGTGTAATATGGGTGATTGTGTCATATTAGGATTTGAGAGGATCTTTGATGTGGGAGTCTTTCCTCATTCCACAACTCTCCAATTTGTGCTTTATGGTCTTACCAGGGTTTTTTTAGTTGGAATCTTCATTTAGCCAGAAATCCCTCTGATAGACAAAGTGTGAACTTCAGTCTCTTTCACCTATTCTGAAGCCTATGCATCTTTCTTTCTCTTTGGATAGGAGAACTTGAACTCTTACTTGGACTCTATTGATTTGGCTGGCATTTTCTATTGCAAGTGCAATTTTTATTTCCTCATTTCTTCTCCCAGCAAGGTACTACTTTATTTGAAAAGTTTAGTAGGAAATCTAAAACTTTCCTAAAAGAGAAACTTTCTTTGCAGACAGCAGTACCCAGCATAATAAATATCTGTGAGGCGCTGAAATTCCAAAGGCAAATGATGCCCTTCCCCTAATATTTGTTATTGGTTGGGATGACTCTGAATACCGAAAATTAAAAACAACAAACTTGTTCTCATACTGTAGTATGGTTTCTTAGTTTGGAACAAGATTCTGTTAAGATATGAGCACGTGCAGAAAATGTTGATCAATTTTTGTTGATTTAGTATAATGACTTGGGAAGGAATAAGGGTGACAGTGTTCTGTGTAAGTACACAGTTTCTGCTGTGATCTTTTATATTTGGTTATAGAGGAATAGTAGAATTTTTTTATGGAGCCTTGGATACTTTAAATGATTTAAGCGAACTCAGCTACTCTAGATTATTTAATGGAAGGGGTCATTTCCATTCCATCAGCCCTTCACTCTTTTGTTCATAGTTGTTCCTGAGTTCATAGCTTTTCTTCCTTTCCAGTTTCCATCTAGAGAGTTATATTTGTCTTCCTCTATAACAATTCACGCTTCTGTTTCAATAAAAACGATAAAAACAAATTAAACATATAGATGTATGAAAACAGGCACAGTTCATAATATATAAAGAACAACACATCTCATAACTCATGTAAAGAATATGTATCACTAAATTATCTCTGGACTAGAGACACAAAGGTCTGCACCATACACCTCAAAAAGAAACTAGGGTGCTTTAAAGGGGATAAAAGGTCACCCCAAATGCTAGAGAAGAACTAATCGAATGATATATCAGGCCAACATAGGCTAGAAATAACAATAACATGAAGAGGAAAGGACTTGACATAAGAATAGTTATGAACGAAATAGGTTTAATATTAGAAAAGATATATCTTACAGCAATAAGTAGACAAGATATATCAACTCATGGGGTGAAATATTTTTCTTCCAACCAACTAAATCTAGTACTGAATTTATTTCAGACAATTTAATTATTTCTGCGTATTATCAATCTGGTGACTACTTATCATTTGAACAAAAAAGAGTCATTTTTAGAGTCTCTTTTGCAAATGGTTTGAACCATTCAATGTTTTGTCAGTGTGAAAGCCACCCATGAAGGAAAATATTAGCACTGACATTTAGTTGCGAATATGCTGAAGATGTCTCTTCATTGGAAAGAGAAACATGCACATCATTGCTGGGGAACTGGAGAAACCTACGTCTCTTGAGAATAGAAGTCTCCCTACATTCCTCTGGCTCCTTTAGCATATTATCTGAAATTCAATTTCATCGAAATCAGAAGAAGAAAAACAACAGTAAAAAAAAAAAAACAAAGAACAAGATATTGTTGCACACTTAAGAAGATGGTGTCAAGTAATCTGCTTCCAGCCAGAGAATTGCCTTACCAGTGTTATTAGCATGGTAGGCCAAATCCCCACAAGCCTTAACTGGTGTTGTTCCATCATCAAACATGTGGGAACTCTCGTGTTCATTTTGAGGCACTTCATTACAAAGCTCCTGAGATATGTCTGGTTAAAACAATACATTTCTCTCAGGGATCAGTCATCCAAGAATTGTTACTATACCATTATAAGACCTACCAAAATGGGATGCCTTTTGGAAACAATTGACCTCCTTTTGCCAACGCCATGGTTCCCTAGCACCATTAATAGATAACAGATATGTAAATGTCAAAAAGTTCACAACTACAGAATAGAAGATGACAGAGAAATATCACAGAAGAAGCAGAGGCCAAACTAATGAGGAAGAATCCACAAGTGTTGGGATGAGTTTATCCCATGGAGAATGATTGTAGACATCACACTTATTGCTGAAGACAATCCCACATAAAGTAAATGGCATGAAGCATTGTAAACTAAAGAGGCAATGACCAACAATGAGATGCAGTACAATGACACTAAAGAAACAACTAAAGAAGAGAGAGCAAAAGCTAATCCGAATCCTCTAAAATCGAAGTGATTATGAACTTATTTACTCTCTATCTGCTCCTTTATTCTCACATACCAGAGGCTTCAACTTAAAAATGTGTACAGGTTTAATTGGTTTTTCTTCATATGTTTAGGAGTAACTGCGGAAATGAAAAGGGGAAAGGGGAAAAAACAAAAAGAGGAAGGGGATAAAATGATGATCCTAAGGCCCCAATTAATCCAGAGCCCACATTCTCATCCTTTCTTTATCTTTTACAACCTCACTCACATCGAACAATCTCAAGTAAAAGCAAATATACAGGTGGAAAATTACCGTATAAGACAGAAACATTTCTCAGCATTCGATACTAATAGCTTTTCTTTTAAAATGCAGAGCAAGAGCAGAATGAAAAGTCCAAGAAAAGGAAACCCATTTCATTTCTCAGATTGAAAAACAATAAGTCCAAATTAAAAAGAAAAATATGAATAACCAAAATCAACAACTTCAAGCGCAAAAAATGAAAGCATCCAAGTGCGGTTTCCTAAACTAAACAAATCATGCGTGTCCACAGAAAAAACTCGTATAGAAACGGGATTTTAATTGCCATTCTTGAAGTCCATCACTTATATCAGTAGCAACCAAATCCTTCCCACTGATCACAATCCAATAATCTTCTTTCTTCCCTCAAAACCAAGTTAAAGAAGATCGATTTTGGCGACTCGAAGTAGCCGCCTCAAGTCCAAATACATTATGCATACGCGAGAAGAGACATCAGAAGTACCCGCCGTCTCTATTCGTATTCGTATTCGCCTCGGTCTCTCATGTGTTCACTGTTCCCTCAATTTCTTCGTTTTATAGGTGCGTTTTTTGGGTTGGGTTTCTGTGGTGATCATTTTTTCATCACTTGTAATCTTTAAATCATATCCATCCAATTAATATAATACTACTTTAATTTTTTTTTCCCTTCCAATTCAACGGTCCAGATGAGCTGATGAGGGAAAAGAAGAAAAAAATCAATGAGAAGATCTCCTTCTGCGTTTTTGAAGAATATAAAATTCTTAATACTTATTAATTGTGCCCGAGCAAAAAGAAAAAAGTTAATTGAGCTAGCAAAAGGAACAAAAATCATAATTTTTAATTCTTCATCACTATCATCGATTTTAACGACATTTAATTGTTCTTCACTTTGAGTAGTAGCTTCTAATTCATGAGTTAGACTATCATGAAATTCTTCTCCCGTATTATAAACACATTCATAATCTTTATTTGCAACAAATAATAAATCAAATCATAAAATTAGAGTATAGTTATTATGTATTTGTAGTTAAATAGATAAATAACTCTATAACAAATACAAAAAATATATAAATTAATACATTTAAAAAGGAAAAAAAGAAAAAGCTACAGTGAAAAGGGCCTATAGGGTTGGCTCAAGGCCCTCCAGGGCCGGCCCTCTAGGGCTAATTTCAAATATCTTGTCCATTTTTCAAGCTCGGCCCTTAAAGAGCCAGGGCTTAAACGGGTCGGTCCGATGTGTCTGGCCCATTTTACCAGCTCTACCCTACAGGGCTGAGGGCTTAAAAGGGCCGGCCCATTAGGCCCTTTAATTTTTTTTTTGTTTCGTTAGGTTGACTTGACCAGTTGACTGAGACCGAGAGTGTCTAGGGTGAAGGTACCCTAAGGACACTATTCATTTGTTGAATACACTTATTCCTTACTTATCTTACTTGGTGGTAAGCATATTATGTTTTGTATGAATTACTTGTGGATAATAGTTTACTCTTGATTATGAATTAGTGAATGTATCTGTTTATTGCATTAAGCACGTTGTGTAGACATTAATGTTGACCATATTTATTTGATAAGCTATAATTTTAATTGTCGTATTTTACTAATTATATTTTTTTGGGAAAAAACGTAGGAAAAACAGTTTTAATTCATAAAAAAAACTGTTTGGTACTAAAAAGATACTTTAGGATCCTGAATGGTACTAAAAAATACTTCATGATCTTAAAAAATTATTTTAAGATCTTGAAAAAATATCCTAAAGCATTTTTTTAGTAATAGTGAGTACCTTGAAATATTTTTTCAAAATCCTAATTTAATTTTTCTAGATTATAAAGTATTTTTTTAAGTATTAGTCAGTATCATGAACTATCTTTCTATTACTAGTAAGTACCCTGAAATATTTTTTCAAGGTCCTAAAATAATTTTTTAAGATCATGAAGTATTTTTCAATACCATTCAAGATCCTAAAGTATCTTTTTAGTACCAGTCAATACCCCGAAATATGTTTTCAAGATCATAAAATAATTTTTCAAGATCATGAAATATTTTTTAATATTGGTCAGTATCCTTAAGTATCTTTTTAATACCAAAGTAGTCAATCGCATATAGCGGCATGTAATGGCTAGCCCAAAAAACGGTATAGTGGTATAGCGCATTGCAGGATGACCACTACACTGAAGATACACACATAAATACTATAAAATAAAAATGTACTCAAAATTCAAGACATATTCATCATTAAACAATAACTCATCCAAATCTCTAAAGCCATAAACAAAACATTAACTTATAAGAAAACATTCAACATTAAATTAGTCTTTAAAGACCATAATGTAAGCAAAAATTCTCTTTAGTCTTCAATGAAAATATCATCCAAGTCCTCTTCATCATTGTTGCTTTCACTGCTACTAGACTTGTAGACCTCTTCCTTCTCATTGTCATTTTCTTCATCATTTGCCTCTTTCTCTTCGTCTTCAACGATACCCTTTCCATTATTACTAGTTCAAGGCCTTGAAGTTGTCATCTATTTATTCTTTAATCTGCTTTGCTCCCTAGTATAGGTTCTAGGTTCACCATCCCCAACTATATCAGCAATAGCTCCCCAAGTCAAAGTGAAATCCTAAAAAACTAACTCCTCCTTAGCAACTTCTTCATATCCACCCATTTCCCCGATCAACCACTTATTACTATCATCAATGTCATTTAGGAGAATGGGATCAATCACATCACGACGATCAAAGCGCTCTTTAAGAGCTTGGTTATACTTAACAAAAACTAAGTCTTGCAACTTTTGATGCTTAAGCTTGCTTCTCTTTTTAGAATGAATCTGTTGTATAATTTACATAAAAAGAATGTTTGTTTCACAATCACTACTTGAAATTCTATAAAGCAGAATCATTTAAAATTTAAATGAATACTTACATGCTCAAAAGTACTCTAATTACGCTCACATCCAAATGCACTGCAAGTCAAGCTTAACACTTTGATGGTAAGTTTTTGCAAACTTGGAGTACATGTTCCATACATCCTCCACCATTCAGTTGTAATGAGTGAACTAATTAGCAATTTAGCAAAACCACTAGTTGGAATTATAATGTAATTAATTTTATCAAGGAATGCACTTTTACTTACCAAGAGCCATAGTGGTCCTTTGTCTTAGTACTTGCTTCATACCAAATATGCCTCTAGCTCTTTTATAAAATGACAACTCATTTGTAATCTTATCTTCCTCTTCTTCAGTTGATATTAACCTCTCAATGCATTTATAAAGTCCTGCAGTCACTTCCTTATCAAATTCAATCATTGGATTGTTATAATACAACTCTGGGTTTAGAAAATGAGCCGCTGCATGTAATGGATGATGAAATTGGCACTCTTATCTTCTATCAACAACTGCAAAAATATCCTTGTACTACTTGTCTTCATTTCCATTAAAGGATCCTTTGAATAGCTTCCTTAGCCCTATCCATAGCTTCATATATGTAACACATTGCATACTTTTTTTCATTATCAACAAGTCTAAGAACACACATAAGAGGCCCCATAGCCTTAAGAGAATAAACAACACCATTCCAAAATGTAGGCATAAGTATAGTGTTAGTTGCCCTTTTCCCCTTAGCATCTTTAGTAACCTTAAACTTGGACCATTCATATGAGGTGACCATCATTCCAAGGTTGTTTTTTAATTTGTGCAACCTTTGTAATGTAAGGAAGGTGGCAGCAAACCTTATGACTCCATACCTAACCAATTCAGTCTTCTTTGTGTACTTCCTTATCGTGTTCAAGGCCAATAAGTGGTTATAAATAAAGCCTACTAGACTGATGCCTCTTTATATTGTCGTTTTAACTTTAGGAAGTTTCCCAATGTCTTCCAACATCAAGTCCAAGCTATATGCAGCACATGGAGTCCAATAAAGATTGGTTCTCTTAGCTTGTAACAATTTACTAGCGAAAACATAGTTGTTGCCATTGTCAATTACCACTTGAACCACATTCCTTTTTCCAATCTCCTCCACAAAATCATCCAATAGCTGAAATATCTTCTCCTCGGTCTTTATATATGATGAAGCATCGACACTCCTCACAAACATAGTCCTATATGGACAATTCACCATGAAATTAATCAAGGTCCTATTCTTTCTATCCGTCCATGCATCCGACATAATTGAACATCCAAATTCCACCCAGTCTTTCTTGTGACTCTTCAATATTTCATTTGTACGCTCAATTTCCTTTTTAAGGAATGGAACTCTCAATTCATGATAGGTTGGAGCCTTAAATGTGAACTATAGTTTCCAACAGCTTCAAGCATCAACTTGAAGCTTTTTGTACGAGCAACATTGAAAGATATTCCATTCCTATAAAAAAAATTGAGCTATATATTAACAAGTTCTATCCCTGGCTTCTTTATTACACGCATCATTTATACTTGTTTGCTTCTTGTTCTTTTGCTAATTTGATAGTTGCTTCATGACTTTTAAAGGAAAGTAAATCCATAGGGCCTTTCACACATTTGGCTTTCTTGGTAGATGGATCACTTGATGTTGCTGGCCTTTTTCCGCTTCGTAAGGTATGAATTTCTTCCATCTCTTCTTCCTCATTATTATCTTGCAACTCACCATAAGTTTGAGTAACCTTCTTCTTCTCAGCAGCTTCCTTGAGTAGATTTTCAACTTCAATTGAACATTTCGAACAACCATTCACATCTCCTTAAATCCCCATTTGGTGTCTTTTTGCTTGAGTAATCCCACCTGTTAGTTCTCAAGGTGTTTTGATGATAACCTGACAATTGCAAATTAAAAAGATTAAGATCTTATTAATCTTCTATGTTTTGGAAAAATGTTACTCTAGTAACATTTATATTACTCCAGTAATAACGCTTGATTATAACTTACATTACTCTAGTAAGCGTTATATTACTCCAGTAACTTGTCTTGTTCCAAACTCATTGTGTTAAAATTTTACTCCAGTAACTCACATACTACTCCAGTGATATTGCTCTATGTATAACGTTTTTGTGCCATCATTACTCCAGTTATCCCTGTATTACTCCAGTCACTGTTCTCTTGAATAAATCAGTCAAACTTAAAAGCCTTAGTGACTCCAGTAACAGTTTAGTTACTCCAGTAAGGCCTACTCCAGTTGTCACTTACTTACTCCAGTAAGTCGCTGTTTTTTAGCCACTTCCAAAGCAAACCCGATAGACTGTAAACTGTATAGACAACTTACTCCAGTAACAATATGGTTACTCTAGTAACCCTTACTCCAGTTGTCACTTAGCTACTCCAGTAACTCTTCACTTTCAGACACCTCCAAAAGCAAACCCGATAATCTATCATATTACTCCAGTAATCTAACAGTTACTCCAGTCATAGTACAGTCTTTACACTAGAGTTACTCCAGCTATCAAAGGTTACTCCAGTCAAACTGAACACAGAGACAAAATGATCCTCAGTTACTCCAGTAACTAAGATACTACTCTAGTCATCTCGTGACAGAAACATTGTAAGCTTCAACTTACTCCAGTCATTCCAAAGCTACTTCAGTCAAATCGACACAGAGACCAAAATGAACATTAGTTACTCCAGTAGCTTAATGATTACTCTAGTAATCTCGAAATTAAAACATTGTGACAACTTAAATTACTCCAGTAAATTATGGGATACTCCAGTCACAGACACAGACACGTGACTCTGTTTCAGAAAGCCTACGATTTAATCTTATTTGCTTTATGTGCTTCATATTTTCAATATACAATTATTCTCTGTTATATTTGATCAATTTTCTCATGAGTTTTAGATAAACATAGCAAAGATCAAAGAGAAAATCAACGGGGTAAAATGTAATTAGTGAAGAACCAAAAATAAGCCTGAAACTTGTCCTCTATCCCAAAAGTTCAGCTCAGACCATTCAAGAACGATTAAATCATTCTCCAACGGTCTAATAAAGTTATGAAAATGACAAGAACGTTGGAAACCATCTACAACAGCTAAATCCAAGATTCCAGCCAAGAATTGAAGAAATAGAGAAAAATATGCAACAATCATATTCTAGATTTATAGCTGAACGTTGAAGAATCATTGAGAGGAAAATGCAACGGCTAGTTCCTCTAATTAGCTTATAAATACCCATGAAAACTCAGAGCAACATACACCGAACTACAACTGATCATATTTACAATTTGAGTCTATATTGTGCTTTGATTTGATCTTCAGTATTTATCAATATTTGCTCTTTTGATAGTTTTTTATCTCTTTGAAATCATTTTCAAATACTTGTTTGTATAAACTCAAGGTTGTGGAACCTGTGAGTTGAGTCTTTTGATTACAAAGTGTAAGGGGGAGCAAGTCCTAAGTGATTAGGATTGCATGTGATTTACATTTTTGTAATTAAAGATCATTGAGATATTAGAAATACCCAGAAGATATCTGGGGACTGAACGTAGGTCAAGGTTAAGACCGAACCAGTATAAATCCTTTGTGTCTAGCTTTTCTTCCCTCGCTTTTTCATTTCAAGTTTTGAAAACTTAGATATTTTTGAAAAGATTTTTTTTTTTTAAATCCCCAATTCACCCCCCTTTTGGTGATTTCTTCCATCTTCACCACCCATAGTCACTTTGCTATAGAAATCACATACCTTACTCTTCCTATTATTTATATCTCTCAAGTTAATCCATTGCCACGCCATATCAATATTTTCACCCATAGGTTTTACCATTGTACAAGAAGAGACTCTAGTTGAAGTTTGTCGTTGCTGTTGCTGTGACCGGACGAAGTGGGCATTTTTATTATAGATTTTTTTTTCGTCAACAATTTTTTTACTATAGAACTCAAAATTTATTAATTTAAGAGACGCACATTTCAGAAAGAACTCCTCAATCGCGTGACATAGGTAGGGTCTTGCCTAGCACTAATCATTTAAGCATATCAACTGATAGACTACGTCTCGCCTTTGGGATCGTCTTCGGAATTGGGGTCTCATGAAACAACCTCTGTTGAAATAATAAAATAATCATATTTAGTTAAGTCATTAACTTAATAGTGCTTCAAAATTTACGAAAAATTTAAAATTTTATCAGAGTATGCATAATGTACCCTAACGTGACAATATACAATTATCTAGCATAAACCCACAAGGGCCAGGAGCCTTACTTTTAACAGAATAGTCTAAACTTCTGAGGCCTTCCCTGAAGGACTCGGACGAGAGCTATCACCTGGAAAAATTTGGTAACCATCATTCCAACATATTATGAATATTAATAAGTGCTAGTGAAGTGCCAAGTGGAACAATTTATGTAGCCAAATATTAAAAATATATCTCACTAATATTGATATCACAAAATCTTATGTCATAAATGAAATATCATAAAATAGGTGTTTCAATTTCTCAATTAACACAATTCATCAACATCCTCTTCATAAAATATCACATTATTACAATGTATCATAATTGGGTGCCACAAATCTTTTTAAATTCAACACCCAAAATACCGCCCTTCAATCTAACCAAACCGTCTTATTTCCTCCGACTAGACTCATGGGCTAAGTCACATTGATGTTATTGGTTACTCTAAAGCTCACTAGTCAAGTGATGAGGACTGACCTAAATCCTCAAAGCACCTACCCCAGACCATAGGTCTTTTCCATACTTTACCCTAGTGAGGTGTCGTGAGCCCATCACACTGGTGGGCAGGTCCCTCGTTGAACTGGTGGGATAATCAAAAGCCAACCATTGTGCATAATGGATGTCTCACCACGTGGTGGAAATAACAACTCAATCTCTTCCCAATTCATCCCTTTCCATAATTATCATAATAATTAACTCAATAAGAGTTTTTCCAATAATTTTCATAACCATGTCATAATATCTCAATTTACAATATATTTCAATATTTCAAATCATAAGGTTCCTCAAGGCAATAAAAATCATTCATAATTTTTTAACAAAATATTCACAAGCAACATATCAACATGCATAATAAGTGAAAAGTGGTTACCTCTCGCCCAAGCTAGTTACTAATACATTGCTCCTAAACCGAGAACTTAACACATTCCATGGTTCAATCTACTACAACCAATTTACTAACAATTAATAACTCTTTAAAATTCCACATATTCAAAATTATAACTTATAATTTCATAAAATTAAAAATATACAAATTTGAAATGCTTGAAGTGGGCATGTTATCAAAAATTTAGGGAGACCATTGAAACTCTAAATTTCCCCTTCAATTTATTCTTCATTAATAGCCTCCTTTATATATATTATTTATTCCTTTAATGAATAATAACATTATTCATTATCATTTGCTTACCTCATTTATTATTTATTTCCATTGTTATTTATTTCTTTTTTCCTAACAGAAATGACAAAGTATTTTCAGTATTATTATTCATTTGTTTCATTAATTTGATTTCCCCCAATAACAACATCACATGAACAATTCTTTAATTAGAAATTTAATAATTATCATTTATTATGAATTATAGTATTTATCATGGCCTTTCCAAACTATAATACTAATCATATATATAAAGTTTAAAATCCTGGGTTAAATAAATGTAAACACCTAGAATATTCTTTCCAAAAAGTAATTAACCTTTATAAATAATTCATCTTTAATATATATTATTTATTTCTCTTTGATAAATAATAATATTATTCATTATTATTATTTATCCGATTTATTGTTTATTTCTTCTCATACCATTCTCTTACTTAAAATCTGAAACTTATCTTCCATCTTTAATAACCTCATTTATTTTCTTTCTTAGTATAATATAATATTATTATTATTTTTACTATTACTATTATTCTTAGTAAGTATGCCTTTCAGTGAACTTTTCCCCTTGCAGAAAATTTTGGTTTCCATGTTAATATGTATTTGCACTACATGCATGAGGATACATAATAAAATTTACAAGGGAAAATTGATTACAGGGTCCAAGGAATCAAAATAATTACAAAAAAAACTCAAGAAACATTAACATGTCAGGCATTTTCTGACATTTTTTCAAAAAAAAGTGTACAGACATAGTTGCTAATTGTTACAGATGTAGTTGTTAATTGTTACAGATGTAGTTGTTAAAATGTAGTTGTTAATTAGACTGATTTAGTTGTTAACGGAGACTGATATAGTTGTTAACCGCTACTGATGTAGTTGCTAACGTTTTTTGAAAAAATGTCAGAAAAGGCCCGCATGTGAATATTTCTTGGGCTTTTTTTGTAATTATTTTGCTTCCTTGGGACCTGTAATCAATTTTCCCAATTTACAATACCCACGTAAGCATGTTGTCATGTGTTTTCACCAATGTTGCTCCTAATTCATTTTATCTATAAGCTATCTTTCATCATCTATCTCACTATTACTCTCTCTCTCTCTCTCTCTGTCATTCACCTACTTACCAATAAGGAGATATTTTCAAGAGTATATATATATATATATATTTTCTATATAGCTATTAGATGTAATTATATTTAACTGTTTCCTTAAATAATACCATCCAGGAGAATGCTCATACACGTGGCCTACAACAACTTTGCATGTATTATATAGGTATGCTTATTTAAATTCTCACATGGCATGCATTCAACATCTATACTTATATAATGGCATTTCCTATCAGCGAATGAATATCCCTGTATCCACGGGTAAAGTATGACGGCAGGGAAAGAAAGAAAAGAAACAATGAAATCATACTCCCACAGATATCATTTTTAACTTCATTCATATGTCTATATAACTACGTTCTACACTTGCTAAGGCATAAATAGTCCCCATATCAGTTTTAGTCTTCCATTTCCTCCGAGCCCGACGACTAAACAGCAAGAAAATATAAGGAAACTCACTGCACCCCCTACTGATGCCAACGCAAACAGATTCAGAGAACAAAACGACGATAACAGCCCCATTAGTTTTTATTTCAGTTTTATCTTTCTTTTTCCTTCATTTTTTTCCCCAGTTGCTGGAATGAAACCGAGAGAGAGAGGGGAACCTAAACTAACCTCTATTCCTTCCTCTGTTCAGCGTCAATAAAAACAGGGGAGACAAGCCGCCAAGTATTCTTCCATTTTCATTCATTTTCCATCGTCTCTCACAGGATAGAGGTTATGGTAGAGAGCAGGAGAGAGTTAGACTAAGAGGGAGTTTAAACTGAACTTCCTCCTTCGCTGCACTTGACTGTTGAACACCAGGAAGTAAATAGGAAATAAAGAGCAACAACCTATAACATATATATTGGAGGTCCAAGAAGGAAAGTCTAATGGTTAAAAGGGTGAGGGGCTCGAGAGTGCTGACTGAGGAAGCATGGGCTCTGATGGCGTGTTGCAGCTGGAATTCTGGTCATTTGCGTGATCTGCTTTCGACGTGAAGGATGCTGGAAGATTGAATAATATATGGCTGTGGTTATTGTGTGTATGGGCCGAAATGAAGAGCTGCTTCATCTGATATATATATATGTCTCACACGTTGACACTGGCTGGAAAAATTAAGAACGTAATAGGCTGAATATGGTTATGTGCTGGACTGGGTTAACGTATGGGCCGAGAGGAATGGTGGATTCTGTGTGAGATCTTGGCTGGAAAAAGAAGAATGAACCTGAACCTTGCTTCTGCTTTTTTTTTTTTAACTGACTGGAGAGGGAGAGAGAACACGGTAGGAAGAATGAGATAATGGGTTGGGTTTGGATGAAATGGGATATTGGTGCTGGGCTTCTTTTTATTCGTTTGTGGCCCATGATGTTTGGGTGAAGTATTTGGGTTTTGTTTAATTGTTGTTGGGCCAAAAATTTGAACACTAATTAGGTGTTTAATGAATAAATATGAATAAAATAGGTGTTTTATATGAGATTGTAAAAATTATCCCACTTAATTCTCCTCAAGGTTTTTATTTGCAATTAGGCACATTATTTATATGTTTATAATTATTAGAAAAATCATTAAACTCCTTAATTCCATATGAGGATTTCCCTTTTTCCTAATTGATTCCTCTAAGCCATATAGATATAAATTTCACCATTTTAGGCCTACATTATTCCTTAACTTAATGTATTATTTTTCCCAAAATAAATTAAGGAAAAATAAGTCTAAATTTACAATAATTAATCTCATAAGTAATTTCCCTATTGTATCCATTTTTAAATTCCCAGAATTTTGGGATGTTACATCTCACCAAGCACTAATCAATCTCGTCTCACCTTTGAGAACTCAATCGGCTCTTGACCTAATTCTGTCTCATCTTCGAGTTGGGATTCGTTTTGGCTCTCATTTCTTGGACTCAAATCTGTTTGTATTTAAAAAAAAATCGCAAGACGTAGGCGTGGCACCTTGTGAGTAGCCGCGCCACAACTCATGCGATAGGCGTAACGCACAAACGCTTTGTGAAGGAGCTTCTATGGTGGCAGTGTGCTATTCTCTGAAGCACCGGCGTGATAACACCACTATCGCACGCTATTGACTACTTTGTTTAATACTAGTCAGTATCTTAAAATATTAAAAAAAAAAAAAAAGCCTACAAAGGCACAATTTTGCACCAAAATGGCACAGTATAGGAGAAAAGAAGGACATCGGACCTTAATGGCAAAAGAGGAAAGCCAGGTCCTCATGTTCTAAATAAAAGACAATAGTGACTTTTATTTAAGGAATCTCATTAAATTAATTTAGAGTATTTTTATTTTTATTTTTTCTCCAAACCAATTAGTTTGACTAATGAATTGATATATATTTTAAAGATACACAACATATGATATGATTAAGTAACTTATTTAGCTTCTTTAATCTCCCAAAAAGCCAACTTTATCTTATATTTTAGAACCAGAGGGAGCACTATTTATTTTTTTCATATCTAATAAAAATTAATTTACTAGCATATCATTTCAATATTCTAATTTACTATATCCAAGTCAAAAAATAAATAAAAATTAATATAAAGTAAAAAAATTTAGGAGAATTTCATTTAAATACCATATGAAATTTCAAAACTCCAAAAGGTTTATTAACATTTGGAAATGACATAAAAGTGATAGTGATTAAATTAGGATTTTAAAATATTGATGAACTACCATTATGCCTTTAGTTTTTAAATTTAAAAAAAAAGAAAAAGAAAAATTAGCCTTGTCGGAGCACCACCGAAGGGCGGTAGAGCTTTGGTTCTTGCCGGCCTGGGGCCACAAGCATAGCTTTAGCGTCGGGGCTTTTTTTTAGGGATGGGTTGAATTTTTTTATAAGAAAAAGAATTGAAAAACCAAGGTGTAAGGAGTAGAATTCGAACCCCCCAAAAGGAATCTGGTGCCGAAGCTCTGCGTCTGCCGTTAGGTGCTTCGACATGGTTCATTTTTCTTTTTCTTTTTTATTTAAAAACTGAAGGCATAATGGTAAATTCATCAATATTTTAAAATCTCAATTTGATAACTGACACAATTATATCCTTTCCAAATGTTAACAAACTTTTTGGGGTTTTGAAATTTCATATGGTATTTAAATGGGATTCATCAAAAACTTTACATAATTTGTCAATTCATTCTAAACTTTGTATAACTTATAGAGAAAATGACACTTAAATATCATATGATTTTTCTAAACCCAGAGAAGCCCATTGAACTTGTGAAAGGACAAAGAATGGATAAGGGGAAATAAGGGATATGGAAATTTTGGAGAAAAGTCCAAACTTCCATTTACACTTTTTTGCTTCTTGTAATTCTTCCTTATCCTCTCTCTCCCTCATTTGATCTTCCTATAATTCCATGGCAGCTGTGTCACCATGGAGATGAAGCCCCCCAGCCCACCGAGCGCCTCCCTTGTTTGTTGCTGCTGTCGAAAGCCAACTTGACGCCTCGACCTCCACAAAAGATTATGAATAAGCTTGCATTCTGATGCGATAAAACCAAGACAGGTTCTGATTCGGTGAAATCAAGTTCTTTAATAGTTTGATTCGCTAAAATTTTAATAGTTTGGGATGTGATGGTTGTTGATGGACTCCATTGTTGGAAGGAGAAGGAAGGAGAGATGAAGAAGAAGAAAGTGAATTGTAGAACGAGCTCAGGAGGCAGAAAAATCCAATAATGAATAGTAAATGAGTTTGAGGAAGAAGAAGGTGAATGAATGATGAGCCACTTTTGTTGTTAAAGCGATCAATTAAATTAGGTCCTAATTAATTATGTAGTTTAGGATCAACCTAGGTCATTCTCCCAAGGAGCAAACTATAAGTTTTTTTTAGGACTAATCTTCAAGTGACAAAAGATGCAATGGAATGTAAATGGACCTAAACTTAGAATGCAAAACACTACTGCCTATATGCAATTAATTAACTAAATGTAATAATGCAATTGACTCTAAAATCTATATGAAAATGAGACTAATCCATGAGTTTGAATGCACTTTTTGGGGGGGGTTTTTCTTATGAGGGAATAATTAAAATCCTAATAAAAAGATTGATTAAAAGTAAGTAAAATAATAATGATCTAATTCAGTTATGATGATGAAGGGGGCAACTTAGGATTCACATGGAGTTAACTTTCTTAGCCGAAATTAATTAATTAGACCAAACGAAGGTTAATGAGAGATTGAAATTAATGAGTTTAATTACCTAATTCAAATATGAGAAACCTTCATGCTCAATAACACATATTCCATTAGAAAACTCATAATGAAATAAGCGGTGACTAGTTAAACTCATAAAAAACCAATCACGTTTAATTCCAAAATGATCTTAGAAATCTGGTTTACAATTATCTAATTGAACAACTAGATAATTATCAACCCAATTAAACAATTAAGATGATAAATTAAATTAATAATGAAAACTCAATTAATAATTCAATTGACAATCCAAAGGTTGCAAACAAAAGTCCAGCAAATGTCTCAAGCATAAAAACTTCAAATTATCAATCCAATCCATGATAAATATTTTCACAATCTAAAACTAGATTGTTCTCAATTAACACAACTTGAAATTATTTAAAACTAAATTATCTCAAATCTTGAATTAAATAGATAAAAAGAACAACACTCCCATGCTCCTCTTAAGTCACCTCCTAAAGAATTTAAGCTTCCATGAACTTTCCCTCACTAAGCTCTAGACACATCACCACCGCCATGTGAAGAATTGTGAAATAATGGTGTTTAATGGCGTGGGACCCTTGCGTGAGATGAATATTGGAAATCAAGAAGTCCCTGTGCGTGTGCGTGTGCGTGTGCATGAATGGAAGCTGAATGAATTAATGGATTTGGAAGTAGGGTCCACGAGAGACAAATTGGAATGAAGAATTGCTGAAATCAATTGCACTGTGTCTTTGCATCTTCGGTCTGCAGCTTTTTTGGGCGTGATGATCTTATCTCACGATGCGTCCTTCAAACCTAGCAGCTAGGTTAGTTAAAAGGGAAGGATGTAAGAGTTTTTGGGTAGCAACTTGAGCCCAATAGAATTTAAGAAGCCCAATAAAATTCTACCATTGAGTTTCTTTTTTACTTCTCTGAAAAAATTCTGCATCGTAAGATTTTTCAATATTTTTTTATTGGCAGAAATAAAATCATGATATATCATATATTCAGAAATATTATTCAACCACAAGATAATAATTAGAATATTATTAATTTAAGCCCAATAATCTCATGATCAAATCAGATTTATATTATTTCCTAAAATTGGCTAACAATCCAAATATTATCTAATAAATCCAATTTAGCCTAAAATAGTCCCCAAAATAAATGAATAAGGCGGGATTATCAGTGAACAATAAATGTAGACTTTTAACAACATCCGTAATGAGATTAACAAGTTCAATAATGGGAATAACAAGTGTATTCGTTAGGGGGAATACATGTTACTCTACCGAGACCAAACTTTGAGCACAATTAAAGAACATTGTAATTGGAATAACAAATTCTTTAATGGTATTAACAAGTTTAATAATGGGAATAACAAAGGCATTCGTCAAAGTGACATGTGTACAACTTAATGAATGCACTTGTTATTTCCATTATGAAATTTGTTAATTGTCCTCAGATTTTAGTTTTAGTAGAGTGACATGTGTACAACCTGATGAATACACTTGTTATTCCCATTAAAGAACTTGTTATTCTCATTCATAAACATGTTAATCTCATTATGACTTTTGTTCATATGCCAAGTTAGTGTTCATCTTCTTCTTCATCTCTCCTTCCTTACCCTTCCAACAACAGTATCCAGCCCCAAAACCACCACACACAAACCCTTCCAACAAACGAGATTCCTCTTTCTCTCTCCTCACCCTCTCTTCCTCTCCCGCCTCTCGATCCTTCCTATACTCCCAACCGTTGGAAAGCGGTGTGACGGGGGACGTGAAGGAATGTGGGGGGTTGACAATACAGTTAGAGGCATGAAGCTTCCTTGTAGTCCATTAATGACAATCATTGTGGGTGCGCAAAGCATTGTAACGATCAAAATGGTATAAAGCAATGAGAGTTGCAAAAGGAAGAATCCATGGCATTGAAGAAGTACACGAGAGCTTAGTGACGACAACTTAAAGACGATCATCACCCTCCTTAGTTTCCGGCATGATTGAGGAGTGACGACAGTTTCTTCCTCCTCAATGAGAAGGTGATAAGAGAGAAAGAATGTAAGGGCATTTTAGTAAAAACACTTAAATTTCAAAATCTCATATTCCTTCCAATCACCTTTATGCCCTTTTAATTTTTTAATAGACGTTTAGGGTTTTGGAATTTAATATGATGTTTAAATAGGATTTTCCCTTATTTATACCCATCAATCTTATTTTAGAACAATGTATGATTATTCCTAAACAAAAAATGATTATAAAACAATGAAACTTACTATTTTGTTAGATATGCTTAGTTTTGATGATGTCAAATATACATATCAATATTAAGAGCAAAAGGCTTGTATCATATACATTGATTAACTGATATATTTAATGTAGATTGAATTGTGGAGATTGATCAAGAGAAGAAAAGAAAGAGAAACTTGGAAATGATTAGTCCAATTCGAATTGTGGAAAATGGTCAGGAAAGAAGAGCAAAGAAAGAATAACTTTCATATTATAATGGACTATCAACATTCAATTTCTTATATGTGATACTGAAAGTTTCTATGATTAAATGAAAGCTGAAATGACTTAATTCAGAGTTAAAATGAGCAAAATCAAGCTTTCAGCAAAATATGTGTTACACCCCTACCAGCCTTGCCCTCTCGGGTGGTGGGTTAGAGGGATCCTTTTCGCTTACTACCTTTCCTTTGTTAATTAATCACTTTAAACACATATATCGGAGTTAACATAGTAGAGCATGGTATCGGTTTATACAAGTACTGTGCACTGGTAAACATACAGTATCCAACAAAAAGTAAGTCCCTAAAGGGTTAGTTTACAATAATCCAAAAGTAGGTACTGAACAAAGGTAGATTATACAGTTATCCCAAAATGAGAAAGTACAAAAAGCGATAGGGCATTCCCTATTTTCTTTAATAGACCCACGTAAAGCCCTACCTGTTTCGAGTCTCACCGATCTACTGCCTCACACCTGTATTCTTCAAAATGTTACACGTTAAATCAAATCATAAGGTAAACATACCATATATGCATTCAAAAACATATACACTAACCAATCATCATGCACCGTCGAGCTGCCTCACCAAGGCAAGCCCTGGATTTACTGAATTCACAAACCCTGTACTGTCGAGCCGCTTGAACCAGGCTAGCCCTGGATTTGCCGGAATCACTAACCGTCGAGCTGCCACTCAATGCAAGCCCCGGAAAATTCTCAGTGCTAGGAAAAACAATGGTTAGGGACTTGAATCCTAACATGCTTTGTATGCATATTTGGCAAAAACAACACACATGGAAAAGAAACATATAACAAACACATATCAAGCACTTGGGTAAACAGGTACTACCTGGTGTGAACGAGGTCAATGAATTTCTCTCAGGTACTTGAAGAGTTACTCTGAACTTGTGTTATCCCCTAAACACAGCAAACATACCTCATTCAATTTCATGTTCAAATTAAGAATTTCGCACCTTCTTCCCAAAATTCCAAAAATGGTGTTCCTTCTTCAAACATTTTTAATTAATCCCACAAAAATCCAATTGACATGAAATCACATGAAACTAAACACTTAGGATGTCTAGTTTACAAGAAAAATAATTATCAAAGTCATCTGGGTTCGCATCCTTCTCTGATTCCCAAACTTTGGCCACTAGTTTGAGACAAAGTTCATACTTTAAGGTCATTTTCAACTTGAAAGAATTCTCATTTGGAAAATCATGATGACACAAAATCTTATATCCAAATCATCCTCATGATGTCTACTTTCACCATGTGAAATTTCAAAGAATTTCAACTTCATTTACTACTTCAAAACCCTCAATTAGTATATGCTCCCCAGAAAACTCTTAAATTGGCAGATTTTTTAAGTTTAGAGATTTAAGCTTTTCGGGTTTGGAAAAAGGTGATCCCACTTGTCCCCACACAAAAACACGATTTGGACTTAATGATAACCTCAAAAATATTATAATCCTACTATAGCTCCACAAAAAACATCATAGGGTAGAAGCAAGACTTTTCAGGTTGATGGTTAGGGACTTACCTTGGGATTTTGGTTGTATATGACTTCCTTTACTTCTTGAATCAAGAGCTGCAGTTGGACACCCTCCTTCTTCACCTTGAGCTCATTCTTGGCAGGTGAAAATGAGGGGAGGGAGTGCCCTTATATAGATTCCAAGGGTTAGGGCTTTTGTCCAATTTCGGTTATTATCTATTGGTCAGAAGGATGTTTCAGATTAAAATATAATTTGTTAACTTGTTTCTCAAGATTTCTAGAGGGTTCTTGGCAGATGGGTGGCGCCATTTTGAGCGCAAAAATCAAACTGATACCATGCCCTGCTACGTTAACTCTGATATATGTGTTTAAAGTGATTAATTAACAAAGGAAATGTAGTAAGCGAAAATGATCCCTCTGACCCGCCACTTTAGAGGGCGAAGCCGGTAGGGGTGTAACAATATGCATGAAAACTTGAGTTCTCACTTAAAAACTCGAGTTCTAATCACAAAACTTGAGTTAATTTTTCAAAACTCGAGTTGATGTTTCAACAATTCGAGTTGATGTCATTCCAGCCACTCCATGCATCCTTGTTCAGCGTTTCACTTGGGTGACGTTTAGTTATTCGATGATATTTATCAAACCAGAGATCCGATTGAGGTGAAACAAATTTTGTATCAAACTAGACTCCTAATGCATCATTGTGACAAATATTCATGTCCAAAGGAGTTTAGATGAAAGAAATATGAATTTCAAAAATTGAAACATCAATCAACGTCACACAGCAAACCCAGCTTCAATATTTTGAGTGTATCTCACACTCTACACATCCAATTGAGATGAACCAGTGAGATTTGAAACTAGACTCACAAACCTTTCTAAAAACATTAGGATCACAAAAAAAAATAGATCAAATGGATGAGATATGAATTTTTAAAGTTGACAGTCAGTTCAAGATGTTGCAAAAATGCTTATCAAGAAAGAGGACTTAAAGAGCTTTCTAGGGATAAGTGGTTTGACAAATTTGGAGCTATATCGAAGACGTTACGCCTACTAGAATCTGACCCTTGTGCAGCTAATGTTCTTAAGTTCTACATTATAAAAATTGCGCAGAATGCTAGCTAACACTCAACCATGTAACAACTTGAGTTCTAGTGTAACAACTCGAGTTTGAACATTGACAATTCAAGTTCTTATTTTCTCTCAAAGAACTTATGGTTTTAGCCAAATGTTCAAAATGACAAACAACTCAAGTTTATAAGTGATCAACTCAAGTTCAAAGGAATTGAGCCTTAATCTCTTTTTGATTAAAAAAACTTTGAAGAACTAGAGTTGTCATAATAAAGAACTCAAGTTCCAAACTCAAGTTTAAGGATTAACAACTTGAGTTCTCTCTTTCAAAGAGACTTGAGTTCTTAGCAAAATGTTAACAACTAGAGTTCTCATTTAAAGAACTCAAGTTGATAACTCAAGTTGAGCTCTTACAACTTGAGTTCTTTGAAGGTCATAAGGTTTTCTGATTTCATCCATAAATGACAACTCAAGTTCTTATAATATCAACTTGAGCTCTTGTGGCTCTGAAAGTTTATCATTGTGTTCGTAAATTCAAATTCTCTGTTCAATATCTCATTACTTCATATTATCACTCATTATTATTCTTAATGCTTTTAATTATATTTATTAGTGAGTTTCAGATAATTAGATCAAGGATTAACAACAGATTATCATAAAGTAAATTTTGTGTCAGAACTCAGAAGGCATTAAATGCATTGCAGAGAAAACAGAGCAGACAAACTAGAGGGAAGGGAAAGCACATAAACTTCAACGGCTACATTCTCAATGGGAAGAATTGATCAACAATCAAATGCTCTTCATCAACTATAAAAGGAGAAGCATTCAAGATAGACGAGATTACAGCTTCATCGTCAAAATGCCAATACTCTAACGTTTATATCACTTACTCTTCGATTATCTCAATGATTATATAATTTACTTTAGAGAGTGCGATTATTTGTATTGTACTTCAGTGTTCATCATGTTCACTTTTGAGAGAGAAGATTCATTGTAATAAATTTATCTGAGAGTTACTCGAGATTGAGTGATTTTGAATGGGAAATAGACTGTAACCTTACGGTGTATAAGAGGGAGTATCTCGGTAAGAGATTCGAATTCACAAGTGCTTAGGTGAACATGTGGGATTGTAAAGGCTTCTCTTGTGCTCGGATTAAATAAGAAAATAGTGGATTGAAAACCTCAAGTGGAGCTTGGGGACTGGACATAAGTCAAAGATTGGACCAAACCAAGATAAATCATAGTTTGCATATTCTCTTTCTTGAACTATTATATTCCCAGCATATATGTTTGAATGACTGACTATTGATTTATAAATCATTACTGTCAAACAAATTGTTTTCAGTAAGTTGTGAAGAGATTTTCAAAGTTATCCAAAGTTTTATCAAACACCCAATTCACCCCCTATTGGGTGATAGCTTGGTCTAACATATTTTATCTATAAAAAAAATCACACACAAAAAAAAATTCTTCTCAATTGTACAGAAAAAAAAGAACTATTTAAATGCTCCTTTCTCCTTCAACTTTTAATTCTTTTATGACTCAGTCCCTTAACTATGATTTAGAGTGACTTAGTCCCTCAACTATTGACTTGCCTATAACTTAATCCCTTGTCATTTTCATTTGTTGTATTTTTATTCTTGTCATTTACACCTCATTGTGATTCATGCTATATGGCAAGAATGAGCAATAAAATTTGTCGACTCAACTCCATGCAGCTAATGAAGGACTAAGTCACATGTAAGTCAAAAGTTGAGAGAATAAAATTTCCTTAGTACCATATCAAAAGATTAATTATTTTCCTAAAACATAATGCTAAGTAAAATTAAAAATATACTTGTTATAAATTTAGAGGATGATAACAATCTTTAAAAAAAAAGAAAAAGAAAGAAAGAAACCTGCACCTGCAATGTCAAAATTTATACTCATAGCTTGTCACAAAAAATTTAAAAGATTGTTTTCGCTAAAAAAAAAAAAAGCTTAAAGTATTTTAGTAAACAACAATTAAATAATAAATCAACACAAACAAATAATATTATTTTATTTATTTTTTTCAATCAAGTAATATTATTTTACTGTCAATTTTTTATTTTACTCAATTTTAACTATTAAAAATGGGGGAAATCTCCTACTAATAAAATTTTTAATGAGGGACTTTTAGTCAATTTTCCCTTTTATTAATTATGTCATTAACATTTAAATATATTCAAGTTATTATTAAACTTCTACATGTTTACCTAATACACTACTACAAAAAAGTAGATTTAACGACCTCATATTAATGTCCGTTTTCTTGATGACAGACATTTAAAAAGTGGCGGTGGCATTTTTGAAATTTTGTCTCAAAATTCGACGACTGGTATAAAAATCCAGTCCTTAAAGAACATATCAACAACTGTTGACATACATAAGTCGTATTAAATTATCCCTACAACGACTTTTTATATACATAAGTCGTGTTAAAATTTAATATCATTTTTTTCTTCTTACAATGACTTGTGTAAATGATTGTTATATTTCGAATAGTTGTGGTATTTATCAAAATTAATGACATAACTACCAACTTTCCAATTGTTAATGCATGCGCCTTTCCATCCTTCCCTTTTTCTTCTTTCTCTCTGTGCCTCTTCATAATTCACCAGTACCAGCACTCCATTTTCTACACCCATAATGACTACCATCATCATTACTTTACCCCTTCGTTGCCCGCACCCTTCCCACCAACATACCTCTTTACACTCTGTTCTCCCTCATTCCCGTCACACGTCTTAGGCCTCCTCGCTTCTACATGCCACGCCTCAAGCAGATTGGGAGGTGCGGCTGTGTTGTCCTTAACTTTACTACTTTGTTAGGAACATTTGAGGTTGTAGATGAGCCATTTTTGTTTTTTTTATTTCAACGATTGATTTTATTAAAACAGTTCTTGAAAATTATTATTGATTATGTCATGGCACATTTCACGGCCCCATATTAACGTCCATTTTCCTTATAACAGACGTTAAAAAAGAGGTGGTGGCATTTTTCTAATTTTGTCCCAATATTCTACATTTTTAAATTCAGACGAAAAATAATTCACAACGAATGGTTCCTCCAAACTATAGTCAAAACTGTTTATTTTGTAATACCACAACCCATAATTAAACACATTCGTAATAAGATGAAAAAACATGGGTAATGCTAGGTCTAGGTTTAAATTGATTCTCTGCAAAGTTTTTGAACTGAATAAACATGGGTAATGCTTTATTTTTCGTTTTTAGACAAAAATCCATGAGTAATGACTATAATCATCAAGAAACAGAACATAATATCGAAAACCATTAATAGATGTTTTTGGTGCGGGACCCCACAAGTTAGTATGTATCAATTCTCGAGAGATTTAGAAGCATGAGACTGGGAAGATTTAAAAGGAAGAGAATGAGACTTGCCAAGCTTGCAAGATCCACAAAAGTTATATAACTTTCATCATTCTTAGTACTAAATTTTAGATTACAATCACTAATCACTACATTTAGTACTCTATCATTAGGATGACTAAGTCTACAATGCCATAAAGTCCTACTAGAAGTAAGATTCTTTCGTTGTGCTAAATAACAAAAACTTAATCCATGTTGCTAGCTACTTGCTGATTTGAAACTCTATACATTCCTCCTCCTTTGATTAGCACCCTTTTTAGAATTATCTGCCCAATTTCCTATTCCTTCACAGTAAACCTATGTTTTTTAAACACAATATCAACATTATTTTCAGTAGAAACTTTATAGATACTTAGTAGATTCTTAGTAATGCAAGGGGTGTATAAAACATTATTCAACTTCACTACTTTGTCGGGAACATTTGAGACCGTAGATGGGCCAATTTTTTCTACCTTAACTTTATCACCATAAATTATATTTATGTTAATTTGTACTATCATTTAAGTCTTAACCAGTGCATTTGATGTTTATTTTTATAATGTTAACTTTTTATTTACACAGGATAAGATGAGCATCCTGTTTCATAATTATTTTTATTATCTCTCCCACATTCTATTTTAAAAGTAATTTAAATTTTATTTTCCACCAAAATTACATCAGCGCCAAATCATAATTTTGTTTAACTTTAACTTACTAATATCAACAATATATCTATCAAATATTAATATAGATATTGACCCATTTACAAATAAAAAATAGTTTCCAAATCGCTTTTTTATAAAATTATTACAAGCACAGTCAAACTCCAAATTCTAAGTCCCAATACGACTATTTTAGAATTCAAGGCTCAATATGTTAACGCTCAGTGCCAATTCCAAGGCTCACTACGACTATTTTAGAATTCAAATGATGTAAATATGTCTTATCTTAAGGATATATAATAGGAGTAAAAAATGGTAACAGATTTTTGTTATTCACTTTTTGTTGAGATTCTCTTGTAATCATGGTTGTGGTAATTTATTTGAAAAAACCTTAATATGAATCAATCTATTTTACTCAACATGATTATATCTTAATGAAAAAAATATGAACGAAACTGAAAAATAAGAAAAATGAAAAGAAGGAAACTGATGATATAGGGATAAAATGAAAAATAAATAGCTTAGTTCTTTATGCTTCTTAGTTCTTTCATTATTGGAGAATATTTACAAAAGAAAAATAAGAAAAAGGAAACAGGATGGTGTCAAACATATAACTATCTATAAAGATGAAAATAGAAGTTAATTTTAATAAATGACTGGTTATTTATGCTTCTTAGTTCTTTCATTATTGGAGAATATTTACAAAAGAAAAGTAAGAAAAATGAAACAGGAGGGTGTCAAACAAATAACTATTTGTAAAGATGAAAATAGAAATTTATCTTAATAAATGACTGGTTGTTTCATAACAGTCATTGTATATCCAATTTGATTAAGTTAATATGATAGTTTAAATAATTGCTGGAGACGGAGGAGGAAGAAGGGGAAGAGGGGTTGTCCGACAGATTGTACCCACATCATGAGTGTCGAATACATGGCTGAACTTGTTGAGAGTATGCAGAAGCTTGGACAATTGACCAAGGTTTCAGTCAACCACCTACATATAGCTACTGAACAAAATGCTTGGCTGAAGGTGGTGGAGGAGGCAGTTGAGGTTATAGAGGAGGAGGAGGATGAACAGAATCATAACTCACAGTGATACTCTAGAGACGAGAGGAAGAGGAGATGAATATGAAAGAACTAAAGTAATGAGGAGCTTAAATACATCAATATAGATGAATATTAATTAATTACAATTATTGAAGTGGCCTCAGAATTCGAGTAGACACATAAGTTTACTTGGAAGCTGAGGAAAGTCTAAAACATTGAACATATTATATAATGGTTGAGGATATATTTAACGACTAATAATTAACTATTGTTATATTTAAAACAAACATTAAAAACAAACATTTACGAAATTTAAACGACGGCTCTTTATGAAACAGTCGTGGTATAACCAATTACATATTTTTTCAGATATCACTGTGTCTTTATACTCTGTGTTCAATGTTTCACAGTCTCCTCCGCTTCCAGGTAAACTTCCCAACTGAATTCTAAGGCCACTTCAATAAATGTAATTTATTAATCTTCATCCGTTTTGATGTATTTAAGCTCCTCATTCCTTTAGTTTTGTTCACATTCATCTCTCTTCCCCTTCTTCCTCGTCTTCCTCCTATGTCTGCCAGAGGCTGCTAGGTTAGAGGGTGACTAGGACCTATGTTCCAGAAGCTTAATAATTGCAATGAACAGAGAATAAAGAGAGGCGAGTTATCTGAAGCTTGAACGAAAGATCATGTAGGTTGAGAGTCTACAGTGGCAGAACTGGCGAGATGGGACCGTTTCATTATCTTTCGTGCGATAGTGTTTTACGATGAAACGATCCCATCTCTCCAGTTGTCCTACTATAAACTCTCTCATCCTTCATGATCTTTTGTTTAAGCTTCTAATAACCCATCTTTCTTTATTCTCTGTTCATTGCAATTATTAAGCTTCCGGAACACAGGTCTCAGTTACCCTCTGACCCGACAGCCTGTGGCAAACAGAGGAGACAGAGGAGGAAGAAGGGGAAGAGAGATGAATGTGAACAAAACTAAAGGAACAAGGAGCTTAAATACATCAAGACAGATGATGAAAATCACTCTACATAAATTATCTTCTTTTTCTATTTTTTTTTATCTATGTAGCTAGTGATGCACGATCGGGCAGCATAAAAAATAGTTTTTTTTTTCTTTTTTTTTTGTTTATTTGTTATCTTTCTTTTACAAGCAAGTAGTTAGCTTTCTCACTTGGTCTTCTCTATATAAGAGACCAACCTGTATGTATTATTATTCTCAATGAGAATATTATTTTCTCTCATATCTTTCTTTTCTTAGTTTCAAATGATGTATTATCCATGAGAAAGGCTGTGGAGGGTACTTTTGAATTTTGATGTGTTAATTCCAGTCGAATACAAAGAATTTAGGAGGGAAAAAACTTGTGGGAATCATATACGAGGTTTGTGAGGATCAAGCCTTCTACATTCCGGCAAAATTAAAAGAAAGAGTCGTAAAAAAACACTTCAAACACTCACTAGTATGAAAGGTCAAGCCTGAAGTCATGCACGATGTGGTTTGTCAACAGAATGACCTTGAAACCTTAAGGAAATAAAAATTGAAGGTTGAAGTTGAACTATGGAGAAAGAGAAGGCAAGAATCACAATTTTTAAAAGAAGAGGAGTTAATTAAATTTATTGAAACATTCAATGGCCATGTTTGCTTAAACACATTGACAAACACGAAAGCTTGTATAATGTTCCTTTTTATATTTGTAGAAACATAGAGAGGGCCAAGTATAATGTTAAATTTATAAAAAAATGAAGTATATACTTAGAAACATGGAATAATTAATAGCTTAAATGAAATGATGTCTCATAATTTATAAAAATTGATTTGAGATAAAATTTAGGCAAAAATCATGTCTTGAAAGTAAGGGAATTTGGTGACAACATCTATATATCTGCACACGTTTAAAATATATAATGTATTCAATTTCAAAGGAATAAGTATAATTAATGTTAAATTTCAGGTAACAAAAAAGTATAATGTTAAATTTCAAAAGCTAAGTTGTACTACCCTAGTCATTATTATAAGACCCATTTAACTCTTTTGGAGAGATTAAGGAAAATAAATAATGTATAACAATATTAATCAACGATAGTTTAAGGTGTAAGAGTAGTAGTGGTGAGTAGCAGTAAATTTATAGATGATGCTCATATGTATATAAAGGTCGTGGTAGTCAGATTAGCTAATTAAATTTAAGGACAACATCTATCTATCTTCGCCCATTCAACATATATGATGTATTCAATTTCAAATGAATAAGTATAATTAATGTTAAATTTCAGGTGACAAAAAAGTATAATATTAAATTTCAAAAGCTATGTTATACTACCAATATTATAATTTATAATAATTATAATTTTATTTTTCCACCAATATTATAAATTAAATAATATTAGACTTAGTTAGTTAAATCCTATTATTTAGGAAAAATTAATTCAAATCCTATTATTTATGAATTAGCTGGATCATATCATTATCTTATTATCTTTGTGATTTCATGATTATCATTATTTTTACTTCTATTATTATCCATTAAGGAGATGAATAAAATATATTAGAGATTACAGGATTTGATCTAAGGTATCCCTAAATAGGATCTAACCAACTAACAGGTAAGGAATATATGTATATGTTATATTATTATCATATAATCATAATAATAATAATGGATAATAATAGAAGTAAAAATAATGATAATCATGAAATCACGAAGATAATAAGATAATGATATGATCCAACTTATTCCTAAATAATAGGATTTGAATTAATTTGTTCCTAAATAGTAGGATCTGAATGGCTAATTATAATATTATTTAATTTATAATAATTCTAATTTTATTTTGCCATTCTAATTTTATTTTGCCACCAATATTATAAATTAAATAATATTATAATTAGTCAGTCAGATCCTACTATTTAGGAACAAATTGTCGGGCTCATTGAAAAAAAAATTGAACTGTTGACATTTAGTCGACTAAATCCTAGGATTTAGTTGACTAAATGTGTAACATCCCATTTTTCATAAACGTTTCTGGAGCTGAGAGTTGAAAATATGTTACATAAACAAAGAGTAACTGAATAACATTGTATGTAGTGTATCTAACTAAATGTTTAACTAATACAGTCATCCAAGTCTATTAAGTATCAAAAGACGATGCCTCCGCAGGGTCCTCATACCGGCTTCTTACCCTTGTCCTCGATCACTTCCCGGGATCCTGAGGCTATGGCAGAGGCTAACCTCAGGTAACGGTTAACCTCATGCTTATGTAAACAGTATATGACAGTTATCACAGATATACAACATAATCACAGTTTTAAACAAATATCCACATGTAAGGCAATAACATAACACAGCCACTGCAATATGTATGTTATCCCAGTCTGCACATAACCAGTGCCACGACGGCCCATCGTGTCCTCAGCGCTAGGAAAACTCAACAGTGTTATCAAGACTATAACCCGTGTACAATTCAACTCTCATGTGTAAATTTCAAAACAGAGTATTATCATGTGAAAACAACAATCATATATAACCAAACCATAAGCATAAGAGTTAAGGTTACAATACGCGTCCGTACCTGAGTTTAACAGGTTGTTGGGTACGTTTCATTGTCGGTACGCGAGCACAGTCTATCCTAAAAGGGTAATATGGTCTCCATTAATTCTCAAACAACATTTTATAAGACACCTTGGCCCTACTAGACATTTTTACCCTTTGTGGACTTATTGTTAAGTATTTCCTAACAATTTTCGAAAAAAACGCTGGTGCAGAATTTCTGGGCAGAATTTCGCCTAACTTCGAAAAATCATAACTAATTCCATAAAAATCGAAATGAGGATCCGTAAAATTTCCCGGAATCCTTGAGATGTCTACTTTTGAGGAAAAATACTGTAACTTATCCAGAACTCCTGGATAAATCCCAGTTTCCAGAATTCAAACTGTTGCCCAGATTTTCGCCCAGAAAATGTAACTTAACTTCTAAGATTTTTACCTTTTTGCACAGAGCTTCAAATGACATACTCTTTATAGATTTAGAAAGCCCTATATGTCTACTTCCATCATGAATTTTCCCAGAATTTTAGAATATCATCTTCATCATAAAATACTAGCATCTTTATTACTTACTCAGGTTTTACTGATTTCGCCAGAGCTTCGCTATTTTGATTCTAATCTTCCAAAAATTTTGATATAACCTCTTTTTCATCAAATTTTCGAAATCAAGACAATGGAAACCTCAACAACATGAAAATAAAACTGTATATGGAAGATTGAAGATTAAAATAACTTTTCTAGCATTTCTACTTATAAACTAAGAACTTAAACTTAAAAGCTAAAAACTCTCATACCTCTTGAAGACTTCTTGAATCTTTTTCTCCAGCTGCTCCTTCCTCTCTTACTCTCCCTAAATTTCGGTTTTGGCCAGGGAATTTGGTGAGAAATTTGTGAAGACCAAGCCCCCTATTTATACTAATTTGTGATGGCATGTTTGGTAATTTCTTCTTTTGCTTCAACCATTGGATTTTTGCTTGGTGGGAAAGGAATGATCTTGGCCTCTCATCCTCTCTTGGCCGAAAATTTGGCCCCCTCCCCCTTCTAGATTTTTCTTGCTTGGTCACCAAGCATTCTTCTTGCTCATTAAGCAACTTAATTAATCCCCAAAACTTAATTTGGTTAAGTGTTAATTAGTGCTTTGATTCAAAATCCAATTTCACTTTTGAAATCCTAATTTTATGACAAGATTTATGGTGATTTTTATCTTCCAAAATGCTTATGTTTGAATTTTACAAGTTACCGAAAATAACTTTGGAAATAGCTAAATTGAAGATCATAATTTCCTGATTTCAAATATGTATTTATCTTGAAAATCTAGTTTCAAGATTCCAAGTTATGATTTAATCTCTATAGGTTCTCATTTAATTTTATTTGATTAATAAAAAGCTTGCTCACCAAGTTACATATCTTGCTCTCCAAGTTAATCAAGCTTCTCCTTCACATTTCTTGTATTGACTTGTGATCATTTCTTCTTCTTCCTTTTTTTTTGTTAAATTTCGCCCCCCCTCCTTAGGTTAATTAATATAATTTTGTTTTTAATGTTTCTCATATTTGTATGAAAGACATTTTCTCATTGGTTCCCATAATCTTAATATTATAGGTTAATATAATTGTATAATGTATTTATTCTTTTATTGAAGAAATTTTCATCCCATAGGATTAAATTAGAAATAATGAGTTAAATCCTAATCAAAACCTAAAATATCGTTTTATATGTTACCAAGCTAAATAAATTTTTAGATTCTTGAATTTTATAAAAAAAAATTGCCTATAAATGATAATAAATAAAATACCAACATTTGAGATCCTATATTCACCTATTTAAAATATGTATTATTTATAAAAATATAATATTTAAGATAAACAATTTTTTTTTTTCTGAGTATTACAAAATGTCGGGCTCACTGAGACATTTAGTCGACTAAATCCTAGGATTTAGTCGACTAAATGTCGACAGTTTTCAAAAAAAATTAAACCCCCATTTAGTGGACTAAAGCCCTTATTTAGTCAACTAAATGGGGTAGATAGGAAATATGTTTCCAGAGAGGGGCATAATGGGAAATAGTTTGAAAGTGAGGGTATGGGCACTTTAGGAAAAAAGTTGGATTCTTGGGGAGGAAGATGCGCGGGTTGAGGGTGAAAAGATTGGGTTTATGACTGGGACCCATTCCCGAGAGAGACGAATGGTGGTAGAAGGATGTTGGTGTGGATTTTATGGGCCAGATACAAGTGGGCCACATTCACAATACAAGCGTGGGGGTTAATTTTTAAAAAATTAAGACCAATGTGGGAAAATAAAAGAGAAAGTGAATATATACCACGGCTGTGATTACGAGAATGTGATTACAAGAGAATCTCAACAAAAAGTGAATAACAAAAATCTGTTACCTAAAATTATTTAGCTTTCCCAATCTCTCCAGAAAAGTTAAACGGATCTTATAATAATGACGAAGGTAGTATAATTTAGCTTTTGAAATTTAACATTATACTTTTTTGTTACCTCAAATTTAACATTAATTATACTTATTCCTTTGAAATTGAATACATTATATATTTTGAAGGGGTGCAGATATATAGATGTTGTCACTAAATTCCCTTACTTTGAAGACATGATTTTTGTCTAACTTTTGTCTCAAATCAATTTTTATATATTATGAGACATCATTTTATTTAAGCTATTATTCCATATTTCAAAGTACTTTAGTTTTTATAAATTTAACATTATGCTTAGTCCTTTCTATGTTTCTAAAAATATAAAAAGGAAGATTATATAAGCTTTCATGTCTGTAACTAAATATTTTATTTCAAAATACATTATGAGACATCATTTTATCTTAAAATAAATTAAATATTTACTAAATATTCTATATTTTATACCTACCTCCTCATTATAAATTTATTAAATATTGTGTAACTACTTTCCTCAGTATATATCTTTCATAACCACCTTGTTTTTTTTTTTAAAAATATATTTTAAAACTACATCCCCAATTAATTTACAAAATATTGTGTAACTATCTTTTCTATAATCCATATTTCATTCCTAAGTCTCGCATTTTTTTAAGTGTCCCCCATTGTTAATTTCCAAAATAGTGTATAACTACCTTCCCGATGATTGACGAACATTATTCATAAACCAGTCGTTGAGAAAGTTGTAATGTCCACACTACCTGACCTCCTACCTCTATCATTTATTGACACATGTTTAAATATTTACACCAACCCCAAGTCTTGTCAAATCCACTATTGCAATGCTCTAGAAAAAAAATCAATTAACAATTGTTCGATGATTTTTCTAAAAAGCGATGCAATCAAGACTTGAGAAAATAAGAATATCCTTTAGCAATAAGTTGGACTCACAATTTCCAGATAATTGTTTGATGATTTTTTAGAACAATACAATTAATTCTTGACATCGGGAATTCGAACCTCCATCGTTTCTTTCCTTTTCTTTTCATTTTTTCCTTTTCAATAAGAGATATCTACAGCAATAAAAGCTAAATATAGAATATACAATGACTGTTATTCCTAAAGCAATATGGTAATTCATGTTAATGAAGACACATGATGATAGGCGTTGGAAGTTGGAACGTTAAATTGGTCGAGTATATCTTACTTAGATTTAATGCTATAATTATTTTATTTTCAACGGCCGTTTATTAAATAACAGTCATTTAAAGATAAATTACAATGACAATTAATAAATAATAGTGGTGGAAAGTATCAAAGTAACTTCACTCCCCCTATTCATCGCGGTGATTTTTCAACCTCTTCTTTCTCTGCCATGCTTCCATCCCCTCCATCCCCTCTCCAATCTCTAAACCACCGAGCCCAACTCAGTGTGGAAAGGACTTCTTCCGTCCCCCTCTCAGACCCTAGTTCAAACTTTGACATTCCTCACGTCTCTGCTCTCATATTATCTTATCTTTCTCATGCCTCTAACCTCTCATTGGATAGATTTAAAAGGTAAGAACTTGACACACACGAAAGCTTATATGATTTTGTTATTATTGCTTCAAGTTTTGAGCTCTTGCATTCTCTCATAATCTCTCATGCCTCCAACCTCTCGTGGACAGATTCTCTTTAAAAGGTAAGAACTTTACACGCGCGAATAAGGCTTGTATGATTTTTGCATTATCGCTTCAAGTTTTTAACTCTGACTCTTCATTATGGCTCTTAGTTTCATTGTCTTTCTTAGTTTCTGGTTGCATGTGTGCGATAATATTATAAACTCTTATTTGAAAAGTTCATCCTCAAATCAAATACATTTCTGTTTAGCTTTACCTTAGACCCTGATCAGAACAAGGCATCACTTTGTATTTATTTATTTTTATTTTAACAATACATAACATAAGAAATTGTTAGCTCAAACTTCAAAGTGAATAACTGAATATTATGTAATCTCCCAAACAAAGGTAGAATTCTTATTCTATTAATGATAGTGATGATACGACAAAATGGGATGACATTTCAGGAGAATAAGTGCAAAATAGAATTATTGTGCCAACAAATGAGCTCAAATATAGAGGCCATAACCTTTGCCAAAAAGGTAAAGGATGGGAAATTTGAGTAGGGCTATATGGTGGATGAGAAGCTATATGTGCCTTATGCCATTTAAGAACATTATATATTTTCTAATTAAAGCACAATTGGGTTTTTCTTAGTACTTGCAGTATGGCTTTAAGTTTCAATGTGGCTCTTAGTTTCTGGTTGCATGTGTGTTTTCAATTTTTTTTGTGGTTCCCTTTTGAACTATGCAGATTTTAACTGTCCATGTGATTTGTTCTATTTTTCGTGCTACCCATCATCTAAAGTTTATAGATATTGGTTCCCATATTTAAACCCAGATTCATCATTAATCGGTCCTTATTTCTAGCAAAAACATGGCTACCAATGATGAGGGGCACAATGGTTTAGGGAACTCAGGTTCCTCACTTGTTAGGAAGAAGGGTAGAGGAACCACACAGCTGAAGGGCTTGACTGCACATATTAAACAACAAAAGGAGCTAATGAGGATTGAGTTCGATGCTGATATGAATCCAACTAGGCCATAGGAAGACAGGTTCAATAGCTACATTGGCCATTTGAGTTGAACCCATGTCGATCTAAAATACGCCAATTGGAAGGAAGTTTCAAAGGAAATGCAAGCCATGATTTGTGCACAGCTATTAGTATATAACTATATTTCTTAATTTCTATCTTAATTTATTTTGGTAAATATTTAACTGTTATTTCTTCCTTTGTAGCAATCACACATTGTCCCCGACAATACAATGATGTATAAGCATTAGATGAAGCAAGTTTGTCAGTGGTGGAAAAAGTTCAAATATAACCTCACATGTGACTACATCCGAAAGGACAAGAAAAATGACGATCCTTGTGTGACATATCCTTCTATCTCTAAGGAAGAGTGGACTGTGTTTGTGGCACATGCCAGGATCCTAAATGGCTGGTATAAGTTGTTAATCATAGTATGATACATTTTATTTCAATTTCTTATTTATCACTAAGTTAGTTTTCTTTATTCTTTGTGCATAGGAATTAAGTGAGGCAAATAAACAAAGGCGGACCAAAAATCTGTATGATCATTGAATGTCTTATGGGGGTTATCGGAAACTTGAAAGGTGGATTATGTAGAATGATTTGAAAAAAAATGGAGGAAGCACAAAATCAGATCCTAGTATTGTCGTGCAGGCACCGTCTCGACCCCCACGTCACCAAAAATGGAAGGAAGGGGGGAGGAAGAAGGGAAGACGATTTGTAAATATGACAGTCGAAAGGATCGTAAGAAAGATTGTGAGTAGTTAATATAAAGTTTTAATTTAAGTGCAGTTCAGTTTCCTTAAAGATTATGCAATTAAATTATATTCCTCAACTTTATGCTATACGATGAACTTGTGCAATAGAGTAAGGAAGGTTTATTCACTTCAACTAGAAGGATGGACATCCTAGCCACAGCAATTGGGAAGCCCGATCACCCTAGTCAAGTTAAGGGGAGTTGATAGGAGTCGGTCCGTCAAGATATTTTGGACAGGCTTTCTCACAGTTTAGAGGAAATATATGTTGAATATGATTAGTTTTGATGATATCTTAAATACTTTGATAGATGTCATTAGTAAGAGTAAAAAGTTTATATCATATACATTGGCTAATGGGGAATAATCAAGAAGAAGAGAAGAGATTAAAGAAAGAAGAACTTGCATATTATAATGGGACTATCAACATTCAAGTTCTTATATGTGATACTGGAAGTTTCTACAATTAAATGGAAGCTGGAATGACTCAATTTGGAGTTTAAATGAGCAAAATCAAGATTTCAGGAAAATATGCATGAGAACTAGAGTTCTCACTTAAGAACTAGAGTTCTTAGGACAAAACTCGAGTTCAGAACTCGAGTTCTCACTTAAGAACTCGAGTTCATGTTATTTCAGCCTACTCTGTTCACCTCTGTTTCACGTTCAGCTTGGGCGACCTCTGGTAAATCGATGATATCTCTCAAACCAGAGATCGGATTGAGGTGAAACCAATTTTGGATGAAACTAGACATCCAATGCGTCATCTTAACAAAAATTCAAGTCCAAATAAGATCATATGAGAGAGATATGAATTTCTGAAATTGCACCACCTGTTACCATCACACAGTAGAGCAGGGTTCGATAATTTGAGCATATCTCAAAAAATACACATTGGAATGAGGTGAAATTGAGGGCATATGAAACTAGACTTATATACCTTTCCAAAAACATAAAGATCACAAAAAAAAAAGATAAAATGAGAGAGATATGATTTTTGGAAGTTGAGAGTCAGTTCAGGATGTTGCAAAAACGTTGGCTTAAGATTAGCTTTTATTAATCTGATCATAGTGCTCAACATACAATGAGTTTGAAGCTGATTCTTGTTGCATTGGAAAGAAGACTTGAAGAGTATAAGCATGGGTGGTTTGCCAAAATTGGAGTTATATCGAAGACGTTATGGAATCTTCAATGTTCTTGAGTTCTTATGTTTTTCTCAAAGAACTTATGTTTTCAGCTTCGTTCAAAATGACAAACTTGATTTCATATTTTAAAACTCAAGCTTTGGAAAGACTTAACAGATAGTTCTTGATCAGTAAGGTTGAGAACTCGAGTTCTTGGGAGTAGAACTTGAGTTCGCGGCCTTTGCATTGCACAATTTCTTCAAAAATCCAAAAGGCTATGAGAACTAGAGTTCTTAAGTGATGAACTAGAGTTTAGAACTAGAGTTCTTGCTTGAAAACTAGAGTTTTTCACTTTAACATGCCACTATGTCGAAGAAATGTTTTAGAACTAGAGTTCTTTGGTCAAGAACTAGAGTTTTTGCTATAAGAACTTGAGTTTGTGAAAGCCTGTCTCGCCCAAACTCTTCAAACAGAAAAAGAAACATAAGAACTAAAGTTCTTAATCAAGAACTAGAGTTCATAACTAGAGTTCTTGAGAAAGAACCAGAGTTCTTCATTTTGAAAAACGACCGAGTCTCTTTCGAAAACACAAGAACTAGAGTTCTAGAACAAGAACTAGAGTTCTTGAGGAAGAACTAGAGTTCTTCACGATGAAAAACAATTGGATCTCTTTTGAAAGCACAAGAACTAGAGTTCTTGGTAAAGAACTAGAGTTCATGACTAGAGTTCTTCTTTAAGAACTCAAGTTCCTTTGAAAGTCAGTCTGCGAGCAGAACATAGAACTAGAGTTCTTATCATAAGAACTAGAGTTCTTGTAAGCAAAAATCGCAAATCATTTCCTGGAACTCTCCAAATGATTTGAACTTAAGCTGATACTTTCCAGATTGATTAATAATCATTTGTAAAACATTTTTAACATGTTTCCCAGTGATTTCAGGGTTCAAAATGAAGCATTGATTGAAAAGTGGATTAAAGCAAATGCTCACTTCATAAGCATTTATTATGCAGCAGATAAACAGAACAACATTCGGAATAAACGCTGCAACAGAACAAAACATTCTTCCAAGACATACTTATTCCGGCTATCAAGTACAATCAATGGCTAACACATTTAACGAATCTAGCGAAGCACTTGACGGAAGAAGTAACGACAAGTCTAACGGCTATATTTCAACAGCTACTTCCAACGAACATCAAACGGTCATATTCTAACAGAAAGAATTGCTCAACATTAAAATGCTTTACATCAACTATAAAAGGAGAGTCATTCAAAATAGAAGAAGAGAAGAGACGAGAGACACGAGACTACAGCTGCATCGTCAAAATGCCTACTCTGACATTCATACCACTTACTCTCCGAATATCTCAATGATTGTATAATTACCTTAGAGAGTGAGATTATTTGTCATGCACTTCAGTGCTTATCTTATCCACTTCTGAGAGAGAAGATTTATTGTAATCATTCTATTTGAGAGTTACTCAAGATTGGGTGATCTTGAGTGGGAAACCGATTATATCCTTACAGTGTGTAAGGGGGAGTATCTCAGTTAGAGATTTGGCTTCACAAGTGCCTGGGTAAACTTGTGGGTTGTAAAGGCTTCTCTTGTGTCTGGATTAAACAAGAAGATAGTGGATTGAAATCTCAAGTGGAGCTTGGGGACTGGACGTAGGTCAAGGATTCGGCCGAACCAGGATAAATCATAGTTTGCATATTTTCTTCCCTAAACTCTTATCTTCCTAGCATACATACTTGATGTCTAACAAGTGCTTTATAGATTATTATTTTCATATGAATTGTTTTCAATAAGTTGCGAAAAGATTTTCAAATTGATCAAAAGTTTTTTTCAGACATCCAATTCACCCCCTCTTGGGTGACAGCCAGGCTTAACAAGATACCTACTGTGGAGATTGTTGCTAAGGTTTGAGAGGAGCTAACTCACTTAATTACAGAGGAAGTCCAGTAATGGCTTGGGTTTCAACTTGACCAAAAAGTAGAATGGTTTAGAAACACCGTCAAAAGATAGTTGAGCCACGACGTTATTTTGAATTGATCATGTCTAGCCGATCGGCTAGAGTGGGATCCTTGGCCTTTCCCAGCACTAAATACAATTTGGAGCCCCCAACTTTGCCAACTAGTGGTGACCCTACTCCTCAACCACCCTACATTGCCAAAGGCAATTGTGAGCCTTAACTTTGCCAAGTACTGGCGACCCTACTCTTCAACCACACAACGTTGGAGAACCTTGCAACCTTTTGTTGGATATCTTGTCCTGTGTTATTGCCGATGTTGTTGTAAACATGCAAGCAACCATATACCATGGTAAGTAAATTCAAGCCTGTCGATGTAGGGTCGAGGTGCTAAGAGTTCGAGAGGGGGAGGAACATGTTAATATCCCTTTCCCTGAGGACGAGGTTGCCATACTTGGTTAGGCAAAAAGAGCTTTCATCCTTTACCCTGGACATCTAGTTCAGAGTGTAGATTTTCCTCGAATGGTAGGTAACACCTTACTATTAAATATTAATTACTTAAATTTTCACTATCCTAATTACAATCTGAACTTTATGTGTTGCTAGGATAAAGAACGAGTGGAAAAGTAGGTGTTCTTGGAAAAACTCTTTGATACCCACCAACAAATGACCTAGGATATCTTGGAAATGCCGGCAAGGTTGTGGGAGATGAGGTGTTCGTGTATGTTAATGATGCGAAAGCTGTATAGGAGTACTTATTATTGGAAGATCTAGATCAGGGGTGGGTTACATTCACCATCGAGTGAGTTTATTTTTTATTCTTAACTTTAATTAATGAAATTGATTTTTATGATTATATATTTACTAAGTGTTCTCTCATTTTAATTGTATGGTAGATTCTTTCACAATATGACGGTTAATTGCCAGACAACCAATCTATATGGATTCTTAAATCCTGGGTACACGATAGAGAAGGAGAATTGCATGGAAGAGAGGAAGAAGCATGTGAAGGATGGAATGGGAAAAGGGTCATCACTGGGTCATCACTCGTGTTAGCCGGCACTAATTATTCATCAACAAGTACATTTAAGGCAAACTCGGTTTGTTAAGTTACGAATTATTATGTTAGGTAACATCATTTTAATCTATATATGTTATTATAGAAAACATTGGAGCCTATTCGATACTTGCCCTAAGATAGGGCATATCTATTGGTTTGATTTGATGGCTAACTGGCAAAGCGCATATATCATAGAGATTTTCAATGATTAAATTAAGTTGTTTGTAAATGATTGGTTTTTTACTTGAACAAATTGTTTTAATGTCTTCTATTGTCATTATAATGATAGCGTGATGCCGACGCCGACGTGACACCTCCGCCTAACCCTAAACCGAAGAACATAACTAAAGGTTGTTGCTGGCAAGACGAAAGCTGCTTCTAGCACGACAATTACTTTATAATTGCCTTAATTCATTCTGACCATTTTCTTTTGGTGTATGGTGCACTCGCCAATCTGGGAATACGGAGTGTGGAAATTTTGTTTTACTCAATATGTTTAACATCATCACCCGTAAATTAACTGAAGAATTTGAAAAGGTGATCAGTTTTTTATTCTCAAATGATTTTCATTTTTTTTTTCTTGTAAGTGAATTGTTAGTATGTCATTAGATTGAATGATTTATGTTAACTTATTCTTCAATTTTCCCGCAGGATTTTGATGAAAATACCTACTCTATGGAAGACATGGATATGATAAGAGACAATTTGGCTAGGCATTTTCTAGACCATATAAAAGTAAAAGATGTGTAGATCTGGATAACAGGTTTTTGTTAGATAGTGTAGTGGTTTTGAAACACTTGATTATATTAACTTATGATCTTGTGCAAGTCATATAGATTAACAAAGACTATTAATAACTAACCAGTCGTTGTTTTGATTATTTTTATAAATAGAAATTTAGACTACATCTTTAAATAAAACAGCCCTTGTAACATGAGATTATGAGAAAGAGGACAATGAGAGTATCATCTTCTATGTGAGGAGGACCAAATACAAACCCATTGAAATTTATATTTCATTTATCGCTAGTAGATTTTTTTTGTTTTTGGCAGACTAGGGGAAATTTATTCATACTTATTAGAAAGATCTAGGAAATTGTTTTTAATATTTAATTTAGCATTACTACAATCTTTAATCTTTCAAGTTTGTTCACATTTTTGGTTTAGTCCTTTAAGTTTCATCAATTAGGCTTTAATTCCTTAAAGGGCAAATGGCGAAGGTTTTTGTTAAATTATGGTAACTAATGTTTTAAATCGAATAAAACATAAGGAACCAAAACATATAGTTAAAAAATTAAAACTAAAATGAGGGTAAACTTAAGCGACAAAAAATTATAATAACTCTTTAATTTATATTAAATTTAAGTTTGGCTTATTTCTACTTACAAATATGTCTTAAAAAGTGTAAGTAGTCAATAAAATAAACAGTACAAGATATAAACAAAACAATAATAATCAAAAATTACAAAATTAGTAAGAATACTAATAAAATAAGAAATAATTTTTAAAATTCTTCATACTAGAGACGTTCTTATAAAACTAAATTCTAAAAAATATAATAACAAATCATTAACAAACTATAAAAAAATTAATAATATTATTATCATATGAAAAAAATTATCCACGACTATGAATACTTTTTAAACCAGTGGTTGAAAAGTTCAAAATGTAAAAATTGTATTACAAATATTTATCCACAACTATGCAGTTGAACCTGACGTGGAAAATTATTCCTGAGGTCGATAGATCAAACCTCCACTAGTATCATTCTTTTGAAATAGAAATTTAATATCCTCTAAATTTGTATATTTTACTTAAGAGTTAATATGATACTAGATTATATCAATCAGACAAAAACTTAATAACTTAAATGGGTCACCACCTATATTAATAATTAAATGATATATTGATGATATAATGAGGTACATTTATTAAAAAAATTACATAACAAAAACAAAAACACTCAATCTTTCTCCTCATCGCCGGAGGCAGAGGAGGAGGAAGAGGAGAGGTGATAAATGTGAAGAAACTAAAATAACAAGGAGCTCAAATACATCAAGATAGATGAAGATTTCTTGGAAGCCGAAGAGTCTCTTATACATTGAACACAAAGTATATAGCTGAAATATCTCTATTGGTTTGATTAGTTGTGTTATGCGCGGAACCCAAAGATCAAAAAGATTTTCAATGAGTAAGTAAGTTATTTGTAGATTATTGGTTTTTAAATTGAACAAATTATTTTAATGTCTTCTGTTGTTATTATAATGCCTCCACCTCCGCCTCCTACTAAAACAAAGCGCAAAACTAAAGTTGCTAGCTAGCATGGAAGCCGCAATTTCTAAATGGGAAATAAAAGGGTAATAAATCCTTTTTTGCATTAAAGGGAAATTGAGCTAATAGACAACTATTATATAGACAACTTTTTTAATTTTAACAGACATTTAAAATAAATTATAAACGAATGATTTATAAAACCGTCATTAAGACACATAATTATAATACAGTTATGTTATCGATTTTTTAAAAAATAAAAAATAAAAAATTTCATACTCCCCCATTACTATCAATTTGTTATTAATTATTATTATATACTACTATCACTTATTTATTAATTATTATTATATACTTGGCAAGATAACCTGTCACATGTGCTTCATAGTTTATATAAAACAATTGCATGATCATCAATACAAAATAAAGGAATAACTTGTCATCGATAATCATAAATTTAATACAAAGGACTTGATAAAAAAGAAAACCTATAACAAGAAATACATATATAATATCAAATTCTCAGTCACTCTCCCCTTTTGTCATGAGGTTGAAAGGTAAGGAAGGTCACATCGTTGGAGGTAGAAGTGGAGGAAGATGTGGGTTCTAAAGTAGGATTTGCATCACTTGAGTTAGCACCCTTTTTTCTCGCTAGAGGTGGTGGAGGTAATTCATCGAGGATGAGATGACATTGAAGAAACGAGGTTAAAGAAATGAGGATCACGTTGTTGCGTTAATGGCAAGGTCACAGCCATATGACCACAAAGACAAAGTGTATCTGAATATCTAGTAAAGCTCGTCACATTAAGTCCAAATCCATGTTCACAAATCTCTTCAAGCTTCATAAAAATTTCTTGCCTCGACCCATATCCATAGATCTTCATCCCTGTGGCAAAAATCAACCAGTCCCCGTTCATAACAATGAATCTTGTTACAATTGTAGGAATCTCATCAGAAAACACGGAAGCGTATTTAACTGATTTGATATAGGAAAATAAGAATCTTCATCGTTTTGATTACCTGGAAAGATGAAACCGGTCTGAAAGCCTCTGCACTAACAGTTCACGAACAATCCTCGTCCGCTCTATGACCGATCTTCCAGACTATCTCTCGAGTAGGATGGGGTGGGTGTGTGGGCAACCGTTCAGATGATGAACGTCTGCCTCTTAGGTCTATTTCTGATGAGCTATCCTTCTCAGGCACAGCAGGAGAAAGTTAGAATATATAGAGTTAAGTGCAAGACTTAATCTAACCCTAAGCCTTATGGGCTTTGGTCTCACTAAAGCCCAATAGGGCTTAAGTGACTAAGAGCATATATCCAACAATCTCCCACTTGCTCTTTTAAGTTACAAACTTGAGTTCATAAACCCAAGATCATGTAGTCCATAAGCCATCATCATCTGATTATATACCCCATCCCTTATATCGAGCTAGCCTGGGGATCTATCATTTGTCATTCATCAAGGCTCATGATAATCTATAGAAGATTATCTAGTTCGGTGTTACTCCACTAAAATCCCGAACGTGATCTCCAAGATTAATGACACTTATAACATGTATATGCATCGCCCCTTTATAGAATGTCTATAATTGATTGACTAGTCTTCTGTAACCCAATCAATTATTTATTCCCTTGACTTTGATAGTTTCTCTAATAGATTACATGCACTGGCCAGTGTCTTCAATATCCAAGTACCGAAACATATCAAGGGGACATTTCCTATAAATTCCATGTTGTTTATCTCATAAACACCGATAACCAAATAGTCTCAATCCCAAAATACCAAGTTATTGGCCGTCATATAGATCAAACCTCACCCGTTGGTAAATCAAAGAATGAAAACTATTTAATTACCCATTTAAAATAAACTCAGGATTTAGAGCAACTACATGACTATAGTTATCTGGAGATTTGATTCCTTATGACAGAAAGAACAACCTTAATCAAATCTCTCCTTGATCCATTCAATGCAAGAATTAACTCACACCAATATTTTATAATGATTCGAACAAAACCATTTCATAAAATATTGCAGCTTAAATAAAGTGCCCAACTTAATTTAATAGCTGTGAACTTATTCATTAATTGTGAGAACCTATGACCATGTCCTCTATGAACGTATCCATATGATCATATACTCCACAATTGATCCGGACCTTAGTGTTTGTAAATAATGTGCGAAATAAATGATAAAACACCTCATTTATTAACATTCAGAAAATTTGCAATGTCATAATGTCTTGTTGAAAAGAAACACAAAATAACAAAGTGAAATAACAACTACCTAAAGCTATAGCAAATCTGGAATCCTCCTAAGACCCATAGATGTAACATGCCTCTCGAACACATGTTCTGGCAAACTCTTAGTAAAAAGGTCAGCAAGGTTCTCGTCTGATGCTATCTTTACTACCACAGTATCTCCTCTTTTAACTATATCTCAGATCAAGTGGTACTTCCTCTCTATGTGTTTTTGTCTCTTGTGACACCTTGGTTCCTTGGACTGTGCTACTGCACCACTGTTGTCACAGTAAAGTGTGATAGGACAGTCAACACTTGGTATCACCTGAAGGTACGTTAGGAACTTCTTTAACCATGCAGCTTCCTTTGCAGCCTCAGAAGCAGCTACATATTCAGCCTCTGTGGCAGAGTCAGCCACACATGATTGTTTAACACTTCTCCAACAAATGGCACCGCCATTTAGGGTGTACACATATCCCGAGGTGGATTTTCTTGAGTCAATATCTCCTTGGAAATCTGAGTCTGTATAACCAATGGTTTCAAGACTCCCACTAGAATAGACCAACATATAATCTCTCGTTCTCCGTAGATACTTGAGTATATGTTTAACTGCTACCCAGTGTTGCTCTCCAGGATCGGATTGGTACCGGCTCACTACTCCTACTGCATAGCAGATGTCTGGTCTGGTACATAGCATAGCATACATGAGACTACCTACTGCTGAAGCATAAGGTACCCTACTCATGCGTTCTCTCTGCTCAGGAGTTTTAGGAGATTGCTTCTTAGAGAGATGAATCCCATGCCTGAAGGGTATAATTCCCCTCTTGGAATTCTCCATGCTAAACCTGGCAAGTATTTTGTCAATGTATTTAGCCTGAGATAATGCCAAAACCCTATTCTTTCGGTCTCGTAAGAGTTTAATACCAAGAACATAATTGGCTTCCCCCAGGTCCTTCATATCAAAATGCTTGCTCAACCAAGTTTTTATGCCTAACAATACCTCTGTATCATTTCCGATAAGGAGTATGTCATCTACATAAAGTACCAGAAAAGATATTGCATTACCTTGGATCCTTTTATACACACACGGCTCATCAGGACTTTTCTCAAAACCATAAGACTGAATGGCTTGATCAAATCTGATGTTCCATGATCTAGATGCTTGCTTAAGTCCATAAATGGACCTTTGCAACTTGCATACCATTTTTTCTTGCCCTTTGGCTATAAACACTTTTGGTTGCTACATATAGATTTCCTCTTCCAAATTTCCATTTAGAAAAGCAGTTTTGACATCCATTTGCCAAATCTCATAATCAAGATTTGCTGCAACAGCTAAGAGAATCCGGATGGACTTGAGTATGGCAACTGGCGAAAAGGTTTCTTCATAATCTACACCTTCCCTTTGGAAATATCCTCTCGCCACCAATCTAGCTTTGAAGGTTTCAACCTTCCCGTCCGATCCTCTCTTTCTCTTGTAAATCCACTTACATCCAATGGGTCTTACCCCTTTAGGTGCATCTACAAGAGACCAAACTGAGTTGGAATACATAGAATCCATTTCACGATTCATAGCCTCAAGCCATTCCTGAGCATCAACATCTCCTAGTACTTCGTCATAACTTGTGGGATCATCATCTTCATCAAAGATGACATCCTGATTTGACTCACCCAACAAGAGATATCTTGCAGGTGTATGAATCACTCTCCCACTACGACTTTGTCGCACTTGATGTTGTGCATCTATGGGGGGTCCATATTTTGTGGGTTAACAATTTCTGGATGAGGACCCTCATTAAGTAGATTAACCAATTCACGATTTTGTTCTTCCATAAGTTCATCATCATGCTGAACATCATCATTATGATGAACTTCATTATCATGTTGAACTTCTGGTTCTGTATGTGATTCCTGTGTATGTTCATCAGGTATATTTTCCCCTCTTTGAACAACCACAGGAATAAAAGCTGGAACCACCTGAGGTTGCATTGAAACTTGATCTGAGACTAACTCATCAAGAATAACCTTACTCCTTGGCTTATAATTTGTCATATAGTCCTCCTCTAAGAAAGTCGCGTGAGTGCTCACTATGACCTTCTTTTCTTTTGGACTATAAAACAACCAACCTCTGGTTCCTTTAGGATAGCCTATAAACATGCATACTTCAGTACACGAGTCCATTTTATCTGGTTTCTGTTGCAAGACATGTGCCGGAGCACCCCAAATCCGAATATGATTCATGGAGGGCTTACACCCTTTCCACAATTCTGTTGGTGTCTTTGAAACTGACTTGGACGGTGCTAAGTTCAATAGATACATAGCAGTTTCTAACGCATATCCCCAGAATGAATCAGAAAGAGATGAATAACTGAGCATAGATCTTGTCATTTCTAAAAGGGTTCTATTTCTCCGTTCAGCAACTCCATTCTGCTGTGGTGTCCCTGGAGAAGATAATTGTGAAACTATCCCCACTTTAATCAGGTAAGACCTGAACTCTCCAGATAGGTATTCACCCCCTCGATCAGATCGAAGAGTCTTAATTTGAACACCAAGATGCTTTTCTGCCTTAGCCTTGAACTCTTGGAATTTTCCAAAAGCCTCAGACTTGTGACGCATCAAGTACACATGTCCAAATCTAGAGTAATCATCAGTAAATGTGATGAAATACTGATACCCGCCTCTGGCTTGGACATTTATTGGTCCACATACATCAGTATGCACCAATTCCAGCTGAAGTGTGACACGTTTTCCCTTGGCCTTGAAAGATCTCTTTGTCATTTTACCCTCTAAACAAGATTCACATACTGGTATTGGTTCAAAGTCCAGGGATTTTAAAATCCCACTTTTGACCAAACCTTGTATCCTGTTAGAGTTAATATGACCCAATCTCAAATGCCAAAGATAAGTTTCATTTGAAATTTTTCTTTTCTTTGATGAATTGACATGCTTAACATCTTTTAATTCAACATGATTAACTTCACAGGGAATAGGATTAAGGAAATAAAGACCATTAAACTTTATACCAGAACAAATAAAAGAAGATGAACTTCTTATAAAAACTGAGGAATTAAACTGAACTGTCAAACCATGTTTATCCAAACAACTAATAGAAATTAAATTCCTCTGAAATTCTGGAATAAATAAACAGTCTTCTAAAACCAAAGTTCTGCAATTATCAAAAGATAAAACAACTTGTCCCACTGCTTGTGCAGACACAAGCTCCCCATTTCCGAGCCTCAAATCTCTTTGTCCTTCACTTACAGGCAAGCTATGTTTGAACCACTGCAAAGAGTGACAAACATGGTTAGTGGCTCCTGAATCAACGATCCATTTATCATCATGATTCTCCACTAAACAAGCCTCAATCACATGTAAATTACCCATACCTGGTTGTTTCATACGTGGGCAATCTTTCTTCCAATGCCCCTTTTGTCCGCACTTGAAGCACTTGCCTTTCGGCTGCTTCATTGCAACTGTTTTGGCAACTGGAGTACCTGATTTCTTCTTTTTCTTGTTCTTGTTCTTTCCTTTGGGTTTCCCCTTAGGTTTCACAGAACCCTCACCAACAAAAAGTGCACTTCCTTGCTTGACTAGAGATTGTTCAGCACTCTCAAGCTCGTGCATCACTTGAGTGAGATCAAGATTCATCTTATTCATATTATAATTCATCTTGAATTGATTGAAGTATTCAGGCAGTGATTGTAAGAGAAGGTCAACTTTCACTTCTTGTTCAAACTTGATACCATGGTCATCAGCCTTCTTGAAGTTTGCTATCATTGTCAGACAATGATCCCGCACACTTCCTCCAGACATCACTGTCTTGGTGACTGCATTCAGCGCATTTTGCCTTGCAGAGCTGCTAGGCGTAGCAAACATGCCATCAAGAGTCTGGAGCATTGTTGCCCCACTCTCAATCATGCTCACTTGCTCCTGAAGGTGACTAGCGAGACTGGCCAAAATATAGCAGCGAACTGCCACATTCGCCTTCTCTCATCTTTCCTTCTCCTGCTGAAATTGAGTCTGAATTACATCAGACGCATCTGCAGCAGGCTGCGTTGGCTTAGGAGTAGTTAGAACAAAGTTGAGATTTTCATATTGAAGAACAATATCCAAATTAGTTTTCCATTGTTTGTAGTTTGTACCATCCATAGGTTTTTGACTCAAAATAGTAGCTAAAGGATTGAATGAAGACATTTTTCTGAAAAAATGAAAAGCACACTAGTTACAAACCATAATTAACAACAAACAAATATATCGCTAGTAGATTCTAATAACTACTATTTGTTTATTGTTTAACAATCCATTAGTTATCTTTACAAGGCTTACGATGGGCAAGATACTTGTAAAACCAATATTGTTAATTTGGGCCTTCAGTTCCATTACCAGTGCCTCGATGGGAGGGTTAACAATTTTACCAAAGTTGAATGTATTTAACCATTGTTTACTTTCAAAATTATCTTTAGTGTCCAAGTGTTGCCGACGATGGGCTGTACAAAACTTTACTAAAATTTTGAAAATATTAGGGTTTAATCTAGTGAAATCCGATTTTCCTTATCCGATGGGGCTTCAGCGATAACCATCTCACTAATAAACCCACAATTGGAGCCCGTAGGTTTTAAAATTAAATGCTTAATTTAAAACCTTCACCCATTCAATATTTTAAATTTAGAATTTTCAATTTCCAAGAATTTGTTCAATTTAGAGAAATCATTAGGAATCTAAAATCTAATCATGTTTGGCAAAATTTGTTTCACATGACCATTTTAAATAACCCACAAATTACTCAAAATTACAATTCTCTTAGGAAATTTCCTAGATTATTTATCAAGATTTTAATTCCACAATTAATTAATCCAATTATTATTCTAGATTTTAATTTAAAATCATAATAATTGATAATTAATTAGTGGAAAGCCTAAATAATCTCACATAATAACTATCATACTAGTCGATTTAAGACATATAGCTATCATGCATTTATGACATGTGATTATGCAACAATATGACATCTTCCTATTCTATATGACATGTTATTTCTAATCATGTTAACCGCACATATAATTCATACTATTAAATAAATAATTAAATAAATAACTTTAATCCATGGCTTTCATATAAAATTAAAAGATAAAAAATTTTACAACTTTGGAATTTCTCTTTTGTCCAGTCCATGGTATTTGTCCAAGCCCTTTTAGGGTATCCATGAGCCCAAAAGCCCAAAATCCAATCTTTAGCTAAAAAACCTAAGACATAAAAGAGAAATCCTAGCTTTCATTGAAGCCACGCCGTCAACCGAAGTCAGATCATCACCAAACTTTAGGGGAAGGATCGCCACGGAGAGACGAGATCACAGCCGCCGGAACCACCTCAAAAGGAGGTCCCACGCGTTGGTTCTTTGACGGCGCGTGAATTCCACGTGCATTCCTTGTGGCGGCGCGTGGAGGCGCGTGGTTGAGCATCTGGGGTCGGGGTTTTTATATTCTCGCTCGTCTTTCCGTTCACTTTCCAACGATATATGGGTTGTCCAATTCCGAGGTCCAGAGGTCCACGAAAAGTAGCCCGGAACCGTTGAAAGCTCATCTTCTTGCAATTTCTTGATTTACAACTTTTCACAAATTTAAAAAATTTACATGGAAATTTCGAAAATAAAGTAAAATAACAAGGAGGAAACCTAATCATATGGGATTAGCCTCCTTGTTACAAGTCAAGAAATACAGGGAAAATCTAACCATGGATTAAAGCCTTTAAAATTAAAACTGGAACTAAATCTGAATTATAAACAAATAATCTTCATGAAATAAATAACAATTATAGAAAAGGATGCCATATTTTCAAGAAAAAAAATTTTCTAAAAGAATCACATGACAAATAAAAGAACATCAAAACTGGGTTCTTTTCCTCATCAACCTGGCTCTGATGCCAATTGTAGGAATCTCATCAGAAAACACGGAAGCGTATTTAACTGATTTGATGTAGGAAAATAAGAACCTTCATCATTTTGATTACCTGGAAAGATGAAACCGATCTGAAAGCCTCTGCACGAACAGTTCACGAACAATCCTCGTCCGCTCTATGACCGATCTTCCAGACTATCTCTCGAGTAGGATGGGGTGGGTGTGTGGGCAACCGTTCAGATGATGAACGTCTGCCTCTTAGGTCTATTTCTGATGAGCTATCCTTCTCAGGCACAGCAGAAGAAAGTTAGAATATATAGAGTTAAGTGCAAGACTTAATCTAACCCTAAGCCTCATGGGCTTTGGTCTCACTAAAGCCCAATAGGGCTTAAGTGACTAAGAGCATATATCTAACAACAATAACCTGATCTTCTTTCACTCTCATCGCCTTCACCCTGACTTTTAAAATCCTTCTCCACTTGACAATCTCATAATCAGTTAAAACCCAAATGGTAAAAACATTCTTCCTTAATCTCACCAAACAAATGGACTCATATGAACTTGTTGGTTTCCCCCATTTAAAAATTCCCATTTGGCAGGTCAAGTCATGAGAGCCACTTCTAGCTTCTTTAGGGATTATAATCATCCTTGAGCTTCCATCTTCAATAGTATAAGCCATTATATATGGCCTGAAATAAGGACTATTGTTGTTGAGACAAGGATAACAGTATGATATAAAGTGAAGCCCTTTTTTGTAATAACATGTACGTCAAATCTTAAACGTCTTCGACCTTAGAAGAAGCTTGATTCAACTGACTTCCACACACTCTCCTTTAGAAAGTAGAATTTCAAATCAAGATATGAAGAAGCCCACTTATCTTCAACCTCAAACAGAAATAACATGAAATATTTTGAGTCTTCCACGTTTCAATCTAAGACAACTCTAAAAGCAGCAACTGCGTATTTTTCAAGATAATCTGGGGTTGGAATTGGAAGCCATGATTGCGTAACTGGGTTGCTGATGAACAACTTTGTATCGCTACGACCAAGAGTCAAGCCTTTGCTTGAAGCAATAATTCTACAAGCTGGGTTGTGTTCCAGAAATTGGAAGAAACCATGAGACGCACTAGAGGTTGTGTTATTTGATGATAGGTGATAAAACTAAGTTTCTGGATCAATGCAGTTTGTTGCAGAAAGAAACAAGAGTCATCCCTTAGTAAGGCATTCCGGGATTGCTTCTGGATAAAATAAGTTTCCCCCAGTGAAGATATATTGTTGCACAATTTGTTGACACATTTGAACTTGTAGAGAGATTTTACAGGTAACTATGAGAAGATTCAAGCACAATTTCCATGTCCATGGCTAAAGAGTTTAGAAAAGGAATGACGGTGTGGCTTTTCTTGACGCAGGGAATTGGGTGTGAAATATATATATATATATATATATATATATATATATATATATATATATATATATATAAACATATGGCAATACACGATGACGACTAATTTACATTATATACGATGATTGTTACAGAGCCTTTAAACAGTTGTGTCTTTTCAAACGTACAATTGCAACTGTGTTTAGTTTCCATCTTAAAAGATGATATTGATAAGATATACAGACTTAAATATTTAATCAGTTAACTTAAATATTTTCACCAACACTAATATTTGCACTAACCCTCAGCTCACATATTTCTCCCTCTTATCACTCTTGGAATCTTTGTCGAAGAAGATCGATCCAAACAGACGCATCTTCCTCTCGTAGAAGTTATTGCAGCTAGTTTCCCTCTCTCAATGGCAATTGCAGCTAGTTTTAGTTTAGGCAGTAAAGGTTAGCTTCTCTTGCCGTCGATCTGCTCTCTGATTTGGTGATTTCTTTTGGCCGTTAAGCTCTAAAGCCTAATTTAAAGTTTCGTAGGTGTTCCTTTAATGTTTGTTACATTCTGCTGATTGCCTATTGCTATCTATTATGTTCATTTTGGAAAAAGTTGGTGGTTTTGGATATATAATCATCACTTTCATTTTCAAGTCTTCTTTAGCACACATCAAACCTCCCTGTTACATATTATTATTTATTACGCAACTTATTTCTTTCTTTTATATTTTATATTTTCTATCTTTCACCCAGCTATTTATTTTTACAATGTGTTCAGCTATTTTGTAATATGTATTTTCTATTTTTTGCATGTTTTTATTATTTGAGCATGATTATGGACCACATATTGTGATAGAAATATGGACAAAGCTGCTTGGGATACTAGGTCAAGTAAGACTCTTCTCGTGGCCTGCATTAATCAAATAAGAAAAAATGAATGGTGTGGAAAGAAATTTACTCCAAAAGCGTGGAAGTATATTCTGTCCACATTTAATGATAAGGCTTCAAAACAATATGAGAAGAAGCACTTAAAGAATAGGTTAGATGTCCTGAGGAAAGAGTTCAAAGCTTGGGAACGATTGCTCGACGAGACTGGTGCGGGCAAAGAAGCTAGAATGAATAAAGTCATCGCATCAGATGAGTGGTGGGGGCAGAAGATAGAGGTAAAAAGTGACCATAATAATTAATGCGTTTAATTTTTTTTCTTTCAACAATGTCATTTTGGTTAATTAATAGCTTTTTGGTTTGATGTATACATGCAGGAGGACAACGCATATAAAAAGTTTAAGCACAATGGCCTCACACTTGAAGAAGAAATACGAATGGTTTTCAAGGATGCAAAGGCAACTTCAGCGTATATATTTTCACCTAATTCCACATAGCCTCTGACACAGCAGGAAGATTTGGACCGGCCCATCGAAGGCTCAGGGGACAACGAAGATGATACGTTTAGTGCTAACCCATTGCTTAGTACAGGAGTGATAGATGAGCTAAAAGGCTTAGGCTTCACAAGCACTCCATCAACTTGTATCACTGAGTCAGGAAACCAAAGCAAAAGGAAGATATGTGAAGGGTCTATTCAGAAAAAGAGGAAGAAGAAAATGCCAGTGGAAAGAAATATTGCGAATGCATTTAGTGTATACAAAGAGAGAACGACAATATTTATTGAACGTAAAGATGTCTCTTTCGATGCACCTTTCAATGAGTTATTATTCTTGAAGAAGTCCAACATGATGAGGACTTTCGAATCCGCTATCTGACGCTTTTGGAAGACAAGAATATGCGGGCAATGTTTATCTCAATCGCTGAAAGGAACAATAAGTTCTTGATAGAATGGTTACGTCATAAGACTAAGTCAGTATATTAGTATATATGGAATGTGTATAATGTGATGTCACTTACTTTTTTTTATTCTCTATTCTGGGATTTTCTTTACTCTCAGTTCTGTGTCACTTAATAAGTTTCTTTATTCTTTGTTCTGGGTATTGGCTGTTTATTACTCAATATTCTCTGTTATTATTCTCTCTGTTTATTACTCAGTATTCTCTAGTCTCTGTTCTGGTTTTATTTTTTTAAAAAAAAAAAAAGAAAGAAAATGGATATGGACAGGAAAACAAATATTTTATTTTAAAAACAGTAAAAAAAATTAATATATATGGAAGGTGTATATATATGGAAATGGAAGGTGTATAATGTGATATCACTTAGTTTTCTTTATTCTTTATTCTGGGAATTGGTTGTTTCTTTAGTCTCTGTTTTGGTTTTGTATTAAAAAAAAAAGGATATGGACAGAAAAACAAACATTTTATTTTAAAAACAGTAAAATATATATATATATATATATATATATATATATATATATATATATATATATATAGTGGAAGGTGTGTGTGTGTGAATGGAAGGTGTATAATGTGATATCACTTAGTTTTCTTTATTCTCTATTCTGGGAATTGGTTGTTTCTTTAGTTTTTGTTTTGGTTCAGTATTCTTTGTTTATTATTCTCTTTGTTTATTACTCAATATTCTCTAGTCTCTGTTTTGGTTTTGTATTAAAAAAAAAAGGATATGGACAGAAAAACAAACATTTTATTTTAAAAACAGTAATATATATATATATATATATATATATATATATATATATATATATATATATATATATATATATGGAAGGTGTGTGTGTGTGAATGGAAGGTGTATAATGTGATATCACTTAGTTTTCTTTATTTTCTGTTCTAGGAATTGACTGTTTTTACTCAATATTCTCTAGTCTCTGTTTTGGTTTGGTACTAAAAATAAAAAATAAAAAAAGGATATGGACAAAGAAACAAATATCTTTTTTAAAAAAAGACACACACACACACACACACAAACAAAATTTGGTCTTAATAAAACTACTTAAAATTAGAAATGTTGACATTAACAAACTAAAAATGACAGCTAATAAAACACCGGTCGTTGAACCATTATGGTTTTTATTGAGAGAAATATAGAAGATTGGAAAACTATTGTGAGAGGAAAAATATAGACAACGGGGCTTTATAACACAGACGACTGATTTATAAGTGGTCGTCGTCGTAGCATAACCGGTAACCATTATACAACGACAGAAATAATAATAGCAATCAACTACGTTGTTTGGGAATTGTGACTGTTGGGTTACCCGCCAAGTAAACAATTAAGTCTTTTCAAACATATAATTGTAGTTGTGTTTGGTTAAGCAAGCAATCTGACTTACGATATGATCGCCGATATGAGTTCAATTTGGCAACTTGACCGTAGCGATTGAGTTATGTTTTAAATATTTTCACCAACCCTTCTGATCGGATACCACCTGCACTCACATATTTAACTTCTCCCTCATATCACTATTTTCTTTTCTCTAGTTATCTCTTTTAATCACACATCTCTGTGATTGTTAATCACTTAGTATTGTTTAGAAGCAATGACAAATTGAAACATGATACTAAGAAAGTTAGATGATGAGTTAATATAGTATGAAGAATTGGATGCCTTCATCTTTGCATATTAGGTGCATGCTTTACAATGACCGTTACTAAAAAATATATCTTTGTAACATCACAATTATACAACGATAGAAAGTGTATTAACATGCAACTATATTAAACAGTTGAGTCATTTCAAACATAAAATTGCTGGTTCAGTCTGAGTTACGATATGATCGCCGATGTGAAGTTCAATTCTATGATTGAGTTATGTTTTAAATATTTTCACCAACCCTTAGCTCACATACTTCTCCATATTATCTCTCTTTTCTCTTCGTGGAAAAATAACAATCCAGCCATCTTGTGATTGTTAATCACTTAGTATTGTTTAGAAGCAATGGCAAATTGGAACACGGTACTAATAAGAAATTTAGATTTAGGTGATGATGAGTTAAAAGGGTATGATGAATTGAGTGCATTAATCAATGCATATTAGGTGCCCTTCATGTGCAAGGAACCGAGTAGTAGAATGAGTACATGTCACAAACAGGTCCAAGAGATATTGGCGACCCGTGGTTCACATTGTCAATAGATGTTTAGAGTGGATGAACATGTGTTATTTTGCTTGTGTCATACATTGGTTGAACATTATGCGTTACAGCGTACAACGAATGTAGGTGTCAAGGAAATGGTTGCCATGTTTTTGTTCATTGTTGGCCATAGAATTGGCAATAAGATGGTACAGACACTATTTTAGCATTTTGGGGAAATGGTGAGTAGGCTTTTCTACTTGGTATTACATGCTTATATTAGTCTATCGTGTGAAAATATCAAAGCATGCAATCCCCAATTCCGTGAATGCCACCAAAATATAAGCAACAATCCCCGATATTATCCACACTTCTGTGATGCTATTGGAGCTATCGATGGAACTCACATAAAGTGTGTGATTCATTAGTCCCAACCAGAGTAGATATATCAGGAAATACAAATATCCAACACAGAATGTAATGGCAATATGTGATTTAGACATGTGCCTTATGTTTGTATTAGTGAGCTGGCACGGTTCTACTTCTACATACAATAATGATTTGTTTGAATATGTTGTCTCAAAACCATCTATGAATTTCCCTCATCCACCTCCAGGTGTGACACCCGACCTTTGGGGCCTTTATTTCATCAGAGTTAATCGCAGAAAGGATCAAGGAGATTTGGATGACTTGATTTCGGAATAAAAGTTTTTGAAATTAACTTAGTTTGGAAAATACGGGTAAATTTTTCGCGATTCTATATCTATCCCATAGAGGGATGTTAATAAATTAATCCAAGACAGACGAATGATAAACATTAAAAACAATCTAGCTAATCCTATTTCTTCCAGGATTTTCCAATCCGCTATAATCCTTACAGCTGCTTCTTGCCCTTTGATCCCGAACCAGTTCCTGTATCTTTCGCGTGATCTGGAGTCCAAGTGAATGGACCCCAGGGTAATAGTTAATCTCATGCACATGTATGAAAATAAAGATGACATAATAGCACATGTTAATGCATGGAAGAAATTACACATAACCATAACCGCAGTTAACGGCCAAAGACCGCAACCCTTGTCTAGGACACGCAGCCCCATGAGACCACAGCCTCAAATCCATGGCCAGGAAAACATAAACAAGTAATTCAACAAGCATACATGATCAGCTAATAAGTGCATAAATATTTACATACATGATTATAAGATCAGGGTTACCCACCTCAACCTTGATTCCTTATCTCTGTACTGAAGTTGTTGGGATCAGAAAATGATGTCAAGGGCTGCCTAAATACATTTATCATCATCATTAGATACTTACTCGAATCGCAGAGAAAACTAATTACGCGAATTAGTTTAGAGGATCAATATCGGTTATTAATCCCTTAAAAATTTCCCTTAGTGATAATAATTGTTACTTCATGTATTATTATTATCACTCCTTCTCAACAACATCCGTCGTTATCTTAATTATCCCCAAATTCTCAATAGTTTTCCCAATATTAGCCCTAATTCAAAACTTTCTAATTTGGGGCTTATTATTATCAATAAATACCAACCATATATAAGAATATGATTTTAGGTATTTATTTAATGATTCTCATGGTTTCCAAAATATTTGTAATTTTTTTCCTTTAACTAGTAATCCAATATTAGCCAAACACAATTCACACTATTCTTTCACAATTTGCAATTTAGTGACTATTTTAAGACTTATCAGAATATGACCTTAAATTTCCACAAGTATTTGGGAAATTCATAACTTAGTCAGTTTAACTCCAAATGGAATGATTCCAATTTCTATTTATTCCATGATAAGTCTATTTTTATAAATTAAAGTCACTAAGTTGATTTATGACTGATAAAAATTCTAAAATTTCAAAAGTATAAACATTGTCTAATCTGGGAACAAAAACTTTCTAATTTTCATAGTTTAACTTCAAAAATCCATATCTTGAGTTCTAGACATCGAATTTAGGTGATTCCAAATTCTATGAACTCTTTATCAAGTCTAGTTTCTATGAAAATTTGTTACAACATTTTATCACATGCCGAAAATTCCCAGATTTCAAAAATGTGTTCACCGTTCAAAATCACTTCCAAAATTGTACCCCAACTTCCAAAATTCATAACTATTTCCACACTTATCGAAATTTGACAAATTACCTATCAAATTAAAGCTCTATGTGTCTACTATTTATATGAATAATTTCATGTAAAAATTCAAATGTTTAATGGGCCCGAAATCCAACGTCATTTTGCTGCCCAAAAATGTTACAGAAAAGTTCCCAGATTTTGACCCATCTTTCAAAAATCATATCTTGAGCTACAAACCTCGGATTGAGATAAACCAAAGCTTATTTTTTAGGATGTGTACTATATGTCCACAAAATATCAGGGTCAGAGAAAGTCGTTTATCCTAGTTTTGGCTTAGTCAAAGATTGGTGTTTTGACTGCAAAACTAAATTTTCCAGAAAATGACATTTTCTTTTCTTTTCTTCATATATTCACCTACTTTCTGAAGTGACAGCCACGTATGTTTATTCATATAGGCAGCAAGCCACTTCTTCCTTTTTCTTTCACCTCTTTCTATTATGCAACCCACACACACACACACATATATATATTCTTTCCTTTTTCTTCTTATATATGTATACTTTTTTTTTCCTCTTTCTAAACCAGCGACGCACACACAACCCGACACACACAGACCCTTGTTTTACATTCTCATGTTCAGCAGTATTTTTCTTCTTCCTTTCTCTTTCTATAAACTTACGCACAGTATTCTTTCTAATCTAATCGACAAACACACACACACACACACAGGGCATGCATCAGCTCTACTATATAAATGAGCAACACAGCTAGCTTGCACTATATGTCTATATGTGTGTGTGTGCATATATATATATAGACCTCAAGTATATCAGTAAGCTTCTCCTTTTAACTTTTCTGTTTTGGTTTCAGATCAGTCCATACTCCACGCAAGAAGTTGCTTTGGTTTATATTCCTATATCTAGATAGATTTACATATGGCATTAGCTTTCGGTTTTCAGGTTAGCCGCGAAGCATGCCATGTTAGTTTTCAAGTTCTCTGTTTTTTGACTCATCAAACAGAGTAATGACGTGAAGAAACTTAGAAGGAAGGAAACTCAAGGACTTACTTTGATTACATTGTTGTTGCAACAGTCCGACATCCCTCTCTTCACCTTCTCTGCACTCTGTTTCTTTAACATAGAGCAGGGTCTCTCTCTCACTCTTTCTCTTGTATCTCAGCCTTTCTCTTTTCCTCCTGGAGGCTGGATTCTAAGCTTACATATATGGCCACCTATTGGATCATTTGGTTGCTGGCCATTCCTTCGTTTTTTTTTCTTCATAATACTATTTTGCAATTAACTTAATTGTAATAATCATGGAAATAATCCTTAATTAATATAGAGATTTTTCCTTTCCCAAATTATTTCTCCTAGACCATGAAATATTAATCTTATAATATTTAGGCCTAAAACTTACCACTACGAATATTCTTTGAATTTTATTCTTTTATTAAGGGAAATTAAATCTTAATTTCCAATAATTATTCTCAGAATTATTTTAGCCCAAATTCCATAGTTCAAATTTCCCATATAATATTCTAATATTAAAATCCCAGAAATTTGGGATGTTACACCAGGTATATTTCTGCCACCTTCAGTTCAATTACTTTCATTTCACATTTTAATTACTCTCACACTTTTAAAATGATTCAACATTTATGATCAAGCAAATATTATTTGGTTGATGCTGCTTATTCGACATCACTTAGGTACCTTGGTCTATGTACCTACGCATTAACCCGTATTTATAGAAGCCAACAAAACCTTCAATTTATATCATTCTTGTTTATGGTCTACTATAGAAAGGATTTTTGGAGTGTGGAAGAATCGATTTCAAGTGTTACAAAAAAATGCGCCCGTACAACTACGAAACACAAGTCGACATTGTTTGTGCAATAATGGCACTACAAATTTTATTAGGAGAAATTCTAACAAAGACTCAATTTTTTAGCCTTCGGCTGAAGTAGGGAATAATGTAGATAATTATAGTGATGAACAAGCTTCAGCGACAAATTTTGGTTCGCTAGATCTATCTTCCTCCGAAACCGAAATGAGTAATTATCGTGACTCAATTAGAGAGCAAATTATGCCAAATGAAAATTAGATGACATGTAATATTATTTAATTAAATTATATATTTTTTTATAATTTTTCATTTAATTTCTCGCGTCATTAATTTCTTTCTTTCAAATTGTGGAATAATTATTAAAGAAAGGGTGTTCATGCAGTAAGGCATCAATCAACTATGTAATTACAATATTACTCCACTATTATAAATCTAAAAAAAGGTTTTATTAATAAACTATTGAATAGTGTGGAAATTTAACCTAAAAAAGCCTGATCTAATAATAATTATTGATAGGGATTATTTAATTTGCTACATTACCAGTACATGTTTAAAAATGACGGTTTCAATGCTAACGGACGTTTAAAATAAATCATAAATGACTGATGTTTGTATAACAGATGTTAATAAACATTTAAAAATGCAAAAATTTCAAACTTGTCCACTACCACTTGAGCACGTGTCCCTCCTCCTCCAACTCCTTAAACCAAACAAGCTCTAATCATTTTCTTTTTCTCTAACTCTGTAGTTTCCAGCTACAAATCCTCTCTTTTTTTTTCTCCAACTCTATGATTTCTAGCTATACTTCCTCTTCCTCTGTTGCGACTTAAGCTCATTTTGTTCTTCCAGCTACAGTCCCTCCACCTCCTACTCCGCCGCGCCCTCACTTCAACAACACTCATCGCCAATGTAACATCTCAAATTTTGGGATTTCAAATTTGGATATTTTATGGAAATTAATTTCATAATTTTGGTTTAAAAAAATTATGAGATCAATTATTGAAATTTAGGCTTTATTTTTCCTTAATTTATTTTGGAAAACAGAATGAATTAAGTTAAGGAAGATTAAGTTGCAAAATTTTCCTAAAATAATTAGTAAATTAATTATTGGAAAAATTTAACTAAAATAAAGAAAAGAAAAATATGCATTACACAAACCCATTATGTAATTAGTTTTTGTTTTCCCTTCACTACCCACATATCCAACATGTCACAAGCCCAATAGATATGCTCTCTCCATTTGATGTCCAGCCCACTCCATTCGTTCAACCCATTATCCATCTCTAACCCATCATGTAAGCAGGCCATCAAGAAGAGCAACCCGAAAATGCAAACATATGCTGAAGCTGAAACTGTACCCTATTTTCGATGAAACCAGTTGTGTGGGGATGAAAGTGGAGCTCATTTTTACCACTTTTGAAATCTACTTTCACCTAGGGTTTTAACCCTAGGTTTCTGATGAGCCACAAATGTACCATGTGTTAAGGCACAATTTGAGCTTGAAATTGATCAAATATAATTAAAAAGCTTAAGGATAATAAGCTAAAATCATGGTTTTGATGTCAGGCATACCCTCACAAGTGTTCCTGTGTATTTTGCAGATTTTATCCATAAAAAGAAGCTATTTGGAGACTCCGCGGGAGTCAAAAAGTGAAGCCACATAGAGGAAACAGTAAGTTGGCGCCCAGGGCGCCAATCCTGTGCAAAAGTGGCGCCCAGGGCGCCACTTCTCGAGAGAAACAGAAAATTGGCGCTCGGGGCGCCAACTCTTTGTCCATTTGGGGAAAATGGCGCCCAGGGCGCCAGAAATGCGAAAATCCTAATTTTTAATTTTTTTGAAAGTTTTTAGGGCCCGAAAAAGGGAGGAAAATCAAGGATTTTGAAGATTTGAAAATCCAATTGGATCAGAAAACATAAAAGAGGCAACCCTAGCACTAAAAGGTAGAACTTCTGACACAAGAAACTACGTGACGGCATTGGAGAGGAGATCAAAGCACTTGTGGAGATCCACCTTTCCCAACCTCTGGAGAATCATTCTATCTTCATCTTTTCTTCTTTGTTTTGTTAATCTAGCCATGCTTGGCTAATTTCCTTTTTGTAGTTAGGGCTAGGATGAACCCTATGCAACTTTGAGTATTTGATTAATTTCTTGATTGGATCTTGGTTTCTTTGATTGAATGAATTTTCTGTACTTAAAGTTTTCTTGAAGGATTGATCACCCTTTTTGATTAACCATAGGTTGATGTATGACAATAGAGATGTTGGTGCATCTAACTAGAACTTGTTAATTCATCATAAAATTGCACGACCTAGACATAGGCTTACGAATTTATGCGATCATAGGATTCTGGGTCAAGATCTGATCTTTTTAGGCAATACTAAGACATTAGGTTGTTTTTAAAGATAAAATAGACTAAGGTAGCATCAAGAAATTGGGACTTAGTCTAACCTTAGAGAATCGATCGTCAATTTGGGAATCATAATCAATTAGGGTTTCAATTCAAATACTTAAATGAGCATAGGGGGATTCTGAGCCCTAGCTGCGCTTTTCTTGATTAATTGTCTTTTCTAAACATCTTCTTGAGATTCTTGATCTTGAGTTCTTAAGCTTTCTTCAATTTTTGAACTTCTTGATTAGTTACAACTCATCTTTATTACTCAAATTACTCAACTAAGGCAACAATAGCGAACTAGTGATTGAATAACTATTCCTCGTGGGACGATACTTTCTCACTACTTTATTACTTGTAATGACTGGTGCACTTGCCGAAGTCGCCCCCTATCAGTTTCCTTTGGACCATTGCTCATTATATATATATATATATATATATATATATATATATATATATATATATATATCCTCTGTGCTTGTTCTCCACTCACGCCCCAGCAGAGAACGAGTCGAAATGGTGAGAGAAAAAGAGAGTTCTGAAAGAGAAGGAGCTTTGCTCTATTTTGTTTCAATAAAACAGAGGCAAGTTGACTAGTTAGAGCCGAGAGTGAGCTTCTTAAGAAAGAGAGAGAGAGAGAGAAGAGGCAGTCCGACGGGTGTTACGGTGAGTCATCAAGCTTCTTCGTCTTTGTCTCAGTGATATATACACAGGGGTGGACCCAGAAAATAATTGAAGTGGGCACCAATGGCGGGGGGATTCAGGGGCAACGCCCGTGAATTTTTTTTAAGCAAAATTTTAAATGTTTTTAAAAAAAGAATATAAAGGGAAAAACAAGGCTAAATACTATTATAAATAGCAAGATTGAGCACTAAATAAGTTCAAGTACATATATTGTAATAACAAAAGTATATTAAAATAGTTACAATGTCATCCTTCTAAGACTTATTTTTTGGAATTCTGTCATAATTGTCTCATTATTAATGCTATGAAATACATCTTTTTTCAATATAAGGCACTAAGCAATCAAGGGGGGCACTTCCTTGTCTTGCTAGGTCATAAAAGAGTAAGGAACAAAGCCGGGCGTGCGTGTTGAGGAAGGCATAGAAGGGGAACTTCCTTTTTTTTTAAGGTCAAAAATCAAGGGGGGCACGTGCCCCCTTCTCTATTACTTGGGTCCGCCCAATATATATATATATATATATATATATATATATATATATATATATATATATATATATCACTGCCATATAAATGTATATAACATCGCTGCTAGTACTGTTGGGAAATATTAGAGAAAGCTATTGTCGTATGTATATATTTATCAATGGAAGAAAGTTTTTACTGTCATTTGTGTGTGTGTGTGTGTGTGTGTGTGTGTGTGTGTGTGTGTGTGTGTGTGTGTGTGTTGGTGCTAAAAGAGAAAGAAGAAGAAACCAAAACAATGCAGAAACATAACTGTCAGTTTTTTTGAATGAGTGATAATTTCGGGCTCTCTATTAGAATGGTAAACCTTTGTGTTTTTACATGAAATTTTATTAGTAGATAGAGGACATCTTAAGATTCAAAACCAGCCAAAACCGACGTCTAGAATGGGAGCAATGATTTTTCAAAGTTGAGCTATAAACACTGAAACTTTCTGTGTTTAGAAATGAGCATTTATTTTTGGGCTCCAGTTTGGAATAAAAAAATCTTGTTTTTTTTCTATGAAAATTTTACAGGAGATATTATTCTCCTTAAATGAGCTTTGGTTCACCTCAAACAGAGGTCTACAACTCCAGTTATGATTTTTAGAAGTTGAGTTATAAAACAAGAAACGTTGTTGACTGCTTCTGAAGTAGTACAATGACGTTGCATTTTGTGTTAGGTAAAAAAAAATCCACAAATTTTGACAATTTCCAGATGTGTAGTAGACACATAGAGCTTTAATTTGATAGGTAACCCACCTGATTTGGAATTATATCCAGGGAGATATGAATTTTTGAAGTTTACCTATGTTCCTGGAAGTTATACTGGACAGACCTGATATTTTTGAAATCTAGGAATTATCTAACATGTGTTGGTTGTTGGTATTATTTTTGTATGAAACAAGACATGTTAAGGGACATATGAGCTTTGGAAGAACATTATTTGGATTTTTATACAATTTATTATGAATTTTTTAAGTTAGGTAATAGGACAAACTATTTCCCGGAGAAAATTCTGGACAGTGGTTACGTTGTGAATTTTTGACATGTGATAAAATATTGGAATCAATTTTCCTAGAAACTAGACTCATCAAGGAGTTCATAGAATTTTGGTATGTCTAGAACTCCATATGTGTATTTTTGAAATAAACACTGAATCTGAACTTTCAAACTGAACAGTAGAGGAAAATAATTACTTAGAGAATAATATGAATTGTGTTGGCTATTAGTATTATTTTCCTATGAAAGTAGACATGCCAAGGGGCATGTAGCTTTTGGGGGAGCCTCATTTAGAATTTTGTAGAATTAATTACAAATTTCCAAAGTAGGTCATTATATTTTGGAAAACCATAATTAACATTATGTTTTGAAAAATTATGGGAAGCATTTAATTGCCACATAAGTACATATATGATGCATTAAAGCATGGCTATAGTATTATTGATAATTATTAGCCCCAAATTATAGTGTTTGGGATCATAACTAATATTGGAAAAATTACTGGGAATTTAGGATAATTCTAATAATAACTGATATTGTTGTTATTATTGGGAAGGAGTGATAATAATAATAATAATAATAATAATAATAATAATAAATAAATGAGGAATTATTATTAGGGTTAATAATAATAATAATAATAATGGTGGTGGTGGTGGTGGTAAGAGCAGCAGCAGCAGTAGGAGTAGTAGGAGCAGTAGCAGTAGCAGCAGCAGCAGCAGTAGTAGTAGCAGCAGCAGTAGAAGTAGTAGTAGTAGTAGCAGCAACAAATAGTAGCAGTAGTAGTAGCAGTAGCAGTAGGAGTAGCAGCAGCAGCAGCAGCAGCAGCAGTAGTAATAATAATAAATCATTATTATTACTAGGGGAATTTTTAAGGGATTGATATTGATTGTAATACCCGTATAATTATTTATCTGGAATATTATATTTACAAATAAATACCTATTGAAAATAGATGAATTGGTGGTCTCAAAACTAGGGAAATAATTACCTTATTTCTTAAAGGTAATTTCTCATGAAATTAGGAGAAATAAAGAGCTAAAAATTCCTAAGTGAATTTGTGGGTTATGAGATACCCTGAGAATATTATGATAAATCCTAAAAGACAACTAAATATTTATTAAAAATTAGAGAGTATGTTGTCTCTAATTTAGGTAATTTATGAGATTATTTTCCTTGGGAAATAATGAGGCAAAATTAAATATCATTTTGGGGAACATAAATTGCCCCATGGTTTTTAATATTTTGCATAATGCATAAATTATCAATTTCAGTAAAATAGTTGTGAGATAATAATTATTACTAATTAAGAAAATTGTCAACAATTAGTAAGTGATTAATTAGATAATTTATGGCTAATTGTTTAGACATAAGATAAAGAGAAAAATGTGAAAATTACTTAAAATAAATAAATAAATAAATATATATATATATATATAAATAAAAACGAAAATTAGAAGAAAAATAAAGAAAAATAAAATGAAAATTAAGAAATTAATATCTAGATATTTGCATTAAAATAACATTATAAGTTAAGACATGTGATAATTAAGTATTATTATAATAATAAAGAAAGGTGAACAGGATAAATGAGAACGGATAGAAAATAATTCCGTTGCGAGAATCTGGGGATGGGTTAAGCAAAACCAGAACATATTATTGGTCAATGGATTTTTATCCAGAAGTTGGTACCGGCCGAAGTTATTTCTGTAACCGGTCACGAATACCGAGGATTTTCGGCAGATAACGGAATATCTTTAATAAGAGTATAAGGATAGGAAAGTACAGTATTCTTAAAGAGGAAGAAAAGATCCTCAGAGTGTTGTTCCCGGAATTTTAAGATTTTACGAAATTTCGTGATCAGGATATCGAATCAGGAATTTTACCTGATAAACCAAGATGACATAAGGCTTGATGATGCAGCAGGGATGACATCATCCTTGAGAGATGTAAGGCCAAGATCTTGCCACCTCCAAGAAGTGCGATCCGACGGTCCAGAATTCATCTGACAAAGCATGAATAGTAACTTAGATTTTTCTATAAATAGCCCTTCATTTTCTCTTCATTCCTCACCAATTCACACAAAATCTAGAGAGAAGTTAGAGAGAGGAGCTCTGGAGGAGGAGTAAAGAGTTCATAGCGAAGCTCTGAGTAAGTTCTTCAGTCCTTAGCTTTAGTTCGGTAGTTCTTAGAGTTTTAGGATAAATGTTGTTTTGATATTTAATCTCCCAGTATATTTTAGATATCATGTTTTAGGATAGATATGATATTTATTTTGGAAAATATGTTGGAGTAAGAGATATGTTAAAATTCTGGAAGATTAGAATCAAAGTAACGAAGTTCTGGCGAAATTCTGCCGATTAGGGGATCAGGGGCAAAATGGTAATTTGTACCTAAAATGCCTGTTATGATATTAAATATTGATAAATGTGATATTATCATTATAGGATATCAGTAATCTTGTTCCGCTGTCATTTCGCTGTCGTTCCGCTGTTTTCCGTCAAAAGTACAGTTTATCGTCAACGTACTAAACGCTCGTCAGCGAAGGTACGTTCGCGTACTGTAACACTAACTCTGATATTTATAGTATGTGTATATGTGGTATGTGTGTTGTATGCTGGTTGCGATATGTTGTTTGAATACATGTTGTTGTTAAAGGATATCTGTACATCTGCATGCACTGGGAGTGATATATCTGTTTTCACTGGGAGTGGTATATTTCGCTGGGAGCGGTACATTTGCATTCACTGGGAGTGACATAGTTGGTGACATGTTTGGAAGTGAACCAATTGCTGTGATTTTATACCATATATGTAAATATGAGGTTAACCATTACCTGGGGTCCGTATGCATGGGACCTCAGCTCTTAACATAGCTTCAAGTTCGGGAGGTCCAAGGACCAAAGAGAAGCACAAGCAGGACGCATAGAAGACCCGGCTGAAGATTTCCTTTGACAGAAGCCTTTCCATTGTTATTTTACTTCGTTGTGGAAACACTCGGTTTCTATACCGCTTTTGTATCCAGTCAAATTTATGGCATTTTGAAATACAAGTATCAGTTACTCTTCCGCTCAAATGATCTACTCTGATGGTTTGAAATGATTTTTAATGAAAATAAAATGTATTCTGCTTTTGAATATTGGGATGTTACATTGATAACCATTATCAATCTTCTAAACTAATTCACGTAGTTAGTTTCTTTGCGATTCAAGTAAGTGACTAATGACAATGATAAACGTTTTTAAGCAGACCTTGAAACCCTTTCCAATCCCAACACCTACTAGACAGGAATTTAAGGACATAAGCTCAAGGTGGGTAACTGTAATCTTGATAGCATATATGTATGTGTTCATGTTTTAGCTGATCATGTTTGATAGATTATTTACATGTTATGTTTTTTCTAGCTATATATTGAGGCTACATGTCCTAATAAGAGTTGCGGTCCTTAGCTGTTAACTGTGGTTACGATGCGACTTGTTTACTTGTAAATGATTCTATGTTTAACACATGGTATATTGTCATTTATGCATCATATTTGTTCATGAGATTAACTGTTAACCCTGAGGTTCATTCATTTGAAATCCAGGTCGTATTAAGGAAACAGGAAGTGGATCAGGCACGAAGGGAAAAGTGCAACAGTAAGGATTGCTGTAGAAACTTATCTTTTATCATTTAGGACTATTAAACTAAGCGTTTATCATTTGTCTTAATATTTTGTATTACTATATTAAGATCTCCCTATGGGATAGATATCGCTCGCGAAAAATTTACTCTTGCGTTTTCATTGTTTTTGAACTAAGTTATTTTATGAAAGCTCTATTCCGCAATTAAGTCATCCAGACTATTTGATATTGCTTGTGCGCTTATACTTTGGTAATAGTTAGATAAATGCCTTGTATAAGAGAAGGTGTTTACAGCCAAAATCTTCTTCAATTGTTTTTTCTCTTACTCTCTGTCGCCCCTTTCTTCACTTTGTTGAGTTCATTGCACATATCCGCTCTATTCTCCTTTAAGTTTGTGATCTATCTTCATTGAGTTGTGTTTCTTTTTACTTCTTCGCTCTCTATCTCTTTGGTGTTATGTTTGCTTACATTCAAGACTTAAAGCAACCATAAATTGATTAATTTTTACATAATCAAAATGTGACTTTTTGGCTCATAGTTCATCAAACAATTTCTCTTTGCCATGTGTTCTATCCGTATTCAAGTAGGGCTAACTTGATTTGGGACTCTCTCAATAAGAAGTTAAGGTCAAGGTACGCAAGACCTGGTTTGTATATCTTTATTCTAAATTTTGGATGTCTTACTTATAAGGGGAAATGCTACTGAAATTTTTAACAAATGAGTAAGACATCCCATTACTTCACCCATATTCATTTTGATTTAATTTGATTTCATTAAACCATTATAGTTTTTACAATATTATAGTTTTTTATCCTTATAATTTCACAATTGAATTTTATTTGATGTGTTAACTATAGTAAAGTATAAGTTTTAGTTTTGATCTCCATACTTTTTAATGACTTTTTTGTATTGGTTCATATATTTAATGAGTGGGGAATATATTTGACCCATCATATTGCATTCAATTCTTACTCCCTTAGATTATAGGAAATAGATTATATTCCTTGCTTTTAGAATCTATATCATAATGACAATTGTTCTAAGGTTGAGTTTGCTATTGAATTTGGAATATGTGGTAATAAAATGGATCATATGTGGATGAATGCATTAAGAACTAGTGGAGAATAAGAGAATGGGGTGGAAGAATTTATTGAATTTGCTAAAATGAATGCGCCTAGTGAAGATGGGAAGTATTTTTGTCATTGTGTCAACTGTTCAAATGCGAGTCAACGGGATGTAGATGATATAAGAGATCACTTAATTTATGATGGAATAAATCTTCGATACAAAAGGTGGATATGGCATGGTGATGAAGTGACTACCTGGGCGTCTCACAAGAAGGAAGTTTTGGATGTCGTAGATGAAGATAGAACAGAGGAAATGATTCATGATGTTGAGCAAGGATGAAAATAGGTCAGGCCATACTTTTGGCTAAATAGGCCTAAGCCTGTAACGGGGGTAAAAGGCTTGAGCCTGAATATAACCTTTTTTTTAGGCTTAGGCCTGAACCTTCATAAGGCCTGGTTAAGCCAAAAACCTTTTTAAATGCCTACTTACAATGTAGGCTTTTAAAAAGGCCTCATATTACAGGCTTTAAAAGCCATAATTAACTAATATAAGAATAAATGTAGTACTATAATTAACTAATTATACTTGAAATTATAATAAAAGAATGAAAAAAATTAGATTTTGTGTTATTTATATAATATAAATATAATTATATTTATTTAATATGTAAACAGGCCAAGCCTTAATAAAAAAGGCCTAGCCTATTTACACATTCAGGCCTCTAAATAAGCCTTGGCCTGACCTTTTTAACAAACAGGCCAAGCCGTAGGCCGCCTGATAAGGGCTTGGCCTGTTCCCACCCCTAATGTTGAGGTAGAGTATTTTGCACAATAGAGTGTAAATAATACCGTGCGGAGTGACACCAAAACACCTTTGTACCTTAGGTGTACTAAGTATACATGCTTATTAGTTATTTTGCATTTGGTGATTTTAAAGGCAACTAGTGGGTAGACTAATAGTAGTTTCACTATATTACTTGAATTATTGTGTGATATGTTTTCAAAAGTACAATGTACTTCTAAATCATATGTATGAGGCCAAGAAAATCATGTCTATGATGGGTATAAAGTATAAAAAGATACATGATTGCCCTAATGACTGCTTATTGTACAGAAAGGAGTATGAAGGATTAAGTAAGTGTTCGAAATGTAAAACTTCACGTTACAAAGTGAAGAAAGATGGAGGTTGTGGTGATGAGAAAAGTAAAAGGAAACCTTTAAAGGTTTTGTCGTATCTTCCAATTATACCATGGTTTAAATGAATGTCTACAAATACGAAAGAAGCAAAGAAGTTGAGATGGCATGCTGATGAGAGAATATGTGATGGAAAATACCTTCAATACTTAGTTGACTCTCCTCAGTGGAAGAAAATAGATGAAATGTTTCTAGGGTTTGGCAGCGAGCCAAGAAACCTTCGTCTTGGGCTTTGCACAAATGGAATCAATCCTTACGGTACTCTTAGTAGTACACATAGTGCATGGCCGGTTCTCCTGGTGATTTACAACTTACCTCCCTAGTTGTATATGAAATGCAATCATATGATGCTTTCTATGATGAGAAAACAGCTGAGGAACGATATTGATGTCTACTTGGTACCTTTGGTGGAGGACTTGAAGAGGTTGTGGGAGGATGGAGTAGATGCCTTTGATGCATATTAAGCTACATGCAATGATTTTCACCACGATAAATGACTTTTCTGCATACGAAAACTTGTCAGAGTATAGTGTGAAGGGGCATAAAGCATGTCTGATATATGAAGTAGGCATACACTTCCATCAACTTAAGCACAGAAGAAAAATGGTCTACCTTGGCTGTAGGCGATTTCTTCCTCAGTACCATCCATACCGTAAGCTAAAAATATATGTGTTTTACTCTAAGGAGCACTTAACACCAAGTGTTTTTTTTTATGTGTAAAAGTGCACATGTAGTAACAAATTAGATGCAAAAATACTATTTGACTGTTAAGTTTGACTTTTTTTACTTTTAAATGTACAAAAATACACATGTGATTTGACAAAAAAAGCGCCCAACACCAAGTTTTTTTTTTTAATTTAATAATTTTATTTCAATTAAAAGAAATTTATTATTCTCTAGGTATAATTTTTGGGAGGCCAAATTTTTTCTTCTGTAAAAATTTTATTTCCATAATTTTTTTTTGACAAAAAAGATAATCTATTTTATTTTTTAAAAAAATCCTTATTAAATTTTCTAATAAATAATTTATAAATGAGTATTTATAAATAAAAATAACTTATTTAGAGGTGCAAATGTTTATATTGCATATTTCTTAATGCAATAAAAATTAAATAATATTGTTCAATTTTGATTGAAAAATTATTTAAATAATTTCTGGTTCAATTTGTTAGATCAAAAAATTAAAATTATTTTTAATTAAATATATTATTTATAATATCAAATTTTAAATGCATAAATACTCATTTATTAATTAGAAAATTTAATAAAAATTTTTAAAAAAGAAAATAAATTATGGAAATAAAAAATTTGAATTTTCAGGAATTATACCTAAAAAAAAATAATTTTCCTTTAATTAAAATAAAATTATTAAATTAAAAAAAATTGGTGTTGGACGCTCTTTTTGCCAAATCACATGCGTATTTTTACACATTTAAAAGTAAAAAAAGTAAAACTTAACGGTCAAAGTCAAGCTTAACGGTCAAACTGTATTTTTGCACCTAATTTATAACCATGTGTGCACTTTTATATCTAAAAAATACTTGATGTTGGGCGCTCCTTAAGGTAAAACACATATGCATTTTTTTCACCTTATCTCGTTGATTATTATCACAGACTAGGAAGTGGTGGTAACTCATATTTATAGGGGCATTATAATTAATACTATTGCGGACCGCTTGCTAAATACTCTAATAAGATAAAAAGAAAATGTTTACCTCCTTAATCACCTTCCTCCTTTTATTTATTTATTTTTTTGGACAAACTTCCTCTTTTTAATCATTCAAGAGCCGAAGGTTGGTGTAATATCTATTTGATATATATGTATTCCAATATATTTTATGCTTTGTTTGGAATAACGATTGGAACATTCAAAAGCAATTTTTTAATCGTGATTTACAATATATAAAGTAAGTATGTAAGATGAGTTTTACTTCAATTTATGTTAATAAGCATTTTGAGGACCCTAAACGTGACCTCAAACTAGTACTTACTCTCTCTCTCTCTCTTTTTTTTTTTTTAAGGAATGCCTATCAGTTTCTCATATTGTTCGATCTTACTCTTTGGCAAAAGTCACCAACTTCATTTGACCCCTCTTACATTATTAATTATTAAAACTTTATTAGAACTGAGGTATTGTCGTGATGCATCATTCTCTTTTATTTATCTTGCAGTCCAACAAGCCGGTGCTCATATAATTTTTTTTATCCTAGCCAGTTCACCAAAACCTTAGTTTTGACTAATCCAATTCCACCCTGAAAGAGCTGGCTATCACCCAATATAAGGTAAGTATGTAAGATGAGTTTTACTTCGACTTATGTTAATAAGCATTTTGAGGACCCTAAACGTGATCTCAAACTAGTACTTACTCTCTCTCTCTCTCTCTCTCTCTCTCTCTCTCTCTCTTTCTGTTCTTTTTTCTTTTTAAAAGGAATGCCTATCAATTTCTCATATTGTTCGATCTTACTCTTTGGCAAAAGTCACCAACTTCATTTAAGCCCTCTCACATTATTAATTATTAAAACTTTATTAGAACTGAGGTATTGCTGTGATGCATCATTCTCTTTTATTTATCTTGTCGTCGATATTATCCTGGCTCAAGTCAATTTAAATCTTGATAGTACAGGAGCGAATAAATCAAGCTAGCTAACTCGAGTCAATATTATCCTTGGCTCAAGTTTAGGTACCAACTCGAGGTACATTTGAAGACTCGAGTTTGGACGTTAGATTTGCTCTTCATCAGGTTGTTGTGGTGTGACTTGGATTGAGTTGAGAGTTGAGGCTCGAGTTAATTGATCATTTAAAAAGCATGGAGAACGTTTTCATCACACTGACTCGAGGCAACAAAATACACAGCTCGAGTTGTGGCTTAGGCTCGAGTCAGCAGGAACCATGGCTCGAGCAAGAATTGAATGATCATTTAAACACATAGAATAAACATAACTCGAGGTAAATAATCAAGACTTGAGTCAACCTCTAGACTCGAGGCAGATAATCAGGCTCGAGTCAATTGCGAAGGAAGGAAGTTCAAAGATCGAAGGACAAAGCTTTGGCTTAAGTCATTAAGAAGTGGCTCGAGTTAAATATGCTTTCTCAAACTGCTTAACTCTTGGCCTTGCTTAGACTCGAGTTTGTTACTCTATGGCTCGAGTCAAATGCCCTTCTCGAAAGTCCTTTGCTCTCTGATTTTTCTGCATTCGTGTATGTCTGTTGCAAACTTCATCATTCTCTTCAATATCAAAAACGCTTCTAACAAATTTTGGCGAAGAACAAGAAGGAGAGTGACACGAGGCAAGAGCTCATCAAAATTGGTTGCTTCCAAATTCTATAAAACACTTGTTGAGTCTAGATTCATATGGAATTGGTTTCACCTCATTTGATTTTCGAGTCTACTTTCATATGCCACCAATTTCAGCTCATTTCGATGTGTAGTTTGTGAGTTACACTCAAAACATCAAAGCTTGGTCTGCTGTGTGGCGTGAATTTCAGTTCCAACTTCCGAAATTTATAGCTCTCTCATCTAAACTTCTTTGAGCTTGAAACTTTGTCAAAATGATGCATTGGATGTCTAGTTTCATACAAAATTGGGTTCACCTCAATCCAATCTCTGGTTTGGGACATGTCATCAAATTACCAAACCTCGCCCATGCTGAACGTGAAACGGAGATGAACAGAGTTGTTGAAAATCACTATTGACTCAAGGCAATTAGTGACTGGCTCGAGTTAAGACCCTAACTCGAGTCTATGATTTCCTGGCTCGATTTTTGGCTTCCTGGAACTCGAGTTTGACTTCTTGGCTTGAGTTTTGACTTCTTGAAGCTTGATTTTGCGTGATTTAACTTCGATTTGAGTCATTCCAACTTCCACTTGAACGTGGAGACTTCTAGTATCAATCTAAGAACTTGTATAAAGATTTTTTCATTGTTTCTTCTCTTCTCTTGATCATTCTCCATAATTCAACTATTTCTTTCTTCTCTTCTCTTTATCATTTGACTTCATATCTTCTTTGATTCAATTTCTTTCTTTAATTCAATACTTCTTTATTGACCTTCTTCTTGACATCTTTGATTTTACATTAAATTTAAGAATTAGTCAATGTAGGAGATAAATATAGTATACAAGCTTTTTGCTCTTATTAATAACATCTATATAAGACATTATCAAAACTAATCATATCCAACACACCTTGCGTCGGGCCTACGGTCATTGGAAAGAGCTCATAACACCATTTTTTTCATTACCACGCCTTGAATTGAAGACATGGTGGTAGGAAAGCAGGTCTATTCCACTTGCTCCAAATGGTTGCCGATTCATCTAATTTTTATTATAAGGTACTAAATAACAAATATTTTTAGTCCTGGTTATAAAACGCTTACAAGATTTCAAGGAACTTTTAATTTATTTTTCATGTCTCCCTATATTTAATAACGGTAGTTGAAGAGGGTAGTAATTAATATAATATCTGAGCTTATTGCAATTAGTAAGGGTAATATCGAAAATCACTTGAAATTTAAGATAACTTTAATCCTTTTAATTGTTTTTATTGGTTTGTGAGAATTTGTAGTTAGTATCTTATAATAAAAATCATAGGGAGTATTACTTTATTTTTAATATTACATTTCCTTTTTTTTCAATTTTATCTACAATAAATCAATTTTTAGTTATCTCATATTCTTATTAGTTATTACCACTCCACATCAATATAAGAGTTAGCGGACTCATTTGGATATGTTAAGAAAATTGGTTATTTTAGTTAAACAAAATTAGGTTGATTCTTCTAAAATACTACTCTTCATGTCTTTAGTATAAGACAAATTTATCTAATTTGATTAGATTAAGTGAATTAGTTAATATGACATTTATGTCTTGAACACCCTACTCATCTGTCTCCCTTAATTGAGTTAATTTCCTCCTTAATTATTATTAGAGAGCATCAATAAGGTAAATTAGGAAACTATAGGAAAATATAAAAATTATTCTTATATTTAATATCAAGATCAAATATCTAAATATGTCTTGTACTACTATTAAGGACTAGAGGGGCAGTGGCAGAGCTACATTATGGCCAGCTGGGGCCCTTGGCCCCAGCTGGTCTTTTCTTATTTTATGTTATATATATATATATATATATATATATTATAATATTTTATTTTGGCCGATAATTTGACCCTAATTAAGTATTTTATTCTGCGTATTTTACTCTTTCTAATGAGGATGCTTTGAGTTTTTATTGATTGGTGAAAATTTTGGGATTATGATTTAGGGAGAGCTTTGAGTTTTTATAATAGATGACTAATATATATGTAAAGGATGATTAATGGCTAATTTTAATGAGTTTGGATTTATTATTTGGTTGTCTTATGATTTTATAACGAATTTCTCTTTTAAAACATAGATCATAATAGGTTATTTGTTTAGTTGAAATTTAATTATATCTTTATGTTTTTTTAAAATATTTTTTGGGGTTCATATTTATATTTATTTTATTTTCTCCAATTATTTTGTTTTGAGGTAGGTGAAATGAAATGCGTCTTTAAGTGTTAATTTTATTAAATTTCATTATACATATTATTATTATAATTATATTTGTGATATCTTTAAGATAATGTTTGGTTTATTACTCATTGAGCTGTAAGAAGAAAGTAAAATTATTGTTTGAGATATTTACTGAAAATGTTATCATCTTATATTTTGTTTTAATTTATAATTGTTGGTTATTATTTATTTATATTTTTAATATTATGCGATATTATTTAATAAATAGTTTAACATATTTATTTTTAGTCCGAGCTAAAAATATTCTTTGTTCCACCACGCAAAAGGGGAATATTTTATTGTGATTACCCTCAGAAACTTATAATGAGTGCAATTAATAAAGGTATTTTTAAAAAACTATTGTATTATTTAGCAGACAAGATTAATTGAAATCATATACTACATTTGAGATCAAATCTAATTCTCAACTCGTTGTTTTATAGAAATTTGCATGTTGCATATTTTGGAAATACTAATAAATAAAAATACCATATTATCGTTGACTCTTTCTTGAATGTAGTTTCTCATATCTTCTTTTGCAAGCACTATTTAATCCGAGGAAATCCCACGCACAAAAATCACAGCAAGAACTATCATCAATTGAAACAACCATTTGATGGCTTCTTCTTCTTCATTGTTGCTTCCACCGAAAGATCGAGCAGCCATAGTACCGGAGCTTCACGGGGCATAGGTCGAGCCCATAGCCATACACCACCATTCACTCGGAGCCAGGGTTGTAATCAACTACGCTTCGAGCTCGAACCACGCCGCTGCGCTCGTTTCTGAGCTCAATAATGCCTCCGATTCGTCAGATCATCGAGCCATCGCTGTTCAAGCAGATGTGTCGGATCCAGATAAGGTGAAGGAACTCTTCGATAAATCGGAGCAAGTGTTCGGGTCGATCCATATTCTTGTGAATTGTGCCGGAGCGATTGATGCGAAGTACCCGAAAATCGCAAATACCACGTTGGAGGATTGGGACAGAACGTTCAATATCAACAATAGAGGTGATATGCTATGGCTTTATTATTCTTTGAAAATCTAAGATAATAAATATTGTTTCAAGTTTAATACTATAGTGGTATTTATCTTCTTTTTCTCTTTGTTCGCTATTAGGTCTATAGTTATTGGAGTCCTGGAACGATTTGGTTTGCTAGACTTGGTTATGCTTTCTAAAACTGATGAGATTAAGTCTTTGAGCGCTTGATAATCAAAGAAAGATTAGATCGACACGTCTCAACATTAATTTCAAGGTTTAGGTTGCTAATTTGCTCTGCCGAAATCCTAAATTTGTTGCATTTTATCTTTTTTTCCCCTAGTGGTTCAGATGTGCTGTACAAACTTGCAAAAAAATAAATTTTCTATTTCTTACATTCAACTTGTACCTATAAATAATCATTAATTTTTTTTAGACCTGCAACTGAATAATAATTTTCTAGATAAGTTGTTAGTTGTGATAAGCATAAAGTTGTAGCTTTTTCAGAGGCAACCAGAGACCTAGTCCATTTCAAATAGGAATCCTATACGAAAGAAATACCACCGACATAAGTTGTTAATTCCAGGAGAATTCGAAGCTACATATCATGAGTAACAGCAAAAGCTCTATCTACTAGATCACCCAAAAGCTCATGCTGTCACTGAATCATTAGTTCACCATCATTATACTCACTCTGGTGGCATATTTACTAAATTTGATTAGATTAAAGAAATTAATTAAGTTAGTTAACATATCATATATTTTCTAAAACATATTAGTCATCATCCTTAATTCCTTCTTTCCCTCTCCTCATTGATTATTGGGGGTAAATTTTGAAAAGATTTACACATGAAAAATATGTCTTATATTTAGAAACAAGATCAACTCCCTAAATACTACTTATATTAAGGACCAAAGAGAGGGAGTATATTTTAATCCTTGATGATTATAAGGGTGTTTGGAATCCCACTGGGATGGAGTCAAAACTACTTTAAAACTAAAGTAGTTTAAAAGCTGTGTGCCAACAAAGGTTGGTTCAGTAACTTATAAGAATCTCATTGCCGGTGTGAGGAACTTATTTTGTTGGTGGGTGATCTTTAAAAAGTTTAAAGGTTGCTTTTGTGAAAACCAGGTTTTGATCCCTGTGAATGTGATTCCAAACACACTTTTGATGACACTAAATTCTGAAAAACTCTAGTTTTCCCACTTCTGGGTTTGGATAGGTGCATTTCCGTGCACAAGAGAGGCAGCAAATAGGCTAGTCCGAGGCGGTGGAGGAAGGACCATACTGATAACCACATCGTTGGTGGGCAACATCTGGCCAGGTTATGGAGCCTATACAACATCAAAAGCAGAGGTTGAGACGATGGCAAAGATAGTGGCTAAGGAGCTGAAGGGAACACAGATTATGGCCAACCCTGTGGCACCAGGGCCAACAGCCACAGAGCTATTCTTTGAAGGCAAAACAGAGGAAACTATAAAGAGGTTAGTTGATGCCTGCCCTTTAGAAAGACTTGGAGAGCCCCAATGATGCGTCTCACTTAGTAGGATTCTTGTCTAGTGATGCTGGAGAGTGGATCAATGGTCAGGTTATTAGAGACAATGGTGGCTTTGTTGTTTAGACTACACACTTGGTTGTTGTAGATTTCAATAAATCCATAGCATAATAACACTATCAAATAAATCTTTGGGAAAATGACAATAAAGTCTTAATTAATAAAAATAATATCAGAAAAGTCACATAATTTGTCAATGGTTGTTCCTTCACTTTTCAATGATTGCTCCTTTACTTGCCATTGGCAAGTATGTGACTTTTCTAATATTATTTTTCTTAATTGGGTCCTTGATGTGATTTCCCCTAAATCTTTCTATCATAAACAGAGTAGTTCCTTGTCAATGGTGGCTTTGTTGTTTAACTACACTAGATTGTTATACAACAAGCATTATCCCATTAGGTAGGCATACTATAGAGATGGCACATTGTATTCTATCAACAATCAAATCTTTATTTAAATTGCTAACCAAAAGGTCCCTCTCACTAACTCTCAATAAGTTTATTGAGCATTCACCCTGAACTTTTTCTATTTTTTTTAGAGGATTCCATACTGTTTGATTTACCATCCTTACGAGCACATCCAACATATGTACTCATTTTTCGCTCCCCCACTTTTTTCAGTTTTAATTATAAATTGTGCAAATCATGTGTAACTTTTTCATTGAGGATGCTTGTCGTATCAATGTCTTCAATTATTCAAAAAATCATCTAATAGCCTCTGTTTTATTTTACATGACCAAGGGAATCTTAAACAACTTCCTATCATTTTTTTTCCTCACTAAATGGCACACCAACTTGTTTTCTTATTTGAGAATTACATATCATTTTTCCATCAATATACATTCATCTAAAAATTCTCATTCTCTATTATCCTCATGTTGCCTTTTCAAGGCCTAACATTTATTGTGTCATATAGTATCACTACTAGAAAAGGCTTCATTATCGACAGAATTTTTCAACGGAAAATATTCCGTTGAAAATAGCAACAACCTTTTTGACGGAAATCGAATTCCGTCGGTATTGGAGACGGAAAAATATTCTGTTGAAAATAGAGACGGAATTACTGATGGAAAAAATACTTGGTTATAATACGTTGTGAAAATTGCAACGGAATTTATTGTCCGTTGAAAATTGCAACGAAATTTTATTTCCGTTGAAAATTGCAACTACAATTTATTCCGTTGAAAGTTGCAACGGAATATTTCCGTAAAAAATTGCATCGGGATTTATTGTCCGTCGAAAATTGCAACGGAATTTATTTTCCGTCGAAAAGCTCAACTGAATTTAACATAAATTGTTTCGGCCTCGCACTCACGCTCCTCCCTCTTCTCTTCTCCCTCCCTCCTCAAAATGGAACCCAATGATCAACTCCTACTTCCACCACCACCAGCAACAGCAGACCGCCACCTCCGCCCCCACCAGCCCCCCCCCCCCCCCCCCCCCCCCCCCCCCGCGGCAACCAATGGCCTCTTACCCACCACTGACCCTTCCCACATGGTCTTCCCTCATTCCGTGTCCTCTCAATTAGAACCCACAAAGAGGAAGAGGGGCAGGCCCAGGAAGTATGGCACCCCCGAGCTAGCTCTCGCCACAAAGAAAGCTGCTACCTCCTCTCACTCTTTCAACAAGGATAAAGAGGGCCATGCTTTGGGTAGTCCCTCTGCTTCCTCTTCGTACATAGGCCCCTCCAAGAAATCCCAGTTGTCTTCTCTAGGTGGGTTTCTCTTCTAGCCCTTCCCCCCTTCCCTTGGTTAAGGATTGCCAATCCTGGATTTTGGAGTTCTAGTGTGGAATCCTTTTACTTCTGTTTAGGGCACATTTAGGTTTTTTCTTCAACTTGGCTGTTGGTCTCGCCTTTCGGGGTGTTTTTACGGCTGCTGTCTTTTTTGGTGGATTTTCAAATTTCGGCCTCCTTGTTTTGCGGTACTAAATTGCGTGGACTGTGATGCAACCTTGTTCAGTATGATGTATAATGCTGTGGAATCCTTTTTGATGCATTGGTAATATCTGGATACACTCGAACAAGTTTCTAAAAAAAAAAAATGAAAAAATGATAGTATCAAGTGAATCATAGAATATTAACTGAATGCTGCTGGTACTCCCAACTGATGCAGGTCAAGGCTTCACCCCACATGTGATTACTGTTGCTGCTGGTGAGGTGTGTGTTCTTGACAGACTTTTAATAGATCTTGTAAATTATATGTCTATATTGACTTGTAATACATGTAGCACTTATAATAGGAAGGACTGTGATATATGTAAATAGATATAGCAGGATATCCACATGTATTGGCTTTGTACTCCCATGCTAATTTATAAAGGTCATGTGCGTTTGGATCTTGCATGAAGTTTAAGTTCTGCCATACTGGAAGGCAATTAATGCTTCCATACTATTTTTCTCAGTGGCCAAAGTGAAGGTGGAAGCTTCTTTGCATTATTATAATTTAATTTGATTTAGGTTTCCTTGAAAAAATTGTAACTCTTACATTCTTGGATAGCATCCTTCTGCAATAGGATTTAATTCTTTTAAGATAGTTTGATGATAAGAAATGAACTGATATATTCTTTTTTTTCTTTTCTTTTCTTTTTCTGTGGTAATATTTGAATGACTACTTAAGCATCATCCATTTTGAAAGGGGATACATGATTGGGCTACATTTCATATCCTGAACATCAAATGTATTAATTTTGTGTGTATTCTTATTTCTCTATTTGTTGGACTTCACAAGAAAACAAGAATAACCGGGCATTAGTTTTTTTAATAAATTTATAGAAATCTTTACTGGGCATTTTGTTATGAATTTAATAAATTTATTGAAATCTTTGTATATAAATCAAATGAATTGTTTAAAAATGAGACGGAGGGGTTGTTTTGTGCTTAACCTCTGCATGCTACATGTTTCAGAGGTTGATAACTCATAAGTTATATGGTTTGCATGCCCTATAAGTAAGAATCATCATCTCTTTCTAGAATCTTTGGAATAAATTGAAAAAGATTAAACTCAGCAAGATCCTGTTGTTGCATTTATGACACTTTTAGCCTTTTTTAGCTACACTGTGATTTCTCACCTTTATTAGAATTGTAAATCCAATTTAAACCTTTTTTCTTTTGGCATCATAGCTTCTGATTTATTCTATTTGAGTGAGGTTTAGATGGCTGGTCTGTTTGTCACTTGCCATTACTCACCTGGACACCAGCATTTCATATGGATTTTTCTATAATTATGTATCTGACCTTTCATAAGTCTGTTGTCTGCTCTCGTTAAAATGGTGATTTTCACACTATGGTTGGAGTGAATGACATTGTCTCTAGTAAATGAACTAGTGGTTGGGCCGTAGTTCCGCTGCAAATGAGAAATCGTGTTTTTTATCTCTAGGCACTCGTTGTGTTTTTATGAAAGTGCAACAGTTTGCACCTTTGTAAAGGCACCTACCATGTATCTGGGCAAGGGCACAAGAGGATGTGTCACATAGATTTTTTTTAAGGCAGAGCCTTTCCTGTCAAATTCCATGTTCAGAATTGGTCTTGGATCTTTATTATTCATGGCATTTTGATATATTGTGATTGCTGCCAGTGTAAACAAAGTTTAACATTTTTTGGGCATTCAATAGGATGTTGGCCAAAAAATTATGTTGTTCATGCAACAAAGTAGGCGGGAAATGTGCATCTTATCTGCTTTTGGTTCCATCTCAAATGCTTCTCTTCGTCAGCCTGCAACCTCTGGAGGCAATATCGCGTATGAGGTAAGCTAATAATTACTGGAGTGTTCTATTTGATCCCTTGTTCTTTAAACTATCTTCATGAGGAAGTGAGACTATTTCAACCTTTAGTCTACATCTAATTACCACATTAAATGTGACACTCAATAGACATTAAGTTTATATATATATATATATATATATATATATATGAATTTTATTTTATATGACTTTTCATGATGGGATGAAATTCTACCAATATATATGTTTGAATAAAAGTGAAAGGACTCGAATTAAAAGGTCTCAATTTTCATGGACATTTCTCAGGCTCCCATCTATTTAATAATTCTGTTTTAGTCTCATTCAAGAGCACAAGTGGTAGTTCTGGCAGTAATAAATTTCATGTCATCTCAATATATTTACTGAAAATAATCATTCTTGATGTTGGTTTGTTGCTTCTTTCTCTGGGTCATGTGATTATGCACTTTCATTTGTGTGGAAGGGTTTTTTAGTTATTGTGGGATAGTGGGCCTAGTCCAATTCCCATAACTGTAATGTTATGACTTTCTTTGATATTTCCGTTGAAATTTTCAATGGAATTATATGTATATTCCGTTGCAAACTGTATTGAATTTTTTATAAAATTATTTTTAGTTGAAATTTTCAATGGAATTATAGATAAATTCCGTTGCAAACTGTAAAGAACTTTTCAACGGGATTATTTTCCGTTGCAATTTTCGACGGAATTCTAGTTAAATTCCGTTGCAAACTGTAACGGAAATTTTCAACGGACATATTTTCTGTCGAAATTTCCATCGGAACTCATTAAATAAATGTTTTATTATCTCTTTATTTGTCAACAGAAAAATGTAGCTTACAACAGAAAAAAAATCCGTTGAAAATTTCGTCGGAAAAAGTTTCCGTTGAAAATTGCAACGGAAAAAAAAATTCCGTCGCCTACCGACGAAGTATATTTGGACGGTTTCAACGGAATTTTTATTGTTAGCAACGAAAAAATTCCGTTGAAAATATGAATATTTCTAGTAGTGTATACTATCTATGGCCTTGAAAATAAGATAAAAATAAGAATTTTCAAAGTTTGGATAAAATTAGAAAAAAAGGCATGAGATTTACATATTTTCTTCCGAAACTTATCTCATTGAACCGGTGGAAAGATTTTGGACGAAGAAACATGCTTTCCGATATTGCCAAAAAACACAATAAAGCTTCTTTTTTTTGTTTACATATGTAACATATCACCTTTTTCTTTTCAGTTTTTCCTTGGTCATCCCGGAGAGAATATCTTGTCTCCACTTAATAATTCTCTCTGGTTTTACCACAAGCTTTGCATGACGAGAAATCAATATTTAGTAAACCAGCAAATGAAAAGAAGTATTCTTCTAGTAAACAGGGGGGGGGGGGGGGGGACGTTGAGAATTGAATGTAAAAGGCAAAATTCCAATTTCTCAGATCTGTCAATTAACAAAATGAGACAAAAGAAGGAAGCCTCCCCCTCGTAATCCACCTTTGACATTTTAATACAGTACTGGACAACATTATTGACTGTCCAACAATTTAAAAGCTGGAAATTCTTGTGTTATTTTGTGGCACATGTATTTTCGTAAAACAATAACCACCTAAATAATTACAAATTAATGAACAACTTATGATTTACTTGTGTATAAAAATGAATAGAAAATTGCTTGTGTAAATGTTAAAAGAAATAATTAAGCGAGTGAGCAATCGAGATTAAAAGATGAATTTATTTTCTTTTATACAGTAAATTTCTTTTGAATCCTTAACCATACTACGTATAATTACTTCTTTGACCGTAGAAACTCTTAACAAATTCATTAATATTGGTCTGAAATTAAGGTATATTAAATTCATGAAGCGATTTACTTTGGAGAAATAAGAGGCTTCAACTAATCACGGATCATTTTCTCATTGCTTTTCCTAATCTTTGTAATCATCTAAAGCTTACGCCCTTCTTCTCATTTCACACACAGAAATATACACAAACACACACACACACACAAACACTTATATATCTATACACATGTGTAGAGATACACACACACATGTATATATATGTGTGTGTGTGTGAAATCTCCAATATACGAACTACTTTGGCTTTGGTTATGGATCGGTCGTCGCTATCTGTTGTTGTTATTAGTATAATCCTTGTTGGTAAGGAAAAAGGGATGGTGGTCGGCAGTGATGATAATAGTGAAGTAAACTTTGATGAGCATTATGAGATTCTGTATGGTGATGATCGTGTGATTCCCTCCAACCAAGGATCACAAGTTCAGATTTCCATGGATAGTTCTTCAGGTTTTTGTCCATTTAGCTTCACCCTTCACACACACTTTTGTTTGTGTGTTTTCAACTAATTTCATATTGAATTCTTTATTTAGTAATTATTGTATTTTTGTTGGAGTGTTGGACATTAAACAGGATCTGGATTTGAATCCAAGATGACATATGGTTCTGTGTTCTTCCAAATGAGGATCAAAGTGCCAAGTGGAGATACTTCTAGGGTTGTAATCGCTTATTATGTGAGATTTCCTTTTGCCTATATATATATACATAATATTGAGAAATAAAAAAGAAAATTAAATGAAACATTGTTTTATCATGTGAAGCTGATTTCACATGGGGATCATCACGATGAGATAGACTACGAGTTCTTGGAGAACAAAGAAGGAGAGCCAATCGCATTACAGACCAATATATACGTAAATGGCAATGGTGGCAGAGAGCAAAGGATTCATCTTTGGTTTGACCGAGTTTCATAACTACTCCATTCTTTTCAACCAACATCAGATTGTGTGAGCTCTCTCTCTATGTCTTTAAATATTATCCAAAATCAATTACGGACACGAGTTTCTAAGTTGATCATTTTAATATGGTCATCATATAATTTTCATGTTGACTATATCTACCTGTATCCCGCTTCTTCTCTTTCCGTGCCTTGTAGCTTAGTGCCAGTTTGTTTTAACTTTTTCAAAGTGCTGTTATGTTATCACATCTGAGGAAAGTATGTGAGAGGGTTTTTGCGGAAAAGTGCTTAAAAAACACTTTTTTGTGCTTCCAAGACGAATGACTTAATGACACTAAACTTCCCCCTTAGCAAAACCTGGAGAGTTACCCCAATTGGACTTGACAATGCTCGAATATTACCCAGTCAAAAATATAGGCGATAAAGGTTTATTTAATTAGTAAGGAGTTGGTTTATCACCCTCAAGTGCTCTTTCGAGTCTTGAGGCATGCCATGTCCTTGAGGAGCCCCTGGTCCCAACCTAAACTTATGTCTTGAAAAAAAGTCTTTCTCAAGTGTGATACTGAGTTAGGACTTTTATAAATATAATGGGTGTGTAAGTCATTTTGAAAATAAAATCTTTTTTTTTTATCACTCCCACATGTAGTTTTTCGTATGATTATATTCCTGAAGGAGAATTGGGAGGCTAAATAAAGAAATTTGTGAAATGACAGGTTTTTTGTGGATGAAACTCCCATTAGGGTATACAGGAACAAGAGTGATATAGGGGTAGGATACCCAACAAAGTCAATGAGAATAGAAGCAACATTGTGGGATGGACATGGTTGGGCACCAAATGGAGGTAAAAGCAATGTGAATTGGAGCTATGATTTTAAAGCTTCCTTCACAGACTCTGGTGTTAGAGGTTGTGAAGTTTAAGCCTTTTCTTCTTCTTCTTCTTCTTCTTCTTCTTCTTCTTCTTTATCATCATCAAACCTTCTACATTGTTTCTCCGATAGCTTCTCTTGGAACAGAGACAGGTTTTGGCAGTCGGATCCTGAAAGGCAGAGATTGTATGAAAATGTGAAGAGCACTAATGTCACCTATAATTATTGTGCTGATACGCCTAGGTTTCCTACACTTCCTAAAGAATGCTAATAATTTGCTACACCTATGATTTTTATTGTAACTAGTAGAATGAGTTTTATATGTTGGTGCGCGAGATGTATATGAAGAATGAGTCATGCTGTTCATGAGTTAATTAAAAAATAAATTTTTGGAACCTTTTAGGAATATTCTTAACGAAATTAATTGTTTAGACTTAAATGTATGTTTTCAAAATAGAGGAAAAGTCTGTGTAACTAAGGCAAACCATGAGAGATATCAAAGTATTTTACTCATATATATATATATATATATATATATTACTAAAGATGGACATTTTGGTAAAAAAAAAAAAGTTCAAAAGTCAAATTTAACGGCCAACTAAAGGTTTGGGTGGATGAAAATATAATCTTAAAATATAAGGGAGGTTTATATGGGTTTCTAAAATAGAGGGGAGGTCTATGTAATTAAGGTAAAACAGGAGGGTGGTCAGAGTATTTTACTAAAAAAAATGGCTTTAGCTCTTTTAACTTTTCATTATTATGATAATACTCGATGTGTTTGGTATTTAGTAAGGTACGCATAAAAATAAATTCATAACTAATTAAAAATAAGAACTGGATTTCACCTCCGATCGGGCGCGTCATAATATCGATCTGATCGTCGTCTTCCAATCCAAGCTGTGTAAGAAAAATCCACCTCAGATATTTCCTCCTTATAAAAGAAACACGAAAGAAGATATATATATACCAACTAACTCATTTTTAATTCAAAAATGAATTAACTATACATATTTCTTTGTATCTCTGTGTTGAATAATTTTGTACTAAAAAAACTTAAAAAATATTTACCTCCTCCGGAGTCTTCTCACGTCTGATCCTGTCTCCGTCAAACAGGAAAGCAAGGGTTGAACGCCCCCGCCCTAGTTGATCACAAACACAATTCAAGGTTTCTTTGATGGGAGTATGTATGTCAACGTTGTGGGGAAACACTCGACCATCCTGCATAAATTAAGCCAAGATTAAAAACCAATGATTAAAAGACCAGAGTTACCATTTTAGTTACCCTCTAAAAGAATGGATGTCTTTCAAACTGGAGGAGCAACTGGGTAGAGATCCTTCTATACAGTGGAAGCTTATATGAGGAGTAGGAATATGGCTTTTATGGTCATGGAGGAATAACCACATTTTCAAAGAGGATTTCAATAAACCAATTGATCCAGCTTAGGTTCTTTGAAGGGTATGGAAGCTATATTGTGAGAACCCAGATTCTTAAATGCAATCTAAGATGATACAAAGACAGTGCAGCAACAAATGGGAACCACCTACTTAAGGATGGGTTAAATTAAACATAGATGGAGCTATGTCTATGAATGGGAAATCTAGCTGTGGTGGAGTATCAATGGCGGAGCTAGGATTTTTTATTTATATCCGCACAATTAATGGGGGGATTTAGGGTGAATTTTTTTTTAAGGAAAGTTTTAAATGCATTAAAAAACAAAATGATATAAACAAAAAAGAAAAAGAAAACTTCAATTAAACATAAAAATATAATAATCAAGAGTCAGCTAAACTATTACAATTACAAGGGAACGATTATAAAAGCATTCTTCAGAGTTGGTCAAAAATTTCAATCCCACGCAATCATCTAGACTAGAAATATTTCAAAACAGTGCAACAATCATCAAAGAAAACACACAGAAAAATGCAGGTGAAGGGTAAAAAAGTCTACAATCGTAAGCCAGAAAATTCCTTAAAAATTGGAACCAATATAATCAAACAAAACAGAACCAATCGATAAAAAAAAAAAGAAAAAAAAAAGACAAAATTTACCATATGCATTTGGAAATTTAGCCAAAAAACTCCTCAATGCAGCATCATTTTATTCTTTAACCCGTTCAGAATCAGCTCCTCACCCCAACAACAATATCCAATCAGTCAAAAAAAAGAAAAGTGAAAACAAACCCAAAGCACTTGAACTTGCCCTCACGATCATGAATACTAAGAACATCTGAATTCGTGAAAGACCTCAAATTCCCAATTCATAGCTCGCTGCATAAATAATCTTATGGCCTCAAATTCTTTTATGGGATTCAAAACTCAAGTCCGAGTCCTACTTAAATACTTACGTGCCTTTGGATAGATTGCGTAAATATATATATCAGAATAGTGTGTAGGAATCATTGGGAATATTGAGCCCTTCTTGTCTCCGTGTATAATGCGAATAGGAGTATTAAGGAATTATGGGGAATATGTAAAGGCTATCGCGGCCGGAATCTGAAAATTATGTAACTCAAGAAACCTACCTGGTTCCTGAAATTGAGAAGAATAATCCTAGCACCTCCGCGTCCGCCGCGGCCGCGAACGCGTCTAACTGTAATGTGGGGCGAGTAAGTGTCCCTGCTTCTAACCAGAACAGCTCCTCCTCGTCCGCCGCTGCTTCGGCTTCCGTGTCTCTCTAAATCAGAGTCCTGCGTACGTGGAGCTGGGCTCCTACCAGCTCCGCGTCCGCGCCCCCGTCCGCTACCGCCAGCACTGGTAGACATCTTCCTTCGTTTTTCAATTTTAGCTGTATGCCTCGTGAACCTGATATTACTCGCAGAGACTCAGGCAAGTCGTAAACATTTCCGAAATTCAGACAGATGTGATAGTAGTACCAGCAGAGGGCTGGCACAAGATAAATAAACGGATCACAAAATAAATCTATTGAAACTAAAATGATTATCATCAATCAAGAACGCAAAATAGGAATTCAAGAAGCATCAGTTCGTTAGTTGCTTTACACACAAAGTAAAAGAATGGCTATCGACGGCATTACCTGAGGAGGAGCTTCGATTATGTTCACTGGTTCGTTCTTTCCTGTTACTCTCTTCGGAATCACTCTGTCTCCCCAGAATCTTCCGTCTCTGGTTCTCTCTACAACACTCTCTGCCTCTGTGATTCATGAACCACTCAGGCAAGTCGTAGACATTTCCGAAATTCAGACAGATGTGATAGTAGTACCAGCAGAGGGCTGGCACAAGATAAATAAACGGATCACAAAATAAATCTATTGAAACTAAAATGATTATCATCAATCAAGAACGCAAAATTGGAATTCAAGAAGCATCAGTTCGTTAGTTGCTTTACACACAAAGTAAAAGAATGGCTATCGACGGCATTACTTGAGGAGGAGCTTCGATTATGTTCACTGGTTCGATCTTTCCTGTTACTCTCTTCGAAATCACTCTGTCTCCCCAGAATCTTCCGTCTCTGGTTCTCTCTACAACACTCTCTGCCTCTGTGATTCCCTTCTTTTCGTCTCTTGGGAGCTGACATAAAACCGTAAAACCGAATTTTGAAATAATGCCATACAAAACGTGAATAGGTAGTTTTTTTTTTTTGGTCAGAGTGAATAGGTAGTTTAAATTAGTATTTTTTTAATATATATATATAAAGAAAAGTTTGTTTTGCCTCAAGTAAAAAAATGGAAAAAAAAATAAAAAGGAAATATACCCTAAATAGGTTAAATAAATGTGGGCATGTTAAATCGGATGTGGTGGTGATTGGGGTAATAGGAGTAAATATACCAAAGAGTTGGGCGCATTTGGGTTTTGGGGGATTCTGCAACGATACACCCTGCTTCCTCGCTTTCCCATACGTGTACGCTTAGAGCTAGGAATCAAAGCCGGTCCGGCCCTCCAGGGTTGGCCCGTGAAGGGCCAGGGCCTAATAGGGCCGGCCCTCTAGAGTCCCAAGTAAGAAAAACACCTGTTTTTCAAAGCTCGGCCCGAGAATACCAAGGCCAGGGCCGGCCCACAGGGCCCGGAAATCACTATTCCAAATTTTAACTATTTTTCCTCCACTTTTTTTTTTAAAATATAATTAGTAAATTACAACACGAATCATTCAATAAATAAGCACAGTTACTAATTCATAATCAAAAGCAAGCTATGTTCACAAATAACTTACATAAAACATAAAAAGCATATTACTAAGTGACATTAGTAAGATGACTATTATTGTCGTCATCTTAATCACTATCATCGATTTTAACGACATTTGATTGTTCTTCATTTTGAGTAGTAGCCTCTAGCTCATGAGTAAGAATATCATAACATTCTTCTTCTGCATCATGAACACATCCATAATCTTTATTTGCAACAAATAATAAATCAAATCATAAAATTAGAGTATAGTTATTATGTATTTGTAGTTAAATGGATAAATAACTCTATAACAAATACAATATATATATATATATATATATATATATATATATATATATTAATAAATTTAAAAAGAAAAAAAAGAAGAAAAAGCTACAATGAAAAGGCTCGGCCCGTTTAAGCCTGAGGCCCTCCAGGGCTTATTTCAAATAACTCATCCATTTTTCAAGCCCGGCCCTTAAAGGGCCAGGGCTTAAACGGGCTGTCCCGTTTCCCGGCTCTATGTACGCTCAAACACAGTGGTGGGAGTTGTAATTATAATGTGTGTCAGAAGGTGTGTGTGTGAGGGGAGTGTGGTGTGTGTGCATGGTGAGCCTAGTGAGGGCGAGAGAGAGCTGGAGTGAGAGTAAGGCACGACGGACAGGGAGAGAGAGAAAAAAACAAAAAAAGGAGGAGTTAATTGAGTTTTTAAAGTAAGTTATTTATCTTATAAAATTATGTAGATAGTTAAATTAATTTCTTTTCGACAAAATTTCTTCACGAAATTTATTCTACATATTTTTATTTTTCTCATGAGGGGTAATATAGTATTGATTAGTGAAAATTTTAGGATTGGACTTTTGGCAAAGCCAGGGGTGGAGTCAGGATTTAGAGTTAATAGGTGTACAATTAGTGTAGGGGTTTGGGGGTTCAGGGCCAGCGCCCCTGAAATTTTTTTGTTTAAGAAAAGTTTTAAATACATTAAGATTGTATCATTGACATTTTCTAGAAGGAAAAAAGTTTGACAAAATTAAAGAACATGTTGAAACTTGGAACCTATAAGAAATCAAAGAATGAATAATTATAATAACTAGAAGGTGGGCAAGCAAACCAAAATGCTGGCTTCGTCTTCAATTCACCATAAACGAAAATCACAAGGTGGGGTATTACCTTTAAATATTCATTTACATCAGCCTTCATTTGCTTAGCCTTGAGTGCTGCATCAACCTCCAAAAAGATTCGAGAGGATAAAGTTATTTCTTGAAGCAAATCAATATGCAAAAGAAAGCAGAAAAGGAAGCTGTGTCATGCCAATATTCAATACAAATAAGACTTATTATCATGTTTTCATCATAGAGTAAAGGAATAAGAGAAGGATAGTTACAAACCGGCACTCCAACTCCAGCATGCCTCAAAAAAGGCTATCCACTAGAGAGCATGACACTTTCAATATGTTCAACACCAAACACCTACATAAAGAGAAAAGGGGGGAAAAAAGGTAAAAGAGAAGATGGAGGTTCAAACCGACAACCTTAAGCTACAGATATGAAGTCTTAACCAACTATACTATCCATATATATTGTTACTAAATTCTCTCAATTTATATATATATATTATGGGTTTTTTTTTTTGCTCAGATTTTTATGGATTCACTTGCCCCCATTAAAACATAGGTAGCTCCGCCCCTAGGCAAAGCTTTGGGTTTTGATAATAAATGACCGTATATATGAAGAGAATGGTTAGTAGATAATTTTAATAGGTCTAAATTTGTTAGTTGGTTGTTGTAGGAGTTTGAATTTAATTTTCTATTTAAAAGGATTTAGGATTTATGTCTTACAGGATATTTCTACCGATGAGATGAGGACTAAGGCATTTATTTGGATTACTAAAGGTATTATTGTCGGTTTAAAATGTTAGGTTTTACTCAATCTTGAACTATATATAATTATGAGTTGGGATTTGGAATTTAAATTAAAGTTTGATATGATTTTGAGTATGTGGAGGTTTGAAGATTTGTTAAATAAATTGGGTTATGCTTATATAAGTTGGCATTAATAAGTCTTTTATATTCAAGTTTATAATTCATTTATTGGAGGTTGTATTGAGGAATAGATTAATTGGATTTGAGGTTTATAAATATGATTGTTTGAAATTTTTAGGTGTAACTTTTATTATAGGAAATTGGGTATTTTGGATATAGTGATATTTTAATTAGTGAGAAGTAATGCATGAAGGCAAGAAATGAGATTGTAACCCAGGGCGGAGCCAGAAATTGCACTTAGGAGGGGCGAAAATTACAGAATTGAACCTAAATTTTCATAGAACTATATTTCAACCCTATAAAAATTTAAATTCTTTGATATTAGTCCTTCCATGCTAGAGCCGAGTCCGTTGGGCCGGCCCGTTTAGGCCCTGGCCCTTCAAGGGTCGGGCCTAAAAATTTGAAGAGATAAACGAAATTGGCCCTGGAGAGCCGGCTCTGACGGGCCTCGGGCTTAAACGGGCCGACCCTGGAGGGCCTCGGGCTGGCCCTTCAGCCCTTTTTCATTGTAGCTTTTTCTTTTTCTTTTTTAAATTTATATATATATATATATATATATATATATATATATATATATATTATATTTGTTATAGAGTTATTTATCTTTTTAACTACAAATATATAATAACTATGTTCTAATTTTATGATTTGATTTATTATTTGATGCAAATAAAGAGTATGGATGTATTAATGATGCGAGAGAAGAATTTCATGATATTCTTACTTATGAGCTAGAAGCTACTACTCAAAGTGAAAAACAACCAAATGTCGTTAAAATCGATGATAGTGACAAAGATGACGACAATAATAATCATCGCACTAATGTCGCTTAGTGATATGCTTTTTTATGTTTTATGTGAGTTATTTGTGAACATAGTTTGCTTTTGATTATGAATTAGTGACTGTGCTTTATTTATTGGATGATTCGTGTTGTAATTTACTAATTATATTTCTTTAAAAAAAGTGAAGGAAAAATAGTTAAAATTTGGAAAAGTAATTTCCATGCCCTCCGGGCTGGCCCTAGTCTTGGTGCTCTCGGGCCGGGCTTTGAAAAATAGGTGTTTTTCTTACTCCGGGACAAGGAGGGCCAGCCCTGTTAGGCCCTGGCCCTTCACGAGCCGGCCCTGATTCCCAGCTCTATTCCATGCAACTTTACATAGAAGGACTAAAATGAAAATCATAAAATTTTTATAGGCTCAAATAGAATTTCCTAAAAATGTGGGTCATATTCTATAATTTTATTGGGGGTGGGGGCCACCCCTAACCCCTCCTTGATTCCACCTCTGATTGTAACAATGATTTGAGGAATAAGTAAAATTGTCATTTCTTCAAATAAAACTAAAATGAGACAATTATAGTTTAATTAATTATTTATTATTGTATTATTTGGTATTTTTGTTAATGCTATTAACATATAATTATATATTTGTTTTTAGAGTGGGCTTGATGTCTCTCATGTTTAGGTTTTGCATCAAGAACTCGAGGGAACCACTTTCCTCTTGTTATGCATGCTTGTATGATGTTTATGAGTGATACAACTATACAAATCTATGAAAACTATGTTCTTAATGTAATTGCCTTGTGGGATTTTATTTGGAAATGTGACTGGTGATATTATATTATTTTTTTTATATAAGTGATATTATATTATTGATTCAATATATCAATGAGTACTTTGAAATGGTTATTGAGACAGAAAATTAAGATATTATATATTTTGGACAATGCACTTTTGTTATAATTTTGTGAGTTGATTTAGTATTATTATCTTAATAATTATTGAGATGATGTATTATTTTTACAAATCTCGTATGGAGCTCGTATATACATGCCAAGATTATGATTGTTTGTCATGATGTGGAGTGGTGATGGATGTAGAGTACTGAAGAAAGTTGTTGTATATCTAATATTACGTGGTATGCCACCACTTGGTGCACAGTGGATGGCTTTGACCATTTCAAGGCCCTTGTTATCACCGTTTTCTTTTGGCCAGGTTAAGGATCAGCCCTTAAGACAGTGACACATTTCTCTATTCGACAAAAAAGGAACCCATAGTCTAATATGAGTTATGTAGTCTTTGGTCGAGCTACAACTCATCATTTGGGAGCTAGGTGTGGTCTTGTCAAAGAGACCAACCTATTACGTTACAACCCATGGGTTCTCTTGGCGGTTATAAGGGTGGCAGGTAATAAGGATGGTCTGGGTATCAATATCTTGCTTGACATGTTAGACATGTGATTCGTGATATGAAATTTGATATAGAAATTTCATTACAGAATTTATGATTTGATAAATTTGGAAATTAGATATCTAATACTTTGGTATTTAAAATGTTCCAATTGACACCTCACGAACACATACTAGCATTTATAATGAGCTGGATTGATGATTACAAATATTTTTCAGGTGATAGATCTCGTATGAGTCTATTAGGGAAGGCTTTAGAAGCTTAAATTATTCTTGCTAATCGCAGTGCTTCCACCTTTTTTGATACATGTTGAATTATTGTATATTGTCACATTATGGCTTACTTTGCGTACTCTAGTATATTTTGATTATTTTTATAAATCTGGAAGTAAGAATGAGTTAAAGAGTCTAGGCCTGATAAATTCCAAAACATAACCGTGTGCCTGAATTTTTTTATGAAAGATTTAATTTAATTATTAATTTATAATTATCGTTTAAAAATGGAGGATTTTACACAATATCTAGCAAATTGCAATCCCACTCCCAAAGTAATATTGATATCCTTTTTTCAGATTCAACCAAACAAAGATCCCCGCAATATCCCATACAATAATAGCAAGTAATTAGTTCCAAAATTTACCCATATTTTTAATTAGTTATTATTAGTGTTTACTGGTCAAAAGTCACATTTTTGTTAATTAGTATTAAGATGGGTGTAATTTAATTTTCTTCCCTTAAAAAAACGGGTTTAGCTCTTTTTACATTTATGATAATCCTTAAATCAAATTTCAAAAATCTAAAATCGAAGGTTTTTTTTAACTTGGTAGAATCATTGGTTTTAGAACCAACCAAATCAAATTTCAAAAATAAAATAAGAACAAGAATGAATTATAAAACAATAACTAAAGGGATATAAAAATTACAACTTTTTAAACAAAAAAATCAAAATGAAAAGAAAAATAAATAAGTCTTATATCAAATAGTTAAATTAAATATTACATATTTACTTACAAATGTAATTCAAATAACGATTTTTTTTTTTTTTTTGGATTTGGTAGATTATTGGTTTTAGAACCAACCAAATCAAATTTCAAAAATAAAATAAGAACCAAAATGAATTGTAAAACAATAAGACAAGGCATATAAAAATTACATCTTTTTCATAAAAAAAATAACAAGAAAATAAAAATTAAAAAATAACTAAATGAGTTTTAAATCAAATAATCAAATTAAAAATTACATATTTAGTTACAAATCTAGTCCAAATAATGAAAATGTGTTTTTCTTATTTGAGAGAATTATTGGTTTTAGAACTCACCAAATCAATTTTGATAATCTAAAATCAAAGGTTTATTTTTTATTTTTTGATTTGGTAGAATTATTGGTTTTAGAACCAACCAAATCAAACATTAAAAATATAAAGTCACAGGCTTTTTTTTTTTTTTTTTGATTTGGTAGAATTATGGGTTTTAGAACCAACCAAATCAAATTTTGAAAAACTAAAATCAAAGGTTTTTTTTTTTAATATTATTTGGTAGAATTATGGGTTTTTAGAACAAACCAAATCAAATTTCAAAAATCTAAAAGCATAGGGTTTTTTTTTTTTCATTTGATAGAATTACGGGTTTTAAAAGCAACTAAATCAAATTTCAAACATAAAATAAGAACCAGAATGAATTATAAAATAAAAAAATAAGACAAAGGGATATAAAATTTACAACTTTTTCATAAAGAAATAAGAAGAAAATCAATATAAAAAATAACTAAATGAGTTTTAAATCAAATATTTCAATTAAACATTACATATTTACTCACAAATCTAATTCAAATAATGAAAATGTGTTTTTTTGATTTGGTAGGGTAATTGGTTTTACAACCAAACAAATCAAATTCCAAAAATCTAAAACCAAATGTTTTTTTTTTTTTTTTATTGTTTGGGATAAGGGAACAATTTTTTTATATTGTTATTTATTTAGATTAAATGGTACGACGCACACTAAATGTTTTTGGCACCTGATATCTTAAATTAATTAATTTCTAATATATCTAGTATTTAAAAATATTTTTCCTGTGTCAATCATTATCTTAAAATATCTTTTCAATAGTTAAAAAATACATCAGGTCGTTAATTACAGCTAAACACATTCAGATTAAAAAAAATAATGACTTCTTTAAAAAAAAAAAAAACTCTTAATTTGGGGTTGAACATGGAATGTGGATTCCTATACAGAAGTTAATGTTACTAACGAAACAAAATTAAAGCATTTAATTAAAAATCTAAAATCCAAGAGGTTTTTCATAAAGAAATAACAAGAAAATAAAAATAAAAAAATAACTACACGAGTTTTAAATCAAATAATTAAATTAAAAATTACATATTTACTTACAAATCGAGGATTTTAATGGCAACGATCTCGTCGAGAGTAATGCAACGAGCACGATGCACATGAGCACTGACCCCCCAGCCAATTTCCTCGAGCAGTTGATAATTCTCAGGGCCAATAGGGAAATTCTTATTCTCCATCGTCTCCTTATCTCTCAGACAAAATGATTCAGAAGGAAAAAGAAACGAAAACGAAAGTCGAAACACTTAGCTACGAAATCCAATCCAAGGGCAGCAGCTACCACAGAAACGAAACTCCATAGAAAAACTCTGCAACATGAAATCCAGAATTACAACAACAGTCAGATGAAAAAATAGGAAAGAATTGAGAAGTATGGGAGAAAGTTTAATTAATTACAGAGAAAGAGATGGAGGAGGAATCTGTAGATTGTGAAGGAGAGTGATTAGAAAAGGAAAAGAATTAATCGTCACCGAACCTGTCTTCCTTCTCCGGTGAAGCCGATTTTCTATTATCACCTCGGCTAAGCATCCCCCGATTTCCTATTTTCAATAACAGAATATAAATCAGATTTAGTTGATTTTTTTTTAAAGAAGTTAAATAAATTACTTAATTATTTTATATGTTTTGCAGGGGATTTCAAATTCAACAGAAAAGGAGCCATTGAAAAAAAGAAAAGAAAAGGAAGAACCAGAGTTCTCAACCGCTGAGATAATTGCAGGTGGCGCTCCACTATAATGAGAATGCTAAAAAACCATTTTTCATTCCTAGCTCTAAATGGTACACTAAAAGGATTGTTTTTAGCGATAAAAGCTATTCTTCTGACATCCTTTTAGAATTGGGACCCCAAAATTATCTACAAAATTATAAAAATATCACCGTCTTTATTTTTTTTATTTTGAAAGAATAGACATTTCTTAGGAAATTAAAATTCATTTATTATAGTAGCGTGCATAAACAAAATGAGGCTTTTATATTGAAGCTTTGTTGAAAATTTTTTGTGACAAAAATGCTCTAAGGGTCAAGATGTCGAGAGACAAATATAATTGTAGTGATATGGCCTTATACAAGAAGTGTACAAGAAAGCTAGCTATGCGCTCTTGCCTCACTTGGAAAGCAACATGTGATGTATGGGATAGCTTCAGAAAGGGTTTAGGAACGAAAATTGGCGACGGTTCTTCAACTCTTTCTTTTGTGGTTTGATAACTCGTCAGAACTAAATGGTTCGCTTATTGACTGGATTACCACTTTAAAAATTAAATTTAATGACTCTAATTAATGTCTATTTTTAGAAAATAAAAATTAAAAAAGTGATGACATTTTTAAAATTTTGGCTTAACTTTCCACGATTGTTATAAAAAACAGTTGTTCAAAGTTAAACCAAAATTTTTTAAAATATAATATTTAGGAGTTTCAATGACCTTTTTTTTCCTCTCTAAAACAATGATTGGAATAAAATTTTCATCAACTATTAACAGTGTTGAAAGTTTAAAAAAATAATTGAATACTGAGTTAGAAATACTATTTTTTCAAAAACAGTCTCTATAATTTGATATTCCTTTTTTTAGTACTTTCAAAAAATTTTTTCTTTAAAAAAAATCGTTGAAAGTATAACAAAAAAAAAAAGAATATTAAGTTACAAATGATTGTTTTTGAAAAAATAGTCATCGTAACTCAATATTTATGTTTTTCGCTTAACTTTTGAAGATTGTATTTTTAAAAAAAGTTGTTGAAAATAAAAAATATTCAAAATTTTAAATATACATACCATTTTCTTGATGACTTGGAGATGATATGTAACAGAAAAGAATAAATCTTATAAAAAAGTAAATATATCTTAATACTCATGGTCTTTAATATAATAACTATTTTACTAACACTACTACAAAAAAGAGCTATAGCGTCCTATTTTTAGCACTTTTAACATCTTTATTCTGTGGGATGCCTATTTGAGAGGTGTAGTAAGGGGAACTGCTTACAATGACCTAAAAAAAATAGGACGCCATAAGTACTTTTTTTTTAAAACAAAGTCAATGTTGTCTCCTCAGTCTTCACATCTCCCTTTAGAAGAACATTCCTCCAACAAACTCATATCAAACTAACTCTAATCAAATTGTATGGGAGGCAAAAAAAGAAAAAGAAAAAGAAACTCCACGGGGGCCGATTAGCAGAGATCTTCCATCATAAGTGATGTCGGAAGCTTCAGCAACGCCAACTATCATCACCAAAGCTAACAAACTCCACCGGCGCCACCACTTGTCAATCTCCATGGCTTTGTGTGGCTCATCGACAACTCAAATACAACAAATGCTCATAGATCGAAAATCATTCTAAAAGCAAATCAAAACAAAAGGAAGTCTAAAAGGAAATCAAAACAAAAGCAGATTTATGGAAATCAAAACAGGAGCAGATCTATGGAAATCAAACCTGTATCTTTAGATTGTCGTCGATGGTGGATTTTGGTTGAACCTGTGAAAGAGGGAACGAGTTTTGGAGCTTTGACATCGGTAGATGGAGGGCAACAGGGATCAAACGCAATGGGAGGATGGAAGTTTGATGGTGGGAGAGGGAAGGAATTTTAGAGGAGGGAAGATGTAGAGAGGAGGCGGAACAACTCTAGCTACAAATTCCTTTGAGTTGGTTTTCTAAAAAATTGGGCAGCAAATAAAATGTTGGTATGACCGCTCTTGGCTTCTAAATTTTGAAATTAGACGCCAAAAGTAATGCTTTGGACTTATACGTCAAAAGTTAACTTTTGTCACATATAATTATAAAAATACCACTACCTTTATTTCTTACTTCTTTTTTAATAAAAAAAGGACACCTTTTAGGGTAGTTCAAATCTCATTGTCAATGTGAGGAATTTATTTGGTTGGTGGGTGATCTTTAAGAAGTTTAAAGGTTGCTTTTGTCAAAATCGGGTTTCGATATTCCTTTTTTAGTATATAATACACTTATCATCATAACTCAATCAAAGTTTTCATGACTTTTTTCAAATGGAGGCATAAGTATCAATAACAAATCTAGCCCTAGATGATTAAAAGAGGGTTTGTTTTCTATTGTTCAATGATTCAGATATTATCACATTTCAATTTGAAAGTGTGCGTGTGTAGTACTTTCAATTGTAAAAGCCAAATCAGGTCGATCATCTTCAAGTCAAAAATATGCCTAATAATCAGATCATACCTACCACACCAATCAGATCATCACCAGGCCCTGAAACGCTCCTGAATCAAATAGCACAATGATCGGATCATTATCTCCGATTGGCAACATTATACCTAAAATCATTAAAGGGCTGAATTGCATCTAAAGAATCAAACATATAGTCAGAGCTGACTTCCATTTCAGCATCATCAAAAATAAATATGAGTGAAGAAAGAAACATTAGAAGTATGACTGGATACTCTTTTAAGAGGCAAACATGATGTTCCAGGCACCAACCCTGACATGTCTGCAAAAACATCATCGACTATCCCTGAGATATGAAAAGAAGTATGAGTTATACAGTCAGGCAATTCCACAATTATAGTTTCGTAATAAAGAATCTCAGCCAAATTGCAAGGCTACTGCCAGACACGCTTGAGGAGCAAAAATGAGAAGAACAAAGGATTGTCACTAACTAGCAGAAATAAAATAAAATTAAGCACAGAAGTTGTACCTCTTGTGGCTTGTAATATATGGGAGAATGTGTCATATCAGAATTTGAGAGGATCTTTTGGCATGGGAACGCTCTTTTTGTCAAGCTTCTCTAAATTTGCATAATCTTTCTTCATTGCACAACTCTCCAATTCGTGATTTACAATCTTTTCCAGGGCATTGTTTAATTGGAATCTTCATTTTGCCAGAAATCCGTCAGACAGAGAAATTACGAACTTCAGGCTATTTAAGAAAATGAAACAACATTTCAAGAAACAAGATGATAAGAAACATCACAATAAAGTATGAACAGAGAGAGAAGAAAAGAAGGATTGAGTAAAACGCACCTCGAGAAGAGACTATAGGAATGGGCTTAACCCTTTTGTCAACGACTCGTTTGTTCTTCAACAAGAAGCGTAGTAATGAAGATCACACGCTTCAACTTTTTGGCGACAAGATCCAAGAAGCGTGACAAATACACAAGAAAATACAGAGAAACATGAGAAGAAAATGCAGAAACAAAACCAGAGTCAATTTCAAGAGAGGAGGAAGTTAACGAACATACCGAATAAACTCCCCAAATCGTGATTTAAAGTTTTTCCATGGGGATTTTTTAATTGGAATCTTCATTTTGGCAGAAATCCCTCTAATAAATAAATTATGAACTTCAGGCTCCTTAAGAAAATAAAATAACATTTCAAGAAACATCACAAGAAAGTATTAACAGAGAGAGGAGAGGAGTAATAAAGATCTCACGCTTCAACATTTTGGCCTAATCCTTTGCAAACGACTCCTCCGTTCTTGAACAAGAAGCGAAGTAATAAAGATAACAGGCTTCAACATTTCGGCGACAAGATAGAAGCAGCGTCACAAATGCACAAGAAAATACAGAGAAACGTGAGAAGAAAACGCAGAAACAAGAAAGGAGGAAGTTAACGTGATGAACAAAAGAGAGATGAAAAGCCCAGAAAACAAACATACTGAACAAAATCATTTTTCAACGGAGAGGGAAAGAAAGATTGAACAGTGGTGACTGGTTAATGAAAGGGATTGTGTCAAGAAGGAGAGATATATAAATGAGTTAATACAAACATTTGATGACATTTGGTGACTGCTGACTACAATTTTAAACCAAGATTGAAAATCTATTTGCATAAATATATTAGTTATATAAATAAATGAGTTTCTAAAACAATTTTTTTTAACAAAAATTATATTCTTTATATTTTTATATGCAAGTATCCTCTTATTTATAATATTAGTTGCAATAATCGATCCATAAATTCATACACATACATATAATATACATACACACACATTGACACATTAAAGTTTAGGCAGTTTATTTTTGTTGAAATTTTATATTTTTATATTTATTTAATAGGGATTAAATTGAAAATTCATATCAATTACTACACGAGATGTCTAATTTTCTTTGAAAAACATGAAAAAAACATTTCAATTGGAATTTTAGTTTATTAACAAGAATGGAACACGAGTTGAGAAAAGCGAACCTCTCTTATAAATATTGAAAGGGGTTAGTCTCCTTTAATGAAAAAATGAATGGGAAAAAAATTGTGTTATAACAAGCATAATCTTATTTTTGGATATGGATGTTTAAATGTTTGGTGATAAATTGTTTTCAAGAAATATTGTGAACAATGTTTTGTAGTAGGCCTATTATGTAATGTTAAATTATAGGAAAACCCATATGCAAGTACCTATACTTTTACCAAAATTTTAATTTCATATATGCGTATTTTTCTCTTGATTAGATTATTAATTTTGCTTTGTTAACATCATTAGTTCTTGTAATTTTGTTCTATTAGCATTACTAGCCCCTATCCCTTTTATAGGGGCCCGCATACCTTGTTCATCGCATCTATGAGTAGGACATGCTCATCCCTCAATTTTGGGGTAAGGGAACCAATTTTTTTTTTATTTTATTTTAAGTTTTCTATATTCTTACTTGTTTGGATTAAATGATATGTTGCACAATAAATATTTTTGGCGCACAACAACATCCGAAATAAATTAATTTCTAGTATATCTAACATCTAAACATAATTTTTATGTACCAACCAATATCCTAAAATATTTTTCAATAACTAAATAATACATCATGTCAATAAATACAACTTAACTCAAACAAATAAAAGATTAATAATTTTTTTTTTGGAAAAAAAAAAACTCTTCTTTGGGATGAGATATCATGTGGAGTCCTATACAGAAGTTAATGTTACCAACGAAACAAAATTAATGTATTTAATTAATGAGATACCAAATTAAAAATTGAAGAAAAGTATCTCTACCAAATTTCTCCTAAATTATATAAAAAAATTCATAAGTTAATTTTTTATCAGAGGACATGCTAATAGTCACTATGAATGGTACCTACGTTTTGCTTGGAAACATCAATACTACAATATATCATTAATATCTTCATATATCATTTAGTACAAATTGTGCAATGTCGACGATATTACTCATTCTTCAAAAATACACCAGGATAATAACCCACATCTTGTTTCTTGAAACATTACTCAAGAAACAAGAGGTTAAACTTTAAATCTTATTCATTCAAACCTAAGAATTTGCCACGAGTTTTGTAAGTTTGAAATATTTAAAGTTACTAGGGAAGAAACTTTAGAAAGATAAAGAATCTCATTACAGACTTAATTAAAGCGCTAAGACAACCAAAAACATCTATATCCTACCAAGAAACAAACACAAAGTGATGTTTATTTATACATGCTTTCCCTAAATAACAACAAAAATTGCATTAACATGTTGTACAATATGTCTGATATATATATATATATTACAGAAAATGAACTCTACCCCATAGAGGAATGAGGCAGAAAACCAAGTGCTGCTGAACATTTTAAACTCAGCCTTTAGTTCTCATAATTGTGATGCTACCTTTTCATCCCTCAGTACGGATTTTTGTTTTGCCTACAACAGGTTTACCGGAAAATGCTGACTTAGGATAAAAAGATGGATGTTCAATTTTTCGGTTGGGTTTTGAAGACTGGAGTCTAAATCCGCTGATTTATTTCCTTTAGAGTGACATCTCCTTTAGCGCCACTGGGTTTGATGAAGGCAAATAGATAGGCCACAGAAGTTGCCAATTTTGTAGGCATTTGCATCATAGATTTCCTTCCTACACATGAATACCAAGTCTAACTTCAGGAGAAAAAACTTGCGTTAAATATACAAGCATGCTTCACTATACAAAACCACTCCGGCTCCTATTATAAGTTGCCTTCAACCATTTCACTAGAACAAACGAGAGGTGGTTAAGTCATTAAATTTGTTTGAAAATGGGGAGAGAAAAAAAAATCCAAATTTACCCTTATTTAAAACCACAAATTACATCTTAGGAAGTGAAAAGGGGAAATTGTATAAAACTTTAAATAGGGACTATCTTGGAAAGATGTAATTGAAGATGGAATATCACCTAGAGGGGGAATGAATAGGTGATTTAAAAATCTAATCACTTAATCAAAATTTTTGCAAATTAGGGGACTAACTGAGCAAGAATTTAAAGGATAATGAACATGAGAGAATTTATTCTGATTCGGTCTATCCTGACCTACATCCAGTCCCCAAAAACACCTTTGGATTTTTCACTATTTTTGCGATTACAAATACAACTTGAGATGATCCTTTCACTCACGGACTCACTCCCCCTTACTACTTGTAATCGTACATCCACACTTAAGGTTCCACAACCTTAAGATTTTATAACCGAATGAAATGAATGTTTTTTATAACTCCTCACGAGTAGATGTAAATGATCACTGAAGAACAAGAAAATATTCGAAGATATTGAGAGTAATGAGACTGATAAGATCAATAACTCAAAGTAAATGCGCAGAGTTTCGGTAGTTGGCTGAATTGAATGCTTGAGTATTTATATTCTTTCGCCATTAATGCCGTTGGGAGGAACTTGAGAGTTACCGTTGTGACTTATTTAATTTTCCGTTAGATGCAATTCTGTTCCTCGTTCAACCAAATGAACTGTTGAGCCTTCATTAAATGAAATCTGTTCTTTCATTAAATGCGTTGATCGTTGAGAGTGCTTTTGCAGAAGAATTTCTTGATTAAGTAAACCTTAGAAGAATGTTTCTCTCTGCTACACAGCTCATTCCATTTGTTGCTCTGTTTCTACTACTATGTATTAAATGCAGTGACGTGAGCATTTGCTTTATGTTGATTTTGAATAATACACCGTTTAAGTCCCTGAGATTACTAGCAAACACGTTAGAAACACTTTAAGTATCATTCTAAGTAATTCTGGAAGTTATAAGCCAAAGTTCAATTTTTTCACAGAATCAAAGATCAGTAACAACGACAAGAACTCGAGTTTTCAAAGTAGAACTCGAATTCTAGAACTTGAGTTCTTAACCAAGAACTCAAGTTCTTTTGATTTCATTTCTGAACATCTGATCTGTAAGATGAGAACTCGAGTTGATCACCAAGAACTCGAGTTTTTCATTTTTCTTCAAATTGGTTTTCAAAGAACTTGAGTTCTTAATCATGAACTCAAATTTATGAACTTGAGTTTTAATCTAAGAACTCGAGTTCTCAAACTTAATCAGATACTCATAAAAGAACTCGAGTTCTTCACTAAGAACTTAAGTTCATGAACTCGAGTTTTTTTTCCAAGAACTCGAGTTCTTAACTTTGATCAAATTTCTTGCAGAGAGAATTCAAGTTCTTTACCAAGAACTCGAGTTTATGAACTCGAGTTTGGTACTAATGAACTTGAGTTCTTTCAGATTTTGAATATTTTCCACGGCCAAGAGCCGCGAACTCGAGTTCTTTACCCAAGAACTCAAGTTCTTCATTTTGCTGAAATGAGAACTGGAGTTTTAAGGCATGAAATCGAGTTCTTATTTAAACCATTGAATTACAAGTATTTAGTTATCATAAAAAACTTGGTTGAGAGCTAACAATAATAAATACCCACGTGGTTACTAATCATAAATACTACAAACTCCTAGAAAATTACTTATAAAAAAACATCCAAATTTACCCTTATTTAAAACCAAGAATTACATCTTAGGAAGTGAAAAGGGAAAATTGTATAAAACTTTAAAAAGGGACTATATTGGAAAGATGTAATTAATACCCACGTGGTGACTAATCATGAATACTACAAACTCCTATAAAATGACTTATAATAGGGACCAAAGTAGTACATGGAAGGGAATTCAATTTAACGTCCATGTCATTGAAGAATAATTCCTGAAAGCATAGTTATATAGAACCTTAATTGGCCTGACTGAAACCAGTCTGTTTACAATTGAACTGGATCAAGTTACATTCACTAGGCAGATTTGATTGCCCCAAGGGGCAAAGCCTAGAGGGACAATTTTACATAATGTTTATCATACCCTTGTTATCATTACTACGTAAAAGTTTTTACTTTTGATGACTTTTCTCAAATGGGGGCCTAGAGTGTGTGTGCATGTATGTGTGTGGTATTTTTCAGTGTAAACCAAATTGGTTCGGCCACCTTCAAACCAAAACTATGCCTAGAAGTAAAATTAAGAGGAGGTCCAGAAACTGATATTAATTTTTCCAGAAAGACAAGAAAAGAGGAAGAAAGTAACACCTTTGAAGACAATGGTTCTGTGTGATCGAGTGACAAGCTACTGAACCACATGTTGTTCATGTGCTGGTTGGGTGTCGTGGAGTTCTGCAAAAAAAAAAAAAAATGAATAAAGCTAGTGCAAGGAGGACTGAAGGAAGGAAGTCTCGTAATTAGTAAACAGCTGTGGATGTCCAACAATCATATACCTGCAACATCACTCTGAAAATCACCAGCCCCTGAAAGATTCCTGAATCAAATAGCATAATCATCAGATCATTACGTATAATTGCCATCATTATGCCAAAAAATCATTAAAGGACTGAATCTATATAAACTACTAAACATTGTAGCTCATCAGCTTTTGGTCCACATGAAAAACACCATTTGGTCAATTCAATCTCTAGTAATTACATGTCATGACATATGTGGTCCACCGTGTATCATTTATAATTTCAGTAAGCCGAAAGAAAGGTCAAACTTTCCATTCGTTTCATTGGATTACTGGTTACACCTTTCACACATATTTTCATTCTAACCGTTTATGTGTTAAATGAGTCAATCAGCTATTGGATCGATTGTGTTTCGTTTCCCATGTTTCTTGTATTTCCGATGCGTTTTTCATTTCAAAATGCCTAAGCGTTCATCGTCATTAATTGACCATCATGCAGTATTGCAGTTTCCCGTATCATTGCAACCAATCTCTTACTATTTATAGCGTCGTTATCAAGTTTTGCAGATTCAGTTGTAAAACTCCAGACTATATCAACTCTAGAAGTCCAAACTATATCAACTCTAGATGATGAACGCTTCAAGAATTACTTCTTTCCTGCAACTTGATTGCACAAGAAACAATCAGAGCATTTGTGTTAAAGTGCTTGAAAATTTCTGGGATATTCCCCCTACAAAATTGCACCGTCAAATTACTTTCAATGCTGTGGTTGCTGACTCTAAGGTTTTTTTGTCAATTTTCTAAGTTTCTATTTGAGTTATGTAAAACTTTTTCTATGCTTATTTAATGGATGCTTATTTAATTTTGTTTCCTGTAACTAAAATGTTCATCTGTTGTAGGGTTATATTGCTCTTGTCATGATGCGTCGTCGTGATATGATGAGAAGACTGTGTGGTGTTTTGGTCCCAGGTTTTTGCTTCGTCATTAAAAAATTTTTCAGTTGAGCGTGGACCCAATATAATTAACCCAGATGTCAAGATTGTTATAGAACCTTTTACCCAGATTGAATATGTTAGTGATCTTATAAAAACACCAGATACCATTTTCCAGCCCCTACTTCCACTGGCTGCTACTACCATGTGCGAATCCACACTGATAAGTAATTTCTTCGTCCTTAACAAATATGTACACTTCGTTTTAGTTCCACTGGCTACTATAAAAACATTCTTTCTCCTTCAAGTTTCACTGATATTATTTTTATTTTTTCATCCGCCAGAGTGGTGGGCCTAGTCACATCTGTTTATCCTATCACCAATGTTTTAATGGATGGAGAAACCTTTTACCAGTTTAACTTCGAGATCATGGATGAAAGGTGCAGATATCATTTACACCACTGTTTTTTTTTCTCTTTTTACTGTCATGTTTTTGAAAACTATGTTCTGACTTCTCTATTTTCTCATGTTAGTGGGAATCCTTTTTACTGCTGTTTTAGAGGGACCCCTGCTTTTTAGGCGTCTATAAGCTACTCCAAGCTTGTAGACAAAGATGACGTTGTTGTTGCACTACTGAGGGTGTATATGAAAAGGCTAGGTGGTCAGTATGTTTTTATATTGTATGTCAACTTTGACTGAATTTTACTTTGCTAATGTCATCCACATTTTTTCATCAATCGTAAATGGGGAGATATTCTTTCAGAGCCATTGTGATTTGTCCCAAGCTATTTTCAATTACAATCATCATGCCGTGGTTGATTTCCGCGTTTGTCTCCAGCTCCTTACTGCTGCAGAGGTGAATGATGATGATTCTGATAAAGCCTAGTATCAAGGAAAGTCCAGACCATTTGAAGGAAACTTGACAAGAAGCAGCCCTATTTTAATTTCTATTATGCTGAATTTAGTTTAATTTAATTTCTGCTTTATCTGAATTCTGTGTTAATTCCCTATGTTTGTTCATTTCAAAAGTGGTTGTAAACTTCAGAATACTTTTTGTCAAATGTCCTAATTTCGTGGTTCATTGGTTTTTTTAATCTATGCGCAACAATTTTTAATTTCATGTGTCTCTCTTTGTTTCATCTTTTACGTTCCATACATTAAACGTGTTTCAAGTGATAAATAATGTGGCAGTTTAATGTTTTAATCAAATAACATTATTTTTCAGAAAATTATTTACAGTTCAATTTGAAGTTTACAAATAACTCTAAGTAAATGCGCATGACTTGGAAAATATTAAAATTACGATAATACTTAGAAATTCGTGCATGCCGTTTCATTTTTTTTATGCTGAGAAATAATAGGCAGTTATAAGAGATAGGTAATAATTATAAATATAGATTCTCATCTGTCATCGATTTAACCGATTCACAACCATTCCATCCATCATTTATCGCTATTTAAAGACATGAGTGAGGTTTTGCAGATTAATTTCAGTTTTTCTCTCAGTCATTTTCTCTCCATTTTGCACTTCACTATTATGGCTACCAACATGAACACGAATTTACAAGGTTTACGTTCTGGAACTTCGGGTTTGATAATGACTATCACGGTTGATCGCATTATTCATCGATATGTTGAACGCCGTAGGAGAAGACACAACCGGCCGTTGCTTGAACTTGAGTCTGTAGATTATATTATGTTTGATAATACGGTAACATTGTTTACGTGTCTTCTTTTTTTTAGTTAATATAATACCTTTATGTATGTCCATTGTTTTTGGTTTTAAATATCAACTGTTTTGTTGTTATAAATCCGCAAGAATCTTGATGAAGATAGAGTCTGTTGAAGCCATGGACATGCATTGTTGGAAGTTAACTGAAGGGACGTCCTATGATATTTCCAAGTTTTTGGTTATGGAAGGTGGTGAAGGAGTTCATCAATTGATCCACATTGTTTTGACCAAAAAATCCACCATTTCTCTTTCTCGTACGGAAAACTTACCAAAACGTTTCTTTATATTGAATATTGTGGATGATATCAATTGGTGGGGTGTTCCTGGTAACAAGATGCTTTTAGGTAAAGATTTTATATATTATATAATTTGTTGTATAATATCATGATGTATATCTATATTCTGCGGACATGCTTTCGTAGCATATTTATTTTTCTCCTTTGGAAATTATGTAGATGTCTGTGGTATTCTTCAATCATACTATAAGAATTCAAACTACAAGCTGAGGGGAATTTTCACTATGTCATTGATATTGGACCTTGTGGATAGACGGTTTGTTAAGTTTTTCATTACATTTTTTCGCTACATAACTTCGTTTTTTACTCAAGCAATTTGTGATCATATGGCAGGAACAAGTTTCATATCAGATGTATTTTGAACGGGGATGCTTTTGAAAGGACTGTTGCGTTATTGGAGAACAGCAACGAAACTGATTGAGTTTTTGTTGTCTTTCAGTATACTCAGATTAGCAACATTACTGAAACTGGTTTTTTTTTTTTTTTTGTTGGAGTTTTCTATTTCCTTTATAAATCACTTGTATCTTAAGTTAAGTATTTCTCATATGATAGCTTTATCTATACATGTAGGTGTTGAGTTGATCACTGTGCATGGTGCCACTCGTGTTTACATAAATCCAGATCTCCCTGAAGTTGCTGAGGCGAGGAGCAGAGTGTTGGGATTGTGAATGAATTTTCTGTGTCATTTTCTTCTTTGTTAAGTCATTTTGTTCTCTGGATTTAATGTTTGCGGTTTGTTCAACCGTGCAGCTGTCCTTTTTTTTTTTTTTTTTGCTATAACTTATGAAGTAAATGTTTATCGAAGTAGTGACAGTGTGTAAGGTCCTTCGCACGGATACATTAAGTGTTTTTTGATTAATTGGAATGAAGTTCATCTGGATGTGATTTAATATGTGATTGACATGGTTAGTAAATTTGATTCATCTATTTATTATTTCTCATCTAACTTTGAAGTTCAGTTCAATTGGAAGACGGAGTGTATTAATTACCTTGTCTTATTTTTCTCCCATAGTCATTTTGTACTTGGTTAGATGTGCCACTTTTCATAAATAATGGATATTTACGAGGCTGATTCATGATTTCTATTCCCTGTCTTCACGTAAACCGATTTTGCAATTTGTCAAGGTATTTATCACGCACTTGAGCACTGTCTGCGCTTATTAATGGATCCTTGACTTTTGTTTACTCAATCTGTTCGAGATATTTGGTTGTTGGCCATATTTGATGCGTCCTTTATTTAACCCAAAAATAATATGTTACGAGGCATAGCATGATGCTTATACGATTTCCAATATCCATTAGTAAATTTGTACACACATAAAATATGGACAATGAAAGGGAGTCTGCTACTCCGAACAAAAAAAAAAGGGAGTCTGCTACCATTCCTGACTGCAAATTTATGTTTAAAACTCGTGCTTTATAACTTTTAGCAAGTATCGATAACTTCAACCGTCGATTTGTACGTGCATTTATTGACTCCCAAATTTTAAATCAACAGTTACGTATACAGAAATTATATTGTACAACATAAACATATATTAGCAACACAGGAAAAATGAGTTACATACATCAAATCGTCGTTTATTAAAATCAAACAATATATTCTTTTTTCTAATGGTCAATATACCTGTATTCATTTGTTTATTATTTATATTATGTTTATATTCTATGATTTTCGGTATAGAATTTCCCCCGAGATAGCTGTGCTTTCCCGCCTAATCTAAACTATATATTCAGTTGGTGATGCAAATGATCTTTGGATGTTTTTCTTTTGCTGTCTCCAATTTCACGTTCAACATCTTCCACAATTTGGCATTTCATCCTGTATTGACATTACAACTATCAATACTCTCTTGCATTGGCTTACATGTATATTTATTATGGTTAACAACTCATTAACATGTATTCATATATAGATGAAGAAGACCCTCTTTTCTGCCATCAATGATGGCAAGGAAACTTGGACGGTACATGCGAAAGTGCTCAGAAAGTGGGTTGTCAGAAAGAAGACAGCTCCTTATGCAGTCTGGAAGGTTGGAATGTTGTTGATTGATGAGGAGGTATTTATTCATATTTTACAAAATTATGTTTTATCTGTTGTCAAATCTATATTTCAACCGTTAATGTTATGCACAAATGGTGGCACCTCTTTCAAAAAACTTGTCCACTAACAAGTTGATCTATTCAATTTAGCTGACAAGAGTTGAGGCTGCTGCTACTCACAAGAATGTGATAGATAAATTGAAAGAGGAACCTAAGGAAGGACTCGTATATAAATTTTAGAATTTCCAAGTAATGGAAAATGATGATAAGTTCAGAGTCACATCAAATCCTTGGAGGTTTGGTTTTCATCCTTATACATATATCGAAGAATCAGATGACTGCGTTACGGATGAGTCATATAATTTCAAGTCAATTTCAGATATTCATAAAGGCAATGTTACGGATGGTTGATCGAAGGTACTTTTGTCGTTAAAGTGATCAATTAAACTAGGTCCTAATTAATTATGCAGTTTAGGGTCAACCTAGGTCATTCTCCCAAAGAGCAAGCTATGAGTTTTCTTTAGGACTAATTTTCAAGTGATAAAAGATGCAGTAGAATGTAAACGGACCTAAACTAGAATGCAAAATACTACTACCTATATGCAATTAACTAACTAAATGTAATAATGCAATTGACTCTTAAACCTATATGAGAATGAGACTAATCTATATGAGTTGAATGCAATTTTTGGGGGGTTTTCTTATGAGAAAATAATTAAAATCTAATAAAAAGATTGATTAAATGCAAATAAAATAATAAAGGTCTAGTTCAGTTATGATGATGAAGGGGACAACTTAGTAATTGCAAGGAGTAAACTTTCTTAGCCCAAATTAATTAATTAGACCCAAGGGAGATTAATAAATTTAATTACCCAATTGAACACGGGAAACCCTCTAGTTCAATAACACATATTTCACTAGAAAACTCATAATGAAATAAGCGGTGGCTAATTAAATCCATTAAAAACCAATCATAAAATAATCTTGAAAATCTTGTTTACAATTATCCAATTGAACGACCAGATAATTTATCAACCTAATTAAACAATTAAGGTGATAAACCAAATTAACAATTAAATTAATAACGAAAACTCAGTCACTAATTTAATTGACAATCCAAAGGTTGCAAACAAGAGTCCAACAATAAGCATAAAACTTCGAATTACCAGTCTAATCCAAAAGAAATAAGTTTACAATCTAAAACTAGATTGTTCTCAATTAACACAACTCGGAATTATTTAAAACTAAATAATCTCAAATTTGAATTAAAAAGATAAAAAGAACAACACTCCCTTATAGTCTTCAAGTGTAAGCCCTAGGCTCTAGCCTCCTCCATGCTTCTCCCAAGTTACCTCCAAGTGAACCTAAGCTTGTATGAAAATCATCCCTCCTCCAAGCTTCAAACACGTCACCATTGGAATAGCAATTGTGTGGGTTGAATAATTAATGAAAACACACCTACTGTACGTGGAGGGAAAAGGTGAATAAATTGAATAGGAGGTGGGCCGTGGGATCAACTGAGAATTGAGAGGCTGAATGAGGAATTGATCAATTGATAGTGATTGACCTCTGCGTCTCGGTCTTCAGTCTGCTCAACCTCGCGGCGTTCAGCGTCTTTCTTCAGTTCTTGCGGTGTGCGTGGCGTGATGATTCTTTGCGTCTTCGGTCTTCTGTGTCTCCGCGGCGGCTAGGTTAATTAATAGGAAAGGAAGAGAGGGCTTTTTAGGGTATTAACTTGAGCCCAATAAAATTCAAGTAGTCCCATAAAATTTTACCATTGGATTTCCTTTTAACTATCCTGAAAAATCCTGCACCATAGGATCTTATAAAATCACTATCTATCATATATCAAGAGATATTATTTAATCAGAATATTAATAATTTAATAATTTAAGCTCAATATCTTATAATTAATTCATATTTATATTATTTCCTAAAATAGGCTAACAATCCAAATATTATCTAATATATCTAGATTAGCCTAAAATAATCCCCAAAATAAATGAAATAAGGTGCGATAAAATATATAAAATTGGGATTTATCAACTCCCCCACACTTATCTTTTGCACTCCTGGGCAAAACAAATCAAGACCAAGGGAGGATACAATAAAAGCAAAACTAAAACTAAACTAAACTAAACCAAAACTTCAAAAAAAAAAATGAATGTTCCAATCACAAGTAATAAGAAAACAAAAGCATTTCAACACTTATCATATCCAAGTGATATTCTCATAAATCAAGGAAACAAACATCATGGCAATTTACTTGACGAAGGGGAACCTAGGCCAAAAATCCCTCACCAAGGATAATGTGTATGTCACTCTTCTCTCTCAAAAGTGTATAGGTTTGTGTTTACACTCAAATCCATCCCTACCTAGTACTCTTTCCATAGGCTTGACAAGAATCTAAGTTCTCCACCACTAATAAAGCAAGTGCATGCATAAATCCAAAGGACTTTTATTAGGTTGTAGTGGGGCTAATGTTAAGAAAGAAAGGGCAAGTGTTTGGAAAAACAAAGTTAAATATCTTAAAAGATGAAGAGAATGATAAATGGAGAATGTGGGATGTAAGAAACCAAACTAAATCTAAATCGAGTCATCATTCTTTTTCTCTTTTTTTCTTCCTTTCTTTTTTTTTCTTTCATATTTTTTTTTTTCAATTTCTTTTTTTTCTTTTTTTTTTGTTTTCTTTTATTTTCTTTTATTTTCGTTTTTTTTTTTTTTTTTTTTTGAGATAACCTACCATATTTTTCACAATGACTCAGTTCCTACTTTTATGCATGTTCTTCATCCACAACAGATATAATGCAATTCTCTTCAACTCTCAAGACATTCAAAAGGGTGGATTTTTTTTTATTGACTATAGGTGTAGACAACTAGAAGGAATATAGGCTCAAGGGGCTAAACGAATGACATATGTATGAAAAGGGTAGGCTTTTTGGCTTATCTGGCTAGAATGAAAATGAATGCCTTTATCATTTTTATAAATGCACATGCAGAAAATATGGCCTCAAATAAGATTCAAGTCAAGTTCTAGATCAAGTGAAGAGATAGGGGTACACACAGAAAAAGTATATTAGGCTCAAAATCTCACTAGGTGTATATGATCATTAGCCTAAATTCACCAAAGTCAAATTCATTGCCACTTAGTTCACTAACTCAAAACATGATCAATCACTTTTCAAATAAAAATGCATCATACTAAAGTTACTTAAAACTTGAAATTTTGACATTCAACACAGTTGATCCCTCCCCCACACTTAAACATTGCATTGTCCTCAATGCAAAACGGTCATAGTATATCACAAAGACAAGTAATACGTGGCGCTACTCAACTCAGTAATATGACAATGAGTAATATGACAAAGCAAAATAAAAGAGTGAAGGAAGGAATACAACCGGGGTCTACGTGGTGTCACGTAGTGTAGCAGCCTCCACTGTCTGAGTGGAGAATCCATCAAAGAACGGCTTCAAGCGGTGTCCATTGACAGTGAAACATTTCCCATTTGTTTCTCTTTTGATCTTCACAGCTCCATAGGGGAAAACTTCAGTGACAATGAAAGGTCCCTCCCATCTCGAGCGGAGCTTTCCAGGCATGAGTTTCAATCGGGAAACATATAGTAGAACTTTTTGGCCCACTTGAAATTCTCTCTTCATAATGAGTTTGTCATGGATTGCTTTAGTTCTTTCCTTATAAATTCTAGCATTCTCATAAGCTTCTCTTCTTAACTCTTCAAGCTCTTCCAATTGCAACTTCCTTTCAATACCAGCACTAGTAAGGTCGAGGTTGCACCTTTTAATTGCCCAGTATGCCTTATGCTCTACCTCCACTGGCAAATGACATGCTTTTCCATAGATAATCCTATATGGAGACATGCCAATTGGACTTTTATATGCTGTCCGATACGCCCAAAGTGCATCATCGAGCCTTTTACTCCAATCCTTTCGGTTAGGTTGCACTGTCTTCTCTAAAATGAGCTTGATTTCTCTATTAGAGAGTTCTGCCTGACCATTTGTTTGAGGGTGATATGGGGTGGCCACCTTATGCATCACCCCATATTTACTTAATAGGCTCTGAAAACTCCGATTGCAAAAATGAGTTCCTTGATCGCTAATGATGGCTCTAGGAATGCCAAACCTGCAAAAAATGTGAGATCGAACAAAGGAAACTACTACAGAAGATTCGTTAGTACGAGTGGGGATTGCTTCAACCCACTTTGACACATAATCCACAGCCAGCAAGATATATAGGTAACCAAATGAAGTGGGAAAAGGTCCCATGAAATCAATACCCCAAACATCAAAGACTTCACAGAATAATAAGGGTTGTTGGGGCATCTCATGCTTCCTAGAAATATTACCCACAAACTGACACCTGGAGCACTTCTTACAAAATTCATGGGCATCACGAAATAGACTAGGCCAAAACAATCCACTTTCTAAAACTTTCCTAGCAGTACGTTTGGCACTAAAATGTCCCCCACATGCAAGAGTATGACAAAAAGTTAAGACAGACTCAAATTCAACATCAGGAATGCATCGCCTAATAATTTGATCACTACAAATATGCCACAAGTAAGGATCATCCCATATGTAGAATCTAACATCTCTCTTAAACTTATTCAATTAATGTTTATTCATGTCAATTGGCAGAACAGATGCAACTAAATAATTAGCAATATCAGCATACCAAGGGGTAGAAACAACAACCTCACAAAGCCTTTGATCAGGAAAGTCATCTAAGGGTGAAGATGTTACCGCAGGTGTTTCAATCCTACTCAAATGATCAGCTACCATATTCTCTGCACCACTCTTGTCACGAATCTCCACATCAAACTCTTGTATAAGAAGTACCCACCTAATGAGGCGAGGTTTGGAGTCCGGTTTCTTAAACAAGTATTTGATAGCTGAGTGATCTGTAAAGACAATCACCTTTGTGTGAAGGATATAGGATCGAAATTTCTCTAGCCCAAAGATGATTGCAAATAGCTCTTTCTCTGTGGTAGTGTAGTTAGCTTGAGCAGCATCTAAAGTTCTAGATGCATAGGCTATGATATGTTGTTTCTTCTCTACTCTTTGGGCAAGAACGGCACCTAATGCATAGTCAGAAGCATCACACAAGAGCTCAAATGGAAGGCTCCAATTAGGTGGCTGAATGATGGGGGGTGTAGTGAGTTTCTCCTTTAACTCATCCCATGCATACCTGCAAGCATCATCAAAAACAAAACCTACATCTTTCTGCAATAAACGAGACAATGGCAATGCTGTCTTACTAAAATCCTGGATAAATCTTCTGTAAAATCCAGCATGCCCAAGAAAAGAACGTACATCTTTCACACATGAAGGATATGGAAGAGAGGAAATAATATCAACTTTAGCTTTATCAACCTCAATACCCTCATGTGAAACAACATGGCCCAAAACAATTCCTTTCTTAACCATAAAATGACATTTTTCAAAATTCAACACAAGATTATATTGAATGCATCTTTCCAAAACCTTATCTAAACTACTTAAGCATGCATCAAAAGAATCACCATAAATAGTGAAATCATCCATGAAAACTTCCATGCAATGCTCAAGAAAATCAGAGAATATGGAAACCATGCAACGCTGAAAAGTGCCTGGTGCATTACATAAACCGAATGGCATGCGTCTATATGCAAAGGTTCCAAATGGACATGTGAATGTAATCTTATCTTGGTCCTCAGGTGCAATAGAAATTTGGAAATATCCAGAAAAACCATCCAAAAAGCAATAATGTGATCTATTGGCCAGTCTTTCTAACATTTGATCTATGAAGGGGAGGGGGTAGTGATCCTTTCTAGTTACCGAGTTCAGTTTTCTATAATCAATACATACTCTCCAACTGTTTTGAACTCTAGTTGGAACTAGCTCACCTTCATCATTGCGAACAACAGTAATACCAGTTTTCTTAGGTACTACCTGAACTGGACTTACCCAACGACTATCAGAAATAGGGTAGATTATACCTGCAGACAGAAGTTTAGAAACCTCTTTCTTTACCACATCAAGGATTAATGGATTGAGTCGTCTTTGTGGCTGTCGTACAGATTTGGTACCATCTTCTAGTAGGATTCGGTGCATGCACACATTTGGGTTGATTCCAGGGATATCAGCAAGAGTCCACCCAATAGCTTTTATCCGTTGCCTGAGTACTTCTAGGAGGATGGTCTCCTCATCAGCAGCTATGTCGCTAGCTATAATCACAGGAAGTGTCTCGTCCTTCCCTAAATAGGCATACTTCAATGACCCAGGAAGTGCCTTTAACTCTAATGATGGGGCTTGTTCAATTGAAGGTATGAGCGGCTTCAATTCAGCATCTGTCAAACTAGAAACCTGCACAATAGACTCACAGACAGAAGAGCAAACTTTCCCATCTTGGGAAGCATCAGTAGAAACTGTAAGAGCAGAAGAATCACCAATGCTACAATTAGGCACAGAAGCATTATGTTTAGAGTATCTCATATTCTTAATAGCATCAGTGAAAATATCAATATCAGCAGCATCAAGGTCAACACATGTATCACAATTACCAACTTTAGCACATGAACAAGAGATACTATCATCTAAACCAGTAATATCACATGATCTACTAAGCATGCTCTCTTCAAGATCTTCGACAGAATCATCCATAATAGCATCAACAACATTAACATATATCTCTGCACAATCATCAAGGGGATGTTTCATAGATTCAAGTACATTAAATCTAATAGTTTCACCAGCAAATTCTAGAGTAAGGCTACCAGCATGAACATCTATCATAGCTTTAGCAGTTTTAAGAAAAGGCCTACCTAAAATTAGAGATGAGTGTCCTTTCTGTCTAAACCGACCATCATCCATATCAAGAACATAAAAGTCTGCAGGGAATATGAAATCTTTTACCTTAACTAAGATGTCCTCTAAGACGCCTTCTGGGACTGTGCAACGTCTGTCAGCAAGGGATGCAACAAGATTTGTGGGCTTAAGCTCTACACCATTGAGTTGATCAAAGACTGATTTTGGCATAACATTGATAGCTGCTCCCAAATCTGCTAAGGCATCTGAGAATTCAATGTCACCAATAGTGCAAGGTATGAGAAAACTACCAGGATCCTTGCACTTCACTGGCATTGGCATTTGATAAAGAGAAGAGACAACTGCCCCTAAGTCAACCTTGCCTTCGTGCTTAAACTTTCTCTTTGTAGTACACAATTCCTTCAAGCATTTTGCATATTTAGGTACTTGTGTGACTAAGTCAACTAGTGGAACATTGATCACCACCTTCTTGAATATATCATAGATTTCATTAGACACCTCAATTTCCTTCTTTCTCCTTTCAGCTTTAGCAACCACAGTAGGAAAAGGGAGAGTCTGCTTGACCACTTGCTTTACTTTATCATCTTTCTCTTGTTCTTCTGTAGGCACCACTTGTGTTTCTGATAAGGTGGGTTGATCCTGTGATGTGGAAGTAGAAGGAGAGTCATCAGCAACTTCCTTGTCTTTGATGGTAACAGGATCTGCAGAGGGGATTATCTTTCCACGTCGGAGAGATATAGCATTAACTCCACTTATATTAGGATTCTGCTGAGTTCCAGCATTTGGATTGGTCACTACTTGAGATGGAAGCCTTCCTGAACCTTGACTTTGTTCATCACTCTGCATATTAGATAATTGACCAATATGAGTTTGAAGGCTTTGAATTTGTTGTTGTTGCTGTTGTTGTTGTTGCTGTTGTTGTATTAGGATCTTCATCATGGCATCCATCTTGCTTTCTAACCTTGAACTTCCATCTTGGATTGGTATTGATTGTCTAACTTGTTGAAACATTTTGTTACTAGAATTTCCACTTTGATTAAATTGTGCTTGTTGAGGTTGGCCATTTCCATATCGAAGATTTGGATGGTCACGCCATCCAGGATTATATGTATTGGAGTAAGGATCATATTTTTGGCCACCTTGGGTCATATGTTTAGAAGGATATATTGCATTGCAAGATTCAGCTCCATCATTCAGGTAAGGGCAAGAGTCAGTAGCATGAGTGGCTAGAGAGCAAATAGAACATAGCGGCCCTATTAGAGCAGAAGAGTTGGGCTGTGAAGTAAAAGTAGTAGATGGTCCCATAGTATTGACCATATTAGAAGAATTTTGCATATTGGACATAGTCATTTTTTCCACAGCAGATGCAAGCCTATCAATTTTGCTCTCCAGGCGAGACTCAGCGAATAATCCTACCTCATTAACTTTTACTTGTTGTCTAGAGCCAAATTGTTGGCTATTCTCAGCTTTCCTTTCAGTCAATTCCCAAGCATCTTCAATAGTCAAGTGAAGAAGAGAACCACCAGCAGCTGAGTCTAACAAATCTCTCTCTAGAGGTAAGAGCCCTTCATGGAAGTATTGGATCAATAGTGTGTCCGGGATTTGATGATGGGGACAGCTGGAACACAATGTTTTAAAACGCTCCAAATATTCATATAAGGATTCCCCAACCATTTGTCGACATCCACTTATGTCTTTCCTGATAGATGAAGTGCGAGAGGCTGGGAAATACCTTTCTAAGAATAGTTTCTTCAGTTGATTCCATGAAGTGATGAATCCAGGAGGTAATCGAAGCAACCAGTTTTTAGCAGATCCTTCCAAAGAGAATGGGAAGGCACGCATCTTAATTTGATCTTCAGTCACATCAACTGGTTTCATAGCAGTGCAGACCATGTGAAACATCTTCAAATGGTTGTATGCTTCCTCCCCTGAAACACCATTAAATTTTGGAAGTAAGTGTATCAATCCAGGTTTCAACTCAAAATTCACATTAATATCAGGATAATTTATGCACCAATTTTGAAAATGCAAATCAGGAGAAACCAATTCTTTAATGGTCATAGCAGGATCGACATTATGAGCATTTGCATTTGCATTTGCGTTTACATTCTCATTAGCATTAACAACAATATTATTACCATCCATATTGACAGTAGAATTAGAGGATTCAAAAATAGGATTAACAAAGGAACTATTGCCTATAAGAGTACTAGCTCTAGTTCTTCTTTGTTGATGAAATGTCCTCTCAATCTCAGGATCTAAGGCTAACAATCTTTTCGAAGAGGACCGAGTCATGCAATAAATAACTACCTACGAAGTCACCTGAAAACTCAAACCTAAAGTCTAACCGTTGCTCCCCGGCAACGGCGCCAAAATTGATCGAAGGTACTTTTGTCGTTAAAGTGATCAATTAAACTAGGTCCTAATTAATTATGCAGTTTAGGGTCAACCTAGGTCATTCTCCCAAGGAGCAAGCTGTGGGTTTTCTTTAGGACTAATTTTCAAGTGATAAAAGATGTAGTAGAATGTAAACGGACCTAAACTAGAATGCAAAATACTACTACCTATATGCAATTAACTAACTAAATGTAATAATGCAATTGACTCTTAAACCTATATGAGAATGAGACTAATCTATATGAGTTGAATGCAATTTTTGGGGGGTTTTCTTATGAGAAAATAATTAAAATCTAATAAAAAGATTGATTAAATGCAAATAAAATAATAAAGGTCTAGTTCAGTTATGATGATGAAGGGGACAACTTAGGAATTGCAAGGAGTAAACTTTCTTAGCCCAAATTAATTAATTAGACCCAAGGGAGATTAATAAATTTAATTACCCAATTGAACACGGGAAACCCTCTAGTTCAATAACACATATTTCACTAGAAAACTCATAATGAAATAAGCGGTGGCTAATTAAATCCATTAAAAACCAATCATAAAATAATCTTGAAAATCTTGTTTACAATTATCCAATTGAACGACCAGATAATTTATCAACCTAATTAAACAATTAAGGTGATAAACCAAATTAACAATTAAATTAATAACGAAAACTCAGTCACTAATTTAATTGACAATCCAAAGGTTGCAAACAAGAGTCCAACAATAAGCATAAAACTTCGAATTACCAGTCTAATCCAAAAGAAATAAGTTTACAATCTAAAACTAGATTGTTCTCAATTAACACAACTCGGAATTATTTAAAACTAAATAATCTCAAATTTGAATTAAAAAGATAAAAAGAACAACACTCCCTTATAGTCTTCAAGTGTAAGCCCTAGGCTCTAGCCTCCTCCATGCTTCTCCCAAGTTACCTCCAAGTGAACCTAAGCTTGTATGAAAATCATCCCTCCTCCAAGCTTCAAACACGTCACCATTGGAATAGCAATTGTGTGGGTTGAATAATTAATGAAAACACACCTACTGTACGTGGAGGGAAAAGGTGAATAAATTGAATAGGAGGTGGGCCGTGGGATCAACTGAGAATTGAGAGGCTGAATGAGGAATTGATCAATTGATAGTGATTGACCTCTGCGTCTCGGTCTTCAGTCTGCTCAACCTCGCGGCGTTCAGCGTCTTTCTTCAGTTCTTGCGGTGTGCGTGGCGTGATGATTCTTTGCGTCTTCGGTCTTCTGTGTCTCCGCGGCGGCTAGGTTAATTAATAGGAAAGGAAGAGAGGGCTTTTTAGGGTATTAACTTGAGCCCAATAAAATTCAAGTAGTCCCATAAAATTTTACCATTGGATTTCCTTTTAACTATCCTGAAAAATCCTGCACCATAGGATCTTATAAAATCACTATCTATCATATATCAAGAGATATTATTTAATCAGAATATTAATAATTTAATAATTTAAGCTCAATATCTTATAATTAATTCATATTTATATTATTTCCTAAAATAGGCTAACAATCCAAATATTATCTAATATATCTAGATTAGCCTAAAATAATCCCCAAAATAAATGAAATAAGGTGCGATAAAATATATAAAATTGGGATTTATCAATGGTGATTTAGTATGTTTGGACGTTTATAATTGTTTATTACAAGTATTCCATTTGCCCTATTATTTTGGTAGAAATTTGTACTTCACAGGTGACTTTCAACATCCCCGTCATGGAATAATTACATTCGTATGGTACAGATGTGATTGGTTTCTTGCAAGCTTTTGGACGATTGCAAGATCAGAGAAGGGAGTGTGATGTCATCGAGAGGTTGAACTTATCCATTGCTGATCAACAGTAAGCAGTCCAATTATTTATCGCACATCTTTTCTAATTTGAATTTGTTTTAATTCTGCATGTATTTCCATTTGGTTTTTTATATATTTCTGTAAAAAAAAAATTCTGAACATGCTGGATTGCTTTGTAGTGAAAATTCAATTAATTTAATTCTTTGGGGAGATTGTGCTGAGAAAGCTTTTAGTAAGAAAAATAAGGATATGGAACCTCCAATAATTATCCTTGTACGGTTTGTAAGGTTGAATAAAAACACAGGTAATTGTTATCAGTCTTTCATGTTATACGGGATAAAAGTACAATACTTTATCATATGATAGGGCAGTAATGTTCAACCATTTATTTTATGTTAGAATATGGTCATTTGAGTAATGCTTTCAATGCTACATTGGTAAATTTCAATCCCAACATTCCATAGGCAGTTGCGTTGAAGGAAAGGTATAGTAACCATTTCGGATGTCTTTTAAAACTATTTAGTTTAATGCGAATTTATTTTTATTCATTCCAAATTTATGATGATGCTATATACAGGTTAAGTCAAGATTCCATTGGAACACAAATGTTTAGCCAAATTGCTAATGTTGAACACCCTACATATACCGTTGAGTCTCTGCTTCATTTCCGATCAAGGATTCCATTATGTGATGTTTTAAAGTTAGATGAGGTACAGTATTAAAAAAATATGCCATAATGTTTTTATATTTTGTTATATTTGCTTTGTGTTCATAATACATTAAAATATTGCTTTCGTTATATTTTGGTTTTTATTAATATTTTATTTTCATTGTATTTTGGATTTTAGGAATGTGATGTTGTGACCAAGGTAACTATTCAGAAAGTTGAAACATTATATGGGTGGGCATATGATGCATATCCATGTGATAAAAAACTTGAGTATCAGTCAAATGTTACGCTTAGATGTTCTAAGTGTAATAAAGATGTTCTTATGACTATACCAAAGTAAGCAACAATTACTTTACAAACCCATCTATACAACTTTTTAATTTCTTACAACTCACTTGGTGTTCATTGTTATGATTTAATAGATTTAAAGTCCACTACAAAGTATACGACAATACACAAGAGTGTTCTGTCATTTTCTTTGATTGTCAAGCGACTGGGTTATTAGGCAAATCTGCATCAAAGATTAAAGAGGATATGCATAAGGTTGTCAAATATTCAGTATATTATTTGTATCAGTTTACAAGACAATATATTTTATTTAACTTCTAATTCATATTACTTGGGTCTTCATATAGGAGGGTAAAAATTCTATTGTACCAGAAGAATTGGATGAAATAGCTGGTAAGGAAGTAATTGTTAAACTAAGGATTAAGAGTCACAATATTAAACATAGGACAAGTAGTATCAGTGTTACTCAACTTTGTGTTGACAATCACTTAATTCAATAGTTTCAATATACAAATCAGGAGGTTAGTATCTCCGTTTATAAAAGTTATATTTCATTTACATTCAAGGAAATTTAAATTTGAAATTGGTTAATAATTTATATTTCAATATTTTTTAGGATGGACCTTCACCGGTAGAGGTAAATTAAATAATTTAATCTCAATTTCAAACTTGTATTAATGTCCACTATAATGACTTTTTCAATTTTTGTCATAGGAATCTTCTGCTTCAAGGGGATCTTTCCGGTCTGTTTCAATAATTGATGTCAATGAGGATGATGACAAGACACCCACACAGATGATAACTCCTGTCGATTCAAACTCCAAACGAAAGATCATCATAGGTGAAATTGAATCAGTTTGTGTCGATATTGGGATTTCAGAGCTGGCAACACCGAATTTTAGTTCAACCAAACCGATGAAAAACATCAAGAAGGAGAAATAAAACTTTCATGTCTGGCAGCCGTAGTATCATCATTGCGATTTCTTCCTTATATTTTCAGTCTTAATTGAACACAAAGGATTCTTCTTTTGGTTCTTTTTTTTTTTTTTTTTTTTTGCGCTATTCAAGGGTTGTATTTCCAAACTATTGTGATCGGAATCAGTTTTCACGGTTCGCTAAATTTGTTCATATTATTGAAATAATTAGTAGTCAAGACCAAACATAAATCGTGTACCCAATTAATTAAAGTGCAGTCACTATACTTCAATTCAATTATGTCTAAAATCATGGTTTGGATGACTAAACGTTTACAATGTTAGCGGTAACCAAATTAATGTTCAAAAACTTGATTAATTCAGTGACATTGATAATGAAATTATGTTTTTAATTTGTAAGTTTTAAAAGAAAGAGCTGGGAAGTAAGCTATTATATACCATAAAAATGGACATATCGGTAATTCTATTGTTACAAACAGAAATATCTTCAATTTAATTACTTAGTCGTAGTTTTACACTAGCAAGGAATCAGACAAACCAATTTAATAAAGTCAGACATTCAATTTAATTGTATAATTGAAGGAAAACATAATGCATCTGACCTTCCACTTCAAAACCTGGAAAATGACTTGGTCAATTTTCGTAATTATAGAAAAATCACTATTGTATAATAAAATCAGACACATATTATTATTAGTATGCAACACTAGTGGGGGAAAAATATAAGTAGATGTTGTCTATTTTTAAAGGCTGGATATGTACATAATTCATCCCCTCAATGAGGACTTAATTAATATCCTCTGCACTTTGTTTTTAATGCACTCCTATTTTCAAGATGAAAAGCATGCAATATTACAAGTGTCAGCATTTCTTCTTTATTCCTCATATGTACGCAGTTGATGATGACTTGGCGATCCATGGCAAGAATAGTAAGAATGGAGATGGAGATTAATCGTACGGTAAAAATGGAGGAGCCTTTTTATCCTCCATGACTGCTTCCTTCTATATTGTGATAGAATCCAGTTTTGTATAAATTTTATGTTTACATGGAAACTGTATATTCAGAGTTTATCACACAAGATATAGATCGGAATACGAAGACATGAAAAAAAAACGTCTCATCGTCAACAATATAACTCTGACTAATGGAAAAGGTAACTACTCTTTATTTATTTCTGCTGCTATTTCATTTCATATTCATTATATTTGTTTTATGTGTAGCTAAACGTCGATGTTCAGTTGATCCATCACTAGCTCAAGTTATCAACAACTCAAATTCTCCTGTAACTATTCATTATGGGTCTTCATCAACTGAAAATGAGATGTTAACACCTAGGGCTGGAAATCTCAAACCTACATCACGGGGGAACATCCATTCTGCCCTAACAGATATAACCAACAGACCACCTCAAGGTACTGTCACACAAGAAAACATTAGTGAAGTCACGTTTGAACGCAATTTCAATTTTACAAAACCTAGAACACCGACATCATATTCAGTAAACCAGAAGAAACATGAAAGTAGGATACCGGAAAAAATTAGTCAGGTGGCAACATATTTATGTACCAGGTTGAATGAAGCAACAAATGAAAGTAAGTACTACATACGAAATTGTAGGCATTTTATTTGACTTATGTAATTTGTATGTATTATTAAATTTTAATTATTGTTAATTGTATTTGGTGCAGATCTCTTAACTTCCACTAAAGGAAGTCAGTCATTTCATCTAAGTTATTTAGACGAGGGAGATGCTGTCTGTGAATGCAAATTCTGTGGTGCTTTGATGTGGTTATCTGAAAGCTTGCAAAGAACGAAGAAAAGTGAAAATCCTTAGTTCAGCATGTGTAGTGGTAATGGAAAGATACTTCTCCCATTATTAAGACCTCCACCTGAAGAGCTCACTGGATTGTTTTTCAACAAACAAAGTGCAAGTTCAAAAACCTTTATGAAAAATGTGTGTTCCTACAACAGCATGTTTTGTTTTACCTCCATGGGTGGGAGGATAGACCATTCCATAAATTCAGGAGGAGGATGACCTTATTCATTTGTCCTTTATGGTCAAAACCATCATTTGATTGGTAGCTTATTGCCTCCTCCTAGAAATCCTCCGGTATATTCACAGTTATACATTTATGACACTGATGATGAAGTATCAAACAGAATTTCAGCTGTGAGGTCAGTTTTTACTATACCAATTATTTGATTAAATTATTTTCATCAATAAATACATGTTGTCATATATTTATTTCATATTCCAGCCGCAATGGTAGGAAAGAAGAGCTGGATCCTGACATTGTAAAATTGATAAAGGATTGCCTCGACAAGAACAATAGTATTGTTAAACATTATAGATCAGCAACGGAAATAATAAAGAATAATGTGATCCCTGATGTTAGCATTAGACTTATTAGAAGTGGAAACTCAAGTGCAACATCTAACCAATATAATTTGCCGTCAACTTCTGAGCTTGTTGCACTTATTGTTGGAGATTTTGACAATACATACAGAAAAAGAGACTTTATTGTCAGAAAGCAATCTGGAAATTTACAAAGGATAGATGAACTACACATGGCCTATCTCCCTCTGCAATATCCTTTGTTATTTCCTTACAGGGATAATGGGTACGACTCATCTGTTGAACATGCCCAGGAAACACTGTTAAAAACTAAAAAGAAGAAGAAACTGACTCCTAGAGAGTACTTGGCTTTCCGTTTAATGAGAAGGAGATCTGAAATCTCAGTTATTTTGCATGGGAAAAAATTGCTTCATCAATTCATTGTTGATGGGTACTCTATGGTAGAAAGTGATCGTCTTGACTACGTTAGAATGCATCAAAAGCAATTGAGAGTTGATCTGTACAATGAAATATCAGATGTAGTTACTAGAGGAGAAACAGACCCATCAACTACAGGACGCCGTGTCATTCTACCTTCTTCTTTTACTGGTGGTGCAAGATATATGATTCAAAACTACCAAGATGCAATGGTTATTTGTGCATGGGCTAGATATCCAGATATATTTCTAACATTCACATGCAACCCAATGTGGCCTAAGATTACTCGTCATTGTGACGAGCATGAAGAAAAACCATGCGACAAACCAGAAGTGTTGAGTAGGATATTCAATATGAAGTTGCAAAAATTGATGAGGATTTTAAAGGATGAGAAGATATTTGGAACAATAAAAGCAGGTACATTATTCTTTTCTAAATATATGTTATGAAAGTTTTTTTTTTTAAATGGCATGACTAAAATGTACAATATTACTATTTCTTATATGCATACCAATAGTTATCTTAATTTATAATCGTTTTTTCAATTTTTTTTCCTCCATAAAATACAGAGGTGTACACAATTGAATTCCAAAAAAGAGGTCTACCACATGCTCATAGTATTCTGTGGGTGAAAGACGTGGATAAATTGATGACATCATTTGATGTTGACAAGTTAATATCCGCAGAGATACCGGATAGAAATGTGGACCTGGAATTATATGAATTAGTTGGAAGCTACATGGTTCATGGGCCTTGTGGTAGATTGTTAAGATCTGCACCTTGCATGAAAGATGGTAGATGTTCAAAGTATTTTCCAAAAAAATACAATGAGTGTACTGTGATTGATGAAAATGGATATCCTACTTATCGTAGGAGAAACGATGGACGAACGGTGAAAAGGAAAGGAGTTGAACTTGACAACAGATTTGTTGTCCCTTATAATGCTAGGTTGCTGAAATTATTTGCTGGTCATTTAAACGTTAAAAAGACAAACCAATCACGTGCTATCAAGTACCTGTTCAAATACATAAGCAAAGGGCATGATCGTGTTATTGCAGGCATATATAATCCAAATGATAATCCATCCTCTCAACAAACATTCGATGAGATATCTCACTACCTTAATTGTAGGTATATGTCTACTTCTTGACTGCTTAGGTCTGTTGACACAGACAATTTTTTTTATTTTTTTACCAACAACCATGTTTGTACATTAATTTCTGCAAATATTTAGGAATAAAAATAAGACGTTTCTGCAGTTGATCGGGCATAATCACTTTTTATTTTATTCCTCCCATCACACTGATTTTGTGTGTTGTAGTGCTACATTGTGCTTTGTTATAGTATAATTTATTTTCTTAAAACATACAGCATCTCATAATTACCTTTCAAAACTCGTCTTTAATAACTTGACGATTCATTTTTTCATTTTTACATTAAAATGGAATTTTATATTTGGTTTCTTCTGATTATACAGGGATTATGGCATTTTATTACTTCAATGTGGGATGGATTTCATATGACTTCTAGTCTTTCAATACGTTACTACATTGATGATATGATACGTTAGTACGTTGATCAAATGGAAAAAAAAAAAAAAAAAAACCATTTAATTTCATTCAACTTCCAGTTTTACTTATATAATTAATTCAAAAAAAATTTGTGATAGTAGGGAAAAAAATAGGCGTTATCATTGGCTGTAATACTAATAAACATTACATTGGGTGGTGTGTTGTTAAAATTTCTTCATATTTTATACAGGTACGTGTCTGCTTGTGAGGCATCACGGAGAATTTTTTGCTTTGATATTCATCATAGACAACCAGCTGTAGAAAGGCTCAGTTTTCATCTTCCTGAGCAACAATTTGTTTACTACAATGAAACAGAAAAAGATGTCATCAGTGGTTAACAACCCACGAGTTAAAGAATCCATGTTCCTTGCTTGGATGGATAAAAATAAAAATGACCCATTTGCAAGAACACTTACTTATTCTCAATTCCCTAACTACTTCACATTTGTTAGGGAAAAAAGAATTTGGGTCATTGTACACCAGCTCAAGGAGAATTATACTATCTACGTTTGTTGTTGACAAAGGTTCGTGGAGCAAAGGATTATTCAAGCATAAGAACAGTGAATAATGTTGTTTTTCCAACATTTAGAGAAGCGTGTTATGCACTTGGTTTATTAGATGATGACAAAGAGTACATAGATGCAATCAAAGAAGCATCAAGATGGGCTTCAGGAAATTACCTACGACAATTTTTCACAAGCATGCTATTAAGCCATTCCTTGTCTGATCCCGCTATTGTTTGGGAACAGACGAAAGAACTAATTTATGAAGATTTATTGTACATTGATCATCGTGAAGAACGTTTTTCAAGTTTGTCAACACTATAACTACTGCAACGTGTCTTTTATATTTTAATTTAAAAATATATCATGGATCATGCAATTAACTTTCATTCCAAAACAATTACTACGGAATGATAACAACTTTATACATTGACATTTGATAAAATTATGCTGTTACATGTGGTTATTTTTTTTGTCAGCATCACCCTTATACTATTTTTTCCCAATTAATTAAAAAATTAGAAATAAAATAACAAGGTAAACAAGTTGAACAAGCAAAGTATTTTCATATACAGTGGGAAAATGTAGCTAGCCGTAATATATAGGAAAAAATATCCTATCTTCTTGGAGTACAATATGACATGATACAAAATTGTCATTACCTTTACTTACACTCAATCTGTCCCCCCCCCCTACAAAGTGTGTTATGTTTATATTACTTATCTCCAAATAAATCTCCTTTAGTTATTAATATTTTTGTTGATTACGTTTGAATTTCATATTTACAAATTTCAAGTGCCAGTAGAAAAGCTGCAGGATTAGCTTGCATTCAAAAGCTTTTGCTCCGAAATGGTCGAACCCTTGATGACTATCCATCAATGCCTCAACCAGATAAAGAATTAATCATTGACACATCATCCCAACTCATTCTACAAGAGCTTAACTACAACAAAGAGAAAGAGATGGAGAACTCTAATAGGTTACAGCGATTAATGACTAAGGAACAAAAGAAAGTATATGAAGAGATATTTGTTGCAGTATCTTCTAAAAGAGGAGGGTTTTTCTTTGTCCACGGTTGTGGAGGAACAAGTAAAACATTTATGTGGAATTTTTTGACAGCTTCTGTACGAGCAAATGGGGGGATCATACTTAACGTAGCTTCTAGTGGAATAGCAACCACTCTATTACCATCTGGAAGAACTGCGCATTCAAGATTTTGTATTCCTATTGAGGTTAATGAAGACTCCATATGTTCAATTACTCACCAATCAGCAATAGCAAACTTATTGCAAGCTACTAGCTTAATTATTTGAGATGAAGCTCCAATGGTAAAGAGACATTGTGTCGAGGCCTTAGACTGAACATTAAGAGATTTGATGAAGAATGATTGCATATTTGGAGGTAAATGTGTCATTATGGGGGGTGATTTTAGACAAATACTTCCAGTTATCCCAAAAGGTGGACGAGCTGAGGTTGTAGATGCAACTATCAACGCTTCTCCTCTTTGGAATGAATGTAAATTACTACAACTGACCAAGAATATGAGGTTGACGTCTTTAGTAGATCAAGTTGAACAAGCAAAGATTAAATCTTTCTCAAAATGGTTGCTAAATATGGGAGAAGGAACCATTGGGATGCCACATGATAGTTTTGTTGACATCAAAATACCTTCTGAATTGCTTCTACATGATGATCGTGACCTAATTAAATGCATTATTGAAGCAACTTACCCAAATTTGAAAGAACGTATATTTGAAAAAGATTATTTGACAAATAGGTCAATTCTTACACCAAGGTTAGAAAATGTGGACATATTAATGAGTGTATTTGTTCATTGTTGCCTAGTGATGCGGTTGAGTACTTTAGTTCTGACTCTATAGCTCATACAGAAACTACTAATGGAGGCTTTGATGATTTGTATGACACAGAAAATCTAAATGGCATTAAATGCTCAGGGATTCCTCATCATAAATTGGTATTGAAAGTTGGTGTGCTAGTCATGTTAATAAGAAATATTGATCAGGCAGCAGGGTTGTGCAATGGTACAAGGCTACAAATTACACAACTTGGAAAAAATGTTATTAAGGCAAAGGCACTAAATGGCACAAGTGTTGGTGAAGATATTTTGATTCATAGAGTCAACATGAACCCATCTGAATCTAAACTTCCTTTCACATTGACTAGGCGACAATTTCACATTATCATTTCATTTGCAATGACTATTAACAAAAGTCAAGGACAGTCCATGAGTAATGTTGGTCTATACCTACCAAGCCCAGTATTCTCACATGGACAACTATATGTTGCACTTTCTAGGGTAAGGAGTTTCACCGGTTTGAAATTACTTATATTGGATGAATACAACAGATATAGTGAAAGCACAACGAATGTTGTTTACAGAGAAGTTTTTCAAAATCTATCACTACAAAAATAATCTCATTTCCCCAGTTTTTTTTTTTACATTTTTTCAATTAAATGATGTCATATGATGATTAATGAAATTATTTTAGTCATTCACATATGGCTTTTATGTTTTACATTGCGCTAAACATATATAAGAATTTACATTTCCCTAATTCACTTGGGCCATAAGTTTTATAATTAAAAACCTCCTAACACATTAGTCATTGATCCACATGTACAACCAACATGGCAAAGATCACCGATCTATATGATTATTACCTATAAACTCAGTTGTGTGTGCGCACATATGTTCTTTACCGAGTGAATTCATTCATGTCAACAGAATTCAAATCGAATATGATGGCTATTGTCTATTTCAGTCTCCTATATAAATGCTTGATTGACCCAGGATAACACGAATATTAATCACAACGTATGGTGCTTTTTCCCCATGTAAGTGACAACCATACGTCTATTTTCAATTTATTTTGACACGCACTATTGGCTTCAGAGGTCGGCCTTCTTAATTAATTTTAATTAACTCCCAACCACCGCAAATAATGTAGATATCGAGAAGTGATGTGTGACATAGGCCCACCATTGGCCAAATGAATAAGCCACATTAAGTATATCCAATCATCGTTTTTAGAATTTGAAATTACAAATTAGATACCTATTTTAACTTTAGAATTCAATTTTCACATCAAGTTGCAAAGCTCAATAGCTCGTGTTAACCTTTTCTGCCTGAAATTGTAACTGAAATTCTTGCTGCAACTCTACTTGAAATGACTATATACAATGTGTTGTCTTTCCCTGAACTTGATTGTAAGTTACTGGACTGGTCTATTACTGTCAAGGTGGTCTCACATTTTTGGTCCATTCCATACAGTAAGAGGAATCGTCCTATTACCTACAATGTTATTCTTGCTGATTCTAAGGTAATGATATCTGTATCATTTCATTATTTTGTTCAAATCCAAATATGCATTGTTCTGACTTCGGTTTCCTTACAGTCTTTCTCCTTCAAATTCTTGTTATCAGGGTAACTAATGCTTGGCCATCTTAAGACAGGGAAATCATGCGCAAACTATCTGGTGTCCTTCTACCTAGACTTTGTTTTGTCCTTACACATTTTTGTGTAGAACATGGGCCCAATCTAATCAATCATACTCTGAAGATTAGTATTGAAGCATTTACTGACATCAAATATGTATCTAATATAATAAGGACGCCTGATCACATTTTTCAACCATTGCTACCTCTTGCTAATAGAAAGCCCGGAAGGAGTTTCTATGGAACACTCCCTGCAGCTACATTTCAAAACATCCAATAACCAAGCCGAATACGAAGCAGTGTTGGCCGGGTTATCTCAGGAAAAAGATAATGAAGCCAGGAGGATTCACCTATCAATTGACTCTCAGTTAATCGCATCCCAAATCAACGGGTCATACACGGTTAAGGGACCTCTGCTAATTAAGTACCTCGGGAAGGTCAAAGAGGCAATGGCCGACTTCGACAAGGTCGTAGTCACCCACATCCCAAGAGGAGAAAACGCAAGGGCACACATCCTATCGAAACTAGCAAGCACCAAGAACCCAGGAAATCATCGAACGGTAATACAGCAAAGTTTGACCGAGCCTACTTGTGTGATGGTCATCGCAGCGACAAAAGATTGGCGGAAGCCTATCTTAAATTACCTGGAGAAAGGAATCATCCCGGAAGATCCGATTAAGGCAAAGCAAATGGCGAGAATTGTATTAATGTACACAATGGTTGATGACCAGCTGTATCGAAAAGGCCTTCATTCTCCAATGATGAGGTGTTTGAGCCCGGCAGAGACCGAGTATGTATTATCAGAGGTACACGAAGGGATTAATAGGCAACACATGGGAGCTAAGGCCCTAGCCCGAAAAGCTCTCCGAGCTGGATTCTATTGACCGACAATGGTTGCCGACTTCAAAGAACACGTAAGGAAATGCGAAAGTTGCCAAAAACATGCTCGGATAATTTGGCCACCTCCGGCTGAACTGAAATCCATCACGGCCCCATAGCCATTCTTTAAATGGGGCATGGACCTCTTAGGACCATTCAAGCCAGCTCCCGGACAAGTGAAGTGGTTAATTGTAACGGTTGACTACTTCACTAAATCGATCGAGGCCGAGCCCTTGTCAACTATCTCGGCGGCTCGCATACAAAAATTTTTCGAAAGAAACATTGTTGCAAGATTCGGAATTCCAGTCGAAATCGTCACCGACAACGAAACTCAATTCATCGACCGAGGCTTCCAAGGGCTGATGTCCGAACTCAAAATCAAGCACCATTTCGCCTTGGTAGAATACCCACAGTCCAATGGGCAAGCTAAGGCAGCGAACAAAATCATTGTCAACGGGCTTAAGAAACGGATGATAAATGCAGAAAATAACTGGGTTGAGCAGTTGTATCCCGTACTCTGGGGATACTGAACTAGTGTTCAAACCTCGACCCAGGAAACACCTTTCAGACTGACTTACGGCTGTGAGGCCATGATCCCGGTCGAAATTGGCCAAACATCATGGAGGAAAGCAAAGGTCATGCAGGAAGGAAAACACAATAACAGTTAACAATAAGCTGTGGAATTAGACCTCATAGATGAAGTCAAAATCACGGCGCATTGCCGAGATCTTGCAACAAAGCAGTTAGTTGCAGCTAAGTATAATCGCAAAGTTAAGCCACGAGTGTTTAGCAAAGGTGATTTGGTACTTCGCAGAGCGGATATCGGAAACAAGAATGCTCGGGATGGAAAACTTGCAGCAAATTGGGAAGGTCCTTACCGTATTTCAGACAAAATGGGGCCAGGAACCTATGTCCTCGAGGCATTAGATGGCACAGCCATTAAACGAACTTGGAATGCGGACAAACTAAGGATTTACTACAGTTGAATACCGAGATCTATTCGGAACCCGATGCAGCAGATGTCAGCGGTGGCTGAGAACCGTTTTTCTTTTTATGGATTATTTTGCTGTCACGCATTATTGCCCATTTATTTTAAATTTCTTTGTAATTGCAACTATTTCAATCAATAAAGAAGGCGACTTACTTCATAGGCTGATCGGACGATTGTTTATAAAGTTCAATACAAAAATAAGCCGAGTAAAGGCAACTTAAGCAATAAAACCAGGGTTTCGTGATCGGACAATGCATTGGAACAGCACTCTGGGATGGTGTTGTCCTTGTCATAAAAGATCCTGATCAGGTCAAAATGTTTAGGTTCTTCTTTTTAAAAGCTTAGACCTGAACATGTGACGATTGGCTACCATCTCAGATTATTACTTTACAAGATAAAGTATTTAGGTGGTTACTTAAAACCACCTGGTTCTTTTAAAATGCCTGACTAGCAATAAACACGCCCGTTTATTAATGTTGACGGAATATCTAGTGAATTCTGCGCAATATATCTTGACTTCAGCCAAGTCATACAATAAGAACCGAGTTGTATACCCGGATCACGTTTCCCTTTATTCATTAACGAGCGAAATTAACGCGAGTTTGGTTTAAATGATGAAAACAAAAAACTGACAAGTTAACAAGACAAATACGCTAAAAATCCACGGAAAAACCGGGATGAAATTGTCATAGATTTTGGGGCCACAGGCCCGGAGTACATAAAATTCCAAAATAAAAAACAAAAGCGTAAGAGGATACAATGAAACTTCAAGACCGGATATTGACGGGCTCTGATGAATCTGGTACCTCAGTGGTTGGGGTCTCCTCTTCAGCTCCCTCATTCTGCTCACCTCCAACACCAGCTCCTGATTCTTCAGCTAGAGAGGGCGATGCGGGGAAAGATCTGAAATCCACGGCGTCAAGGTTCATTGAAAGATCTGGATTCAGAGCTCGGACCTGTGATAGGCAGTCTTTAAATGCGTCCGCAACCGTCTCGACCACCATGACTTTCAACTTCTCTACCTCAGCAGTCAATGCTGCTAGCTCGGCCTTGGAATCATCGAGGTCGGAGTAAGCACTGTTCAGGTCCTTCACCACACCCGTATATTGGACCTGCAGAGCGCGCGGAGAGGCGCTAAGCGTGCCCTCCTAGGCCTGAGCTTGAGCGAGCTCGATGGAAGCCAAATCCTTATTGGCAAGAGCCTTTTTTAGGTCATCCACCGCTCTCATCCGCGCTTCCTCAGCCGCCGCCTTCTGAGTAACAGCATCTTTCCTCTCAACCCGGGCCTTGGCAAGCTCGGCAGCAACCTTGGCATACTTATGCTTCATGGCAGCATAAACATCCAGCACGCCGACCGTCTCCATTAAATGATCTTGCAAAGCTTGCAGATTATCAAGGTCTGAATCAGCAAAGGCGTCGGCGTTAAAGTACTTGTTGGGGGGCTTCACAGCATGCTTGAGCTCATATGAAACCCCATCAATCCACACTTCACCCCGTGCATGAAGATGGGATGAACGAGTGGGTGGAGGAGGAGGAGGGATGCCTGTAAGAGCACTAGCTACAGAAGCGGAGGTCGGATCAACTTCAGCAGCCGAAGTCGATGGGGTGCTGGCCAACTTCGACCGCTTGCGTGGGACAAGATCTGTGGAGGCCGGGGGCGAAGCAACTCTCTTCTCGGGCGCAGCCGCAGTCCTCGGCGGAGGAGCCACCGCCATTTTCTTTGAAGGGGACCCCCCTTCTTCTTGGCCTTGGCACGGAGCTTCTCGACCAACTCTTGGTAGGAGACTTTCCCCATTTTAGGATCTACAAAAGAAAAAGAAATAAAGAAACATCAGAAAGGCCGAGAAGGCGTAAAAATGAGTTAAAGTAGCAAACATCCGATGAAAAATCGTACTCGGTGGATATAATTTCTCCACCGACCATCGATGACATCTTTTTTGGCCACGTGGTCTACCAGGTCTATCACGGTCGCGATCTCGACCAGCTCCAAATTATCATCAGAAGATAGAAAAATTTTTGGGTCTTGGTCATAATGAACCTTAGACCAGTATAGGGGAAACGTCAACTCCACCGATATGAAGTCGACATCCTGAAGAAACCACGGTTTATGACCGGGTTTAGCAGTGACTTTGAAAAATGAGGTCTTGAAGCCTTTCCAGGTGTCGATGGCCACATGAAACAATTTCTTGTCTGGTTTCCCCCGAAAAGAAACCCAGCCCTTTTTCTCCGCAGGCTCACCGTGTTGGTGAGCCCTTTGGATGTTGAAAAAATAGAAAAATACTGCGGTGGTGGGGGTGCGATTTAGAAACTGGCAAGGTCGCTCAAAGGTGACAATAAAGCCCCAGGAATTCGGATTAATTTGGGTGGGGGCTAGATGCAGAATGTTCAGGAGATCTACTTGAAACTCGGTCAAGGGAAAACGTAAAACAAGTTTCCTAACGAAATCTCGATAGAAAAAAAAGTAAGAACGTTCGTTCCCTTCCCGGCTGGTACACACCGGTTCCTCGGGATTGGGGGAGAAAGGGAGCAATGACTCCGGTCCCTTAATGGGAGATCGGCAATTTGGTCAGCTGTTATAGAAGAAAGCCTGGATAGCACCCCAGCTGCAACCCAGTCGTATTTTTCCATGAGATAATGAGGAACACGGGCTGATGCCGACTCCACAGATCCAAAATCCTCAACAGGACGGGGAGAAACCGACATACTACCTAGAAAAGTAGAAACATAAATAAATTAGAAAGAAAAAAGACAGTACCTGAAGGTAGTAAATCAGGACGGACGGGTACGACTGTGACATCCTGCGATGGAACATGCCGACATCGTAAAGCTATTTCATTAGCTTCCCATGACCGGCCCACCATCATAGATTCGGAAATTAACCAGGAACAATCCTCGCACGGGCTAATAGGTCGGGAAAAAGTAGTGGGGGGCTCAACTCACAAGGCCAAGGAAGCGGTAGGCGCGGGAGGACTTCTCCTCCCGTGACCTCCGAAAGGCGGTTCTAACGAAGGGGCTCTAATAGGGATATTTCCCCGACCTCATCCAAAAGGCTCTACAGATTGGGAACGACCTTTACTCCTGCCCCAGGCCTGGATGGACCGACCTTGATGACCTCTACCCACACTACCATAACCACGGAGCGCACTCTCCAGTTTTTGCTCCTCAGTTAGGGGCTTCCCGTACAGCCACCAAGCCATCCTCGGAGGCATACGCTGGAGAAGTTCCTCCTCCTCAGGGGAAAGGTTGTTGGGTTTGAAAGATTTTGGAGAGTCTTTGTGACTCATTTCAGCAAGTTGTAAAAGGGAGAGGGACGAATTTGGTTCTAAACAAGGAACCAAAACTGTAGGATCAAAAAGAAGAATTAAAACGACCGGAATTCAAAGAAATCCAAGAACAACACGACTAGACCACACCAAGCCAACAAACGCAAACCCAGGAAAAAGAAAAACTTAGAAGCACACCAAGAACTCTACCCCAGAAATAGAAGAGGAGAAGAGGAAAAACAATTAAACAGTCAAGAAAAGGACTATGAAAGTACCTATTTTGAAATAAGTTAAAGGAAAGGGAAATGTGCGAGCCACGATAATGGAAGGTCTGTAGAATGGGCGAAGGTATGGAAGTTCTCTCTCTCGCACAGCAGAAACAACTCTTAACACTTTCAAAAAGTGTAGAAAGAGAGAAAATAAACGCTATATATACTGATGGAGGGAAGACGGTTGGACATCCGAAGGGTCCAATCACTGAAGGCCCAAAAGGCCGTATGAAGCCGATGACGTGGCCATAGAAAGACGTGCACATTTAATGCTTGTATTGAATACGCACGAATACCAAGGATAATGGAGCAGTCACCTTGGCTACGAAGCCGGTTTGCAGAGGCCAGTTGGCAGTAGGTAATGATAGCACCTACTAACTTGGGAACTCGCAATATGCCAGATCAACAAGCAAACCAGTCGCGAATCTCGGTTAAAATACGAGATCGGTCAAAATCAGTTCGGATTTCGGTCATAAAGACCAAGGCCGACCTCCCCATGCTTCTTCAGATGGGGGCAATTGTCTCCCACCCGGATAAACCGGGATAAAAACTCACACAGATGAGGTAACCCGAAACTGGAAATGTTCGACCTCGGAAGAGGAAAGAATTTAAAGCAAATATGGGTAGAATGCGGCCTAAAATCAAAAACTTCAGGGTTGGGCGGTTCGGATTAACAAACAAACCATGGCCTGACAAGTACATCCTGGTAGCTTAGAATCCTGAGCTACCGGGCTAAGAGGCAACTGTTACGGATATATTATAAATGGGCCCAGCCCAATGATTAAAGAGCTCAGTCAAATGGCTCCAGTTGTAATCCTAACCACCCCTTTGGATTAAGGAGCAGTTTATCAGAATACCTATCACAATTGCAACTGCCCACAAAATAAGGATATATTATTTAAAAATGATATCTTAATATCTTTTAAACACAAGATAACGAAGCCTATTAGAAGAGCCCAAGTAAGTCTATAAATAGGGGTAAGCTCTCACAAGGTACGGAGGTTCTAACACTAACTCTTCAATTCACACAGAGCACACACCCCCACTCCCTATGGCTATAACAAGCCTACTGCTTACCTTCAAACTACGTGGACTTTGATCCCTATCTGTGGTACGTAGGCCCCTGGGATTTCACCTCAGGCCAAGTCAAATCCCTCTTGTGTTCTACACCAGAACACATTAATATATTCATATATCATATAATTTAGTCCAAATTGTGCAATGTCTAATAATATTACTCATCCTTCAACAATGCGTCAGGATAATAACCCACATCTTGTTTCTCAAAACATTACTCAAGAAACAAGAGGTTCAACTTTAAATCTTATTCGTTCAAACTTAAGAACTTGCCACGAGTTTTGTGAGTTTGAAATATTTAGTTATCGGGGAAAAAACTTCAGAAAGATAAAGAATCTCATTACAGACTTAACCAGAGATCTATGAAACATCTATGTCCTACCAAGATACAAACACAAAGTGATGTAATTTATACATGCAATAGGAAATAACAACAAAAATTGCATTAACATGTTGTACAATATGTATGATATATATATTACAGAAAATGAACTCTACCCCATAGAGGAATGAGGCAGAAAACCAAGTGCTGCTGAACATTTTAAACTCATCCTTTGGTTCTCATAATTGTGATGCTACCTTTTCCTCCCTCAGTGCGGATTTTCGTTTTGCCTACAACAGGTTTCCCGGAAAATGCTGACTTAGGATAAGAAGATGGATCTTCAATTTTTGGGTTGGGTTCTGAAGACTGTGGAGTCTGAATCCGCTGATTTATTTCCTTAAGAGTGACATCTCCTTTAGCGACACTGGGTTTGATGAAGGCAAATGGATAGGCCACAGAAGTTGCCAATTTTGTAGGCATTTGCATCATAGATTTCCTTCCTACACATGAATACCAAGTCTAACTTCAGGAGAAAAAACTTGCATTAAATATACAAGCATGCTTCACTATGCAATGCCACTCCAGCCCCTATTATAAGTCGCCTCCAACCATTTCACCAGAACAAATGAGAAGTGGTTAAGTCATTAAATTTGTTTGAAAATGGGGAGAGAAAAAATCCAAATTTACCCTTATTTAAAACCACAAATTACATCTTCGGATGTGAAAAGGGATAATTGTATAAAACTTTAAATAGGGACTATCTTGGAAAGATGTAATTAATACCCACATGGTGACTAATCATAAATACTACAAACTCATAGAAAATTACTTATAAAAAAAAATCCAAATTTACCCTTATTTAAAACTACGCATTACATCTTAGGAAGTGAAAAGTGAAAATTGTATACAACTTTAAAAAGGGAATATCTTGGAAAGATGTAATTAATACCCACGTGATGACTAATCATGAATACTACAAACTCCTAGAAAATGACTTATAATAGGGACCAAAGTAGTACATGGAAGGGAATTCAATTTAACGTCCATATCATTGAAGGATAAATTTTGAAAGTATAGTTATATAGAACCTTCATTGGCCTGATTGAAACCAGTCTGTTTACAATTGAACTTAATCAAGTTACATTCACTAGGTAGATTTGATTGCCCCAAGGGGTAAAGCCTAGAGGGACGATTTTACATAATTTTTATAATAACCTTATTATCATTACTAAGTCAAAGTTTTTACTTTTGATCACTTCTCTCAAATGGGGGCCTAGAGTGTGTGTCGTGTGTGTGGTATTTTTCAGTGTAAACCAAATTGGTTCGGCCACCTTCAAACCAAAACTATGCCTAGAAGTAAAATTAAGCGGAGGTCCAGAAACTGAGATTAATTTTTCCAGAAAGACAAGAAAAGAGCAAGAAAGCAACACCTTTGAAGACAATGGTTCTGTGTGATCGAGTGACATGCTGCTGAACCACATGTTGTTCATGTGCTGGTTGGGTGTTGTGGAGTTCTGCAAAAAAAAAAATATCAATAAAGCTAGTGCAAGGAGGACTGAAGGAAGGAAGACTTGTAATTAGTAAACAGCTGCGGATGTCCAACAATCATATACCTGCAACATCACTCTGAAAATCACCAGCCCCTGAAAGATTCCTGTATCAAATAGCATAATTATCGGATCTTTATGTATAATTGCCATCATTATGCCAAAAATTCATTCAAGGACTGAATTGCATCTAAAGAAGCATACATATAGTTTGGGCTGATTTCCACTTCAGCATCATTAAAGCATTCAGCAAGCCACCCTTCAGCTGACAGCTCAAGGTCCCCATAACTGGAGGCGGAAGCACTCCCTATCACATGTTCCAATAGGGGCGGAGAAAGAAACATCAGAAATAAATATCCACAAACATTATCAGAAGATAATCGTTTAAGAGGCAAACCTGATGTTCCAGGCACCCACTGTGACATGTCCATAAAAACATCATCGACTAAGTCCTCCTTCCCCTAGACACAGAAAGAAGTATGAGTTACACAGTCAGGCGATTGCACAATTCTAGTTTTATATGAAGGAATCTCAGCCAAATCGCTATGCTACTACCAGACGAGCCTGACAAGCAAAAATATAAAGAACAAAGGATTATCACTAACTAGCAAAAATAAAATAAAATTAAGCAGATGCCTTAGACCTCTTGTGGCATCACTGGGGTGTAATATGGGTGATTGTGTCATATTAGGATTTGATAGGATCTTTGATGTGGGATTCTTTCCTCATTCCACAATTCTCCAATTCATGGTTTATGCCTATGGTCTTACCAGGGGTTTTTTAATTGGAATCTTCATTTAGCCAGAAATCCCTCCGCTAGACAAAGTATGAACTTCAGTCTCTTTTACCTATTCTGAAGCCTATTCATCTTTCTTTCTCTTTGGATAGGAGAACAAGGACTCTTTTGATTTGGCTGGCATTTTCTATCGCATGTGCAATTTTGATTTCCTCATTTCTTCTCCCAGCAAGGCACCACTTTATTTGAAAAGATTAGAAGGAAATCTAAGAATTTCCTAAAAGAGAAATTTTCTTTGCAGACAGAATACCCGGCATAATAAATATTTGTGAGGGGCTGAAATTCCAAAGGCAAATGATGTCCTTCCCCAAATATTTGTTTTTGGTAGGGATGACTCTGAATACAGAAAATTGAAAACAACAACAAACTTGTTCTCATATGGTTTCTTTGTTTGGAACAAGATTCTGTTAAGATATGAGCTCGTGCAGAAAATGTTGATCCATTTTTGTTGATTTAGTACAATGACTTGGGAAGGAATAAGGGCAACAGTGTACACAGTTTCTGCTGTGATCTTTTATATTTGGTCATAGGGTAATAGTAGATTTTTTTTATGGAGCCTTGGATACTTTAAATGACTTAAGTGAACTCAGCTACTCTAGATTATTTAAGGGAAGGGGTCATTTCCATTCCATCAGCCCTTCGCTGTTTTGTTCATAGTTATTCTTGAGTTCATAACTTTTCCTCCTTTCCAGTTTCCATCTAGAGGGTTATATTTGTCTTCCTCTATAACAATTCACTTCCTTTCTATAAGAGCTTCTGTTTCAGTAAAAACGATAAAAACAAATTAAACATATAGATGTATGAATACAGGCACAGTTCATAATATATAGAGAACAACACATCTCATAACTCATGCAAAGAATATGTATCACTAAATTATCTCTGGACTAGAGACACAAAGGTCTGCACCAAACACCTCAAATAGAAACTAGGGTGCTTTAAGGGGGATAAAAGGTCACCCCAAATGCTAGAGAAGAACTAATCGAATGATATGTCAAGCCAACATAGGATAGAAATATCATGAAGAGGAAAGGACTTGACATAAGAATTGTTATGAACGACATAGGTTTAATATTGGAAAAGATATATCTTACAGCAATAAGTAGACCAGATATATCAACTCATGGTGTGAAATATTTTTCTTCCGACCAACTAAATCTAGTACTGAATTTATTTCAGACAATTAAATTATTTGTGCGGATCATCAATCTGGTGACTACTTATCATTTGAACAAAAAAGAGTCATTTTTAGAGTCTCTTTTGCATATGGTTTGAACCATTCAATGTTTTGTCAGTGTGAAAGTCACTCATGAAGAAAAATATTAGCAGTTAGCACTGACATTTAGTTTCAAATATGCTGAAGATGTCTCTTCATTGGAAAGAGAAACATGCACATCATTGCTGTGGAACTGGAGCATCCTACGTCTCTTGAGAAGAGAAGTCTCCCTACATTCCTCTGGCTCCTTTAGCATATTATCTGAAACTCAATTTAATTGAAATCAGAAGAAGAAAAACAACAGTTAAAAAAAGCAAGGAATAACATTCTTGCACACTTAAGAAGATGGTCAAGAATTCTGCTTCCTGCCAGAGAATTGTCTTACCACTGTTATTAGCATGGTAGGCCAAATCCCCACAAGCCTTAACTGGGGTTGTTCCATCATCAAACATGCGGGAACTCATGTGTTCATTTTGAGGCACTTCATAACAAAGCTCCTGACATATGTCTGGTTAAAACAATACAATTCTCTCAGGGATCAGTCATCCAAGACTTGTTACTATACCATTGTAAGACCTACCAAAATGGGATGCCTTTTGGAAACCATTGACCTCCTTTTGCCAACCCCACGGTTCCCTAGTACCATTAATAGATAACAGATAAGTAAATGTCAAAAATTTCACAACTACAGAATAGAAGATGACAGAGAAATATCACAGAGGAAGCAGAGGCCAAACTAATGTGGAAGAATCCACAAGTGTTGGGATGAGTTTATCCTCTGGAGAATGATTCTAGACATCATACTTATAGCTGAAGACAATCCCACATAAAGTACATGGCATGAAGATTTACCACATTGTAAGCTGAAGAGGCAATGACCAGCAATGAGATGCAGTAAAATGACACTAAAGAAACATCTAAAGAAGAGAGAGCAAAAGCTAATCTGAATCCTCTAAAATTGAAGTGATTGTGAATTTATTTACTCTCTATCAGCTCCTTTAGTCTCACATACCAGAGGCTTCAACTTAAAAATGTTTACAAGTTTAAGTGGTTTTTCTTCACATGTTAAGGAGTAACTGCGGAAATGAAAAGGGGAAAGGGGAAAAAACAAAAAGAGAAAGGGGATAAAATGATGATCCCTAAGGCCCCAATTAATTCAGAGCCCACATTCTCATCCTTTCTTTATCTTTTACAACCTCACTCACATCGGACAATCTCAAGTAAAAACAAATATACGGATGGAAAATTGCCGTATAAAACAGAAACATTTCTCAGCATTCGGTGCTAATAGCTTTTCTTTTAAAATGCAGAGCAAGAGCAGAATGAAAAGTCCAAGAAACACTTACATGTGAAAATACGGTTACTTTGAGGAAACCCATTTCATTTCTCAGATTGAAAACCAATAAGTCCAAATTAAAAACAAAAATATGAATAACCAAAATCAACATCTTCAAGCACAAAAAATAAAAGCATCCAAGTGCAGTTTCCTAAACTTAACAAATCATGCATATCAACAGAAAGAACTCGTATAAAAACGGGATTTTACTTGTCATTATTGAAATCCATCACTTATATCAGTAGCAAACAAATCCTTCCCACTGATCAAAATCCAATAATCTTCTTTGTTCCCTCAAAACAAAGGCACAGAAGATCGATTCTGGCGACTGGAAGTAGCAGCCTCAAGTTCAAATAGATTATGCACATGAGAGAAGAAACATCAGAAGTACCCGCCGTCCCTATTCGTCTGGGTCTCTCTTGTGTTCTTTGTTCCCTCACTTTCTTCATTTTATACGTGCTTTTTTGAAAAATATAAAATTTTAATTTTAATTTTAATTGTGATTAATTCAGTTAACTGTGCTAGCAAAAGGAACAAAAAATCATAATTCTTTATTCTTTTTTTTTATATACAATAAAAGTTTTGGAGGGGTTGGACACCAGTCCCCCACCAAGACTAAGTATGACCCCGGGTTCTATGAATACTTACTGGAGACTTACGAAATTGTCTACCAAAGGAGTCCCAGCTATGGTAGAGGGGATCGAACCCACGTCCCAAAGCACTAATCTTTGATCCATTACCATCTGTACCAACTCTCATTAGATAATTCTTTATTTTTAATCATAAATGAGAAAAAATTAAGAAAAAGTATTGCCCAAAAAACAAAAACAAAAAGACTGAAGGAAACATTTAAAGGACCATGTACATTATGCATGAGCGCAGGTCAGGGCCCGCATTTACTCAATGGGGCCTGTGTCAGTCCGTTACTCGTGAACCGTGATACTAGTTTTTTTCATATTTAATAAAAATTAATTTACTAGCATATCATTTCAATATTCTAATTCACCATATTCAGGTCAAAAAAATTAAAATTAATATAAAGTCGAAAACTTTACATTATCTGTTGATTCATTCTCAATAATTTATACCCGTCAACCTTATTTTTAGAATAATTTATAATTATTGCTAAAAAAATAATTATAAAATAATGAAATTTACTGTTTAATCTTAAAAAATATCATTAAGAAAATATTCTACTCAATTGTACAGGGAAAAAAAAATAAACTAGTTAAATACTGGTTTTTCCTTTAACTTTTAATCATTTATGATTCAAAAGCTTAATTGTGATTCAATTCGATTCTATCTCTCAACTATTGACTTGTCTATAACTGTAGGAATGGGTAATATTTATAATAAATTAGTTAAATACTGGTTTCTTGTCCTTTTTTATTTGTTGTATATATTTATATTTTTGTCATTTAGACCTCACTGTAAATCATCTTATATGGCAAGAATGGGTAATAAAATTTTTCCTGAAAAACCAGCAAATGTTCACGAGATGTCATGTAGGAAAGTTTGTGATCTTATCAAGGATGGTGAGTGGGACCTCAGCCCAGTCCATCATTTCCTTCCAAATGAAGTCAAAAATGCCATTTACGCAATTCCCATTTCTAGAAATGGATTGCAAGATAAACTATTATGGTCGAAAGCTAAGAATGGTGAGTATCTGGTTAAATTGGGCTACCAAACCGTTAAGGAAGATGTTCTAGTGGGTAGCAACAAAGCTGGTCCATCTACAATTATGACTCATCAGAGTTGGAAATAGATTTGGGCAATTAAGGCCATTCCGAGGGTACAACAGTTCATTTGGCGAGTTCTTAGCAATGCATTAGCTACCAACTCAGCCCTATATCAGCGTAGGCGCTCTCGTATGCAGCTGTGTCCCATCTGTAATGCGGAGGATGAAACAATGGAACATTTATTTTTTCAATGCCCATGGACTAGGTGCATTTGGTTTGGATGCATACTAGGAGCCAAAACTGATGCCTTGTGTGTGTACAATTTTAACAGCTGGTGGTTACATATCATAGGGCCGAATTTATTAACCCCCCAGAATGTTTCTCTGGTCTGTTGGACCTTATGGCTGATCTGGAAGCAAAGGAACAATAAGGTTTTTGAGGGAGTAGATCCAGAACCATTGAATGTCATTACCTTAGCCCTCAAGAGAAACAATGAATTTTGGGAAACCGCTGCAAAAGACATACTGATGCGGATGTTTTGCAGGAATCTAATCCCCCTAATTCTGTTTGGAAGCCTCCTCCCCGTGGGTTTCTAAAGATTAATTGTGATGGATCTTATGTAAAAGGAAAAGGCGCTGCTATAGGTGTGGTGTGTAGGGACTTTCCAGGTCATTTCAAATGGGGTTTCATAGATAAAGTCAAATCAATTTCTACCTTTATGACTGAAGCTCTGGCTTTGAAAAGAGCTTTGCTCCTTGCAATTGATCTAGGACATGATAATGTAGTGTTTGAATCTGATTGTCTTTCATTATTGAAATGTATTGAAGAAAAAGCTCCTGAAATGATAGAATGGAAGTGTAGAATTCTGATTCAGGATATTATTTGTCTCTTTGATGTCAGGGCTGGGTTCTCTCTGATTTTTACTCCTAGAAGGGGTAACCAAGTAGCTGATCTTCTTGCAGCTAGTGCCTATAAAGGGGTGTACCCTACCGGGTGGGTGACTCAACCAACACCCTCTTTAATCTCTCTTCTAGCCTTGGATATTACGGGGACAATTGATGCTGATGAGGAGTTTGATTCTTCCCCTCTCTGATGGATGGTGGCTTTGTTGTGCGTCTCTGTATTGTTTTCCTTCATGCTTTCTGTTATTATTTTTATGCTGTTTGGTTGTCGGTTTTAGCCTCTGTGTCTTATGTTTCTGTTGTAGCTGTTCTCTGTTAGTTGGTTCTCTTGACTCTCTGGACATAGGAATTGCCTTACTTGGCTTGTTAGGTTTTCATTTTGGTGTATTCTGACTGTTGTATTTGGTTTCCTATTCTAAGTAATATATGCAGCATTCCTAAGCAAAAAAAGGTAATAAAATTTTTGCTAACTCAACTCCATGGAGCCAATGATGGATTAAGTTACATGTAAATAAAAAGTTGAGGGAATAAAATTTGCTGAGTACCATATCAAAAGATTAATTTTTCCTAAAACAAAATATTACGTAAAATTAACAATATACTTGTTATAAATTTAGAGAATGATAATAATTTTTTTTTAAAAAAAAAAAAAAAGAACAAACAAGAACCCTACACTGCGGCATCAAAATTTATACTCATAACTTGTCACAAAAAATTTAAAAGAACTTTTTCTCTAAAAAAGAGCTTAAAGTATTTTAGTAAAAAACAAGTTGATAACAAATCAACAAAAACAAATAATATTATTTTATTCATTTTTTCCATCAAATAATATTACTTTATTTTAATATTAGTAAAATATTTATTTTATTCATAAATTTATTTTTTATTTTACTTAATTTTAAATTATAACTTATTATGAAAATTGGAAAAAAAATTCTCCCTCTAATAAATTTTTTAATGGGGGACTTTTATTCAATTTTCCCTTTTATTAATTATGACCTTAACATTTAAATATAGTCAAATTATTATTAAAATTGTCCATTTTTACTCAATAATTGTGATTATTGGGAATAGGAATATATTAGTATTTTTTGCCAACGAATCAGAATTTGTTAACTGGTTGGCAAAATAAAAATCAATATTTATTAACTGATCATAAAATCCCTTTTTTAAAAATTTTTAATCGATATTCGACTTCGGGTTCTGTATCATAAAATCCTTCGATTCTTAAGATATTCAGGCCTTTGGACTAATGGTCAAAATATAAGCAAAAATCATCAATGCACAACAAAATGAAAATAAAAGTCCAGAGCAAGCGAAGATAATTTTCTTTTTTGTGTATATGGGGAAAAATATCAAATTGGCTGTTGAAATCCACGTATAATCCTACAATAAAAGATAAAATTTGTAATAAATTTATATGAGAAAGAGTTGGAATGATATATATTGAAGAAAAATGATAAAAAAAATTGTTTGGGGTAGTTTGAAAATCTACAAAGAAGATCATTTCATGTGTTAGTGAAAACAGTAGATCAAGTTATTTGGAGATCAATAAAAAGAGTAGAAGAAAGACCAAAGAGAATACTTGGTAGGTTATTAAACAAGACATCTTAATTAATAATTTATCAAAGGATTTGGTTTTTGATGTAAATAATGGCGTAGTGTGATTTAAATAGCTAATAAGACTTTGGTGTTGTTATCATGGATATATGGAAAAAACATTTTTAAAAAACATATTTACAAGAAAAGCTTGTTTTGCCTCATATGTAAAAAAAGGAAAAAGAAAAAAGAAAAGAGTATGTGTTCATATAAATATAAATAATAGGCCTATATGCATGAATTTGTCAACATCACCCCATTAACCTCCAAATATAACTATGAATATAATTAAAAACATATGTTTATTCATTTTCTTTTCACATGATATTAACTATTGTTCATTTAAATATAAGAATGACATGATATTAACTATTATTTATTTAAAAATGGTTTTTCTCTTTAATTTTCTCTCCTCTTCATTTTCTTTCTCCTATCTATTTTTCCATCTAAATGGAGAGTGAGAAAAAGAATAGAGAGCGCCTTCAAGAAATAGGTTCATTAACATTAATCAAAGAAAGAAACCCTTCGAGTCCAAAACATTTTCAAGACTCTCCACACAAACTAAAACAAAAAAATGCCCAATAAATTTGCTCCCCATGAAATAAACCTAAAATAAGAGAGAGATATACACATCGAAAGACTTATTATTCATGTGATCCTTCAAAGAGCCTCAACATGGACATGGTATCAGAGCCTCTATGATATGGTATCAAAGCCTCAAAATGGTATCAGAGCCTAGATAGTATCAAAGCTTTAACAGTTTTCTCCTAGGTAATATTTCAACCTCAAAAATTCAAATAAGAGAGAGATATATACACATCAAGAGACTTATTATTCATGTGATCTTTCAACATAATATCAGAGCCTCAACATAGACATGGTATCAGAGCCTCAATATGGTATGGTATCAAAACCTCAAAATGGTATTAGAGCCTAAATAGTATCGAAGCTTCAACAATTTTCTCCTATGTGATATTTCAACGTCAAAAATTCAAAGGGTATTAGAGCCTTAATTAGTTTCAAATTTTGTTTTAGTATATTAATTAGCAAGTATTTACTAATCAAAAGTCACATTTTATTAGTATTAAATTGGGTGGAGCTAAATCTTTTCAATACTATAATAGTCATTGAATTATTTGGCAAGGTCTATAAATAATTCATAACTAATAATCAAAAATAAGAAAGCAAAGAAAACATGTTACTGAAAATGAATTTCACCTTTGATTTGGTGCTGCATCACATCGATCTCATCACCATCTTTCAGTCCAAGCTGCATAAGAAAAATCCAGCTCTAAATAATTCAGATAATTAACTTGATAAATTGAACTCACTTGTAAATATCCAAGAGCAATAAAAAAAAAGAATCAATATTCAAGACTCTACACATAAACTAGATTAAAAAAAACCGTTAATAAATTTCCTTTCTATAACAGAAATATATATATATTTTCTTAGAGACTCATTATTCAAATGAAATAACTATATATTTCTTTCTAGTTCTTTTCTAAAAAATTGTGGGTTAAAAAACTGAAAAATATTTACCTCCTCAGGTGTCTTTTTCACGCCTGATCTCGCGTCCTTCAAACAAGAAAACAACAATGAACGTCCAAGCCCATTCATGATTTCTCTAATTGGAGTTACTTTTTCAATGGCGGAGGAAAACTCACCACCATTATGCATAAATAAATCGAAGATTAAAAACAAATGAGGATGAGAAGATCGGAAGTACGAGGACAATTCTAACAAAACCTGGTTCTTGATTGTGAGTATAATACTATTTAAATCATTTTCCTACAGCCTGCTCCAACCAGCTACACCCCCATGTCCGTGTTCGTCATCGCTTCTGTTTCTACGTCTGCATCTGTCACTGCTTCCGCTTCTACATCCGCGTCTGAGTATAATGCTATCTGAATCATTGTTCTCTAGCCTGCTCCTCACTGCTCAACCTCCGCATCCAAGTCTGAGTATAATGCTATCTGAATCATTGTCCTCAAGCTTACTCCTACCAATTCCACCTCTGCCTCTATGTTTGCCGCTTCTGCTTCCACTTTCGCATATGAGTATAATGTTATCTGAATCATTGTCCTTCGGCCTGCTCCTACCAGCTCCACCTCCGCATCTACTCCCACATCCAAGTTTGCTTTCGGCAACTTGTAAACATCTTCAATTCTTCAATTTTAGAGCTTTTTTGTGTGCGTCATTGAGTTTTCTTGAGGTGCAACAAGAAATCAAGAATCATCTGCGGTCATTACAAATTTCTTCCTCCCTCTTTTATGAATATTTTTTTTGGTTAAAAACTAGTAGCCAGTGTTTAATAATCGAAAGTCACATTTTGTTAGTATTAAATTGGGTGGAGTTCAATCTTCTTAGAATTATAATAGTTTTATAAATATAGAACATTTTATATTGGGAAAATCTCATAAAAATACAATTTTGATAAAAAAAATACATAAAAATACAATAAGAAATGGGAAAAGGCAAATTTCATTCACACAAAAGAAACATGAAATGAGAGGGATATATACATCAAAAAACTCATTATTCATGTGATCTTTCAATTTCAATATGGTATTAGAGCCTAAATATGAACACAGTATCAGAGCCTCAACATAGTATCAAAGCCTTAATGTAGACATATACACGATATCAGAGCCTTAACATGGACATGGTGTCTGAGCCCGACAATTTTCTCCTGTGTGATCCTTCAACCTCAACAATTTAAATGAAATAATTATATATTTCTTTCTCCCTCTTTTACGCATAATGTAAGAAAAGTAGAGAACACACAAAAAAACCATAATATATATATATATATATATATATATATATATATATATATATATATATATATATTATTGTTGAGCATATCACATCCATAAACTTTTGTGGCTCAAAGGGTATATTGAAATAAGTTTGTTGTATCAGTTTTGAAATTTACTCAAATTTTTATATGTACCAATTTTTAATATATTTTGAAATTTTTTGAATTTTTTTATATTTTCTCATTTTTCAAAACTCACTCATTTAGTCTTTAATATAAAATTTAGTTGATTTTTTTTTTTTTAGAAATCAAAGAAACTAAATAAATTACTTAAGAGTATTGATATTTATCTTTTGATACTAAATTAATTTGTCTAACTTATGAATTATATATAATCAAATGATACACATTATACGTTATGATTAACTTACTTATTTAGTTTTCTTAATATTTTTAAAAAAAATCAACCATACTTTATATTAAGGACCGGGGAGTATGTATGAATGTGCCTGTGTATATTATCTATGTATAATCTATAATAAAGGCATTAAAGAATATTGTTACATTTTTTATTTTTATTTTTTGAAAAATTCAAAAAATTATTACATAATGTTATATTGTAAGATTGTTTAAGTGATTAAACATCATTGGAGTAAATTCGCGAGCGTTAAAAATTTTAACAATCAAGGACAAAAGGTAGCAATATGCGTTGGGGCATGAAATCATCAGCATATACTGACGATGACCAGCATATTTGCTTGGAAAATAAAAAAATCAAGTAATTTATTTAGTTTTGTAATCTCTCTAAAAAAATAAAAATTAAATAAATCTAGCAAAGGGAGTATTAATTAGTTAGTATTTTCTAATAATAAGTCACATTTTGTTAGGATTAATATGGTTACAGTTTTTTTAAGTATTAGAACAATCCTTGAATTGAATTGGCAAGTATACAAGTACATAGCAAAAAAAACGTTGAAATATATTTTTAGTTATTTAAGTTTTAAATGAAGTATACTTTTGATACTTTAACAATCATTTGTAGTCATAATTTGAGTTAGTTAAATATTAACGATGTTAAAATTATAACACAAAAATAATAATACTTTATAGTGTTAAGGTAGTAAAAATATACCTTATGTAAAGTTAGGGACCAAAAATATCCAAAAGTAAGAAAGTAAAAACTCATCATTAAACTCAAAATCAGAAAGAAAGAAGCAATGATGATGATGATGATGATATATATATATATATATATATATATATATATATATATATATATATATATAGGGCTTTAGTTTTCTCATGTTACATAAAAAAAGCTTCCTACACACATGAAATGGTGGGACCCACATATAGATATATAAATTAATATATGTATATGTGGGTCCCACCATTTCATATGTGTGTAACATGAAAAAATGTTTTCTCATATATACACACAGACAACCTTTTAAGAAATATAATTATAATAAAAATCTGAAACTGCAGACAGATTATTTCAAACTGATCTAAATAACAAATAAATTAAGTTTCAATTCAAATTAGACCATCATTGATAACTAGAACTCAAAATGAAATCCAATTACAAGTCGTTGATGCATATTATTCTAAACAAAATGGATTTCACCATCGGTTTTGTGCAGCATTGCATCTATCTCATCACCATCTTCCATCCCAAGCTACAATGAAGACAAAAAAAAAAAAAGACTGAATCAGTAAGATAACTAATGAAATAATTGTATTGCCTTCTCTGTGTGTGTGTGTTTTTTTTTTTTTTAAGAATAATTTCTTGCTAAAAACTGAAAAAAAAAATTGAAGTTTATGTATTAAAATTTAAGTCATGTAGAGTATTTGCAGGCCTGATTATGACTCCATCTAACAGGAAAACAACAGATTTAGAGCTTCGCGATGTTCGATCACAATAAACATTCATGAGTTTTCTCAGTTGAGTTCCTCTTTTGATCTTGAAGAATAAAACAACCACCTTTTCATTAACTAAATTAACATATATAATGACCAGAGTTATCGCATAATAATCAAAGTTAACCTAATTTTTTCGAAATTTAAATTTTTCAAAACCTGCTAGAACATGCATCATGAGTCCTAATGTGTGACAATATACATTAATCCATAACATACATTAAAAGACAGAAGTCTTACTTGTACTAAATACATTACGCTTTTGTCAGCTTCCCTGAAAGACCTAGACCTGATTGGTCACCTGGGAAAATTTTTTTAACCATCAGTCCAGCTCATGACGAATATTAACATGTGCTAGTGAGGTGTCAAGTGGAATCAAACAAATCAATCCAAAATTAAACAGTTCATCAACATCCCCTCAATACATTTATCACAAACATAATACTTATCATAATGGGTGTCACGATTTTGTTCATATTCAATACCCAAATATCTCCCATCAATCCATCTGAACCATCTTAATTACTTACCACGACTAGACCCATAGGCTAAGTTACACTTATGTTACTAGTTACTCCAAAAGCTCACTGGTCAAGTGATGAGGACCGGACAAAATCCTCAGACCACTTGTCACAGACAATGAGTCTTTTCCCCTCATTGAACTGTAGGGGTGTTGTAAACCCTTATTAAACTGTTGGGCTAGTCCCTCATTAAACTGTTGAGACATCTAGTCCCTCATTAAATCATTGGGACAATAGCAAACCAACCATCATGCACCAATGGAGACATCACCACGTGGTGTAAATAACTTTCCATCTTCTCCCAATTCTTCCCATTCCATAATTATCATGATAAATAAATGCACATATCTTAACTCATAAAATTCCACAAGACAATTTTATTTAAAATAATCATAATCAGTTTAACAAATCCTCAATGGCAGCATATCAATAACATAATAAGTGGAAAGTGGTTGCCTCTCGCCAAAGCTAATTACTCTTACTCTGCTCCTAATCCATACGCCAAAAATTCAATATATCACAACCAATTTAATATAGGTTAATAACTCCTTCCCAATAATAATAATAGTATCTGTTATTATTATAATTATTCTAAATTTCCTAATAGTAACACTAATTTCATTTATTTATTCCATTAGTATTATTATTTTATCTCTCCATAATTAACGTAAACTCTTGTTAAAAATTCTCATATATTCCTTTTTCTAATGATAATAATAATTTATCATCATCATCATCATCATTATTCAATTAACTTAAACTCCTAGAGACTATTCTCACATTTTAATTAAGGAGTTTATAAACACCGAAACCAAAATGTAAAAATATGCATAATTTAATGTTTCTTATGGTTTCTAAAAAATATATTTCTCATGATTTTTTTTAAACCTTAATAAACACTAATTCAACTTAACTTATGCTTCACGAACATTTTGAGTTATGCATATTTATAAAAATGCATTTCACAATTTAATTCCCAAAAATCATATTAACATAAATTTTGTAAATACTAAGTTGGATAAAATACAATAAGCAATATACATAATTATTCTCATACATACATTAACATATATAAATAGGTTTGGTTAATTCATTTCCTATCCAAACAAATATTCATCTTGCGTGTATGTGTATATATTATTTCAATCCCCACTGCATACACACAGGGTCACCTTCCTGTTGCCTATAATACCCATTTTAATGCATAAAAACAAAACAGCAATTTAAAATCAGCTTTCTCATGTCTTACAAACATCATGCATGAATATAACTCTTACTCAATCTATGTATTTCATTATTTAAATGCTTCTATGTGATTCTCACAAAAGGAAACGAGCAATATGATATCTCTGTACAAGAAGGACAGATTCTACAATCAGCTCTAGACAACCACAATCGACATGCAAGCAATGAAATCAATTCCACAAGCTTTAATACATCTTGTCTTCTACACATGATTTCTAAGTTTGGAAGCACATGACAGCGAAATCCCTTAGAGTAAGTGCAGCAACTCTCATATAGTATATACTCTTTCATTCCTTTGCTTTATACCCAACACGCACATACATATTATTCATGCAGAAACTCACACCCAGCCACGTATAAGAACATGCAGCCATCGTTTTCCATATCAGTGAGAATAAAATACTTCTCTTTCCTTTAATATTTAATATCATTATTATCCTTTATAGCTTCCACCCAACCGAAGCACAGTAAACACCTATACACTTCCAGTCAAAGGCATATGTGTGTGTGTATATGTGTGTGTAATTGATTTTCACCCAGCAGCGTTTTTCCTTCTCACTCTTACATATATCTATCTTATCCTATGCGTTATTCCTTCCCTTTGCTTACAGACCCTGTTTTTCTTTCATCTTTTAGTCCTGGTTTAAAGTCTTATTTTCCATTAGCTAAAGCTCTAAGTTTACACTTGAGCAATGATAGAGAACTTAAGGAAAAAAGAAAAAAAGATCCAATGTTTACCTCTAAACATCAAACTCTTCAATGGAAACAAAACGTTGATTCTTTCCTCTGTTTCAGCGTCAGGAAAGCAGAGTAACTTTTCGGTCCACTCTCTCTTCACTCTCCTTCTTCCTCTCTCGTTTTCTCTTCCTCTTCAAACTCTCACTCTCAGGCTCTCTCTCTCTCTCTATCGGTTTTCTCTCTGGATGCTCTTTCTCTGGCCGAAAACTGAATGAACAACGTGGAACAGAGATGGAGGATCATTTAAGTAGAGGCTCGGCGTTAAGAACAAGACCTACAGTCCATGATCATATCCGTTGGGTTATAAATTGCTGGGCTCGAAAAGGATGGCTTCCAGATTTACTCACTGATCTTCTGCTGCACCAGGATCAGCTTTCGGCGTTTCTTGCGTGTTGCATGATCTTCGGCTGATCGTGATCTGCTTCTGTGTCTACGTGAATAGCGCTGAAATAATGATCATATCATATTTTCCCCGTCAAGCTTCAGCAATACGTTTCGTTATTATCTCAGGTTGGGTTGTTGGAGCAGTAGGTGGCTGAAGCAATATAATGGATATTGGCCGTGAGGAATTCACATCGGGCCCAAGGAATAATGGATATTGCTGGGAATTTCATTAAGAATATGGGACATGGTCTTTATGCATAACTGGGCCGAAATGAATATTGGATGTATGGGCCGTAGGTTATAGTGCCTTGGATCCATAAATTTGAGCTTTGGAGGAAACAACCAGTAAGCCAGTTTAATTGTTTATTTACCTGATCTACTCATATAATTAATTACTTTTTATTGCTTTATTTATTTCTTAAGAATATAGGAAGTATATGAGTTGCACCTCATTTTTAATCCCAATTTATTTCTTTTGGCCACAATATTGTCTTTAAAATGTTTGGGTCAAAATTTATTTCCTAACTAATTATTCTAAATTTTCCATAAAGATTTTCCCCTCTCTTGCAATTATTTTTCCTGATTTTATTCTTTTCCTGAAATAAATTAAGGAAAAGTAAACCTTAATTTCAAATAATTACTTCCACAATTATCTTGGCCCAAATTTCTTAATTTAATTTTCATATGTTAATTATACATTTATCCAAGATAAATTTCCCTTTAATTTATGAAAAACATATCTTAAATTTCAAATTCTAAATCTTTAAAATTCCTTAAGGCCGAATTTTCTATAATAAATTCTTAATTCCCAACATCAAAAATTTAAGATGTTACAAAGAACACCTCATCACCATTCTGCAATTCAAAGAACCAACAAACAGATCGAAACAAAAATATATAATCAGAGATAAAAGATTCATACAGTTTTACTGATTATTAGTAATTGAAAACAATTTTGGAATGATTATGAGAAAATCAGAAATGATGATCAAATGATGATCGATTCTGACAAAACCTGGCTTTTGACTTTAAGATTAATGTGAACTGATAAATCGTTCGGTGGGCTCGCTCCCACTTGCAAACATCTTCGATCGCTTCTGTGTGTCATTACTGAGAAGCACTTGCAATTATATAAAGCAGGGAAGTAACCGCCCGCTTCACAAGAAGATCACTGCCTCAAGTTGCAGTTCACGAGGCGTTGCATTCAATTTTAATTAAAGGGGTGGGGAGTTTTTTATATGGGTTTTGATTTTCTTATGTTACATGACAAAAAAAAGTTTCTTATACACATATGAAATGATGGGACTCATACAGAGGCAGACCTACGTATGTGAGAAGGGGGCACGTGCCCACCCTTGATTTTTGACACGAAGAAAATACCCATGGTGGATCACCAAGTTCGCAGCATAGGGACATGCCGAGCTTGAGTTGCAGATGCAGAAGGAAGACGAGGAACTGATACGGTTAGGGTTAGTAATTTATTGGATTACAATATTTGGCATTCCTTATTATGGGGTTTGTAATTTATTGGGCTTTATTTTGGGTCACTTTAAGATTCAAACATGGAGGAAAAAAAAAGGTATTACTGGAGGCCCTGAAATATACCCACTGATGATATGATAAATATACATAAAACATTTACATGATGAACTGAAAGAATGAAAAATGAAATACTGAATTTACCAGAAAATATAAAGGGAAGATTGGCTAAAAATCCCTTATTGACAAATTAATTAGCCAATGCTACCTGAAACTTAAGGTTCTTAAGAGTAAATAAAGTTTTTAGCTATTCACTTCGCAATCGGATGAGGATGAATGAATGAATGATTATTTAGTTCCTTATATTGAAAAAGATGTATTTGATAGCATTGATAAGAGGCAATTATGATAAAATTCCAAAAAATAAGACCTAGAAGGATGACATTATAATTATTGTAATATACTTTTGTTATTACAATATATGTATTTGAATTTATTTAATGCTCACCTTGCTATTTTTAACCGCACTTAACCTTATTTTTTTTCTTTATATTCTTTTGATTTTTTAATGCATTTAAAACTTTGCTCAAAAAAAATTTCGGGGGCGCTGCCCTCAAACCCCCGAATTCCACACCAATGATGCCCACCCTTCAATTAATTCCTAGGTCCGCCCTTGGACTCATATATACTTATATGAATTAATATATGTATATGTGGGTCCCACCATTTCATGTGTTTGTAACATGAGAAAATGATTTTCCTACCACATGAAAAAATGTTTTCCCTTTATATATATATATAATTTATTTAGATCAAATTATAAGTTGCATCAATATTTTAAATTAATTAATGGGAAAATCCTCCTCAAGGTCCAATTAAACAAAATAATTTCAAAAAATGCCCCAACAACTTTCACATATGAGAAAAACCCTAGAGCCTTTTTTAACATGTGAATGGGTGATGAAAAGATTAAAAAAAAAAACCCTCACATCACCCATTCTCTCATTTGTCAAATTACATGTGGACGCTTTTGTCATTTTACTACATTTTCATATGTCAGAAAAGGCCCCTGACATGTGAAAGTTGTTGAGGCATTTTTTTAAATTATTTTGTTTAATTGGGTCATGGCGAGGATTTTCCCTTAATTAATTTTCAAAATATTTGTATTGTAAGAAAAATATTTCTAAATGCATAAGTAAAAATTAATTAATTTAATATATTGAGTGTAAAAAAATTAGGATATATCATATAATTTCATCTAAATAAATAAAATATATAGAAAATAAAATAAAATTACTTCATCCCTTTAATTAGATGTATGAACATGTATTGAAAAAGTATGGAATGTGAATCCAACCTCCTCTAGGGTCAAAACAGTAACTAAGCAGCCTAATTTCTTGATTATATTTTACAAATATGAAGCATTATATATATATATATATATATATATATATATTTAACAGACTACTATTTGATAACCAACCGTCTTATACTGATTAATCATCCGGATCCAACTAGCTGTCCGAATTAAATATAGTCTTTGGTCTTATTTATAGCTCCGAAAGAATAAATTTCTTTGTCCTATTTATATATTAAGAAAGAAAAATTTTATATAATTATACAATTTTACCCTTCATTTGTTCTTATATTAATTTTGTTGTCATATGATATAATTTATATTCAATAAATGTAAAGTTGGAGATTTATTAAATTTTAAATCATAATTAATAAAGTTTCAGGTTTTTCTTAATCAGCATAAAATATGCTATAATTTTTTTAAGCTTTATTTAATTTGGATCCGAGAACTCTTGCTGGTCACTACTACTACTACTTTTTAGCTTCCTTTAATTTGCTGAAGAAACAGTTCTTGTTGTATCCTTAGACTAGCTTAAAATATCGGGGGAGAGGGGAGATTTATGGCTTATTTGATCATAATATATGTTTTTAAAATAATCTTTTAAAGCATTATTAGTTTCTTAAAGTATTATAGAACTTAAAGATATTTTACTAAAAATATCATTTACTTGAATAGATAAATTAATGGTAGGTAGAGCAATAAAAAAAATGGCCATGATCATTACTTAAAATATCAAGGGATACATTTCCAAACATCATAAATATCAAATATGATACTGTCCATTTTGGTCCGGAATCAAATATGAGAGTATATGAAATCATTTTGAAAAAGAAAAACTACATTAAATTGTTTTTCGTATATTTTTCACATAATTAATATTACTTCTGGTCCTAAATATAGGATAAAGTCAGTAATATAAATTTGTACTATAAACTTTATCCTATATTTAGAAATGGAGGTGTTACAGATATGTTTAAAATGGGCTTGGCCCAATGATCAACAGGACCCAAATGCAAGGCTCCAGTTATCATGCTAACCGCCCCCTTAGATTAAGGAGCAGTTATCAAGATATCTATCAAGATCATAACCACTCAGAGGGTAAGGAGATATTATCGAAAAGGATATCTTAATATCTTTTTGAATAATAAGATAACGAAGTCTACAAAGGTAGGGCCACAAGTAAGTCTATAAATAGGGTGCAAACCCTAACAAGATATACACGTTCTAACCCTAGCTCTTCAATTCACACAGAGCACACACCCCCACTCCCTCTGGCTATAATAAGCCTATCGTTTACTTTCGAACTACGTGGACTTTGATCCCTATCTGTGGTACGTAGGCCTCTGAGATTTCACCCCTGACCAAGTCCAATCCCTCGTGTGTTCTACACCAGAATATTAGCGCCGTCTGTAGGGAACTATAAAATTCAATCCCGTGACCAACAATGGCCAATACCAGAAGTAGAAGCTGTAACATCCCAAAATTTTGAAGCATAGAATTTCAAAATTTAGACTAAAAGAAGAAGACTACTAGGCCCATAAGAGCCCAAGTCTTAAGTTTAATATGAGGAAAAACATAAGATAGTAAGTAAAATTATTTTAGAAAAGAATCAATTGAAGGAAAAATAGTTGGAGAGTAAATATTGGGTTAGAAATCTTAGAGTTAAAATTTTGCAGTTTATAGAAGTTAATTGAGGAAGGAAAATTATTTAGAGTCCATTTAGAATATTTATTTTATGTTTGAAGAGCTGTTTTAGGGAAGAGATATGAATATGGACGAAGGATGAAGGGTCCAATGGGCACAACAAGGTTGCTGTTAAGGCAGAGGCAAACGGAAAGTGTGAAGGATAGCAAATTATTATTATTCTCCACCCAATATGTCAAACAATTTTCCACCCACACTTTTGCCTTAATCATTATTCTCTATTTCAGAAGCCAACTATTATGCCTATATCTTGAACGGTTCAAACGATTTCTTTTGCATTCTACCATAATTATTGATTTCAATTCTATAATGGCAGACACGTAGAGCCCCCGTACTCTTCAACAACTCACCCTCAAATCTTTTCAGCAAACACAAACATTCCATTTTTCTTTTTTTCAGAGTCATTATTTCTTTTCCCGTAACCACTCCTCCATTCCATGTTTTGGCCATATACGGACCAACATCCTTCTGCTCCCATACTCCTCTATTAGCCTTTATTCACTCAGCCCCACTTGATAACAGAAAAGAAGAGGCAGCTTCACGTGATAGCAGAAGGAGCTGGGAAATATATCAGTTCATACACTTTCGGCACAACAAAACCCATCCAGCGCATATACCTATCTGTTTGCTTTTTCTTTCGGCCCCAACTGAACGCACGATGGCAGACATGGCAACGTGAGATGAGTACGCAGAAGCCCATACTTTCTTCATTCATTATTCCTGTCGTCTATGCATAAAACCATTTCAGTTCCATTATTCCTAACACTCGTTTCGGCCCTATATCAGAAAACGGAAGCTGAGAGGAAGTGAGTCAGAGAGTGGGAGTCATAATCTGAAACTGAAAGCGTTGAGAGAATGAGACGAGGAGAGAGTGAGCTTGAGAAGAGAGAACGAGAAGGAGAGAGAGACCGAGAAAGAGAACACCACGCCTTGCCCTGTTTCCGCCACCGAAAACAGAGGAAGTGGTTCAGTACTCTTTTCCCGTCGTCCAAGTTGATCAGCGAAGGTGAGCTTTCAAGCTTCTCCTCCCTCGAGTTTCTTTCCTTTTCCAACGAAAAGCAAGAGTATTAATGGTAGAGGAAATAAAACACTACGATCGCTGGACCTAAACTAAAACCGAAAACCATGGGGCTGTTAGTATTATTTTGTATTCCCTGAATCTAAAAGAAAACATAAAGTGTGTGTGTGTGTGTGTGTGTGTGTGTGTGTGTATTATAGTTGATCGGTGTTAGTGTGTTTGCTGTCATCGAATCCTATCTATTTTTGCTGTCATGGGTGCTTATTTGTCTTGCTGCATGCATGGTTGTGGGAGGGAGTGTAGATAAGAAAGAAAAGAAACGATGACTATATACAAATGTACATAGGTGTGAGTTTCAAATTATAAACGTTGTTTCCCTTCCTCTTTGTCCTACTGCGATCGTGCTTGTCTTCAAGGTGTATATGAATAATAGCATTTTGCATCTATGATTTTTGTGCTGTCATGGTCTCTTTGGTGGGCTGAAATAAGCATAGAAAATATAAATATTAAGCATATGTGAGTATGTATGTATTAGAAAGGAAGAAAAACGTTGATGAATCTCGGATCTGTTTTGTGGTCATCGTGTTTTGTAAGCTTGCTGAAATTGTTAATGTTCTTCTGCATGTGTTAACGTGGAAGAGAATATTTGAATTGGACACACACACACACACACACACATATATATATATATTTGCTAAGTGAGAGGGAAGGAAAGAAGAAGAAGACGTGTATCTGCATTTTGTTTCCACTGGACGTGAATCTATGTATGCATATATTACTTTAATGCCATGCAAAACATTTCAAAGTTGCTGATGCATGTATATGTGTGTGTGTGTGTATAAATAAAGAAAAGGTAAACTGATACATGTTGTTCATTTTTTATACACACACACACACACACATCTTGCCTTGAGTCTGTGTAAAAAGATAAGGAAGTACCCTCAATAAATTGCTTACTGTGACAATAAGAAGATGTGTGCATATAGGACAAAAGAGGGAAACTAACCTAATATATAATTGTTTTGCATGCCCTACGTCATTTTGTTGTTTGATCAGTTGCAATGGTTTTAATCCTATGTGTGTATAATATGCTCTGTGTGGGTTGCATTTTTTTTTTATGTATTCGAGTTGTGGAAAGAGTTATTAAATTAATGATGGAATTTAAATTAGATTTAGAACAATAATAATAATAATACATGAAGTAATAACAACAATAATAAGATAAATAAATAATAAATAAATAAGTATTGTTATTACACTACAAGAAAATTGATTTTTTGCAGCGGAATTTTTCCGTCGCAAAACAAGCATTTTCCATCGCAAAAATAGTTTGCGGCAGATTTTGCAACGGAAAAGTGTCCGTTGCAAAAAAAGCCCTCGCAAATCAGTTTTGCGATGGAAAAATTTCATTTCCCTCGCAAATTAAAATTTTGCGACGAAAAAATTTACCCTCGCAAAATCTCTCATTTTGCGAGGGACAAAATTTTCCTTTGCAAATTCCAATTTTGCGGCGGAAAAAATTTCCATCGCAAATTCTAATTTTGCGGCGGAAAAATTTTCCATCGCAATTTGCGGCGGAAATGTGTTTTCCCTCGCAAAATTCAAAAATTGCGGCGGCAAAATTTCCTTCGCAAAATATCATATTTTGCGAGGGAAAAAACTTTTCCCTCGCAAAACGAAGGATTTTGCGAGGGAAAATTTTTCCCTCGCAAAATTAAAAATTATTTTAAAAAAATAAAAAAAATCCCAAAAATTATAAAAAATTATAAAAATAAATAAATTGTATATCATAAAAATAAATTGTACAATCATCATACGAGTTTACATTAAAAAACAAAATATTATAAATATAATGTTCCAAAATAAATTTTAAAAAAACTCTAAACAGCAGCAGTCTGGTCTTCGTCACCACCAGTATCGTCGTCACCACCAGGAGGCTACCCCATGCCTTTGTCTTTCAATAGGGACTGGAGAAGTGCTCGCATCTCACTAATCATCTGCCCTTGCTTCCTTACCGTCTGTTCTAACGCCTTTACCCTATTACTTTCTGCAAAACCAACATTATGAAGTCAATTTATTTGTCCTACTTCATTTAAATGAATGAGAGAGTAATGGTTTGCGATTGATAGCAAAAGTATAAGTTTACCTTCAGGACCACCTCTACTACTGCCGGTTGAGCGCCTCGAAGTCGACTTCAGTTGGCTGGCAGAAGCACCCATCCCGAAGACTCTCCCCTTCTTGTCCATTCCGCCTGCAGCCTGAAGGAAGATACTCTCGTTATCGGAATAAGAGGACGACGGGTCGCTCTGAATCTGTGAGTCTCTCTCCTGCGTCAGCTGCTGATAGGTCTCCTACAAGCACAAACATACAACACAAATAATGCATATAAAATGAAAGAAAGATGTTACTATTTGAAACAAATAATAAATGTAATTAATATCTCACCGCGAATTGCTGGGACTTGGCGTTAATCCAACGCTTGCCTTGACCCTCAACCGGCTGGGTATGGGTTCGCTCAAAGGTGGTCCAAGGAATCAAATCTGCAGGAACTTCCCCAGACGCTGCCTACAAACACAAATGATAGTCATTCATTAATTATTGATTAAGTACAAAATATTGAAAGCTGAAATAGAAAATAACGTATACTTACAATCTTTCGTCGATGCTCACTAACTGGAATGCTGCCGCTAGCATATGACGGTCCATCCATGTGGGACCTATTTAATTTATTTTGCTCACTTTGCTTCAAAAATCTTTCGTCGGTGACCCACTTGTCAAATAACTGGCTTGCGACCTCAGGCTGAATCCAAGTTTTTTTTCCCTTTTCATGTCTCAATTTATATAATTTATCAAACAGCTACTTGCCTCCCTTGAAGTTATAAGCCTTCTTTAAATTTGGGAGATGCTCGGGCAAGCAGCTAAACTTTCCCTGAAAAACAATACTAAACAATTAGTGCTCTAAATTATACAAGTAGTTAATCAGTTTGTATTTTGATGAGAATAAAAAATTAATAACCATAAATCATATAACTTACCAATAACTCAGTGAACCAAACATCTCGCTGGCTCTGAGGAATCGCTTTCCATGTGGCCCAAGGTTGATCAAAATTACGAAATATTTGCTCGGCCATGAAATCCGCCACCGGCTTATAAGGATCAAACCTGAAAAAAAAGAGAATGTTGCAAATAGTAGCATACAAACTAAAGGTAAAAAATCATAACATTACATGACTTACTCGGTGCTCCCTACAGGACGGATCCACATCTTCCCTGTCGCAGGATCAATGGATCCCCAGACTGGGTCGTTGGAGGAACTAGCTTGCCTGCCTTGGCTATGAGGCGATGCAGTGTACTGAAAGAATAAGTATATTGAAAATGTAGAATATAGATGTTTTAACAAAATATATGTAAATCAGTCAGAAATCATAAACTGAACCTGCTCTGCCTGATGGTGTGGTGGATATGTATAAGTGAAAGGTTCACCTATATCGCCCATAACAAAGTCGGTAGTAGGCGGTGAAGATGAAAAATAAAGAGGCGGAAGCTCCGGGGAAGAGCTAAGCCCTCTGACTACATGGGGGGTAGATGATGTCGGCCTACCCCCTCTGATAGGACGGGCTTGGCCGCTACCTCTACTATATCCACTACCTGAATGGCCTCCTGGATGCTCCATTTCTGAACACTTATAAACATGATGTCAAAATATATATAATTATAAGAAATTTACTTAACACAATAATGACTAAGCAACGGAGTATCAAATATAATAGATCGTCATAAATAACTAACTTAAATCAATCGGACGATTCCTGTTCTTCCTCTGACGTCTTATAATCGTCAAATTCAGATTCAGTAGTAGAGTAACCCACTTGTTCCTCATCGTCTGATTCCGCATTCTTAATTTGGATAGGAATCAGCTCTAAGTCTCCAGTGGAATCAAAGACATTGCAAGGTACATCATCCTCGACATTACTTACGGCAAGTACATGTTCCATATCCGCTTGGAAGGGTTCAGTCATGTCGTCATTTGTTTCTAACTCTTTTGAAGTAGGTATGATATTTCGTGCTTTGGTTTTGATAATTCCCACCCACTCTTGACGGGATGTAGGGTATGATGTAAAATACACTTGTTCCGCCTGTTGAGCAAGAATGAATGGGTCATAACTAACTGCATATCTCCGTGACCACTTGATCTCAACATTTCCATATTTGTCTACCTTTGTACCACGCGGACTTTTATCAAACCACTCACATTTAAATAGAATCACTGACTTGTCCCACTTGTAATCCAACTGAATTATATCAATTAACTTGTCGTAGTAATCGCACTCCACCCCGTCAACTTGGCCACCTCGACAACATACACCGTAATTACAAGTTTCCGTATTTCCGTTAGCATCAACAGTTACAAACCGATACCCATTGATTACATATTTTTTGATCCTGGTAATAGCTGTTGCAGACCCGTAAGCTAAACTCCATACAACATCATGGGGAGCTGACGCATAAGCTGAACTCCATGTTTTTTGCGCGAAGTTGTCTCGTAACCAATGAGGAAATTTATCCTTCATGAATTCATTGAGGTCGGAATCTGAGATCAAAGGATTTATTGATCGGACCCATTGTGAGAAGTATCTATAACAAAAAGAAAGAAATTAATACTTTAAACCGTAGCAGTTACTGAAAAGATGAAATCTTACTTTAAGTACGGGGCGGCCTCTTCACAGTTGTTTAGAATGTACCACTCCGCTACTTTCTTATCGCTTCCTTCCAGAGTTAACCTACAATTTGTTCGAATGACCCGGCCAGAATAATTAAATATTGATATTTGACCACTCGTTTCACCGCCATCATCGTTGCGAGGTACCCCCCTCCATCTTGATATAACTTCAGGGGGATAATAGTATGAGGCAAATTTGGTGGCCTCTTCGACCAGATACGTTTCTGCAATAGATCCTTCAACGTATCTTGTATTTTTTATCTTATATTTCAGTGTGCGTAAAAACCTACAACGGATAATTAGAGAGTATTTATAACCTATGTCACAGTGTGTTTGAATTAATCACAGCGAAAACAAATATATATTACCTTTCAAACGGATACATCCACCTATATTGTTGCGGACCTCCTACCCTTGATTTGTACGCCAGGTGAACGGGCAAATGTTCCATTGAGTCAAAGAAGCTAGGAGGAAACACCATCTCTAACTTGCATAGTATTTTTGGCACACTCTCCTCCAATTGCCGTAACTTGTCGACATTAAGTTCAGAAGCACAAATTGTTGTAAAGAAGAAGGAAAACTCTGTTAGAGTATCTAATACATGCTTCGGTAGTGCTTTGAAGGCCCACGGCAATAATCTTTGAAAGAAAACGTGATAATCATGACTCTTCATATCACGTAACTTCGCCTCATTCAAGTCCACACATTTTGAGAAGTTTGATGCATAACCGTCCGGTAGTTGAACACTATTAACCCATTGCAACAATTCTAAATTCTGCTCTTTGTTCAAGGTGTACGGCGCCCTAGGTTTGGAAATCCGACCCGTGGCAGTCTCTACCAAATGCAAAGAAGGCCTTCTGCAAATCTGTTGTATGTCAAGTCTTGCATTGATTGTATCCTTTGTCTTACCCTTGGTGTCCATGACGGTGTACAGAATATTACAAAACACATTCCTCTCAATATGCATGACATCGAGGTTGTGTCTTAACAATTGATCTTTCCAATATGGTAGCTCTCAAAAGATGCTGTGTTTGTTCCAATGATGTTGAACGCCATACCCCTCAGGCTCACTGTAAGCAGCTCCTTCTTCAACACTTTGAATGTGCTTCACCCTCTCCCATATTTCTTGCCCACTTAAACGACGAGGTTTAGCTGATCGTTCAACCACATTCCTGCTGAAGTCTTTTTTGTTTCTTCTAAACGGATGATCAAGGGGTAGGAATCGCCGGTGCTTGCAAACCAAGATACCTTGCGACTGTATGGCAGGCTAAACCCCATGTTTTGTTCAAGACATATCGGACATGCAAGCTTCCCTGACGTTTGCCATCCGCTCAACATCCCATATGCAGGGAAATCATTTATCGTCCACATTAAGGCAGCACGCAGGATGAAATTCTGACTCAATGATACATCGTACGTAAGAACCCCCTTACTCCACAACATCTTCAACTCATCTATCAAAAGCCTGAGGTACACATCTATTTTCTTTTTTGGGTTGGATGGCCCAGGGATTAATGCGATGAGGAAAAAAAACTCTTTTTTCATACACATGGATGGTGGGAGGTTGTACGGAGTCACAATCACAGGCCAACTGGAATAAACCCTGCCGGTTTGGTTGAAAGGAGCAAACCCATCTGAGCATAAACCAAGACAGACATTACGGGGATCGACTGCAAATGATGGATTCGCCTCGTCAAATTTCAGCCAAGCTTCGGCATCAAATGGACACGTGACAAATTTTTCATCCCTATGATGCTCTCGGTGCCATCTCATGTGAGCAGCTATTTGTTCTGACTAATACAATCTCTGAAGTCTGGGCACGAGGGGGAAGTACCACATCTTGCTTAATGGTTGAGTGGTTGTTTTCCCTTTAATCTTCTTGTACCTATCATGTGAACAGAATTTACAAGTACTCCGCTCAGCATCATCCTTGTAATAGAGCATACATCCGTTAGGGCAGCAATGGATTTTTTTACAACTAAGCCCGAGCTCTTTCACCTTTTTCTTTGCTTGGTAAAAATCTTTCGGCAAATTATTGTCATTGGGAGCAACCTTACTCATGATCTGCATCATTTCATTGTAATTCTTCTCGCTCATATGGTGATCAGTCTTCAAGCTTAATGTTGCTAGGGTAGCCGATAGCAAAGAATATTCACTATTTTCAATGTGTTCGTAACCTTCCCATAAAGGACGTTGGGCATCTTGAAACATTTGATAGAACCTACGGGCCTCCGGATTAGGATTCTCTCCCATGTGTGATGGTTGATTATGCATACCGGTCTCCTCTTCCATGCATGAAGGTCCAGCATGAGTCACGGGATCAAAATATTGGCCGATCAACGGTCCCGCCGCATCCATCACCAACTGCTGATATTGATTAAGGTTGACTCGATGAGTACTGTCTCCGTAATAACCGCTTGGTGTCTGTTGGACTTCCCCGTGATGCACCCAACATTCATAATCCCTCATGAATCCTTTTCTACACAAATGGATTCTGACCGTTCCTGCGTCATGAAATTCCAAACACCTACATCTCGCACATGGACAACTGATCGAGGTACTTGAATTAGTTGTGTGCGCCAAAGCAAATTGGATGAACTCTTCCAAACCGTCTAAGAATACTCGAGTAAGTCGTTTTTTCTGAGTTAGACGATTGTACATCCAACTCCTATCACGATTGCCTTCCATACTTCCCCAACCCAACCCTGCACGGATACTTTACAATAATACTAACTAATTAATTCAACTACTAACCTAAGTGACAAATACAACTGGCCACTTAACTAATTCTCTCCATAATTTTTTTACTCTTATTTGTGTCAAACTTACAAATTATATCTACAACTAATTATAATATAAAGTAATAGATAACATAAGCATTAAATTTTTATGAACTAAAAGAATTATTTTTTTATATATTAAAACTAAGTTGAAAATTTGACACTGAATACCTGCATATAAAAACTAAGTGATAGATAACATATTTATGTTTTTATACTTTAAAACTACCTGTTGATTGCATGCCCATTCTTAATATGTACGCAATCTTATAATTATCTTTTTAGAGGCAATAAATAAAGATATAAAAGACATAAAGTTGTGACCTGGAACTTTGTAACTTTACAACTTTTTGTTTACTAATGGAATAATTTCACTAATATGTAAATATTGTTAAATATATTTTATGGTAAAATTATTTCATTAGTAAATTAAAGACACAACATGTAAATATATACAAACTTCAATAATTTTTTTATTGTTGTTATAATTATATATCTAGTAACAATTAATTTAATGTAAATATATATTATGTATATATTTTATGTATATATCTTTTGATAATATCTGGTAACAATTAACACAAAATGTAATTCTTAAATATATTATACATAAATTAAAAAATATATATATATATATATATATATATATATATATATATATATTATTTATTCTAACGTAATTCTTAAATTTCTTAAATATATTCTAACGTATATTTAGTTTATATTATCTAAATTAACTTATATATATGACATAAAATAAATTTATTGTATAAGTTATTTATTTATTTTTCAAAAAATTATAAATATATGAATTTCTTATATTACATCTAATATTACTCATCAATTTATATTTAATTTTACATAGTTGTATTTACAATATTTAGTATTTATAATTTATATTAAAATAATCTTAATCACTTAACTAGTATTGAGTAATAATATAAGCTAAATTACATATTTCTATCAATCTTATTGAGTGCCTCTATTAGCTTCACTCACAATGGTTACACATATAACAATAAAAAAAAAAGAATAACCCACAAACAAAGTCCACTTAAATCAACAATTACCTTAAATATTCCCCATATCACTATAACAATTTAAATTTTATATACCAAATTTTAACACATATTCGCATTTTTCATTTAACAATAAAAGAATATATTTTCAATATTAAAACAAGGAATCAGCATATAAAGTAGTTCATAAAGCTATATCATCCAGATCCACACAGACAAAAAAACGCATATGTACTGTCGGCTTCAAAAAATTCAAGAAATAAGAGCAGTTTGTCAAGGAGGAGAAGAGAAAGAATGCATACCTCTTGAAGGGTATCTTAAAGTGGAGAAAGAAGAGCAAGGGCGGCTCACCGGGGTGCTTGAACTGGAGGTTAGACTGAACGACGCACGATGGAAACGCAGAGAGGAAGAAGGAAGAGCAAGACGAAGTAAGAGATCGGTGAAATGAAAATGGGGGGGTGCTTTTAACAAAACTTGCAGCGGACCCACCAGGTCCGCCGCAAATTGTCGGTGGGCATCTGCCCACCGACCACTTGCGACGGACCCGGCGTGGTCCGCCGCAAGTTTGCGGCAGAACCTGCACTTTGCGGCGGAACCTGACGTTCCGCCGCAAAAATTTGCGGCGGAACCTACTTTTCCGCCGGAAAAAATTGTGGCTTCACCGTAGTTTGCGGCGGTTATGAAGTTTTTGCCCCATTTTGCGGTGGCTGAATAGGTTCCGCTGCAAATTGTGGTGGAATATCCAATTCCGCTGCAAAAATTGCTATCTTGCGACGGTTGAACTTTTCTGTCGCAATTTTGCGACGAAATACAATTCCATCGCAAATTTCATGTTTTCTAGTAGTGTTATGAGGAAAAGAGAATAAATGAGATAAATAAATAATAATGAGTAATATTATTATTTAATAAAGGAAATAAATAATAAATAAACATTTTATTAGGAAAATTTATAGTTGCAATGTCCCTCTCATTTTTCAGAAATTTGCGCACGTAAAGTACTCCAATTTGATTATTAAAAATTTGTATATTTTAATATGTAGATTTTGAAGGAGTTATTAACGGATATTAAATTGATTATGATAGATTAATTTTTGGTGAATGTTTGACCTCTCGAATTAGGAACCGTGTAAATTAGATAGCTTTAGCGACAGGTAACCACTTTCCACCTATTATGATATTGATATGTTGTTTGTGAGTGTTTTATGAAGTCATTATGAATATTTTAATAGAAATGTCCTTGTGAAACTTTATGTTTTGAATTATGAAATATTCATGCATATATTTGTTTATGTATAAGTATTAGAAATTGAGTTAAGACGAATTGTTATAAGAATTATTTAATTTACATTTTTAATGTGAAACTTTTGGAAAGAATACTATTGAGTTATTTTTCAGGATAATATGAAAAGGATCAGATTGGGAAGTAGTGAAGTAGTGAAGCCTCCATTAGTGCACAATGGTTGGCTTATTATTGTCTCACCAAAGTGATGGACCTTACCCACCAAAGTGATGGGAATTTGCTCACCAGAGTGATGGGCTTACGATACCTCGCTAATTTAAAGTGAGGAAAGACCCATGGTCTGGGCCGTGTGCTCTGAGGATTTTGGCCGGTCCTCATTACATGACCAGTGAGCTTTCGGAGTAAACCAGTAACGTGGATTTAACTTAGCCCATGGGTCAAGTCGGAGGGAATAAGGCGGTTTGGCTGGCGTGAAGGGAGGGAATTGTATTAATGAGAAATTGAAAAATTAGTTATTTTATTATAGTTCATTTATGATATGATATTATGTGATATGAATATTGCTAAAATGCATTGTTAATATTTTGTTGTATAAAATGGTTCCACTTTGCACCTCACTTTCACATATTAACATTTGTAATAAGTTGGATTGATGGTTACCACATTTTTCAAGTGAGAGCTCCAATCCAGGTCTTTCAGGGAAGACAGCTGAAGCTTAAACTACTCTGCTAAGAGTAGTGTTTCTATCTATTTTAGTTTTATTGGATAACTGTATAATGCCACATTAGGACATATTATGCATGTTATGATACCCTGTGGGAAGTTTATTTTTATTACTGCGGTTTATTAAATTAATTATCTATCTAAAATATGGTTAATTTATTAAGTATAAGGTAGAACGTTTCAGAAGCCATACGCTCACACACAAGCAGACCCAAGAATAAGGCAATGATGATCACCAAAAACAGGAGAATGTCTAAGGTGATGACCGAGGTCCCTCAGAGGAACCCCTTGATGTGGATCCCCTTCACCCCGAGGATGAATTCATGCATCAAACGCTGTAACAAGCCAACCAAGCTAACTCCTCACCGGAATTCCAAGTTAATAACCCGGACTTGCAATTGCTCCATAACGTGGCCGGATCGATGCTTAAACGGATTGAGAACATAGAGGAGCGCAACAGCCTTCAAAGTCAGAAAATTGATAGCATGTCCGAGATTATGAGTTAAATCCTTAAGCAGCTACAAGATCGTCTGCAGAAGGAGCACCGGGATGAACAGTGTAATGAAAATGGAGACAATGATCAGCAAACTGTTGATCCATCTCGGCTTAATCAGCCCAAGCCAGGAAGGATAGCCTCAGCCACCAACTCTGAACAAAACAGCGAACGGGATAGGAACCGAGACACTCAAGCCCGGACTGATCAGAAAAGCAATCACGCCTCAAATAACCAGGAGGTCCGACCAGATGAGTCCGGAAAGAACAAATCCTAGTACGGAGATGGAGGAAAGAACAATAGCCCATTCTCGGATGAAATCACGGAGACGGAGTATCCAAAGAAGTTCAATACATCCGACCTCCCCAAATACGATGGAAGCCAGGACCCTCAGACACACCTGAATACCTTCGACACAGAAATGCTAGTTCGAGGATTCAAAGGGCCAATAATATCTCGGTTGTTCACCTCAACATTGCGAGGAGCTGCACAAATTTGGTTTTGGACTCTACCCCCAAAATCCATCTCCGACTTCAACGACCTGAGTGAGAAATTCTTGCTGAATTTTACAACAAGCAAAAAACAACCTAGGTCGGTCTGTACGTTAGATAGAATTAAGCAGCAACCGGTGAAACCCTTCAGAAATACTTGGACCGCTTCAAAGCGGCTGCCTTGCAAATTCAAGGGTTAACGGAAAGTGTCCACGTGCATTTACTCATCTCGGGCATGGACAGCGAATCCAGAATGGGAAAGTCGGTCATATCCGGCGAAATCAAAACTCTGGAGGAGTTCCATCGGCGAGCCAAGAAATATCTGGATATCGAACAGATGCAGATAGCCAACGCGCCAGGAAAAGAAAGACAAAAAAGCCCACCTCCAAAAGGAAGGGATCAGGCATCAAAAGATCGATCCAGGAGCTCAGATCAAAAAACCCGAGGAGGAAGGCACGAAGGAAAGTATGAAAAATATACTCGCGGGCTCAGCTTTGGAGAGAGGTAGCACTGACTGAGATTAAAAAGGTGAAACGACCATTACCACTGTATAATAGAGGCAAGCTGGATCGATCTCAGTTTTGCGATTTCCATAATAGGCCTAGACACACAATGGGACCATAGAGATGCTGTAGAAAAATTTGTCCGAGATGGAAAGTTACGTCAATACGTCATCAAAACACAAGGGCAAAAGGGTAGTGAACGCAAGCAGACAGATTGAAGTAAGAGCCCGGTCCTTCAAAGAAGAAAGCCAGATGAGTATCGGAGAAAGAATGATGATGATGATGAATTCCCATAAGCCGAATTCGATTGCAACGTCATTAGTGGGGGTTATGGAGGAGGTGACGACACGGCAAGTCAACGCAAAAAGTACCTCCGTGAAGTTCTAACCATCAGGGGATGACCTACTTTCAAGCTAGAACCATTGCAAGTAGAACCCCCCAAACTGTTCTTCACTCAGGACAACCTAAGAGACGTAATCCCAGGCCATCAGGACGGCTTGGTCATAACCGGATTTCTGGGTAAATGTCGAGTGAAGAAGATATTCATCGATCCCGGCAGTGCAGTTGATATCTGAAAACCGAAGCAAATCACCAAGAGGGGGGTGAATTGGGGATTTGAAAATTCTTTTGCTCAATTCTGGAAATTAATCGCAGGATTAGAATAGTGCAGAGGATGAGAGAAGGACAAGATACAACAAGATTTATACTGGTTCGGTCTAACTCCTTGACCTACGTCCAGTCCCCAGACTCTCTGGGATTTTCACTATCAATCACAATCAGTTACACACTCTGTACTCGAAAGTTATCCTCTCACTAGGATACACTCCCCCTTACAAGTTGTAAACTGATATTCCCAATCTCCAAGTCCCCTAACTTGAGATTCTTACAACAAGTGATCAGAAAAGAAAACAAACTCTCTCAAAGAGCAGATATTGATAAGCACTGAAGCTTAAATCTCTCAGGATAATTTACAGAAGAATGAATACAAAAATCTCAATGTTGCACACTGTAATTGACTTGTATCTTGTCTGTTATGGTTCTTCTTCGAATCTGAATGATATTTATAGCTGCTGAAGTCCAATTTGAATGAAGAACTTGACTGTTGGAAGAGTACTACGAATTTGAACGTTGGAGGCTCCACTTCCAGAACTAGCTGTTGAGAATCCACTGAAATTTATCTTGATGGATGGATTCTGCTTTTGTCTAATCTGTTGTAGACATTCTTGCAATGTGGGACTTAATTAATATGAAGATAATGTTGATGTCCCTGTGTTGGAATGGGCTGTGCTTAAAGTTGTAATTATTTAATCCAAGTTGGAGCACTTTATAAGACAACATATTCTCTCTCTCTCTCTTGCTTTACAGCTCATTGTCTGAATCTTCATTGTTTCCTTCAATAAACCATCTAAAACTTACTAACAAACTGGTTAAAAGACGTTAGGAATAATAGCAATTAAAGCTATGAAGTATTAAGATCATTCAAATGGTTTTCGCAAATTCGCGCCTTCTGGTTTTACAAATCTGTGCGTTACAAACTCGAGTTTACAAACCCAAACTCGAGTTTGGAGTTCATCCAGAGAGCATCTTGTTTTGAAAGACTTCTTAAACTCGAGTTGATTAGTGACTGACTCGAGTTTGGTTCTTACAGAAAGGAAAATCGCGAATGACTCTTGGATGAAGTTTTGAGGGCATGCCTAAACTCGAGTTATTTAGTGACTGACTCGAGTTTGGAGCTTTTATAAAAATATTGAGTTTAAGTTCAGTGCTTCAAAACTAGAGTTTAGAAAATGCAAACTGGAGTTTACAAAACCTGAAATATTGTTTAGTTCTCTGTATAGCCCAGACTCGAGTTTTGATATACAAAACTCGAGTTTCAGTGTAAATTGAAACTTTTGAAAAATCTTTACAAGTGTAAACTGGAGTTTCTGTTTCTCAAACTGGAGTTTTCAAAATAGTCATTTACTTAAGTGCTTTCTGTTTGAGCTAAACTCAAGTCATCAAAACCTTGACTCGAGTTTCAGTGAAAAACTGAAACATTAAAGTACCTTTTGAAAGCTCAAACTGGAGTTTCCATTTTCAAGACTGGAGTTTAGAAATCATGTAATAGTTCAAGTGTTTTCAAAACAGTCCTAAACTCGAGTCTCCAGAAATTTGACTCAAGTTTCAGTGTGTATTCAAACTTTGAAAAACTTTTCATTAAAGTGCAAACTGAAGTCACTGAAACCAAAACTAGAGTTTACAAAGCAAGTAACAACACAAGTGTTTCTGTTTATCCTAAACTCGAGTTTGCTTAACCCAGACTCGAGTTTACGAGTCTTTAGCTCTTAAACTTTTCTTGTAAACTGGAGTTTGGAAGGATCAAAGGTAGAGTTTGAAAATTTGATAAAACGTTGAAGTTTTTGTTTGATCCAAAACTCGAGTTTCTAAGACATAGACTCGAGTTTACAAGCCTTTGAAACTTTTGGCCTTTAAACTTTCTTGTAAACTAGAGTTTCTCATAATCAAAGGTAGAGTTTGGAAACAAGTTGAAATTTGAATGTCACTGTCTTTGATCTAAACTTGAGTTTATAAATACATACTCGAGTTTACAACTCTTAGAAACTTTGATTGCTCTCTGTAACTCTGCAAACTCGAGTTTGCTTATGCAAACTCGAGTTTGGCCTGCTTTGTTAAAAACTGAGCTTCTGTCTACCAAGTTTAAACTCGAGTTTAGATACCTAAACTTGAGTTTGCCTTAAACAGAAAGTTTTACAACTTTCAAAGACAAACTTCAAATTAAGTTTACAATTATTAGTTATCATCAAAACACCTAGAGAACTAACAATATCATCTTATGGGATGCCTTCAAGCAAATGGACCTCGACTCAGAAAATCTGAAGCCGTGTAGAACAACCTTGATCGGGTTCAATGGAGAAGACACCAGCCCCAAGGGGTATATAGAGCTAAAAATGACGTTGAGATCTAAGGAAGCCTTCAAGACCGAACGAGTAAAATTCATTGTGGCAGATTTCCCCTCGTCCTATAACATCATCTTAGGGAGACAGACCATTCATAGCTGGGATATGCTGATATCAACCAAGCATCAAAAACTAAAGATGGTAAGCAGAAAGAATGAGGTCGTCACCATTAAAGGGGATCAGAAGGAGTCTCGGCAATGCTACTTCTTAACAGTGAAAAACAATGAACCAGGAGCATCCTCGTCAAAACTAGCACAAAGTCCAACATCGCCCCACTCAAGCTCGGTAAATGTGGTGGAGCTGGATGTGAGAGAGGAAGCTAAGCTAATAAAAATAGAACCGAATGGAGAACTCGACGACTACCTTATGGGAGACGAACCCGGGCAGATAACCAAGATTGGCAGTACCTCACGAGGGAAGAACGAGCCGAAATAGAGGAACTGTTGCGGAAAAACAAAGCATTTTTGCCTGGAAATCTTCTGAGTTACCAGGTGTTGATCCCATTTTCTGCTGTCATAAACTAACGTAAACCCAAACTGTTCGCCAGTAGCACAAAAGAAAAGAAAGATCGCCTCGGATAGACAAGCAACCCTCGCCGAGCATGTGAAGGAGTAGCTGGATGCCGGGTTCATTAGAGAAATCCAGTATACTACGTGGTTGTCAAATGTGGTAATGGTCAAAAAACCCAATGATAAGTGGAGAGTTTGCACGAACTACACCGACCTCAATAAGGCTTGCCCAAAGGATGCTTACCCCTTGCCGAACATAGATCAACTGGTGGTAGGGGTGTAAACAGGCCAAGCCAGGCCAGACCTCACCTTTAACAGGCCAGGCTTGTTCTGTAATATACAGGCCTGAGCCTGGCCTGTGGCCTATTACAGGCCTATTTTTCGGCCTGGGCCTGGCCTGTATAAAGGCCTGGCCTGTGGCCTGTTAAGGCCTGTTTTTAAAAAAAAATTAATTTTTTTTATTTAATTAAGCTAACAAGCCACAGGCTGAAAATAAGCCTACTTTAAACAGGCTAAAAATAGGCCAAAAATACATAAATTAATACTAATAATATAAATAACAAACCACAAGCCGAAAACAAGCCTACTTTAAACAGGCTAAAAACATGCCAAAATTATATAAATTAATATTAATAATATAAACAGGCTGACTTGACAAGCCTAAAAGGCCTCTTATTTAGCCTGAGCCTGGCCTGTTAAAGGAAAACGGGCCTCATAAGAGGCCTTGGTCTGGCCTTTTAGCCTAACAGGCCAAGCCTGACCAGGCTTTTAACAGGCTAGGCCACAGGCCCCTGACCTTTTTACATCCCTAACTGGTGGACAATTCTACCGGATTCCTGCTGCTTTCCTTTATGGATGCTTATTCTAGTTACAACCAAATTGCCATGCATCCCAATGACCAAGAAAAGACAGCTTTCATCACGGATAAGGTTAACTATTGTTACAACGTTATGCCCTTTGGGGTGAAGAATGTCGGAGCTACCTATCAAAGGATGATAAATCGAGTATTTGAGACGCAGCTCGGTAAGAATGTGGAAGTTTACATTGATGACATGATTGTTAAGTTAATCAGTCGCCCGGATCACATCCGAGATCTCCAAGAAACATTTGATAAACTCCGAGCTCATCGCATCCGACTCAGTCCGGCTAAATGTGCATTTAGAGTACCCGCAGGGAAGTTTCTTAGATTTCTCATCACCAATCAAGGCATAGAGGCCAACCCGGATAAATGCAAGGCCGTCCTCAGCATGACGGCCCCACAGAACAAGAAGGAAGTTCAACAGCTAACAGGTCGGCTAGCAACGCTAACAAGATTTTTACCCAAGTCGGTAGAAAATGCGCTTCTATTTTTTAAATTATTAAAAAAGGAGGCCCAGCACGGCGAATGGAACGAAGAGTGTGAGGTTGCATTCAATAAAATTAAGGAATGTCTGTCGGCACCACCAGTATTGTCAAAACCTGAAATAGGTGAAGACCTTATCCTCTACTTATCGGTGGGAGAAGAGGCTGTCAGCGCTGCCTTAGTACAGGAAGAATCCACTGAGCAAAAACCGGTATTTTGTAAGTCAGGCTTTACAGAGTTCCGAGTTGAGATACCAGAGGCTTGAGAAGGTAGTATTCACACTTCTCACCGCTTCAAGAAGACTCCACTCTTACTTACAGGGACATCGAATAGTTGTCTGAACTGGTCAACCAATACGTCAAGTACTGTACAAGTCAGATTTGGCAAGACGAATGATCAATTGGGCCATAGAACTTTCCGAGTTCGACATTGTTTATGAAGCCCGGCATGCTATTAAGTCTCAAGCTCTAGCCGACTTTATCACGGAATTAGCGCCAACAGCAAGAGTACCGGAGGCTAGTCTTGAGGTCTGGAAGGTGTTTGTCGATGGATCTTCAAACGCCAAAGGAAGCCGGGCAGGGGTTATAATAGAAAGCTTGAAAGGAGTTTCCATAGAACACTCCCTACAACTACACTTCAAAACTTCCAACAACCAGGCCGAATACGAAGCTATATTGGCTGGACTGTCCCAGGCAAAAGAAAATGGGACTAAAAGGGTCCACTTGTTAACTGACTCACAATTGGTTGTGGCCCAAATTAACGGGTCTTATACGGCCAAAGGACCCCTGCTGATTAAGTATCTGGGAAAAGTTAAAGAAGCTATGGCCGAATTCGACGAAGTCATAGTCACCTATATTCCCAAAGGAGAAAACGCGAGGGCGAACGTTCTGTCGAAATTAGCAAGCACGAAAAGCCCAGGGAACCACCGCACTGTAATCTAGCAAAGCATGACGGAGCCCACTTGCGTTATGGTCATTGCAACAAGAGAAGATTGGCGAAAACCAATCCTGAATTACCTTGAGAGAGGAATTAGTTTGAAGGACCCAATGGAAGCTAAACAGATGGCCAGATCGGCAGCAATATATACGGTGGTCGATGACCAGCTGTATCGAAAAGGCCTCCATTCTCCAATGCTCAAATGTTTGAACCCGGCAGAAGCCGAATATGTATTGTCAGAGATACATGAAGGAATCAATGGATAGCACATGGAAGCAAAAGCTTTGGCCAGGAAAGCTCTCCGAGCTGGATTTTATTAGCCGACCATGGTAGCCGATTCCAAAGAGCACGTGAGAAAATGCAAAAATTGCTAGAAGCATGCTTGGATGATCTGGCCACCCTCAGCCAAGTTGAAGTCCATCACGGCACCATGGCCATTTTACAAGTGGGGAATTGACTTATTAGGACCATTCAAACCGGCCTCAGGACAACTGAAATGGCTAATCGTAGCAGTCGACTACTTCACAAAGTGGATCGAGGCCGAGCCTTTAGCGACCATTTCAGCGGCCCGAGTAAAGAAGTTTTTCGAGCAAAGTATTCTAGCAAGATTTGGAATTCCAGCTGAAATCATAACTGACAATCGTACACAATTCACTGACCAAGGGTTTCAAAGGCTGATGTCCAAGCTCAAAATCAAACACCGTTTCGCTTCAGTAGAGCATCCGTAGTCTAATGGACAGGCCGAAGCAGCAAACAAAATCATTGTGGACGGGCTCAAAAAACGGATGGTTGATGCGAAAAACGATTGGGTTAAGCAATTGTATCCTGTACTGTGGGGATACCGGACTAGTATTTAGACCTCAACTCAGGAGACACCTTTCAAGCTGACTTATGGATGTGAAGCCATGATCCCAGTTGAAATCAGGCAAGCTTCGTGGAGAAAAGACATTCTGTTACAAGAAGGAGAGCTTAACAACAGCAACTAGCTGTGTAACACCCGCCTAAAATACACCATTTTAATACTTAAATACGTACACAGAAGCGTACTATACATATACAAATAATTTATCCTTCAATAAAATAAAGCTGGAGGGAGTAAAATCTTTTCTGGTCTCCATCTAAACACCCATGATGAGCATCATCCTTGTACTCCTTACAAAAGCTGCAAAATTAACTAATAAAAATATTTCCTGGGATTCAAATGAATCCTAGTAGTAACGTCAATAATCACTCACATAAGATGCATACACAGTACATGCAAGACAACCATCATTTATACATACATCTCACTCAACACATTCAGCATTCATGCATATCATATATATACATACAATGGTAATTACATGCATATAAAAGGTACACATAGTATGTGAGAGAAGAGTTACCACCTTACTTATATCCTTCCTTTTACCTTTCTTCTTCGGATTTCCTTCCTTCCTTCTCTCTCTCTCTCTCTTTCTCTCTCATAAGGTTGAACAGTGGAAGTATGTGTGTTTGTGTGGTAAAAGAGAAGTAGTGAGGTATTTATAGAATTTTTTTGTCTCAACTACCTTCCAAATTTCACATGTCTATCTACCACTCATCTACCATAAACATGTCTATCTACTTATCCATCTACCACACATAAGTTCATCTACCAAACACATATATATCTACCATCTAACTACCCTATACTTATCTACTGATCAATCTATCTACCAAATACATGTATATCTACCATCTAACTACCCTATACTTATCTACCAATCAATCTAACTTCCAAACACATGTTCATCTACCTTCATCTACCATACACATGTTGTATATTATATTATATTATGATAATATAATAAAATATAATTTAATAACAATAATATTATATAAAATATAATATTTCGAGGTCTAAATAATTTTCCCAATTAAGACCTTGGACTCATAGGGGTCTAGTGGTCCTCTTATTTTAGTCTTATTTTGAAACTCTATACCTCAAAATTTGGAATGTTACAATTGGCAGGTATTATTCCCCCTTCTTGGGAATTTGTCCCTTGGAAATAAATTCCGAAGAGCGCCTTCCAGGAGCTCGAACCTTGAACCTGAGGCATAAGTCCAAGTCTTAAGAGCTCTTGTCTATCCATTACACCACCACCTTTTTATGTGACGGCCCCCCCACACTGCAGAGTGGGCCATGGCCGGCTCACCACAGCGAGCAGGTATTGTTCCCCCCTCTTGGGAATTTGTCCCTTTGAAATAAATTCCCAAGAATGGATAGACAAGAGCTCTTAAGACTTGGACTTATGCCTCAGGTCCAAGGTTCGAGCTCTTGGGAGACGCTCTTGGGAATTTATTTCCAAGGGACAAATTCCCAAGAGGGGGGAACAATACCTGCTCGCTATGGTGAGCCGGCCATGGCCCACGCTGCGGTGTGGGGGGGCCGTTACAAGCTGGCCTTAGAATTGGACTTCATCAATGAAACCAAGTCACGGCACAATGCCGAGATCTAGCTACAAAGCAACTGGTTGCGGCTAAATATAATCACAAAGTCAAATCGCGAACATTTAGCAAAGGTGATTTGGTAATGCGCAGAGCAGATATCGGAAACAAGAACGTCTGAGATGGAAAACTCACGGCGACTTGGGAAGGACCATACCGCATCTCAAACCAAATAGGTTCGGGAACCTATGTCCTGGAAGCCTTGGATGGCAAAGCAATAAAACGGACCTGGAATGCGGACAAACTAAGGGTCTACTATAGTTGAATAACGAACTCCACTTGGAGCCCAGTCGCAGCGGATGTCAGCGGTGGCTGAGAACCGCTTTTTATTTTAAGGATTATCTTGCTTTCATGCACTATTTTCCATTTATTTTCATTACCTAAATTTCCTTTGTAATTACAACTATTTCAATCAATAAATGGGGCGGTTCACTTCATGGGCCGACCTTACAATTGTTTTTTTTAAGTTCAATACAAAAGTGGTCGAGTAAAAGGCAAATTAACAAAGCCAGGATTTCGCGAGCCTGGCTACCATAAGAGTTGTTAACAATTTCTTATGAATGTTATGATGCATCGGAACAACGCTCTGGGATGGTGTTGTCATTGTCATAAAAGATCCTGATCAGGTTGAAATAAATTATAACTTATTATGAAAATTAGGAAAAAAATCTCCCTCTAATAAAATTTTTAATGGGGGGACTTTTACTCAATTTTCCCTTTTATTAATTATGACCTTAACATTTAAATATATTCAAGTTATTATTAAAATTCTACATTTTTACTCAATAATTGTGATTATTAGGAATAGGAATATATTAGTATTTTTTGCCAACGAATCAAAATTTTCTAACTAGTTGGCAAAATAAAAATCAATATTTATTAACTGATCATAAAATCCCTTTTTTAAAATTTTTAATCAATATTCAACTTTGGGTTCTGTATCATAAAATCCTTGGATTCTTAAGATATTCAAGCCTTTGGACTAATGGTTAAAATCTAAGCAAAAATCGTCAGTGCACAACAAAATGAAAATAAAAGTCCAGAGCAAGTGAAGATAATTTCCTTTTCGTGTATATGGGGGAAAAATCAAATTGGCTGCTGAAATCCATGTATAATCCTACAAGAAAAGATAAAATTTGTAATAAATTTATACGAGGAGGAGTTGGAATGATATATATTGAAGAAAAATGATAAAAAAAAATTGTTTGGGGTAGTTTGAACATCTACAAAGAAGATCATTTGATGCGTTAGTGAAAACAGTAGATCAAGTTATTTGGAGATCAATAAAAAGAGTAGAAGGAAGACCAAAGAGAATACTTAGTAGGTTATTAAACAAGACATCTTAATTAATAATTTTTCAAAAGATTTGGTTTTTGATGTAAATAATGGCGTAGTGTGATTTAAATAGCTAATAAGACTTTGGTGTTGTTATCATAGATATATGGAAAAAATATTTTTAAAAAACATATTTACAAGAAAAGCTTGTTTTGCCTCATATGTTAAAAAAGGAAAAGAAAAGAAAAGAGTATGTGTTCATATAAATATAAATAATAGGCGTATAGGTATGAATTTGTCAACATCACCCCATTAACCCTGAATATAACTATGAATATAATTAAAAATGGATGTTTGTTCATTTTCTTTTCACATGATATTAACTATTGTTCATTTAAATATAAGAATGACAATGACAGGTTTTTCTCTTTAATTTTCTCTCCTTTTCATTTCCTCTGCCCTATCTATTTTTCCATCTAAATGGAGGGTAAGAAAAAGAATAGAGGGCACCTTCAAGAAATAGGTACATTAACATTAATCAAAGAAAGAAACCCTTCTAATCAAAAACATTTTCAAGACTTTGCTTGCAGACTAAATAAAAAAAAATGCCCAATAAATTTCCTTCTCACGAAATAAATCTAAAATAAGAGAGATATATACACAACGAGAAACTTATTATTCATGTGATCCTTCAACCTAAACATAGTATCAGAGCCTCAATATGGACATAGTATCAGAGCCTCAATATGGTATGGTATCAAAGCCTCAAAATGGTATCAGAGCCTAGATTGTATCAGAGCCTCAACATGGACATGATATCAAAGTCTCGATATGGTATGGTATCAAAGCCTCAACAGTTTTCTCCTATGTAATATTTCAACCTCAAAAATTCAAATAAGAGAGATATATACACATCGAGAGACTTATTATTCATGTGATCCTCCAACATAATATCAGAGCCTCAACATGGACATTGTATAAGAGCCTCAAAATGGTATAAGAGCCTAGATAGTATCAAAGCCTTAACATTTTTCTCCTATGTGATATTTCAATGTCAAAAATTCAAATGGTATTAGAGTCTTAATTAGTTTCAAATTTTGTTTTAGTGTATTAATTAGCAAGTATTTACTAATCAAAAGTCACATTTTATTAATATTAAATTGGGTGGAGCTAAATCTTTTCAATACTACAATAGTCATTGAATTATTTGACAAGGTATATAAATAATTCATAAGTAATAATTAAAAATAAGAAAGCAAAGAAAAATTGTTACTGAAAATAATTTTCACCTTTGATTTGGTGTTGCATCACATCGATCTCATCAGCATCTTTCAGTCCAAATTGCACAAGAAAAATCCAGTTCTAAATAATTCAGATGATTAACTTGATAAATTGAACTCACTTGTAAATATACAAGAGCAGTAAAAAAAAATTAATATTCAAGACTCTACACATAAACTAGATTAAAAAAAAACACCAATAAATTTCCTTCCCACAACAAAAACATAAAAAAAAAAGAGATATATATACATCAAGAGACTCATTATTTAAATGAAATAACTATATATTTCTTTCTAGTTCTTTTCTAAAAAATTTTGTGCTAAAAAACTGAAAGATATTTACCTCCTCATGTGTCTTTTTCACGCCTAATCTTGCGTCCTTCAAAAAAGAAAACAACAGTGAACATCCTAGCCCATATCGAACATAATATTGATTCATGATTTCTTTAATTGGAGTTCCTTGTTCAATGGCGGAGGAAAACTCACCACCATTATACATAAATAAATCGAAGATTAAAAATAAATGAGGATGAGAAGATCTGAAGTACGAGGACAATTCTAACAAAACCTGGTTCTTGATTGTGAATATAATACTATCTAAATCATTTTCCTACAGCCTGCTCTAACCAGCTACACCTCCATGTCCTCATTTGTCGCCGCTTCCGCTTCTACGTCCGTGTTCGCGTCTGTCGCCACTTCCACTTCTACGTCAGCTTCTGCTTCTATGTCTGCGTCCGCCTCCGTCGCCGCTTCCGCTTCTCCCTCTTTTATGAATAATTTTTTTTGGTTAAAAACTAGTAGCCAGTGTTTAATAATCAAAAGTCACATTTTGTTAGTATTAAATTGGGTGGAGTTCAGTCTTCTTAGAATTATAATAGTTTTACAAATATAGAACATTTTATATTGGGAAAATCTCATAAAAATACAATTTTGATAAAAAAAAAGACATAAAAATACAATAAGAAATGGGAAAAGACAAATTTCATTCACACAAAAGAAACATGAAATGAGAGAGATATACATCGAAAGACTCATTATTCATGTGATCTTTCAATTTCAATGTGGTATCAGAGTCTCCACATGAACACAGTATCAAAACCTCAACATGGTATCAAAGCCTTAATGTGGACATACACACAATATCAGAGCCTTAATGTGAGCATGGTGTCAAAGCTCGATAGTTTTCTCTTGTGTGATCCTTCAACCTCAACAATTCAAATGAAATAATTATATATTTCTTTCTCCCTCTTCTACGAATAATATAAGAAAAGTAGAGAGCACACAAAAAAACATGAGGTAATTTTTTTTTTTAAATTGTTGAGCATATCACATCAATAAACTTTTGTAGTTCAAACGGTATATTGAAGTAGGTTTGTTGTATCAGTTTTGAAATTTACCCAAATTTTTATATTTACCAATTTTTAATATATTTTGATTTTTATATTTTGAAATTTGTTTGAAGTTTTTATATTTTCTCATTTTTCAAAACTCACTCATTTAGTCTTTAATATAAAATTTAGTTGATTTTTTTTTTTAGAAATCAAAGAAACTAAATAAATTACTTAAGAGTATTGATATTTATCTTTTGATACTAAATTAATTTGTCTAACTTATGAATTATATATAATCAAATGATACACATTATACGTTATGATTAACTTACTTATTTAGTTTTCTTAATATTTTCAAAAAAAATCAACCATACTTTATATTAAGGACCGGGGAGTATGTATGAATGTGCCTGTGTATATTATCTATGTATAATCTATAATAAAGGCATTAAAGAATATTGTTACATTTTTTATTAATTGGTTTTTGAAAAATTCAAAAAATTATTGCATAATGTTATATTGTGAGATTGTTTGAGTGATTAAACATCATTGGAGTAAATTCGCCAGCGTTAAAAATTTTAACAATCAAGGACAAAATGTAGCAATATACGTTGGGGCTTGAGTGGCACTTTGCTCTAAATAGGATAAAATCATCAGCATATACTGACGATGACCAGCATATTTGCTTGGAAAATAAAAAAATCAAGTAATTTATTTAGTTTTGTAATCTCTCTAAAAAAATTTAAAATTAAATACATCTTATATTAAGGAGCAGAGGGAGTATTAATTAATTAGTATTTTCTAATAATAAGTCACATTTTGTTAGGATTAATATGGTTACAGTTTTTTTAAGTATTAGAACAATCCTTGAATTGAATTGGCAAGTATACAAGTGCATAGCAAAAAAAATATGTTGATATATATTTTTAGTTATTTAAGTTTTAAATGAAGTATACTTTTGTTTCTTAACAATCATTCATAATCACAATTTGAGTTAGTTGTATCAACATTTTTTATTATCAATATTAATGATGTTAAGATTATAACACAAAAATTATACTTTATAAGGTTTAAGGTAGTAAAAATATACCTTAGGTAAAGTTAGGAACCAAAAATATCCATCCAAATAAGAAAGCAAAAACTCATCATTAAACTCAAAATCAGAAAGAAAAAATCGATAATATATATATAATTATAATAAAAATCTGAAATTATTTCAAATCTGATTTTAAATAACATATAAATTAAGATCCAATTAAAATTAGACAGTCATTGATAACTAGAACTCAAAATGAAATCCAATTACAAGTCGTTGATGCATATTATTCTAAAGAAAATGGATTTCACCCCCGGTTTGGTGCAGCATTGCATCTATCTCATCACCATCTTCCATCCCAAGCTACAACGAAGACAAAAAAAAATTGAATCAGTAAGATAACTTTGATAAACACAATCATTAAAATGAAATAATTGTATTTCCTTTTCTCTGTATTTTATTTTCTGAAGAATAATTTCTCACTTAAAATTGAAAAAGATTGAGGCTCATTTCCGAAATTTTACGTCATGAGGAGTATTTTCCGGCCTTATTTTGACTCCATCAAACAGGAAAACAACTGATTCAGAGCTTTGCGATGTTCGATCACAATAAACATTCATGAGTTTTCTCAGTTGAGTTCCTCTCTTGATCTTGAAGAACACCTCATCACCATCCTGCAATTCAAGAACCAACGAGCAGATCGAAACCAAGAAAAAAAATCTACAGTACGGTCGAGGTATCAGAGATAGAAGATTCAAGCAGACTATTTCTGATTATTAGTAATCGAAAACAATTATGGAATGATTATGAGAAAATCAGAAGTGACGATCGATTCTAAACCTGGCTCTTCACTTTAAGATTAATGTGAGTTGATAGATCGTCGGCCGGCTCGTTCCCACTTGCAGACATCTTGGATTGCTTCTTGCACTTCGACTTTGATTTCTTCTGTGCGTCGTTACTGGGAAGCACTTGCAATTATATAAAGCAGAGAAGTAACCGTCCGCTTCACAAGAATAATCACAGCCTCAAGTCGCAGTTTCCGAGGCGTTGCATTCCAGGCACATTTCCATATAAACGAAGCACTTCACACGACCAAGGCCTTCTCTGTATTCACATTCCATTCTAATTTTTTTTTTTTATTGAAAGGTAAATATATATTAATATTTGAGCATTCCATTCTAATTAAAAAGGTGGGTTTAAAAAAAAAAAGGTGGGGACTTTATATATATATATATATATATATATATATATATATACTGCAACTTAAAAAAAATTGCACTCAACATTTTAAATTAATTAATTTTCAGGATACTTGTGTTATAAGAAAAATATTTCTTAATACATAATTAAAAATTAGTTAATTTGATATACTGGGTGCAAAAAAATCATAATACAACATATAATTTAATCTAAATAAATAAAATATATAAAAATAAAAAAAAATACCCTATCCCTTTAATTAGAGGTATGAGCATGTTAAGGAAAAGTATGGAATGTGAATCCGGCCTCCAAGTCAAAACAGCAACTAACCAGCCTAATTTCTTGATTATATTTTACAAATATGAAGCATTTTATGTTTTTTTTTTTTTAACAGACTATTTGATAACCAACCGTCTTATACTGATTAATCATCCGAATCCAACTAGCTGTCCGAATTAAATATAGTCTTTGGTCTTATTTATAGCTCAGAAAGAATAAATCCCTTTATCCTATTTATACATTAAGAAAGAAAAATTTTACATAATTATACAATTTTACCCTTGATTTGTTCTTATATTAATTTTGTTGTCATATGATATAATTTATATTCAATGAATGTAAAGTTGGAAATTTATTAAATTTTAAATCATAATTAGTAAAGTTTCAGGTTTTTCTTAATCAGCATAAAATATGCTAGAATTTTGTTAAGCTTCATTTAATTTGGATCCGGGAACTCTTGCTTGTCAGTACTACTACTACTTTTTAGCTTCCTTTAATTTACTGAAGAAATTGTTCTTGTTATATCCTGAGACTAGCTTAAAATATTGGGCGAGAGGGGAGATTTATGGCTTATTTGATCATAACAAAATGTTTTTAAAATAATATTATAAAGCATTCTTAGTTTCTTAAAGTATTGTAGAACTTAAATGAGAGTATATGAAATCATTTTGGTGAAAAAAAACTACATTAAATGGTTTTTCATGTATTTAAAAACCATTTAATTTGGATTACAAATTTTATTTTATTTTTTAAAAAATAGGGAACATATATATTTTGAGTTGAATTGCTTTTAAATATAGTAGACTTTTTTGGAGAAATTAAGAAAACTAAATAAGTTACTTAATCATTTTATATGTTGTGTATCCTTATATTGTATATTAGTTTATTAATTAAACTAATTAGTGTGAAGAAAAAAATATAAATATAAATATTTTAAAATAATTTAATTAACTTTCTTAATCTCTCTAAAAAAAAGTCAACTATATATCTTCAAATATGTGGAGTTGAATTGCTTTTAGTTTTCTAATTGCCTTTTGGTTTCCCAACCGCTTCATGAATTTGACTGGGACATAGAAGATCAACTGTCAATGACATCCACGTGGCAACATTTAACATTTGCAAGCAACATATGTAATGAGGGCTCAAGAAAATGTACTCACGAATCACACTAGTGGGCTGCCTTTTATCACCATCAATCATTCGACCCTTCTTCAATTATCAGTTTATTAATTCTTTATTAGAACTGAGGTATGCTGTGACGCATCATTTTCTTTTATTTATGTTCCAGTCCAACAAGCCGGCCCTCTTTCTAGTTATTGTTATAAGCTACTCGTTTAGCCAATTCTTATAAATCAATAAAGTTAATTAAGTGTATTAAAGTTATCATAAAATTTAAGTAATTTTTAATATTATCCCTACTAATTACTCTAAACTCAAATATAGTACTCTTTCATACCACCCTTATTAAATATGGGTAGACATGAAAAAATAAATTAATTGTACATTAAAAACTTACAAGTGCCTTATAAAAAAGACAAAAAATACTTTATAGTTGGTGTCTTATAATAAAGACCATAGGGGGTACTATGTCTTAATTATGACACAAAGTTAATTTTTTTGGAGAAATTTAAAAAATTAATTAAATTACTTTAGAATATTTTTATTTATATTTTTTAGACTAATTAGTTTGACTAATAAACTAATATATAAATTAATGATATGTAATATATGATATGATTAAGTAATTTATTTAGTTTCTTTAATTTTTCCAAAAAAATCAATTTGGTCTTATAATTTGGACCGGAGGTAGTACCAACTAACATGTATTCTTCTTAGTTTTTGTTATAAGACACTTGCAAATTTTGAAAGAGCATTTAATTTATTTTTTTATGTTTGCTCATATTTAATAAGGGTAGTTAAAGGGGGTATTAACTAGTATGATATTTGAGTTTAGTGCAGATCGTAAGGGTAATATTGTAAACTACTTGAATTTTAAGACAACTTTAATATTTTTAACTGGTTTTATTGATTTATAAGAATTGATAGTTAATGTCTTATAGTAAGGACAAGAAGGAGTATTACTTTATTTTTAATATTACATTTCTTTTTTTTTCAATTTTATCTACAATAAATCTAATTTTAGCTATCTTGTATTACCACTCCATGTTAATAAAAGAGTTAGTTCACTCATTTGGATATATTAATAAAAACGGTTATGTTAGTTATTTGTAACAAAATTAGGTTGATTTTTTGGGTAGATGAGAGTCTATGGTGCACTTTCGAACACTTGTGGCTATGAGAGGGAACTCTCTTTTAAGGACATAATTGGTGAGGCTAGGATGATTATTCACAAAGAAAAAGACTAGGAAGTGGTGTTGACTCATATTTTTAGGGTATTACAACTATGACTATTGCCCACAAGCTAGCTAAATACTCTTGTAAGATAGAAGGAAATTCATACCTCCTTAATCACCTTCCTCCTTTTAATTGTTTTGGACAAATTTCCTCTTTTTATTCAAGAGCCAAAGGTTGGGGGTACTGTCTTTTTTGATATAGTTGTATTCCAGTATATTTTAGTTAAAAAATAAAAAGGATTGTCTATCAATTTCTCTTGATCCAGCTACTATCCTCTACTTTTTTTGGTCCCTTGCCTTTCTTTTCCTTAAAATTGCACCGTTTTGATGCAAAATAGAACCATCTGCCTTTTAATAGTGATCAGTACTGAAAAATACTTCATGATCTTAAAAAATTATTTTAAGATCTTGAAAAAGAATCTTGAAGTAAGTATGTTTTTAATACCGATCAATACCTTGAAACATTTTTTTTAACATCCTAAAATAAATTTTCAAGATCATGTTTTTTAGTATCAGTCATAATCCTGAAGTATTATTTTAGTACTAGTCAATGACCTGAAATATTTTTTCAATATTGTAAAATAATTTTTCAATATCATAGAGTGTTTTTTTCAATACCAGTAAGTATTTTAAAATATTTTTTTAGTACTAGTTAGTACTCTGGAATATTTTTTTAAGCTCCTAAAATAATTTTTCAAGATCATGAATTATATAAATTGTTAATTTGCTCTGTCAAAATCCTAAAGTAGTTTAAACATTGCTTGCCAATGTTGTTTCATAACAAGATCAAGAGTTAAAATCTCATTGTGCATGTGAGGAACTTATTTGGTTGGTCGGTGATCTTTAAAAAGTTTTGAGGTTGCTTTTGCCAAAACCAAGTTTTGATGAACACACACTTTTGATAATCAAACAAAGGCTTTGATGCTTGTGAATGTGATTCCAAATACACACTTTTGATGACACTAAATTCTAAAAAACTCTGGTTTTCCCCTTCTGGTCTTGGATAGGTGTGTTTCTGTGCACAAGAGAGGCGGCAAATAGGCTGGTCCGAGGCGGCGGAGGAAGGATCATACTGATAATAACATCGATGATGGGGAACAACTTGCCAGGTTATGGAGCTTATGCAGCATCAAAAGCAGCGGTGGAGACCATGGCGAAGATAGTGGCTAAGGAGCTGAAAGGAACAAAGATTACGGCCAACTGTGTGGCACCAGGGCCAACAGCCACAAAGCTATTCTTTGAAGGCAAAACAGAGGAAATTATAAAGAGGTTTGTAGATGTTTGTCCTTTAGAAAGACTTGGAGAGCCCAATGATGTGTCTCACTTAGTGGGATTCTTGGCTGTTGATGCTGGAGAGTGGATCAATGGTCAGGTTGTTAGAGCCAATGGTGGCTTTGTTGTTTAGACTTTAGACTACACACTTGGTTGTTGTAGATTTCAATAAATCTGTAGCATAATAACACTATCAAATAAATCTTTGGGAAAATTGTAAGAAATTCTTAATTAAAAAAAATAATATCTGAAAAATCCTATAATTTGTCAATACTAGCTCCTTCACTTGTTAGTGATTGCTCATTTACTTATCATTGACGAGCTATATGACTTTTTTAATATTATTTTTTTAATAAGGGTTTTATTGTCATTTCCCTATTTGATTTGATTTACCATCCTAAAAGTGCATCCAACATAGGTACTCATTTTTTGCTCCCCACTTTTTTCAGTTTTAATTATAAATTATGCAAATCATGTGTAACTTTTTTATTGAGGATGCTTGTTGTATCAATATCTTCAATTATTCAATAAATCATATAATAGCCTGTGTTTTTTTCTTTTTACATGACCTAGGCATCTTAAACAACTTCCTATCATTTTATTTCTCACTAAATGGCACACCAAGTTGTTTTATTACATGAGAATTACATATCATTTTTTCATCTATTTACATTCATCTAAAAATTCTCATTTTCTATTATCCTCATGTTGCCTTTTCAAGGCTTAACATTTATTGTCATATAGTATCTATGGCCAACAATTCCTAAATGAAAATAAGAGAAAAATAAGATTTTTCTAAGTTTGGATAAAATTAGAAAAAAAAGCATGAGATTTAAATATTTTCTTCCAAAAAAGATCTCCTTGAAACAAGTGGAAAGATTTTAGACGAAGAAACATACTTTCCCCAAAAACACAATAGAGCTTCCTCTTTCTTTCTTTCTTTCTTTCTTTTTTTTTACATATGTAACAGATCACCTGTAACATTTTGAGAATTTAAAACTCGAATATTATAAGAAAATTTAATGATAATTTTCTTATATGTTAGTCTTCAAAAAAATTTTAAATTAAACTATTTGAAATAAAGACCATCTTCCTTAAATCATTTTGGGAAGAATAATAATTTAAGGAAATTTAGATTCATTTTTTCTTTAATTTTAAAAATAAAGAAAAATACTAAGAGATACCTTTTTGGCTAAAATCTTAAATAGCCAAATTTGGTTAAAAATAAACAAATGAGAAATATTAAATTTTAATTCCTTTTGTATTAATTGATTAATCAAAATTAATTAAATTAGTGCATAAAACAATAGCCCAATAGCATTCTTCATAAAGGCCCAACTCGTCCTACACCGCCTTGGCCCATACATATATAAAAACCCAACTCACTTCCAACATATCATTCTCTGAAAGACGAAGAAACAAGAACCAAAACCAGCTGAAGTAAACATCTCCATATCCCTTTCGGCCCAAACCATCCACCAAACCCAACCCATTCATTCTCCCTATCAGTCTCTCTCTCTCTCAGTCCCGTCAAAACGCAGAAGCATACACACACCAGCTGCAACACGCAAGTTCTGAGGCAGCGTAGGATTTGGAAAGGTATGTCAGAGCCATACTTCTTCCTCAGTCCTAGAGCCCAGAGCCAAAGATCCTCTGGTCCTTGTCTTTCGGTTTAAACCTCCTCTATCAGCTATAAACTCAGCCTTCGTTTTCCCATCAGTTCTCCTGCACAAACCGAAACCTGAACATAGAAAAACAGAGAAGAGAAACCGAGAGTGAGAAGAGAGAAAGAGTGAGAGAGACGAGGAAGAGAAGACCGAAACCCCAGCTGCCCTGTTTTTGTGCCGTTGGAGCAGAGTATAAAACCAGCACTTTTGTAAGCTTTCCATCTGTTCTTTTGCTGTCATTGTTCTTTGTTCTTTATGGGCTGAAACAGGGACGATTTTTGCATCGGTGTTTCAGTATGGATATATATATATTAAAAGAAGAAAGGAAACCTTTGCATCTGTTTTCCCCCTTTAGTTGTCATCGTTCTCGTAGTTTTGCTGTCATGCGAAAAGATGAAAAAACCCAAGTTACTGTCATAGTTCTCTGTACACCTTGCTGCTGCATACATCTGTTTGCATGGATTATTTTGTTGTCATCGTGCTATGTTTAAGAGTGCCAACCGTGACTGTCAGTCTTTTAGTTTTGCATAGGAGTTTTGCCGTTACATATAAAGGATCTATGGGTGTGTTAGATAATAGAAGGAAGTAATATAAATAAGTAAAAAGGTAGCATGCAGGAAGGATAGCATCGGGTTATATATGGGTGGGTAAGTTCAAACAAGAATAGACCTAAGAAGAAGAGGAAGAAGACTAGAACGGATTCAGGAAACCACATTTATATGTATATTAGAATCGCTGGCTTTGCTTGGTATAAAGATATACATATATGGGGTGTGACTAATATAATTATATGTTGTGTGGTGCTGAAAACGTAATAAGAAAGAAGGAAAAAGAGAAGAAAAAAATAAACCAAAGAAGAAGAAGTCGATGCTGAAGAAAACATGGGTAAAGTTAAGGTATATGTGATAATATTAATTAAATCAATTATAGGGTTATCATTTAAGTTCAAAAATTAATCTAAGAATAATAGTAATATAATAAATAATAAAATAGCAAATGCAAGGTGGGTGTGTGTTATATTTCTATTATTAATTTGTTCCTGTTATATGAAAATATATACATTAAAGTTAAATTATTTGTGGGAGTTATTTTATCAAATAAAAAAAATAGGATTTGATTTAATTTGCTCCTATATAGTAGGATCTAAAATAACCAAATCCTATATTATCTCACTATAATATTTTGTACAAAATAAAGAAAATAAATAAAAGATAGTGATTATAATTAAGGAAAGAGATTAGATGATAAAGGAAATTGTTAAATAGTATTAATAAATAATAAATAAGGTAATTAAGTAATAATGATTAATGTTATTAATTATTATAGAGTTATAAATTTTTAAGGAAGTTATTAATGGATAATAATGAGAAAAATAATAATAACGAATGTATTATTGTTTATCAAAGTGTAATAAAAATAATATTATGAGAAAAAATAATTAATAATCAAATGGATAAGATTATTATTTATTAAAAGGAAAATAAATAATAATGCTATCGGTTATAACAGGAAATCAATATCATACATTATAAGAAATCATGAGAAACGTTAAAAATTATATGATAATTAGTGTCTATTTAAGATGTCAATACCATGTTTGGGGGATTTCAAGGTAATAAATGAAAGAATAATAATGATAATAATAATGTGTCATTATCATTAGGAATCAGGGATTAAATAACTATGGAAGTAAATAATAAAGGGGTCATTATTTAAATTAGTATATTTTTATTATCAGTTATAATTCTGGATGTGTGGAATTGTAGGATGTTATTAATTGTTAGAAAATTTATTTATATAGATTAAATTGTAAAGTTTATTTGAACTCTGGAATTAGGAGCAGTGTGAAAGTAGTTAGCTTGGGTAAGAGGTAACCACTTTTTACTTATTATGTTATTAATATGCTGCCTATGAGTATTTTTTTAAAATAATTATGCATGTTTAAATAAAGTGTGCCATGTGAAATTTTATTAGTGGAAATTATATGTATTGAAATACTATGATGATTATGTGTAACATCCCAATTTAAAATACCGATTTTTTTTTACAACAAACCGTGATCAGAGTCGAGCATTTCGATTAAACGAGTAACTGGATATTTAGAAATACATAACTATAGTGTAATCATCCTTATACAGTCATCTGTTGATTCCAAAAGACAATATCTAAATAGTTCAAAAACTAAAACATATAAACTCTTCCAATCCGCCTACATCGGCTACTTGCCGCTCTCCTCCACCCTAGATCCCCCTGAACCTGAAGCTACAGCTGAGATCCAATTCCCAATTGGATCTCAGGTAACGGTTAACCTTATACTCAAATAAATCATATATAGGCAATAAACATTCATAACAACATAACAACACATCAATACATAAGCACACAGCAGATGCATGATCAACAATGGACAGAACATAAGCACACAACAATATGTAAAGCCCCACACAATATCTGCACATAAGCCAGTGCCACGATCTCCCATCGTATCCTCAGCGCTAGAAAAACCCAACGGCGTTATCAAGACTATAACCCGTAATAAGCTGTATGTATGACTGACAACCCTAGACAGAGTCTCAGTATAGCAATATGTCTACCACATATATGTCTATAAGCAGCATAAGTGTTAAAGTTTCAATACGCGTCCGTACCTCCGTTGACGATTTCGAGTACTCCGGTAGCGTGGTGGTGCGTTTGACGGCGGTACGACGGTGATTTGACAGCGGTGACAGCAGAAACAACGATTCATGGTTTCGGATGTCCTATAAGGATAATATCACTTGTATGAACATTTAAAACCAAAACATGAAATTTAGGTACAAATTACCATTTTGCCCCTAATTTGATTATTTGGCGGAATTTCGCCAAAGCTTCGCTATTTTGATTTTAAACTTTCAAAATTTTTGCTATAACCCTTTCTCTAGTATACTCCTAAAATAGATATCATATTTATTCCTAAAACATGATATCTAAACTAACTTGAAAAATTAAAGACTACTTTAGCATTTCTACTATAACTACTGAAGAAGCTACTTAACTAAAACTAGGGACCGAAAACTTACTCCGAGCTTTGTTAGGATTTCTCTCCAGACTCCTCCTTCTTCTCCCTCTCTCAAATTTCGGCCTTCTTGAAGGGAAATGGTGTGAGGATTATGAAATGGTGCAAGGGGTATTTATAGGGAAAATCTGGTTACTATTCATGCTTTGTCAGACGAATTCTGAACCGTCGGATCGCCATTTTCTGAGGTGGCTTCATCTTGGCCCTCCACCTATTTAGGCCGACTTCTTCCCCCCCTAGAAGAAAAAATTGCTGACCTCATCCTAGCTGCATCATCAAACCTTATCCTATTGCTTTATCTGATAAATTCCTGGTTCGGTGTCCTGATCGCGAATTTCCGTAAAAACTTAAATTTCATAAGCAATACCTTGAAGGTCTTGTCATCTTCTTTGAGGTTACTGGGTTCTCCTCACCTTATACCCTTTTTAAGGATATTCTGTTATCTGCCGAAAATCCTCGGTATTTGCGACCGATTACAGAAATAACTTCGGCCGGCACCATCTTCTGGATAAAAATCCACTGACCAATAATATGTTCTGGTTTTGCTTAACTCATCCCCAGATTCTCGCAACATAATTATTTTCTATTGGTTCTCATTTATCCTGTTCACTTTTAATTATTATTATATTATTACTTATTTAACACATGCTTAAACCTATATTACTATTATATTCAAATATCTTCTTCATCCTTATCTCTCCTAAAATTTCGGCCCACACCATATATACATATATATATATATTTTTTCCTTAACCACATATATTATATTTATACTATATTCATTTTCCACAAAATTTTCCTATTGGTCCATAAGCAATTTCATGGATTTAGGCTTATAAAATTCCCAAAAATTACTTAATTAATCCTTTAATAATTCCTAATAATTTTCTTAATTAGAATTAATTATTTTCTCACAACAATTTCATTAACATTAATGATTTAAGCCCTATACAAAATATTAAAAGTCATAGAATCAATTTTGATTCTAGAATACTTTTTAATTTTCCTTTTTTTTTTTTATTTTCATAGGGAATATTTTATTAAATTGTCTAAATTAAGAATAATATATTTCCTAAATTTTAATAATGATTCCATGCCTTCTTGAAATTTTCCATAATTTGTTTCTTAGTACTTTTCTTTGAATATAGACTAATTATACACTATTTTGAGACCAGAATCATCATAAATGGACATTTTTATTATGGTAACATAATAGTCTAGATAGTAATTATCCGGGTATTACATTATGGGAACTGGGATATGATGATATAACAATTGTGAATATTTGGAAATTCCCCTATTGAATTATTAAAATGTTGGGATGGGAAGATTTCAGAGAAAATGGAAAAGTTATTTCCACCACATGGTGATGCCTCCATTGGTGCACGATGGTTGACTTATTATTATCCCACCAGAGTGATGGGATTTGCCCACCAGAGTGATGGGCTTATGACACCTCACTAGGATAAAGTGGGGAAAAAACACATGGTCTGGGGCAGGTGCTCTGAGGATTTTGGTCGGTTCTCATCACTTGACCAATGAGCTCTTGGGGTAACCAGTAACATGGGTGTGACTTAGCCCATGGGTCTAGTCGGAGGAAATAAGGCGGTTCAGTTGGATTAATGGGAGATATTCTGGGAATTAAATTAAAAAAGATTTGAGATACCCATTATGATACTTAATAATGATGTGATATTATGTAAGGAAAATGTTGATGGATTGTTTATTTTGGATTGAACTGTTTTATTCCACTTGACACCTCACTAGCACATATTGATATACGTAATGAGTTGGACTGATGGTTACAAAATTTTTTCCCAGGTGATAGCTCACGAGTCCATCAGGGAAGCCGACAGAAGCGTAGTGTATTAATTACAAGTAGGACTTCTGTCTTTTGATGTATGTTATGGATAGTTGTATATTGCCACACTCTAGAGCTCATGATGCATATATTGGCATATTTTGAAATTTTTAATTTCTGTTTAAAATCTTATTATATGATTACTCTGATTAACTCTGACTAATATAAAGATATTTAGTTAATTAAATAACGGTCGTTTCATCACCCTTTTCTTTTCGCTTTTCCTTAATCATCCAAGAGAGAAATACTTAATAAATCTCTCTCGTTCTGTCCCTAAATATGACAAACCAGGTTCCTCTCCTGTGGCATTTGGGTCCATTCCTCTCTTTTACCATAAAACGGTACCATTTTGGCACAAAACATAAGTTGGTGCCTTTTTTTAAAAAAAATTATAATAATGATTGTTATTAAAAAGATACTTTAAGATACTGATTAACATTGAAAAAATGTTTTATAATTTTAAAAAACTATTTTAGGATCTTGAAAAAATACTGAAAAGTTGTCAATAGGACTTTTTTTATATCAGAATTTTCTCTATGATTGTTTTGACATCTTCTTCACTTCTTAGAACCTTAAAGAGATTTTCCCTACTTTTTTTTTATGTTCCAGTCCAACAAGCCGGTACATCCTCTACTTGTTATAAGCACAAATTAATAAGTATTCTTAGTATTTGTTATAAGGAATTTGCAAATTTCCAAAGGAGCATTTAATTTCTTTTTTCATACTTGCCTATATTTAATAAAGGTAGTTGAAGAGAGTAATAATTAATATGATATTTGAGTTTACTATATTTAGTAAGGAAAATATTGAAAATCACTTGAATTTTATGATAATTTTTATGTTTTTAACTGTTTTTATTAGTTTGTGAGAATTGGTAAGTAATATCTTATAATAAGAACCAGAGATAGAGTATTACTTTATTTTTAATGTTACATTTCATTTTTTTTTTCAATTTTATCTGCAATAAATCTATTTTTAGATATCTTGTGCTCTAATTAGTTTTTACCACTTCATATTAATAGAAGAGTTAGTTGACTCGTAGGAGTATATTGAGAAAATTGGTTATGTTAGTTATTTGTGACAAAGCTAGGTTGATTTTTCTAAAATATTACTTTTATGTTCCTTAATATGAGATATATTTATCTAATTTGATTAGATTAAAAAATTAGTTAAATTAGCTAATATGATATACATTGTCTAGAACACGTACGAATCTCCCTTAATTGAGTCAATTTCCTCATTTCCTCCTCTCTTTAATTATTCTTGAGGCAACATCAATGGGGTTATTTAGAAAAATATTAACAAATATAAAAATTAAGTCTTATATTTAAAAAAAAATATCAACTCTCTAAATATATCTTATACTAATATTAAGAATATTAAGGATTGGATGGATAAATTTTATTATGATTCCGTTGAATAGAAACTTTACAATGTATGCAATTAATAAAGAGCATTTAAGAAAATGACTGTATTAATTAGGATGAAATCTAATTCCAAAATACTTGTGTGTTGGTAGTATAATCTAATAAAAATAAAAATACCACAGTACCGTTGACTCTTACTTGAATGTAGTTTCTCAAATCTTCTTTTGAAAATTTCGAAGCACCGCCATTTAATCCGACGAAATCGCACACACAAAAATCACAACAAGAACTATCATCAATTGAAGCAACCATCGATGGCATCGTCTTCTTCATCGTCTCTTCCACTGAAAGATCGAGCGGCCATAGTGACCGGAGCTTCTCGGGGCATAGGTAGAGCCATAGCCATCCACCTTCATTCACTCGGAGCCAGGGTTGTAATCAACTACGCTTCGTGCTCGAACCAAGCCGATTCGCTCGCTTCTGAGCTCAATAATGCCTCCGATTCGTCAGATCATCGAGCCATCGCTGTTCAAGCAGATGTGTCGGATCCAGATCAGGTGAAGCAACTCTTCGACAAGTCGGAGCAAGTGTTCGGGTCGATCCATATTCTTGTAAACTGTGCCGGAGTGCTTGACCCGAAGTACCCGAAAATCGCAAATACAACATTGGAGGATTGGGACAGAACCTTCAATATCAACACTAGAGGTGATATGATATGACTTTATTATTCTTTGAAAATCTAAGATAATAGAGATTGTTTAAAGTTTAATATTATAGTGGTATTGATCTTCTTTTTCTCTTTGTTCGCTGTTAGGTCTATAGTTATTGGAGTGATGGAACGATTTAGTTTGCTAGACTTGGTTATCCTCTCTAAAACTGATGAAGGTTTAGGTTGCTAATTTGCTCTGCCGAAATCCTCAACTTGTAGCATTTTATCTTTTTCCGTCCTAGTTGTTCAGATTGCTGCACAATCTTGCAAACAAATAAATTTTCTGTTTCTTACATTCAACTTGTACCTATAATCTTTAATTTTTTTAGACCTGCAACTGAATAATAATTTTCTGGATAAGTTACTAGTTGTGATAAGCTTAAAGTTGAAGCTTCTCCAGAGGCAATCAGAGGCCTAGTCCGTTTGGTTTCTAATAGGGAATCCTATAAGAAAGAAATACCAGTGACATAAGTTGTTAATGCCAGGAGAATTCGAAGCTACATATCATGAGTTACAGCAAAAGCTCTATCTACTAGATGACCCAAAAACTCATGCTGTCACTGAATCATTAGTTTGCTATCATTATACTCCCTTCGTGACATATTTATCTAATTTGATTAGGTTAAAGAAATTAGTTAAGTTAGGTAATGTATTTCTAAAACATCATAGTCATCATTTCTAATTCTTTCCTTTCCTCTCCTCATTGATTATTGTTGAGGGATAGTATGATTATTGTTGAGGGATAGTATGGGGTATATTATGAAAAGATTTACAAATATGAAAAATATGTCTTATATTTAAGAATAAGATTAACTCTTCAAATGCGTCTTATATTAAAGAAGGAAAGGAATATATTTTAATCCTTGATGATTATAAGGGTGTTTGGAATCCCATTGGGATGGAGTCAAAACTACTTTAAAACTGAAGTAGTTTAAAAGTTGCTTGCCAACAAAGGTTGGTTCATTTAGTAAGGAGTTTGTTCATAACTTCTAAGGTCATGAGTTCATAACTTGTTTGGTTGGTGGGTGATATATAAAAAAGTTTAAAGGTTGTTTTTGTCAAAACCAGGTTTTGACCCTTGTGAATGTGATTCCAAACACACACTTTTGATGACACTAAATTCTGAAAAACTCTGGTTTCCCCTTCTGGGTTTGGATAGGTGCATTTCTGTGCACAAGAGAGGCAGCAAATAGGCTAATCCAAGGCGGTGGAGGAAGGATCATACTGATAACGACATCATTGGTGGGGAACAACTTGCCAGGTTATGGGGCCTATACAGCATCAAAAGCAGCAGTGGAGACAATGGCAAAGATAGTGGCTAAGGAGCTGAAAGGAACAAAGATTACGGCCAACTGTGTGGCACCAGGGCCAACAGCCACAGAGCTATTCTTTGAAGGCAAAACAGAGGAAACTATAAAGAGGTTGGTAGATGCTTGTCCTTTAGAAAGACTTGGAGAGCCCAATGATGTGTCTCACTTAGTGGGATTCTTGGCTGGTGATACTGGAGAGTGGATCAATGGTCAGGTTGTTAGAGCCAATGGTGGCTTTGTTGTTTAGACTACACACTTGGTTGTTGTATATTTCAATAAACCTATAGCATAATAACACTATCAAATAAATCTTTGGGAAAATTGTGATAAGGTCCTAATTAAGAAAAATAATGTCAGGAAAATCCCATAACTTGTCAATTTTAGGTCATTCATTTGTCAATGATTGCTGATTTACTTGTCATGAACAAGCTATGAAACTTTTCTGACATTATTTTTTTATTTTATTTTGGCCATTGGTGTGATTTCCCCTAAATCTTTCTATCATAATCAGAGTAAGTCCTTGTCAATGGTGGCTTTGTTGTTTGGACCACACTGGATTATCATACAACAAGTATGATCTCATTAGATAGGGTAGACTATATGGATAACACATTGTACTTTATCATCAATCAAATCTTTATTTAAATTGCTAACCAAAAGGCCCCTTCCAATAATTTTATTGAGCATCCACGTTGCTTTTTTTCTATTTTTTTAAAGGATTCCATACTGTTGGATTTACCATTCTTACAAGCACATCCAACATTTGTACTCATCCCCCCCCCCCCAAAACTTTTTTCAGTTTTAATTATAAATTATGAAAATCATATGTAACTTTTTTTTTATTGAGGATGCTTGTTGCATCAATGTCTTCGATTATTCAATAAATCATCTAATAGCCTCTCTTTTTTTTTTTTTTATACATGACCAAGGAATCTTAAACAACTTCCTATCATTTTTTTCCCTCACTAAATGGCACATCAGCTTGTTTTCTTATATGAGAATTACACATCATTTTTTCATCTATATACATTCATCTAAAAATTCTCATTTTCTATTATCGTCATGCTGCCTTTTCAAGGCCTTACATTTATTATCATATAGTATCTATGGCCTTGTATCAATTCCATAATGAAAATAAGAGAAAAATAAGATTTTTCTAAGTTTGGATAAAATTAGGGGGAAAAAAAGGCATGAGAATTACATATTTTCTTCCAAAAATTATCTCATTGAAACAAGTGAAATGATTTTGGATGAAAAAACATACTTTCCAATATTGCCCAAATAAACAACAAAGTTATAAAAGAGTCCACATTATATGCTTTTCTTTACCTTTTTATTACATCCTTTTCTTTGAAATGGAGTGAGAAATTGATGCGTTTTTTTTGTTTTGCCAAACTAATGTTTGCAATTTCTCACTCCATTTTAAAGAAAAGGATGTAACAAAGAGGTAAAGAAAAGCATATAATGTGGACTTGCTATAAAAAAGGTCTTTTCTTGTTTACACATGTAACAGATCGGATTGAGTTTCTCTCATCATATTTTTCTCATTATCCTTCATAATCTCTAAATCATCTCTGTTTAATCAATCTATAATGTCACAATACTTTTTTTTTTCTCTCATCTTCCCAATCTACAGCAAAGATGAGCTGATGAGGGATAATGGAAAAGAAAGATAAAGAGAGGATCTGCTTATGTAATAAATCACAAGGAGAATATCTTTTCTCCACTTAATAAATCTCTCAGGTTCCGTCCCTGGACTGAATCTAAACATGACATTAGACCTTGGACCACCACAAGCTTTGCATGATGAGAAATCAATATTTAGTAAACCAACAAAATGAAAAGAAGTATTCTTCTATTAAACAGGAAAAAGTGTTGAGAATTAAATAATAAAAGTGTAATAGGAAAAATTCCAATTCTCAGATTTTGTCAATTAACAAACTGAGACAAAAGAAGGAAGCTTCTCCCTCATAATCCACCTTTGCCATTTTATTACAGTATTGGACAACATTATTGACTGTCCAACAATTTAAAAGCTGGAAATTCTTGTGTTATTTTGTAGCACATGTATTTTCGTAACACAATAAGTCAATAACCACCTAAATAATAACAAATTAATGAACAACTTATGATTTATTTGTGTATAAAAATGAATAGAAAATTGCTTGTGTAAACGTTCAAAGAAATAACTAAGCGAGCGATCGAGATTAAAAGCTGAATTTATTTTCTTTTATACCACTATTTTTTTTAAAAAAAAATCCTTAACCATACTACTTGACATAATTACTTCGATGACCGTAGAAACTCTTAACGAATTTATTAGTATTGGTCTGAAATTAAGGTATATTAAATTCATGAAGCGATTTACTATGGAGAAATAAGAGGTTTCAACTAATCACGGATCATTTTCTTGTTGCTTTTCCAGATCTTCGTAATCATCAAAAGCTTACGCCCTTCTTCTCATCTCTCTCTCTCTCTCTCACACACACATATGGGAAAATTGGGACCAGAATTAATTACAAAAAAATCTCGCCCCATAATCCCATTGGAACTTTTTTGTAATTAATTGAAAAATTCTTAATCCGTATTTATAACTGGAAATACTATATTTACATCTGAAAATGATATATTAACAACAAAAATTCTCAATCCGCATTTACAACTGGAAATGTTATATTAACAACTTAAAATGTATTTTCAGTTGTTAATATAACATTTCCAATTGTAAATGCAGATTGAAAATTTTTGTTGTTAATATAGCATTTTCAGTTGTAAATATAGTATTTGTAGTTGTAAATACGGATTCAATTAATTATAAAAAGGTCTCAAGGACTTTTTTGTAATGACATTCTGGCTTGAGACCTTTTTGTAATTAATTTTGGTCATTGGAACCAGAATATAATTTTTCCTATATATATATATATATATATATATATATATATATATATATATATATATATATATGAAATCTCCAATATACAAACTACTGGGCTTTGGTTATGGATTGGTGGTTGCTATCTGTTATTGTTGTTAGTATAATCCTTGTTGGTAAGGAAAAAGGGATCGTGGTCGCTAGTGATGATAATAATGAAGCAAACTTTGATGAGAATTATGAGATTCTGTATGGTGATGATCGTGTGTTTCTCTCCAACCAAGGATCACAAGTTCAGATTTCCATGGAAAATTCTTCAGGTTTTTTTTTCATTTAGCTTCACCCTTAACTCATAAACACTTTTGTTTGCGTGTTTTCAACTAAGTTAACTATTTAATCATGTCTTTTTTATAAAAATCTAAAATTTGAATTGTCTGGATTTTTTTTATAAAAATTTGATAAGAGTTATCTCAATATTTAATGGGTTTTTTTTTTTTTTGCCCCTTAGTAATTTTACATATTATATTAATTCAAAAGCTGATGATATTTATATTTACTCTATTTATCTCTCTAATTTGCCTCCTTATAAATAAGGATATATTTGGAAAAAAAATTTATTTTATCATGTACTTATTATATTTAACTAATTTTAACCATTTTCTTGCATTACAATTCGGTTATTGGATTCTTATAAATAGGATGGGAGGAAGTATTCAAGTAATGATTGAGACTATTGACAACTTAAATCATGATATAAAAGACACTTTTGATTTTAAATATAAGAGCTAGTAAAGAGCTTTGTTTTGTTCAGAAATATAAATTTTTAATTCACTCGGTTTTACAAATTTATAAATTTTTTAAGAAATTATCCTTATTCATTATATTACATATATAAAATGTGTTTAGATTAATGAGATTAGTTTTCAATGTAAATGATTAAATGGAATAATTTAGAGAAACAAATATACATTTTTATCAATAATTTAATTAATTAATTTTTTAATCTCTATAAATTAATTATATATCTAACGTCTACATTATTTAATATTGGAAGGAGTAATAAAATTTATGGTTCAACATACGGTGTTGGCATCTCTCTTCAAGTGACCATTAGTTTTTAGAATTATAAGAAATTACACACACACACACGCACACCATATAATATAATTTTTGTTCTTTATTTAGTAATTAATGTTTTTTTTTTGGAGTGTTGGACATTAAATAGGATCTGGATTTGGATCCAAGATGACATATGGTTCTGGGTTTTTCCACATGAGGATTAAAGTTCCAAGTGGAGATACTTCTGGGGTTGTAACTGCTTATTATGTGAGATTTCCTTTTACCTTATATACGATTCTATATATAAATATAATATTGAAAAAGAAAAAAGAAAATTAAATAAAACATTGTTTTATTATGTGAAGCTGATATCACATGAGGATAATCACGATGAGATAGACTACGAGTTCTTGGGGAACAAAGAAGGAGAGCCAATCGAATTACAGACCAATATATACGTAAATGGCAATGGTGGCAGAGAGCAAAGGATTCATCTTTGGTTTGACCCCTCGCTTGAGTTCCATAACTACTCCATTCTTTTCAACCAGCATCAGATTGTGTGAGCTCTCTCTCTATGTCTTTAGATATTATCCAAAACCCATTATGAACAAGAGTTTCTAAGATGATCGCTTTAATATGGTCATCATATAATTTTCATGTTGACTATATCTACTTGTATCTTTCTTCTTCTTCTTCTTTGTATGTGCCTTATAATTTAGTGCCGGTTTGTTTTAGCTTTCTAAAAGCACTTTTATAGCGTTAAATGTGAGAAAAGTTTTGTCTAACTTATGAAAAAGTGCTTAAAACAGCACTTTTATATCCTTCCAAAACAAAGCACTTTATGACACTAAACTCCTCCCTATAGCAAAACCTAGAGAGTTACTCCAATTGGACATAACAATGATCGAATATTACTAGTAAAACATATTGCCAATAAATGTTGGTTCAATTAGTATGGTTTAAAGTGGTGAGTTCAAATCTCATTACTGATGTAAAGACCTTTTTAGTTCATGTAATAAGTATCTTTGTAAATACTTTTTTGAACATCGAGGCATGACGTGCCCTAATGAGCCTCTGGACCCAACCTAAACTATATGTTTTTAAAAAAAGTCTTTCTCAATCATGATGCCGTGAGTTAGAGCTTTTATAAATATAATGGTTGTGTAAGTCATGTCAAAAAAAAAAATTATATATATTATCCTAAATAGAGAAATTTGTGAAATGACAGGTTTTTTGTGGACGAAATTCCCATTAGGGTATACAAGAACAAGAGTGATATAGGGGCAGCATACCCAAGAAAGGCAATGAGAATAGAAGCAACATTGTGGGATGGACAAAGTTGGGCACCAAATGGAGGCAAAAGCAATGTGAATTGGAGCTATGCTCCTTTTAAAGCTTCCTTCACTGACTTTGGTGTTAGAGGTTGTGAAGTTCAAGCCTTTTCTTCTTCTTCTTCATCAAACCTTCAACATTGTTTCTCCGATAGCTACTTTTGGAACAGAGAGAGGTTTTGGCAGTTGGATCCTGAAAGGCAGAGATTGTATGAAAATGTGAAGAACAGATATGTCACCTATGATTATTGTGCTGATAGGCCTAGGTATCCTACACTTCCTAAAGAATGCTAATAATTTACTACACCTATAATTTTTATTGTAACTAGTAGAATGAGTTTTATATGTTAGTGGGAGAGATAAATATGAAAAATGAGTCATTTATAAATATTATGATTTATTAGGGTTTTATATTGTATATAGATAAATGAATAATATTTGTAAGCTTTTGTAAGTTTTTTTTAAAAATATCATTAATATAAATATTAAATAATTAATGAGTAAATTTATCTCGGAAGTTGTCGCCGAGGAGTAATTATAAATCTAATTTCTAAGGTAAAATTGCTCTTTAACCCAATATCAAGTGTTGTTGTAAGATGCATACAACCACTTTTTTGTTTTTTTGGAGGCATCCGGTATATTGGACCTACTTTCTTTTAGCTCGGAGGATTTATTGAAGTTCAAAATACTATGGATTGAGTCAAGTAAGATCATAAGAGCAGCAAAGCTCTACTACCAAATTTTAACGTTATTGCATTCTTAGAAATTGTATTTGAGACTTCTGGTTAAACTAGTACAACCCCTAAATTCTGGTTCACTTCTTATAGATTATGCCCCAATTGCATTTTCAAGCACGATCCCGATTCCTTACAAAAGTACATCCTCTTTCTCCCTTTCTTTCTCAGTATCTCATTTGCAGTTTTAGATCAAAAAATAAATGATTTAGATTTACTATTGAATTAAAGTATATCCAACATTCTCAAGTAATTTTTTAGCTACGTCTAGTATATTAGTATATTAAGGTGTGATTGATCATTCAACTTGTAGAAATGATCCGAAAATTCAACTTATTCAAGGAGAATTGCTTCTTCTAATCAATCTGTTGATAACAATAAATAATTCACCATTTAATTCATGGCATATTTTGCATGTTCTGGGAGAATATGATAAGGGCAACTGAAGGAATCGTCAACAAAAAGGGGGAGACCGGTGATGAACCCACTTAAATCTTTTCATATAAAAAAAAAACAAAAAACAAAGGGGAACTTATAATTGGGCTTTTTCCAGATTAATCTCAGGAAGCCCAAAACTTGCTAATCTAACAGCCCAACACCTTCTGGTTACCCAAAAAAAAAAACCACGCCTTCTTCAACTGACAAGTTCCCACTCCGAGTGATTTCAGTGTGTCCAAATCCATGGCGGACTCCGTATAGCAGTCAGGTCACTGAGTTACCAAAGACACCAATGGCTCTTCTTCTAAGGAGGAGCTCATCTCTCTTTCTCTTAATTATCTTTCCGACCGTATTTTCTGCAATCGCCACCAGATCGGCGGTCGGAGAAGAAGAATTCACCGAGGAGTTGCTGCTCAAGCCTTTACCTGATTCTAAAGTGCTCGGGCATTTCCACTTCCAGAGCAATGCTCCCCTCGACGATTCCTTTGCTCGTCATCACCACCTATTCCCCAAAGCTATATCTCAGTTGGTATGCAGTTGTTTCTCCGACTTCTACCTGGTTTTTGCTTTCTGGGGATATACTTGTGAGAGTATATCTTCGGGATAGAGAATCCTTTTGTCCTGTTTTCGATTCGTTTAATCCATTGTACTGTTTCCCTGGAATCTGGATATGTAAGAAAATGCTTTCGCTGTTGTTTTTCTGAATGAAGATGCTTTTGCTATGGATTGTGGTGTCAACTTATTTTTTTCCAAATCATCTGATTCCCAAAAAATAATTGCCCTCTTCTGAATGCTAAATAACATGTGGATTAGCATTTAATTGGCAGGCTAAGAAGTATCATGTTAATGCGATGGAGTTATCTTTTACACAAGGTCGGTGGAATTATGAAAGCTGGGGTGGTTTTGATCCAATATCAAGCAGCAATGCAAAGCCTCCTGGAGTTGAGTTGTGGGCAGTCTTTGATGTCCCAGAACATCAGGTTGATGCATCTTGGAAGAATTTAACACATTCATTGTCTGGACTCTTTTGTGCTTCAATCAACTTCCTAGAGTCTTCTACTACTTATTTTTCTCCTAAATTGTTTTTTCAACCGGCTTCAGGAGGTTTGAGATATGGTACATTGCCACGTGAGGCTGTATGCACTGAGAATCTAACTCCTTGGTTGAAACTTCTTCCTTGTCGAGATAAAGCTGGTCTCTCTGCCTTAATGGATAGACCCTCTATTTACAGAAGCTTTTACCACTCTCAAAGATTGAGATTGACTCTATCCAAATCTGCTGATGGATTAGATTCAGGAGTGATGTTAGAACAAACTCTTACAGTTGTACTTCTGCCTAATAGTCAGAGAGCTGGAGTGAGCTACGGAAGTGAATCAAAAACACAACCAAGCTGGTCTTTGAGTTCGATTTTTGGCAGGCAAATAAATGGAAGATGTGTTCTTGCCAAGTCAAGTAATGTTTACGTGCAAGCTGAAAGAGGTCTGGTAACACAGCTTGAGAATATCCAGAAGGATGCTTATGATACAGCTCCTGAAAATTTTAAGAATAACATTGGCTTTGAATTGTCAGTTAATCCTGACAGGGTGCATAAGGAAGTGGAAAAGAGCCCCTCAATTCTGTATGAATATTCAATCAAAGAGTATGGTGATGCTGAGCGATTTGATTTAAGCCTTACGTGGAAGCAGCCAGTTCTTTGGTCAAGCCCACATGCCCCATTATATGCCAGTAGATTTTTAATGGGAAGCGGAAATGAAAGGGGTGCAATTGCAATATCCTTGAAATCCACTGAGTCGACCCAGGCCTTCCTTGGTGCTAATAATATTAAAGAGGGTTGTAGGTTCCAAGTTAATGTTCTACAAATTGTGCCTTGGTATGTTAAGGTATACTATCATACCTTACAGCTATTTGTTGATGAAAAATTTCGAGTAGTCACTGATTTTGTTGAGAGTATGCACGTTTCTCCATCTGAAGACAAAGTTTCACCTGGGGTGATGGAGCTGGTTCTTAAATTTCCCTGTGACATGAAGTCAGCTGCCTTAAGTCTAGAGTTTGACAAGGTTTGTTCAAGTTTTGGCTTTTGTTTAATTTTCTTTTGGATTACTTCACTCTACTAGATATCAAACACTATTTGCATAATACTGTCATAACCAACCTGACAACAATTAGGTGGGAGTTTTGATGATGTGGTATTATATGTAGAATGAGAAATCATTTGCAATATTAATTTTGTTTGTGTAAATGAATTTTAAAATATTCAAGCAGGTTTTCTAACTGAATACTCAGGCTCCAAATCCTTAATTGGGTCATATGTTTTCTAATGTTAGTAATGCAAGTTTCTCAATGTTTTGAACTTCGACTTGAAATATTTACTTCAATGAATTCAGGATGGTGATAGAGAGTGGAAACAAAATAACAGGATAAGGGAGGGTGCTATTGGTAATATTCGGAGTATGTATGGAGTAACATATGTTTATTTGTGGATTATTATCATCTATGTATTTATTAATGGGGGCTATAAGGTGTGTTGCTAATTGCCATGCCATGGAGGATGGCACCATGCCGCCTGCTTGGCTGCTGAGTGCACTACGTATATACTGAAGATAAAAAAGACAAAATACCTACCTAATAAAAGCTCAAGTTATGAGGCTGAAGATTAGCTGCCTTCATCTCTTCTCAGTTGTCCTGTCCTACACCCTTGGCATTTGGTGAGGTTTCCTTTCTGATTGCTTAACCTCGTGATCAGAAATAGTTGCTCTTGCACTCAATTTGAGCTGCAAGAATTGTATAATTTAACATACAATCTACGCTACTTGGGGGCCTTATAAATGATACGGAATCTGTTGATGAGATTCTTCTCTCTTTCTTTCTATTTCCCCTGCTGGGGTTGATTGAATTTTGTGACATGAAATGTGATATTATTTTTGTTTTATGTGTATTGCACTAAAAATTTATGGTAGCTATCCCCAGCTACCAAATCTTAGATAAATACTGATTCCGGTCCTTAATATAAGCCATATTTACCTAATTTAATTATATTAAAGAAGTTAGTTAAGTTAGTTAATATGATATGTATTTTCTAAAACACTATAGTTATTTTTCTTAATTTCCTCATTCACTCTTATCCTTGATTATTGTGAAGGGAACATCAATAGAAGCAAGTTAAGAAAAGATTGACAAATGTGAAAACTTTGACTTATATTTAGGGCTAAGATCAACTCCCCTACTATATCTTATATTAAAGATAGGAGGGAGTATATATTTGTTATGTAACTGATTGTAGCTGTTTTGTATGGAAAAAAAATGTAGTAAACACTTTCAAAGTGGATGAATATGAAATTAATTTCTTCTTCTACACAGGGCTTTTTGCACATTGATGAGTATCCTCCAGACGCTAATCAAGGATTCGACATTCCATCAGCAATAATAAGCTTTCCAAACTTCCATGCTGGATTGAATTTTCCTGATGACTTTATAAGCAAGTCACCTATGTTATCAAAATTCCAGGTAACTTGAATTTGAACAATGTTGGTCATATCTATAATATGCTTAAGATCTCTATCCGTCATTCCAGTCTAATCTGGAATCTGCAATACAGGAGAAGGGTCCTGTTCTTTCATACACAGAAATTCTGCTGGTACCCTTGACAACACCTGATTTTAGCATGCCATACAATGTGATCACAATTACATGCACGGTTTTTGCATTGTACTTTGGATCTTTGCTAAATGTACTCCGGAGGCGTGTTGGAGAGGAGGAAAGACGTCTGAAAGACAAAGGTAACCCCTAATTCTTGCACTAATCGCATCTTGATCCCCGAAAATAAATCAAGTTTGGAGCCAAATACCAAGTCAAAATCCTAAAAGATGCTAATAAGATTTCCAATAATATTAATCTTCATCTAATATACCTTTTTTTCTGCTAAACCTTCCTTGTATTGTATGCCTTTGTTCATTGTTTATTGATGACGCCTTTTTAATTGTTTCTAAGTTTCTGATTTTCGGTTGTAGATGCCAAGAAAACAGGGTTTCTTCCTCAAGCATTAGCTAAGCTGTCTGCTAAACTGAGAGGGAAATCATCAGAGACGTCCCAGCCATCATCAGCCTCATCATCACTCTTTAGTCCAAAATTGATTGTTAAAGTGATGCTTGTTGCAGGCATTGCTGTTGCATGGCAATACTTATCGTAATGATACCCACCCAAATAGGTAGTTTTTTTAGCGTACCATATTCTCATTGCATTTGTATTTGTTTTCCTAGTTGATCTAAAGGCAAACCCTGATTCCATCACGTGAACAACATAAGTTTGTTGATTGTATACAGATTTTGACCATCAGGTTTTGATTATTGTCAAGTAATAGAAAATCAGAAAATCCTATTTCTCCATAAATACTTTGGATGTTGAAATGATACGGATATGATAATAAGCCTCTCTACTATTGTCAAATGACATCACCAATATCATCAAAATTGTAGCTTTTACTTAAACTTATAATCATACTTCCTCTGTTCTTATTATAGGGCCTAATTAGGAAGTTGATATTAATCCTAAACGTGAAACCTATTTCACAGTTTTATTCATCTTTTTCCAAATTAACCCCTTTATATCCCTTTAACAACAATCAAGGAGGATTGTGAGAGAGAAAATTAAGGAAGATGATTAGGATGTTTTAGAAAAAAAAAAAAATATTAACTAACCTTCTCAATGTACTCAAATTAGTTAACTATGTCTTACATTTATGACCGAATGAATAATTATAATGTACATGCCGCCAAGGTTGTTAAAATCGAGATTTTACGTACAACTAGAAGAGGAATAAAAAATTGTAAAATGTAAAATCATAACGTAAAAAAATTGTAAAAACATAAAAACATTTGGAAAATTAGTAAAATCGTTTTAATGAAAAAAAAAATCATAAAAATGTAAAAGAACAAATTTAAAAGAAAATTGAAAGAGCTACTTGATGCAAGCTCCAATGACAAGTAGGATGAAGCAGGGGGGATATGAGTAAAGATTAAAAATTCAAATTTACTTAATATACAAAAAAAAAGGGTAAACTGCAATTGGATAAGAAAATGAGATTTCATTTAATCCTTTTACAATGAGCAGCTGCAATAGCCTCGTCTCTGATCCGCTTTAGATTCTTGCTTTCACTTCTGCAGGTAAACTGGTTGCCTGAAATGTCGCTGGAAATAAGACTAGCTTGATCTTGACTACTTGTGATTCCATTCAACGTTTAGGTTTTGTTGATATGAAATTCTCCAATAAAAATGAAACATTCACATATTTAACAATTAGATGCCACAATTTGGAGTTTCAGAAGTATTAACAGATAAACATTTTAAAAAATGAAAGCTGAATCGGATAATGACCAATCCAGAAATTCAATCTAAGTCAAATAACCATGATGATTGCAAGAAAATCAATAGAAGAGAGCATGTTGAGAGGAGAATTAAAACAAAAACATACCTGCCGTACCATCATTTGTCTTTAGCTTCTTGAATAGGTTAAAAACTTCAAATAGTTGCTTTCTCTTGCAGCCCAGATTCATGATTTCTGCAATACAAATACCAAAATGATCCATGTCATAAAGATTCAATAAAGATTAGGGACAAGCTATGAAGAAATGTAAGCAGTCACAGATATACCAAAATGAATAATGCAAAATGTTTCTGAGCTTATCATCTATTGCCTTTTAAACTAAAATGCTCTGAACTTGTTATAGCACCTCTAATAGCACAAATTCGAACATAGAGCACACAATCAGATATAAGTCATATATACTCTTCAGCCTTCACAAATCAACAAGATTATCAGCCATGTTAAAAAGATTGCACGAAAACATTTACCTGGGTTGCTTTCTCTCAACTTCTTATTCTTAAGCAATTCGATAGTTTCCAGCTGCGTCTCTCTGCTGTTGCCAAAATTCCCATTAGAAACCACATTTACAGCATCTTGTGAGTCATGCCCTCCTACAAAATCAGAAGCTCACAACTCGTCAATCCTGGTAATAAGGAGGTCCCTCAGAAGCATTAATACTAGCACCGATATAAGACACAGCACAATAAGATCAATCCTTTTTTTTTTTTTTGGGCTAGCCACGTGTATTTTCCTGTTAGAGACAATTTTGTTCAAATCGCTGTTGGTCATGAAGGCACTTCTTCCCACGAGATTCAAATCTCAATTCACCATGTTATGAGAGGCTAGCACCTTTTGTTAATCCCAACCCCGTCGTTACAATAATCACTCTTAAGAAGGTGATCAAGCTAAGCCGGTACAATGCAAAGAAGAAGAAATTTCAAGGCCACAAACTTTTCAAAATTCAAACATCCACAGACTTTTGTGCAAAAGCCATGTAGGCAGAACCAGGTACCAAGTTCTTTCAATAATCATACAAACTCAAAATTTCCTATATACAACGGGGAATCCCAACCGACCCAAATTGTTATTGCAATCATTCAAATAACAAAATTTCTATAAAAACAAACAAACAAATAGTCATTAAGATATATGGCACAACATTTTAAGATCAACCAAACATAGCATTGCCTGTTTCCCTCTTCTAACTAATTTTTTTCCGAGAAAGACGAAGCATTCGCAATCTGATAGAGGGATATCCATTGATCGTCACAGTTTGAAGAAATCAAATAAGAAACGAATAGTTGAAACGTTTATGTGTCTATATGTATAGATAGCACACAGACTTACGCTTCTTTCCAGCTTTACAGAGTTTGCCGGTGACATCAAGTGCATCGCCGTCGTCTTTCCCGGTGGGCAATCCTTTAGCAGAGAAGAAAGAGAGGAGAGATTTCCAAGTAACAGAGGAAGCAACGAGGTCGACGCCTCTACTTATAAAGTGACCATTCAACTTGATCGTCGAAGGTTCAAGCCCAAAAGCTCGAGCTATGGATCCAAGGTCGATTCTCTGTTCATCCGAAGCAACTAACAGCCGAGCTACTTTCGACAGTAAAGGGCATAGCAGCTTGATCGCTATTGGCTTCTTCACTGACATTTTGTTCTCTTCTCTCTAACTGCAACGAATGATCTCTCTGAGAAAACGGTGAAGAGATTACCATTACTGTGTATATCCATGTCTTTTTCTTTTTATAGGTTCCAACGGTTTCTCGAAGTATCCCGGGAGAGAACTGGGAATTGGCTTTCACAGGGGACCCGGATCCGAAAAACTTTGGGTCGGGTATGTGGATTGGGTCTTTGCGCTTCGCCCGCTAGCTTCATGACAGACGCTTAAAATACCTTTTTTTTTTTTTTTTTTTAAGGCTAAATTATATAAAACTCCTCTAAATTTTAAAGCAGCGGTATATAATTTTCTTAACATTTCAAAATTATGTTTAACCCCATAATATTTTATCTTTTAACTATTAACACTTTATCGTTAAGTGATAGTTATCTTTTTAACGAAAAATATCACGTCATATTATAAAATAATACACGGTATTTTGTGTAAATTATCAATTTTATAAAGCCTTTTGAACTTTGAAAAATTATAAATTACCCCCTAAACTTAGAATTAGTTAGAAATAGCTTATTAACATTTCAAAATTTAAATTTAACTTCCTTAAAATTTTGATAATATTATAAAACTGAAAGAATTCTAGAGAGAAGTCAGAGGAAATTCTAGAGAGATGAATTGAATTCTCATTCAAGTGTAATGAATAGTTACAGGAGACCTCTATTTATAGAAGGATGCAAATAGTAGATTACTATGCGTATATACCATGTCATCCTGTATTTGGAGATTATAGGTCAATGGACATCCACATAATAAGAATATTCATAACACTCCCCCTTGGATGTCCATTTATGAATGTGCCTCGTTAAAAACTTTAACTAGGAAAAACCTTGTGGGATAAAAACCTAGCCAAAGAAAAGAGTACAACATTCATTGATACACTGTTGAGTTTTGCCTCATTAAAAACCTTTCTAGGAAAACCCAGTGGGACAAAACCTAGATAAGGGAAAAAGAGTACAGCGTGTATCGTCTCCCCCTCTTGATTACATCAGACTTGCTCCCCCTGATGACCACATTGCTTCATTGTCTTTCTATCATCAAGTATTCATTGTATACCTGCAAGATCTAAATCTTTCAAGTAAAATCATAAATATACATGTGCATAAATATTTATTTAGATAATAATATCACATGCACGATAAATGCTTCATGCTACATATGAATTCACTTAATTAATTATTCTCGAGAATTTGATGCTCCTAGCATCTTGAGTCCTTCAGGGACTTATTCTAGCGCCTTATGTTCTTCAGGAACATGTGCTTCTGGCACACACTAATATAGTATGACTCATGATCCTCATTATCATCATTACAGCATATGCTATCTTATAAACATAAATATCATCAATGTTGACTTTATTTTTCGGTCCCATCGGATTTCATTCATAATTTATTGAGATCTCATTATATTCACATATATTAGGTACCTGGGTCTCTTTTTAGACCACAATACACTCTTCTTGTAATATCTCTTCTGGAGATAACATCTCTTCAGGAGATGGCTCTTCTGGAGCTTTTCTTACTTATCCTCGACTTGATCATCTATATTTTATTACTCCTTTTCTCTTTTGAGGATTTTTATCTTTTAAAACCGATGGACCTGCAACGCTTCAGGAGTGCTTTATAACAATTCATATAGGAGCATTTGCAGTTGGGATATGTGACTTTGTCACTTTCTTTAGGTCAGTAAATGCTTCTGGCATTCGATTAACTAAACTCTGAAATTGAATTATCATTTTGAACTTTTAGTGCACAATTCCTTGTACGATGATCAATATGAGCCAATGATAATTCATTCTAGTAAATCTTTACCCAATCTGCTTATTTTTCTCCCCCTCATCAAATCATCAATTTTCTTTGTATATCCATCTATGTGCATTGAAGTAGATTAATAATCATTGCACATTTAAAACATTTTAAGATGGAATTATTCTGGTTCCTGACCAAAAGCCAAATTTTACGGGGAGAATTTTGTTGGCTTATAAGCTGCAAATATACACGTATGAACAATGTTCTCATAATCATTGATCTATCCATTCATAGATACTTTAATACATGATTTATGGATCATTCAATTTGGAAATTGCGCGCATAATATATTGCAAACATCTGGTTGCAATCATCACTGCAAACTTTGCAGATCAATAATTTCATATGTACTCTTTCAATTTAATATATTTCCAGAGATCCGTTTCCAATAATATTTTCATAATCATTTTTATTTGAGAACATGCAGCTATATGACTCGGATGATTAAACGAGTCATGCCAACTTTCCATATGATTTATCATCAAATCTAATATTCATTTTGGGGGAATCAACACAGAAACATTCATAAATAATTATCACATAAATATTCACACTTGATATATATCATTCTCCCCCTCAAGTGTGAGACCTTAAAAATTAATTCATGGAATTTCCATACAATATTTCATGATAATGATATCTATTTCATTAAAATTCCACAGATTTCTAAATGTATTATCAATGCATAATTTTGTTACTTCTGGTAACAAAATTTCCATTTTCCAGAATCAACAAACAAATATATATTAAATACAAAATCATCGGATGTATAATTGCAGATTCACAAGCGCAATATTGTGTAATCACAGGCGCATCACTGTGGAATCACAGGCGCAACAACTCAGATTGTCGTATGCATATAAAGTCAAAAAGGTTCCAGACTCGTGCTTTATAGGGAGCAGATCTGCAGAGATTTAACAGGACTACACAAATCTGCAGAGATTCAATAGGATTTAATTCGACTATAAATAGAAGAAGGCAAACAAACATGCCTCACAAACACTCAAGCATCTGATAATATCAACTACCAAATACTCACACATTTTTCCTTCTAATCGCTATATTATTACAATGGCAGGTCCAAGCAATTTTATCCCAGTTTCTGATACATCCGAAACAGCATTACTTGATGCTTTGTTGTATGATGATCAAACAAACCTGTCATTCTCTTCTTTACTCTTTTCTGAACCTCTAGACATGTTTATTCCGCCTTCTACTATTCCTCCTTCTGCTTCAAATGTACCTACTTCTCCCCCTAGAACAAATGTTCTTCTTCAATCAACAAGGATTGAAGGTACAACTGAAGCAGGTTCATCAAGGAGGCCTGTTAAAAGGTGTAGAACTATGGCAGAATTGATGGAGTCTACCATTCCAGTTCAGCCAATAGTGACGACAACTAGCCAGCCCGTAATGACCAGCCAGCAAACAATGTCTAGTCAGTCAGCAATAATCATTGAACCAACAATAACCAGCCAGCCAGCTACAACCAGTCAGCTAGTGATTACTGGTCAGTTAGCAACTACTTCCTTATTGGAATGTAGTTGTTGTGATGTTTTACGGGAGATCATACATACCAACGGACTTCAGTGTCATAAACTTGAAGTTCACGGAAGGAGAACAGGTATGATTTCCCACGCTGTTTTATTTGAAAATGTACAGGATAAATCTTACAATATTGACAGGCTTCCAATGTTTGATTTTACTAACAAAAATTTTGGAGAAATCAAACATTTTCTGACACAGTATTGTATAGATTTACAAGCATCAAGATATAACTTGATGCGTGATCCTGTATTAGCCTTTTATGAGATCCTTTGTGTTGGTTCGGAATGGACAAATAATCCAAATGAACCTCGCGGGAGTTCATTTCAAACCAACATTGAAAATCCATTAGATAAAGGAAAACAACCCGCGGTTAATATACCATATGATATTTCATCCCTTAATCAGGGTGAATTATATAGATTAACAATGAAGCAACGGGAAAGAATAAAGAAAACCACACACCATGATTTAAGTGATTATTTTCACTTAACCCTAGATGATGCGAGTAAACAATTAAATATGTCTACTCACACCATACAAAAGATCTATCAAAAAGGAGGGTTAACCGAGTGGCCACACAAAAAGCTTAAGAAACTTATGATGCAAATCTCGATATTACGAAGAGCTTTGCCTCATTTGGATCCCATCTCAAGAGAAGCAAAAAAAGAAGACATCAAATATCTTCAAAATGAGATGATTAAGGTTTGTAATGGAGTTGAGCCACTCGCTATTAAACTTTGTTGAAATAATATCGTCTTTTGTTTAATCATTTTATTTATGAATATTCCTCTCTCGTATTCACAAAAATTCCTCTCTCGTATTCACAAAAATTGTTATAATTATAGAAAACACAAAACAATAATAAAATTACAATAATGACAAATTTATTTCTTACTTCATTCACTTCTGGAAATGAAGTTGGATAAAATTCTTGATCCATAACTCAATAATCTATTTGATCATAACAAGAAATTAATCCACAATATTTCTTGAGTTTATCACAATATTGCTACTGCAATAGCAAATTGGATATATTTATTTATAATATCAATCATGATAATACAATCCCTTGTCACATAATTTAAGGGAGTATTTAATGCCAAATATACAATTTTGAGGCCTTATACAACTGATGGCATACATAATTATGGATCAAGCCTTGTTTCATAATTTGTCTCTTGTTTTCAGGCTAACTTGCCTCTTGGCTTCAGGCTATCTTGCCTCTTGGTCTCAAGCCAATTTATGCCTCATCTCTCAGGCCAATTTATGCCTCATATCTCTATGACATTTTGATCTCATGATACATATGGCCTTTTAACAGTTTATCTTCAAGATAAATAAAATATAAGCATAATAAAATAAATAGATGGAACCTACTAATAGTGTGGTTGCCATAAATAATAAAAGGAAGGGGAATGTATAAATTGTAAATAAATAAATAAAAATAACAGGGAAGGGGGATATAATGCAATAAATAAATAAATAAAATAAAATAAAAGACTGGAAATAAACGTGCTAAATAAATAAAAAGAAGATGAAATAGGAATAAATAAATAAAAAGAAGATGAAATAGGAATGGGAGTAAACTCACAGCGAGACCTATCTCATCCAAAAGTAAGAAAGAAGATGCATATGCAAATGTAAATATATAAAGCAATAAATAAATAAATAAAATAAAATAAATGACTGAAAATAAACATGCTAAATAAATAAAAAGAAGATGAGATAGGAATGGTAGTAAACTCACAGCGAGACCTATCTCATCCAAAGATAAGAAAGAGGATGCATATGCAAATGTAAATATATATATAATATATAGAAAGCAGTAAATAAATAAAAATGAAAGGAAGGGGGATATAAAGCAGTAAATAAATAAATAAATGGAGTCCACTAAAATAGTGTCACTACCATGAAAAATAAATAAAGCAGTAAAGAATTAAATTAAATAAATGAAGTCTACTATACTAGTGTCACCACCATGAAAAATAAAGCAGTAAAGAATTAAATTAAACAAATGGAGCCCACTAATATATAGTGTTGTCGCCATAAAAGATAAATAAATGTAAAATAAAATAAATAAATAAATAAATGGAACTCACTAATAAATATAGTGTGCTTCCATGAAACATAAATAAATATTAGTAACAATAAAATTAAATGCGTAAATTAAATGTTAGTAAAGTTAATAACAATAATAAAATATCAAATTAAAACAATTAAAAAGAAAGATTAAATCAAGACTTCCAATCTGGAGTCAAATTAATAACAATAATAATAAAATCTGAAATAATAATAAAGATAAAGTTGAAAAATTTACTTACCTTGGCTTCTTGCCCACTTTTTTTTTTTTTAACACTGGTTTGTCGGCATAGTATGGGTGAGAATAAGGCTAGAAGAAAATTACTTTGGAAGAGGGGGATAATTGAGGTCAGATAGTGGCGGGGTAGGAATAGTTAAAGCAATGTAAATAATTGAATACTTGTATGTGAAATTGGAGGTGGATAAGGTGGATTATAATATTAAAATAAAAGAAAGTAGGAACAAGAAAGAAGTCACGGGTGTGTGTATGTATAGTAGATGGGAAAGCACACTAAATAATATAAAGGAACATGTGGGTTCATGATTTTTTTTTTTTTTCAACAACCCGTGACTCTCTTTGTCCCTTCCTTTTTTTTTTATATTGATTCCTTCTCTGGGTTGATTTGAATTCCGCAGCCGGAGAAGAAGGATAGGTACTACGTGACGGACGAAATCGGGAAAATTACGGGGGATGGGAACATCTCTCTAGAAAAAAAAAACTCTTCTTCTTGTTGTAGTTGGGGACGAGGTTGTGAGCATATCTCTCAACGCCACCTCTCAAGACACAAGCACAAAGTGAGAGCGAGAGATCATAGAAGAAGAAGATGATTAATATCTTGAATAGAAGAGAATTGAAGAGAAGTGTTGGATGATCCTATCAGAAAATCTATGAAGATCTATTCCCTTTTAGGATGAGAGAAAGGAAGCATACGATTGAGAAGCAATCGTGCTGATAACATATTATAAAACTGAAAGAATTCTAGAGAGAAGTCAGAGGAAATTCTAGAGAGATGAATTGAATTCTCATTCAAGTGTAATGAATAGTTACAGGAGACCTCTATTTATAGAAGGATGCAAATAGTAGATTACTATGCGTATATACCATGTCATCCTGTATTTGGAGATTATGGGTCAATGGACATCCACATAATAAGAATATTCATAACAGATAATAATAATTCTCATGTTATTATTTTTATCATTTTAATAAATGTATTCAGTTTTTTTACTATTATTTATCAATTAAAATAATTTTTAGGAAAATTTAGAAGAATAATATTTAAAAAAATATCAAAATATATGTAGTGAAAGAAAAAATCCATTACTAATAAAAAATTAATTGACAAATGATAGTAAAAATCTTAAAACATTTATACTATCCATGGTGAATAATCCCAAGAAAATAAGTAAGCGTTATGAAAATTATGAATTTTTTAGTTTATATTTTTCTAAATATAATTGTTCTAGCTTTTGTCATACAAATGAATTATTTTATTTGAGAAATGATAGTAAAAATCTTGATATATTTAATCTAAAATGATAAAAGTAGCTATATGTGGTTTTTAATATCATAAATAAAAATTTTAAAGGAGTTAAATTTAAATAGAAAAAAATCAAATAAATACCATTTAAACTTGTAAAACCTCAAAAAATCTATTAACACATGGAAAAGACAAATAAGCCTTAAGGGAGTAATATAAAATATTGTATTTTTACTAAAATGCCTTTCAAGTCTTTATTTTTCCCCATAAAAAAAGAAAAGGGAAAAAAAACCCTTGCTGGTGTTGGAACTTTTGCCATCATCAACACCACCCCTCCGGCAGGCCACTAGCAATCGGTAGACGGAGCTCCGGTGACAACTTGAGTAATGTGATTGACTACTTGAGTGTAGAGATTGACTACCTGAGCTCCCTAAACTCTATCAAGCATCATTGACAAGTTGAATAAAGATAATGATAACTTGAGTGTAACCATTAATAACCTTAGGAGCGAAATTTGTCAATTACTATAGTCAAGTTATCATTGTCTTTATTCAACTTATTAACAATGTCTGTAGGGTTTATGGAGCTCAAGTAATCAATCTCATTACTCAAGTTGTTACTGGAGCTCCAGAAGCCAGCCGTTGGAATTCCATTGGTAGGGTGGTGTTGATAGAGCTCCAATGTTGGTGCCGGTTCTTTCTTTTTTTAAAAAAAAAAAAACTTGAGGGGCATTTTGGTAAAAGAACGACATTTCAAAATGTTGGAACAGTCCCTTGAGACCTATTTGTCATTTTCATGTATTAACAAACTTTTTGGAATTTTCCTAGTTCAAATGGTATTTATTTGAAATTTCCACAATTTAAATTTTGAAATGTCAAAAGGTTATTTGTAACAGATCAAAGTTTAGAGGAGTTCTTTGCAATTATTCAAAGTTTAGAGGAGTTTTATAAATTAGTAATATACACATGATGTCATGTAGGATACAACATGTTATCTCATAATCTGATATGGCCTTTTCTATTAAAAATATAACGATCACTTAATGACGGGGGTTAATAGTTAAAAAATAAAAAGTCAAGCGGGTTAAATTTTGAGGGTTAAATATCATTTTTGTCATAGAAGTTTACCTTGAGGAGCATTGATCACCTGAAAGTTTTTTTGATATTATTGTTGCCCTGGAATTTTGAAAACATAGCAATCTTGCCCATCCGTTAATCTTGACCATTGAATTATTGCTCTTTTTTATAAACTTCCATGGGTAAAATTTCTCATAAAAAAACTTTTAGGGCAAATTTGTTCATAAAAAAAAACTTCTAGGGCATATTTGCTCTGTTTTTAAATTTTCAAGGCAAAAATGAGACAAAGAAAACTTCTCGGTAACCAATACTCCTTAGGTTAAACTTCCATGGCAAAATGATATTTAACCCTAAATTTAAACTTTGAAATGTTAGAGGGGTTATATGCAACTAACTTCGTATAATTTAGCATTTTTTTAATAAAAAGATGCTCATACAAAGGCCTTTGGTATGTATCAGATACAAAAAAGACATTTTATTAGATGAACGAGCATGTACTACTCTATACTGTAGAGCTCTTGTTGATTAAAAAGGTTGCCATTATGTGGATGTATTCATTCAATAAGTATCAATAATATAAGCAAGCTGTACCAGTAGTATTTCCATGCAAACATATAACATCGCGCTTCCTTTAACATTTGAGTTCACACATATTATATTATACACCAACATTTCTGAATACTTCCTTATACATAACATTCTTTGTATTACTCATATACCCAGAAGCATCTAGTCCCACTACAATATTTAGACCATCCATGCTTTTCACACTAGAGAGTGCGTCGTATAATTGACCATGGGTGAAGACTCTAGTGCGTCGTATAATTGACCATGTGTGAAGACTAGTTTTGGCATATACAATCCACCATGATGCAAAGATTGCCCTTGACTTTTGTTGATAGTCATGACAAATAAAAGTGTAATTGAGAATTGCTTCCACTACATGCGGAATGGCCATATCGAGTCAGAAGGATTCATATCCATTCTATGTATTCGAACCTTCTCATTTGGTGATGAACCATTTAATGTGGTTGCCTCAATAACCTTCTACCTAACCATAGTTACTCAAAGATGTGTTCTATTGCACAATCCTAATGCTTGATCAATGTTTCTTAACAACATTATAGGTACTTCAACTTTCAATACAAGTTTATGAAGTGGCAAACCAGAAGAAGTGATTGTGTTGAAAAATTATGTTGTATAAAGGTTGTCAAAAGAGTCAGAATCTTCAGTGGACTTGCAAACTAAGTCACAACTTAAGAACTCATATTCCTCACCTGGTAGTAAGGAACACATGTGATCATTGATCTTTGCAACCATTTCAATGGTTGGTGCCAAGATTGCTTTATCATTAAAGTACTCATTTTAAGTTAGATTGTCAAGAAGGTCTTCATAGGTTGCTTGTACAATTGCATTCATTGTATCATTGCAATTTTCTGCCAAAACTTTGTTTGGGATTTCTACATCTGCAACACCATCAATGGAATCTCCTAAATTGCCATTAGCAACATCTAGTAACTATCTTGAGAACCATTCAATTTTTTTGTTGACGTTGCTATCATTGGATTGATTCAAGAGCGTGTTCTCTGTCAACCAGAAAATAGTGCAATGTTGCCATAAATGAGAAAAACTTATGCAGGCATTCACTATAGCAACTCATTTACCTTTAGGAATTACAAGAAGTATTTGCCTGAAATCACCACCCATAAGAATGACTTTGCCCCCACATGGTATGTTAGAATGCATTATATCCTTTAGAGTCTTGTTAAATGTTTCTATATAGTGGGTGTGTTTGGATTTCACTTAAAGTTGGCTTTTTGTGAAAAAAAGTCAAAAAAGTAGGGCCAGTTGAAAAAAAGCAAGTTGGATCTGTTTGAGTAACCTAGTGGACACACTGGATTTGTTGCAAAAAATCTAACGTGCTAGACTTTTTAATAAGCTCCAACTTGGAGTTTATTTTACAACGCACTGACCCATATGTTTTTTTAATGTATTTTATGAAACTAGATTGCCTTGATGCACACACATATGAGGCATGCCCATCTGGTCCATTTTTTATTTATGACCCATCTACTTTTTTTTTTTTGGCCATGAGGTGATTTTGCACTAAAGGATATGTTTTGTCATCCATCATGCTAAATATATTTAATTAAGGATTTTATTGTTTATTTTTTTAATAATATATTTTTTAAAAAATTATAATTTCCATTAACTCAATATATACAACTAATATGTATATATACTATTCAATATAATTCATGTCTTTTTCAGTCATTTTTCATTTCAACTAACTTTTCAAATAATAATCCAAACACACGTCAGTTAGAAAAAAACCAAACGAGTAATCCAAACACAAATCAGATTTAATCTGACTTTTATAGAAGTCAGATAACTTTTAAACCACCCTCCTACCACTAACCCAAACAGGCTAGTAACGATGAACCACCATATGCACCTCATCTCATATTATTAAATTGGTGCTCTTAATCAGGTTCGCTAATGCTGAGTTTTGCCAAATTAAACATACTGAAAATTCAGTAATTTGAATCGGTATTGCAAATTGGGAATGAGTTGTCCTTCCAGATGGTAGTAATGTTGCTGCTATGCCACTTAAGGCAACAGTCAGCACAATGTCTCCCTTTGAACGAAGACTTGAGGCTAATGTATTCCACAAGAAGGTTTTGCGAGTACCCCAAAACCTATAAACGAAGAAGAAGCCTCTGTGAGGCAACTGCAATGATGCCATAACTTCTCTGATCTGAATTCAGAGTCGACAACAATGATTCTACCTGTGCCCGTAAAGCTTCTCTGTTATAACTCAACTCTTGTAGGATCAAGTGGTTGTCGACATCATTGGTTGGTACTTCACTTGGAATTGGAAGGGTGTTGAAGTCAAGCAGACTCTTCACATTTAAAAGCAGGAGGGCATCAATTTCTTTTAGTGCAGCCTCTTCCTTGTCAGGTGCAGATATTTGCACACCTGGTAGTTAAGGAGAAGACATTATTTAGGACCATGAGAACATAATCACTTGAAGAAAGAACACGTTAAAAATATAGAGATAACTTTTTCATTACTTATACTGACCTGAATTCATATGAATATATGATCATTGTGCAGAATGTAGGGCATATCTTCTGAAAGCAATTGTGATGTTTCTTTCCATACATAATAAAATCAGGCCATTGCAAAGATCCACAAAGCAACATTGTGACAAACAGGTTCCTCAAACTACGCCTTCTGTAATTGCAGCAACATATACTCTGTCATCATCTAATAACGCACGTGCAAAACAGGCCTCCTTGAAGGTTTTGTATACAACACCATGAAATTTTTTAATCTGATCAAAAGAAGATGGTCCTTGAATTTTTTTATAATTTAGCCTCTCTTTTTTTCAATAAAAAGATGCTTATATTAAAAGGCCTGTGATATGCATCACATACAAAAAGCATTTTATTAGATAAATTTGCTTCAAAAGTTTTAATGATTCAAAATTATTTTTCTACTTAAATTTTATTGTATTTTATGCCTATTCAGGCAAATAATTGTATTTTTTAGAACTAATAAATTATATTACATTTTACACTATCGTTTTTTAATGAGAACCGTATGAATAATTTTATATAATAAGAATACTGTAACTTATGCGTTTTTTAAAAAATAATGTCTAGAAAAATTTAAATAAAAAAAGTCTAAATCAATTTAGTATATAAGAGGGAGAAAAATAAAATCTACATGTTCCTGTGTCCTATGAGACATATTTGACAACTTGTCCAAATCAATTTAATGGTAACTGGGAGGACAAAAAATAAGAAGAGTAAATAGGAGGCTCAAGAGAAAAGCTTTGTTGCAACACGAAAAACAAGCCAGGCATCCAAACATTTCTAAGGAAGAGGAAAGGCAGCCAAATGGAATAGATCCAAGCCGTTGGATTATAAGGAGGTGGGTTCCTTTTCTATATGTATGAATCACAACAAGCAACCAATTCTATAAAACTAGTTTAAGTGAATTTGAAAAAATTAACCTGAACATTGTATACGTTCAATTCGCTACAATTGTTAGTAAATTATATTTATCTTTTTATCAAAATAATTTAATTCAATGTTTCCTCATAAATGAGTAACGAGAGAGTATATTTAGCACTTTTGAGAATGCTGTACCATTTTCTCGTTTTAGGGCATTGATGGTGAGATATCAAGCAAATGTAGGAGACTTGTTTGCAAGCTCACTTGTGTGAAATAGCTTGAGCTCAAATGAATCTGATTGATTACGCTTAAAAGTTTTGATTGCTCCAAAATTTGAACAATTCTTTATCTTTGAAGATATAATAATATTGACTATTAATCTCTCAAAAATTCATAGTGTTGGGGGCTCCATTACACCCATAAACAATGATAGAGAATGTAAAATCCCAAATTTTGGATTTTTGGGAATTAAGAATAATTGAAAGTGATAATTTTGGGCCTAAATATTATAGGATAAATATTTTATGGCCTAGGAAAAATAATTTGGGGAAGGAAAAAATCCTTATATTAATTAAGGATTTATTTCCATGATTTCTCAATAATTACAATTAAGTGTAATTGTAAATAAAATAATGTTTTAAAAAAAATGGTTTGAAGAACATTTAATAGAACATTTAAAAGATTATGGAATATATATAGTAATTATATGACTGACGAAATGTATAGTCCCGATCCAGTATATATTGATTCATATTAAAATGTGGAAAAATATTAAATGCCAAAAATATGAAATAACTGAAAGTATGTTACCAGAAAATAATTATAGAGAATTCCCAGTAAGTTATAGAGAAGCTGCAACATCATCAATGAAGAGCCCATTTGCTTCAGCCCACGTGAAGACAAGTAAGAAAGCAACTAGGTCCAATCCATATGACCAAAACCCAACACTTGACAGCAAGCCTAAACCAGCAACACGTAATACAAAAAGAAAAAGAGAAGGAACCAGAACCAATGCTTCAGCCTGTCAAACCGAAAAGAAAAGAAGCAGTGGCATTTATTAACAGCAGCGAAAGACCATGCCTTCTCTGTGTTCTCGAGCACCACACCGCTAATACCCTCTGGTCATTGCCTCACGATTAAGCTCTATTAACAGATCCTTCTTCTATTCATTTTCGGTCTGCACTAAAACCAGAGACATCAGAGGATTGATAGAATCAGCAAGCCATTCTTCTCGAGCTTTGTGTCTATTATCTAACGGGTTCTTGCTTCTGGACCAGCATGTTTCCTCTGCGTCTGAACTGTAGGTGTCAAGAATAATTGAGAAAGAAGTCAAAAATGACGGCTCAGACATTGAAGAATTGAAAAGGTTTGAGAAGAAGGCTTAAAAAGTCAAAGATGACGGCTTGTGGAAAGTCACGAATGACTGCTATGCAAGATGAATCAAGGAGCATGAAGATGCAAGTGGTTGCAGGCATATGAAGCGGTGGGGAGGCTATAAATAAGCCTCTCTCCCTTCTCTTCAATGTACACTAAGATCTCTTCCTTCCTCCTTTAATTTCTTTAGTGTCCTTTGTGAGGGGTTCTCTTAATTTTAAGAGAGAGTTAAATTGTTCTCTCCTTATAATTAAAGAGATATTGTAATTATTTAGAATTTCCCATAGTGAGATTTCCATAAAGAATATCTGTATGTCATTTATTATTTTCAATTTTCTTTATTTGTTGTCATTATTCTGTCCGATGGGATCCTAAAATTCCCAACAAGTGGTATCAGAGCCAAAGTCTCCTAAGTATGATCTGTGACTGCAGCTTAGACTGATCTGTCACATCAGAAAAGGATTATTCTTGGGAATTGCTAAAGTACTATTTACGGAGGTACTATTTATACGAAAGTACTATTCACTGAGGTACTATTCATAAGGAGGTACTGTTCATACAGAGGGCATCTTTCTGGAGCCGGAGTCCGAGTAAAACAGTGGGAGTTACTGATAAATCTCAATTTTCATATATTTTATCCCACCTTATTCACTTATTTTGGGGATTATTTTTGGCTAATTTGGAATTATTAGACAATATTTAGATTGTTAGCCTATTTTAGGAAATAATGTAAATCTGAATTAATCATGAGATTATTGAGCTTAAATTAATATTTTGATTGTTATCTTGTCATTTAATAATATTTTCTTAAATATATGATATCATGATTTGATTTGATTTCTGCCAATAAAAAATATATTGGAATATCCTATAGTGCAGAATTTTTCAGGGAAGCTTAAAAGAAATCCAATTGTAGAATTTTATTGGGCTCCTTAGATCCTATTGGGCCCAAGTTGGTACCCAAAAACTCCCCTTTCCGTTTAAATAACCTAGCAGCTGCTAGGTTTTGAGAGAGCATCAAGCCGCAAGATCATCACCACGCCGCAAGCAAAAGACAACGCACACCGCGACAGACCGAAGACGCAAGAGGGAGGAGATTGAAGAATTATATATTAATTCATCACACCATCTGAATTCGCTCTCCCACGCACAGATCGCAAATTCACTCATTGAATCACATCACTTTAATAGATATTTGGCATCATTCAAATTCTATTAATTATCCATACATTACTACCTCTGCATCTTTTGGATCATGGCCACATCCTCTTGCTTGAAGCTTGGTGAGGGAAATTCCATGGAAGCTTAAACTATTTAGAAGGCAACTTGGGAAGAGCATGGAGGAGGCTAGAGCCTAGGGCTTACACTTGAAGACCACAAGGGAGTGTCTTTCTTTTTATCTTTTTAATTCAAACTTGAGGTTATTTAGTTTTAAAGGGTCTCGAGTTGTATTAATTGAAAACAATCTAGTTTTATATTGTAAACTTATTTCTTTTGGATTAGACTGATAATTTGAAGTTTTATGCTTATTGTTGAACTCTTGTTTGCAACCTTTGGATTGTCAATTAAATTAATAATTGAGTTTTCGTTATTAATCTAATTGTTAATTTGGTTTATCATCTTAATTGTTTAATTGGGATTGATAAATTATCTGGTGTTTAATTGGATAATTGTAAACAAGATTTCTAAATTATTTTGGAATCAATGGTGTTGGTCCTTTAATGAGTTTAATCAGCTACCACTTATTCCATTATGAGTTTTCTAGTAGAATATGTGTTATTGAGCTTGAGGGTTTCTCAAGTTTAAATTAGGTGGTTGAAATCATTAATTTCAATATCTCATCAACCTCCCTTGGGTCTAATTTATTTATTTAAGCTAAGAAAATTAACTCCATGCAATTCCTAAGTTGTCCCCTTCATCATCATAACTGAATTAAATCATTTTATTTTAATTTCTTTTAATCAATCTTTTTATTAGGATTTTAATTATTCTCTCATAAGAAAAACCCCCCAAAAATTACATTCAAATTCATATAGTTTAGTTTCATTCTCATATAGGTTTTAGAGTCAATTGCATATAGGTAGTAGTGTTTTACATCTTATTTTAGGTCCATTTATATTTCACTGCATCTTTTATCACCTGAAAGTTAGTCCTAAAAGAAAACCCATAACTTGCTCCTTGGGAGAATGACCTAGGTTGACCCTAAACTGCATAGTTAATTAGGACCTAGTTTAATTGATCACTTTAACGACAAAAGTAGCTCGATCAATTACCCTAAAGCAGAAGCAATTCAAGCAGTTCGTGATAGAACTATGACGACAAAGATTGATATCGGCAAATTTGACGGGACAAAATTCCCATTGTGGAAATTGAAGATGAAGGCATTATTGATCAAAGATAATTGCCTGGAGGCCATCAGTGCTCGGCTGAGGGAGTTCACAGATGATGAGAAATGGAAAAGAATTGATGAATTGGCCATTTCTGATCTACATCTGTCCCTTTCAGATGAAATACTATCAGGTGTAGAGGAAAAGAAATCAGCCAAGGAGATATGGGATCATCTCACAAAGCTATATGAAGCAAAGTCTCTCCACAACAAAATATTTTTGAAGAGGAAGCTTTACACTCTTCGGATGTCTGAATCTACACCAGTAACAGAGCACATCAATACTCTAACCTCTTTATGTTCTCAACTGTCAACGTTGGGACATAGTATTGACCCAAAGAAACGTGCTGAGATTCTACTCCAGAGTCTTGCAGATTCATATGATCAACTCATCATCAATATAACTAACAATATCCTTACGGATACTCTGGTCTTCGATGATATTGCAGCGTCTGTTCTTAAAGAAGAAAGTCGACGCACAAACAAAGAAGACAGTATAGCAAGTTCGCATCAAGCGGAGGCTTTATCGATGACGAGAGGAAGATCAATGGAACGTGATTCCAGTGGGAGTCACAAGCAAGGAAGATCGAAATCTAAGAGTAAGAAGAATTTCAAGTGTTATTATTGTGGTAAGAGAGGACACTTTAAAAGTGAATGTCGATTCAAGAAGGGTGGAGACAAAACCTCTGAAGCATCAAATTCTCAAGGATGTGTAACCACTACTGATGTCTTATGTAGCATAGCAGGAGCAATGTCTAAAGATAGATTGGACCTCACTGATGCATGGATCATGGATTCAGGTGCAACATGGCATATGACTTCTCGTACGGAGTGGTTTCACACTTATGTACCTATCTCTAGGGGGTTTGTGTACACATGTGAGAATCGGATCTTAGATGTTGCTGGAATTGGCACCATAAAGATAAAGATGCACAATGAAGTGATTTGCACAATTCAAAATGTGCGGCATGTAAAAGGACTCAAGAAAAATTTATTGTCTTTAGGGCAATTTGATGATAATGGTTGTAAAGAACACACAGAAAAAGGCGTGATGAAATTTGTCAAGGGAGCGCTTGTAGTAATGAAGGCTAAGAAAAATGCTGCAAACTTGTATATACTTATGGGAGAGACGCATCTAGAGGCAGAAGCATCCGTTGCATCAACTAGTTCTGAGGAAGATACAACACTAAGGTGGCATCGCAAATTAGGCCACATGTCAAAACAAGGATTGAAGATTCTAGCTGAACGGAAACTTCTCCCTAGTCTCACAAAGGTATCTTTACCCTTTTGTGAGCATTGTGTTACAAGCAAGTAACACTGATTGAAGTTCACTACATCGAATTCTAGAAGTAAAAATATTCTAGAATTGATTCACTCTGATGTATGGCAAACACCGGTTATGTCCCTGGGAGGAGCAAAGTATTTTGTATCCTTCATTGATGATTATTCCAGGAGATGTTGGGTGTATCCAATCAAGAGGAAGACAAATGTATTTTCAGTCTTCAAGACATTCAAAGCGCAAGTAGAATTGGAAACGGAGAAGAAGATTAAGTGTCTCAAGACAGATAATGGTGAAGAATACACAAGTGATGAATTCAATACCTTTTGTAATCAGGAAGGCATCAAAAGACAACTCACGGTGGCATACACTCTGCAACAAAATGGAGTGGCAGAGCGGATGAACAGAACTCTACTCGAAAGAACTAGAGCTATGTTGAAGACTGCAAGTATGGCAAAGTCATTTTGGGCCGAAGTAGTCAAGACTGCCTGTTATGTGATTAATCGTTCACCATCAACAGTGATTGATCTGAAGACACCGATGGAGATGTGGACTGGTAAGCCAGCAGATTATTCTCACCTACACACATTTGGAAGTCCTTTGTTTGTATTGTACATCACCCAAGAAATCACAAAACTGGATCCAAAATCCAGAAAATGTAGATTTTTGGGATATACTAATGGAGTCAAGGGGTATCGACTGTGGGATCCTACTGCCCGTAGTGTCGTCATCAGCAGAGATGTAATATTTGCAGAAGACAAGCTGCAAGAGGAAGATGTAAAAAGCACTTTAGCAAACAAATCAGATACTTTGACGATTCAGGTGGAGCAAGAGTCTGAGCAACAAGTTTCTTCTGAAACAATACCAGAACGTGAGGAGCAAGAACTAGTTGAGACTGAAATTTCAGAAGTTCGATGGTCAACTCGTGAAAAGAAAACACCAGCCTGGCAGTCTGATTATATTGTGGAGGGCAATGTTGCATACTGTCTTTTAACAGAAGATGGAGAACCATCAACATTCTGAGAAGCAACTACTAGTTCGGATGGATCACTGTGGATGACAGCAATGCAAGAAGAAATTGAAGCTCTTCATAAAAATAAGACTTGGGAGCTTGTGCCATTACCGCAAGAAAGAAAGCCTATTGGAAACAAATGGGTTTACAAGATTAAACGAAATAGTGATGATCAAGTAGAGCGGTATCGTGCAAGATTGGTGGTTAAAGGTTGTGCTCAAAAAGAAGGTATAGACTTCACTGAGATATTTTCACCTGTGGTTAGTTTGACTACTATTTGTATAATAGTAGTTATGTGTGCAGAATTTGATTTACATCTAGAGCAGTTAGATGTTAAAATTGCGTTTCTTCATGGAGATCTTGAAGAGGAAATCTATATGCTCCAACCAGAAGGTTTTGAAGAACCAAATAAGGAGAACTTGGTTTGCAGGTTGAACAAATCTCTGTACGGTCTCAAACAGGCACCGAGGTGTTGGTATAAGAGATTTGATTCCTTCATATTAAGCCTTGATTACAACAGACTCAATTCAAACCCTTGTGCTTATTTCAAGAGGTTTGGTAGTGATGATTTCATTATACTACTGTTGTATGTTGATGATATGTTAGTAGCAGGTCCCAACATAGATCTTATTCAAGAATTAAAGGCACAGTTGGCTAGGGAATTTGACATGAAGGATTTGGGACCAGCAAACAAAATTCTAGGGATGCAAATTCACCGAGACAGAAATAGCAGGAAGATTTGGCTATCTCAAAAGAATTATTTTCAGAAAATCTTGCGACGCTTCTACGTGCAAGATTGTAAGCCAATGTCTACCCCTCTTCCTGTTAATTTCAAGTTATCCTCAAGTATGAGTCCTAGCAGTGAAGCAGAGAGGAAGGACATGTCTCGAGTACCGTATGCATCAGCAGTAGGGAATTTAATGTTTGCTATGATTTGTACAAGACCAGACATTGCACATGCAGTGGGAGTGGTTAGTCGATACATGGCAAATTATAGTCGAGAGCATTGGAAAGCTGTTAAGAGAATTTTGAGATATATCAAAGGAACCTCAAATGTTACTCTATGTTATGGAGGATCTGATTTTATTGCCAGAGGATATGTTGATTCTGATTTTGCAGGTGATCTTGAAAAAAGAAAATCTACCACAGGCTATGTGTTCACAATTGGAAAAGGAGCTGTTAGTTGGGTATCTAAACTACAGTCAGTTGTAGCACTATCTACAACAGAGGCTGAGTATATGGCAGCTACACAAGCTTGTAAGGAAGCAATCTGGATGAGAAGATTCATGGAAGAACTTGGACACAAACAACAACATATAGTGTTGTATTGTGATAGTCAGAATGCCTTGCACATTGCAAGGAATCCAACATTTCATTCCAAAACGAAACACATAGGAGTTCAATATCATTTTGTCCGTGAAGTGGTAGAAGATGGAAGTTTGGACATGCAAAAGATTCACACAAAAAGGAACCTAGCAGATGTACTAACAAAGGCAATCAACATTGATAAATTCATATGGTGCAGATCTTCATTTGGCCTGGAAGAAATATAGACAACATGAAGACAACAGGATAGTGTAGAGATTGATTGGTTCTCAATCATATCTCCAAGTGGGAGATTGTCGAGAATAATTGAGAAACATGAAGTCAAAAATGACGGCTCAGGCATTGAAGAATTGAGAAGGTTTGAGAAGAAGGTTTGAAAAGTCAAAGATGACGGCTTGTGGAAAGTCACGAATGGCTGCTACGCAAGATGAATCAAGAAGGAGCATGAAGATGCAAGTGGTTGTAGGAAGCTACACATATGAAGCAGTAGGGAGGCTATAAATAAGCCTCTCCCCCTTCTCTTCAATGTACACCAAGATCTCTTCCTTCCTTCTCTAATTTCTTTAATGTCCTTTGTGAGGGGTTCTCTTAATTTTAAGAGAGAGTTAAATTGTTCTCTCCTTATAATTAAAGAGATGTTGTAATTATTTAGAATTTCTCATAGTGAGATTTCCGTAAAGAATATCTGTGTGTCATTTATTATTCTCAATTTCCTTTATTTGTTGTCATTATTCTGTCCGGTAGGATCCTAAAATTCCCAACAGTAGGAACTCTACAAAATCCTTATAGTCAACCATTCCTCATTTCTCCTTCAGCTGCTATCTTAAGTTGCAGAGGAAGTGAGAATGCTGGAAAGTTAGCAACCGTAAGTTAGAGAAGAGAGGGAGAGAGTCGCTGAGTAAGAGATGAGAAAAAGAGAGAGAGAGAGAACTGAAACTAAATACCTCTGCTCTTATGTCACTGAAACAGAGGAAAGAAGTGCTAAAGAAGTTTCGGCCAGCCCCCATATCTCATCATCCTCACTCAGTTCGTTGTTGCACACAGAAGAGAGAGAGACGTAGAGAGTGAGAGAGAGAGTTAGATCGAGAAGGAAGGAGGAAGAAGAAGAAACAGATCCGAACAAACCAGAAACCAAGGTAATCTCCAACCTGACTTTATGTTGTTGGGTTAAGAAAGAAATATGGATATGACTGAAAATCCTGGGTTTGTGAGGGAGAGAAGCTATTGAAAATTGAAGAAATACTGAAACTGATAACTAAAACAGGTGGTTGTTATCGGTTACTTTTGAGTCTAGCTTAGGAATGAAACCATGTGGAGATATGTTGCTATGTGTGACTCAGATAAACAAGAAAACACTAAATCCATATATGCTTTCAAGCCATGGAAATCATGTGTAGATGATGTAATAAAGCTTTTCAGATTGATCTCATTGCTTGCTTGTTGACAATGGTTTAAGAGAGTTAATTTAGTTGGAGTCCACCTTTTGTACAAAGGCGTTTTGCTTGTCTCCATTTGTGAAAAATCTCACAGAAAGGTTTAAATGATGAAATAGATAGATTACGTAAGAGTTATATACATATACATGATGCTTGTAGTTGCTATGCGTTGGTGATAAATCCCAATTTTATTATATTTTATCCCACCTTATTTATTTATTTTAGGGACTATTTTAGGCTAATTTGGAATTATTAGATAATATTTGGATTATTAGCTAATTTTAGGAGATAATATAAATCAGAATTAATTATAAGATATTGGGTTAAATTATTAATATTCTGATTGATATCTTGTGATTAAATAATATCTCTTGATATATGATAGATTGTGATTTTATAAGATCCTATGATGCAGAATTTTTCAGGATAGCTAAAAGGAAATCCAATGATGGAATTGTATTGGCCTCCTTAAATCTTATTGGGCTTAAATTGGTATTTAAAAGCTCTCCTCTCCTTCCCTTTTAATTAACCTAGTTAGCCGTCACAAGAGGTTTATGCTCTCTTTGAGAGACATCATCACGCTGAAGGACGCTGATGCCGCAAGCTACAGAGCACCATGCCGAAAGCTGAAGACCGAAGACAAAAACGAGACGCAGAGGCTGCATATATTGATTTATCAATTATTCATTCATCTCCTTCCTTCATGTACTACGCGCGGACCCCACCACCTTATTCCATTGATTCATTCTTTCTCTCACGCACAGTCACACAAGACTCATCAATTTGCATTGGAGAATTGGCATCATTCAATATCATTAATCTCATACGGGTCCCACGGTCATCACACAACCAGAAACCACTATTACACAATTTTCTTCATATGCCTTTGATGTGTTTAGAGCTTGGTGAGGAGAATATTTCCATGGGAGCTTAAGTTAGTTGGGAGGCAATTTGGGAAGATCATGGAGAAGACTAGGGCCTAGGGTTTTACACTTGAAGACCACAGGGAAGTGTCTTTCTTTTTATCTTTTTAATTCAAACTTGAGATTATTTAGTTTTAAAGAATTTCAAGTTGTATTAATTGAGAACAATCTAGTTTTAGATTGTAAACTTATTTCTTTTGGATTAGACTGATAATTTGAAGTTTTATACTTATTGCTGGACTCTTGTTTACAATATTTGGATTGTCAATTAAATTAATAATTGAGTTTTCGTTATTAATTTAATTGTTAATTTGGTTTATCATCTTAATTGTTTAATTGGGTTAATAAATTATCTGGTTGTTCAATTAGATAATTGTACACAAGATTTCCAAAATTGTTTTATGATTGGTTTTCAATGGATTTAATTAGCCACCACTTATTTCATTATGAGTTTTCTAGTAGAATATGTGTTATTGAGCTAGAGGATTTCCCATGTTCAATTAGATAATTAAATTCATTAATCTCCTTTTTGGTCTAATTAATTGATTTAGGCTAAGAAAGTTAACTCCATGCAATTCCTAAGTTGTCCCCTTCATCATCATAACTGAACTAGATCTTTATTATTTTATTTGCTTTTAATCAATCTTTTATTAGGATTTTAATTATTCTCTCATAAGAAAACCCCTTAAAAATTGCATTCAAATTCATATAGCTTAGTTTAATTCTCATATAGGTTTTAGAATCAATTGCATGCATTAGTACATTTAGTTAGTTAATTGCATATAGGTAGTTGTATTTTGCATTCTAGTTTAGGTCCATTTACATTCCACTGCATCTTTTATCACCTGAAAATTAGTTCTAAAGAAAACCCATAGCTTGCTCCCTGGGAGAATGACCTAGGTTGACCCTAAACTGCATAATTAATTAGGACCTAGTTTAATTAATCACTTTAACGACAAAAGCGGCTTATCAATTTTGGCGCCGTTACCGAGAGCAATGGTTAGGCTTTAGGTTTGAGTTCTAGGTGATTTTTTAGGTAGTTGTTTATTGGATCCAATCTACTCTTGAAAATTTGAACTTGATCCCTCTTATGATGGCTTGGAATGCTTTAATTTATGACAATAACTATTATACTTCCATGTCTTATCATTATGACTATGGAGTTGAGCAGATATATGATCCATATTCAAGTGCACATAATCCTGGATGGCATGATCACTCAGATTTTGGATATGTCAATGAAATTATTCCAATTGATGATGTGTACTCCAAATTACAAAATAAGATGGATGTTATGATGACAATCATTCAAAAAAGGGCACTGGTGCAGCGTCAACAAATTCAAGCTCTACAAATTCAAATGGAGGAGTTGTCAAAAGCAATTAACAATTGGCAGAGTGAAGATTCAAAGGTTCAAAGTGAATTTCCATATGGTAATATACTTTCACCTTCTAATGATTCATCCCCTTTTTCTTCCACCACTTCAAATGATGGGATGATTAGTACATTAGCGGAGTATGCATGCACTGATGTTGTTTCTGAATTGACTAGTTCTATTGACTTAAATTATATTGAATCTTGTAATGCATGCATTGATACTTCTTCTCATACATCTGTTCCTATAAATTCTATTGATTCTAATGAGGAAGTTGATGAAGAAATTGTTGTTGACTCCCCAAACACTATAAATTTTAAAGATTCCCTGCTTAACACTAATCATGATGATGCTTTGAATGATGGAAGTAACATCTTTATTGATTTTATTGATACTACTCATGATCTTGACATGATTGTTGTTAGTGGGGATACTATTAAAGATAAGTGTGGGGGAAGCCTTGATTTAGATATGTATTAAGAAGGTAGGACCATATTGAATCATGATGTTTCACATGTGGAGTCTGTCTTGTGTGATGATTTGAGTAAGCATGGTGAGACCATTCTGAGTGATCACTTGATTCATTCTTTAGAGAATTTGACTCTTACTGAAGAGAGTCATATTGACTTTGTGGGTTGTTCAAAATATCTGGAAGTTCCAATATTTTCTGTTGATCAATTTCTTTTGGGATCTTCCTTTATTCTTGATCAATCAAATTTTATTGATTATATTAATATAAAACGAGATGTTGCTTGGAGCTATGATTTTGTGCAGGTACATGGAATGATTCCTCTCATCCAAACACCTTCTATACTTGAGTTGAAATGTTATCTGCGGAGCTTAAAAAGGGAGATGCTTGCTAAATATCAAAAGAAGGCAACACTTGTGCTCTCATGTGACTTACAACCAGACAAAAGAGAGAAGTCAATTATGCCACTTCATTTGAACCTCCAAACTTTTAATAGTCTGGTTGTATTCCTTCCTTACTTTTTCACTTGCATAGCTGGTTGTTATTGGCTAGACCTATATTTTGCATTGAGGACAACCAGCCAATAACAACCAGCCATACAAGTGAAAGAGAACAGTCTGATATCTTGCATTGCAACATAAAGATAATCGCATTCAACGTTTGCATCTTTTCTAAGTATGTGCATGCCAGAGCCATGGTTACAGACCCAAATTCAAAGCATTGCCAACACCTCATTTATTCACGTTTGTAGATAATGGGATAAAAGATGGACTTAAAATAAATAAATATTTTTTTAGTAGTAGGCTTCCAAAAAGAATCAATGAATACTGTATGGATCACCTCACGTGTATCTTATATAAATGAAAAGGGATGGGTTAACAGACTATCCAGAAATAAATTATCAAGTAACCCTCAACTGTTACTTATAAATTTAGTAGACAAAGTTGATTGAAGTATTATCTTAAAAATAAAATAAATACCCCCTTATTCTTATTATAGGCACCAATTATCATTTTTTGCAAATCAAGAAATAGAAGTTAAATTATTAAATTGGTCTAATATTAATAAATGTCTCTAACTTTACCCCTACTTTAATACTATATATATTTAAAGAGGTAGTTAAAAATGAAAGTATAATGAGAAAATAGTAATAAATGAGTTAGTTAAAAATAGTTAGTGCTTTATAATAAATACAAAAAATTACTGGTAGTTAGTATCTTATAATAAGGACCAGAGGGAGTACATCTACTGACTCTTATATTTAATAATGTAGAGATATCATTTTTCTGATGTTTTTAGTATTTTAAGAAAATTAACAAACATTTATTTTTAAATAATATTAAAACAAATACTATACTAATTCTTATTCTTATAAATATTTTTTGAGAATTTAATACTATACAAAATTTGTAACTTCTCACTCACAAATTTTTTGATGGGAGGCATTCCCCAATTTTCCATTTTTTAGCCATAATATATGTATAATTTTGGAAAAATGATAAGATGATACCACTTGAACTTCAAAACTCAAATTGATGGTTTGATTGTCTAAAAGAGTATAGGTATTGAGTATAAGAGTATTACAATTGACAACTTATTTAAGTATAAAGAATATTGCAATCGACAACTCATCACTGATTTAAGATTTTAGAGTTAAAGTTGCTTTTTTTTTCCTTAAAATCACTTTAACTTCGAATTATTTTTCAGTTCCTATAAAATAATTAAAAGTGCCTGGTAGGTTTTGAGCTCTTTAACTGTCATTGTACCAAAGCTTGTAGTTACTGGTTACCGTTTAAATGAGCGCGAGGTTCTTTCATTCACATACAAGCAAACCAAAAGCTCGAAGCATCAGAATGCTAAAGGAAACGAAGCGAGAAAGAAAGAGGGTAAGAGAAACCCAGACGTGGGTGGTGGTGGCTTTCTCGATTTCTCTTCTCGTGTTGGATGGAAATCGAAGAAGAATCTCAATCCCTTGCATTCTGATCATTCTTGTTGCTTCCATAGTGGGTTTTCTTGAAGGCACTCGAAGAATTTCAAGAAATTTATACCTCGCTCTTTACATACCCTAATTGATATTTCAAAGCTTCCTCGATCGCCTTCTCCTTCCCCGTTGAGCCGAGCATCTTACTTTCCTTTTGGAGAAGGTATTTATAATTTTTTAATCTTCTCATTTTGGAGCCTGGGCATTTAAGATTATTAATCTTAAAATAAGTTTAGTGAAGTTTAACTCAGGTTGTTGTGGAGAAACACTATCTCTTCTTATCACTGTTGTGTGTTACATTTGGCTGATGAACACTTGCTGATAATGAAACAAGCAAAAAAAAAAGGACTTTGAAGCTGTTTTGTTTCATCCTGAAGTGGACCTGAAGTTTGGGGAATATTTAGCTGCTGTTTTTATTTTCATTTTAAAATTCCCCTAATAATGAATCTGTAATGGAGGGAATTGGGAAATAACATGTTTTTTTTTTTTCAGTCTCTTATTTTGTCCATTGAAATGGCTGTTCCAAAAGTGGACAAAAAGATGCTTGAAGAACTTGAAGCAATGGGATTTCCTAAAGCAAAGGCAACTCGAGCACTCCATTATTCTGGTTAGTCTATTTATCATTATAACGATATTTCTTAGACGTTATTCCTTTTGCTAGCTAGTTTGTTTTTGACTATTTTTAATTTGTGCTATATTTACTTGAACCAAAATGTTTCTCTTTTCCAGGCAATAAAAATGTAGATGATGCTATAAATTGGATAGTTGATCATGAGAATGATCCTCATATTGATGAGATTCCATTGGTAAGTTTTTGTATCACTGTTTTCATAATTTTAAATATCGTTTGTGTGAAATGCTGGTCGAAGTATACACCTTCCAAAACAAAAACCACCATCACAACAGAATTAAGTTTTCATTTATAACTTTAATTACATGGATTCAGTTGCTTTTTAAGACTTTGATATTTCTTCTTGCACAGAATTAAGTTATACTAGAGTGATTTGCCAAAATTCTTCATTTCGATAGATACAAGTTCTGGTAGGTAGCTATGATTGGGCTAACTCAATGTATCAATTGTTCACATTCTCCCAGTTAGACTTAGATATTGAGATTGGTTCTTCTCAATCATTCCCTATAACAGAAGAAATGGAAATCAAAGCACAGAAGCTACGGAAGATTAGTTCTAATCATTCATTCCCTATCACAGAAGAATCAAGAATCAAAGAACAGAAGCTAAGGTTTATTTACAGCTGTTCAAATTATATTCCAAGAAGTTGGTTGTGACAAATTGACTTGATCTAATTATTATTTACCGCTATAGATTATATGTTTCATGTGGTGCTATAACTTCATGTAAATACTGGAAATATTAAACTCATCGTTTCCCTTTCTCCTGGTTGGTTCCTGTTACCGTTGCTTCTCAGTAGGGAACAATTGCATAAGATGAAAGAAGAGAAAGAAAAGGAATTGGAGATAGAAAGGGAAAAGGTACATGCTTTTAATTTAATAATTTCTCAACTATGCAATAATTATTGTTCACCAATTCAATAAACTTCAAATATTTGTTAAGATCAGAATAATTTTTCTTACTAGTTCAACCCATTTTGGTATAATCATAAAGAAGTTAGGATTTCCCTCAGTTCTGTGTTTATGTCTAGCAATATTATTTAACCGTGGCAACATCAATTTATGTAATCGTTTACTGGTCTCATTCCAGGAGAGAATCCAAGCAGGTAAGAAACTCAATGAGATGAAGCGAATAGCTGAAGAGAATGAAAGGCAACGGTATGTTCATATTTAATAATTGAGCTCTATATTTTAATTCTGGTTCTATAACGATGTTAGGTGGTTCCCCTTATGCATTTGGTTATCAGAAATATAGCCTTGCGGAAAGCAGAGAAAGAAGAAGAGAAAAGAGCAAGGGAAAAAGTCATGCAGAAACTAGAACAGGATAAGGTGGGGAGAACTTGCTATCTATATTTTGACAGCAAATTTTTAACAACTTTTTTTATTTAGTATAATGAATTTGATAAATTTCTCCATCATAGTTTATAAAATGCCTCCATCACTAAGAATAGTGATTATGTCAGTCAGTGGAATCTAAACCCTGTTTCCATTTTGAACTCCAGTCAAAGGTAGGAAAAATAATATAGTTATGCATTGCCCTGTCATGTAATTTCAGAAGTTCTCTTCTGAACACCTGACTGAGGAGGATCCATTATACCTGATTATGTGTTCCATTTTATTGTGAGTATCATTGAGAAGTTAGGAAAAATAGTTATGCATTGTCCTGTCATGTAATTTCAGAAGTTCTCTTCTAAACACCTGACTGAGGAGGATCCATTATACCTGATTATGTGTTCCATTTTATTGTGAGTATCATTGAGAAGGCTTGAAGTTTGTCTGTCTTGACAGTTAAACAGAAGGTCTATACTTGGGTTGCCCCTAGAAGGCCATGCAACCGTAAAAACTTCAGCCACAACAGTACAGAAAGAACAGGTATTATTTCTGCTTTCTCTTACTTTGAACTTAAAGATCCATGTATTTCATATTTAAATGAAATTTTTCATATTTTTTACCCTTTCATTGCATCAATGAAAATCATTTTTTTAAACTCTATATTGCTTAAATAGAAACTGCAGAATCCAAAGCCTGTTTACACTGTTACAAAAGTTGATCTCCTGAGAGAATGTTTGAGGTCCCTCAAGCGTAACCACCAGGTTAATGAATTTTTTTTTCCTTCCTTCTACTCATTTGTCTAATTATACAAGTTTTATGTAGTCCTTCTATAAGGTAGATATAGGCTCATTTGACGAGTAAGATAGGATAAATTTTTTTAAAAAAAGTCTTACATTACTCATTTTTTACTGAGTGATCCAAGTCATTTGTGCACCCAACTTGTTCAGTAAACAAGATATATACGGACCTTTAAACTCATATTCATTCTTGCTTAGATAGCTTTTTTGTCTTTGGTTCATAGATTTTTGCCCCTATTAGAGCAAAGCATTTTTCTTTTCAATCCATGTTGTTTCAAGTACATGTTATAGATTCAAGATGTAGTGATCAGCTTATCCACACAAAAATATAGACTGAGAAACATGTATGTCATTCTGTCATTCCTCTTTAAGCTTTACATTGATACCTAAGTTTTGATTGGATGGTTCATGTTGAAGTTTTATGTGTCTTCGTAGTCTTAACCTTGTATCATGAGAATCCAGAAGAAGCAGTCTACAAATTCTGAAACTTTCATCACATTTATATCAGGAGCTTCATGTCTTGCATTAGTTTTATGGTATGGAAGTTAATCTTAGTAGCTGTTTTTCTAAATTCTCTACAGGATGAGCATGCGAGAGTTAGAAGGGCCTTTGAAACACTCTTAATTTATGTTGGGAATGTTGTCAAGAATCCCAACCAGGAAAAATACAGGAAGATCCGATTGAGCAACCCATTATTCCAGGTAAGACACAATGTTTTGATCAATGGTAAGACTTTAGTTTCTCTGATATATTTATTCCTCTAAATAATTAATTCATGTAAACCATTATAAGTTTTTTGCGTATGACTCCAAGGTGAAAGTTTGGGGAATATTGTGGATTTCTTGTATCTAATAAAGTAGATTAAGTTAGAACTGCTTTTTTTGTTTTATCTGTCATTAATTTTTTTTCCTCTCTTTTTGAACAGGATAGGGTTGGGAGTTTGTATGGAGGTGTGGAATTTCTTGAACTATGTGGGTTTGAGAGAATGGGTGACTTTTTATGTCTTCCTGAGGAAAAGTTGGACATAACACTACTAAATTCAGCTGGATTTGTGTTGAAGTCTGCTATTACAAATCCCTTCTTTGGACTTTTTAGCACTCGAACATTGTTCTAATTATCTTTCAATGATCTTCAAATGGACACTTGATACTAGTATGGAAACTGATGTACTACCTTCAGTCCCAAATGTAGCACATAATTTATAGTGCAATTTGCACTACAAACAAATACTGGAGGAGTATCCGTTTTAGGCTCACTTATGTCAAATAAAGAAACCATGTTGTACTTTGGCGATGAAAACAGTTGATTTTATTGATGTGGCATCATTGCTCAAGTCCTTAAATGGATTAAACTATTACAGTATTACCTTTGTTCTTGATCAATGTGTTGGCGGAATAGTAATTTGAGATGATTTGAGTCTTGCATAAAGAAAATGTCCTTACGGACTATTTCACTTCCACGGATGTTCTATTAAATCTTAGAAGTTGATAATATTCTAACACATTTTCTTCCCATCTCAACTATTTTTGGATTCAAATTGTGCATAGAAAGAGTTTAAAGAAGAAAATGTGCAAACCAAAGAAGCAAACCAAAGTTAAAGAAATTATTGTTTAAAACCACATATTTTGTGCTTTTTTTCAAGGAAAAAGTGAGAACTTATAAATCTTGCAGGGGGATAGAGACAAATGGGGAAGCTTTTCAAGGACTAAGGAACAAACCTTGTAGCAGCAAAAATCAAACAAAGACCAGCTCATGAAGCTAGGAAGAAAGCTGATGTGTTGAAGCAAACAAGACTTAATGAGGAAGAAACTTAATGTATTATATGCTTCAGCCAACAACACATTAGAGATATGAACTTATTGTGTCATATGCTTCAACAAACGACACCTTGGCCGAAGCCAACGAGGATTTGAGCATACTGTGTCATATGCTTCAGCATATGACATGTGTGTCAAAGCAAACGACAAAAAGTACAACCATGTGTTTTACTTGCTGAAATGCATTTTGAGGGTTTTTATTATAGTGTTAGGTTGAAAATTGGGCATTCTGGACTTCTAGGTTGAATTTGGAGCAAGGTGACAGCTTGGAGAAGAGACTTGAAGGTGTTGGAGGCTTGGTGGGTGGTCTTGAAGAGATTTAGGGCTCCCATAATTGGTTTTTCATCATTCCTTCTTCTCTTTACTCTTATTTATGTAAGGAATTAATTTACTATGTTTAGTTCTTGGTTTGTACAAATTATGAGTAGCTAAACTTTTATTTCTAGGGTCAATTTGAACTTCTATATGGATTGAGACATTGTTCTTTTCTTTTCTAGCATTTAATGAGTATGATGTGTTGATTTATTATGTGCTTAAAGCTTGTAAGTACTTGATCACCACTTGGCTGATGTGTTAAATGAAATGATACTTGAAAGAGATTATCTTTTTTGTAGAACTTTGATATAATTAAAATGCTAACCTAGAAATTCTTACTTGAATGGATAGTTTATTAATGGGAAAGAGATTTACCTATTAACCTAGTATTGTTTTCATAAGATTAGGTCTTAATGACCTTTTTCACTAACTTATTATAAGAGATTGAATGAGTTCTTTGAAAATATATGTTGGTTTTGACTTGAGAAAGCTTTTCTAATACTTGTGAATCCTAAGCAAACACTCCATTTTTCATTAAAAACTAGTTGAGAGGGAATTAATTGGTCTCATAAAGTATAGAGGGGAGAAGTGATCCTAGAGCCTTCTTTCCTTGATGCTAGAACTTTTGCCTTGTTTATTCCAATTTACCCTATTTTGGACCAAAAATTGTGTTTACAAATTGAAATATTCAAAATGATTTTACCCAACCTAATTAAGAGCAAAATTGCTTTAGTTAGCATACTTTTGCCTTAGTCTTCATGGGAACAATAACATTTTATACTACTTGCGGTAAAAAAACAGCAAACATGTCTCCAAGGATTAAAGAAACCCTTCCTAAAGAATATCAGCGAAGCAGAACTCTAGAAGGTAGGAAATTGTAACCAAGAGAATGAGAGAAGGAGAATACTATTTAGAAACTAGGGCTAGAGCTCTCTATATATATAGATTTTGCTCTTTCTTTACGAGTCACTGGAAACTATATATATACATTATATCAAAATATCATAACAGTTGCCCTTAGAATGCAGTACAGTTGCCCCTTTTAATGAGAATAATGATGGAAAACGTTGGTTTCTAATAATGGTTACAAAATTAATAACTCCAAACATGGATAGGTTATGATAATTAATATAATTAAAGTGTAATAGTTCCTTTTGAAACAACCATTAATTTTCAAAACATCCAACACATTGAACCATTTGACACTGTCATGTAATTGAACCCTAACAAGGCCCATGAAAATTCATGTTATTGAAAATACCATTGCATACCCTGTCTCATAGATTATTTAAAAGAAGAAAAGAAAAGAAAGAAGATTCTAAATCTAAGACTCAGGTAAATCCATTCATACTTGAAGCATAATTCTGCAGAACTCTTGCATGTGATCCTCAGGTAAATCCAGGCAAATATTAAGACCTCCTCCTTCACCTTCAGTTCCAGGCAACATCATAACCAAACCAGGCTTAAGTTCAAGTGGTGTAGCACATTTAACCCTACCCCAAGCAAATTCTTGATCCTCTAACCCTAATTTCCACCAAGCCACCAATGAAAAACTGTTTTCAGAACAGGGCACTCCTCTGTTTTCCTCTAACCAATCAATCCCTGACCTCACATACTCTTCATCAATCCTCTCAATCCCTTCCTGCACTTTCCTTATAAGATAATCATCTTCTTCTTCCTTCAATTCCTTCACTGTAGCCCTAGCAAATCCAGGTACCAATGCATTACCTGCAAAAACTCCTTTTTCTCTTAGTTCTGCCACAACCCACTTCCTTACTTCGACCGGGAAAAGCATCGTCGATATCTCCTCCTCCTGCATCTTCATCGCAATGCTCCTTGCTCTCCATACTCTCACTGCAACTACTTGAAAGGAACTTATCTTCTTTGAGGTATTACTGATCTTCTTCTTGAAGATTGAAACTTGTTGTGGTGATAAATGAAGCACGTGAACTCTGTTTTCTGCCATGGATCTTGGTTTTGTGGTGATTTTGATGCTGCTTGTGCTACGAGAAGTGAACACATGATTGTTGTTTGCTGTTTTGGAGTACTCATAATGAGGATGATTAATCTTTAGAGGGCTTCTTGCTTTGAGGAATGTTCTATCTGAATTAGGTATAACTGTGAAGTTATCACCTCTTGTTAAGGCAGCCAAGTTCTTCTCAAAGTCACTTATTGCTACACCATCAAGTGTGCAATGGTTGTAGTGAGAGGCAAGTGCTAAGCTTCCACATCCAAATTGAGTTAACTGTCATAACCAACAAGATAATTAATTTTGAGCAAATATTTTTGTGTACAACTAATAAATATGAATATATATAATTTATAAGAAGTCAAAATATACATAAAAAAATATTCATGGATTGTTTCAATTTCATATTAGTGTGTATTGGTTAACAACTAGTTGTCTAGTGACAATACCACCTGCCATACTTGGATGAGGTCCTATATTCAACCGGCGTTGATTTGTTTGTGTGTGTTTAAATTGTATTAAATATAAAAAATATATTAGTTTGTATTATAATTAATAGATGTTTTCTAGTAAAGGATTAAAAAAATACATCATATATATATATATATATATATATATATATATATATATATATATATATATATTTATTTATTTATTTATTTGAGAAAAAGTAATCTGCAGATCCTGTAGTTTCTTATTTTAATCAAATTCTTATAATTTTTTTATTAACGAAAAAAAAACTATAGGAAAAATCAAGTGAAAATGATGAAAAGAAAAAAGTACAGGGACCTGATTACAAAAAAAATTAAATCAAACTTTAATAACAAATACATGATTAATCAATATGTGTGTGTACTAAGAAAAAGTAATTTGCATATCCCTATAGTTTCTTATTTTTAATCAAATTCTTATAATTTTTATACTAACGGGAAAAAAAAAACTATAGGGAAAATCAGGGAAAACTATTAGGATATGATAAAAAGGAAAAAGTACAGCCACCTGATAAGAAAAATAAATCAAACTTTACGAAGAATACATGATTAATCACTCACACACACACACACTTTTTTAAAAAAGTAATTTTTAGATCCTATAGTTTCTTATTTTTAATCAAATTCTTATAATTTTTTTATTAACACAAAAAAAAAAACTATTGAAAAATCGAGTGAAGCTATAATAATCTGATAAAAAGGAAAAAGTAAAGGGACCTGATTACAAAAAAATTAAATCAAACTTCAAGAAAAATACACGATTAATCAACAAACACACACACACACATATCAATAATTTATTTCTTGACGCAAAAAAATTATAGGAAAAATAAGCTGAAACTATAAGAATATGATAAATTGAAAAAAATACAGGGACCTGATTAAAAAAAATTAAATCAAACTTTAAGAACAATACATGATTAATCAATATATATTAAGAAAAATTAATTTTCTGATCCCTATAGTTTCTTATTTTTTATCAAATTCTTATAATTGTTTCCTGAATTTAAAAAAAAAAAAAAACTATAGGAAAACTCAGGTGAAACTATAAGAGTATAATAAAAAGAAAAAAGTACAGGGACCTGATAAAAAAAAAAAAATTAAATCAAACTTTAAGAACAATATGTGTGTGTTATAAGAAAAGGTAATTTGCAGATCCAAATAGTTTCTTATTTTTAATCAAATTTTTATTTTTTTTTTCTTGACGGAAAAAAAAAACTATAAGAAAAATAAGGTAAAACTATAAGAATATGATAAAAAGAAAAAACTACAAGGACCTGATTAAAAAAATAAATTAAACTTTCAGGACTTTGTCGGTTAGTTTTGCCTAATTTATAAGAAGCCAAGCTATTCATAACTAAATTGTTTGAGCAGGGGAAAAAAAAAATCATAACTAAATTGTGGATTGTTTCAGTTTCATAGTATTGTGTATTGCAGTAAAAGATGCTTACTAGAAAAGGATTAGCGAATCATACTCAATCAGATCAATTAAATTGCATCTACCTTAAATATATGTGTGTTTGCTGCAATTCAAGAAACAATATATAAAAAAGAACTTCAACAGAATTATGAACCTGTAAAGATGTAAGAGGCCTATCTTTCAAGTCACTTTCTTCATCATCCTCTTCATACAAGAAACCAACAAGTTTCTTCAACTTTGCATTAGTCACAGACATCTCCCCAAATTCACTCAACTTCTTATCGGTTCTTGCCGCGGCGACCACCATGCCGGCGCCGTTACAGTCGATCTCAAACCGATCATCGCCTTCTGAACTCGGCACGAGACGACCAGCCATGAAGTCGTAATGCACATTGATCATTTGGCGTAGAGCACCATACAACTTGTTACAAATCTCAGAAAAACTAATTTGGCTACTTGGAGGATCAAAGAAGGAAGCAGAATCTTGAAAAGCAAGTAGGGTCAAGTCAATGTTTGACAAGAACATTCTCTTATTGGGTTTGGATTCGTCTGGACAAATCAAAATTTTCTCAACTAGTTCTATATCATCCATAGTTGCCTTCTTGTTTAATAATTCTGATTAATCACAAGTTAATCAGACTCTAATGCAGTTTCTAAAGATAGTGATTAAGCTTAATCTAATAATGTTTGGTGGTGTTTCGACTAAAGTGGCTAAATATAGTATTGTGTTTTTGTAACATTGTGAGAAGCATATTAATGTCCAATTAATGAAAGATTTGTTACATAAAGTTATTTCTCTTCAGTTGGGACATTTTGGAAGACACAACTGCGTTTGAAAATATAACTGCTAATTCCTTAATAAATTGTTACATATGTTTCGATTGTTTTATGTCATACATTTAGGAAGATTTTGTTTTTGTTTTTTTTTTTTCAGTTATTAATTTGTAAGTTTATTTTGGAACCAAAATATTTTGTGATTTTCAGAGCTATATTTTGTTCGTTTTAGAGGAATTTTGATTATTAAACGGAGCCAAAGAAAAGATTATTACCATTATGAAATTTGGAGGATATAATTAAGTTAAACTCTATTTAAGATTTTGGGTACGAGGCTCTGAAGGGTTTTATCTCTTTTAAACACTCATATATGATGTTGGATTAATATATACCACTCCTCCTATCCTAATTATGGGAGAACATTTGGAAGCTTATGTTTGTTCTAGGTATGAGATATAATTTACATATTTGTTAATATTTTCTTAATTTATCTATATTGGTGGTCCTTCAACAATAATAAAATAGGAGAGAAAATGAGAGTATCAAAGAAAATACTTTAGGTTTTTAAAAAATGTATGTCATATTAACTAACTTAATTAACTTTTTTAATCTAATCAAATTTAACAAATATATATTATATTAAAGATGGAAGTAGTACTATGATATTTTTTTTTTTTTTTGCTTATGCTCATAGATTTACTCCTATGCTTAAGGACTCACTTTAATAAAATAATTGAACTAGAAAGTGAGTTTTTTTTTAATATTATCATGGGTTAAGGTATAAAAATACCTATGATCTTTTACCCAAAGTGCACTCAGCACTATATACTTTTTAGAGGTGTAAAAATATTCATAAACTTTTAAAATTAAAGTAAAAATACACATACCGTCAATTTTCCAAACATTGACTGTTAAATGAGATTAAGTTTGACCACAAAAGGTGATTTGGCAGACTGGGCTTTCAAATATTATTAATTTATTATTAAAAAACCTACCCATCTGTAAATGAATGTCATTGATTATTTGACGTGACCAATCCTGCCCATCCCGCCTCCTGTCAGCAACCCCCCCCCCTTCCCGACTCTCTCACTGTTTAACTTGACCCATCCAACCATCCACCTCCTGTCGGCAACCTCTCCCTCCCTCTCCGACTGTCTTGTTGCTGTATCCACCGCCGCATCTTGTCTCTTTCCTCTCTTCCACAAAGCTTGCATTTTTAAAGGAGTTCGGCACTCGTGGTTTGGCTCTTTTGCAGGCATTAATCTAATCCAATCGTCTCCTTCATCTCTTCAGCAAAGCTCACGTTTCAGGATTTCGACATCCCACTGCACCTCCTCCCTTTCCTCTCTTCTGCAAAGTTATGCGTTTTCAAAGGATACCTTGAAATCTGTCTTCAAAGGATGCGTATTCATAGGATTTGCTTTTCAAAGGATACTTTTTTTCTATTTTGATTTGATTGAGACTTGATCTGGGTTTGTTAAGGGGATGATACTGTTGAATTGATTTTCGATTTGGCTTTTGGTGATTTATTACATTTGAAATCGTAGCTGCCACTGATAGTTTTGTTATCCACATACTGACCCCTTTCAACGAAGAGAGATTGAGAAGTGAGATGCAGTTTTTGAGAGAGTTGAGAGCATGAGATTTGTGACTATGAGAGTTGAGAGCGGTAGCCGGAGATTGTGACGTTACCAGTCTGAAGAGAGATGTGATTTCTAAGAGAGTTGAGAGCATGCAATGTGACTGTGAGAGTTGAGAGCGGCGATTGTCGATGTTGCTAGTCCAAACCAGTCATCGGAGAAGAAGCTTCAAGATTCCTTTGTTGGTTTTCTTCTTTTTTCCCCCTTTCCTTGGTCTGCATCCATGTCACTTTTTCTGGTCACCCTTAGTCTCTTTTAACAGTCAACGTTTTAAGAATTAACGGAATGTGTATTTCTGCACTAATTTTGATAGTTTATGATTATTTTTGCCCCTCTAAAAATCATATGGTGCTGGATGCACTTTGGGTAAAAGTTCATGAGTATTATTGCACCTTAACCCTATTATCATCCGGTAACAATAACAAGTTCGAGGTTCATGATGATCCTTTTTAATACAAATGTCTTTTTTAGGATTCAAACTCAAGATTAGGCCTGAGCAACGGACAGGCGGGGGTGCTTGGGGTCAACCCGTGGCCCGCCCATTTTGGCCTCCACGGATACGAGTTGCCTCGTACCCGGAAAGAAAACCCATTTAACCCGTGAAAATGAGTACGGGTTAATTGAGTTTTCATAAACGGGTATGGGGCAACCCGTTTATGAAAGAAGCCATTAAAAAAAAAAAAATTGGGCCCAAAACAGTTTTTGGCCCCAAACTCATTTGTTCTTTTTTTTTTGGCGTTTTTTCACAGGACAACAATTCCTAACCCACTGGCTAGAGCAAATAATTTCGGATGGATATTGAGAATTTGAGAGGCTAGAAGTGGAAAGTGAAAGAAAAGAATATATAAACAAAAGGGATGGCGTGGCAAATGGCAATGCACGTACTTTCGGTGGCAAAAAATAAAAATAAACAAACAAACATGCACGTACTTTCATTTAGTGAAGGGCAATATTCATTTTTATATATGATTTTCATTAAGAGGAGGTAGAAATATGGCTGGAAAGCTTTTCTATTCTTCTAAGTTATTCAGTAAGAAACATTTGTTATCTTAAATTATTTATGAGCCTAATTTGGCTCAACAAATGTCAAAGTGGTGGCTGCAAAGTTATCTTTTGGATAAACAAACTACGGGCGAAAGCTTTTTTAAAAAAAAGAAAAAAAAATTATATGTGAAAACGGGCCACGGGCGGGCACAGGTTACCCGTGACCCGCCCATATATTATAAACGGGTAACGGGTAGCCCGTTCCCGTTACGGGCCCAATTTGGGCGGGCTTCATCCGGGGAAAATATCACGAGCCGCGAGCGGTTGGGCGGGCTCCGGGTCACTTGCTCACCCCTACTCAAGATCCAAAGGAATCTAGTTGGGCCTTACATTACTAAACAAACTCGTCATTGCTAGAAAGTGAATCTTATATTAAGGGTTGATGATAGTAAAAATTTATAAGATATAGTAGGTATTTAGTCCTTTAATTTTACATCAAATTTCAAATCCATCCCTTATGTTTTAAAAATGCTCTTTTAGTAGTTTAATCTTAATACAATTAATTTTATCTAAGTGTAAATGCTGTTTCAACAAATTTAAATGGCGCTTCTGTAGTTAACTACGGTCAAATAAGCTTAAATATTAATTCTTTAATACTAAATTTGTTGAATCAACATTTATCATTAAACGAAACTAATAGGGATTAAGATTAAATGCTTAAAAGTGTATTTTTTAAACTGAATCTTTTTTTTACCAATGGATTAAACTGAAACTTTATATAAACTTAAGGCACCCAACATATATATTTTAGCGTAATTAATTGAATTATTTTCTTTGCGTGCCAAAAATAAAAAAAGAATTGTTTTCATTGATTTTCTCTAAAGTCTAGATTAATGTATTTGGTATCAAATTTTGAATGGGTTGGATAAGAACAGTAAGCATAACATGCAAGGCGATCAAATTTATCCCTTTTAAAAAGCGAATTCATGAGGAGTGAATTGTTTGAAAGTATTTATGTCCAATTAATGAAATATGTGTTCCAGAAAATTATTTCTCTTCAGTTAGGACTTTTTGGAAGAGAAAATTGCATTTGAAAATATAACTGCTAATTCCATAATAAATTGTTCACATATGTTTCAATTGTTTTATGTTATACATTTAGGAAGATTTTGTTGTTGTTTTTTTTTCAGTTATTAATTTGTAAGTATTTTGAAACCAAAATATTTTGTGATTTTCGTTCGTTTTAGATTAATTTTGATTATTAAACGGAGCCAAAGAAAATATTATTACCCTTTATGAAATTTGAAGGATATATTAGTTAAACTCTCTCCATTTGAGATATTGAGTACAAGCCAGGGTGGAAATAGGTCATGGTCCTATCGAAGGCCTGCGGCCTGACCTGTTAAAAGTCTAATCAAGCCTGGCCTATCCGACTAAAAGGCTAGGTCAATGCCTCTTATAAGCCCTATTTTTTGTTTAAAGGTCAGGCCTAGGCCTAATAAGAGGCCTTTTAGGCCTGTCAGGTCGGCCTATTTAAGGGTAACATTGTAAGTTATGTAATTTTGGCCTATTTTCAACCTGTTAAAGTAGGTTTATTTTGCGGTGAGGCCTGTGGCTTGTTAGCTTAGTTTAATAAATAAAAAATAAAAAAACAAGCCTCCTTAATAGGCCACAGGCCAGACTCAAGCCGAAAAATAAGCCTGTAACAGGTCACAGGTTAAGCTTAAGCCACTATGTTGTAAAATAGGCTTGGTTTGTTTCCACCCCTAAGTAAGAGGCTCTGAAGTTTTTATCTCTTTTAAACACTTATATGGTTTTTGATTAATATATACTCCCCCTCCCATTTTTGACTTATAAATAGGGTAAAGAAAAATCTTCTTTCTCACTTATAATTAGGATGTGAGGAATGTGATATTCTTTATTTACAAAATATATTTATTTAATTTGATTAGATTAAGGAAATTAGTTGAGTTAGTTAGATTAAGCTATAGTAACCTTCTTCAATTCCCTCGTTTCCTCTTCTTTATGATTATTGTTAGTTGAGCATCAATAAATGCAAATTAAGAAAAGGTTGACAAATTTAAAAAAGGATAAAATATACTTTTAGTCCTTTAAGTTTATATGAGATATATTTTTGATCCCTTAACTTTATAAAATATACTTTTAGTCCTATAATTTTAACACCGTTAATTTTACTAAAGGAAAATGTAAACTGAAGTGATGACGGTGTAAACTTAAGTGATGATTGTGTAATTAAATGCTATTAAATTTAAATTTAAAATATGGGTAAATTGAAGAATATATAAATTTTGCTTAATTAAATGATATTAGTTATCACTTGAGTTCGCCACATCAGCATTTTCCGTTAGCAATATTAACGATGTTGGCGTTTTAGGACCAAATGTATACTTTATAAAGTTAAGAGACCAAAAGTATGCATTATATAAAACTTAGAGAACTAAAAGTATACTTTAGGCTTTAAAAAATTTGTTTTATATTTAAAAGGAAGATCAATTCCATTGTATACTTTTAGTCATTTAATTTTATAAAGTATACTTTTAGTTCTATAATTCTAACACCATTAATGTTATAACACAAAATGCTAACGTAGTAAACTCAACTGATAATTATATAAGTTTAAGTGTTAACTGTGTAATTAAAATATATTAATTTTAAATTTAAAATATACATAAATTAAAAAATATCTAAATCCCTAATAAATTAGTCATTATTAAAACCCCGATTATGTTAAAAATTTTAGTTTTATGATCTAAATATATTAATTTAAATATCAAAATCTCGATTTCATTTGCAATAAATTTACCTGCTTATTTTAGTTTAATAATCTAAGTATATTATATTTAAAAAAATTGAAATTTAAATATATTTTGTCACCTACACGATCATCAGTTGAGTTTACAGTGCTAATATTTTCTCTTGGCAATATTAACATTGTTAGAAATATAGGACAAAAAATATGCTTTATAAAGTTAAAGGATAAAAAACATACCTTATGTGAAACTTAAAGGAATAAAAGTATACTTTAGCCAAATTATAATACCCAATACACATTAGTACATATTTTTCTGTCAACATACTAATATTTTTTTGGCCAAACTAATTATAAAATGATAATCGGATTACAACTAAATTAATAAATAATATTTTTTATTTCAATCAAATTTCAGGTCAAAAATTTTAATGACAAAAAATTAATTAAATGTTTTTTACGTTGACCAAAAATATTAACATTCTTTATACCATGCTTAATCAACATTTTGGCTTTTTTCCCATAGTGCCCCTTTTTAGGAAACTATTTACCAAAATGCCCCTACTTTGAAACTATTTCCCATTATGCCCTCCTCTGGAAACATATTCCCAATCTACCCCCCTTTAGTCGACTAAACCAGGGGTTTAGTCGACTAAATTTTGAGGGGTTCAAATTTTTTGAATCCCCCCGTAATTTAGTCGACTAAACCCCTTGGTTTAGTCGACTAAACCCATTTAGTCGACTAAACCAAGGGGTTTAGTCGACTAAATTACGGGGGTGGGTGTTAAAAAGCCCACACCCGACATTTAGTCGACTAAACCACTTGGTTTAATCGACTAAATTTCGACGGTGAGGGTTTTTAAACACCCCAAACGCCGCTAATCGACTAGATCTCCCCCCCAAACCCCTCCCCCATCTCTTTTTCGCCAAAATCTCTCTGAATCCGTTGGTGGGTTGCGAAGAGAACTTCAATCAACTTGCATTTGCATCAATTTCGGTATGTTTTCGTCCCATTTTCGGAATTCCTCCGTCGACATTGTGTTATTGCAAACCCCATTTGTGTTTTACTGTTTTGTGCTTAGATTTGACGGTTTTATTGTGTATATATGATTGATTTGAGTTTTTCATTGATATGTATGGAGGAAAACGATGAATGTATATGTTTATGGTAATTTTTTTGCGTTTATGCGAATTTTTTTATTTTTGGACGAATTTATCTTCGTTTTTCATCAAGAATTGGTGGTTTTGTTGTGTATGTATGATTGATTTGAGTTTTTCATTGATATTTATGAAGGAAAACGATGAATGTATATGTTTATGGTAATTTTTTTGCGTTTATGCGAATTTTTTTTATTTTTGGACGAATTTATCTTTGTTTTTCATTAAGAATTGGTGGTTTTGTTGTGTATGTATGATTGATTTGAGTTTTTCATTGATATTTATGGAGGAAAACGATGAATGTAGATGTTTATGGTAATTTTTTTGCGTTTATGTGAATTTTTTTATTTTTGGACGAATTTATCTTTGTTTTTCATCAAGAATTGGTGGTTTTGTTGTGTATGTATGATTGATTTGAGTTTTTCATTGATATTTATAGAGGAAAACGATGAATGTACATGTTTATGATAATTTTTTTGCGTTTATGCGAATTTTTTTGTGTTTATGAGTATTTCTTGTTTATGTTGAAAGTGTTTGTTAGTGAAAATGATGAATGTAAATGTGAAATTGAGAATGATGAATGTTTCTTGTTTCCTGATTGATTGTAACCTCCCTTTGTAGGTCTTTGTTCTCATCATGCGTCATAGACAAGCTCTTGCTGACACCGGCAATGTGCGTGGGAGACGGATCAAGCACCGAGCATCGCGCGGGGCATCCTCCTCTAGGCAACAACATGCACCGGAACCTGAGCCTGAGCCCGTTCTTGACCTCCCGTTTGGATATTTGTTTGAAAATAATGAAGCAGAGCATGAACGATTCGTGAGGGATTTTGCTTCCAGACCCATCATTAAGCCAAAGTCATTAGACATGACATTCTTTGCACGTGAGGGCCTTGACATTGTGCCGTTGTTGGGAACTTCGCATTTGGTAGGGCTGGCGGAGATGAGTTGTCCCTATTCAGAGGTTATGGTGAGAGCTTTCTACCATAACATGATCTACATTCATGGTGATCTACAATCTCGTGTTTGCGGGGTTGACATTCTGGTGACGGCTGACATGTGGACGGATCTTCTTGGATTTGATTTTGATGCTGGTGATAGATACCAGTTTGATGGGGACACCAATTTTGTCATGGAGAGATATGTTCGAGATGAGGCTGTGTATGCGTTCAGGAGGCCAGGAGGGCATAGACCTATAGTGACTGTGGGACAACTGACTGTTAGTTCTCGAATCCTCTTCTACGTCATCACCCACATATTGTTTCCTCGGGCCTACAATCATTCACGAGTATTGGAGGGTGACATCCCCATTATGTGGTCCATCCGGAATGGCATTGAGGTTAATTGGAGACATTATATCTGTTGGCATATGTATAAGGCAAGACATAAAGGTGCACTCCCATGCGCCTACTTGGTTCAGAAGATTTTGGAGAAATTTGGTGTTCTTATGGACGATGAGGTGATGGTGAAACAGGAAGCATGGAATGCCATCTTTGGACAGCGCCTCCTAGAGCAGTGCAAGATCACCAAGGGTGCAGATGGTGGGTGGCACTACATTGGTGAAGAGGATGTTGATGCTGCTGCTGGCCAGGGTCCACCCTTTGTACCTGATGTTGGTCAGGGTCCACCTATTGTTCTTCCTGAGGTCGATGATGATGACGGCGACGATGTTCATCCTGAGCCGGAGGGTGGATTCTCCCTTAGTGATGTCATGCAGGCCATCCAACACCAGGGCATGATGCAGAAAATGAGGTGGAAGATAGAGAATGAAAGGTGGAGGTGGATGCAAGCTCGGATGAAGTGGGTAGAGGAGACGCTTGGTCAGATGCAGCTTGGAGGAGCACCGAATGCTGCCGAGGGTGATGATGTGGCTGATGAGCACGCGGAGGATGATGGGAATCCAGAGCATGCAGATTAGATTTATGGTGTTCATGTTTTATGTACTTTCATTGACTTTATGTTTTATGTTCGGACATTGAAACTTTATGATTTTTTGTTTAGTAGCTTCAATTTGTGAATTTCATTACACATTTGATCCGCTAATGTCCCAAAATGAGTCAATGATACCATACAACATATCAATCAACTGAATGGTCCAAATTTCGAAGCCATTAACAACACAACTCATTGTACCCTAAATACAAAACATTTTACAAAGACTTCAAGTTTGCCTATTCCTCGTTGGACATGTGCGTATATTATGACCGACTTGGTGGCAATTCCTACATCTTTGCTGACTGCTTGAGGGTTGAGACTCCACCCAATCCATCTCATTTTGTATCCTTGTAGACTTTGGTCTTCCCTTTGTGCGGGCCAAAGTTGCATTTGGGATAACTGTTGGGCCCTCTCCTTGTTGAATTAACAATTCATTGCCTATAGGATACCAGTGTGCTACATATACTTGACTAATGTATGGGATAGTGAATACCGGATCAACGTAATCATAATGGTTCAAATTCTCCATCTTGCATACTGCTAATACGTGGCTGCAGGGATATCTTCTTGCTGTGAACTTCCCACATTGACATTTGCGATTTATCAAGTCAACCCTCATTATGTCACCGGCAACATGTGTAGATTGATTATATGCGTCCTCAACCTCATATAATTGTAAATCTCTGTCATGAAGTCGCACACGGTATGTAACTGTCATCTGGTCCATCCTTTGTAACTCTTCTTCAACCTTTTTTGACACTATCCTACCTGTAGCGATATTTTTGTTAATCTCAACACGCCTGGTGACAAAATATTCGACCAGTCTACTACAGGTCATCTTCACCAAAGCCGTTATCGGCAGATTACGTGCACCCCTAAGGATCTTGTTCACACACTCGGCTAGGTTAGTCGTCATGTGACCAAACCTCCGTCCGTCTTCATCGTAGGACCTACACCATTTCTCTTTTGGAAGCCGGTCAAACCAGGACACAACCTGTGGGTTACAATCAATAAATTCCTGAAACTTCCGGTCAAACTGGATCTTTGAACTCATGTACCCTGCATAACATGTTAAAGCAAACTCATAACAAAGGGTGCATTACAAATATGTTCAAGTATGTGAAGGCAGTAACCAAAGTGTATACTTTCATACCTAAGTTCATAACTATTTTCTTTAGTTGCACATCTTTGAATCTGGTATTAAAGTTGCTCGCGACATGACGTAGGCAATACACATGATAGGCATACGGAAGCTGCCAATTGCGGTGATCTTTAACCGCTTTTATGATACTGGCGTGACGATCAGATATCAAACAAATGCCCGTCCTCTGCGTCACATGATCACGTAACAGACAAAGAAACCACCACCAGTCATCATACTTCTCACCAGGAGGAACAACAGCAAAGGCAATTGGTAAGACCTTCCCATCCCCATCCTGTGAAGTCGCAATCAAGAGAGTACCTTTGTATTTTCCGTACAAGTGGGTGCCATCGATTTGTAGTATGGGCTTACAGTATTTGAAGGCTTCAACTATCTGGTTAAATATCCAAAAAACTCTACGAAAGACGCGTAAGTTGACATAAAACCGACGATGGTCGAAACATTCATCTATATCAAGCCTGAAAACAGAGCCCACGTTAACCTGCGTCATGTATGTCAACCAATTGGGCAAGAATGCATATGATTCCTCCCAATCACCAAATAACTTCACAATGGCCTTCATTTTCGCCTTCCAAGCCTTCTTGTATGTTATATTATATCCATACATACGCTGCATCCTCTCTTGTATCAGCGCTGGCTTTAAAGCTGGATCTTCTCTTAACATACCTTGTTAAAGCATAACAAACTTTAGAATATAATGTCAATAAACAAACAGAAGTAGAAAGCAACAAAAATATGAAACATACTGATAATGCCTACACATATGACATTTGAATCCAGTTGTCCATGATCCCGGGTAAGACTCTGGTTCAGGCAGGTGTGATCGCTAACCCACTTACGGACCACCCAACAATTTTCATTCTTGCCTGTCATTGCCCTCATATACCAGGGACAACCGTCAGCATGATTTCGACACTTCATCACAAACCTCCGTTCATCACTTTTTTCAACTTTGGCCGAACGATGAGTCTTCATGCAATACAATTTCATGGCATGATGCATCTCAGACTTAGAAGGAAACTGTTGATACACATATAATGGATCGCCTAACTGCCATCTACCTTGCCTGTCATCATCACCATACAACATCTCTAATTCATCGTCACAGTCAACCGCACTAATTTGAGAATAGTGCGGGCTTTCGGTCCAAAATGGCTCACTATCAGGTCCAACATCTGTCAATATGAATTTTCTGTCAGAACCAGTAAACAAACAATACAAAAACAACCACAAATTCAAGTCTACTAAATTACCACTACTAATTGGGTCAATACGAAGTGGTGGCATTGTTGCAGTCCCTGGGTTTACTAGGTTCGGGCAAGAATCAAAATCACCCTCCACATCGGTATCTAAGCTGTCACCTAGTGGAATAAACCTCTCAGATTCGTCCTCCTCATCGCTGTGCATACTCTCATCTTCCTCATCTTCCATCAATGTTACCTGACTTAACACTTGTGAAGGTGCAGATACACCAACATGTCTATCTTCTTCACCAAAATACTGTGGGGATCTTGGATGCATAGGTATAGATAATGATTCGCTAGATTCAATTTCAACATATATCTCAATAAAATTTTGTACTCTCCGATTAGCAAATGCATTTATGATACAATCTACATCTTCATCATCACATACATCGGTACTAATGTAGTATACATTATCCTTACTCACTATAGTCTCCACTTTGGCAATTAACCGATGAATGCATTGGCTGCCATGTAGTCCCAATTTTTGGTAAATTCTTTCTTTCAGCTCGTTGTATGTAGTATCCTGTTTGATTTTCATCATTTTCATTTTCCCTTCAAACTGAACACCTTCGGGACCATCAAAATACCTCCCACTGTGGTAGATTATAGTCATGTAAGTGTTTGAACTTGAACTCATTTTTGACACCAGAATTTTAGCTGCAAAATGGAGGGTTTTAGCTGACCAAATAAAAAAATTTATGAAAAACGAAGTGATATTCTTCAAAAAAATAAAAACCACTCAACCGATGTAAATCTTTTCACTTTCACATGTATATTCATCATTTTCCTCCATAAATAGGAATGAAATACTCAAATCAAGCAAAGACACACAACAAAACAACCCAATCAAAGCACAAAATGAAAAAACGCAAATGGGGGTTCGCATAAACACATAAATGACGGAGGAATTCCGAAAATGGGACGAAAACATACCGAAATTGATGCAAATGCAAGTTGATTGAAGTTCTCTTCGCAACCCACCAACGGATTCAGAGAGATTTTGGCGAAAAAGAGATGGGGGAGGGGTTTGGGGGGGAGATCTAGTCGATTAGCGGCGTTTGGGGTGTTTAAAAATCCTCACCGTCGAAATTTAGTCGACTAAATGTCGGGTGTGGGCTTTTTAACGCCCACCCCCGTAATTTAGTCGACTAAACCCCTTGGTTTAGTCGACTAAATGGGTTTAGTCGACTAAATGGGTTTAGTCGACTAAACCAGACTAAATTACGGGGGGATTCAAAAAATTTGAACCCCTCAAAATTTAGTCGACTAAACCCCTGGTTTAGTCGACTAAAGGGGTAGATTGGGAATATGTTTCTAGAGGAGGGCATAATGGGAAATAGTTTCAAAGTAGGGGCATTTTGGTAAATAGTTTCCTAAAAAGGGGCACTATGGAAAAAAAACTCAACATTTTAGACTTTTGGTTTTGCACTGTGGCCATACAAATAAATAAAAAAGAGGATTCACTTGGATTTGGGCTCAATTTAACGTGGCATATTGAAATATCTGAATTCTGATGGCTAGATAGTAAATAATGAGGAGTCTGCTTCGCTGGTTCGAAAAGCCCCATCGGCCATTCTCCACCCTCAACCAGCCGCTCCATTGATTCCCTTCGAACAACCTTCTTCCCTCTCTCTCTGCGCTTCAACTGCGACAGCGTCATAAAAAAGAACTGCCCTTTTCCTTGGTTTTGGACAACTCAAAAATTGTTCTTAAATTCAAGCTCGCTTTTGTCCGTATTCGAATTTTCCTTATACCCCTTCTTTTTGTTTGTTTTGCGTTTTGAATTCTTGATTCTTTTGTAAGGTTAAGAGGGCTAGGGTTTTTGCTTCTTTTTTTTCCCATATTCTCTGATCCTTTCTGGACTCGGGGCATTCAGCGTCTCGGTAATTTTGCGTTTGCCTGGTATATTCTGTTTGTTGGTGCTGTCAAGTTAGGGTTTAGGATTAGTGTTGGTTTTTGCTTCATTTTGAATTAGCAGTTGAAAATGTATTCTGATCGTGTGGAGACTGGAGCGAGGAGGTCAGTAAAGGAACGGCTTAATGGGAATTTCGCTAGTGACTCTACCCGCCCGCGACAAATCACCGGAAAGAGGTCTGTCTTCTGTCCCCTCGTTTGTTCTCCGTTGCATTTTCGTTTTCTTGGAAAAAAAATGTTTGATGAAATATGGAGTAATCATTCATTGTATCGGTGTCGTATAATCGCATTTTATATTTTCCAGCTGTTTGGGCTATTTTCTATGATTATTCTACCATGATCTTCCTGTTGAGTGGCATGACAGCACATTCTTCTCAGCTCAGTAGCAAGGCTTTTTATGATATTTGATGAATGAACTGTAGTCCACTATCTGCAATTTGGTTCTTGAACTACTTGCTTTAGCATGAAGACAATATATTCTACCTTTTCTTATTATTTCAATTCCTGTCACTTGTGGCTCGTTGTATTTTTCAGAACATGGAATCTGATTTTAGGATTTTCTTTTTAATTTCTGGTAGTCAATGAGACATACTCTTTTGTGCTTTGTTATGCATTTAGTAGGGAAAGATGGGAAAAATATTTCTTTGTGGGACAGCAGATGTTCTTAGACTAAGTTATCCCTTGAGAAGTTCTTCTGTAGACAGCGTAATTTTCTACGGCTTCATTGGGTTCTTACATTGGATTATTTACTGCTTGTCTGTTGTAGTAGCATCATCTCTTACTGAATTACTGCCCTAGCTTGTATTTTTGTACCCTAGAGTTGGTTGTATGGTCATAACTGTTTCAAATAAGCATGCCATTCCTATTTGGTAAGTTCATCCACATTCTTGAATGTTGACATGATTATTAAAAATAAATTTTTTGATGATGTAGTTTAGTTAAGAGGCATATATTTTGCAGGCAGAGACAAGCTGGCAAATGGGAGCATGATCTCTTTGAGGATGGCGAAACACGAGTTTCTAGTATGGAATGGATTAACTGTGTTATTAACATGTGCAAGTATAAGTTGCTGATCTTGTTGAATGCCATTATTTCTTTTTTTTGGTTGTTGATATTTTCTTAATGACTTGTGAAGAACGCCAAGTTGGTGGTCACGATCTTCGCCTGAAGCTTCAGAAAAAGGGCCTTCAACCAGCTGGCCAGAGTGGAAAGACTTCTGTTCCAGGCATGCGTGATCTGCGTGAAAAGTTATCTGGGACGATGACTCAACAGCCTAGAAACTCAGATCCACCGAAGTCAAAAGTGGAAGTTGTTAAATCAAGCAGTAAAAATGTCATTGTTGATGCTCCTGCACCAAATACTAAAAGAGCAACTAACCCAGCTCCCAAAAAGAAGACATCACAAAAGGTTAAGTATTATTATTTTTATCTATTTGGTAATTTGGTATAAACTAAGCGTGTTGTTTGGTCATTCTTAATGTTTATCATGCTTTAACACCAACTTTCACTGGATTATGCTTTCCCTGTTGTGTCTTACATGGAGGATGACTGCAAAGTAATTTAAATTGTGTTATTACATTATTGTGCTTTAGTCTTCTTTATATTGATGAATTGGATCTGCTTTAGTTTCACTTTTTGGTGTTTTATCTGAGATAAAGAGAACTATTTGCTTGGCTATTAGGTTTTTCAGTTCTCTTGTCTTGGAGACTTTTCATGTTTTAGTTTCGCTGGGCTCCATAAGAGTGCTGCTTGCTTAAAAATCTAGAAGATTTGGTTCTTGCTGAATCATTTTTCTTGGTTTTGGATCAAATTCAGGTTTTAAACCTCAATGAATACTGAAATAGGGTTTGAAATTAAAAAAGGTTGGGTATACCTGCTCGCTTGGCACAAGGACCTTAGAACTAAATTATGTTTGAAAGAACTAAACGGAAGCATGAAGCTTGTGGGAAGCTTTGTGCTCCCTCTTTCTATTTTATTTAAAAGTTAAAAATATCATATTATGAATCACGAAAAGAGGGAGGAGATATATTTAGAAGAATGGAGCGTAAACATAAAGAAATCTTTATTTTTTAAAATAATAGAAAAAGATGGATAGGTTTTTTGGAAGTTGGGGAAGATTTGCCTCTTTCTTCAATTAAAAATTATAAGCTTGAAGGAAGAGATGCTTGGTATCTAACTTAGGCATCCCTATTGGAGGCTTCAAGACCCTTTGAATTGCTTGCTTTGAGATCATCTGCTGAGCCGCTACCATTGAATTGCTCCCATATTCTCCCCTCATCCAACCAACCCTTGAGAGGGCTTCTGAACACTTGATTTTGGGAATTATAATGTGGTGAACCTAGCCCAAAAATCTGATTCATTTGGCTGATCATTAAGTGTGGCAACACTGGATCAAATGAAATGAATCAGGAATCGTTGGCTGCTTGAGTATTCCTTTGAAATTGAAGCATAAAATCTGGTTCTGCTAGCTGATCCATTATCTGTCACAGTGCTGTCAATATTCACTATATTATATTTCTACCAGTCAGATTTATTTTAAAATAAAAATTATATGGGATTTGAACTTTGTATTGGAGATGCTGGTGTTTTTTTTTTTTTTTTGCCCAAGAGATGCTGGTGTTGAATTAGAGGAATAATAAGAGAGAGGTAGGGCATGTGGATATTCTTTTTCTTATTTTTTTCTGTAAACTTTGGTTGAAGGTGAGATAAAATGTGTATAAGTTAATATACTTTTGCTATAAGATAGAAGTTTTGGAGAATTTAGAGAATATGATTTGGAGAATAATAACTGTGTAGCTACGATCAATTGTCATGTCATTTCAGATCTTGGTAATAATTATTAGAAGTCTAGGGTGATTTATCATTGAAGAGCAGGAGCATAATTATTATTTTTGTTAGGAGGTTCATGAGTAAAGAGGCATCAATTAACTGAATATCATAGCAGCTATGGAAGTTGCAATTAAGTGCACTTGATGATATAATGAGGATCTGCCATTGTAATGCTGTCATAATGTTCTATTGCAGATGTGCTGTTATAATGATAATGACAAGATTATTATTTATCAAACATCAATATTGTGTTTGTGGTATTTGAAATTGCTGGTGGAAGAAGGTGAAAGTGAGTGAAGCATTGGTGGTTTATGTAATGCTAACAGGATGACTGCTTAATCAGATATATGATAGGTTTAATTTTGTATGTTAGCCCATTTTGATTGACCAGAGATCATAGTTGTGGCAGGTGACAGTGTTATGTTTATATTTTAGTTTTCTTTGTTTATAATTTTTTATTTTTTTGTCCAAGAAGTATCATCTTCACATAATTTGCTTCAGGATATCAATTTTGTTCAATATGTTTTCTCCCCCTTATTTTCCAAAACTCTTGATGTAATTTGCATTTCCTCACTATTACTATTGTTCTTGCTTTACAGGCTGGTACTTCAGTGGATGAATTTTTGCATTCCCTGGGTCTAGAGAAGTATCTCATAACCTTTCAAGCTGAAGAAGTATGAGCTCATTAACAAATCTTTCTTTTCATGTTCCTTTAGTTGCAAGGTCAATGCCATTGGGATTTCTTTTTTGTTTTTAATCCAGAGTCAGGATTCATCTGTAAAACTTGTTCCTGCAGGTTGATATGACAGCTCTCATGCACATGACTGATGATGATCTCAAGGTTATGGGCATACCAATGGTGAGTGTAATTGAGGTCCTTGCACTATACTTTGTTTTCCTGCAGCTATATTTTGTGTGTGAATCTAGCATGTTGAATAGGAAAATGCCCTTGTGATCCATTCAGAATCGTTTATTATCACTTGTTAGTGAATGACTACTCCATACTTGCTTGAAACCCCAGACCATGAAGCTTATGTTACCATCAACGTTGCTGTGAGATGGTTACTCTATTAAGGACATGAAGTTGGCAATGTCTGCAATCAATAATGTCTTTATGGAATTTACGCGTAGCATATCTAATTAGTCAAGTTTATGCAACTTGTGTCCTACTCCTACTATAACAGTTTTTCCTCTAGCATGAAGGTCCTAAGGTTATGGGACTTAATGTCACCCTTGAAAGCAATGCTTTTCTTTCATTAAAGTGATTTGGAATTACAATTTTCCATTCGAAATACTGTCTTCTTGATGCTGTTGGCCAAAAATAAGACCAATACCATGCTGTGTTATGGATCATTTTGATGCTATGGTTTCAGACTAGTATTATATTTATATTTTAGTCACACCATTTCTCTTGTTTCTGCCAACCATGTTCCCACTTTAAAGATTAATTGTCTTCAATTTCCTTTTTTCGCTTTGATGTGTCTCATTCTGAATTTGCTTTGTTGGTTTCAGGGGCCAAGGAAGAAGATACTTTTAGCTTTAGAGTCAAAGGGTTGACAATTGAAAACGGAGTGATGTTTTTCTTCGTTTGGTAGTAGTGTAATATTGTTACTGAGATAACTCGTGCTTCTAGGCGTATGTTTATACTTAATTAAGCTTGTTTCTAACCACCCTTTCTCTTGGCTTTTCATTTTATGCTTTTATAACCAATCCTCCACCTTGTTCCCCCTCGAGTTTCATTGATTATTGGTAGCAGAATTACGCATTTGATATTAGATAACTTCAAATCTGATGATCCAATGGAATTGATTATAGCTCCCTATTTTTTTTTTTTTTAGTAGTGTGGCTTGTCTTATTCTCTTCCTTCAGCCCCCACTTTTGATTGTCTTGGGGTTAGCTTTTCAGGCACTATATGATTGCATTTTTTCAAATAATAAACAGGTTTTTTTTAAAAAAAAAATGAGAAGTGTAAAATATACGGAAGTGCCCAAAACGCTGGATGATAGCAAGTAAAATGTAAAGAAAGTCTTAATTCAGGATCATTCCAATTCCTTTGAATGTTTAGAAGGGGACACGCCAAGAGTTGTTATCTCTATCTCTTACCAAAGTGTCACAGTGCTTGAAAACTTGTTTTACTAATGAACTGTAATGTGATGTGGTATTCTACATGTTTGGATTAGAGGCTGCGACTTATAAGTTGAGTATGTAAGTGAAATTTAGTATTGGCTTACAAAAAAGAGTTTCTAGAATTATGATTTTGTGGTTTCTCAAGAACTCACTTATGCCTTCGTCAATGTTGGGGAACATGTGATGTGGTATTCTACAAGTTTGGATTAACTCCTCTAATTTTTAAACCTGGTCTTTGAAGGAATAGGTCTTCAACGGGCTGATCATATTTCCAAGCTCTAGGTATTAAATGAGGTGTCTCAATTGTATTAAAAAAAAACCTCCTAGTCATCTTTTTAATTTTTTTTCTTTTATCTCTTCTTTAATTATTGTTTGAGTATTAATAGAGGTAAATTAATAAAATATTGATAAAGATAATAACAATGTCTTATATATAAGATCAATATCAACCTACTAAATATATCTTCTATTAAAGTTCGGAGGGAGTATTAATTTGAAAAATGATTACATAAAAGTTGAATAAGATTATGATTTTCATAAATTGTTTGGGATAAAATATGAAGATGTCGACTATTTCAAGTATTATATGGCCCCCAATAGGAGTAAGGCTTCCACGTACATATTCTGTTTTCATATGAACTTAGATTCAAGATTTGACGTTGAAAAAGGGCCTGATATTATCGTAATTAAAACAATATTTCACAATGTATTTATCACTTCACTTGTAACTATTTTTAATTTAAGTTTATTTTTAGGTTAAAGTATTTATTTGATCATTTATATGTGCATCAACTATCATTTTATTACCTTATGTTTAAAGAAGTTTAAAGAAATAAGATATTCTTATTACTATTTTTTCACCGTTATATTAGAATCTCAATAAGAGAGAGAAATGATAAAGATAGATAAAATTTTGAAAGAAATGATAAAATTCACTTTGTTTAAGTCATGTCTTTACATGAATTTGTGAGATAAATTTTTGGTGAGGATTAGGAAAACATTAACACCGCGGTATTCTAGTTATAAGGTGTTGACAAGAGTGTATCATTGGTCTTCTAGTGATACTTTATATAATTAAGGACTTTTGTATAAAGTATATCATACTTTTTAAATCTTATAAGGTGTCATAGATTAAACATTAAAATTTGTTAAAATAAAACACATGTTAATGTATAAAATGAAATTTATTAGAAATCTTTTTTTTTTTTTTGCTCAAATTTATTAGAAATCATTACACATTAAGCAATACAAATCTGTGAATCTAAATCATACATTTATTACATTGTACTAATAATTAGAATATGTTTATGGAAGATTAAGAAAATTGAAGTGTGGAGTTTGTTAATTACTGGTAATTTCGTCTAAGACTGAAAAAAAAACGAGAGGATAATAAATTAGTAACTATCTTGTGTTTAAATTTTTTTGGCCTGATTATTTATTCGATGAAATTTGTTCTTACATTCTTCTTTGTTCTTTAATGCCTGTTATGAACTTTGTTCTTAGTAAAAGAAACTGTAACACACTTCGACATGCGATTGCTGCGTCCATGGGCTAATAATCACTTCAAGCTTCTCCTCTCGGCATGTCAAGAAAAGCCTTCAATTGCGAAGCTTCACGCTTTAATAATCTTGACTGGCAACTTCACCCAAGAAAATAACATCGACGGGCAGCTCATAGCATCTTATGCACGAATTGGTGATATCGAATCAGCACGCCAAGTGTTTGATCAGAGGTCTCAACAAGGCATCAATGCATGGAACACTATGATTATTGCCTATTCTCGTAAAGGGTACCCTGATGAAGTTCTGAATCTTTACGATAGGATGATTTTGGAAGGAATTAGGCCTGATAGTTCCATTTTCACAGTGGCATTGAAGGCGTGTACTAGGTTGCTCGATTTGAAAATGGGGAAGGAGATTTGGAGCAAAGCTGTGGATTTTGGGTATGGAAACGATGTCTTTGTTGGGTGTTCTGTGTTGAATATGTATGCAAAATGTGGGAAGATGGATGATGCAATGGAACTGTTTGATAAAATGCCAAGGAAGGATATAGTTTGTTGGACGACTATGATATCTGGTTATGCTCAATGTGGAAGAGCAATGAAAGCTCTTGATGTTTACAGAAAAATGCAAAAAGAGGGAATGGATGGAGATAAAGTTGTCATGCTGGGGCTGGTTCAAGCTATTATAAATTTGGGTGACTCCAGATTGAGTCTCTCGGTGCATGGGTATTTAATTCGTCGAGATATGCCAATGGATGTTATAATCCAAACCAGTCTTGTAGATATGCATGCTAAAACGGGAAATCTAGGACTTGCTTTGCAAGTTTTCTCAATGATGCCTCACAAGAATACCATATCTTGGGCTGCTTTGATTTCAGGCTTAGCTCAAAATGGTTTTGCAGGAAACACACTTGAATTGTTGGTAAAGATGCAGAGTCTTGGCTATGAACCTGACTTTGTCTGTCTTGTAAGTGCACTTCTTGCTTGTTCACAGATTGGTTGCCTCAAGTTGGGAAAATCCGTCCATGGATATCTTATCAAGAGGCTAGATTTTGAGCGAGTCTCAGGAACTGCACTTATTGACATGTATTCCAAATGTGGATCACTTTCTTCTGCATGTGCCCTTTTCAATAAGATAAGATTTAAGGATGCAGTTTCTTGGAATGCAATGATTTCAACATGTGGAATCCATGGGGATGGAAAGGAAGCTTTATCACTGTTCCAACAGATGATCACAGAAACAAATACAAGACCAGATCATGCAACTTTTGCTGCTCTTTTATCAGCTTTAAGCCACTCAGGTCTCGTGCAAGAAGGTCGATACTGGTTCAATCTCATGATCAATAAATTCAAGATAACTGCAAATGAGAAGCATTATGCTTGCATGATTGATCTCTTGGCTCGTGCAGGCCAAGTTGAAGAAGCTCTAAAACTTATAGATTCCATGAAAACTGAGCCCAGGGTTGCTATATGGGTTGCTTTACTTGGTGGTTGTTGTAAATATGAGAAGTTTTTGATTGGAGAGAAGGTGGCGAAGAAGGTTCTTGAGTTGAGTCCAGATGATCCTGGAATATACGCTTTAATCTCAAACTTCTTTGCCAAGGCAAGTAGGTGGGATGAAGTAGCTGAAGTGAAGAAGATCATGAATATGTCAAGAATTAAAAAGGTCCCTGGATATAGTGTGGTTGAGGTGAATGGAAATCAACACACTTTTGTTATGGAAGATAAGAGTCACCATCTCTATAAGAATATTGTTTGTATTTTGGATAATTTGGATCTTGAAATGAGAGTGGAAGGTTTTGTCACTTTTGACGAATTTCTGCTGTTTGCTTTGGAAGAGGACACAAATGAGAAAGTTTATAGTAAATAATTATAGTTTACTCTTATAAGGTTTGGCAGATCTTGGTAAATATTATTAGAAGTTTAGGGTGGTTTATCATTGAAGAGCAGTAGCATAATTATTATTTTTGTAAGGAGGTTCATGAGTAAAGAGGCATCAATTAACTGAATATCATAGCAGCTATGGAAATTGCAATTAAGTGCACTTGATGATATAATGAGGATCTGCTATTGTAATGCAGTCACAATGTTCTATGTCAGATGTGCTGTAATAATGATACTGACAAGATTATTATTTATCAAACATTAATGTTGTGTTCGTGGTATTTGAAATTGCTGGAGGAAGAAGGTGAACGTGGGTGAAGCATTGGTGGCTTATGTAATGCTAACAGGATGACTGTTTTAATCAGATATATGATAGGTTTAATTTTGTATGTTAGCCCATTTTGATTGACCAGAGATCATAGTTGTGGCAGGTGACAGTGTGCTTATTTTGGTAGTCATTTTATGTCTATATTTTTGAGTTTTCTTTGTTTATAATTTTTTATTTTTTTCGTCCAAGAAGTATCATCTTCACATAATTTGCTTCAGGATATCAATTTTGTTAAATATGTTTTCTCCCTCTTATTTTCCAAAACTCTTGATGTAATTTGCATTTCCTCACTATTACTATTGTTCTTGCTTTACAGGCTGGTACTTCAGTGAATGAATTTTTGCATTCCCTGGGTCTAGAGAAGTATCTCATAACTTTTCAAGCTGAAGAAATATGAGCTCATTAACAAATCTTTCTTTTCATTATCCTTTAGTTGCAAGGTCAATGCCATTGGGATTTCATGTTTTTTAATCCAGAGTCAGGATTCATCTGTAAAACTTGTTCCTGCAGGTTGATATGACAGCTCTCCTGCACATGACTGATAATGATCTCAAGGCCATGGGTATACCAATGGCGAGTGTAATTGAGGTCCTTGCACTATACCTTGTTTTCCTGCGGCTATATTTTGTGTCTGAATCGAGCATGTTGAATAGGAAAATGCCCTTGCGATCCATTCAGAATTGTTATTATAACTTGTTAGGAATAAATACTCCATACTTGCTTGAAATCCCAGACCGTGAAGCTTATGTTCCTATTAACGTTGCTGTGAGATGGTTACTCTATTAATGAAATGAAGTTGGCAATGTCTGCAATCAATGTCTTTATTCAATTTACGCATAGCATATCTAATTAGTCAAGTTTATGCAACTTGTGTCCTACTATAACCTTAAGGTTATGGGACTTAATGTCACCCTTGAAAGCAATGATTTTCTTTTACTAAAGTGACTTAGAATATCAATTTTCCATTCGAAATACTTACTGTCTTCATTCTTCTGGATGCTGTTGGCCAAAAATAAGACCAATACCATACTGTGTTTTGGATCATTTTGATGCTATGGTTTCAGGCTAGTATTTTAGTCACACCATTCCTTACTTGAAAGATTAATTGTCTTTAATTTCCTTTTTTCTCTTTGATGCGTCTCATTCTGAACTTGCTTTGTTGGTTTCAGGGGCCAAGGAAGAAGATACTTTTAGCGTTAGAGTCAAAGGGTTGACAATTGAAAACGAAGTGATGTTTTTCTTCGTTTGGTAGTAGTGTAAAATTGTTACTGAGATAACTCGTGTTTATAGGCTTATGTTTATACTTAATTAACGTTGTTTCTAGCCACCCTTTCTCTTGGCTTTTATTTTTATGCTTTTATAACCAATCCTCCACCTTGTTCTCCCTCGAGTTTCATTGATTATTAGTAGCAGAATCATGCATTTGATATCAGATAACTTAAAAATCCGATCCAATGGAATTGATTATAGCTCCTTTTTTTTAAAAAAAGAAGTAGTGTGGCTTGTCTTATTCTCTTCCTTCAGCTCCCTCTTTTGATTGTGTTGGGGTTAGCTTTTCAGGCACTATCTGATTGCATTTTTTTCAAAGAATAAACAGGTTTTTATGAGAAGTGAAAAATATGAGGAAGTGCCCAAACACTGGGTGATAAAATGTCGAAAGTCGCAAGTAAAATCTAAAGGAAGAGTTTTAATTCAGGATCATTCCAATTCCTCTGAATGTTTAGAAGGGACACGCCCAGAGTTGTTATTTCCATCTCTTTACCAAAGAAGTGTCACGATGCTAGAAAACTTATTTTACTTATGAACTGTGATGTAATGTGGTATTCTACATTAAATCCTATGTAACCGAGGATGAGGGAAGCGTCTTAAAACGGGGGAAACTCTAGTTCAAGGGATTAGGGGGTGGAAATAGGTTAGTTTAGGTCTTACCTAAATAGGTCTTGGCTTGTGATAGAGATTAAAAGTCGAAGTTTGGGTCTGAGTTCATAAGTAGGTTTTTTTTGTAGGTTTGAACCTAAGCCTTGAAAGGCTTAACAAAGCCTAAAGCTTGTTTTAAGACCTACTTAAAATGTAAGCTTTTGAATAGTCTTTAAAGTTTATATCTCTAAATTTATATATAACCTTTCAAGCCTATTTACAGTCCTACATTATATCTTAAAAGCCTAACATCCATTCTCGTTGTAATAGAAGGGCTTAATAAGGAAAAGAAAAGAATGCCTAATGGCAATGATTGTCTAAATAAATAGGAATAAGAAAAACTAATCATTTATTGACAAATGAAATATTTTCTGAAATCGACGAAGTATAACAAGTGTAAAACTGAATTTTACTTTTTACTTTTCGCATGTAGAGGAGCAACACCTTCTACTAAAATTATATTTTATTTGGCATTAAAATAAAGTTATAGCAATTATTATGCTTTAATGGAGTGAGTTACCAATTCTATCTCAAAGACAAGAGAGATAGGTTGTGTGTGAATGACGATGATATGTGAAACTTAGGATTAGTGTTGAGTTGGCAAATTTATAAATTATATTATTTGGATATTATATATTTTTATATAATGGCATAAACAAAAGTCTTATTTTACTAGGTGAAATCAATTATATGGATCGCGTGTCATCATTATACTCTATCAAAAACCAAACTCATAATAAACTTAAAAATAAAAATAAGACAAGCCTATTTAAAAATAGACATGTCATGCTCATCTAAATAGGTTTGACAAAAGCCTGAAAGCCTATTTACTAAATAAACTAGGTTATGTTAAACCATAGGACATAGGACTTTGTTAGGGGGCTAATGTATTTTTATCACTAAGGGATCAACCATTCAGGTTTAACTTGCACAATTGTATGAAAATTGGTGGTATAATTTATTTGATTTTACAGAAGTTCACATGCCGGGGATCTTTAGTTTTCCGTATTATCCCCCCCCAAAAAAAAACCCAAAAAAATATTCTCCTATTTTTCCCACCCGTTTTCCATGGGTCAGAAATCATAATTAATTAATAGCCACGGAGAAAGCTGACAAGTAGAAAACCAGAAAATGGCACTTTGTAACCACGACGGGTGGGCGTGATGGTTCAGCATCTCGTCCCTTAAGCAAGTGGTTGGAGGTTCGATCCTCAACTCTTGTGAATGGAAAGCATCCCGTGGCCAGCCCTTTACCGCTTTATGCGTTGACCCGGGGCGGGGATTAGTCCCATGGCTATCGGCTGTGGGGATACCTCGGTGAAAACCAAAAAAAGAAAAAGAAAATGGCACTTCGTATCTCTTGCATCGAAATTATCATGAGACCCCTTTGGCAATGTGTCAAAACAAAGTCTCTTGGTGTGTCAAAACAAAAATTGCCGTCTCAACTGTCAATTGACAACAGAAATATTGCCAGGTCCCAAATGTCTTGGAGAAAGCATCTAATTTCTATATAAACTAAACAAAACAAAGAAGCAAAACTTCAGGAGGGGAAGGATTTTACATGAGTTAGAATGCTTCACCCCTCATCTATACCTCACTCTACAGTGGAAACTTCACATATCACATAAACCCTCTTGGGCCAAGGGAATCAAGATGTAATTTTTGCTTTGGTCTTCCATGCCAAGTACTTCTTATTCTCTTGTTTGTACCTTCTCCATTCTCTTAAGGCGGCCAGGATTACATGCATTGAAACTGGAAGAAAGAACGGCTGCAACAAAATAAAGAAACAAGACAATAATTTACTCACAACTTCCAGCTCAAGAATGTTTAGACTGCAACTTGTCTTGTAAGGGAAATGCAATCATCCTGAGCCATTTTCAAAAATAATCTGACGTTTTTCTGAAAGTATGGTTCTTCCACTTTATTGTTAGTTTCCTTTTCATTTTCTCTTTCAAGAGAAAGATCTAATCAAACTAAAGAGGAATTATGCTTAAATGAAAGATTTAAAGTACCACATACATTCCCTAATAACCATGAGTGCATAAAACATATTATAGTCAATATAGTGTAAACAGATAGGTCACTTTTGTAATTTAATTCAGAATAGACAGAGTTGAGAGACAAACCGAATACACGGCAAAACAATGTTCAAATGAATAATAGCTGATTGACATGATTGACGGGTGAAAAAAGGCATCCTCTGCCAAAGACCTTGACTGCCTCGAGGATACTGACAATCAAAGGTATTAATTGCACTTTAGCAACAAGCAATCTAAAGAGTAATCCATACCAAAACGAGCAACAAGATTTGATATCGATTTTAAAGTCAAGGAAGAACATTACCAGCTGAGGCATCATATATACCAAAAGACGCATTACTTTGAGCCAATTTCGCAGCCTCTAGAGAAAATTTCACCTGCTCAAAGACAATATATTGAGGGAATGAGAGAGAGAAAATCTAAATCCATATTTAAAAGGTAAGAAGTGATTTAGAAAAATTAGCATATATATTAATTAGGCATAAGTGATATTGAAAAATCAGTAATATCATGACTAATAAAGAAGCACACAATTTCTGAACATAATTTGCAATTGCATAACATATAATTGAGATATTTGCACCTGGATGCAAATGGGAAAAATTGCATTGCTACGATAACTTAGAGATCATTGCTAGAAACTAAATTGCATTGTCTATCTATATTTGCCCCAGAAAAAACTTGAACTCACTTGTTTTCCAATTTCATCCTTGATAATCATCCTTGGCAATGATTGTACCTATGAGAAATTTTGAGCTTTAGCAAATAATAGCAAGCTAAATCATGTACACGTCTCGTCACATAAAGGGTATCATTGATAACAATACCAATCTAGAAAGAGATCCAAGCGTTGTAGCACATGAATGAAGATTAAAGCATGTATGATGCCGGGATAAAACATCCAACTCCCTGCACATGCAGCCAATAATTCTTTCAGTGTCTTTTTATAGAGAAAGCAGGGAAAAGAAAACCCACCCATATAAAGTATAGGCACATAATATATAACATAAATGGGTTCCATGTGCAGCACCCTAAGAAGCTAATTGAGTGAGACTCATGGCTTAAATACCATGAATCTCCCACAAACTCAATAGTAGGGCCTCTTTCTTGGATGTCAGCCAACATTTCATAGGGGACTTGGGATGTTGCACAATGACAAATGAAAATTCAAAACATTTGCCAACATTTGTCTCTTCGGTAGTCAGAATATATGTTCACTATATCAATTTGAAATAAGATGGTCATTCAGCACCTAAGTGGTTGTGCAGTTGGTATCACGCTTTCAAAAGTTATCCCAAAAGATTATGAAGGTTACTCAGAACAATTATTTTTACCATTCTGTGAAACCTCTTTCACTCCCAAGGAGGATGGATGTTCCTGAAAGACCAACGTAGAGGTTAGCTGACTTAAGACCAAAAAGTTGCCTCAGCTGCCCCATAACAACTTCAAAAAGCTTCTGGAGATCCTGTTTCAAAATATGCACGCTTCAACATAGAGGAAAATAATGCATGTCCATCTGCAAAATGTGTGTGTGTGTGTGTGTGTGTGTGTGTGTTCAGGTGTCATTAAATTCTTTCAATGGAAATTAAAGGATGCATTTCAAAAAACCAACAATATGAAATTCTATATATCCATTTGCAGAAATGATTTCTTTATGTCCATGTGCTATAGATACAATAAAATGTTAAAGGGATTGGCATATTGAAAATATGAAACTAATAAAAACTCTGATCAATGAAGAAAATAAAACCTCCGGAGAAATCTTATTCCTGACTACATCCTTAGTATCTGATTCCTTTACGCAGCTCTTGGGATTCCAGACAACAACACCTCCCCACATCTACAATATTCCAGATTGGAACCTTCAATGTTAAGCAATTTGGTAATTTCATAAGGGGAAAAATACAAAGAACAGGTGATGCAATTTTAAAGTTTTGAAGATTAACCGGTGATATAAAACCATTTGTCTCAGATATCTCTCCATTTGGAAGTATCAATTGAAGAGGACACTCCTTAGCAGACGGTATATACCTGATATAGTAGACAAAGAAGACATTTGAGAAGATATATATATATATATATATATATATATATATATATATATATATCAGCCAAGCGAGAGAATAATAAAATCAGAGAAGTTACATGGAGCTATTCTTGTTCTCTGATGCTAAGGCTATAAATAGAATGATCTAAACTAAATATTCATCTCAGATGCAGGCCAAAGCAGTATAAATATTTCAGGCACTTTGCAGTCTCTGCTGATTTGTGATGTCTTTGATTAGAGCAGAATACTCTAGCGTACAATTAGCAGTTACTTCCACCACACCAGCTTTGGGAGAGTATTATTTGTATGCCCTTCCCATGGGTTTCTGATAAGTTTTTTTTTTAAAGAGATTTTTTTGGGGGGTGGATTGAGAATGGAGAGGGATTTGTTCCTTGGAGATCTTCAAAAGAATTAGAAGGCTATTTTGAGCTAAAGTCTAGGTTGTTTACATCTTTCTTTACTCCAGAGAGAAACTTGTGTCCTGTCATTCTATCTTTCTAAATCATTCTTTTACTTTTTATTAAAATGTTTATCTTCAGATGCACTTATCATATTCGTCAACAACTCCTATCTCATCGAATATGAGAATAAAGACTAATTGTAAGACTGAGTTAAAGAATATACACCACAAATTGCAATATCTTTGACCTCCCGCCAGCAGCAGCTGAAGTATCCAAGTGCCATTCATTTGAATTAACCTGTTTAACGAAAAATATTGACTTAACAAAAATAACTTTTAATAATAGTCTAGACTCTAGATAATAGCAACATTGCATAACGAGGAAAACAGGACAATAGACTTGCATATTTTGAGCATAACAGTGACAGAATTCATAATTAAGTTTAAGCCGTGAACTGAAAAAAGTGAACAACTGAGTGAACATCAAACATCTTCCTTTTATAAGTGAGATATCATGTTTTGCAACATGTATAGGGCTCTAAATGGAAACACATATTGAATACTGAGAGTATCTTTTAAGAATTTACAGATTATTCGATGAGGGCTGTAAAGCACTAGACAAGGATCGTACAAAGAAAGGAAGGTCCTTGGTATTAAATATATGACTGCCACGCTTATCATCCCAGAAAGATAATGAAGACTTCGGTGTGTAGTATAAAACCTGCCAATGATGATGAACATTAGAGTCATTCATATCCAAATTATCAAATTTGTCTCATCACTGTTAGACTTACAAGCACTTACCTGGCTTTCAACTGTTACATTAGCAATAGGTTGCAAAGCCTCAATCACAGGGTGCACTAAAGCTTCGTCTACTTCATGAAAATTCCTACAATAGCGTCACGGTGAGTATATAATATCATCAGGTTCATGCAACTACACATTATAAACAGTGTCTCTTTTTTTTTTATCAAGAAACAAAATACTCAGGAATTAAGGTTTTTTATATACCAATTAGGCAAGTAGCAGCTAGAATAAGGTTTGACCAACTAGTAGCAAATGTACTATATACTGCTCCAACTTATAATTCTATATAAATCATATATTCTTTCATATTAAGTTCAATATACAATGATAAATGCATCCATCAAATCAAACTCAAGAATTTGGCATAGAAAAAAGGGGCAAAAATGAAAAAAGGAAAAAATTATCCCCAACATTTCCCCCAGAGCAAGTGAAGTTCTGAGATGATGAATAGGCCATCAACATCTCTTATTCTTGTATAATTTAAAGCCTAAATCTAACCTTAACAATCCAACATTAATCGGGTTAGCAAAATGGATCTATACGGTTTCATATGTCAATATTTCCTAAAGCAACCAGAAAAACGATGTGGTGAGATTAGCCATGACATGATGAAGACCAGAGAACGAGTGCTCTTAGTCCCTCAAAGTATCTCATTTATAAGATAATTAAAAAGAAAGAAAATGAACATCTGGAAATCATTTTAACGAACTTGATGTAACCAAAAATATTTGAAATTTCATACCAATCATATATCCAATCTCGGGGGTCTGCGTTGAGCAAATTAAAAGACAGAACAATCTTCCCATCAGCACCCACAGGCATGAACTCCCCATGAATCGAACCTTCTTCTTTCCCACCGTTAACAAACACCTTAACAAAGATTTCAGCTATCCTTGACACTGCCTCCTCCTCAGAAATGCTTCCAGTTATCCATGCATGACGATACTTCCCAACCACGGCTCTCACTTCATCCTCCGCTTCCACCACAACAACACTATAAACCCTCCCTCCAAACCCAGAATCATGGCAAGGTCCTAGCATAGACCGCAGCAATTCGTCAGCCTCTTTGTCATTATCCTTCAACTTCCCAGAAGAATCAAATTTATTGATTGCACCACACTTCCAAGAGCATAATGATTTCAGATTCTTTGTTTCCACACAATTGGACCCAGAATCCACAACTACGGATACAGTATAGTTGTCATTACAAGTGCCACATTGCGAAGCTTCGGAGTTCAACTCAAACATTCTCTTCTCAATCGCTGATTCAAGCTCATTTGCCCTGAAGCTCTTAGAATCAAAGCCAACAAATACTGCTTGGAATTGGCATGGAAATAGCAACGGGTTGGAATCGATTTGGGCTGAAAACGACTCAATACTTTGGAATGGAAGTGGGGCACGGTAGATTTCAATGGATTTCCACAGAAGAGGGAATCCTGCAAAGAATAAAGACACGCCAATCAGTCATATAAATTACAAGCATACAAACACAAAACAGAGATAAAGAGTGTGTGGACCAAGGATGAAGGAGAAGAGGACAGAGAGAGTGAGGATGAGGCGCTTCAATCCAGGTTTTGTCTTTCGCATGGTCTTAGGGTCGAACTCGGGATCGGATTCGTGGGGCTCCGACATCTGAGTCCGTGGGCTCTTCTCTTCAGAAGGATGTGACGGAGATTCAGAGATCTCCGCCATTGCAGTAGCAGCAAGCAACCAGAGTTTCAGTGACTTCGAATTGGCTTCGTTACTACTGTTCAATTTGGAGTATATCGATCAAAGTCTGGTTACCATGTTCAGGCAAATGACTCCTACATTAGGGGAATTGGCTTCGTTCCTCGTAGCTATAACCAATGTTATGCTCAAAAGTATATATTAATCAATAATCAATTTAAAATTTAATTAAAAAAACCGTCAAAATTTATTAAAAAAATACTCCTACATTATTTATAAATATCAAAACAATTTCACTTTTTTGTTAAGAAACTAGAGAGGATTATCATCCTTTCATTAAAAAAATTACAACAAGAGAGGCACACCCTTGTATAAAAGAAGAAAATCATATGCAAGTATAAAATGCCCTTTCATTTAATTATAATATGAATTTTATCACAGGCTATATACCGATTATAAGCAAGGCCACTCTGGTCAGTTTTTTTAATTGGCACATCTTTTGTTAAAATGCCCATAATAACCATATATTTAGACTTTTATGCGGAGAATATCCAACAATAGTTTTCATTGAATGAATAATGGATTGGATCTTAAAACAACATTGTTTTGGTTATAAAAGTAAAATCAATATAAGGTAAAAGAAACAAGAATTTAGAGAGGAAAAATATGATGACTATATTCCTTACTTCCTCTTATCTATTCAGTCATCCTCATTCATATGCGATTTGGGGGAGGCTATTTATAGCCCATAGAAGCTTACATCTCATTTCTTGCACTACAAAGCAAATTGCCTTTTCCCTGGCGGTGCAGCACATGTCCAGCTTATCAATTCATTGATTGTGGGCTAATGAGGGCGGCAAACTTGTCTGACAATACACCTATTCAATTCAACAAGATAACATTGTAATGGATTGGGCCCAATTGCATAGTTAATGGGCTTCGATATTAATATATATTCACAACACTCTTCCTTGGATGTCTATTATGAACGTGCCTCATTAAAAACTTTAACGAGGAAAAACCCAGTAGGATAAAAACCTAACTAAAGAAAAAAAACACATCATTCAATGATACATTTTCCAGAGCTGCCTCATTAAAAACCTTTATAGGAATACCCAGTGGAATAAAACCTGGATAAGGGAAAAAGAGTACAGCGTGTATCAACTCCCCTTCTTGACAACATCAGTTTAGATCTTTCAGTCTTCGAAGACCGATGCCATGGACAAGTTTTTCAAAGATTGTACTTGGAAGGGACTTGGTGAATATATCTGCTAGATTTTCACTTGAATTGATTTGTTGGATATTTATTTCACCATCATTTAGAAGGTCACGATTGAAGAAGAATTTTGGTCAAATATGCTTTGTTCTATCGCCCTTGATATAACCTTCCTTAAATTGGGCAATACACGCAGCATTATCCTTATATAGAACTATTAGATCCATTTTAGCTGAAGATAAATGACAAGTTGTTCGTATGTGATGTATTACTGACCTCAACTATACACATTCTCGACTTGCTTCACGTATTGCTAGAATTTATGCATGGTTAGATGATGTGGCTGATATAGTCTGCTTCATAGATCGCCATGAAATAGTTGCACCTCCACATGTAAACAAATAGCATGTTTATGATTTACCATCATGAGGATCAGACAAAAATGCAGCATCTACGTAATCAATCAGTTCATGCTTGGATACATTTGAGTAGTATAACCCCATGTCCATTGTGCCTCTGAGATAACGAAGAATGTGTTTTATTCCATTCCAATGCCTTCGTGTTGGTGAAGAACTATATTTTGCTAATAAATTAACAACAAATGATATATCAGGTCATGTGTGATTAGCAAGATACATTAGTGCACCAATAGCACTGAGGTATGGTACTTCTGGACCAAGTAGTTCTTCTTCACTTTCGTCACTAATTACTCGAGGTCAGAATGGATCTTTATCCACTTGCAAAGATCTTACAATCATTGGAGTACATAATGGATGTGACTTATCCATATAAAATCGCTCTAGGACCTTCTTTGTATAAGTTTTTTGATATATAAAGATCTCATCTTTCAGATACTCAATCTGTAATCCAAAACAGAATTTCGTTCTGCTTAAATCTTTCATTTCAGATTCTTTCTTTAAACAATTAATTGCCTTTTGGAGCTCTTCAGGAGTTCCAAGGATGTTGATATCATCAACATAAACAGCAATTATAGCAAATCCATTGCTAGATCTTTTCATAAAAATGCATGGGCATATTGGGTCATTTTTGTATTCTTCTTTTGACAAATATTCTTTGAGATAATTATACCACATGCGCCCTGATTGCTTCAAGCCATACAGAGACTTATTTAACTTAATCGAGTATTTTTCTTGAGAATTTGAATTAGATGCTTCTGGCACCTTGAGTCCTTCAGGGACTTTCATATAGATGCCGTTGTCAAGAGGGCCATATAAATAGGTAGTCATGACATTCATTAAATGTAAATCAAGTCCTTCATTTACTGCTAAGCTAATCAAATAACGAAATGTAGTTGCATCCACTACTGGTGAATACGTTTCAAGGTATGTCCACATGAATTCTTAATTATTTGTCGCATCATAGGTGACCCTGGATGGCCTAATCGGTCATGTCAAACATTAAATTCATGAGTAAACTTCTGGTTTACATTGGCAAATAGCTGGTTTGCATTGGCAAGCTTATGGTCTGTATTAATAAACTTCTGGTTTACAATAGCATATGTTGCAATTGTGCTTATAAATTATAATACAAACCAGAAGAAAAAGTAGGAAAATTTTCTAATATGTATTTCCTACCAGAAATTATATCTGTGATAGTGAGACATTCCTGATTATTTTAGTTTTTGTTTCAATATGATATCTATTTCTGCAGATATCTTTGAAACTCAACAAGTTTCTTTTTGATTTGGTAAAATAAAATGCATTTTCAATACATAATTTTGTTCCTTCAGGTAACAAAATATTAGCTCTTTTGGTGTTTTCAATCAAATTTATACTACCAGATATAGTCTGAACATTAACTTCTTGCATTACCAAGGAAGAAAAATATTTATCATTTTTTAGTATGGTGTGCGTTGTTGCGCTATCAACGAGACACAAATCTTCAGCACTGATACCAACAAGATTCATTCTTCATTAAAAGATACATGAAAAATAAAATAAAAACATGATTAAAGGAAATAAATATGATAGAAGAAAGTTTAAATATACTAAAACATGACAGTTCTAAACATGAAAAGATAATTTACACTAAGAAATCAACAACATCTAAATGAGCAATCTCAACATCTTCATGCTCAGAATTCTCAGCCCTATCGACATGATTTACTTCAATTTTTAGTCCTTTACCATTATTTTTCAATAGTTTTTGGTAATAGTCAATCAAGTGTCTTGGCGTACGATAGGTACGTGACCATTGACCTTTGCTACCACAACGATAGCATGTATTTTCAGCATATTTGATATTCCCATTGGTTTCCCTTCTAGGGTTCTTTTCAATTTCCCCCAATTTTTTGTGAGTATTTGATCTACCACGATTTGCACCACGACCATGTCCACGACCACGCCCACGGTTGTAACTACCCTTACATCCACGTCCTCAGCCACTAAAAAATTCATTAGTTACTACATTCACTTTTGGGAATGGAGTTGAGCCTGTTGGACGAGATTCATGATTTTTCAATAATAGCTCATTATTTTGTTAAGCTATGAGGAGACAAGAAATTAATTTTGCATATTTCTTGAAACCTTTCTCTCGATATTGCTGCTGCAGAAGCAAGTTGGATGCATGAAAAGTAGAAAATGTTTTTTCTAGCATATCTTCATCAGTAACATTTTCTCCACATAATTTTAATTGGGAAGTAATTCTAAACATGGTTGAGTTATATTCGCTCACAGTTTTAAAATCTTGCAGATGTAGATGTATCCAGTTATAACGAGCTTTTGGGAGGATAACTATCTTTCTGTCAAATTATTCCAGAGAACAAGTGGGTCTTTTACTGTCAAATATTCTACTTTTAGATCTTCATGCGACTAAGAAAAATCATGGATTTGGCTTTATTTTGATTGGATGCTTGATTCCCTTCTTTAATTGTGTCTTTTAGACCATGGGCATTCAGATGGATTTCCGCATCCAGCATCCAAGATAAATAGTTTTTTCCAGTGATGTCAAGAGCCACAAATTCAATTTTTACAAAGTTTGTCATGGTTCAAACTAATTAAAGAAATAAACAAGAATTATTAATATAGAAATACCAATAATAATAGTAGTAAATTCATAAAGACAATAAGTAAGTTATTATAATATAAATTAAAAATTTTATGTCTTCGGGCCATTTAGCTCCCATAATGAGAAATTAAATTTATATGGCTTTTGGCCATAAAATTAAAGTGATATGACTTCTGGTCATATAATTTCAAAATAAAAAATTAAAAGTGTATAGCTTCTGGCCATACAAAATAACAATATAAATGAAAAGAACCAGAATAAGAAATCAAATATAAACTAAGAATGGGGGTAATCCTCACTAGGTCTTAGTAAAAGAAACTAATAATGGGGGTAATCCTCACCAAAATTTAGTAAAAGAAATGAACTAAAATGGGGGTAATCCTCACCAAGACTTAGTAAAAGAAATGAACTAATAATGGGGGTAATCCTCACTAAGATTTAGTTCATCAATAGAAGAAGAATATGATAATTTAAGGTATAAATAAAACACTGCAATCAATATATAAAAGAAATAATAATAATCTCAAATCTTAACCATGGAACCCGATGTTTAAAACATTCGGCAAAAATATATTTTTTAACTCCATATATTGGTTAAGATCATCCCAGATAGATAAAATGAAATCATTAAAAGGATGATGATAAAATAATACCTTTAGTAGAGCTCTTATGCTGATAACGTGTTATAAAACTAAAATCAATATAAGGTAAAAGAAAGAATAATTGAGAGAGGAAAAATATGATGACTATATTGCTTCCTTTCTCTTATCTATTCAGTCATCCTCATACATATGCGATTTTTTTTTGGGGGGGGGTATTTATAGCCCATAGAAGCTTACATCTCATTTATTGCACTACAAAGCAAATTGCCTTTTCCTTGGCGGTGCAACACATGTCCAGCTTCTCAATTCATTGATTGTGGGCTATGAGGGTGGCAAACTTGTCTGACAATACACCTATACAATTCAACAAGATAACATTGTAATGGATTGGGCCCAATCGTATAGTTAATGCGCATCCATATTAATATATATTCACAACATTTTTCAAATAAACTTGAGTAATCAAATGAAATAAAATAGTTCCACCCGTTCCATACATAAAAGCTCATACCTAAAGCGAACATCATATAACCCTTAAGATGTTGTGGAATAAGCTAAACTTCTCTTAATAGCCTTTTGAGCAAGAGCTAAAGTACTCTTTCTGGTCCTTATTATAAGGCACCAACTAACAATTCTCACATACCAATAAAAACAATTAAAGTCAATAAAATTATCATAGAATTCAAATAATTTCCAATATTACCCCTACTAATTACACTAAATTTCAATATTCTATTACTTATTATTCTCACCCACCACCTTTATTGACTAGGGGCATATATGAAAAAAGATAATTAATGTTCATTGAGAACAAGCAAGTGCCTTATAAAAAGGACCAAATAAACTTGCTAGTTGGTGCCTTATAATAAGAACCAGAGGGAGTAGCTCCTAATAATAATATTATTATCCCTATGAAAGCTATTTTATTCATTATGGAAGGTATAATTATGAAAAGAGGAAGGAGCTACAAGAAAAATTCCGTCAACTACCTTAGTAGTAGGTGGATAAGAGTGGAAATAGGAGTAAACCTTTCCATAGCATCCGATAACCATACATGAAAGGGGATTTGGGCAGACTTAGTGACTAAACCATCAAATAAGAGTTAATCATGTTGTGAAACAAGCTATTATTGCAAAAATTGGTGAATACAACCAACTATCATTAAAAATTTCATCTTTGAATCAAAGACAAGCAAAGGGTGGAATAGCACAAAGATAAAAAAAAAAAAATTAGTTCTTATTATAAGTCTACTTTCAAAGTAATAAATTAGAGTGTTACAATTTTACTCTTAGCATTTATAAATAAGGATAAAATTGAAAAAATTATCAATTAATTCATATTAATTGGGTTGACTAACTTTTTTTAGTATGCAAGAATAAAGTAATTTGAATTTAGGAAAAATTATTTAAAAAAAAGTATCACTTGAACTTCAAAATTCTGTTAACAATAATAGTAATGAGATTAAGAATAATAATAAAGTAATTGACAATTCATTTTATTAGGAAATTATATATTTTGAATTTTAAAGTTTAAGTGGTATTTTTTTAGGATTTTCCTTTAAATTTATAAATATGACTAAAGCAGAGTATATCACATTTCTTAAGTCTTATAAGGTGTCATTTTTTTTAATCAAAATAAGGTGTCATATATCAAACATTAAAATTTGTTAAAATAAAAAACATGTTAATTTATAAAATGAAATTTATTACAAATCTTTGCACATTAAGCAATACAAATCTGTGAACTAAAAGTATAACTTTATTATTTTGTACTAATAATTAGAATATGTTTATGAAACATTAAGAAAATTAAATGAGGTATGTTTTCCATGTAATTAAATTTTGGGTTAAAGATCAAATTTGCCAATAAACTATATGCTCAGGAGCACCCAGCACAATTAACTTTTATGTGGACCTTAAATACCAATGAAGTCTAGAAAACAATAAAGAATCACAAAACCGTCAGCTACATGATAAGATCCGTTATGTTGCTGCAACACATCATTCATCTTCTTCCTCGAGAAATTGCTCAATTCGATCGCTCTCGCCTTGCCGACGTCGTACACTGCCTCCATTGCCCTCCACGTACGACCTATGTCCGTCTCCGTCAGATTCTCCGGCTTAAACCCTACAGATCCCTTCTTCATCCTCACTGGCCAGTGCGTCTACAAAAATCACACCATCGCTTCATTTCGTTTAAACAAAACAATTGGCTCCGTGAATTATTGTGATGCATGACTCTACATAAACTATACCAGATAGAGATCTAGGTAATCAAGCTATAGTTCCTTCAAAGTTTTGTTCAACGCAATTGGTACATCTTCGGGAGATTGATCTGAGCACCTGGAGAATTTGCCAGGAAAAACAGAGCATCTGGTCTGTTCAGAAACCAAAGGCAAAAACATAAATTATGAGATTGAAAACTCGGACAGAGATTCTTAGGCAATACAAACCAGAGTTTGGAGGTGATCCATAAGTCTTCATGCTTTACAACTCCTTCATCAAACAGTTTCTTAAGAGCAGAACCAATCTATGCACGCAAACCACATGAATCTAGATCGATCAATAAAAAAACTGATACAAAGCATAAATAGAAAGAGATGATTGATGATTAATCATCAATACCTCACACTATGATCATGTCCGATGCTTTCAGGAGCAACACGGACAAAAAGATTTGTTCTTTTCTTTCCTTTTCTGTTTTCCCTGTAAAAATGTTTCTCCTGGGTTGATTTAACGATGAACCGTGTCAAAATTGTTGGTGCTCGACTCTCCTCTGGTTGATTTAAAGAATCACCTACCACGGGTCATTTTTTTCCCCAAATGAAATCAACATAACGGACGTTATCATGCAGCTGACGGTTTTGTGATTCTTTATTGTTTTCTAAACTTCATTGGTATTTAAGGTCCACATAAGAGTTAATTGTGCTGGGTGCTTCTGAGCATATAGTTTATTGGCAAATTTGATCCTTAACCCTTAAATTTTACATTATTGTATTGTAATGTAATTTTAAGTTATATTAATCATACTACTTATAAATTATAAATAATTTAGCATAATTTAGCGTCTTCAATCTTCATATAACACCATGGCACACACTATTCACATGATTTTGTATATATAATTCATGAAAATATATCTAAAATTCTAATTAAATTAAACAAAAAATTAAATAACTTGGATATTTGATCAGTAATATTGTGTCAGTTAAATTTTCAACGTATTAGTGGAAAATAACTTATTTAGGATTTTGAAATTTTTGAATTCTTTTCATAAGGTTTTGCCTATTAATAATAAATTATATCAACATCCCTTATTTATTTACTAACTTGAAAGAATCTCAGCCTACCATATTGATAAGTGGGAAACAACTCATTCTTGGACTTTAATGTTTAAATACTCTCAAGGTTAAAAAAATGTTTAACTACTCTATCTCATCTTAAATATAGGAGTTAATTATTGTTTCTGATGCTAAATGTAAATAATCTTCTAAAGAGAGAAATTATTTTTCAAGAAATTGTTATTAATTACTTACACCTTTCAATACAAATGGTTAAATGTTACCAAAAAAAATAAAAATGATTAAATATATATTTAAAAAAGATCAACATAATTTTTGTACACATAACCAAATTAATTAATTTTTAATCCCTATAAATTTATTATCTAGTTCTTAAATTAATCGACACAAATATATTATTAGGTTAGTTTATTTTCATAAAAAAGATTAGGGTAGTTTATATATTTGAACCAAGGAGACCAGAGATTTTGGTAGTGGTCGAATAAGTCCGCGGTCACGTCAATCAATGCGAAACTAATCTGCCGACAAAGCAAACATCCTCAGCTGGCTCTAAGAGTATATTGTCTTTTTTTATTATTTGTTTATTATTATTTTTAAATTATTTTTATAGTTGTTTATAATAATGTTTGAAAACTTTAAAAGCATCTTTTTTAATTATAATTTATGATATCTAAAATAAATATGTGAAGGAAGTTTTATCTAGATTTATTTAAATAATTATATTTTCTCTAATTTTTATTAAAAGGCACCAACTAACAAATGTAATGCATCATTTTTTTATAAGACACATTTGTTTACTTCTAATGAGTATTAATTATTTTTTTCTATGTATGACTATAATTATTAAGTGTAGTTGGTAAATATAATAATTAATATAATATTATAATTCAATGCGATTGATAAGAGTAATATTAAAAATTACTTAAATATTAGGATAACGTTATTAGTTTTAACTATTTTTATTGGTTTGTGAGAATTATTAATAAACGCTTTAAAGAATAGAATAATATAAAATTATTTTATACAATTAATTTATTGTATGAAGAGCTCGCATATCAAAATGAGTGCAAATAAATGAAATGGAGATTTTTTTTAATAAAAAAAAATTTATTCTTTGTCGCCATGTGCCTCATAATAGTACGAAAATACTACATGTAGGATGTTATGGGGTTATAAATAATATACTCTCAGACAAATTCCATTGTAACCCAGGGATAAGGAAGGAATAATTAATTAGACTTTTATTCATATTCATATTCATTTATATTACTTGTAGAAATGGATATGGAAGGAAATATGAGAGATCAGAATATCTTTTAATTTAGATTAGGGTTGAGTTTCTCTCTTTTTTTTTTTCTTCATTCTTTATAATTTTTAAATTATATTCGTTCAATCAATACAATATTACTTTAACTTTTCTCCCATTTTACCAATTAATAGTCTATATGAGCTGATGAGACAAAATGAGAAAAAAAATTAAGAGAGGATCTCCTTTCGACCAAAGATGTTGTGCCTTTTTGAGATTAATAGTATTTTTGAAAATTACTTCTTCCTCTCCTAAATGTTGTTTGTGTTTAGCTAATTTATTAAATAAAAAATACAAAAGAAACAATTAATATATGAGACAAAAAGGAATTGGACCTTATCCTTATGTTTAAAACTAAATAAAAACTCTACCAAGCTATTAATTGATGTTATAACCGGTCTCATCTTGTAAAAATGAAAAAATAAGTTTGATTTTCGAGATTGAGATTGGTACTTATTGAAAGATGTGATAACTATTTGCCCTTAAAATTTGAGAAAAATCTTTGATCAAATAAAAAAAATAAAAAAACACTCTTAAATAGACTTTATATTTAGGATTAATACACAAGAACATTGCTTTTTTGTTTTAATATAATTTTATATGCATATAGAATCAGCTCTGCATTTGATGCTCATTACAGTGATGATCACCTAGTTTATTATAAGATATCGGCCTTTACATTTAAATGGTCCAAATTTAAAATTTATAATTTTTTAAATGATAAATTCATTTTGATTAGAAATGATAGTGATGAAATTATTTTTATTTTAAATTTACATATATTAAAATAAATATTTATTAAAAATATAAATGTGAAATTAAATCAAATCAAATTCAGACCATCTAAAATCAATATAATAATGTAAAGAAGTGATAACAATATCTTTCCTCGTCAAAGTGATGGGCACAGCTCCCTAAATGATATATATTACATCTGATCAAAAAAATCTTATATATTATTATTACTATTTTGATATACATTTTGAATTTGAAGAAATAAAATAAATGATATTAACGATAATTTTGAATAATGAAACACAACTTCCATTCATCTCAACAGCCAAGCTACTTTTTTTTTTTTTGTTAAGGTGTGAAGACACACATAGATTTTTTTTCTAGGAATAAAAATAGACATGTAGTTATCATTTGGGAACAAAAGTTATATCCTACCGTAAAGTCACTGTTCACCATGATGAGAGAGAAAGAGATGAAGTGAACAATAATATAACGGCGGTGAACAGTGACTTAACAGTGAGATATGATTTTTATTCTAAAATGATAACTACATGTATATTTTTATTCCAAAAAAATATTTATGTATATTTTTACTTTTAAAAAAAAATTTATGTGTATTTTTACATCTTAACCTTTTTTTTTCACCAATAACTGTCAACCTCAATTGAATTTTTGTTAAAGGATGTAGTAATTCGTAAGGAAAATAAAATATTTTTCTTCACAAATTTCAACTTTAACAGAAATAAACATTTCTACAGAGAGAGAGTAAAACACCATGGCTATGGTTGATAATAACTGAGGGGAAAGAGCTCTGAAACACAGAAAACTCGGAATTTACAGAGAGAAAAGGAAGAAGAGAATGGTCAGACATTACCGGTGGCCCCGGGTCAATGGGAGTAAGACCCCTCTCTCTCTTGCTGGGTCCTTCAATTTTGCGCAGGGGCTTCTTAAGTTGAGTTCTCTACGTTGTCTGGTCCGTGAAGCTGAATTTCTTGACCAATTAGTCCCTGCAATTTCCGAGCTTCTTTGCGAGTTCAGCTCAGGAAGAAATGGAGGTAAGTTTTTTTCCCCCTCTTTTTATTCTGTTGGGTAAGTTTTCATTTTTCTTAGCTTCGTCATGCTTTATCTCTCTGTATTGATCGAGAAATCGGAGTATGAATGACGTGCATTATATTGCTTTTTCCCTCCCCCAAGTTGAGAATCTCTTTTTCTTCACCTGCTGATGCCTTTATCAAGTTGAACTAAGTTAGATTCTGTTTGACAGCCAGATCGAGCATATTCAATTAGAATCCTGTGATGTTTAATTTTTATTGGATTATGCTGGTTAAGTGCTAGTGATACTTTATATAATTAAGGACTTTTGTATAAAGTTAGAGGATCAAAGATATATTCAACCTAGTGTTTGAGGATTTTGGAAAACCTTAAGATCTTTGGCGTTTTCTCTTTTATTCAATATAAGCTGCCATTTACACTGTACAAATTTGTTCTTTGGAAATATTAGATTTCCCTTGTTTGTTGTTGGAGATAGCTATTTTTTACACGAAGGACCCAATTCGCTGTGTATACTGATGCAGGAAACTTAGTTAAACAGTAGGTTTCTTCTGAGCACACACCTCTTTCTCTCTGATTACAATGTGACCATGTTTGCAGTAATTTGCTGTACTTAGTTGGAGAAGTGCATGATATTTCATTTGCATTGGAAAAGATTATCTTATTGGCTTTGTTTTGGTGCTTTGCATGATTTTCTTTCATAATTTATGAGGAAAAATATCATAAGAAATACCGACTTAGGATTAAGCTTTATGGGGTTCTAATTCATCCACTGTCAGCAGTTGCCACTTGCCACACTTATTTACTCAAATGGTCGCATTGTTCATTTGATTGTGCACAAAAATACATTTTATAAGCTAATACTTACTGGACGAGCTAATCCTGTTTTGATTTTAGGATTTTGTTTGAATTTATGTAATCTTTTAGATTATTAGGGTCAACTTCTAGTTAAATTGACATTTGTTTCTATTTTTTTAAAGAATATTTGGGCTCTATGAATATTGTTGTGGAAGCGGATTATATAAGGTGTAACCGATTATATTAAAAAAATACAATATCAGAAACAAAGTCTTGACGTAATTTAATAATATAATAGATCACAACTACTATATCTAATATAGCTAATAAATAATAAATAAGACAACAATAAGAGTAATACCAAAATCTAATTTCACTCCAAATAATTTATAAGTGAAATATTATAAGAGAGGAGGAAATACAAAATACCTTGTGGAAAGAGAAGGCAATTGTTGGGATGATTTTGAAAGTGGGAGGGAGGGAGGCTTTCTTTTATAGCATGAGGCCCCCCTTTCCCTTATAAAACTAGCGATGTGGGACTATTTGCCACATCCAACAAATCTCCACCTTGAAAAGATTCCCACATTTTCAATTTCTCATAATTACAAATTTTGGTTGTACCTTCTATTCAATATTCAATGTTCAACAATGTTGATTAGATCCAAACAATGTTGAAATTTGACAGAAGTCATCACTTTTGTCAGCATATCAACAGGATTTTCACTTTTCTGTATTTTTTCGTATCACAACTCTACCTTCTTGTAAAATTTCTCGTATGAAGTGATATTGAACATCAATATGCTTTGTTCTTACATGATAAACTTGGTTCTTTGCTAATTGAATAGCGCTTTGGCTATCATAAAGTATTGTGATGCTTTCTTATCAAATACCAAGCTCTCCAAGCAATCCTTGAAATCAAATTGCCTCCTTTATAGCCTTTGTAATTGCCATGTACTCTATCTCCATGGTAGACAAAAAACGATTGTTGACTACAAAGTAGACTTGCAACTAACTGGCACGATTGCAAAAATAAACACATAATCAGTAGTTGATCTTCTTTTGTTCGAATCACCTGCAAAATCTGTGTCACAGTATCCAACTAAACACTGATCATTTTCTGGCTTAAAGACCAATCCAACATCTATAGTATTACAAATATGCCGTAGAATCCATTTCACAGCTTGTCAATGTTTCTTTCCTAGATAATGCATATACCTACTTACATTCCAACAACTTGTGAAATATTAGGTCTTGTACAAACCATTGCATACATCAAGCTACCAACAACATTTGCGTATGGTACTTTTCACATATATTCTCGTTCATCTTCATGTTTTGGCGACATATTAACACTAAGTTTAAAATGAAGGGCAAGTGGAATGCTAATCGACTTTGTTTTGTTATTCATAACAAATCGATTTAGAAACCTCTTCAAATACTCCTTTTGAGATAAAAAGAGTTTCCATGATTGTTTATCTCTTGTTATCTTCATACTAGGAATTTTCTTTGCCTCACATAGATCCTTCATCTCAAACTCCTTTTTTAGTTGAACCTTTAGCTTTGTAATTTCTGCTTGATTTTTCAAAGCTATCAACATATCATCAACGTATAAAAGGAGATATATAAATGATCCATCTTCATGCTTTTGTAAATAGACACAATGATCGTATTTGCTTCTTCAGTACTTATGCTGCAACAGAAACTTGTCAAATCATTTATACCATTGTCTCGAAGACTATTTCAATGCATATAATGATTTTTTTAAGTTCGCACACCATATCCTCCTTTCTAACAATTTTGAATCTTTCTGGTTGAGTCATGTAGATTTCCTCTTCCAAGCCTCCATTTAAAAATACAGTTTTAACATCCATATGAATTAGCTCCAAATCTAACTACACTACTAAAGCCAACAAAATTCGAATAGAGAAATGTTTCTTAACTGGAGAAAATACCTCATTGTAATCAATCGCCTCTTTTTAAGCATAGCATTTAGCTACCAATCTTGCGTTATAGTGCACATCACGTTGGTTAGGAAATCCTACTTTCGTCACATACAACTATTTGCAACCAATTGCTTTCTTACCTTCAGGAGTTTGACCAATTTCCACGTACCATTCTGATAAAGGGACTGCATTTCTTCATTCATGGCATTCCTCCCCTTATCCTTTTCTGAGCTCTGGACAACCCATATACAAGTTGAAAGAATATCATCATCTGTAATTGAGGTTGCACTAGCCACCATATCCATGAAAGGAGTAGGCTTTCTTATTGTTCTTTTTGGCTTGCTGGTTGCTATTGAGGTTCATGAGTTGAAACCTCCCTCTTAACTGGCTCTTCTTCTTCCACAAGAAGACAATTTTCTGTCTTTGGACACCATAAACAATATCCTATCATTTTAGAAGTGATCCCAAAAAAAGAAAAATAGCTTTCTTTGCTCTTGGATCCAATTTTAACTCTTTCACATGATAGTAAGCAGTTGGGCCAAACTCATGCAAAAAATCATAATCTATAGCAGTTTTCCATACCATTGTTGCAATAGTGTCTTACCACCAATAGCAATAAATGGTAGACGATTAATGAGGTGACACACATATGTTATTGTCTCAGCCCAAAATAATTTGCCCAAGCAAGCATTGGACAACATACATTGAACCATCTTCAACAAAGTCTGATTCATGCGTTCTACCACTCCATTCTGTTGTGGTGTGTTTCTGACGATAAAGTGTTTGATGATGTCATCTTCATAGATCTTTCGAAAAGGATCATTCTTATATTCTCCTCCATTATCTGTACAAAGACATTTGATCGTCGTGTCTGTTTGTGTTTATTTCATCGCCTTCCATTTGAGAAAAATTCCCATCACTTCATCTTTGGTCTTCATCATATTCACTCACACTCTTCGCATCAGTTTGTTTGGTATTTTCAAATGCTACATTTTTCACCATAATAGATTCATCAAAAGTAATATCCCTGCTTAATATAATTTTCTTTGTCTTTGGATACCATAAATGATATCCTTTGACTTCAAAAGTGATCCCCAAAAAAATAGTTTTCTTTGCTCTTGGATCCAATTTTGACTCTTTCACATGATAGTTGAGCTAGACATATGCAAAAAATCATAATTTGCAACAGGTTTTCCATACCATTGTTCTAATAGTATCTTACCACCAGTAGTAATCAATGATAGACAATTAATGAGGTAACACGCATATATTATTGCCTTAGCTCAAAATTCTTTAGCCAAGCTAGCATTGGATAATATACATTGAACCTTCTCTAGCAAAGTCCGGTTCATGCATTTTGCCCCTCCATTATGTTGTGTTGTATTTCTGACTGTGAAATGTCTGATGATGTCATCATCCTTATAGGTCTTCTAAAAAGGATCATTCTTGTATTCTCCTCTGTTATTTGTATGAAGTCATTGAGCTAGTGATATGATCATTTATTGTAGTACCAGGAATAGAAGTGAAGCAGACAATTTTTTTCTTAATGTGGAGTTTATTTTGACTGCCTTTGTTCACAAATTTTTCCTCCAATGCCTTCCATAGTCTACATGCAGAAGTTTCCTTTGTGTGTGGATACTTCTGTTCTCCTCGAAAGGTACGATTGAATGGTACTACAATCAACATAATTGATGATCCTCTAATCTTCCTCACAATGTTGTCTGGTTTCCTTTCTTCAATAGAAAAGTCTAGTTCTTGTTGCAAAAGGACATCAAGGACCTCGCTTTGCCACAACCCAAAATGTCCCGATTCGTAAAAAATTTCAACTGTAAACTTTGCATTGGATACAATTCTTTTCAAAAGTAAATATACCAACGACGAATTGTTGACATTTGATGATGATTCTTCATTCTTTGTGTCTACCATTTTTGCTTTAGATACTATTTAATAGCTACCAACGCGAAAGTCCAAAGTAATTCTTTTCTAACTTATACCAATTTTTGCGGAAGCAGGATATATAGAGTGTAATCGATTATACTAAAAAAATCACAATACTAGAAAACAAAGTCTACACGTAATTTAAAAGTATAATAAATCACAACTACTATATCTAATAACGGCTAATAAATAATAAATAAGACAACAATAAAAGGAATACTAGAATTTAATTTTACTTCAAATAATTTACAAGTGAAATATTACAAGAGAGAAAGAAATACAAAATGCCTTATAGAATGAGAAGGCAATTATTGGGATGATTTTGAAAGAGGGAGGGAGGATTTCTTTTATAGCATGAGGCCCCCCTTTCCCTTATAAAACTAGCGATGTTGGACTATTTGCCTCTTCCAACAAGTATGTGCTAAACTCTTCATTTGTACAACCTTTGCCTCTGAATAATATCAAGAACTTTTAAATATTGTCTTCTCCCTCGTATTCTTTCTACTGCTTTTCCCTTCCCCTTCTCTCCTCTTGTTTTTTGTTGTTCTACATCAAACACCATTTTATGCCAAAATTTAATCTTAATTACAAGGTAAGACAAATGAGCTATTTTTTTTCGAATGTTTTCCTTTCTTCATCTTTTTTTGGTGACTCTTATCCTGATTTGTGGAAGGAAAATTGTAAAATCCTCAATTTCCTTAAAACAATAACTCACTAAGTGTTTGATCAAATCACTTATCAAAACTTTATCATCACATAGTTGAGCTTTGGACTTCACATGGCCCAAACTCTTTAATTGAATAATGCTTCATCATATATTAAAATACACATATTAGACCAAGTTATGGATCCACAAGTTCAAAACAAGTCATAAGGTCTATAGGCCACCTAAAATTATCTAGAGTAATCAAAAGTATATGGTTAATGCATCAAATCTCCAAAATAATCCGGAGTATGAAAGATGATCCCTAACGTGACAATATACAATAATCCAATATATACCAACAAAAATGAAATGTTACTATTAACAGAAGTAGTTTAAGCTTCCGTAGTCTTCCCTAATAGACCAGCACAAGAACTATCACCTGAAAAAAAATGTTAGTCAGACAAAATCCTTTGCAACCAATAATTTATCTCATCAAGCATACGAGTAAATTCTTGTGAGGTGTCAAGTGGGATATTATAAAATCATAGCATTACTGAAAATGTCACATGACATCATATATGAATATATCAATTCACAATATCATAATCTCATTTCTCATATTTATCACATAAGTGCACAAGAATCAATACAAAAGAATTTATTCTCTATTCTCTCTTATTTTCTTTGACTGAACCCATGGGCTAGTACTCATTCATATGATTGGTAGTTCAACTCAACAATATCAACGATCAAGTGATATGGACGGGCTCAAATCCACAGAGCACATGATTGGACCTTAGGTTGCCCTTGCAACATACTAGTGTGGTGTCAAGGCTCTACTAAATAAAAATGGGCCAAAAGGTTAGCCAGTGTACACCTGGAAGCCCACCGCCTTATTTCCTCTTTTATGGACAAGAATTCACCCCCTTATTTCCTCTTTAAATAACCTCTCGTCAAATCCACATCTACCATCCCCTCTCATATCAATACTTAAGATATAATGACAATGAATTATCATATATCATTATCAATTCACAAGTTATTAAGAGAATCTTTCCAATCTTATAAATCAATACCAATTCATATATTATAATATCACTAGTCATTCCTCCATGAAAATAAATTCTACAAGATAATTGCATTATCAACATAGTTTTGTAGTTTTATGTAGTTAAAAATTACTCATAAACATCATACAAACATGCACAACAAGAAGAAAGTGGTTACCTCCCACAAAGCAAATTATTACCACACTACTCCTAATCTAAGAGCTCAAGCACACACCAAAATCAATCTACAACAATCAATTTACTACACATCAATAACTTTTTGAGTTATTAGAACAAAACTTACTTAACCAAATTCTGCAATTGTAAAGTTTTGATTACTTATTTTAACATTAATTCAAATTCTTACATTCTAATATAACCTCAAATCTAATTCATTTAATCCTCAATATAACCTCTAATAAATTAAAGTGAATCATATAAATTAGGATACAACCTATTGTTACAAAAATCTCAATTTTCCAACCAAATACTAACTTTAAGTTTCTCAAACCAACCATTTAGCTAAAAATAACCCATATCGATTATTATTCTAACACTATTATGGCCATTATAAGCTAAATAATATATTGGAACACCCAAATATTTGAAATCCTAAAAACCCTAGAATTTTTCACTACCAATTATCTTTGAACAAAGAAAAATATATATGGGAAGAGGAAGCTAAATAACTTATTGTAAAAAACCCAAGCAACCTCCACCTCTTGTTCTCTTCCCTTTCTTTTTTGGCTCTAGCTCTCCATAATGCACCTCTGGTGCGTTTATATTGAACAGAGAAGGGAGTGGCTAGGGTATTATTACCCCCTCCCCAAAGTCCACAATGGTGGCAGCACGTCTAAAATATTATCATTTTTCTTTCCAATTCCCCCTTAATTATAATTAAATCCTAAAAATAAAAATTATGTTGTTACAACTCTCCTCACCTAAATAGAATTTTATCCCCAAAATTCTCAACAAGTCATTAAAGAAGATAATCCATATCACAAGATTCTAATATAACATCATTAAAGTTAAAAGAACACTACCAAAATACAATAGCATGTTGGCACATAAAAAAAAAAAGAAGTAAAAAGCAAACAAAATTACCACATCACCCAAATTCGATCACAACACAACCATAATTATCATTACTACCGCAACGCACAAGCATACCCAAACAAGCAAGTTAGGGAAATCATGCCACATTTGCTCTTTGGTCTCCTAGGTAGCATCACCAGGAGACATATTCTTCTAGAAAACTTTTAGGAGATGAATTGTTCTATTTCGTAATTGCTTGTCCTTCACATCAAGGATCCTTTATGGTTTGGGTATATAGGTCAAATTCTCTTTCAGTTCAATCTCTTCAAGCTCAATTACATGGGATGGATCTAGACGTATTTCTTAAGCTATGATACATGGAATACGTTGTGCACATTACACAAGTGTGGAGGCAAGGTGATCCAATAAGCAATTGGTCCCATTCGCTTTAGAATCTCGTATGGCCCAATGAATCGGGGAGTCAACTTTTTAGCTTTAGTGGATCTGCCAATACTAATTATTGGTGAAATCTTAAGACACACGTGGTCACCCACTCAAAACTCCAAAGGTCTATGTTTCCTAGTCGCATAACTTTTTTGTTTACTTTGAGTGGTCAATAACTTTTGGCAAATCATTTCAATTTTCTTTGTAGTTTCGTCCACCAAGTCCGATTCAATCAAGGTTCTCTTGCTCAGTTCAATCCAACGAAGAGGCGATCTACATTTTCTGTCATATAATGCCTCAAAAGGAGCCATCTGGATGCTCAAGTTATAACTATTATCATAAGCAAATTTTGCCAAAGGCAAGTAATGATCCCAACTACCAGGTAGCTCATGGCACAAGCCCTCAACATATCCTCAAGGGTTTGAATCGTCCTCCCTGTTTGATTATCAATCTACGGATGATAAGCCGTATTGTACTTCAACTTAGTCCCCACAGTTTCCTGTAACGCCTTCCAAAAGTTTGATGTGAACCCTAGATCATAGAATGACACAATCTTTGTGGGTACACTAAGCAACTTGACAGTCTAATGCACATCCACATGCAACTGAGCTAGCCTCTCTAAGCTATATCTGATATAGATTGGAAGGAAATGAGCTGACTTAGTCAATCTGTCTACAATGACCCATATGGCGTTATGGTGTATTGTAGTCTCCAGCAATCCCATAATGAAATCCATGGAAATGTTGCCCTACTTTCACTGGGGAACATCTAAAGGTTGTAGTAGCCCTAGAGACTTTTGATGCTCGATCTTCACCTTCTGAAAAGTCAGACACTTAATTACAAAGTGTGTCACATCACATTTCATCTTAAGCCACTAATATCCTTGCCTTTGATCCCAATACATCTTAATGATTTCTAGATGAATTGTATACTTGCTCTGATGAGCCTCTTCAAGAATTGTCTTCTTAATTTCCTTGTTGTTTGGAACACAAATCATCTTCTTATACCTCTATATACTTGTGTCCTTATTATCATAATCAGATACTTCACCGTTCTTCAACTCTTCTCTGATCCTTAGCAATTGGTCATCTTCCATCTAGGCCATTCTCAAATCACCATAAAAAGTCAAAATTCTCGAGTACTATACTCATTATCACCTCGGATTTTGGTTCAAGATAAACCTCTAATGACCCTTCTAAAAGGTTATGCTTAGTAACACACATGTGAAACGTGTGCATTAACTTCCAACTCAAGGCATTTACAACTGCATTCGCCTTTCCTAGATGATACTTCAACTCAAAATCACAATCTGTCAAGAACTCCATGCATCTTCTCTGTCGGTTGTTCAACTCCTTCTGATCCACAAGATGCTTTAAGCACTTATTGTCACTAAAGATGTCGAAGTAGGATCCATACAGGTAATGCTCCAGATGTTTAAGGCAAAAACGATAGTTGCAATCTCTAGATCATACATCATGTAATTCTCTTCATGAGGCCTCAATTGTTGAGATCATAAGCCACAACTTTATCATCATGCATGAGCACACATCCCAAGCCCTTCAATGATGCATTTGTATACACTGTGTGTGGTCTACGTGTGTCTGGTATGATAAGAACAGGTGTAATGGTTAACTGAGTCTTAAGCTCTTGAGAAGTTACCTCACACTTCTCATCCCAAACAAACAGTTGCTCATTTTTAGTCAATTTGGTGAGTGGTATGGCAATATGGGCAAATCCCTCTATAAAACAATGGTAATAACCAACCAACCCCATAAAACTATGCACTTTTCTCACAAACTTGGGTGGTCACCACTTCAACTCAACATCTACTTTACTAGGATCAACAATTATCCCTTTAGCAGACACCGTGTAGCTAAGGAAATTCACTTCCTTGAGCCAAGACTCACACTTGCTCAACTTAGAAGGTAATTAGTGATCCCTAAACATACGCAATGCAATGTGTAGATTCTCTTAGTACTCTTCCTCTTTCTTAGAATAAATGAGAATGTCATCAATGAAGACGACAATAAATCGATTCAAATCCGAGCTGAAAATTCAGTTCATATAATCCATGAAGACGCCCGGAGCATTTGTCAACCCAAAGAGCATAACCACAAACTCATAATTCCCATAACGAGTCCGGAAAGCAATCTTCAAGATGTCCTCAACCCTAACTTTGAGCTGATAGCAACCCAATCTCAAGTTGATTTTAGAGAACATGACGGCTCCCATAAGCTGATCTAGTAAATCATCAACTTAGCAACAAATATATATTTCTTAATGGTGACCTTATTCAACTGTATGTGGTAGATACACAATTGTATACTTCCATCGTTCTTCTTAACAAACAATATTGGTGAACCCCAGGGAGAGACACTCGACCTAATGAAACCTTTCTCAAGCAACTCTTCTAGTCGTTTCTTCAACTCTGCCAACTCCGATGGTGACATCCGATTAGGGGCCTTAGAAATTGGGGTTGTTCCTGGTACCAACTTAATGGAGAACTCAACGTCTCACTCTGAGGCTACCTTGATATCTCCTTAGGGAACATCTTTGGAAACTTCTTCACCACTTCAATATGATTAATCTCAACTTCCTTGTCAGCACTAATAGGAAAGAAGACCATACAGGCTTCACAACCTCGTCGAACTCACTTTTTCACTTGAGTTGCAAATAATAACAAGGGACTAGAAGCTACCTCAATAGATTCAAAGCATGAGGGAAAATTTACTTTCTTTCCCTTACGGTCAAGATGAGCATTATTGGCTGACAACCAATCCATGCCAATGATCACATCAATACCCTAAATCAAAAATATCATACTTAAGAGTAAGGTCTAAACAAGCACGACCAGTCATAATAGAAGCTCTAGTAGGAGTGAACACTTTCAAATCGTAAGCCGATTCACACACATGCAATTCAAATCTTTGAGCACAGTTATCAGAGATAAAAGAATGTGAAGCACTAGAATCAAACAACACATGTACATCATGCCCTTGAATAGAAACAATACCTCATATTACATTTGGAGATGCTCCTACCTCCTCCCGGGTCAAAGCAAACACTTGATCCGGAATGGAGTGACCACTCTACAGGGCCTATTGAGCCTTAGGGCGAAAACAAACAATGTGCCCTAATTTGTGGCACTGAAATCACTCCTTATACTTCCCTAAATGTATTGTCCCACAACTCTAACATGGTCTACTCACACTCAGTGTAGACATAGTAAAACCTCGATGGAAAACCTAACTCCGATGGCTCCTCTATGTTTGGAATCTCTACTTTGGGGCCCTCTTATCCTTAGACCCTCTAACTTGAGCTCTTGAAGCTTCTTGAGCTAACACTTGATTTCTTCATCACACTACCAATGAGCTTTGGAAAGCTAGAGAATTTGCCAGAACTATCATGGTGCTTGGAATCTTCCACTACCTAAAATGACGTCTCTATGTCTTCGATCCACGTCTCTTCCTTGACATGATCTAGATTACCATTAAATGTGGGAGGGCGACGTTGAGCCAAATCCTTATACACACTGGAGATAGAGCGAGGAGCTAGAACATGCGATTGTTGGGGTACATAATCACTATGGCCTTCATTAGGAGTTTCACGCGGGTTTTTAGAATTTTCCAGGCTTTGGTGATCATAACCATTCTCCATAGGGTCTTGTCTCTTGCTGTCTTTCTGTTGCCTTCCTCAAATTTCTTAAGTCGCTCCTCTACAACATCCACCACTACTTCCCTCAACTGTTGCATAAAAGCGTCCCTATCAAATGGGAGTTGTTTTTGTTGCTACAGTTGATCATGTGGGTGTGGAGGCCTATAACTCCTAGAACTAGTACCACAAGTCCGTACCACCCCTCTTAAGAATGCAAGAGCTCAAACAAATGCCAAAATCAATCTATGACAATCAATTTACAACACCACTCTTAATCCAAGAGTTCAAACACAAGCCAAAATCAATCTACAACAATCAATTTACTACACGTTAATAACTAACTTTGAGTTATTAGAACAATTAACTTGCTTAACTTAATTCTATAATTTTAAAGTTTTGAATTAATTACTCTGAAATTTCAATTATTTTTTTGACATTAATTCAAATGTTCACATTCCCTTATAACCTCAAATCCAATCTATTTAATCCTCAATATAACCTCCAATAAATTAAAGTGGATTATATAAATTCGGCTATAAGACCTATTGTGACAAAAATCTCAATTTTCAAACCAAATACTAACTTTAAGTTTCTCAAATCAACCATGTAGTTAAAAATAACCATATCTATTATTATTCTAACGCTATTAAGGCCATTGTAAGCTAAAAATAATACATTGGAACACCCAAATATTTGAAATCCTAGAAACCCTAAAATTTTTCACTATCAATTATCTTTGAACTAAGAAAAAATATAGATAGAGGAAGCTAAATAACTTACCCTAGAAAACCCAAGCAACCTCCGGCTCTCTTGTTCTCTTTATTGATATTTTAGTGGTAGATTAACTGGCTGTTTTTTATGTGTCAATGTGACAGCAACGTCCCCAAGTACCAAGATCTGGCAGTTGGGAAGATGAAGATAAGGTTCCTTATACAGCTTATTTTGAGAAGGCACGGAAAGATCGAACTGTCTCAAGGATGAATTCAAATGCGCCAGAGGGAAATCCAGATTTCGTTCAAGATAATGATTCATCTTCTTCCATTCTCCCGCCTACTGAACCCACGGTTAATTCAGAGGATCAAACTGGTAAAGGATCGGAGAGATCAACACTTGAACAACGAAAGAGCATGGATGATGTTGTTCTTAAGCCTTCTACTGACTCTCCAGCTCGTCATGACAATATGGGCAATACAAGTGGCAATGATTCTGCTGACATTCGTCAAAAACCTGCAAGACTAGGTGCTGGATCTGAGTGTAGTGTTGATCGCTCACCACTTCGTCTGGCAAAGACCCCCGGCAGAGATAGCCCCTCTTGGGAAGGAAGAAAAAATTCCTATGATAACAGCCATGGTACACCAGGAAGATCCCGACTGAGAACACCTACTCGAGGAGATGAATCTGTCAGTTCTTTATTTCTCTTGTCCTGCTGTCTTATTGTAGCATGTGCTTTTAAGAATGAAGAATCTTAATGCTCATCACACCAAGAGTAAAACCACATTTTGGTCATCAGAGACAGCCCAATTGGCTTCCGTAATGGTTTTATTGAATAAACTTATACATTGGAATTAAATTCTAATCTTTAGCATTCTGATTTTGCAGCCTGACAACGCTGCTGCTGTTCCCAGATTTGGTGCGTGGGATGAAAATGACCCTACATCGGCTGATGGCTTCACTCAACTTTTCAACAAAGTGAGGGAGGAGAGAGCGGGTGCCGGACAAGCGCCCGGCACGCCCACTCCAAGACCATATGTTGTCCGGAATCAAGATACTAATGACAAATCAAAGGTATGCCAACAATGTATGATGCATGTTGTGGGTAGAATCAAGTTTCACAGATACATATTGTACCGACATTCTTCGGGTACTTGAAACTTCAAATTATGAACCTCTTAGGCTTTTATAGGCACACCTACATATTGAATAAATTGTAAGTGCGCCTACAGACTTATTCTTCAAATATTGAAACGTAATCTTACCAACTCAAAAATTAATGTAACTGTACATAGAGTTGTATGAAAAACTTGATTATTGTATATTACTTTGGTATACTCTTAATATAAGTTAATGAACTTAGCAAACGTGTTAGAAACTTGGATTGCTGCTATGTTGGTTGATTATATACTCTAGAAGGTTTACAATCTACTTTTATTATCATAGGAATTTATGTATATTATAAATACTCTTTATTTATATGGTGAATTTGGATGTGACCATAGCTTATGCTTTGAAATAATTGCTATATCTGGTATCCAGGTCAGATAAAATGGTGAAACCGATACCTACCTGTGCTTGTGTTATATTGAGAATAGTCTTGGAAGTTTGTAGTTCTTTCCCCTATACTGATGCTTCTGTCTTTAAATCTTGTTTCTTCAGAGTTGCTGCTTTTGTTGGTTCAAATAATGATTTCTGGACAGAGATGAATTTGATTATGAACACAGAGAGAGAGAGAGAGAGAGAAAGTATTATTGTGATTGATCATGAGGTCTGTGCAACACTTGTAAATATTCAAGAACCAAGGATCTCATGCTGCGGCAAAAGTCTATGAAAATACACTTACGGTGACTACTTTACAGGACCAAACTGAAATCGGATGTGTTTATATGTAACATATATGATTTGTTGAATAAAGGCACTTACCAATCAGGCAAGATTATAATTTTTCTTTCTACTTTTTAGCTTTTTGTTGTGTGATTGTTTGCTTTAAATGTCAACTTATATTTATATAGCTGAGATCGTGAACCATATTGATTATATAAATTCTTTCCTAATGAAGTGGTGGGTTGTTAAATGGATCTCTTGTGTGTTGCGGTTTTATTTGAATGGTCACATATCTTATTTATTTTTTTGGGGAAAGCTTTGTTATGAATGTATATCAATTAAAATTTCTCACTTATTTACTCTTGCCAGCTCTTCAATTCATATATAGTATGTGGAGTTGTAGGCCAAAAAAGAAAGAGAACACAACAGTGTATGTGGATTTGTATTCATTTTGTTTAGGTTTAATGTTTCTAATTTTGCTCTAAAAAATGTTTTTTCTGTCATATTCACATGAAAGTGAATGTGTCTAATTATAAAGAGAAGAGAGAGAAAATAATGGGATCCACGCATTCTTATGTGGATGTGACAATTTTTTTTGCAATAAAAACAGAAATATTAAACTTTGTTTTTATTGTATATTTCATCCATTTATTAGTTATAGCTGCAAGTCTTCGCATATTACTGGAGCTTCATGTTTATTAAGGTCAATGTGGAATTTCTCCTTATTCCTGATTTGAAACTCGAAACATTTAATTTATGTCAGCTTGGTCCTGAATAATGAGGAATACTTGTATGTTCCAGGAATACCCCATTATCTGAAGTCAGTGTAATAAAAACAACAATTCAGATTATTTTAATCCTAATTGATTGGTGAGTCATCTGAAAAGATTTAAATTTTATTTTGCTTTTAAGAAAAATATGGGTTCTTCATTTTGTGTTAGTTTTATTTTTCAAATTAAGATGTTTTTGCTTAAAGGCAAGATAAAATTTAAATTTTTTCAAATGACTCACCATCCAATTAGGATGAAAATAATCTAAGTTTTTATGTCTTCTATATAACACTTCATTTGGTCTTTAAAATAAGATATATTTGGATAGGAAAAAAAAATGGAGAGTTGATCTTGATCCTAAATATAAGATGATTTTTATATTAGTCAATTTTTTTCAATTTACCCCTCGCTAATAATTAAGAAGGAGATGAAAATATAGAATCAAGAAAGATGACTATGATGTTTTAAAAAGACATAAATCATATTAACTAACTCAATTAATTACCTTAATCTAATCAAATTAGGTTAATATGTCTTATATTTAGGATCGATGGGGATACTATTAAGAGAATGTTAGAATTTATCTTTAAATTTGAAGAATAAAATTGACAAATATTTGTATAGAAATCATTAAATTAAAAAAAAATACGAATTAAATTACCAGCATCTAAATTGGGAAAGGTTTGCTGTTTTTTTTTCGGCCGGGACGAGCTGAAGATGGTTTTCTGTTGGGGTAATATATATATATATTTTTTGGTAAATAAAGGTGAATGAGTAAGGAAAAGAAATATTTATTAATAAGAATCTTGGAAATTTTCATTATTTTAAAAAATTAAAATATGAGTATTTAATTATGAAATTAAGTCTGACCAAACTCCCTATATTTTCTCTAATTACATCTTAGTTACCATGATGTTCCCTCCTTAAAAGCGTCCTTAAATTGAATTAAATTTTATTCAGATATTGAGATTTAAGCTTTCATTTTCATGAAAGATTACATATTTTTCAAAGAAATATAATTTTTTTTTGTAATTTTTAAGTTTAAAAAATTATGAAAATTTAGAAAGAGTTAGATTTCTGATAATTTATAGATTTTAGAAGCTATTTTAATTTGAATAACTTCTAAGATAATTTAAGTATACAAGAGAGAATATCATAAAACTATTGAGTTGGCTATAAATGTTTTTTTTTTTTTATCGAAATATACATGGAGATATCATTTAATTTGATAACTAATACTTAAGGAAGGTTAATTTCATAATTAAAAATTTATATTTTGATATTTGTTTCTTTAAAATAATTTTTACCGATTCCGATTCGATCTATAATATCAAGTGGTAAATGAATATCCCTTTAATTCAAAAAATATTTTTTTCCAAGGAAATAAAAAAGTGAAACTGAATAAATTCCAAAGCTTCATGAAAACGGCGTCGTATCCCAAGAGGGGACGAAGAGAGCTATCGGGCAAAATCAGAGACGGTCTGGACACGACCTTTTTCACCGGTGCGTATCGACAGATCTGAAGAGGAGGTCGAAATACGGTGGTCGTCGGAGAGACGGAGAGCAAATTAACGGTGTGAGCTTGTTCTTCTCTCCATCCCATCTATTTCATCTCTCGTTTTCCATTTTAATTTGAGCAATATCATATTAGTTTTATTCTCTTCGGTCTGTCTAATTATCCCAGTATCGAAGCGCAGAGCTGCCCCCAATCACCACCACTTTGGTATCTATTGTTTAATCTTTCCTTGGATCCTGATTTCTGATAATTACTTCTCTTCTTGGTCTAATTTTTTTTTTAGTTTCTGATGATTTATTCATTTGTGATTGTTTTATTTCTGAAGAAAATGAAATTTGAGGACTTGATTGTTCATGTACATTATTTCAGCACAAAACTCTGCTCAGTATAACTTAATATTCCTAGAGACATTTGTATATGCAACATATTTCTTAAATGTCTTGATCGTTTAATATGTCCTATATTTGGCTTTGTCTACTCATGTGTTTTCCTGGCAAGGCAATTTAATTTCTCATACTCTAGATTCGTCCTTCCAGGTTAGCAATGGCATGGAGAGGAAATCTTTCAAAGTACCTGAAGGAGGTTCGGTTTCTGATGTGCCAGACATCACCTGCAAGCTCAACCACAAGGTCATTTATAGTACACTCTCTCTCGTTAAATTTTCATGGCTTCTCTAACCATATACATCCGATGTACTTACTAATCAAACTTAAATACGCCTTCTATGTATCTAAGTCTGATACAAGCCCACATTTTTATCCCAGGTCATTTGTGGAAAAGAATTACAAGGAGCTAAAGACTTTGAACCCTAAATTGCCAATATTGATCCGTGAATGCAGTGGGGTCGAACCCCAATTGTGGGCAAGATATGGTATCACCTGTCATAAGTCCCATTTTATGTTTTCTGGTGATTTTTGTTTCACACGCTGTAGTTGCGTATTCCCTTGTTGGCACTATTCCAATGCCTCTTGTACCCTTAATTTTTTATCAGTATTTTCAAGACTTGAAAGAGGAAATCTAATGTATTGGGGTTACATTCTATTATAGCTTCTTATATTAATCCATATCATGTTTATTTAGTTTACAGGGACCTAAGGTATCCGTGCTTTGAAATATGTAGAATGCCATATCATGTTTATTTGTAACCATGTTTTAACATAATATTTTTGAACTTTCTGTTTTGATGTCTTTTCATTAGTTGAGTTTTAAGACTATGAATCTTAGGATTTGCATTTAAGTTCTCTATCCCCTGAGAGACGTATGATGTTTCAAACTTTGAGTTTTAATCCTGGCCCTTTTTCTTTGCAAGAAATATAAAAGTAGAATGATTGTTTGTAAACGATATTTATACTTTGAATTATATTTTGCATATCTCCCCCTGCCCCCTTTCTTCTCTCTCTCTCTCTCTACGCAGGATTTGTTTTTCCTTTTTTGCGCCAGGGGGTTTGAATGAAAGAAACGGAGATATTCTGGAAGAGAAGCGACGGGAGCAAGCCCTTCTAAAATTTCTCTTATCTTTCTGTATTTTGTAATTTACTAAATGAATAATGATGCTTATCTAGTGTAGTATACTAACAACAAAATCAGCATATGCAAAATCACATTGACATTTTCTTCGATTGACTTAACATTAGAATCAGTTATCTGTAATCTTTCATAGGGATATTTGGTTGTGTTATTGCATCCTTGCCAGGTAAAAGTCCACAAAGTAATTTTGTCTGTGTTACTTGTTGGTCACAGACTTGGGCGTTGAGAAAGGCATCAGATTGGAAGGTTTGACAGAGGAGCAGATTTCTAAGGCACTTCAAGATCTGGTAAAAGCTGGAGAGTCTTTAAAAGCTTGATGTTATCATATTGCTGCTCATGAACTGTCTGAAGTTGAATAAGTAATCTCTGTTGCAGTACTTTTATTGCAAACTGCTAAGTTTTTTGGTATCTGATAGTTCTCTGGTTTTCCAGATTTAATTTCCTTTACTTGCATCTTCAAGACAAAAACTAAGATTCAAATGTGTCTTGAACTTGCATTTTAACTATTGAGTAATCTTGTCCTGAGTAATCTATTCAGAACACAGCTGAAATCATTTTATGATTTGGTTCTTGTATTACCCTTCCAAGCATCATCTTATTTGCATCAGTTTACTTGTTGTAATTAGGCTTTGATAAAGCATAATTTCTACTGCTGAAGGGTGAAAGAGCTAGTTAAAATTGTTGATGTGATGTTCTGCCACTTTAATGAAGAAATTGAATTACAAAGTGACCGAAGGTAATATTACTTTTGATCAAATTATAAGATTATGATATGCTTATGAAGTTCGGCAGTGAACTTCATGTTCTCTTATTTTGGGTTTCAATGTGGCAACTTATTTTGATCAAAGGAGCTCAAGGAAACTTTAAAAAGTGAGTCATATAGAACAATATAATTTAATCATTATTCTAGTTAGCTACCATTATATTTTAATTGTTCTATTCAAGGAAAGGTGAAACATATATTCAATGTTGAGAAAGTGCTTCACTTTTCTTTAAACTGGCTTGATCTCTAGCATCTTGGGGGAAAAAAGGATAAAGTTAAAAAGGCTTTACTATTACACATTAGCTTAAATCTAATGGCCAAACTTCGATCTAGAAGTCTGACGATTAACATAATACTAACATAATTAAATTTTTGAATGAAATTAATAGTGATGAAATTATAGGGATGAAATCAATAATAAAGCTAAGGGTCAGCAAACCAAAAGTTTCATTTCCTTAATGTTTTTATACTTGGTATTTAAAATATTGACTATTGATGATGTTGGTCTTGGGGGTTGATTTCTCTAAACAATTTTTCGTTCTTAATTTTCTTTATACTGTCTCTAAAACATTTTTTTAATCCTCTAATAAATTCCATAAAAATGGTGCATTTTAAATAAGGTGTCCAACAAGGGAATAGTTCGAAATTGTCCATTATGGGTAGATAAGCCAATTGTATTTGTTAATGGCTACTACCTCCCATCCTTAAAATATTTTTTTTAATGGCATCATCCACTTAGAATAGGAGAGTTAAATATAATTTAGGGTTAAGATGTAAAAATATATATGAGCTTTTTTTAAGGAGCATCCAGAACCACGTGTTTTTTTTTTTAGTAAAAATACACACGTAGTTACTATTTTGGAGCAAAAGTCACATTCCCCGTTATGTTACTGTTCACCACCGTTATGTTACTGTTCACTTAATCTTTTTTTCTCTCATCACCGTGCTCATCACCGTGAACAGTAACATAACGGTGGGATGCGACTTTTGTTCTAAAATAGTAAACATGTGTATATTTTTGCTAAAAAAAAAGGCACGTGGTGCTGGGCGTTCCGGGAAAAAAACTCATGTATTTTTCAACCTTACCCCTATAATCTAACCCCTTATATTTGTATATGAAAAAATAACATAGTCCCCACTAAAAAACAAGTAATGGTATTAGGTTATATTTAAAGGAATATCATTTCTGCCTTGAGCCAAAACGACGCCGTTTTGACTCTTTTTTTCCCCCTTTCCCTTCTTTTCCTTTCATCTCTTCATTTAAAAAAGAGCCAAAACGACGTCGTTTTGACTTAAGGCTGAAAATTTTTTCCAACTTAAAGGTAGAAATGATATTCTCTATATTTAATGGTTATGATAATTTTGTTTTCACCTTCAATGTTCAGTGCTTTCTTTTTCCTTCGAAAAAGAAAATGGTGATAAAAATATTTTGAGTAAAATCTCAACTTTACCCCCAACTTAAATTGTTTGTGATGGGATGGTGCCATGTGAGTCCGCATTACGTACTGAGTTTTGTTACGGACATGATAAAAATGGGCTTAGCCCAATGACCAGAGAGCCTAGTCAAATAGCTCCAGCCACAATCTTAACCACTCCCTTGAATTTAGGGATAGTGGCCAAGATCATAACCACTCAAAAGATAAGGGGAGTTGATCAAAAAGGAATATCTTAATCTCTTAAAATAATAGAGATATCAAGGCCTATCAGAATAGGGCCCCAGGTATGCTTATAAATAGGGAGAAACCCTAACAAGGTACACACTTTTCGAAACCCTAGCCCTTCAATTCACACAGAGCACACACACACACCCCCTCTGGCTACCAATAGCCTATTGTCTTCTCTCGAACTACGTGGACTTTGATCCACTTTGTGGTACGTAGGACCCTGGGATTTCACCCCAGGCCAAGTCCAACACTTGTGTTCTTCACCAGAACATTGGCGCCGTTCGTGGGGACTATAAAGTCCTATTCCCTTGACCAACAATGGCAAATACTAGAAGCAAAGGCCATGCGCTCACAAACGAGCAGAGTCAGGAACAAAATACTAACGAGAACCAGCAACAGGAAGATGTCCGAGGAGTTAATCAGGAACAAATGGAGGAGCCACCGAATACAAACCCTCCCCTTGAGGATGGACGGACAGAGCAAATTCCGATGATCACTAATCAAGTCAATTCTTCATCAGAATTCTAGATTGACAACTTGGATATACGACTGCTGCATAACATTGCCGGGTCGATGCTAAAACGAATTGAGAACGTGGAAGAACGCGACAATCTCCAAAATCAAAAGATTGATCGCATGACCGAGGTGATGAACCAGATTCTTAAGCAGTTGCAAGGCCTTCTTCAGAGGGAATGCCGGGATGATCAACAGAACGAGGACGAAGAAACCAACCAACAAGTTGTTGATCCGCCGCAAAACAACCAACCCGAGCAAGGCCGAGTAGCGTCAATGAAAAATTCTGAACAAAATAATCACCGGGATATGAACCGGGAAGATCAAGCTTGGACGGTTCGAAAAAACATCCATGCCTCGGATAATCAGGAAATTCGGTCAGAAGATCCCGGAAAGCATAGGATGTGGTATGGGGACGGAGGACAGAATAACAACCCATTCTCAGATGAGATTATGAAAGCTGAGTAGCCAAAGAAATTCAATACGTCCGACCTCCCTAGATATGATGGAAGTCAGGATCCCCAAACGCACTTGAATACTTTTGACATTGAAATGCTGGTTCGAGGATTCAAGGGACCGATCATATCAAGGCTGTTCACCTCAACATTGCGAGGGGCTGCGCAAATCTGGTTCTGGACTCTACCTCCCAAGTCCATTACTGACTTCAACAACCTAAGTGAGAAGTTCCTACTGAATTTTGCAACAAGCAAAAAGCAGCCCAGGTTGGTCTACACGTTAGACAGAATCAAACAGCAACCCGGCGAGACTCTACAGAAGTAGTTGGATCGTTTCAAGACAGCCGCCTTGCAAATCCAAGGATTAACGGAGAGCGTCCACGTACACTTGCTCATCTCGGGCTTGGATAGTGAATCCAGAATGGGGAGGTCGGTCATATCCGGCGAGATCAAAACTTTGGAAGAATTCCATCGATGAGCCAAGAAATACCTGGATATCGAGCAGATGCAGATAGCCAACGCGTCGAGGAAGGAAAGACAGAAAAGCCCACCCCCAAAAGGGAAGGACCAGGCATCAAGAGACCAATCTAGGAACTCGGACCAAAAAACACGAGGAGGAAGGCATGATGGGAAGTATGAAAATATACTCCTCTAAATGTCCCACGTTCCCAGCTGTGGAGAAAAGTGGCCCTGACCGAGATGAGAAAGGTGGAGCGACCATGACCACTGTATAACAGAGGCAAATTGGACCGATCTCTGTTTTGCGATTTCCACAATGGACTCGGGCACATGACAGATGAATGCTGGGACCTTCGAGATGCGGTAGAGAAATTTGTCCGAGATGGAAAGTTGCGTCAATACGTCATCAAGACACAAGGGCAAAAAGGCAGTAAATGCAAGCAAACAGAACGGAGTAAGAGCCCGGTCCCTCAAAGAAGAAAGTCGGATGAGAACCAGAGCACAAATGACGACGAGGACGAGTTCCCGGAGGCGGAGTTTGATTGCAACATTATTAGTGGAGGTTATGGAGGAGGTGGCGATACAGCGAGCCAGCGGAAAAAATATCTCCGGGAAGTCCTAACCATCAGGGGCCGACCTTCCTTCAAGCCGCAACCTCTGCAAGCAGGGCAAGCAGAACCCCCGAAGTTATTCTTCACCCAAGAAGACATAAGGGACGTAATCCCAGGTCATCAAGACGGGCTGGTTATAACCGGCCTCCTGGGCAAATGCCGCGTAAAGAAGATATTTATCGACCTCGACAGCGCAGTTGACATCATCCTATGGGACGCTTTCAAGCGGATGGACCTTGATCCAGAAAATTTGAAGCCGTGCAAAACAACCCTAATCAGGTTCAATGGAGAAGATACAAGCCCCAAAGGATGTATAGAGCTGAAAATTACGTTGGGATCTAAGGAAGCCTTCAAGACCGAAAGAGTCAAATTCATCGTAGCAGATTTCCCTTCGTCTTACAACATCATTTTAGGCAGACCAACTATTCATAGCTGGGACATGCTAATATCAACCAAATATCAGAAGCTAAAGATGGTGAGCAGGCAGAATGAAGTCGTCACCATTAAAGGGGATCAAAAGGAATCTCAGCAGTGCTACTTTTCGACGGTAAAAAACATTGAACCCGGCACATCTTCATCACGGCAGAAGGGCACCCGAAACCCAACGCCAGTAAACGTGGTAGAACTGGATGTAAGAGAGGAAGCAAAGCTCATGAAGACAAAGCCTGATGGGGAGCTCACGGATTACCAACTAGGACACAAACCCGGGCAAATAACAAAGATAGGCAATACTCTCACTAAGCAAGAAAAAGCCGAGCTTGAAGAGTTGTTAGTGAAGAACAAGGATGTATTTGCCTGGAAACCTTCCGAGCTACCAAGTGTGGACCCCACATTTTGTTGCCACAAGCTGACAATAAATCCACATTATACACCGGTCGCACAAAAGAAAAGGAAGATAGCTCTAGACCGACAAGCAGCCCTCGCCGAGCACGTAAGGGAGCTCCTGGACGTAGGATTCATTAGAGAAATTCAGTAGACTACTTGGTTATCAAACGTGGTAATGGTTAAAAAACCTAATGGCAAATGGAGGGTTTGCACAGATTACACCGATCTCAACAAAGCATGCCCTAAGGATGCTTATCCAATGCCAAACATCGACCAACTGGTGGACAATTCCTCTGGATTCCAGTTGCTCTCATTCATAGATGCCTATTCTGGTTACAACCAAATAGCCATGCATCCCGAGGATCAGGAAAAAACAACTTTTATCACAAATAAAGCTAATTATTGTTATAACGTCATGCCCTTCGGGCTAAAGAATGCTAGAGCTACTTACCAGAGAATGATGAATCAAGTATTTGAGAAGCAGATTGGTAGGAACGTGGAAGTTTACATCGACGATATGATTGTTAAATCAGTCAAGTGGTCCGACCATATCAAAGATCTACAAGAAACATTTGATAAGCTTCGGGATCACCGAATCCGACTCAACCTGGCAAAATGTGCATTCGGGGTACCAGCGGGTAAATTTCTCGGATTCCTGTTGACTAACAGAGGAATTGAGGCCAACCAGGATAAATGCCAAGTCGTCCTCGATATGGCTGCCCCAAGAAACAAGAAAGAGGTGCAACAATTGATGGGTAGGCTGTCCGCATTAACAAGGTTTCTACCGAAGTCGGCAGAAAATGCACTTCCCTTATTCAAGTTATTAAAGAAGGAGGCGCAATACGGAGATTGTAACTCGGAGTGTCAAGCCGCATTTGACAAGATTAAAAAGTGCCTGTCATCGCCACCGGTATTGTCAAAACCTGAGCCCGGAGAAGATCTAGTATTGTACTTGTTGGTGGCTGCAAAAGCGGTAAGTGTCACCTTGGTAAGAGAAGAATCGACAGAACAAAAACCGGTCTATTTTCACAAGTCGTGCTTTGCAAAATTCAGAGCTGAGATATCAAAGATTGGAAAAGGTGGCCTTTGCACTCCTCACTGCTGCAAGGAGGTTACGCCCCTACTTCCAAGGACATCGGATAATTGTCCGGACAAGTCAGCCGATACACCAAGTATTGCATAAGCCTGATTTGGCTGGAAGAATGATCAGTTGGGCTATCGAGCTATTCGAGTTCAATATTGTGTACGAAGCCCGGCATGCGATTAAATCTCAGGCCCTGGCCGACTTCGTTGCGGAATTAGTACCAACCAAGATAGTCCTGCAGGCCAATCTCGACATTTGGAAAGTGTTTGTTGACGGATCGTCAAACGCCAAAGGAAGTAGAGCAGGGGTCATAATAGAAAGCCTGGAAGGAGTTTCTATCAAACACTCCCTACAGCAACATTTCAAAACTTCCAATAACCAAGCCGAATACGAGGCGGTGTTGGTCGGGCTATCTCAAGCAAAAGATAATGGAGCAAGGCGGATTCACTTGTCAACCGATTCTCAATTGGTCGCAGCCCAGATCAACGGATCATATATGGCTAAGGGACCCTTGCTAATTAAGTACCTCGGGAAAGTTAAGGAGGCTATGGCCGACTTTGACGAGATCGTAGTCACCCACATCCCTAGGGGAGAAAATGCGAGGGCGGACATCCTATCAAAGCTGGCCAGCACAAAGAACCCGGGAAATCATCGAACGGTAATACAACAAAGTTTGATTGAGCCCACATGTATTATGGTTATTGCAGCGGCAGAAGATTGGCGGAAGCCTATCTTAAATTACCTGGAGAAGAGAATCATCTCGGAAGACCCTATAGAGGCATAAAAGATGGTGAGAACCGTGTCAATGTACACAGTGGTTGATGACCAGCTGTATCGAAAGGGCCTTCACTCTCCCATGATGAGGTGTTTGGACCCAGCAGAGGCCGAGTATGTGTTGTCAGAGATACATGAAGGGATCAACGGGCAGCATATGGGAGCCAAGGCGTTAGCCCGAAAGGCCCTCCGAGCTGAATATTATTGGCCGACAATGGTTGCCGATTTAAAAGAACACGTAAGAAAGTGCGAAAATTGCCAAAAACACGCTCGGATAATCTGCCCTCCTCCGGCCGAATTTAAATCCATCACGACCCCATAGCCATTCTTCAAATGGGGCATGGACCTCTTAGGACCGTTCAAACCAACGATAGGGCAAATGAAGTGGCTGGTTGTAGCTGTGGACTACTTCACTAAGTGGATCGAAGCCGAACCCCTGACAACCATCTCGGCCGCTCGCATACAAAATTTTTTTGAAAGAAACATCATGGCAAGATTTGGGATTCCGGCCGAGATCGTCACCGACAACGGGACACAGTTCGTTGACCGAGGCTTCCAAAGGTTGATGTCCGAACTCAAGATCAAGCACCATTTCGCGTCGGTTGAACACCCACAGTCTAATGGGCAAGCCGAGACAACAAACAAGATCATTGTCGACGGGCTTAAAAAGCGGATGACAAGTGCAGAAAACGACTGGGTTGAGCAATTATATCCAGTACTCTGGGGACACCGAACTAGTGTCTAAACCTCGACCAAGGAAACGCCTTTCGAATTGACCTATGGTTGCGAGGCCATGATCCCGGTCGAAATCGGGCAAACCTCATGGAGAAAGGCAAAGGTCATGGAGGAAGGAGAGCACAATAACAGTGAACAATTGACTGTGGAGCTAGACCTCATTGACGAAGTCAGAATCACAGCACATTGCCGAGATCTTGCTACAAAGCAGTTAATTGTGGCCAAATATAATCGCAAAGTTAGGCCACGAGCGTTTAGCAGAGATGATCTTGTACTTTGCAGGGTGGATATCGGAAACAAGAATGCTCGGGATGGGAAACTTGCGGTAAATTGGGAAGGTCCTTACCGTATTGCAGACAAAATAGGGCCCAGAACCTATGTCCTAGAGGCAATGGACGGCACAGCCATCAAGCGAACTTGGAATGTGAACAAATTAAGGATCTACTACTGTTAGGAACCGAGATCAATTCTGAACTCGGATGCAGCGGAGGTCAGCGGTGGCTGAGAACCGCTTTTCAGTTTTAATGGATGTCAGCGGTGGCTGAAAACCGTTTTTCTTTTTAAGGAATAGTTTGCTTTCATGCAGTGTTTTCCTTTTATGTTCAAGTCTCTTTGTAATTGCAACTTTTCAGTCAATAAAGAAGGCGGTCTACTTTATGGGCCGACCAGTTGATTGTTTATGAAGTTCAATACAAAAATAGCTGAGTAAAAGGCAACTCAATCAATGGAACCAGGGTTTCACGAGCCCGGTTGTCGTAAGGATCATTGATAAATCTTACGAATATTACGATGCATCGAAACAACCCCCCTGAGATGGTGTGAGATTGCCATAAAAGATCCTGATCAGGTCGAAATGTTTAAGTTCTTTTCTAAAAGAAATTAAGACCCGGACATATGGCAGTTGGCTACCATCTCAGTTAAATACTTTATAAGATAAAGTACTTAGGTGATTGTTGGAAATCATCTGTTTATTTAGAATGCTCGACTATTAATGAACGCACCCCGTTTGTTAACGTGGTTTGAATATTCAGTAGATTCTGCGCAATATATCTTGACTTTGGCCAAGTCATAAAATAAAGAACCGAGCTTTGTGCACAGATTACGTTCCCCTTTATTCATTAACGAGCAAAACAAATGCAAGTTCAGTTTAAAGGATGAAAATAAAAAATGACAAGATAGACAAGCTGAAAATGCTAGGAATGCCTGGAAACACCGAGTTTAACTTGTTATTGTATTAATTTTGGGGGCATAGGCCCCATATTACAAAAAGGCAAGCAAAAATAAAAACTAAAGTTACTAAGCAAATATCCCAAGGGAGACAGCATCAAAGTTGGGCCTGGTCAGGCGCAGAGGGGTCAGGTACATTGGAGACCGGCGCATCTTCCTCACACATTTGATCACGGTCACCCTCTGTCTGATGCTCAGACTCGTCGACCGAAGAAAGCGGCGCAGGTATAAACTGCCCATCTACTACCGAAGCTCTGAAATCCACAGCATCAAGGTTCATTGTGATATCAGGATTCAGAGCTCGGACTTGGGCCAGACACTCCTTGAAAGCCTCAGCAGCCGTCTCAACAATCATGACCTCCAGCTTCTCCACCTTAGCAGCAGACACTGCTAGCTCGGCCTTGGAAGCATTGAGGTCGAAATGGGCGAGGTTCAGGTCCTTTACCAAGCCCGCATATTGGCCTTGCAGAGTGTGCAGCGAGGCATTCAGCATGTCTTCCCGGGCCTTACTACGGTAAGTTCGGCGGAGAACCGATCCCTATCAGTAAGGGCCCTCGACAGTTCCTCCACCGCCTTTATCTGCACCTCTTCAGCTTTCAGACGCGCCTCCTTAGCCTCCGCCTGCCGGGCCACTGCGTCCTTCTTTTTAGTCTGGGCCTTGGCGAGCTCGGCAACAACTTTGGCATACTTATGCTTAACGGCAGCATAAGCGTCCAGCACTCCGGCCGTCTCCATCAAATGATCTTGCAGAGCCTGTAGGTGATCGAGGTCGGAGTCGGCAAGAGTGTCAGCGCCAAAATACTTGCTTGGAGGCTTCACGGCGTGCTTGAGCTCGTCCGAGACTCCATTAGTCCATACCTTACCTTGCGAATGAAGATGAGACTTGCGAGGGGGTGGAGGAGGAGGAACGCCCGCGGCAGCACCGGCTTCAGGTACAGAGGCTGGACCCTCTTCTTTAGCTGAGGTCGTTGAAGTGGCTGCCGACTTCGACCGCTTACGCAGGACGAGATCTACGAAGGCTAGAGGAGATGCAACTCTCTTCTCGGGCACAATGGTCCTCTTGGGCGAAGGAGCAACCACCGCCTTCTTTTGCGAAGAGGACTCCCCCTTCTTCTTGGACTTGGCGCGGAGCTTCTCGGCCAACTCCTGGAAGGAAACCTTCCCTATTTCAGGCACTACAAAGAACATTAACAAGCATCAGAAACGCCAAAAGGACATAAAAATGGGATAAAACAGTAAACAACCAACAAAAATCATACTCAGTGAATATAATTCCTCCACCGACTGCTGGATAAAAATCCAGGAATCAATGACATCTTTCTTGGCCACATGGTCAACCAGAGCTATCACGGTCTCGACCTCGGCTGGCTCTAAACTATCGTCGGAGGATACAAAGATTTTCTGATCTTGGTCATAATGAGTTTTAGACCAATACAAAGGAAACAACAACTCCACCGAGGTGGAGTCAACACCTTGGAGAAACCACGGTTCATGACTGAGTTCGGCAGTAACTTTGAAAAATGAAACCTTGAAGCCTTTCCAGGTGTCAGTTGCCACATGAAAAAGCTTCTTGTCTGGTTTCCTCCGGAAAGAAACCCAACCCTTTTTTTCTACGAGCTCCCCAGGTGGGTGAGCCCTTTGGATATTGAAAAAATAGAAAAATGCCCGGTAGTTGGGGTATGATTTAAAAATTGGCAAAGTCGCTCGAAGGCGACGATAAAACCCCAAGAATTGGGATGAAGTTGGGTGAGGGCCAACTGTAGAACGTTTAAAAGATCTACTTGAAATTTAGTAAATGGAAAACGTAAGCCGAGTTTCCTGACAAAATCTCGATAGAAGAAGAAAAAAAAGAACGCTCATTCCCTTCCTGGGCAGTGCATACCGGTTCATCGGGACTTGGAAGGGAAAGGGAGCAATGATCCCGGTCCTCTAATGGGAGCTCGGCAAGTTGGTCGGATGTTATTGAAGAAAGCCTGGATAGTACCCTGGCTGCAACCCAGTCATATTTCTCTGAAAGATGACGTGGAACACAGGCTGCTACTGACTCCACAAATCCAGAATCCTCAACCGGACGGGGAGAAATTGACATACTACCTAAAAAAGAAAAACAAAAATAAATTAGAAATGAGGAAGATGATACCTGAAGATGGTAAAGCAGGACGGGTAGGAACGACTTGAACATCTCGCGGTTGAATATGTCGGCATCGCGAAGCTATTTCATTAGCTTCCCATGTCCTGCCAACCATCACGGATTCAGATATCAACCAGGAACACTCCTCACACGGGCCGATAGGTCGAGAAAAGGAAATGGGGGCTCCACTCGTTGAGATAAAGAAGAAGCAGGCATAGGAGGACCTTCTCTCCTACTCCCTCCCAAGGGCGGCTCTAAAGAAGAAGCCCTAGCGGTGGCAATCCCCCGACCTGGACCTATTGGCTCTACAGAGTGGGAACGACCTCTAGCTCTACCCTTGACTCGACCTGACCGACCTAGTTGACCCCCACCGTCACCACCATAGCCCCGAAGCACATTCTCCAGCTTTTGTTCCTCGGTCAAAGGTTTCCCATACAACCACCAGGCCGTCCTAGGAGGAAGGCGTTTCACAAACTCTTCCTCCTCGGGTGGTAGGCTGTTGGGATTAGGAGGAGAAGAAGATTCTCCTAAACCCATAAGAAATAGAGGAAGGGGAGAAGGAGGCAAGTTTGGGTAAAATGAAACAAAAAGCTAATACTAAATCCCCAAGAAAGAGGATCAAGGAAACCAAAAACGCGGGGCAATCAAGAACAATATGACCAGATAGAATGAAATCAACAAATAGAAACCCAGAAAAAAGGAAAACTCAAAAGTAGACAAAGAACTACCAAAGAAACAGAGAAGGAAAGAAGAAAGCGCAGCCAAATAACCAAAGAAAGAACAAGGAAAATACCTGGTTTGAGATAAGTTAAAGAAAGAGGAAAAGCGCGAGCCATGAAGCTGGAAATGGAGATTTGGGAAAGATGAACTGGTTACTGGTTGCAATTCTCTCAAAGGAAGTTCAAGACTTGGCAGTTTTCGAAGTGGGGAAAGAGGGAGGCCGAGGGCTTATAAATGAAGAAGCTAGCGGATGAGAGCCAGGAAACTCAACCGCCGAAGGCCCAAAGGGCCCATACGAAGATGATGACGTGGACATAAAAAAACGTGCACATTTAATGTTGATATTAAATGCGCGCAAAAGCCAAGGATAGTGGAACAGTGGTTCCACTCAAAGGACGGCTAGCAAACGTCAAAGCAACAGGGGGCAATGATGACACTCATTGCCTCAAAAACAGGCAAACATTGAATCAACAGATGAGCTAGATGATGATCCTGGCTTACAGCGTTCAGGTGGCCGACCACATATATTCACCCCGGTCATCCGAACCAATGCCGACCTACCATGCGATTTCAAACTAGGAACAAGTCCCGGTCCACGAAAAACGGTAGAAATATCAACATTGTCCGACATCAATGAAGTAGGAAAAGTTTGAAAAAGCATGGAAGGATTCCAGCCTAAAATTAAAATTTCGGGGTAATGTTCTCTCGGATCAACAACAAATACGACCCCCGTTAGTTCATCCCGGCAATTCAGAGCCCTGAACAACCGGGCTGGGAGGCAACTGTTACAGACATGATAAAAATGGGCTTAGCCCAATGACCAAAGAGCCCAGTCAAATAGCTCCAGCCACAATCTTAACCACTCCCTTGAATTTAGGGATAGTGGCCAAGATCATAACCACTCAGAAGATAAGGGGAGTTGATCAAAAAGAAATATCTTAATCTCTTAAAATAATAGAGATATCAAGGCCTATTAGAATAGGGCCCCAAGTATGCTTATAAATAGGGAGAAACCCTAACAAGGTACACACTTTTCGAAACCCTAGCCCTTCAATTCACACAGAGCACACACACCCCCTCTGGCTATCAATAGCCTATTGTCTTCTCTCGAACTACGTGGATTTTGATCCACTTTGTGGTATGTAGGACCCTGAGATTTCACCCAGGCCAAGTCCAACACTTGTGTTCTTCACCGGAACAAGTTTAAAAGGTCATTCAGCAAGAAGACGTCGTTCTAAAATGACTCTGTTTAACTGTCAACACGACGTCGCTTCTAGACTCAGGGATAAAACTGTGCGTAGATGATACGATTCGAGTGCTGTGTTGATCTCAACTGTGGAAGTTCTTCAGATTTTAAAGAACGTGCGTAAAGTAAGCCGGTGCCACGTGGGAAAACCCGCTTCGTCATTCTTGACGCGCTGGGTTATTTATTTATTTCACACGCTCTTCGCTTACAACCATCTTCCTCGCGCCCCCCCCCCCCCCCACCCCCACTCCCCCCCTTTATGATCTTCGCTGAATCTTCCTTTTTCGAATCGAAACAAAAGGGAAGAATTTGCCGATTCTCCTTCTGTGAAGCTCTTTGCCGCTCCGATTTGCTTCTTCGATTGAAAAGGTTCGTTTGCTCATTTCTGTTTCTTGATGCGTTTTCTTTTTCCATGCATTAGTCGGTTGATTAGGTCGGTCGCTTCGGTTTCGATTTCTGAATGCTTGGTTTTGATTTCTCCGTTTCGGTTTCAATTCGTCGATTTGATCAACGCTTTGCATTACTTCTTGTTCGTCTCAATTTCCGTGTATTGGTATACTCCTTTTTTGGGCATACCGTGTTTATTTTTTGTTATGATTATAGCGTACGATATCCATCAAGAGTGATAAGGCCCGATTTTTCTTTGAATATTCACTTTAGTTTGTTGAAAATATAAAGCTTGCTGGTCAAACTTGGTCTTGTTTGTCGGCTACCAATGATTTATCGTTGATTGTCCGTGACCTGTGGTTTATTTCTCTGTATAATCTTCCGGCGCTCTCTGATTTTGATCATCTGGTGATTATTTTGCTTGGCTTGTGTACCTTCTTGTTCGAAGAAGTTTTTTCTTCATTTTTGTACTTGGTGTAGGGTAGAATTTGCTGAAATGTGTGATTTTAACGTTCAACTGCTGAAAATATAGGAGAAGAGTTTTCTGAGTAGTCATCCTTACTTTATGGCCTGAAATAAGGACATGTTTGAGTTACAGATTGTTTTCTGTTGATTTGTTTCTACTTTTTGCGCCCAATAAATCTTGAAACCTTTTGAAGCTGTTCTATTCGTAACTTCTCTAGAGTTGAGTGGATGGGAATAATTAGTTTTGATTATGTATGTAGTGTTTCTTTTTTTGAGTTTTCAGCACTTCTAATTTTTTGCCATTTCATGCTTGATCTGGTTTCCAGCTGTTAGTTTGTGCCTTTTTTTGGCTGTTTAGATTTATCATCATTCAGAACAATAACCTCATGCCTTATAATTTCAGGATTTTCAGGTTTCGTAATTTCAAAACGGGAATATAGTTCATAATGAGCACTCCAGCAGTCAGGGGGTCTGGTCTCAGAAGTGCTCGAAGGAGGAAGACAGTTTTGAACTTGGACCTGAACTGTTTCCCACCAGGTGAGAATCAGGAACAGGGGGGACCTTCAACTCAACATGTGCCTCAAGAAGTTCAAACTGGCCAGCAACTACCAGTTGCACAACCTGTGACGATTGATGTGGAGGCCATGGAAGATGATGAGGTTGTTGAATCCAGTCCCAGGGCTTTTGCTGAGGCATGACTGCAACCTTCTAGACTCTGATTTTATTTTATCTTAAATTTTGCATCTTATTCAGATTACGGAAACTAATCTTTTCTCCAAATTTTCTTTCATCTAGGCTAAAAACAATTTGAGAAGAAACCGTAGGAGGACTATAGTTGATGTGGATTTAGGTAACATGGCAATCCTTTCCTCAAATGTGTTTTCTTGATTGAAACATTATCTGATATTTCTTTTTTGAATGAATTATGATAACCCTCTGAGAATTTCTTTTTTTATTATTTTTGAAATCATTTTTGACTTTAGTTTATCTTCTTGTGCCGCTTTTCTTTTTAAGCTCTATGAATGTGGTAGTTTGTTTGGATTCACCTATTGATAGTATGTCACATAAGCTGCATGATATTCAGTCTTCTCCTTGTTATGCTATGCTTCATTCCACTCTGCTTTCCCTGTGACCTACTGATAGATCTCTGGGATATTATAGAAGAACCAAAATGAGTGGAGTGGCAATGAAGCAGCTGATCATCTTTCTAAGCATGCTGTATCTGATCCCTCAGGTTTATATGAGTTTACTCTTAGATGGATTTGCTAAGTTTTCTGGAGGAATAACTAGCTCATTTCTGAGATAGGATATCGCTGCTTTGTTCTGTTTGTCTTTTGTGTATAGAAAGAAGAAAGTATGAAAAGAAAATAAAAGAAAAATGAAGAAAAGGAGGAGTAGGGTGGAAGTTTAGAAGAGTTGAAGTTGGGTTTTGATCCTTAATGCCATATCTTTTGGTTTAAAAATTTTATTAAAGATTACACAGCCTACTTGCTTTGGAAACATTGAGTTGATAGAGTTTATGTGAGTCACTCAATTTAATGAGTTTGGGATCCAGATGAGTTTGCTAGTAACTTAACTCATTATGAAGACATAAAAAAGGTGACTCAATTGGGAAGCTAAGTCACGTTTTTGACAACTATGGTGCATTGTTCAAATTCTCATATGTGCTGTGTTGCTGAGCGTTTGTTTTTAAACTCTGTCAGTATAATCATTAACCATTATTATATTTTCCTAGTCTTCTCACTAATACTAAGAAGTTTATGTAAGGGAGAACTCATTGACTGCATTTCTCCGTTGTCACTAGCTCTGCTCATATTCTATATAAATTACTATGGGGCAGTGAGTTTTCACTGGTAGAGCTCTGTCTGTTTTTCTACGCAGACGAATGAGATTGATACTAATCATGATTTCTTCGATGTATGTGGATTAGTTGTTTGCCAAGGAAAGTCAATTATTAGTCATGCTGTCTCTAAGGTTTTTAGGACTTAGATTTTACCTAGAATGTCAAATGATTCTAGGTCGTGGTGAGTGTGGAGGGTCTGATTAATCACTTAGCTAAATATGCGGTTCATGGAGGACAGGACAGGACATCAGGTTAGTTATTTTGGGGAATGGTATTTTCTAAGAACTCGCTTAGGTTTTATGTTTTTGTGTTGTGCATTTGGCATGAATAGTTGAGTATGTGTCACGCTTCACCTTATTGGCTAGACTGGTAACTATGACCAAAGATTGTAGAGGTGTTGACAATACAAATAAAAAATAACTCTTTTTGCAAAGCTTGAGAAAGCTTTCAGAAAATACAGTGTGGACTTGATAGAAAATCATCTGTGAAATTTCTCGAGTTCCCTTCTTAATTATGGTAGTTGTTAATACTCAATATCTCTTTATTGTTCATGTTTATTACAGAAGAATGGACTGGAGCAATCAATAATGGTCGCAACAAATGCAGAAGAAGTTCCTCAAACCAAACAATTATTAACTGTGATCTTTATGTAAACCTTGAAGCCAGTAACAGTTCTATGGTAATCAATCCTTTACTTTATGTTCTGTGCTTCGTTTTCCTGATACCTAACTTATGATTGTATTCTGTTTTCTTACTGTGTATAGTTTGATTTTAATATCTCCTATTTCCCATTGCCATTAAGCCTTTTATCATCTGGAATCTAGTGTATGGTTTATTCTAATTGAAATGCATTCCTGTTATTTTGTTTGCAGCTACCCTAAACCTATTGTAACATTTTCATGTCATTGGTGCTGAAATTAATGCTTATCATCATATGTTCTTAGAGATAACTTTTCTTGGTTTCTTTTAAAGTGAAAAGTTTTAAACTTAATGTTATGCATTAGGCTATTTTTCTGCATATTTTCTGCACCTTTTATGAATAGGGTGTCCTGGAGTATGATAGGATACCAAGTCACCCTCTTCTTGTTTATTCAAGGAAGAGGCGTAAGGGTAGTTAGGAAGTTTTATCTTATCTTCAGGAAGTTAAATGAATCTTATCTTTAGGTAGTTATAGGGAAGTTATTATCAGTTATGATAATATGTCTGATGTCTATATATACATGTAAGTCAATGACAGAAATTATGAATGAATATATACAGAATTGGATTTGTCTAATTGGTCAAGAATTCAGATTCTGATTCTTGAATATACTAGAGTTTCAGATTCTGGCTCTAGTTTCCCTTTTTCTCTCTTAATTCCCTTAAATTCTATCAGAGTAGTTCACTATTTTAACTCTGCACATGAAGTTTGTTCATCATTTCATCCTTTTACTAGTACACTCTCCATTCATCATAAGTAGCAGCAGTACCAGGGTCATTGGTCCCATAGTGGAACTGTGCCCTAAAATGTGTGATTTTTAATGTGGGATGTTCATGCCCTAGATCATTGAAAGTAATTATCTCACTTAACGATCATGAGAGGGAGAGGGAGGGAGGAGAATTATGGAATGAGAGAGAAATTGGAGGAAGACAGAGAATATGAGGAAGAGAGCTAGAGAGAATGGGAGAAATGTAGCCAGTGAGTATTAATCTGCATTAACATCTTATTTGTAGTGAGGATAAAAGACAATGCATTTATGATTACAAGATGATATCCTATTTAATTACAACATGAGTAAATATATAACCTACAGAAAAGTGAGCTAATCCAACTAATCTTGCTTGCACAATGGAAAGTGCCACTGGTTTATCTCTCCAACGAATCAAATTAGCCAAAGGTGTGCGTTCATGTACAATGAAATCATATAAACACAAATCATATCAGAATCAACAAGGAGAATTAAAATCCACATGTATGCCAACCTCAGGTGTCAGATAAGACCAATAGTTAATTTTCTGGTTACATGGGAGGAAAAATAAGTCAGAAATTTATGCTTCCAGATTCAGAACTGGAGTAGAGTTTGGGAACGTGTGGTGATCCCAATGCCAGGGTACTAATGGTGGTCTGATGATGAAGTGATGACTAGGCCATTGACCATCCACAGGAGTTAGATGAAAGGAGTGAGGGTAAAGCATGCTGGGGAGCAGGGCAGGGCTGAGGTGTGGAGCGTAGGAATTTAGCCAATTGTTGCATGAGCATGAAAATAGTGAACAAGTTAAATTTTACCTAGCTTTGATTTTTTTTATGCTTTAATTTTACCACGTCATTTTAGGAAGATAAAAAATGTTACTATTTGGTAGTTTTTTGAAATAATATTTGATTGATTGACTGGTGACAGTCTTAAATATATTCAGTAGGCTGAAAATGGTTAGGAATTCCAATTGCTGACTTTAATATTTCATTTACAGGCAGAAAACATAATGCCACCAGAACCTCCAGTCAATCCTGTCTTTAACTGCCCAATATGTATGGGCCCATTGGTAGAAGAAATGTCAACAAGATGTGGTCATATTTTTTGCAACAATTGCATTAGGTCTGCAATAAAAGTGCAAAGCAAATGCCCCTCCTGCAGGAAAAGGGTTACCGTGAAAGAGCTTAGAAGGGTGTTTCTGCCAGCAACTAGTTGAAGGTATGGCCAGAAACCACTGATAATATGAATTGGTTGAAGTTCTTCCTATTTTTCTAACTTTGTAGGTGTAACAAGCGGTAGATTTGAATAATGCTACTACTACCTGCTGACTTTCAGCGCATGTGATGAAATATTAGTGTAAATTATATGAATTCAATTTTGTATTTTTCCAGTAATATATATGTGGAACATGTAATATTCATGATACCATCAAAGGCTGATTATTAAAATAGGGTTCGTATTCAAGATATGTCAGTGCTCTTCATTCTGCTATACTTTTCAATCCGTTGCTTGTCATTTCTGAATCTGAATTTCTTGGTGACAAAAAGTATGCCCTCCATGCTCTCTTTTTTGTTGGGTTGGTTGACCTCAATTCATTTGAAATTTTAGCTACCTTTGATAGAAGCCTTAAAAGAGAAGTCTCTTTGATAGAAGACTTTGGGGGTTACACAATTTTTAGTTCATGGCTCGATTAGTTCATTTTCAGAGAGTTAACCAATTGAACTTCCAAATGTGGCTGTTTTAACTGTTCAATATATGGTTATGGACCCTTTTTTAACAGAGGTTGGCATGGCATGGTCACATGTTTTTGCAACAACTTCACTAAAGCTACAATAAATGCACAGGATAAATGCATTACCTTCGTTTAAAGTTGCTGCGAAAGAGCTTGTTGCTCCCGTCAACTAGTTGAAGGTATGACGAACGTATATTTTATTGTTTTTTAAACAATATTTCATCTAATAAACTAGACTTTCTGGGGACTTAAATCCAAAAGGGCCTACTGTAAATTTGATGGGCTCAATAAATGTAAGGGGCCCCCAATCCAATTTTATTTTTCTTCTTTCATTTGGACTAGAGTTTCATTACCAAATAACAACAACAATAACAAAGCATTTATCCTACTAGGTGAGGTCAGCAACATGCAATATGGATTGCATGATGTCATTCTGCTTTGTCAAAAACCTAATTTTTAGATATATTATTAACTAAAAGATCTTTCTCTATAATCTCATTAAGTGTTCGTTTCGGTCTTCGTTGACCTCTTGTTACAGAACTTCATACTGTATGATCAACACTTCTCATCAGGGCACTCAATGTCCTTTAAATATATCCGAGCCACTTTAAATGGTTTTCTACCATTTTTTCTTTAATGGAGACCACTCCAACTTGTTCGCATTTATGAGCATTACGAATCTTATCTTTTCTTTTCTTGTATGACTACATTCATCCCTCAATTACCCTTATTTCATGTTCATGTTGTCCTTTTATATCCAATACTTGCTACCATATAGCAATATTGGTCTTGTAGTAGCACAATAAAACTTCACTTTTACCTTATTAGGTACTTTCCGATGACAAATAATTCTAGTGGGTTTCTCCATTTATATCATCTAGTTTGAATTATGTGATTAACATCTCCAATAATTCCAGCAACTTTTCTCCATTTATATAATCCAATTTGAATTATGTGATTAACATCTGGATCAATCTCATCATCTTGTATATAACTGATCCTAATATTTAAACTGTCACTTGTAGAATGACTTGCCCCCAATTTAACTTCCACTTCACTTCTATCTTCTATCTTGTCTCTTATCAAAATTGCAATGCATATATACTGTTTTGCTCCTACTCAGATGAAAGCCCTTCAACTCCAGAGTCCCTCTCTCTATCTGAAGTTTCGAATTAATTTCCTCTCTGGATCTGGCCAACATAATCAATTAAGGGTAAATCAGTTTCCATTTTCATACCAACAGGGTTAAGTCTAGAAGATAAGGCTAATCGATGACAACATAGTGAGTTAAAGTTTGAACTCTTGTAGGGAGATGTATCCATATTTGGTGTATGACAGTCCTCCAAAAGGGATTGCCTCAGCCCCACTTGTCTTGATCTTCTCTTTGCTTTTTATAAATTGCACTATATTCTCTTAGAACCATGGGTAAATAGCAAGCATATGTATGATTCACAAATAAGGTATTTCTCAATTTGATCGCTTATGAAAATTTTCTCAGTCTTGTATTTCTATCAAATGGGCTGTTTCTCAAGTTGGTTTCTCATATAATTGCTTTGTCAGTTTGATCCCTTAGGTTATGGATATTTTTCAACATGGCCCCTCATACAAAATCGTTTGTGACATCTTTATGTCAAAAAACAGACATAAAATCACATAATTATTAGAGAGAACTATCCACAAAATTATTCTTAGAATTAACCAATTAGAAGGCAACAGTTTATCATATATAATTTTGACAATACTACTATCGAATGCTAAACTAAATTTTGGAATAGATCAAATCTATGGCTTTCAACACAAAATAATTAACCATGGCAAGGAGAAAGAAAGCACAAATATAAATTCAATTTTTTTTATTAAGATCATACATTTCATATATCTTGGGCCTTTGCGTAACTAAATGTGAATTTTCCATATGACAGGGTTTGTGGATTGATATGTTGGCGAATTGCAAGGATATCATAATCATACAAGTACTTCGGTGGCTATGTGTCTTCATTTAATGAAGTTTTTTTCCCTTAGCTCATTTATTTTTGTTGAGCACTTTGTTTTTTGTTCCCTGGTCATCATCAAATCTCTTGTGGGTTAGGGTTGAAGACTTGTAATATAGGATTTCTCGACTCTGTTGCTAGAAATATAGATGGAATGTAGCTTGCGATCTCTCTAATTGTGTCGCTTTACTTGTTGATTGGGTCTGTTTGAATTTAAAAGGTAAAAGCATCTCGCATCGAAAATTTTGTTGGTGAGAATGATTTAATATTTTTTTATGCTAAAAAAGAAACATTGCTTTAGAGTCCTCAACAACATTAAAATTTTCAATTGGGAAAAAATTTATATTTTGTTCTCACTTTCGCTAAATTCATGAGATAAAATAAAAGGTGAAAAAAAAAAATGTGAACTCAAAAGCACCTTAAATTGAAAAGATTTAGAGGCTGTTTGGTATGAGAGGAGGGGAAATAAAATTTGTATGAGTTGAATATTAAAAAAAATAAATGAAGAAATAAGGTTATAAAATTTTAATAAAAGGAATATGTAAGATTAGAGTATGAAAAATCAAAACTTTTAACATCAATTTTTCTTCTTTTTTTAAATGCAATTCAAAATTTTTTTTTGCTTCCCCAACAAGCCATAAGATAAGAAGGGAAGTTTGACTCTATTTTTCTTCTGGTTCACCCTCAAACACAATTTTTAATGGGATATGTTGCTATGAACAATTAAGTTTCTTTTAGATTTGGTACAAGAGGGTATTTCACAAGCTAACGTTGCTAATTAACATTATTGTACAGTAAGGTTTGTTTCTTTCTCTCTCCCAGATTACAAAAATGAAGTGAGAGATATAATATATTGATTCTCTAAGTAGAGAGGGGGGGGGGGGTTGAAGTCTAAAATATTCTTAGATAAGCTACACATCCTTTCTTCTAGGGCTGAGCATAAAACCCATAATCCGGTGAGCTCACCCATAACCTAGTGTGATTGGGCTACCCTGAGCCTACCCTAAAAAATTTATAATGGGGTGGGTTACATTTAAAAATTAAATGGGCGGGTTATGGGCACAACTTTGGGTTGCTCATATCCGTCTATTAGTGTAATTTTTTTTATTAACTACCCTAACCCTAAGGGCTTGTTTGGTTTGAGAGAAGGGTGTGGGAAGGAAAGAATCCATAGGGAGTATATTGACCAAATTGCTATTAATGAAAGGAATATTCTTTTTTGTTAAGAGTGTATTTTTGAAATATTAAAAATTTTCCACGGGTAATTTAGTAAAGATGAGAGAAAAAATTTATCTCTCCTCATTCTCTTCCACTCCCTCCCCTCAAACCAAACACACTATTCTCTCACCCTCTTTCTCCCTAGATCTACCCTATTCTAACAGGCCAGCCGTCGCGATTGACCAGAACGAGAGAGCTAGAGCCCAACATTTTTATTGTTTTATTTTTTTTATTTCATATTAGATTATTAATAGATATGTTTTCTCTTCATTTATTTTGCAGAGGAAGATTTAGCGTTTAGAGCCATGATCCCTTCCTCAAGTGAATTTGAAGATGATAGTGAAGACTGAAACATGCGAATTCAATGGAAGCATGCCTTTTTTTTTTTTTTAATCTTTGAACTTTAGTTGTAATGTTTTTACTTAACAATTGGAGTTTGAACATCAAAATTATGTTATGATGGTACTTTTATTAATTTTGATTTTTGTATGAATTGTGATTATTGAACTATAAAAATTTATATTTTATAATTTAGAATGATGAATTTGGATTAATGTTTTTTTTTGGTAAAAAATTTGGATGAATGTTTAATGCTTAAGAATGTTTTTTTAAAAAAATAAATAAATAAACAAGTCAGATGTAAATGAGTTACCCAAAAACCCGGTGAGCCCACCCATTTATGTGTTAACCTATTTACATAAGTTTAAATGAGTTGAGGTATGAGTATGAGTTGGCCCATACCTATTTAAAGTTAAACGGGCGGGTTATGGGTTAGGGCACGGACTGCCTAACCCGCCCATTACTCTATCCTACTTTCTTCTGAACAATATTATATGACAAGATCTCGTTCAGGAGGACACAAATTGATCAACGATCTATTCCACAGAAAGAAGCATATTATATCTGGTCTCGATTTATGGAACTAATTAGAAAAGATAAATTCCGTTATTTGTAGACAACAATATATATTAAGCAGGCCTCCAACAATATATACATAAGAAAACTCAACGTTAACAGGGAGATGAAATTCTTATAGAATGTTTGTTAATTCAAAGAAGCAGCAAATCACATAGCTATTTGCAGGCTCATTAATGTATGCTAACATCACAACCAATATTCAAACCAAATTCATAATGTATGCAAATTATTTAGGATATTAGGGCACACGCATGTAAACCCTAAATATCACTTCTCTGTCACACAACACCCACAAGCACCTACGTAAAATAATTAAGCTTTTTCATGCATTAATAATATATATAGTATCATGGAGACTGAGGAGTAGGGGCAAAGTTGGCAACTTCAGAGGTAGCTATTGTCATGGCCATTGTTGTAAGCAGGAGAAGAAGCTTTGGGGTTTTGGGGTTATTAGGGTTTGTGGCTTTGCCATTTTTGAGCCACCAGAAGGGAGGAGGACCCCACAGCCATGGATGAAGCAGACCAATTCCCCAAGGTCCCACTAGCCCCACCTAGAAGAACTTAGAGCCTCCAAACAGCTTATCTTATCGTTTACGTCCTTCTTGTCAGCGAGGACACTTGTCAGGTAGATTAGAAATATAATTAGGTTAGATAATTTGGGGATTAGGTTTAGGTTAGATTGGGGATTTATTGGCACAAATAATCCAATGAGGCCAGTGATTTGGCACAATACTAATGCTATGAAGCCATAAGGGTAGTTAGGTAATTAGTTAATAGAGAGTTAGTAATATTTTAGTAACCATCGAGGCATAAGTGAATAAGACAATACCTATATAAAGGGAATCTATGCCTAATGTATTGTATTCTATGTTGATTGTGTATGAATAAAATATCAATGCAACGGTGCTATTCTCTCTCCCACCCCTATGTTCTCTCATCTGTTACTATCTTCCCCTAATTTCCCTAGTTCTCTACAACAATTGCACCAGTGGTGTCATCCTCGGCACATTCCTATTCCATTCTAATCAATCTTGAAGAAGAGTCTTAACCATGATAGCTCTGACACCACTTGATCCGGTGTGGATCACAAGTTGGGTTGGACTTGGCCTGGGGTGAAATCCCAGGGTCCTACGTACCACAGTGTGGATCAAAGTCCACGTAGTTCGAGAGTATACGGCAGGCTAATGATAGCCAGAGGGGGTGGTGTGTGTGTTCTGTGTGAATAGAAAAGCTAGGGTTTCAGAAGTGTGTACCTTGTAAGGGGTTTACCCTATTTATAAGCGTACCTGGGCCCTATCTTAATCAGTTGAATTTATCCTTTATTTTAGGGATATTAAGATATGCTTTTTTGAATAATCTCCTTCTTTCATAGGCGGTTACCATAATGATAGATATTCTTGATAAAACCACTCCTATTTTCAAGGAAGCGATTATGAGCATAACTGAAGCCATTTTGACTAGGCTCTTTGGTTATTGGGCTGGGCCCATTTATGAGATATCCGTAACAGTTGCCCCCCAGCCCGGTTGTTCAGGGCTCCGAGCAGCCGGGATGTATTTGTCAGGTTACGTCCTGTGTTCTAGTTCATTTCGCCGTTCTGAAGTTTTTGATTTCTAGTTCTTTTTCTGAGGTCGGACATTTTTGGTCCCCGGGCTACCCCATCTGTCATCAATTTGCATTCCGGTTTATTTGGGTGGGACACGGGTGCCCCCCAGCCCGGTTAACGCGGGTTGCATTCGTTTGCTATCCCGAGAGAATATTAATGTTCTATAATTTTGATTCTAGGCCGAACTCCTCCCATGCCTTCTCGAACTTTCCTTCTTTATTGGTGTCGGGTAGTATTGATATTTCTACCTGGTCTTACTCCCCGTTTACAGATACTTTGTCCAGTTTTTCGTGGATCGGGACTTGTTGCCCCCAAGTTTGAGATTGCATGGGGAGTTAGGTCGGACGACCGGGGTGTATTCACGTGGTCGGCCACGTGAGCATTTCAATCCGGGATCATTGTCCGTCTCATCTGTTGATCCAATGCTCGTCTTATCTCGAGGCCACGAGTGTCATCATTGCCTCCTGCCGATTTGATGTTTACTAGCCGGCCTCTGAGTGGAGCAACTGCCCCACTATCTTGGTTTTCGTGTTTGCTTAACATCAGCATTAAATCCACACACCTTTTAACGTCCACGTCACCATTTGTGTATGGGCCCTTTGGGCCTTTGGCGGTTGAGTTTCCTGACTCTCATCCGCCTGCTTGCTTTGCTTATAAGAGCCTTCGACTTTCCGCTTCTTCTATTTTGAAAACCGCCAAATCTTGAGTTTTCTTTTTGAGAGAAACTTGCAACCAGTCACCAGTTCATCTTTCTCAGATTCCCATTTCTGGTCTTCGTGGCTCGCGCATTTCCTCTTCCCTTAACTTATCTCAAACCAGGTATTTTCCTTGTTTCCTTCTCTGGTTATTTGGCTGTGTTTTCTCCTTTCTTTCTCTATCTTTTGGTCTTTCTTTTTTCTGGGTAGGTTATTGTGAGTTCTTTCAAGTTTCTTCCCCTTTGGGTTCTGGCTTCTGCTTTGTTCTTGAACTTCTTTGAACTTCTGGTCTATTCAATCCTTTTTCTCCGTCTTTGGTTTTCGGTTTCCTGTTTAAATTCTATCTTCTCGGGATGAGCCATCAAGGTTCTCCTCCGCCTTTTAATCCAAATGCTTTTTCCCCGGAAGAGGCTGAGCTTATTCAGCGCATGCCTCCCCGGACAGCTTGGTGGCTGTACGGGAAACCTCTGACCGAAGAACAAAAGAGGGAAAACGTTCTCCGTGGTTATGGCGGAGAAGGTGGTAGTCAACCAGGACGGTCTGGTCGGGTTAGGGGAAGGGCTCAAGGTCGGTCTGAGTCTGTGGAGCCCGAAAGTCTAGGCCGGGGGATTGCTGCCACTAGGGTTTTTTCTTTAGAGCTAACCTTGGGAAAGAGTAGGAGGGAAAATCCTCCTCTACCCGTTTCTTCCTTTCCTCAACGCGCGGAGCCCCTCATCTCCCTTACCCGGCCTATCGGCCCATGTGAGGAATGTTCCTGGCTGATATCTGAGGCCACGATGGTTGGCCGGTCATGGGAAGCTGAAGAAATAGCTTCGCGATGCCGGCATATCCAACCGCGGGTTGTTGAAGCCGTTTCTACCCATCCCGCTTTACTACCTTCAGGTATCATCTTCCTCGTTTCTAATTTATTTTTGTTTTGCCTTTTCTAGGTAGTATGTCAACTTCTCCTCGTCTTGTCGAGGATTCCGGATCCGTGGAGTCAGCGGCCGCTAGTATTCCACGTCATCTTGCTGAAAAGTATGACTGGGTTGCGACCGGGGTGCTATCCAGGCTCTCGAAAGCCACGACCAATCAGATCGCCAAGCTCCCATTAGGGGACCGGGATCATTGTTCTTTATCTCTTCCCGGCCCTTCTGAACCGGTGTGCATTGCCCGGGAAGGGAATGAGCATTCTTTTTTCTTCTTCTACCTAGATTTCGTTAAAAAACTCGGCCTTCGTTTTCCATTTTCTAGGTTTCAAGTAGATCTTTTAAACATTCTTCAGTTGGCCCCTACTCAGCTTCACCCTAACTCCTGGGGTTTCATTATTGCGTTCGAGCGGCTTTGCCAATTTTTAAATTGTACTCCCACCACCGGAACATTCTTTTACTTTTTTAATATCCAAAGGGCTCGTCAACCCGGGGAGCCTGAAGAAAAGAGGGGCTGGGTTTCTTTCCGGGGGAAACCAGACAAGAAGCTTTTCCATGTGGCAACCGACACCTGGAAAGGCTTCAAGGTTTCTTTTTTCAAAATTAGTGCTGAACCCGGTCATAAACCGTGGTTTCTCCAGGGTGTCGATTCCAGCTCGGTGGAGCTACTGTTTCCTCTGTATTGGTCAAAAACTCACTATGACCAAGACCAGAACATTTTTGCATCCTCCGATGATAGCCTAGAGCCGGCCGAGGTTGAGACTGTGATAGCTCTGGTTGATCATGTGGCCGGGAGGGATGTCATTGATTCCCGGATTTTTATCCGATAGTCGATGGAGGAATTGTACCCACCGAGTATGATTTCTGTTGGTTGTTTGTTCTTTGGATTTTTTTTTATGTGTCTCTTGTCCTTTCTGATGTTCGTTATGTTTTTTGTAGTGCCCGACATGAGGAAGGCTTCTTTCCAAGAACTGGCCGAGAAGCTTCGGGCTAAGGCCAAAAAGAAAGGGGAGTCCTCTTCCCAGAAGAAGGCTGTGGTTGCTCCTTCGCCTGCCAAAACTACTGCTGAGAAGAGGGCTACGCCCTCTCCGGGCCATACGGACCTCATTCCGCGTAAGCGATCGAAGTCGGTGGCAACGTCATCGATTCCGGTCGAAGAAGAGAATTCGGCCTTTGTCCCGGACGCCGGTGCTACCACAAGCGTCCCTCCTCCCCCACTTCCTAGCAAGTCTCGCCTTCACTCGCGGGGTGAGGTATGGACTAATGGGGTCTCGGAGGAGCTTAAATACGCGGTGAAGCCCCCCAGCAAGTATTTCAGTGGTGAGGCCTTTGTCGACTCCGACCTCGATCACCTGCAGGTGCTGCAGGATCATCTAATGGAGATGGCCCGCGTGTTGGACGCTTATGCTGCCGTTAAGCATAAATACGCCAAAGCTGCAGCCGAGATTGCCAAGGCTCTGGTTGAAAAGAAAGAGGCCGAGATTAGGTAGAGGGGGGTTGAGGAGGCGCGCCTGAAAGCGGAAGAGGCGCAGATAAAGGCGGTGTAGGAGCTATTAAAGGCCCTTACTGAAAGGGATCGGTTCTCCGCCAAGCTTGACGCCAGTCAGGCCCGAGAAGACACCCTGAATGCCTCACTACACACCTTGTAGGGTCAGTATGCGGGGGTGGTGAAGGACCTCAATCTCACCCACTCCGATCTCGACGCTTCCAAGGCCGAGCTCGTGGCGTCTGTTGCCGAGGTGGATAAGCTAGAAGTCTTGGTCGTGGAGACAGCTGCTGAAGCTTTCAACCTATGCCTGGCCCAAGTCCGAGCTCTGAATCCTGATATTACGATGAATTTGGACGCTGTGGATTTCAGAGCTTCGGTAGAGGACGGGCAATTTATACCAGCGCCGCTTTCTCCGGTCGAAGAGTCCGAGCATCTCGCGGAGAATGACCGTGGTCAATTAGCTGAGGAAGATGCTCTGACGACTGACGCCCCTGGCTTTCCTGTGCCCGGCCAAGCCCAATTTTGATGCTGTCCTTCTAGGACCTTTTTATTTTTTCCTTTGTTATGTAGTATTTTCACTTTCATTTTTGTTTTTCTGTAATCTGGGGCCTCTGCCCTCAAAATTAATACCATGACAAGCCGGTGTTCCCGGACATTTCTTAGCATCTTCAGCTCGTCTATCTTGTCAGTTTTTATTTTCATCCTTTAAACCAAACTCGTGTTTTAATTCACCAGTTGATGAGTAAAGGGGAACGTAATCCGTGCACGAAGCTCGGTTCTTTATTTTATGACTTGGCCAAAGTCAAGATATATTGTGCAGAATCTGCTGGATATTCAACCGACGTTTTAACAAACGGGCCACGCTTATTAATGGTCGGGCATTCTAAACAACAGACGATTTTCAAAAATCATCTAAGTACTTTATCTTGTAAAGTACCTTACCGAGATGGTAGCCAACTGCCACATGTTTGGGCCTTAATATCCTTTTTGAATAGAAGCCTAAACATTTCGACCTGATCAGGATCTTTTATGGCAATCTCACACCACCCCAGGGGACAGTTCCGATGCATCGTAACGTTTATAAAACTTGTTGACAAATCTTATCATGACCGGGATCGCGAAACCCAAGTCTTTGTTTAATTATCTTGCCTTTGTCACGACCTATCTTTGCATTGATTTCACAAGTAACAACTTGGTTGGCCCATGAATTGAACCACCTTTTTTTTATTGATTAAAATAATCGAGATTACACAGAATTTAAAATCAACGAAAAATACTGCCAAAAGCAAAACAATGGGTAATAAAAAACGGTTCTCGATCACCACCGACATCCGTTGAAACTGAAAAGCGGTTCTCAGTCACCACTGACATCCGCTGTGCGCTTATTCCGAGTGTATCCCGGTCTTTAGCTGTAGTAAGTCCTTAGTTTGCCCGCGTTCCATGTTCGTTTAATGGGCGTGCCATCTAATGTCTCAAGGACATAGGTCCCAGGCCCTATTTTGTCTGAAATACGGTAAGGACCCTCCTAGTTTGCTGCAAGTTTTCCGTCCCGGGCATTCTTATTTCCGATATCCGCTCTGCGTAATACCAAGTCACCTTTATCGAATGCTCGTGGTCTAAATTTGCGGTTATACTTAGCCGCCACCAGCTGCTTTGTTGCCAGATCTCGGCAATGTGCCGTCGTTCTGACTTCATCGATGAGGTCTAGATCGACTGCTAACTGCTTGTTGTTAGCGTGTTCTCCCTCCTCCATGACTTTGGCTTTCTTCCATGATGTTTGCCCAATTTCAACCGGGATCATGGCCTCGCATCCATATGTCATTCGGAAGGGTGTTTCCTGGGTCGAGGTTTGGACACTAGTTCGGTATCCCCAGAGTACCGGGTATAGTTCCTCGACCCAGTTACTTTCTGCATTGGTCATCCTTTTTTTGAGCCCGTCAACAATGATTTTGTTGGCTGCCTCGGCTTGCCCATTAGATTGCGGATGCTCTATCGAGGCAAAATGGTGCTTGATTTCTAGCTCGGACATCAACCTCTGGAAGCCTTGGTCAACGAATTGAGTACCGTTGTCAGTTACGATCTCGGCAGGAATCCCGAACCTTGCAACAATATTTCTTTCGAAGAATTTTTGTATTCGAGCGGCCGAGATGGTTGACAGTGGTTCAGCCTTGATCCACTTAGTGAAATAATCCACCGCCACCACAAGCCATTTCAGTTGCCCTGCGGCCGGTTTGAACGGTCCAAGGAGGTCCATACCCCATTTAAAGAATGGCCACGGAGCCGTGATGGTCTTCAACTCGGTCGGAGGTGGCCAGAGGATCCGAGCATGTTTTTGGCAGCTTTCGCATGTCCGTACATGCTCTCTGGAATCCGTGACCATTGTCAGCCAATAATATCCAGCCCTTAGGGCTTTCCGGGCTAACGCCTTTGCCCCCATGTGTTGTCCGTTTATCCCTTCGTGTATCTCTGATAGCACGTACTCGGCCTCTGCCTGGTTTAAACATCTCATCATTGGGGATTTGAGGCCTTTTCGGTATAGTTGGTCATCGACCACCGTGTACATTAACGCGGTCCGTGCTATCTGCCTTGCTTCCCTGGGATCTTCTGGGCTAACTCCCTTTTCCAGGTAATTTAAGATGGGCTTTCGCCAGTCTTCTGCTGCTGCGATGACCATGATACACGTGGGCTCCTTCAGACTTTGTTGTATTACAGTCCGATTATTTCCCGGGTTCCTGGTGCTTGCTAATTTGGAGAGGATATCTGCCCTCACATTTTCTCCCCTGGGGATGTGGGTGACTACGACCTCATCGAAGTCGGCCATTGTCTCTCTGACTTTCCCCAGATACTTGATTAGCAAGGGTCCCTTAGCCGTGTATGAACCGTTGATTTGGGCCGCGACTAGTTGAGAGTCGGTGGAGAGATGAACCCGCCTGGCCCCATTATCTTTTGCCTGTGATAGCCAAGCCAATATAGCCTCATACTCGGCCTGATTATTGGATGTTCTGAAGTGCAATTGCAGGGAGTGTTCCATGGCGACTCCTTCCGAGCTTTCGATTATGATCCCGGCTCCACTTCCTTTGGCGTTTGACGAGCCGTCTACAAATACCTTCCAAATGTTAAGGTTGGCTTTCGGGACTACCTCTGTTGGTACCAGTTCTGCAATGAAGTCGGCTAAAGCCTGGGATTTAATAGCATGTCGAGCTTCATATACTATGTCGAATTCGGACAGTTCGATAGCCCAACTGGTCATTCTTCCTGCCAAGTCAGGCTTATGGAGTATTTGGCGTATCGGCTGACTGGTTCGCACAATTATTCTATGCCCCTAGAAGTAGGGACGTAATCTCCTCGCGGCAGTGAGGAGCGCAAAGGCCACCTTTTCCAACCTTTGATATCTTAGCTCAGAACTTTGCAAAGCCCGGCTTGTAAAGTAAATCGGTTTCTGTTCCGTCGAATCTTCTCTCACCAGGGCGGCACTTACTGCTTCTGGGGCCACGGATAGATATAATATCAAATCTTCCCCGGGATCGGGTTTCGACAGCACGGGTGGTGATAACAGGCATTTTTTGATCTTGTCAAACGCGGCTTCACACTCTGAGTTCCATTCTCCATGTTGTGCTTCCTTCTTCAATAACTTGAACATAGGAAGAGCATTTTCTGTCGATTTCGGTAAGAACCTTGTCAGCGCGGCCAGTCTGACAGTCAACTGCTGTACCTCTTTTTTGTTTTTTGGGGCAGCCATATTGAGGACGGCCTGACATTTATCCGGATTGGCCTCAATCCCCCTGTTTGTCAACAGGAATCCGAGGAATTTACCCGCTGGTACCCCGAATGCACATTTAGCTGGGTTAAGCCGGATTCTGTGATCCCGGAGCTTATCAAATGTTTCTTGCAAATCCTGGATGTGGTCAGATCGCTTAACTGACTTAACAATCATATCGTCGATGTAAACTTCGACGTTCCTGCCGAGCTGTGCCTCAAACACTTGATTCATCATCCTCTGGTAAGTAGCTCCTGCGTTCTTCAGCCCGAAAGGCATGACATTATAGCAATAATTAGCTTTTTCCGTGATAAAAGCTGTTTTTTCCTGGTCTTCAGGATGCATAGCTATTTGGTTATACCCTCCATTTGCCATTGGGTTTCTTGACCATTACCACATTTGATAACCATGTGGTATACTGGATTTCCCTGATGAATCCCGCATCCAGCAGTTCTCTTACATGCTCGGCTAGGGCTTTCTGTCGGTCCGGTGCAATCTTTCTTTTCTTCTGCGAGACCGGCGTATATCATGGATTTATGGTCAATTTGTGACAACAGAATGCCGGGTCGACACCTGGTAACTCCGAAGGTTTCCATGCGAACATGTCCTTGTTCATCCATAACAGTTTTTTGAGCTCGATTTTTTCTTGCTCGGCAAGCGAACTCCCGATCTTCGTTATTTGTCCGGGCTCCTCTCCTAGTTGGTAGTCTGTGAGCTCTCCATCAGGCTCTGTTTTCATCAACTTTGCTTCTTCTCTTACATCCAGCTCTACCACGTTGACCGAGCTCGGCGCAATTGGCACTGAATTTTGAATTCCTTTCTGCTGCGAGCTGGATGTTCCGGGTTCATTGTTTTTAACCATCGAGAAGTAGCATTGCCGGGATTCCTTCTGATCACCTTTGATGGTGACGACTTCATTCTTCCGACTTACCATTTTCAGCTTCTGATGCTTAGTTGATATGAGCATGTCCCAACTATGAATAGTTAGTCTGCCTAAGATTATATTGTAGGACGAAGGGAAATCCGCTACAATAAACTTGACTCGCTCAGTCTTAAAGGCTTCTTTAGAGCCCAAGGTCATTTTTAGCTCTATACACCCTTTGGGACTTGTATCCTCTCCGTTGGACCCGATTAAGGTTGTCCTGCACGGCTTTAGATTTTCTGGGTCGAGGTCCATGCGCTTAAAGGCGTCCCACAGGATGATATCCACCGCACTACCAAGATCGATGAATATCTTCTTTACGTGGCATTTTCCCAGGAGGCCGGTTATGACCAATCCGTTTTGATGACCCGGGATTACGTCCCTCAGATCTTCCTGAGTAAAGAACAGCTTAGGAGGCTCTTCTGTTTGCGATGGTTCCGGCTTGAAGGTCGGTTGTCCCCTGATGGTTAAGACTTCCCGAAGGTATTTCTTCCGCTGATTGGCGGTATCGCCGCCACCTCCGTAACCTCCACTAATGACATTGCAGTCAAACTCTGCTTCCGGGAACTCATCCTTATTATCGTGCTTTCTCCGGCCTTTGTTCGGCTTTCTCCTCTGGGAGACTGGGCTTGTACTCCGATCCGTCTGCTTGCGCTTGGCTTTTTGCCCTTGTGTTTTGATAACGTAGTGACGTAATTTTCCATCACGGATAAACTTCTCAACCGCATCTCTAAGGTCCCAGCACTCATCCGTTGTGTGCCCGGGTCCATTGTGGAATTCGCAAAATCGTGTGCAGTCCAACTTACCCTTGTTATAAAGTGGTCGTGGTCGCTCCACCTTCCTCATCTCGGTCAAGGCTACCTCTCTCCATAGTTGCGAACGAGGGACATTTAGTGGAGTATATCTCTCATACTTCCCCTCATGCCTTTGGCCTCGTGTTTTCTGGTCTGAGTTCCTAGGTCGGTCTCTTGCTGCCCGGTCCTTCCCTTTCAGGGGTGGGCTTTTCTGTCTCTCTTTTCCCAACGCGTTGGCTATCTGCATCTGCTCGATGTCCAGATACTTTTTGGCTCGTCTATGGAATTCTTCCAGCGTCTTGATCTCGCCAGATATGACCGATCTCCCCATTCTGGATTCGCTATCTAAGCCCGAGATGAGCAAGTGTACGTGGACGCTTTCCGTTAATCCCTGGATTTGCAATGCGGCAGCCTTGAAACGATCCAAATACTTCTGAAGGGTTTCACCGGGTTGCTGCTTGATTCTATCCAGCGTGTAGACCGACCTGGGTTGCTTTTTGCTTGTCGCGAAATTCAGCAGGAACTTCTCGCTCAGGTCGTTGAAGTCGGTAATGGACTTGGGAGATAGAGTCCGGAACCAAATTTGAGCGGCTCCTCATAATGTTGAGGTGAACAGCCTGGAAATGATTGGCCCCTTGAATCCTCGAACCAGCATCTCAGTGTCGAAAGTATTCAAGTGTATCTGGGGATCCTGACTTCCGTCATACCTAGGGAGGTCGAATGTATTAAATTTCCTTGGGTACTCAGCTTCCGTAATTTCATCTGAGAACGGGCTGTTGTTTTGTCCTCCGTCCCCATACCACATCTTGTACCTTCCGGAATCTGGCCGAATTCCCTGATTGTCTGAGGTACGGTTGTCTTTCCTAAGCGCCCGGGCTTGATCCTCCTGACTCGCATCCCGGTGATTACTTTGCTGAGAATTTTTTGTTGAAACTATTCGGCCTTGCCCGGGATGGTCCTCCTGTAGGGGATCAATAGTTTGGTGATTGGTTTCTTCGTCCTCATTCTGCTGATCATCCCGGCATTCCTCCTGAAGAGGGTCTTATAAGTGTTTAAGGATTTAGTTCATCACCTCGGTCATATGGTCAATCTTTTGGTTCTGAAGATTGTCGCGTTCTTCCACATTCTCAATTCGTTTCAACATTGATTCAGCAATGTTATGTAGGAGCCGTATGTCCGGGCTGCCAATCTGAAACTTTGTTAAGGGACCAGCATGGTTAGTATTTTCCAGCGTTTAGCCTGCTCGTCCATCTTGAGATGGGAGTTTCGATTCCGGGGGCTCCTCAATTTGTTCCTGTTGAACGTCCTGTTGTTGGGTCTCGCTAAAATTTTGTTCCTGACCTTGCTCGTGTGCATGCGGGTGGCTTTTGCTTCTGGTATTAGCCATCACGGGTCACGGGAATAGGACTTTACAGTCCCCACAGACGGCGCCAATGATCCGGTGTGGATCACAAGTTGGGTTGGACTTGGCCCGGGGTGAAATCCCGGGGTCCTACGTACCACAGTTGGATCAAAGTCCACGTAGTTCGAGAGTATACGGCAGGCTAATGATAGCCAGAGGGGGTGGTGTGTGTGCTCTGTGTGAATAGAAAAGCTAGGGTTTCAGAAGTGTGTACCTTGTAAGGGGTTTACCCTATTTATAAGCGTACCTGGGCCCTATCTTAATCAGTTGGATTTATCCTTTATTTTAGGGATATTAAGATATGCTTTTTTGAATAATCTCCTTCTTTCATAGGTGGTTACCATAATGATAGATATTCTTGATAAAACCACTCCTATTTTCAAGGAAGCGGTTATGAGCATAACTGAAGCCATTTTGACTAGGCTCTTTGGTTATTGGGCTGAGCCCATTTATGAGATATCCGTAACACCACTCATGCAATTGTTGTAGAGAACTAGAGAAATTAGGAAGAAGATTGGAACATATGAGAGGACAGAGGGAGTGGGAAAGAGAACAGTGTAGAGCACTAATATTTCATTCATACACAATCAACCTAGAATACAATAGGCATAGATTCCCCTCATTATAGGTATTGTCTTATTCACTTATGCCTCAACGATCACTCGAATATTACTAACTCTCTATTAACCAATTACCTAACTATCCTTATGGCTTCATAGTATTAGTATTGTGCCACGTCACTAGCCTCATAGGATTATTTGTGCCAATAAATTCCCAATCTAACCTAAAGCTTCAACCTTATAGACATATATCAGTTGCATCAAGGAGTAATTAGAATCTTGCTCACAGGTTTTTTTGGGCCTTACCGAATTAAATGGAGAATAGTTCCAGTGGCGTATAAGCTTGACCTGTAGGAAGAAACCAGAATACATGACACCTTCCATATTTCTTTATTGAAGTTGTGCCCTGATACAATAGTGAAGCCTCGTCATCTGCCACTTGACTAGCCAGAACCTCCAGTTATGCAAAAACCAGAGCAGATTCTATAGAAACATGTGGGTAGAAGAAGAGGAAGCATAGTTACTGAAGTTTTGGTCAAATGGAAGCAGTTCCCTGAAGAAGAAGCAACTTGGGTGTTGCTCTACCGCTTCCAACAGCAATTACCAAGTTTGTCTTTACTGACCCTTGAGGACAAGGGTTCTTAAGGGGCATTGTTATGTAGATTATAAATATGATTAGGTTAGATAATTTGGGAATTTGTTTAGGTTAGATTGGGGATTTATTTGCATAAATAATCCTATGAGGCCAGTGATGTGTAGCACAATACTAATGCTATGAAGTCATAAGGGTAGTTTGGTAATTAGTTAATAGAGAGTTAATAATATTCTAGTGACCGTTGAGGCATAAGTGAATAAGACAATACCTATATAAGGGGAATCTATGCCTAATGTATTCTATGTTGATTGTTGATTGTGTATGAATGAAATATCACTGCACTGTTCTCTCTCCCACTCCCTCTGCTCTCTCATTTGTTCCTAGCTTCTTCCCAATTTCCCTAGTACTCTATAACAATTGCATCAATTTCTTCCTGCAGTGGGAGCTTCCATGGCATTCAGAAATGCACGGAAATAAGAGCCAAAACCAGCAAAGCACCAGTGAGTTTGGCCATGGAAAGTTTTTTTGTGAAGAGGTTTCTCTTGGTTTTGCATGCAGATAATTGTCTCTGAATAACCCTAATTTATAAAGCTTCGAGTGAGAGTGATAACTAACGGGACCTTCTCATAATTTTCTGGTTTTAATGACATGATATAAGGGAATATGGGAGAAGGGATCTAATTAAATTTTCCTTTCCGAGGAAGGATTTGATTAATGAGAGGAACTAAGTTTGGTCGTCTTACACACACAGATCCCCTTCCATTGATATTATAAGTTACTTCTGACTATTACACCAAAATCAATGAAAAGTTTATGACTCATTACCTTTATTTGAAAATGAAACATTTTTCCAACTTTACTTGTGTTTAAGGGTATAGAGAAACACAAAATTAACATTCAAGTTTTCTCGAGTAAAGCAAAACTAGGGTGTAATACCATTCTGGTCTTTATTATAAGCCACTTATAGGATAAATTGTTGGTTCTAAATATAAGTTACTTGTATGTAGGGTATCTAATGATCATTTTTCAAGTTAACCCAGCCCTTATTTAACTCTTGTGGGAAGAGAGAAAGAGGAGATGTAAAAATAATTTGTAAATGTAAAGAAATAATTTTAATAAGAATATGCTTAAAAAAATTTATGAATTTAAGGCATATTTAATGACTTAATTTTCATTTATTGGCATGTAAAAATTAGTTGAAATAACTTATAGTGTTGGATCATAAGAACTGGATTCTTTTTTTTTTGATAAAAAAGAGACCTCAACTAATCACCTAATGGATGAATTTCCCCATTACAATCCCGACTAAGTAACAGTGCTAGATCACCAGATGGGTAATAGACTTCATGAAGCCCCAACGTTAAAGCTAACCCACTCTTTGCTAGGTGATCTACTGCATAGTTGCATGACCAAGGAACATACGTAGCCTTGAATTCCCAATCCATTCCCAGCAACTGCTTTGCTTCTTTAAGAAGACCATAGTCTCTGTGAGCTTCACTAAAACCATGAAGAAGGAGGTCAAGGCACTCCATGGAATCTGTTTTATCGAAACTTTCTTAAAATCCCATATTCCATGCCATTTTTAAGCTAAGAACACACACCTAAATTTCCGTAGTTAATTCATCTCCAAGATCAATAGGATGTATAAATCCTTTAATGAAGCTTCCAACATTGTTCCTGATCAAACCCCCCACAGGCATATTTCATAGATAAAAGAACTGGATTCTAATCCAGCATACTCTTGCTTTTTTATGTCAGTATTCATAGTTTATGTTGAATTTAGTGAATTTACCTAATTACATTCCTCTTTTTAATTAGTATAGTATTTGATTAGGATGCTAAATTTGATGGACCATGAATTAGGTGTCAAGTGTGGGGCTATAACTATCATCCCAAATGAGCAGAAAGAAGAGAAACTAGTATGATTTATGATTTATAGGGTAAGTATATGAAAAGAGTTTTATCTCAACTTATAGAAAAAGGGCTTTTGAAACCACAGTTTCAAAGTTACACAAACACTCACTAAAGCTCTGCTTTGTAGTACTTGACAAAATTCATCAACTTGTGAATATTAACGAGCATTCTCTACATTTTCCAGTAAACATGTCCCTTTCTTCAAATATGGATTGTGTGCAATTAGGTAATATGCTTATTGGCGTGTGCCTACTTGTGAAGGCATTCATGGGGTACCTTAATTTGTAGATATTTGGGGAGGAATTGGGAGCTGTGCCCATTTAAATGGATAAATTAGTACAAATTTTCTTGTGGTTATTGTTCTGGCTTCAATCCAAAATGAGTTATTTTCAACCCCAGCTATAACGATTAACTCATTAAATTTTTCTTGAAAAAATATTTCAGCCTTGCCCCTATTTAAATTTGTCTTCCTTCTCTTCTCTTTTGGATATCCAATACATGCCATCAATAGAGATAAAATTAGATAATGGTAATAAATACTCCTTTATTCATATTTATGCCGAGGGAAAGGGTTTTTATTTTGTTATTGTGTGAATTTTGTTCTTATAGGATATAATTTATTTAAAATTTTAAGGCAAAGGTATTAAATGACACCAGGGAAATAATTTTCTATACAACTTATGTATAAAATAAGAAAGCATTTCTCTACGAAGACGTTGGACCTATATTTTTAGATAAAGAACTTCTTATGAAACACATGTTTACCTAAATTGAAACAAAACTTCTCTCATATAATCATATTGTACACTATAAATTATTATTAAAAAGCTACTACTACTAAAGACTTCAATTGTTATTCTAAATAAGCTCATATATTTTAGACTTAAATCCACTTAGTATGAGTTCTCAGTCTACTCTTACTAAATTGTTGCACTTTTTTTATTGCTCTTTTATCCTCATATGCTTATCAGATTCCTCATTAATCGTAATTAATTTATCTCTCATATCCGGAATAGCTAGCTAGTCAAGGTCAAAAGGAAAAATATATCCTGAATAGCTTGTGAGGCATGATGCTTTGACTAGTGCCTTTGACCTTATCATGATTTAAGAACCATGACCCTATGAATTGGCAATCATATTTTGTATTCTCTCATCATGATACCATAATCATTAAAACTATCATTATACATATTACTAATCATATAAAAATCAGTTGGATATTATTGAAATCTATTATATATTATCCATTAATTAATTATTAAGCACCTTAATATTAAAACATGTGTTCATCATTACTTTAGCAAAGCACAATAATATTCGTAGAATTCATGACCAGTTAATAGAATAACATCAACTCGTAGTGCATCTAGTATCGGCATCACTTTAAAATTTTTTAAAAAATATAAATATTCACTATTTACCAGACATGAGTTAGAAGTCACAATATTTCGAAGTTATTAACAACATTGGTTATAAACAATGTGAACTTATTTCGATATGAAAGCACATAACTCACTTTAATAAAGATAAACAATAGGATTTTTCCTATAATTTCAATCTGCAAAGAAACTCTCTCTAATAAGAATGTGCAACAAAACTAAAATGTTAATCTCTTAAGAAAGCTGGCAAGAAGTCTTGCCCCAAATAAAATATCCTTCATTACAATTATAAATTCTGCATCCTCCTTGCAACTCAAATAAAATATTGATCTCTTAAGAAAGCAGGCCAAAAACCCTTCCCAATTACAGTGATGTTTACAAACTTGATAAGAAAAGGGTAGCATTATACAGCCCTAGAAAAAGTTTGCGAACTCTAAGAAAAATCATTAATGCCGAAGAGAACAATCCAATAACAAAATGAAAGAAACATATGATAGAGAATCAAGTTCAAGCAAAGGAAGGATCAGAGAATAAATGATCATCTTGGAGCTTTCCTTCTCCATTCTGTTCGTCCTCTGTTGATCTCCAGTCCATCATTAGACAACCTAAGTAGATGTAGAAACTGCCGGTGATCTTGTTCATCTTCCTTTGCCGTGGCAGATCCATTTGTACCATGGAGTTCTGAAACTGCCTCGGCTGCTTCTGCCAGTTCTGAGCTTGTGAGGGAGTCAACTATATCATCTTGTTGGCACTCGCGTCTGTAATCCAATGTTATACTCTGCAACTCATAATTGTCGATAATTTCCTGAGGCATGCTCTGCCATAAAACTTTTTGTCAGTTCATGACACCAACAAGAAAAGTTGAAGGGAAGGACTCCTTTTGATTCGGAACTGATGAATAAGATTGCAGTCTATTTGAGTAGGCACATGTATGCATGGCATATAAAAAATTGGATGAAAATGTGTATGCCATAAAAAAATAGTAGAATAAATTATACAGACCTCCTAGGAATTGTATTGATACCTTGTAAATTTTAAAAATCTATAAAATCTACTTTTAAACAGAAAGTAAAGTACAAGCATGATCTGCAGTTTGTTAAGAATTACATAAATCAATTTTCAAAACTTCCACAAACCTCACCTAAAAATAGAGTACTTAAGCATGTCTCTTTGAGTTTAGCCGATTTTCTACACACTATTTCTTCACCCCAACCCTGTTGGAGAGGTTTACGGGTGTATTGAAAATATAGAGCAAATACTTGTTGCTTCGGCAAAATTCAAAGTAATTTTGTGTAAGTTACTCTTCACCAGAGTTGGAAGTTGTTACAGTAACTAACAGAAGCTTTATACAAAGTCATAGAGAACATAGCATCAGGAGCAAATCTTGACCAGGTTAGATAACTTAGGGTGTTCCATGTGATTTTTAAGTGATCTTTTGATCTTTGGTCCCCTCACCATCAACCAAAATGCATGCATGCATACATATGCGCTTGTATGGATAGAACATACACATATATTGCTAAGGAATTGAAACAAATGAAGACTTTTTGTAAGTACCTCAAGCAGCCATCCTATATAAGTGACATTGTTAACATGCTGATTCATGTCTAGATCTGCTCTTCGAGGCTGCAGCATTCGAAAGTTAAGTATGAGCGCCAGGATCTTGATATTCTTTTCATACTATAAGAAATCATATCAAGAGGAAAGAAATATACAAGAAAGAACAATAGGATATCCTCATAAGATAAAGTAATACAACCATAACAAGATCAGAAAAGACAATAGATAGAACCTTAAACATGTAGCAAATTACAAGTTATCCAGGGAAAATTGAGAAAAGAAAAAAGGTTGTATAAGCTAAATAATCATACCATAAGTCCTAGTCTGTAGTTCTGACCAGGATCTTCCAGTTTTGGAATTTTCTTCAAGCTATTATTATTCTCCTCAGGAAATGATAACCTAAAACCACACAACAAAAATATGAAAATGAGAGCAACCATGAACCAGGATGCTTCAGCCAAGTTACTTCTAATATTCTCCTCACGAGCAATGACACTCAAGAAGTTCAAACCTTTTCACACTGATGTGGTGCAGGTTTTGTTCACCGAAGTTCTTGGTTTGTATTGAGCAACATATTATCAACTAGGAATGATCTCAACATAAGGTAGAAGAAAAGCAACATACCTTGGCTCTCGTGGACAGAAAACCAGAACCTCCTCACGGACATCTTCAGAAACTTTTTGGAGTCGTCTAGTGTCCTGATTCATCATTACCCACTTGCTGAAGGAATAAATGCAAATTGTCAGCTTTATGGAAGCATCTAAACTTTAAAGCACAAAACTGTTTAGGACGGTTGCATACATGACATCAAAATCTAGAGAAGCATCAATTCTATGGGCCAGCAACACTTCAGAGACTGCAGCCAGGAATTATTTGTTAAATTTTCTCAAATTGCACATAAGGTAGTTTCCTGTTAAATTTTCCTGTCACATATGATGTCTAACTTGTAAATTATTAGGTGATGTGTGCATGCCTCATTATTTTAGTTGGTGGATTATAGCCATTGTAATGGCGGTGGCTATAAAAGGGAGTGTATGGAGAAGATTATGGTGTGTCTCAACAGTTAATGAAAAATTCAGTCTCTCTCTCTCTCTCTCTCTCCCCCTCTCCCTCCCTCTCTCTCTGTGCTTCTCTCTTCTCCCTCGCTCTCCTCTTTCTGACAACCACTATACAAAAGAGGCTTAAATGTTATTACCTCATCCTTAATATAAGATCTAGAACCGGAGGTAGTAATAAAATTCCTGACATCCTATTAACCAGGGTCTCACAAGTCATAATTACTGGACAGGTTTGTTAAAGTTGTACTTCAAGACGTGAAGCACTCAAAAATTCAAAAGAACTTAGCTAAACCTTAAAGCATGGCGTGAAGCACTTAATGTACACTATTGGAAAGATAGAAAGTAGAGTGTGCATTACGATTACGATTGGCAAAGAATAGAAGTTCCAATAAGAGGGAGTAAATTCATCACTTCAAATCCCACAAAAGACTATCTATATACAGGAAACAACTAAAATGAAGCCCAGTACTATACAAGTTTCCAAGTAAACAAATTCTACCAATCCTCAAGGGTTTCACTATATCCACACGCAAAGTGCATGGAAAAAGCCACACCGGAAACAAAGAAAGGAAGAGCAAATAATTGATCATCCAATCCATGATTAGGAAAAATTCCCAATAATGAAAAAATCTCACCTGGTCGCTCTTCCAATCATTTGATTGGTAGCATAGTCCTTGATTATAAAATCACGCCGGGTTCCAACTCTTCCCTCCCCTTGACACCACGTCTCTATTTCAACTACATCACTCCTGTGGGAATTTTCAAGTCAAATATTTTTCTCACTAAGTTTCTACAAGAACCTTAAGAGCAAAACCCACCAAGCAGGGTATTTGTAGATTTCAATGTGCATGCGAGCAGTCACCCATATGAGACGCAATCTTCTCATGATAGGTGTCGTAGCAAAACCATCTGTCGAATAGCCAACACTCTGAGCATGATTACATCCAACCTCCTATAATCACAAAGTTAATGTTAGAAAACAAACAAAATGTTATTCAGACAAGTTCAGTTCCTAAACAACTCAGTTCCTAAACAACTCAATTGAAAACAATAAGGAACACTTTATCTCAAAAACATCCCAAAACCTTATCCTCTATACTTGCCGACCTCTGTCATTGAATTGTTCACAAATGCAATCGAAAAAGAAATGCAATTCAACTAGAGGAAGGAAGAGCGAGAAATATGACTGTCAAATGCCCAAAATCTTCGCCTTAAACTCCAGTTTTATTCGCATAGAAAATTCAAGACAAGAAATGCCCAAAAAAATAGACATTGAACTTTCAAAACGTTTCCAGTCTAATTCGAAGGGACACGTACGTAGTAGAAAATTTCACACCGTGGACAAAAGCGGGACAACTAGCAGGTAACACTATATTCGAGCATAACAATGAAACATCCCAAATGCATTGCAAAAGAAGCAAACAGAGATAATGCAAAACCTGCAAGAGATTGGCAATGGTCTCAACAGTGGCCGTCTTATTAATCCCAACTTCATAACTCCTTACAATGAACTTTTCCTTATAAGACAATCCATCCTCCGTCAAGCTCCCCAGCCGCAACCGGTCCGCCAAAGTTCCCGAATCGGATTCAACTCGGGTCACAGCGCCATCGAGCCCAACGCCACCACGGTCCGACATGACGGCAAGTACCGGCGACGTTTTGTTCTCGCGAGAGCACAAAACAACGTCGCTCCTCCGGCGAGTGAAGAATGGCCTGGGCGTAGCATTGAATCTGCATTGAGCTAGAGCTTGAATGGGATCTGTCCCATTAAAATAAATCTTCAACATTTTCCGATGGGAAACTCTCTATGCCTCTCTCTTTCTCGGATTCAGCAGACTTTTCGAGAGGAGGGCACGGGTCTGCGTCTCTGAGAACGTGTTCTTGTCTGTAAGCTTTCGCAGACTCAGAATAGAGAAAGCAGGGTGAGAAACGTGGTCGATGAGACCGAGAGAAAGGGAAGGAAGGGAAATGCCACTGAGAATGGAGAAAATAACGAAGGTGCCATAAATGGATGTAGCTATAGCTGCTTTCTGCTGCGGTTGACGATGATGGAAGATCGGTGAGTGCGATGCAATTTTTCCTTTGTTGGGTAGGGATTGTGAAGCCAAGTGGCGTGAGAACGACACTCCTCGCATTTGCGGGAATATCGGCACGTGCTTCTCTCGTAGTCACGTGCCTCCCATTTGCGCCTCTTACAAAAGACGAAAGTGATTTTTTTTTTTTTTTACACGAAATTTTATTCTAATCTCTTGATTTTTTTAATGCTTATTTAAAAAAATCTAACATGGTTAATAAAAAATATCACATTAAAATTTTTAAATATTTACACATTAAGTTAAGAAAACTCCACTAGAATGCCTTTAAAATATGCAAAACTCAAAAAAGGTAATTTTAATGGAGTTAATGTCACCTCAAAATTTCTAAATTATAGCATTTTCGATATGGTCACTAAGTAGGTTATCTTTAGTTGACCAAATATTAAATTGACAAGTCAACATGTCAATCATGTCATGAGTAATATTATCTCAAAAGTTTTTAAATCATAGTAACGCCACACTTACTGTTATTTAGGTTAAATTTTTTTATTGTTATTTGACGAAATATACTGAACTGATATCATGAATAAGAATAAAAAAGAAGAAACAATAGAAAGAGAAGAAATTCTTGTTGGCTAGGGAGCAATGAAAAAAAATAAATAAATAAAAATTCTAGAAGTGGCAAAGGTTATCCATCCCTAAAAAGAATTTAAATTTGGTATAATTCTAGAAAGGAGGGGTATATTCAAATTGCACCAAGTTTATCTCCTAGTTTCTCTCGTAATATCGATATTAACTTAAAATTAGCCTAACCTATATTTAGACACGTACGAACAAAGAGATCAACTTGGTCTCTTTTAACAAAATAAAAAAGACATGGGATCAAACCGTATAAAGGCTAAGGCCAATTCCTAAAAGCAATATCATACCCATTACACATGTCAACTAATAAAACACTAAAATCACAAAGACCAGTCAAACTTTAATCATAAAAAACCAATCTAAGCCAGGCAAATGAACAAGTGTGTGTTTGAATTAATATTATTTTAAATAATTTTTCGTTATACAGGATAAAGATAAACATATCCCAAATGGCCCCTAAGATGACAAATCACTTAAGGAGAGTGGGGGCATCACCATATGTAATCATTGAGGAAGGGGTTTGAATTCTGTCAAAATCTTTTTTCTTCTTTATTTTTCAGTATCTAATTTCCACCCTCAAATTTAGAGAAATAGGTGATCTAGATTTAATGTTTTATAAAAATTTTATTTTAAGTATGAATAAATAAACTTAAACTGTTAAATCATGATCTACACAATTTATAAGTGTAATACAAACAAAATTAATAAAAAAAAATCTATAAAACACTATTATCATAGTTTTAGAAAATATTAAATCTGAACCGTCCATTTTTTTATTTAAAAGGTGGAGATGGGATTTTGAGAAAAAAAGATAAAAAGAGATTCTGAGGATATCTACCCCTTGACTTCTAAATTACCAATATACTCCCTCTAGCTTAGAATATAAGGCGCTTTGAGAAAAGTAGCTTGATTTAAAATATAAGTCATTTATAAAATAATTAATGCTCATTTTTCAGTTTTATCCTTATAATTAATGCTCATTTCCAATTTTTTCAACTCATTAAATTTTCAAACCCATTTTTAAATATGGATAACAATGAAAAAACTATTTAATTTAGGACATATTTAATGAGTTGACTGTTACTTTTTGTTTTTCGTTAATTAGTTATAATATCCTATATCATGGATTAGAGGCGTATCTTTTTTTTGAAGTTTAATTTACCAAACTGCTCTCTCTGGCCCTTATTATAAGGCATCAACTACCAATATTTTTTTTGTCCTTATTATAAGGCGTCAACTTACTTTAACTAACTCATTTATTACTTTTTTCCCATTATGCCCTCATTTTTAACTAACTCATTTAAAACTACATCATTAAAGTAGGGGTGAAGTTGAAAACATTTATTAATTTTGAATCTAATTAATGAGTTAACTTACATTCCTTAGTTTGTGACAAATAGTAGTTGGTGTATTATAATAAGGACTAGAGGGAGTATAAAATACCAATCTCATTAAATATATTCTAAATTGATGCATTTTTTTTTAATTTCACCCTAATTTATTAATAGGTATTACAAATATATATATTTTACATTGTATTTCACCTCTTTCTTCTCTCTACATTATTTATATATTCTCAACCCTTCTCTTATTTGTTCTCTCTTCCCAATATGAATTAATTCATTTTTATTATATTTAATAGGGACAAAATTGTGATACTCCCATTAAGTATTCTCTAGTAGACTTGTAATAAGGATCAGTAAGTAATAACCCTATTGAAACCATGATTTTAACGTATTCAGAGTTTGGTTAATATTGTAAATACAGACGTTGATGGGAGAAACCTCAATAGTCATTCATTCCTCTAATCCACACGAAACGTGGTGTTGAATGTTAACCAAGCCATTAGTATCCAAATCAAGATAAGAAATTAATCAGTTAGCGTAAAAATTGACATATTAAAAACATGGTCAAAAGTGATTATTAAAAAATGTGATGGACCATAATGCTTTAATTATTAAAAATGAGGTCATAATCTATGTTTCATCATTTATAGAGTCAATAATTCAAGTCAAACTTGACGAGTTGCCTAAATAATTAAACACGGAAAAGTCTGAATCTAGACTCTGGAAGACTATACTTTTGTTTTTTGCAACTTGGTTTTTTTTTACTGAATCTTTTATTTTTATTTGTTTAATATTTTTAAATCTTACTGACTTTTATACTTTTTATCACATTTAGATGGGAAGATAAGATAAGAGAAAGCGATTATTCCTACCTTACCCCTCCCTCTTGCCCTCTCCTTTTTATCGGAACTCTCTCTCATTGCTTGTTTGTAGCTTTGTATCCACTTTTTTTAAAAAGAAAAAAAGAAAAAAGGAAAAATCCCTTAAAACTTTAAAAATGCTAAAAGAGAAAAATATATTCTGAATGTTCATAATATGTGTTAGGGCATAATTTTTCATTTTGAAAATTAGAAGGGAGTGATAAAATTGCCCCCTTGAGTTCAAAATTAAAAATAGAGAAGAATGCGTGATTTTGTGCCTAGCTTCGCACACACTTCCCATTTCCTTTGTGAATGGCTGGTTATTAAGAATTGAAAGGTTTGTCTTGAGAGGTGTGGGGGTCGTAGTAAGAGAGGAGATTGGTGATTAAAATTATCAAGTTATGATAAATGTTTTCATAAATTTTGATAAAGGTTTGTCTCTTTTGCAGTTGTTATTTTGAACTCTTGTTAAATTTATGGATGCATGTGGGTTGTTAATTAAAAATTCCTAATAATATTAATACAAGTTCTGACAAAGGTATTTACAAGTTAAGATTAGCTTTTCACAATTTTAAATTAGAATTTCAATCATAATTAAGTACAAATGAACAAGGTTTTACAAGTTTTGATAAAAGTTTTCATAAGTTCTTAAAGAATTTTGCAACTCCTTTGAAGAATTTCACAAGTTACAAATCAAAATTTACAAGATTTGATAGGGGTTTTACAAGTGTTGATAAATATTTCATAAGTTCGGATAAGGTTTTCACAAGTTCTTGAAAAAATTTCATAAGCTACAAATTAAAAATACACAAGATTTGATAAGAGTTTCACAAGTTCTAATAGAAGTTTCACAAGTTTAAATAATGTTTCACAAATTCTCAAAAGAATTTCACAACTTCCTTAAAGAATTTCACAAGTTGTAAATCAAAAGTCACAAGATTTGATATAACAAGATCGGATGAAGTTTTCACCAGTTCTTGACAAAATTTTACAAGTTATAGAATTTCACAACTTGCAGATCAACATTCATTAAATATGAACATAGTTTCACAAATTTTAATAAAGGTTTCACAAATGCGGATAAAATTTTCACAAATTATCATAAGAATTTCACAACTTCCTCAGTTGAACAATAGCAAAGGTCTATGATAGTACAATTGTATTATCTTGTTTCATGTTGATAGGAAGATGAAGGGCATAACTTGGACTTGGAGCATCCTTTTTATCGGGACGTTTAGGTAAGGAAGATTCACAGGGATGCAAGCTGGCGATTTTGAAGAAAGTGTTTGGTTCTAAGAGAAAACAAAAGTTTTTCATAAGATCATCAGCCATTAATTAGACTGCATAATTAATGATTAATATATATCAAATAACTATATTTAACTTGAATTGATATATTTAACTTGCTTGATATATTAATTCAGAGTACAATGAGGGTAAGAAATTTGAACTGATCACTCGTATACATCTAAAGTAAGAATGAACACCACATATAAGAAGAGTTCTTTAATAGTTAAGCATTACTTTTAACAAGAATGTTCCATCTTCCTCAAGCACCTGTAAACAGATTAGAAAACATTATTATTAAGAATATTTTAGAATTAGTTGAATGTTTGATCCTTATGATTTACCATCATTTTGATTTTAATTTATACAGTTTTAAATTATAGGTTTTTGATCATTCAAAGAGTAAAATTGTCTGGAATTTTTTAAAAATATGAGGACAAATATTTTAAATGAAAATAAAACTTGAATGATCAAAATCTATAGTTTGAAATTATAGGAATTAGAATCAAAAAGAGGGACCTAGCATTGTATTAGCAATTAATTAATCCCAATATATTTTGTTTAATATCATCAGTACATCACTATGTATCATAATGGTTCTTTTTCCTACACCAGGTGGTCCTTCAAATATAAAATGATCACAAACACGTGGTCTTTTATCTGAATGTTCATCAAAACCAATTAATGTCATTCACATGTATCGCATGGGCCGGGGCCGGGGCCTAATAGGACGGCTTTATAGGGTTTGGGGTAAGAAAAATATATGTTTTTTTAAGTCCGACTCAAGAACATTAGGGTTAGGGCCAACCCTATAGGGTCCAGAAGTTATTATTTTCAATTTTAACTATTTTTCCTTTATTTTTTTAAAGAAATATAATTAGTAAATACAACAATTAAAGTTTTAATTTATTAAATAAATGTTAACATTAATATCCAAACAACACGAATCATCTAACAAAAAAACACATTCACCAATTCAAAATTAAAAGTAAATTATTGTCCACAAATAACTCACATAAAATATAAGAAGCATACCACTAAACAATATTAATATAATGACTATCATTGTCATCTTCTTCGCCATTATCATCAAATTCAAAGACATTTGATTGTGCTTCACTTTAAGTAGTGAGCTCTGCTTCACGAATAAGAATATCATAAATTCCTCTCCTGTATCATGAGCACATCTATAATCTTTATCTGCAAATCAAATCATAAAATTAGAGTATAGTTATTATGTATTTGTATTTAAATGGATAAATAACTCTACAGTAAATACAAAATACATATAAATTAGTAAATTACTATCATATGTGAATCCATGCATCCAACTCTCAAGTCTAAGTAGCTTAGGTAATTTTAAAAATATAAAATTAAAATGGCCTAATGGGCCGACCCTACAAGGCCAATTTTATTTAACTTCTATAATTTTCAAGCCCGACCTTTAAAGGGCCAAAGTTTAAATGGGTCCGGTCCAATTTCATGGCTCTATTCACATGTTGATCCTGATGTATACTCTTTGACTTGCATTATACTAATGCGAAGTTATTTGCCCACATAATTATGATCTTTTACCTAAATAGAACCTTTCTTAATTATACCTCCTAGGTGTGGGACTTGTTTTATATAAATTTTTGTTTCAAAGACTCATGATATAATACACTCTTTGGTCCTTAATAAAAGATATGTTTATAAAGTTGATCTTTAAGACATAGTTTTTATATTTGTTGATATTTTCTTTTACTCATATTAATGCTCTCTCAATAATAATCAAAGAAGAGATGAAATAAGGGTACTATGGAAAATGATTAGGCTTATCCCTTTATATAATAAGGTCTCATTTGACTTTCTTTGATTAATAATATACTTTTACCCATTTTGCCCTAATTCTTTTACATAATTTATTTACCATAGATTATCTTTCTTATTTTTCTCATCATTACTATTTTCTCTCTCTTTCTTACTCATTCATAAATAGAAGCCTTTTTGAGGGGGAAAAAATTAAAGTGTTAGTAAGATGAAAATTCTCAGTGAATATTTGTTAAATGAGGTTATAAAAATGATCAAATTTGCCTATGTGTTTTCATAAAAGGAAATGAATCAGAATTTGTGATAATAATTGTGTATGTGGATAATTTGAATATAGTTGAAATTCTTTAAAAGCCTAAAAAAGTTGGTGATTGTTTAGAGTTAGAATTTGAGACGAAGGATCTTGAAGGAACAAAGTTTTGTCTCAGCCTTGAAATCCAAATCGAACACTTAGTAAATGGAATTCCCATTTATCAATCAACTTATGTTGAAAAAAATATTAAATTGATTCTATATGGATAAAGTATATCCATTATCTGCTCCAATGGTTGTAAGATTACTTGATATGAACAAGGGTCTTTTTCACCCTAAGAAGAAAATAGAAAAACTTCTTGGTCTATAAGTATCATATCTTAGTGCTATAGATGTACTAAGGTATCTTGCTAATACAACACGACCCGATATTACATTTGCTGTGAATTTATTGGCAATATTTAGTTCTTCCCCAACAAGAAAACTTTGGAATATAATTAAACATATATTTCGATATCTTTGAGGAACAAACGATATAAGATTATTTTATTCTAATGAATCTGGATTACAATTGATTGGTTATGCAGATATAGATATAGGGTTTTTATCAGATCCACACAATGGTATATCTCAAATAGGATATTTTCACTTGTGGAGGTTCAATTGTATCTTGGCACTCAACAAAACAGACTTTAGTTGCTACCTCATTGAATCATGCAGTGATAATTGCAGCTCAGGAGGCAAGTTGAGAATGTGTTTGGTTAAGGTCAATGATTCAACATATCCAATCAATGTGTGGTCTGTTTCCTAAACAAAAGATTCAAACAATACTATATGAAAATAATACAATATTTATAGTTCCATTGAAAGGAAGAAGGTGATAGAACAAAACATATTTCTCCAAAATTGTTTTTCACCCATGATCTTTTGAAGAGTGGTGATATAGATGTTCAGCGAATTAGTTCATGTGACAACCTTGTAGATTTGTTTACCAAAACATTGCCAACTAGAACATTTAAGAAGTTAGTACATGGTTTTGGAATATGTAGGCTTAAAGACATAAAGCAATGTTGTATGTCGTCACGGGGAATAAACAATGTGTACTCTTTTTTCTTCACTAAGTTTTTTGTCCTAGTAGGTTTTTCCTAGTAAGGTTTTAATGAAACACTATATTGATTTATAATGGACATTTAATGAGGAGTGTTATTAATATTAATTATATGGACATATATTGACTCACAAGACTTCCTCACTAAACCAACAAGTGGCTTCCTCTCCAGGCCAACAAGAGACCTCTCCTACAAAATTTGCTTAATAGTGGCTTCTTTTGCAAGACTTCTGAAGGTCTATAAATAAAGGCTTTATGTAAGCATTGAAAAAGTAAGTGAATGAATTGCTCCCATCTTTCTCTCTTCTTTTATCTCTTGCTCTGTTATCTCAAATGTCTTTTATTTTCTTAATAAACTGTTTGTAGTTGTACACTTGTTTATTTCCTATACATGTCCAAAGGTATTACTCACCAATGTCATCAAAATAATTTTTTTAAAACAACTATCTATGAAACTGTTTTAGAAAAACAAAATAGCTAGAAATCACCAACAAATAAGAAAACAATTCAGATCAACATTCTTAAGTATATAGAGAATTCTTTTAAAGCCGTCACTTGTGCGTCCTAGAGTTTAGCTTTAATTAATTTCAATTTTCAATAATTCAGATCCTAAAGCTGTCAACAACAATATTTCATATAGCATCAACATATCAATATCCCTTTTTTATTCCTTAACCACTCGGTCTATCCAGAGTAATTTTCCTCAAACTTTTCAGCTCTTATACCAGATATCAAACCATTATTTTGACAATAGATCAGATTAGTTACACAATTAATTATTCTGACGAGACATCAACCAGCAACTTAAATCAATGATTGCAACCTTTCCTTCAGCAACTCAAAAATCATCATTCCAACACTTATAAAAAATGAATTTTTGACATCGGAAGTAGTAAACAGCATGTCCAAATCAGTTTTTAGCTTCAAATTCTTTAAAACTCCAGACTTTCAACCTCAAACATCTCAATAGCATATATATATATATATATATATATATATATATATATCAGATAAACATTCATATATCAGATAAACATTCTTAGACTTTTTTTCCATAGTGCCCCTTTTTAGGAAACTATTTCCCATTATGCCCTCCTCTGGAAACATATTCTCAATCTACCCCCTTTAGTCGAATAAACCAGCGGTTTAGTTGACTAACTTTCGAGGGGTTCAAATTTTTTGAATCCCCTCGAAATTTAGTTGACTAAACCACTTGGTTTAGTCGACTAAACCTATTTAGTCGACTAAACCAAGTGGTTATAAGTTTTTAATTAATTTTTCTTAATTTTTATTTTACATTTTATACTGAAACAAATATGGCTACCCGTGTATTGCACGAAGAAGTTCATATATAAAATTTTGAACTAATGAAGCTTTTGCAAGTACATAAAGACAGTTATACTCCTTAAACATTGTTTTATGAGGTGTGTATTATCTATTATATAATTTAGTCTTTATGGTTTCGTGATTATTTTTAATTGTATGCATAATAAAAATATTTATTTGTAATCATAATAATGTAATTATTATATAATCATCTATTTTAAATTATTTTAATTTTTTATACTGAATATTTATTTTTCCATAAATATTGATGATACCAATATTGATAACCCTTATCACTAGAGTAAAACATGAGAAACATCATTGCTTAAAAAGGAAGCAAACATTGAAAATGAACCAAGTGCTAGTCAATTTGAATATAACAAAATAGTTGGAAACGCAACACTCTTCCATATGTATCAGTATTCGTTTTTGTGGCCTAAATCAAAGAGTTGTCATAATTCAAAAATTATGTCCATAAATCATGGGATTATTATAATTCAAAATTATAGTTCTTTTTACCAAAAAAAAAACATGATAAATACTAGGAATTCATTTTGGATTCATTAATTAATAAATATAATTTTTTTTATTTTTTTATAATTTATTTTTTATATTTCTTCAAAATTGATTGATTAAGTAATGAGACCTCAAAATGATTTGATTATTTTTTAAATTTCATATATTATTTATGCAAATTATTGATTTGATCATTTGATTTAGAATAGTGACATATTACATTATAGATGATTATTTCCTTTTTTTTCATAATTGATTAATTAGGTGATCATATTTGAAAATAATTTGATTATTTCTTAAATTTTTTTATTATTAATGCAAAATATGGGTATTGATTTGATTTAGAAATAATGATATCATATTCATATATGTGTGTGTAAAAGGAATTATTACAAGCAAGATAGTCAAATTCACAAATTTACTCAACCCTTCATAGCTATATAAAGTCGGATAATTCTATCAGAGTTTACTTTTATCAATGAATAATTATTATTAATATATAATTAAATGATTAAAATATAAAACAAATGAAGTTTAAATACTTTTCAAATTGAAATAAATAATCAAGACTTATAATTTATCATGTTTAACAAATATATTTTTATAAAGCTTAGTAATGAAATCACTGTATATGATCAAATATAAAAAACAAGTATAAAATTAAGAAGCGGTGGAAAAGATTTTATTTGGTAGAAATATAAAAGGATAAACTCCATATATAAACTTATAAGTTTTAATAACTTTACTTTTAACTTGAATATGATAACCTTACTTAATTTTTTATGACAATAATTAAGTGGATGAATTCATTATCCATCAGCTTCAATTATCTAATCAAATTTTACAATATGAGCTTCTTTTTAATAATAAGAATCATATTAATAAAATTTGAAAATTTTGTTAGATAATTCTTAATAAAATTAACACATGAGAAGATTCGAGGGGAGAATTGAAAATAAGTAAATGAATATAAGGAAATGTAAATAAATAAACTGTGCGCCCCTTTTATTCGTTGACTCTTTCTTTCTTTCCTTTCAAATTTTCTCTCCACCCAGACGGCTGATAGCTGATTAGAGTTAGCTTTCCCCAATTTCGTAATTCCCTAACCCTAGTCGACTTCGATCCTCCCGGAGACTCGCAACTCAGTCTCAGAAATCAGATTCAGAGATCACGGCATCACGATTCGGTACAGCACGCGGTTTCCTTCTCTTCTTCATCTTCTTCCGTTTCCGGCAGATCTCACCCCGTGCTCGTTGTTCCTTATTCATCTCAGATTCAGAATCGGCGTTTTGAGTTGTCGTTCCGGCTTTCTCGCCCGTCGTTTTGGGTCACCGCCGTTGCTCCTCCTCCTCCACCCACTCTGAAACTACTCGCCATTTCCAGGTGCGTTTCCTTCTGCTATAATTTATCGTCCTTCTTTTCTTGGATTTCTTTGAAGATAAACTATGTTTTTTTTTTCCCTTCTTGCTTTTGCTCTGCTCGGTGACATAGAGATTTTTTTTTTTGGAAATAAGATAAATTGTTTAGTTTACTTATTTGTTTGAATCCCTAATCTATTGTAAATTTTAGCATTAAATTCATCCTTTATGAATTAAATGAGAATGATTACAGTTGAGGTATTACGATTAAGTGTGGTGGTTAATAATATTGCATATAATCACTGCTGCCACAGTCACTGACAAAGTAAAACTTTTGATGGATGTGTCATCTGGCTCCAACATCAACCAGCAATCTGCTTCTAAAATGCTACCTCCCCGTCAACAATCTCGTGCTGGAGGACTCCAAACTTCACTATCCCTCCTTTCTTCAGATCCTCGTCACTCTCCTGAGGAACCCAGATCAAATTCTGACAATATTCGGGAATCCCCTACTGAAAGTGCTAGTTCACGAGAAACTTGGCCCACTGCGGAAGCTACTGCAGGAAAGAAGATGGATAACGGGAAGGCTGAGAATGATTTCCCTGAACAGGCAGTCATCCGTCGTATTTCTAGTGCTGACAAAATCACTCTTCAGGACATAGGAAGAGAAAGGGTTGACATGATCTCTGAAAAGATGGAACATCTACCTGAAGAATTTTTAGAACAGCTGAAGAATAGTCTTCGAGTGATCCTTGAGGGAGGAAATGGTTCACAACACAGGGAGGAATTCTTCAATTTGCAGAAGCTTGTTCAGAGTAGAACTGATTTAACAGCCAAGACATTGATTAGAGCACATCGTGTGCAACTTGAAATCCTTGTTGCTATTAACACTGGAATTCAGGCATTTTTGCATCCCAACATCAGTCTCTCACAAACTTCCCTCATTGAGATCTTTGTGTACAAGAGATGCAGAAACATAGCCTGTCAAAACCTGCTTCCTGCTGATGACTGTACCTGTGAAATATGCACGAGCAGAAATGGTTTCTGCAATCTCTGCATGTGTGTGATCTGCAACAAGTTTGACTTTCAAGTAAATACGTGTCGCTGGGTTGGGTGTGATTTATGCTCTCATTGGACTCATACAGATTGTGCCATTCGTGATCAACTTATTTGCATGGGTCCTTCTGCAAAGAGTGGCGCAGGACCAAGTGAAATGGTTTTCAGGTGCCATGCATGCAAGAGGACTTCAGAGCTGTTGGGTTGGGTTAAAGATGTTTTTCAGCATTGTGCGCCATCTTGGGATGGGGAGGCATTAATGAGGGAACTTGATTATGTTAGTAGGATCTTTCATGGTAGTGAGGACCCAAGAGGGAGGAAACTATTCAGGAAGTGTGATGATCTAAAGGAGAAAATGAAAAGTGGAAGGGTGGAACCAAATGCTGCCTGCAGTGCAATATTGATGTTTTTCCAAGGTAAGAATGATTCCTTTATTCCTTTGATGTTGAATCATGCAATTTCTGCCTTAATATAGACTTTGCTTGGGCTTATACATGGTAAAGAATATCACTCTAGTCCTCCTATTTATAAGTCTCTTTCGATCAAAAAATTTGGTCCTGTTTTTATAAGTCCTCTTTCAGGTAATAAATGAGGTAATAAATGAGATTGTGACAATTTTGTCTATATTAATGTATTAATGAAAATAGAGAGAGAAGAAAGAGTTGAAAGATACCCATTCATAAATGAGGGCAAAGTTGAAAATTTATTCTATAATCATTGAGTTAATTACTTATTGGCATGTGTGATTTAGTTAAAAGGGACTTATATATAAGACCAGTACATTTTTATGCTTGATGCCCCCCCCCCTTCCAAAAAAAAAAAAAAAGAAAAGAAAAAGAAAAATTGTATTGTGTTTGATAATGTCAAAAAGCATGATCTCATTCTGATGCCACAAACAAGTATTTACAATGCATGAAAGCTAGATGTTATAAAAGGGGGTGTAATGAGTTTAGCCAGAAGCATGGTGTAGAAATGGACACTAAGGGATATAATCTAATTAATCTATAAATAAGTAAACAAATAAATAAAGGCATTCATTATTTTTTTGACCAGGGGAATTGATTAATTGATACAATGGAATTTTGTCTTTTAATCTGCCCTGGGTTTTTTCCCCCTTCTAAGCATTTACTTTTTCTTATGTTGTAACTAATGATTTTCCTTAATGAAGAGCTTGAGGTTGACTCTCCAAAGAGCCTTGAAAATGGCGAAAGTGGAAGGATGATTGCTCCACAGGAGGCATGCAATAGAATTGCTGATGTGGTGCAGGAGGCTATAAGAAAAATGGAATTGGTGGCTGATGAGAAGATGAAAATGTTCAAGAAGGCTCGCTTGGCTCTTGAGGCTTGTGATCGAGACTTAGCAGATAAGGCGAGGGAAGCAGCAGAACTCAAGATGGACAGGCAAAAAAAGAAATCACAGATAGAAGAACTGGAGAGAATTGTAAGGCTAAAAACTGCAGAGGCTGATATGTTCCAGCTTAAGGCTAATGAGGCTAACCGAGAGGCTGAGAGGCTTCAGAGGATTGCTCTTGCCAAATCGGATAAATCAGAGGAAGAATATACTAGCAACTACCTGAAACAACGATTAAGTGAGGCTGAAGCTGAGAAGCAATATCTCTATGAGAAGATCAAATTGCAGGAGGGTTCTCGTGCTTGGCAGAGTAGTGGTGGTGACCCATCTCAGATTCTGATGTATTCCAAAATCCATGATCTGCTCTCCCAAGGCAGATAGTCAGCCTAATGAGCTCCACCTTTTCCAAATAAATCCATGAGTATCTGTTATGTGTATGTTGTAATATTTTACCATACTGAAGGAATATCTTATGTTGAACCATTAATCAAACCCCGTTGGATTTTAAGACAGTTGTGTCTCTCTTTGTATAGAGAAGAGATCTTAGTGAATGATTAAAGCAGTTTGAATTTAGGCTTGTTTTATGGTCCAGTGTAATATATAGTCTTGCTTTTGTAGCAATAGTAGTTTATTCTACAGTGTTGTGACTATCTGTGAGTGCTTTAGTTTTGTCTATGTGGTAAACTGACGGCCTGTAACGGGAGGGAAAGGGAAGATGACAGAGTTCTTTGGTGAAAAACACGTTTGGCACCAAATTCCTCGCTGAAAATGAGTTTCCGTTTGGTGTTTAGTTCCTTTAAACATGGGAAATTGACTTCCCATTGAATGTGGCGCAAGTCCAAAAGTTTCTTAGGACAGACAAAGTATGGGACAAAAATGCCACTAGTGAACAATAGACTTCAAAGACAATACCGATGAGCTGAAGATTGGTGAACGGCGAGTTGAAGGTAGGGGAAATTGAAGCTCAAAAATTTGAGGCAAATGGCAAAGGTTGTGTATGTCGTGGTCTTTGAGCGTGTTATGTTCAATTTTTTCCCCAATGACCTTTTCCTTCCAGTTGCAGACACACAAGTAGATAATGCCTTCAGAAATTACTATTGGTGCATTATTAAATGAATTGTGTGTTAATCTGTTATGTTTCTAGTATGGGTCATGTTGAATTAACAATTGTAAAGCATAAAGACAATTCAAATAAGTGATGATGTTGCTTTTGTTTTCTTGTACAGGATGCTCTATTTTTTTTAAGTGCTGCATATGACCATAATGCTTAATATGTTTTATATATTAAAGTGTTTGTAGCCTACTAGTATGTTTTTCAAAGATTATAAGTGGACATTGGATATAGTTAACTTGTTAACGATGTTAAACTGTGGAGAAAGTTAAATTTGTTTCATGTGGGAATTATTGTAGCAAAACTAGTATGCAAAACCAGTGAAAGAGAAACCAACTTGAAAGATAGAATGACTGTAATGGTTTTTGACTGATAGTATGTTGTGTTTTTTGTGTGATAAGTACTGTTGTAATATTATCGGTTGGAATAAAAATGAGACATGTTTAAATAAAATCTTTGATCGGTATTTTGGAAGGAGTAGTTGATTATAATGAAAAGGAAATGGGTGTTGCAAAAATTGTGTAGGTATGGAGCTAAAATCAAATCAAATGTTTACAATGTTAACTGGGTGCTTAACTTTTCTTCTAGTAGTAAGGATGTTGATTGTGACTTTGATAGTTGTTATGGGAGCCGGTAGACCAAGGCACTTACCATATAGAGATTTTAGATTAGATTTTCATGTCAAGCGAGTGAATTTGAGGGCTATGATATTTAGCAATGACACCACTTGCTTCAGCCAAATTAGGATGTATCGGGCAACATTCGGTGATTGTATTATATGTTAGACACAATTGATGGATTGAGACCAACCAAACATATATTAGTTGATGAGCAAGTAACAATGTTCCTTCACATATTGGGGCATCATGTCAAGAATAGAGTCATTCAGTTTAAGTTTGAAAGGTCGGGTGAAACCATTAGTAGATACTTTAAACTTGTATTGAATGCTACTATTAGATTGCAATCATTGCTTTTGAAAAAACCAGAACCCATTCAAAGGGCTCAAATGATCATTGTTGGAAGTGGTTCAAGGTATAATAGATTGTGTAATTGTGTCATAAGTTTAATTTACTAAGGATGAAAAATTAGCTTTTCACCTAACAAGGATTAATTTGTTTGTTTTCAAGGCCACCTTAGCGCATTAGATGGTATGTACATACATGATATGTGTACAAGTCCTTGCAGAACACAAGATGAGGTACCGAAATAGAAAAGGAGAGGTAACAATCAATGTTAGGTGTATGCTTATTGGATGCACAATTCATCTATGTGTTGTTTGGGTGGGAAGGGTTAGATGCGGATGACAGGGTGTTGAGAGATGCTATAAGGGAGACCATATGGGCTAAGAGGACCACAATGTGTGAGTGTTATAGTTTGGATATTACTATTTCTTTATTAGATGGACACATGATTATAATTTATCTTTTCATTGGTATCATTGGTTTGGCTAGGAAACTAGTTGATGCAAGGCACACAAATTGCCAAGGTTTTTTGGCACCTTATATAAGCCAAAGGTACCATCTTAATGAGTGGAGACAAAAACACCAACCCCAAAATTTTTTTGAGTGTTTCAATATGTGTCATTCATCTGCTTGTAATGTGATAAGAAGGTGCTTTAGTATACTAAAGTTACGTTGGGCAATCATGAGGAGCACATCATTTTACCATGTGAAGATTCAAAATAGATACATCGTGGTATGTTGTTTGCTACATAATCTCATTCATTAGGAGACTATTCAAAATCCCCTTAATGTGTAGCTTGATTCATTTGAACTAGCACTTGTAACAATTGAGAACACCCCCTTGATGACTATCGAAACAACTGATTTATGGACTAACTTTAGGGAATATATTGCAAATGAGATGCTTGCTGCCTATGTAGCGCATAGATATCATTGATCATGTTGTACACTAATGTTGCTTGTTTAAGGACAATGACTTTCCTATGTTTATGTGAAAAAACCACTTTGTCATATGTGCATTCAAATCAAATAAAATGGGACTTTGTGCATACTCTGCTTGTTAATTACTTTGTTCTTTGTTCAAGTTAACAAATTTTTTGTCTACGTGAATTTTTGTTAGATGGAGTCGTAGTAATAGGAAACTAAGGGGAAGATAAAAATTTGGACTGTGGAGGAGGACAATATGTTGGTTGACTGCCTAGTTACTGTGAGGATAGACCAAAAGTTTATGGTTGATAATGGGTTCGGGCCTGAATTTGCTAATGCTTTGCAGTTAGTGAGGGAAGAGAATGTGTTTGGAAGTGGGATAAAATCATGTCCTCACATAACCTTTAGAATCAAGACCTTGAAACGTCTGTGGCAAGTGGCTTTTGACATGGTTTATGATACTAACCCCTTTGGCTTTGGTTAGGATTCTGAGACAAAAATTTTGTCATTGTAGACAAAGAGGTATGAGATGAGTATGTCAAGGTAAGTGCAGGTGGAAAGGATTTCAATTAATTGAATTTCATACGTCATATGGCTGACGTTTGAAGTACTAAAAACCTTCTTACTTGTTGAACATGCATGTTCATCCCAAGGTAGGATACTTTCGCACCAAGTCCTTCCCCAACTTTGAAAATCTGTGCATCATGTAGGCAAGGGATAGGGTTGTTGAACATGCATGTTCAACAAGGTAGGATACTTGTTGAACATGCACGTTCATCCTAAGGTAGGATACTTTCGCACCAAGTCCTTCCCCAACTTTGAAAATCTGTGCATCATGTAGGCAAGGGATAGAGTTGTGGGTGAGGAAGGAAAGTCCTTTGGTGGAATGGAAGATGAAGTCAATTTAGAAGATGATGATCTTCTAGAATCCCCGCATAATGTTGCTGGTGATGTGGAATTCTCAAAGACAATGTTCTAAAATGGACCTAACACATATAATACAAGATGCCTCATTCTGTTCAAGGAAGAATCGTTGACTAAACAACTTTAAGGTGCTTGCTGAGGTTTTGTGAGAGACAATTATGTCTTTGGACAAGGTTATTTTCACTATATTTGAAAAACTAGGGAGTGAGATGTTAAGTCAAGAAAGACAAGCTGAACTTGATGCCAAGAGGTCTAACCTATTCATGAAACTGCTGCAGGTTGAAGGTTTATAATGAGAGAAACATAACTCATATCAAGATACTAGGATTTGAGCAACCGCCGAATGCCTTTTGAAACATCTACCTTTTAATTAACTAGATAATCATATATAGTGAACATAGTTATCACAAAATAATCAGAGTTAACCAAATGTTGGAATTTACGCGGAATTTAAATTTTTCAAAAGTATGCTTAAGTATGCATCATGAGCCCTAATGTGTGGCAATATACATTCATCCAAAACATACAAAAGTACAAAAGTCCTACTTTTAGCAGCAAGTAGCTAAACCTCTGCTTGCTTCCCAGAAGGACCTGGACCGGTTTGGTCACCTGGGAAAAATTGTGTAACCATCAGTCCAGCTCATTACGAATATCGACACGTGCTAGTGAGATGCCAAGTGGATTAAAACAGTTCATATCAAATAAACGGTTCATCAACATCTTCATTATATAATATCACATGATTCTTTAATATCATGATCAGAAGTAATATATGCAATACCCAATACCTCCAACCGAACCGCCTTATTTCATCCGACTAGACCCATGGGCTAAGTTACATCCATGTTACTGGTTACTCCGAAAGCTCATTGGTCAAGTGATGAGGATCGGCCAAAATCCTCATGGCACCTGCCCCAGACCATGGGTCTTTCCCCACTTTAATCCAGTGAGGTTTCGTAAGCCCAATAAACTGTAGGCTGGTCCTAAACAACTGGTGGGACAATAATAAAGCCAACCATTATGCATTCATGGAGGCCTCACCACGTGGTGGAAAATAAATATCATATTTCCTTCCAATCCTTCCCTTTCCCATGATTGTCATGATATTTCAATGCATATAATTTCAGTTCATAAAATAATCCACATGGCAAAATTTATTTAAAACATTCATAATCAGTCAGAAAAATACTCAAAAGCAGTATATCGATATCATAATAAGTGGAAAGTGGTTACCTCTCGCTAAAGCTAATTATTATATATGACCTCTAATCCGAGAGCTCAACAAACGCCATAAATCAATCTATCACCATCAATTTTCTATTAGTTAATAACTCTTAAAAACTCTACAAAACACGATCATACTAACTTTAATAATAATTCCTTTATTAGTTACTCCATTTTCCAAATAACTAAATTATTCATTATTATTTTATCAATCATTATTAACTCTCTATAATCAATATTAACTCATATTAACTACTGATCAATAATTTATTTACTTATTTTTCTCCATTTATTTATTATTAATCAATTAAGATTATTAAAGACCAACCATTGAATGTAATTATTTAATGATTCTCATGATTTCTTACAATTTCCCTTAATATAGTGCTAAATACTAATATGCATTTTAATGTTTCTCATGGTTTCTAAAATGTATTATACTTGTATTTATATATTGAGGAATAATTATTTTAGATAATAACTACATAATTAATTTAATTCATAATTCCAAGATACCTTCACACTTGACAGCGAAAACATGTGCAGTAACTTCTAATATACTTGTATACTTAACTACAAATATGAAATATCCCTCCAGGCATGCATCATATATTTTAGGTTTGATAACAAAATACACACACACATACATCCATCAAAATAGTAGACACGTACCCAAAAATATATATGACAGCTAGCTTTTCTTTCAGTAGCATTAATATACTCAGCATATATTCACACACAAACAAGCAGATTTCCTTCTCCCTTTCCAGCGACATCACACACACACACACACATATATATACCTATATATATACTTTACACACAGAGACCCACTGATTCAGACTCAGCTCTTCACTCTTTCCTTTTTATTCTGAATATACGTACACACATATACCATTTTTCATTCAGATTTAGCTTTTCATTCTTCAGTTTTCAGTTCATCCTTTCGGCAAACCTATGACAGCAACTAAAGTCTACTCATATATATATATATATACATATATATATATATATATACACACACATATATATATATATATATATATATATATATATATATCCAGCAGCCACACACATACAGGAACTTATCCATGCAAGTATACATGTTTTTCGGAAACTTCCTTTAAGTAATATAGACTTAGTAAGGTTTTTTTTTATTCATTCCTCTTCACATGACAGCAAGATAAAACCACGCGCACACATATTTATAGGTATATAAGAACACCAAAATAACTTAGCTTGTTCCTTCTTATCTTTCACAGACCAGCAATGTTTTGACAGCAAACAAGAGGTATGACAGCAAATAAATAGACCATTTCATGCTGAAAACACACTCTTATGTATATATAATCACGCATACAACAACATATAACCGAAGGAAACCTAACAGCAAACTCACGTGGTCTCTCATGCAGATATATATATATATATATATATATATATATATATATATATATATATATATATATTCATAGTCTTTTTCTTTCCTACATATGACAGCAAGCACGACAGCTTTTATATATTCCTAAGTCCAAGTTTTGGTTTCATTTTTAAAGCTTACACTTGACGGAAGACTTATAGAACTAAAGGGAAAGAAAGTTTACAAACTTACCCTCGCTGAACCAGGTTGAATGGCGGAGTTAGCTTGCTGGTTTCTTCTCTGTTTCTTTGACGCCAAAACAAAGAGCAAATCAGTTTCAGTTTTTCTCTCACTCTCTAGCTATCGGTCTCCACTCTCAACCTCACTTTTACTCTCACTCTCTTCCCTCTTTCTCGGTCTCTCTCTTCCTCGTGAGCCTCTCTTTTCTTCTCTAGGTGAATGCTGAAACAACTCGATGAAGCTGGGATGGTGGAGCATTTAAATAGAGACTCAAGGTTCGGACAAGGCTCAACGGTTCAAGAGCTTGACCAGCGATTTTCAGTCACGGAGTTTGAGAGGTAAGGGAGTCTAGCCTGTTGCACTGTTTTCGTGTCTGAGAGAGAAGGTCAACGACCTTGCGTGAACAGTGGGAGAGCTGAAAGTTGGATCTGTGGCGTGTTCAGTTGGTTTTATGCTTCTGAAATTTTCGGCTCTTATGAGAGAGAAGACACAATGGATGTGGCTTTTGTGTGTTATTATTGAACAGAGAGAGAGAATGGCAAAATTAATATTAAGGGGATTACATGAGGGTGGGCTGCACGTAGGTTTATGTTTTGAAGTATTGGGTTTATGAAATGTATTTGGGCCGTGACAAAGGAGCTGGATTCATATAGGCGAACGTGGGCTAAAAAAAAACAAAGGGAAATAATGGGTTTGTTTTTAATGCTTATGGGCCTAGAAGATGAAAGAAATGTGTTGGGCCAAAATAATGAAAGGATAGGCATGATAATTAACTTGGGCCAATGAAGATAGGAATTGCAAAACTTGGGTTGTATGTAGGTTAAGAGAATATGGTGTTGCCTAGGTTCCATGGATTATTTCCTTTAATTATAGATGTTAAAAAAAAAATCTCAAATCTCATTTAAGGATTTCCTAATTCCAAAGATATTATTTTCTTATTTTTATTATTTTATTATTATCATTATTTTATTATTATTATTATTCTTTAATTCCTAAAAGTAAAAGTTTTGGGATGTTACACCTTTGCCAAGATTCCTCAATGTTTAAACCCTCAAGGATCTGAAGCCTTTTAGAGTAGTAGTTAATTTAGTGTAGTTAAACCTGGGCACATGGTATTTTCGTTGTTGCCCAGGGAAAATTCACAAATGTCAGCCTTTTTTGGACACATTTTTGAATTTTGTTGTAAAAGGATTGCAAACTTTAGACTATGTTCAGGGACGGGAAATGTAAAATTGAACATGGGATAAAGTTTGTGTCCATACCTTGTACATGTATATTTTGATACATATTATGTGTATTCAATATATGTAGATAGGGTAGTCAAAGAGGTCGTGTGTGAACCATTGTAATTTTTGATCAACTTATGTAATAAGATCTGCAATTGTAAGGATTTAAGATATATGTTATGGAGCAACCATGTTTGAGTTTCTATAATTCATCACTTTCAATGTTAGCTATTTATTTGCATTTCTTTTTACCAATCTTTTCCTCCCATATGCTGAAATTGACTGCAAAATAATGTTTTTTCCTATTAGTGTCATAGTTCAAATTCACACGTTTCAATACAAGTGACGTTTAAACTTTGAAACTTTGTTTGAACCACCGTGTGCTTATTTTTTGTGGTGGTGTCCGAGACACATTAGCTATAAGTTCGAACTTGGAATTTTAGTTCGAACTTTCCGAGCGCAAGTTATCATTTAGCTGCCACTTATTTATTAATTTATTTTTTTAGAAAACACACATTCTCTTCTTATTTCTTTGGAAATTTGAATGTTAGGGAAAACATTCATGTGCTCGCCCTCATTTATGTTTTCACATTGCAACCAAAATGTTGTTTCATTTTCCCTTTCCAATCATGTCTTCGACATTGGCCCCAAACCTTGTTGAGTTTACCCATTTCAACTTTGTTGAGGCCATGGAATCAAAACCCTTCTCAATTAACCTATTCTAAATTGTCTGTTATGCCATATTGTTCGTGAGGGTGAAAATGACGGAGGCGTGATTACAAGAAATGGGGATAATGGTGGAAGATATATAAAACTTCAGAAAACACAGGGCATATCTTTGAAGCTATGGTCAAGATGGGCGATCAAAGTACAAGATGAAAGGCCCAAATTGGTATGATGATTACGAGGTCGCCGTGAAGTAGAAACATGATCTTCAGGGGAAGGAATTGAATAAGAAACAATGGGAAGACAAGATGAAGGAGAAGGCTAGAGTTTCAGCTAAGAGAACGCCACCTGCTGATGATGAGAATCAATTATCATCAGAGTCCTTGTCCTAACAAAAAAAAAAAAGCAGAAGGCATAGGAAATTTAGAACGGGAAGAGAACTTTGGTGGTGAACAAAATTTCAAATAAGAATGAGGAATAAGTCAATGAGGATGAGTTAGAAGAGGCTTCCTCGGCAGACAACAATGAAATACAGGAAAGTGTGGTGCTTGATGAGGTCAGGGCTAAGTTATACAAGAAGCTGCAAATAAAACAGAGGCCAAATGTGATCTCACAAGCGAAGATAGATTTCAACAAGTCTCATTTGGAAGAATATGACATCAGGTTAGTTGGCAGGACAATGTGTAAAATGAGCAAGATAAAATTGGAAAACTTTGACACTTAATTTAAATTTGGGTTAGGTGAAATTCTTAGGCCTTTTAGGGGAATTTTGGAGTAGTCATTGCCTTATTCTAAATCAGTTGTGAAGGTGTTTTATTCACATATGAAAATGTCCAGAAATGGAGTTGTGTCAACATGTGTAAGAGGGTAGACAATTGAAATAAATGAGCCAAAAATTCTGAGTTGGTTAAATATTGAGACCCCAAAGTCCACATACACAACTTTCACTGGACAACAAATGGACAACACATTGCTTGAGGGTGAGATCACAGAGGATGGTTATGCTCTGTTTAGACCTAAGCAGCTACCTCATAGGTATATGGTGTTGCATTATTTGTATAGTAGGAACTTTGTTAACAAAGGCAAGCACAACACTACTCTAAGCACTGAAGACAAACAAATCCTAACATGTATGATAAAGGGGAATCCTTTTCATATGGCTAAGAGGATCATGGACACAATGTTGAGGGTTGCAACTCTAAGGAAAAAGAACTCAAAATTGCCATATCAATCCCTTATATCACTAATCTTAGAAAAGAACAAAGTTTGGTATTTAAAGAATGAGGAAGCACCAATATGAACTCAGGAGTTTGATGATCAAGCATTGCACCAAATGCAAATTCCTATTGGTGTAAACGAGGCTTCCAAAGCATCAACTGAAGGGGGAAAATGTACTAAGCTAAAGGCTCAACTTGATGGAGCTCCTACTAGTTCCACTCCACAGCTACTATCTCACACACAACGACCTGGAGAAATGGTAGAAACCTTTGCCAAGATTGTGGGGGACAAACCAAACCTATTCCAATCAAAGGTGGAGCCAAGGCTTGATCATCTTGAAGAACAATTAGCTAGATTGGACAGTGCTGTGAAAGACAAGTGTGAGATGATGGGTAGACAAATTAGAGTCACACGTGTCAGTGATTGCACTTGACTTCAAATACCTTAGAGATTTCATTCATGTCTTCCACTAAGTTCAAGGAATTTGTTTCCTTCAAGGCCTTACAACATGAATACACCGACCCTTATACACACGTTGGAAATGAAGTACACTCGGTCCACCATGACAATCCCTCATCCAAAAGTTATGAGCTTGCTATAGAAGGTGCCAAGCGTGATGATACTCATTAGGGATCGCCACATTCCTACCACCACTCCCCCACTAATGATGTCCCTTATGACTAGCATATGCCTGAATCCATCACCCCTAAAGAAGTTGGTTAGCATTATGATACTCCTCAAGCATCCCCATAGTTCTCCTATCATTCCCCCACTAATGATGTCCCTCCTAATCACTATGTGCCGAAACCTAACACCCCGGTGACATAGAGGATTTTGATCCAATTACCCCACTCTCCATTGTTCCTCTCCCTGAACCTATCAACCCTCCTTATGTGCCTTCCTAGTTATCCAACTTGAGTTATGAGATTGCAAATATGAATGATTTTTTTTGGGGAAAGAATTGAGAATAGAAAAAGTTGGACAATAGGCAAGCTTGTGCCATTGAGATTTATACCAGCATCTCATTTCAGCTTCGGGCTTGCTGTTGAGAATATGCCCCACATATTCATAGCTTTCAAACCTTTTGCTCCTCCATCTACAAGATCTGGCTCCTCCATGTTCATCACAATGAACCTCCCTGGTTCACACACATCATCCTAAAGGAGGTCTACTCCGAAGAGGTTCCTAATGAAAAGGAAGAAGAAGAATTAACAACATTAGTTTTTAATTTATGTTTCAAGTTGTTAGGATTGAGGAAGGAAATCAGTTTGCCTTTCGCATGTTATTTTGATAGCTGCTTTACTCTTGCTAAACTAGTTTATATGCTATTATGTTAGTTCCAATTGGGTTGTTTGGTTTGAACTTTAAGTTCTTTGTTATTTTGCAATTAAACTGATAACCTTTGCTCCTGTTGTTATCTTATGTTGGCATGTGTTATCTATCTTGTTCCTCATTTTCACTTCTAGTGCACTTTATGTATATGGGCCATATAAACATGGATTATCAATGACAATATTTTGAACTTACCTCTTTGTTTCTTGTTCTGGTTGTTCACATTGCTTTAATTGCACAAATGAAATCATTATTTGTTCCTTTACTTTATATTTTGTTGATATAGTTTAGATTTGTAAACTATGCAAAGTGCTCGTCAATTTAACTTGTAACAATGTTAATCTCATTACCTTGATCACTTATTCATACAAGCCAACACCTTCATTAGTCACCAAGTAAACCTCACATGACCTCACTTTTCTTTCCTGTGTGAATATCGCCATAACACAAAGATGGTTCGAATTTAACACAACATGTTTGCTTTTCATTGCACCTCTAATTCAATTGCATTTGACACTTTTACAACATTTTTCCATATCATTACAACAAAAATGTTATGTAAGACGTATATGAGTATGTGTAGTTAGCTAAGATTTAATATTGAACCCATGTCAGCCTTATGCTATTGGAATCAATGGCCAATGCATTATCTATGTTCTGTTTGAATGTCTCTCTTATGTATCTTTTTTATTCTCATGTCACATCTTTTATGTTTTTTTTTTCCATTTAATGTTCTGCAAACAAGTTCCATGTACCATATGGCTATATCACTACCATTTGTAAACTGGGAGAGATATGGATGCCTTCAAAGCTTTAATATTGATGATTGATTCAAGAATGAGAACAAATTCCATTGCCATTTCTAGCAAACTACCAATTTTAGGAGAATTACGACTTTGTCAACTGGGAAAGGATTTAGTTTAAGGATGGGGATTGAGTCTGATGTTTTTTGTTGCTTATAACTTCATACAATATAATAAGATCTTTTTGCTCATGTTAACAACAACAATATGAACTTCACATTTATTTTCATCCTACACAAACGTGGTTGCAAAACCTGCTTCAACCTAGCTAATTCCTTTGCCAACTTCAACTTTAATTACCAAGCACACTATTTTGCTCATGTTATGTCCTAATTTTCACAGCTAATCACAAATTCCCCAAACTCACTCTGTTCTTCAGTTGTCCACACTCCTTCCCTCTTGCATTCCTTAAAAAAAAAAACCAAAAACCAAAACCCGCATTGGGAAGATTCAAACACACCGTATTTTTCTTGCCCCTTGCTGCTCTTGTCGAAACATACCTATGATAAAAATTTGGTGCTGCAGTCGTAATTTATTCCATGCATGTCTTCCTTCTCACCTCTGGCTGTCATTCTGATCATTGCCATCGGAGACCCTATCGACAACTCCTTCGATTTTCCTTCTTAACCAACCCAGTCACTAGGTTGGCTTTACTTTTGTCTGATACCAAAAAAAAGAAAGAAAGAAAGCAAACAAGGCTTTTTCATCTTTTTTAATGTTAGGGGCATTATGTGTATTTTACATAACTTCCCATTTAACTAACTGTCTTTTCTTCTTACCAAACATTTTGTTTTTTTTCTCAACTTATGTTCCATTTCCATGTTTGCCAACCAAAAGTTCTCTCACAATCGTCCCTTCCTCTCCATTCACTTCCCTTCCTCATATATCCCATGTACCAAATAGGCCCTGAGTGAGTTGCACCAATGGGCTTAAGGCGGAATACATGGTAGTTGTAGGCTTTGTTTGGGAGATTGGAAGGGAAGGAAAGGAAAGGGATGCAGAGAGTTTGGAAGGGAGGAAAAAGAAGGAAAATGGAAGATATTTCCTCTTCTTGTTTGGGAGTTAAAAAAATTGTAAGGAAGGAAGATTGAGGATTAATAAGTTATTTTTACCATTTTACCCTTTAATTTAAAAATTAATACAATTATTATACTTTACAAATAAATTTAAATTTTCTAAAAAATTTATTTATGTAATTTTTAAATTCAAAAAATATTTTCCCCCTCTAAAACGTATTTTCCCCTAAAAAAATATTTCTCTATCTAAAAAGCAATTTCTCTCTCTAAAAAATATTTTCCTCTAAAAAGTATTTTCTCTCTCTAAAAAGTATTTTCCCCTAAAAAAGTATTTTCTCTCTCTAAAAACATTTTCCCATAAAAAAGTATTTTATCTCTCTAAAAAGTATTTTTGCCTAAAAAATATTTTTGTGTGTATTCTAACAATAGAAAAGAAAAAAGAAATAAAAAATAATGAGAGTGTTTTATTTGAACGAGGGTAAAAAGGTAATTAATCTATTTTCCCTCTTAAAACCCGGGAATTTTATTTTTTAGAAGAGTGAGGGTTTTGGAGAATTTGTAAAAATCCTTGATTTCCCCCTTCTTATTTCTAAAACTTGTAAATAAGGAAAGAGACTATCAAAACCTTACATTTTCTTTCTTTTTCCTTCAAAATAGAACTCCCAAAGAGACGCGTAGTGACCTTTATATGGCTCCCATCCTCCTACACTCTGTCCTTCAATTTTGTCTCTTATGAATTCTGATCCATCTTAGGGCTCTCATTTGAAATAATGATTCGAGCCTTCTAAAATGACTTTTTAAGTGTGATTCGCTGGGTATTTTAGTCGTTTTCATTTTTCTTTATCATAAGTTTGCAAAACCTATGCCAGAGATCTCAGAATCTGGTCACGACTCACGGGAGTGGGGAAAAAGGCCAGCTTAGGAAGTATAGTTTGCTTTCATTGTGCGATAAAACTCATATCAATTTATTCAGTGTACGATAATTATAATTAAAAAATTATTTTTGAATAACTCAATCATTTTTCCAAACATACACATTATACATCATAAGTTGTGATACTTTGAAACCCACATAATTCACACTGTGACGTGTCAAAAGAGGAATTCACATTACATGCTTCTTCCTTACATATTTCTTGGGTGCTTGTCCTTCCAATTAGAGGAATTAGGGCATTTTTTAAAACTTTTTTTTTAAATTTTTTATATATTTTATTTATTTAGATTAAATTAATTAATTTGATATGTAGAGTGTCGAAATTTTTTTTAAAATATAGCGTATAATTTAATTTAAATAAATAAATTATATAAAATGCTCTCTTCCCTCCTAATAGAGAGAAAAACACATAAGAAACGTATAAGAGAAGAGAGAAACATGGAACGTTAACCCGTAAAAAAGTGGGTCATAGGAAAATAAACACTGATGACCCATGACTTAGCTGGGGCTCACTTATTCAACGAGGACAGTGAGCACTAGGAAGCTTTAATATTAATACCACGTGGATGGCGATATCTTTCTTCTACCAAATATATGAATTGAATTATATTGATATATTATGGATCGCTAAATGTTTCTTCCAACTACCAAAATAAATATGGAAAAATTCCATTTAAATCTTATTTACATTTGTAAAATCCTCAAAAATCATATGAATTTAAGAGTTCCGACAGCCTCCGACCCAAGATTCAGAGAGGTTTTTTTTTTTTTTTTGGACGGGGCATTGAATCTTGATTTTAGAAAAAGATTTAATGAAAGTGAAGAGGTGGTGTCCCCCCATCTTGATGGGAACCAAGTTGTCCTTTCTTCAATATATATATATGCACTAACAAATAAATACTACCTCCGGTCTAATTATAAGACAAAATTGACTTTTTTTGAAGAGATTAAGGAAGCTAAATAAGTTACTTAATCATTTCATATGTTGTATATTTTTAGATTATATATTAGTTTATTAGTAAACTAATTAGTTTGAAGAAAAAAATAAAAATAAAATTATTTTAAAGTGATTTAACTAACTTCCTTAATCTCTCCAAAAAAGTCAACTATGTTACTTCTTATTTATGTAGAGTTTGGAAAAGTTTTTACTTTCTAATAATTTTTAATATACTTATTATTTTTCATATTTAATATTTAGTAATAATTTTTGCTAATAATTTTAGTTATGACTTATTTAAATAATATTTTAATTAAATTTTCTTATATTCAATTTGATTTTTCGTTTGATTAAAAGTAGCTTAAATGCATTAAATATGACTTTATGTTATATGAATATTTGAATCAACTGATTTCATTTAAAAATGTTATTGTAATAAATTAATATTATTTATGCCATTATTCACATCTTGATTAATAATATGTAGTATTTTCTATTATCCATTTTAATCCTATAATATGTAATTATTTTTATTATAATTTGATGGATTGTTCAAAAAATTACCTAAAATTTTAATTATAAAATTTGAAGAGAAATTTTTAAAAAAATTGACGAAAGCACTGGTAATTATCATTAAGGAATTTGTAAATACCATTAACGAATTGGTAATTTTTATTACAAGATTTGTTTTAATTGACCGTTATTTGTTGTCTCATAAAAGACACTTGTGAAAAACCTAACAAAAGTACCGATAATTACTATTATGGAACTTGTAAATATCATTAATGAATTAATAATTCTCATTACAAGATTTGTTATAATTGACCCTTATTTGTTGTCTCATAAGAGATACTTGTGAAAAACTTGACAAAAACAGTGGTAATTTCTATTACTAGACTTGTAAATCTCATTATAAATTTTGTTCAAAGTGCTTTGGTTTTGTAATATATATACATACATACATACATATATATATATATATATATATATATATATATATATATATATAGGATTCACAAGACTAAATAAAATCTGAGCACTTTGAACAAAATTTGTAATAGGAATAACAAGTTCATTAATGAGATTTACAAGTTTAGTAATGATAATTACCAATTCGTTAATGGTATTTATGTAATACCCGGATAATTATTTACCTGAATTATTATATTGACAAATAAATACTTATTGAAAATAGGTGAATTGGTGGTCTCAAAACTAGGGAAATAATTACCTTATTTCTTAAAGGTAATTTCTCATGAAATTAGGAGAAATAAAGAGCTAAAAATTCCTAAGTGAATTTGTGGGTTATGAGATACCCTGAGAATATTATGATAAATCCTGAGAGGCAACTAAATATTCATTAAAAATTAGAGAGTATGTTGTCTCTAATTTAGATAATTTATGAGATTATTTTCCTTGGGAAATAATGAGGCAAAATTAAATATCATTTTGGGGAACATAAATTGCCCCATGGTTTTTAATATTTTGCATAATGCATAAATTATCAATTTCAGTAAAATAGTTGTGAGATAATAATTATTATTAATTAAGAAAATTGTCAAAAATTAGTAAATGATTAATTAGATAATTAATGGCTAATTGTTTAGACATAAATAAAGAGAGAGAGAAGGTGGAGATATTTGTGAATTGTGAGTATGTGTGAGTTGTGAGTGTGTGTGTGCCTAAGTGTTGTGCATGTGTGTGTGTAGTAAAAAAAAAATAAAAAAAAGAATAAATAATAAATATAATAAAATAAAATAAGAGATAAGATCTTAGAATATAATAATAATATAATTAAAACATGTGTTAATTAGATAATAATATAATAATCAGAGGAAAAATGAACAGAATAAATGATCACGGATAGAAAGTAATCCCGTTGTGAGATTCTGGGAATGAATTAGGAAAAACCAGAATATATTATTGGTCAGTGGATTTTTATCCAGAAGTTAGTACCGACCGAAGTTATTTTTGAAACCGGTCGCGAATACCAAGGATTTTCGGCAGACAACGGAATGTCCTTACTGGGTATATAAGGGTAAAAGAACCCATATTCTTAAAGAGGAAGAAAAGACCTTCAGCGTATTGTTCTCATAATTTTAAGGTGCTACGGAATCTCGTGATCGGGGCACCGAACCGGGAATTCATCAGATAAAGCAAGATGACATAAGACTTGATGATGCAGCAGGGATGACATCATCCTTGAGAGGTGTAAGGCCAAGATCTTGCCACCTCCAAGAAGTGCGATCTAACGGCCAGAAACTGATCAGACAAAGTTCAAAGGAATTACGAAAATGCCATTGGACTTTTCTATAAATAGGCCATCACTCCTCTTCATTCTTCACCAATTCACTTACAATCTTAGAGAGAAGTTAGAGAGAGAAGCTCTGGAAGAGGAGTAAGAAGTTCATAGCAAAACTTTGAGATACTCGGAACACCGAACCGCTGTTTTCGCTGTTTTCGCTGTCACCGCCGTTGAGCCGCTGTCAAACGTGCCGTAATTTGACGGAAGTGTCAAAAATCGTCAACGGAGGTACGGACGCATATTGTAACCTTAACACTTATGCTGCTTATATACATATATATGATAGACATGCTTAGATACTGAAACTCTGCTTAGGGTTGTCAGTTATATTTACAGCTTGATACGGATTATAGTCTTGATAATGCCGTTGGATTTGCCTAGCGCTGAGGACACGATGGGCCGTCGTGGCACTGGATATATGCAACCATTATGTGGGGCTTCACATACTGCTTTGTGCTTATGTTCTGCCAATATGTGATCATGCATCTGCTTTGTGCTTATGTAGTGATATACTGCTGTTATGTGAATATGTTCATGCTGTTATCAATATACTGTTATATTTGAGCATAAGGTTAACTGTTACCTGAGATCCAATTGGAAATTGGATCTCAGCTGTAGCTTCAGGGTCAGGAGTACAACGGGGATGACAATAGAGGCAGGTGTCCGGTGTAGGAGGGCGGAAGACTTCCCGCAGTTGTTCTGGCAAAAGCCATCCTTTTGTTGTTGTACAGTCCTTTTGAGATACTCGGTTTTCTTACCGCTATTGTACCCCGCCAGACTTATGGCATTTTGAAATACAAATAACAGATACTCTTCCGCTCAAATGGTCTACTCTGATGGTTTGAAATGATTTTAAATGAAAAGTTAATTTATTCCGCTTTTGAAAATTGGGATGTTACAATTTACAAGTTATGTAACAATAATTACCAGTGCTTTCATCAAGTTTTTCATTAGTGTCTCTCATAAGAAAACAAATAGGGGTCAATTACAACAAATCTTGTAATGGAAATTACTAATTCGTTAATGATATTTACAAATTCCTTAATGGTAATTATCAATGCTTTTGTTAATTTTTTCACAAGTGTCTCTTATGAGATAACAAATAAGGGTTGATTATAACAACTTTTGTAATGAGAATTACCAATTTGTTAATAGTATTTACAAGTTTTATAATAGTAATTACCAGTGCTTTTGTTAGGTTTTTTACAAGTGTCTCTCATAAGAAAACAAATATGGGTCGATTATAACAAATCTTGTAATGGGAATTATCAATTTGTTAATAGTATTTACAAGTTCCGTAATGATAATTACCAGTGCTTTCGTCAGATTTTTCACAAGTGTCTCTTCAAATTTTAGGATTAAAATTTTAGGTAATTTTTCAAACAATTCATCAAATTATAATTAAAATAATTACATATTATATGATTAAAATGGATCATAGGAAATACTATATATTATTAATCAAGATGTGAATAATAGCATAAACAATATTAATAATGTAGTATAATTAATATTAATATATTACAATAACATTTTTGAATGAAATTATTTGATTCAAATATTCATATAAAATAAAGTTATAGTTGGTGCGTTTAAGCTACTTTTAATCAAACGAAAATCAAATTGAATATAAGAAAATTTAATAAAAATATTACTAAATATTAAAAATGAAAAATAATAAGAAATAAATATTAACTGATAATTAGTTAATACATAAGTATATTAAAAACTATTAGAAAGTCAAAATTTTTCAAACTCTAGGTAAATAAGAAGTATATATTTGTTAGTGCATATATATATTGAAAGAACCAATCAAGAGGGGTCGGTTCGAATCCCACTCCTTTCACCTTCATTAAATCTTTTTTCTAAAATCGAGATTCAACCCCCATCCAAAAAAAAAAAAAAAAACAAACCTCACCAAATCTCCGGCCACCATGAACCAAGATTCAACGCCACAAAAAAAAAAAACCTCGCTGGATCACAGGCCACCAGTGGCTAGCCACGGTGACCTTCCGGTGAGGGTCATATTTCCCTTTTTTAATTTATTTAAAAACCAATGGCAAAAGAGTAAATTCACCCGAATTTACATATCTCTCAAATGTTCACATGTTTTTTCAGTCCATTTACAAATTCGAATAGGCTTTAAATGGAATTTTCTCAGTAAATATTCTAAATTTGGTCTAATTTGACCGTTAAGGAGGTATATATTCAATTTTTTTTTTTTGGTCGAAAGGGATAAATTCAAATTGTTTCTCTTGCACTCTCAATATTACCATAAAAGTATACTTTCTTTATATTAATACATAAATTAGAAGAACAATTTAGTCACTGTTGTTTTTTTAAAAAATATAAAAGATATGACATCAAGCTATATATTGGTCAAAGCAAATTGTGAACTAAAAAAAATGCAAATAATTCAGGGGTGGTGTATGCAACATTTGAAACTCTATATCCATGTCATAGGTACAAAGATCTAATCGGTTAGCCTAATGCGCTCTCTCATTCTTTATATAATACATATTTATATAATTTGATTAGATTAAAAAAATCAGTTATATTAGTTAATATGATATACTTTTTTTTTTAAAAAAAAAAACTTAGTTATGTTCCTCAATTCTCTCAACCTTTCTCTTAGTTGATTATTGTCAATGGTTCATCAATATGGGTAAGTTAGAAAAAACTTGATATTTATAAGAAATATATCTTATTTTTAAGATCAATGTCAAATTCTCAAGTATTCAGAGGAGTAATTGATTTCAATAATAGTATGTTTGTCACAACTTTTAAATGGCTATTGAATTGGTCAAAGGTACTAAGTCAAGGGTCAATTAGACCAAAGCCAAACTAATGCTAACTTAGAGCTAGATCGGTGAGAAAATGAAGATTTTAGGGTTATTAATATGAAATTACAAAGATAATAAAAAATGTATTTTTAAGATTGAGTTAATGCCCGGACTAGATTGATTTACCGATCAGTTTGTCAGTTTCTAATCTGAATTGGCTGGTCTGGCCTGGGTTTAATAACCTGGGTTAAAGTGATGTTTGGATCAACATGTAAATAAATTGAGAAATAGGAAATATGCACTTGTTCTTGTTTCAATTATGTTTAGGACCACAAAAATACTTATTTATATAAATTAAGATAAACTCATCTCATATATTTAACCCGTATACTATAAATTAAATAACTGTTTTTGAAGACTTCAATCATTATTTCAAATAAATATAATTAACAACGGAAGGTCTGGTACTTTGAAACCTACATAATTCACACTGACGTGTCAAAAAGTGGCTGGTAGGAAAATAAACACTCATGAATCATGACTCATGACCCACGACTTAACTGGGAGTCTGGGACTCACTTATTTAACGAGCACTGAGCACTAGGAAGCATTAATATCACAGATGGCGATATCTTTCTTGTAACTATCAAATCTATGAATTGAATTCTATTAATATATTATGGATCGGTAAATGTTTCTCCAACTACCAAAATAAATAATGTTTCTTCCAACCACCAAAATAAATATTCTAAACTTGGTCTAATTTGACCGTTAAGGAGGTAAATATTCAATTTTTTATTTTTTATTTTTTACCAAAACGGATAAATTCAAGGAAAAATTCTATTTAAATTCTTTTTGAATTTATAAAAACTCTAAAAGTGATATGGATTTGTAAAAGGATTGGAAGGACATGTGAACATTTCAGAGATATGCAAATTTGGGTGAATTTATCTTTAATTTTTAAATAAATTGTAAAAAAAATATGACTCTTGCCAGAGGGCCATCATGGCCAGCCGGCGGCTGCCTAAGATCCAATGATTTTTTTTTTTGGTGGGGGGTTGAATCGTGGTTTTTAAAAAAAGATTTCAGGAAAGTGAAGGAACCCACCCCCTCTTGATTTTTAATTATAATTTGATGGATTGTTTCGAAAAATTACCTAAAATTTGAAGAGATACTATATATTAAAATAATTATGTATTATAGGATTAAAATGGATCATAGAAAATACTATATATTATTAATCAAGTGTGAATAATAGCATAAATAATATTAATAATACAGTATTATTAATATTAATATATTACAATAATATTTTTTTTAATGAAATCAGTTGATTCAAATATTCATATAAAATAAAATCATAGTTGGTGCGTTTAAGCTACTTTTAATCAAACAAAAAATTAAATTAAATATAATAAAATTTAATAAAAATATTATTTAAATAAGTCATAGTTAAAATCGTTTTCAAAAAAAATTTCTAAATATTAAATATGAAAAATAATAAAAAATAAATATTAACTGATAATTAGTTAATACATAAATATATTAAAAATTATTAGAAAGTTGAAAATTTTCGAACCCTACGTAAATAAGAACTATATATTTATTAGTATATATATTTGTTAAAAAACCTAAGTGGCCGAATAATTGGACCACTTGGTTTCAACAAAATGGGGGTTGGTTTAAACCGCACTTCCTTCACTTTCCTTAAATCTTTTTCTAAAAATCAAGATTCAACCCCCCACCAAAAAAAAAAAACTCGCCAGATCTCAGGCCGTCGAACCTCTAACAGCCGGCCACAGTGGCTCTCCAACAAGGGTCATATTTTTTTAATTTATTTAAAAATTAAGGGTAAAAGAGTAATTTCACCTAAATTTTCATATCTCTTAAATGTTCATATGTCCTTTCAGTTCTTTTACAAATTTACATAATTTTTAAAGGTTTTGTAAATTCTAGAAGGATTTAAATAAATTTTTCCCTTTTTTCAAATTGTTTCTCTTGCACTCTCAATATTACCATAAAAGTATACTTACTTTATATTAAGACATAAATTAGAAGACAAATTTAGTCACCGTTTTTTTTTTTAAAAAAAATAAAAGATATGGCATCAAGCTATATGGTTAAAGCAAATTGTGAACTAACAAAAAATTCAAATAATTTAGGGGTGGTGTATGCAACATTTGAAACTCTATATCTATGTCATAGTAGAAAGATCTAACCAGTTAGCCTAATACTCTATTTAATCTTTAATATAAGGCATATCTATCTAATTTGATGAGACTAAAGAAATTAGTTAACATCATATATGTCTTTTTAAAATACTTTAGTCACGTTTCTCAATTTTCTCTATCTCTCTCTTTGGTTGTTGTTAAGGGTCCATAAATAAGGGTAAAACAGGGGTAAATTAAAAACAGATTGATATCTATGAAAAATATATCTTATATTTAATATTAATATTAATCTCCTAAAGTTAGTAATTGATTTCATTAGTATGTTTGGCACTACTTTTAAATAGTGAAGTAGTGACGTTTGGGTCAGCATGTAGATAAAATGATTTTCTTTTTTTCAAAAATCTAAGGAAAAACAATTTTTTTCCTGACTTTTCTTTTTATATTTAAATACTCTAAACTGCACCAAAACAAATTTACCGTCAAATTAACTTCTTTACATATATAAATCTATCTAATTATAAATCACATCACGTACGCTACTTGATTTTTACCCTGACTTCAATTTTTTAAAAAATAATTAAAATTAAAATAACTTTTATAGACGTTAATTCAAATAAACACTAAAGCAGATCCCCATATTTATCCTTATATGGGTCCTATAATTATCCTCTAAATTTGTCACTTCAAAACTCATCCTTATTTTCTTCATCATCACACATACGATCTTTGCAAAGCAGATTCCCTTAGTATCTCAATTTTTCTCTTCCCTCAGTATCATTCCATCCTAACCGTTCATTTTCCTTACTACTAATCTTAGCCATCCATTTCATCTCTATCTCGCAAGGTATTTTTATCTCGTGAAGTAAAGATAAATGACTCAGATTAACTTTTAGTTGAGATCAATATTGTAGATGAGAAGATACTGAGGGATAAAGGATACTGAAAGAAACCAGGTCCCGAACTTTGCTAGTGATACCAGAATCTAAGTCATGAATCATCGTGAGGTGAGTGAAAACGAAAAGAAAAAAAAAACAAAAGGCCAAAAAAATTAATGAAGTTTTGGCACCATTAAAGGCTACGGTACAAGTAACACAATCCTGTTCGTGGCTTGACCTCACCACCTCACCAAACTGTCAACCATGAAACCCTACGATTATGAACGCTAGCTTACCTTCCTTCTCCACACAGCTTACATTCTTAGCCTAGAGGCATTTTTTTTTTCCTTTTCCTGTTCCTTAAAAAAAAACAGAGAAAAGGTTAATCTTAACACGAGAAACAAATCCTCTAATGTAATAGTAATTTTTTAATTACTATTATCATGTTTCGCTGGTTGACTTATTCAGAGAGTTCTATATTATAAATAGGTGGACATTTTGCACTAGGTGTTGTGTCAAGAACTGTTGAAAGAAAGAGTGTGAAAATAATGGAAGGCATAATGAAACAGTCGAGGGATGAGGTCGAGGTTGAAGAAGTCGGATTACTCCGACTACAAGCTCACGAGCAAGTCGTCACCACCACCAACGCCACCGTTACTGATATTACTGCTTCATACATTGACATACCAGGTACGCTTTTTACAAGTTCAAGGTTTTTTTTTTGTTGGTGGTGCATTCTGGTTGAAAAGCCTTTATTAATATGGAATAGCCAAAAACAATCAGAGGATGCATTGTTATGAGTCGCACGTATGTTTCAAGTGAGGATGCGTTGTCATAAGTCTCACTTGTTCACATATTCTTACATTGTTCATGGATTTAATAACTAATACTATATTTTATTTTGACATATAAATATAATATTTTACTTTATCTTCAGTATCTAAATTGTACATGGGTTCCCCCCCCCCCCCCCTACTTGGACAAATGAGTTTCGGTTTTTCCTTTTTAGTTCATTATATTTAATAAAGTTCATGTAAATATGTAATGCAGGGCAAGAGATCTCTGAAACAAAGGACACTTCCAATTTCAGTGAAGCTGAGAAGAAGAACATAACTTCACCTTTCTCTGATTCTGCTAATTCCAGGGTTTTAACTTCTTCGGACAATGTGACAATTGAAAGTGAAAGAGCAGGCATAATAACAGAGAATATTCAATTAGTGAAAGAACTATATCTGGAAAGTATATATCAGAAGACACCCACACAAGGGTTCTATTGCCCTAATTGTAAGAGTTGCATCCAGAAAATTTTGATTTTGGATACAGAACCTGATGTCCCTCCACAACCTCTTCCACCATTTGATAGATTCAGATGCCCAACATGCTACAGTTTCCTCATCCTAATAGGTGAAATACTCAAGACAATTCAACTTGTTATGGAATTTTATACTTAATTATATTGATATGACTATGAGCATGAGTTGAAAAAGAAAAATTCTAATTTTTTGAACAGGTGGTTGGCTGTGTCCGCCTCGCAAACCAGGTAAAGTGTCTCATGAATCTGTTTTAATTCATTGGATTTCTCATACAAAAAAAAAAAAAAAAACGCTTATTTGACTTCTTGAATGAGCTTACCATCTGAACATTGTTTATGGGGTACCGTTGGGTTCTGGGATGTTGCAGTTATTTAATAGAAGTCTTATAACGGATAGTAAATGTCTTTGATGCTGAACCAAGATGTCCTAATTTACCCTTGCCAATGAAATCAATGTAAAAAAAAAAAAAAAAAAAAAAAAAAAACAACAGGCGGCTCAATGTTCAAGGCCCCTATTTGGTGGGGTATAGGAGGATCAGATATATGCTGTCTTATCCCCTACAAATGGAGAGATTGTTTTAGGATTTGAACCCATGACCTCTAAGTCATATGATAGTGTTGCCCTAATGAAATCAACTAGAATTGTAAAATTCACTAGATAAGTCAAAAAAACCTTTCCTACACAACTTTTGGCTTTTAACCCAACTAGTGCTTTATTAAGCTAATCCAAATACTGACCTTGCTAAATTCTAGACAATCTCTTAGTTTGCACTGCTAGCTATTTCCCCTCCTATTTTATATCATAGTTATATGTGCTTGTGATATATGTCATCACACAAGAATTTTTCATTCAATGTGATGTGTGAGAATATATTGCTTAGGTAATCGTTTTCTATTTATATGAATTAATAAGCATTTTCTTTTTCTTCCCCCAATTTCTACTCTCGAGTTTTGTCAAAATTACATCCAACAGAATCACAGTTTTCATATTCATGAAAATAATTGTTCATCTACGAGATAATACTAAAGACAAAAATTGATGTGATATAAAAATGTTCTGAAGCATAAACCATGGACTTCAGTAAGGTTAAATGAGATAGCATAGATCTTGAAATAAAAAAACATGGGTTCAATTAATATAATAAAAAATAAACTGACCATATTTTTTCTCTCTTGAGGTTTATCAAAATTATATACAACACAATCACAAGTTTTCTATCAGTCATGCATAGACTATTTTTCACAACATCTGCATATTTGTGAAGTATTATCTAAAATAGCATCAAACTGCCAGATCCACCTCCATCATATCCACCTTCTGGAGGTGCTACAGTGATTGCTAGTGTTGGATCAGGCACAGGTATGAATCATAACATTGTTGGCATCATGATATATTCAAACACATGAAGATTCCTTGTTCATGAGTAATTTACCCTTGCCAATGAAATCAATGTAAAAAAAAACAACAACAACAACAAGCGGCTCAATGTTCAAGGCTCCTATTTGATGGGGTATAGGAAGATCAGATATATGTTGTCTTATCCCCTACAAATGGAGAGATTGTTTTAGGATTTGAACCCATGACCTCTAGGTCATATGATAGTGTTGCCCTAATGAAATCAACTGGAATTGTAAAATTCACTAGATCAGTCAAAAGGACCTTTCCTACACAACTTTTGCTTTTTATCCCAACTAGTGCTTTATTAAGCTAATCCAAATACTGACCTTGCTAAATTCTAGACAATCTCCTAGTGCTAGCTATTTCCCCTCCTATTTTATATCATAGTTATATGTGCTTGTGATATATGTCACACAAGAATTTTTCATTCAATGTGATGGGTGAGAATATATTGCTTAGGTAATCGTTTTCTATTTATAGGAATTAATAAGCATTTTCTTTTTCTTCCCCCAACTTCTACTCTCTTGAGTTTTATCAAATTTACATCCAACAGAATCACAGTTTTTATATTCATGAAAATAATTCTTCATCTACCAGATAATATTAAAGACAAAAATTAATGCGATATAAAAATGTTCTGAAGCATAAACCATGGATTTTAGTAAGGTCAAATGAGATAGCAGAGATCTTGAAATAAGAAAACATGGGTTCAATGAATGTAATAGAAAATAACCTGACCATATTTTTTCTCTCGAGGTTTATCAAAATTATATACAACACAATCACAAGTTTTCAATCAGTCATAGACTATTTTTCACAACATCTGCATATTTGTGGAGTATTATCTAAAATAGCATCAAACTACCAGATCCACCTCCACCATATCCACCTTCTGATATCCCAGGATATCCACAAGGCCCAGGAGGTGCTACAGGGATTGCTAGTGTTGGATCAGGCACAGGTATGAATCATAACATTGTTGGCATCATGATATATTCAAACACATGAAGATTCCATGTTCATGTGTAATTTACCCTTGCCAATGAAATCAATGTAAAAAAAAAAAACAACAACAACAGGCGGCTCAATGTTCAAGGCTCCTATTTGGTGGGGTATAGGAGGATCAGATATATGTTGTCTTATCCCCTACAAATGGAGAGATTGTTTTAGGATTTGAACCCATGGCCTCTAGGTCATATGATAGTGTTGCCCTAATGAAATCAACTGGAATTGTAAAATTCATTAGATCAGTCAAAAGAACCTTTCGTATACAACTTTTGTCTTTTATCCCAACTAGTGCTTTATTAAGCTCATCCAAATACTGACCTTGCTAAATTCTAGACAATCTCCTAGTTTGCACTGCTAGCTATTTCCCCTCCTATTTTATATCATAGTTATATGTGCTTGTGATATATGTCACACAAGAATTTTTCATTCAATGTGATGGGTGAGAATATATTGCTTAGGTAATCGTTTTCTATTTATAGGAATTAATAAGCATTTTCTTTTTCTTCCCCCAACTTCTACTCTCTTGAGTTTTATCAAAATTACATCCAACAGAATCACAGTTTTCATATTCATGAAAATAATTCTTCATCTACCAGATAATATTAAAGACAAAAATTAATGCGATAAAAAAATGTTCTGAAGCATAAACCATGGATTTTATTAAGGTTAAATGAGATAGCATAGATCTTGAAATAAGAAAACATGGGTTCAATGAATGTAATAGAAAATAACCTGACCATATTTTTTCTCTCGAGGTTTATCAAAATTATATACAACACAATCACAAATTTTCTATCAGTCATAGACTATTTTTCACAACATCTGCATATTTGTGGAGTATTATCTAAAATAGCATCAAACTACCAGATCCACCTCCACCATATCCACCTTCTGATATCCCAGGATATCCACAAGGCCCAGGAGGTGCTACAGGGATTGCTAGTGTTGGATCAGGCACAGGTATGAATAATAACATTGTTGGCATCATGATATATTCAAACACATGAAGATTCCATGTTCATGTGTAATTTACCCTTGCCAATGAAATCAATGTAAAAAAACAAAACAACAACAACAACAGGCGGCTCAATGTTCAAGGCTCCTATTTGGTGGGGTATAGGAGGATCAGATATATGCTGTCTTATCCCCTACAAATGGAGAGATTGTTTTAGGATTTGAACCCATGGCCTCTAGGTCATATGATAGTGTTGCCCTAATGAAATCAACTGGAATTGTAAAATTCACTAGATCAGTCAAAAGAACCTTTCCTACACAACTTTTGCTTTTTATCCCAACTAGTGCTTTATTAAGCTAATCCAAATACTGACCTTGCTAAATTCTAGACAATCTCCTAGTTTGCACTGCTAGCTATTTCCCCTCCTATTTTATATCATAGTTATATGTGCTTGTGATATAAGTCACACAAGAATTTTTCATTCAATGTGATGGGTGAGAATATATTGTTTAGGTAATCGTTTTCTATTTATAGGAATTAATAAGCATTTTCTTTTTCTTTCCCCAACTTCTACTCTTTGAGTTTTATCAAAATTACATCCAACAGAATCACAGTTTTCATATTCATGAAAATAATTCTTCATCTACCAGATAATATTAAAGACAAAAATTAATGCGATATAAAATTTTCTGAAGCATAAACCATGGATTTTATTAAGGTTAAATGAGATAGCAGAGATCTTGAAATAAAAAAAAACATGGGTTCAATGAATGTAATAGAAAATAACCTGACCATAATTTTACTCTCTTATGGTTTATCAAAATTATATACAACACAATCACAAGTTTTCTATCAGTCGACTATTTTTCACAACATCTTCATATTTGTGGAGTATTATCTAAAATAGCATCAAACTACCAGATCCACCTCCACCATATCCACCTTCTGATATCCCAGGATATCCACAAGGCCCAGGAGGTGCTGCAGGGATTGTTAGTGTTGGATCAGGCACAGGTATGAATAATAACATTGTTGGTATCATGATATATTCAAACACATGAAGATTCCATGTTCATGTGTAATTTACCCTTGCCAATGAAATCAATGTAAAAAAAAAAACAACAACAACAACAGGCGACTCAATGTTCAAGGCTCCTATTTGGTGGGGTATAGGAGGATCAGATATATGTTGTCTTATCCCCTACAAATGGAAAGATTGTTTTAGGATTTGAACCCATGGCCTCTAGGTCATATGATAGTGTTGCCCTAATGAAATCAACTGGAATTGTAAAATTCACTAGATCAGTCAAAAGAACCTTTCCTACACAACTTTTGCTTTTTATCCCAACTAGTGCTTTATTAAGCTAATCCAAATACTGACCTTGTTAAATTCTAGACAATCTCCTAGTTTGCACTGCTAGCTATTTCCCCTCCTATTTTATATCATAGTTATATGTGCTTGTGATATAAGTCACACAAGAATTTTTCATTCAATGTGATGGGTGAGAATATATTGCTTAGGTAATCGTTTTCTATTTATAGGAATTAATAAGCATTTTCTTTTTCTTCCCCCAACTTCTACTCTCTTGAGTTTTATCAAAATTACATCCAACAGAATCACAGTTTTCCTATTCATGAAAATAATTCTTCATCTACCAGATAATATTAAAGACAAAAATTAATGCGATATAAAAATGTTTTGAAGCATAAACCATGGATTTTATTAAGGTTAAATGAGATAGCAGAGATCTTGAAATAAGAAAACATGGGTTCAATGAATGTAATAGGAAATAACCTGACCATATTTTTTCTCTCGAGGTTTATCAAAATTATATACAACACAATCACAAGTTTTCTATCAGTCATAGACTATTTTTCACAACATCTGCATATTTGTGGAGTATTATCTAAAATAGCATCAAACTACCAGATCCACCTCCACCATATCCACCTTCTGATATCCCAGGATATCCACAAGGCCCAGGAGGTGCTACAGGGATTGCTAGTGTTGGATCAGGCACAGGTATGAATAATAACATTGTTGGCATCATGATATATTCAAACACATGAAGATTCCATGTTCATGTGTAATTTACCCTTGCCAATGAAATCAATGTAAAAGAAAAAAAAAACAACAACAACAACAGGCGGCTCAATGTTCAAGGCTCCTATTTGGTGGGGTATAGGAGGATCAGATATATGCTGTCTTATCCCCTACAAATGGAGAGATTGTTTTAGGATTTGAACCCATGGCCTCTAGGTCATATGATAGTGTTGCCCTAATGAAATCAACTGGAATTGTAAAATTCACTAGATCAGTCAAAAGAACCTTTCGTATACAACTTTTGTCTTTTATCCCAACTAGTGCTTTATTAAGCTAATCCAAATACTGACCTTGCTAAATTCTAGACAATCTCTTAGTTTGCACTGCTAGCTATTTCCCCTCCTATTTTATATCATAGTTATATGTGCTTGTGATATATGTCACCACACAAGAATTTTTCATTCAATGTGATGTGTGAGAATATATTGCTTAGGTAATCGTTTTCTATTTATAAGAATTAATAAGCATTTTCTTTTTCTTCCCCCAACTTCTACTCTCTTGAGTTTTATCAAAATTACATCCAACAGAATCACAGTTTTCATATTCATGAAAATAATTGTTCATCTACAAGATAATACTAAAGACAAAAATTAATGTGATATAAAAATGTTCTGAAGCATAAACCATGGACTTCAGTAAGGTTAAATGAGATAGCAGAAATCTTAAAATAAAAAAAAAAACATGGGTTCAATGAATGTAATAGAAAATAACCTGACCATATTTTTACTCTCTTATGGTTTATCAAAATTATATACAACACAATCACAAGTTTTCTATCAGTCGACTATTTTTCACAACATCTTCATATTTGTGGAGTATTATCTAAAATATCATCAAACTGCTAGATCCACGTCCGTCATATCCACCTTCTGACATCTCAGGATATCCACAAGGCCCAGGAGGTGCTACAGGGATTGCTAGTGTTGGATCAGGCACAGGTATGAATAATAACATTGTTGGCATCATGATATATTCAAACACATGAAGATTCCATGTTCATGATCACAATGCTTAATTTAACAACTTGAATAGTAATCCTTCTTTAGTGTATGTAGTGGAGACTTGGTATGGGATACCAAGTCTCACTTGAATAGAATGGCGCGGTGAATAGGGTATTTAAGTGGGTTGGTTCCTCCAACTCAACTGCTAGCTTTGTGGGTAGGGTTTCCCATCCCACTTAGGTACCTATCAGTATCCTTTAGACCTTAGCATTTCCATCTAGTTAAAATGGGCTTTTAAGAACTTGATTGTGCGGCTCCTACTTACATAGTGTCTACGGGAGCTACATGATTATGGCTTATAAATATTGCAGCTTTCTGCATATTTTATATTAATTATATATAGAGGAAAGGATTTACTATTGCTTCAAGTGGATGCTACTATTAACCATCTATGTTCATTATTTTACATCTTAGAAATAGTGATAAATTGCAATGTAATGGTGAGGTGTATTCATTGAACAGAGCCTAGCCCAACACCAACTCCTACAATTCCAACACCAGATCCTACAATTCCGGTTCAAGAACCAGGAAGCAGTAAGGCATGGGACATTCTGAAAAGCTTTGTGTATGGTGGTCTGAATGAATCTATTGCAAGCCTTGGCGTTGTGACATCTTCAGCAAGTGCGGATGCCACAACATGTAAGACTTAAAATCTTCATTTCTTTGTTCTTCCTTTCTTTTGCTTCTGAAGTCATTTTTTTTTTTTAATTAAACTGATGGACTGGTATTCTGTTTGAAAAAATTAAATATCTCAAAAAGGGTGCCATAGGGTTTTCACTTTGGTTCTTACTCTGTCTTGTAGCAAAAAATCTAATTCCTAAATATTTTTCGCTTTGGTTCTTGGTCATGAAATTTGTTCACTAAAGATGATAACTCAGTGCATCAGCATGCATATTACTACAGGGAATTATTGCATGTAATCATCAAGCCTGAAATCTTACTTTGATCTAGTGATATTCTTATAACCACCAAATTGAATTGGCAGTGAGCATTCTGTCTCTCTCTGTTGCAAATGTGATTGGAGGACTTTTCATCCTTGTTCATCATGTGAGTTTCTTTCTTTCAACACAAATTTACTTTGAAGCTATATAGCTATTTATCATCAATATGCATGTCAATATCAACATTACTCAATCAACATGTCAATATTTGATATAAAATATAGGGAAAATTGCCTATAAATGCCTGTTTGGAGAATTAATTGCTCAATGGTACCAGAACTCGAGTACGGATGTGTATAAAATATTTTAGAATAAATACGGATGCTTTTTGTGTACGAAAACTTATCTAGAATCACTGGGCAATTACTTCTCCAAATTGTTATTTATGGGCAGTTTTCCCTAAAATATAAAGCCATGATAGTTAAGTTCACACTTCATGTACTGCACCCAAAAGAAAAGAAAAAAAAAAAAGAAAAGCTTGCTGCCATTGAAACTCACACATAGATATTCAGATCTGGGACCTGAAATCTGAGCAACAAGCTACGAATGAACACGTGGACCGTTACGTTCTCTCCCTAGGGAAGAGGGAGAATTTCTATCTTCATGTGTGCATTGCCATATTATCATTCATCATATTTGGGTTTGTCCCACCATTAGCGTATGGCTTGACCTTCTACGAGACCAATGAGAAGGATCTGACGCTTGTGGCGGTTGCTGGGGCTTCTATTATATGCATAACTCTCCTGTCCATTGCAAAAACTTACGTTCAGAGGCCAAATGCTTATCTCCCATATCTTCAAACTGTGATTTCCTATCTCAGCGCTGGTGCTTTAACCTCTATAATTGCTTACTTGGTTGGTGTTCTTATTAGGAAACTTTTGGAGAAGCTTGGATTTAGTTCTGAAAGCTCATTAGCTTTTAACTTGATGCAGCCTGAGATGAGTTTCATTGAGAAGCCTAGATTTGGATCCTACTGATAAAAAGTATGAATGCTTCACAGAATAGAGATTGATTATTGTACCTTGAGGCAATGAGGGATATTAGGTTTTTAATGAGGGATTTAATTATATTAGGCTAAGATTTATGTTTGTAGTGGTTAGATTAGATTGTGCCTTTTTTAAAAAAAAAAAATCATTGAGATAATTAGGATTGTTACTCTTTGATTATTGAATATGAGGCCTTGAGATTTTTTCCCCCCTCTCCTTTCTCTTGATGCAGCAAATTGGTATTAACTTTGATGGAAATAAACATTTTCTTGTGGAAAATTGTGCTGCCTTCTCATGTTGAAAGAAACTGGGACATCTTATGGGGCATCTGAGATTCTTCTATTTATATAAAATCAGATTACATGAATTGTGTGTGTATTCGGAAGGATGTATCTAAAAACTTTTGAAGTGAAAGAAACAATTAAAAATTGACTAATTTCCTATTTGCAAATATCACAAAGAGGAGCCAATTTTGACTGTAAATGATCACCATATATATATATATATATATATATATTAAAATTTATTTTTTCCCAAAATAAGAAAAAAAGTGAAATCAAATTAATTGATTGGTTAAAACATTTTTTTTTTGTTCATCCGGTATTCAAAGCTTCACTTTGACTAATTCGGATCCAACTTTGGTCATGCACCTGGTTATGGCGTGTGAGTCTCTCAGTGGGGTTTTTCTGCATTCATAAGGTTCGAACTCAAAATATTGCTTGAGCGACATAAGCCGCTTACTATTTGTACCAACATGTTGATTGGTTAAAACATTTTCTAATGATAAACGTTTTTTTTTTCAATTTATATTTTTATAAAATCCATTTAATCGAATCAGAAATTTTGATTTTTGAAAACTAGACCTTTCACATGGTTGATTGGCAAGGAAAGGAAGATTAGGAAAAGGGAAAAAAAATATAACAGTCAATTTTGACGGCTTATTTAACAAGCATTCGAGCAATTAAGTAGACCAAATTTATTAACAGTCAAAATTTTTAATAAAAAAACATAGACCAAATTGATTTAACTGGAATATTATTATATGAATTGTTAAATAATACTATTTCCTATCAACCAAATTGATTTAAAGTATCCCTATTGTTTACTAAGGAGTTTCCTATTAAGCATTAAGTACAATATATATAATTAAAAAAATGAAGAATAACAAATAAATATCAAATAAAATTTCAAAATCTTCGAAAGTCTGTTAAAATTTATAAAAGATATAAAAGTGATAGAGATCAAATTGAGATTTTAAAATATTAAAATATTGATGAATTTACCATTATACCATCTCTTCCTTTTTCCCTCTCTTCTCCCTCTCTTCCTCCTCCACTTACAAAATCATAACACTATACTCTTAAACGTGTGCTAACTTACAAGTTTACAAATTCATGTCAACACACTTTTAATGAGAACATTGCTAATCCAAAATTTGATTATTTTTGTTGAATTTATAATTATTACTTTGGATTTGACTATGCATAGTGACTTCATATATGAGCTTCATAAAAAAATTTATGTTGAATATTGATAAATTATGAATGTTGATATATATTTAATTTCAATAATTTTAATTTGAAATATATTTAAGCCGTTGTGTGTTAATTATTTAATCATATACTCTTAATAGTTATTATTATTATTTTTATAGAAGTACAACTTTAGGAGTATCTTAATTTACATCTATGTTATTGGTTTATTTAAACTAGTGACTTACAATATTTGCTGATGAAAAATAGGGAATCAATTCTTAAATTAAAGCATCAAACGCGACATTATATTACATAAATTGTTTAACTGAACCCCAATAAACCTAGGAAGATTCGTCAAGAACTCAAGATCGATTCCATTTATTTAATCCAATATATATTAAGAACAAAATAATTGATTTGCTATGCATTTTAACAAATCGTTTGACCATATTCCTGTATATATATTTGGCCATATTTGTACCAGGCTGTTAATTTTGAAGAAAAGGAGAAGGAGAAGCTGATACGTCTGTTCCAAGGAACTTTGGTTGTCAAACTTATGAGCAAGCAACCTTCTTACGGTTTCATGGTGAAGAAGTTGAGGCAGATCTGGGCACATAAAGGTAACATCGATATCCTAAACTTAGAAAATGATTTCTATTTGGTTAGCTTCCAAAATAAGGAAAACTATATGTCATAGGCAATTCCAATATACTCACAGTTAAAGAAGGTGTAACATAATTAATTTTTTTAAGGATAAATTATACACCCAACGGTGAGCATCTCATTAATCCATTCATGCACGTCGCTAATTAGATAATGAGGCATTTGACTATTTTAAGAGAGGCATATTTACTCCTTATCTGCACTTGGAAAATATTGAACTTTGGGTCAATTATATATAATTCATTGACATTTCAAAATTTAAATTTGGGTAAAGGTATAATTCATTGACATTTCAAAATTTAAATTTGGGTAAAGGTGCAAAAATACATATATGCTTTGTCCCCATGAGCCCCCAACACCAAATGTTTTGTCCCCCACCCATCACCAAATGTTTTTTTAAAGTAAAATAGGCGTAAAAGTCACAGTAGTCGTCAAATAGAAAACGTTAACCGTTAGTTTGCCTCAACCTTCTGACATGGAAGCTAACCATTGCGACAAAGAAAACGATAACCAGTTAGTAGACCGAGACATTGTTTTTGCTTTGAACTCTTTCACAGATCTCAATCTGAAGAGAAACACACATAGATCGATAGCTCCATTTTAAAACCAAATACTAATAAGACAGAGAAAATGTAATTTGGACACAATAATAAGCTTGGAATTGAAATCATCTAAGCACAGTTGAGCGTTAGGCAGAGAGCCAGAGCAGAGCTTGGCTGTAAAAGAAAGGATAAACAAATAGGAGTATTTTCGAAAGAAGAGAATACGAGAATCATGAAGCTAGCTTGCTAGCTAGGGCACAAGGCCGACGTTACAAAAGCACCTCTTGACGCATCTTCTGGATGGGTTTGGCGCACAAGTGGAACTATCACCCTCGCAATTCCCCTTAGGACCCACAGAGCAGTTCAGGTGGCGACACTCACTGAGTTTCGAGGCCCGATTCAGGCCACCTGCAACCCCAAGAACCTAGAGCACATCCTCAAGCTCCAGTTCGATAATTACCCAAAAGGACCCACTTGGCAGTTTGCATTTCATGATTTGCTCGGCGATGGAATCTTCAATTTCGAGGGCGACATGTGGTTGTTCCAGCACAAGACCGCTGCTCTGGAATTCACAACGAGAACTCTGCGCTAGGCCATGGTGCGCTGGGTGAGTTGAGCCATTAAGTTCTGGTTTTACCTCATCCTTGCCGCCGCGCAGCAGAAGCAGAAGCCGGTCGATCTTCAAGACCTTTTGCGGACTCTCGATAGCATTTGTGGCTTGGGTTTTAGCAAGGATCTGCAAACACTCTCTCTCTGAATCTTCCCGAGAATGGCTTTGCTCTGGCTTTCGATTGAACCACAGAAGCCACCCTGAATCGGTTTATTTTGTCGGAGGTGATCTAGAAATTCAAAAAGTGGCTCAGGTTAGGGATGGAAGAGACTCTGACACAAAGCCCTCAAACACATTGATTAGTACTTGTGGTTTAATATTATAAATCAAAATTTTAAGCGAGTTAACTTTTGTAATGTTAGGGGGTTTATTCATAATTGATCAAAGTTTTGGGGATTCTCTGCAATTATTTAAAGTTTAGGAGGCTTTTATGAAATTAGTGATTTACACAAAATGACACATAAGATGCCTTGTGTTATATCATAATATGATGTGGCATTTCTGTTAAAAAGATTTTTTTTTGCTCAATAATGCCTTACCATTTCTATTAAAACGAAACCCCAACAAAGCTATAGAGAATCAGTTTACAACATACACTGAAGGAAACAAGGCAATGCAATGCCCATAACGACACTTGAAAGACAACAAGTACTATAATAAATAACAACAGAAATCAGCCACCATTCCGAACATGACCAGAGAGGAGAATCTCATCCTGAGCATAATTTGCCTCCATAATATCTAGGGTCAGAAGTGAATGCAAAGCAGGTGATGGTTAGTTAACCCACCCCGTAGGGTACACCTCTTTATAAGCTTCTGCTGCCAAAAGGTCAGCTACACGGTTCCCCCTTCTCGAGGTAAAGGAAACAGAAAACCCAACCTTAGACTTAAGAAGGTTGATGATATCCAGGATAATTCCTCTACATGTCCAGTCACATACTTCATGGGACCTTGCATCAACACATTTCTTTAAGGAGAGGCAGTCACTTTCAAAGACAACCTTATCATGTCCAAGGTCCACTGCTAACATCAATGCTCTCTTCAATGCCAGAGCCTCGGTCATGAAGGCTGAAACAGATTTTAATTTGCTTACAAATCCCCATTTGAAACATCCAAAGTTGTGTCTACACACCACCCCTACAGCAGCGTAGCTTTTCCCAGGGACATATGCACCATCACAGTTGATCTTTAAAAACTCAGGCGCAGGGGGTATCCAGTGCACAGACTCACTTGGACTTAGCCTTTCCTTGTCAGACCCGTCACTGATCTTTTCCCCCAGGTTCCAGAATTCACGGCTACTCGCACCAGCCAATTCAATGACATTAACAGGATTTGGGGATACATGGTTGAATACTACCTCATTTCTTTGCTTCCATAAAAACCAAAGTATCCAGCAAATATGAGTAATTTCTTGGGAAGTTATATTGGACATACCTATGAGGTGGATCCATCATTGATTAAAGTTGGAGATATTTTGGAGATCGAATCGGGCACCTAGAGAGCTGCCAAACCATATACATCTTGTCCAAGGGCATTGGAAGAAAAGGTGTTCAATTGTTTCATCTTCCTTTTCACAAATCGGACAAAGACCAGTGGGCGCCCTCCTTCTCCTAATCAATGACTCATTCGTTGCAATGGCCCCCTGCATTACCCTCCAAATGAAGTGTTGCACTCTGGGTGTAGCTTTTATTTTCCAGACTGACTTCCAGATAGCCCAAGGAACCACTAATGAAGTTCCGGCCTTGTTAACACTACACGTTTGCCTCTCCTTCCTCACCTTATACCCCAACTTGACTGCATATGCTCCATCCTTTGCCTTTGTCCAGATAAGCAAGTCCTCCAATCCATTGTTGGGAATTGGAATTCTGTAAATAGCATTCTTCGCTTCCTCTGAGATATGTTGAATTATCGGTGATAAGTCCCACTCCCCCTCCACTATTAAGTCACTTACCCTTTCTTCAAGGTCAGTATGGGACTCCAACTCATGCGGAATTCTCTGCAACTGCATATCTGGAACCCATCTATCCTCCCAAATCTTTATCTTGGATCCATTCCCTACATCCCATTTCAAATCTTCCTTGAGGCACTCTCGCCCCTCCAAAATACTCGACCAGCACCATGATGCACGATGGCCCTTAACAGCCATCATAAAGGACCTTTTGGGAAAATAAATGCTCTTCAAGACCTTCACCCAAAGATCTTCCGGATGCTGAAGGAGTCTCAATGTTGTTTTTGCTAACAAGGCTTCATTCATCACTACTAAGTCTCTGAACCCCATACCCCCCTGTCCCTTACTCAGAGTTAGGGTCTCCCAGTTCTTCCAATGAGTACGCCTCCTAAAAGCACTGCCGTCCCACCAGAAATTTGCTGTCATTCCATGAATTTCCCTGCATGTCTTTATTGGGAACTTAAAGCATGACATAGGATAAAGAGGGATAGCTTGAATCACTGACTTTATCATCACCTCCCTTCCTGCATAAGATAGCAAGGATGTGCCCCAACCTTGAATTTTATTGATGACCCTTTCCCTAATATAAGCTAAGGCTTGGTATTTAGTTTTGCCCCATATGCTTGGGATGCCCAAATATCTCCCAGGATCTTCAGCTAATGGAATACCAAGCATAGTACCAACTCTCTCCCTCACCTCCAATGGGGTGTTTTTCGAGAGAAAAAATGCTTGATTTCATTAGATTAACCACTTGGCCTGTCGCATTACAGTATTGCTTGAGCAATTCTGATATCATTGTGCAATCCCTCTGGTCGGCATTCATATACAGTAGGGCATCATCAGCAAAAAAGCTATGTGTGAGCACCGGACAGCTCTGACTCAGTTTAATTCCTTTCAGCTTCTTCTCCCTTTGGCATTTGCTTATCATCAGCGATAGTACCTCAGCTACTAGGATGAATAGGTAAGGGGAGATTGGGTCTCCCTGCCTTAGGCCCCTTGATGGTGTGAAAGTGTTGACAGCCTCTCCCACAATACATAAGTTTAGTCTGGTTGACCTTACACACTTCATTACAAAAGCCACCCAATTTTCATCAAAGCCGAATCTTCCTAAGGCTGCCTCCAAGAAGTCCCACTCCACTCTATCATAAGCTTTACTCATATCCATTTTTATTGCAAACTCGAATTTTCCTCCAGCCTTCTTCCTTCTCAGGTAGTGATATACCTCATGAGCTATGATGATGTTGTCATGAATGCATTTGCCCGAGATGAAGGCCCCCTGGCTTTGGGATATGCACACGTCTAGAAGAGGGCGCATCCTGTTGGAGATAATTTTGGATATTACCTTGTATGAGAAATTGCACAGTCCAAGAGGTCTCAGCTGGGTAACATGATCTGGTTTAAGCACCTTAGGAATTAAAGTTATGTTGGTTTCATTAATTCCATCCAACTCCACTTTTCCTTCAAAAAATTCCTACACAACCTTATAGATTGCATCTCCTACCTCACTCCATGCCTTTTGGTAAAACATGCCTGGGAACCCATCAGGGCCAGGAGCCTTCGAACCGCCCAGACTAAATGCTGCCAACTTCACCTCTTCTCTTGATATAGGGCTTAGGAGTCTCTCATTCATCTCCTTCGTTACTTTCGTCTCAATAAATTGCAGTACCCTCCCTACATCTGAAGGATCTGAAGCCGCTGTGAATAGGTTCTGGAAGTATTGAGAAATATTGTCACTAATGGCCTTTTTGTCAGTGAGCCAATTTCCTGCATCATCCTTAATTGTAATAATCGAGTTTCAACTCCTTCTCTTGATTGTTGACAGGTGGAAAAATCTTGAATTTTTGTCCCCAGCTTGTAACCAGTTAACCCTTGATCTCTGCCACCAGTATTTTTCCTCCTGCTCCATCATTCTATCCAACTGAATTTTAAGATCCGAAGTAGCCCTCATAGATGCCGGCGTGATATTACCTTTACTCAAGTCTGCTAGCTTGGCTTTGATTTCCCCAATGGCTTTAGCGAAGTTAGGGAACTCCCGGCGACTCCAAATAATTAAGTCGCCTTTACATTTATGCAGCCTGTTAATAAAAGCAGTCAAAGAAGATCCAGCATTTTCCATACGGTGTCTCCAGCTATTTGCCACCACATTCCTAAATTGATCATGTGCCGACCATACTGCCTCAAATCTAAACGACTTTTTCCTCTTTGTGTTGTCCATATGGCATCTCACCAGCATTAAATGATGGTCTGAGCCCACTGGAGGGATATTCAGCACTTGCAAGTTGGGAAAGGCCTCTTTCAATTTCAAGTTACCCAGCGTCCTATCCAGTCTTTCTTTAACAGTGTATGGTTCAGGCCTATTGTTGGTCCACGTTAACATCGGCCCATTGAAGCCCAAGTCCTACAATCTACACCCTGCTAAAAACATCCTGAAGTTCAAGATCCTCCTCCATGACCTCGGTCTCCCTCCTTCCTTCTCCTCATTGGACAAAATCTCGTTAAAGTCCCCCAAGCACATCCATGCTTCATTGATTGATCTAAAGGAGGGCCGTATTACTGATTCGCCTCACCTCCTGCCAACACAGACTTTTCTCCATCTCTAAAGGAGGGCCGTATACAAAGGTAATATATTTCGGGGTATCTATTTCATTGGATTCAATCATAGTATGGATTATATTCAATGAGGAGTAAAGAACATTTACCTTGACCGAATTCATCCACCAGATAGCTAGGTCGCCACTCTGACCCTGAGGATCAATAATCCACTCCTCATTAAAACCGCATCTACGTCTAAGCTTCCTCACCACCCTCTTTTTTTGTTTAGTTTCCATCAGAAAGATGATTTGGGGCTTTATTCTATTGCTTTCCTCCTTCAAATTTCGAACTGTCAAGGCAGCCCCAAGGCCCTGATAGTTCCAAGCCAGGATATTCATTTTGCACCGGTGGCGGGATCATCCCAACCACCGGCGTTGTGGTACTGAAGATTACCACTGGGTTCTTCTCCACCATTATTGACCTTCAACCTGTTTTCTAGCCGTTCAGGCTCTCCACTTTCAGGATGTCCTTCAGTTTCCTTCAACCCCTCAGCCTTTCCTCTCCCTCTTAGATGGTTCTTCAGCGCCCTAAAATTCCTCCGCCAGCCTCTTCTTGGCTGTACCTTTACTGAGCTCTTCTCCTTTTCAGGTTCCAGTTCCTCGAAAGTTAGTCTTTTTTGACGTTTATTGGATTCCAAGTCTGATGGGTCCTCGTTCTTTCTTTTGATGTGGATCTTGTTTAGCAATTGGGCCATCAAGGAAATAGGAGACAGCCCAACTGCTATATGACCTCCATTCACTGATGCCTCCTGATCTGCTGGGAATTCCACAATATAAGGCTCAACTTCCCTTAGTGAGCCTAGCATGCCCATGTTCCATTTAGTTGGGCTCTCGGGTTGGGCCCTGAGTGAGTGGTGGTCCAGGCAATTGACATGCACTTTTCTTCCTTCCCGAATTTCGATGACCTCATCTTTCTCTGGCCTTATGCTCTGCTTCCCCGACAAATCAGCTTTTTCCTCCTCTTGCACCTTTCCCCCACCTTGGGCAGACCCCATAATTGGATTTACCCCCTTTGACCTCTGACTTTGGTCATCCCCAGTACCTACCTCACTCATTATCACCAAACTAGAACAATCAAATTCCTGACATTCCTCTCCTATCTGCATTAGATTACCTTTCATAGTATTCACTTTATCCTGGGACAAATTCCGGTGGAATTGGTTGGCCGGAGTTTTCTTCCTAAATAACTGACCCTCCGGCCAGTCACTCTTGCAAACTTCCAGGGCCTCCTCTAATGTCTTCATCGATGGCGTGCTCATCCAGCTTCCATATCCACTCTCGGCCTTCTCTTCACCTTCTTCCTCCTCCTCATCACTACATCCTCTAACTTCATGACCCAACCGGCCACACTTGTAGCAAAAGATCTGGAGCCTTTCATATTTAACCGATACCCAGGCTGGAGCTTTCCCATCTCTCGGAATCCAGAACCCTTCTGTTAATGGATTATCAATCCGAATCAGAGCTCTAACTCTAATGAAGCCCCTTCCCAGTTTCCCTTCTATCCTGGGCTTTTCGAACATACACGTCTCTCCCACTGAATCCCCTAAGATTCTTGCATTCGCATCATTAAAAGCTGCTATTGGTAATCCATGAAATTGAACCCAGAAAGGTTCTTGGTGAAATTTGACATCTTGAAGTACCATATCATCTTCCCAAGACTGGAGATTCAATAGGAAGCCCTGAATAGACCAAGGACGACCTTTTAGAATACGAGCATAATCCCCATGATTGTAGAAGCGGAACAGGAAAATAAGCTTATTCCTATCCAGCTCATGAATCGCTACCTTATCTCCTACCTGCCATCCCTTTTTAATCATAGTCACCACCATAGGGATGTTTAGATTTTTAGTAGAAATAATTTTGCCCACTAAGGTACTTCCTTTCTCCTCTTCCTTTTTTGCAAGATCCAAAACAACCTGCTTCCCTTGCTTGCTCACCGAACCTGAATCTTCTTCCATCCCGGAACCTCCTTTTCCACCTCTACCAACCTCCGATTAGCAGATGAGAGAAACCCCCACTGAGCAAGGAGGGCCAAAGAGAGATCCTACACCCAACTACTGGCCCCTAATCACCAAACTAAACACCCCCCAACTGGTTTTCTAAAAGAACCCGAGTCGCTCTAACAAAGGAGAGGGATACGCTCTCACAGAGGAGAGGAACTTACAGAGGAGAGGAACTTCATTTCTGTTAAAAAGATAACAGCCACTTAACTACAAGAGTTTAATAGTAAAAAAAAGAAAAGTCTAAAGGTATATCTACACCTTAAAACATCAGGGGTTATATAAATAGATGCAACTGACCCAAGTTCGGGGCACATTTATATAATTTAAACCTTTTTTTAATAAGAGGATATCTTATAAACTCTTTTTTTTTTTTTTTTTTTTTTGCTTTATAGGAAAATAAGCACTCGTAGCAAGTAGCAGCTTGTATGTAATGCCAATAATATCAAGGCTGAATTCCACACATGCGTAAAAATAATTGGGGAAAATTCCCATTAAAAATTTTATTAGTTGGAAAGAATTATAATTATTTAAGAAAACCAAATATCAGGGTACAAAATTAACATTACTAAATTACCCCTAAACTCTTTGTTCCCCACAACCCAAGTCAAAAAATCAAAATTGAAAAGGCCATCTGTGAACTTTTCTGTTCTTGGGTTACTACTCATTCTCCACAATTTGACCTTTCCTCTTCAGTTTTCAATTTCAATATTACTCCCTATTTCAAATTGCAAGACAAATAGATATTGTAAGATCCTATGAAATAAATATTATTTTATCTTGACCCTTGATTCTAATTTTCCCATTAAACAAAGCATTTGTTAAAAAAGTAGTATTGAACACAGCATGATTCTCATGGTCAAAAAAAAAAAAAAACAGAGAGAGAGAGAGAGTATTGTTTTTATAAGGATTTTATATGCCAGCAATCTGATTGATTATCGACATCAATATATTTACTTAACTCAAGGCATCGAATCAAAGTCAATTAATTGGAGCGAAATAAAATAAAAACTAATTAAATAAATTATCTTTCACGTGAGTTATGACTATGTGAGCATTGATTTTGACAACTATGATTAGGATTAGTCATTCTAATTAATAGCCTTAATTTCCTCAGGACAACTAAAGTGACAGCTAGTATTAATTAATGCTCTTAATTTTAGCGTAAGGCTATTTCTCTTAATTTTAATTAATGCTCAAATCATGCAATTCTATGGCTCCCAATCACCTAATGACAGGCATCAAACTAATACTCCTCAAGACATTTTTATAAGAATAAACTAATACCTGATGTGGTGCCTGTTTGGATCATCTTTTTTTTTTTTCCTCATCTTCTTATAAATAGAAGTTGGGCCAAATATGTTTTTATAAAAGTTCTTATAATAAAAAGAGTTTTTCTTTTTTTCAATGAATAAAAAAGTCAAAAGCCAAAAAATCATAAGAGGAGCTTTTCTTTAAAGGTTAAAGTGTAAAAATACTAAGTTTTTTCCCAGGAGTAAAAATACACATATGCTTTTTTGAGGAGCAAAAGTACACATGTGGTTACCATTTTTGTGCAAAAATCACATCCCACTGTTAAGTCACTGTTCACCGTGATGAGAGAGAGAGAGATGAGGTGAACAGTAACTTAACGGCAGTGAACAGTGACTTAACTATCCGATGTGACTTTTGCACCAAAATGGTAACCACATGTGTATTTTTACTCCTCAAAAAAGCATGTGTGTATTTTTGCTCATGGAGAAAAAGTTTATATGTATTTTTACAGCTTAACCCTCTCTTTAAACTCTTATTATTTTACTCCAAAAATTAATTTACTATTTCTTTTCTTTTCTTCCATGTCTTCTCTCTCAGTAATTCAAATTCATCAACTTGTTCGAAGAATAGCACCACCGATCGCCACCACAGCGGCCGCCGTCGCCTTGTCTTCGCACCGGGACAAGATCTTGTTATATATGACGTCAAGCGACATGGACTTGAACCACACGTCCTTAGATCCTTACGTGTATCGATATACGGTCCAAAGGATTTCAAAGATGGTCTGGAATGTGCAATTTGTCTCAGCAAGCTTGCTGATGGAGAAAAAACAAGGATATTACCTAAATACAATCATGGATTTCACGTAGAATACATTGATATATGGTTCCAATCACATGCTACTTGTCCAATTTGTCCGAACCTGGTTGATTATGAGTCCTTTGAACCCAATCACACTAAGACTAAGACTTTGTTTGGGAGTTTGGAGAAGAAGGAAAGGAAAGAAATACGAGGAATTAATTTGGAGGGAAGGAGAAGGAAGGGAATCGTAAGATATTTCCTTCCCTTGTTTGGGAGTTAAAAAAATAGTAACGGAGGAAGATTGAGGATTAATAAGTTATTTTTATCATTTTGTTATTTTCTTTAAAAATTAATATAATTATTATACTTTACAAATAAATTTGAATTTGAATTTTCTAAAAAAATTATTTATATAATTTTTATATTCAAAAAATATTTTCCCTACAAAAGTATTTTCTCTCTCTAAAAATATTTTCCCCTACAAAAGTATTTTCTTTCTCTAAAAAATATTTCGCCCTAAAAAGTATTTCTCTCTCTAAAAAGTATTTTATCTCTCTAAAAAATATTTTCGTGTGCATTCCAACAACAAAAAAGAAATCAGAAAGAAATAACGAGAGTGTTATATTTAAACAAAGGTAAAAAAAATAATTAATCTATTTTCCCTCTTAAAACCTTTCATATTAGAGGAACTTTATTTTTTTGAAGAATGAGGGTTTTGGGGATTTGTAAAAATCCCTTATTCTCTCCCCTCTTATTCTTAAAACTCTTAAACATTGGAAGGGACTACCAAAACTCTTTCTTTCCTTTCCTTTCCTTTCCCTTCCCTCTAAAATGGAATGTGGTGGATGAAATGTCTCAGACAATTATAGTGAATCATCAAACTCAGAAAGTTCAGATGCAATGACGAGGCAGAATTACAGTATGCAAATTTCCCTACAAATGTATTGATTTGGGGAAATCAGGCCCAAGTAAATTCTATTGGCGCAGGTCCTTCTGTTCAGGCACCCTCTTCATCATCATCATCTTCATTGACAGCAGCAGATTGTTGCAGTAGTAGTAACAATAACAATAGACGCAATGGAATGTTGGTGATTGACATCCCGAGAGAGATGAATCCATCATCTTAAGCTTCTACTAGCAGGTGTGCTGAAGATAATTTGAAGTCACCAATGATTTCTAGACTCCAATCATTGCTACGAATGAAGTTTTTAGCTTTTAAGTGAAAAAATTTATTTAATCATAAAACATGCTTTTTTAAAAAAGCATTTTTTTTCTTAGTTTGAACTTAAAAATAGCTTATAATTTATAAAAGAGAGAATCCAAATATGCTCTTAATGATTTTTTTTTCATTTGTGCTTATTATTAATTATATATATTGTATTAATTAAAGAGTTAGTTATACTTCTATTTACTCTATTTCTCTCACTTATATACCCCTTATGAATAAGGACATATTTTGGGGAAAAAATTATTTCAATGTATACTTATTATTTGTATCTAATTTTAACCACTTTCTTAAACCGCACAATTTGGTTATTAAACTCTTATAAATAAGACTGAAGAGAGTAATAGACATTCTAGTTAATGAACCCTAATTTTTGTAGATATTAATTATTTAACTACTTTATAGTTCATGTTTAATATAATTGCTTTAGGCCCAAAATATATGGGAAAACCAATGAAATGTCCCTGTTTAAAATTTTTATTGGTTGGATGGATCTGAGATGTTCTTAAGCACAAAAAGTACTAGTACTCTGTACAATTTCATACACAAAAGTACCGGTACTTGAATCCAAGTCCTATTAATCAATAAAATGTTTTACTAGAGATTTTTTACTAATTTCCCTCTTCTATTACACAAATAGATCAAGTTTTTCTATGTTCAAATACTCCAAATCCAAAAAAAAAAAAAAAAACCTTAATTAAAGGTCGATTCCAAATCTAAAATGAATCTTAAACAAGTGGTTTCAACTTTCAAATCCAATATTATATACAACATAGTAAGTCAACAAATATAATATCAAAGAAATAAAAAAGATTAACTAAAATACAGCTAATAACAAAACATACATATGTTGCACATGTGAACACATAAACTCACCAAACATAAGAAATAAAGTCAGACAATTGATTTCTCTATCTCTATGAACCCAAAAATAAACGTTTCCTTTCCTATAATTAACCATGTTCTTAGACCCAGATCGGACCGATCGAACCGGACCGAAAACCAGCGAACCAGTCCCTAAACTGGTCCGGTTTGGGGGTCAAATCGGTTCACTTGTTTTTTCTCTTTTTTTTTGAGAAAATCATTTTTTAAAATTTTCCTTATAATTTCATACTAATAACCCTAAAATCTTCCATTCTTCACTGGTTTAGCCCTGGTTTGACTTCGGTCTGACCCACTGACCCTTAACCCAGTACCCCGACCAGTCTGATGACCGGTCCGGCTTTCAGAACCTTGATAATTAACCATTTAATCATTTGAGTACATCAAAAAGCAATCCATAACCAAATATAAAAAATAGTAACATGAAATTCTCTGAATTCAATGTTGATTTTAGTGGAAGGAACTAGTCTCTCTAAGGTTTGAATCTCTGCTGAGAGAAATACTCACATTTAGTATCTGACAATATCTTGAACAATATTTCCTCCAATAAAATAAAGAATTCTCGGAATTCATCAATTGCACAAGCTCCTATGTGCCCACTTCTTCTCTGTCTCCCCCAAAAGCATTTTTAAAAGTTACTGATGTTGTACCTTTTTACACACTTCACATTTATGATTCTAAATTGGTTCAATACCTTCAACTCACACTATTTTTTTAATAGAAAACAAATTTCTGACTGGGTAATATGAACTATATTATATTGCATTCCCGTTTATAAATTGACTTTGAAGCGTCCCTTCTGTGCTGAACAAATTTCTTTTGTTTTGAGGAGAGTTTGAAGAATGGAAAGCGTAATGAAACAATGGAAGGAGGAAGCAGCACAGGTTGAAGAAGAGAATTTGGTTATACGCCAAGCTCATCATCACATGCATGTCACAAGCACCACCACGACTACTTCAATGCTTGAAGTACAAGGTACGTCTGATCCAACACATTTAGTAGTCTCTTTGTCACAAACAAACATTCAAACACTTCATCTTCAATATTTCTTGGTTATGATTCTGAATATAAGCTGTAAGACTAAATTTGGCTCCTTGAGCTTCAATATTTTTTTATTTTTTATTTTTATTTTTTTGTAGTTTCACACAAGCAAAAAGTCAACCAGTTTATCTGAAACACTTGATTTGATATGATCTGAAAGACATATTTCCTCTGTTTTTAACATATAGTTGATAATGTTCATATAATGCATGGTTTCAGCTACTGAGCAAACAAATGGGTCTTCTGGACTGAAACAAGAACAAGAGATCATTCAAACAGAAGTAAATTCTGGTGCCATTGAGAAGAAGACAAATTTCCATCCTTTGGATCCTCAGACAAGTTTGTTTAGTAGTGTGAGAACTGAAAGTGAGAGAGTTGGGAAGGACATATATTTGGAAGGTCTATATCAGAAGACACCCACACAAGGATTCTATTGTCCTAATTGTAGGACTTGTATCCAAAAAGTCTTACTTTTGGAAGAAATACGTGCTCCTGAACCACCTCCACTACGACCTCCATTCAGATGCTCATCATGCTTCAGCTTCCTCATTCCCATAGGTAAAATCTTGTCTAACCCGAACAAATTCAGATGATTGCGCGCGCGTGCGCACATATAATGTCAAATCTGTTATGAGGCTGAGTCTCAGGACAGCGGTTAAGATTGCAATAGTCTCTCTGCTTGTAGAGGAAAAGTTGTGTACATTTATCCCTCCCCTGACCCACTTAGTTGGGCCCATGTGTATTGAGCCTCTCTTTACTTGTGCTATCTATTAGAATTTAATGAACTAGGTATATATATCAGGTGTGTCTTTGGATTTGCCTCAGGGCAATATGACTTTAGTTCATCTTTCAATTAGTCGATGCGGGACCCTAGTCTAATACAATCCCTTTAGGTTGTCAAGTGACTTGATTTGTTTCTAGATTGAATACAGCCAGATGCTCATCACTCTGCTCAATATAACTTGTTACAATTCTTCTGCATTATTCAACAGGTAGTTGGCTCTTCCCTGGGTGGGTACAAGACAATGAAATACCAACTATTCCAGGTGAACTATTTCCTGAGTCTGTTTAACTCATCATTTGAATTGAGATTTAAGGATGGTGTCCTTTTTTATGATGATTTTTCTACAGTATCACTAATGCTAGAATGATATCTTATTCGGGAGCACATAAGGTGCTTCTCTATGCTCCTTATGTGCTCATCTCTCTAATTTTGGAGTGACCACATTTTGTTTTATTTCTTCTATTTTCACATGGGTGGGACTTATATGTCAAATTGTGAAGACTAAATCATGCTTTATTTTATGTTCATGAACTATGTTACCCATGAATTTTTTTTTGTTCAACATGATATGTAGGAATAGTACAGCCTGGGAAATCAGTCTCTTTCCATAGGGAACTAGTAGTAAAGTCTTTGTTGTTTTTCACAGTACTTGTCAATTTGCTAGTTATTGCTTTTTTATTCTACTATTACCAAAAATTACATCCAATTCCAACATAGTCACTAATCTTCTATCAACGATGACCTGGATGGATAAAAAATCAAACCTTCAGTTGGGGGACTTATGTTTGGTGCTCCAACCCTTGCCACACCGGAAAAAGATGATATTGATATTTCAGAAAAACCAGAACAACTACCGCAGCTTGAAGAGGTTAAAGTTGAAGAAGGAAGCACAGGTTTGTAGAATTAATAACATCTTTTCATGCAAGTAAAATATGAATAAATCATTTGGCATTATATTTTTGCAAGAATCCTCGCCTGCCGATGAATTTATCTTATAGGTTAATATTATGATATAAATTCCTGTGCGGAATATATGATTGAATGTACATTAACTTCTTGCTGGCTAAAATATATGGATGCATATATAACCAGATATATTATGTATTTTAAGCTAAAAAATTATGGATAGTGTATTTTCATCATGTATTGCAGGCTGCTCACAATAATTTGACCAGATATATAATTATAGCACACACATGGGTATAAGAAGATTGGAATCTGAAATAAAACAATTGTCATACTGTGAAGACATTAAAAAAAAACCATTTCCACACCTTGAACATATGGAATTCTTCATGTTAACTATAGTTCAGAAAGGATAAAGGAGGGGAAGTAGAAAATTTCAAAATAGAAATAAAAGTGGTTCATATTAGTTGCTTAAAGTGCAAGAAAGTTGATTCTGCAGTTTGGCTTTTGTCAATTGCTTTTACCCTTTTCACTAGTCAATCCTGCAATCATATCTTAAAATGATGAATGTTTTACAACTTAGGAATTATGAACACTGATATCTTTCAATGAAATGATGAGGTGCATTCATTGAACAGAACTTCCTCCGAGAACTGAAATGGTTGCACCGCCACAACCAGGCGTAGATCAGGAACCTGGAAGTAGTACAACATGGGAAATTTTGAAAAGCATTGTGTATGGTGGTCTAGTTGAATTTATAGCTAGCCTTGGCATTGTGACATCTTCAGCAAGTTCAGATGCTACCACATGTTAGACTTGATCTTAATTACCTCAAACTCTGTTTCTTTGTTCATCTTTTGTTTCTAAAATCATTATTCAACAAGAGAACTGAATCACTTTTCTGTTCAAAATAACTCAATAGGGAGAATGACAGTTGAGTTTGAACCTTTTGGTCCCACTCTCAAAAGGGTCATTGTTTCAAGGGACCAAAGTGTCAACAATTTCCTTGCAAAGGATCCAAATGTCATTCTCCCAATTGAAGGATAAAACATCTTTAGACAAAGGTGGGCTGAATTGGTAGAATTCATCTTGCATCAACCAAAGGGTCTTCAATTTGATTTCTACCATGCCTTGTGGTTTGAACGACTTATAAACCAACTTTTTTACCTGAAAAAAGAACAAAGCTAGTGCTTTAACAAGTAATATGATTGTCCACTAAATATGATAGTTTAGTATATCAGCTTACATCATTACTTGATATTAATAACCAATTTGACTTTGCAGTGAACATTCTAGTTCTGTCTCTTGCAAACCTGATTGGTGGACTTTTCGTCATTGTTCATAATGTGAGTTTCTTCCAACATTTTCATTTCTGTTTGTTTAACAACATTCATAAATTTAGATTGGAGCTATATATATGGCTTTATTTTTTATAGATCAAAATGTAAAAAGAGATAGGTGTAGCTTTGAAATGAGAGAGGTACCAAGAACTCAGGAAGTTAATATAATCACATACATATATAGGGAAAATCAATGTCTTTGTTCTTATAGTTTTGACTCATTTGTAACTCACCCCTTAAACTTAAACTCGGTGCATTTTAATTCTTATAGTTTTAATTCGGTTATGATTTAGTCCATAAATATTGACTCAATGCAACTTACTACCTATAGTCTTAACTATTTAAAATATTAGTCCTATATTTTTTAAAAAAATTAAATTATATATCTCACAAAGTTTAGGGACTAAGTTTTCAATTAGTTAAAATTATAAGGACAGCAGTAAGTTAAAATTCAGGGAACATGCTTCAAGTAAGTCGAGATTGTAGGAGTACTCCAAGTCAAGGTTTGAGAACAGAAATATAAGTTAGTCAAAACTATCAAAACCAAGAGACTAACTTTTCCATATATATAATGTATGTTTCTTACATTCAAAACTTGCTCTTACATTGTTGACAGATCTGGGACCTGAAATCTGAGCAACCAAGAACCAACAATGTAACAAACGTGGGTGTGGATCGATATTATCAGGTCTTGGGGAAGAGAAAACACTTCTATCTTCATGTGTTCATGGCCTTACTATCATTCATCATATTTGGGCTAGTGCCACCATTGGTATATGCCTTCACATTCAATGAGAGCAACAATAAGGATCTGAAGCTAGCAGCAGTTGCAGTAGCTTCTGCAATTTGCATCACTCTTCTTTCAATTGCAAAAGCACACATCCAAAGGCCAAATTCATATCTCACTTATCTCAAAACAGTGCTTCAATATCTCAGCACTGGAGCTATGACTTCAGTTGTTTCTTACTTAGCTGGTGAATTAGTTAAGGAACTCATTGAAAAGCTTGGTTGGTTTGACACAAAAAGCTCGAGTTTTTCCCTTCTCCTTCCTGAGATGAGTTCAGGGAAACCCAGATTTGGATCTTACTAATAAGGATCAAAACTATGTGCTTGAAGTTTATTTTGGAGAGTGCTGTATCAATTGCTGGATTTTATGTGATATGGTGTGGGAAGAGATGTTTATTATTTTGTTTGTTCTGTAACAGAGTTGCCATTGTGTGGGAAAAGTAGGGGGATTTGAATAAAGCCATATAGGCTAAAATTTATTTTTATGGTTTTCATCTGAAGCTAAATTAATTCTATAATTGTTACTATTGGTTGTTGAATTACATTTAATGCTTGAGAATTTTGTTCCTTTATAAAGACACATTTTTACTAGTTAATCCTCTGGTTTCAAATATAAAACTTAGTTTCAAAGTAAATTTTAATCCTAAATATAAGATATATTTTCATATTATCACTTATATATATCTTTTTTATTTTTCTCAAACTAATCTTCTCGACTTATAAACGTATATGTAATCTAAGGTTACATAAAAACATTTTTAAGAGGTCACGTAACATGTGTTATAATTAAGTAATATATTTAATTTCATTAATTTCTCAAAATTAGATAAATAAGTTTTACATTTAGAAGTTCAGGAATATTTTGCTAGTGCATTTCAGTTCATCTTCTGCCCAGTTCCAATGTCAGCTATTTCATGGACAGCACAATGAAAATGATGAATACATTTGAAAAATTAGAGGATGAATCAGTGCAAACACACATGAACCAACAAAAGCAAAGGAAATTCTAAATGAAAATGACACATTTACACGCACACATATTATTAATTTTAGTCTTTACTGAATATCCTTCTACAATTTTCTATTGCCGAGTTACTATAAAGTATAAATTTTGGTCCAAAAAAGTTCATATAAATTTCTTTTAAAAAAAATAATTGTCAAAATTGCTAATGTCCATACTATCGTTAGTCGTTATTATACCTCCTCCAACCGAACTAAAATGTACATATAAAATCCATAGAAACTAAATTATTCATAAATTATGGATAATATAACTCAATTTTCAATATCTATATGGCACACCAATTCATATATAATTTCATACATAAAAAAATCATAAAATCATCACGTCCAAAGTGTTGTATGCGATCATTAATATTTAGTTAATGGGATGAATTATAAGAAATAGGGGTAAATAAGTCTTTTTAATCAGATTTCCAGTTATTAACAATGGATTTTGAAGAAAAGGAATGGGAAACGAATTTTAATTCCTTTTGAAATTGTTAGGATATATATAATTGATCTTATAGTTGACCTTGTTAATCATAGTGCTGACTAGATTACTGGATTAGTTAGTAGTTAGTTACTTTGTTAGTTTGTTCTGTTCTATATGGTAGTTAGTTGGTTATATATATTTGTCCAGGTCTGTCATAAACGATGGATTGTATTCATTTCATTTGATAATAATAATAGATATGTTCTTTCTTCTCCTACCTGGTGCAATACGCTTATGATTTGAAGATCATAGAGTTAAATGTTCATCAGAAATTTGTACCAAACTTGGTATTACCCTAATAATCTCATCACTTTTTCCCTTTCCATTTATATTAAATTCACTAATACCTTACATAACGATTGCGGTTAGTCTTTTGGTCCATTTGACACACTCCACATTTATGCTTTCAGCTCATTCAATGCCTTCCTTCACAATCTTTTCTTTTTCCTGCCCTTAATTAATTAAATAATAAATTTTTGAGTGGTTAGGGAATAAAATCATAAAAGCAAAAAGCAATATTTTGCTTTGGGATGTAAAGAGTGAAGAATGAAGGGCGTAATGAATCAATGAAGCTGAAGAAATATGTTTCATGAATGTTGAAACACAAGGTACGAAAAAATAAAAATATTTAGCAGTCTTGGAGTTAAGTTGCATTCAACACTCTAAATTATTTTTCCACTAGTATTCAGTATTTTAAAATAGTTTTTTTGTTCATCCACCATATTTTTCCAATAGCACTCAATGTCTTAAAATATTTGTCACTGCGTTCAATTAGCTAAAACGCCTTTAGTATCACTCATTATTTTAGAATTTTGGAAATTCATTACTATTAAGAAAATAGGTAAAATTAATCAAAAAGTATTTTAGAATATGTCGTACTATTTGAAAAATACTCAAGGATGTTAAATACATCAAAGAAATACTTTCAGCATGTTTGGGTTGGCATTTATAGAGTGTTGGTATGCAAAAAAGACCAGTGGTGTTTGAAAGAAATTTTTGTAACAAAAAAGCCTAGTAGGAGATGTTTGAGTTGGTTTATTTCTCATTGGATTTTAACAAAAAAAGTAACTTATGTCTAAACGCTAGAGCTAGAACGTTGGCAGAAAATTTTAGTAGCGTTGAAGATGAGTTGTCCCTTTCACATTCTCTCTCCCTTGTCTCGTGCCACAATATCATCTCTTCTTTGCATTTTCTTGTGTTCCCACGTCCGCATTCCTTTCCATTATTTTGGTTTTTTCTTTTTGCCAACCATTTTCTTGGTTATTTGACTTTATTGTTTATTAATTTTTTAATAATATTTATTTTTTTTTCAAATTTAAATTTAAATTTTCAATCATCGCAATATATACAACTAATATTAATATATACAGTATTCAATAAGATTCATGTCATTTTCAATCATTTTCTATATCAACTGACTTTTTAAATAATAATCTAAACAAGTCTCCGTTTGGGGGGAAAAGACTACTTTTACCACCGTCAATTCAAATACAAATCACATATATAATCTGACTTTTTCGCTATCTTATTTCTACAAAATTCAGATAGAAAATAAGGCATTTTTCCCACCACTAACCCAAATGACCAAATGCGCTCTTTGAGATACTAAGTGGTATTAACCTAACTCTTCAAAGTTCAAACACTTTACTATGATTAAATCATACATATTTTAGCCTTTTCAACTTGGATCTGGCTCTCATCCTCTTCTTCATCTCAGTCGTTGGATTGAAATATGAACGGTTCAAATTTTATCTTTTATAAAAATATTTTTTAAAATATTTTTTTAATAATTTAATATTTTTATAAAAAATAAAATCTAAACTGTTCATATTTCAATTCAATGGTTGAGATAAAGAAGATGATAGAAGCCAAATCCTTTAAACTTTTGGTCGACATAACTTTTGAAACTATACAACGAATTCCCTTAGACTCTTAACACTTATGCGGATTACTGCCCGTGCAATTAATTTTGCATATTATGTATCCGCCCACAATTTTATATGCACACAAAAATAAGGTTTAAGGAGGTATATAACTGATAGTTGGGACATATTCACATATAGTCGACACAAAAATAAGATATATATCTTTAATATCTTAAAAAGAGTATATTTCTAAGATGAACCTGATAGATACCAAAAGCCATATTTCCTCATTTTCTAATAATTAGTGATTTTCATCTGATGCATGGTTTCAGGTGCTGAGCAAACACATTGGTGTTCTGAACTGAATAGAGGACAAGAGTGGATTCAAATAGAAGCGAATTCTGGTGTCAATGAGGAGATATTAACTTAAATTCTTCAGATCCTCTTATTTCTGTGGAGTCTCCATTTTTTTTTTTTAATAATGTGAGAAGTGAAAGTGAGAGAGTTGGCATAATAACAGAGAATGTGCAACAAGGAACTTTATTTGGAAAGTATATATATGAAGACAAACACCACACAAGGATTTTATTGTCCCCATTGCATACATAAATTGTTAGCTTAGCATATTTAATTAATTAATAGTTAAAATTAACTGGAATAACAATCAAAACAAAATTGCCCCTCAGTGACAACTTCCGGAACAAAATTGCTCCTTAAGCCTTTGATAAAACTTCTTGTATCATTATTTACTCTCTATCAGTTTTTTTAATTAGTTGATGTAGAGCTCTTATTTCTAATATTCCTCATACTACTTTTTGAGTATCAAGAAAATCCAGTACTAACTTCCATTTCTTATTGAATTAACTGATTAACTTGTCAACTTACTATGTCTTCTCTCGGTACTAGATGTAGCTTTTTTCAAGGAAGATGCCTAATATTTACTATGCTATGGTGGTAAAAGGTCAAGATGTTCAAGTCTAAGATGCTGCCCCAGGCCTACAGTCTTCTTCTTTTTTTCTTTTCTTTTTTTCATTCTTCTTTTTTAATTGAATAGCTCTAATATCATATTAGTTTTTTAATGTATAATTATATATTAGGGTTGTCTTTAATTTGATTGGGCTTCCTTTAACATTATATAGCTTCAATCCTTCTTCTATTAATCAACATGGGGGACCTTAAAGGCAACTCATGTTCATTTTTAACGCTTGTGCTATCCCTTTGGGCTTTCATAAACTATGTTTGAAACTAAGATTGAATACAGTCAATGTTTATCAATCATCACTCTATGATATTCAATATGACCTTTTTGAGATAAAAATTGAAAAAATTCCATTCAGATTCTAAAGAACCAAGAAAATCCCAAAAAAATCTTAGGAAAAATTCAGATGTAAAAAGAGTCTCATTAAAAACTCCATTAGTTTGATTAACAACTCTATCAGTCGGATTAACAACTCTTTGAGATTTTTCTAACATCTGAATTTTCTTTGAGAGTTTTTTGAGATTTTCTTGATCCTTTAGGACTTGAACGGATTTTTTTAAAAAAAAAATTCCTCTACGTTTATCAAACAGGTAGTTGCCTCTTCCCTGAGAGGGCACATGACAATGATGCATCAACTATAGCTAAACCAGAAATTACAATGCAAGCCCCTGTTCAAGTTAACACTGGAGCTGATTCAGTACAACAAATCTTGCAAACTAAACAAGTGATTAATAATGAAGCAGATGAATCATCCAGTGAAGAAGATAATAAATCCAGAGGTTCACATTTGTTTTTCTTATTTGGTTGTTTTTGGTCAAATTCAGAGAGAGAGAGAGCGATAGCAGATGAATCAGCGAGTTTCTACTCTACATTACTCTTCTCATTTCTGGTCATTACTCTTTTATCCTGTTTCTTTTTCAAAAATTATATCAAACATAATCACAAATCCTCTATCAATCATAGACTGTTTTTCTTATGATCTGCATATCTAGGAAGTAATATTGATTATTATAATATCAAATTGCCAGATTCTTCTTCAAATCTCTCTAGTGAAACTCCAAGAGATGAACTCTACCAGGATGAATCAAGAACAAAACAACCACTGCAGCTTGAAGAGGTTAAGGTTGATGAAGGAAGACCAGGTCTGTAGAATAAACTAAATTTCTTTTTCTTTATTTTTCATAAGCACAGGTATCCTCCTAAGGGAAGAAATCTTGTTCAAGCCACTGTCGAACAATGTCATCAATTACATTTCTTTTTCTTGGAAGTAAAAAAATGGAACAATTTACATATTATGAGGGAAGGAAAAAAAAACATTTTGACACCTTGCACATATGAAATTCAACATATTTGTCGTAGAAATAAAAGTGTTCCATATTTGTCGTATCCGATTATGACTATTTTACTACTTAGGAATTATGAACTCTAAATATATTAATATTGCAATGAAATGGTGTTATGTGGCGTATCCTTTGAACAGAAGTTCCTCAGATCACAACATTGCCTAGACAACACAAACAGAAGAAGTTAAGGAATCAGGAAGCAGTAAAATATGGGAAATTCTGAAAAGCATTGTGTATGGTGGTCTGAATCAATCTATGGCAAACCTTGGCATTGTGATGTCTTCAGCAAGTTCATATGCTACCACATGTAAGACTTAATCTGACCTCAAAATCATTATTCAACAGGACTACTGAATCCATGTTAAGTTTATAATAATTATTGATAAGGAAAATTAATCTTTTGGTCATTCAAGTGTTGACTTAGGATTCAATTTCTCAACTATGACTAGTTATAACTCAATCCCTAAACTTTTAACTTGATTCAAACTTACACACATGTTGACAAATAACTTCTAGTGCTGGCTGATTCATTGACCTATTGGTATTCTTTGTATTCACAAATTTGAATTTGCAGTGAACATTCTAGTTATGTCTCTTGCAAAACTGATTGGTGGCCTTTTCATCCTTGTTTAAAATGTGAGATACTTCCAAAGTCCAAACATGCATTTTTCTGTTTGTTAAACAACATAATACATTTATTTAGGAGCCACATGTCTGTATATTTTAGTCATTTCTGGAGCTATGACACACAAGAAGAGAGCCCGGTATAATTTTTGGAAAGAGGGGAGTAGCAAAACACACACACAAGCATACATACATGTTTTTTTAATTAGGAGCTTCTGCAATTTGCATCACTTTTCTTTCAATTGCAAAAGCACATATCCAGAGGCCAAATGCATATCTCGCTTATCTCAAAACAGTGCTTAGTAATCTTAGCAGTGTGGGTATGGCTTCAATAGTTTCTTACTTAGCTGGTTCACTATTTTCGACCTTGTTGAAAAGCTTGGATAGTAAATAAAGAAGGGGAAATCACTATGAAAAAGTCTCAATAAAAAAAAATGTAATTATCAATAAGTTTTAACAACAAGTAAGAGCATAAACCTGTTGCCATTTTCTACACTAAAACTTGTCATTGCATTCCACTCACTTGTTGTGACACTTTTTAGTGATTATATTCCTGCCTTGAAACCTCATTGTGATTTTTCCATTAAGGAACTTGTTGAAAGGCTTGGATGGTCCATTAAGGAACTTGTTGAAAGGCTTGGATGGTTTGACACAGAAAGCTCAAGTTTTACCCTCCAGTTTCCTGAGGTGAGCATGGGGAGACCTAGATTTGGAACCTACAAATAAGGATTCAGACTAAAGCTTAAAGCGTGTTTTAGAGTGCCATGTCAATTGTGAATTATATATAAAAAATAATTTAGTTACATTTTTTAAGTTTCAGTGTTTCATACGTTAAAGATTGTTTAATTTGGTATGCGAGGAGGTTTTTTCTGTGTTTTTTTTTTTGTTCATTGTCTACATGAGAATGGAGATATTGATTATTTTTTCCATTTGGCAACAACGTTGTTATTATGTGGGAATTAGGACTGGTGATTTGTAGGGCATAATTATAAATAAGGATTCAATTAGGGATCTGAATAAAGTCTCGTAGGCTAAGATTCATCCTTGTGATTATTACATATACATTGAGTCACTTATGATTGTTACTGTTGATTATTGATTAACATGATTAATCTTTGATTATCTTGGAAACATCTAAGCTGTCTTGCTTTCAAAGGATGTTGCAATATGAATTCTGTTCTCTGGCCTCAGTATGGATATCAAACAATACAATGAATTAGAGCAAACACGCAAGAACCAAAAATGACATTAACCTTTCTTCCAGCTAAATTTACTTGATTTTCACTTTCACAATTATCAATTTAGAATATAATTATCAAATATACAGGTGATAATTCCCAATCAGTTAATTGTGATCAGCCAGATTCTAAGTTTGCTGAACCATGTTCATGAGATCATTGCTTCAGCTGACACTGACATCAATTCCTCTTTGCTTCAAATAGCCCTTGGCCTCAATTATGTCCTGTACAAAAACCCAAGTAATCAAGCATTAACATTTTCATGAATTAATCAAGTCATTAAATTGAATTTCATTTTCCTGAATCTTATATGCATTAACATTTAACAGGTTTCATCTTAAGCAATAGTGTGATGCACCATGAATCCTATCCTAGGAGGATTATCTTGCCACAATTAACTCATCATATAGATGCAAAAACAACAGGATACAGACATCACAATTCAACAAGAGTAAACTAGGGCTATAATTAATCAACAAGTCCCTACTAATTCACCTGATTGTTAATCGGGCCCTTGTACTTTGTCCCCCCTTTCTACACGGTCCTTACAGTCTCACCTGTTTTTAATTAGGTACATGTAATTTTTTTTCCTTTGTATCAGGTCTTGATGGCATCACCTGATTTTTAATGAAGTCCTTGTAGTTTTTTTGGGTTTTTTCTTTTTACAGGGACCTGATTAAAAATCAAGTCAAACTAGAAGGACCTAATAAATAAGGGGGGGAAACTACAAGACCTAATTGAAACACCTGATAAAAGGGCCAGGAACTCTAAGGACCCAGTTAAAACCAGTTGAAACTATAAGGCCTTCCAGATTAATTATCCCAGCAAAGCATTTAGTTTTACCCCCAAAGAAAACAAGGTTTTTGTTATGTTTAAAAGTCAATGTAATAATGTTGGACTTAGACCTTTAACTATCCAGTGAAGAATGAAAAGGTGTATACCTGCTGCAACAGCAAGGCCTCTTGAGGACAGGTAGGAAATTGCATAAGACCAACTCCAACCATTAATAAGCCATAGCATCCTAAAGACACAACACAATAGATGGGTAGCTGGACAGAGGGCATAAACAAGGCATTGTGAGTATTACACAGAATACATTCGACTAAACGATAAAGAAAACACATAAAAACATGAGCACTTACCAACCAAGTATGGCTGCTTGGGATCGTAGAAGTTTGTAAAAGGCCAATCCATACTGCGGCAATGGCCATTAATAATGTTATAATCTTCACAATATGCTTCATTTTCTTTCAATCTGCAAAAGAAAAGAAGAGTAAAGTGTGAAACCTCATAATTAGATTGTGTAAGTCCTTTTTTGTTTTTCTATTCATAAAAGAACATTCACTCTCAAATGCTTCAAGTTGAGACAAAAAATGTGGGTCTGTGAATGTGATACGTGTGTGCGCTCATGTGTGTGTGAGAGAGTTCATACCTAACTTTAAGCAATAACATGTCACAATCAAATAGAAAAAGGAAAAGGGGAAAATAGTGGACAGATCTATGAGCCGAATATTGTGCAATATAACCTAGAGAAGCATAAAAAACAAAAAAAAAATGTAAATATGCAGATAAGCTAAAAACAGAAGTCACTTGTTGAAACTGCCATCAGATGGGATCTCAATGAAACTTTTTTTCATTGTTTATTAGTTAAATATAACTCAAAGCCCTTGCGCAATTTCCCGGCATCATTTGGCAGTTTAATGCAGAAATAACACTGACGGACAAAATCTATACTGCTCAATTAATGCAATCATAATCATTAAACATTCAAAACTTTCATTGTAGGCATGTTCTTCATCCACATTTTCAAATGATTAAATATTCAAAATAGAGGTTTCAGGAACTTCAGAAGCGTAGAGAAAGCAATGGGCATCAACCTATCTTGTTATTCATTTTTCTTCAACTCAATATGAGAGTTTAAGATCTTGATTCTTCCTTTCAAATCATTTTTTGCAATTCCTACTCATTATCCTAATAAGAAAAGGTTTCAACTTAATAATCCAATTTAAACTCCAAAGCGCTTTGTAAGAGCAAACCTTTATTTGATTTTTCCCCCCGTTGATCATCTTCCCACTTCACGCATGGCAAATGCACAAACAGAACAACCACCAAGCAATAGCAAAATCACAAACAAAAACCAGAGCTACATAATATCACGCCACATTAAGATTGGGAAAAAAAAAAAAAGAGTTTAAAAATAATATAAAAACAAAAACAATCTTCCCTTAGAATCGAAAACGAAAACAAAAACAAAACCAAAAATCAAAACCAAAACCTCTTCAGGGGACAACCCTATTGAGTCGATGGAGGGATACTAGTGATTTGTGATGATGATGGACAATCTCTGCAAAGGTGGCTGCTACGGCGTGGCTGCGTTCCCTTACTTGGCTAGGTCTTCTCGACCAAAATATGTGTTGGCAAATGGCAAAATATATACGCGCGCGCACTCCCAAATACTTTCCCCAAACTATCAATTCTTATAAATTAATAATCACAATTAAAGAGTATAAAAATTGTCTTAAAATTTAAATGATTTTTAATATTAATTTTATCAAGTAAACTAAATTTAAATATCACATTAATTAGTTTCTTTTTTACTATTCTCATTAAATATAAGTATATATAAAAAAAAATTAATGTTCCTTACATGTTTTATAAAACAGATCTAAGAATCCTTTTTAGTTGGTGTATTATAAATAAAAACTAAAGGGAGTATATATATACCTAATACTGTAAGAGAGAATGGATATATACTGATAGGGTTTTGGTGCAAATCTCAATGTTGCCTGGTAAGGTTTTTCATTTCAATATCAATATCATCCCGAGAGTTTAAGAATATAAAAATGTTATCCTAATAATTAACAAAGTTAATTTTTACAATTAATTCTTTAATTTGACTGAAATAATACAAATGAAACTCTTACATGTCATTCAGTGTGACGCTTGGACAAAAGATGACAAGGCAGTATAATAATTAATGAGTGTTAACCAAGAGTGTCGTGTCTATTGTTTCAGTTAAACTAAAGAGTTAACAATCAAACCCCAAAAAACCTCTAAAGCAACATTAAGATTTTTTTGAATACTTTTATAGCAGATATACCTTAACTCTCTATTGATATGCATGTTAGATTTTGTTAAAATACACACACACACCGAGGGGGCGGGGACAAGAGCCACCTCTAGCCCCTCCCTATATCCACCTATAATTCCATGGTAAGGTGATGTCACCATTTTTTTACCAAACTCAAAGTTTCAATCGATATTTGGATAAAAGTGCGGAAAAAACCTTAATTAATTACTAAAATGTCACTGAGGCAAAAGTATTGACTCATCTGCCCCCTGTAATCGATTACATGCCTTATATAATCGATTACAGGGGGTCATATCGCTTTCTTTTTTTTTCATTTTTTGCACTATGTAATCGATTATGTCACTGTTTAGTAATCGATTACATAAAATTGGACTATGTAATCGATTACGATGAGTTGCGTAATCGATTACATAGTGTCAATTTTATGTAATCGATTACTAAACAGTGATGTAATTGATTACATTTCGACAGATGTGTTTTTTAAAAGCCAAGTTGAGTTCATTCGTGGTCATTTCTCCGTTTCTGCCCTAAAGCTTCTGGTTGCTCATGTTTTGGACGGTTTTTGTGCGACCCATCAAAGTGTAAGGCCATTCTTCTCTTTGAATGTGGTATTGTTGTGTAATCTTTGTAGTTTAACTTCACCCACCTTTGTTTTTGTGTTGAATCTAAAACCCACTCCCTTGTAGCTCCTAATTTCAGTTGTGAAGGATGAGTTCAAGTTCTAACGACTACGTTGCCATAATCTACCATAGTGGGAGGCATTTTGAAGGATCCGATGGTGTTCAATTTGAAGGAAAAACCAAAATGATGAAAATCAATCGGGCCACCACGTACAACCAACTCAAAGAAAGGATTTGCCGAAAATTGGGGCTACATGGCAGCCACTTAATTCATCGTTGATTGCCAAAAGTGGAGACTGTTGTCAGTTTTGATAGTGTATACTACATTAGTAATGATGTGTGTGATGATGAAGACGTAGAGTGCATTATAGATGCCTTTGACAATCGGAAATCACAAAATTTCATTGAGATTTATGTTGAGGTTGAATCCGGTGAAGCATCGTCTGTTCCCATGCATACAAGATCTCCACAATATTATGGTTAAGAAGACAGAGCCGTCAGTTTATCTGCACTGTTACAAGTATTAAGTCAGCTGAGATTGACGGAGGAGGAGGAGGATAACGAAGACGAGTGTGATGAAAACGATGATATTCACAGCGAGGAGGGAGAACCTGACAGTGTGGTTCCATTAGGAGACACGTCAGACACTGATGTCGATGGTGATTCATCGTCACCGCTTCGTGTGGACCCAGTTAACAGTGGTAAGTTAGTAAATTTATATGTGTATCTATAATTCGTATTCAGTGGTTTTGACAAAGAATCATTTGTACAGCTGTCGGGACTGATATTGAGCCATTCTGGAACGAAAGCCCGCACTATTCCAGCATTAATTGGGCGCATCCTGATGATGAGACGGAGATGTTGTATGGTGATGATGACATGCAAGGTGGTTGGCATTTAGGTGATCCATGCTATTTGTATCAACAGTTTCCTTCGAAGTCTAAAATGCAACATGCCGTGAAATTATATTGCGTGAAGTCTTGTCGCACAGGCATAGTTGAGAAAAGCGATGACCATAGGTTTGTCATAAGGTGTCAAAACCATGCCGACGGTTGTCCTTGGTACATGAGGGCAATGGTCCCCAAGAATGGAAATTATTGGGTGATTCGTAAGTGGGGTCAAGATCACACCTGCCATAACCATGCTCTCGTCCGGGACCACAGACAGTTGGATTCAGACGTTATATGTGCAGCCATCATCAGTATGTTTTCTCTTTTGTTGCAGTGTCATTCGTCATGTTTATTGATAGCACATTAATGTACTATACGGTGTTTTCATTAGGTATGTTAAGAGAAGATCCAACTGTTAAACCAACGCTAATACAAGAGAGGATATAACATGTGTATGGATATAACGTAACATACAGGAAGGCCTGGAGGGCAAAAATGAAGGCAATTGTGAAGTTGTTTTGTGATTGGGAGGAATCGTACGCATTCCTGCCCAATTGGTTAACATACATAACGCAGTGTAATATGGGTTCGGTGTTCAGGCTTGATACCTTTGAAGCTTTCGATGGACAACGTGTCCACACCGACATGCGCATATTTCGTAGGGTATTTTGGACATTTCACCAGACCGTTGAGGCCTTCAAATACTGTAAGCCAGTACAACAAATTGGTGGAACCTACCTGTATGGAAAATATATAGGCACTTTGTTGATTGCGACTTCACAGGACGGGGATGGGAAACTACTACTCATTGCCTTTGCGGTCGTTCCTCCTGGTGAGAAATACGATGATTGGTTGTGGTTCGTTGATCTCCTGTGTGTTCATGTGACCCAGAAGCAGGGTATTTGTTTGATATCTGACCGTCACGCCAATATCAAAAAGGCGGTTAAAGATTACCATGGATGGCAGCCTCCAAATGCCTATCATGTGTATTGTCTGTGTCATTTCGGGAGCAACTTTCACACCAGGTTTAAGGATATTGAATTGAAGAAAACAGTTATGACACTAGGCATGAAATTTCACCTTCCATTCACTTGTTGTAATCATTGGTTATGTTTCCATTGTGATTTTGTTGCATTTGCGTGTCATGCAGGGTACATGAGTTCAAAGATTCAGTTTGACATAAAGTTTCGAGAGTTTATTGAGGCAAACCCACATGTTTCGTCCTGGTTTGATCGGGCTCCACAGGAGAAATGGTGCATGTCGTACGATGAGGACGGAAGGAGGTTTGGTCACATGACAACTAACCTATCAGAGTGTATCAACAAGGTCCTCAGGGGGCACGTAATCTACCGATCACTGCATTGGTCAAGATCACATGTAGTAGACTTGTCGAATATTTCGTCACGAGGCGTGTTGAGATTACCAAACACATGACTGAATGTAGGATAGTGTCTAAGAAGGTTGAAGACCACATACAAAAGATGGACGAACAAACAGTCACGTGTCGGGTAGTGTTATATGACAGAGAATTATGGTTATTTAAGGTCGAAGACGCACATGTCAGGGACTCAATGCGCATTGACTTGATCAACCGCAAATGTCAATGTGGGAGGTTTACAGCAACACGGTATCCATGCGTCCACGTGTTAGCAGTGTGCAAGGCCAAAAATTTGAACCATTACAATTATGTTGACCCGGTGTTCACCTTGTAATACATTAGTCAGGTATATGCTGCACATTGGTACCCAATAGGCAATGAACGATTGATTCAACAAGTAGATCGCCCAATCGTTATCCCGGATGCAAGTTTGTCCTGAGAAAGGGAAGACCAAAGTCTACAAGGATATAGAATGAGATGGATTGGGTGGAGTCTCAACCATCAAGCAGTTAGTCCCGATGTCGGCATTGCAAGCAAGTTGGTCATAATATACATACGTGTCCATTGAGGAATAGGCAAGGTTAAAGTGGACAAATTATGTAATTGTATTGCATTTATGATGACACTGGTGAACTTATGTGTATTAGTATTTGTTGATGTATTTTTTGACTTGGTGAATTTGTACTGACTATGGCATTTACTTTAGCTATGAATGTTTATGCTTTCAATTCATATGATTTAAGGTGATGAATTTTGTAAATGATATGTCGTAGCTCCAGAAACGAATATAGGGACATCGATGGATTAGGCATAGGGTAGACGGTTAATTGTTGTCAAAAAGACCTTCCCCAAGTCGCATTTGTATGTAAAAAGAAGTTGGAAATCAGTTTGGACATGCATCAATTCGAAATCTCTTCTTCATTGTGCTTCTGCAACTGGTGTAATAGATTACATAGTGTCAATTTTATGTAATCGATTACTAAACAGTGACGTAATCGATCACATAGTGCAAAAAATGAAGAAAAAAAAAAGCGATCTGACCCCCTGTAATCGATTACATAAGGCATGTAATCGATTACAGGGGGCAGATGGGTCAATACTTTTGCCTCAGTGGCATTTTGGTAATTAATTAATTAATTAAGGTTTTTTTTTCCGTACTTTTGCCTGATATTTGTGATATCCCTAAAGGATTATTGTCAAATCTATATACTTTCTGTTTTCTTTTTATTTATTTACATTATTGTGTCCATGGGTTAAGGGATAGAGGAGAATATACTTTTCTTCAATGACCTATCACCTACTTCATTTAGATTTGAAGGACCCAAAATTACCGCCCTCGTTTGCTTTGACATATTTGAATTTTATTCTTGACTCATTTTCTTTTCTTCTAACATTATCATATTATATAATTTTATTTTATATTTTGATACTATATGGCCAGAAGTCATAAAACTTTATGCTCTATATCATTAAATGGTCAGAAGCCATAAAATTTTTATTTCTTATTTTGATATTATATGGCTAGAACTAGAAGCCATATCATTTTAATTTTATATTGTGACCTATTTGGCTAGAAGCCATATAACCTACCTTCTCTATGTTTTAATGGCTAGAACCCATATCGTTTTTCCTCTCATATTTTGAAATCATATGCCAAAAGTCATAGTTTTATTTTTTTTTTTTAATGGCCAAAAGCCATATAATATTGGGTTTAATGTTTCCGCCTTTAAGGCAGAAGCATTTTTTCTGTCGCATTTACATATAAGTGAGTGAGACCCATTTATTTTTTCTCTCTCTTCTTTTAATAATAGACCCCACTCAATTATATGTGAGTGAGACAAAAAAAATATTTTTGCCTCAGAGGCAGAAACATTAAACCTTATAATATTAATTTTTTTCATCTTCGAAATAAATGGCCTGACGCCATCAAGTTTTAATTTAGATGTGTAACATGATATCTTATTCGTTTTTTTAAAACATTTATATGAATTATTTCCTAACCAAGGTATGTGTCGATTTTAGAACATTAACTAGAATATTGGTGGGCATGTATAAAAGGCGGTGATGACTTTTGGTTTGTGATAGTTATAACTTATGTGCTCAATTTTTATGCCTAGTTTAAAAGCAATATATTATTTAATAGTTATTTATATTAGTCCTTGATTTTCTACACGATGATGGATTTATTTAAGTTGGAGGTTTTATTATCAATCAATGATCATATATGAGAGCGTAAGGAATTTATTAATTTGGTTTTAATAGTGTTGATATCCTATTATCTCTCCTTGAATTTTGCTAATCTCCTATTATCCCTCATGGACTAAATTTCCTATTATTTTTTCTTATTTTAATAAGGATTTGATGAATATTTATTAAGTAAATTGAATATAATGAATATCCTCTCCTCACATATTATTAGCACTGCTGGACATTATTGTGCTTTTTAATTATTATTATTGATTTCAATTGAGATTTGACCGTGTCAAATACCTTAATTTATCGTTTGCATGATAATATTTGGGGATTTTTTTTGTAATTGAATAGAATGAAAGGGAATTATAGGGTAACATTAGACTCATATTTTTTATTGAAATATTTGAAAGTGTGAGAATGGCCAAGATATGAAATATCTTTTGGGGTATCATAATAAAAATATATTATTTGGCAAAATAAAATACGTTGGAAAATTAATAAATTGCCATTTGATGTGTGTTATGTTGAGACTTTCTTATTTGTTATGGAAAACAAATTTTGTAATAGGAATTATCAAATTATTTGTGGCTTGAAACAAGCATTGAAATATCTATGGCATGAAAATTTAATCATCTATCTGTTATAGATGTTTGTAATTTGTGGATATATACACTTATCATAGTATGTGAACATATTATTATTGAGTAATAATTTCTAATGTCGATGCCATGGTCAAATTATGCTAATTGAAATTTGATTTGAAAGCAGATGTGAATCAAAACGTGATTTTGAGTGTTGAGATAATAAAGGAACAGTGATGATAGATGTAATTGAGAAATGTTTATGAAGATTGGCTTTTAAGAACTGTAACGTGAACATTCCTTATTATGCTATTATGTTGCTTAAGATGTTTTAAAAGGTTAATTGTTGTATGCACAAATTATTGAGAATTTGCAGCACTTATAAAAGTCATGACATAACAAATGATATGTGGAGATTGAGCATATATATATAGTCTTTTTTGATAAAGATGTATTATATACAAAGAAGAAAGTTCTTAACTATATAGAGATATAACAATATATAATAATTCCCGAAGAACTATGTGGCAATTCCTAAAGAAATATACATAACAAAAAAACGAAAATATTATTAATATGGTTCCTAAAGAACTAATAACAAAATTAATATAGTTCTTGAAGAAGTGGAAATAAGAAAAATATGTCTATAACTCACAATTAAGAGGGAGATTGTTTAAGTACAAGTGTGAGTCATATTATGATTTAGATTTCAATTTAGATTTCACAATTGAGAGGGAGACTGTTTAAGATTTCAATTATGTCATGCCTTAAAGAAATTGAAAATTTGTTAAGATAAATCACATGTTTACAAATTTAGATAAATTTCTTGTTGGCATAACTAGTTTGACCATTTAAGTCACATACATGATACAACAAATGAATGTATTGAGATCCATAAAATAACTAGAAGATTTTTTGTGAATAGCTACACATTATTATGTATTAGAATATCACCAGTTGTGATTTGCGATGGATTTTTGAATTTCTGAAAATATATCAAACTTATATATGGGCTCATTCGAGTAGAATATAAACCATATAAGTATTCAATAAATTTGATAGATGTATCTATAAGATGATTTCATGTTTGCAACGCTTGCAAGCTTTTTGAATAAATTATCATAATGCACAATTTTCAAACTATATGATCCATAAAATGATCTAGTAAAATTATTTATTAAAGCTTCTATAAGTAGCTAGAACAAAATTCTCATTTTAGTGTTGAGATTATTGAGATATTGCCATACATAAATGTATTAAGCCAACATGGCATTATGAATTCTCCTATTATATTGGCTTTTGGTCAAGAGCTAGCCATTTTCCATCATAGAATTTTGAATATATAAATCTATTCTTATTATTCCACCATATATTGCACATAGATGGATATTTTTGGGATAAATGTTGGGTAAAAACTTCATTCCTCTTGTTTGTTTCTACATGAAACAAAATGGTGTTTCTAAGGAAACAAATGGATTTTGGCCCAAAAAAAAAAGGAAACAAATGGATTTATGAGACTTATAATGCATGATTACTTGATTGTCATTCAAAAAAGTTCTCCCAACTTGAGGGGGAGAAAATGAGTAGCCTGGAAAAGAGAATATATTGAATACATCAAATGTAGGTCATGAAATATAACATTATGAACAATAAGTTCATCCAATTTTGCATTCTTAATTTATTACAATCCTATCAAGTGCAATCACTGACCTAAATAAGAATTCTTATATCTCATGTTTTAGCTAAAAAATGCTCCAATTAGTATAAAAGAAAGTTGAACATGCCTGAAGCATGAGAAATCAATCAATTCCCAAGAAAGAAAGAAAGAAAGGGAGCAAATTAAATAATCAAGAAGATCAAATTGAGGAGGCAAGAACTCAAACATAATTGTGTGTAAGACCCTAGAGGAGGTTTAGGTACCTAAAAGAAATAAAGAAATCTCAATTAGTTATGTTATAGAAGAAAAACGAACTGAAAAGATGAAGTTGTCAACAACATTTTTGATGAAAATATCACGTGATCAAATGAGGATCTTATATACAAATATGTCATGAAATATAGACATAAAGATAGTTGGCCAACAAAAAAGAAAAGGCACAATATATAATATCATAATGTGAATTTGTGTATTTTTAGCCTTAACACTCAAAGTGCAATGTTAGTATCTCATAAACGAACATTTTTGTAAAAGTTCAATGTTGATAAACATGTGCCTTATGTATTGTGGTGAATTCAATTTTCATGTCTTGTTAATTTAGAATTCTAGCAGTAAATGAAATTTTGATATACGTCTTGAGAACACAATTATAACCTGTGACTTAGTATATTGTGAATTATATATGATCCAAAAAGGATTTAAAATGCTAAGAGTATATATCTTGAACAATGTTATACTTACAAAATCTCTTAATGATCAAATATATATATATGGATTTAGATATAAACATATGTAAGTCCCTGAAGGATTCAAGTTACTAGAAGCACATGATCAATGAAACTCCTTGAAGGATCCAAGTTGCCAAAAGCAAACAGCTTAATTGAGATCTTTATATAGTTTGAAGCAACCAAGGTGTATGTCATATCACTACCTCAATAAATGTCTGTTGAAGGAAGAATATAAAGTAAGTATTTTGCACATGTATTTTTAAGAAAATATTTGAAAGTGAGTTTACTAAAATTGCAGTTTATGTAGAATAGTTTAAATACCTTTGGAACTCCGAAAGAGTTTGCAAAAACTGCAAATAGCTTGATCTCCTAAACAACTTGCAAAAGGTGTAAATTGCTTAAATTCCTAAAGATTGAGCTTGCTAAATTTAAGAATTACTAAAAGAAAGGATTTGAGAAAAATAAAGTGTTTTTCTTTATAAAAATCTTGGTCTGAAAGTTCAATGTCTTTAGACCTCGATAAGGTGATGAAGAAATATTTGATTCAAAAGTATCATATCCTAGTTCATTACATATGACTTGATATATCATTTGCTTATTAGTATAATATAGTTATTCACAAACACGAAAACATTGCAATGGAGACTACATCAATAGAAGAGAGTGGAATTAGCATCTAGCAAATTCATTCCAATGAAATCTAGCAGATTTGTTTACCAAGTTAATTCTTAGGACAATCTTTGAAAAGCTCGTTTGTGGCATCGGACTTTGTAGGCTTAGATACAGATGTTGTCAAGATGGGGACTTAATACACGTACTATTTTTCCATTGTTTATGGTTTTTCCCACATTAGGTTTTTTTAACAAGGTTTTTAATAAGGCAGCTCTATTAAGTATATCACTAAACAATATACTCCTTTTTTTTTACTAAGTTTTTTGTCCCACTGGGTTTTTTTTAGTTGAAGTTATTTTAATGAGGCATATGTTTAGTCATGTATATCTAAGGATAGTATTATGAATAATATATTAAAATAGATTTTCATCTTCTTATTATTTTCTAATAATTAATTACATTTATTGTAGGAGGTTATAAAGTTATGTCTATCAATAGTATGTATTATACACACACATGAATAATAAATAAAAATATTCTCCCTTATTCTCTCTTTTTCTTTTCATCTATCTTTTATTCCATAATAGTATTTAAGTTTTTTAACGTCATAACTCATACACCCAACATAACCCTGAGTATCAAGCACACAACATCATGCTTAAAGGAAGTCTCTAGTGTTTAGTCATCCCTACAATTGCAGTCCATTTTTCAAACTTGAAATCATCATCTCGTTATGAACACTATAATGTCTTATTAATCATCCAGTTACAGTGGTTTGCATTAAAAAAAATATAATAATTACATAGCTGGTTTTGTATTTAAATTTTTTTTTATAACAAAAAAACCCCTCCTGAATGCCTACACGGCCAGATAAATGGTAATATGGGAATCAATTTCCAAGTTACAACACATTCAAAAATCTCCGTTGAAGCCATTGCCAAGCAGCTTGAGAAGCAGGCTGGAAATCCATTATTAACTAATCCAAGAATAACTTTTACATCCTCGCCAAAATATGCAGTTCTCACGACTCTTCTTTTCTCAAATTCCGGATTCTAGCTTGCTGCGCAAGGAACTTCTCATCCCGAGCCTGTTTTTCAGCAAGGGCTTCCTCATCAAGAACTTGGATTGGAAACCACTCCGGCAATCTTAACCAGTTGCTACTGCTGATCTTCTGTGAGTTCTTTTCATCTTCATTCACAGATTTATTGTAGGCCCTCAACACAGATTTCAGTTTCAGAAAAGCAAAATCTGCAGCGGTACCCGCAACGGCAAAGATGGCTGAGTATTTAGCTGCACCAACTTGACCTCCTACAATCTCAAAAACAAAGAAAAGGTTTAGTCCCGAATTATTCAACAGTTATGCTTTCAGGAAAAGAGTGATACTAATGAGTATGACTATATATGGAATCCGCATTACACTCGTCATTTCTTTCTTCTCTATCTTCTACTCTAGAAACAATATATATATAATCATTTTGTGGCTGCATGAAATTCGAATAGGTTTAGCCCACCACGTATTCTAGACGCACTAGATGAAGGAAAATGATCATATGCACATGCATGTCAAAACCAAGTAATGCAATTTTGTAATCTTACACTAGAACATCATTTAAAAAAAGTTAAAAGTCAAGAAAGGATGTGTGTGTGAGTGTAATTGATAGACTCAACTATTGTATTTATAACACTGATCCATAACTTGCTATTATGTTTATGGGTACACCATAAGCAACTATATCTAAACCAACAAAATTTTCCAAGTCCTTCATATTTCTTGAAGTAGTAACTCCAATAAACTACTAAATTTTCTCAAATTCCAAATATCTCTCAACAAAGAAACTTCCACCAAAGTCAGGAACTTCAAAAAACGGAAAATGTTGTCTACAAAAATGAGCAACACTACCACTGAAAAGGCCAGGGGACGTTCCCTTCTTTCTGAAGAACTTACATCTGAGCTGATTTCCAATTTTATTTGCATGAACATTTCCAATAATGAAACATCCTATCAAACTAGGTACTGAAGCCAAACTGTATGGCAATTTTGGAATCATCAGGAGAAAGAAAAATACACAAAGAAAAGAAAGAGAGGGGGGGGGGGGGCAACTTTTAAAAACAGAATCACAACAAAGTTCAACATGAAAAGTAAAAAGGAAACCATTGATGTTATTGTACAAGGCTTTGGCTCAGTCTAAATTGCATCATGTTAGTTATTATATGGTCCAAAACATATATATGATAAGGCTGGGTTGCAGGAAATAGCTCAATGATGAAATCATGTGACAAGGAAGAAACAAAAGTTGGTTTCTCATCACTATACAAGAGAGCAGGAGTAGCAGAATGGAACCTTGCAAACGACCTAGAATAGCACCCGTTCCAAAGCCAGCGATTGCAGAGTTCAAAAGGTCATCAGGTCCAGTTTTTCTAGTTGCAGTCACAAATTCACGTGCCCCTGGTCAATTAGATAATTCATTCCAGCTCAATTTAGAGCATCAAATTAATTTAAGCATTGTTGTCAAGGCATCAACTTTTTCCATCATAAACACATTTTAGTCATTTAATCCAATGATAAAAATAGTTTTCAATATGCTACTTTTCTTGACGCTCCTTTTCAAGAAGTACTCTGCTAGTAATGAATTCGCAACCTTAGAATTGATAATTGAAATCTAAGATGAAACGCTTTTCCTTCAGAAATCCAACAACAATTAGTTAAACCCTGATGTTTTATAATATTATACTGTTATCTAATGATACTGGCTTGATCTTCACGTAACGCTGATATCTTCCTTTTCAAAATCTTACCTATCTATTCATCAATTTCTCACAGGAATCAGGAATGCATAGCAAACATGTTCTTGATTCTGTGGTCACTTATCTAATATGCAGAGACACCTAAAAAAATAATCCCTTTGACCAGGAAGGAGTGATTCATCTGTTTCACAAGATCTTATTTTCCTTTTCAAAATCTTACCTATCGATATTCATCAGTTTCCATAAGACCAGTGAACATTATAAAGATGGAGTTACAAGGTAAAACGGATTTAAAGACTGCAAGAATACAAGGGTCACTCTCTATGCTGGGATGCCCTCAACACACACCTAAAAGTCAAGGACATCATTTCACAGGCACCATCTAAGAGTGTAACCTTTTCTAGGCAGGTGGGAAGAGTGAAATTAGCGAATTGGCGACTGACTGACTCCAGATTATTAATTTAAATCTCCTTACAAACAAAGAGTCCAACCAATTCTCTCTATAAAACAACATTATCGATTAATTAAGCAGACATTAAAACTAAACAAGCTAACAACTCAAACAATACGGTCAAAACCACTATCACAATAGGGAATAAAAGCCGCATATGCTCAAGATTTAAGAAAATAAATAAATAAATATTCAAACCCATACACACAAATTCAAGAACTTACCACAATAGCAACCAGTGACAATGGCAAAATTAGCTGCATAGCTAGCAGAAACGTTCGCAAGACTGAGAGTTTTCCGATGCTTCGAAACTAACCCAGTTCCAACGCCAACAATCCCTGCTCTCAGTAAATCCCAATGGTAACAAATCGGTCTCAACAAATACAAATAATCTCATTGCCTCAAGAAAACCTAAATACTAAAAAATACAAAAAATCTAGGGGAAATCCAGCTCTTAACTTGAACCAATAAAAACTGTTTCTCAAGAGTCCAGACAAAAAAAAAGTAAACATAGTACCTGCTACGAGTGCTGGGATAAAAACGCGCTTCTTCCAATCATAAGACGATGAAACCGACGAAGGCAAGGCAGATGCATCTTGTCCAAATGGGACTACTCGATCCTCACCCACCATTTTCTTCGTTATTCTAAACTCCTCTAAATCAAAAACAACACTCTGACTTCTTTTGATCAGATGATTTTGCCGCCAGAACAACTAGCCACTGCTGTGAGATTGTTGTGGAGGGAGGAGGGTAGACCGGAGAGTGTCCGGCGAAGGCAGAGACTGACCTGATGGGCCAGACCAGTAAATTGGATTTAGAAAGTGCCAAAGATTAAGATCACAGATCAGCCTGGCCCAAAAAGAGAAGTAACCCACCAAGTTTTCTTTTTTGTTTTTTTTTACTAATCCGGATTCATCGCATGTTTTAGGCCCATAGTTATGAGGAAAGAGTTTTCAACCTCTTTTTTACATCCATACGCTTCAAATCAAGGACATATTTAAATTGCTTGGGATCTTGGCTTGAAGTGTTTGATTTTGGAGTCTGACGCAGAGGAAGTTGTCAAGATTATTCTCGATGATAGTTTCTTGTATGTATCTCCAGTCTTAATTAATATTAGGGAGTTGCTTTCACAAGACTGATAAGTAAAACTGGTTGTTGTGAAGCTGGAGGCTAATAGAATAGCGGATACCTTAGCTAAGTTAGGCTTATCTAATTCGACTATTTTTGAGGTTTGTTCTGATCGTTTGAGGTCTTGGCTGGTCCAAAAGAGTCTGGGATTTTCTTTCCCCTTAATGTAGTTGTTCTCTGTTTGTATTTTGGTGCTGGTTAGCCTTCGTCTTATATATAAAAAAAAGGACATATTTAAAGAAGAACAAGTCCCTTATCACTTGATCCAAATGCGTATCAGTAGTAACCTACCAAGTTGGGAAGAGAAGAGAGAGAATATACATTAAGATCATTTTATTGATAAGAGTTTTTCTTTGGGGGGGTCTAATATAAAGTTCGAGCTTGCAAACCACCTCCCCCCCCCCCCCCCCCCCCCACAAAACATAAAAAAAGTCTTAAGAGAAATGCTTAGTATCAACTGGGCTACAAAATCCGACCCTATACTCCATTGAGTTTCAAAAAATTTACAAACTAATTCTAAACATACCCATGTTATAACCTAGACTTATTATAGATTTTAGGGTTAAGATACAAAAATATATATGACCTTTTACCCCATAAGTGTCCAGCACCATGTGCTTTTTTTTTTAGCAAAAATACACACATGGTTATCATTTTGAAACAAGTCACATCACATCGTTATGTTACTGTTCACCGCCGTTATATAACTGTTCACTTAATCTCTTTTTCTCTCATCACGATGAACAGTAATATAACGGTGAGATGTGACTTTTACCCCAAAATGATAACCACGTGTGTATTTTTGCTATAAAAAAAAGCCCGTGGTGCTAGGCGCTCCTAGGAAAAAAACTTATGTGTATTTTTGCACCTTAACCCTAGATTTTATTCCATCCAATCCATTATATAAAATCTTGTTAACAACTTTCAATAGATTTAAAAAAATTACTTAAAAGTAGTTAAACATAAAAAAGAAAAAAATTTAACAACTTTTCAAAACAAACCTTTGTATTTTTCATAGACTAGGAACAATACAACTCACCTTAAACTTTATATAAAAAATCTGCCAATAATTTAATTTAATGATAATTAGGAGAAACTTAGAATTGAGACTTTGAGATTTTCACAGTTGTCATGAGATCTTCCAACTAAAGAGCTGCTTAATATAAGATTTTGTCAGTAGTTATATAAAATCTCGTTTGTAATACATTGCGAAAGAAATCTTATATTACGGACCAGAGATAGTCAAATACAAATAGTCTCAAATCCAATCCCTTGCATTACTGTTCAGGCGCAAAGGGGAAAACAACCTTCATGAGAGGCTAAAAGGTGCAAAATACATTATTCTGCTGTTTGAGAAGTTTTTATGTTCTCCCAACCTTGGCAATGACATCATTCCAATTTCCATCGACAGTATGTAGTAATCAGTGCGTAAATACAAGTTCAAGAGCAGAAAAAGTAAATGCAGTCCACAAGGTTAACTTAAGCTTTATAACTAATTTCTGAGAAAACTTTTCTACATAAACATGTATGTTCATCATTCCCCTGTTGGAACATAAACAGCTTTGCACTGCCTCAAATGCATAGGCAGTACCAGGAATGGTTACTTATGAAACACCAATAATCCTTAAAAAAATTGGAACCTGATAATTCTTATCACTTCAATCAGATACAACAGAACAAGACACTTCAGTAGTATCAAATATGTCTTTGTGTCTTGTATCTATGTTATTACTAGTAATATTTTTGCTTCTTGATTGCCCTTTATTTGGTTGGACTGTAGTAATATACTTAACTTAGAGGATAATGAATTCTATCAATGTCTGGCCTAATATAACAGCCTTTCTATATATATATATATATAAATGGAACTAGCTGCTATGAATGAACTTGTTAGAACTAGGGCTTCATCTTGTTCAGTCTTTAATTTTTCAAGAGACTGATACTTCTTGCTCTGCATCTTCACAAGCAGAGGATCCACTTGCTCCTTGCTTGCTGTCCCATTCATGTTTCTGCACCGGAGGCAGCTCCAACCTGCGTGAGCCCAGGCCAATCCTTCTCTTGTGTTCTAGAATAATTTGCATAGAACAACAATTAAAATATAAGAACAGAATCTTCAAAAAGCATATCTGCATATTGGTTAAAATCCTTTATTCATTCCTGTAGTTTTTCATAATTTTTATTTTAATATTATATTTTAAAAATTGGCATTTAGTTAATGTACCATAAATTCTACCGATATGGTCAACTGAATGTAAGCTTGTCACTCTTAACATGTAAGATCTATGTCAATAAAATGTGTATGACAATGAACTCCACTCATAAGCGTAGCCATTAATGCCACCTTTGTTGGGGTGGCTGGGATGAATTTGCATAAATCATCTGCTTTAGAGTGCCAACACGGTACTCTGTCGTGCTTAGATCCCCTTTATTTTCCTTTTTTGCCAATTTATTGTTAATTTTGGAGAGACAAGCCTCAAAAAATATGTCAGCCTCTCTCTGAAATTAAGAAACAATTGAAAGAAAGGAAATACAGAGGATAAAACTCTTAGCTGGCCATGTCACTTCAGCAAAATCTAATTGCTCACTGACAGAGATTTAAAGGCATAGTTATAAACTTCTGAACTATAAGGATCAAATAACATATGAAGTTAATCTATAGGCAACAGCAATTTATCCAGTTTTAGAAGAGAAGAATACTTTTACTGGTTATTGCCTGCCTTGTCATTGCCAGAAATTCTTCCCATTTGAATTTACGGAGTTCTCGCTTCTTGTCTTCTGGGAGCTCAAAGTTAGGCTCCCTCCCACACATGAAAGCAGCCCTGATGATAAATAAGCAACAGAGATCATAGTGAATGCAAAAATGGAAGTCTATTACAATCCAAAATATAAACCCCTGATTCCAACAGACGACAAATTATTTGGCTTCTAGATTTTACACCCTTCACTAGAAGTTTTAGACCTCCATCATTGTCTTTCGTAATGAGGATTTAACATATTCATATGGCAGCTAGGTTAATGGTTTTCGTGCTGAGAGCAGGATAGTTGATGCATAACTGATGGCTATATGGAAATGATATCACATCATAAAAAATGATATGCATGTATTTGTATAAATTTATCACAAGTAATACTTGCCATACACGGCCATACACAAACAGAGATAATCCAAGAAAAATCCCGATACATTAGGAAAATTCATCAAATAATGGTTAAAGAGGAAAAAAAAACTTAAACAAACACATTATTTATGGCTGTTAAGGTTTAAATGACATTTTCAGTGTCAGTCAATGTGAACATCAGCTGGTCTGCTGCTAGAAGCTAATCAAACTGAAGTCAAGGATATGCAAGTATTCTAATGATAACTTGGGAATGAGCGACCTCGGAAGGAGACTACTGTAGGAAGCAACAAGCTTCAACTTACGGTACTACCTGTCGTACAAATGAGCAGCCTCTTCCTGTGAACTAACAGTCCCCAAGTGGATCTGTTTCTTGTCCACCTTTATAGCCGCTTGCCATTTCATATTTTTGAAATAGACACCTCTCATGAGACATGCTTCTTGATTATGTGAATTCTTTCTCCTGTGTCGCTTTCTGCGCTTGATAGGAGGTCCTGCAAAATGAGGGCTACGAAGGCGTCACCAACGAATCAATAGAGCCATAAACAAGCTAAAGAAAGTTCTCCAAGAGATGAAAACCAATTGGCTAAACATAACAACTCCAAAACAGAACCCAGTGAGTAAACTCCCAAAACATGTCTGCCAACTTCAGATCCACTAATGGACCGACCATTGGGCCATCAGGTGATTCATCAGTAGCCGTAGTTGATCACACAAAGTGAGCTGGTAGATCATTGATTTGTTATAATTGTGCATTGTCATTCTATCTCAAGAGGTTGCCCTCTCCCCTCGGCATATGATGTGAAAAGAACTTATGAGATAGAATGAAACTGCACAATATCTGCAAGTTGATAACGTTGGATATGGCTCATTTTTCTCAGGTCATAGAAGCTTCCACTGTCCACTATTTTTTGTACGTGATATACATTCTTGTAACTATATCAAGAAATTATAGTCCATTACATGTTGCTGAATATCAATACATTAAGTTTGACAAAATACATAAAAAGATTACTTATAAGACAATAAGTAAACTACTTCGTTTAATTTGTCATAAACTAAACATCATGCCCCAGGATAGGAAATAGATGTGTCTCTCTAACAGCAAACCTGAAATTTGTTCACCGGGTTGCTCCTTTGATGAGCTAGAGCCAGATGCACTTGATGAGCCTGGTTCTTCTTTCACAACGGTATTCTACGAAACAAAATTAAATGAGTTCAGTAGAAGCTTCTAGCCATCGAAGATATAAATAATTAATCAACTAAAAAAATATCCATTATGATAATGTCTGTTCATGCTTAATCGATCTGATTCCAGAAACTTGCTTTCTTCCCAAATTGAGCATAGAACCTCTAATTTGTAGCTTTATGATATTTTCTGATATTTAAATATTTTGAAAGGAAAAAACAGGATGGCTTCATTAGCTAAAAATTGCTTCCTAACCCCATGCTTCAGTTGGATATGCAGCCGTGCGATAAATTATTAGAAGAGTGGTTACATTTCTAATTAGAGAGTAGTTCATCCACATGTATGTCACACCAAGCAAAAGAAGACACATGATGAGATCATAGCGACTGCCAACCTCAGATTACTATACTATCTTTTTTATTATTTTCTTCCACAATGATCAAATGAAGATTCAAACCAAAATCCTCTCATTGCATTGCTAGCCACACCACTAGCACTTTCAGTGACTTTTATCTTTCCACACAACATTTACTACTTCGAATTGCAGTTCTTAGTTCTTACACTGTCCAGGATGCTTGTATCATCCGAGACCACAGCATTTGAGCTCTTAAGTTTATCACGCTGAGTTGGTTGTTCATAAGCAGTTAAATTCTCACAATACAGAGGAAGTGGAGTGACAAAGGAGCTGTTCCCTGCAAAGACACAGTAACTTCGGTAAATATTGTCACTTCAGTCTAACAACACTGCACAGCAGACTTCAAGCAAACCAAAGCATGGTTCTCCTCGTTCCATTAGTAACAGTTCACAACAGATATAATTTTACCAACATTTACCTGAGCATAGTCCCAAAAGTCTGCGCCTTCTCAAGCTTACCATGGTTGTTTCCAGAATATTAACAAGTCATTACAGCACAATGTTTAACTCAAAAGCCATCTCATCATACCGAGCTTTTCCTTGGACAGAGGAGGTAGAGTAGCTAGAACAAAGCAAAGAGTTTCAGGCAGATGAAAACTACAAGTTAGAGCTATGAAGGAAGGGGAGAGGATTTTCTCATGATCTTCTTTTTCATTTTCCCTCATTGTCTCCATATAGGCCATTGATTAAGAAGAGGAGAGAGAAATTAAAGTAGTATTGTGATTGATTGAATGGATATGATTTAAAGATAATGAGGGATAATGAAAAAAAGATAAGGAGAGAAACTCAACGATGGAAATGGAAGAAAACAATTGAAAAAAAGTAGTGAGATGTAGTATAACTAGGTGAAGAGAACATTTGGTTACAAAATAATTTACTACAAATGAGTAGTGAGTGGTGGTAACTGTGCCATTTGAAAAAGATCTACTTATAGGCTTTATACTATAAATATACGGTCTCCTCCTAGTCCAACCACCTAAATCAAGTGGAAAAATATCATAGGGGAGCCAAAAAGGAGAAAGACACTCACAATGAAACATTAATAAAGAGATTCTCATAAAAGTACGGCTAGCAGTAAAATTAAAGCAATTAATCGGCAATGCCTCCACTCATAGACCACCTAAACCAAACCTACATATATAAACAAAACGTTAGAGTAACAGATAAACCAGGATCATGATATGATTATAGTCTCCTTTATGTCTAATAGACCTCTATAAGAACCTCAGAAATCGATAATCCAATTAGAACAGAACAAAAGCAGAAGGTACGATTAACCCTTGAAAGCTGGCCAGCGATAAGTTGACAAACTCTCTTGAGAGAAACTAAAGATGACAAGAACAAGTTGATATTGTAATTCACATACAATTAAGACCCCAGAGACGCGTAATATTGAATGGAATTAGAATTTGAAAACGTGAACTTCGAATCTCTCTGATTGGGCAGAAGTCAACTCACTCAGCCACCACCTTAACAGAGGGAAGACCCGATTGACCAAAAACATTTTTACCAGAAACACGCATTCGAATTTACCCAAAAGACCAAAATTCAAGAGACACCCATAAGACCAAGTAAACTTTCAAGCCGTCAACGCAGAATGCCCACGACTAAGAACGTACAAGAGAAACCCAGAAAGAGACAACAAAGAAAAGCACGAAGACATTGATGAGAGTCAGCCATTATTGGAGGTACCTGAACCGAAAGCGTGAGATGAGGTGAGAATTAATTGCTGAGAAGGCGCAGAACCTTGAAGAGAGAACTCACGAGGGGATTAGAAAATTTTGGCTGAAGAAGAAGAAGAAGAAGGTGGTGCATATGGTTTGAGATATTGTATATTTTGTTAATTGTGGCTCGTGCATCTGTCTTCTACCACCTTTTTGTTTGTATGTTTCTCACTCTCTCTACTCCCATTGTATGTGTGGGCTGTAAAGGGAGAGAGTGGGAGAGAGAGAGAGGTCGTAGTGGAGGAGGTGGTGTGCTGGTGTGGAGAGAGAAAATCTGAAAGAGAGAGGGTGGGACGAGAGGAAGGGTACGTAATTACTGCGCGGAGTACCTTTGGTTTTTGTTTAATGACAATGATGCCCTTCGAGAGAAATTTGCCAAACTATGAAAAAATTTAAAAGAATTTGTCAAATGGGGCATTGTATAAAATATTTATCAAACTATGACAGTTGGTAACACGATACCACAAATGACGTCGCGTCAGGTGGCGCCACGTCAAATGGAGTGGCACCACTTTATATATATATATATATATATATATAATCAAATTGCAACCTAATCACTAGAGTTTTTTTTTTATCTAATTATAAATCCACTTTACAAGATTATCAATTGATTATGAAAATGATATAATAATGATCCTTTCTTGTTGCACTTTGAGTAAATCAACGGCATAAAAAAATTGTTTGGCATCCAATTTCCCTTCAGCCCTCAAATTGTTCAGTATTTTAATGTTAACCGGAATGGAAAAGTGTTTATTGATTTCAAATGTTTGTGACATTTCAACTGCTTCAGCTGCATTATGACTCTCTGCTGCACTGGTCATTCGGTCTAATGTTTTTATCATGTTTATTGCAATCCCACTCTTTTACTTACACTTTGCCTATTTTTTACTCATTGCTTCTGAAGTCATTTTTTTCCTCTTGAGTTGGTTATATACCATAGGGCTAGCATCTTCATCAAGATTGGATTCTTCTTCATCATATTCAGCAATTTCCTCTACAATAGTTTGAGTGGTTTTTATGGCACTATCTTCAATCAGTACAACTATTAATAATAATAATAATATATATATATATATATATATATATATATATGTAATATTATATTTTATATAATATATAAAATAATATATTATTAATAGTATATTATATTATGACACGTAACTGGTTACCAGAGAGAAAAACTTTATCCAAGTTTTGGTAACCACTAGCAACATACAGTACCCAAGGAAGAAGCAATCCAGATTGAAGACGACGATGACGTATCGAGAGCTAGCTAACCAGCACTTGGTTTAAAAGCAAAAAAACATAAAAACAATAGGATTGTCGAGGAAGATGATGCTGTAGGCAGCAATGATGGGGATGAGCAAAATGAAGGAACAGGAAGCCAGCATGGTACCGCAAGGCTTGCAACACGAAAGAGGCGTAAAACCAGTAGAATCAATGATGCAGATGAAATGATTGGATTTGGTGTCTCAATCTTCATCACCTACTACTGAGTTTAGAAGAGTAACTCAAAGGTCTGCTCGTCTAATGTGAATACTGGCTCACCCTTTTGACATTTGTACTTTGTTGTTGACAACGGTACTTTCTTATCAGCTCGTTCGTATGTATATGCCCTTAGATATGTGAGTGTATATATAATATAATATATATTATTATTAATATATTATATTATATGATATGATATTATATTATATATATATAAAGTGGCGTTACCAATTGCCATAGTTTGACAAATATTTTGCATAGTGCCCCGTTTTGACAAATTTTTTTTAATTTTTTCTTAGTTTGGCAAATTTCCCTACCCTTCGATTGGCCAACAAATACCTTTAGATTTAGGGGGATGGGAGACATGACCATTTTATTGGGTTAGGTTTCTCTTATAATTTCTGAATCATATACGTCCAATCAATCAAAAAAATACTTTATCGTCTCTCTTCTCTTCTCAATCAATGGCCCATATGGGCTAATGAGAAAAAATAAGAAAAAAGATGAGGAGAAGATCATCTCCCCATTTTACCATATTACTCTTGCCATTTTCTTGGTTAGACACCCAAGGCAACTTTTATCATTTGAAAATGATAAAGAAAGTATCACTTGATTTTTAAAATCTTAAATTAGTTTTGTTTTCTTTGAAATGGCAATCAGCATCTTATTTAAAGAAAAAATCATTGATTTGAGATTTTGATGTTGAAGTGGTATTTTTATTTTTTTTTTTCCTTATCACTTTAACATTTTTTAAGGAATAAGTATCTTTTTATTAAAAACGATCATGTTCAAAAAAAATTTAAATGTTGAAGCAGGCCTTCTACGGAAATGTTTGAATCTTTAATTTGCCTCTAGACTCAACCTATGATAATTTACCTTTGCCATTCGAGTATTGATATTAAAAGTTTAGTTCATGTAGTTCAAAACTAATTAATTAAAAGAAGTAACTACCAAATTGTTAGTTGAGATGGTAAGTATTTTTATTATCGTCAAGAAGAGAGAACAAGTCCGTGTTCTCAGAAGCACGTTTGTTCGGAGATGCATAATCTTTGTCCTCTAAGCCTTAAAAGAAAAATCATTTCATCAAATCATAAGAAATAAGAACAAGAATCTATTATGCTTATAGTGTTACCTCCCATCTAAAATACAATTCACTTTCCTCATCACTAGAACTAAAGAAAAGTTGTTAACTCAGGTAAATGTCTTAAATTGAAAATTTTTAAATTTTACTCATACTAAATAAAGTTTAGAAGAGAAAAATATAATGAATCACATTTAAACATTAATTATAATGAGAAAATTGAAAAATAAATATCAATTATTTTTCAGATAATTTATCTTATGGACTAAATAATTCTTGTAGAGTGTGAGTTAGATCATCAACTAGAATGTGAGTAGGTTTTTATGTATTTGGAAGAAGATTCTACAAAATCCAATGTGGAGCTCTTTTTACTGGATGATGAATTGATGGTAATGATCAAATAATGAAATCCCCACCCTTTCCATATATAAACCCCCCCCCCCCCCAAAAAAAAAAAAAACCCAAATAAATGCCGCATGACTTCGCTGCTAATGTCAGGTGTGCCTTCTTCCATCTTTTTTAATAAATATATATGAATTACAAAAATACTGTAAACATTAATAAATGTTTTAAAGGTTCTTTTTATTTCAAAAATACCCATATTCATTATCTTTAGCATTAATTGAATTGAAGTTCACTAAAAATATGATTTTTGGGTATTTAGAAAAGTTTCACCATTTGACAGAATGTTGAGTCTCTGAAGCCACTTCTTGAAACTTACAGTTCATTGCCATCACAATAGCTTCACTTTTTTTTCTTTTTTTTTTAGAAATGACTATGTAAGACAAAAACTATCACTACAGTGTAAGAGAAAGGGAAGTATCTGTGAGTTGAATTCTGGTTGGGCTGAGGAATTTATAGCTGATTAGAGATTAGACTTTCTCGAGACGATTTTGGTATATTATTTTTTTTGGTAAAATCTGATTTTTTTTTTTTAACATTTGATATATCTTAAAAATGATGCACGAGATGGTGTGGAGATATCATAATTTAAAATGTGAATGTGTGTGTGTGTGATACTCCCTCTGGTCTTAAATGTAGGACAAAATTTGTAAAGTAAATCGTACTACAAACTTTTAATTAAAAAATTAAATATAAAAAATATTTTTTTCAAGAGTTTTTAGAGAAATTTAGAAGAAGAAAAAATCAAATATTTATTCATGTCATCTCCAGTTATTTTTCATCTTAACTAACTTTTCAAATGCTATGCTAAATAAGTACAAATCTAGAAAAAAGCTACTTTTTTCACGGCTTTCTCAAATACAAATTTCATCAACAATTTTTTTTTTAAAAAAAAACCCATAAAAAAAGTTTCAACAGAAAAAAAAGTCACTTCTACTACTGCTATCTCAAATTGACCCATATACTCCCTTCACTTCTTCAAATAGGGTTAAGGTGCAAAAATACACATATGCTTTGGTTAGAGGAGTGTACAGTGACAAGTGCTTTTTTTAGGTGCAAAAGTACACACATGGTTACAAATTAGGTGCAAAAATACCATTTGACTGTTAAGTTTGACTTTGACCGTTAAGTTTGACTTTTTTACTTTTTCAAAGGTGCAAAAATACACATGTACTTTAGCAAAAAAAGCACCTTACACCAAGTATTTTTTTTTATTTAATAATTTTATTTTAATTAAAGGAAAATTATTATTTCTCTAAGTATAATTCCGAGAAAATTAAATTTTTTCTTTTGATTTATCATTTTGGAAAGAAGGATTTATTTAATGGGTAAAACAGGTAAAAAAAATTATTTCCATAAATATCCATTGGTTTTAATCTATCCAATGGGTAAAAAAGGTAAAAAAAAAATTCCAATATATATATCCATTGGTTTTAATCTTTCCAGCAGTTATATGCATATGTATATACCGAATCGGTAGGCAAGGGATATCTAATATATATTCACGAGCAACGTAGCCACGGTGTGCACCATATGTATATATATATACTCACGTATCACAGCAAGCTTAACGATGCATATATCTATATTTGCACATTTCAGATACACACAGCAACTCATCAAAACTCTTGACATACACATATGAATACATATATATATTCAGTAGTAAAATACTTACAGAAGAGCTATGTCCATCGGTTTTCTTTCCTTTTCACTCTTTCTTGGGTTTATGCAAGGCTCATATATATCTGTATATTTACTTATTTACTTAGCTCAGCGTTTTCCATGTCAGAGAAAAAAAACTAAATACCTCTCTTTCCTTCACTGAACACAGCGAACACACACACACCCACACACACACACACACACATATATATGTATGTATCTCAAGAGTTCTCTTTCTCTTCCTTTTTAAGTGATAGCAAAATAATACTCTCTTTCATGCAGCAAAAGTTTCCTCCCATATATATTTTTTAAAAAAAAAACAATGACAGCTGAAACTGCCCACACCCAGATCCATGACAACAAAATAATATCACGCCATGCATCTATACGTTAAGGACTCACCTTTTGTATTTCACACACACACACACACACACACACACACATATCATTTAACATCAATATGAGATCATTTTATGCAGCAACACCGAACCTAAAGGTAGAAAAAGAAATGCCTACAGCTACCCTGTTTTTCCTTTTCAGTTTTTATTCTGTTTAAGTGTCTTATGCTTGGCTTTCTCTCATCCTTACCACTACCGATGGAAAGCTAAGGACTTTGGCGAAAGATGATCGAGTTGTCTTACCTTTAATATCCAGGCCTGAACCGAAGGAATCACTCGCTGCACAAGCCTCTGTTCCTCGTTGGCCAAACAGAGCAAAAAGAAGAAAAAGGTTGAAAGGAAACTAAATTTAATATGGATTTTTTAAAAAAAGGAAACTAAATTATGGAAATATTTTTTTTTTTACCTTTTTTACCCATTGAATAAATCCTTCTTTCCAAAATGATAAATCAAAATTGCTAAAGCATATGTGTATTTTTGCACCTTTGAAAATAAAAAAAGTCAAAATTAACGGTCAAAGTCAAACTTAACGATCAAACGGTATTTTTACACCTAATTTGTAACCACATGTGTACTTTTGCATCTAAAAAAACACTTGTCACTGGACGCTCCTCTGACCAAAGCACATGTGTATTTTGCACCTTAACTTTCTTCAAATAATACGTAATTACTTAATTTGAATAAATTAAAAAAGTTAGTGAAATTAGTTAATACGATTTGTATTTTTTAAAATACTCTAATCATTTTCTTCAATTCCCTTATTACATCTCTTTCTTAATTATTATTGAAGGGACATCAATAGAGATAAATCAGAAAAAGATTTATAAATATAAAAAAAATATGTCATATATTTGAGATTAATATCTACTCTTTAAATATATCATATATCATTAAGGACACAAAGAGTTTGATGAAAGGAATTCATTATATTTACAATTATAGCATAAAAAAGGAATCATGGTTATACCACCTCCATTAGAACAATATGAAATAGTAGAACAAAAAGCAAATCAAGATCAACAAAAAGGAACATCAAGAAATGTAGAAGAAACACTAACAACTACATGGAGAAACTAAAGATATTTTAGAAAAAGTATAAGATAGAAATAGACTGGAAAATTAAAAGAAATAACAAAACCATTAGAATAAAAGATATATGAAATAAAATCAGAAATAAAAAAAATTCTAAAGAAATAAAAAATGATATAAAAGGAATTAAAAAAACCTTAGGATTTTATGATAAATTAGAACCAATAAATAATAATCCACAAATAAATATGATGAAATCTTTATATGATTGAGAAAAATCAGACACTACAATAGCAAATATAATAAAACAAACTGTAAACACGAATGTAGAACAAACTAGAATAATAGTAAAAGAACTTAAAAAAGAACAAACCGTATTAAATAATAATTTATGGACAATTCATAGAAATGTAGAAAAAATAGATAAAAATGTATTAGACATTAGAAAAGGATTAAGAAAATTAGATCAGTTTTATGAGGATAAAAAAAAAAGAATACAATTTGAACACAAGAAAGAAAAAACACTAACAATAACTGAATCAGGAGATAAATTTTAATATTGAGCTTATAATGAGAAATTGAGTTTACGAGTGAAGGGGAGTAATAAATAGATGGGACTTGGGAGGCGAGGAGGGGCAATAATGGAATAAGGGAGGGAGAAAATACAGGAGAGGAAGTGGGACAAAAGGGCAATAAAGGAAAAAGGGGAGGACAAGAGGTGATTGGTAGGGAAGGGAGAGGGGCACCGACGAAACGGTGATTGGATGGACAGCCTTTATATAACTCCGATTAGATAAATGTCCCGCCAACCTCTGTCCTTTTTGTTTTCTCTCTTTTATGGGTTGATCACCGCCACTGTATACTCCACGTGTCAATATTACTTCCCATGTTTTTACTACATAATCATATAAAAGCCCATTGGTTTTTTTTTTCTATATTAAAAAAATAATTAAGTTATATTAAAATAATTTGCTCAACTGATATATAATATGAGTTGAGCTATTTAGATTTTTTTAAAATTTTTAAAAAAATTAACTGACTCTTATGTTAAGTATCAAAATTAATTTATAAATATTTAAAAAATTAGTTAAGGTAGTTATTTATAATAAATATAATTTTTTCCTTAAAATACACCATTTAACAACGTATATTTCAATTACCAATTGATAGAAAATATCTTAATTAATATGCTCAATCAATAATCAAATAAAAAATAAATTATTGTATTGTCGTAAATTTGTAATTTAAAGAAAGGTTAAGGTGTAAAAATACACAAAACCTTTGTCTCCAGGAACGCCCAACACCATGTATTTTTTTTGTGTGCAAAAATATACACGTGGTTACGTTTTAGGAGCAAAAGTCACACGGGCTGTTAGTTGACCAACGTTGATCGTTAACTTGAACGGAAATGAATAGTAACTTCGCAGAAATTACCATTTTGCCCTTATTTTAAGCTAAAATTACCATTTGCCTCTAGTTTTAAATATTTTTTAAAAAAACACTAAAATAAATCCTTCCCCACCAGTGGGCCCCACCACTGCCCTCCCCACCCCCAACGGCCACCTGTGGCGATTTTTTTTTAATTTTAAAAACTAAGGTTTTAAATATTTTTTAAAAAACCACTAAAATAAACGCTTTCCCATCGGTGGGCCACACCACCGCCAATGGCCGCCCTCCCCACTGCCAATCGTTGGAGGTGGCCGCCGGCGGCCGGCGGTGGAGAGGGCGGCGGCCGGCAGTGGTGTGCCCAGTGGTGGGGGCCATTGGTGGGGAATGACTTATTTTATTTTAAAAAATATATATTTAAAACCTTAGTTTTTAAATTTTTTTTAGGAAAAAAAAAGTCGCCGGAGGTGGCCGCCGGCGGCCAGCAGTGGGGAGGACGGCCACCGCCGATGTGTGGTTGGTGGTGGGGCCTGGAAGGTTTATTTCAGTTTTTTTAAAAAAAAAATTATTTAAAACTAGGGTAAAATGGTAATTTCAGTAGAGTTACTGTTCATTTCCGTCTAAGTTAACGGTCAACGTTGGTCAACTAACGGCCCGTGTGACTTTTACTCCTAAAACGTAACCACATGTGTATTTTTGCACACAAAAAACGTGGTGTTGGGCACTTCTGGAGACAAAGTTCATGTGTATTTTTGCACCTTAACCCTTTAAATAAAATTCTTATATGTTTCATATATTTAGGATATTGGAGTTCCTCAAACCAAATTTACTCATTAACTTTATATTAAAGATAAAATATTTTTTTAACTTTACTCATATTTAAAATTTGTGAGAAACATCACATTAGAGTACACTAGACTTCATATTTTCTCCTCATAAATGGTAATATATTGGGTAATATTTGGAGAAGATCATTGATAACCCACTAAAGCCCATTTGGATGGGTTTTTTTCATAAAAAAAAGCACTTTTTTAATGCAAAAAAAAAATGTTTTTAAAATTAATTTATATGTTTAGATGATATTTTTTTTAAAAAAAGTAAGTGTCACAAAAAAAAAAAGCTAAAATGCTGCTTTTTCTAAAAGCTCCAATTTGGAGCTTAAAAAATAAACACTTAAAAAAAAAAAAGCACTTTTTCAAACGGACCCTAAATGACTTATATCATGAACAAAACAATTTTTCCAAAATGCGCCTTATATTTTGAATTTTATGGAGTATTAATATAGTTATCTCTGACTACCTAACTAAAATATAGAAAAGCATAGTTTAAATTTTCAAATAGAATTGAGAGCCTTCCCTCTCCACTGTGAGAGCCTTCCCTCTCCTCTATGAGCATCCTCTCTCTCCTCCATGAGAGCTCTCCCTCTCCCTCTGAGAGTGACTTACTTTTTCCATTGATCCTGAACAATTTTGTGATTTCCAAGTCCTGTTACATCTTGACTACCTTTGCCCTCTGCATAGCTGCTTCCTAGGTGTTTCCTCCTGGTAATACTTATCGATGGAGAAGGGCAAACACAGTGGAGGAAAACATCGTGTCAAAGAAGTGTAGTTGCAACTGAGTGACACCACCACTGAACATAAAGACCAAGCTCTTGTGGGTCGCTGGAAATTGACAAGTATTTGAACAGAGGCACTGTGATCTCTATGATTAAAAAAGGCTGGGGACTAGATAGTGACTTGGAGGTCCATGAGATGACTGAAAAAAATGCATATTTGTTTCGTTTTGGCATAAAGGAAGAATATAACAGAGTTTTGAAAGACCGACCATGGGCAATACAAGGTGCTCTGTTGAACATTCAACCGTGGGATGACTATATGGTCCTTCGGGAAGTTAAATTTGATTGGTGCCCGTATTGGGTTCAGTTCCACGGGTTACCACATGTTGCATTTGACCAAGAGAACATTATCAGATTAGGAAACGCTGTGGGGCAAACTGTGCTTTTTGAATCTCTGAAGATCCATAATAAGCTGTCAAGAACCTTCATTAGAACCAGAGTTCTCATCAACATCCTGGAACCACTTGTTACTGGCTTTTGGTCCCTTATCCAAAACGTGATCCTATCTGGGTGGCAGTCCGATATGAAAGATTGCAGATTTACTACTATGATTGTGGACAGATTGAGCATGAAGGAAGGAATTGCAAATAGCAGGAGGATGATTCCAACGCACATATATAAAATGGTGGGATCACGTATACATATATGAATTAATATGTGTGTGTGGATCTCATCATTTTATGTGTATAATATAAGAAAATGGTTTTCTTACAACATAAGAAAATGTTTTCCCATTTATTAAATTGTCTCAAAATAAGTGTTTAAATTATCTTGATTAATTAACTTAAATATATTCTCCCCCTTGTTTTGGTGAGAAAACTTGATATGTTGATAGACACTATTTCCGACATAAACCATATTGCTCCAAACATTTTAGTATTGCAGGTGTAGATAAACAAGTCATGTAAAGTCCACGTTAGACCACTAAGTGTTTGAATTAACTATGTGTATGTTGTTCTAACTTAATTAGTGATCTCATCTTTGAGTCCTAGGTACGCAATCGCGATAAATACTTCGAGATAGTGAGGGTCATTTTATATTATATAGATATATAGATGTTGATATGATTACACACACACAATATTTCACCGGCACTACGTTTTAGTGTAAGACATATTTATCTAATTCGATTAAATTAAAGAAGTTAACTAACATAATATGCATTTGCCAAAAAACTCTAATAATCTTCCATCTAACGTTTGGATGTAGAGAAAAGTGAGGGAAAAATAGAGGGAAGAGAATATTAGGAATCAAAACTTCTAAAAATAGTAAAAAAAAAAAAATTACTACATTTTTAGGAGATCTCTCTCCTAATTTTCTCTACATCCAACACATAGGGTAATTCTCTTATTCCTTCTCATTTTTGATGTTTTTGAGGGAGTATTAATAGAGTTAAATAAGGAAAATATTGATAAATATAAAAACTATGTCTTATATTTAGAATCAAGATTAACTCTCAAATATATCTTATATTAAAAAGGGTAAAGGAGCAAAAATACACATGTGTTTTGCTTTCAGAAGCGTCCAGCACCATATACTTTTTTTAAGAGCAAAAATACATACGTGGTTACCATTTTGGAGCAAAAGTCATATCCCACCGTTATATTACTGTTTACTTCATCTCTTTCTCTCAAGGTAGGATGTGACTTTTGCTCCAAAATGGTAACCACGTGTGTATTTTTGCTCTAAAAAAAAACATATGGTGTTAGATGATCCAGGAGGTAAAACACATTTATATTTTTGCTCGTTTACACAATTAAAAATAGATGAGAGTAACCAAATAGGCTGATGAAATTCCAAATGCATCGGTGTTCTTAAAATTATTTGTGTAAATGTTTGACTAATAACGAAATTCATTGAATCATACTTTGAAAAAAACAAAACATTGAATCATACTGGCGGGAAAAAAAAAAAAATCTAAATCACATCAGACGTCATCAAATATCATTAAAAAGTTATTATAAGAACATCACGTGTCATAATATCTAAAGGAGACAAGGACATTAATAGATCTTCCTCTAATATAATATACCGCATTTTAACTGACTCATAAGAAACAATAAATAATAATTAACTCATTAAATATACTATAAGTCAAAATATTTTTCTACTTTTACTATTGTTGAAAAATATATCTAAAAAATGGTAAAAAAAAAAAATCCAATTGATATTCTCTCACATCCATATTCTTTTACGAAGAGAGTATTAATAAAAAATTATGTCCCTCTCTCTCTCTCACAAAAAAAAAATGGCATGATAATAGGGATAAAACTAAAAAATGAGTATAATTATTTTATAAGTAATTTATATTTGAGATCAATTTTTTCGCCCCCTAGAAATTTCTTATATTGTGGAGACCAAATGGAGTATATGATTGATCAAAACGAAATGACTGTCTTAGTTGGATAAAAATGAACAGTTGAATGTCAACCAAGTTCGGTAGGTAAAGAATTGATTCACAAGGAATTTAATCACGATGATCTATAAGGTCATGAGTTTAAATTTTACTGAGTCACTACTAGTGTCATTATCTTGTTATGGGCAAAATTCATCTAAAAGTGATTTCCAACATGTTTCGCATAAATAAAAAAAAAATCTTGAATTTGATTCATGTTGTCTTAAAATTTAACAATTTTCTAATTTTATCCTTATTTAATAAACACTATACCTTATGAGAAAAGTTAATACAAAAATAAATACAGGAAAAATAATATATTCATATGAAAAATTCAATAATGTGACTTATAAATTAGACAAATTTTTTTCTCATCCCTATTTAAATATACATTATACCTCATGAGGATAAAATCAATATAATAATAAATAAAATATAAAATTCTATATTCACATGAAAAAAATTAATAATGTGACCTATGAATTATACCCAAAAAAAATTCTCTCTTTATATATAAATAGAACGAGGAGAGTATGTATGATCAAATCTATTTAAGAGAATGTTACTTAGAACTACCTCCAGTTCTAATATATAAGACTCATTTGACTTTTTTTTTGAAGAATTTAAGAAAATTAATTAAATTATTTTAAACTATTTATATTTTTCATTTTTTCTCTGAATTAATCTATCTAAATTATAAAATGAATATAATTTAATGACATGTAATATATGATATGATTAAGAAATTTATTTAGCTTCTTTAACATTTTAAGAAAATCAAATGGATCTTATATTTAGGAGTAAAGGTAATATAGGACTGAGTGGTGAAACCATGACTTGCCCTAGATGTCCCTTGCCGACCCTTTACAATTTGTTAGTATATATATGTATTTATTATATGATATTTTATTTTGTCAATAATTTGACCCAACTAATATCTTATTTTCTCTATAAAGATAATATTTGATTCATTACACATTTCGTTACGAGAGGAAAGTAAAATTATTGTTTGAGATACTTACTAAAAATGTTAATATCATCTTATATCTTATTTGAATTTAGAATTGTCACTCATTATTTATTTTTATTTTTAATATTATGTGTAACTATTTAGTAAATAGTTAAATATATGTAATTTTTGACTTGGATTAAAAAAAATTTTGATTCCGCCAGTGATAGGACTCAAAGGATTATTTAATAGTTAAAGAAAAGAAAACATAAAAGGAAAAAAAAAAATCTCAAAATATGTTAAACTAATGTTTAAATCTCAGTGAAGATAAATGCAGATAACGAGGATTCATGTGCCTATAGAAAAGAAAAGAGGAAAAAGAAGCGGCGTTATTAAATAATGATGGGAGAATTATTAAGGAGGGAGACAGAAAAGTGGGGACACGTGGCAGACGACCATAGAAAAAGCAACAGAGGTGAGTCGTGTGTTTAGTGTTTTCTGGCACTCACTTTTCAGCCAGCAGATGAGGAGCCTGCGGCTCTCCGCTTTCAGAAATCAGAACTTTAGTCACCAATCTCTTCGCTTTCTATTCAAGCGCAGGGTAGACCTAAAAAATAATTGAATAAAAGGTAATATTGGTGGGGTTCAGGGCAGCGCTTCTGAATTTTTTGTTTTTTTAAAAAAGTTTTAAATGTATTAAAGAAAAAAAAAAGACTAAATGCTGTTAAAAATAATAAAATTAAGCATTACATAAGTTCAAGTAATTATTGTTGGGTCAAAAAGAACATCAATTTAACAAAGACTTCCCCATGTTTTGTTATGATGAGAAAATGTTTCCAACCAGTGCTTTATATAGGCGAGATGGAAGACTTTTTTTTGGGAAGAAAATCACCTAATAAATTTCGACATTAATTGGTACATTGAATTAAAAGATGATTCAAATATGAATATTGGATGCATGCATGTATATATAATAGGAAATACCTATAACTTTTTATTCTTTAATCTATAAATCTAAAAATATTCTTGCTGATAGAAATACCAAGTGCCGTTAGTAATTATCAAGGCATAAAAGGGGAAAATTATTTTTTCAAAAAAAAAACATAAAAGGTTGGGGGGGGTGCCGCCCCCTTCTCTACTACCTCGGTCCGCCCATGTTCACATGTTGCCAGCTCCCAGCCCAAATACTCTCTCTGATCCTTATTATAAAGTACCAACTATCAAAAAAATTTGTTATTATTATAAGGCACCAACTACCTTTAACCAATTCATTTATTACTATTTTCCATTTATACCATCATTTTTAACTAACTCTTTAAATTTACACCATTAAAGTAGAGGTAAAATTTTCCAATTATACCATCATTTTTAACTAACTCTTTAAATTTACACCATTAAAGTAGAGGTAAAATTGGAAATATTTATTATTTCCGAACCAATTTAATAACTTAACTTCAATTTCTTGGTTTGTGAGAAATGATGGTTGATGCCTTATAATAAGGATCAGGGGAAGTAGATACTTGCGAGTTCAACTAAATTTATAGTTAGCATTATTTTAAAAGTAAGTTGACACAATTTTGTAGGCTAGAAATAGAGCAAGAGTAAACTAATTACTTACCTATATGATATGAATTAATAGGATGTGAAGAGAAAAAAAAATAGTTTAACTAAATCATGTCACTTAATTACTCTCTTTACTCATCTAGTCTTATTTATAAGGTAGAGGAGAAGATTTTTTTACCCTGTATGTTTATCAGTTACATGATTAATTTTTTTCATATGAATATACAATGTGCCCTTAGTTGTTATCGTGCAAACTTTGTATAGAGGGTGTTGCATATGTTGTATATGGGTGGAGTTGGATAGGCGTTAAATTTTAGGGTAGAGTTGATAAGATAGATTTAAAGTTTTTCATGGTTCCAATAAAATATATTAAAAATGATTTATAAATATGATCAGAGGAGTAGCTCACTAATGACTATTTTATCAATTTTTAAATAATATGATTTATTAAATTGTCTCAAAATAAGTGTTTAAATTATCCTGATTAATTAACTTAAATATGTTCTCCCTTTTGTTTTGGTGAGAAAACTTGACATGTTGATAGACACTATTTCCGACATAAATCATAGTGCTCCAAGCATTTTAGTATTGCAGATGTAGATAAACAAGTCATGCAAAGTCCACGTTAGACCACTAAGTGTTTGAATTAACTATGTGTATGTTGTTCTAACTTAATCAGTAATCTCATGTTTGAATCATGGGTACACAATTGTGATAATTACGAAGAGATAGTGAGGGTCATTTTATATTATATAGATATATAGATGTTGATATGATTACACACAATATTTCACTGGCACTACCTTTTAGTATAAGACATATTTATCTAATTCGATTAGATTAAAAAAATTAATTAATATAACATGCATTTGCCAAAAAAAACTCTAATAATCTTCCTTCCAACGTTTGGATGTAGAGAAAAGTGAGGGAAAAATAGATGGAAGAGAATACTATGAATCAAAACTTCTAAAAATAGTAAAAAAAAATTACTACATTTTTATGAGATTTCTCTCCTAATTTTCTCTCCATCCAACACATAGGGTAATTCTCTTATTCCTTCTCATTTTTGACGTTTTTGAAGGAGTATTAATAAAGTTAAATAAAAAAAAATTTGACAAATATAAAAACTATGTCTTATATTTAGAATCAAGATTAATTCTCAAATATATCTTATATTAAAAACTATGTCTTAATTGTCCGACTCTTTTCAAAAACACTCCCTATTATTTTATTAGGAGCATGCCTTTATTTAATGATCACATGTGGAAAGAGATATTATCATACAAGGATATGGACAAAGCATGAAAGCACACACTCCACCGAATTTTTAAAAAAAGTTTAGCACAAGTTTATTTGATTAGCTCTCACTTTCCCCTATTTACTCATGGGTGGCTCAACGGATGCACTCACCCCCCCCCCTCATGTCAATTATATATACATTACATGATTTTCTATTCTTCATTTTCGGTTTACATAAAATAAGAAAGAGTGAGCGTGAGCTTAAACGAAGAGAAGGTTGTTGAAGGAAGGAAGATAACGTTTGAGATTTCTCATGTAAAACTTTATTCCTTTATTGAGTAAGGTGAGTTACAAACGTTTTTCTCATTAGATTTCCAAAAGCTAAGGCTTAAGATTTAAGGTTGTATTGGTTGTTTTACATCACTACAACAAAAACTTTGAAACAAAGCTCATCATATATATTTCGTTTTTATGGGTTCATGGTTGAGTTTTTCTGTGAAATTTTTATGGGAGATAGTTATCTCCTTAATCTTCAAAATGAGCTTTGGTTCACCTTAAATGGATGTCTATAACTCTAGTTACGATTTTTGGAAGTTGGGTTATAAAACTGTGAACATTTTTGAAAGTTTTTGGAATAGTCAAAATGATGTTGACTCTTTGACCTAGTAAATAAATTCGAAAAATTGTTAGATTTTCCAGAGGTATATTAGACTTATAGAGCTTTAATTTGATAGGTCACAAGCTTAATTCGGATTTATAATCAGGGAGATATGAATTTTTGAACTTAAGCTTGGATTTGGAATGTTTTCTAGAACAGTCATGATAAATGGAAAATCTGGGAATGATCTGTATAAGATAAAATTATGAAAATATTCCAGGAGATAGAGGACATGCATAGCTTTAATATGGTGGGTATTTCGTATTTTTCTAAGCTCTGATCAGAGAGAAATAAATTGAAGAAAGTGACCCTACGTTTTGGAAAAGCTCACTGAACTGCCTGGACATTTTCAAAATCTGGGAATTTTGGGCACATGATAAAATGCTGAGACCAATTTTCCAAGAAACTAGACTTGATAAGGAGTTCATATAATTTTGAATCACCTAAAACCGATGTCTAGACCTCTAGATATAAATTTTTGAAGATCAGCTACTGGTTGCTGGAAAATCCTGAAAATGACGGAAACAAGGAGAATAAAAGCTCATATTAAATTCCCTAATAAGAAAAGGGATTTAATGAATTTGGACACATTAATTAGGCTTATTATAGATCATCAAAGAAAATATTTATTGAGATGGAATTAATTATATTTATATTTTATTATTATTTTAGGTTTATTGTGATCCTTTGCGCCGGAGAAATTATAAATATTTGTGGTCAACTGTTAGGTAGTAACCTTAATCTTCATATGCCTTGTGTTACATTGTATGTTTGATTTTCCATGGTTGTGGATCCGTGTCTCGTGAGAGACATGCGTTTATTTGTGCATTCAGGGTGGTCTGGGTTTGGCGTCCGACTACCATGTCTTTCCTAGCGCTATGGATCCGGGGTTCGCTATCTGAGCAGCCCTGCGTTTATTAGGACTTGGTCCTTTCGCAGTAGATATTGCATATGTGTGGTATGTCTTTATTATACTGCGCGTTATTACTAAATGCTTTGTATTTAATTATTTTCATGATTATGGTAACATACATGCATTGCATACACTTTCCATATGAAATTAATGGTTACTTTGGGATCCAATTATGAATCCCAGGCATTTGTAAAGCTTCAGGTAATACTACTAGAGCAGCGACAGGTGATCACGGTAATGGTGCAGAGTAGGAATGAAGTTTATGGTGGTGACTGTTGGTGATTATTTAAGCTTGGATGATGGTAATATTATTTTTGATATAGCAAATTTTGCAGTTCATACAAGAAGTACAAGAGTGAAGAAGGTGATCATGGACGTAAAGATCAAGACGGAAGAAGATTTTATTTCCGTCTGTTATATAAATTATTAGAGTATGAATTATTTGTACATAAATGGTATGTTAAATTCCCAGTATACGTGAATGGTATTCTACTCGTGAATAGTAACTCTGGTATTTTTAATGGACGCTTCCATTCATCTGATAAAAAAAGGGTATATTTAAGGCGGGTGTTACACTGTTCGCCTCATCTCTTTCTCTCTCATCATGATGAATAGTGACTTAACGGTGGGATGTGATTTTTGCTCTAAAATAATAACCATGTGTGTATTTTTGCTCCTCAAAAAAACATATGTGTATTTTTGCTCATGGGGAAAAAACTTATATGTATTTTTGCACCTTAACCCTTAGACAAATTTTTTTATCATCCCTATTTAAATATACATTATACCTCATGAGAATAAAGTCAATATAATAATAAATAAAATATAAAATTCTATTTTCACGTGAAAAAAATTAATAATGTGACTTATGAATAATACCCCAAAAAAATTCTCTCTTTACCATATAAATAGAACGAGGAGAGTATGTATGATCAAATCTATTTAAGAGAATGTTACTTATAACTACCTCCAATCTTAATATATAAGACTCAGTTGAATTTTTTTTTTGAAGAAATTAAAAAATCTAATTAAATTATTTTAAACTAAGTATAATTTATCATTTTTTCTCTGAATTAATCTATCTAAATTATAAAATGATATATAATTTAATGACATGTAATATATGATATGATTAAGTAATTTACTTAGCTTCCTTAACATTTAAAAAAAAAAATCAAATGGATGTAAAGGTAGTATAGGACTAAGTGGCGAAACAATGACCTGCCCCAGCTGGCCCCTGCTGAACTTCCAAAGTTTGTTAGTATATATATGCACTTATTATATGATATTTTATTTTTGGGTTAAGGTGCAATTTTACACATATGTTTTTCCTCATGAAGCGCCTAACACCATATGTTTTTTTTTGGAACAAAAGTACACATGCCGTTACATTTTAGAAGCAAAAATACCACTTCCGTTAGTTGACCGTTAACTGACCGTTAGTTGACCGTTAACCATGGTGAAATTACCCTTTTGCCCATAGTTTAAAATAATTAAAAAAGAAAAGGGTTAAGGGTAAAAGGGTAATTTCACCATGGTTAACGGTCAACTAACGGAAGTGGTATTTTTGCTCCCAAAATGTAACGGCATGTGTACTTTTACTCCAGAAAAAAACATATGGTGCTAGGCGCTCATGGAGGAAAAACATATGTGTAAAATTGCACCTTAACCCTTTATTTTTCCAATAATTTGACCCAATTAATCTTTTATTTTCGCTATAAAGATAATATTTGGTTCATTACTCATTTCATTATAAGAGGAAAGTAAAATTATTGTTCGAGATACTTACTAAAAAGGTTAATATCATTTTATAACTTATTTAAATTTAGAATTGTCACTCATTATTTACTTTTATTTTTAATATTACGTGATACTATTTAATAAATAGTTAAATATATTTAATTTTTGACTTGGGTTAAAAAAAATTTTTGATTCCGCCAGTGATAGGACTCAAAGGAGTATTTAGTGTTTTCTGGCACTGACTTTTCAGCCAGCAGACGAGGAGCCTGCGGCTCTCCGCTTTCAGAAATCAGAACTTTAGTCACCAATCCCTTCGCTTTCTATTCTCACGTGCCAACTCCCAGCCCAAATAGTTAGTATAACCGTGTTCTTTTTACAAGTTCAGACTACTTCACATGTTAAGAAAATCTATTAAATTTGTCATAAGTTGATACAGCAATAAGATTATTACCATGCAACTCTGATCTTATTTATAAATCATTTTTAACTAAATTATATATACAAAAGAGATATAGTTAATTCAATAATTATAGTTTAAAATTTCAACTTTATCCTCATTTACGAATAGATATATTTTAACTCTTTCTTCTTTTTCTATGTTTATTGGTACAATTAATATGAGTAAAATTGATACAATCTCATTTACTACCTCAAAACTGGACTTATAAATAAGACTAAATTTTTTTTATATAAAAAAGACTTATAAATAGGACTAGAGTGATATGACCTAGAGGTTATGTATTCAAATCTCGAAAACAGCCTATTTAATTTGTGAGGGTAAGACTGCTTACATATAGGAAGAGGATACTCTAATATATCTTTCATAATTTTATAAAATATTGAATCTGAATTATCCATTTTTTAATCTAATCATAGAATAAGATTTTGAGAAGAAAAAGAGAAAGAGAGAAATAAGAGAACCCAAACCCGTACATCTATCCTTCCTTAGACTCCAACTAATGTGAGCGTTGTGCACTGAGTCGTCATTTGATGTTCTAACTTGATGCATTTTCCTATTTTATCATTATTTATGAATAGTATTCCCAACCCTCTCTTTCGGTCTGTTCTCTATTTCCAACATGATTTAACTCATTTTTTCATTACGTTTAATAGGAGAAAAATTGTAACATTGTTATTAATTGCTCTTTGATTAGGCTTACAAGAAATACCGTTTTTTTTTTTTAAAAAAACTAGGCTTATAAAAAAGACTAATAACCCTTTTTCTCCCTTTATAATTCAAAGGCTAAATTATATAAGGCCCCATAAAGTTTGAGTCATTGCGTATAACCCCTGACATTTCAAAGTTTATATTTAACCTCCGACCTTTCATTTTTTAACTTTTAACCCTTTACCGTTAAGGGATCATTATTTTTTTAATGAAAAATGTCACGTCAAATTATGAGATGACATGTGATATCTTATGTAAATTACTAATTTTATAAAACCCCTGAACATTAATTAGTTACAAATAACCTTTGACATTTCTAAATTTAAATTTCTCTTCCTTAAAATTTTGAGTTATAATATTAAGCCACAAGCCATAACTTTTTATTATTTTCACAAATTTATTAAGATTTTTACTATCATTTATCAATAAAACTAGGGAAAATGATAGAAAAGGAATTTTGAAATTATAAAATTTTAAATAAGGTATTTTCCAAAAAATAAGTTATGAATTGCTTATCGAGTTTCATCATTCCCTTATAAACTATTGGGTAAAAAACTTGATTAGGAATTTTACACTTTCAAATTGTTTTCTTGTCATTTTCCCATTAAAATACTATTTGTTGTTTTGTATGGAAAAAACTAGAAGAATAATATTTAGAAAAATATAAAAATAAACGTTGAACCTTGGATTAAAGAAAGAAAATCCATTATTAATAAAAACTTAATGAGGGCATAAGCTATCCTCTAACACAAATGTAATATTTAAACTAATCAATGCTCAGTCTCATTCCAAGAATATATTCAACACAAATGATGACATTTTTATTCTATCAATAATTAGTTTTTCCAATAAAATAAGTAAATGTTATAGAAATGATGATGTTTTTATTTTTATATTTTTTAAATATTATTCTCCTAGTTTATTACATGCAAGAAAACTATTTTAATTGACAAATGACAATAAAAAACTTAATGAATTTATTAAAATGATAAAAGTAACAACATGAGGTTTAATATTATGAATCAAAATTTTAAGGGAGTTAAATTTAAATTTTGAAATGTCAAGGGGTTATTTGTAACTGATCAAAGTTCATGGGGTTATCTGTAACTATTTAAAGTTTAGGGGGTTTCATGAAATTAGTCATTTACATAGGATACAACATGTCATTTTATAATCTGAAGTGACAATTTTGTTAAAAAAATAATGGTCATTTAATAGTCTGGAGTTAATAGTTAATAAATAAAAGGTTAGGGGAGGTTAAATTTAAACTTTGAAATGCCATAGTATTATATGCAACTAACTTAAAGTTTAGAGGGGGGTTTTGCATAATTTGGTCTAATCCAAAATAGCTGATTCTCCCTTTTAATCATGGTGTCCGGTGTACCATACTCTCTCTTTGTTCCTTTTGCATAAGACGTATTTTTAAACAAAGTTGGTTTAAATTAGGAGGTTCATCCTCCCTTCAATATTTTGCGTAAGACGTTCCTTCAGGGACCTAGCATAGAGCAATATAGACGCAGGATTCTGGACTAAACAGTGAAGAGAACGATAAACAAGCATAAACCTGGGGATGGCGGCGGCGGCAATCGGCCTGCTTCAACTCAAATACCTCCTCCGCCTCCTGTAAGATAGCGGCTGGATCATGATTCAGCATCTATACGGATGTATACCAACAATCTGAAGCAGGCGAAGGTCCACGGTGCACCAGAAATTCACTGTCCTATTTTTAAATGGGAAAATTGCATTCAGGTCCAAACAGTAAAAAAAAAAATTATAATAATAATATTGAAAAAATGGCCCATGAAAATCTTATAATTGCATTTAAGTCCTATATGATTTTTCTTACAAAAAAAATTTCAATTGTCAACTTGTCCATAAATGCTTATGAACTTGTTAGTGAACACCTATGAACTTGTCAAATGAAATTAGAATTTACTGCAAAAATAGTTTGACAAACTTACATTCAATTTGAAGATTTTTTCCGCTGCGGCTAGAGAACTAAGTGCAATTTTTTCAATTTTAATTTGGGCAATCGCTCCTTTGAGCGTATAATCTTATCGAGTGGATTAGTTGCATTATTCATAATTCATACTTCATGGGTGTTCTTCCTGGAACGTTCCTCTTGCCTTTTTCATCTTGTGCTTCATGTCTCTTTTATCGGTTGAGGGGGAAAAGAAAAAAAAGGAAATCGAATTTTCATTTGATGGGCCTGGTGTGATGCAGAGGACAGCTGCCAGCCTGCCAATGGAGCCAACTTTCAATGGTCTAGTATTCATTTTTAGATATGGAAGCTCTTCCCTCACGACTGTGTCCCTGACTCAGGGTTAATTGGAATCGAAGGTTCTGATGAACCAAATGGGCAACTAAAAAAGAAGAAAAAATCAAGATGAGAAGCTTATGAATTGCATTGCATTGAATCTGTTCTCATTCTCTCAAGTGATTGTGATCGTGGGTCCTTGTGACCGTAAGACTTTAGGGTATGTGTGAATTTTAGAGGTGGAGAATGTGTGGAATCAATTTAGGCTTGAAAATTGTTAGGTAGAAATTCAAGACTTTGACCTTCAAATAACAAATAGGCTTATAAAGGTCAACTATAGTGAAGTGGGGACTAAATTTTCTTAAAATTTATTTATATGATGTTAATATTATTATTTTTCCACATTGTTAATGATGTTGAAAATATTTAATTATTATTATATTTTTTTTATATTATAATTTCATAGAATGGTTTCATTTGTTTAGTTTTTTTTTTTTTGATATAATCATTTGTTTAGTTTTCAACAATGGCTTATCATTTAAATTTAAAAAAATGGGTTCCTTTGTAATTTAGGTCATGATTGAATTTGTGTTATGTGTTAATATTTTTGAGTTATGTGTGTGTGTGTGTGAGTGTGACAATATAGAGTATCTTTAACCTATATAACTTATGATTTTGTAATTTGAATTAGGTATCTATGAATTTTAACAGTTTATTATTTGAAAAATAAAAGAACAAATAAATGTAAAACAGTTTGATGCCAGCCTTGAGCCCACGAGGTCAATCGGGCTTTTCTGACAAAGTCTCTTTTTTTTTTTAAAAAAAATATAAATGGGTTTTTCAAGTTCGGCCCTTTTAGCCCCAAGGCCATCAAAAGATCATTTGAGTCCAAATTTTCCATTGGTGATAAACTTTTTTTTTTTTTTTTTGGATATACATTGGTGATAAACTTAGTGTAACACAGATGAAAGGATTACGCAGCATACCCAATCTGGCCTAATAGACTTGTAATAGTATTAACGTGGGTCACAAACAATAAAAAAATGCACTAGAAAAACACACATAAACATGACACGACAATCCGTGAACATTAAGAAGACCAACACATAAAACATGCACCTGGCTTCTCTCCTTTTTTTCTTTTTCCTGGTTTGCTCCCATCCTTTATTTCTATTTTAACCTTTGGATCAAAATCTAATGTTCTACATTTAATGCTACTAATATTTATTTTCCTCTTATAAAAGGAGGAGAGAGAAGGATGAGAGCAGAGCATAAAAGAAAATGAGAGAAACCAAGTTCATAAAACATGTGTTCAAGACTTGATCATCAAGTTCCAACTGAACCTTTTGTTGACCCATGTCCTTACAAAGTTGCATCAAGCTAGTCTTTTGTAAAACACCATCAAACTCCGAAAATCAACACCAATGGCTAAGAATTTAGGACTAGAAATGCGGGTGAGACCAAGGAAGCTAGAAAAGTCCACATCCAAACGGATAACTATTTCACCAACTTATGTCTGTTTGGGTTAGCAGTAGATGTTATTTTCCAACATGATTTATGGCATACGAGGCAAGTTTGTGAGAAGAATTTTGTCTTAATTTGCATAAATAAGCTTTTCCAACGCTAACTTAAACATGCCTTGAATTTACAGATCCAACCCAAATTATCAGCTTTTGATAAGATATACCATATATTCTACATTATCCTTTTTTTTTGGTGGGGGGTGTCTTGCGTAGGATTGAAGTCACTTTTCCTTATGGATTGGGATAATGAATCTTGCTTTTTTGTGTTTGTGTTGTGAATGTGATGGCCAAAACAAAAAAGAGATGAACATCATTTTCTTTTGGTGGTGGGTTGACATTTGCAACTGTGAGAAACGCTTCTTCACTTCCCCACATTCACATATCAATCCCCACTCTCCAAAGCAAATCTTTTAAAGCTATGCATCTTTGACCAGTTACGTTGTCTGTAATTTTTTTTAATTTAATTAAAATATAAATTTAAACTAGATTGTGGCCTGTACAGACTTTGTGTCAAACATAAAATGAATTATGAATACTGTAGTTCATATAGATGTTATATAATTCTATATAAAATATGTATAATAAAATATGAATCATTTTCCTTTTTTTTTGTTTTTTTAAAAATGAATTATTTGGTTAAATAATTTCCTAATATTTAAAAATTTTATTATTATGAAAACTTCTGAACTTTTAAATTTGAGCAAAAAAATTTATGATAGCAGCTAATAAGTACTTCTTTCGTCCTTCAATATGGGTCTTGATATTGAAAAATACTCAACTCAAGAATGTCCCAAAAAATCTGTGTATTATGTGAAAATTGATATTTTTCTCCATTTTTACCCACAATTTAATGTCAGAAATTTATATTTAGAATTAAGTATTAATTATATATACTTATAAATATGTAAAGGGTTCATTTTCAAAAAAGTATTAGTTATATTTACAAATATACAATTAACTTTTGAAAATATCATGACTTTTCTGCGGAATTAAAAGTTTCTCTGAAATTTGATTTTAATTATTTTTTTCTTGGCTATAAAAGGTAATTGCATTTATGTATGAAAATTTATAGACAAGAAATTAAATTAATGCAATTAAATATTTTCACAAGAAAAACTCCTATTCTCTTTTTTAAGATTTAAATGGGTAAACACTAATGATATGATGTTATAAGTCAGAAAATATTCTCTAGTTACTGTGTTATAAAGAACTGGCAAAATTTATATTCTCTAGTGCCTAGTCACGTACAAATACAACAACAAAACCATAAAATACACACACTCTTAAGTTTTTTCCCATCAACGGGTAAGATGGAAATATTAAACAGACAATTAGAAGAAGAAAGATTGATAATAATGAAAAGTAAAAAGAGTAACAACAGACAGATGTGGGTCCTACGTAAGGTGAAAAAAAGGAAGAGGCATATAGAGGGACATGGAATGATGAGAAATGAGTAGGTTTCCATGTGCAATATGCACCTTCTCTTCGATCTTCCTCACCAAACCCTACTTTTTCCTAATCTCACTGTTATGGCCTCCCACCTTTTGACTACTTATCTTCCAAACCCAACATTTTGTTTCAACTTCATTCATTGCGTTCATGTCTTCTCTCCAAAATAAAAACACAATATACATAAACATTCTTGTAAATATAAGAGACTTTAATTTGTAAACCAGAAGTTATTGACCTGTTCAAGAACTAAATGTGAGTATATCTTCAGTCAAAATCTGATTCTTAATTCGCCACATTATGTGCATCGGTAAAATTAACCTTAATTCCAACTGATTTTTATGAATTGAAGTTGGATTAAAAGTCAACTAGTGTAATGTGATTTATATTTAATATTTATGAAGAAGTCGGTTTGATATAAATTTATTTAGATTTTAGAGAGTCTAAATTTTTGAGGAAAAACCAAAAGTTGGAGAAAAATTGATTCAACTTTAAAGCTAGATTTTATTTTATTATTATTATTTTTTTTTTTACAAAAAAGTCAATTGGGTCCCAAACTCATATGACAGACATACTTTCTTCATCCAACTAGCGTTTTTGGTTCTAATTGACTTTTGAGGCTTCTTGGCATTGTCTTAAACAAATATTTTTCTGTGCATATAAGAGACTTTGTATGTTGGGCATTATATTTTGATATCACTATCAGTGAGAATTTGAACTTTGATTAGCGATTGTGTGTGAGACTAATCCATTTTATTAGACCTAACCTCAATGGGTGATAAATGTTAAATTTTGCAAATAGAAAAAAATCATGCTTGGATATCCTTGCTTGATTAAATATATCATTTTTCTCTGGGAGACTGGTGTCGAACCTCTTCAAAATTTTCTTGTATCAAAAAAAAAAAAAATCATTTCTCTCTAATCACATTTTGTCTTGGCCCCTCTCTCTTATATACTAGTTAGTCGCATTTTTTCCTGTGGTGGTTTAAGGTTCAACTCAGAATCTTCAACTTTTTTTAATGGGACTCACTTATGAGTTATGACTAATCATGAAGGTTTGTTATTGTGTTTGGTACTAAATAATTATGCTTTTTTCATTTTTAACACTCTAAAATTCTTTAGGTAACTTAATTAACCCTTTCTTTTAAAACCATGCAACTTATTATAAGCTTTTTATATTGAAAATATACGAAATTTTTCCAAGAAAAATGGGACAAGAATATTCTTTAAAATAAAATATTTTAAATTAAAAACAAATTATTAATGATAAATTATATGTATAATATTGTATAATTTAGGCACTCACTCACACACACATAGAATAAATCATCCAATTTTGTACAATTATTTTTGGGTGGATGATTTTACGTAATAGAGACTTTATTAAGTTAAATAGCCATCAATATATAATATAATAATCAAACAATTTTAAGGTGCAGTGTGACTCATTACCAGCTGCTCAATATAATTGTGACTAAATAACACATTTTTCTTGACAAGATCGGTATCAAGCTGTCTGGTTTCAATAACTACCTAATAGGTTGTTAGAAGAAATGATTCATACTTCGATCAAAGAAAAAAGAAAAGAAGAAAGAAGAAGAAATGATGCATGCATTGTTTTTTGGGGGAAAATTGAATTCTTGATATTTTCTGAAACATTAAAATTACAGTCATAGCTAGTTGGTTTTTAGTTTTTACTGTGCCAATTGGCAAATTTTAAAAGATGAACTTCCAAAAAAAAAACAACTATTTTTTTTTTAAAAAAATAAATTTACTGATTTTTTTTTTTTTTATAAAACATCATATATGTATATTTATCTAATTGATTTTGCTTGATTTTAATATGGGATTGGAATCAAAATCCAAAACAAATTTGAAGTTATTGAGTAGAATTTGAACTTGAGATTGGAAAATAATAGAAGAGAGAGGAGGCAGAAAAGAAATTGTAATGAAGTTCATTTATATCCGTCTGATCATATTTATAAATTTAAATTAACTAACTCTACATATTCATAAGAGTTAGTTAGTTTACTCATTAATTATGAACTAAAATTTTAAATTTTTCTTAATCTATAATTGGTTTCAAAAGTCAACATGAATAAATTATTATTTTTTATTTCAATTAATTAATAGGAGAAAGAAATAGAAAATGTATTTATTTCTCTAAAACTAGATTTATGATAAGGACCAAAGTTTTTGATCAAACTGAATTTATAAACAGGATCAAGTATGCTTATTTGTTATGATAATTCATCACTTAATTATTGTATAGTCAGATATAAATAGTTTGTTGATTTTCTACCTGAATCTTAATAATTAGAGTTGACTTATGAAAACTAACTGTAAACTACTCTATCTTATATTTATTATAAGGCATCAACTAATAATTCTCACAAACCAATAAAAATAATTAAAGTTGTCATAAAATTTAAATAATTTCCAATATTACCCTTACTAATTGCACTAAACTCTAATATTATATTATTATTACTCTCACCCACTAGCACTATTAATTATGGGCATGCATTGAAAAAAAAAACTTAATATTCCTAAAAAATAAGCAAGTGTCTTATATAAAAAAAATCAAATACACTTGTTATTTGAAGTCTTATAATAAGGACCAGAGGGAGTATTTATTTTACAATTTCTTCATGCTCCCCAAATTAATTAGTTGTTTGAGATAAACGACATATTTAATTTGAACCGTGTTTAAGCACAAATATTAGTGTCTTTATATCATAGGAAAAATCTTTTTAGTTAATTTGAAGCCCGTAAAGTATAGGATGGAAATGTTAAGATAATATTTTAATTTCTAACAAATAGATCAACTTTATTTCCTTATAATTATGTCAATGTGTGTGTTTAGAGATAAAATAATATGAACAAGCATGGTGTATATAATGAAGGTCCACTTTTCCCATTCATATATATATATATATATATATATATATATCTTAGTAAGGGTCTTCATTGTAATGGTTGCCAAAGTAAGCGTATCCCATATTTGATATCCTTCAAAATTTAAAACAAAATGAATAACCAAATTTTTTTAGTATATACAACGAAACAAATTATATATATGAAATAATGCTTTTGAGTAGTATGTCGTTTGTGGGCCTCATGCTTTTTATTTTATAATCTTTTGAGCCAATTGGTGTCGAATGCTTTTCTAAATTTTATTACTAGAAGTACTCGTGCATTTAATTAATATTAATGCAGAATTGACTAACGAGGATACTAATATTCAAGTTTTATGCATTATTTCTAATGTATTTTATCATAACCATGAAAAATACGATTAACTGTTTTAAAATTCAAGACCTTTTAAACTTTATTGACTTGTGATATGCTCTCTCTTGTTGATAATATAAATCAGTTTTAGAAGAATTTCTCAATCTATAATATAAGTTACTTGGTCAGCAATTAGTCAATTACCCCTTATTTATCAATTTTACTAATGTAAATAATGTTTAAATATAATTCTTTATGTTGTTCTGTCTCCAATTTAAAATATCATTTAATATGGTTAAAGTTAAACATTTTGATGAGTTAACTAACATTTCTTTATTTCGGTAAGTTAGGTAAATTAGTTGAAGTAATTTATATTATAAACAAGAGGGAAAATATACTATAATAAAAAGTCCAAGAAAATAACAATTTACAGAATACTCATAAATTAACAGTACAAATGTATATTTACGCCATAAATTTAAGGGAAAAAATAGAAAAACAATTTTGAAACTATAAAATTTCAAATAAGGTATTTATCAAAAAATAACTGATGAATTGTTTATCAATTTTTTTTTATTCCTTTATCAACTTCTAGTTACAAGCCTGATTTAGGCTTTTGTAATTTCAAAGTTTTTTTTTTCCTTTTTTTTTCTAAGTTTAATAAGATAAGTTATATTTTTTTTTTAAAAAAACTTTCTCCGTCGTAAAATTGGGATAAGAGCAGTATATGGTAAGATATGGATCCCCATCATTATCATTAATACGTGTCACAAAATGACACATGATCCTACTTTGTTGTCATAAATACTAAGGTTACTATATCATATTATTTATTCATCATAAATACACTAATTGCCAAATACATATATACGCCACATTAGCATTAGGATAGTCTAGGTAGGACTTGGAGTATGTAACATTTATGATATGAAGAAGGCCACTTGTTAAAGTGGATCAAAATTGCTTCAGTTTCTCTTCGTTATTTAATTTCTATTTGATTATCATGTAGATCTCTTAAAAATAATTTCTATATTTAAATAGATTTAAACTCAAAATCTTGTATTTAAGTAACTGAAGCTCTTTTGGTTTTGTAGATTTTGACTCTGGCGGATTTGGGGTTTTAGGGATGGCCCCTGCCCTCTAAAATTATAGAAAAAAACCTAAAATTTTATGAAATTATCTTTTACCTCATAAAAATTTCATGATTTTCGTTTTTGTCCCTTTATGTAAAGTTATGTAGATGGACTACAATAAAAATATCAAAAATGTTTATAGGGTTAAAATATAGTTTTATGAACATCTGAATTCTATTATATAATTTTCTCCTCCTAATTGTAATTTTTAACTTCGCCATTGTTCTAACTCCTTCCCAAATTTAATTCATATTAGCAAATATCTTAGTTGTGGATTTGAGTCTTTCTTCCCCATAGATCCTCTGGGACAAATTTTCTTCTAAACACAATATAATATTCATAGCTTCTGCATATAATAATGAAAAGCTAAAAAAAAGTGTCTATCAATTTGACCATGGGATTGAAACTAAAGTTGATGTCAGTACAAATTAACTTAAACATGCTTTCCATTTGCTCCTATTTTCGTCTATCATTATGAAAGCAAACCGTTAATATATGTGATGTGAGAAGCCAAGTGTTGGATTTCCATGATAAGGCATAAATTAATATGTTATTAAAAGGGCAGGAATCTTTCACTCATTGCTTTACTTTTTCCAAAATTTAAACAGCTTTTTCCTATATATATGCAAACTAGAATCCTCTAAAATGCTTTAGAAACAAAATTTAAAAGAGTAACATATAAAAAATAGAAGTAAGTCTTACCTCTACTGGGTTTTTATTAAAAGACACCTTCAACCACCTCACCAGAACCAATTAAGGAGAATAGTTAAATAATTAGATTTGTTTGAAAATATTTTTTTTAATTTTTTTCCCATATTTGAAACCATTTGAATTACATTTTTAAAGAATTAAAAAACGGAAAATTGTATCAAATTTTAATAAGGATAATCTAAGCAAATGTAATTAATATCCCATAATTCAGCAATTTATAATAAGAATCGTTCATTCTTTTCTAAAAAGTGTCTCACAATAAGGACTAGACGAAATATTTTTTTTATAGGCATATGTATCTCTTATTCGAGACAATCATATTTGAGACATTGCCAAATATTAGTATAAGCACATCTCCTAGCAAAAATTCTAATATTAGGTTTATCATATTATATTAGAAACTAACTTCTCTCCCTAGACTTTTCCATTTGGATTAGCTTTTGAAGATGATTTTTATGATTTATAAGGTAAGTATGAGAGGGGAGTTTTGTCTTAGTTTACGTAAACTTAGGTTTGAAACCTAGTTTTTAAGAGTTATCAAATATTTTATTAATCTCAGTAGTAGCAAACGAGTATTTTTTACTCTGGTAAAAAATAAACTCACCAGTTTCTTTTCCTTTTATTTCCCCACCAAATTTTAAAAAAAGTACGTGAAAGATTCTCCTCTATGCGTGATGCATATATAAATAATCCATTATAGCCATACACATAAAAAAAGCAAAAGGAACGCGTTTGTTGGTTGTGGAAGGCAAGAGGTTGAGAAAAAAGCTTCTAATTTTCTAAAGCCACTTTTCCTAAATGTCAAATTATACCTTTTACTCAATTTTGTCTCCCCCTCCCTAACACGTTCAATAAGATTTGGATCTTTAAAGTTGACAATGTAACTAGCCAAGGATCCCCTACACTACGTACAAGTCCAACAATATATATATATATATATATATATATATATATATATATATATATATATATATATATATTCCAAACCCAATAACAACATTAGTTAGTGAGGATTAGTACGAGTTTTTTAAGGAAGAAACATAAGAAAATTTCAGTGACAAGCAAAGAGAAAGTATTGTCATTTCTACAAAAACTTATTATTATATGCCGCTTAATTATTTATCGTGAAACTTTTTTATAATTACATTATTTTTTTGGGAACTTGTAGTGTTTTCTTTGGAGAATATATTTGGGGAGTTGATATTGATTATTAATATAAGATATAGTTTTTATATTTGTCAATATTTTTCCAGTTTACCCTTATTAATACTCTCTTAACAATAATGAAGAAGAAGAGGCCAAGAAGGAGAGAATTAAAAAAGATAATTAAGGTATTTTAATATATATATATATATATATATATATATATATATATTATATTAATTAACTTAACTAACTTTCTTAGTCTAATCAAATTAGGTAAATACTTTTTGTGACTCTCAATATAAGACATATTTACCTAATTTGATTAGACTAAGAAAGTTAGTTAATGTAATATATATTTTCTAAATCATTCCAGTCACCTTCTTAATTCTCTTTCTTCCTTGATTATTGTTGTTGAGTGAGTATTAATAAAAGTAAATTAAGAAAATATTAATAAATATAAAAACTATATCTTATATTTAAGACTAATAACAATTCTTTAAATGCGTTTAATATATTAAAATCTTTTATATTAATATTAAAGACCAGAAGCACTAATTCTCTCGGTTAGTGACTCCCTCGGACAAGTTGCTTATATTTTGATGAATAAATAGTGGATGCATATAAACACAAGTGATGATCCCATTTTAATTGCTAATGGCCTCTCCGACACTCAAACCTCTCTTTGTCTCTGTGTCTCTGTAATCTCTTTCCTATATTCACGCCGCTCTCACTCCCATAACTCACTCTTTCTCTTCTCTTTGCTTTCTGCAAAAGCAAAAGCAAAAGCACTACTTACCCCTTCTTCTTCTTCATTTCCTTCATCACACCATTGTTGACCAATCCATTTCTCCTCCTCCTCCTTCTTTGATTTGGCCTCATAACCATGTCTCATTTCTCTTTCTCAAAGCAAAAAACCAGTGACTTGTCTTCTCTAGTCTTCAATTTCTGCTTCTCCGTCTTCTCTCACCCTCTTTACTTCTCTTACTTCATCTTCTTCTCTCCTTACATTCTCAAGCTTGTCTCTTTCCTTTCACCTCTCTTCATCACCACCACCCTCCTCCTCCTTGCCCTCTTCACTGTATCTCCTAGTTACTTTGTCTTGGACGCTGATGATGACTCTGAATTTTCTGAATCCAAATTGGGTTTTCTTCTTTCTAATTTCCAGAATCTTATTCTGTGGCTTCACTCAAAAAGTAATCAGAAAGATGAGGAAAGTGGGTATCTTGAGGAGTTTGAAGCTTACTTGGTTATGTTTCAAGCCTCCATCTTTCAAGCTCTGGAGGCAAAACCAGAGGAAAATGAAAATAGCCCACAATGCCTTGAAGAAGCTGACGATCCAGTTGAGAATAATATGTCAGTTTCAGAAGTAAAAAGCCTTGAGAGCTTGTTTCATGAAAGTGAAGATTTTGAAGATTTGGGTCATCAGAAAGAAGCAAAAGCAGGTGGAGAAATGAAAGTCCTGGAGAATTTGTTCAGAGAAGATGAAGAATTTGAAGGTTTAGTTCTTCAAAAGGAATCTAAATCAGCTGACTCAGAAGAAGTGACCAAAGGGAAAATGGAGAGTGACACAAAAATGGATGATGGTGAAGTAGAAAAGAAGGTTCTAGAAGAAAGTGAAGAGAAGAAAGGGAGAATAATAGGGATGAGAAGTGGATTCAAAGTGATGAATAGTAAATCTCAGAGGCTTCTAGAAGCAAGTCTTGGGAGTCCAGAGAACAACTGGATTTACAGTGAATCGAATCACTTGGGGAGTTTTGGATCAATGAGGAAAGAGAAAGAATGGAGAAGGACCTTGGCTTGCAAGCTTTTTGAAGAGAGACACAATAATAGCAGCAAATTTATCAGCAACAACAACATTAATGGAAGTGAAAGTGAAGGCATGGATTCACTGTGGGAGACATATGAGACAGAGCCTAACAAACCCAAGAACAATAACGACAAGAAGAAGAAGACGACAACGAAGACGGTTCTGGAGAAAAGCAATACAAAGAAGAGTACTGAGAGTAAGTATTATGATTTAGAGGATGAAGATGATGAAGAAGAGGAAGAAGAAGAGGGAATCAAATTGTGCTGCTTGCAGGCTCTGAAATTTTCGGCAGGGAAGATGAATCTGGGGATGGGAAAGCCTAATCTCATGAAAATTTCTAAAGCTTTCAAGGGAATTGGATGGCTTCACCACCATGTAAGCAAGCATGGCAAAAAGGGGTAGGATTGAAAAAAAAAAAAAATTAAGAAAAAGAAGACAGATTTTGGTCATGCTTGTTACTATCTGAAAAATTGCTTAGAAATTGTGTATTTTCTTTTAGGGTGGCAAGTAAATAAATTCCCACTATCTTTTTTTTTTCCAGTTAATTAATGAAGCTTATTTTATTACAAGGGAATCAAATCAAGGACTTGGGTAAGGTTTAATTAAAACTTTCCTCATGCTTTTTCAGTGTTATTCACCAGAATGGATGATGAACTAATGAGGTTATTTCATCTATTTTTTCTAAAACCTCCAAAAATCTTGTCTTTTATATTTTTCAACTAAAATTTTCTAAACTTTTAGGGTAAAAAAAATTAATGGGCATGTTAGAGATGTTGCTTAACCATCATTCTTGGCCCTCTACTAAAAATTTACTGTTTTGGGATGAACTGGTCCTTAACACTTGATTCGTCGATTATAGTTTCTAAGTTTAGGATGCAAATTCCTAACGACCCACTATTTCATCGAGAAGGAAGTTTGAATTGAGTGAGAGAGGATCATAATCTAATGACTTTTGGCAAGATGAGTGTCATACTCATCTAGGGACATGATGTATGTGTTAATTCTCTTTTACTTTCCAGGCATATATTAATTTTAACTTATAAGGAGAATTCAAATCATGCAGTTTCAAGGCTTCTGGTTATTGAAAATGTCAAGTTCTGGCTTCTGTACGTACTTCCTATTTCCCTTCATTTGAAACTCGAGCAATTATTCATTTATACTCAAAAGAAGATGAGTGATTTTTCAGATTTTTGTCATTGTTTATCATTAAGCATATGTGTGATTTGTTTGAACCACTGCACCTTCAGTTCTAAAACTATGCGTTTCGATCCTAATAATTATGTTTGTGCTACACAAGAGGCAAAAACTATTGAAGAAGGCAGGCAAATAGCGAATATAATTTCTTGTTTTAATATTTATAGATGACCTGTATATAATATGAGTGACCATAATTATCGGGAAGCACATTTCAAGCTTGCCTCTTGATTCTGAATTTCTCTATTTTATATCATTTTTTTTTAATCAACGTTTCGAAAATTGAATTAATTATTGAACCTGTCAAGTCATTGGTTCAAATTGAACTACGAGTTATAATTAATTAATATATTGTCAATTATATACAATATCACATATGAAGTGAAATATAAACTTATCATACCATATTTAATTTTGTTATCTATTTCTACCATTAAAAATAAAGCCTCAACCATCAAATTTTTTTAAATACAAACTCCATGGCATTACTAATAAAGAGACACCTCATGCACACTGGGCACCCAACAGTAAAAGATTGGTTCATCAGCTTACATCTTCTTGAAAAGAATGAATATGGAATTTCTCTTCTAACAAGTACACTTCTAAAATGTCAAGTGCATTCTCCATGTTTATACTAATAACGACTTCAACCATAGTTTGTTGGTAACACTTTTTGATAATAATTTAACAGAAGTTTCCAACAGTATGAGGTTTCTACCTCTTTAAATAAGTGTATTTTCAGGATTTGAACTTATATTCTTCTCCTTATGAGAGTGATGCCCGCTTATCATTTAAACCTACAACTTGTTATTAACAATTTTTAATAGTTTATAGGATTGTTTAGGAAAATTTCAATGTTTATTCAAATATTTTTGTCTAAAACTATAATAACAGTCTTACAAAGTACTACTTGTTCTTAATACAAGACATATTTTTAAAATTGATTTTTATCTTTAATGTTATATATGTTTTCAAAATTTCTCAGTATTTCTAATTTATTTCTTGTTGATAGTCTCTTGATAATAATGAAAGGAAAAAAAAATATTAAGAAAGATAACTAAATATTCTTAAAAAATATATATATCATATTAATTAACTTATCAAATAAATCTCTTTTATAACTGCTAATGTTGTCCGTTAGAGCTCTGCTTTTTAAAAGAAAGGGGTTTTCGACTGAAAAGCAGAGGGAAGAGGGAGGGAGAGACAAGGTGTTCGGCCAAGATGGGTACTGTTTGACTTGGTGAATTGATTGCCAATTTCTAGGCAGTAGTAACAATCTCTTTATGGATTTTTCTCTGATGAGCATTTGTCTTCTTCCTCAGGGATTTCAAGGGATTCCATGCACAAGAGGCTTGCCACTGTTGGCAAGAAGGCTTGGAGGAAGAAGAGAAAGTATGTTTCTTATTTTCTTTCAACTTTACTCTTGCTGCTTCCTGCTGAAATGAACTAATTTATCTACTAGATTTTATGTTTGTGTCCGGTTAATGGGTCTTGTATTTGTTCCAATGATTATATACGATGGTTGCCAATGAAATAGAGAAATTTCTAGTCTCCAAATCGGAAATCGTATCTATTATGGCATTTTTTTCCCTATATCCAATAAATGATTGATTTGCATGATAGTAATGTGCCAGTGAAGAATGCAAGATGTTATCTGGCGCAACTTTTATAGATCTCGATGCATTTTTTCTACTTCATTACATCATTGTAGAATCAACTGAAAAATCAGTTCAATGCTATGGTAATTCACATCAAAGTATCAAATCAAACCTATTTAGTTTTGCACTCTGATTCAGTTAGAGAATCGTCTGCAAGACAATCCTGAAGGATGGTTTATAAATTAGCATGCTCTTGAAAAACAGAAAACATAAAGTTCTTTTTTCCTTACCGCTGTCCATTCTGATGAAGTTAGGATCTGATAGTTCTAAATTTGTGTTTCTATTACATTTAAGGATATTCCCTGTGCCCATTTCACTGTGTCGAGATCTTATTGTATTTGGTGATACTCTGTTCAATGTTTTATATGCCGACCTATCTTTCTTTCTTTCTTTCTTTAATATTATTGGTTGGCTTTGTTATAGGCTGTGATATTACGGTGGTGTTAAATTATATAGTGTTTGTATGAGCTTGGTCGTCAACCAGCAAACACTAAGCTGTCAAGTAACAAGACAGTCAGGAGAGTTCTTGTTAGAGGTGGCAATGTGAAATGGAGGGTTTTGCGATTGGATACAGGAAACTATTCTTGGGGTAGTGAGGCTGTGACTCCCAAAACACGTATATTAGATGCGGTCTGCAATACCTCAAACAATGACCTTGTGTGAACTAAAATTCTTGTGAAGAGTGCCATTGTGCAGGTTGATGCGGCTCCATTTAAGCAGTGATATCTTCAGCATTATGGTGTTGATATTGGTAGAAAGAAGAAAGCAGCTGCTAAGAAGGATTCGGCAGAGGTAATCCTATTGCAAATGATAAAATCTTTGATTTCTTTTTACTACGACTCTTCTTTCCATTTACGATTATAGCAGCTGAGTAAGTCTTGCAGGTCAGTGGGGTGCATACGAATGTTGGTGCAGGAGATTGAAATAGTTTTTAACATAGAGAAGTAAAAATGATGGAATTTAAGAGTAGGTGTTGGTTTTGGTGTTTTCCTTTTTTTCCTTTTGTTTATTTTTTGCTTTTATCAGCCGATTTTTGTGGTAAAGTTCTACATTGGCCGCAAGAATATTGAGCACAGTGACACCAATAGCCGCTAGAGTCTTGTCAGTCTCAATTTGTTGTATCAGTTATTGTTTCAGGGTAATGTGTGTGCTCTGAAACAAAATGTGACTTAACTCATCCCCCTGTATTTTTAATTAAAAAGATGGTGCTTTTGGAATGGGAGCATTAGAATGCCAAAATCTTTAATTCATATTTCAAAACAAGGAAACTTTCTGGCACAAATATCTAATTTTGTAACATTTTTGTAAGGTATAAGTTCTTTTTCTCCAAATGAAGACAATCTTCACAAAGTATGTTTTTGTCAGTAAAATTTCTAACTTGCATTTCAAGAGAAGTATTTTTCCTTTTCAAATCAAAATATTTATCAGCAAGTTTTTCAAACTCAGATTGCATTTCATTGTATTCATCAAACAACTCATCGTAAGTGGGTAATGAATCGTTTACCTCACTATTTTCTAGTTGTTCTTCTTCTGCAACCAAGCAAACATTTGTTGTTTCCCCTTCTTCTTCTGAAGAGTCATCTCCCCAGATAGCTGAAACATATGCCTTCTTCTTGAAGTTGTTGAACTTTTTCTTTTTGTCTTTCTAATTGCCCTTCAGTTGAGGACATTCCAATTTGTAATGACCAGGCTTCTCGCACTCAAAGCAGATGATTTGTTCTTTCTCTTTGGAGTCACGTCTGCTGCTGGAACCTCCTTTTTGGAATCGATTTCTGAAACCTTGATCCCTTTTGTAAAATTTCTTAAATTTTCTCACGAACATGCCCATCTCATCATCCTCATCATCTTCGTCATTTTCTTCCTTTTCTTTAACAACATTGAGAGCAACTCCCTTATTCTTGTTGTTGTTGTTCCCGTTGATCTCATCCAAATCTTTCTTGAACTTCAACTTGCTTTCGTATTCAGACAAACTTCCGAATAAAGCTGCAACTGAAGCCATTGATTCACCTCAAGCCTCTTTTATTGCTGTGACCTTGGCTTCCCAGTCTTTGGTTAGTACATTGAGGATCTTTCTAACTTGGGCACGTTGTTCATATGCTTTGCCTAATGTAGCTAGCTGGTTGATCAGATGAGTGTACTGGAGCTGAAATTCTGCAATTGACTCTCCTTTCTTCATTCTCAGCAAATCATACTCTATTGTGAGAGCGTTGACTCGGTTCTCCTTTATGGCTGTTGTTCTTTCGTACGCAACCTCCAAGGCCATCCACATTTCTCTAGCTGTCTCCAGATTGCAAATACAAAAATATTCTTGTTGACTGAGTGCGCTCTGAAGCAGGAGTATGGCCTTATTGTTTAGAGTGACATTTCGTCTATCATTGTCATCGTAATCTTTTTCTGGCTTTGAAAGTCTAAGACCATTGTCAAGAATGGTTGGCTTGTAGTTTCCTCGCTTGAAAACTCTCCACAAGCCGAACTCTGTTGCCATTACGAACACTTTGAATTTGTTTTTCCAAAACGAATAGTGCTGGCCATTGAATCCTGGAGGTCGATTGATTGAGGCACCATCAGGCAATATTTCGTCCATGATTGAACTCTGGATGTTAATCCGATTTGAGCAACGAGGCTTTGATACCAAATGAAAATGGAATATCACCTAGAGGGAGGGTGAATAGGTGATTTGAAAATTTATTTGCTTAATCAAGATTTCCGCGAATTAAGACAAAGCACTAACTAAACAGAGGTTTAAAGAAGAGTAAACACAAGACAATTTATTCTGGTTCGGTCTAATCCTGACCTACATCCAGTTCCCAAGAACTCTTTGGGATTTTCACTAACTCTTCAGAGATTACAAATACAACTTGGAATGATCCTCACTCACGGACTCACTCCCCCTTACACCCACACTTAAGGTTCCACAACCTTAAGATTTTACAACTGAATGAAAAAAAATGTTTAAACATCTCCTCACACGTAGATAAGAAATGAAACACTGAAGTACAGGTAATATCTGAGGATATTGAATGAAACTGGCAAGAGCAATAAATTAGAGTAAATGCGCAGAATTTCGGTAGTTTGCTCAATTGAATGCTTCTTCCATTTATAACTGCCAATTAATGCCGTTATAAACTTGCCGTTGTCTTGTGTAATCCTTGCAGCTAAAATGACCATTGGCATTTAATGCTAACGGTTTAAGTTTGGAGAGATAACAGTTTGACCAACATTCTTATTCCCTTGAGAATGTTTCTGCTTTATTCTTCATTCTTCAATATTTGACCGTTTGAGTCGGACAGGAGGAATGTTGTCACTTCTTTATCTTCAAATATTACTTTTTGTCTGATATCTCTGCTATAACAATAAATGATGATGACATCATCATTTACATTTTATCAGAACATATGAATTCCTGAAACTTCCATGGCAAGACAAACTTGAATCATAGTTAGTAACATGAAAGGTAATCACAGTATGTAGATAAGATCAGGTGTAGATGACATAAGTGTAGACCCATCGCAAGAACTTCGCAAAATCATATATTATTTCAAAGATTCTCAACCTCGAGTCACCTAGCCAACCTCGAGTTTTCTACAAAACTCGAGGCAGATTTTCAGCCTCAAGGTTATATATACGAAGATATCTCAGTGATAGAGGAATTAAACCTCGAGTCTTATAGAGCACCTCGAGTTTTTACTGAACCTCGAGTTTCAGTTTCCTACCTCGAGGTTATGTGAGTTTAATTAGGAACCTCGATAGGAAAAATACATGGTATAAACCTCGAGTCAGATTACAAACCTCGAGTTTGGAACTAACCTTGAGGTTGATAGTTGAGCCTCGAGGTTTCCAAGAAGATCTTCTCAAATAACTGAAAGCTTGCAACCTCGAGTTTACTTTTCAACCTCAAGTTTTGAGGCAACCTTGAGCTTAAATGTTCAGCCTCGAGGTTTTTTGACAGCAAAAACTTTGTGTTCAGTTCTCTTGTTCTTTTGATAGATGGGATCGGTCCTATGATATAGTCATCATCAAAACATGAAGATCAACAACAAGCAATCCCCTTTTATAACACATCATGAAAATCAAGGACCCCATCTTGATTCACTTCTGCTATTTTTTCTTCTTATTGATCAAATAAATACTTAAAGTAGACTTTCTATGGTACAACAAATGTTCACTTTATGCATGAAATATAGTATGTTATGTTATTTACAAGTCTGGCTCTTGTTATGAGTTTGATGTTTAATACGTCATATTTTGTTTTGTAGGAGGGTGAAGCCACTGTTGAGGAGACAAAACATGGTAAGCATGTCTTGAGAAAACTGGAGAAGCGCCAAGAGGATCGTACACTCGATCCCCACATTGAAGAGCAGTTTGGCAGTGGTCGTTTACTAGCTTGCATTTCTTCTCGCCCAGGTCAATGTGGAAGAGCCGATGGGTATGCCTAATTTTATGTGTTAGAATCTTTGTATTTGTTTGGCTTTGTTCTTGACCTATATAATGTTATTCCTGAATATGCAGTTACATATTGGAAGGCAAGGAGCTAGAATTTTACATGAAGAAAATTCAGAGGAAGAAGGGAAAGGGTGCTGCTTGATTGTAATGCACATCAGATTTTACACTTCCTTCTAGTGCAAAGACATCATTTTTTTGGTGAATAGTATCATGGAAGGTGCTATCTATGAACAATTTTTAGATTACTGGTAATGGCACATGAATATTTATGTTAATTTTTTCATTCTTTATCATTGAAGTGTTGGCTATCTGCCCTTCGATAGTTATTAAGGGCAATGATGAACTTCCACGATTTACTTGAATTCAAAGCATAAAAAACACAACCAGGATACAAAAGATAATGGGTACAGGTGCAATTTTACACATAACCTTTACCCAGAAGAGTGTCCAGCACTATAACCTTTTTTTGAGAGCAAAACTACACATAACGTTACGTTTCGGGAGCGTCCAGTGCCACGGGCCGTTAGTCAACCAACATTGACCGTTAAGTCTGACGAAAATGAACAGTAACTCCACTAAAATTACAATTTTGCCCCAATTTTTAAGCTGAAATTACTATTTTGCCCTTAGTTTTAAATCTTTTTCTTAAAAAAACACTAAAATAACTCCTCCCCGCCGGTGGGCCCCACCACTGACCACACCTCCGGCGGCGGCCACCCTCCCCCCACCGCCGGCGACCAGCGGCCACCTCCAGCGACCTCCTCTAGCGGCTTTTTTTTTTTAAAAAAAAGTAATTCTTTTTTTAAAAAGTAAAATAACCCCTCCCTCGCCGGTGGGTCCTACCATCAGCCACATCGCCGGCGTGCGGTCGCCCTCCCCCCACCGCCGGCTGTCGCCAGCGACCGGCGGCCACTTTCGGCGGCTTTTTTTTTTTTAAAAGTATTTTATTTTGTTAAAAAAGTAAAATAACCCCTCCCTTACCGGTGGGCCCCATCACCGGCCACACCGCCGGCAGCGGTCCCCCACCCCCCAACGCCGGCGGCCACCTCCGGCGCCTTTTTTTTTTAAAAAAGTATTTTTTTTAAAGTAAAATAACCCCTCCCCCCGGTGGGCCCCATCGCTGGAGGTGGCCGCCAGTCTCCAACGTTGGGGGGAAGGCGACCGCGGCCGGTGGTGGGATCCACCGGCGGGGGAGGGGTTATTTTACTTTTTTAAAAAAAATACTTTTTTTAAAAAAGGTAAAATAACTCCTCCCCCGCCGGAGGTGCCCGCCGGTCTCCAGTGTTGGGGGGAGGGCGATTGCGTCCGGCGGTGGGATCCACCGGCGGGGGAGGGGTTATTTTACGTTTTTTGAAAAAAGAATAATTAAAAAAAAACCGCTTGAGAAGGTCGTCGGAGGTGGCCGCCGGTCTCCAGCAGCGGCCAGCGTTGGGGGGAGGGCGACCGCCGTCGGCGGTGTGGCCGGTGGTAGGGCCCACTGGCGAAGGAGGGGTTATTTTACTGTTTTTTTTTAAATTACTTTTCTTTTAAAAAAAAAAGCCGCTTGTCGTTGGTGGTGGGGGGAGGGTGGCTGCCACCGTAGGTGTGGCCGGTGGTGGGGCCCACCGGCCGGGAGGAGTTATTTTAGTGTTTTTTTATAAAAAAAATCATTTAAAACTAGGGGCAAAATGGTAATTTCAGCTTAAAAATTGGGGCAAAATTGTAATTTTAGTAGGTTTACTTTTCATTTCCGTTAGACTTAACGGTCAATGTTGGTTGACTAACGGCCCGTGGCACTGGACACTCCTGAAACGTAACGTTATGTGTACTTTTGCTCTAAAAAAAAGGTTATGGTACTGGGCGCTCTTCTGGGTAAAGGTTATATGTAAAATTGCACCTTTACCCTTATGAGTAATATGAAGATCAAATTTATTTGTTTATTATGTGCTGTGAAAGTGTGTGTATTTTAGCGATGATGAGAGGGAATACCATTTTTTTTTCTAAATTAATAAGATTATGTTTTTTAAAATCATAAAATTTGAATTTCTTTGATGACTCATCTACCACATAGGATTAAAATAAAATGAATTGTTTCCTCTTAGATTTTAAATAGTCAGAGTAGTACAGATGAGGTGACGCCTCCTAGTATGTATTTCTCTGGATGATAATCACTGGATCGGATATTGAAAATAATTTGTTGATCTTTATGGACAAAAAAATTATTTTAACAACTTTAAAAATGGAAAATTAAACCAAACAGCACAGATACCGCCTTAATACAATTGTATAATATTCAAACAGTCCAAGCATCATTAATTCACTTTTATATAGGTAATTAATTAGCTGAAGCCTTAAGTCTACGAGAATCTCTCCCATATTTGAATTAAAGGTGTAAATAAAACTTAAACGAAGGACGTACGGTAACTTCAAGTGAGTAAGTGTATTATTGGTTGAAAATGGGACCCAGTCTAAATTAGATGGTTATAATGCGTTCAGGTCTTGAGAGACATGGCTTGATGGTAAAAATGGAGCAATTAACCAATAAATTCAGTTTGTAAAGAAGTTGACTCATAACTATAAAGTTATGGATTCAAACCCCATCGACGAGAAGACCTCATTGGTGGATAATCTATAAGTACTTCTGTAAACACTTTTTAAGTTTGAAAGCATACATTAACCTTGATGAAGGTCCGGGACCCAACTAACCTAGATTTCTTATACAAAATTTTTTTTGGAGCAATTAGCCTTGATCACCAACTAGGAGCAGTTTGCATATTTTTTTTTGCTAGGCACATGTATCCACTATTCCACTTATTGAAACTAAATGTGGGTACCCCTCCCTCATGCTAAGAGTCTGCATGTTAAACAAAGCAGGGAAGTTTGTCCACTTCTTCGCGGATTAGGCTCACACGCCCAACTCTCAAATCCTGATAACTAGATTATAGGGAAAATCCACCCAGGACCCAATTAAACAAATAATTTCAAAAAAGACCCCAACAACTTTCATATATCAGAAAAGGCCTATAGGAAAAATCCTCCCCATGGCCCAATAAGAGAAGGGGTAGTGTGAGTGGTTTTTTTATCTTTTCATCACATATCCACATGTCAGAAAAGACCCTAGGGCCTTTTCTAACATGTGAAAATTGTTGGGGCCTTTTTTAAAATTATTTTGTTTAATTAGGCCCTGGGGAGGATTTTCCCTAGATTATAGCTCTTAAGATTTATTTCATACATACAAGGTGTTCTTTTTGTCATTGAAAGACTTGGGGCAAATTTATTTGACACCGGGAAGGGGAAAAGGAGAGGAGAGGAGAAGAGATAAGAGGCAGAAGGAGATGACAAAGAATGAAAGGAGAGTAATCAATGGAATTATGGGGGGAAAGAAATATAGGGAAGAGAGGGGAAAATCAATAAGTTGTATTAATCAATCATAAGACGTATAAAGTAAATAAGTTGATGTGCTATTTATATGCCTCAACCTAGCTAATCCCATGAATTAATAACGAAATATTCTATAATATAATTACAATAAATGATAATTGATAATAAAGCATTCTAAAATTATAAACTAAATGAAAATAACATTAATGATGAAAGATGGCATTCAATCAATATTAAGAAAAATATTCTCTAATCGTCTTATTAATTATATGAATCATTGGTAGAATCTTCCATATATATATGTTAGGATTTGGGTTCTCTTTCAACAAATAGTAAAAAATACAAATTTATATAAAAATAAAATGGTCTCTTTTTTTATTTATTATTTAATCAAGTGTATCTATAACTACCTTATTTTTTATATATACTTTTTATATATGGAATCATATACAGATCAACACTTTATATATATATAACTACCTTATTTTTTTATAATTTTTTATTCATGAATTAAGAAGAAAATATATGATTATATATATATATATATATTAGAAAAAATACTTAATGATATGTAGGAAACGCCTTAACAAAATATGTGTATGAGTTCCAGTCAAAGTTAACTTATATTTTTTATTTTCACATATTATATATTGAAAGTCATTGCCATCACCTGCTAAAGTAATTATTGGGAACCTTTTTCATGTAACGAAGGGGTATTTCAGTCTTTTCCCCTCATCTTGTCTTTATCATCAAATTTCAAAATCACATTCTGGGAACTTTCTTAATTATTTTGAATATTGGGAGTGACTCTTTATCCTTTTATAAATTTCAGGTTCCTTAAATTATCTAAGATTTTACCTTAAAAAATTACGTCACACTTGAAAGTTGAAACCCAATCCAATTTAAATTTAGGATTAGCCGCACCAGTTTAACTTAAATATATGTGTAGATTAATAGATAATAAACATTGGTTTTTTCATATGGTATCCCGTTCGAGGTCTATACTTACCTCTCCCAATACAAATAACTCCTTTAAAATTAGTATACGAGACTCAAAGGATTTAACGGGCCTTACACCGCTAGAGACAAGAAACATTGGTTTAATAACTAGCGATTTTTAAATTTCATAGATAAAAAGCTGAAATCTATTTCATTGAAATACTGAAAGGCAAAATTCATAGCCAAACCATACATGAAAATCTACTTACATACAAACATACAGAAAATACTACCCTTGACGTAATTGATTAGCTCCACCGATTAAGAGGGTACGGTGAGCTATTTATTTTATCTACTTGCGTAAACTGAGTCGATCCCTATGAGAATCTCCAATAATTGATGCAATATATATTCAAAGTTGCTGATAAAGCTGAGATGAAAGACGAGGCTTGATCATAATCTGAAGTGGATTAAGCCTAGGCAAAGCCACCCCTAAGCCTTCGCTCATGTCCACCGCACTACCACCGACCTCAGTGGTGGCAGCCGCTGTCGCAGACAGGTCAAACCCTTGAAGAAACCGAGCCAGCGTCAAGCTCACGATTTGCAGGCCATAGGCGGCTGCTGGGCACGACCTTCTTCCAGAACTAAATGGCATGTACTCAAAATTCTGACCCTTAAAATCCAAATCCTTATGATCATCTTCCATGAACCTCTCAGGCAAGAACTCATTAGGGTTTGACCATATTTGTGGATCCCTCTGAAGCTTCCAGATGTTGATGAAAAGACGAGTGCCTTTGGGCACGTAGTAGCCTCCCACGAAGCAGTCTTCCATGGCTTCTCTGATTCCAGTTAATGGAGCTGGAGGATAGAGACGAAGAGTCTCTTTGATAATGGCAAGAAGGTATTGAAGATTCTTAATGTCAGATTCTTGTACCCATTTGTGTGTTCCTACGTTGGTGTCGAGCTCGTGTTGTGCTTTTTTAAGGACATGTGGATGGTTTAAGAGCAAAGATAGTGCCCATGCTAGGGTTATTGCCGTGCTTCCTGTGCCTGTTAGGATCAGATTCTGCCAAAAAAAAAAAAAACATCATTAGTAATTGTATGTGATAATTTAGTATTTATCGCTCATTTTGATCATTAATATAAAAGCTATTTAATTAATTTGCGAGCTTGTGTAGATCCCGAAAATGAAATAAATTGGTCAATCTAAACAAATGTGACATGATCTCCCTACAATATTCTATATTCTAGAGTAATATCAAATTATATATCATTTTAATTATTATAAGTTGGATTTAATAAACCCTCCAATTAGCTCTTATATGTATTAGTGACAGGACGTGGTACTATTGTTGTTATATTATATAAAAGGTCTATCAGCTATATATGTGTGTGTGTATGCTTGTTATGTTTTTTTTTTTTTTTTGATATAGATGCTTGTTATGTTTTGTATGGTGCATGTCTTGGCTGGCCACAAACAATAACAATAAAAAAGTTGTTTCGTAATAGAAATAATTTTGCCACTAATTTCCTTTTTTATAGAGCTTTTTCATATCATCTAATCATGGATGATACGGGACTACTTTTTTGACTGTTTGAATAATTTTGTTTATTTATATAAAATAGTAATATTCAAACTTTTTAAAAGGACGACAAAACAGTTCATTAAATTAATTTCATTTTCCTAATATTCGACGTATTAATCATAGCCAGTGGTCCCAAGACATTTTCTGCACGCACAGGCCCAAGGGGAACATCGACTACATTATTGAAGACAAAAGAACAAAACTATATTCAATGCATTCATTCTCGTTTATGTGGATATAAGCGCTGCTTCAAATTAATAGAATACTCCTACTCCAATTTTTAATATTGGACATTTATTAGATTAAAAAAAATTAGTTGAGTTAGTTTAGATGACATATATTTTTTAAAACATTTTATTTATCTTCCTTAATTGCCTCATGCACTCTCTTCCCCCTGATTATTGTTATATGAGTATTAATAAAGTTAAATTAGAAATTTTTTTATAAATATGAAAATTATATTTTATATTTATAAACAAAATGAATTCTCTAAATATGTCTTATATTTAAGATTGGAAGGAGTATTATATATAACTCCCTTATTTTTTTATAATTTTCTTCATGACTTATATATATATATATATATATATATATATATATATATATATATATTTATCTATATATATATATATTATAGAATAAATACTTTAAGGTTTTGAATGTATCTAAAAAAAAATACTTCAATAAAATGTCCTAAACGAACCACAAAATACTTTAATATATTGGACATCACCCAAAAAAATATGTTAGGATACTGAACACACTTTAACCCTAGATGAAATTGATATACGTATACAAAACTAGACAACTGTATGCAAGTATATTCAACTGTATACACACCATTTCAAATATGTAAGGATTTCTAAACTTGCAACTCAACATTTCCGGAGGCAAATAATAGTGTTTAATTTAAATCCTTTCAATCACAGAGCCATATATATATATACAGAAAATTAAAAGTAAAACTGGTTGGTATATTCCAATATATATAAATATGTATTAAGACATGAATAATAAAGGGAAAATTGATTTCAAGGCCCAAACTAGTAAAATAATTACAAAAAAGGCCCAAGAAACATTCACATGCCCTAGGGCCTTTTCTGGTATTTTTTTCAAAAAAAAGTGTACGGATATAGTTGCTAATTGCTACTGATGTAGTTGTTAATTGCTACAGATGTAGTTGTTAATTAGACTGATTTAGTTGTTAACGGGGATTGATATAGTTGTTAAACGCTACTGATATAGTTGCTAATGCTTTTTGAAAAAATGCCAGAAAAGGCCGGGCCTTTTTTGGCATGTGAATGTTTCTTGGGCCTTTTTTGTAATTATTTTACTAGCTTGGGCCCTGAAATCAATTTTCCCATTAATAAACGCAGAAAACGTACCAGAGCAGCGGCCTTGATAACGGCGTCACGTTGATGACCATAAATAGGAGCATCTTGATCAGAGAACATGGAAATCAAGATGTCCATGAAATCTGACGGTTCAGATGAAGTAGGCTTGTGGAGGTGTTGGTGGAGCCACACTTGGAGCACAGAGTCAATTTCTTTGGCTGTCTTCTTCATGGCCCTCACATATCCCTGAAAATCCACCCATTTGTGCAGCTTCAATGGCAGTGCGTCTGCCTCCACAAATACTCCGCTCAGATATGTAAACTCCCTCACCGCTTTCTTCAACCTGAACGCCTCGCTTTCTTCGTCGTTTCTCGTTTTCTCATCCCCTGATCAACAAGTGGTGATGATGACAGCAAAGAGATGTAACAGCAACTTACTGGATAGAAGATCTCATTAAACTTATAAACCAAACTTTACTATAAGATGATGACAACGATGGATGATGGTGTATTTTTGGGATCACTTGAACCAAAATGGCCTTTTCAATTGAAATTGGAAACTCTTAAAGCCTAGGGTTACGTAAGTCAGGACAAAACTTTTCTCATTATATACTTACATCATAAATCTCAAAAACTATTTTCAAAAGTTAATTTAAACAAACAAGATTGATACTTGGAACAAGTCTTATACTCTTAAAACAAAATTTTGGCTTACTTTGGCTTTTGGTTTTTCTTCAGATTTGAACTTTTTGAAACTGATTTTTCAATATGGTATCCAAATAAGTTTGTACTAAACTTATTTTTCTAGTAAAAGTTTATCAAAACATAAATCACGTCACACTATAACTAACTTTAATGCCAAATTCGGTCTACTAAAATCAATTGGAACAAAAGTCACTTTTTCCAATTAGTAATCCAAACACACCCGATCTCATAGGTAAGACTAGCATATATTAGATTCTAGAGCCACTAAATCTTGAAAACCATAGCTCACTTAACAGCATGATGATGTAGATGTGGAGATGCAAGTGTGTCTGGGATGGTATCTAAAAATAACTTTTGTGTTTTTGAAACAAAACTACTCTTGCACAGTTTCACCACGTCCAAGAGTAAAATTAAAAAAAGTTAAATCAAACAGCGTAGTGAGCAATGAAATAATGAAGTAGTAAGTACCTGGGAATCTCTTGCCAGCAATGACGCGGGCGTTGATATTGAAGGTCAAGTGCTCTAAGATAACACTCATAGGCACCTCTACCATATGATGATGATTAGTGTTGTGTTTGTGGTGTTGATGGGTTGAGAACAAGTCCTTCATCAGACACAGTGTCTCTGAGTCTCTCACATGTTTCAGCTTCTGAAGCCCCTGAGATGAGAGCAGCTCCGACGTGGCGATCTTCCTCATCTCTCTCCAGTACTCACCGTGCGGTGCCAGTGCAAACATCGCATTGTTATACCCTACGTACCTTCCTGCTTTTCCACAGCAAATTGTTCCCATTGATTTATATATAAGAAATCATCCAAACATCATTGAAACTCCCTTCCCTAACATAAGTCACTCTCAACTAATTCATTGGGAAAAAATTGATATTCCCTTTGGCCAGCCATTAGTATAAGAAATATTTGAGAAGTTGATCTTGATCTTAAATATATGATTTAATTTTTATATTTATCAATATTTTTTCAATTTATCCTATTAATACTTCTTCAATAAAGATGAAAGGAAATAACGAAATTAAAGAAGATAAATTTGATATTTTTGAAAAAAACGTTATATTTACTGACTTAACTAACTTATTTAATATAATTAAATTAATAAATATGTCTTAAATTAATGATTGAGAGAGTAATTGACATGTTAAATATGTCTTAAGTTGAGAAACTTTTTCAACTTCATTTGTATTAACGAGGTTTTGAAGGAGGGAGGAAAACATTTAATGACTCTCTAGTGAGATTTATTAAGGACCAAAATTTTCTTTTAGAATGTTGCTTACAAAAGAGAGTAGGGTGGAGTGTAATTAATATACCTGCGGCGATGTTAGGTCTGGTGGCGAAGACCTTGTCGAAGGTGGAGAGGCATTCTCTGGCGAGTTCTCTGCCGGAGACGATCAGAGTGTTGTGAAAGCCAAGCCTGAGGGAGAAGATAGGTCCATGAGCATCAGCCATGGAAGAGAGAGTCCTAAAAACTGGCAGTGGACCTCCCAGAAGATGGAGGTGCCCTATTAGAGGCAACCCTCCCTTCGCTTCTGGCGCTGTCTCATTCTTCTTCTTCTTAACCTCTCTGTTACTAATTCTTGATCTGACAACGAAGGCCACCAGCACAAACAAGAGAGCCCACACTACACCTTTTGATTCTAATACACTGTAAGAAGCAAGAACATGATCCATGGTGGTACGGACAGTGAGAGAAAGAGAGAGAGAGAGAGAGAGAGACTCTGGTTATGGCTTTAGAGTGGGACAGTTCTAATGCTTGAACTTGCACTCCTATTTATGCTCATTTCCGCTGAGATATAAAAAAAAGGGCAAATTTCAGTTAAACCCAACTAATGCATATTTATTTCCGTCATCTCTAAAAAATTCTTAAATTCCACAAGCCGTATAAATTAAAATGAAATTAAATATTGTAGATAAAAAGATAATAATGTTATGAATATATTGATTATGTGGATGTCCATTGACTCCCGGGCTCCAAATATTATAAGATGACATGGGACCCACGCATAGTACCATTGCATAGTAGTTTACTATTTGGTGGGACCCACGCACAAAATTATACAACTCACGGGAATGCATTCCCGTGAGTATACAGTTATGTAATTATGGGAATATTGCATCAAATGACCCAAAGTGGAAATTACACTAAAGGCCCATTTTCCTTCTATAAATAGAGGCCTTCTGTAAACATTCTGATTACATTGTAATAGAATCTCTCCTTACTCTCTCTCTCTCTATTTCTATATACTCTTGTTATTGTTCTCTATTTTCATAAGTTTTATATTACGTTATCAGCACGAAGACTCTACCAAGGTAAGATTTTATTACCATCTCCTTTACTATTTGTTTATTTTTTCTATCTGGGATAATCTTAACCATGATATGAAATTAAAGTTCTACTTTTACCGATTATTTTGAATATCGGGTTCCATGGTTAAGATTTGATATTATTTACTATTTACTATTCACAGTAAATAGTAATTTTTACTATTCATGTTAATTTTACCTTTTTCAGTAATTTTATATTTCTATTCATTTTGACTCCTTTATGGAAGTCTAGATTTAATATTTCAGTAATTTTATTTTATTCACTATTCACTGTGAATAGTAACTTTACTATTCACGGTAAATTTATATTTTAACTATTTACAGTAATTTATTTATGTTTATATATTCTTCCCACTCCCTATTTATTAATTCATGGTGGCAACATTAAGCTCCATTTGTAATTTAATTTTACTGTTTTATTTATTTAATTCATGGTGGCGATACTAAGCTCCATTTGTTTAATTTAAATTCTTTACTTACTGCTTTATTTATTTCATGGTGGCGATATTAAGCTCCATACTGACTTTATTAATATTTACATTATGCCACTAACATTTAAATTTATGTTACTACCATTTATTTATGCATTTATTTACTTTTTATGGTGGCGGCACTAATAGGGCTCCATTTGTTTATCTTAATTCTTTACTGTTGTCTATATATATATATAATATATGCATCATCTTTCTTACCTTCGGATGAGATAGGTCTCGCTGTGAGTTTACTCCCATTCCTATCTCATCTTCTTTTTATTTTCTTAGCATGTTTATTTACCGTTCTTTAAATTATGTTTTAATTTATAATAAGATTTTATAATATGATTCTAATTATTTTTATTATTTTTAGTTTGAATCATGTCTTCCAACCTTTCAAATCTTGAATTTAATGCTCTTGACATCACCGGGAAGAATTATCTATCATGGGTTTTAGATGCTGAAATCCATCTTCAAGCAAAGGACTTTGGAAAGGCTATATTGCCAGGAAATGATGCGTCCCCTCAAGTAAAGGCTAAAGCTATGATTTTTCTCCGACACCACATTCATGAAAGTTTGAAAACTGAATATTTAACGGTGAAAGATCCATTTGAATTGTGGACTAGTTTGAAAGATAGGTATGATCATCAGAAAACGGTGATTTTGCCTAGAGCTCGTTATGAATGGATTCATCTCAGGTTACAAGATTTTAAAACTGTAAGTGAGTATAACTCAGCTGTTTTCAAAATAAGTTCTCAGTTAAAATTATGTGGTGAAAAAATAACTGATGAGGACTTATTAGAGAAAACTTTTTCTACCTTTCATGCTTCGAATTTGCTTTTACAACAGCAATATCGTGAGAAAGGTTTTAAAAAATATTCTGAGTTAATCTCATGTTTACTAGTAGCCGAGCAAAATAACGAGTTATTATTGAAAAATCATGAAAATCGTCCCATTGGATCTTCTCCATTTCCTGAAGCGAATGTGAGTGTACGGAATGATCATGGTCGTGGCCATGGTCGCGGTCGTGGTCGTAGCCGTGGTCGTGGACGAGGACGTGGAAATCGTGGAGGTAGAAATAATCATGGTCCTTATCATGGTGGAAGAGGTTATTATAGTCCTTATACCCACCAGAAAAAGATGAACAATGAAGGACAAAAGAATGATAAAGAAGGTCCTTCAAAAGTTGTTGAACATAAATGTTATCGGTGTGGTATGAAGGGACACTGGGTACGTAATTGTCGTACACCAGAACATTTAGCGAAACTTTACCAAGCCTCTATAAAAAAGAGTGTTAATAATGTGGAATGTGATGATAAGGCTCATAAAGATAATGATGTCAATGAGCCAAATGATGATGTTATGTCTCACTTGGAGGTGGAAGATTTTTATGATTAAATAAGTTTTGCAAAAATTGTAATAATTATTTTGTTTCGTTTTGACTTGTTGCCAATTATGTATATTAAATATGTTTTAATGCATTTCTTTTCTTTTAATGAAGCTCATGGACATTTCAAATATTGCACACAAGAATGATGATATATGTCTCATTGATAGTGCAACGACACATACAATTCTTAAAGATAAGAAATATTTTTCACATCTAACAAATTGTAATACAAGCATCAATACCATAGTGGGTAATACAAGATTGATTGAAGGCTCTGGAAGAGCAATAATAATATTATCCAATGGTACGAAATTTGTTATTAATGATGCTTTGTATTCCTCTAAGTCTCATAGAAATTTGTTGAGTTTTAAAGATATCCGTCGAAATGGATATCATATTGAGACTATAAATGAGGAGAATAAAGAATATCTACAAATTGTTACTGTTAGATATGGTGAAAAATATGTTCTGGAGAAATTACCTATGTTATCTTCTGGTTTGTACTATTCAAGTATTAGTACAATTGAAATAAATGTTATGGAAAACTAGAAGCATGTTGATAAAGACATATTTATTGTTTGGCATGACCGGTTAGGCCATCCCGGGTCAATTATGATGCGACGTATAATAGAGAATTCATGTGGACATAACTTGAAACAGAAACAAATACCAAAATCCCATGATTTCTCATGTGATGCATGTTCCAAGGGAAAATTAATTATTCGGCCATCACCAACCAAAGTAGAAAGTGAGTCTCTCACATTTCTAGAGCGGATACAGGGAGATATTTGTGGGCCAATACACCCACCATGCGGACCATTTAGGTATTATATGGTTTTAATTGATGCATCAACTAAATGGTCGCATGTGTGCTTATTATCTTCTCGAAACCTGGCGTTTGCGAGATTACTTGCTCAATTGACAAGATTAAGAGCACATTACCCGGATTATCCTATCAAGAAAATACGTCTTGATAATGCTGGTGAATTTACTTCACAGACTTTTAATGAATATTGTATGTCCCTTGGAATTGATGTTAAACATCCTGTAGCACATGTTCATACGCAAAATGGACTTGCAGAATCATTGGTAAAACGATTGCAACTTATTGCAAGACCTTTACTTTTGAAATCTAATTTACCAATTTCTGCTTGGGGCCATGCCATTTTGCATGCAGCAATGTTAATTCGCATCAGGCCAACTAGTTATTTAAAAGTTTCCCCCTTACAAATGGTTTTTGGTGAAGAACCTAATATTTCTCATATACGGACCTTTGGATGTGCAGTATATGTGCCCATAGCACCTCCACAATGTACTAAAATGGGTCCTCAAAGAAGAATGAGAATTTATGTTGGGTATAAATCTCCTTCAATTATAAAATATTTAGAACCATCTACAGGAGATTTATTTACTGCACGATTTGAAGATTGTCATTTTAATGAATCAGTTTATCCAACATTAGGGGGAGAAAATAAACAGTTGAATAAAGAGATTAGCTGGAATGAATTATCATTGGCTCATTTTGATCCTCGTACAAAACAATGTGAACTAGAAGTTCAAAAGATAATTCATTTACAGAATTCAGCTAATCGAATGCCAGAAGCATTCACTGACCCAAAGAAAGTGACAAAGTCACATATTCCAGCTGCTAATGCTCCTATTCGAATTGATGTCCCTGTAGGACAACCGATTACAAATGAATCAAAAGCACGCCTTAAGCGTGGTAGGCCTATCAGTTCCAAAGATAAAAATCCTCGAAAAAGAAAAGGAGCTAAGATTATAGATGGCCAAGTCGAGGATAATCAAGAAAAAAGCGTAGCTCTGGATGAGCCACTTCATGAAGAGAAATTATCTCCAGAGGAGAATATTGAGGCCCCAGAAGAGATCCAGGTATCTGAAATGTATGAAAATAATGAGATCTCAATAAATTATGTCACAAATAATATCAAATGGAACCGTAATGAAGTCAACATTGACAACATTTTTGCTAATCATATGGCATATGATGTAATGAATGAAGAAGAGGATCATGAGCCAAAATCCATTAGAGAGTGCCAACAACGAAAAGATTGGCTCCTATGGAAAGATGCCATTAATGCAGAATTAAAATCATTAGCAAAACGAAAAGTATTTGGACCTATAGTCCATACACCTAAAGATGTAAAGCCAGTTGGATATAAATGGGTTTTTGTACGGAAAAGAAATGAAAATGGTGAAATTACAAGGTATAAAGCACGCCTTGTAGCCTAAGGCTTTACACAAAGACCTGACATAGATTTTGAAGAAACATATTCACCAGTAGTGGATGCAACTACTTTTCGTTATTTAATTAGCCTAGCAGCAAATGAAAGACTTGATTTGCATCTAATGGATGTTGTGACTGCCTATTTATATGGCTCACTTGATAGTGATATCTATATGAAAGTTCCTGAAGGACTCAAGATGCCTGAAGCATTTAATTCAAATTCACGAGAACAATACTCGATCAAATTAAATAAGTCCCTGTATGGCTTGAAACAATCAGGGCGCATGTGGTATAATTGCCTTAAAGAATATTTGTTGAAAGAAGGGTATAAAAATGACCCGATATGCCCATGCAGTTTTATAAAAAGATCGAGAAATGAATTTGCTATAATTGTTGTTTATGTTGATGATATCAACATTATTGGAACTCCTGAAGAGATTACAAAAGCCATTCATTGTTTGAAGAAAGAATTTGAAATGAAAGATTTAGGTAGGACAAAATTTTGTCTTGGATTACAAATTGAGTACCTGAAGGACGGGATCTTTGTACATCAAGAAACTTATTCAAAGAAGGTCTTGAAATGATTTTATATGGATAAGTCACATCCATTTTGTACTCCAATGGTTGTAAGATCTTTGATAAAAGAAAAAGATCCATTCCAACCCCAAGTAATTAACAAAAAAGGTGTAGAACAATTACTTGGTCCAGAAGTGCCATATCTTAATGCTATTGGGGCACTAATGTATCTTGCTAATCACACAAGACCTGATATAACATTTGCTGTTATTTTATTAGCAAGATATAGTTCTGCACCAACACTGAGCATTGGAATGGTGTAAAGCGTATTTTTCGTTATCTCAGAGGTACTATGGATATGGGGTTATATTATTCAAATGTATCTAAACATGAACTGATTGGTTATTCAGATGCTGGATTTATGTCTGATCCACATGACGGAAAATCACAAACAGGCTATGTATTTACATGTGGAGGTACAACAATTTCATGGCGATCTATGAAACAAACTATATCAGCCACTTCATCTAATAATACAGAAATCCTAGCCATGCATGAAACAAGTCGAGAATGTGTGTGGTTGAGGTCAGTAATTCATCATATACGAACTACTTGTCATTTATCTTCTGGTAAAATGGTTCCAACAGTTCTATATGAGGATAATACTGCATGTATTGCCCAACTTAAAGAAGGATACATCAAGGGCGATAGAACGAAGCATATTTCACCAAAATTTTTCTTTACTCGTGATCTTCAACAGAATGGTGAAATAGATATCCAGCAAATCAGTTCAAGGGAAAATTTGGCAGATTTATTTACCAAGTCACTTCCAGAAGCAATCTTTGAGAAGCTTGTTTATGGTATTGGTCTTCGAAGACTCAAAGATCTCAACTGATGTTGTCAATAGGGGGAGTCGATACACGCTGTACTCTTTTTCCCTTATCTAGGTTTTGTCCCACTGGGTTTTCCTAGAAAGGTTTTTAATGAGGCAGCACTGGATAGTGTATCAATGAATGATGTATTTTTTTTTTCTTTGGCTAGGTTTTTATCTCACTGGGTTTTTCTTAGTTAAAGTTTTTAACGAGACACATTCATAAATAGACATCCAAGGGGGAGTGTTATGAATATACTGATTATGTGGATGTCCATTGACTCCCGGGCTCCAAATATTATAAGATGACATGGGACCCACGCATAGTACCATTCATAGTAGTTTACTATTTGGTGGGACCCACGCACAAAATTATACAACTCACGGGAATGCATTCCCGTGAGTATACAGTTATGTAATTATGGGAATATTGCATCAAATGACCCAAAGTGGAAATTACACTAAAGGCCCATTTTCCTTCTATAAATAGAGGCCTTCTGTAAACATTCTGATTACACTGTAATAGAATCTCTCCTTACTCTCTCTCTCTCTATTTCTATATACTCTTGTTATTGTTCTCTATTTTCATAAGTTTTATATTAAATAAGACATTTTCTTTATTTTTTAAAAGAAAGATTCAATTGTCCATAGAGCTTGACTAGAGCTACCTACGGCCAGCCATCGAACATTTCCACCCACAAAAAAATTCAAGAGACAAAATATAACCTGCTGATATTTTTGTGGTAGGGAGCAGAGAGTCAAGAAGTGTGGGGTAATAATCAACGGGGCCCACTGGAAGCGGGAGCCATAATTTTTTTCCCCCTTTCAAAAGGGAGCCATAATCAATGAAATAGAAGTGTAGTTTTATTCTTTATTATAAAAATAATTTAATTTTATTTAAAATACTTATTATTTTCTCTTATTTAGTTATTGTTATAACATATGCGATAAATAATTCTTCTATATTTCTGATATAATTTCTTTTAGAAAAGTACTTCTATCAATCTATATATTTAAAGCTTTAAACTAAAAATTGACTTATTTTTTATATTGTAATAATATATATTTATTATTTATAAAAATAAATTGAGTGAGTATTTAATACTCCTCTGATCCTTAGTATAAGACATATTTAGAAAGTTGATCTTAATCCTAAATATAAAATATAATTTTCATATTTGTCAGTCTTTTCTAAACGTACACATATTAATATTTCACAATCAATAATTAAGGAAGAGAGAGAATTAAGGAATTAATGAATATTATTAAAGTGTTTTAAGGAAGAAGGAGAATTAAGGATATAGAAAGAAGCGCAAATTTCAGTTAAACCCACTAATGCAATTTATTTCAGTCAACCTCAAAGAACTCTGAAATTTCACTGCATCCCCTATACTAAAATAAAATCAAGTTTTGTAGGTGAAAATATAATAAGGCCCTTGCTTGATAAACGAAAGTCAGCAACATGTAATGAAATATGGGAAAATGAGGAATGCCTTGAAAAATATGTGAATGACTTGAAAATGTTGATTTATTATTTAGTAAACAAAATTTAGTAAAACTTATTGAAATGTGGAGAATGCATTAATAAAACTTGTGAATGAGAAAAAAATGTGAACTTCTTGCTTGGGAAACGAATTAGAAATACTTATTTTTAATAACTCCCTTATTTTTTATATACATAAAATACATATAAGATTCTAATAAATTTTTAAGGGCATATCACCAATTTTTTCTGGTAAAATTTAGAATATTTATTAATGGGTTAAGATGCAAAAATACACATGAGTTTTTTCCCCAGGAGCACCCAGCACTACCTGTTTTTTTTTTGGAGCAAAAGTACACACGTAGTTACTATTTTGGAATAAAAGTCACATCTCACCATTAAGTTATTGTTCACCGTGATGAGAGAGAAAGAGATGAAATGAACAGTACCTTAACGGTGAGATGTGACTTTGCTCCAAAATGATAACCACATGTGTATTTTTGCTCCAAAAAAAAAATACGTGGTGTTGGGCGCTCCTAAAAAAAAGACTCATGTGTATTTTTAAATTTTAACCCATTATTAATTTCACATGTCTTTCTCAGAAGAAGAAGACCAAGTAACCACCCTACCCTACACTATGCGTCCTAATCACGTCTTTAACTTCAATCACGTTATGCACGGCAGCATGCTACGTGGATTTAGTTTCCGTGACATGTAATGAAATGGGGAAATGGGGAATGCCTCGAAAAAAAATTGAGAATGTCTTGAAAGTGTGGACTTATTATTTAGTAAATGAAAGTTGGTAAAACTTAATAAAATGTAGAAAATACCTTAAAAAAATATGTGAATGACGAAAAATGTGGACTTCTTACTTGTGAGACGAGAGTTAGTAATATTTATTAAAATGTGAGGAATACCTTATAAAAATTTATGTATGAGTTGCAGTAAAAGTTAAGGAGTTAACTTATATTTTTTATTTTTGTGCGTGTGTGTATGAGTTGCAGTAAAAGTTAAGGAGTTAACTTATATTTTTTATTTTTGTGCGTGTGTGTATGAGTTGCAGTAAAAGTTAAGGAGTTAACTTATATTTTTTATTTTTGTGTGTGTGTGTGTTTTGAAAGTCATTGCTACGACTTGCTAAAGTAATTATTCTCAGCGATGGCTGTTTGCAGGCCAGGTCTTCAGCGAGGTGGTTGGGAACTTTTTTAATAATGAAGGAGTATTTCAGTCTTTTCCCCTTATCTTGTTTTTTTCATCACTGAGATTCTATACCAATACTTGAGTGTCCTCCAGTACACTTGAGTGTTCATTGTCACACTCAAGTGTTCTCATGTTTAGCATGAAAACATTCTTCATATTCATGTGAGTGTCTTGTGGACTCTGTCTAGCTGCTAGCCCACACTCAAGTGTCAACTTACACATTCGAGTGTGTTGGTTCTTACTTCAAGAAACATTGTGAGTGTCAAGCCAACTTTTGCTATTGATCATGCAAGTGTCTTGCTGTGAGTCCACCCTCACTCAAGTGTCAACTTACACACTTGAGTGTGCTCGTTCTTTCTTTCAAAGAACGTCGTAAGTGTCATGTAAAACTTCAATGCCTTTGCGAGTCACTTCCAAATTCCTGCAAGTTGATAATGAACCCAATCACTCAACTGATCTTGTACAAAGGTCAAATTCCAGAATGTTGTGACTTTCAAAATGCAAGAATATTAGCAGTATGAAGATTAAATTCCAGTAAGCATAACGTCTTCAATATAACTTTAAATTTGGAAAATCATCTATTCCGACAAAGCTCTTTAAGTCTTCTTTTCAACATAAAAATAATCAACTCCAAATTCATTATGTGTTGACAATTTTGATCATATTAATAAAGGATGTCCTTGAGCACCATTTTGGTAACGTTTTGGTTTGACCCTGAACTTCAAAAATTCATGTATTTTCCAATTGTTTTTTTTTCATCCATTATCTTGATGCTTTTTAAAAGGTATTTGAGTTTAGTTTTATATGCCAAAATTTTTAGCTCAATTGGATGTGTATTTTGTGAGTTATATCTAAATTAAGGAACCTATATCTAATATAACGTGTGATTTGCAAAGGAAATTTTGAAATAGCATATCTCATTCATATGGACTCATTTAAGCTTGATTTTGGTGTTATTATGCATTGGGAGTCTAATTTCATATGAAATAAGTTTTATCTCAATCGGATATGTGATTTCAGAGATATGATCAAATAATTGAACATTGCTTACGTAAGATGCTGAACAAGGACGAACAGTAGTATTTCACGAGTGTCTAGTAACACACTTGAGTGTTGAGAGTGACACTTAAGTGTAGCTATTATAGCATAATGGAGCAATTATTGTAACGCGTTAAATCACGTACTGCAGCATGAAGAAAGAACTATAACAGATCATGAAGTTCACACTCGAGTGTGCTGTAAACTGCACTCGAGTGCATTCACTATAGTGTCTACTATAGAAAATCATAGAAAATCAGTTACTATTTATTGTGAAGCTTGAACTTACTTATTTTATCTCCGATTTGAGTCATTCTAACTTCCATTTGATCATATAAACTTAAATATTGATATTCTCATTATATTTGACAAGTTCTTCTTTCTTGAATCTCCTCTTTTGATTACTCTCCATAATTCAACTTTAACTAATCTACATTAAGTATAGTAGTTAATTAATGTAGAAGATAAATATATTATGCAAACTTTTTATTTTCAATATATGCATCTATATTTGACATTATCAAAACTAATTATATCTAACAGTATGAATTCACGTTTTAATCCTTATAACACATGGATGATGACCGTATTATTTATAATTAAATTAATAATCTAGAAAATTAATCGTTAAAAAAACTACTCGTACACTTTTTTCATAAAAGTCGTCAAGTAAAATTATAAATGCACGAATAGTCAAATTACAATACTTGGAGTTTTGGATTCTAAACTTTTTGTTACAAAATTAAAAAGCTGATTTAAAGGGAAAATTTAGATAAGGACCACTATAGTAAATGAATTCTCATTAGCTCTCAAAGAAATATGAAATGTCACAGTGATCCGATGGAGCTGAAGTGAAATTAATTTGTAAAGTAAAAAGACAAAAATAACCTTTCAAAAACAAAGGAGATTTGCATGTGACAAACACATAATAAACAAATGAAATATTCTTATAAACAAGTAAAATTAATTTCTTAACCAGAACACATTGGAGCAAGATCTAGTTAAATTTCATTTGCAAGTGGCGAAACATTATAAACAAGTGAAATAGTCCTAATAAATTAATTTTTTAACAAGGGCACATTGGATCATGAACAAGTTGAATTCCATTTGCATGTAACGAACACATCATGAACAAGTGGAATGGTCATAGGAATAATTTAATAATGTTGTTTAGTGGAAAAGTGGAATTCCCCTTGTTTATAGAACTATATCACTTTGCAAATAGAATTTGACTAAATCATGTTCCAATGTATTCTTGTTAAGAAATTAATTTTACTTATTCATAGGAATATTTCATCTCTTCTGTCTATGATTTGTTCGTCACTCACAAATCATGTTGGATCTCCTTTGTTTTTAAAATGGTTGTTTTTGTCTTTTTACTCAACAAATTAATTTTACTTTAACACCATAAGAGTGCAATGGAATTTCATATTTCCTTAGCAGCTAATGGAAATAAATTTACTAAAATAGTCGTTATCTAAAAGAACAATTTATTCTCTGTGACTTGTGAACAGAGACGTGGGTTTCACTGTTTTCTAAATTAATGACAATGATGGTCAATATCACTTTTAGAAATCAACTAAAATAATTCCTTTAAAATAATATATTGAATTTGTCCCAAAGAAAATAACAAGAAACACAAAAAAAAAGATCAGTACGATAAGAACTTGAGAAACATCCAAATAAGAGGTAGGCGTGAATAAACTTCAACCACTCCTTTGTTAATGATATGCGTTTTTTTTTGACTCAAATGTTAATGATGTACTGGTTCATTCATTGATTCACCCCTTCGTCATTGCCTGTAGGCCCACCTCCAACATGATTTAGACGTTGTGGTCCTTATTATAGGACCTTCTACACGTTTTTTGTGATCCTATATTATGAAGTATGAACAGAAGAGATCATATAAAAAAAAACAAAAAACAAAAAACAGAAGAGAGTATATTTTGTACTTAAAAAAAGTCTATTTAATTGGGGAATTGATATTTGTGGCACTAAATATAAACTCTATTTAATATATTTATCAATTTTTTCTTAATTTATCCATATCGATGCTCCCTTAACAATAACTAAAGAGAAAATTAAATAAGATGACTATGGTGTTTTATAAAATATAAGCCATATTAACTAACACAATTAACTTCCTTAATTTAATTAAATTATGTAAATAGGTCATATATTAATGATGCTATGGAGTAATTTAAATAAAATATAATAAACTATTTCTGGAAAAAAAAATTATATTCACGTATTTAATTTAAACCTTGTCTGAATATGCATAAAAAATTAATATATACTTCTCTTATTCTATTTATAGGGTAGAGAGAGAAAAATTTTTCCCCCTATTTATAAGGCATCTCACTAAAAATTTCAAATGAATGTACAATTTAATCATTCACTTATTATTGTGTTAATTTTGTTTTCAAATGGTATTATATATATTGATTGGAAGTAGAGTTGGGAAGTTGTTGAATTTTATGATAGAATTAATGATATTTAAAATTGTCTGTGCTCTACATGAAAAATATTTTAAGTGCCCCATAAATAAGACCAGAAGTGTGTGTTATATAAAACCCAAAAGAGTATACATACGAGCTCAGGTCACAATAAAGATTGCGTCTATAAGAATTTTGTGGTCCTGAATAGAAATCACTGCTTTAGTCTTATATATATGGCACTTCCAGTATATTTCACAAAGACTAAGAAAAACCTTAACCTTCATTAACTTTTATATAAAATTCAACAATTTTTCATTTTTATCCCTTTCTAATATGAGAGTTTGTGTGATAGTAACTACTATATTTCAAATATTTTCTCTTTCTCAAACTTTTTAGCCAGAATTGCTATTTCTCAATTTTCAATTAGGGAATAGAGGGTGTACATTTTGAGAACTCATGGCATTCAATAGATTTTAAAATTTGAATTGTCGTGATCTTTTTTATAATAACCTAATAAGAGTTGTTTGAACATTTCATAATTTTTTTTTTCATTTTTGCTCCTCATTAATTATATAAATTGCATTGATTAAAAAGTTAATGGTACCTATGTTTACTAAATTTTTCTCTCTTACTTGCCCCCTCGTAAATAAGGACATACTTAAAAAAATGGTTATTTCAAACACATATATTATTTTTAATTAATTTTAATCATTTTCTTAAGCCACGTATTTTGGTTATCGAGCTCTTATACATAAGACTGGATAGAATATTTATTTGGGGTAAAGATAAAAATTGATAATTTTTGTACAACTTTATTTAATAATACAAGTAACTAACTTTTCTTAGTTGCAATCAGTTAGATTAAGTTACTTATATTATGGATGAGAGAGTATTTAGCTAGTTAGGAAATAGTGGGTGGATGATAATGGAAGTTGTATATGGAATATAAATAAATAAATTTTAATACAATAATAAATTAATTTTACTTTACAAGAAACATGAACTTGAAACAGCCACAAACTTTAATATTTTTTTTTTTAAAAATGTAAATTTATTAAACGTAGAAAAGAACCATCTTGAGCTCATAAACTAGTCCTGCTTAAGTCCATAAAAAAATAATTTTAGAAACAATTATTCATATCTAGCCCTTAGAAAAATATGGGATAAGGACTTTGATCATGTGCCATTCTTTCATCTACCCAAGACAAATAATTATAAACTAAGAATTGCATTATCCAAATAAGAGGTAGGCGTGAATAATATTCAACCACTCCTGTGTTAATGATGTACTAATTCATTCATTGGTTCAAACCTTTGTTATTGGGCTTGTTTGGGTTGGTGATAGGAGCGATGACTTAAAAGCTATTTGACTTTAAAAAAAGCTCAGTAGGAAAAAAGTCAAGTTATAAATAATGATTTATGTTTGAATTGATGGTGGTAGAAGTGTCGAGTCCATATGTATGAATTGATGGTGGTAGAAGTTGCGGGGTCTATATCAAAAAGCTGAGCTTTTTCCTTAACGGGCTTTTTGAGCTTTAAATTAAGTGAATTTAGGCTCAACCAAAACGGACCCATTGCCTATAGGCCCACCACCAACATGATTTGATATATAGAATCTTGTTATTAAACATAGGGTTTAATGTTTCTGCCTTTAAGACAAAAACATTTTATCTACCTTACTCACATAAAAATGAGTGTGTCCCACTATTATTTTCTTTCTTTTCTCTTAAGTGAGTGTGTCCCACAATTAAGGGAAGAGAGAGAAAATAATAATGGGACCTACTCACTTTTATATGAGTGAGGCAGATAAAATGTTTCTGCCTTAAAAGCAAAATCATTAAACCTTTTAAAAATATATACTCTCTCTTGTGGTCCTAATTATAGGATCCTTGTACAAGTTTTTTTTTTTTTTTGGGTTAGGTATTGACAATTTTTGTTTATCATAAACAATTTATACTATCAGGGTATTTGCAAAATTTGTTAAAAAATTTACTACATTTCGTTAGATATTAATAATTTTTGTTCACCAAATAAAAAAATAAAACTATCATGTCATTCACAACTTTTATTTAGGAATTACCAAATTTTATTAGGTATTAACAACTTTCATTTACTAAATAAAAAATTCATACTATTGGGTCATTCATAACTTTTGTTAAAACATTCCCCTCTATAAGGGTATTTTCTCTTTTGTTTCCAAAACTTCATTTTGAAGACGATTTTATAAAAATATTTTAGGAAAAAAAATAGAAAATAGAAATAAACAAACTAAAATTACAACACTTTGCATTCTACATGATTATAATATATTATTTATATATATAAAAAAATATTTATATAAAAATACAAATAAAAAGAGGAAAAAATAAGATTTAGATTATTTAATTTCACACGTCTTTCTCAAAACAAGACTAACTAACCACCAACAAATGATAGGTCAGGCTGCAGCTTGTTGGTACAATGGCACACAAGCCACCCCTTAGTACAAGCAATATGACACCGTAAAATGGTACCGTATACAAGCAATATGCTTCCCCGTTGGTACAAAACTTGTTATGTAAAACTGTAAAATGAATTGTCAAATTACAATACGTTGGATTCTAAGTCATAATTTTTTTAATAAAAAATTATATATTTGTATAAAAATACAAAAAAAAAAGGGGAGATTTAGAGGCCAGAAACATTGTTGCTAATATAAAAATTGAAGGGTCAATTTAAATCAATTTACATTGATTTAGTTAGACTTGGTGTAATTAATTAGCTTGAATTGGTTCTAAACACCACTAGTTTTCTATTCAATTATTTATCACTATTTACTTTAATTAATATTTTAAGACTTACCCCAATTATCCATATACGTAATAAAAACTTTTCTCTACTTTGCATCTTTGAGTTTTAACACCAAACATACCACGAGCGAGAGCATGAGCACAATAAACACAATTTTTATATCAAACTTAGTCTAAAAAATTAAAATAATGGGATGAATGAGATAACTAATAGTTTATGACACTGGTTACAATTCTTTGTGTAGAAACCTTCATTGCAATTAATTGATTAAGAAAAACTTCTAAATTCACTTAATGTTCTCAATTAAGTAAATGCTTAGATGAGACCAAATCTTAAAGAATGGTTGTGATGAGGGATAGAAATTACGCTGTTTTATTTGAAGTACCCTTATCGCCACATATTTTAATAAGATTTGAAGGTTTGCTCCACGATATATTATTCCATTAAAAAATTTATATTTTATAGTATTATCATTTTTTAATCTGTTTCAGCTTTTTTATTTTTGAACTGATTTCTTCATACTTGAATTTTTTCTTTAAGCTCAATAGATTCATAAAAGATTCCCTAATTACTTCCCATCATCATTCCTCTCTGCTTGAAATGGAAGGTAAAGTCTGTAGTTTACAACAGAATTGATGGATTGATAAATACAAAAACATAATTATTGCTATCCTTTTAGTTAAACCATTATTAGAAAATACCACAAGGGCGACGTAATTTCTGTGGGAAAAAAATCCGTCGCAATTTACAACAGACTTTGTGACCGCCCAAAATTGCGACGAAAAACAAGTTGAAATGCCGCCATGAAACTACTATGGCAAGTTTGTAGCTAGACCATCGCAAAAAAAAAAAAAAAAAAGCAAAAACGAATCATTTGCGAGATATTTTTATGACAGAACTATTGTATGACGAGGTAATCTCTCACAAGAATTGAGAGCATATTTTGCGACTGTTCCAAGAATATATTTGCCACTACTTGTGTTGGTTTTTGTAGTGAGCTTTCATGATGTATTTTGTAAAGGATTTTGTGACGGAAATAAGTGGTAATTTACGACAAAATTTATTTCCATCACAAATTAATGTGAAATATAATTAAATGAATTTTATTATACACAAGGTGCTAGTGTCAATTGCCAACTTGCAAAATCAATGATTGTTCTCACAAACCAACACAAGAGTTTTCAACGTGCTTCTCATTAGGTCATCCATCATAGAATTGCTCCAAGGCAAGTACACTTAACTATGGTGTTGTTAAGTTATGAGATACCCAAAAGTAGATGCATCTTTTTAGCATAAGTCACTAAAAAAAAAGTTGTTTAGCAATGGACAAAACACACCGCTGGAAAGGGAAGATTCATTGCAAACAAGTTTTGTGACAGAAAAAAATCCAATGCAAACAAAATTTGCAACAGATTTTGTATCATTCCTCACAAATTTCAATGAAAAAACAAATCCATCGCAATTTGTGATGGAATGTGAAAAAAAAATATATGAACAAATTTGTGATGGAATATGAAAAAATATCTGTTGCAATTTGAAGAATTAGAAAAAAAAAAAAAATATTAGCTTAATCATCAACGATAACTACATAACATTTAATATTTAACAGAACAAGCACCAAAGAGACTTGTCATGAGAAACTTGGTGGAAATGAAAAACACAGATCAAATGAAAAAGAATAAGAGGAAAGAGAAATAACAAGCCAAATAGGAATTTTGAATTTCAAAATTCAAACTTGGTGTGAAAGGAAAGCAAGGGACTTAACATACATGGATTCCATGAAGAATGGATAAGACGCTCCAAGGCTAATTCTGCAAGCATTACAGCAGCACCTAAGAAAGCACCAAAGTCATGATATAGGCATATAGCTTCCAATTACAATGAACAATAATCTGTTTGTCATGAGAAACCAAATACGATAAATCATAGAAGTGAATGGATAAATGCATACTTGTTGTGATTACGGCCAGTAGTGTGCCAAATTTCAACAGTCGCTATTTCAAGATATAGGAAAAATATTCTGTTATTATATGAATAATAATGGGCACACTTATTGTAATATTCTAAATTTTGGACTGAAGAATTTAAGAATAAGCCTATATTAGGCATACAACTAAGCTCAATTCAGGAAGTATGATTTTAAATTTTGGAAATGTTATTTGGAATTAATATTCTAATGACCAATTAAGGTCATAATTAGGAGTAAAAGAAGGTTATTTGAATTTTTCCTTAATAAATATAATTAAGGAAATACAAATGGCTATTAAGTCTATTATTTTCCTATTGAGGAAATTATTTGTTGATTTTGGCCAACAAGTGAATTTTTAAGGATTTTATGACTGCAATGGGGTTATTTAAAAATGAAATATGAGTACCCTATGGACAGTATTATTTTTGAAATACAAAATAATGGAGAAGAAAGAGGAATAATAGTTTTGTTAAATTTTAGGTCAATATATAACTAAATAAATTCGGTGATAGGTATGTGGATGAATATGTTAGAAGACAAATTTTGGGACCCTCTTCTAGGGGTGATTTCAACTAGCAAGAGAGGAATGGAGGATTAATATTATATGTACATGTGTAAGTGAAATGAGAATAAGGGTGAATTTTATGTGTGGTCAAGAATATTCCAAGTAGTTAAAATAAAGACGAAGACATTTTTGACATGGAAGGTGACCATGATATTTCATATTGTACCCCAAGAATACGCTTGTCATGTTAGGCAAAATTATGCAACTAGATGACAAGGGACTTTATACATATAATTGAGCTTGAAAGAGATGAAACAAGACTTCATGGAGAAGTCATACATTTCGGCCAACAAGGGGGAAATTCCATGGAGATAAAATCTATCTCATGCAATAGGATTAAAAAGGCAATCAATGAACCATAAGATGCCACATCATGTGGTAGGTACAATATGTGAGGTGAAAGTGACCAACAAGACAAGTAAAAGAAGAGGTAAACAGATGACATGTGATAGATAACAATTGTGGAAGGAGAAAAGGCCACCAAAGCAAAGGTAAGAGGGAAGTAAAAATGGATGATTTCATCCTTCTTCTAGCTATAAATTTCAAATCACATGGAGAAGGGACATGTAGGTCTAAAACTTGCTATAAAAGCAAGGTAAATTGAGAGCCAAGAAATGGCCATATTACGGCCAACAATAAGAGAAGAAGGGAAAACATAAGACAAAGCCAAAAAGGGACCCTAAAGAAAGGGTAAAATAGATAATTAACAAGTTTGGGTCATTTACTAGCAATTATAAAATATAATTTCACCCCTCTTGCTATGTAAAAGTCTGTCAAGAACTCCAAGAGAAAGAGGGAAGGATGAAAACTTAGAAGAGGAAGGAGGAAGGAAGGAAATCACAAGGAAGCTAAGGTAAGATGTTGTGCCTTGAGTTCCTATCCCTCTTGTAATATCCCAAATTTTGGACTTTAGGAATCAATAATTAATTATGGAAAATTTAGCTTTAAGGAATTTTTAGAGATTAAGAATTTGGAAATTAAGGCATATTTTCTATAAATTAAAAGTAATTTAGTTGGAAATAATTATGACCAGAATATTTTGGAGATGATAATTTATGGCCTAAAATAATTATTGGAAATTAAGGTCTAATTTCCTTAAATCTATTTAAGGAAAAGGCTAAGAGTAAGGAATATTATTAAAAGATAATTTAGGCTAAAGAATTTTAAATTGATAAATTGGCCTTAATTATTTTAGAAGTAATGATTGGGAAATAACAATCAAGGAAAAATTCTTATGGGAAATTAAGGATATAAATTTTATCCCAAAGTTTTAATTAAATGAAAAAAAAAGGATAAAGTGAATGAGGAAAAAAAATGGGTTTCATATTTCCCCCAGCCCAACAGAATCAAACCATACGGCCCAACACCTATAAAAAATCAGAACCAATGTTTCAGTCATGCATCCACCAGCAAGCAAATGATATTGGGTCATGTGAGAAATGCAGAAGCAAGCCCATTTATTGGTTCAGCCCACATCTATTCAAACCGAAATAGTTGAAAGAAACCAGAGAAATCATAACCGAAAGATAAGAAGCTGAGCACATTTATTAATCGGCAGAAGATAAGATATAAGCAGATAGCATTTATTATTAGCAGAAAGCATATCATAATTCGACCAGAGAAACCATACCTCCTCTGCGATCTCGAGCCCAGTGCCGCTAATGCCCGTTGGATATTGTTGCATCGGACTGGACCCTCAAGCATTATGTAAGATGTTTACTTGATTCTCAACTCCCTGTTTCAGCCAAACCATAAGAGCGTGTGAAGGAGAGTGAGCGTAGAGGGAGAGTCTGAGAGTTGAGAGATAGAGAGAGTACTGAATATACTCTGTTTCGGGTAACAAGAAACAGAGAGAATCCGAGAGTGAAGGAGAAAGGGAGCATCGGAGAGAGGGAGCCTGAACGTTGTGCTCTGCTCCTTGTGTCTGAAAACAGAGGCTGAGAGCATGGAAGAAGATTCAGTGTGTTGTGCATCATTTGGACCGAAGCTTCAAGGTGACGGATACTTCTCCTTTCTCTTTCGTTTTCAGTCACTATTTCATGTAACATGAAGTCTTAGGAATCTAAAATAGAACTCACTGAAAACGAAACCAAAACAGGGGGCAGTTTAACTAAAAATACATTATAACAGAAAATGCTTTTGCTGTCATCGGTTTTGTCAAGCATAGAGGTACATGTGAGTATTCTTTTTATGCTGCAACTTTACATGATGAAAACCGTGACTGCCCCAGTGGATTTCTGTTTGTATTTTGCTATGAGTTTAAACCAGAAAATATAATACTCATGGTTATATACATATAAGACAAAAAGGAAAGGAGTGTGAAGTATTGTATGTGTGAGTTTATTATCATCGGGTTCTCTTGGATTCAGCTAAGTTGCTGTTTTCGGTTTTGTTGCTCCTTGCTGTCATATGACCGAAGAGAAAGAAAGAGGAAGCAAGGTCATTAACGTGAAAGTAGAAATAGGTGGGGCTGTTAGAGTCAGGTTATGTCTCGATTTTTTTTTTCCCATCTGTTCCTGCTGTAAAGCCGTGGGTGCTGTGGAAAGGAAAGAAAAAGAAACCTTGAGGATAAATATATATGTGTGTATCGGTGCGTGAGTTTTCTGAATGAAAGATATAAACGTAGCTCTGGGTGCGTATGAGTCTCTGCATGAATGAATACACACACACACACACACACATACTGGCTACAAGATAAAGATGAAACGTGGGTGCTGTCTTGAGTCCAAGGAAAAGAATAAAATGTTGATTATGTAAATAAGAAGAAGGACGTGTTGCTGATCTATTAAAGGAGAAAGGAGTTATTTTACTTGTCTGTGCGTGTATACCCAGGAAAGAAAAAGAGAAAAAATAGTGGTGGAGAAATAGTTAAATAGCATAAATGGAAATTAGTATTAAGATAGTAATAATAACAAATAATGTTGTTATTATAAGAAAGGAGTGATAGTGACAAATAAGAGATGGGGAGATTATTATAATTATTTGTAATAATAATAATAATAATATTCATAATAATAACAACAACAATAATAATAAATTACAATAATAATAAATTTATTATTGTTAGAGAAAATTAAGGGATTAATAATTATTATTAACTCTTTAAACTAATTCTTGTAATTAGTTTAATTGTGATTCGAATAAGTGACTAACAACAATTATAAACATTTTTAGGCAGCCCTTAACATCATTTTCTGATCCCAACAACTTCAGTATAGAGATAAGGAATCAAGGTCGAGGTGGGTAACTCTAATCTTGTAAGCATGTGTGTAAGTGTTTATGAATTAATTAGCTGATCATGTATGTTGGTTGATTTACTTGTTACATGTTATGTTTTTCCTAGCTATGGATTTAAGGCTGGGGTTTCATGGGGTTGCGTGTCCTAGACTAGGGTTGCGGTCCTTAGCCGTTAACTGCAGTTATAGTTATTTGTACTTGTAAATGCTTCCATGCTTTAACTTGTGCTATTATGTCATTTATGTTTCCATATATGTGTATGAGATTAATTGTTACCCTGGAGTCCATTCATTTGGACTTCAGACCCCTGAAAGATACAGGTAGTTGGTTCGGAATCAAAAGGGCAGAAGCAGTTGTAAGGACTACAGCGGATTGGAACTTTCTGGAAAAATAGGATTAGCTAGATTGTATTTAACGTTTATCATTCACCTGTTTTAGATTAATGTATTAACCTCCCTCTATGGGATAGATATTGAATCGCGAAAATTCAGTCCGTATTTTCTAAACTAAGTTAATTTCAAACACTTCTATTGTAAAATCAAGTCGTCCAAATCTTTTCGATACCTGTATTCCGTATTAACTTTGATGAATAAAGGCCCTAAAGGCCGGACATCACACCTCTTCTTCAATTTTTACAAGTTTCATAAAGGAAACTAATGCTCATGGTGTTTCTTAAGGGAAGTTTGAAAGTTTGTAGTCATTGTTGTGTACATATATGACTGTGTGTTCTAGGTATTGTTGTGTGCTATGTTGCGTGTTATTTCGCAGTCAATGTTGTGTGCATTATGTGACTACGCTTATGTCGTACTGTTATTTTCATAATTATGGTTGACTAGTTGTTTATACATTATACTTAAGATTAATATGTTACTTTGGGATCCTTCGGGATTCCAACCCTTGTTGCTACCTTTGAAATATAAAACATATTGAACGTAGCTCCCATGGCAAGGCGGCAGACGCTAGCAAAATGAAATTGCCAAAATGAAATTGCTGGTTCAAGATTGTTTGAGGGATATTTAGTTTAAAAATTCATGTATTTATGTTTTAAATTTTATACCCAAGATTTGTAATATATTATCAGTATACTATACCTCGACCATTTTACCACTACGCTGTGCTATAATGCTCTGATGTGACGTGTTATTAGAAGGGTGTGACACCTATAATTGATACTTAAAAGAAAAAACTAATATGGACTTCTCAGACAAACAGGAACATGAGAATCTCCCTCCAAACAAATTCATCACGTATGTGTACAGTAATTAAATGTAAAAAGATGATCCATGGAAGGTAAGGAAAATAGCCACCGTCAAATCAAACAAATTTGTCCCTTAGGTACGCCAGCTTTATTTTTCTTGCTCGAGTTATCTTAGGAAAACATGCACACACAGTTATTACATAAGTATTGATCGTAACAGTTACAGAGAGAGTAGTTTTTACTATATATTATTTAATTTAATTATTTAATCGATATATATAATGTATTGCAAGCCAGACTATTTATAAGCTATAAACAATGTGGCTATTTCTTAGACTCTGCAACTGCAATGCACCAGAAAACATGCCTAGTTTGAATTGAAAAAGATTATATTTGATCAAGACAATTGACAGCATTTCATGTTCCTAGCAATAAATTTTTCTTAATAAAGTTTACAGCCAAGAAAATCAAACCATCAGCTTATTTCCAAAACTCAGATTAATTTTTTCCCCAAGAAAAGCTATGAGAATGAACATCTTTAAATTGATGAAAAGGTCATCATAAGTGAAAGTTCAATTTATTATCATTGATGTGATGAGTTAACTTAAGGTAAAAACATACAACCAACCAAAGTTTTTGATACTGTGACCAGTGCAAAGAAGGAACTTTTTTATTAATCAGCTAGTACAATTACCTCATCGGCTATGTTACTAAAGGCTTGAATATATTGCTCCGCAATTCTCAAACTTGCTGCCTGAAAACCAAATAATATTAATGCCATTCCTGTTATTCCATGAGCTTCAACTAAGTTAGTAATACATGGCATCAACAGAATATTTCATAGACCAGTTGGGTAATCCAAACGGATTTTCTTAAACTTCAAGCGAAATATAGCCCTAACTACATTAAAAGCCTCTGAATTATCATATGTCTAGAACTCACAATACTAGACTGTACGTTATGGATAACATGTGCAATACTATATAAAGATAAACAATAATTGAACTCGTTAATGATTAGTTCCCCTCCGCTAGTACACGTTCTAAAATATGCAACATTAGCGAATTAGGAAAACTCACCTCTTGTCCCCCATTTTCTTGTAGTGCTTGCGACACAAGGGCAATTCCCTAAGCTGTTGCTCCGGCTCTGGCAAGGATGGCTTCAGCCTCACCTGAGAAAAAACAATATTAGTTATGCAGGTCTCAACATACCAAAAGAAAGTAACATCATAGTAATATAACATTTAATTACGAAGTTCATTAGTTACTTTCATTCCAAGAATTGTGAAGTAGAGAAAACGTAAGTTAAAAGCCGACAAGGTGAAACACAGTCATCGGGGACAGGTTATGATAAACATAGATTCACAACTGAAGAAATAATTTACTATAATCAACAGTTCAATATACTCTAGTCGCGCAAAATATATAAATTTATTCTACTGAACAAAGAATATGAATGTTTTAATTAGCATAAATCACTAAAGAATATGGTCAAATAACGGATTAACACATCTTGTTTAACATGCCATCATGAATTACAAAAATAATATTGCTGTAATTTGAGAGTGGATGGAACCTTGAACTCTGTTAACTTGATCCATCTTTGCAGCTTATGATGCCAAGATTACTGAACTCTTCCTTCCATCAGCAATGTTTATGTTGGCCTGTCTTTAACCTTTACAGCGTTTAAGGTCAACCAACAAATACCCAACACACAAAATGGATGAAATGTGTACTAAAATTAGTTTTAGGACGAGATAATGAACATAATCATCCTTGAACCCCCTAAGAATTAAAATATCAAATTGATTACCTTCAATTCGAGAATTTACAACAATCCCCTACATGTGTCAAAGAAAAGACCATTAGCTGAGTTACACCTATGGATATAACTATTGTATCTGGTGGTCCTTAGAACTATGAACCAAACCTAGACCAATAACACATAATACATAGAGATGTTAGTGAAGCATGCTTCATGAACTAACAAATCTTGGTGTGTATTAGAGGCATTAGTGGTCAGATTATACCCTCACATTCCCGCTGTTAGCAACGGTTTTGCGCGTTATGTCGGCCTTGAGCGTGCCTGGTGTATAACGAATGCTTTAGAGATTTTGCCACGATCTCATAGGAGCGTCCACACTCCACATTTGTAGAGGTGATTTCATATAAGTGTACCTGCACTGAGCACACACTACAAAAAAAGTTTGATTTGTAGCAGTTAAACAATAGCGATCATAAAAAACCGCTACAAACTCACGGATTTTTAGCGGTTTTCAATGAAACCGCCACAAATTCGTAGCAGAAAACTGCCGCCAAAGCGCGCGCGTGTTGGAACGGTATTTTTTAGCGGTTTACTAATGAACAACCGCTACAAAATTGGCGCCAACTTGGCGCCATATGGTGGGAATATTTGTAACGGTTTATTTGTCGCGGTTTCTATGAAACAACGACTACAAATTTGGCGCCAGAGCCGCACCAAATTGGAGAGAATTTTTGTCGCGGTTATATTGTAGCGGGTAGTAGTTAGTAACCTCTACAATAAAACGAAAGGATACAGTCTTATTGCGATTGAGATATAGCGCTACACTAACTGCGACAAATAGTTACAATTTGTAGCGCTTTTTCTCAAAAACCGCTACTAAGATTTAAACTATATATAGCTGGCCGTACATCAAACAAAAAATATATAAAACGAGAAATTACTGAATCTGCATTGTCACTAAAAGAGCTAACTCGGCTTAGTAAACGAAGACATGTGAATATCTGCGGCCCTCATCTCTTATCTCGAGAGATGAGCGCAGTAGATATTTGCCTCTCTCATCCTACAGCCGAAGCTAGCTCTTTAGTAACAATGAAAATTTGGTTATTTCTCAGACCTGAACCCTTCTATTCTTCTTAATATCGTCTAACATGCAACCGATGGTTGGGTTTTTATTGTAGCCACCTTTCTTTCTGTAAAATAACTCTGATGGAAATAAGTCAGTAAACATCAGTAAACCTTTTCAGAGAGATCAGTGGCTACATGGAAACCCAATCTTCACGGGCTTGTTATACTATTTTGAATACACTTATTAAAAAAAAATATATAAATTTTTTTTACCAAACTAATTGATTTATTAGTGAAACTAATAAAGCACTAAGTTTGGATTTTTTTTGTTAAAAAATTCACATTAGTAGCGGTTAATAGAGAAACCGCTACTGAATTTGAAAGGTCAGTAATTTTGTAGCGGTTCAGGTAGCGGTTAATTATAACCGCTATTGAATTTGAATGATCAATAAAGATCAGTAAATTTGTAGCGGTTTAGGTAGCGGTTATAAGTAACTGCTACAAGCTCTTGTATTTTGTAGCGGTTTTTTGAGAATAACTGCTACAAAAGGACACGGTTTAAGCATTCACCCACGTTAGTTTCTCCCACCCTTGTCCTTTCATTTTAACTTTTCTCTCACCCTTGTCCTTTTCTTTCATTTTTACTTTTACTTGTTTACTTGTACGGTAAAAATTGAACATTATGACTAACGGTGATAAAGGGAAGGGACTTCCACTGGTGAGGAAAGTTATAAGAGGAAGTAGCAGCATATGACATACGAGAGGGCGAGGGTGTGGGCCTGCAAATATCCCTCTGCCTCCTCCACCCTAAGACATATGAGGATCTCTTCACGGATCAGCCAATCCCAGACCTTGAGACAGTAGGAGAAGCACGAGGTGCTACTCTTTCGATTAGCGACCTCAATGAAGATGAAGAGATAGAATTTGGCATGCCTATGAGCGAGGCGCAGCAGTTCCTGAACGGCGAGAATGAGCGGGACCAAGGGAACCCTGGACCATCGTCTTTGTGTTCCACCAGATTTGTGGTGGATGTCAAAGGTAAATGTAATTAATTTTTTTCACTAAATTTAAATTTCATTTCCTTAATTTTAAAAGTAATAATAACATGTTTTTTCATTTGTGCAGAGACAAATGGGAACATCACCAGGAGGTCGCTCGATGTTTTCGCAGTTACTCTGTTACAAGGGTCAAAAGTCGTGGTCCCCTGGAACACGGAGACGGACCAGCCTGTTGGCAACGGTGGTCACCTATTCAATAGGTACCTATCGGAATTGGGCGAGAATTGGGCTTGGTTCCCGCTCAACTTCATAAGTTGGAAGCAAGTTCCGGATAGGAACAAGAATGATGCATTTAAAGATACTGTTCAGGTAGGTTATGCTTCTTAATTTAAATTTACATCTTAATATATAATAATTAAATATTGTGGTTTATTTATTTATTTATTTATTTTAGTTAGTTAATTAATATTTAAATTATGAAACAGAAAAAGTTTAATGTGGGAGGGAACGCGAAACGGTATGCGATGCTGAAGATCAGGGATGGGTGGAAGAACCGGAGGAATCGTCTGTACAACAAAAAGAATGGAGATGGGACGGTTCCTCTACAGCAGTTGATCGAGAATGTCATCGACGGAGTCGACCTAAATGACTGGGCATGTTTTGTCCAGTATAGGAGGGGTCAAGCTGGACAGGTACGTCTTTTAATTAATCATACTTTATATTTTTTGGAAATTATTTAATCTGTAGTTTATCTTTATTTATAGTTTAAATGTACTTAATTGTAGGCTCTGTCTCAGAGGAACACTGCAAGTCGGGCACATTCCAACACACGGCGGGATCCAAGACGTTTGCCCTGACCTACAGTGAGTTGGTAATTGAAAGTAAAATTAATTTTACGTTTAATGATTGGTTGTTTTATTTTTTACTTGACAAACTTGTTATTCTTTTAATTCTTTCAGCAAGAGAAGGCTAGAGAGGAGAACCAGCAGACGAACTATGGGGAGTTGTTCACACACACTCATAGACACCGTGATGGGACACCGACCTTTAAGGAAGCAGAGCAGATTATAGTGAGTGACACAAAATTCTTTTATATATAGTTAATTTAATATATTTAATTTTAATTAAATTGTTTCATTAACAGTTTAATGAAATTTGTGTGTCAGGCTCAGATTGAGTAGAGCCAGGTCGAGCTCCAGTCGTCGCTGCCCCCAGAGTCACAGGGGTCTGTGGATCCTACGGCCACACTGAAGGCTGCTACGAGACCGGCCCAACATCCTGGACGCGTTAGGGGTATAGGCCTAGGCGCCAGGCCAAGCGTTGTTTATGGCAAGGCCACCGCCTCTGAGGCAGGAACCTCCGGCACGAGAAGGCCACCACCGGATGACTTGGAGGCGATTATTGCCCAGCGGCGAGGCAGGCTGTTAGGGAGAGGCTGATGCAGGAGAGATTCGATCGCTGGTTTGCTGGACAGCAGACCTACATGGATAGGTGTGCGGTACCTTGAACCGGTTGATACCTGACGATCACTCCCTCGCCTCCCCCGTCATTCATTGATGACGATTCTCCCCCACCTCCAGATTCGTTCATCTATGAGGGTGATGATGCTGCTGGACTTGATGATGCTATTGCTGGACCTGCTGGTGCTATTGCTGCTACTGCTGATGATGAGGATGGCGTTGTTACCTCTACTCCTACATCCTTACATTTGGTAGCGGTTTGGGTAGCGGTTTATAAAACCGCTACTAATATTAGTATTTAGTGGCGGTTGTCAACCGCTACAAATTTTGTTTGTAGCGGTTTATCTAGCGGTTTTTCAACTGCTACAATATATCCTATGTTTGATTTAATCAATCTGAAGTCATTTGAAGAGAATTAAATCTTCCCTCTTCAATTGTATTCTATCCTATAATTGTTTACTAAATATGGATAAGTCATGGATTAAGTTCCCGCGCAATTCTTCTGTGTATGTAGCGGGATTGAAAAATTTCTTAGATTTCGCCTTCTCCCACGCTAGCATTAATGGGAAGATCTTATGTCCGTGTGGTCGATGCAAGTTTAAGAAGTGGCAAACGTGAGACGATGCTATGGAACATCTTCTTGTGAAACCTTTCCCGGTAGAATACACATTCTGGGAAGTTCATGGTGAGAAACATGGTATGCAATATGGGGATAATCTTCCTCGAAGCTCACAAGTAGGAAATAGTGCAGCTCAAGATGATCCGGTTAATGAAGCTGTTCGCGATGCTTTTGGTGTTCAAGACGACAATTTCACGGTAGAAGTTCAGGGTGCAGAACCTGTTTTCCTCAGGAATAAAGTAGCTCAAGAATTTTTCAGCCTGATGGATGAGGGTGATCGTTCGTTGTATCAAGGTTGTTGGAAATACTCTAAATTATCTTTCCTGATCAAGTTGTACGATATCAAGTGCATGTGTGGGATCACTGATAAGACAATATTGATGTTGCTGGAATTGCTACGAGATGCGTTCCCTGATGCGTTACCAGGGCCGTTTCACTGTGACGTTGTTTAAGTGTTTGTAGGTGAATACGACAACATCCCGGGGACTTATGACTGACGACTTATGAATCACATCAGTGAATTTCTCCCAGCCAATTCACACTGATCAGTCTGAAGATGATGAGACATATATTCTAGCCTCAGAGGCCCATCAGGTTTATTATGTCGCCGATGAGAGGCACAGGGATTGGCATATGATCGTTCACTTAAAGCCTTGGGACCTTTACGACATGAGCAATGTTGATAATGCCGCCTACGAGAGTGAGTCGTTCCAGCTAGCCAGCTTCAAGAATTTCTTCCCTGACGGCGATGACAATTTACCTATAGTTCGGTACGTTTTTTAATACATGCTTTATGAAATAATAACATTTAATTAAAGTGTTCTTTGTATTCCAACATATTCAACTAAATATAACATTTTATCCAAATTTCTTTTTGTAGGGATCATGACGAAGATTGAGAGTTAGAGAAAAAATTATGCTTACGACTTAATCTGTAATCTTTTTTTTTTTTGTCAAAACATTTCATCTGTAATCATATAATTATATGTTTTTTTTAAAAAAGATTACTTTGTAGCTGACTATTTAATCTGTAATCTTTTCTTTTGCTAAAAATTTTAGAAAATTATTTGTAGTGGTTTTCAACCGCTAGAAATAGCATTCAGAACCGCTACAAATAGCATTTAGAACTGCTACCAAATGCAGAACCGCTATACAAACCGACACACAAACCGCTACTAATAATAAACGCTACAAAAACGAAACATCAACTGCTACAAAACAGGTACGCGGATACCAATATAAAAACCCCTATCAAACCTCATTTAATACACTCTATTTCCGTTTTCTACTCTTTTTTCTCTCGAACTTCTACATTTTCTCAAGGAGATTAATTGTTTTGATGAGGTAAGTGTTGGTAACCCGGATAATATATAATTATTATCACAATGTTTATTATTTCGCTCAACATATGTGTTCCTAATTATTTTTTTTTTCTGATTATTATTATATCTGTTTACTCTTCCGCACCCATTATTTCATCTCCCTTTACACGAATTATTCATATGTCTTCACAAATATTATTCTATTCATTTCACACACATTATTTTATTTATATCAAACCATAATAAATTAAAGCTAATTAATAAAAATTTATAATTAAAAATCAGTAATAATTTAACTATACGATATAAATTAAAAATATGATAATTAACGAATTTTTATTAAAATAATTTATTGATAACACAACATTTAACTAATTAAATATGATAATTAACGAATTTATACTAAAAAAACATTTGACTATTTTATTTTTTTTGTCTTTTATACGTTTGTAGCGGTTATCTAACCGCTACTAATCACAACCATCATTTGCAATCGAAAGATACCTTTAAAAAATTTCTGAATATCTAGTAGCGGTTGGGAAAAATACGCTACAAAGTGAAATTTTTTTAAAAAGGGCGGGAATAAATTTTACGGCCAAAATAATGGCTAGAAGATTTTGTAGCAATTAAATAACCGCTACAAATGAATTTCAAAAAATTTCCCCCCGCCATATTTGGTGAACCATTTTTGTAATGTTGTAGTGGTTATAAAACCGCAACAAGATATCATTTTGTAGCGGTTTGTCTAACCGCTACTATGTCATCACGAGAATGTCGGCTTGTCCACATGTAGTGGCGGTTTTCTGTAATCGCTACAGATACAATAGTGGTTCTTTGTTATGAAGTAACGGTTATTTATAATCGCTACAAATTAGCTTGCCACGGTGTGTTTTGTAGCGGTTTTTCTAACTGCTACTACATCCGTTTGTAGCGGCGAAAACCGCTGCAAATACGCATTTTTAACCGCTACTAAATGACTTTTTTTTTTTGTAGTGACACTATCCTGTAAGACTATGAAATCATTAAGAACTTTGCTCAACCTAAAACATGTGCATTCTAGCACTCTCCCATTGTCATAAGAAGGGGACGATTGATATTTTTTGTGCTAGTTAGAACTGACGAACGACTTGTTCTTACCCATTGAACCTTCTTCATGGGATCATCAATCACAAAAGTTGGGTTGCCATCGTTGTCAATTACGAGTTGGCTTTAGTCCCATTCCCCTCGACTAATTTATTTCATCCTGCACGGTTTTGTTAACGGCCAATAGGTCTATTAATGACCTCACCAAATCGATTGAGATAACCTCACCAAATCTATTAATAACCTTAGGTGGGATTATGGGTCCAAGTAATACAAGTGATCATTCTTATTATACTCTAAAGTTGACTTTCGAATTTAATGTTTTTTATGTTTCTATATTATAAAATGGTGTTGAGTGATTGTTAAGCTCATGCAAACTATAAACTCAGTTAAATTTGTTAGTTCACATACCAAGTTTATTGTTTTTTTATTTCTAACTAACAAAATCATGTTAATTTACATTTACACTTTTGTTAACTTTTTCAATTTAATCATACTTAACTAGCTTTATATATGAATTTTATAGAATTTTTTTTATTGATGATGGTAAATTATGAATGTTGATATATCTAATTTCAATTATTTATATGTGAAATATATTTTGAATGAAATTATTGTTATTTTTTATATTTTAATTATATACTATCAATACCAATTTATTGATGAAAGTAAACTCTTATGAGTTACTATAGATTCAAATCTACCATATATTTTACATCACTATCACTAGTTGGTTTAAACTTTGAGATTTTGAAAACCTTGCCGGTGTTCTCCCTAGTAAATGGGGCAACAGGCGACAATAGATGCAATTAATGTCTGGCAATTCCACCTCTTTGTGTGCAAGCTAAAGGCGTCACTCGGTGTATAAAATGTCTGTCTAGTTAATCTACCACTTTAATCACCATTATAAGTTTTCAATGTCTGTAATCATCGGCTTTCATAATCTTAAATAATCATTAAACAAGTTAATGACATTTAAACCACACATTTGCTTGTGTTCATGATTGTCATCATAATGTGCATTATCCAACAAGTTAATTGTCATGATTTTTTTTTTCTTTTGCAATATTCTTGGTGTGTGTGAGGTAATAATAATAATAATAATAATAATAATAATAATAATAATAAGGATGAAAATAGAAAAAAGTAATTCAAATTTTCAGACCCAGTAATATTTTAAATCCTCGGCCTTGCCAAATCATTCCCATGACCTGCCCCCTCATGTCTTCTCCTTTAATTTGTCCACTACCTAGTCATCAATAGACATGGCATGCTGCCTGCCTTTTACCCTCATTTTCTCCCCTAATTTTGATTTTAAACGCCCTAATTAGGTCATTAAGATCAGTACAAGATTTATGAGATATGATTTTATTTATTTACTGAATTAAAAGAAGTTTTCTTAAAGACTTAATTTCGAGGGAAATTTTTAGAGGAAAAAAAACACCTTTAAAATTGATGATTTTCTACTAAATTGAGTTGTGAATTACTAATAAAATATAGTAAATAGCAAAGCAACTGCAAGTAATTTAGAATTTTGAAAGGTATTTTTTGGAATTTTCCTGAATTTTTAAAATTAAAATAAAATTATTCATATGATTTTTTTCCCTTAACTTTTGAATTGAAATGGTTTTAAAGACTAATTAATTAAAGATGTCAATTTATGCATCTCAATATTAGGGTTTGTTTGTATAGATAAACATCAAATTGTATAAACAGGAAATAATCGAATCTCTCTTTTTCAAATCAAGAATAATAAACATGTATATGTAGAAAAGTTTGATATCATTAATAGAAAATTATATAATTTCCTTCCAATTGAAGCACAGGTAAGAATTCATTCAAGTGGATGGAACCTGCCCCGAGGTTGATTTTCATGGATCCTGCGCTGATAAAAGATATGTTCAACAAAAACTACGACTTGATAAAACCTGTCGTAATTCATATTGACTGTCATCTAATTAACGTATAAAAATTTAAATTTAATTTAAATACTCATCAATGGCAATATTGATAGCATAATTAATATTAATTTTTATTTAAAGCAATCGTACGATTATTTTTAAATGTTAAAGCAATATGTATGCTGTGTTGAAGGGAGTTCGCAGAAGCAAATGACCATTTCAAAAAAGAAAAGTATAAAAGACATAAAATAGTGTGAAAGAGCATGAAAGATGAGCTTGAATCCAAATATTAATCATAGTATTAATAGCTTTTAACCTTTTACCCATACGTAGCACCTGACTAGTTTCTCCACCCTCCTGTCTTTATTTTTTGACCATGAGCTCTCATCCTATTATTATAAAGCATTTTTTGAAAGAAATATATTATCTTTATTATTATAAGCACCCAAGTGTGCTGTTAATCATATTTTTTTTTAAAATGATAGATATTTAAAATTTCATTTATTGCATCTTCTATATCGATCTTATTAGATGTAATTCATAATATCAAATATTTCATTTTTAAACCAAAATAATAAATTTTCTACCTCATTGATCTAAATGAGTTGATTAGAAGCGCCTAATAAAGAATGAATTAAGGGAATATAAATTAAATTGATATTTATACACGTTCAGATATTAAGGAATTAACTCATATAACTCAAAAGATTCTTCTGTTAGCGCTCTCTAAACCCGGATTCATATTTTAACCCGATTGATAGTTCCAATAATAACCAATCCAACTTACCTAAACTTCACTTCAGTGTATATGGAAAAAATAAAAGTTACATATCAGATTTAGCTGCTTTTGTGGTAGTATGAGTTGTGAAGGCATCAATAATCGATAACCACTATATAGTACTGGACCACTAGCATCACGTGATAACAATATGCATGCAGGACCACTCAGATAATCAGATAACACAAACAAACTAATTAATAGTATTACATAAAATATAAACAAAAGCATAAACTCCAACACCGCACATCAAAATAAAATTACCATAGTATTACTTCCCAAAAATGATTGATATAATATACTACCTCATTTCATTGGTATCAAGTTATTTAACTATTTTTTGGTATAGTAAAAAACTGAGATAAATTGGTTTATTATAATAAATATGACATGATCTTAAAATATACTACATTTGTCCTATAACCTGTGTAATATTAGAATATATTATATATCAGTTTCTATATTAGGTAAATAAGCTTAGAAAAAATGATAAATATGAAAAAGAAAAGTGAGTTAAAGTATTGTATTTATCATTTAAGACAAAGTATAACTTCCCAACTAGCTCCTGAGTTAAGCATAGGAGGGAGTAATTAGACAAAATCTTTGGAAGATTCAAAAAGAAGAACGAAGTGAACCAGCATTGGTCGGCACAAAAGCTTTCTAGTATAATTCAATATATGTAATGATAATAGATATCCATATAAACTAACACTCAAGACTATATATATATATATATATATATATATATATATATATATATAACTTGTTCTCATCTTTGGCTTACTCTGTCCTCTACTCTGACATTATATATAGATAATTAGATACACACTACAACACAAGCACACACACTAGTCACATATAGAAACAGAGATGAGAGGAGGCTCATCAGAAGTGGCCACATGGATAGTAGTGATAATAGTGGTGACATGGGTATGGAGTATGGGAATATGGTCACGGGAGAATCCAAAGAGGCTAGTGAGAGCTCTGAGACAACAAGGTCTCGAGGAAAATCCATATCGATCGATTCTGGGTTGGTGAATCTGTCCAAATTGGTGACATGTTACGACAAGCCAAATGCACTCCCTTGCCCACTACTTGGTCCCTCATATCTCCCCTTTCAGCATCACACAGCCAGCTGCACTCCAATCTCTTACGCGCTTCCCTTTCCAATGTTGGCATATATTATTGAAGGGATGGATGAAAATAGAGCGAGGTAGATAGGGTTCTTAATTGGTATTCAAAAATCAAAGCTATTGTGTAAATTATTACTATTTGGTATTCTACCATACTGGTGGGGTCAAACTTTAATTTCTTACGCATGAATGAAGAATAGTACAAGACTATAACTCAGAGGGAAATGCCTAACAATTCTTGTGTTATGAATGAACAAATAAATGAATTGGATGTGAGATATAGCTAAGCTAACTAGCTAGATTCAATGGCTTATACCAAAACACAGTGATCAACACTATACACACACACATGTTTGTTTGGCCCCTATTTGGTCCTTGAAGACTACAACACCTACACATCTTCCAACCCTACCTTGCCACTCAATTCTTTGTCCTTCAACATTAACATGTGTGTCCTTAATTTCTACAAAAGTATATAAAAATAAGGGTTAAGGTGCAAAAATACACATGAGTTTTTTCCTTAGGAGCGTCCAACACTACGTGTTTTTTTTTTGGGTTAAGGTGCAAAAATACACATATGTTTTTCCTCCAGGAGCGCCCAGCACCATATGTTTTTTTTGTGCAAAAATACACACGTCGTTAGGTTTTAGGAGCAAAAATACCACTTCCGTTAGTTGACCGTTAACCATGGTGAAATTACTCTTTTGCCCTTAACCCTTTTCTTTTTTAATTATTTTAAACTAAGGGCAAAAAGGTAATTTCACCATGGTTAACGGTCAGTTAACGGTTAACTAACGGAAGTGGTATTTTTGCTCCTAAAACCTAACGGCGTGTATATTTTTGCACAAAAAAAAACATATGGTGCTGGGCGCTCTTGGAGGAAAAACATATGTGTATTTTTGCACCTTAACCCTTTTTTTTAGCAAAAATGTAACATCCCATTTGAAAACAGCAGATTTTTTTTTTTTAAAACCAGTGATCAGAGTCGAGCATTCTAGCAAGTGAGTAACTGAACCTTAAAGATATATAACCACAGTGTAATTGTTCTAACACAGTCATCCAATACCCAAAAGAAGACAAATACATAAACTAGAAACATAAAAACTTTGTCTTGCATCCTATATTGTCTGCTTGCCCCTATCTCCACTCCTTGGTTCGCCTAAACCTGAAGCTACAGCTGAGATCCAATTACCATTTGGATCTCAGGTAACGGTTAACCTTATGCTCAAATAAAACAGTATATGGACAACAGCTAATCATAACACGTAACAACAATAAATCACTACATAAGCACACAGCAGATGTATGATCACAACATTGACAGAACATAAGCACAAAGCAGTATGTAAAGTCCCACAATATGTTTGCACATAACCAGTGCCACGACGGCCCATCGTGTCCTCAGCGCTAGGAAAACCCAACGGCGTTATCAAGACTATAACCCACATAAAGCTGTATGTATAACTGACAACCCTAGGCAAAGTCTCAGTATATAAACATATCTATCACATATATGTATATGAGCAGCATAAGACTTAAGGTTACAATATGCGTCCGTACCTTCGTTGATGATATCTGGCACTTTTGCCTACTTATGGTACGTTTGACAGCGGTATGACGGCAGTACGACAGCGGTGACAACGGAAACATCGGTTCGTGATTTTGGGTATCCTATAAGGATAATATCACCGATATGAATATCTAAGATCATAACAGGCATTTTAGGTACAAATTACCATTTTGCCCCTAGTTTGATTACTTGGTGGAATTTTGCCAGAGCTTCGCCATTTTGACTCTAAACTCTCAAAATTTTGCTATAACTTTTCCTCTAACCTATTTCTGAGATAAATATCATATTTACTCCTAAACATGATGTAACGCCCCTATTTCCTAAGTGTATTATGAGGTCTAATTATAGCCCTAGGGTTCTTATTAAACTATTTCGTGTGTATTTATTAGAGTGAAGGCATTAACAGATCAGAGTGGAACACAACAGAGAACGTACTTAGGCATTTGGACGACTGAGTAACTGATTTCATATGCATAGACATATGCTGGTTAATTAAAATTCTCGAAGGAATAAAGGCGTGATACAACTTACATTCATTGCGGAGATCTCGGTTGATGTGTTAGGTTGCAGTAATCCGAAAGGTTCAACAATTCACACTTCATATAGTCCCGAAATCCAACTTCTTCCGAGCCTTTATGCGTTTTGCTTACTCCTTTCTCCTGCTCCTGATCCTCCAGATCCTGAATCTAGGGTAAAATTCTGAGATTCAATGCCCATTGAATCTCAGGTAACAGTTAATCTTATGCTCAAGTATAACAGTATGCATGATAGATATTCATTTACATTTCAGCATAAAACCATACATAGCACACAACACATGTAATAGTTTATATCTCAACAATTACAAAGCACACAGTAATTGTAATGTTCACCTCTACATAGCACATAGCCCATGTAAGACCCATATAGTTTGCACATAAACCAGTGCCACGCCCCCGGCGTGTCCTCAGAGCTAGGAAAACATCCATACGGCATTACCAAGACTGTAACCCGTTTTCAAATAAAAGCTGAATGTATTTCAAATGGTGACCTAAGACCCTGTCTTAGCCACAGTCCATGACCCAATATTCAGTCTTGTCCATGACTATATGAATCATCACATCATATATAAAGCATACAAGTAGCATAAGAGTTAAAGTTACAGTACGCGTCCGTACCTTAGACCTTGACGCTATTGATACGTTCACCTTTTGGTACTGGTTCCAAGCTTTTCCGGGTATCCTATAATACCATCACCGCAATGTTAACATCCTAGGAGATGGCCTTGCCGCTTATGATTCCTATATCCCTAGTAAATTTCATTCCGTTTATACCCTTTTTAATTTATTATTATTAATACTAACTCTTTCAGTTAGTTAATAATTTTCCTTAACAATAATAATTTTATTATTGTTGTTGTTGTTATTATTATCCCCAATAATAATAATAAATCCTCATTTATTATTATTATTACTCCTTAATTAATTTAAACTCATATTATTTACTCATCAATCCTCCTCATATACTTCCTTTACTTTTTATTAATAATAATCCTTATTGGTTATCAATTAATCATTCCCTTTTCTAATGATAATGATTTAGTAGTTTCATCATTATTATTCAATTCACTTATCCTCCTATTAATTAATTATCACCATTTATTTATTTATTTATCTACTTCCCTTAATATACCAATTAAAGTCAATAAATACCCATAATCATACAAGAAGATTTTTATTTGAACCCCTGAAACCATCTAATAACCAATACACATTAATACTTTAAATCATGCTTAAATAAATACTAATTTTTAAGAAAATTATATTTTGAAGCATTATACAAATTAAGGGTTTATTATGCAAAAATGAAAGTATGCAAACCACATCAACTAACACCTTGGCATATATTTGAAATATGATGTGTGTATATATATAAATAAATATATTGAAATCAATATATAATCATACATTAGAAAAGGAATTAATAATATAGATAAAAATACAACATACACACAGTAGCATATTCTGAGCAACAATTATATGAATATAGTTAACCCCTCACCCTCCACCAGTAACGTTTTTTTTCTTTTATCTATATTATTTCAACCACACTTTTTTTTTTGTCTTGTAGCACATAATAATCACTTCTCCATGTTTTCGATTTACTCCCACACATAAACACTTACAACAGCAACCTATCTATATGTATATATATGAAACTTAGACTCACATATCCAGGGAGCACACACTCACCGATTTTCTTCCCTTTTCTCACTACATGCCCACAGCAAAAATACATACATATAGAGCTAAGCATGGAGCAACGCATAACAGAAAAGAACATGACAGCAAAAAATATCTTCTTGTTATTGCAACTCATCGCCCTCATCTTTCTCTGAAACTTAGTTAGACACACACACACACACACATACACCCATACAGAGCATCTCATGCAGTAAGACAAAAACAACACACACATACAGGAAATGAGGCCCTAACGTTTTTCTTTTCTTTTCTGCATCCATTATATATACATGCAACCACATTTCTTCTTTCATTATGAAACCCAGTCCCTGTTTTCTGCTTCAGTTTTCAGTTTTAACTCTGTTTTCGGTATTTTGAAGTTTTAATCTCTTTAGGTTCAATTTTAGTTCAGTTTTTCCAGAAAAACCGATGACCATGAATGACCAAAGCTTCAACGTTTTGTTTTCAGTTTTGACTTTTAGCCATCTTAAGCTTGGTTTCCTTTGTATTCACCTTTCTAAGTTATCGACAGGAGTATTGAATCTTGGAGAAAGATAAGTCTCTAAACTTACCTTCAGTTTTCTTTCGAATAAAGAGAATAATGGGACTATTCTTACTCTGTTTTCCGTCACACCAGCAGGGGAAGATGATTCAAACTCCTCTCCTTCCTTTGCTTAAGTCTCTCAGCCTCACTCTTGGTCTCTCCCTCTCTTCTTTCCCTCAGTCTCTCTCTCTCTCTTCTATGGTTCCTTCTTGTGAACACCGAATGGATGGAAAATGAGAATGGCTGAATTGGAATGGCTTTTATAGCCAACTGGAGGTTCGGTCAAGACGCGTTAAACCGCTGGTCCGAAGGTCTTTTTGAGTCTCGAGAAGCTTAGCCGTCTAATCAACGCTTCAGATAAGCTTATCTTCTGTTTGCTTAATTAATGAGCTCTGTGTTTTCGGTAATGATTCCTTTGGCTTCTTTCTCTTTCTTTCGGTTTTTGGTGGTGGCTGAAGATGGAGTGGGTTCAGGTTTTTGGGCTCGGGTGTTGGGCCAGAGGAGGTGGATCTTCCGAACAGACTGAAGTAGGATCAACTGAAATGAATGACACTCTGCTCTCATTCTCGCTGTCGGTGCTGGAACATGGAAGGAATGAAGGGAGTTCACTTGAATACATTGCTTCTCACGTGGCTATGTTTTGGGCAAGTAAATGGATCTGTTTTTGGGCTTTATTTTCATCCAATTATGCAGCCCTTTTTGTTATAGTTGGGCCTTCACGTGTTGGGCTGATCCATTGTGGATAATATAGGCTTTGGGCTTTTGAGGCTAAATGGTCTGTTAATCATGAAACTCGTGCCTTGTTCCATCTATTATTTTGACACAATAATTTATTTACAATTAAATTTAATTGCAATATCTTCAAAGAAATTAAACTCTTAATTTCTTAGGCCATAAAATATTAATATTAAAATATCTAGGCCACAATTATCTCTTTCAATTATTCTTTGAATTTTATTCTTTCCTTGAAATAAATTATGGAAAATACACTTTTATTTCCCAAGATTCCAAAATTTCATTCCCCTAAAATATATAATTTAAACTCCCAAATTTGGGATGTTATACATGATATCTAAGCTAACTTGTAAAATTAGAGACTACCCTAACAATTCTACTATAACTACCAAAAGAACTACTGAAACAAAAAACTAAGGACCGAAGGACTTACCCAAAGCTTCTTACTAGGATTGTGTGTGAATTGGTGAAGAATGAAGAGAAATGAACTTCTTACTCCTCCTCCAGAGCTTCTCTCTAGGATTGTGTGTGAATTAGTGAAGAATGAAGAGAAATGAAGGGGCTATTTATAGAAAAAACGGATGGCATTTTCGTAATTTTTTTGAACTTCGTTTGGACAGATTCTGACCGTTGGATCGCATTTTTTGAAATGGGTTGATCTTGGCCATCCACCTATTTGGCCGACCTCCCCCTCCCCCAAGAAGATATAATGATGACATCATCATGCTTATGTCATCTTACTTTATAGGCTTTTATCCGATAAAGCTCTTGGTTCGGTGTCATAATCGCGTAATCGTGGAAAATCTCAAAATTTCGGAAGCAAGGCCCTAAAGGTCTTTTCTTCCTCTTTCAAGATACTTGGGTTATCTAAATTTTTGATCCCATTAAGGACATTCCGTTGCCTGCCGAACATTTTCAGACAAATGCTGTTGGTTACGGAAATTTCGTTTGCCGACGTCAACTTCTGGATAAAAATCCACTGATCAATAATATACTCTGGTTTTTCTCAAATCATCCCTAGATTCTAGTTTATGAATTATTTTCTATCGGTTCTCATTTTAATTATCTGCTTTAATTCTGCAAAATATCTTCTTATCCTGATCTCCAAATCACTTCGTCGGTTACAGAAATGACTTCGGAGACAGCCTATTTCGAGATAAAAATTCACTTGTCTATAATATACTCTGACTCTAGAAACCTAGTTTATGGTTTTCTAGATAGGATTTTATTTATATCCGTGGTCATTTATCCTGTTTATTTTTTACTAATATAATATTATTTAACTTATCTTATAATATTATTATTATACAAATATCTTAATATCACTTTTGCATCATCCTTATCCCTCCCCCTAAATTTTCGGCCAGCACATATATATATATATATATATATATATATATATATATATATATATATATATATATATATATTTATTATTATTTTCCTATTTTATTAACTATATTATCCTATTTCACTTGCATTTATTTTTCACAAAATTTCCCTATTGGTCCATAAGTAATTACATGGATTTAGGCTTCTAGAATTATTTAAATAATCCTAAGCCTTTGATCTTTATTTTTCAAGATTACATCTTAACCTTTGTTAATTATTTAATTTACTTAATTTGATTCTACAAGTTTAATTAGCACATTAACCATGAGCTTAACAATTCTTTCCATATTTCCTAGATTTTTGTAGCCTTATAAAAATTCCCAAAAATTACCAAATTAATCCCTTACTAATTATTGATATTTTTCTTAATTAAAATTAATCATTTTCTCTCAACAATTTTATTGACATTAATAATTTAAACTCCATGCAAAATATCAAAAATCATAGTGTTAATTTTGGTTCCATAATACTTTTTAATTTTTCTTCTTTTTATTTTCAAAGGAAATAATTTATTAAATTGTCTAAACTAAGGACAATATTCTTTCTAATTTTTAATAATTATTCCATGCCTTCTAGAATTTTTCATAATTCTCTTTAGGATGTTTTATGGCCCTAAAGTGCATCTTTCATATTTTTGACAATAAATTTCCTCAAATTTTCCTTTAGTGTTTTCTTTTGAAAATAGACTAATCATACAACATGTTGAGACCAAAATCTTCATAAATGGACATTTTTATTATTGTAACATAATATTTCAGATAATAATTATCCGAGTATTACAAAAAATACACATGTAATTAACATTTTGGAACAAAAGTTACATCTCATCGTTAAGTCACTATTCACTGTGATGAGAGAGAAAGTGATGAAGTGAACAGAAACATAACGACGGTGAACAGTGACTTAACGGTAGAATGTAACTTTTGCTCCAAAATGGTAACCACGTGTGTATTTTTGCTCCAAAAAAAAGCACGTGGTAATGGGCGCTCCTGGAGAAAAAACTCATGTGTATTTTTGTACCTTAACCCTAAAAATAATTACGACTATATAATAATAATTTAGATATTACAAGCAATAAGTAAAAAAAAAAAAAAAACTTCATTTCTACAAAAGTATGCTCCTCTTATCCTACTTATAATGTAGAGAGAAAAGATTTTTTCACTTGGTCTTATAATATGTCACTTTAAATTTTTCAAGTGAATGTGCAACTTTTTACTTTTTATTTATTATTGTATAGATTTTATTCTCATGAGGTACATATTAAGGAGGGATGAAGTTGGAAAGTTGTTAAATTTTAAGGTAAAGTTAATGTGGTTTACATTTTCCTTAATCTGTATGAAATATGCTAAAAGTTACTTATAATTAAGACCATATGATGAGTATATTTTTTGAAAATATATATTAATAACTTTAAAACGGTAAACGTGATAGAGAAAGTTGATCATGTTCAATTAATGCCTGGAATCATACTTCTAATTACCTCTACTAGGCACAATAGAAATATTGCTCTATTACTATCAATTAAGGTATTGTGTCCTGTTCTTTAACTTTCTCTTTAGCATTTGCTAATACTATCTCCGATCTTTAATGTATGATCTCCATTTGTAATACAATTTACATTTTTACACTATAAATGAGATCTTATATTAAAGTTGGAAGATAGTAATAATGAGTTTTCCAATAAATTGATCTCTTTTCACCAAGTTACCCCTTTTGATCTAGATAAATAAGGAAGGATAGTCCATCATCCATCATAAACAAAAATGAAGTACAAACATTATTTACTGTCATATATTTTAAAATAATTTAATTAATTTAATTAATTTAATTATTCTTTTTGAAAAGGTTAATTAGTTCTTATATTTAGGATTGCTGATTCAACAACAAAGTAAAAACATCCACAGTATGGTTTGCTAATTTAGCAATTCTTATGGAAAAGAAAACCTAGCAACAAAATATCTTCGTACTGTTGCTAGGCTTTTGTGCTGTTCTCCGATCTATTGGATCTGTAAAAATGAAATTTCTTAATCCTTAGACGAAAGAGACAAGCTAGAGGTCATTAATTAGTCTAAATAAATAAATCAAGCCACTTTCTTTTTATTTGGCCAATAAAATCAAGCCTCGTTCCAAAGTTTGAAACATGATTTATTTGGAGGACATTCTAAGTCTGTCCTACACTAGAAATGGAACATCTTTCTTTTGCAATAGCATTTGCGGCTTTTTCAAAAACCATGAAAGAAGTCCTTTTGGTGGTCCAATAACTAAATGAGTCCGTCCTTCACTATAAATTGACATTTTTGGGCAAAAAGATAATGGAAAATGCTAGCCAAATTTTCAATTAATACCCTAGCTACTATATTTTCAATTATAAGACCCCACTTGCATACAGGTTACTCAGATGGGCAAATTTGTAGGTTCACACACTACTACAAGGTTAGGAGTTAACATCCCCAACTAACCACCATTTTTTAAAAATAAACTTTGAAGAGTAGACGGTGACATTTCTGTCATTTCCTTTCACCCTTCTTCAACGCTGAATCTTTCACCCATTATATATATCATGGGCTAGTCTACATATCAGTTCCAAGCTTATGATGTCTCTCTCTCATGATCTATGTTCTCGTCTCTTCCCTTTTGTCCTCCACATGCACCACAAATATGCAAGTTATTTGTGTATTGCAATACACAAATAACAGCAACTGTGCTCCTTTAGCGTCGGCAAGAGCCCTAGCCGAAGTCAACAACGGTACCAGCTTCCCTTCATTATGTAATGCAGTTGTGGCTTCAAGCAACAAATGAAGCCACAACTGCTTGCATGATGAAGGGAAGCTGGTACCGTGCTTCATAAAAGCAGCAAGTTAACATTAACAAGTAAATGAAATGAGAAAGATGGTGAAGATGCTGTGGGTGAACTCTAAGAGGCTGGAGTGGGTTCTAAGAGAGCAAGGCCTTCTAGGCTCTAGGCAATCCTTACAAGTTTTGGGTTGGTGACTTGTGATCTATGCTCCACAAACCAGTTCCAAGTTGTGTATTGCAATGCTTCTGACTTACTATACCCGTCCTTAAACTAACCCACTGTTTTTTTTTATCTGATATTACTTATTTTATTCTCACTTCTGGTAATCGGCTCACAAGAATGGTTTGGCCGTTGTGCAGGTGATGGAAGCGAGATTCAATCTGCATTAGCTGAGTGCACTGTTAATGAACAGAGCCAAATGTGTTTAGAAGTGGCCGATGTGATTTCCTCCAATAATAAACACATTTGACACTGTTCGTTGACCTGCCCACTCAGCTATTGCAGATTGCATGTCCCTTCCATCACCTTCACCACGCCGACCAGCCATTCTTGTGGGCCGATTACCAGAAGTGAGAATAAAATATGTAATAACGGATAAGAAATTATCAATTGTTTCCCCCCAAAAATTATGATTATAAGTTTATTATAAGTTCACGTTATCTAATTCAAGGTTTCACTCCTAATATAATATATATAGCTGATCTTTTCCTAAGTTTATATGTGTAAGTTTTTTATGAAAATTTTCACACAATTAAAAAAACATCAAGAACAAAGGTTGAGTTAATTAACTAATTAATTCTTATTACACTACAGTACATGTTAGAGTTTAACCCAGCCTCACATTAATTAACAACCGTGGCTCCACATCATTAGATAAATCTTTTTTTTTTGGGGGGGGGGGGGTGGTTGAATAGCATATATCAAATCATATGCATGAAAGAAAGGAAATTCGACGAGGGAAAATTAGAAGAAAAGTTTGCAATAATTGATGTACAATGTAAACATATAAAAGATGAAGATGTGGATCAAATTCAGAGTATACAATTTTTTCTCACATAAATTTTATCTTCATTTTATTGATAAATTTGCTCCTTAACCCATTAAAAAAAAAAAAAGCATCTGCGACCTTCAAAATATGTGAAACTTTTGGTTCCGTGAAGCCACAAATTTGCCCATCTGAGTAACCTGTATGCAACAAGTGGGGTTTAATAATTGAAAATATAGTAGCTAGGGTATTAATTGAAAATTTGGCAAGCTTTTTCGATTATGAAAAAGCTATAATTGTAGGACAATATGGATTTTTGGGGCAAAATGTCAATATATACTACACACACACACACACACTTAACGCGTTATCGCCATATTTCTATTTTAATTTGTGTTCATTTTAATTCATTTCCCAACTTCTTGAATTTATGTTCAGTCCATAACTGCAATCCTGATCAATGCTGGCTCTTCAATTTTCTGCTTTTATTTACGTATTCCGTTCTATTATATACGCAATCCAAGTTGGTCTGTACATATTTTGAACAATTTAAATATATTTAGAATCTTAAATAATAACAACAAAGCTTTTATCTCACTATGTTAGGTTGGCTGTATGAATCAAACAACATCATTGAGAATCAAATCTCAGGATAAATTATTATACAAGTGTGTGTATTTATTTTTTGAATTTCTGATGTAAAAGCTGTTAATGTACATACTTAAGTTTTTAATAAAGACACTAATGCTAGAGATAAGAAATATTGTTTAATAACTCACGATTTTTTTTATCTCATAGATAAAAAGCTGAAATATTTTTCATTCAAATAAAATCACATAAAAAAAAGTGAAAACGAAAAAAGTACTAGAACACCATGCACCATTAAACAAATCGAGGGGCTGAGTCCGATTTACAGTTTAATGATTACATCATGATGAGACCTTGATTAGTTCAATTTTTTTTTTACGAGAGAGAGAGAGAGAGAGAGCAAAAACCCATTTTTTTCATAGGAAAAAAAATTCAATGCAGAAATCAGTTAAAAAATTTAAGAAACAAAACTGCACTTGCATATATATTTATCTCAAGGCAAAATTAGTTAAAAAAACTAAAGGTTGAAGATGCAAAAATAGCGATGAATTTTTATGAAAAGTGTGCTTAGTATCATATACATTTTGGTAGTGCAAATATACCCATGAAAATGACAACACCATTAAATTTGACTTAACACTATTACTTTTTGTAGTGGAACTCATACTCTTTTGGTATAAGCATATGTAACGGAGTTAGATTATGTGTGGCAGTACTGATATTTTTCTCCCTTTTTTGAATGTTTATGGATAACTTTTGCTCTCACTTTTTAATGTTTTATAGGTATTTTTGTATCTCCAAAATATATAAATACTAAACGCACTTCTAATAAAAATTTATAGGTATTTTTATTCATTAACCCTAATCTAAATCAAACAGCCATTGTAGTGAATAATGAAAGAATGAAGTACCTGAGAATCTCTTGCCAGCAATAATGCGGACGTTGATATTGAAGGTCAAGTGCTCTAAGATATCACTCATTGGCACCTCTACCTTATGATTATGATTATTAGAGTTTTGTGGTGTTGATGGGTTGAGAACAAATCCTTCATGAGACACAGTATCTCTGAGTCTCTCACATGCTTCAGCTTCTGAAGCCTATGAGATGAGAGCAGTTCCAACGTCCCTATCTTACTCATCTCTCTCCAGTACTCCACATACGGAGCCAGCGCAAAAGTAATGAATTCACTTCTATATAAGTAAATAATTAGGTGAAGCCTTAATTACGTTGTCTTGTCTACTTATGTAAATTAAGCCTACGAGAATCTCTCCCATATTCGAATTAAAGGTGTTGATAACACCTAAACGAAGGACGTACGACTCTTAATCATAACTTCAATTAAGTGTATTATTAGTTGAAAATGGGACCCGATCTTAATTAGATGTTATAATGCGGTCACCTTGCCACGTTTGGCTTGGGGTGATAATATAATGGAGCATTTAACTAATAAAGGTTGGTCTAGTTGGTAAAAAAATTAGCTTTTAACTATGAGATTGTCGGTTAAACCTCCACCAATGTGTACATCTTATTGGTGAGCAACCTATAAGTACTTTTTTAAGCATTCTATGAGCTCAGAAGAATGTTTTAATCCTAGTAAACCCACGGGACCGAACTTACCTAAACTTTTCTACACAAAAAAAACAAAAAAACAAGAAGAAGAAGAAGAAGAAGAAGAAGAAGAAATTGAGCTAATTTTTAAGACCAATTAAGAGAGGCAATGGAAGATTGAAAAAAAAATGCTCAATAAGGTTAGGCTATATTGTTATTGTTTTAAATTCTAAAAATATTTAAACTGTTCAAAATATGTACAGATCGACTTGGATTGCGCATATAATAGAACGGAATACGTAAATAAAAGCAGAAAATTGCATAGCGAGCATTGATCAGGATTTTAGTTTTGGACTGAACATAAATTCAAGAAAGGGGGAAATGAATTAAAATGAACACAAATAAAAATAGAAATATGGCGGTGACGCGTGTGTCAGTGTGTGTATAATATATTTTGACATTTTTCCCTCAAAATCCATATGGTCACTATTACAAAAAAATGGATATTCACTACAACAAAAACACGGAATCAGCCACGGAATTATCCAAAAATTCCGTCGATAATTACCCACAGAATTCTGTGGGTAATTTCCATGGAAAAAATTACCCGCGGATTACCCACGGAATTCCGTGGGTAACTGAAATCACCCACAGAATTCCGTGGGTAATTCTGTGGGTGATTAAAAAATCACCGACTGAAATTTCTGTCACAAAAAACACCTTGATAGTTATTGACGGTTATTTTTGTGACGGAAATTTCCGTCGGTGATTTTTTAATCACCCAGGAATTACCCACGGAATTGAGAATTACCGACAGAATTTTTTCTGTGGGTAATTCCGTGCTTGATTCCGAGTTTTTTTTTTTTGTAATGATTACTTTCTTAAAGAGACAAGCTAGAGGTCATTAGTGTAAATAAATAAATCAAGCCACTTTCTTTTTATTTGGCCAATAAAATTAAGCCTCGTGCCAAAGCCTCAAAGATAATTTATTTGGAGGACATTATAAGCCTGTCCTACACCATAAATGGACCATCTTTCTTTTCAATATTATTTGCAGCTTTTTCAAAAACCATGAAAGAAGTGCTTTAGGTGGTCCAATAACTAAAGGAGTCCGTTCTTCACTATAAATTGACAATTTTGGGAAAAAAAAATAATGGAAAATGCTTGCCAAATTTTCAATTAATACCCTAGCTACTATATTTTCAATTATAAGATCCCACTTGAATACAGGTTCCTCAGATGGGAAAATTTGTAGGTTCCCACACTACTACAAGTTAGGATTTAACATCCCCAACTAACGTCCATTTTTTAAAAATAAACGTTAAAGAGTAGCCGGTAACATTTCTGTCATTTCCTTTCACCCTTCTTCAACGCTGAATCTTTCACCCATTATATATATCATGTTCTAGTTTACATATCAGTCTCACACAAACAAAAACACAAGAGAAGTCATGGAGAAAGAGAGTGTAATAAGAGGAATGTCGGAAGCAACAACGTTAATAGTGTCAATAATGGCGGCGATGGTTATGGTGAGCTGGTTATGGACGAAGATGGTGAAGACGCTGTGGCTGAACCCTAAGAGCGAGGCTGGAGAGGGTTCTGAGAGAGCAAGCCCTTCAAGCCAATCCTTACAAGTTGTGGGTTGGTGACTTGTGATCTATGCTCCACAAACCAGTTCCAAGTTGTGTATTGTAATGCTTCTGACTTACTATACCCCTGTCCTCAAACCCACTCTCCTTTTTATCTGTTATTACTTATTTTATTCTCACTTCTGATAATCGGCTCACAAGAATGGTTGGCCGTTGTGCAGCTGATGGAAGCGAGATTCAATCTGCATTAGCTGAATGGACAGTCTGAGAACAGTGCCAAATGTGTTTAGTGGTGGCCGATGTGGTTTCCTCAGATAATAAACGCCTTTTGCACTGTCCTCAGGCCTGTCCAATCAGCTATTGCAGATTGCATGTCCCTTCCATCACCACCACCACTCCGGCCAGCCATTCTTGTGGACCGATTACCAGAAGTGAGAATAAAATAAGTAATAACGGATAAGAAATTATCAATTGTTTTCCCCCAGAAATTATGTTGATAAGTTTATTATAAGTTCACGTTATCTAATTCAAGGTTTCACTCCTAATATAATATATACATATATAGCTGATCTTTTCCAAAGTTTATATGTGTAAGTTATTTATCAAAATTTTCACACAATTAAAAACATCAAGAACAAAGGTTAAGTTAATTAACTAATTAATTCTTATTACACTACAGTACATGTTAGAGTTTAACCCAGCATCACATTAATTAACAACCGTAGCTCCACATCATTAGATAAATCAATTTGGAGGGGGGGGGGGGGGTGTTGTTGAATAGCATATATCAAATCATATGCATGAAAGAAAGGAAATTTTTACGAGGGAAAATTAGAAGAAAAGTTTGCGATAATTATTGTACAACGTAAACATATAAAAGATGAAGATGTGGATCAAATTCAGAGTATACAATTTTTCCTCACGTTAATTAAAGAAAGCATCTGCGACCTTCAAAAATATGGGAAACTTTTGGTTCCATGTAGCTACAAATTTGCCCATCAGTAACCTGTATGCAACTGGGGTCTAATAATTGAAAATATGGTAGCTAGGGTATTAATTGAAAATTTGGCTAGCTTTTTCCATTATGAAAAAGCTGTAATTGTAGGACAATATGGATTTTTGGGGGAAAATGTCAATATATACCGTGTACTCATGCAGGGGCGGAGCTACACTTGTGCCAATGGGTACAAGTGAACCCATAAAAAATCAAATGAAAGAGGATAAAAACAGAGCAGTGAAATTAGAAACAAATGAAGAACCATTGAGCTCCCGATGCACTATTGTTCACTCACGTCTCTCTCTCTCTGGCCGACGAAGCTCACCGGTGGCCTTGGTGGTGGATGGTGCCGTCAGCGAGAGAGGAAGAAGAAGGTGGATCTGGAGTCGCAGCGCTCTTTGTTTCTTTGTTCACTGTCGTGCTCTGCGTCTCTATTCCTTTCTTCCAAAATGCCGCCTCTCTTTTCTGCATAGCTTCTAGGTTTCAATTCCTTTTATTTGTGTGGGACCCAATCCATTTAATTGAAAACCATTTTGAATGCACCATGCGTCTGTGCTGTATGTGTTAAGAAAGAAATATTATTCTAATAATAATAATAATACTAAATTTTTATTTCTTCTTCTCTTTTCTTTTTAAGAATACTTCTCATCTATTATTTATTTCCTAAACTCAAAAGCATTTATTTAAGTTGAAAATGAATATCTCAAGGCTAAGCAGATGAAGGCTGATGTAAATGAATATATGAAGGTAATACCACACCTTGTGATTTTTGTTTATGATGAATTGAAGACGAAGCCAGCATTTTGATTTGCTTGTCCACCTTCTAGTTATTATAATTCTTCATTCTTTGATTTCTTATAGGTTCCAACATGTTCTTTAATCTTGTCAAACTTTTTTTCTTTCAGAAAATGTCAATGATACAATCTTAATGCATTTAAAATTTTTCTTAAAAAAAAAATTCAGGGGCGTTGCTCCCGAATCTCTAGACCCTTACACTAATTGTGCACTCATTAACTCTAAATTCTGGCTCCACCCCTATACTCACGCGTGGCGTTGTCGCCATATTTCTATTTTAACTTGTGTTCATTTTAATTCATTTCCCACTTTCTTGAATTTATGTTCAGTCCAAAACTGCAATCCTGATCAACGCTGGCTCTGCAATTTTCTGCTTTTATTTACGTATCCCGTTCTATTATATACGCAATCCAAGTCCGTCTATACATATTTAGAACAGTTTAGAGTTTAGAGCCTGTTTGGCAGACCCCAAAACCTGGGTTTTGGAAACAAAACCTAGGTTTTGAAAAAAGTTTGACAAACACCCCTCTTTTTTCTAAAAGATATTTGGCTTCAAAACCTAGGTTTTCCAAAATCCAACTTTTTTTCAATTTTGAGACTCTCTTTCTAGAAGTGGGACCCACCATCAAAGAAAAAACCCCAAATACCCCCATTATATCCCTTGAAGCCCAAAAAACTAATGTACTTTTTGGTAAATTTTACCCTCAAAAAGCTATTATGATAATAATTTCCAAACACTATCATTATTTTTCAAAAGCTATTTTGTAAAAGCTATTTTTGAAATTTATTCTCCAAAAGTTATTTTTACCTCGTAAATCCCCAAAACTATTCTCCAAAAGCAACTTCCAAACGGGCCCTAAATATTTTTAAAATTTAAAACAATAACAATGTAACAAAGCCTTATCTCCCTATGTAAGGTTGGCTATATGAACCAAATGACATTATTGAGAATCAAATCTTAAGATAAATTGTTATATATATGTGTGTGTATACAAATGTATATTTATTTTTTGAATTTCTAACGCAAAAGTCATCAATTTAGATACTTAAAGTTTTTGATAACGATACTAATGCTAGAGACAAGAAACATTGTTTAATAACTCAGGACTTTTTAATTTCATAGATAAAAAAGCTGAACTATTTTTCATTGAAATAAAATCACATAAAAAAAAGTGAAAACGAAAAAAATACTAGAAGACCACCATTAAACAAATCGAGGGGCCGAGTCCGATTTACAGTTTAATGTTACATCATGATGAGACCAAGATGAGTTTAATAATTTTTTTTTTAAAAAAAAAAAGAGAGCAAAAACTCAATTTTTTCGGAGAAAGAAAAATTAAATGCAGAAATCATTTAAAAAAAATTAAAAGACAAAACTACTCTTGCATATATATTTATCTCATCCAATGGCAAAATCAGTTAAAATAAATTAAAGGGCGAAAGTGTAAAAATACCCATGAATTTTTATGAAAAATGTGCCCAATACCATATACATTTCAGTGGTGCAAAAATACCCATGAAAATGACAGTACCGTTAAATTTAACCTAATAGTATTACTTTTTATAGTGGAACTCACACTCTTTTTTGGTATAAACATATGTAACAGTGCTAGATTATGTTTGATGGTACTAGTATTTTTGTTCCCTTTTTGAATGTTTATGGGTACTTTTGCTTTCATTTTTTAATTTTTATGGGTATTTTCGTATCTCCAAAATGTATATAATATTAAACGCACTTTTAATAAAAATTCAATGGAATTTTTACTCATTAACCCTAATCTAAATCAAACAGCCATTGTAGTGAATAATGAAAGAATGAAGTACCTGAGAATCTCTTGCCAGCAATAATGCGGACGTTGATATTGAAGGTCAAGTGCTCTAAGATATCACTCATTGGCACCTCTACCTTATGATTATGATTATTAGAGTTTTGTGGTGTTGATGGGTTGAGAACAAATCCTTCATGAGACACAGTATCTCTGAGTCTCTCACATGCTTCAGCTTCTGAAGCCTATGAGATGAGAGCAGTTCCAACGTCCCTATCTTACTCATCTCTCTCCAGTACTCCCCATACGGAGCCAGCGCAAAAGTAATGAATTCACTTCTATATAAGTAAATAATTAGGTGAAGCCTTAATTACGTTGTCTTGTCTACTTATGTAAATTAAGCCTACGAGAATCTCTCCCATATTCGAATTAAAGGTGTTGATAAAACTTAAACGAAGGACGTACGGCTCTTGATCATAACTTCAATTAAGTGTATTATTAGTTGAAAATGGGACCCGGTCTTAATTAGATGTTATAATGCGGTAAACTTGCCACGTATGGCTTGGGATGATAATGGAGCGATTAACCAATAAAGGTTTGTCCAGATTGGTCCAGTTGAAATTAGTTTATAACTATAAGATTGTGGGTTCAAACCCCATCAATATGTACACCTTATTGGTGGGCAACTTGTAAGTACTTCTTTAATTAAACGATGAGCTCAGAGGTATGTTCTAACCTTGGTAAGCCCACGGGATCTAATTTACCTAAACTTTTCTATACACACAAAAAAAATGAAGAAATTGTGCTAAAATTTAAGACCAATTAAGAGAGGCAATGGAAGACTGAAGAAAATGCTCAATAAGGTTATTGAACGAGATCTTTTAGTTAATAATTTATATCTATATTTGGTTTTTGATCGAACTCAATGATGTTGTTTGATTCATATAGTCAACCTCACATTGTGAGATAAGGCTTTATTATTTGTGTTTTAAATTCTAAAAATATTTAAAGTGTTCAAAATATGTACAGGCTGACTTGGATTGCGCATATAATAGAACGGAATATGTAAATAAAAGCAGAAAATTGCAGAGCCACCATTGATCAAGATTGCAGTTATAGACTGAACATAAATTCAAGAAGCTGGGAAATGAATTAAAATGAACCCAAATTAAAATAGAAATATGGCGATAACGCGTATGTGTGTGTATTTAGTATATTTTGACATTTGCCCCTAAAAATCCATATGGTCACTGCTACAAAAAAATGATATTATTTCCCTAAAAAACGTCCGTTTTTTTTCAAAAGGGAAATAAAATATATAGACAGTGGCATTTTTGTAATTATTTGAAGAAAATTGAATATATTAGACGTCCATTTAGTTTTTATGACGCAATGTCCTCATTAATTTTAGGACGCCAAAATTTGACAACACCAGCGATAAATAATTTATCTGATACCAAAAAACAATGCATTTGGCGTCCTAAATATTTTTTCAGACGCCAATAGTAGTATTTTTGGCGTCTTATCTATTTCTTGGATGCCAAAAACACCATATTGTCCTCTTTTTTTTTTGGTTAAAAAGTCAAAGATCTAGCGAAAGGGAAGCTTCTCACTCTCAAATTCAAATGAGAAGAAAAGCTAGCAGCACCAGTGTAGTAGCCTCGGGTGTATCATGGCTAAAGGAAAAAGATAGGCAAAGGGAAGACACGATGAAGGCGAAATTCACCAACTCTCTCTCTCTCTCTCTCTCTCTTCGCTCAACTCACTGCACTCTGTTGAGTTTCACATGAAGGCGGCGAGATCTGCCTGGGTCTCGATGAAGGCAGTGAGATCTGCGCCTAGGTCGCAATGAAGGTGGTGAAATCTGTGCCTAGGTCGTGATGAAGGCAGGAGATCTGCCTGGGTCCCGGTGAAGTTGGGGAGATCTGCTTGGGTCGCAATGAAGCTGGTGAGATCTGTGCCTCGATCACCATGAAGGCCGCAAGATCTTCAGGTTCCATATTTGCCTCTCAGACTGTAATACCCTAAAAATCCTACTTATGATAAGTATCATAATTTAGTAAATAATACCTATTGGAAATAGGTGAATATGAGGTATCAAACACCTTGTATTGAATTTATCTTATTATTAGGACAGTTTCTCCTAAGAATAAATAATGTGCGAAAAGGTCCCTAAAACGTTAGATAATTTGTAAATAGGTCCTTGAAATATTTATGGGTTATAAAATACCCTGAGAAAATTATGATAAAATCCTAAGAGTCAACTAAATATTTATTAAAAATTAAAAAGTATGTTGTCTCTAATTTAGGTAATTTATGAGATTATTTTCCTTGGAAAATAATGAGGTAAAATCTGATATTATTATGGGGACCATATTGGACCCCATGATTTTTAATATTATGCATGGTGCATAAATTACCAATATCAGTAAAATAATTGTGAGATAATAATTATTACTAATTAAGAAAATTGTCAACAATTAGTAAGTGATTAATTAGATAATTAATGGCTAATTGTTTAGACATAAGATAAAGAGAAAAAGGTGGAAATTAATTTTTATATATATATATATATATATATATATATATATATATATATATATACACGAAATTATGAAGAAAAATAAAGAAAAATTAAAATGGAAATTAAGAAAAAAATATCTAAGATATTTAGTAATTAAATAATATTATAATTGTGATATTTTATACAGGATAAACGAGAACAGATAGAAATAAAATCCTACCTAGAAAACCATGAAATAAGTTTCTAGAGTCAGAGTATATTATGGACAAGTGAATTTTTATCTCGAAGTAGGATGTCTTCGAAGTCATTTCCGTAACCGACGGAGTGATCATGAGATGATGCCAAAAAGATATTTTGTGAAATTAAGGCAGATATTAAAAATGAGAATCTATAGAAAATAAATCTTAATTTGAAATATGGATATGAGTTAGTAAAGACCAGAACCTTTTATGAATCAGTGATTTATGATCCAGAAGTTGACGTCGGCAGACGTTATTTCCGTAACTGACAGCGTTTATCCGAAAATGTTCAGCAGGCAACGGAATGTCTTTAATGAGATCAAAAATTTAGATAACCCAAGTATCTTGAAAGAGAAAGAAAACATCTTCAGGACCTTGCTTCCGGAATTTTGAGATTTCCCAAGATTACGTGATTAGGACACCGAACAGAGAACTTTATCAGATAAAGGCACATAAAGCAAGAGATGATGCAAGTATGACATCATTTTGATGACTCAAGATGATGTCGTCATAGTGAGGTGTAAGGTCCAGATCAGCCCGTTTCAAAAAGTGCGATCTAACGGTCAGAATCTGACCAGACAAAGTTCAAAGGAACTACCAAAATGCCATCGTCTTTTTCTATAAATAGGCCCCTTCATTTCTCTTCATTCTTCACCAATTCACAAACAATCCTAGAGAGAAGTTAAAGGGAGAAGCTCTAGAGAAAGTTGTAGCGGAGTCCTGAGTAAGTTCTTCGGTTCTTAGTCTTTAGTTTTGGTAATTCCTTCGGTAGTTATAGTAGAAATGTTAGAGTAATCTCTAATCTTCCAAGTCAGTTTAGATATCATGTTTTAGGAATAGATATGATATTTATTTCATAAATATATTGGAGAAAGAGGTATGTCAAAATCTTGGGAGATTAAGATTAAAATAGCGAAGCTCTGGCAAAATTTCGTCGATTTGTCAACCTAAGGGCAAAATGGTAATTTGTACCTAAAATGCTTATTATGATATTAAATATTCATAAACATGATATTATTCTTATAGGATATCTGAAATCACGAACCACAGTTTCCGCTGTTACCGCTGTTGTACCGCCGTAGTATCGCTGTCAAACGTAGTATTCCGCCAAAAATATCGTATAGCATCAACAAAGGTACGTTCGCGTACTATAACACTAACTCTGATATTTACAGTATGCGTATATGTGGTATGTGTGTTGTATGCATGTTGGTGGTGTGTTGTTTGAATACATAGTGTTGTTAGAGGATAACTGTACATCTGCATGCACTGGGAGTGATATATCTATATTCACTGGGAGTGGTACATTTCGCTGGAAGCGGCACATTTGCATTCACTGGGATCGATATACATGGGAGTGATTCATTTGCTATGCTTATATACCGTATATGTAAATATGAGGTTAACCGTTACCTGGGGTCCGATTGCAATGGACCTCAACTCTTAACATAGCTTCAGGATCGGGAGGTCCGAGGACCGAGGAGAAAGGCAAGCAGCACTTATAGGAACTCGGCTAAAGACCATCTTTTGTTGCCACGGCATGGGTATTGTCAGGGGAATACCTCTGTGGTTGTTTACTTTAAAAACTCTCGGTCTTTGTACCATTTCTGTAATTAGCCAAACTTACGGCATTTTGAATATATATATCAGTTACTCTCTTACTCCGATGTTCTACTCTGATGAAAAAAAAATTATACTGCTTTTGAAAAGTTGGGATGTTACACAGACTGCCTCCTCCAAAGTTCCTCCCTCGCCAACAATGCAAGCACCTCCATGGAGTTGATTCCTCCCTCTGCTATAGGTTGGATCTTTTTTTATCAGTTTTACTGTGATTTGTTTTTCATTTTCTTATGATTGTGATTGTTAGATCAGAAATTTTGGAAGTTAGTCCTATTCTTTATTTATGCTAGTCCTCTTTTGGATATGTTTTGTTTTTTTATTGGTGATAGGTCTGAATTGGTGTTAAATCTATATTTCCATGACCAACCCTTCAAACTAGAGGTTTGAGGGGTTTTTTTTAATTAAAAACAAAAAGGCACATGGCATCCTAAATATTTTTAAGATGCCATAGGGTACCAATATAGTATCCTAAAAAATGTAGGACGTCAGAAGACTTAACATACTACGCCTCCTACATAAACGTCTGTAAGAGAAAAGATGTAAAAGGGCTAAAAATATAGACGTTGTAAAGCTTTTTTTTAGTAATGGTCCCACAATTACCGCGTTTTCATAATGGAAAAAGCTAGCCAAATTTTCAATTAATACCCTAGCCACTATATTTTCAATTATAAGACCCCACTTGCATACAGGGTACTCTGATGGGCAAATTTGTAGCTTCACGTACGGAACCAAAAGTTTCACATTTTTTGAAGATCTCAGTCTTGCAGTTTTTTTTTTTTTTTTTAATTAACATGCATTTAAGTGAAAAACGAAATCAAAATAACGTGAGGAAAAATTGTATACTTTGAATTTGATATATGCAAACTTTTCTTCTAATTTTCCCTCGTACAAATTTCCTTTCTTTGATACATATGATTTGATATATACTATTCAACCCCCCCCCCCCCCCCCCGAAAAAAAAAAAGATTTATCTAATGATGTAGAGCTACTGTTGTTAATTAATGTGAGGCTGGGTAAAACTCTAACACGTACTGTAGTGTAATAAGAATTAATTAATTAATTAACTCAACCTTTGTTCTTGATGTTGTAGAGAATAGAAAATAATGGAAGCTTATCGTGCTCGCTCTCTCTCCCTTACCCCTCCCTTCCCGCGTCAGACTCCAACGAGTCTATACATACATACATACATACATACATGTGTACACACACATATACATATATCATGTACTAGTCTACATATCGACCTCACACAAACACAAACGAAAGAGAAGTCATGGAGAAAGAGAGTGTAATAAGAGGAATGTTGGAAGCAACAACGTTTATAGTGTCAATAATGGCGGCGATGGTGATGGTTAATTAGCTGGGTATGGATGAAGATGGTGAAGACGCCGTGGCTGAACCCTAAGACTGAGGCTGGAGAGGGTTCTAAAAGAGCAAGGCCTTCAAGCCAATCCTTACAAGTTTTGGGTTCTGACTTGAAGGAAATAGTGAAGATGCATGAAGAAACCAGTTCCAAGCCTATGATGTCTCTCTCATGATCTATGTCCTCGGCTCTCCCCTTTTGTTCTCCACATGCTCCACAAATATGCAAGTTATTTGTGTATTATAATACACAAATAACAGCTAGCTACTATGCCCCTTTAGCGGCGGCAAGAGCCCCAGACGAAGTCAACAACGGTACCAGCTTCCCTTGATCGTGCAATGCAATTGTGGCTTTATAAAACTAGCAAGTCGATCACTACAAAAAAAAAAATGATATTTTGTAGCATTTAAAATTACATATTTATAATGTTTTTAACCGCCACAAACAACACAACAGTAGTAGTGGTTTAAAGAACCACTATTAAAAAACCACTAAAAAACACACTGTTACGTTACAAGCTGTTTTATAGCACTTTTCTAAAACCGCTATTCATATAATAAAAGTGCTACTGTAGTAGTAGCGGTTGAGTCACCGCTATAAGTTGTGATTGAGATGATGAATTTCAAAATAATTGGCGTCAAACTATTAGATGAAATTTCAAATATTGCGGTAACTATTTAAGCTGAATCTCAATTAACATTGTAATGGTTTTAAAACCACTACAAAATATTACAAACTTGTTTTTTTAAAAAAAAAAAAAACATAATTTGAATCCATTGTTACAATGTTATGTTAAATAATTTATTATTTAAGTGACAAATTAAATTATGATAGTTAATATTTGAAAAAATGATTAACCTAAGTTAGATAAGTATAAATGTTATGTAGGTATAATACTGAGAGTGTGTAGATAATAAGGACTTATTATGTTGTCCAGTAGATGTTATTTGATTATATATCTCGAAAACGATAGAACGAATGTAGAGGAAATGTCCTTAAAGTTCTTGATAAGGAAAAAAGAATAGTATCAGTATTATAAGAAGGAAAAAAATAAAACATTGAAATTAAAGATTTTAAGAAAATTATCATATTTGATGAATTTGCTCAACACTTAACCTCTTCAAATAATCTTTACAGATGAGAGAAAACAAGAGAGAAGGGGATGGAAAGAAATGAAGAAATGTGTAAAATGAGGTGGGTGAGGATATTTATAGAGATATGCGTAACTTTTGTAGTAATTGATGTAATGGATTTTATAACAGCTTTCATTTGTAACGATTTATGTAACAGTTTTTGCAGTGGTTTCACATTTGTAACATTTTTTGTTTGATTTGTAGCGGTTATAAAACTACTACAAAAATTTATTGGTATTTTCTTTTAAAAAAAATTCAAAATTTTACATTTTGTAGCGGTTATAGTAAAAATCGCTATAAATTAATAAACATTGGCGGTATACGAAATAATCAAAATAAGATACTTTGTAGCGGTTTATCTACAAAAACCGCTACAAACTTTAAGACTGTCAACTATATTCAAAATATTCAAATTTCAATATCATACTTTGTAGCGTTTGTTTGCCAAAAACTGCTATAAGTTTCATAACCCTTGGTGAGTTCTAAAATATTTAAATTTAAAAACTACACACTTTGTAGCGGTTTATATACTAAAACTGTGATAAAATTGTTTGCTTAAAACATGAAATAAATATTTCAAGTAAAAAACTTAATGCTTATGCTAATAAGTTATTTTAAAAGACATTTTAAATATGAAATTATTTCATTAAATAAAAAAATTATTAAAATGTTGATGTTACTAAAATTTTTGTCACACCAAATATTTAAAAAGAAACAAATTAATGATGTCAATCATAAACAAAATGTGTGTTGTGTGTGTCAATCAAGCATCTCATTTAACCAAAAAAATCTAGTATCTCAAGAACCAAGGCATTGGAGGGATAGAGGTAGAGATGTAAAAAGGCCAGGGGCCTGTGACCTGGCCTGTTAAAAGCTTGGTCAGGCTTGACCTGTCAGGCTAAAAGGTCAGGCCAAGGCCTCTTATGAGGCTTGTTTTCCCTTAACAGGCCAAGCCCACGCCTGATAAGAAGCATTTTAGGCCTGTCAGGTTGGCTTGTTTATATTATTAATATTAATTTATATAATTTTGTCCTGTTTTTAGCCTGTTTAAAGTAGGCCTGTTTTCGGCCTATGGCCTGTTATTTATATTATTAGTATTAATTTATGTAATTTTGACCTGTTTTTAGCATGTTTAAAGTAGGTCTGTTTTCGGCCTGTGACCTGTTAGCTTAATTAATTAAAAAAAACACAGGCCTTAACAGGCTACAGGCCATGCCCAGGCCGAAAAGTAGGCCTATAACAGGCTACAGGCCAGTATGTCACAGAACAGGCCTGGCCTGTTAAGGGTGAGGCCTGGCCTGGCCTGACCTGTTTACACCCCTAGATAGAGGAACCAAAAAGGTGGTAGAGGTAGACCTTCTAATCTCCTATCTCTCAGATCCGTACTACTCTAATCTCCACCATCAATTGACATATTGCATGGCTCCCTACTTTTATTCATAACGGTTTAACAAAAACCACTACATAAACTGCTACAGATGAAGAAATTGTAATGTCCTATTTTATGTTTTATCAAAAACTATGTATATCATGAAATATTCAATAAAATGTCAAGACTGAATATTTATTATGATATTGCTAAGTTTATTGAATATTTGTCATTTGGATGAACCTGGTTAACGATAACAACAAAACCTGAATACATAAATCAAAATAACAAATATTGAAAATCAATTTATTTGATACCTCCTTGACAACCGAGCAACACCTACACAATAAAACTCCAACACAAGCATCATCAACAACAACAAAACCCCAATATAAAACTCCAATACAAAATTCAACGACAACAAAACTCTAATACAAAACTCAATTCAACAAAATCCCCAAAACAAAACTTGTGACAAGGAACCATGAAAAGTAACACTTATGATCTCCTAAAGCAAGGCCATAAATTTGGCCCAACTACAAGGAGTAATGGAAAGATAATTTGGGCTCTTATATGAGCATGATTTTTTGCCGAATCAAGAAAGGAAAGAAGGCAATTTGGATTTTTATTTGGGTTATGGACTTTAGTCCAAAATAAAGGAGGAAGAAAATCATTTGAATCTTTGATTAAGGCCCAAGGTTTTCAGCTCAAAAGCTAGAATGAAGGAAACAATTTGGGCTCCTGTTTGGGCTAGTGATCTCGGCCCAAAATTTAAGTTGAATGAAAAGGCAATTGGACCCTCATTTAAGGCCCAAGTATCACAACCCAAAAGGAGGAAGAAAGTGGGAGGATGAGTCATGCCACACATGTCCCCTCATGCAAGCTCAAGACACTTGTCCTACATGCTAAACACACACACACTCTTACTTTCCCTCCAAAACCGTTACACTTGCATACACAAACACACATTACACTTGTTTATCATGCAACCATGACACATGTTGTCATGCATGGTCAACACTTGCCAACCATACACTTTAACACCTCACCAACTCTCCACATACACTCCCCCCCTCCAAAAAAAAATCCACGGACACCACACCCACAACACTAACAATCTTCATCCTTTCCTTCTCTTCCAACCATAGCTCTCTCTCTTGAAGAACACCAACTCCTCTCTTCCAACACTTCAACAAATTCTCTCCTCTTTTCCCTCCCAAACCGTGACCCCTTTCCTCTCAACAACACCAACCCTCCTTCATCCATTAGTCTCCTTTGGTCAACATTCCTCCAATAATCAACTTGGTGATTCGGCAAGGAAGATCAAGGAAGAAAGAAGGAGAAAAACCACTTGAAGATTAAGCTAAGTTGCAAGTACGGCATTCACAATTGCTCCTTCTATCTTCTTTCGTGTTGGGATTGATGAGTACTAACCAACATGCGTGTGGGTTTTTCTGGGTTAGGCCGAGAATTTGAAGGGAAAGTGAAAAGAAATTGATCACAATAACAAGATCAAAGACTAGTGCTAAAATCCCAATCTTCATTTTGACGTTTTGAAGTTTCTTGGTTTGAAACCCAAAACTTGGTTTGAACCAAAACTCAAAGAAATCAAATGATTTTTATAATTTTGAGGTTTCCAATGAGTTCACCACAACAAATGGAGTGGAATTAAGGTGGAAAAAATTTTTTGGAAACAAAGGATCAAAATAACACAAGATGTAAAAACTGTCACTTTTTGAGTTTATGGAGGCAGTCATCTTGTGTAAGGTTTTTGACTAAGTAAATTGATTCCAAAAATTGGGAAGATCTCCATATTTGTAGTTCACACGGATAGCTTTAATTTGATAGATAGTTTGTAAATTTTGGAGTTTTATACAAGGAGTTATGATTCTTACAAACTAACCTAAGTTTCTGGAAAGTTAAATTGAGGCAGTTAACTTGAGAACAGTTCTTAAATATGTAAATGAAATCCATAAATTATGAAACTTTCAAGATGTGTAGTAGACACATAAATTTTGGATTTGATGGTTTGTTTGTAATTTTTAGAGTTTTGTAAAAAGAGTTATGAACTCTACAAACTAACCTAAGCTCCTAGAAATTTATACTGGACAGTAAGGGAAATTTTGAAAACTAGGAATGACTTTGACGTGTTCTGACCAGTGGCGTTATTTTTCTATGAAAATAGATTTGTCAAGGAACACGGGAGTCTTAGAAGCACGCCATTTATATTTTTTTTATTTAATTATGAATTTTTAAAGTTTAATGAAAATTCTAAAAATTTGGGGATGAGTTAAAAAATGGTTAAAAATGGTGATTGAAATATATACCCTAAAATGGTAAAGGTGGAATCCAAACATTGATTCTTCCTAAAGGCCTTAACCAAAGTCGCACTAAACTAATTCACTAGAAAAAAATGATATTCTCTTCCGTCGGCCGTTGATATAAGATCACTACAAAAAAATTAGTTTTTTGTGACGAAATTTGTGACGAAAAAATTCCGTGCAAAATAGGATTGCGACGGAATTCGTCCGTCACCAAAAAGGCCTCGCAATTGCGACGGAAAATTGAATTTCCGTCGCAATTTGCAATGAAATTTAAATTCTATCTCAAATTTTGAAATTTGCGACGGAATTTTGTTTCCATCGCAAATTTCAAAATTTGCGACGGAAAATTTTCTGTCGCAATTGTGACGGAATTTTTTCCGTCGCAAAAAATAAAATTTAAAATTTAAAATTAAAATTTAAAAAAATAATTTTAATTAAAAAATAAATTTAAATTTAAATTTAAAAAAAGAAACAGACAGTCTAGACCCCACTAATAATTTAATTAGTTTAGTATAAATTAATGAAAATTCGAGTCTCTTGACAAGAAATTTCCCACCAACAAATACTTTGACATTTTCATATCTTTGTAATTAAAATACTCATAACTACAATTAATATTTGCACATAAAAAACTGATAAATGCAAATAAAATATAATAACAAGTCTTCATGCACTATACCAAATGCAACATTAACTCTAATTTTTCTTAAAAGAAACCCTTATTTATGAAGATAGTGATTGGGAATAAGTGAGAAAATAAGACAAGAGAGACATACAATTAACCAGAGATAAAAATTAAGAACAAAAGTGAATTAAATTTTTAAATAAGTATAAAAGTGTACAACTTATAAAAACCATCCGCTCTATTTCATAAATTGTAACTTATAGTATCGTGTTTAGTGTGTTATAGTATCAATTATTTGTAAGGGTAAAGCATTTACATAATAAGCTTGGTCTATTTAATTTTTTGGAGATTACATACGCAAAAATTGTTATGTGAGGATGTTGTTAAAAAAAACAGAGAGAAGAGAAAGATGGAAGAAGTTGCCCTACTTGGAAAGAACTAAATTTAATGCAAAACTGACGTCTATATGCATTTATTAATTATAGTGAAAGTCAAATTAATCTATTATCACACAAAACACAAGCATGGAGCTAGGTCACTGTTTGAGGGGTTTAGTAGCGATGAAGCGAGTGAGGAGAATCACGAAAAGAAAAAGAAAATGAAAGAAAAAGAGCATTCATGCATGTCTTGAATTTAAACATGCACTCTGATAACAAACTTAGTTTCACTCCTATCTACGAACTCAAGATCTACAAATTTCTGAGGAAAAAAAAAACAATATGAGCAAAAAACAAAATCTAAGAACTCAAATAAAATGCTTACACATTTGAGGAACGGTTGAGGCGGAGAAACAAGAGAAAAGGACGGCGGAGGCTCAAATTGGAGGAAGAGAAACTCGGTCGGCGATGGTTGAACGGCACGAGGAGCAAAAACGCCAAAGACACACGAGGCAAGCAACTTGAAAGCAAATGGGAAATGGAAGAAGACGGATACGCGAAGATAAAATGGTAAAGTAATTGAAGTTTGCGACGGAATTTATTTTCTGTCGCAAAAAGGCGAAATTTTGCGACAAAATTTATTTTCCGTCGTAAATTTCTTTTTTTAATTATTTTTCTGACAAAGATTTTTTGCGATAAAAAAAAAATTCCATCACAAAATTTCACCTTTTTGCGACAGAAAATAAATTCTGTCGCAAAAAGAAATAATTAAAAAAAATCCATCACAAAACCCATAAGGATTTGCGACGGAAAATATTTTCCGTCGCTAAACCCTTGAGGTTTTGCGACGGAAAATTTTTCCGTCGCAAAACCCATGGGGATTTGCGACGGAATTTTTTTCCGTGGCAAATCCTCATGGGTTTTGCGACGGAAAAATTTTCCGTCGCAAATCCTCAAGGGTTTTGCAACAAAATTTTTTTCCGTCGCAAATTTTTTTTTAAATTTTTTTTTTGCGACGGAATTTTTTTTTCTGTCACAAAAAGGCGAAATTTTGCGACGGAATTGTTTTTCCGTCGCAAAAATCTTTTATTATTATTTTACTATTACAATTTTGCGACGGAATTTTTTTTTCCATCGCAAAAATCTCACTTTTTGCGACGGAATTCAAATTTTGTCTCAAAAAGTCTCAATTTTGTGACAGAATATTTTCCGTCAAAAATTCCGTCATAAATTCATTATTTTCTAGTAGTGGATATATTTAAGAAGTTGATATTGGTACTAAATATACAATATATTTTTATATATTTATCAATATTTTTCTAATTTACCATATTGATACTCCTTCAACAAGGATAAGAGGAAATGAAGAAATTAAACAAGATGACTTGAATATTTTTTAAAAAACATATAATACTTAGTAAGTTAACTAACTTCCTTAATATAATCAAATTAATAAAATGTCTTATATTAATGATTGGAAAGAAAGTAGTTAACTCGTTCAGAAAACTTTTCTACTTCATTTATATTAATGAGGTTTTAAAGGAGGGAGGAAAAGATTTAATGACTCTCCAGTTAGTTATATTAAGGACCAAAAAAATTTTCAAGAATGTTCCTTATAAAAGAAACTTGATGGAGAATATATGGCTTTTTTTTCCCAAAGTGCCCCTTTTTAGGAAACTATTTACCAAAATGCCCCAACTTTCAAACTATTTCCCATTATGCCCCTCCTTGGAAACATATTCCCTATCTACCCCCATTTAGTCGACTAAATAAGGGCTTTAGTCGACTAAATGGGGGTTTAATTTTTTTAAAAAAACCGTCGACATTTAGTCGACTAAATCCTAGGATTTAGTCGACTAAATGTCGTGGGAGTGAAATTTTTTTCAATAACCCCGACATTTAGTCGACTAAATCCCAGGATTTAATCGACTAAATGTCGACAGTGAGCTTTTTTTCAATAATAATGGATAATAATGACTATTTAGGAATAAATTAATTCAAGCCCTATTATTTAGGAATAAGTTGGATCATATCATTATCTTCTTGATTTGATGATTATCATTATTTTTACTTCTATTATTATCCATTATCCATTATTATTATTATTATTAGATGATAATAATATAACATATATATATATTCCCCCTACCTGTTAGTTGGTTAGATCCTATTATTTAGGGATACCTTAGATCAAATCCTATAATCTCTAATATATTTTATTCATTTCATTATTGCTTTCCTAATATTGTTATTATTATTATTATTCTTTTATAATTAATCTACTATCCACTATTTTTATCCATTATTGTAAAAATATGTATTCATCAATAACTTTGCAAAAACGCACGTATGATTCTCTGGCTTTTTTTTGTTTCAGTTTACACACACTCACAGTGATCATTATGATCATCTATAACTATGTTCTTCTTTTCTTTCTCTGCGTGTAAACTGAAACAAAAAAAAAAGCCAGAGAGCCATGCGTGTGTTTTTGCAAAGTTATTGATGAATACATATTTTTACAATATTGGATAAAAATAGTGGATAGTAGATTAATTATAAAAGAATAATAATAATAATAACAATATTAGGAAAGCAATAATGAGACGAATAAAATATATTAGAGATTATAGGATTTGATCTAAGGTATCCTTAAATAATAGGATCTAACCAACTAACAGGTAGGGGAAATATATGTATATATTATATTATTATCATATAATAATAATAATAATAATAATAATAATGGATAATAGATAACAATAGAAGTAAAAATAATGATAATCATCAAATCAAGAAGATAATGATATAATCCAACTTATTCCTAAATAATAAGGCTTAAATTAATTTATTTCTAAATAGTCATTATTATCCATTATTATTGAAAAAAAGTCCACTGTCGACATTTAGTCGACTAAATCCTGGGATTTAGTCGACTAAATTTCGGGGTTATTGAAAAAAATTTCACCCCCACGACATTTAGTTGACTAAATCCTAGGATTTAGTTGACTAAATGTCGATGGTTTTCAAAAAAAATTAAACCCCTATTTAGTCGACTAAAGCCCTTATTTAGTCGACTAAATGGGGGTAGACAGGGAATATGTTTTTAAGGAGGGGTATAATGGGAAATAGTTTGAAAGTGGGGGTATTTTGGTAAATAGCTTCCTAAAAAGGGGCATTTTGGGAAAAAAGCCGAGAATATATATATATACCTGTGGCGAGGTGGAGAGGCATTCTCTGGCGAGTTCTCTGCCAGAGACGATCAAAGTGTTGTGAAAGCCAAGCCTATGGGAGAAGATGGGTCCATGAGTTTCAGCCATGGAAGAGGAAGTCCTAAAAACTGGCACAGGACCTCCCAGAAGATGGAGGTGCCCTATTAGAGGCAACCCTCCCTTCGCTTCTGGGGCTGTCTCATTCTTCTTCTTCTTCTTCTTAACCTCACTGTTACCAATTCTTGATCTAACAATGAAGGCCACCAGCACAAAAAAGAGAGCCCACTCTAAACCTTTTGATTCTAATACACTGCAAGAAGCAGGAACATGATCCGTGGTGGTACCAACAGTGAGAGAAAGAGAGAGAGACTCTAGTTATGGCTTTGGTGGGACAGTTCTAATGCTAGAACTGCACTCTATTTATGCACATTTCAGCTAGCATATAAAAAGAAGGGCAAATTTAAGTTAAACCCCAGTAATGCGTATTTATTTTTGTCATCACTAAATAATTCTGAAATTTTACTACACCCTGTAAACTAAAATAAAATTAAGTTTTGTAGATGAAAAATAATAAGGCCCTTGCTTGATAAACGAAAGTCAACAATATGTAATGAAATATGGGGAAATGGGTAATACCTTGAAAAAACTTGTAAATGACTTGAAAGTGTGGATTTATTATTTAGTAAATGAAAGTTAACAAAAATTAATGAAATGTGGGGAATGCCTTATCAAAACTAATGAATGACAAAAAATATGGACTTGTTAACAAAAGTTAGTGATACTTAATGAAATGTGGGGAATATCTTAACAAAATTTTTCTATTTGCGGTCAAAGTTAAGGAGTTAACCTATATTTTTTTTATTTTTGTATACAATGTATTGAAAGTCATTGCCACCACTTGCTAAAGTAATTATTCTCGCCGACAGCTATTTGCAGGATTGGTCTAATTGGCGAGATGGTTGGGAATTTTTTTTTTAACAACGAAGAAAGGGGTATTTCATTCTTGCGTTAAAGTATATAATACACATGAGCTTTTTCTTCAGGAGGGTCCAGCACCACTTGCTTTTTTTGAGAGTAAAAATATATATGTGGTAACTATTTTAGAGCAAAAGTCACATCCCACCGTTAAGTTATTGTTCACCGCCGTTAAATTACTGTTCACTTCATCTCTTTCTCTCTCATCACGGTGAACAGTGACTTAACGGTGGGATGTGACTTTTGCTTTAAAAAGGTAACCACATGTGTATTTTTGCTCCCAAAAAAAACATGTGGTGCCGGGCACTCTTGGAGAAAAAAACTCATTTATATTTTTGCACCTTAACCCTTCATTCTTTTCCCTTATTTTTTCTTTTTAATCTAATTTCAAAATCACATTTTGGGAATCTTCCTTGTTACTATGAATATTAGGAGCACCTCTTTGTTCTTTTATAATTTTCAGGTTCTTTATCTAAGATTTTCCCTTAAAAATTACGTCATATACTTGAAAGTTAAAACCTAATCTAACTTAAATTTGGGATTAGCCATACGATTTTAACTTTTATATATGTGTAGATTACTAGACAAGAAATATTGTTTTCTTTTTCAATTTTTCATCCGGTATCCGGTTCGAGGTATGCACCTATCCCTCTCAATATAAGTGACTCTTCTGAAACTAGAATACGAGACCCAAAGGAATTTAACAAGGTCTTACTGCTAGAGACAAAAAACATTGTTTTAATAACTCACGATTTTTAATTGCTGAAATATTTTTCATTGAAATACTGAAAGGCAAATTCATAGCCAAACAATACATAAATATCTACTAACATACAAACACACAAAATACTACTCTTGACGTAATTGATTAGCTCCACCAATTAAGAGAGTACGGTGAGTTATTTATTTTATCTACCTGCGTAAACTGAGCCGATCCCTATGAGAATCTCTAATAATTAATGCAATATATTCAAAGTTGCTGATAAAGCTTAGATGAAAGGCGAGGCTTGATCATAATTTGAAGTGGATTAAGCCTAGGCAAAGCCACCCCTAAGCCTTCTCTCATGTCCACCCTACCACCAACTTTGGTGGCGGCCGCTGCCGCCGACAAGTCAAACCCTTGAAGCAATCGAGCCAGCGTCAAGCTCACGACTTGAAGGCCAAAGGTGGCTCCTGGGCACGACCTTCTTCCAGAACTAAATGGAATGTACTCAAAATTCTGACCCTTAAAATCCAAATCCTTATGATCATCCTCCATGAACCTTGCAGGCAAGAACTCATTAGGGTTTGACCATACTTGTGGGTCTCTCTGAAGCTTCCAGATGTTGATGAGAAGACGAGTCCCTTTGGGGACGTAGTAGCCTCCAACGAAGCAGTCTTCCATGGCTTCTCTTATTCCAGTTAATGGAGCTGGGGGATAGAGACGAAGAGTCTCTTTGATAATGGCATGAAGGTATTGAAGATCCTTAATGTCACATTCTTGTACCCATTTGTGTGTTCCTACGATGGTGTTGAGCTCCTGTTGTGCTTTTTTAAGGACAAGTGGATGGTTTAAGAGCAAAGATAGTGCCCACGTTAGGGTTATTGCTGTGCTTCCACTGCCTGTAAGGATCAGAATCTGCCAAACGAAAATGAAGAAAACAAAACATTAGTAATTGCAGGTGATAATTTAGTGATTATTAATTTCTCATATCCTTCATATAAAAGCTACTCCCTCCTCTCCTGAACTTGTATGAGACATAATTTAGGGAGTTAATCTTTATCTTAAATATAAGTTATAATTTTTTATTTGTCAATCTTTTTTTTATTTACCCCCTATTGATGATCTTTCAACAATAATTAAGGAGGAAATAGAACAAATGAATTAAAGGAGATTACTATGGTATTTTAGAAGATATATGACATATTAACTAATTTAACTAACTTCCTTAATTTAATCAAATTAAATAAATATATCTTCTATTAAGGACAGGAAGGAGTATTTAATTAATTTGCGCCTTTGTATAGATCAAGGAAATAGAATTAATTAATTAATTTGAAAAAAAATGTGACATGATCTTCTTATAATATTCTTGTATAACATTATATTATATATATGCATACATATATGTCTTTATGTTAAGTAAATTAGTTTGAGAAATAATGATAAATATAAGAGACTGGATTAAGATCTTATGTTTTGGACCAAACCCAAACCCTTTGATTAGCTCTTATATTAATGGCAAAAAGGTAATACTATTGGTGCAATATTATAGTAGGTCTACCAACTATGATAATTTGTGGTCTTTGAGATGAATATGTTACACACACACACATACTTGTTATGTTTTTAATATCTTGGCTGGCCACAAACAATGAAACAATAATAGCAAATTCATTCGTTTTGCAAAAACTTATAGGAGTACTCGAGTCTTTTTCATTCCATTTAATAATTCATGAATCATGATAAGTAACAATCATTTTCTGTTTTATTGTTTAAATAATATTTTTATATTTATTTAAAATATAAATATTCAAGCTTTTTAAAAGGAGGACAAAACACCTCATTTGATTTTCCTGATATTGGACATACATAGTCAATATGGTCCCTGCTTAATTATTGAGGACTTGTTTTCCACGCAAGGGCCCAAGGGACACAAAACTATATTAAATGCAAACAGTTTATGTGGATATATAAGCTGGTTTAAATATTTGGTTCAAAGTTGTACTTACAAATAAATCTATAATGAGAATTTATATTATGTTAACATCGATGTCATTACAGGTAATTGTTATGCTAGGTAAAGCGCACTTTGAATAGTTTGAAACCGTTTGAATAATATAACTTATAACTCCCTGTTTTTTTTTAATTGTTAAGAGAGATTAATTTCTTATAATTTATTGTTGTTCCATATCGAAGGATATATATAATATTTTATATTAATTAAATTGTTTGTTGTGAGGAAGATTCGCCTATATTACTTCAGACAGTAAGATATATATAGGATTCACATTACTCCCTCTTATTCTTAATATAAGAGTTAAATACTTCTCTTATCTTTAATATAAGACATATTTATCTAATTTGATTAAATTAAAGAAGCTCATTAAGTTAGTTAACACAACACACATTTTCTAAAACATACCCTAATCACCTTTCTTAATTCACTCTTTCCATCTCCTCCTTAATTGGTTATTGTTGAATGAGTATCAATAAGGGTAAAATAGGAAAGTATTAACAAATATAAAAACTTTGTCTTGTATTAAGGATCAAGATCAACTTCTTAAATATATCTTATATTAAGGACTGGAAGGAGTAACTAATTTGCAGGTATTTAAAAAAGTTAAATACTTATATCAAGTTCATTATATGTATTTCGTTAAATTGTTCAATTACATGTTTCCTATTTGTTAATTAATAAACTTTAACTATAATACAGGAATAATGAGAGAAATTAGCCTTACCAGAGCGGTGGCCTTAATAACGACCTCCCGTTGATGTCCACAAATAAGAGCATCATGATCGGAGAACATGGAAATCATGACGTCCATGAAATCTGACGGTTCAGATGAAGTAGGCTTGTGGAGGTGTTGGTGGAGCCACACTTGGAGCACAGAGTCAATGTCTTTGGCTGTATTCTTCATGGCCCTCACATGTCCCTGAAAGTCTACCCATCTTTGCAGCTTTGATGGCAATGCGTCTTCCTCCACAAATACTCCGCTCAAGTATGTGGCCTCCCTTACCGCTCTCTTCAATCTGTACGCCTCACTTTCTTCGTCGCTTCTGGTTTTCTCATCCCCTGATCCATCAACTATCTTATTTGATGGATGAGCACTTTAAACTTATAAACCATACTTTACTTAACATGATGATAAAGATGCTGATGATTATGTGTAAGACTAGCCTACTAGATGGGAGATCGAGCTTCTTTTATAAATCATATCACTACTGCGAAAAAGTTAAAAAACGTCCTAAATAAGACCTATTTAACGTTCATTTTTAGAGGGACGTCTGACGGGCAGACATCAAAAATTTTTATTTTCAGCATCCTACAAAAAACTCAGGACGCCTTACATAAGGCATCCTAAGTTTTATTCAGGACGTCTTACATAAGGCGTCCTAAATTTTTTTCAGGATGCTTTATGTAAGGCGTCCTGAATTATAATTTAGGACGCCATATTTCTGTTTTTTTTTTTTAAAAAAAAAAAAAACCCTGCCGGTTGGCCACGGGAGAACAAATCAAAAATCAAATTCTAAAAATACTTTCTTTTTTATGTTACAAGCAAGAAATTCCAAAACCAACAAGAACAAGAAAAGAACACAAAGAGAGTAATCGAAACAGAGACAACAAGGAAGATACAATGAAAAAAAAACCTAACAAGTAACTAACAACTCACATTCTAATCCTTTAAAATGGAAGGAATAAGGAACAAGAATGCAAAAAACAGAGTAATTCTAGATCTGGAAGAGACTTGGTGTTCATAGTATCATCTCGGAGCCACGAGGAGATTTCCAGATCTACAAAAATTGGTGCCCCCTCAGATCTAAAAAATCAACAAGAGTCAGATCTAGAAAACACTTACTGGCGGCAGCATTTTGGATGAAACCGATGGCGACTCTTGTTTCGAAGTGTAGATTCTGGCATCTCGTTGCTCGGTCTCCTCACCCTCAGCCTCGCCCTCGTATCCTCGCCCAACCAGATCGAAGAGTCTTGAAGGAGTAGGAATAGATCAAAAGAGAAGATGGGGCGTAGAGGAGAGAAGAGGAAGGCGTATGTGCAGATCAAAAATGAGAAGAAGAAGGCTGGGGAATTAAATGGTGTGCAGAGGAGAGAAGGGATAAATGAAATTAAAAAATTTCACTTTATGCGACCTAAATTAATGTTTGGGTTGTCTAAAGTCTCAAAAAAATTTTAGGTGACCTAAATTAATATTTAGGTTGTCTAAAGTTTCAAAATTGATATCAATTTTCAAGAATTTTCCTGCGATAAAAAATCCTAAATGGCGCCAAATATTTCATTTTAGACGACCTAAATTAATATTTGGGTTGTCTAAAGTCTCAAAAAAATGTTAGGCGGCCTAAATTAATATTTAGGTTGTTTAAAGTTTCAAAATTGATATCAATTTTCAAAAATTTTCTGACGCCAAAAAAATCCTAAATGGCATCAAATATTTCATTTTAGGCGACCTAAATTAATACTTAGGTTGTCTAAAATCTCAAAAAAAATGTTAGCTGACCTAAATTAATATTTAGGTTGTCTAAAATCTCAAAATTGATATCATTTTTCAAGAATTTTCCGGTGCTCATTTTAGGAGACATAAATTAATATTTGGGTTATCTAAAGTTTCAAAAAAATGTTAGGCGACCTAAATTAATATTTAGGTTGTTTAAAGCCTCAAAATTGACATCAATTTTCAAGAATTTTCCTACGTCAAAAAAAATCCTAAATGATCATTTTATGCGACCTAAATTAATATTCCGGTTGTCTAAAGTCTCTATCAATTTTCAAGAATTTTCCTATGCCAAAAAAATTCTAAATGACACCAAATATTTCATTTTAGGCGACCTAACTTAATATTTGGGTTGTTTAAAATCTCAAATATTAATTTTCAAAAATTTTCCTGCGCCAAAAAAAGTCCTAAATTGGACCAAATATTTCATTTTAGGCGTCCTAAAATATATTTAGGACTTCAAAAAAAAAAATTTAGGTATCTTAAATTAATATTAGGTTGTCTAAAATCTCAAAATCAAGTAAATAATTACGACAATGACATCATCTTCACTTTTTACTTCCTTTTTGAAAAAAAGGACGTTTTTAAGGTAGTAATATTCATATTTTAATTTGTAGTAATGATAGTTCACTTAATCCAAACATGCCTTATGTGCAAGCCTTACATCTTAGATTAATTAACCAGAATTCACTTGACACTATGTGTGGATGTGTGTAAGCCTCACCTCTTAGATTAACCAGAATTCAGTTGACACTGTGTGTGCATGTGGAAGAGGTGTTTGGGATTGCTTCTAAAAAATCACTTTTATAATTTAAGAGACAAAACTACTCTTGCATATATATTTATCTCATCCAAAGGCAAAATCAAGTAAAATAAACTAAAAGGTGAAGGTACAAAAATATCATGAACTTTTATTAAAAGTGTGTCTAACACTATATATATACATTTCAATGGTGCAAATATATCTATGAAAATGTCAATACCGTTAAATTTAACCTAACATTATTACTTTTTGTAATGAGGCCATACTCTTTTTGGTATATGTATATGTAATAGTGTTATTTATGTTATATTTGATGGTACATTTTTGCTCCTTTTTTTTTAATATTCATGGGTATTTTTGCTCTCACTTTTAAATATTTATGGATATTTTTGCATAATATTTATGGATATTTTGCATCTCCAAAATGTATATGAAACGCACCTTTGGCATAAGTTGATAGGTATTTTTCCTCATTAACCTTAAACAAGATCAAACAAGCATTGTGGTGAATAATGAAATAATGAAGTACCTGAGAATCTCTTGCCAGCAATGATGCGGACGTTGATATTGAAGGTCAGGTGCTCTAAGATATCACTCATTGGCACCTCTACCTTATGATTATGATTATTAGAGTTTTTGTGGTGTTGATGGGTTGAGAACAAATCCTTCATGAGACACAGTATCTCTGAGTCTCTTACATGCTTCAGCTTCTGAAGCCTACGAGATGAGAGCAGTTCCAACGTCGCTATTTTCCTCATCTCTCTCCAGTACTCCCCATACGGTGCCAGAGCAAATATCGCATTGTTATACCCCATGTATCTTCCTGCTTGCAATCACAGCTTATGGGTTTGGTGTCAATGGTACGTAACCTCATGTATTAATGTTTGCGGCTCAAATTGTAAAAACAAAAAAACAGAGAGAGAGAGAGAGAGAGAGAGAGAGCATTTAATTAGAAAAGTGAGAACTACGTATACCTGCAGCGATGCTAGGCCGGGTGGCGAAGACCTTGTCGAAGGTGGAGAGGCATTCTCTGGCGAGTTCTCTGCCGGAGACGATCAAAGTGTTGTGAAAGCCAAGCCTGAGGGAGAAGATGGGTCCATGGGCATCAGCCATGGAAGAGAGAGTCCTAAAAACTGGCACAGGACCTCCCAGAAGATGGAGGTGCCCTATTAGAGGCAACCCTCCCTTCGCTTCTGGGGCTGTCTCATTCTTCTTCTTCTTCACCTCACTGTTACTACTTCTTGATCTAACAACGAAGGCTACCAGCACAAACAAGAGAGCCCACACTACACCTTTTGATTCTAATACACTGTAAGAAGCAGGAACATGATCCATGGTGGTACCAACAGTGAGAGAGAAAGAGAGAGAGAGAGAGAGAGAGAGATCAGACTCTGGTTATGACTATGGTTGGACAGTTCTAATGCTTGAACTTGCCCTCCTATTTATGCACATTTCCGCTGGGATATAAAAAAAAGGGCAAATTTCAGTTACACCCAACTAATGCATATTTATTTATTTCAGTCAACTCTAAAGAATTCTGAAATTTCACCCGTCCGTATAAATTAAAATGAAATTAAAGTCAGTAGGTAAAAAGATAATGAGATATTTTCTTTATTTTCTAAAAGAAAGATTCAATTGTCCATAGAGCTCTGACAGCCGCTGGCTAGAGCTACCTACCACCTTCGGCCAGCCATCGAACATTTCCACCCACAAAAAAAATTCAAGAGACAAAATACAACCCGCTGATATGTTTTTTATGTGGTAGGAAGCAGAGTCAAGAAGCGTGGGTTAATAATCAACGGGGCCACTGGAAGCGGGAGCCATAATTTTATTTTTTCTTTTCAAAAGGGAGCCATAATCAATGAAATATAAGTGTAGTTTTATTCTTTTTTATAAAAATAATTTACTTTTATTTAAAATACTTATTATTTTTTTCTTATTTAGTTATTGTTATTACATATGCGATAAATATTCTTCTATATTTCTTATATAATTTCTTTTAGAAAAGCACTTCTATCAATCTATATATTTAAAGCTTTAAACTAAATTAACTTATTTTTTATATTGTGATAATATATATTTATTATTTATAAAAATAAATTTAGTGAATATTTAATATTCCTCTTATCTTTAATATAAGACATATTTAGAAAGTTAATCTTAATCCAAAATATAAAATATAGTTTTTATATTTATCAATTTTTTTCAAGCTTACTTATATTAATATTTCATTATCAATAATTAAAGAAGAGAGAGAATTAAGGAATTAAGAAATATTATTAAAGTATTTTAAAAACTACACGCTATATCAATTAACTAACTTAACTAGTTCCATTAATTCAATTAAATTAAGAAAATATGTTTGATATAAAATCCTGAAGGAAGTATTTGTTTTTTTGCTCGAATGAAGGAAGTATTTGTTACTAACCAAATTTTTGGAACTTAGCGCTATCCTTGTGAATTTTATAATAGTAGTAAATACGTTAAAAACTATTAAAAAAAAAAAACGTTAAAAACTAGTAGAAGTACGATTGATCATATAAGTCAAAAGTACCGGGTTACCCCAAAAAAAAAGAAGGGACGATATTTTTTGGCCAAATAATGAATAGACGATAGATTAATATAAAATATATTTTTATATCAAAAAATATAAAATATATTTACTTAATCAAATCAAAAAAAATTGGTTAAATTATTCAACATGATATATATTTTCTAAAATATTATATTCATTTTCCTTAATTCATTTATTTCATTTTCTCTTATTATTGTTATAGGAGAAAAATAGGAAACATTTAATAGATATGATAACTATTGTTTGTTTGGATTAGTGGTAGAAAATGCTTTTTCAACTTGACTTTTGGCATATGAGGTTAGTTTGTGAGAAGATTTTTTTCTCAATTTGCATGAACATATTGTTCCAATGCCAACTCTAATAGGCTCTATGTCTTATATTTATGATCAAAATTAATTCCTCAAATATATTTTATATTAAAAATAAGAGGATTAAAAAATAATAAAAAGAGAAATGCTAGATCCAACATTCACATACAGTGCGGTCAATGGCTTCAGGTGATAAAAGAGGTTCCCATTAAATTTTTTTTTTAAAAAAAAAAAGAGTAAAAGAAAGGCCAATTATCACTAACTACATCGAGGTATTGATTCACGTTTAATAATTTAATCCTTATAACACGTGGATAATGACCGTATTAGTTATAATTAAGTTAATAATTTAGAAAATTAATCGGTAAAAAAACTACTCGTATACTTTTTTCATAAAAATCGTCAGGTAAAATTATAAATGCATGAATAGTCAAATTATAATACTTTGGAGTGTTTTTTTCACCGCCAGAACAATACTTTGGAGTTTTGGATTCTAAGCCGGTACAACGTAATTTTTGTTACAAAATCAAAAAGCTTTTTTAAAGGGAAAATTTAGATAAATATCAATATAGCAAATTGATTCTCATCAGCCATTAAAGAACTAATGAAATTTCACTGCAATGTAGTGGAGCTAAAGTAAAATTAATTTATGAAGTAAAAAGATAAAAATAACCTTTCAATAACAAAGGATATTTGTAAGTAGCGAATACATCATAAACAAATAAAACATTTCTATGAACAAGTGAAATTTATTTCTTAGCAAGAACGATTGGAACATGATCTAATGAACACATCATACACAAGTGAAATAATCTTATTAACAAAAGAAATTAATTTCTTAACAAGTGCACATTGGATCATGATCAAGTTGAATTCCATTTGCAGGTGCCTACAACATAATGAACAAGTTGAATAATCTTATGAACAATTTCAAGTTAAATCATACTTTAATATGTTCTTGTTAAGAAATTAATTTCACTTGTTGACAAGAATATTTCATTTGTTTATTATGTATTCACCACTTACAAATCAAGTTGGATCTCCTTTGTTTTTTAAAAGGTTGTTTTTGTCTTTTTACTCCACAAATTAATTTTACTTCAACACCACAAGACTCCAATAAAATTTCATATTTTTTTGGGAGCTAATAGGAATTAATTTGCTACAATGGTCCTTATGTAAAATTTTCCTTTAATTAAATGATATCCAACAACAATTTATTCGCTGTGACTTGTGACCAGAGAGGTGGGTCTCAAGTTTTTCTAAATAATGATAATGATGGTCAATATCACATATAAAAATCAATTAAAATAATTCCTTTTGAAATAATATATTGAATTATTGTCCCCAAAAAAAATGATAGATTGAATTATTAGTTATTATTATTAAAACAAAAGCACGCACTTGTTTCTTCTAACTTCATGTAAGGCTTCATTTTATCCCCCAACGTTATAAAATGTTTTCTTACGTTTTTTTTTTAACCCTAGCATCATTAAAAAAAAATACGGATACTGAAATTTTAAATATTGACAAAACTTTTCAAATACAAGCATATTAAGTTTAACTTTAAAATAACAATGACCATTATAACAAGAAACACAAAAAAGTCAATATGATAAGAACTTAAGAAGCATCCAAAACAGAGGTAGGTGTGAATAAACTCCAACCACTCCTGTGTTAATATTTTTGAGAAAAAAAAATCCATTCATTAATTCAAACATGTTATAAAACTAATTAGAATAAAAGAAGAGATTTATAGAGAGAGAAAGTAGAGAGAGAAATTCTCATTTCAACTGTATCTTGAATAGTTACAGAAGACCTCTATTTATAGAAGGAAAATGAGACTTTAGTGTAATTTCCACCTCTGGGTCATTTGGTGTAGTTTTCCCCAAAGTACAAAACTATTCATTCACGGATTTACATTCCCGTGAATGTTATAATTGACTGCGGGTCCCACCAAATAGTAAATCACTATGCGTGGTACTATGCGTAGGTCCCATGTCATCTTGTAATATTTGGAGACCGGAAGTCAATGGACATCCACATAATAAGTATATTCATAACACTCCCCCTTGGATGTCCATTTATGAATGTGCCTCGTTAAAAACTTTAACTAGGAAAAACCCAGTGGGAGAAAAACCTAGCCAAAGAAAAGAGTACATCATCCATTGATACACTATCCAGTGTTGCCTCATTAAAAACCTTTCTAGGAAAACCCAATGGGACAAAACCTAGATAAGGGAAAAAGAGTGCAGCGTGTATCGTCTCCCCCTCTTGATTACATCAGTTTTGCTCCCTCTGATGATTAAATAATTTTTAATGTCTTCTGAGCATAACTCTCTTTCTGTCATCAAGTATTCTGTTGTTCACTTATAGAACAATTATAGAAACGCCCAATTTGATAAATCATTGAATACCTGCAAAATCTAACTCTTTCAAGTAAAATCACAATAATCATTTCATAAATATACATGTGCATATAAAATTTTAATAAATGTTCATGAAAATGCACACTCTAATTGCTTCTGGCAATATATGAACTTATCATTATTCTCGAAAATTTGATGCTTCTAGTATCTTGAGTCCTTCAGAGACTTATGCTTCTGGTATATTTAGTCCTTCAGAGACTTATGCTTCTAGCATATTTAGTCCTTCAGGAACATATATTTCTGGCGCCTTACGTCCTTCAAGGACATGTGCTTCTGGCACACACTAATATATTGTGGCTCATGATCCTCATTATCATTTATTACAACATATGCTATCATTTAAACATAAATATCATCAACGTCGATATCATTTTCGGTCCCATCGGATTTCATTTATTGAGATCTCTTGATATTCACATATATTAGGTTCTTAGGTCTCTTCTAAGACCATAATATTCAATTCTAGAAATAACATCTCTTCAGGAGATGACTCTTCTGGAGCTTTTCTTAATTATCCTCGATTTGATCATCTATATTCTTATAGCTCCTTTTCTCATTCGAGGATTTTTATTTTTAAAATCGATGGACCTGCAACACTTCTGGTGTGCTTTATAACAATTCATATAGGAGCATTTGCAGTTGGGACATGTGACTTTGTCACTTTCTTTAGGTCAATGAATGCTTATGGCATTCGATTAACTAAACTATGCAACTGAATTATCATTTTAAACTCTTAGTACACATTTATTTGTACGAGGATCAACATGAGTCAATAATAATTCATTCCACTTTATCTCTTTTACCCAATCTGCTTATTTTTCTCCCCCTAATCAAATCATGCAGTATATATCCATTTGTGTGCATTATAGTGGATCATTGCACATTCAAAACTATTAAGATGGAATTTATCTGGCTCCTGACTAAAAGCCAATTTTACAGGGAGAATTTTGTTGGCTTATATAATTGCTGCAAATATATATAAACAATGTTCTCATCATCATTGATTTACTCATATATGATTTCTGGATCATTCAATCTGGAAAATTGCGCGCATAATATATTGCAAATTTCTAGTTGCAAACATCACTGCAGACTTTGCAGACTTATAATTTCACATCTAATCTTTCAATTTGATATATTTCTAGAGATCCATTTCCAATAATTATTTCTATCTGAAAACAAGCAGCACATAATATATGACTTGGATGATCAAACAAGTCATGTCAACTTTCCATATGATTTATCATCAAATCTAATATTCATTTTGGGGGAATCAACACAGAAACATTCACAAAGAATTATCACATAACTATTCACACTTGATATATATCATTCTCCCCCTCAAGTGTGAGACCTTAAAAATTAGTTCATGGAATTTCCATACAATATTCTATAATAATAGCATATATGATATATATTTCATTAAAATTCCACAGATTTCTTAATGCATTATCAATGCATAATTTTGTTACTTCTGGTAACAAAATTTTCATTTTCCAGAATCGACAAACAAATATATATTAAATACAAAATCATCAAATGGATCACTGCAGATTCACGAGCGCAATACTGTGTAATCATAGATGCATCACTATGGAATCATAGGTGCAACAACTCGAATTGTCGTATGCATTTAAAGTCAAAAAGGTTCTAAGCTCGTGCTTTATAGGGAGCAGATCTGCAAAGATTTAACAGGACTACGCAAATCTGCAGAGATTCAATAGGATTTAATTCAGCTATAAATAGAATAAGGCAAACGAACATGCCTCACAAACACACAAGCATTTGATAATATCAATTACCAGATACTCACATATTTCTCTAAATTCTATTGCCATGGCAGGACCTAGCAATTTTATCCCAATTTCTAATACATCTGAAACAGCATTACTTGATGCTTTGTTGTATGAAGATCAGCCCAACATGTCATTTACTTCTTTGTTATCTCCTAATCCTTTTGAGATATTTATTCCTCCTTCTATTATTCCTCTTTCTGCTTCAAATGTACCTACTTCTCCCCCAAGAACAAGTGTTCTTCCTCAATCTACAAGGATTGAAGGTACAACTGAAGCAGGTTCATCAAGAAGGCCTGTTAAAAGGTGTAGAATTATGGCCGAACTGATGGAGTCTACCAGTCAAGTTCAACCAATAGTCACAACAATCAATGAGCCAGCACTCACAAGCCAGCAAACAACCACCAGCCAGCCATCAACAACCAGTCAGCCAGCAACAATCATCCAGCCAACAACTACAAGCCAATTAGCAACTACTAGCTTATTGGAATGTAGTTGTTGTCATGTTTTACGGGAAATTATACATACCAACGGACTTCAATATCATAAACTTGAAATTCACGGAAGGAAGATAGGTATGATTTCCCATGCTGTTTTATTTAAAAATGTACAGGATAAATCTTACAATACTGACAGGCTTCCAATGTTTGATTTTAGTAATAAAAATTTTGGAGAAATCAAACATTTTCTGACACAGTATTGTATAGATTTACAAGCATCAGGATATAACTTGATGCGTGATCCTGTATTGGACTATCATGAGGTCCTTTGTGTTGGTTCGGAATGGACTAAAAACCCAAATGAACTACCACGGAGTTCATTTCAAACCAACATTGAAAATCCATTAGATAAAGAAAAACAGCCCGCGGTTAATATTCCATATGATATATCATCCCTTAATCAAGGTGAATTATATAGATTAACAATGGAGCAACGGGAAAGAATAAAGAAAACAACGCACCATGATTTAAGTGATTATTTTCACTTAACCCTAGATGATGCGAGTAAACAATTAAATATGTTTACTCACACCATACAAAAGATCTATCAAAAAGGAGGGTTAATTGAGTGGCCACACAAAAAGCTTAAGAAACTTATGATGCAAATCTCGATATTACGAAGAGTTTTGCCTCATCTGGATCCCATCTCAAGAGAAGCAAAAGAAGAAGACATTAAATATCTTCAAAATGAGATGATTAAGGTTTGTAATGGAGTTGAGCTACTCGCTATTAAACTTTGTTGAAATAATATTGCTTTTTGTTTAATCATTTTGTTTATGAATATTCTTCTCTTATATTCACAACAATTATTATAATCATATAAAACACAAAACAACCATAATAATATATTTGCTTCATTCACTTCGGGGAATGAAGTTGGATAAAATTCATGATCCATAACTCACTGATCTATTTGATCATGGCAATTAATCCACAATATTTCTTGACTTTATCACAATTTTGCTACTGCAAGAGCAAATTGGATATATTTATTTACAATCAACCATGATCATACAATCCCTTGTCTCATAATTTAAGGGAGTATTAGATGCCAAATATACAATTTTGAGGCCTTTATACAATTGATGACATACAAAATTTATGGATCAAGCCTTGTATCATAACTTGTCTCTCGGCTTCAGGCCAACTTATTTCATTAGCTTCAAGCTAATTGATCACTTGACTTCTAGCCAATTTATGCCTCCTCATGGTCTCAGGCCAATTTATACATCATATCTCCGTGGCCTTTTAACAATTTATCGTCAGGATAAATATAAGCATAAATAAATAAAATAAATAGTTGGAACCCACTAATAGTGTGGTTGCCATAAATAATAAAAGGGAGGGGAATATAAAACAATAAGTAAATTATAAATAAATGGAGTCCACTATACTAGTGTTATCACCATGAAAAATAAAGTAGTAAATAATAAAATAAATGGTGCTCACTATACTAGTGTTGCTACCATGAAAGATAAATAAAGCAGTAAAGAATTAAAATAAAATAAATGGGGTCCACAAAGTGTCACCACCATGAAAGATAAATAAACGCTAAATAAAATAAATAAATAGAGCCCACTAATAGATACTAATGTGCCGCCATGAAACAAAAATAAATGTAAAATAAAAAAAATAACTGGAGCCCACTAATATTAGTGTTGCTTCCATGAAAAATAAATAAAGCAGTAAGTAAAGAATTAGAATTAAATTACAAATGGAGCTTAATGTCGCCACCATGAAATAAATGAATAGGGAGTGGGAAGAATATATAAACATAAATAAATTACTATAAATAGTAAAATGTAAATTTACTGTGAATAGTAAAAATTACTATTCACTGTAAATAGTGAATAAAATAAAATTACTGAAAGATTAAATCTAGACTTCCATATAGGAGTCAAAATGAATAAAAATGTAAAATTACTGAAAAATGTAAAATTAACATGAATAGTAAAAATTACTATTTACTGTGAATAGTAAATAGTAAATAATCTCAAATCTTAACCATGGAACCCGATGTTCAAAATAATCAGTAAAAGTAGAACTTTAATTCTATATAATGGTTAAGATTATCCCAGATAGATAAAATAAACATATAGTAAAGAAGATAGTGATAAAATCTTACCTTGGTAGAGTCTTCGTGCTGATAACGTGTTATAAAACTGATAAGAATAAGAGAAGAGATTATAGAGAGAGAAAGTAGAGAGAGAAATTCTCATTTCAACTGTATCTTGAATAGTTACAGAAGACCTCTATTTATAGAAGGAAAATGGGACTTTAGTGTAATTTCCACCTCTGAGTCATTTGGTGTAGTTTTCCCCAAAGTACAAAACTATTCATTCACGGATTTGCATTCCCGTGAATGTTATAATTGGCTGCGGGTCACACCAAATAGTAAATCATTATGCGTGGTACTATGCATGGTACTATGCGTGGGTCCCATGTCATCTTGTAATATTTGGAGACCGGGAGTCAATGGACATCCACATAATAAGTATATTCATAACAAAACCTTCATTATTGCCTTCAGACACATCACCAACAGATTGAATATAATGTTATTAAACAGATATAGTCCCTCTCGTGGTCTTTATCACAGGACCCTTTTACAAGTTTTTCTTGGTCCTATATTATGAACGTGAAGAGGGTATATTTTGAACTTAAGAAAATATACTCACTCCGGTGCATAATATATGATTTAATTGGAGAATTGATAATGGTAGCACTAAATATAAAATCTATTTATTATATTTATCAATCTTTTTCTAATTTATCTATATTGATGCTTCCTCAACAATAATTAAATATGATATTAAGTAAGATGACTATGTTGTTTTATAAAATATATATCATATTAATTAACCCAACTAACTTCTTTAATTTAATTAAATTAGGTAAATATATCTTATATTAAAGATCAAATGGAGTAATTTAAATAAAATATAACAAATTATGATTAGATCAAGTTTTTTAAGTAACAAATTATATTCACTTATTTCGTGAAAAAATTATATTCACTTATTTAATTCAAACCTTGTTTGAATATGCATAAAAAATTAATATATACTCCTCTAGTTCTATTTATAACTCGGATATAGAGAGAAGGTTTTTTTTTTCCTTATTTATAAGGCACCTCACTAAATATTTCAAATGAATGTACAATTTAATCATTCACTTATTATTGTGTTGATTTTGTTCTCATGTGGTGTTATGCATATTAAGTGGATGTAGAGTTGGAAAGTTAAACCTTATGATAGAGTTAATGAGGTTTAAAATGTTCTTTGGTTTCTATAAAAAATGTTAGAAATGCCCTATAAATAGACTAGATGAGTGTGTGTGTGTGTGTGAAAGTTATCACTACCAAAAAAAAAAATTTGACTTTCGGCGGCGACAAAAGTCACCTCTAAAAGTCCAAAAGTCGGCACCAAAAGGGTTTTAACAACGACAAAATGTTGTCGTTGTGTCGTTATAGAAAACATTGTGGCTGATACTCTCGGCGATGACAATCCACTGTCGCCGCTAAAGTAGACGATCAGTAGCAACTTATTGTCACCGCTAAAAGTGCATCAGAAGCAACCAAATTCGATGTCACGGCTAAAAGCAAGGTTTAAGTGGCAACAATTGTCGCCTCGAATACTATTTTCGAGGGCGATAGTTTTGTCGTCATTAAAGAGTGTATCAGCGGCGACTGTTTGTCACCGCTAATACAGTTTTCAGCGGTGACTTGACATTACCACTAAAAGACTTTTTAGCGGCAACAATTTTGTCACCGCAAAAAAGTGTATCAACAGCAATTGTTTGTCGCCACTGATACAATTTTCAGCGGCAACTTTGTGTCGCCACTGATAGACTGTTTAGCGGCGACAATTGTGTCACCGCAGAAGAGTGTATCAGTGGCGACATTTGTCATCGCCAAAAGTTTTTTAAAATTTTTTTTTAAAATTGATAAAATTAATAATTGTACTACTATTAAAACCTATACCATATGGATTAAGATCATAAGAAACTTGAAACTAACAATATATTAATTAACAATTATACTAACATAAATGTTTAAAATTAACATCAAATATTTAAATTTTGTTTATTCATTGGAAGAAACATCAAACATAAAACTATGAAAACTGATCAACTTGTGGGAGAGGAAGGCTAGGAGTAGATGAGGTAGGAGCTGCTACTTGCCCCTATTGCATTAAGACAGCTAGAATCCTCACCTCCATTTGTTTCATCTTCAGATCAAATTGTGCACGTTCTTCTTCGCGCTCTACTTCCACCCTAGCACGTTCCTCTACGCGCTCTGCTTCTATCTTTGCACGCTCCTCCTGAAATTTTTTATCAAACTCCTCAAGCAATTGGGTACACACATTGTCCACAACTGAATTAACTAAAGAGAGAAAACAAGATGAACAAAGAAACAGAAAGAGAATTTAGACAGATAACATAAACATACCTGAATTCACGAGTTGCAAGGACATATTTGCTTCATCAAAGATCAGAGAAGGAGGGGAGGCGCTGGAAACAGAGCATGCAAGCCAAAGGACGACGTGATGAGGGAAGAACGAATAGGGAAGATGGAGGAGACCAACAAGTGTGAGAGAGCTTTAGGGATCCAGAAAAATTCCGCCAAGGTTTCTGCCTCACACCCAAATTTTTTTCCCAAATGGCGCCCAAATGATACTCTGAAACAAATGAAAGAAGAGGATGACGGTACATTTTGACCGGTTTAATTTTTGGAAAAAAAAAAAAAATCGATCTTCTAAAAATATTGTAAGTTATTTTCTGCCATATATATTTGATTGCAGGAAATGAAACTCAAATTAGACGATAAAAAATAAACAAAGAGAAATGAAATTAAACTCAAATTAAACATACAATCAAACTGAGTTCCAATTCATTAAACATCACTCAATTATAAATAAGGCCAAATCCTGAAGATTATAACTGTTTTGGTTGGCCGGTAAGATCATGAGTTTTTTTCTTTTTTTTTTTTTTTAACGAAACATAAGATCATGGTTTTGTAGTATGAACCTTTTCAGTTTGAAATTGAGAACCCAACAAAATATTCATTTTGTGGTTATAAAATCAAATAGGATAAACTATTTTCTTAACATAAGACCCCCAAATTCATGAAGCCATGTTCAATATTTTTTTTAATAAGGAAAAATGATGTTAATAGAATAAGAACAGTACAAAGTACCGGTTATTAAAGGACAAAAAAAAATTAACTACATTATAAAATAGAGGGATGAGAATCTTGAAAGCAAAGACCTGTGAAAAAACCTCAAGGGAATTCATATCAATCCAGACTACATCTTTTGTAGTAGGAAGAGCAAAAGGCTGAATCTTCTTTTGGCTGGTGGATGAATGAAGCTATGTTCAATCATCAACTTTACGCTAAAAAATTGTAATACCCACTTATATCTGTACATTAAATTACCAGCACTAGCCAATTGTAATTATTGGGATATTAATATCCAAAAATACAGAAAAATCTATTTTCCGCGAATCTCGATTCAATTTCTAAAACAACCAACTAGGAATTTTAGAATCCCTATTTATTGGGATATTAGTGCCATGATAGCTCACATGTCAACTTTTGGTGATAGTAAAAAATTTGATATTTAATTCCCATTTTATTTCCATGAATTATATTAATTAGACATATGGCACATTGCATTAATATGGGAAAAAAAATCTGAGCTTACATTTGGAATTTAATTCCCATTTGATTTCTATAAATTATATATTAATTAGACATCTGGAATATTGCCTTAAAATTTAACCCCACATTTTTCAGGCCATGAAATTATAGATGACTTATAACAAGGAACAACGGCTTTTTGCCGTTGTTGCACGGTGACGGTATCTGCCTCTCGCTTTTCTGGTGCCTTTTTTTCATTATTTCGTCATGTAATTATTGGTACAAGTTATTAAATAAAAATCAAATCAAATATAATAAATTTAAATTTTCCTTTAAATTTTTTAAATCAAATTAAATATACAATTTTTCATTTATTTCTGTGATTCTATTTTATATATTTAATATTTGAGATTATTTTAATTTAAATATGTCAGCAGTTTAAAAAAAAATTACATTTTCAAAATTTAAACGGATATATTTGAGATATAAAATCATTGTTTAAAATCTAGTTCCTCACTCTGCAATGGTAAAATTGTTCATGTCAGATATTTTAATTATATTATATTATATTATATCATATATTCTTCTCACTCAATTTTTTTAATTTCTTTTATTAATTATTGTTGGAAAAATAAGAATTTATAAATAATTTTAAAGATTTTACAATATATAGGTTGTTATGATCTATAGCCTTATTGAGAGTGTCTGAATATATATGAATTTTTCACTTATGATCTTACTTTCTGTGTGTGTTTTTAGTGATAAGTTGGGCTATTGAGTTTAATTAAATTATATTTTATTTCTTCGAGAAAAAGACAAAAAATAGATTTGAAATTGTAAAATGAAACTTTTTTCACTTTACTTAATAAAATAATCATATTTAGCTAAGTCATTAACTTAATAGTGCTTCAACATTTAATTAAACATTTAAAATTTTATCAAAGTATGCATAATGAGCCCTAATGTAGCAATATACAATCATCTAACAAAACCAAAAGCACTACTTTTAGCATAGTAGTTTAATCTTCTAAGACCTTCCATAATGGACCCGGACGGAAACTATCACCTGAAAAATTTGGTAACCATCAGTCCAACTTATTATGAATATTAATATGTGCTAGCGAAGTGTTAAGTGGAACAATTTGTATAACCAAATATTAAAAATATATTTCACAAATATCGATATCACAAAATCTCATATCATAAATGAAATATAAATAGGTGTTTCAATCTCTCAATTTACACAATTCATCAACATCCTCTTCATAAAATATCACATTATTACGTTGTATCATAATTGAGTGTCACAAATCTTTTTGAACTCAATTCCCAAAATACCTCTCATCAATCCAATCGAACCGCCTTATTTCCTCCACTAGATCCATGGGTTAAGTCACACCCATGTTACTGATTATTCAAAAGCTCATTGGTCAAGTGATAAGAACCGGCCAAAATCTTCAGAACACCTACTTCAGACAATAGGTCTTTTCCCCACTTCAATGTAGCGAGGTGTCATAAGCCCTCACTCTGGTAGACAAATCCCTCATTAATCCGATGGGACAATAGTAAGCCAACTATTGTGCACAATGGAGGCTTCACCATATGGTGGAAATAACTTTTTCATTTCCTCCCAATTCAACCCCTTCCATAATCATCATAATAAATAACTCAATATTTCCACATTCATATCATACTATTTAAATAATTCTCATAACCATGTTATAATATCTCACTTCCCAATTCATATAAATGCATGTATTTCAACTCATAAAATTCCATAAGGCAATTTCTATTTAAAATATTCATAATCAGTTCAGAAAATACTCATAGACAACATATTAATAACATAATAAGTGGAAAGTAGTTATCTCTCACCCAAGCTAATTACTGTCACACTACTCCTAAACCGAGAGTTCAACACATTCCACAATTCAATCTATCAAAATCAATTTATTAACCATTATTAATTCAACAAAAACTGTACATTTTAAAATATATAAATTGCTAATAATAATTGAGGATACTTTTAATAGGAAAGTTGCTAAAAATTAATTTAACTTTAACTCCCTGAAACTATCCCAATTAGCTAGCACAATATTGATACTTTAAACAAATACTAATTATCATATAACTTTTAATGTTTTTTGTGGCTTCCTAAAATATATGAATATCACAAATCTTCCTTTTTCTCTTGACTGAAGTTGTTGGGATCTAAGAGATGTCAAAGTCTACCTAGAAACGTTTATCATTGTCATTAGATACTTACTCAAATCGCAGAGGAACTAATTACGCGAATTAGTTTAAATGATTAATATTGGTTATTAATCCCTTAAGATTTCCCTGGTGATAATAGTTATTATTTTATGTATTATTATCACTCTTTTCCCAATAATAATAACATTATATGTTATTATTATTATCTTTTCCAATTATTATAATCTCTCTTTAATATAAACTCTTATTAGTTATTTATTATTTATTTATTTATTGCTAATCTCTTTTTTCCTAATATCAACATTTAATTATTTCTCCACCATTATTTTAAACTCTCAAGAGTTATCTTTTTCCTTTAAATTAATAATTTAATAACTAATCAAAATTAATAAATACCAACCATCATATGAGAATATGATTTAATATTTTTATTTAATGATTCTCATGGTTTCCAAAATATATGTTATCTTTCTTTAATTAATTTAGACTCCATATTTCTTAATTGTTTCCTTTACTAACTCTTCAAGAGAATATGCTTTATATAAACAAAATATGTAACTCTACTTTAGGCTCCATGTTCAAAGTTATTTTATATATATATATATATATATATATAACCGTTTCTGATACAATGCACACACCCAACACATATATAGCTAAAGTCATTTATCACACGTGTTTTTCTTTCTTTCCTTTTCTACAGCATACACACACACACACAAAAAGCTAGCGACGTGTGATAATGTGTTTATATATGTGTGTGTATCTTATATATATGTTCTTTCCTTTCACTTTCTGGTCTTCAGTTTTCAGTTTTTTTCTTTTTATACATCAATTATCAAGGTTAAACTATTCCCTTCGTCTTTCCTTTCTAATACATATGCAGACACACACACACTAAGATGACAGCAAAACGTTTAGACATATAAATATTCACTCATGCAGAAACACTCACACACAGACACGTCTTTAATATATGTTCAGTTTCAGCAACCCACGTACGCTCACTAAGATAACAGCACCATAAGCTTCCTCTTTCTTTCCATGGACCGACACAGATATATATGCACAAAACAACAAAGCTCCCTTTTACTCTCTTAAGGTTCAGGTGCAGCGATTCATGACAGTAGGGGGGAAGACTTCAATGTTTCTCTATATTCATTTTATAACAGCAAGGTATTTCTTTATTATCAGCAAAAACAAGTTTCACGCCAACACATGCAGATATTTATATATACTTGACAGAGCATACACGCAAACACTACGTCCAGTGTTTTTTTTTTTTTCTTTCTTTTCTCCTCTCTCCTATACATATATGTTCAGCAACCACATTCGTTTAAACTCTTTATGAGAAAACAGAGTAATTGAACGACTTTGAATAACAGAATGAATTGGATCACTTTCTTGTATATTAGGCGTACAGTATCTTTCTTATATATTACAAGTGTTTGAGTGTTAGCTACACGTGTGAAGTGAGGTGGCAGTGATTACTGGCTAGTGTTGTACACGTGTGATCTGTTAGATCTGTTGGATCTGTAACTGATCTGTTACGTGAGCTGTAACAGAATATTTACATGCAGCATACTCTAATATTCCTTGTACTACTTGTTTGTTTGATTTTCATTACAATGAACATTCAATCTATCGCGAAACGGAATGAACATCGTTTTTCCTAGTGGTTTGGTTAATACATCAGCTACTTGATCGTGTGAAGGAACATATCCAATCTGAAGTTGTCCTGCTGCTACTTTCTCTCTAAGGAAATGTAAATCAATTTCCACATGTTTGGTTTTAGAGTGTAGGACTGGGTTTGATGCAAGTGCTATGGCACCTGAATTGTCACACCATACTATTGGAGCTTCAACAAAGGGAACATGCATCTCCTGTAACAGTTTCATAACCCATACTACATCCGACGGGGCATCAGCCAAGCTGCGATATTCTGCTTCTATTGCTGATCGAGACACCACCTGTTGACATTTAGATACCCATATCACTGGATTAGAACCAAAGTAAGTGCAGAAGCCACTTACAGAGCGACGATCTTCCTTATTCGTGGCCCAGTCTGAGTCAGCAAACGCTTGGACATGGAAATGAGGTATAAGACGTATGAGCAAACCATAGTCAACGGTAACTACTAGATAGCGTAGTATACGCTTGACGCCAACCCAATGAGGTTCACGAGGTTCTTTGAGAAAGCGACTCAGCCGATTGACAGAAAATGATATCTCTGGCCTGGTGTAGCATAGATATTGAAGCTTGCCTAACACACTTCGATAAAGTGAAGGGTTGGAAAAATGAGTTCCAGTCACCGAGGATAGTTGGGTGTTGGTGGCCATTGGTGTATCATTTGCTTTTGCATTTAGAAAGTTGGTGTCTTGTAGCAGAGCAAGAATATACTTGCGTTGAGACAGTAGAAGTCCATGTCGATGGGGATAGAATTCAATTCCTAGAAAGTATGATAGAGATCCAAGGTCCTTTAGTGAAAAAAGATCACCCATAGACGAAATTAATTTCTAAATATCATCATTGTTGGAACCTGTTATTACAATATCATCCACATAAAGTACTAGGTAAATGACATCATGTTGGCTTTTTCTAATAAACAGGCATGGGTCAAAACAAGAAGCAACAAAACCCAGAGACTGTAAGGACAGGTGCAACTTCTGGAACCATGCTCTAGGTACCTATTTGAGCCCATATATGGCTTTCTTAAGTTTGCATACCAAAGGGCGACCATCTGTAGCGTATCCAGATGAGAAACCTGGAGGTGTTTCCATATAAACTTCTTCTGAGAGCTCTCCATTCAAGAAGGCGTTATTAAAGTCCAATTGCCTTAGTTTCCATTTGTATGATACAGCCAATGTAAGTAATATGTGAATAGTGGCAGCTTTGACTACAGGACTAAATGTATCCACATAATCAATTCCTTCTTTTTGAGAGAATCCCTTGGTTACCAATCTTGCTTTTCGCTTTGCTAAGGATCCATCTGCATTTGTTTTTGCTTTCCATATCCACTTACACCCTATAAGCTGACGATGAGAAGGCAGGGGTGTTATTTCCCATGTATGGAATTTGATTAAGGCATTATATTCCTCAAGTGTAGCTTGTTTCCATGCTGGATCAGCTAATGCTTCAGTAATGTTGGTTAGAGGAAGGATACTAGTGGAAACTAAATAGGCTTGAATACCAGTGGAACCTGAATAGGTTTTATGGGCTTTGGGTTTTGATATTCCAGCCTTTCCTCTAGTGATCATGGGATGTTTGTTGGTTGTTGGTTTGGTTATTTTTGATATAGAAGTTGGTTGTGATGAAGGATTGGTGAATGATGTGGGAGGGAAAAGTGTTTGTACAGGGGATTGTGACTGTACAGGAAGTGATGCTAGTGGATTACTTGGTCTGATCATTGATGGCAAGGGTGATATGGGAAATGATGTAGATTGATTAGTCGATTTTGTAGGTGCTGGAATAGAACTGGTAATTGGTTTGGAGGGTAAAGGAGGGAAATGAAGATGAGAATGTAACTGGAGTGATGAATTTTCTGGGTTATGTTCTGGTGATTGAGAAACTTTTCAGACTGAATACTGAGTACCAATGGCATGAAAACGGGTTTCATTGAAGTTAACATGGCGTGAAACATATAACCTGCCAGTGTTCAAATCTACACATTTATATCCTTAATGTTGAGAATTGTATCCTAAGAATACACAAGCAACAGACCTAAATTCAAGTTTGTGGGCATTGTATGGTTTGATGTATGGATAGCAAAGGCATCCAAATACCCTTAATATGGAGTAATATGGTTTTACACCGTGAAGCTTTTCGTATTGTGTTAGTTGGTTTGCTAGACTTTTGGATGGTAACCTGTTAAGTAAGAATACAGCTGATGTAAAGGCATCTTTCCAATAGAACATAGACAATGAGGCATGAGCTAGAAGTGTTAAACCTATTTCCACTATTGATCGATGACGTCATTCCACCAGACCATTCTGCTCAGAAGTGTAAGGACACGAGAATCGGTGTTCTATCCCACAAGCAGTGAAGTGTGGAGTAAATGCTATAAATTCTTTGCCATTATCTGACTGAACTTGTTTAATTTTAGTATGGTATTTGTTTTCAACTATCTGTTGAAATTCCTTAAACTTAGCCAACGCATCAGACTTTTTGTGCAAGAAGTAGATCCAAGTGAATCTACTGAAGGCATCAACCAATGACAAGTAGTAAATTGATTCGTAAGTTGAATAGGGGCAGGACCCCATATGTCCATGACAATTAGATCCAGCGGGCTATGATATACAGTGTTTGATGACTGAAATGGAAGTTTATGGATTTTTCCATATTGACAAGCAGAACACAGCCCTTTATTTTCTAAAGATGAAAAAGCAATTGAATTACATGTAAGGATTTTCTTAACAGTTTCTATAGACGGATATCCCAACCTTTGATGCCACAATTGTAGTGAACTTGGCGAAGTAGTATAGACTTGAGGAGGAATGGTTGAATTATTGACTGCGCAACTGAAAGCTTGAGGCTTCACTCCAGACTTTACACCAGGACTTGTATCAATAGACTTTGGCTTGGACTGCACACCAGCTAGTAGTGGACACATTCCATGTTGTTCAGTTCCAAACATCAAGGGTAGACCAGTTCTCAGATCCTTGATGATACATTGATGAGGGAAAAATTCAATGGAGGCATTATTCTCTCGTGTAAATTGAGCAATAGAGAGTAAATTTTTCTTCATTTTAAGAACATGCAGAACTTTGTTTAAAGTAAATTGAGAGCTAGTATTGGTAAGAAAGGTTTTACCAATGTTTTGGATTGGTGAGAGTTCACCTGTGCCAACTTGGACTGCTCCAGTACCTGGAATAACAGAATTAGGTGCAAGACACGATGCATCATTAGTGATGTGTGTAGTTGCTCCTAAATCAGGATACCAAGCAGGATCATTGACAAATGTTGGAGTCACTAGAAAGGCTTGAGCTGTAGGCAGATTTGAGGAGCTAGACTCAATGTTATTGACATTAGTTGAAGTACGTATATATGTTACAGTGTTTGCGAAAGTGGAGTTGATATCTGGTAACTTTGGGGAAGATGCAGTAACAGATGAGTCATTAGATATTGGACAGTACTCAAACGGTGAGTAGAATTCAGGACAACCATAGTCAGCGACATAGTGAGCTTGTGCCTCGGATGTTTGATTAAAGGAGGTTGGATACTCATACCTGTAGTAACACTTGTCTGCTAGATGACCTACCTTGCAACATATTTGGCATGTAGGTCTCCAATTGTTAAATCGACCTCCTCCACGATTATTGCCGCGGCCTCCTCCTCGATAGACATTATGTGGACAATATCCTCTGTTATCACGGCGTTGAGTAGGCCCTTGAGTGTTGCAAATAATAATGAATGAGTTATCATCAGAATTATCAATAGGACATGGACTAGGAGTAAGATTAGACATAGACTTGTTGACTGTAGGATTGATCGGAGTAACAGCATTGACAGAGTGTGTGTTACTATTTGTTAGAAAGATTTTATGGCGAGATTCTGAATCAAGAAGCATCGTTGAAACTACAAGTCCAAAACGTGGTCTCGAGGCGTTGATCACTGCGATTACTAGTTCATATTCGGCTGTGAGTCCATTTAGGATATGCGAGATGTGTGTGGCTTCATCCACCTTTTCACCGAGCATGGCGAGATGATCACAGATAGATTTGAGGTTTGCCAAGTAGTCTCTCATCAGTAATTCTCCCTTTCTTTGATTTGCCAGCTGATTCTTATATGATAGGATCTTTGCATCAGACTTGCTTGAGAACAACTGGTTTAGCTTCGTCCAGATTTGAGCTGCAGTATTGAGTCCAACAAGATCAGGTAGAATGTTGGAAGAAACAGACACTAAGAGCCAAGAAGCCAATGCAGAATCAATTGACTCATACTCTTCGAAAATCAGGATTTGCTACTTCTCGACCATCTTCACTGCGAATGGTTTTTGGTGGTGGAATAGCAGTGCCGTTAAGCAGTTGATAGACTCAATGTTGTTTCACCATAAAGTAAACCTGTTGTTTCCACAACAGGAAATTTGTATCATTGAGCTTGATCATGATCTTCTTGTTTGAGAAGCCACGGCTCGACGGAACTGTCTCCATGGTTACCGGAGCTGAAGCGTTAGATCCAGAGGTTAGCGACATCTTTGCTTTGACGATCAATCCAAAGATAGGAGATCACCACAGCGACGACATCTGGTTGTTTTCTTGCCGGAGTCAAAGTTGATGGTGGTCGTCAAGCTCTGATACCATATGAGAAAACAGAGTAATTGAACGAATTTGAATAACAGAATGAATTGGATCACTTTCTTGTATATTAGGCGTACAGTATCTTTCTTATATATTACAAGTGTTTGAGTGTTAGCTACACGTGTGAAGTGAGGTGGCAGTGATTACTGGCTAGTGTTGTACATGTGTGATCTGTTGGATCTGTTGGATCTGTAACTGATCTGTTACATGAGCTGTAACAGAATATTTACATGCAGCATACTCTAATACTCTTTCTTTTTGGAACCCGATGACAGCAAGCTTTATACATATATAGTTCAGTTTTAAGATTCAGTTCCAGATTCATTTTTTTAACGCCTAATTCCTTTGGTTTATCATCTACCAACTACCAATAAAGATGCTGATGAAACTAGGGGGAAGAAGCTTGGAAACTCACCTTCAAAGATCAAGCTTGAAGGATGAAGATATCTTGCTGCTATGCTCCTCTGTTCCTGCGTCAATGAACAGAGGAAATATTTGGCTTCAGCTCTCTCTCTCTCTCTCTCTCTCTCAACTCTTACTCTCGGTCTCTCCCTCTCTTCCAACTCTCTCGGTTTTCTCTCTGGAACTTACTATGAAAACTGAATGGAAGACGTGAAACTGATATGAGAACCATTTAAATAGGAAATTCAGCGTCCAGACTTTGCATTTCGGTTCAGAGGTATTAACTGAAGGTTATTGAGCACAAGGCTCGAGAAGCATGGAACAATCTGATATTTCTGTGTTTCCTTCGCCCATACGTGATTTTCTGGATCTGCATTTCCCCGTAACAGACGCTGGAATCTGATTACAATTTGATCTTCCTGTTTAATGGCGTTGACTGCTTCTTCGTTTATGGACTTCTGCTTCTTTCGGTTGGATGGGTTGAGAGTTATTAGATGGATATTGGACTGAAGGTGATTGATTCTGGTTCTTTTCGGTTTTTTAAAAGCTGAGGTTAACAGATGATGGATTATGGATTTTGGTAATATGGGCTGTTTGTACGTGGAAGAAAGGATGAGGTTTTGAAATATTTTGCTGCATAATGGGCCTTTTGGATGGGTTGTTAAATATGCAGCCCATGAACCTCCCATTTGTATTTAGATAGAACTAATATAAAATCTTTTAGCCCTTGTCTTTGGGATTAACTGGGGATCGGTCTTCCTTACCTTTAGGGAGGGGGTTTGATCCCTGTGTTGATCAAGGTGCTGGGAAGGCATCCTATGAGTCTAGGAAGCAATGGTAACGCTGGTAGAGGTGGAGACATGTGTACTCTCTGGCCGGTATTCCCTGTGGACTGGGCTTCAAGCGCCCTGCCTTTGGACTGTGAGTGAGCCAAACCCCTTTCCTAAAATTTTTATATCAAAAAAAAAATCTTTAATTATTGGAAATCTTTAATTTCCAATAATTAAGTTAATAATTATTCTAGGAGAATTTGACAACTTAATCTTCCATAATTTTAGGCTTTATTGTTCCTTATTTACTTATTCTTTTTCCCAAAACAAATTAAAGGAAAAAGAGCCTAAATCTCAAATAATTATTTTGAACCATAAATTACCCTTTCAAATATTCTTTGACTTTATTCTTTCTTCAATTAATTTATTTTAACCATAAAATATTATCTCTAAAAAATAGTCTGGCCAACAATTACTCCCAACTATATTGTCTTTAATTTATGGAAAATATGTCTTAAATTCCAAATTCTTAATCTTTAAAATTCTTTAAGGCCAAATTTTCTATAATTAATTCTTGATTCCCAAAGTCCAAAATTTGGGATGTTATATAAAATATCAAATCAAATATGTTACCAATAGTTAAATTCTCCATCTCTCTCTCTCTCTCTCTCTCTCTCTCTCTCTCTCTCTCTCACACACACATATATATATACTAGTTCAAACATAATTATCATCTCTCTCAAATACACACATGTTCACTATCACAAGTGCATGAGTCACGCGAAGTAATAAAGTGATAAGTAGATATATGGTTTACACGAGGATTTGATTAACAAATGATCAAGCAAAAGGCTTAGTGAATTTAATTAATTTGAGTCACGCATGGCAAATTTCGATATGAAAAGAGTGGTAAATGCAAATGATTCTTCAACTTTAATGATTAAATGGAGCCTAAAATTATTTCTCTCATTTGAATTTTATAAAACTAAATTAATTTCCTCTCTACTAGTATTTCAATGAATATATGTGTTAGAAGTACATTTAAAAGCATTTGACAGAACTTTCTTAAGTCAAAATCATGTTTATCTTTTCATCAAAATGTACAATTTCATGTTACTATTAATGAAAATCAACTTTAAGCAATAACATTAATGTAACAATGCAATGTTAGTAAATATCACTCTCTTCCTCTGACTCTCAAATGCACAACAATATCTCTCAAACTCTCTTTATCTCACCATGATCCAAAAAATTAATTTATTTTTTCATAATAAATGACATCAATAATCATATTTATTGTATCAATATTATAAATAACCAAAAAAAAAAACTTTTGGTGGCAACATTAAGTCGCCGCTGAAACATACTTTTGGTGGCGACATATGAGAGTCGCCACTCAAAATATTGACTTTCGACAATGACATAAACAAAAAGTCATACTTTCGACGTCAATTTTTCAATGTTGTCGCAGAAAGTACAACTTTCGGTAGCAACATTGAAAAGTTGCCTCCGAAAGTATGACTAAGTTAATACTTTCAACGACAACGGCAACATTAAAAGTCATTGCCAAAAGTCGCCACTGAAACTCTTCTTTTTTTTAGTGTATATAAAACCCAAACGAGTATATATACTCGCTCAGGTCACAACAAAATTTACTTCTACAAGAATTTTGTGGTCCTAAGTATAAATTACTCATTTAGTCTTATCTATAAGGCATTTTCAGTATGTTTCATAGAGATTTAGAAAAACATTAAACTTCATTAACTTTTATATAAAATTTAACAACTTGTCAACTTTGTCCTTATTTAATATAAGAGTTTATGTGGCACTAACCGCTATATTTCAAATATTTTCTCTTTCTCAATTTTTTTAGCCTGGATTGCTCTTTCTCAATTTCAACGAGGGAATAGAGGGTGTATGTTTTAAAAACTTATGGTACTCCAAAGACCTCAATATTTCAATTGTCTTGATCCTTTTTATAAAAGCTTAATAAGAGTTGTCTGAACATTTAATGAGTTTTATTTTTCATTTTCTCCCTCATTAATTATATAAATTACATTAATTAAAATGTGGTTAATACATATATTTACTTTATTTTTATCTCTTATTTGCCCCTTCATAAATAAGGGCATATTTGAAAAAAAAAATGTTTATTCAGAAACATTTTTTGTTTTTAACTAATTTTTTAAGCCGCATATTCAATTATCAAACTCTTATAAATAGGATTGGAAGGAGTATTTATTTGGGGTGAAGATTAAAAAATAAGGACAATTTTCACACAACTTTAATAATACAAGTGACTTTTCTTAGTTGCAATCAGTTAGATTAAGTTGCTTTTTATGGATGAGAAAAAGTATTTAGTTAGGAAATAGTGGGTGGATGACAATGGAAGATGTATGTGGAATAAAAATAAATAAAGTTTTAACAAAAAATAAATAAATTTTACTTTACAAAAGAAACATCAAACTTGAAACAGCCACAAACTTTAATAATTTCTTAAAAATGTAAATTTTTTAAACATAGAAAAGAGCCATCTTGATCTCATAAACTAGTCCTACTTAAGCCCATGCAACTTAAATAATTTTAGCAACAATTATTAATTTCTAGCCCTTAGTAAAACATGGGATAAGGGCTTTAATCATGTTCTATTCTTCCATCAATCCGAGAAAAATAATTAAAAAATAAGAATTGCATTATTCATAGCTTCAAAATAATATTCGAAGTGTTAGTTTTGAGTCCCTAGCAATACTTTTCCCTGTGTCATGTATGGGGTTCAGTAAATGAGCTAATTTTTTTTTTTTTTTTTGGTTTTAATCTCAGCAGATACTTGCATTAATAAACATCACAAAATGTAACAATTACAGAGAGAAAAGCAATCAGTCTGAGAAAAAACAAACAAACTAAACATTACAGAAGCAAAGAATACAGGGAGAGAATACATAGTCTACAAGCAAAAAAAAAGTAAGATAACCAAAACTAGCCACCACCCAGTAAAAGGATTTATGGGTGAACAATCCTCAATGTTTGCACTAGTCTCCTGAAGCTCTAAGGTTAGAAGTGACAACAGAGTGCATATTGGTTGTGAAACCCACTCAATAGGGTATACCCTTTTATAAGTTTGGCTACAAGAGAATCCGCAGCATGGTTGCCCCGTCTTGGAGTAAAGCATATAGAGAACTCAACCTTAGAAGATAAAAGATAAATGATATTTTGGATAATACTTCTACTCCTCAAACCAAACAAATTTGATGACTTTCACTCAATACACTTAGAGCGAGATAATTAGTTTCAAAAACCACTTTATCATGACCGAGAGCCACACATCTAGTAGCAAAGCCCTTTTCATCAAGGATCAAACCCTCTCTCTTTTAGTGAGAATATCCGACCTTTTTACAGTTGAGCCTAAGGACAAGGGGTGAAAAAATTGATCCTGTTTGACTATGCCTTTGGCTAATGTTGTTGATGACTATTATTATTATTATTATTATTGACAAATTGTTTTTTTTTTATAAGTTTTTGACAAATTGTTGATGACTATTAAATTTGTCCTGCTCTTCCAAAAAAAAAAAAAATTGGACTTTAATAAAGCAATGGGCCCATAAAATTGATCGGGCTAAAATAATATTGTACTACGGGGCTTGCCAAAAATATATTTTGCCTGGTTTGTTATAAATTTAGGTCTAAAATTTCTTTTAGGGGAGTCAGTGGGAGCAGATTTTCATAGAATAATTTATCTCATATTTTCTTCTTAGAATTTCATCTTTTAACCCTTAGACAAAAAATGGATGATTCAGATTTAATATTTTCTAAAACTATTATTTCATAGTGTTTTATAAATCATTTTTGATTAATTTTTTTATTGCAATTATGAATTGTGTACATTATGTTTTAACAAATTAAGTTTATTTATTTATGTTTAAAATAATAGTTTTATAAAATATTAAATTTAACTGTTGTATAAGTATAGGTATCCTCCATAATTTTTTTTTTTTAAATTGTGATGGCAACCCGAGGCTTGATAATAAAAAGGGCATCCTTCATATTTAAGACAGTTAGTAGAAATATTTAATTTCTTTTTTCTAGAAATTTTTTTTTTTTTATTAGAGACAATTCTTCTTGAAGCACTTTTAGATACTAGCTATGGGTACTTCTTTTAGCCGCCATTCAAATGTATATTCGTAATGCTTTGAGGACCCTTTCTATTAGAGCCTGCCTGGTTTGTAGAAATATTTAATTTTATTTCAATTTTATATTTAATAAAACATGGGCTAACGAGGCCGAATTTGAAAAATGGGCCGAGCTTGCTTGTTTCAAAACCTTTCTTTTACACTACCCCATGTCTTTTTTCTTCTTCTTCTTTTTTTTAATAACAAAAGATGCAAAAGCCCAAACTCAAAACTTAAGCCAGCATACTCCTGGGTCTAGATTCTCTTAGAAGCAATTTTCTCAATATCCCTCAGTATCCAAATCAGGTCCGTCCAAATAATTTAAGCAATAAAAAATTATGAGAAATTAAAATAAATGAATGGCCAGAATGAGATACTGAGGGATACTGAGAAAAAATGCTTCTGAGATAATCTACTTCCCATACTCCTAGGCTTAGAACAGCTGACACTCATATCAACAAAAGAGGAGGGGGGGGGGGGGGAAGAACAGCTGACACTACCTTTAGATATGCATCTGTCTAAAACTGTCGGGCGACCCACAAAGAAGATTGGGTCTAACAAAATAGACTAGTTCCTTAAAAAATGGCGAACCAATATTCGGATCTTTGTTGAAAGAAGTGTCCACTCTTAGTATCCGATTATGCCTTAATTAAGGTTGCTTTCAATAGGAGCATATCATCAGCCTATCTGGAAGTTGAATAATATTGGTTTGAACTTTTAAGGAAGCTGTACTCTCTCTCTCTCTCATGTGTGTGTGTGTGTGAGTGAGAGACTTAGTTACAAGCATAATACATCATTACTTTAATAGAAGATATTGTTCATGTATCAAGGATCAAGTAGTGTTATATTTTCTTTGCTCAACACCTCTATTGAGTAAGTTTTTGAACATTTTAGAAGGGACCAAAGAGGAATGGGCAGTTAAATATCTTTTATATACTTGTTCCAATGATTAATATAAAACATATTTACTTAATTTGTTTAAATTAAGAAAGTTGGTTAAACTAGATAATATGAAATGTATTTTTTAAAGCACTTTAGTCATCTTCTTTAATTTTATGATTCATTCTCCTCACTAATTATTGTTAATGGAGCATCAGAAAGAGTAAATTAGAAAAAAGATTGACAATATAAAAATTATATCTTATATTTATGACTGAGATTAACTCTTTAAATATGTCTTGTATTATGAATCGGATGTAGTATTTTATTATAGGACACGAGAGCTATTTTTTATTTATAATTTCATTTCGTTCAATTCCTTCTATTTTATGTACCAAATAATTTCTTCAAGAGATAATAGCATGAAATGTCCTGATTAATTTAAATTCTTAGTGAGGAATTTTTTTTGAAATATATACAAATAGAGGGGGGAAATAGTGTGTGAAATAAAGAAAACAAGAGATGTATATTCTCTTACTTTATCAGGAAATTATTTAAAAAAAAAAATCAATTACATTTGTATAACAAACTTTTCCTTTTCTTTTTATGTATTTGTGAGACATTTCATATCTTAAAAGTAAAAGGGGGAAAAAAGTAAAATTACAGAGACAGGACATCGTAACGTCCTGACGGTTTTCTTGCCCGAAAATAACCAAGCACGATGAAGCCACCTTACTTCTTATTTCGGCCAAATCAAGAAAGTAGCTTTATTGCTTGTTACTGTACTCTCCCGCCTCCTAAATTTTTGCTAATAAGCTATACAATATTATTGTAGAAGTTTTTTTGAGTTTAATATTACCTTAAAATTTTTAAAATATAGTAATATTGTACATTTTATTAAAAAATTAATATTGACCATTAAAAAATTGATATTGACTATTAACTTTTTAATGAAAATGATAACATTATTCTATTTTAATACTTCTGAGAACTTAAAAAGCCTCGACAGTATACACTTAGAAGTAATATTTTTCTGAAAGTTTTTTTAAATTCAATGTCATTGTGGAAGTCTAAGAGTGTAGCAATCGTCATTTTTTATTAAAAAATTAATGTTGACCATTAAAAAATTGACGTTAACTGTTAAATTTTTAACAGAAAATGACAACATTATTAAGTTTTTAGAATTTCAGAGCAACATTGAGGCAAAAAACCTTTTAAGGCAACATAACTCTTGGCTTTATACACTGGGGAAGATTTGCTACTTATGAGTTGTATTTTTTCTTAAAAAAAATAGAGAAGTAGAGTTTAAAATTGTTAATTAATTTTTATTTCTATTTTATCTTATATTTTTTTATTAAAATTTTATAACTTTACTTCTTTATTTTTTTGGGTTAAGGTGCAAAAATACACATGTGCTTTGGTCAGAGGAGCGTCCAGTGACAAGTGCTTTTTTGAAGTGCAAAAGTACACACGTGGTTACAAATTAGGTGCAAAAATACCATTTGACCGTTAAGTTTGACTTTGACCATTAAGTTTGACTTTTTTTACTTTCAAAGGTATAAAAAAATACACATGTGCTTTAACAAAAAGAGCACCTAACACCAAGTACTTTTTTTAATTTAATAATTTTATTTTAATTAAAGGAAAATTATTATTTCTCTAAGTATAATTTCTAGAAAGTTAAATTTTTTATTTCCATAATTTAATTTCTTTTTTTAAAATCCTTATTAAATTTTCTTATTAAATTTATGTAGTTGGGGAAAAAATTAAATAAAAGTTCTATATTTTTTGGATTTTAAAATTATCGGTTAGAAAATAAATTGTCAAAATGCTGTATAGACAAATTAAAATCGTTAAATCGTTAACCCAGTATGGAAACTCTACAAATTGTTTCCTTTAGTTAAAGCTCAAAAACATAATCAGTTAATTATGTAGTTAGGGCGCACAATTTGACATTACTGAGTAACGTAAAGCATTCATTAAATTATAACGATCCTACCCTTTTGTTAGAAATTGTATTTTTTGTGCTTCAAAAGCTTGGAAATTGTCTTTACTTAATGCGAAGTAATAATCATGTGGTTTTCAATATTTTGTAATAAATTTTATCATTTATATCTTGGCATGTATGCTATTAATTTCAAGCAAATACTTGCTTTCATACGATATACTCATTATATGACCTGTGCACTTTTCACTTTTTTATATTGGTTTAACTATTTAAATTTAGTTTGCATTTTAGATACATAATTCTCATTTAATTTTATTATTTTTTTACCACTATTTTAACTTCTTATGTGTTATTTAAACTTAAATTTAAAAGAAGCTTAATAACTTACTTAAGAATTAGTTATATTCTTCATTGAATAATTATTCTTATTTATTTTTTATTTATTTTTTTGAATAATTTTATATTTGAAATTATTTTGGAGAAGGATAAAATATTAATACATGCAGGAGAAACTCGCTCAAATGATTAAAAAAAAGATTTTTTTAAAAATGGAAATTGACCACCGTAGGGCAATTCTTGAAAATTCACATTGCAAAGGAAATTTAATAAGAAAATTTAATAAGGATTTTAAAAAAAAGAAATTAAATTATGGAAATAAAAAATTTAACTTTCTAGGAATTATAGTTAGAGAAATAATAATTTTCCTTTAATTAAAATAAAATTATTAAATAAAAAAAAATACTTGGTGTTAGGTGCTCTTTTTGTTAAAGCACATGTGTATTTTTGCACATTTGAAAGTAAAAAAAATCAAACTTAACGGTCAAACGGTACTTTTGCACCTAATTTGTAACCACGTGTGTACTTTTGCACCTCAAAAAAGCACTTGTCACTGGACGCTCCTCTGACCAAAGCACATGTGTATTTTTGCATCTTAACCCTATCTTTTTTTAATCCAATTTGTAACCTCACTTCTTTTTTGAATCCAACTCAAAATATTTTCGTCTCCTCCACTATAAATCCCTATCCAAAACAGCCTTGAACGAAACCTAGAAGGGTCAGGAAAGTAGGTTCCCCAATGTATGGATTGGAATTTCGTGTTCTGAGATAGATTCGGTTATTAATAAATATAAGACTCGGTTAACTTTTTTAAAAGACAAATAAAACTAAATATATTACTTAATTGAGTATATGTTATATATCATTAGATTGTATATTAATTTATAAGTCAGACTAACAATTTTGGAGAAAAATTATATATATAAGGGTAAAGGTGCAAAAATGCCTTTGAGCTTTGCCTTCAGAAGCGTCCAGCATCATGTGTTTTTTTTGGAGCAAAAATAACTATGTGGTTATATTTTAGGAGCAAAAATACTCTTCTTCGTTAGTAAACCGTTAGTTGACCGTTAACCATGGTAAAATTACCCTTTTGCCCTTAGTTTAAAATAATTAAAACAAAAAAAAAAACAAATTACCCCACCCCCACCTCCCCTGTCGGTGGGCCCCACCGCCGACACTCCACGTCGGCGGCCACTCGTTGCCGGCAACAACCTCCGGCAAATGGCCGCCGGCAAATTTTTTTTTAAAAAAAGAACACAAAAATACCCCACCCCCACCTCCCCTTGTTGGTGGGCCCCACCGTTGGCCCCCCACACCGACGGCCTCAGGCAAATTTTTTGTTTTAATTTTTTTTAACAATTTTTTTTAAAAAAAACAAAAATACCCCACCCACCTCCCCTTGCCGGTGGGCCCCACCGCTGGCCGCCGGAAATTTTTTTTTGTTTATTATTTTTTTTAACAATTTTTTTTTTTAAAAAAACAAAAATAGCCCACCTACCTCCCCTTGCCGGTGGGCCCCACCGTCGGCTCTCCACACTGCTGGCCGCTCGCTGCCGGCTACCAATCGTTGGCGATCACCTTCGGCGACTGGCCGCCGTCAATTTTTTCTCTTTTTTTTTAACAAATTTTTTTTTAAAAAAAAAACAAAAATGCCCCACACCCCACCTCCTCTTGCCGGTGGGGATGGGGGTGGGATAATTTGTTTTTTTTTAATTATTTTAAACTAAAGATAAAAGGGTAATTTTACTATGTTTTTAACGGTCAACTAATGGAGAAAGGTATTTTCGCTCCTAAAATGTAATCACGTATGTACTTTTGCTCCAAAAAAAAGCACATGGTGCTGGACGCTCCTGAGGGCAAAGATCAAGGGCATTTTTACACCTTTACCCTATATATAAATACTTTAAAATAATTTATTTAACTTTTTTAATCTATATAAAAGATTAATTGAATTTTATATTAAGGAATTGAGGTAGTATAATTTAAATATGATTTTCAAATAAAACTTAAAAAATTCAAATTCGAAAGGTAAACAAGATAAAAAAAAATTATATAGAAGAGGTCAAACTTAAAATAATGATGATAAAACAAAACGTTGCGGACTCAAATATTTTGAATAAGAAATTATATTAGAACGGCTGTTGTCAAATTACGTGTCTATTTAGATTAGTCTTGTGGAGAACTGATTTTTTTTTTGGGGAAACTCTTTTTTAGAAAAAAGTACCACTTAAATTTTAAAATTTTAAATAGGTGATTCCCTAATAAAAAGAGTTATCAATTGTTTTACTACTTTTATTAATTCCATTATTTATGTTGTTAACAAGATTTTAAAGTTCAATTGATATTTTTCTATCATTTTTTCTTTTTTCACCCTATAAAGTAAAAAAATGAAAGTTGCAACTGAAAAATAATTCCATTATTTTTCTTTTTTTTATGTGCGTCCGGTATCCTGAAGTAATTTATAGTGTGTCAGAAACTCTTAAGTATATTTTAAGTGTACCTAACACCCCAAAAGTATTTTGTAGTGTGTCCAACACCCTGAAGTATTTTTCAAATGTATTCAGTACCCTAAAGTTGCAACTAAAAAATACTTTAAGAGATTTATGGACCGACGAAATGGGCTTCATAAAGTAAGGCCCAACAAATGGGCTTTATGATAGAATCCCCCTAATCAGATAAAACACTAATTCTCCTATAATCATACATATAATCATGCATGGTATAGGTAGTGGAGCAAGCATGATTAGAATGTGGAGGGGCACTACTAATAGACACATCAGTGGGCAGAAACCCTAAGTAATCTCTATAAATAGGAGATTGCTCATAAGGTACACAAGTTTGGATTCATCTATTCTAAATATTGTTCCACTGTGCATACACCTCACTCCTTTAGCTATCGCTATTCTTGTGTAGCACAGTGATCTCCAGAAGCTCTGTGATATCTCCTTCATAGATATCACTGACTAATCTTCTTCTCCTTGGTGCTTAATCCTTATAGACACGTTGGAGATTAGATTTGATCCAATATAAACAATCACCAGTCTTTTGATGCTAGACATCTGTATTCTTATTACAGAACATTGGCGCCAACTATGGGGATCTATAAAATTCGATTCCCAAACCAAACCACTAAAGAATGGCAAATACTAGAAGCCGCAATCAGGTTTCCAAACAAGACCCACCACTGGAACAACCACGACAGATTCCTGAGCAACCCATTTAGCATGAATATTCGGTGGCTCTTGATTATAATCGAGTTGAGGTTGAAGCAGAGGATGAAATTGCAAACACTAGAACCCCTCTAGCCCCTAGTAACTGAGTTATCCAGCAGATTCAGCCAGGGTTTCAACCACAGAATCCTCCTCAAGAGTTTCAGATTCAAAATCCCGACATCCACATGCTTCAGAACACGTTGGGGTCTCTATTTAGACTGATAGAGGAGATGGAAAACAGAAACCACCTTCAAAGAGCTGATGACATCTGACTTATATAAGAGGATATGGACTGTCGCAATGTTGTGTGGAGACAAGAAGAGAGGTGGAGAATGCAATAGATGATCAACGAGTGATTAGGCCGAGAAGAACATGATAGTCAAAGTGTAAGCTGAGATAACATTAGGCATAACCAGGTTAATGCCCTTATTCAACACGTGGATAGAGATGTTGCTGGCCCAAGCAGGGTCAATATTCAGAATTCTACTCGTGTGATTGCTAGGGTACCTCAGCCGAGCCACAGGAAGGAGAATCAAGATGAGCAAGATCGAGTTCAAACTCAAGAAGAAGAAATCCAAAGAATGCATTGGTTGGAAGAACAAATCACATAACAAAGTGCTTGATAGATCTTCACTTAAAAGACTTTTTGGTTGTAAATAACAGGTTTGAATTGTCCTTCAAAAAAAAAAAACTTCATAGGAAAAATTTCAGTTGGAAAAAATAAAGATTTTAAAGGTAAAATTGAGCAACAAAATATTTTATGGTATTAGACACACCTAGTAATTACTTCAAGATATTGAACGCAGTTAAAAAAAAAAATACTTTAAGGTATGTACTATACATACCAAAAATTATTTTAAGATATTGGACATATCAAGGAAAATGCTTTAAGTGCTGAACTCACTTTAACCCAATAAAAAATGGGTTAGACTTATAGTCGGCCCAGCTTGCTCAACAAAAAAGGGTGTTGATCTAGATTATTTTTATTATGATTTTTAAATCTTATTTGCTTTTCCATAAAATTCTAATGATTATTGGACATTTTATTATATATGTATATTAAGTATAACATTTGGTCTATGTTCGGAGCTTACTTCCGTACTTGATTTTCATTTTAATATTAACTTATCATTTTTATATTGGAAAACAATTTTCATGCTTGTATTTATTAGTATTGAAAATAATTTAAGCACGTAACTTTATGAAAATATAGAAATAACAACGCTAAATACAATCCACACTATCAACTTGTGAAATTGTACTGTTTCAATTCAAAGCCACATAAAACTGGCTTTTCTCAAATTAGTGGTTGAATTTGACTTTTCAAGGTCCGTTTCTATCTCGTCCTTGATTTTTTTCTACTTTTTTTTTTGAAATAAAAAAACTTTCTTCATGGCTAAGATAACTCTAAAATGAGTAAACAAATAAGAAAAAAGAGGAATGTTTCCACACCAAAAAACGGTTTTTGTTTGGACTAAGACACACGGTTTTCACAAGCAAAACATACTAACATAGTAATGACAATGCAACAACCTCAACTAATTAAATTAAGGGGAAATGACATGCAAATTCCAAGCTATAAAAACAATTACAAAAAAGTCCCTGGAAATATCGTAATTGCTGCCAACTCCCTTGTAGAGTTGGGAATTAAGGCCGGCCCGACCCTACAGGGCTGGCCCTTGAAAGGCTAAGGCTGGCCCTACAGGGCCTAGAGTAAGAAAAACATTTGTTTTTTCAAGCTTGGCTCGAGAGAATCAAGACATCAGGGCTAGGGCGAATCTTACAAGGCTCAGAAGTTACTATTCCAAATTTTAATTATTTTTTCTCCGTTTATTAAAGAAAAAATTACTAAATTACAACCATTAAAGTTATAATTTATCAAATAAATGTTGTCAATATTAATATCTAAATAACACGAATCATCTAACAAATAATTACATTCACTAATTCATAATCAAAAGCAAATTATTGTCCATAAATAACTCATATAAAACTTAAGAAGCATATCACTAAGCAACATTAGTACAATGGCTATCATTGTCATCTTCTTCGCCATTAACATCAATTTCAAAGATATTTAATTGTGCTTCAATTTGAGTAGTAGGCTTTGTTTCATAAGAAAGAATATCATAGATTTCTTTTTTTCGCATCATGAATACATCTATTAAAAGGGTCTACACGGCCCTGCAGGGCTGGCCTTTTTAAGCCCGAGGCCCTACAGGGCTAGCCCTCCAGGGCTTATTTCATTTATATCATCTAATTTTCAAGCCAGCCTTTAAAGGGCCAAGGCTTAAAAGGGTCGGCCCGACGAGCTCGGCCCAATTTCCCGGCTCTAGTCCCTTGGGACTTTTGTGGGATATAATACAATTGTGAAATGACCTAAAAACCCATAGTGAATGTGAGAAAAAGGAAGACATATTCAAATCGAGTTCCTATCTTCTCAAATGCCCGCTTATGTTTTCTCTGGCCGACACCACAATACCCTAGACCCATCAAAGCCCAAACGGAATCAGATTCCCTGCCTATCCTTAGGATAGGTAGGGGGAGCTCGTCTAGCTGTCCAGATCTAGATCTGGACGACTGAAATATTTTTTTTAAATTTTTTGTTTTTATTTTTTTTATACAAGAAAAAATCATTTTTCAGAAAAATCATTTTTCGGAAAAATGTTAGTTTAAAGATTAGCTCTATTTTAGATTCTCTACCCATTAAAATTTTTCTTTTCAAAAAAATAAAAAAAATTTTGGGCCGTCCAAATCAAATCTGGATGGCTGAGAGCTCGTTTGTACGGACAAGCTCCCCCTTGGATAGGCAGGGAAATATGGTCCAAGCCCAAACCGTCACTGTGTGGGTTTGATTCCACCGAGATAATAGAGACAATAGTAGAGGCGGTTGAGCAAAAGGAGACGCCGTGAGCAAGAGGAGCTTGAGAAAGGTGATTAGATATCACCAATTTTCTTTACCATCACCTCCCTCTTTTACTGACTCATCATCACGCCACCTCAGTTGTCCATCATTGGCGGTGAGCAGTGAATAAGAGACACGAAAGCCACGAAGGAGGGCCAAGCTCATACTCCACCATTCCTCCTCTACTTTCACCTTTATCAAGACTGCATCTCACCATCATTAGTCCTCCACCTTCACTGTCACCGTCCCTTCCCCATTTTCAGCAGACTGTTTCATAATCTCAAGTCATGGCTCCTATGTTTTTTGATTCATTTCAGTTGTGGCCTCCTTTGCCTCTTCAAACTTGAGCTCAAGCAAATTGATTGGAAAGATAAATATTTCAGTTTCCTATCTCAAATTGTTGGAGTGCCTCAGTGATTTTTCAGGGAACAATCTAACTAGTTCAATTCTTTAGGCTCTGAGGGAGAAGAACGACACTTCTTTAATATTGAACGATGGAGATGGGTATGTTCAAAGATCATCTTCTTCCTCTGTTTTACTATGGTTCCATTTTCTTATATAGTAGAATGGTTTTATTATTGGGAAAATCCACAGAGGGCCCAATTAAGCAAGAAGTTTCAAAAAAAACCTAAAGAAAAGTCACATGTCAAAAAAAGTCTTAGGGCATTTTCTGGTATTATTTCAGGAAACATTGACAACTATAACAGTATCTCATTAACAATTATATCAGTCCAATTAACAACTACCCATTAACAACTAAATCAATAGCAGTTAACAACTAAATCAGTACCTATTAACAACTATATCAATATCCGTTAACAACTGCATTTTCTGAAATAATACCAGAAAAGGCTCGGGGCCTTTTTTGACATGTGAATTTTCTTTGGGCATTTTTTTATAATATTTTCATAATTTGGGCCCTGATAGAGATTTTTCCTTTATTATCCCCTCTCTTTTCGGTCATGTTTGAATTGAGAAATCTAATTGATCTATGATTTGAGCTATGTATTAAGTAATCTTGATTAAATAAAGTTGAATTATAGCAATAATGTTTGAAGTTTGAGGTTGTAATATTTAGAGGAACATTTTTTAGAACTTTAAAAAAATTAAATGTACTCTAAGTGTTTGATAAAATGTTTGAAAGGAGAATTGAAAGCTAAATTTTGGTATTCAATGGAATATTGGGACTTTGTGAAACTACCTTGATGTTTGAGTGTTACTTGATTGTTAAACAGTAGAGTAAGATGTTTTTCCTTTTTTTTTTTTCTTTTTTATGGTTAAAAGTTGTTAAGAGATTTGAGTTGGGTGGCTGTGCTATTAATAAGGATGTTTGTTGGCAATGGAAGTCAAGTTAGATTTTGGGAAGATTTCTGGGTGGGGGAGCTCAGTCCCCTTAAGCATATCTCTTTCTCTCCTATTTCCAGTCAGGAGGGTTCCAGAACGATCTCGGAATTTGTGAATGAAGATAATTTCTGGCGGTTGAGCTTATTTCAGGATCGCCTTCCTGTTGAAATATTGGAAACCATCTTTGCCATTCCTTTTCCAAGCCCTCAAGCAAGCATGCCTTGCTCTTGGATCCTGACAAAGAAGGGAAAATTCACAACTCGTTCAGCGTACACAGCTTTGGAATCTCTTAACTGGGAGGAACATAAATCTATTTGGACCAAGCTGTGGAAGCTTCCGATAGTACAAAGAATTAGAACCTTCACCTGGCTCTTGTTGAAGGGGAAGCTCCTAACAAATGCAGAAAGAGTCTGAAGAGGCATGACATTGAATCAGACTTGCTCATTGTGCCAAGCCGAAATTGAAAATTTGGACCATATTTTTAAGGATTGTTCAATGGCATCCAACGTGTGGAAGAAAATCCTCCCTCCAGATATGTGCACTGATTTCTTTAGATTAGACATTAGAAGTTGGCTAATTAGAATTATCCAATCTCCCTCTTTTGATAATTCTTGGAAGATTGGAGCTTGCATTACTTGCTGGAAGCTCTGGGAAGTCAGGAACAAGAGAATTTTTGCTGAAGGCAACTTTACTATAGAGGGGATTTTATCTTCTATTCGAGCTGTTGTATTGCAAATCCAATTTAGTTTTGATAGATTTAAGCTCATGCTGTAACCTTTTTTCTTTTCTTTGTACATTTTGACCATTCATTAATGGAATCCCTTTTCATTCAAAAAAATAATAATAATAAGGATGTTTGGAGTTTCTTGCTAACAATGTGAGATGATGATGATGATGATTGTTTTATGACTTGATTTCACACATGGTGATTGTGAATTTGTATAGAAGAGAAATTCAGTTAAATTGAGATTGTTGAAGCTTATGAGCTGATTTTACATCATGCATATGAAGTGATTGATTAATTGCTTGAGAACCAATTCTTATGGACTTAAGAATGGAATATGTTAGTGATGGAATATGCTGGGTTTGGTTGAAAAAAAAGCCAAGCGTTGGAGTCGCCTGCGACCATCGTCCATTTTGTTCGAATAAACAAGTGTTAGCATTGGACTTTATGTTTTTGAGAATAAGTTGTCATATACCAAGATTCAAAGTTTTAAGAGGCAACATGGTCTGGTGGCACTTGATAGGATATCTAATATGATGAATTTTTTCCATGCTCATTACGATTTCTTGATGTAGGTGGAGGTTTTATCAGATTCCTTAATTGCTAATGCCAAAATGTCTATCAGGGCTCATAACTGATGTTGTTGAATGATGGTCTATTATTTTCCATTTCAAAACATATGTATACTTATATTCATGTCTTGTTATTTTCCATTTATTGATGTTCTTACTCATGTGATGATTGTGTTTGAGCCTGGAGTCTTGTCTTTATAGTAATGCTAAAGCCTCAATTATTTATTCTTCAATTTATTTTTTTCTAGGTATACAAAAAGGAGAAGGAAAAGGCTGTCAAAAAAGAAGAAGCAAGAAAAATAAAAAATAGATGATCGAACTTTTATGGTGGCTTGTCACTCATGAGAAGAACATATGTATGCAAAGGTGCTATCCATTGTAGCAAGCAACCGACAAAGCAAGAAGAAGAAAGAAACCTTGGAGTAGTTATATTGTAAATATAGCATCTAATCATATTATGTAATTCAGAATACTATAGATGGGCATAATATTATATACAATCAATTCAGAATATATGTGGCCACTCCAAGCGAGAACTCCAAAAATTGATTGTAACTAGGAAGAAAGAGAGATGAAGAAATAGACTTTTGTATTTTGTAACTTAATTGTTAATAAACTTAATGGCATTATTGTATTCACAATGTTTCAGTGGTTAATGAAGTTTTTCAGATTCGATTCTTGTGTACTAAATTGAGTTTATCAAAATGAATGTATGTGTTGATGATTATCACATTTTGTATCGCATGTCATTGACAAGTGTAGGAACATGCACTGACGAGATTCTTGACTGAAGTGAGCTTGATGGGAAGAGGCTATATATGCAAGTGCTTGAGCGTGTGCTTTCAATGATGTGGGCTTAAATTTGTAGTTGTTTAAAAATAGAAAGCCCTCTCTATATTCCCCTTATCCAGTTTGTGATAATTCCATGTCCACTTGTTGACAAGTTCATGTCTAGGTTGTGATAAGTCCAAACCTAGTTTCTAATAAGTCCATGTCAAGTTTTTGACAAGTATATATCCAATTTTTTATAAGTCCATCTCTATGCTTTGATAACTCTATTTTCATATTTTGACAAGTTCTTATCCATGTTTTGACAACTCTATCTCCCCGTTACAATTCCATATCCACTTTTTCACAAGTACATCTCCAGGTTTTGACAATTCCATCTCCAAGTTTTGACAATTCCATATCTCTATGTCAACAACTCTATCTTCAGGTTATAACAACTCAATCTCAACATTTTAACAATTCTACCTCTAGGTTTTGACAACTTTATCTCCACATTTTAACAACTTCATCTCCAGGTTTTAACAGCTCCTTCTTCAAGTTTTGACAACTCTTTCTCCAGATTTTGACAACTCCTACTCCATTTGACAACTCCATCACCTGGTTTGGACAACTCCATATTTAAGTTTTGACAACCCCATCTCCATTTAACAACTCCATTTCTAGATTTTGACAATTCCCTCTCCATGTTTTTACAATTCCATCTTCACTACCACCACTATCCCGTGGCTAAAGGTGATGGTTGTTGGGGGAAGAAGACAAAGACACGATGGCAGAGAAGTGGGTGGTGAGTTTCACCAGAGCTAGTGCCTGAAACTAAAAATGTAATTTCGACAAAGGTGAAGTACTGAGGAATGGCCGGCGGCAATTTTTGATGACAAGAACGATGGTAGTGTGGAGTAGTAGGAGGAAGACCGATAAAGGAGGAGACTTCCTTTGACTCTGGTGTCATCTTCCTTTAAAAGCTGTGAAGTAAGGAGAGGAGTTTTTATTGTTTTATTCAGCTTCCCTTGTTTTCCTTTATTGGATTTGTGGCCCCTGAACATAGTGAATAATTAAGGGAAAATCTCTTAGGCGCTCAACTCCTCCTCATGTCGCCAGCGATGATGGAAGTGTGAGCTGAGGTCGCTAAAGCTTTTGGTATTCAAGCTTTTAAGCTGGTTTAAAGGGTAGTGGGTTTCAATCGTCATGGTAAGAAGTGAGAGCAATTAATTGAGGGAGAGAAAATTGGCAAAAAAATAGAGAAGGTTATATTAGTAATTGTACATTTAGAGTTAATTACAGCCAAGTCCCTTAGGACTTGTATGCTATTTCATGATTTCAAGGGATTGTTTTTGTGATAAATCCTCTTCTTTGAATACTGACTGGAATTCTCCCTTAAATTAACCGCAATTATTGAGTATTCCATTATTTTATTCCCTCAAAATGGAATTACGATAACTTGGTTTTTGTTTAACATATAAACAAAAAAAAAAAATGTAGAGCACTTTTCTTGATGCAAGTATGCAACCCAATGAATACAACATATTATATAGTAATACTTTTTTTTTTGGCTCGAAATATAGTAATACTTTAATAAACGACGAAATTAAATTTCACAAAAAATATGAAATTTAGTATTTGAATGAATAACAATTTTAGAGGATGTGACATGATAAGTAGCGTGATTAGTCTTGTCCATGTATGGGAGACAATGAGGCAGCGAATCATTAATGGATCACAAAATAGGCAAATAAATGTTTGATTATCCTTGTCAAGATGAAGCCCATCGGAATTTTTTATGAGGTTTATTTTATTTAATTAAAATTAAAAAAAAATTGACTGACTTCTCTCAAAAGATTTTATATAATACTCAATATAAAATAAAATTGGAGGAGAATGCTCTCTAAATCATTTTTTTTCTTTTTTCTTTTTCCCGTAATCTCATCTTCACTCTTATATTAAAAAGTGAGTAATTCATATTTAATATTTTTTAAAAAATATTACTATAATATTTTATAATTTAATTATTTTAAAATTTTGTTTGTGTTGCAGATATGAACTGTGTAAATCATATTTTTAATAGTTTAAATTTATTTATTTATGCTTAAAGCAATATTTTATAAAATCTAAAATTTGAATCGCCTATATATATTAACCTAAAAGTGGAGATAAGATTTTGAAATAAAATGAGACAAAGGATTATGAGATAACCCAAACCCAAATATAAATAACTTCAACCAATTCATCGTAACAAAGAAATGACCATTAATGCATTGAATTTATCTTGAATAAATTTTTTGTTCACCTTTACCCATGTTAAATGAAATTTTAAAGGGGGAAAAATATAAGGCTACGTTTAAGTATTAACTACATGAGTAAAATTGATAACTAATTGCGATTGTGTGTAAAAAAATCGAGAAGTACAAAATCTATCTACGAGCATCGCTCTACTAGGGTTTCGCCGGCAAATCTTTGTGAGCTCCGTCGCCTACTGCGGTGGAGAAAACGAGTGGCTCTCTCATCGTACTATGCGAGAGGGAGCAAGTGAGGATATGATGGAGGAGGATAGGGAGGAATTGGCTATACGGAAAAGGAAAATAAGATTTGATACCGGGAATTTCACTGTGGGAGAATTGAGGCCTGTGAGAGACGAAAATTGGAGGCACGTTGAGAACAAAGAGGATCCACCGAAGTCTTATAGGGAATCGCTACTGTAGAATGTCAATTTAAGGGAGAGCTGGTGGGAATGGAAGAAGAACAATGGTGAGGAAGTGGAAGATGACTATGGCGCTAGTACGGACTTCGATAAGGTACTTAATCCATATGATGGAATTATTGTGGATACTTCGAATCTGCTATGCTCGTGTTTCTGTTTTGAAGAGGCAGAGAAGGCCAAATTGATGAAACCTTTTGGTAAAACATTAGTTATTAATCTCTTAGGCAGACAACCTACTTATGGTTTTATGGTGAAAAAACTAAGACAGTTATGGGAGAGGAAGGGAAACATTGAGGTTTTTGATTTGCAAAACGACTTCTACCTAGTGAATTTTCAGAACTCAGAGAACTATATGGAGGCTTTGACAGGGGGTCCCTGGGTCATAAATGATGCTTATGTGAATGTGGGCCGTTGGAGGCCTGATTTCAATCCAAAGAATAAACGTGTAACTTCTATGATTGCTTGGGTGCGGTTTCCAGATCTGCCTGCACCTCTTTTTGATAAGAAGTTTCTCTTAAATATGGGCAATGTAATTGGGAAGGCAATTAAGTGGGACATTCATACGGCACAGCGAACTCGGGGAAAATTTGCTCGCATGTGTGTTGAGCTTGACTTGACCAAGCCACTTGTTCTGGAGTTTGTAGTGGAAGGACAAACTCTGAGTATAGTATATGAAAGTATGGGGCTCTTATGCACGAGATGTGGCTTGTTTGGCCATACAAAGGAAGGATGCGAAGATCTACAATGGCGCCAAAATGAATCAAGGATGGAAGTGGAGGAACAGGAGAGGAAAGGAGAAGTAGGGGAGCTGAATGAAGAGAAAAAAGAAAGGTGGTAGACAGTAGAAAGATATAGGAGGTAGAGAGTATCCAATGTGTTTACTAAGATACCACAGAATGGATCAAGATTTTCAGTGTTAGCAGGAGAGGAAGAGGAGGAAACAGCAGTGGAGAAAGTTGAGGGTGAAAAAGTTTATAGAAGTGTAACAAATAGTACTGGAAGAGGGCAGATGAAGGTTTTAGCAAGGGAGCAAGCAAAGCAAGGGGAGAATGTGGGAATGGGAGAAGGGAAGGAGATCATGAAAGAAGTCAAGGCGAAAGGAGTAAACACTCATGGTACTGAGGGGAAAGAGGAAGGTATTGGGGGATCAAGAGTGTTGAAAGCAATAAATAGAACAAAAGGGGAATCAGTTGGGCATAATCCAATCAAAAGCTCATAGGGCAACAACAAACATGTGCTAGAACTAGAAGTACAGAAATTCAAGTTTGGAGTTTTGTAACAAGGAGAATCTACACCCTGGTGCGCAAGGGGATACCGAGGGTTATAATATAGACATGGAAATAGCAAATGTGCAAAAGTGGAATGATGTTGTGATTCTAAGGGAGGATGAGGAGGTGATTGAAGAAAGGGAGTATAATACTCCAGTCTTGGCTAATGGCATGTAAGTTTGATTTAAATGTTAAACATGATGCTAAAAATATTAGTATGGAATGTTAGAGGGGCTGCCAGCAAAGGTATGGCAGCAGTGATTAGAGACATGAAAAAACGGTATAAACTTGATGTTTTAGCTATTCTTGAGCCGAGGATTAATGGGAATCAAGCAACCAAGACTATTAGAAGTTGGGGATTTAAATACTCATATCATGTAGAGGCGGAGGGGTTTTCAGGTGGTATATGGTTACTATGGGAATTGTCTGATCCGGTAGTTAAAGTGATAGGTAAAAGTGAACAATACCTACATTGTAGTTTAAGGCTAGGTGGTGAATCTATGATATTGACGGCTGTATACGCAAGTCCAAATGAACAAAGGAGGACTAGATTATGGCAGGCATTACAAAAGATAGCGGCTGTTACGGATGAACCATGGCTGATTGTTGGGGATTTTAACGAAATAAAAACTCCTTTAGAGCAAAAGGGAGGAGGTAGAGTCAATGAAACCCATTGTAAGCATTTCAATGAATGGATCTAGAACTGTAACCTAATGGACATTGAAGCTTGTGGGCCATTTTATACTTGGAGAGGCCCTAAGTGGGAGGGGTTAGAAAGGGTATTCAAAAGACTTGATCGCTGCTTGTGTAATACATTATGGCAAGAAAAGTTCAGTAAAGCAGATGTGAGAATTATTCCACGCGTAGGATCAGATCATCACCCCATGGTTGTGAGACTAGAAGAGGAGTTCAGCGGCTATCAAGATAGGCCTTTCAGATTCTAGGCTGCCTAGTTACTGCACGAGCAATTTGAGGATCTGTTATGTAGTAGCTAGAAGAATTCAAATGAGGCTTATAAGGGTCTTGTACATTTACAACAAGATCTACTAAAATGGAATAAGGAAGTGTTTGGGAATATTGAGGCTCAAAAGAAAAGATTAATAAATAGGCTGAATGGGGTGCAGTGGTGTTTAGACAGAAGAAGCAATCCATACTTGGTGTGGTTGGAAAAGGACTTGGAGGAAAAACTTATGGATACTTTAAGATAAGAAGAAATTTTGTGGTTCCAGAAGTCAAGGGGGAAGTGGATAATGGATGGTGATCGAAATACGAGATACTACCACATGAAAACTCTAATTAGGAAGAGACGTAATAAAATAAAAATGCTCAAGACTGATGCAGCGCATTGGACCGAGGATGTGAATGTAATAGGAAACATGTTCCAGGAGTATTATGAAGCTTTATTCAAAAGTACCGATGAGCAAAGGAACTGGATAGCTACATCACAGAGTTGGGGAGCTGTTAATGCTGATAGATTGAATGCGACTGGCAGATGCATAAACAATGAAGAAATCATAAGTGCATTTTTTCAAATGGGGGGATTCAAAGCCCCAAGAAGTGATGGTTTCCAGGCAATATTCTACCAAAGAAATCGGGGTGTAATAGGAGGATCAGTATGTAATCTGATTATAGAACTGTGGAATAATCCTAGCAAAATTGTGGAGATTAATGAAACATTGTTGGTGCTGATCCCAAAGATCGAACTTCCAGAACAAGTAAGTCAGTTTAGGCCCATCTCTTTATGTAACGTACTGATAAAGGTTTATCGAAAATAGTAGTGAATAGGCTAAAGCCTTTGATGAATGATTTAGTTTCACCATTTCAAAATAGTTTTGTACCAAAACAGAGTATTCATGATAATGAAATAGTGGCGAAGGAGATGGTATACTATATGAATAGAATGCAAGGGAAAAAAGGATATATGATCCTTAAAGTAGATCTTGAGAAGGCATACGATAGGATGGAATGGAGTTTTATTGAGGAGGTGTTGGTAGAAATTGAGTTGGAGGAAAAGTTAAGAAGGGTAATAATGGAGTGTGTAAAATCCTCTTTAATGTCTATTATGTGGAATGGGGGAAAGAGAAATTCGTTTAAACATGCAAGAGGGTTAAGGCAAGGAGACCCTCTATCTTCATATCTATTTGTATTAGGTATGGAGAAACTAACCCACCTTATAGTAGACCATGTTAACCATAACATATGGAAACTGATGAAGTTGGGAAGGAATGGGGCAGCAATTTCGCATCTTATGTATGCAAATGAATTATTGCTAGTATGTGAGGCTAAAGTTGACCAGATTAGTGTTGTGATGAAAGTGTTGGAAGACTTTAGGAATATGTCAGGGCAGAAGATTAATAAAAATAAATCCAGCCTATTCTTTTCTCGTAATGTAGACAGACGGGTACAAAGAGCAATCTGTGATGTCTCTAGTTTAAGCCGTACAAATGAATTGGACAGATATTTGGGAGCATATATGCTAGCAGGGAGAGGTTCCAGCAAGAAGTATCAGCATATCCTAGATAAGATGCAGTATAAACTGAGCAATTGGAAGAAACAAACGTTATCTTTGGCTGGAAGGTTAACTTTGGTTCAATCGGTCACCAGCCAACTATCAGTATATTCGATGCAGCACTCAAAAATTCCTGATTGGGTGAGAAAACAGATGGAAAAAATGCAGAGAGAGTTTATTTGGCGGGATGCGGAAGAGAAGAGGAAGATGCATCCTATTAGCTGGGAAACTTTGTGTAAAGACAAGAAAAATGGTGGGTATGGATTAAAAAATCTAAAGGTGATGAATGATGCCTTGCTGGGGCGTGTAGTCTGGAATACTATTTCCAAGCCAGAAAGTCTTTGCTCATCGGTATTAAGGGGGAAATACAGCAGAGGAAAGGAGCTGAAAGAAGAGGCAGATAGTAAGAGAACAGATTCTGAGTTGTGGAAACATCTAGTAAAGTTATGGCCTTCGGTAGTATGTAATCTGAATTGGGAAGTGGGAGATAGAGGAGGGCTTAACTTCTGGTATGATAAATGGATGAGTGCTGATAAAAAAAACCCATAGATTTTCGCAAACACCAAGATGCTGTAATGGAGGGGAATCTAATGGTTAATGATGTTGTCGTTGGAAATGGAGAATGGGATATGGAGCGTATAAAAAGCCTAGTTAATGAGGAGGGATGTAGGCATATTTTGGCTATTCCCCCCTAATTTAGACCGAGGAAACAATAACCTGAGATGGGGATATCGAATTGGAAATGATTATGTTACAGCTGATATGTACAATATTTTAAAAGGAGAAGATGGTAAAGGGGAGGTGAAATGGAGTAGGGTATGGAAATGGGGAGGACCAAGAAGAATTCAGGTGTTCCTCTAGCTGGCAATGCATGATCGCTTACTTATAGGTGAAAGGAGGCAACGTTTGACAGGTGGAACGGCTGACTGTAAAAGATGTAATGGAGGGAAGGAAACATTAATGCATGTACTGAGGGATTGCTGGGTTGCCAAGAAATTATGGCAAGATCTAAAATGTAATAGCCTTAATTTTGAGTTTTATGCATTAAGAGGAGATGAATGGATTGCTTGGAATCTGGGAAGGGTGGAAAATGACTGGGATCTGACCTTTGGTGTTGCTTGTTGGGCCTTGTGGAAATGGAGAAATAGTGGAATATTTGATGAAGAGTTTCAATTGCCAGAGAATCTAGGGGTAGTGGTAAGGAGTTATGTGGATAATATTGTAGCAACTAAAGAGGACTTTGGTGAAATCCAAGGCACAAGAGTGATTAAGCAAGTCAGCTGGGTTAAACCGAGGAAGGGGTGGATGAAGTTACATACAGATGGTGCTGCAAGGGGAGTAGAGAAAATTGCTGGCTGAGGGGGCTTACTCAGGTATAGCAATGGAAGGTGGGTGAGAGGTTTTGCTAGGAAGCTTGGCTCTTGCTCAGCTGTGACTGCTGAACTGTGGGGAGTATTATCGAGATTATTACTGGTAGTGAGATGTAATGTACAATTGCTGATAATTGAATGTGACTCATCAACTATGGTGTCACTGCTAAAAAACACATTAGCAGGAGTGCAGGAAGGAAACAGGATGCTGCTAGATATTAAGCTGTTGCTGGAAAAGTTTGAAGAGGTTCGTGTTGAACATATCTACCGAGAAGCCAATGGATGTGTAGATGCTTTGGCAAATCTAGGTGTGGATCAGGAAGAGGATTATATTACTTTTAGCTTCCCCCCTACTGCTGTCCGTGATTTGTTGTATATGGATAGTATAGGTGTAGTTTTCCTGCGTAATGTAGTGCAACACTAAGCTTTTGGGTTTAATGCCCCGTCTAATTACCGAAAAAAAAGATGACAACTAATTATTAGTTACTTTTTAAGTGATTCATATTATTAACCAAAAAATTCTTCTAAAAGTAATTAATGTTGGGGACCAAACAAAGTATGGATTATCATGCAAAGGTGTTACACTTAGTTGGGGAATTCAGCCGTAGTCATTGATATATAGTGGTTTATGCACCCTTTTCTAATACATAGGAGAAGACACTAAAGACATGAGATTATATGTAGGATTAAACACGTGACGTCACTTATAAAGCAGTTTTTATGCCATTAAACTACAATGTCATTAGTGGTATGTGCTCCCTTAATCTTTTATTTATGGTCAGGTTTTTTGTGGTGTCTTTCAAGTCAAAAGATTTTGTTCAGAAGTTGTGAATATTCAAAAAAAAAAAAAAAAAGCATTAATATTACCTTAAAAGATTTTCTTTCACTAGACTTTGTTTTTTTTCTAAATTATGGTTAGCATTTGTGTTTGTATCCCTTTTTCATGTGACAAAAAATTGGAATTGGAAATACTCACTTCTAATTTGAATATTTAATTTATATCTTAGCATAAAATATTTCTCTCAATTTTAAATATTAATATTTCCAACAAAAAGTTGTTTATAATGTTGTTACTTAATAAGTTAATATGTGATTCTGAAAATTGCTTGCTAAAGATTTTTTTAGAGAGAGAGAGAGAAGGAAGTCCGATGGAAACGTAAAGACATTAATGGGCTTCACTACATTTTTTTCTTTTTTTAAAAAAAAAAGAAAAAGAAAAAAAGGAGACACAGTTAGGCAAAAGGAGGATTCCAATTTTCACATAATCATGTATCAAAAAAAAAAAAAAATCTCACATAATCTGAGAAAAATAAGAGGTTGGATATTCGCATAATAAAGAAAAATTAAAGCAACGCTTTGTTATTTGAATATACTTATCTCTCTATTATTGAAGCCTAAGTCTTGTGGAGAACACACATGAATCGATCCCTTCTTAACAATTTAATCTCTCTCTCTCTCTCTCTCTACACACACTCACAAAATTTAGCCTCTTTTTATTGCTTTCCTTTTTTTTTTTAATACCAATAGTTCATCACAATGATGGTAACCTGGCATACACATAAAATTTATGAGCATTGTAAGTATAACCTTTGACTGATGACTTTTTTGTGCCATTTTGGAAATTTTATGTGTATTAATATTTGGAAAAAATCCCTTTAAGGTTCCACATAATCAAAAAATGTCAAAAATGTCTCGGAGAAAATTATGACATAAAAGATATCCCAAGAAGTTGTTCAAACCTATGAATGGAACTGTTAATGCATTACTGAAGGATTGCTAATGGAACCATTTTTATATTAAAATTTTCTCTAGAACTTTTTTGTCATTTTATCAATTCTTTAGGAACTTAAAAGGATTTTCCCTTAATATTTTGTACCATTTTCTTGACTAATATATTTTCTAAATGGTTAATTTTAGTTGATTTAGCGGTCATGACATTTTTTTATCATTCTAAAAGCTTTATATCTACCTTTGCATGGGAAAAAAGTTTATCATGACGGGTGGAATCAGGGAGGGGCTAGGGGTGGCCCGCCCCTCCTAAAATTATAGGACATGACTCATATTTTTAGAAAATTTTGTTTGAGCCTATAAAACTTTTATAATTTTCATTTTAGTCCTTCTATGTAAATTACGTGGAGGGACTAAAATGAAAGTATAGAAATTTTTATAGGGCAAAAATATAGTTCTATGAAAATCTAGGTTCTGTTCTATAATTTTCACCCCTCCTGAGTATAATTTCTCGCTCCGCCCCTAGTTTGACACATGATAGTTTATGAAAGATTTGTTAGATGAACGCTGGGATTATATATTTTTATCCAAAACTCAACCTAGATTTGTTAAATGGCTTTTCTTCGCGAGTAATTTATTTCTTGGGAATATGTTTTTTTTTTCTTGCCTAAAGAATTATTATGTATTAATTTTTTTATATTTATGCAAGTAAACTGATATTTCCTCAAATCTCTTGGGCATGAATGGCCATGGTAAAATATAATTATATTGATTCAATATAAAAATCACGGCTTCAACTAAGTTTCTAAATGTAACTGATAGATCATTTTGTTACCAGCTATATTTATAGTTTTCATTATCATTGATTAATTGAACTCTTGAGTAATTAACTTTACTAATGACTGTTTATTTTCTAATTTCAAAACACTGTCATCAAAGTTGTCTGATTTTGATTTTTTTTTTCTTGTCCCTTTTATGTAGAAATAAATTGCCCTTAAACATGGAATTCATTTATAAATTTAAAAGAGAATGACATTTGGGTCTTTTATAAAATAATATTGATACTTTTTTCCTTTAAATATGTAACTTTTTTTTTTTGTGATCCATGACTTTTTTGATATTGACTATTATAATATCTTTATTAATAATTTTTTTGACATAAAAATCAAAGTGTTACTAATTTCTTATAAAAGAACCAAATATCTTTGCTAAAAAAAAGAACCAATTTTAAAAAGATGTAAAATGTCGAATAACCCATTAAATTTGTCAAAAAATTACATTCTTCTTCGCCGCTAGATAGTACTTCGTCAAATTTCAAGTTATAACTTGATCTCTATCTCTCACTTTTTAGTTTAAACCAAGGGTAAAATAAGGAAAAATTATCGATACACCAAACTATCCTTAAACACGACTAATATTTATTTTTATCTTAGTAATTATTTTAAGAAAATATTCATATGTTGGATCGAATGAAGTGCATTGTAAAGAGTTTGGAGCGAGTACCAATTCTCATAATTAATGAATAGTTTATAAAGTGTAATTATAAAATATTTTGATTTTGTAAAGTATTTTATAGAGTTAAGATGTGAATTTAATTAACAATAATATTTTATTAAAAGTGCATTTGACACAATAAAATTTTGAGAAAATCTCTCTAGGGCCTAAATAACCAAAATATTATTAAAAAAGACCTAAAGAAAGTCACATGTTAAAAATACCTCAAGGCCTATTCTGGTATTATTTCTGGTAACGTTAACAATTATATCAGTACAACATTAACAATTAAATCAATACACATTAACAACTATATCTTAATAACTAAATCAGTATCGTTAACAATTATATCAATACCTATTAACAACTATAACAATTATATCTTAACAATTAAATCATTAACCGTTAACAACTATATTTGTACACGTTAACAACTATATTTGTATCTGCTAACAACTATATCTATATAACGTTTTCTAAAATAATATTAAAAAAGACTTTTCTTTAAGCCTTTTAATATTTTGATAACTTAGGCCCTATGGAAAATTTTCGCTAAAATTTTGTTGGGTATAAAATCACAAGCAAACTTTTTAAAATGGGTCAAAATTAATAAAACCATTAGATGAGGTAAGACTTCCGTTACTTTACAGTATGCGGGCCCCACGTCGTCGCCTCCGATCAGGCGGGTACTGTAATCCGATTTTCCATTTTCATATAATAATTCTCCTTAATTTCAACGAGAAAAAAAAAAGGGAAAATAATCGATGAGCTTGTAAAATAAAAAAGAAAATCGAGGCAGAGAGGAGTACGTGAGAGTAGAAAGGGAAGATGAGCTGGAGCTGGAAGATGAATGAATGAAAAAGAAAAGATTCATTAGTATTCACACTAAGAAGAAAGGAGTGAAATACGATGCTTACAGTAGAAAACTACAGTGATGACGAATTAATTCGATGCCCAGAAGAAATGGGAATGCATAGAGTAGCGAGGGGACCGTACGAGTAGATAAATAGTTTTATATATTATAATAAAAAATTAAAACATCAAATTTATAATCAAATTTATAATAAACTCCGATATAACTATAAGATATTAACGTATCAAATTTAAATGGGTAAAGAGTCAAAAATACACATGAACTTTGCCCTAAGGATCACCCAGCACCACGAGCTTTTTTTTAGATAAAAAATACACATAACGTTACGTTTTAGGGTCAAAAATACCACGGGCCGTTAGTTGACCAACGTTGATCGTTAACTTAGACGGAAATGAACAGTAACTCAGGTAAAATTATCATTTTACCCCTAATTTTAAGCAAAAATTACAATTTTGCCCCTAGTTTTAATTTTTTTTAAAAAAACACTAAAATAACCCTTCCCGGCCGGGGGCCCACCACCGACGGCCACCTCCGGCAACTTTTTTTTTTAATTTTAAAAACTAAGGTTTTAAATATTTTTATTTTTTTAAAAAATACTAAAATAACCCCTCCCCTACTGGTGAGTCCTACCACTGGCCACACCACCGCCGGCCGCCACCCTCCCCGCCGCCAGCGACCAGCGGCCACTTCCGGCGACTTTTTTTTTTTTTTTAAAGTAAGGTTTTAAATATTTTTATTTTTAAAAAAAACACTAAAATAAACCCTTCCCCACCGGTGGGCCCCATCACCAGCCACACGCCGGTATTTTCAGCATATACATGTATATATTCCCATGTTTCAGCAATGGTTCCAATCATCCATTTCTCACAAAACTCATGTTCTCATTTTTTCTCTTTTCTCTATACATTTACCGATGTATAAAAGGCATATGACAAAAACATCAATACTCATATATATATTTTTAAGTTTGTCTTATCATCTCATGCTGAAAGCCCGACGGCAGTAGGGGAAATTTTTTAACAACAAAACATGTTTTCTTTCCTTTTCTTTTTATCTAACAACAAGCTTCAAGTTTTATCATATTAAGGTGCAGAAAAATGCTCTCATGCCCTCTATCCATGGCAAAACCGATGACAGCACCTCACAAGTATATATGTGTTACGGATATCTCATAAATGGGCCCAGCCCAATCACCAAAGAGCCTAGTCAAAACGGCTTCAGTTATGCTCATAACCGCTTCCTTGAAAATAGGAGTGGTTTGATCAAGAATATCTATCATTATGGTAACCGCCTATGAAGGAAGGAGATTATTCAAAAAAGCATATCTTGATATCCCTAAAATAAAGGATAAATCCAACTGATTAAGATAGGGCCCAGGTACGCCTATAAATAAGGTAAACCCCTTACAAGGTACACACTTCTGAAACCCTAGCTTTTCTATTCACACAGCGCACACACACCACCCCCTCTGGCTATCATTAGCCTGCCGTATACTCTCGAACTACGTGGACTTTGATCCACACTGTGGTACGTAGGACCCCAGGATTTCACCCCGGGCCAAGTCCAACCCAACTTGTGATCCACACCGGATCATTGGCGCCGTCCGTGGGGACTGTAAAGTCCTATTCCCGTGACCTGTGATGGCTAATACCAGAAGCAAAAGCCACCCGCATGCACACGAGCAAGGTCAGGAACAAAATTTTAGCGAGACTCAACAGCATGACGTTCAAGGCGTTAATCAGGAACAAATGGAGGAGCCCTCGGACTCGAACCTGGATGGATGAGCAGGCCAAACGCTGGAAAATACTAACCACGCTGGTCCCTCAACAAAGTTTCAGATTGGCAGCCCAGACATACGGCTCCTACATAACATTGTTGAATCAATGTTGAAACGAATCGAAAATGTGGAAGAACGCGACAATCTTCAGAACCAAAAGATTGACCATATCACCGAGGTGATGAACCAAATCCTTAAACACTTACAAGACCCCCTTCAGGAGGAACGCCGGGATGATCAACAGAATGAGGACGAAGAAACCAATCACCAAACTGTTGATCCCCTACAGGAGGACCATCCCAGGCAAGGCCGAATAGTTTCAACAAAAAATTCTTAGCAAAGTAATCACCAGGATGCGAGTCAGGAGGATCAAGCCCGGGCGCTTAGGAAAGACAGCCGTACCTCAGACAATCAGGGAATTCGGCCAGATTCCGGAAGGTACAAGATGTGGTATGGGGACGGAGGACAAAACAACAGCCTGTTCTCAGATGAAATTACGGAAGCTGAGTACCCAAGGAAATTTAGTACATCCGACCTCCCTAAGTACGACGGAAGTCAGGATCCCCAGACACACTTGAATACTTTCGACACTGAGATGCTGGTCCGAGGATTCAAGGGGCCAATCATTTCCAGGCTGTTCACCTCAACGTTACGAGGAGCCACTTAAATTTGGTTCCGGACTCTATCTCCCAAGTCCATTACCGACTTCAACGACCTGAGCGAGAAGTTCCTGCTGAATTTCGCGACAAGCAAAAAGCAACCCAGGTCGGTCTACACGCTGGATAGAATCAAGCAGCAACCCGGTGAAACCCTTCAGAAGTATTTGGATCGTTTCAAGGCTGCCGCATTACAAATCCAGGGATTAACGGAAAGCGTCCATGTACACTTGCTCATCTCGGGCTTAGATAGCGAATCCAGAATGGGGAGATCGGTCATATCTGGCGAGATCAAGACGCTGGAAGAATTCCATAGATGAGCCAAAAAGTATCTGGACATCGAGCAGATGCAGATAGCCAACGCGTCGGGAAAAGAGAGACAGAAAAGCCCACCCCTGAAAGGGAAGGACCGGACAGCAAGAGACCGACCCAGGAACTCGGACCAGAAAACGCGAGGACAAAGGCATGAGGGGAAGTATGAGAGATATACTCCACTAAATGTCCCTCGTTCGCAGCTATGGAGAGAGTTAGCCTTGACCGAGATGAGGAAGGTGGAGCGACCACAACCACTTTATAACAAGGGAAAGTTGGACCGCACACGATTTTACGAATTCCACAATGGACCCGGGCACACAACGGATGAGTGCTGGGACCTTAGAGATGCGGTTGAAAAGTTTATCCGAGATGGAAAATTACGTCAGTACGTTATCAAAACACAAGGGCAAAAAGTCAAGCGCAAGCAGACGGATCGGAGTACAAGCCCGGTCTCCCAGAGGAGAAAGTCGGACGAAGGCCGGAGAAAGCACGACAATGAGGACGAGTTCCCGGAAGCAGAGTTTGACTGCAATGTCATTAGTGGAGGTTACGGAGGTGGCGGCGATACCGCCAATCAGTGGAAGAAATACCTTCGGGAAGTCTTAAACATCAGGGGACGACCGACCTTCAAGCCGGAACCATCGCAAACAGAAGAGCCTCCTAAGCTGTTCTTTACTCAGGAAGATCTGAGGGACGTAATCCCGGGTCATCAAGACGGACTGGTTATAACCGGCCTCCTGGGAAAATGCCGTGTAAAGAAGATATTCATCGATCCTGGCAGTGCGGTGGATATCATCCTGTGGGACGCCTTTAAGCGCATGGACCTCGACCCAGAAAATCTAAAGCCGTGCAGGACAACCTTAATCGGGTTCAACGGAGAGGATACAAGTCCCAAAGGCTGTATAGAGCTAAAAATGACTTTGGGCTCTAAAGAAGCCTTTAAGACTGAGCGAGTTAAGTTTATTGTAGCGGATTTCCCTTCGTCCTACAATATAATCTTAGGCAGACCAACTATTCATAGTTGGGATATGCTCATATCAACTAAGCATCAGAAGCTGAAAATGGTAAGTCGGAAGAATGAAGTCGTCACCATCAAAGGTGATCAGAAGGAATCCCGGCAATGCTACTTCTAGACGGTTAAAAACAATGAACCCGGAACATCCAGCTCGCAGCAGAAAGGAATTCAAAATTCAGCGCCAATTACGCCGAGCTCAGTCAACGTGGTAGAGCTGGATGTAAGAGAAGAAGCAAAGTTGATGAAAACAGAGCCTGATGGAGAACTCACAGACTACCAACTAGGAGAGGAGCCCGCCAAATAACCAAGATCGAGAGTTCGCTTGCCGAGCAAGAAAAAATCGAGCTCAAAAAGCTGTTATGGAGAAACAAGGACGTATTCGCATGGAAACCTTCGGAGTTACCAGGAGTTGACCCGGCGTTCTGTTGTCACAAATTGACCATAAATCCACGATATACGCCGGTCTCGCAGAAGAAAAGAAAGATTGCACCAAACCGACAGAAAGCCCTAGCCGAGCATGTAAGAGAACTGCTGGATGCGGGATTCATCAGGGAAATCCAGTATACCACATTGTTATCAAATGTGGTAATGGTCAAGAAACCCAATGGCAAATGGAGGGTGTGCACCGACTACACCGATCTCAACAAAGCATGCCCCAAGGATGCTTACCCCATACCAAATATTGACCAACTGGTGGACAATTCCTCGGGATTCCAGCTGCTCTCATTCATGGATGCGTATTCCGGCTATAACCAAATAGCTATGCATCCCGAAGACCAGGAAAAAACAGCTTTTATCACGAAAAAAGCTAATTATTGCTATAATGTCAGGCCTTTCGGGCTGAAGAACGCAGGAGCTACTTACCAGAGGATGATGAATCAAGTGTTTGAGGCACAGCTCGGCAGGAACGTCGAAGTTTACATCGACGATATGATCGTTAAGTCAGTTAAGCGATCCGACCACATCCAGGATTTGCAAGAAACATTTGATAAGCTCCGGGATCACAGAATCCGACTTAACCCAGCTAAATGTGCATTCGGAGTACCAGCGGGTAAGTTTCTCGGATTCCTGTTGACAAACAGGGGGATTGAGGCCAATCCAGATAAATGTCAGGCCGTCCTCAATATGGCTGCCCCAAAAAACAAAAAAGAGGTACAGCAGTTGACTGGCAGACTGGCCGCGCTGACAAGGTTCTTACCGAAATCGGCAGAAAATGCTCTTCCTTTGTTCAAGTTATTGAAGAAGGAAGCACAGCATGGAGAATGGAACTCAGAGTGTGAAGCCACGTTTGACAAGATCAAAAAATGCCTGTCATCACCACCCGTGCTGTCGAAACCCGAGCCCGGGGAAGATTTGATATTATATCTATCCGTGGCCCCAGAAGCAGTAAGTGCCGCCCTGGTGAGAGAAGATTCGACGGAACAGAAACCGATTTACTTTACAAGCCGGGCTTTGCAAAGTTCGGAGCTAAGATATCAAAGGTTGGAAAAGGTGGCCTTTGCGCTCCTCACTGCCGCGAGGAGATTACGTCCCTACTTCCAGGGGCATAGAATAATTGTGCGAACCAGTCAGCCGATATGCCAAATACTCCACAAGCCTGACTTGGCAGGAAGAATGACTAGTTGGGCTATCGAACTGTCCGAATTCGACATAGTATATGAAGCTCGGCATGCGATTAAATCCCAGGCTTTAGCCGACTTCATTGAAGAACTGGTACCAACAGAGGTAGTCCCGAAAGCCAACCTTAACATTTGGAAAGTATTTGTGGACGGCTCGTCAAACGCCAAAGGAAGTGGAGCCGGGATCATAATCGAAAGCCCAGAAGGAGTCACCATGGAACACTCACTGCAATTGCACTTCAGCACATCCAATAATCAGGCCGAGTATGAGGCTGTATTGGCCGGGCTATCGCAGGCAAAAGATAATGGGGCCAGGCGAGTTCATCTCTCTACCGACTCTCAACTAGTCGCGGCCCAAATCAACGGTTCATACACGGCTAAGGGACCCTTGCTAATCAAGTACCTGGGGAAAGTCAGAGAGGCAATGGCCGACTTCGATGAGGTCGTAGTCACCCACATCCCCAGGGGAGAAAATGCGAGGGCAGATATCCTCTCCAAATTAGCAAGCACCAGGAACCCGGGAAATAATCGGACTGTAATACAACAAAGTCTGAAGGAGCCCACGTGTATCATGGTCATCGCGACAGTAGAAGATTGGCGAAAGCCCATCTTAAATTACCTGGAAAAGGGAGTTAGCCCAGACGATCCCGGGGAAGCAAGGCAGATAGCACGGACCGCGTTAATGTACACGGTGGTCGATGACCAATTATACCGAAAAGGCCTCCAATCCCCAATGATGAGATGTTTAAACCAGGCAGAGGCCGAGTACGTGCTATCAGAGATACACGAAGGGATAAACGGACAACACATGGGGGCAAAGGCGTTAGCCCGGAAGGCCCTAAGGGCTGGATATTACTAGCCGACAATGGTCGCGAATTTTAGAGAGCATGTACGGACATGCGAAAGCTGCCAAAAACATGCTCGGATCCTCTGGCCACCTCCGACCGAGTTAAAGACCATCACGGCTCCGTGGCCATTCTTTAAATGGGGTATAGACCTCCTTGGACCGTTCAAACCGGCCGCGGGGCAACTGAAATGGCTTGTGGTGGCGGTGGATTATTTCACTAAGTAGATCGAGGCCGAACCACTGTCGACTATCTCGGCCGCTCGAATACAAAAGTTCTTCGAAAGAAATATTGTTGCAAGATTCGGGATTCCTGCCGCGATCGTAACTGACAACGGTACTCAATTCGTTGACCAAGGCTTCCAGAGGTTGATGTCCGAGCTCGAAATCAAGCACCATTTCGCTTCGGTAAAGCATCCGCAATCTAATGGGCAAGCCGAGGCAGCCAACAAAATCATTGTTGACAGGCTCAAAAAAAGGATGGCCAATGCGGAAAGTAACTGGGTCGAGGAACTATACCCGGTGCTCTGGGGATACCGAACTAGTGTCCAAACCTCGACCCAAGAAACACCCTTCCGAATGACATATGGATGCGAGGCCATGATCCCGGTTGAAATTGGGCAAACATCATGGAGGAAAGCCAAAGTCATGGAGGAGGGAGACCACGCTAACAGCAAGCAGTTAGCAGTCGAGCTAAACGTCATCGATGAAGTCAGAACGACGGCACACTGCCGAGATCTGGCAACGAAGCAGCTGGTGACGGCTAAGTATAACCGCAAAGTTAGACCACGAGCATTCGATAAAGGTGACTTGGTATTATGCAGAGCGGATATCGGAAACAAGAATGCCCAGGACGGAAAACTTGCAGCAAACTGGGAGGATCCTTACCGTATTTCAGACAAAATGGGGCCTAGGGCCTATGTCCTTGAGACATTAGATGGCACGCCCATTAAACGAACATGGAACGCGGACAAACTAAGGACTTACTACAGCTAAAGACCAGGATATACTCGGAATAAACGCACAGCGGATGTCAGTGGTGGCTGAGAACCGCTTTGCAGTTTCAACGGAGGTCGGTGGTGACCGAGAACCGTTTTTTATTACGCATTGTTTTGCTTTTGGCAGTATTTTCCGTTGATTTTAAATTCTGTGTAATCTTGATTATTTCAATCAATAAAAAGGTGGTTCAATTCATGGGCCAACCAGGTTATTACTTGTGAAATCAATGCAAAGATAGGCCGTGACAAAGGCAAGATAATTAAACAAAGACTTGGGTTTCGCGATCCCGGTCATGATAAGATTTGTCAACAAGTCTTATAAACGTTACGATGCATCGAAACTGTCCCCTGGGGTGGTGTGAGATTGCCATAAAAGATCCTGATCAGGTCGAAATGTTTAGGCTCCTATTCAAAAGGGATATTAGGGCCCGAACATGTGGTAGTTTTCTACCATCTCGGTAAGGTACTTTACAAGATAAAGTGCTTAGATGATTTTTGAAAATCGTCTGTTGTTTAGAATGCCCGACCATTAATAAGCGTGGCCCGTTTACTAAAACGTCGGTTGAATATTCAACAGATTCTGCGCAATATATCTTGACTTTAGCCAAGTCATAAAATAAAGAACCGAGCTTCGTGCACGGATTACGTTCCCCTTTACTCATCAACTGGTGAATTAAAACGCGAGTTTGGTTTAAAGGATGAAAATAAAAACTGACAAGATAGACGAGCTAAAGATGCTAAGAAATGTCCAAGAACACCGGTTTGTCATTAATTTTGAGGGCCGAGGCCCCAGATTACAGAAAAACAAAAATGAAAGTAAAAATACTACACAACAAAGGAAAAAAGAAAAAGGCCCTAGAAGAGCAGCATCAAAATTGGGCTTGGCCGGGCACAGGAGAGCCAGGGGCGTCAGTCGTCGGAGCATCTTCCTCAACTAATTGACCACGGTCATTTTCCGCGAGATGCTCGGACTCTTCGACCGGAGAAAGCGGCGCTGGTATAAATTGCCCGTCCTCTACCGAAGCTCTGAAATCCACAGCGTCCAAATTCATCGTAATATTAGGATTCAGAGCTCGGACTTGGGCCAGGCATAGGTTGAAAGCTTCAGCAGCCGTCTCCACGACCAAGACTTCCAGCTTATCCACCTCGGTAGCAGACGCCACTAGCTCGGCCTTGGAAGCGTCGAGGTCGGAGTGGGCGAGATGGAGGTCCTTCACCACCCCCGCATACTGACCCTGCAGGGTGTGCATTGAGGCATTGAGGGTGTCTTCCCGGGCCTGACTGGCGTCAAGCTCGGCGGAGAAACGATCCCTTTCAGCAAGGGCCTTTGATAGCTCCTCCACCGCCTTTATCTACGCCTCTTCCGCTTTCAGGCGCGCTTCCTCAGCCTCCCTCTGCCTAATCTCGGCCTCTTTCTTTTCAACCCGAGCCTTCGCAATCTCGGCTGCCGCTTTGGCGTATTTATGCTTAACGGCAGCATAAGCGTCCAACACGCCGGCCGTCTCCATTAGATGGTCCTGCAGCACCTGCAGGTGATCGAGGTCGGAGTCGGCAAAGGCCTCACCGCTGAAATACTTGCTGGGGGGCTTCACCACGTATTTGAGCTCCTCCGAGACCCCATCAGTCCATACCTTACCCCGCGAGTGAAGGCGAGACTTGCTAGGAAGTGGGGGAGGAGGGACGCTTGTGGCAGCACCGGCGTCCGGGACAAAGGTCGGACTCTCTTCTGCGACCGAGATCGATGACGCTGCCATCGACTTCAATCGCTTGCGCGGAATGAGGTCCGTAGGGGCCGGAGAGGGCGCAGCCCTCTTCTCAGTAGTGGTTTTGGCAGGCGAAGGAGCAACCACAGCCTTCTTTTGGGAAGAGGACTCCCCTTTCTTTTTGGCCTTAGCCCGGAGCTTCTCGGCCAGCTCTTGGAAAGAAGCCTTCCCCATGTCAGGCACTACAAAAAACATAACAAACATCAGAAAGGACAAGAGACACACACATATAAAAAAAAATCCAAAGAACAAACAACCAACACAAATCATACTCGGTGGGTACAATTCCTCCACCGACTGTCGGATAAAAATCCGGGAATCAATAACATCCTTCTCGGCCACATGATCAACCAGAGCTATCACAGTTTCAACCTCGGCTGGCTCTAGGCTATCATCGGAGGATGCAAATATATTCTGGTCTTGGTCATAGTGAGTTTTAGACCAATACAGAGGAAACAGCAGCTCCACCGAGCTGGAATCGACACCCTGAAGAAACCATGGTTATGACCGGGTTCAGCACTAATTTTGAAAAAAGAAACCTTGAAACCTTTCCAATTGTCGGTTGCCACATGGAAAAGCTTCTTGTCCGGTTTCCCCCGGAAAGAAACCCAACCTCTCTTTTCTTCAGGCTCCCCGGGTTGACGAGCCCTTTGGATATTAAAGAAATAAAAGAATGTTCCGGTAGTGGGAGTACGATTTAAAAATCGGTAAAGCCGCTCGAATGCAATAATAAAACCCCAGGAGTTAGGATGAAGCTGAGTAGGGGCCAGCTGAAGAATATTCAAAAGATCTACTTGAAACCTAGAAAATGGAAAGCGAAGGCCGAGTTTTTTAACGAAATCTAGGTAGAAGAAGAAAAAAGAACGCTCATTCCCTTCCCGGGCAATGCACACCGGTTCAGAAGGGCCGGGAAGATATAAAGAACAATGATCCCGGTCCCCTAATGGGAGCTCGGCGATCTGATTGGCCGTGGCTTTCGAGAGCCTGGATAGCACCCCGGTCGCAACCCAGTCATACTTCTCAGCAAGATGACGAGGAATACTGGCGGCCACTGACTCCACGGATCCGGAATCCTCGACAGGACGGGGAGAAGTTGACATACTACCTAGAAAAGAAAAAACAAAAATAAATTAGAAACGAGGAAGATGATACCTGAAGGTAGTAAAGTGGGACGGGTAGAAACGGCTTCAACAACCCGCGGTTGGATATGCCGGCATCGCGAAGCTATTTCCTCAGCTTCCCATGACCGGCCAACCATCGTGGCCTCAGATATCAGCCAGGAACATTCCTCGCACGGCCCGATAGGCCGGGTAAGGGAGATGAGGGGCTCCGCGCGTTAAGGAAGGGAAGAAACGGGTAGAGGAGGATTTTCCCTCCTACTCTTTCCTAAGGGCAGCTCTAAAGAAAAAACCCTAGTGGCAGCAATCCCCCGGCCTAGACTTTCGAGCTCCACAGACTCAGACCGACCTCGAGTCCTTCCCCTAACCCGACCAGACCGTCCTGGTTGACTACCACCTTCTCCGCCATAACCACGAAGAACGTTTTCCCTCTTTTGTTCTTCGGTCAGAGGTTTCCCGTACAGCCACCAAGCTGTCCGGGGAGGCATGCGCTGAATAAGCTCGGCCTCTTCCGGGGAAAAAACATTTGGATTAAAAGGCGGAGGAGAACCTTGATCGCTCATCCCGAGAAGATAGAATTTAAACAGGAAACCAAAAACCAAAAACGGAGAAAAAAGATTGAATAGACCAGAAGTTCAAGAACAAAGCAGAAGCCAGAACCCAAAGGGGAAGAAACTGGAAAGAACTCACAATAACCTACCCAGAAAAAAGAAAGACTAAGAGATAGAGAAAGAAAGGAGAAAACACAGCCAAATAACCAGAGAAGGAAACAAGGAAAATACCTGGTTTGAGATAAGTTAAGGGAAGAGGAAATGCGCGAGCCACGAAGACCAGAAATGGGAATCTGAGGAAGATGAACTGGTGACTGGTTGCAACTTTCTCTCAAAAAGAAAACTCAAGGTTTGGCGGTTTTCAAAATGCAAGAAGCGGAAAGTCGAAGGCTCTTAAAAGTGAAGCAAGCAGGCGGATGAGAGTCAGGAAACTCAACCGCCAAAGGCCCAAAGGGCCCATACACAAATGGTGACATGGACATTAAAAGGCGTGCGCATTTAATGTTGATGTTAAGCAAACACGAAAACCAAGATAGTGGGGCAGTTGCTCCGCTCAGAGGCCGGCTAGTAAACATCAAATCAGCAGGAGGCAATGATGACACTCGTGGCCTCGAAATAAGACGAGCGTTGGATCAACAGATGAGGCGGACAATGATCCCGGATTGAAATGCTCACGTGGCCGACCACATAAATACACCCCGGTCGCCCGACCTAACTCCTCATGCAATCTCAAACTTGGGGGCAACAAGTCCCGATCCACGAAAAACTGGACAAAGTACCTGTAAACGGGGAGTAAGACCAGATAGAAATATCAATACTACCCGACACGAATAAAGAAGGAAAGTTCGAGAAGGCATGGGAGGAGTTCGGCCTAGAATCAAAATTATAGAACATTAAGATTGGACATTAATGTTCTCTCAGGATAGCAAACGAATGCAACCAGCGTTAACCGAGCTGGGGGGGCATCCGTGTCCCACCCAAATAAACCGGAATGCAAATTGATGACAGATGGGGTAGCCCGGGGACCAAAAATCTCCGACCTCGGAAAAAGAACTAGAAATCAAAAACTTCAGGACAGTGAAATGAACTAGAACACAAGACGTAACCTGACAAATACATCCCGGCTGCTCGGAGCCCTGAACAACCGAGCTGGGGGGCAACTGTTACGGATATCTCATAAATGGGCCCAGCCCAATCACCAAAGAGCCTAGTCAAAACGGCTTCAGTTATGCTCATAACCGCTTCCTTGAAAATAGGAGTGGTTTGATCAAGAATATCTATCATTATGGTAACCGCCTATGAAGGAAGGAGATTATTCAAAAAAGCATATCTTGATATCCCTAAAATAAAGGATAAATCCAACTGATTAAGATAGGGCCCAGGTACGCCTATAAATAGGGTAAACCCCTTACAAGGTACACACTTCTGAAACCCTAGCTTTTCTATTCACACAGCGCACACACACCACCCCCTCTGGCTATCATTAGCCTGCTGTATACTCTCGAACTACGTGGACTTTGATCCACACTGTGGTACGTAGGACCCCAGGATTTCACCCCGGGCCAAGTCCAACCCAACTTGTGATCCACACCGAATCAATATGCATATTAACTTAGCTTCCATCTCTTCCAGAAAGCACACACAGCAACTATAAGAGTTAAGTATACATATTATACATATTATATATATATATATATATATATATATATATATATATATATATCTTATTGGTTTCTTACTCAAATCCTAAAATGGTAACAGACCCTTCCCACGTTCAGCCTCTGTTGTTTTTTTTTAAAGTTTTGTTTCACTCTAAACCTTCATGCTCAACGGGAAACATGACAAAACCAGAGGAGAGGAAGTTTTTCAGGCTTACCTTCGATGATCAGGCAGCCACGAAAGGAGTAAGTTGCGGCACTTTTTCTCTGTTTTTTGATAGCAAAACAGAGCAAAATATGTTTTTGATTTCCTCCCCTTCCTTTGCTCTCTGGATCTCTGTTTCTCTCTTCTTATTCCTCTCTTCTTTCTCTCGGCCTCCACTCCCCTCTCTCTGCAACTCAATATGGGATGAAAAACAAATGAAAACGAAGGCTGATCTGAACTGGTTTTTTAAGTAAACTCATGAAGGACCAGTCAGAACTGATACGGTAAGGTCCAGACGTAAACTCATGGCTACAAGGCTCGAGAGGTATGGCAAAAATCTGACCCTTCTGCATTACGTGATCTTCCTTTCTGTACCAGCCGCTGAAGCTTGATTATGGCGTGATCTTCCGCTGATTCTCTTCCTTGCTAGTCGGCTTACGTAAATGACGCTGGGAGTCCGATGAGGCTGGGTCGGGTGGATAATGGATAATGGGCTCACCACTGGACTTTTGTGGCCGAGAGTTGGGTGTTGATGTCCAGGGAAAGTGAATATATCCGCTGGAGGCCGAAAAGAAACAGACGGTGCTGCTTCTGTTCTGTATCTAATTCTTGTCGAGTTGACCACCGGAGGTGGCCGCCGGTCTCTGGACAGTGGTGTGGCCGGTGGTGGGGCCACTAGCGGGGAGGGGTTATTTTAGTGTTTTTTTAAAAAAAAAATTTAAAACTAGGAGTAAAATGGTAATTTTTGCTTAAAATTAGGGGTAAAATGGTAATTTTACCCTAGTTACTGTTCATTTCCGTCCAAGTTAACGGTCAACGTTGGTCAACTAACGGCCCGTGGTATTTTTGACCCTAAAACGTAACGTTATATGTATTTTTGATCCAAAAAAAAGGTCGTAATGCTGGGTGATCCTTGGAACAAAGTTCAAAGTTCATGTGTATTTCCTTCACCCAATTTAAATTCATTAACTTATTAAAAACATAGACCATCTATGTCCGCATCCGCATGAGCCGAATCAAAATACTAAATCCTTTGCTTGAATGGATTTAGCACGATGAGAAGCCAATGACCCGTAAGTACAATAAACATAATGAGATTAAAACAATTTAATTAACAAACAATTTAATGAAGTAGTATATTTATCCTTGGCAGTACAACGCCAAGAAAAAATTTTCCTTCTTCTTTGGATCCCTTATAATGACCATGCCCACTAGTTCCCTCACTTTTCTCTCCACAAAATTTGCCTTCAATCCTATATTTAACATTCCTTAATAAAGGTGGGGGTTGAAGAACATGAACGTGTCATGTAGGCCATTATGCGCTATGTGCTCCTTGTGAAGATACCTTAGATATTAAAACGAGCAAATCAATATATATACATTCTATGAGTAGCCAAGTATTCCTTCGCAATTGAAGAAATGCCAGATATAAAGGTTGCAAAAAGTCGAGCTTGCCATATCGCCCGTGCAATCTCTTTGACTGACACCTAGTTGATAGCATCAAGCATGCCTTCTTCCTCGTAGATATCTTGCCCAAAGGGGAATTGTTTGGTGTAGCCTTCTCACTCAGGGTTTGTTTTGGCGAATACACTATTGTGTGTCTCAAGTGCTATCCGGTATTTTTTGGAAATTAGAAGAATAGGTGGCTGAGGTACAAGCTCATCTATCTTCTTCACTACATAAGACACCGAACTTAGGCAAGACTAAGCTCACAGATTGCTCTTCCTCCTCCTCGCTTAACCAAGTTGAGAAGTTAGCAAAATAATTATTTCACATTTTATAATTAGCAAGTTATAAGACAACAACAAACATTTTTTTTTATCTTAGATGGTATGTCAATAAGGTGGTCAGGCAATGCAACAAAGCCAAGTAGAACTCCTCCCTATTGTATTTGCATATGGGGTGGGCACCGGAAGGGCATACTTAAGGTCGATGGCGTTCTTCAGCTCTACCCTAACATGATTATGAGGGAGAGGCAAGTTATGAATCATGTTCTCCCTTGTAAGTTATACACGTGGCTGGTAGCAATTGTATGTTGTTTAGGGCTATTTACCATACACCCAACCTCCACCTCACCTTAAATAAAGCATAGGCTTTTGGCATGAGTCGTACTACTTCAGGTCGAATTTGAGAGGGAAATGTGTAGTTATCGTTGGCACTTAGGGCATAAGACATTCCTTACTTCTTGCTAGGTCTCAGCTCATGAATTGATCAATAATAGCTTGTTATGCTTCAATGTGCTACTTCAGCATCTCAGTCATCTCCATATATTGTTGAAACTTCTTATCAAATACCTTGTTGGCCTCTTATACTTCCCAAAGTACTCTTTTTTGCCGACTCCATAGTCGACACCCCTCAAAAGACCACTATGATCAGGACTCAGAGCTTTTTCCAAGACATCCTCATACCCAAGAATCTCGCCTCACTCTAATTCTTTTTTTTCTTTTTGATACAAATGGGTAGCCAAAACAATAAACTACGTATTATCAAACTTCATAATACTCTCCAGCATCGAGTCCGCCTGCGAGATAACATGGAAATCGGGCATAACTGATAGACTCCCTTTGGCAAGATGATCCGCAGCAGCGTTCGCCCATCGGCTTATGAGATTAACCTCTACATTCCAGTCACGATCCAGCATGCTTTTCAGTTATGTAATCAGGCGGTGATCAACATGGACTTCATTTACAGGGGTTTTTAACAAATCGACCGTGTCTGCAGAATCTACTTCCAGAATAATGTTTTGACAGCCTAAGTCCCACGTCAGTTTAAGGCCATGGATGCAACCCCACAGTTCAGCCGTTAAGTTATCCCCCTCCTCTCCTTTAAACATGAAAGCACTAAGGAAGTCGCCTAACTCTAATTCTTGATTTAAGGTCTTTTGTAGCAACATTAAAGGTTAAATACCTTTTTATATATATATAAAAAAAAACTTCAATTATAATTGTATCAATATCCTACACACGAGGATTGTTAATGTTGCCCTCTTTATTTTGCCTTGTAGCAGCTCATAGCACTCCAGGGTTGATTTTGACAATAGATCATAACCCTTGCTTCTATATCGATTGCCGCTCTCGCCTACCTTGTGTAGCCTCCATAGTAAGGGTATTATTTGTTCTTCACCCTTTCATGATTTACCGCTCTTGATTCCTATGAAAAGGAACAATAAAGATGTTAGAGTTATATAATAATACAAAAGTACCATTGATTTTTAATTCCTTTGAATTTAATTTACTTGGAATGCTCTAGAGTGTTGTGAGTGTACAAAAGTAGCTCATTTGTGCTGTTTAACAACTTTCTTTAGCTGCATCGGAACCACCGACTCATTTACAGCTTCAGAACATAACAAATATTTATTTTTTACAAACAATCAGAATGAGCGCAATATCCTACTAGCCTTCTCAAGCATATAATCTTTCCTCTCCTCGTCTATGTGGAATTGAGACTACAAAACACACAAATCTTTTTTAGTGATATTATTAACTATGTAGCATCATATGTTATCGCCATTTCATTCTGAACAGCCTTCTTCCAATTGTTCAAAGTGATAGGCATGTTACTTTTTGCCGCATACCTGAGGTAGCTAATAAACTTGTCAGATATCACAACTAGACGTTTCTTATTCCATCTCACATTAAGTTTCTTCCCCTCTCTCTTTTCTTTTTGGACCTCCTTCATCACAACAAGACCCTCCTCAATGCTCTTTCTTCTTGTGCTATAAGCTGTGCATCATCATTCTATGAAGTGGAAGGGGCGACTTGGGTGCTGGGCGGAGAGATTAGGACCCTTAATACTTTAGCCACTATCGATATTGGATGCCGACAATTAACCTATAACAATCCAAAATACTCAATCAATTCCTAACACTTATTTAAGCATCCAATGTAGTTTCTAGACGTTTTAATAAAACAATCATCAACATGTTTAAACTTGTTCATTGATCATTTGGGCATTCCTAAGCTTACTCTAATACCTTATATCACTTTCTTAGTATTATTTAGAAATACCCAAGACAACAACTTATAATTAGTTTTTGATGCTGAAATTATTTAGTTCATCAAGCAACACAATTCCTATTCCTTTAATTAACACTTTAGCATTTTAAACTGCACTTTTTACTTTCTGTATTGTTTTAGATTATTAAACAATTCTTAAATTATATTTATCCCTACACTAAAGCATCTCAAAGCATATCATAAACATAACTTTTCACAATCAACTGTTGCATTTCTCTTTAAACACTCCAAACAGTTTCTTTTTCTTTCAAATCCACAATTTTCTAGCTTTCAATTTAGCATTTAGATCGTCATTCTAATAATCCTAAAGACAACATCTAAAACAGTGGCTAACATTTCGGACAAAACAAACAGGATTCAGAAATCATTTAGAGCCTAAAAAATTTATCTCATCATGCCATTAACTCTCCAGGGCATACACGCACAAACAACAGTCATAAAACAGGGGTTCAGGATTCATTCAGTCATCTTTCCTTAACATCTCCGACATGCAAACCATAAAACAAGCTTGTAAGCCTCTATTCCACCCTCCCCTGACACGTTATTGCAAAAAACAATTGCATCCTTCACTTAGACATTTATATTTCAGAGCTTTGAACTAAACCCATAACCCACATCGACAATAATGATAAATGAATGTAGCATCAATTTTGAACTATTAGCTCTAGTTAATGGCAGAAATTTCTCACCTTTTTGTAAGTCGATGGGAAACTTTTAGAGCTTCATTTGAAAAACCTAGAACAAGCCACGAACGCCTTCACAAACAAGGGAACGAGAAGAATCATGATTTTGCAACAATATAGAGGGAAATAATGGTGGTGCTGTCGAAGAGTGACCGGAGGTGTTCTTTGAGCGTGCATAGAAAAGGTGGAAATTTTGAAACTGCAAGAATAAGGCTCAGAAAGAGATTTTAAAGATCTATATTTGACGGTTTGTTTTGAAAAACTGTCAAACCTATCAATTTAATGGTGTTTTCGTAAACAAACGTCATATATTGATAACGTATATTTAATTTTTTTTATATACAACAGTCAAGTAAACAATGCCTTCCCCCCCCCCCCCCTCCAAAAAAAAATATATATTATAGTGGTCATATAAAACCATCAAATATTGAATGATATACTTAACGGTCATTTTAATTAATTGTTATATATTTCTTCCATAATTCTGCCTCTTTATATTTAACGGTTTCATGAAAACCTTTAGGTATGAAGCGTTAAATATACGCGGTTATGTATTAGTGCTTCCAAATAACTTAAGTTATCTGTGAGGTTTTTCAAACATATCACTAGTTTCCAAAGTTATCATTCATGTGCTTATTAAATTTACAAACATAAAATAGTTAAGAAAAAAATTATAGATACTTCTTCTAATCTTTTTTATAAGAAACTTTTTCTTTCATAGGGATTATGTTTATTATAAGTAGCAAATAATCTCTATCTAAAATTTTAAACCAATTTTTTCATTTTTACTCTTATAAATATATGTTACTCATTATTTCTTTACAATAAATTTCACTCATTATCCGTCTTACACACTCTTTCTAAATAGGGTATAATTGGAAATAAAGATACAAAAGTTACACTATTATTGTTTTTAATTAACATTTTGAACCAGTTGATTTTGCTTTTATTTTTTATTTTATAAAAAAGGACTGAAAGGAGTATAAAATGAGATAGTCCTCACATCCTTAATGTATGACATAATTAGAGAATTGATCTTGATTTTATACATAAAGTCAATTTCCCATATTTATCAGTTTTTTCCTAAATTAACCTTATTTATACTTCCTCAAATAAGAGAGAGAAAGAGAGATGAATGAATTAAGGAAAATATTTAGTGTTTTTTATAAAAAAAATATATAATATTTATTATAATTTACTCAATTATCTTACTTTCTTAATTTCAATAGTTTTTACATTAAGAATGGGAGGAGTACAGTGAATTTTGTGTTCCTATATATTCATGCTGACTAATTTGAAAGCTTTTTCACTTTCCCTGTTCATATTCATCATACATTTTCCCTCTATATTTATCTAAATATATTATATATTTGCTAGTGATTGCAAGGTATTTAGATTATAATTTAAATTTCCTACTAAATTAGATTAACATGAATGAACGGTTGGGGCTCTTATGTAGTCATACTCTTTATGTATGTAAATATCTAGTTTGGAATGATTTTATCTTTTACCTTCTCAAGAAATACTTGTTTTTACTTTCTATGAAATATATATTTTTGGTTTCCTTGAGAGAGAATTTAATTGCTTAAAAAAATAATTCAATTTTTCTAAACTAAAAAGTCTATGAAATCCCTTTTTTATTTCTTTCCATTTAAAGCCTAGTACGGATACAGGGACTTAATTGGCTTATTTTTTGTAAAGGTGATTTTTATTCTGAGTGACTTTTTGCAAACTAAGATTGAGGTAGAAGTAAATTAGTGTGATATGATTTATATTTAGATAGGTTTTTATTATATAAAAAAAAATCAGTTTAGTAAAAAGGAGTAGCGAAACAGCTGACAAAATTGCAGAAGCACTTTTTGATGTTAAAAGCGCGGTTTCGGAAAACTGGAAAATCGAATTTTCCCTTCATATGTTTTTGTTTTAAAAAAAAAATCTTTGTGTCACCAGTATGGATGTCATAAATGCCGAACTGAAAATGCCTTCTCTTATCGTTCCATCTCTCTTTCCTTCCCAATTCAAAACTCTTTCTTTTTTTATATACAAAAGAGGAGGGAGGGCCCTCAACCAAGCCTACTACTGTCCCCTACATATTCTTTATCCTTCTTTAGGACATCATCCAAGCCACCAAAAGCAGTATGAAACTGATGAACTCCAGGCCAACTATCAAAAGCTTGCTTTGCAACATAATCAGTAGCCCTCTTAGCTTCTCTAGGAATCCAGCGGATCGATACTTCCCATTGTCTTCCAATCATGCTCTGAATCTCTTGGATTACCGCTACATCTGGGTGAGTCGTTGTGGCTGCTCCATTAATCAACGCCAACACCTACTCAGCATCAGTCTCCAGAACAAGTCTTTTGTCCCCGTAGTCCCAGCACATCTTGAGCACAAGAAGAACAACCCATAACTCTGCTAACAGGCTATCCGCTGATGCCCCTGCTCTGAACATGAACCCTTGCAAGAGTGAGCTACTCGCATCCCGAAGGACACCCCCACAAGTCGCTACCTGATTGCTTGCACACGCCCCATCCACATTTATCTTTGTCCATCCAGGCCTCAGCGGCTCCCATGGCACAGCTTTATACTGAACATAACTACCATTAAGATTTACTCCATGTAACTACCTTTTAGCCTTTGTTACTGTAGAGATTATTGACTTAGCTTTGAAAATAATCGATTCGTTGCTAGTGGAAATTTTATCAAAGAATCTGTCATTGCGGCGTTTCCAAAGTAGCCAACAAATCGTAGAAAACAGCTCGCTCCACCCCCCTTTCCCCTGGTCATGATCTCTGTGGATATTCATTTTAAACCACACATGAACATCCAGCTGGAAAAAGTTGCTCATAAATGCAGGATCTACCATAGCCATCCAGAGATTCCGTGTTTCCCTGCAATTTCGTAACACATGGACTACACTCTCAGCTTCCGCCCCACACCAGGAACATCTATCTTCATCTCTCACACCCCTCTGAACTCATTCAACGTTCGTTAGAAGCTTGTTGTAAAGAGCTAGCCACAAAAATGTCTTACACCGTGGCACCGTTTGTAATTTCCAGACATGTTGCCAAGTCCTACTCACCTCATCCGAAGTACCTGACAATGCCTGATATGCAGATTTAACACTGAACTCCCCATTACGGCTATGTTTCCATCTAACCGCTTTTTCATTCAAGTCTGCGTCAATCCCTACAAGCATAGCCTCCTGGGACTTTTTAATCCCCAACCAAGCATTAAAACCCTGTTTCTTTGGATCAATCTTTGGTATTAAGTCATTGTCGCACTTATATTTGCTCCTCACTACTTTCACCCAGAGAGCATCCCGACGTTTGACCAAGTTCCACCCCAACTTCATCATGTAGGATTGATTTTGGCTTTGAAGATGCCGAAAACCAAGACCCCCAGTTTTTTTTTGGTTTGCACACTGTTTCCCAAGCCACCAGATGCGTCTTTCGTTTCTCCAGATTTGATCCCTAAAGGAACCTTCTATTTTGCTTCTCAATGTCCTCACACATACCTTTAGGCAATAAAACAGTTTGCATGGTATAACTTGGTATGGCACACGTGACGGAAGAAACCAGGGTGGATCTACCAGCTAATGACAACACATTTACCTTCCAACTAGAAAGCCTGTGCACACCTTGTCAACAATACCTTGGTAGCTTCCCTTCGTAATTCGCTTATGATGGAGAGGGACTCCAAGATACTTTCTAAGGTCAGGGATAACTTTGAATCCCAACATGCTACACAGCTCTATCCTCCTTATATGATTCACATTTTTAGAGAAGAAAACGTGAGTCTTATCCGTATTAACTTTCAACCCCGAAGCCTTGCAAAAATTATCTAGACAGTTTCTAACCACGGCCGCTTGATCCATCGCTGCCTCAACAAACAAGACAATATCATCTGCAAAAAACAAGTGACATATGGGGGGGCCACCCCTACACAATTTAATAGGTCTCCAGTCGCCTCTTCCAATACACTCCTATATTAAGTGCGCCAATCGTTCCATGCATAAGACAAAAAGGTACGGGGAAAGAGGATCCCCTTGTCTCACGCTCCTTGACGGGGAGAAAGACCCTGCACAATCACCATTCCATAATAGCTGCATCTGTGGAGTAGAGACACAAGAGAAAATAATATCCACCAAGGAATTAGGTAAGTTAAGGTCCTGAAGACAATCCCTGAGGAAAAGCTAGTTCACATGATCGTAAACTTTTTCCAAGTCGATTTTAATGGCCATATATCCCCTTTTCCCGCGTAAGGATCGCATTGAATGAATAACTTCCTGGGCAACAATAATATTATCAGAGCTATGTCTGCCTGGGACAAAGCTGCACTGATGAGGACTGACCACTTTTGGTAATACCGCCTTAATTCTATTTGCAATCACTTTAGTAATAATCTTGAAGACCACATTACACAAACTGATCAGGCGAAAATCTGTCACAACTTCCGAGTGATCCTTCTTAGGAATAAGAAGGATCAATGTATCATTTATATCCTGAATTTTCGAAGGGCAGCTCCAAATGGCCTTAATAAAATCACATACGGTCTTTCCCACCACCTACCACTGACTTTGATAAAACAATGCATTTAAACCATCAGGCCCGGGCGCTTTTAGAGCACCCATACTAAATAAAGCATGTTTAATTTCAGTTTCAATGATACCTCTACCAAGGGAACTAACCTCAACTGCATCCGGGCATGGGTAGGAAATGGTACACTCCAGAGGGTCCCGCCTAGCTTGATCCTCCATGAACAGCGACGAGAAGAAAGAAGTCGCCATTCCCTTAATCTACTCACCGTCATAGACCCATGTCCCATCACTCCCTTTCAAGGCACGAATGAAATTTCGCCTTCTCCTCCCATTGGCTCTCAAGTGGAAAAACCGGGTATTTCTATCCCCATCAGCAGCCCAATCGCTTCTTGCTTTTTGAGCCCAAATCAAAGATTCTTATAAAAGAACCTCCTCCAGTTGCTGCCACAGAGATTTCTGGAGCTCCTCCAAATGTGGGGAAAATCCAAATCTAGCTTTTGTCCTGGTAATCCCATTCAGTCTTCCAAGAAGTTGCCTTTTCCTAGCATTGGTATGCCCAAAAACTTCAGCATTCCATTTTTCGCAGGCAATAGTAAATTGATCAACATTCTCTATCTAAGGTATATCATTTTTCCAGTTTTCAAACACAAACGGGGAAAAACGCTCATCTAAAACCCATGCCGCAAGGAAACAAAAGGGTCTTAAGGCTCGATGCATCCTCCCACATCCATCAAGCTGTAAAAGGAGGGGTTGATGGTCACTTTTATACCAGTTCAGGTGTTTAACCACTGCATTCGGAAATAGCTCTTGCCAAGAGGTTGACCCCAGGACGCGATCCAACCTGCTATCCATCCCAGTATGCTTCCAAGTGAAAGGTGGACCCACGAATCCTAGGTCATTAAGGGTTGTCTCCTCCACAAATCTACAAAACTCCCTATTCGTCCCCCTGGTAGTCCGCCACGAGCAACGTTCCTCAGTTGCAAGTGTCGCATTAAAGTCCCCCTAGGCACCAGGGAACATAAATAGATGAACACAAATGCATTAAATCCCGCCAGAGTGTCCTACGTAGAACAACATTTGGACTACCATAAACCAAAGTCATCTCCCAAACTTGCATTAGATGACTTGTAACACGAACATGCACGTACTGGTTCGAAGTATCCAAAACCTCCACTTGTCGGAACTTATCGGACTAGAGACACCAAATACCCCCTTTAAAACCATCGGCATCCATTATTTTAAAATTAGGAAAGCCCAATGATGCTGCTATAAGTTGTGCATTAAAACCACTGCACCTTATTTCAAACAAAGCAATAAAATCCACTTCAAATGACTGGACCAATCCATGAATCAGAGATGGGAAAGAACGAGCCCCAGCTCCTCTTACATTCCAAAGGAAGAAATTCATTGGGAAACCATGTGATGAGAGGGGAGCCTATCTCCCTTAATATACCCAGATAAAATAGGCTCGTCATTTAAGACTATACTCGAATCCGGAGCCATATCCGAAGAACTTCTATCCACAAGGTTCACCGTGTTTGATCCCAACGTGTGCGCAAGCAAACTGTTTTCCTCAATATTATCGATAATCTTGTCATGATCCAGATTAGCTGGCCCACTACTTTCCCCTTTCTCCATATTAAAATTTTCCTGCTTCGGTTCATTTATGAAATTATTCATAGGCGTTGACTTAAGAATTAAAGCCGCTGAATTAGAAACCTTCCCCTTCCCACATTGTTTTGATTTCAAACCTAATTTGTTCTCCTTTCCACGTGCCTTAACCTTGGACCCAGCCTTTCTCTTGGACCCCACTTGGATCCATTCTTGATTTTGCACTTTATTATGTATATCAATTCCAAATCCTCGTGATTCTCCCTCCTCTCCCCATGCTTCTTTTTTATCCATAACCTTCCCCTTAACGCATGTATCCCGTGATTCTCTGGGTGCATTTAAACCATTCTGCATGTTTCCTGATTTCTTCTCCTTCATTTCCGCTTGCGCAGGCTTCGGCACCATCTTGATATGGGACTTCCCAAAATCACGCTTCACCAGCATTTGGGGCCCGTACTCCACGCGTTTTCCTATTTCAGTTACATTCTCCGTGACCTCCGCCTCCTTCTTCTTCAGTTTCGGCACCGCCGTATCCACTGAACCCCCACTCAAAGCCTCACCTGGATTTTTCACAGGCTCTTAGTTCGAGTTCTTCATAATACACTGATCCATTCGGTGGTCGTACCTTCCACAAGAAAAGCACACTAAATGCAGTCCTTCATACTCAAACCTCCTCTCCTCACCGAAGTGACAAAACCCAGGAAGCAGTGGCTTCTGTAAATCTACTTCGACGCACATTCTCGCAAAACCTCCTTTCTTCGAAAATGTAGTGGTACGATCAATCTTGATAGTTCTTCCAATCATATTTCCTATCCTCCTAATCGATTCAACATTATACAACTCATGAGGAAGGTTAGGAACCCTGACCCACACTGCAACCCACTTTTGATTATCCGCTTTCCAGGGATTAAAATTCGGTCGCCTCCGCTAAACCAATACATAATGATCGGCTATCATCCACGGACCCTCTTGCAGTGCATAGTCCTTATCCTCCGTCGACAAAAATGATACAAGGAAGTAACCATTATTCAGGGGTGTAACTCTCATTGGTCCCTTTGATGCCCACATCCTTTCCATTCTCATCCTCATGAAGCCGACACTAACTATTTTACCCAGTAACTTGACAATGAGGGACTTCAAGAACAGTTTGCACCACGCTTCGTACTCCGCCGGACTCACTTGCAACTTTGGTAGTTTCCTCGTCCGACGCCACGTGTCCACCGGCTCCTCTTCTTGCTCAACTCCTTCATCCGCCTCCTCCACAGCCTCAGAACTTCGTTTATCATTTGTCTAAGCAAAGTACTCCTTCCAGCCAGTCAACGCCTTAGCAACAGAGAAGTGGGGTTCTGGCACCCCAGAATCACCAAGGCATAAAAGCTTGTCCTTATACGAAAGACCAGAATCTCTGGCTGACAACACTGGTTTCCCAACCCCCACCGGCGCCAAAGACGTCCCAGTAGATCCACTTTGGAAAGTGACGAACTGGTTAGGAACTCCAGTACCACGATCACCCGCCCCCACACTTCCTTCTGGTGTCTTCAAACCTCCCCCACCCTCGCCTTCTTTCCCCCCTCCGTCACCTTCCGTTCGCCCATCGCCCATGAACCTTTCAGAGTCCACTATTTCTCCCAATTTAAAACTCTTGTCTTCTCTCCTCGCTGATTGGAGAATAGCTGCTGGTGAATTTCAATTTCAATGTTAATGTTAATTAAAAGATGCTTATTTTACTTGCATTGTTGTCTATTTCATTGTGGTTGTGATTCATTTGTGGTAGAAGGATTTAGCCATTGAAAGGACAAACAACCGACTTTTAAATATATTGGGAAAGTTGGAAGCACTCATAATTTGCTGGCTTTTATCTTTCAAATTTTGATTTGAATAATCTTGCCTTATATTGAAAAATATGTATTTGATAGTATTGATAATAAGGCAATTATGACGAAATTTCAAAAAATAAGATTTAAAAGGATGATATTGTAATTATTTTTATTCTAATATACTTTTGTTATTAAAAAAAAATCGGGGGCAGTACCCCAACCCTGAATCCCCCTAATAGTGCCCCCTTGATAAAAATCTTGGATCCGCCCCTGCTGGTGGCTACCGGTTAGGTATGGAAATAGGCCAGAGGCCTGTGGTCTGGCCTGTTAAAAGCCTGATTAGGCCAGGCCTATCAAGCTAAAAGATCATGCCAATGCCTCTTATAAGGCATGTTTTTACTTAACAGGTCAGGCCAAAACCTGATAAGAGGCCTTCCAGGCCTTTCAGACTGGTCTGTTTATATTATTAGTATTAATTTTTGTAATTTTATCCTGTTTTTAGCCGGTTTAAAGTAGGCATATTTTCAGCCTGTGACCTGTTAACTTAATTAAATAAATAATAATGATAATAATAATAATATAAAAAAATTATAAAAAAAAGGCCTTAACAGGCCAAAGCCAGGCTCAGGCCAAAAAAATAGGCCTGTAATAGGCTACAGGCCAGGCTTAGGCCAGTATGTTATAGAATAGGCCTGGCCTATTAAGGGTGAAACCTGACCTCGCCTGACCTGTTTCCACCCCTACTACCGGTGAGCTTCTCTTCACAAAGAATACATGCCCATTGGAGAATCGTGTTTAGAGTCTAACTCCCAAAAACTCAAATCTCTCTCTCTTCCTTTTCCCATTTGAATGTGCTTGGATTATCTTTTGAAAAATAGTCGTTGCTAAAAAAGTGAAAAAAGTCATTTCAAAAAATAGATTTTAGAAAATAGCTTATGAAAAGATAACCATGATTTTAAACCTTAAACTATAGTTTTCAATTAAAACTATGGTTGTACAGAAAGTTTGCTCTACTTTCTTACAAGAGAACATTTCAACGTGCCCCTCTTGAGCAGCATCTCCAAACTGCTCTTCTAAATCCGAGTATACTGCTATCTTCCATTTCTGGCATAAAAAAGAATCCCAATGTCCTATGCAAAATTGGAGCAAATCGAAAATTTTCAGACAATTTTTAAGAATTTTGTTAGTTATTATCAAATTCCATATTAAAAATCTTTGAATTCAAATTTTATCTTTTATATGTAATTATCACATTAGCTAATGTTCTTTTTTTTAAAAAAAAAAATGCACATGAAAAAATTATTCTAATAACAATTATTTAAACACTCTTATTTTATTAAAACCTTTTTTTTCATAAAATCTATTTTATTGAGAATCTATTCTCAAAAATTATGTTTGAAAAGTCACTTTTAGATCGTTCATTTTTTTTTTAAAAAAAAACAAAGTAATAACAAAGTTGCTTTAAGTTTAACGTAATTTTTTTTTAACAATCATTTATCCTAAAGAAAGGCAAAACATGCATTTCCCCCTACAATTGACTTTTTAGGGTCTGTTTAGTGTAACGTGGGAAATACATAATTTAAATACTATTTAAATTTAGTTATTCACCCTATCGCTTGAAAGGATTCAAGTTTTGCATTTTCCCCTTTCAGTCTGTTTGGCAGGAGGGAAATGGAAGGGAAGAAAAAATGTTAGAGTTGGATTCTTAAAAATTAGAGAAGTGTGGTTATAAAATTTAATAAAGAAAAGATGCAAAATGAAAGAGTAAGAAAAATTAATTAAATTTTTTTTTTAAAATCTAAGGAATAAAAATTTTCCCCCTCTTCCCTTCCCTTCTAAATCCCTCATACCAAAACAGGTCCCTCATTTAGGAAAATATATCTCACTTTACCTTATCACCTAAGGCCTTGTTTGGCACGAGTTATTTGAATGAGAGGGGAGTGAAAATTATTATGAGATGAATTTTTTTAAAAAAATTATAACCCAACTTCTTCATTTTTTTAAAGGCGGTGGAGGACCTATCGAAGGCCCTTGCTGATAAGGATCTGACCGCCACCGCACTTAGTGCTTGTCAGGCCCGGGAAGACACGCTTAACGCCTCTCTGCACGCTCTGCAGGGCCAATATGCGGGCATGGTGAAGGACCTGAACATCGCTCACTCCGACCTCGATGCATCCAAGGCCGAGCTAAAGGCGTCTACTGCTGAGGTGGAGAAGCTGGAAGTTATGGTCGTTGAGACGGCTGCCGACGCTTTCAAAGACTATCTGGCATAGGTCCGAGCTCTGAATCCAGAACTTACCATGAACTTGGATACTGTGGATTTCAAAGCCTCGGCAGTGGACGGGCAATTTGTTCCTGCACCATTGTCCTCGGCCGAAGAATCTGGGGCTCCTGTTGAGGGTGAACAAGATGATGGAGCTGAAGAGGAGACCCTAGCGACCCAAATACCAGATTCCACCGAGCCCATCATTGCCCAGCCGTGAAGCTTTGTTACAACACTTCGGCTTATTTTTGTTTATTTTTAAGTTTCTTTTGTAATCCGGGCTCTTGCCCCGATGTTTGTATAATGACAACCATGGTCCCGGTTTTTCCTAGGATTTAAATGCAATATTGTGTTGAATCTCACTGATTCTTATTTTCATCCTTTAAACCAAATTCGCGTTTAATTCGCTTATTAATGAATAAAGGGAAATGCAATCCGTGTATAAAACTCGATTCTTATTGTATGACTTGGCCAAAGTCAAGATATATTACACAGAGTCTGCAAGATATTCCACCAACGTTCATAAATGGGCTCGTTTACTAGTAGTCGGGCATTTTACATAAACAGATGATTTCACATAATCACCTAAGTACTTTAACTTGTAAAGTATTCATCCGAGATGGAAGCCTATCGCCACATGTTCGGGTCTTAATTAAAAGGAAGAACCTAAACATTTCAACCTGATCAGGATCTTTTATGACAATGTCAACGTCATCCTAGAGCACTGTTCCGATGCATCGTAACATTCATAGGATTTGTTAACAAACCCTACGGTACCCGGGCTCGCGAAACCCTGGTTTCATTGATTAAATTGCCTTTGCTCGGCTATTTTTGTATTGAACTTTATACACAATCATCAGGTCAGCCCATGAAGTAAGCCTCCTTCTTTATTGATTGAAATAGTTGCAATTACAAAGAAATTTAAAGTAAACTGAAAATAATTCCTGAAAGCAAAATAATCCTTAAATTGAAAAACGGTTCTCAGCTACCGCTGACATCCTTTAAAACTAAAAAGCGGTTCTCAGCCATCACTGACATCCGCTGCATCTGGGTTCCGAGTAGATCTCAGTCTTCAACTGTAGTAGATCCTTAATTTGTCCGCATTCCAAGTTCGTTTAATGGCTGTGCCATCTATTGCCTAGAGGACATAGGTTCCTGGCCCCACTTTATCTGAAATAAGGTAAGGACCTTCCCAATTTGCTGCAAGTTTTCCATCCCGAGCATTCTTGTTTCCAATATCCGCTCTGCGAAGTACCAGATCACCTTTGCTAAACACTCGTGGCTTAACTTTGCGATTATACTTAGCTGCAACCAGCTGCTTTATTGCAAGATCTCGGCAATGCGCTGTGATTCTAACCTCATCAATGAGGTCTAATTCCACAGCTAATTGTTCACTGTTATTGTGTTCTCCTTCCTGCATGACCTTTGCCTTCCTCCATGATGTTTGCTCGATTTCGACCGGAATCATGGCCTCACAGCCGTAAGTTAATCTGAAAGGTGTTTCCTGGGTCGAGGTTTGAACACTAGTTCGGTATCCCCAGAGTACGGGATACAACTGCTCGACCCAATTATTTTCTGCATTTGTCATCCGTTTCTTAAGCCCGTCGACAATGATTTTGTTCGCTGCCTCAGCTTGCCCATTGGACTGTGGGTGTTCTTCCGAGGCGAAATGGTGCTTGATTTTGAGTTCAGACATCAACCTTTGGAAACCTCAGTCGATGAATTGAGTTCCGTTGTCGGTGACAATCACGGCTGGGATCCCGAATCTTGCAACAATGTTTCTTTCGAAAAATTTTTGTATGCGAGCCGCCGAGATAGTTGACAAGGGCTCAGCCTCGATCCACTTAGTGAAGTAGTCAACCGCTACAATCAACTACTTCACTTGTCCTGGAGCTGGCTTGAATGGTCCTAAGAGATCCATGCCCCATTTAAAGAATGGCCATGGGGCCGTGATGGTTTTCAATTTGGCTGGAGGTGGCCAAATTATCCGAACATGTTTCTGGCAACTTTCACATTTTCTTATGTGCTCTCTGGAGTAGGCAACCATCGTCAGCCAATAGAATCCAGCTCGGAGAGCTTTTCGGGCTAACACCTTAGCTCTCATATGTTGCCCGTTGATCCCTTCGTGTACTTCTGATAACACATACTCGGCCTCTGCTGGGCTCAAACACCTCATCATTGGAGAATGAAGGCCTCTTCGATACAGCTGGTCATCAACCACTGTGTACATTAACATGGTTCTCACCATTTTCTTTGCCTCTATCGAATCTTCTGGGATGATTCCTTTCTCCAAGTAATTTAGGATAGGCTTTCACCCATCTTTTGCCGTTGCGATGACCATAATAAGAGTGGCTCAGTCAAACTTTGTTGTATTACCGTTTGATGATTTCTCGGGTTCTTGGTGCTTGCTAGTTTCGATAGGATGACTGCCCTCGCATTTTCTCCTCTAGGGATGTGGGTGACCACGACCTCGTCAAAATTGGCTATAGCCTCTTTGACTTTCCCGATGTACTTAATTAGCAGCGGTCCCTTAGCCGTGTATGACCCATTGATTTGGGCTGCGACTAACTGAGAATCAATTGACAAGTGAATCCTCCTGGCTCCATTATCTTTTGCCTGAGATAGCTCGGCCAACACTGCTTCGTATTCGGCCTGGTTATTGGAGGTTATGAAATGTAGCTGTAGGGAGTGTTCCATAGAAACACCTTTCGGGCTTTCTATTATGACCCCTGCTCCACTTCCTTTGGCATTTGAGGATCCGTCGACGAACACCTTCCAAATATTGAGATTGGCCTCCGGGATTATCTCAGTCAGTACCAATTTTGCAATGAAATCGGCCAGGGCCTGAGATTTAATCGCATGTTGGGCTTCATATACAATGTCGAACTCAGACAGCTCGATAGCCCAACTAATCATTCATCTTGCCAAATCAGGCTTATGCAATACTTGGCGTATCGGCTGACTTGTTCGAACAATTATTCGATGTCCTTGGAAGTAAGGGCATAGCCTTCTTGCAGCAGTGAGGAGCGCGAATACCACCTTTTCCAACCTTTGATATCTCAACTCTGAACTTTGCAAAGCCTGGCTTGTGAAATAGACAGGCTTTTGTTCTGTCGATTCTTCCCTTACCAGCGCGGCACTTACCGCTTCTAGAGCCACCGATAAGTATAATATTAAGTCTTCTCCGGGTTCGGGTTTTGACAGCACTGGAGGTGATTATAGACACTTTTTGATCTTATCAAATGTGGCTTCACATTCTGAGCTCCATTCTCCGTGTTGTGCTTCCTTCTTTAATAACCTTAATAATGGGAGTGCGTTTTCGGCAAAAACCTTGTTAGTGTGGCCAGTCTGCCTGTCAACTGCTGTACTTCTTTCTTGTTTCTTGGGGTAGCCATATTGAGGACGGCCTGACATTTATTGGGGTTGGCCTCAATCCCTCTATTAGTCAAAAGAAATCCGAGAAACTTACCCGTGGGTACCTTGAATGCACATTTTGCCAGGTTGAGTCGGATTCGGTGAGCCCGGATTTTGTCAAACGTTTCCTGCAAATCTCAGATATGATCGATCCGCTTAATTGATTTAACAATCATATCGTCGATGTAACTTCCACGTTTCTACCGAGCTGTGCTTCAAATACTTGATTCATCATCCTTTGATAAGTGGCTGCGACGTTTTTTAGCCCAAAGGGCATGACGTTATAATAATAGTTAGCTTTGTCTATAATAAAAGCTGTTTTTTCCTAGTCCTCGGAATGCATGGCTATTTGGTTGTAACCAGAATAGGCATCCATAAATGAGAGCAGCTGGAATCCGGAGGAGTTATCCACCAATTGGTCTATGTTTGGCATGGGATAAGCATCCTTAGGGCATGCCTTGTTGAGGTCGGTGTAATCCGAGCAGACCCTCCACTTTCCATTAGGTTTCTTGACCATTACCACATTTGATAACCAAGTAGTGTACTAGATTTCCCTGATGAAACCTGCGTCCAGCAGCTCCCTTATATGCTCGGCGAGGGCTATTTGTCTGTCCGAAGCTATCTTTCTTTTCTTTTGTGCGACCGGCGTACAACATGGGTTTATCGTCAGCTTGTGGCAATAGAAAGTGGGGTCGACGCCTGGTAGTTTGGAAGGCTTCCAAGCGAACACATCTTTTTTCTTTAATAGCAGTCTCTCCAGCTCGATTTTCTCTTGCTTGGTGAGTGTACTACCAATTTTGGTTATTTGGCCAGGCTCATCTCCCAGTTGGTAATCCATGAGCTCCCCATCGGACTCTATTTTCATCAACTTCGCCTCCTCTCTTACATCCAATTCTACCACATTTACCGAGCTCGGTATGGATAGCGCCGGGTTTTGAGTTTTCTTTTGTTGTGATGAGGATGTCCCAGGCTCATTATTTTTTGTCGAGATTCCTTCTGATCCCCCTGAATGGTGACGACTTCATTCTTTATGCACACCATCTTTAGCTTTTGATTCTTAGTTGATATTAGCATATCCTAGCTATGGATAGTTGATCTGCTTAAAATGATGTTATAGGACGAGGGAAAATCTGCTACAATGAATTTAACCCTTCCGGTCTTGAAGGCTTCCTTAGATCCCAACATCATTTTCAGCTCTATATATCCTTTGGGGCTTGTATCCTCTCCGTTGAACCCGATTAGGGTTGTTCTGCATAGCTTCAGATTTTCTGGATCAAGGTCCATTCGCTTGAAAGCGTCCCACAGGATGATATCAACCGTACTACCGGGGTCGATGAATATATTCTTCACACGGCATTTACCCAGGAGGCCGGTTATAACCAAACCGTCTTGATGACCTGAGATTACGTCCCTTAAGTCATCCTGGGTGAAGAATAACATGGGGGGTTTTGCTTGCAGAGGTTTTGGCTTGAAGGTTGGCCGCCCCCTGATGGTTAGGACTTCCCGAAGGTATTTCTTTTGCTGACTTGCTGTATCGCCACCTCCTCCGTAACCTCCACTAATGACGTTGCAATCTAACTCGGCTTCTGGGAATTTGTCATCGTCATCATTCTTTCTCCGGTCCTCATCTGGCTTCCTTCTTTGAAGGATCGGGCTCTTACTCTGATTTGTTTGCTTGCATTTGCTGCCCTTTTGCCCTTGCGTTCTGATGACGTATTGGCATAACTTTCCATCTCGGACAAATTTTTCGACAGCATCTCTAACGTCCCAACATTCATCTGTCGTGTGCCCGGGTCCATTATGGAAATCGTAGAACTAAGATCGGTCCAGTTTGCCTCTACTATACAGTGGACGTGGCCGTTCTACCTTTTTCATCTCGGTGAGTGTCACCTCTCTCCAAAGTTGAGCACGCGAGACATTCAAAGGAGTATATTTTTCATACTTTCCTTCGTGCCTTCCTCCTCGTGTTTTTTGATCTGAGTTCCTGGATCGATCTTTCAATGTCTGATCCCTTCCTTTTGGGGGTGGACTTCTCTATCTTTCTTTTCTCGGTGTGTTGGCTATCTGCATCTATTCGATATCTAGATATTTCTTAGCTTGTCGATAGAACTCCTCCAGAGTTTTGATTTCGCCGGATATGACCGACCTTCCCATTCTGGATTCGTTGTCTAAGCCGGAGATGAGCAAATGCACGTGGATGCTCTCTGTTAATCCTTGTATTTGTAAGGCGGCCGCTTTGAAGCGATCCAAGTATTTCTAAAGAGTTTCACAGGGTTGCTGTTTGATTCTGTCTAGCGTGTAGACCGACCTGGGCTACTTTTTGCTTGTCACAAAGTTTAGCAGGAATTTTTCACTCAAGTCGTTGAAGTCGGTAATGGATTTCGGAGGTAGAGTCCGAAACCAGACTTGTGCGACCCCTCGCAACGTTGAGGTGAACAGCCGAGATATGATTGGTCCTTTGAATCCTCGAACTAGCATTTCAGTGTCAAAGGTATTTAGGTGTGTTTGGGGATCCTGGCTTCCGTGATACTTAGGGAGGTCGGACGTGCTGAATTTCTTTGGGTATTCAGCTTCTGTAATCTTGTCCGAGAATGGGCTGTTATTCTGCCCTCCGTTGCCATACCACATTTTATGCTTTCCAGACTCCTCTGGCCGGATTTCTTGATTATCCAAGGCGTGGCTGTTCTTCTGAGTTGCCCGGGTTTGACCATCTTGGTTCATATCCCGATGATTGTTTTGCTTAGAATTTTTAGTAGAGGCTACTCAGCCTTGCTTAAGCTGGTTAAGCCGGGGTGGATCAACGTTTTGTTGATTAGTTTCTCCATCCTCATTATGTTGATCATCTCAGCGTTCTTCTTGAGGAGGGTCCTGCAACTGCTTGAGGATTTGGTTCATTACTTCAGCCATACGATCGATCTTTTGATTCTGGAGATTGTTGCGCTCCTCCACGTTCTCAATTCGTTTCAGCATTGACCCGGCAATGTTGTGTAGCAATCGTATATCCGAGTTGTCAATTTGGAATTCTGGTGAGGAATTAGCCTGATTGTCATTTTCTAGCATTTGACCTGCTCGGCCATCCCCAGATGGCGGAAGATTCGTATTCGGTGGTTTTTCAGTCCATCCCTGATTGTTTCCTCGAATGTCTTCCTGCTGTTGATTCTCATCAGTAATTCGTTCTTGATTTTGCTCATGTGTGAGCGTATGGCTTTTGCTTTTGGTGTTAGCCATGGTTGGTCACAGGAATAGGACTTTATAGTCCCCATGGTCGGCGTCAATGTTCTGGTGTAGAACACAAGAGGGATTGGACTTGGCCTAGGGTGAAATCTCAGGGTCCTACGTACCATAATTAGGGATCAAAGTCCACGTAGTTCGAAGGTAAACCGTAGGCTTGTTATAGCCAAAGGGAGTAGGGTGTGTGCTCTGTGTGAATTGAAAAGTTAGGGTTAGAACCTGTGTACCTTATGAGGGCTTATTCCTATTTATAGACTTACTTGGGCCCTCCTAATAGGCTTCGTTATCTTGTTCTTTAAAGGATATTAAGATATCCTTTTTAAATAATATATTCTTATTTTGTGGGTAGTTGCGATCGTGATAAATATTTTGATAAACTGCCCCTTAATCCAAGGAGGGTGGTTAGGATTATAACTAGAGCTATTTGACTGGGCTCTTTAATCATTGGGCTGGGCCCACTTATAATATATGCGTAACAAATACCAAAGTTATAAATTTAAAAGGTAAAGTGTATAAAGTTTTTGTATTTAGGACTAAACTTATAATTATTAAGTAATCTAATAACTAATATATTCATTGAATTATCAATATGTCTTGTTATTTCCTGTATCGGATTTTACCATGCTGTGCTGCTATACTAGCATGAGACTTTTGAATCATTAGAGTATATAGTCTCCGTCTTATAACTGAGAGCACATTTTATCCTCATAATCATCACTTATCTTTATCAGTATGTTGATTTTAAATAGTTAAAATTTGATTTAAATTTTATATTTTAAATAAATCTTTATTTCATTATATTCATAATTAAAAATATAGATAATCTTATAACTATCATTTCTCGTAAGAGTTAATATGCAAATTTGCCCTCAAAGTGTTTGTCAGTGGCAATATTACCTTAAGGCTATGTTTGATTGGAGGAGAGGGAGTGAGAGGGAAATTTTTTTTTTTGGAAGTACATTGATCAAATTGTCATTAATGAAAATAATATATTTTTTTTAAAAGTATATTTTAGGAATCTTGAAAATTTGCTATGAGCAATTTTGTAAAGATGAGAAAAAAAAAATTTCTCTCAACTTTCCTTCTCACTCTCTCTCGCATATTTCCCTCAAATCAGTAAAAGTTCTATGTTCAATATGTTTTGATAGCGTCAAATTTTTAATGGTTAATCATACTTGTTTGACAGGTTAGGATAACATTGCTATGTTTAAAAACTTTCAGGATAACATTGCTTCTCAATGAAAATTTACAAGGCATATTTATATCTTAACATTTTTTCATAAAAATGAATTTATTAGAAATCACAAGTTATAAATTATAAATTTAAACTATTAAAATCAAAATTCGGAGACGCTATAAATGCCACATTTACGGAATGCGCACCCTTATTTGGTATACGTATTCCTTGCCATACGCCTGTCTCTTTTCAGTATTCCACGAGTACCCATATCCGTCTTTCTACGATTGCCGTGGAAGGGCTGTATTGTCTTTCTACGGCTCTATGCAGTGGCATATCTGTCTACTTGACATACTATTTCAGTAAATATCAAAGTAGTTGGAGGGCAACGTCGTCATTCAAAGAAATTAATTTTTTATGGTTTGCTAAAATAAAATATTAATTTCATATCAATGTGGGGACCACCCTAGCTTCCCCACCACAGCCAATCAATTTCTATTTTTAAATTTGTGAAGGAATACAATATATTTAAATAAAAATAGTTAGAATATTTTCCGAAATATTTTAATATTCTAACGCACTTTTTAATATTTCTTTGGTTTCTTCTCCTTCGTTTTCTATGGAATCCCCTCTCTCATGGCTTCGTCAGAAATCCAAATTTCATCTCTCTAAGTTTTCTCTCTCTACGATTACTCTCTCTTTCTATCATCCATTATCTTGTTTTATTCACCGAGGAAGTTCATTACATTGCTGATCTGTGCTTGGATATCTGTTGATTCTGCTTCGATTCTATCCTTTTATTATAACTGGTAAGTTCTGACTCTTTCAAATTCTTTTTCTCGGCTTAGTTTGGCCAATTTAAATTTTCTTGTGTTGTTTTCTGTTTTATCTAATCCTCGGATGATGAACTTACTCAAATGTAACTCGAATTTTGCTATGATCGTTTCCAAGAATCCGAGATAACGGGAACTGGTTCTGCCATGGCAATGGTCCTGTGATCGTATAAAGTGTGGGAGGCTTTATAGGCCTGAGTTTTTTTTTTTTTTTTTGGAAAAAGGTTGGATTGGACATGACGTTTTGATAGGAAAAAAAATCATATTAAGTCAGTATTTGATTGCTCAATATTCAAAAGGAAGGCTTTGTACGGAATATTTTGAAAATAACATTTCTTTTTCTTTTTTATCTTCTGCTCAATTCAGTTGATTTTCGGAGTTCTATTTTTTTTTTAATTTAGTTGTACTCTGAAGTAAATTTTTGATCTTGATTGTTTTTAAACTTTCGCACATGATATGTCGGCCAAGAAAAGTTGAATTTCATGGGTAGATTTGACAGAATCGTCTGATTTGAATCCTTGCTCGCTTATGAAATTTTTAGGTGTATGATGCGCTAATATGTGACTGATCATAGTTATCGATTATCTGGGTTCTGGATGGATGGGATAATAAGTCAAAGTTGAGTCCTCTGCAGTGGGATATTCGGGAAAAAAAAAAAAACATTTCAATGGCTCGCCATGATACCGGAATTTCAATTATTGCAATTTCCTATTATATACTTATTTTTTCACCTCATGTTGCAAAGGATTTAACTATCAAAGTTTTACAAAATATTAACGTTTCATTTTCTACTGCAGCCGATTTCCCTATTTTCGTAGATGGGCACTGTTTGAACTTATGAAATGGATTTGCCTATGATATGCAAAATATAATGCTTAGTCAACTGGAGTTCTGAGAATTGCAACATGTTGACAGACTCATTGCTGCTTCTGAATCACTTCTACAATGAAAAGTGGATTGTTCATGATATTAAATCCTTCGTGCTACCTTTTGATGCCACCTCATTTCTACAAATTGATTGCCATCACTGTGTTGACAGTGTAGACATCCTTCCATGGAGCTTGTTTCTGTCTTTTTGAAGACTTGTTGTTTATAGTGTTGCAATTCTGAAAATGGAAAGGTTAGTTGATTTTTCACTCGACTTTCGTTTGGTTGTTGGGGGTCTCATTTTTGCTAGCTGGTTAATATTTATGTGCTATTTCTTTCTAGGTATAAAATTTTGAGAGAGCTTGGAGATGGTTCCTGCGGTCATGTATATAAGGCCCGTGATCTGAGGACATACGAGATTGTAAGCAACTTGTGCAAAATGCAATTCTCGCAATTTTATGCTTGATATGTTCATTTACTATTCTTGTTTTGAACCATCCTTCATTGTGTTGTAAACATTTTTGCCACCTTATTGTTACCCATTTTTAGAGAGTCTTGGCTCAACGATAGGGTTGCTTCCATGTGACTTAGAGATCATAGGTTCAAATCCTAGAAATAGCTTCTCCAATTGTGGGGGTAAAGCTGCTTACATCTATCCCTCCCCAAACCTCACCTGGTGGGAGCCTTGTGCGCTGGGCTGCCCTTTTTGTATCATGACTTTACTTCAAGTATATGCAATGGCCTGTTGAAAAGTGAGATGTATAATTGGGCTTTATGTTGGTGAATCAGCTTAGAGATGGTGTAACTTCATATATAGTGAGTAATGAAGGCCAACATGGATATTGTGTCTTACTTTCTTGTTGCCTCCACTCCCCTCTCTTGAAACATACATTGGGGTCAAGCAGATAGCTGATATTTAGATTGTGATTTATACTGACAGCTTTAAAATCACTGGTGCTTGCAGATTTTATATTTTATAATGTCTTTTGATGCTATTTTCCTGTTTTTCTTGACAAGGTTGCTGTCAAAAAGTTGAAAAGAAAATTCTATTTCTGGGAAGAATTTGCAAATTTAAGAGAAGTCAAGGTATATGATATAGTAAATTTTAGCAGTTATGAAGGGTGATTACTAGATTCCATATTTAACTGTTATTATTTTTATCTGTCTGCTCATGTGTATAGCACTCTTATTGCAGGCCCTTCAAAAAATGAATCACCCTAATATCATAAAGTTGAAAGAGGTTATCAGGGAAAATAATGAACTGTTTTTCATATTCGAATACATGGTGAGGGAGCTTATATTATTCATTTTTATATATTTTTACTTTCTTTTGTGATTTTACGTGCATAAAATTTGCCTTGAAATGTTCGTTGTTCTTTATATAAATCATGATTACTGAAAGATCACATTAAAGAATTATTTGTCATAAATTGAGTCATACTTTGATAATGGAAGGATATATAACCATAGAAGAGGAAGATTGGAACTTAAGAGGAAATGAATATATTCCAAAATAGTAAGACTTAGGGTTTCAATTCCAATGTACATCTATCAGCGAAGCCTGTGCTAACTGCCTGGAAGTTGAATGCTAGATGGTGCTGCTCTGCTCTTTGACAGTAAATGCAGTGGTGTTATATTGGTCCTATTATTAAAGTTTAGTACTTTATGTACCAGAAGATTATGAATTCTTATGTAATTTTACTGATCAGTGACTGAGATAAATTAAATTATAAATTTCTATGTACATTAGAAATTTAAAAGTAAATTATGGATCTAAAATATTTTCTGATTAATATATGAAATTCATGTCATGAGTACCCAAATTATGTGATTATATGTTAGAAATGGTTATTCTGTGCACGCTTTGCTTCACTTGGTAATCCCCCCCCCCCCCCCCAACAAAAAAAAAAAAAGAAGTTAAGAACGTCTTGTTTTCTTTTTGGACCGTAGGACCTGCTGGCACCTTTAGTGTCTACTTTTGATTTATTGCAAGCTTTTGACGCTTAGCTTCTTTTCAGGATTGTAATCTTTATCAATTAATAAAAGACAGACAAAAGCCCTTTTCAGAGGAAGAGATACGTTCCTTCATGAAACAAGTGCTGCGGGGTCTTAGTCACATGCACAAGAAAGGATTCTTTCACCGGGACTTGAAACCAGGTAAGACATATTGCACCATGGCAAATTTTTTGAGGCATCATATTTTCTTGTCCAATCTACTTGAAGTGTCAAATAAGTCACGTTCTCATGGTAGTTACTTTCTTTATAAAGAGAACGTGCTGGTGACAAATGATGTTCTTAAAATTGCTGATTTTGGGCTGGCTAGAGAAGTATCATCAATGCCTCCTTACACTCAATATGTCTCCACACGGTGGTAAGTCTTATTCTATCATGCTCTCTTTTCTTGTCTTTCACCTTCCACAAGTGTGAATAAATATTCTCTGCATAAAGGTTTTTTATGTAAAGTCAACATTCTACTGAACTGTGTGTGAGTGCATGTGCCATAAGGAGTTATTTTCTCATTATCATCTTTTCATTTTCTGCTTGTGTATGCAGGTATCGAGCTCCAGAAGTTTTGTTACAGTCTCCTTGTTACACCCCTGCTGTTGGTAAGCATTAATTTTCAGCCTGTTTCAGAACTTTCTTATTTATTTTGTGCAATATGATTATTTTTCTTATAAACATTGCTTAGTAGTTTTTTTTAGGGACAGTTTTTTGGCTCCTGCAAATTCTGGAGCAAGGAGTTATGATTTGTAGTTTTAGTATCAATTTGATTTTGACAGACTTCACTTTTCAGGTTTCCTGAAAGCATACTACTAGTAAGAACTGATTTGTTAAGCCTAAGAATGCACCCTTAAAAAAATATCATATTTGACTTGATGATTCTCCCACCAGTCCCATTTATCCTTTTTTCCCACTGTCCAAAGAAGTCAGAGCGGTGGTCTAGCTTTTGAGTTGGAGCTGGAATGATTGATTAATCTTCTCTTTTTGCATTTAGTCCCCCCAAAAAAATCTGTTTTTGCATGTCTGGGTAATCTATAGTTTTTAGGGTTTAGTGGTCTTCATTTGAAGAGTGAAATATGTTGAGTTGAGTTGCTGTATTGGTGAAAGCTAATGTTCTAAATTTGATCAATGTAACAAATGTAGCATGCTGAATTTCTTAATTAGAACGCTTGGAAAGTTGGCTGCTGGCAGTTATGGATATTAGATTATACTGAAAGTGTTCATGACTTCTTTGGCTGGAAAAAAGGAGATTAATTCATGGAGCTGAACGTTTAGGAGCAATTAAGAGGAAATTCTGTTCTCTTAAGCTGCTGAGGGTTTCTCATAATGATATGTAAAGATAATAAGAAGTTAAAAGTTTCTTAGAGTTGTTAGGAAAGATATCCGTTAGAAAGTTAGTTCATTTGGTTTTAGCTTGGTCAATAAGTCTGTCTAGTCCATAAATAAGAGCCCAATCCCTATTTTAATGCAGATTATGATTGATGATAGAATAATCTCTCTCTCTCTCTCTCTCTCTCTCTCAGTTCTGTTTCTCTCTTGATCTCTCTGTCTTCTTCTTCTTTAAACCTCTAATTCTGGTTTCTTCCCTCTCTTTCCCTCTTCTTTCTCATTACAGAATTATGATTCTGTAACACATAAGTACAGCTTCTCCATGTGAATTGGCTATGCTTTCGATGTCTTTGACTGAGTGAGAACATATTGTAGTAACTACACACTAAATACTCCCTGTATATCTGTGGGAACTTCTCAAATATAATGTCTTCTGTCGCTGCATGTGCATAATCAGTGAAAAGTTAAAAAATAAGTATAGGTGATCAATGCATGTCTGGATTCTTTATATTAATTTATGGTTTATGATGAAGTCCATCACTTTGTGTAACTATATATATAGCTGTATTCATACATAATACAGTATGTGCTACTTTTGTAGTGATTATATTGGTCAGTACAAGTGCAAGCTTGGTTGGAATTTATTTTTATTATATGAGGACTCTTAAAGTAGTGAATAATGAAAAGCTATTATTTTCAGACATGTGGGCAGCTGGTGCTATATTAGCTGAGCTTTTCACCTTGAATCCCATATTCCCTGGTGAAAGGTACCTTTCACTGCCTTTAGTTTTGTGTTGTGTGAAGGTGAGAGTGACCATTTATTTGCATTTGTATTAATTACAGTGTAATCTTTTGTTCTTTTATCTGTACTTTAATCTATTTGTTCATTCAAAAAACGCAAAGAATGAAGAACATAAAATGTGTGAGCACACACGCGCTCATTCTTTCTAGAAGGTGAGCCTTGGTGCAATACTAATATTGCTGCCGTATGACCTGAAGGTCACGGGTTAAAATCCTAGAAACAGCCTCTCCAGTTGTGGGAGTAAGGTTGCATATATATCTATCCCTTCCCAAACCTTACCTGGTGGGAGCCTTGTGCACTAATCCGCCCTATTTTTATATATGCTCATTCTTTCTGTTACAACCGTTGCTTGCTGTTAACCTGATTGGGGGAAGTATATATCTAGCTATTGAAGCTTATAATCCTGGTACTGTTTTGGAGGATGGTCAATCTTGTTCTTAGTATAAATATCAAGAAAATTCAATGTAACTAGATCTTGTGTGCTTTGGCTTATCATGTGGTAATTTGGAATATGTGGCTGGGGCTTAACATTGAGATATTTTAGGTTGAGGTTTTTCATAATATTTCATTGACTGAAAAGTGCTTTCAAGGCTTCATTATATTTTTAGGTGTTTTCACATTCAGATTTAGTAAAATTATTAATTTTTAAATAATTGCTTGTTTTAAAGTTCCCACACAGCATTTGTTAAAGGTTGAAACTTTTTCTCTGGATGTTATTCACGTGTCTTTACTTTTATATGTTACACCATACTGATGGTTTCCTCCGCAGAAAGGAAATATGAAGTTAAGATTTGATATTTAGACTAGAAATTTTTTTGTAATAATGAACTAGTAAGCTTCCTGTCTCATATCATGAATTCCTTTTCTCTTGGCTCAGTGAAATCGATCAAATATACAAGATATATTCTGTTCTTGGTACACCAGATTTGACTTCTTTCCCTGTGGGAGCTAACAACTTGAGGCTATTCGACGTTGTTGGTTATGAAGTGGTAAGCATTTCTATCACATGACTGATTGTGTATCCCTTTTCTATTTGCTTTATATTTTTGGTTGTTCCCCCACCTAGTGGGATAAGGCTTCTTCTTCTTGTTATTGTATATTTTTGGTTGTCCATCATTTACACTTTATATCTTTGATTTCCCTGATGCTTTTGGATAGGTTCCACCTTCAAAGCTTTCTGATATAATTCCTAATGCTAGCTCGGAAGCTATAGATTTGATCACGGTAGGTTTTGGTCAACTTATCTGTTTATTGACTGTCAATGTCAAGATGTGTTAATTATCAGAAAAACTTGTAAACTTTCTCGTAAAATTTGGCTCTGTCAATAGTGCTGTCTTTTAATATCTGCTGCATTGTAACTCTTGTAGCAATTATTATCATGGGACCCATCAAGAAGGCCAGATGCCGATCATGCACTGCACCATCCTTTTTTCCATGTAATTTGCGCTCTAAATTCCATTTTCTTATTTATTTTACGTTTGGGGTTCAATTACTGATTTATGTTGGACAGGTAAGTACATGGGTTCCTTGTCCAATTCGCGATCCACTTGAACTAAAGCTGAGTAGCAAGAGTAAGGGCGTTTCCATTGTAGTTCTGTTTTATGACCCCTTTCTTTCAATTTTTGAATCCATTTTGGTTAGTAAGATCACTATTAAGTTAAAGTTTCTGCCTCATTTATTGCTTTCCTCCTGCTCTACTTTTACAGGGGCAAAATCAAATCTTGAGCTCAAGTTGCAGGATTTTGGCCCTGACCCCGATGACTGTTTTCTCGGCTTAACGTTAGCTGTAAAGCCCAGTATTTCAAACTTGGGTAAACACTTCTTGAACTCTTAAGTTAACAGTAGTAACAGCAACCTGTTTAAAGGTTGAGCTGACATGTGTGATTGTCCTTTGATTATGTTATCGTTATATTTGTATCTTAAGATGATTCTATATCTGGATTTGTCTGATTATAGATATATATAGGGGTGCTTCCTTATTGCTTGACGACCCAACATAGTAGGATAAGACTTTGTTTGTCATCAAAGATTTGGTTATTGATAGAGCACAATGACGTCATGTAATCCATGTAGCCAACCCTACATAGTGGGATAAGACTTTGTTGTTGTTGTATGTCAGTTAAAAAGGATCTCAAAAGCTCTGCTCATTACCCAACACCTATTAAGTTTTACTGTCAATTGCAACTCTCAGTTTGGTGTTTCGACTCAGTGATCTTTTGTTTGAGTTCTGTTTGAAGTTTCCAGTACCTTTGAAATTTTTGGGGTTCTCCTATCTAGTTATTCACTCCATACATCTATTTAATTTGTCTTGGAATCTCTTCCCGCATAAAACTTTTCCCTTTTATTGATTCTAAAATTAGATAAGCCAGACGATCTGATTATTTGCTTTCCTGCAGATGTGACCCACAATGTATCACAAGGCATGGGAGAGGTAGGTCCCCATTGCTGTGAATATTGCACCGCATTTAATTCTTTTTTTATTTATTGAAATCCTGATGTGAAAAGGAAAGCTATATATATATTTTGACTACACACATGCTAAAAATGCAGAATGTGCTGTTCTGTTCTGACTTCCATGATCATTCAGATCAATCAGGTATATTTTTTTCTAATTTTATTTGTTATGCAAATCTTTCATAGCCTAAACTTTATCTATATATTGTTGCTTCTGATTTTTGACTTTAAGACTAGATTGATCCGGAAAAGTTCTTTAAGAAAAGCAGAAAACTTCATATTCTTTTCCCCCGAAGGAACTGTACTATATACAAGAGGAAATCAAAATCCAACTAGAAGAAATCCTTCAAAGTATATCTTGAACATACTGAAACAGGTGATAAACATTGTAGAAACTCAATGAGCTGAATGGTGAGCGCCATAATGATGCCAGAGACAATTTATCCCACTGAAGTACCATCCCCACTAAAAGTAGATGACTAGATTAAAAATAAAAATTTTCTGGAGATCCAACTTGAAACTACTTGGCTCCTATGTATCGGGTTCATGTGTGTGTGTGATTTGAGTTGATTAGAATAGTAATATGATTGTGTTATTATTTTACACATTTAATGAGGTGTGGTATATAGAATTGTTAAGAGTACTTTTTCCCGTTAAATGCCAATGCTGGAGCAGCCTGACCTATAAGGCAATGTCCACATTCATCAGTTGTTAAACATAGGCGTAAAAGCTCCCTAAAACGTTTCTTCATAACGTGCATTTGAGAGCAGTGCAAATACTCTCAAAAATAAAATGATATACTGTTTTTGAATTGTGAATTTATGATACGTTTTTTATTTTGTAAATAAATTGGCTTGCCAGTAATCAACTCAAAATTCAAATGAAAACGTTCTAAATTTTTGTGCAACTTTTCAGGTCCTAGTAGATAAAATTAATTATTACCCCAATTTTCTTCCTTCTCTCGTGACTTTTCCCACTTGTATATACTTTTCTTTTTCTTGACAATTGTGAGGTTTGGTTATTGTATGCTCTAGTTTTTTGGACATTTTTGTCTCCGGATCAAAATGGAGTGCACTCCTCAGCAGAGACATCATTGTCACTGTCATTTGGGTGAGTTCTTCCTCTTCAAATATCGATGATGTTATAATCTCGGACTTGGTGCTTGTTTTAATTTCAGATATAAGGAACTGCATTTAAGTCTTAATTCTTGTGACATCCTGTTGCTTAATACTCCCTCCAGTCCTTTCCATAAGATCCAACTAACTGAATTGCATGGTTTAAGAAAAATATGTCTTTGATTGAGTGGGAAAAAGATGAAAGAGAATATATAAAATTAAATAGGGGTAAAATTGGTAAAAATACTCCAAACTGTATCTTATAAAAAGAGTACGCCATAATGCGCGCCCTTTAAAGTAATGGAATATGCATTAGTATGTGCTTTCAAACAAAGCATAGATTCATTTATTTGTGTGTGACATTTTGCTGTTGGGCAGTTCAATTCAGCACCAACCAAAAGGAGTTCCACAGTCAACAACAGGATTCTCCTTTCAGCCATTGCAGCCTAACATTTTAACTCCTCCATTTTTGGCTCTGTCTTCTCCTTTTCAGAGTGGGCACTGCCTTTAGATATATATATATATATATATATATATATATATATATATATATATGATTTATTGAAGTTGAACAACCAACCAAGGATGGATCTTTAAAATGCTTTATCTCATGTAACTATAAAAGCTTTTTTCTTCTTTTCGGTTCATAATATACAGTTCTATCTGGCAATTGGTATAGTTTCTCACTATCATCAAATGCAATGTAATTATTGAACAGCTTCATCAGGCCATTTAACTCCTTCATTTCTTAGCTGTGATTCTGGAACCCAGTCCTGCAATTTTCATATCATCAATCAAATATTTGAAATCTTCAAGGTCAGCTTCTTCCTCACTTCCAACATCTCTTTGCTTGAATTTTCAAGGGAAAATCACTTTGAGGGCCCAAGTGACCAAAGGATTATATAAAAAAAAAAAAAAAAAATCTAAAGAAAAATCACATGTTAAAAAAAAAAGGGCATTTTTAGGTATTATTTCAAAAAACGTGAACAATTATATCAATATAACAATAACAACTAAATCACTATAAGTTTGACAGTTATCTTAACAACTAAATTAGTACACATTAATAATTATATCAGTTTAACCACATTAAATTTTACTTTTCTTTGAGTCTTTTCTGACAACAAATTGCTCAATTTTCAAGAATGTTACTGTTTGATTTGTCATACTTAGCTCTAAGCGGTACTCTCTTTCATCCTATTCTTGATCTTATAGAAGGATTCTTTGGTCCTTGATCTTGATATAAGTCATTCGTTTCCCCCCATGAGTGTATCACTCACTTGTACAGTTGTACGTGATTTATACGAGGATTTACTTAACCTAAGAAAATTTTGATTGGTTGAATTTTAATAATTAATTTTGTCTTGTACCATAATAAAAAATCCTACACCCTCCCAGAGTTAGATAAAGGGTTTGTTTCAGTTCATAAATATAATACTCGAATCACCCCCCCCCCCCCCCGCGCAAAAAAAAAATATCTTTATTTGATTGCACATACTGAAAGGGATTTTATTGAGTAGTAGTTCTAATGCACATATTTAAAGGATGTATTATAGAGAAAATAACAAACATTTATTATAAATAACTAATTTCATTAATATTTGCTAATTAGTTAACCAGCTATCTATTAAGAACATGAGGCAGTACCATTTATTATCATTAATCTTACCAGAATAATTTGCTGATTGGTAATTTTTCTTTTTTTAAAAAAAATAACTGGTTGATCACGACTTTTTGAGTTGTAAAAGTAAATATTCTAATGGGAAACTAGTACGTAATTAATTAATTAATTTTTTTCATATGTTTTCATCATATGCCAGAATAGTAGCAAATATAAGAATCACTTTTCCAAGGCATAAGTTAATCATCCCTAGAGGACCTACGTTAGCTTCAAAGTCAATTAGGAATCTGGTTTTCATTAATTATTTTCTAATGCTCAGAAATTGCCTATGGGATTCCAGCTGCAGCGTAAAACGAATCTGGTTGACTCTCTAAACTTTCGACCACGTCAAATGATGGGAAAGTTACTCTGAGGTCATAGATCAAAGAGGGGAAAATTTCAAAAATGTTATGAATATTCTTATTATGTGGATGTCCATTGACCTATAATCTCCAAATACAGGATGACATGGTATATATGCATAGTAATCTACTATTTGCATCTTTCTATAAATAGAGGTCTCCTGTAACTATTCATTACATTTGAATGAGAATTCAATTCATCTCTCTAGAATTTCCTCTGACTTCTCTCTAGAATTCTTTCAGTTTTATAACACGTTATCAGCACGATGGCTTCTCCTTCGGCTGATAGCTTCTACCTTCTTCTTTTCTTCATTTTGCAGATCTCTATGCGTTCTTTCACCAAACTCATCCCTTCCAACTTTTCAGCATTATTTTCGCCCTTCCTTCTCAGTTTCAGTTTCAGATCTATTTTTCCCTCTCCCCCATCTCTGCTCAACATTAGATCTAGGTGTGTCTCCCTTACTTCTCAGAGGCATCATAAACGAAGGAGCAAGACCACCACGAGCACCCAACTTTACTTCTCTCTGCTTTTCATACTTGACCGCCTTCTGTTAGTAACGTTTTCTTACTATGTGAGGGAGAGAGAGCCATGTGTATTTTGGGTTGAGAAGATGATTTTTCACTCCTTTTCGGCCTCATTTTCCTTGGTTTTCTTCTCACTTAGGTCGCTGGAGATATCCTCAATCCGGTGATGGCTTCCTCTTTCTTTATTTATGTACAATTAATTATTAGCCACTTTTCTATATTTGTTTGTTAGTTCGGTGTCTGCATGATTATTTTCTCCATTCTTTTACAAGCTCCTACTTTTCCCTTCAGATTCAAACCTATGGACCCTACATGTCTCACTAATAATTTGCACCCCCTTCACGTGAAGTCTCTCTTTTGTCATCTTATATATTATTTAAAAAAAAAAAATCATTGTTTGTGCTGACAGATTTTACAAAAAATAAAAAATAAAAAATAATAATAATAATAATAATAATAATACTGCCGACAGTTTCTCAAAAAAAAAAAAAAACTGTTTCTGCCGACAGTTTCTCTAAAAAAAAAAAAAAGAGGTAAAGCTATTGAGGTAAGTCAATTAATTTGACTTTTATGTTATTATTATTTATTTGACTCCAGATTGGAAGTCTAGATTAATTTTCTATTTAAATTGTTTTAATTTGATATTTTATGATTGTTGTTAACTTTACTAACATTTATTTTTACATATTTAATTTTATTGTCACTAATATTTCTTTATCTTTCATGGAAGCACACTACATATTAGTGGGCTCCATTTATTTAATTTAATTTAATTCTTTACTACTTTATTTATCTTTCATGGGGAAACACTAGTATGTATTAGTGAGCTCCATTTATTTATTTTATTTTACATTTATTTATTCTTTATGATGACACACTAGTATCTATTAGTGGGCTCTATTTATTTATTTTATTATGCTTTATTTATTCATGGTTGCAACACTATATTAGTGGGCTCCATTTATTTATTTATTTATTTATTGTTTTACTTATTTCTCATGGTTGCAACACTATATTAGTGGGCTCCATTTATTTATTTATTTATTTACTGTTTTACTTATTTCTCATGGTTGCAACACTATAGTGGGCTCCATTTATTTATTTATTTATTTACTGTTTTACTTATTTCTCATGGTTGCAACACTGTAGTGGGCTCCATTTATTAATTTTAATTCTTTACTGCTTTATTTATTTCTCATGGTAGCGACACTAGTACTGTGGGTTCCATTTATTTATTTACTGCTTTCTATATATTATATATATATATTTGCATTTGCATATGCATCCTCTTTCTTACCTTTGGATGAGATAGGTCTCGCTGTGAGTTTACTACCATTCCTATTTCATCTTCTTTTTATTTATTTAGCACGTTTATTTCCAGTCATTTATTTTATTTTTATTTATTTATTTACTGCTTTATATAAATCCCCCTTCCCTTTTATTATTTATGGCAACGACACTAATATATACATATTAGTGGATTCCATCTATTTGTTTTATTATGCTTATACTTTATTTATCCTGAAGATAAACTGTTAAAAGATTGTATATATTATTATGAGATCAAAATGCCATAGAGATATGAGGCATAGATTGGCTTGAGAGATGAGGCATAAATTGGCTTGAGCCTAAGAGGCAAGATAGCCTTAATTTCAGAGGCAAGATTGCCTGAAGCCAAGAGGCAAGTTAGCCTGATAACAAGAGACAAATTATGAAACAATATTTGATCTATAAATTTTGTATGTTATCAGTTGTATAAAGGCCTCAAAATTGTATATTTGGCATTAAATATTCCCTTAAATTATGAGACAAGGGATTGTATGATCATGATTGATATTATAAATAAATATATTCAATTTGTTATTGTAGTAGCAATATTGTGGATTAATTTCTTGCCATGATCAAACAAATCAGTGAATTATGGATCATGAATTTTTATCCAACTTCATTCCCAGAAGTGAATAAAGAAAATATATTATTATGGTTGTTATGTGATTTCTATGATTATAACAATTTTTATAAATACGAGAAAAGAATATTCATAAACAAAATAATTAAGCAAAAGGAAATATTATTTCAACAAAGTTTAATTGCGAGTGGCTCAACATCATTACAAACTTTAATCATCTCATTCTGAAGATATTTAATGTCTTCTTCTTTTGCTTCTCTTGAGATGGGATCCAGATGAGGCAAAGCTCTTCGTAATATCGAGATTTGCGTCATAAGTTTCTTGAGCTTCTTGTGTGGCCACTCAGTTAATCCTCCTTTTTGATAGATTTTTTGTATGGTGTCAGTAGACATATTTAATTGTTTACTCGCTTCATCAAGGGTTAAGTGAAAATAATTTCTTAAATCATGGAGCGTTGTTTTCTTTATTCTTTCTCGTTGCTCCATAGATAACCTATATAATTCACCCTGGTTAAGGGATGAAGTATCATAGGGTATACTTACTGCAGGTTGTTTTCCTTTGCCTAATGAGTGTTCAATATTGGTTTGAAATGAACTTCCATGGAGGTCATTTGGATTTATAGCCCATTCCGAACCAACACAGAGAACCTCATGATAGGCTAATACAGGATCACGCATCAAGATATATCCTGATGCTTGTAAATCTATACAATACTGTGTCAGAAATTGTTTGATTTCTTCAAAATTTTTATTTGTGAAATCAAACATTGGAAGCCTGTCAGTATTATAAGATTTATCCTGTACTTTTTCAAATAAAACAGCATGGGTAATCATACTTGTTCTTCTTCCGTGAACTTCAAGTTTATGGTACTGGAGTTCGTTGGTATGTATGATCTCTCGTAAAACATGACAACAACTACATTCCAATAAACTAGTCGTTGCTAATTGACTTGTAGTTGATGGCTGGCTAGTGGTTGTTGGTTGGCTAATTGTTATTGGCTGGCTAATGGTTGTCGGTTGGCTGATTGTTGCTAGCTGGATCGTGGTTGCTGGCTGGCTAGTGGTTGTTTGTTGGCTGATTGTTGCTGTCGGGCTGGTTGTTGCTGGCAGACTAATGATAGTTTGCTGGCTAGTGAATGCTGGTTGATTAACTGTCGACACTATTGGCTGAACTGGATTGGTAGACTCCATTAGTTCTGCCATAGTTCTACACCTCTTAACAGGCCTCCTTGATGAACCTGCTTCAGTTGTACCTTCAATCCTTGTAGATTGAGGAAGAACACTTGTTCTTAGGGGAGAAGTAGGTACATTTGAAGCAGAAGGAGGAATAGTAGAAGGAGGAATAAACATTTCAAAAGGATTAGGAGATAACAAAGAAGTAAATGACATGTTGGGCTGATCATCATACAACAAAGCATCAAGTAATGTTGTTTCAGATGTATCAGAAACTGGGATAAAACTGCTTGGTCCTGCCATGGTAATAGAATTTAGAGAAATATATGTGTGAGTATCTGGTAGTTGATATTATCAGATGCTTGAATGTTTGTGAGGCATGTTCGTTTGCCTTCTTCTATTTATAGCCGAATTAAATCCTATTGAATCTCTGCAGATATGCGCAGTCCTGTTGAATCTTTACAGATCTGCACCCTGTCAAGCACGAGCTTAGACACTTTTTGACTATATATGCATACGACAATTCCACAGTGATACATGTTGCGCCTGTGATTCCACAGTAATGCATCTGTGATTCCACAGTATTTTGATAATTTCAATGATTTTGTATTTATTTGATTGTTGTTTCTGGAAAATTGAAATTTTGTTACCAGAAGTAACAGAATAATGCATTGATAATGCATTTGTGGAATTTTAATGATATCTGTAGAAATAGATATCATATATGGAATATTGTATGAAATTACATGAATTAATTTCTACAGACTCATACTTGAGGGGGAGATTGATATATATCAAGTGTGAGTGTTTTTGTGTTAATTTTCTGTGAATGTTTGTGTGTTGATTCCCCCAAGATTGATATTGGATTTGATGATAAATTATATAGAATGTTGGCATGACTTGTTTGATCATCCGAGTCATATTATGTGCTGCTTGTTCTCAAATAGATATGATTATGAAAATATTATTGGAAACGGATCTCTGGAAATATATTAAATTGAAAGAGTACATATGAAATTATTGATCTGCAAAGTTTGCAGTAATGATTGCAACTAGATGTTTGCAATATATTATGCGCGCAATTTCCAGATTGAATGATCCATAAATCATGTATTAAAGTATCTATGAATGGATAGATCAATGATTATGAGAACATTGTTCATACGTGTATATTTGCAGCTTATAATCCAACAAAATTCTCCCTGTAAAATTTGGCTTTTGGTCAGGAGCCAGAATAATTCCATCTTAAAATGTTTTAAATGTGCAATGATTATTAATCTACTTCAATGCACATAGATGGATATACAAAGAAAATTGATGATTTGATGAGGGGGAGAAAAAATAAGCAGATTGGGTAAAGATTTACTAGAATGTATTATCATTGGCTCATATTGATCATCGTACAAGGAATTGTGCACTAAAAGTTCAAAATGATAATTCAATTTCAGAGTTTAGTTAATCGAATGCTAGAAGCATTTACTGACCTAAAGAAAGTGACAAAGTCACATATCCCAACTGCAAATGCTCCTATATGAATTGTTATAAAGCACTCCTGAAGCGTTGCAGGTCCATCGGTTTTAAAAGATAAAAAATCCTCAAAAGAGAAAAGGAGTAATAAAATATAAATGATCAAGTCGAGGATAAGTAAGAAAAGCTCCAGAAGAGCCATCTCCTGAAGAGATGTTATCTCCAGAAGAGATATTACAAGAAGAGTGTATTGTGGTCTAAAAAGAGACCCAGGTACCTAATATATGTGAATATAATGAGATCTCAATAAATTATGAATGAAATCCAATGGGACCGAAAAATAAAGTCGACATTGATGATATTTATGTTTATAAGATAGCATATGCTGTAATGATGATAATGAGGATCATGAGTCATACTATATTAGTGTGTGCCAGAAGCACATGTTCCTGAAGAACATAAGGCGCTAGAATAAGTCCCTGAAGGACTCAAGATGCTAGGAGCATCAAATTCTCGAGAATAATAAATTAAGTAAACTCATATGTAGCATAAAGCATTTATCGTGCATGTGATATTATTATCTGAATAAATATGCACATGTATATTTATGATTTTACTTGAAAGATTTAGATCTTGCAGGTATACAATGAATACTTGATGATAGAAAGACAATGAAGCAATGTGGTCATCAGGGGGAGCAAGTTTGATGTAATCAAGAGGGGGAGACGATACACGCTGTACTCTTTTTCCCTTATCTAGGTTTTGTCCCACTGGGTTTTCCTAGAAAGGTTTTTAATGAGGCAAAACTCAACAGTGTATCAATGAATGTTGTACTCTTTTCTTTGGCTAGGTTTTTATCCCACTGGGTTTTTCCTAGTTAAAGTTTTTAACGAGGCACATTCATAAATGGACATCCAAGGGGGAGTGTTATGAATATTCTTATTATGTGGATGTCCATTGACTTATAATCTCCAAATACAGGATGACATGGTATATATGCATAGTAATCTACTATTTGCATCTTTCTATAAATAGAGGTCTCCTGTAACTATTCATTACACTTGAATGAGAATTCAATTCATCTCTCTAGAATTTCCTCTGACTTCTCTCTAGAATTCTTTCAGTTTTATAACAAAAACTATATTTAAGTCTCTGAGACTTTATAACAACAAATTTCAATTCAACTGATAAGTCTAGAGGTGTGCACTGTCTATTGGCTTTATACGGACGAGTCCAGGGTTATCTTCAAATATACTTATGAGTTCAAAGGCATGTACAGACAGGTCCATAAAAGTCCACAGACAAATTTATGAGCATTTGACTATTAGAATTTATTGTAAAAAAATCTCATAGGATTTAAATGAAATTTTGAGATTTCAAGAGACTGATTTATCATATTTTCTCTTGTTGTGACCTAAACGTAAATTTTCCATAAAAGAAATTATTATCGAATTCCATTTAATGCTAATCAGTTTTAAGTGATTTCATATCATCAATTATAAGCTGGACAACGAATTAATATTTAATTTTCATACTTAGAATTGAACCCTTGGATTAATTATTTTCCCTCAAATGGTTCCAGCCCCACCATTATTTTCTTACTTGGTATTTATAGATGTGACATTTACATTTCCAAGCTTTGCTCCCAACCACATGTGATCATCATTATTTTTTTTTCAAAGGATATATATATATATATATATATATATATATATGGCAAACTGATAGAATACTTAAAAATAAATACAAACAAAGTCAAATTAAAGACAACAAAATAAACCAAATACAAAAACAGTCAAGCGTACATTAAATATTTAAGAGTCGAAGAAGAATCATGGATAATAGCGGCCTCCTCGAAATCTAGGTTTAGAAATGACGACAAAGAAAGTGTTGGTTGTAAAACCCACCTTAAAGGACACACCTCCTTATAAGCATTAGCTGCAATTAGAGCAGTTGTACAGGTACCCAATATTAACATAAAGAATCTAGAAAATTCAACCTCAGAAGGAAGAAAACTCATGATGTCCTGAAGAAAACTTCTGCTCCTCCAATCAAGCAAATTTGGTGACCTTGATCACATACCTAACAACACCTCTTTAAATTTTCCCCCAAGGATGTAGATCCAAGCTATCAAGAAATAATTGAATCTAATAACGTTCAAACAACCATCCAACCAAGACGATTTGAACGTAAATCTGTTTATTTTTCAAGACAAGAACACCACCACAAAACCCAATACCATAAAAAAAAAACATATAAATCTCACCTCCACAGATCAAATGTGGAGAAGGAGAGGAAATGACTCGCCACAAAGAAGAGAGAAGGTCACAACTTACCGAACTCAAAGTGAGAGGACCGCAAATGAAAAATATGAACTCTAAACTACAACTATGACTCGTGTGTGACACGAAAATAAGGCTCGCCGGCGACTTGTGATGGAAACACAAGTTGTCGGGGAGAGGTGTTGAGGATGAGAGCGCGAGATTCAGAGAGAAGAGAGAGAGGGTGTCGGCCAAACCTCAAGTGTTATGTCATCATTATTTAAAGTTAAATAAAAATACCATAGGAATTATTGTCAATTTTTTAAATGCAGTAGTAGCTACTAAATAAATAATCCTATTGTTACTTTTTTTAAAAAAAAAAACTCACGAGGAAGTTTTTTAAATTCTCATGAAATTTTGATAATAATCTTGCAACAACAACAACAAATATAAGTCTTATTCAACTAAGTGTAATTAGCTACATGGATTGATAGAACACATAACTTTTAAAATTTTAATTTATTGAAAATACTATATCCTTAAATATAAGGTCGAGCAAAAATTATTACGAGTTATACAATTTTGGTTGAATTTCCATTTCCTGTTCTTCACAACGTCAGATGTTTGGTTGCTGGCTACACGTTGAGTGCTATTTATAAATAAATATAATTTGTCTTATTTGCGGTCCCAACTTTCTTTTTCTTTCTTTCTTTTTTTTTTTCCATTTTTTTGAATCTAATCTATATAAGTTTAAACCCCAAGTGAATCAACCAGTTCATTTGATTCTTCCTCAATTTTTTTACATTTATAATTTTGTGGTGCACGTTAAGCCTTGAAATAACAACATACAGCAGCAGCAGGAGGCAAAAAAAAAAACCTTGAAATAGCAGAGATTCTTATCTATTAGTAATAATTTTAGGTAAAGAAAACTTGGCTTGACATCTATAAAAAAATATGAGAAAATTATTTAATATTATTTGAACAAATAAATAGAGTTTTGCTATATAAAGAGATGTGAAAAGAGACTCAAAATACTCAGATCATGTGAAAACTTGTTGACAAAGCATAATAACATATATCTCACTTGATGTTGTTGAGGTATGAATTATTGTTGTTTTAATAGTAATTAACTAATTATATACTCCCTCCCAATCCTTAATATAAAAGCATATTTATTTAATTTGATTATATTAATGATAATTAATCAATAAATTCTTAAATCCACCACTGTGCTTTTTCACATGATCCAAATGAAAACTTTTGGAGCGTAATTTTCTTTCAAAGTTGCATTTTTGCAAAAAAAAAAAATATATACAAATAAAAAAATCATATATAAAATTTGTACCCATTTCTCTCATATAGTATGAAGTATTCGATACTGTGTGGCTTTGGATTTCAATCCGGCCTATGAGTAAATGAGAAAATATATATAGATCTATTTGAATTTTTAATAGAGATTAAAGAAGTTAAATAAGTTATTTAATTATATGAACGATTAAATTATATATTAATTTATAAATTAAATAAATTAGTTTGGAGAAAAATGACAACAATAAACACTTTAAAATAATTTAATTAACTTCTTTGATATTCAAAAAAATCAATTAAGTTTTATATTTATGACATAAGTAGTTAAATTCCTTATAATTTTTCTGTAACTTTCCATCACCAAAAAAATCGATTCAACCATGAAAACCCAAACAAATTGGGGGAAAAAAAGCTATGAAAATGTTTAAGATTAAACAGATTGATTAGGACATGCAGCTGATTTCTGGATCTACTCAATAAATAATATATAGGAAAAAAAAAGGTCATTCACCACCACCTTTAATATTCTCCATAACATACCCAACAGCATCCTTGTAGTTATTCCACAATTCTTCAAGCATACTTGTTATCATCTCTGAAATTTCACCAGCCATTTCTGAAACATATTCCAAAGATGCCTCCAAAGATGTCTTCAATGTCTCCGAAAGTGTCACCATAACTTGTCCAAACGCATCCACTGATCCAAACACAGCCTCCTTCACAACATCAAACACTGTTGTCACCACCAAGCTCACCGATTCCACCAACATGCTAATCAGAAACTCGAAGATCCCCCGGATCGCCTCCACCCCCTGCTGAAACCCGCCTTGCGCCGCCTCGCCTGGAAGCTTCAGCCCTTGGATCAGCAGCACCACTAGTTGAGCAACTGATGAGAAGATAAGGCGTGTTAAGATACTCCATAGGGTTAATACACAGAGTATGATGAATCTCAGAAGAAGGATTAGCATTTGAAGATTGAACTGTGTGTTTTTTTAATGAAGGAAGAAGAAAGAAGGAGACTTGGCTTGGTCGCTTGGAGTAGAAGGCAGAAGGAAGAGATTGTTTATATATATATATATATATATATTGAAAATGAAAAGTGATATATTAAATGAGACTTTGAAGGATTCAAAAGTGAGATAGGTAAACCGTAGAAGGTGATTGGTTAGAGAAGCTTCCTGTGGGAAGAAGCTATGAAGAAATCATTGGTTTCCTACGTTGCTTTGCTTAAATAATAACTTACATCTTCTCAGAAACTTGCAAGCAAGGTTTAAACAATTTGGAAATTATATATATATATGTTTGTGTGTGTTTTCAACTGTCTGGGGTCAATTAAGTAATCTCAATAGTAAATATATGAAATTAAAAATTACCTTTTAATTTACTTCCATATGTCTTCTGGAAATTACATCTTGAGCCTTTGAAATTGAAACTATACAATAAACCAGATTTGGCTTCTCTTTTATAAGTCTTCCCACTCTTTTCCCTTTTTTTTCTTACCATTAAATTAAGGTATCAATGGTCTAGATTTATCATATTATAAAAATATTATTATTATTTTACTTAAAAGATACAAAAAATAATTTTAACAGTTCAAATTTATTTTGTATCTTGTTTAAAAAAATATATTTTTGTATCTTTTGTAAAATTATAATAATATTTTTATAATATGATAAATCTGGACCGTTGATATCTTAATTTAATGATAAGAAAAGGAAAAATAATGGGAATTTTTATAGTAGAAAAGTCATATCCACAATAAACCTCCTTAAATTGTTATATTTATGCAGATACTCGATCAGTTCCCATACTATTAGTTTTGTCATTATTTATTTGCAAATAACTTAAATTTTAAGGGTGTATCTATCTATAACTCAAAGCTTACAAGGACTGTAAGCATACAAAAATAAATTTTAAGAGGTAATATAAAATTAATAGTTTGAGATTATGGCATTGACTTGAAAGTTTAGAAGGGTGTATTATTAAATTTTAAATAATTAAGGAGTTTATTTAATTTGTACATGGTTCTAGATTCAAGGAATTTTTATGTAATTTATCCTTATTATTTAAAATAATTTATAATCTTATTAAAATTTTAAATTATAAATCAATCTTCGATTTTGAAAATTAATTACATTTCTCTCTGTAAATTAAAGATCATCCCCTTTTTTAAAAAAAAAATAATAATAATAAACCATCAATTTCAAACATGATTATAATATCCATATTCTGAGTTGTCAGCTGGGAGTAAACTCTCATTGTTTTAGTATTCCAACAACAACAACAACAATTTCTTAATTTTTAATAAAAATAATTGAAAGGAATAATTAATTACAATTTGGGAGAGGATTCGAATAGAAAAAATAAAGGAGCCAAAACTGTAACGTAAGCAAAGTTTAGTAAATTATAGATAGTGAACCATCTTCGAAAATAATAATAAAATATTTAATTTGACAGAGAAATTTTTTCCCATAAAAATAATTGAACAGTTGGCGGAAATCCTGTATTAAAAATTTTATTGGTGAAAAATACTTGTAAAATTTTTAATGAAGGACTTTTCTCCTGTTTTCCAAAAAAAAAAAAAAACCATTAATAGATTAGATAAATTATATGTGTGTATTAACTTTTATTAAAATGACATAAATTTGTTTGAGATGCTACAATTATGATTTGATGATAAAAAAAATACGACGCATATATGACTTATTTTCTATTTTCAAACTTCTTTTTCAAAATCAAGTTGCTATATAGTTTTTTTTTTCCTTTTCTAAATGTTGAAATAGGCACACACCTCTCTTTTTATTTATAGAAGAAATATATAAATCCCTGTAAGAGTCCGTTAGTAGCTACAGAATAGAAGATGGGAAAAAATAAATTTTCTTAATTTGATTGGAAAAAATTTAAGTATACGAGAGTTTAATTATCTTTTTACGCTTTGAACTTGAAATGAAATAATTTAAAATGTCGTATAAAATACCCACATTTTAAAAAATAAAACCAGATGACTCATTATAAAATACGGCAACAAGACTAAAATATATAGAGTATGTTTATTAAACCTGGATCGAAGCCATGAATTAGCCACCTAACCTATCCGGGTTTGACCCCAACCTGGGTCTCTCTCTCTACACACACTCGATTTTTTTTAAAAAAATATTTTATACTAATAACCTTAAACTTTACAGTTTCTTTTTAGTTTGACATTAGTTTAACTCTGATCTGATCTAGTGATTATTGATCCACAACCTCAACTGACTCAATGACCGGTTCGGTTTATAATATTGATACAAAGTATATATGTGTATATATGTGTGTGCGCGCCCGGGTTCTAGAGGGTTTAGTACATCCCTTTATTAAATAAATTTAAATGCAAGACTTGCATTATAGAATATACGCGACAAGGACAAAAAGACCATTAAATGACAATTAATTATGGTCATATTTTTTTGTCCCATGTGACTAACGTTTGAGATCAGATCAGATGTAAATAAAACTATGGAATAGAACATTTTATTATTAGGGTCATGATGGTTAAATAAATTAGTGATCTCTTAATTTGTAAGCAAGAACATTAATCCAGCATAGAATTAAACAAAAAAAACAAAATACTGATCCAGAGATTATAATATTTGATTAAAATATGAGATAGAATCCGAATCTTAAGTCAATGCTGACAAGGTTCACCAACTAAACTTGCTTCCATGTGATGAATACATCTCTTGATTCAAAGATTAGTGTGAAATATTTAACAATCCAACATTTCAAGTACTCCCAAAGAAACAAATTTAAACAATTATGGACTCTTGATGAAAAGTTAAGTAATAACAGTAATCTTACTTGGAAATATAGTCACAAGTTATAATTCAAAAATATATACAAGATTGTCAGTGATATTTATTTAAGAAATTAATTTGTTAACTAGGGATTGTACTGTTTCTCCTCCCAGGATGATAGTGGACGAATGGCTATGGGGGAGATCATGAAAAGTTTAGGTGGGGGTAAACATCAGTAACCCACTAAACTCAAAGAGCGTTTATAAATGTACTTAAAGATTGCTCACCAACACGGCCCTCGTATCAACAAGTGGGTGTGCGTGCCTGCGTGTGTAAAATAAAAAGTTTAGGTGAGTGTAGACACCAATACCCCACTAAAGCCAGAGCATATCTCTAAACTCAAAGAACTCTTATAAAGGTATTTATAGATTGCCCACCAGGGAGACCCTCACATTGATCAGCAAATATCAAACCTCCTCCTTTTTTATGGTAAAAGTTGATATCTTAGCCAACTGCGTTACTCATCTCTTTTGGGCTCAAAAAAAAAAAAAAATCTTTGTGAGAGTATGATTGTATTTGTACTTCTCAAAGGTACACATAAGACACTGGACTTTTCTTTTTGTAAAAGTATGATTATTGGACTTGGATAGAAGCACAGAGGGCCCAACGTTTTGCTTCATTTTAGTTTGTCGACTTTAACCGTGGCTTTTGATAATAACTGAATAAAAAAGACGAATATTTACTTTTTATTTTTAATATAAGATATATTTGTCTAATTTTATTATATTAATAAATTTATTTAATTTTTTAATATAATATGTATTTTTTAAAATACCCTAGTCATCTTTTTTAATTCTCTCATTTCCTCTTATCTTTAATTATTATTAAGGAAACATTAATAGAAATAAATTAGAAAAATATTGATAAATATAGTAAATACGTTTTATATTTAGATCAAGATCAACTTTCCAAATTTATCTTATATTAAGAACGGAGCGAGTATCAAACAAAAATTGAATAAAAAACGGAAATGAATTTGGTCCAATTTTTGGTTTCATTTTGGTTTTGCCCACCCCGAATTATAAACGAGAAGCTAAGCATATCATGTTTGTTTGTTACAAACATGATTTATCTCGTTTATAAACTGATATATAATTTGTATTTATCATTTTTTTCTCCAATCTAATTTGTCTCGTTTATAAACTGATATATAATTTAATCACGCATAATATATAATATGATTAAGTAACTCATTTAACTTCCTTAACCTCTTTAAAAAAAAGTTAACTAAATTTTATATTTAAGACATGTATTAGTATTGAATTTTTCCTAGTATAATTGATTAAATGCATTTACTATGCATGATCCTCATCTAGGAAGTGGAATTGATAACTTCTGTTAAATAGTACATCTAGAAATGGGTAGAATTTGATTTTAACTAAAGACACCACACACACAAAAAGGGCACGCACGCACGCAATGGCAGAGACGCAGGTATTGGATTGGGGGTTAAGTGCCCACTCTTAAAATTTGGTAATTATTTTTTAAAATAATAATATTAATAATAATAATTTAAAATATAATGAAATAATATATCCTCTCCTACTTCTTTCTTATTCCAGTCATCCCATGAAATAATCTGCATTTGTGAAAAGAGCATTTTCAGTTATGAAATACATCAAGACTACACTTTGTAATCGGATGAGGGATGAATGATTGAATGATTGTTTAGTGTCTTATATTGAAAAAAATGTATTTGATAGCATTGATAATAAAACAATTATAATGGAATTCTAAAAAATAAGGCTTAAAAGGATGACATTGTAATTATTTTTATTATAATATACTTTTGTTATTAAAATATATGTAATTGAACTTATTGAGTGTTCAGTCTTCATTGTAATTTAGATAGATGTTGTTCCGAACTCATATATTGGGCCTAAAAGGGCTAATGGCCCAATGCCAAAGTCCTACATGGAGGCCGACCCACGCACAAGTAAAACGTTAATCACCCTTTCATATTGCCACTAATCTTGGTTCGTACAAGTGGTGGAGCAGCAGTAACCGTTTGTGGGGGACTAGAGACAATACACAGATGTGTACATGGAGCAGAGACGCGGCGCACAAGGCAATGGATAAACCCTAAAGGTAACCCATATAAATAATGAGGTTACTCTCCAGGTACACAGAACTCACTCTCCATTTTACCTTCAGTCTCACTGTGCACATACCCCAACCCCTTTTTGTGGTTCAAGCCACTCGCTGTATGCATGGTGATCTGTTATCCAGTGATATCTGAATCCATAGGTATTGTTGTGATATCATTCTCTGTCAATTATCTACATAGGGATAACAATCAGAGTTATATTGATCCTAAATAAACATCTACTAATCCTTTGGGGGCTAGACATTTGAGTTCTTAGAACATAACAGATGTATTTCTAATAGCACTTAACCTTACTTTTTTAAGTGACAGGTTTGTAAAATAATTGTCTCTCTTATTATATCATCAGTATTCACTCGATTTCATGAATATTTTTTTGATATATTTTCTTGTTTATATTTTTTTTTTTTGGTTTTTTAAGGCATCTAAAATTTTTCTCTAAAAAAAAAATTGAAGGCGCTGCCCCGAAACTCCCTACTACTGATGCCCACCCTTCATAAATTCTTTGGATCTGCCTCGCATGCTCGCGCACACATGTATGTATGTCTGTGTGTATGTGTGTAAGGCCAAAACATTATATAAAAATGATCAGTTATAGTATCATTTTATATATCGAAAAAATGTTATAATATCATTTTCTGACTAGGATTAGTTATAGTGATCTCCCGATCTTAAATATAAGATAAAATTTATTTTTTTAGAGATATTAAGAAAACTAATTAAATTATTTTAAAATATTTATATTTTTCATGTTTTTTTCAAACAATTTTACCTAAAGTATAAACTAATATAAACTATAAGGATACATAACATATTATATAATTAAGAACTTATTTAAGTTTTTTAATCTCTCCAAAAAAAAAATCAACTTTATCTTATATTTAGAAAAAGAAGAGTGAGGGAGGGAGTATCATATACGAATGTTGTGTTGCGGAAGCGCGATATAGAGTGTAACCGATTATACTAGAAAATTATCCAACTAGAAAACAAAGTTTCTAGACGTAATTTAATAATATAATAAGCATCAACTACTATATTTAAATGCAATTAATAAATAATAAATCGGATAAATATAAGAGAAATATCATATCCTAAATTCACTCTAAATAATTTACAAGTGAAATACTACAAGAGAAGAAGATATACAAATGTCTTAAGAGACAATTGTGGGGGTGAGGAGAAAGGGAGGAGGGAGGCCTTTATTTATACTAAAACTTCCACCTCCTCCCTCTTCAATTTGACGATGTGGGACTTTGCCACCCACAGCCAACAAATCTCCACCTTGGCAAAATTCTCACATTCTCAATTTCTCCTATTTACAAATTCTAATTGTAACTCCTCTTCAAAGTACAATGTTCAACAATGTTGATCAAATCCAAACAATGTTGAAATTTAATAGAAGTCACCACCTTTGTCAACATATCAGCAGGATTATCATCTGTCCGTATCTTCCGTATTATGACTCCACCTTCTTCCAATATTTCTCTTACAAAATGATATTGGATGTCAATATGCTTCGTCCTTGCGTGGTAAACTTGGTTCTTTGCTAACTGAATAGCACTCTGGCTATCACAAAATACTGTGATGCTTTCCTGATCAACACCAAGCTCTCCAAGCAAACCTTGAAGCCAAATTGCCTCCTTCACAGCCTCTGTAATTGCCATGTACTCTGCCTCTGTTGTAGACAAAGCTACCGTTGACTATAAAGTTGACTTCCAACTAACTGGTGCACCTGCAAGAGTGAATACATAACTAGTAGTTGACCTTTGTTTGTCCAAATCACCTGCGAAATCTGAGTCACAGTACCCAACTAGACATTAATCAACACCCTGCTAAAAAACCAATCCAACATCTACAGTATTACAAATATACCGTAGAATCCATTTCACAGCTTGTCAATGCTCCATTCCGAGATCATGCATATACCTACTCACCACTCCAACTGCCTGTGAAATGTCTGGTCTCGTACAAACCATAGCATACATCAAGCTACCAACAGCATTCACATATGGCACCCTCGACATATATGCTCGTTCATCTTCATCCTTCGGCGACATGTCAGCATTAAGCTCAAAATGCGGGGCAAGTGGAATGCTAACCAACCTGGTTTCTTCATTCATACCGAAACGATGTAGTACCTTCTTCAGATACTCCTTTTGAGATAAGAAGAGCTTCTTCGATTGTCTATCTCTTGTTATCTCCATGCCAAGTATCTTCCTTGCCTCGCCTAAGTCCTTCATCTCGAACTCCTTCTTCAGTTGATCCTTCAGCTTCTCAATCTCTGCTTAATTTCTTGAAGCAATCAGCATATCATCAACATACAAAAGGAGATAGATAAAGGATCCATCTTCAAGCTTCCGCAAATACACACAGTGATCGTATTTGCTTCTCCTGTACTTGTGCCGCAACATAAACTTGTCAAACCATTTATACCATTGCCTCGAAGACTGTTTCAATCCGTATAACGATTTTTCAAGTTTACACACCATATTCTCCTTTCCAGCAACTTTGAATCCTTCAGGCTGAGTCATATAGATTTCCTCCTCCAAGTCTCCATTTAGAAATGTAGTTTTTACATCCATTTGAACTAGTTCCAAATCTAATTGTGCCACCAAAGCCAATAAAATTCTAATGGAGGAATGTTTTACAATTGGAGAAAATACCTCATTGTAATAAATTCCCTCCTTCTGTGCATAGCCTTTAGCTACCAGTCTTGCTTTGTAGCGCACATCACCTTGGTTAGGAAATCCTTATTTCTTCGCATACACCCATTTGCAACCAATTGCCTTCTTACCCTTTGGGAGTTTGGCCAATCTCCACGTTCCATTCTGATGAAGGGACTGCATTTCTTCATTCATAGCATTCATCCACTTATCCTTTTCTGAGCTCCAGACAGCCCATTTATAAGTTGAAGGAATGCCATCAGTTGCAATTGAAGTTGCACAAGCCACCATATTCATAAAGCGAGTAGGTTTTCTTACTATTCGTCGTGGCCTGCCGGTTGTGATTGATTCTTGTTGCTGTTGAGGTTCCTGTGTTGAAACCTCCCTTTCAACTGGCTCATCTTCTACAGGAAAGTCTTCCCTCCTTTCCCTATTCGTTCTCTGTACAGGGAAAATCAACTCTCCTTTAAACTCCACCTGCTTCGAAGCACCATCCGTCTGTGTGGTATCTACAGATGTTACCGGCTTCATAATAGCAGTCTCATCAAAAGTAACGTCCCTACTAAACACAACCTTCTCCGTCTTTGGACACCATAAACGATATCCTTTGACTCCAGAAGTGATCCCCAAGAAAATAGCTTTCTTTGCTCTAGGATCCAATTTTGATTCTTTCACATGATAGTATGCAGTTGAGCCAAACACGTGTAAAGAATCATAATCATTAGCAAGCTTACCATACCATTTTTCCAACAGTGTTTTACCATCAATAGCAGCAGATGGTAGACGATTAATGAGATGGCTCGCATATGTTATTGCCTCAGCCCAAAATTCTTTGCCCAAGCCAACATTGGACAACATACACCGAACCTTCTCCAGCAAAGTCCGGTTCATGCGTTCTGCCACCCCATTTTGTTGTGGTGTATTTCTCACGGTGAAGTGTCTGACGATGCCATTATCTTCACAAACCTTCTGAAAAGGATCATTCCTGTACTCTCCACTATTGTCTGTGCGAAGACATTTGATCCTCCTACCTGTTTGTGCTTCTATCACCGTCTTCTATTTGAGAAAAATTCCCAAAACTTCATCTTTGGTCTTCATCGTATACACCCAAACTCTTCGGGAAAAATTATCAACAAAGGTCACAAAATAATGTTTTCCTCCCAATGAAGCTGTTTTGGAAGGGCCCCAAACATCAGAGTGTACAAAATCCAAAATACCTTCAGTATTGTGAATAGTTGTACCGAACTTAACCCTTGTGTGTTTCCCCTTTACGCAATGCTCACAAAAGTCCATGATGCAATGCTTCAATCCTTTCAATAATCCTTGACTTGCTAAAGTTTTCAAGGATTTTCCTCCAGCATGTCCCAAGCGCATATGCCACAATCTGGTTGCTTCTGCATCCTTCTCACTACTGGATGTCATTGCAGCCGTCCCAATAACTGTACTACCATGATAGTGGTACGTGTTATTGTTCTTCCAAATACCTTTCATTACCACCAGTGCACCAGAAAATATCTTCATTACTCCATTTTCTGCAGTGATCTTGAACCCTTTTGAGTCTAGAGTCCCCACAGAAATGAGATTTTTCTTCAAGTCTGGTACGTACCGAACATCTGTTAATGTTCTGATCAATCCATCATGGTTCCTTAATTTGATTGAACCAATGCCATATGCGGTAAGAGAAGAGTTATCTGCTGTGTGAACAATTCCATACTCTGCTTCTTCAAAATCAGTGAACCAATCTCTGTTAGGACACATATGATGGCTGCAGGCTGAGTTCAATAACCATTCATCCGATGGTTTTGACGACGTTGTCGTAGCCAGCGAGAAATCTGAATTCTCATCATCACAATCAGCTACATTTGAGTCCATAGTGGCCTTCACATCTCTAGGTTTGGCTTTGTTCTTCAGCTTCGGACAGTCTTTCTTCCAGTGTCCTTTTTCCCGACAAAAGGCACACTCATCTTTGCTGGGTCTGGACCTTGACTTAGATCGCCCTTTCTTTGATCTCTTCTTCTCTTCAGTACGTCCTCTAACCACTAGAGCCTCTGCCTCTCCACCTTTTTGTTTCTCTTTCCTTCTTTGTTCATGGCTGTACAAAGAAGAACAAACTTCTTCCAGAGAAACTTTCTGCTTACCGTGAAGTAGCGTAGTTTCCAAGTGCTCGTACTCATTGGGAAGTGATCCCAACAACATCAGGGCCAGATCTTCATCTTCAAAAGTCACGTCCAAATTCTGCAAATCCGTCACCAACTTGTTAAAGCTAGTGATATGCTCATTCATTGCGGTACCAGGAACGTAAGTGAAGTGAAACAGCCTTTTCTTCATATAGAGTTTATTTTGACAGTTTTTCTTCAATAACTTGTCCTCCAGTGCCTTCCATAGTCTACATGCAGAAGTTTCCTTTGTGTATGGATACTTCTGCTCTCTTGAAAGGTACGATCTAATAGTACCACAAGCAACACCATTCACGACCCTCCATTCTTCTTCCTCCATTTTATCTGGGTTTTTCTCTTCAAGGGCAAAGTCTAGTCCTTGCTGAAAAAGGACATCCAGAACCTCGCCTTGCCACATGCCAAAATGCCCAGATCCGTAAAAAATTTCAACTGCAAACTTCGCATTTGACACTATTCTTGTCAAATACGATGATGTGAACGACGAACTGCCGACATCTGCTGTGGATACATCACTCTTTTTGTCCGCCATTTCTGCTCCAAAAAATATTTAATAGTTGCCAAAACAAAAGCCCAAAAGTAACTCTTTTCTAATGTGGAAGCTCAGACTAAGCTGCAACCACAGAGCATACTCAGACAGAACCTCGGCTCTGATACCAATTGTTGCGGAAGCGTGATATAGAGTGTAACCGATTATACTAGAAAATTACCCAACTAGAAAACAAAGTTTCTAGACGTAATTTAATAATATAATAAGCACCAACTACTATATTTAAATGCAACTAATAAAAAATAAATCGGACAAATATAAGAGAAATATCATATCCTAAATTCACTCTAAATAATTTACAAGTGAAATACTACAAGAGAAGAAGATATACAAATGTCTTAAGAGACAATTGTGGGGGTGAAGAGAAAGGGATGAGGGAGGCCTCTATTTATACTAAAACTTCTGCCTCCTCCCTCTTCAATTTGGCGATGTGGGACTTTGTCACCCACAGCCAACATGTTGAACTATGCATTGCATGATTGTATTCAAAATCACTGGCTTGTGCATGGTCCAAATGTTATCTACACATTAGTTTTCGTAATTTCATAAATGAGGTTTCCATTAAATTCTATCGCTGTCCATGAGTAATTGGTTTGAGCAATTGGTTTCATACAAAACTAATAATAGTGGATCGATTTTTCTTAGGACCTCATGATCAATTATTCTTAATATAAGATCCAATTAACTTATTTTTAGAAAAATTAAGAAAACTAAATAAACCTTATTAAAATATTTGTATTTATAGTATGATTTTAAATTAATATATAATATAATGATACACAATATATACTATACTTCTTTAATCTCTCTGAAAGTGAATTGACTCTTACATTAAGAATTAAGAACTAGAGGAAGTAATGCAAAAATCCATTTTATGCTGGAGGCAAAACACTGTAGAATAGAAGCACTAAGAGGACAGAACTGTCACTATAATAGTAAAACTCTCCATATCAGCTATCTTAAACAAAGATCAAGCCTTGCTGAGGGGGGAAAAAAACAAAGATCAAGCCTTCAAATTCAAATTATACATTACTTAAGCTTTTTTAACCTATACAATACAAATATTTCTCAGCAGTTGAAAGCCCCATAATATAAAACTCTGATGTATATACACAGAGAAGTCGCACCAGAAACTAGCTAACACTATACATCTATATATATATATGCTATTTAGTTATCTCTAAGCTTATATACACTGTCAATATAATCTTCTGTCTCCCACAGGAATGATCCAAAAGCAACTGCTTCCAAGACTAGCCTCTTCAGTGTTGAAAATGAAGTCAAAATCACATTATTGTTTCTCTCAATCAAACCAGATTCTTCATCACCAAAAAGTGCAATGCTATAGCTTTCCACCAAATTCACTGCTTCCTTAGATCTCAGTTTCGCACATCTCTCGAACAAGCCCGGGTTATAGCCCATCATGTAACATTTTATGTCTTCGATCTCCTCTTCTTGCTTGATTAGCCCTTGGCCTACGGACTGCATGTTGCCCATGTGGCCGAAGATTATGTCTTTGATTTCATAGGCTTGCGTCGCAAGAGCAGCTTTGTGATCATCATGGTTAGCGACAGATAGACTCCGTTCTAGGTGGTATCTCAATGAAATTGACTTCAAGAAGTAACCGTATAGTATCGAGGCAACATAAATTCGAGCAAGCAAGAACTCCTGAATCTCAGTTGTAGCCCAGCTCTCGGTTACACTAGACTTTGCTCTCAAACCGGTCATACTTGTCACATGTTCCCTGATCAAATCCAAAATCCCCGTGCTGTAAATGGACTCAAGCTCCCAGTCTTTGGAAGGCAGTATCTCTAGCCTCCTGTTATACGTGCATTTAGAAAGCTTTGGAACCAGAGGGACCCTGATCTCTGAAAACTTGTAAAATATCAGCAAAGACATGACATCTTGTACAGCAATTTCACACTCTTGCTCTTTCATTTGTGCAATCCTCCTGGCATACATAAAAGTTTCAGCTCAAAGCCTGTTCAATTCCATATCTGGAAATGAAAACAAAAATTATGCAACCATCAAGGAATTTAGCAACAATATCCATACATTTGACCCTGAAGAAAAATGCTCATGGTCCTCTAGTCCATCACAGTTTAGACCCAAATCAATCAACTCAGATTTTTACAAGGCAACTCAGATGGAAGAACCATACAGGGGGAAAGGTAACAAAATACTTAGTTGCAGCAGAAAGAATCATAACAAATCTGATAAATTCTTGTAAAACATTCGAAGATCAAATGCCTTCATGGTAGTAATGTGTGGGGAAAAAAACCATTTGGGCCAAAATTATGCTGCCCTTTCAGAAAAGTCTTTCATTGTTGCAGACACAAGTGACCACTATCAGAAGTGTTGATTGTTAGAACACAAAAGGTAAAGGGTTTCAGCTTCAGAATATAAAACCACCAATCACTTTGCTAGCTTTGCAAGAAACCTATTACATTCGAAAAACAGAGACGGGAAAACTCACTACTTTTACAAACTACATATGGAATTGGATACTTTTTTCAAACCTTTAGTTTTCTTTCAATAACTTCCATAAACCATGAACCTGTATATGATTATGGTTCAACAAGACAAGACAAGCAGCGTTATTTTCTTCAATTGAATCAATTAGCTATAATATTGTTCTTAACAATATACTGTGAACTATGAAACTACAGTCCCTAAGGAATGCATTTTTCAAGAAAGTTGGGCAATTTATTTGTCCACGAGTCATTGGAAGACAGAATCATGAGCTTTCAGGGAAGCTTATCCAAGAATTTTTTAATTCACTTCAAAGTAAAAGAATTTCAAACTAGAAATTTTAAGAATCACATTAAGTTGGCCACACCACACCTTGCCAAACTCAATGCGACCAATCCAGTTAATGGAAAGAAAAGGGGGGAATATCGTGAGTCCCATTGTCCCAATGAAAACAAGTAATGGAAGGGTAGAACGTTATATGATAAGAACATGAGTATTATTGAAGACATTTAATATCGTTTTTTGTGATAATAAAAGAAAATCTTTTTCCCTTTAGTTCACTAAAAGAGCCAGGAGCTGCACATTGACCATGAAAGTTTGTTGAGATAAGATAGAAACATGAAATGAATACCACCAAGTTCATATTTAAAACATAAGATTCTAAACCAGTCGAATCCATCTGTTGATCAACTCTTACAAGCATGACGTAAACAAAAACTTATACAACAGAGGCAATGTACATACCAAGTCAAACCCTGTTACTGATCACTAAAAATTTGATTTCCTTTCGTGGCCATTGCTGTATTAATGATACCGATAACAAATTCATGAATACTACATCTGTTGCAGGTCAATAAATTCAAGCAAAAAATGTAGATTAAGCCTCCATAAAAAGATAATGCCCCTTTTAGTATCTACGAGGAAAAGAAGGACAACTCATGATGCAGGGATGCAATGCTTCCTAACAATATCAATAAATTTCCAAACTGAATTCATATACTTTCTTAAGGGATGAATTATAAGGCAAGTAAATACACATTTATTGATACACGCATAATTCGATTAATATCAAGCTACTGTTCTCCAGCAAAAGATAAGCACATAATTAAAAAGTAAACTCAATGAAATCAGTCCTAGAAAGAAGTGATAAATGGGGTTATTATCTTAGTTAAGTAAATGATTCCATCTTCAAATTGTTAAACCCATTTTTAGTCCCAAAAAAGAAACGTGTCTACAAGTTAGTTCTGAATATAACAACCCCGATGGCCATTAATAGGAATGAAGACCAGAAGAACTAACATGTAATGAATTTGTTATGGTCAGTTTGAACAATATACTAAATTGAGACGCAAACCTGTGAAGCAAGTCCTCATCGGAACCTGCCGTGAGCGCCATGCGAGCAACCGCAGCATCTCGATCATCAACCAAAAGCTTGAGCTCCTCCGACACCGCAACGTGGAACATCTGGCGGTGGTTCAGCAAAACACCGCTCAAAAACCTACCCACATGGGATTTTGGCTCTAGCGGCGAGTTCAGGCTACTGAACTCACAGTGACTCGCGCCAGCACTGGCCTTAACAACGTTGCTGGGTCTAATCCTAGAGGTGATTTTTCTCGGCAAATTGCATATGAATCTAGAAATGGGTCTCACAGAGACGTTATAGGTCAAACAGGGTACAGCCAATGTGGGTGATGGATGGTAGAGACAACGTTCCATGAAAAGGTAAGTGAAAGCTTGAAGAAAATCACAGAGAGCAGAGAGATAAAGAATGGGTTGGTCTTGAAGTCTTGAAGAGCAGAAATATCTTTGGTTATGGATAGGGCTTGAGAGATGGGATTTTTTGGTGATAATTGATAAGTGCGTGCACTAATATCTGGTGCTGATGTTGACGCGCCCGCGGTAATAATGGAAAAATCAAAAAAATGCAGAAAGTGGGGTCTTGGAGAAGAAGGCTCCCTTGTTGGCTTATAGTCATAGAGGGAGAAAAAAAAAAGATATTTTATTATTGATAAAAGACTTCAGCTTTTGACAACTGATTTTTAAGATAAGATCAAAACGCAATCCATCTAAATTTAATATTACTTTATATTTAGTCTTAATTTAAAACTTTCAGCTTTTAACATATAAGCCTACCCACTTTTATTTTTTTTTAAAGAGATTAAAAAAATTATTTAAGGATTAAATATCATTTTTGTCATGGAAAATACCTTGAAGATCACTGATCACCTGAAAGTTTTTTTAGTCTCATTTTTGCACTATAAATTTAAAAACGTAGCAATCTTGCCTATCTGTTGATATTGACTGTTGAATTGTTACTCTTCTTTGTAAACTTCCAGAGGCAAAATTTCTTTTAAAAAAAATTCCAGGGAAAATTTGCTCCTAAAAAAAACTTGCAGAGCATATTTGCTCATTCTTCAAACTTTTAGAGTAAAAATAAGACCAAAAAACTTTCGGTTGACCAGTACTCCTTAGGGTAAACTTGTGTAGCAAAAATGGTATTTAACCTAATTATTTAATTATTATATATGTTATGTATCATTATAAGTAGTGTGTTTATAATTTTATAGGTCAGTTATGTTAGTTTGAAGAAAAAAGGGTTAAGTTGCAAAAATACATATGTGGTTTTCCCCAAAACGCACCCAACACCCCGTGTTTTGTTTTGTTTTTTTTTTTTTTTTGGTGCAAAAGTGATTATGTAGTTACAAATGTGGAGGGAAAAATACTCAATGACTGTTAATTTGAAATTTTTTTATTTCTAAGACTGACATGAATGATAACTCAGTTAAATTTTATCCTAGCTGACAGTAAAAAACTTAAAAAAATTACAAAAAATAACATATATTTTGAAAATTGTAGTTCAGCCCTTCTCTCTCCCGATCTCAATCTTATTTATCGGGCGGCTCATCTCTGTCTTCTTATCGTTGCTGCCACCTTTCTGTAATTTTCAAAACTATCAGAGCCTTTTCTATAATTTTTTTTTCCAGTCTCCATTGTCAACTGTATTGAAATTTAGCTGAGTTCTTGTCCATATCATCTTTACAAAAAAATCAAACTAACTGCTAGTGAGTGCTTTTACTCCACTTTAATTTGTAACCACATAGTCACTTTTGCACTAAAAAAAACACTTGGTATTGGGTGCACTTTTTATAAAACCAAATTAAAATATTTTTGTATCTTAACCAAGAAAAATAAATAAATAAAAATATTTTAATGTAATATATTTAACTTTCTCAATCTAATAATCTTTAAAAAAAAAAGTTAGTTAGCTCTTATATTAAATATTATAGGTTCTAGTATTTATTGATAGAAGAAGATTCTATATTTGAAGAGTTTTGGGAAAATCTATATAGGGGCCCAAGTAATAGAAAAAATTTTAAAAAAGGCCCTAAGATTATGAAAATACTAGAAAAGGCCCTAAAGCCTTTTCTGATATAAATTCATTAACATTTTAGTTGTTAACGGGGCTGATATAGTTGTTAACAGGGCTGATATAGTTGTTAATGGGACTGATATAGTTGTTAACGTTTTAATGAATTTATACCAGAAAAGGCTCCGGCCTTTTATGGTATTTTCAAAATCTTGGGGCGTTTTTCAAATTTTTTCTGTTATTTGGGTCCCTATATAAATTTTTCCAAGAGATTTTTATCCTTAGAAATACATAATCACAACTTTTATTAAAAATGTGAAATATTTAAATGTTTATCTAAGAAATTTTTATTTAAAAATAGATTTTTTATGATAGCCAAACTTGTTAGCCATAACTGTAATAACTTCTTACTGTGAATCCGGGAAATTCGCAAAAATAACCCTGAAAAAAAAAATTGTGAAAATGGACAACCGTACAAAGTATTTGTGGAAGTAACCCAGTTGGTGGCGCCACACGTGGCGCCACTTTGTGTGTAGCGTGCCACGTGGGCACGCCACAAAGTGGTGCCGCCACGTGGGGCGCCACTTGTGGCGCGCCCACGTGGCGCACCACACAAGAGGCGCCAGCACAGCTGGCGCCTCTTTGAGAAAAAAAAAAATTAAAATAATGCAGGGCGCGTCAGCGCCCTGCAAAAGCTGCCTCGGGGGCAGCTTTTCGCTGCCCCCGAGGCAGCAGAAATGCTGTGGGGGGTTCACGCCCCCCACAGTAATTTTAAAAAAAAAATCTGGTTATTTAAACCAGATGCATTCGAGAGTTGAGAGAAGGAGCTGAAGATTATTTAAGGTATGTTATTTATTGTATAAGATTATTTACGTAGCTAAATTAGGATCTTTTAACAAATGTTCTTCATAAAATGTGTTGTATCTCTACTTGTCTCTACAATGATGGTAATATTCTGTGGGGTAGAACAAATGTTAGAGTTAGAATTTTTTAAAGGTTCTAAGTTCTGACAATAGAAGACTTTATTTATGTAGTAAATGATTAATAATAAATTTTAGACGATTTATATGTATTTTTTGTTTGTTTTAAAAATTTAAAACTAATTTTTAAATTTAAGAAGTTTAAGATTGTTGTATTATATGATATTTTGCCCGATTAAATGTTGTGCAAATGGTATATTTGGGTTCATAGAGATATTATGGAAATTTTAATCGGTTTAGTTTTCAAATTATTTAGTAGTACATTAGAGAAAATACCAAGGTAGGATGAGAAACTTAAATTAAAAATAATTATTTGCACATATTATGAATTTTATTTATTATTTTAATTTTTGTTCTTATTTGTTGATTTTTATTTATTTTAAGTAAATGAATCTGTATTTGTTGAATAATTTTCATTATGATAATATGCTATTTATTATTTGTGTTATTATTATATGTCATGAATTTTAATATTTAAATTAATTTTTTGTTCTTACCATTATATTATTTTAGGCATTAATAAGTAACTTTGAATAATTTTACTAATTATGAAATTTGATTTTTTTTACCATTTTTTATTATTATTAAATAAATTTCGTTTTTTAATTACTTTATTTAATGAATTTTAATTATTTCATTAATTTTCGTTAGATTATGTTAAATATGTTATTTTGAATATTATTATTACATATTATTATTAGTTTCATTTGATTATTAACTTTTGTTATTATTAAATAATTTTTAATAGTCTTCCATATTATGAATTTTGATTTTTCATGAAGTTTAATTATTATCATTATATAAACTTTTTTATTTTTATTAAAATATACTAAGAATTGTAATGTTTAAATTAATTTTTGTTAGATCATATTATATATGTTATTTTCATTAGAATTGTTATATATTATGAGTTTTCAATTTTTTTATTATTTTTTGTTGATATCAAATAATTTTTAATAATCTCACAGATTATGAATTTTTATTTTATTTCCAAAGTTTTATTATGATTATATAAACTTTGTTATCTCTATTATTAAAATATACTAAGAATTGTAATGTTTAGATTCATTTTTGTTGGATTATATAATTTTGAATACTTGTACTTATCAATAATTTTGAATTTTTTTCAATTTGTTTTCATTATTGTTACATAAATTTTGCAAATGTTACTATTATTATTAAATATTATGAATTTTAATATTTAAATTAATTTTGTGTTCTTAGCATTATATTATTTTCGGCATCAATAAATAGCTTTGAATAATTTTACTAATTATGAAATTTGATGCGAGCAATTTCGCTACCCGCTTCAAGGACAAGCAGTTGCAGAAAACCTTAAAGCACCTGGGTAATATGTTCATGGTGATGTTGATTGACTTATTTTTTAACCTTTACCGTATGTCACGACTAACGTTATGTCTTTCTGTCTTCTTTACAGCATATATGCCAAGCAAAATCCACTTTGATGAATCGTATACTCAGTTTTGCGGTCATAGCCCTGAAGTGGCCGAATGGATCGGGAGAATCCCAAAAGAGCAATGGTGTCGGAGTTATGATGAGGAAGGGCGAAGATATGGTCATATGACAACCAACCTGTCTGAATCAATCAATAAGGTTTTCCGGGGAGCTAGGAACATGCCAATAACATCGTTGGTGAAATGCACATATCGACGACTTGCTGCTTATTGGTTTAAAAGAGGGACGAAAGCAAAACAAGACACCATCAGCGGAAAGTATTTTTCGAGTGTTATTAGAGAAGCATTGACTAAGAATGGAGAGAAGGCAACATCGATGCATGTACAGGTTTACGACCCGGGGCGGAGCACGTTTGAAGTTGACGATCATGGCGATTTATACTCTGTCAACTTGACCGAGAGGAAATGCCAATGTGGGAGGTTTCAAGCATTCAAATTCCCGTGTAGTCATGTAATTGCTGCATGTTCAGCTGTAGCCCATGATGCGCAACAGTACGTGGATCCGGTATTCTCGATCTACCACATTATGCAGGTTTACTGTTCACCATTTCAGCCGATCGGAAGTATCGATGGAATACCGCCCGCTGACGGACCCAAGATTATCCCCGATGTTTCAAGATTGCGTGGTAAGGGGCGCCCTAAATCTACCCGTATTCGAAATGAGATGGATGAGGTGGAGGTCCAACCTAGCTCCAATCGAACTAGATGTACTATATGTAGACAGACTGGACATAACAGGCGTGCATGTCCTACGAGGCACGTAGTTGATGAAAGACAATAATTTTTATATTACATTGTACGTACATTTTTTTGAACGTAAGAATAACTATTTACTCTTAATCCCATTTTTCATATTTATTCTTAAGCCTTTGTTTGTGCCTCATTTATTGTTTTACATTATTTTCTCATTTGATTACAAAATAACCTAATACTGTGGACAATAAAGTTGTTTGATTTGTTTTGGCTTCTCCTTTTTTTGATTTATTCAACGTACTATATTATTTAAATAAAGTCTGGAAAATAAACACTACAAACTGATTAAATACAGAAACAAGTACAATAAAGTGATTGTACAATTTGCTCAAATTTAACATAATGTAGCGAAAGGTCATCATGGGGGAGTATAAGCAGGCCACTGTCTTTATCGCGCATCACGATCGGGGTTCCTCCGAGGGGCGTTATCATTGTGGCGATGGCGGAAATCCTCTACAGCCACCCGCATGAAGTCGTCTGAGGTGTCCACGGAGTCATCGCCTGTCTGGTGACCTGCCTGGTGCAGACTTTGGCTCGGGCCTGGTGCACCAACCGGCGTGTTCACGTGCAGTCCGGACTGATATGGACTATGGCTCAACCCCGCGCTACCCACGTCACTACTGCTCTGCCCATGCTCGTATGGCTGGAACCCACGGGCGCCCGTGAAAGCATGGTCATATGGCCGCTAGTATGCACTGAAACCAGAGAAGTCGGTCGGTGGGCTGTACGATGGCCACAGATAAGTGTGATGAATTTGTGTCTGGCCCCCAAACATCATCTCTGGCACCGACCCGTAACCCGGCGTGGGCGCGTACATCACTGGCGCCACCGGTGGGATATATGGAGGGGGTGGATGCATCGGCGGTGGCACACGTGGGTCCGAAGGCATACACGGAGACACATGGGATGGCATCTCTGTAGGGGAGTGTGCAGTAGTCTCTGGATGCTCATACGACGACGTCTCCACCCATGAACTGTGATCTGGGTACCACGTAACAGGCGTATATGCCATATTGAAACCTAATGGTGGCCTGTATACACCTCCACCGCGCGGCCTTGGCTGTGGTATCTTATATGGCTGTGCAGGGTGCTGTACTCTTCGTCTGGCAATTCCATGTCCCTCCCTCGCATGGGGCGGGACCTCTATAACCGCATCGGGTACACCAGTTAACAACCCCATCGGTGCACTAGGACCAGGCTCGGCTACCCGTCCAAACTCTCTAAACGCAGCGAGCAACTGTTGACAGATCTTCTGCACATCCCTTTTGTTGAATTCAGCCTCAAACTGCGGGGAACACATCCACCAAATCCACTCCACACTTTTTACCTGCAGTTGCATAATAACGTAAATGACATAAATTTTATATGAAACATGTGGAAAGAAAAAAAAATAAGGAAGCAACATAATTACATACCACATGCCCGAGCTTCGCCACCTGCCTCGTCATAAACCTGCGGGTACGGGTGAAGTACCACGTCATGTACTCCGCGTTCAGGGACATTGGCCCCTCCTGTGGATCTGTAGTGCAGATGTGCTCATGACGTGTGTTCCAATACTGAATGTAGCAGTCCAACTTCACCTCCCAATCTTCAGTGGACTTACCACGTAAGGTTAGATCGTGAGCACCTCTAAGCTATGCGGCCGCGTCGGGGATGGGTTGCTGCATGCCAAATTGCCGCATGCACCGATCGGGCTGGTGCATCTCAACAATGTGGAAGGCAATTATGGGTGTCACCGCCCTCCACATGTCCTGTGTGTCAACATCTGCACCCATGAACTCATACCCGACATCTAAATATGGCTCCCATGTAACCTGCACATGTAAACAGGTGGTAACGTATATAGCACGAATTAGTTTAATCTTTATGCCATTTCGTGAGCTCAAATTTATTATACATACATTGTCGCACCCCATCTGGTCAAGCTCTATGCGGTATGTCTTTAGCTCACGGCGCACCGACCGCACATGTACACCATTGAACCTGCGTCCATAATGACCACCATCGAGACTGGGCTCTGGAATGGGAAATGATATGGGAGGAAATCTGGACCAAGCCCATATCTGCAACAATAACAAACAACCCCCAATGTCGTGCGCTTCAGCTGCCGTGGCCTGGCAGATCTCGCGAAATAGTGTAGCAAGTACCGCAGACCCCCAGCTGTAGCCTGCAGTATTCGAGAGGTCACCGCCCAGTAATTGTATATATCGGCAAGCTACCTCGTGGCTAGACTTGTCACACAACAAAAATCCACCAAATAGGCGCATGAGGTAGGCACATGTGTACAAGAGTTGACCCTGTATAGTATCTGAGTGCTCATCCCATCGGCCCCAATTGGCAGCAAACCACCTCATCTTGATGTTTCCGCCGTTCAAGTACTCTTCGCTGGGAGTAAAACCCATGTATTGATGCATGACTGCTCCCCAGTTGGCATGCGTCCTACCGGAAACTACTCGACCCTCAGTGGACAGACCTAAAATGGCCTCTACATCTTGTAGAGTAATGGTCATCTCACCAACTAAAATATGGAAGGTGTGAGTCTCTGGCCTCCACCTCTCAACCAAAGCAGTAATAAGGTCTTTGTCAATCTGCACCAACATAAAAGTAGAGATCAAATATGTAATCGTATTCATTATCCGTAACATGTACAGACAACTAGAAGAATATAATTAATTACATTAAGAATGAATCATACATTGAGTCTCTTCATGCGAGACACGTGCCAAAACCCTGCCCGGTGAAGGTGCTGTTGCAACTCATGTGGGAGTTCGTCTGGGTCATGGACATCTCCCGGTCCTTGTGCAGCTCGCCTCACCCTCAAGGGAGCACAATCTCCTTCGTTCCACACAACTTGTGATCGGTGTGACCGCTGCACCTCCTCATCAAGAACTCCCCACTCTTTAGGGCCAGGATGAATTGTGGGGTCGGGTTGATAAGCCATTTGACTAACACAAATTTACCTCACATATAACACATTATTAAGTTACTAATTATTTATTATAAGGTAACGAAAATTAATCACAAAAAATTATAATATTTAATAATAATAGTAACATTTGCAAAATTTATGCAACAATAATGGAAACAAAGAATTCAAAATTCAAAATAAGAAAAAGTAATAAAAAAACATATATCATATAATGTGAAAAAAATTAATGACAAAATCAAAATTCGTAATCCTTAGTAGTGATAATTATATTAACGAAATTTATATAATAACAATGAAAATAAATTAAAAAATTTCAGAATTATTCATAAGCTCAATTATTCAGAATTTTATAATAATAAATAAAATTAATAAAAAAATGAAAACTCATAATATGAGAAAATAATAAACAAAATATATTATATATAATGTGACAAAAATTAATCTAAAAATTAAAATATATAATATATTATACTAATAAATTTAAAGAAATGTATATAATAATGAAGAAAATAAAATAAAAACTCAAAATTCATAATGTGTAAATAAAATATTTAAATATAAATTATTTAATATGAACGAAAATTAGAGAAAACATTAGAAAACTCATAATATACAATAATTTTAATCAAAATAACACATATAATATAATCTAACAAAAATTAATCTAAATAATAAAATTAACAAAGTTTATATGATAATTTAAAAAAAATGAAATTTATTTAATAATAATAAAAATTGGAAAAAAAAATAAAATTTCATAATTAGTAAAATTATTCAAAGCTATTTATTGATGCCGAAAATAATATAATGCTAAGAACACAAAATTAATTTAAATATTAAAATTCATAATATTTAATAATAATAGTAACATTTGCAAAATTTATGTAACAATAATGAAAACAAATTGAAAAAAATTCAAAATTATTGATAAGTACAAGTATTCAAAATTATATAATCCAACAAAAATGAATCTAAACATTACAATTCTTAGTATATTTTAATAATAGAGATAACAAAGTTTATATAATCATAATAAAACTTTGGAAATAAAATAAAAATTCATAATCTGTGAGATTATTAAAAATTATTTGATATCAACAAAAAATAATAAAAAAATTGAAAACTCATAATATATAACAATTCTAATGAAAATAACATATATAATATGATCTAACAAAAATTAATTTAAACATTACAATTCTTAGTATATTTTAATAAAAATAAAAAAGTTTATATAATGATAATAATTAAACTTCATGAAAAATCAAAATTCATAATATGGAAGACTATTAAAAATTATTTAATAATAACAAAAGTTAATAATCAAATGAAACTAATAATAATATGTAATAATAATATTCAAAATAACATATTTAACATAATCTAACGAAAATTAATGAAATAATTAAAATTCATTAAATAAAGTAATTAAAAAACGAAATTTATTTAATAATAATAAAAAATGGTAAAAAAAATCAAATTTCATAATTAGTAAAATTATTCAAAGTTACTTATTAATGCCTAAAATAATATAATGGTAAGAACAAAAAATTAATTTAAATATTAAAATTCATGACATATAATAATAACACAAATAATAAATAGCATATTATCATAATGAAAATTATTCAACAAATACAGATTCATTTACTTAAAATAAATAAAAATCAACAAATAAGAACAAAAATTAAAATAATAAATAAAATTCATAATATGTGCAAATAATTATTTTTAATTTAAGTTTCTCATCCTACCTTGGTATTTTCTCTAATGTACTACTAAATAATTTGAAAACTAAACCGATTAAAATTTCCATAATATCTCTATGAACCCAAATATACCATTTGCACAACATTTAATCGGGCAAAATATCCTATAATACAACAATCTTAAACTTCTTAAATTTAAAAATTAGTTTTAAATTTTTAAAACAAACAAAAAATACATATAAATCGTCTAAAATTTATTATTAATCATTTACTACATAAATAAAGTCTTCTATTGTCAGAACTTAGAACCTCTAAAAAATTCTAACTCTAACATTTGTTCTACCCCACAGAATATTACCATCATTGTAGAGACAAGTAGAGATACAACACATTTTATGAAGAACATTTGTTAAAAGATCCTAATTTAGCTACGTAAATAATCTTATACAATAAATAACATACCTTAAATAATCTTCAGCTCCCTCTCTCAACTCTCGAATGCATCTGGTTTAAATAACCAGATTTTTTTTTTTAAATTACTGTGGGGGGCGTGAACCCCCCACAGCATTTCTGCTGCCTCGGGGGCAGCGAAAAGCTGCCCCCGAGGCAGCTTTTGCAGGGCGCTGACGCGCCCTGCATTATTTTAATTATTTTTTTTTTCAAAGACAGCTGGCGCCTCTTGTGTGGCGCGCCACAAGTGGCGCCCCACGTGGCGGCACCACTTTGTGGCGTGCCCACGTGGCACGCCACACACAAAGTGGCGCCACGCCACGTGGCGCCACGTGTGGCGCCCGCTGACGTGGCGACACCAATTGGGTTACTTCCACAAATACTTTGTACGGTCGTCCATTTTCACAATTTTTTTTTTTTCAGGGTTATTTCTGCGAATTTCCCCTGTGAATCCATTTGGGGGGAAAAAAGTAACATCGCATGCTAGCTATCTTTGTTGTCATATTAAAATGTATACTTTTTATGTATATTAGGAGGGGAAAAAAAATAACGGCAAAATTTAATCTTATAACTTTATATAGCTATATATTTGTTTTCTTGTTAGCTTAATTTAAGTGGCACCACTTAAATTTATTTCTTATTAAACTCAGATGCAGCCTGAGCATCCTTTGAAATTAGTATAGAATCACTTTTGTTGTCAGCAAATTAGTGAATAAATGCAAATACAAAGATTACATAATATATAAATATAATATGTGTGCGTATAAATAATAATGATATATACTAAATTAAAAGTTCAAGATTATAAGGTTGGGCATGTGGTTAGGTGATTATGTCCTTGTGTATGCATTTTCCAAGTTGTGAGCCTATCATTTCTGATCAAAGAACTGTAATTGGACTTTAGTTAAGAAGTTCAAGTTGTTCTAAATTTTGAGAAGTATGGATGTTAATTTATTTATTTATTTTAAAAAACGACATGAATCTTAAAGAGTTTCAACTTTTTTTTTTTTATATATACAACTTGTCAATAATTGAGTTTTCTATAACCTACAACTCTTTTTTTGATATATTGATTGATGTTGATATATAACATAAAAGCTATCCAAATTTGGGTGGTGTTTGCACATGTTTTTTTCCCCCCTCAAGATACTCTTTTGAAAAAGAAATGAAGTGAATAGTAATATAACAGTGAGATGTAATTTTTGCTCTAAAATAATAATCACATATATATTTCTATTAAAAAAAACATATGGTGCTGGACGTTGATGGGCTAAAACACATATATATTTTTGCTTCTTTAGCCTTAGCTAATATTTTACTTCCAAAACAATGCTAGAGTAAAACTGACAGCCCAGCGGCTTTTATTTTATTTGCAGTCGTAGGCCCCACCTGCATTAAACTTAATCCAATCACGTTGGGCAGGATGCCAACCAACATAAATGATCAGATGATAATCATTCATGTGGACCTAGTACCTCCAAATATGGCGAATTAAAAGAGCAGGTTCAAGTGGCTTTTCCAAATTGTTGTAAAAAGTGGATTTAGGTAACATAATCTATTTCCAGCTAATAGGATGATCACGATGATCATTTTGGTTATTTTCCCAAATAAAATTTCTCACCCATCTTTCCACTTCATTGCAAATACTAAAAGTATTTTTTACCACAGTAATTCTACCTGCAGTTGAGAAACGGTTAGCTTTTTATGTTGCGAACTTGAATTTAACAGGATCACTACTAATTTGTTTGAGATCATTTATAGGATTCTTAAAAGTATTTATTCAAAAAATCAAGATAAAACTCTTTTCATATAGGGTCTGTTTGGAGAGAGCTTTAAGTAAGTTAAAGTCAGAAAAAAGTTCCAATAGAAAAAAAACCTTAAGTGGAATGTTTGGAATGAGCTTTGAATTTACTGTATTTTTTTAAAAAAGAAAACTCTTAAAAGCTAGTTAAAGAAAAAGCTCAATGGAGTAGCTTTTTCCAAAAAAACTTTTAGTTTTTTGACGTGACTTCTACCACTTTTACCACTACCAATCCAAATATAAATCATACATATAACCTGACTTTTTTTCTACCGGACTTCTAAAAAAGTTAGATAGGAAATAAGTCATAGCTTCCACCGCTAACCTAAACAAACCCATAGTTGCCTACTTTTGGTGAGAAGAAAATAGAAGACTCGTTAGCTTTTGCTCCAGACTCTCTTCTTCTTTTCTTATTATTATTATTTTGACGGTTTGGGATTTTTTTTTATATTATTATTCAACGGTTTGGGGTTGTGGCTGCCCCTCTTAATACAAGTACCTCCTCTGAGACTCAAACTTAAGACTCAAAGGGTTCTAGTGGTGTTTTACACCGGTAGACGAACTCTACGTTGGTTGCTTCATAGGCTCTTTTTTTAAACGTAAATTTTAGGAAAGGTTTTTTGCTACCCCTCTCAATACAAGTATCTTTTATGATACTTAAACTTAAAACTCAAAAGGATCTAGTGGTGTTTTATATTGGTAGACGAACTCTACGTTGGTTTCTCCATAGGCTCTTTTTTTATACATAAATTTTAGGAAATAGGTTAGGCTCACTTACAATTTAAGGACAGTGCGAAATTTCTCTTATTCTAGGTGATACCAATGTTGAGTAAAGCGAACCATCTATTACCTTCAGACATTTACCTAGGTATTCAGGAACTAAGATGTTTCACTAGCGTCTTGACTAACTTTAAAATCGAGCCCTTTCGAGAGTGTTCCTAATCCAAAGATGAGGGGGCTCCATAAGCTCTTGAAAAAGACATGAAGACAACGTAGGAGTTAAATGTGTAGGCCCAGAAACAAGCCCGAAAAAGTAGTATAGCCCATATTATCGTCAAACCAAAAAAATATCTTTTCATGGATTGGTTTTGGACCAAATAACTTATCAATGACTTAAAAAAAAAAAACGTAATGATCCGGCGGCTTACTTAGTTTGAGAAGCTTATTTAATTGGAAATTCTCTACAACGACCAGAGCCTGAGACTGAAACAGCGACAGAATGAATTCGATGATGAAGGCAGCTCCGATTTTCCTCTCCTTCCTTCTTATCTCGACCCTAGGTATTGTCCTTTAGATCTTCTAATTATTTCAATCTAATGTTTGAGCTAGTGAAATGTAGTAACCTCTTTTTCGACAGCCTTTTTATTCTTCACTGCCTAATTTGCATTTTGTTTAGATCTTGTTAATTTGTGTTCAGTTGTTCGATATTCTTGCCATTTTCTATTCCGTTGATTAGTTTCTTGTTTTTTTCTCCCTGGTTTAGTTTCTGCTAAGAAGGCCGCAGATGTAACGGAGTTACGGATTGGTGTGAAGGTAATAGCTCCATTTTCTTCAGATCTATGTTCTATCCTTTGTCAGAATTGAAATTTTTGATGGATTATGTTCCAAAACATTGAATTTAGCTTTTTCTAAATATAAATTTATTGCTTTTGTGATTTTCTAGTTTGATTCCAACACATGAAATGGTAATAGGCGAGTGCCTGGCGAGTTCGTAATGGGAAATTTGATGATGTAACAAAATTAAACAGTAAACCCAAATTTTATGGTCGGCATTATCTCAAGTGCGATGCGGTCTGGCGTTCGGTGTAATATATTGCTGGTCGACACTATTTTGAACATGTTGTACGTTGATCATTGGGCTTGCTTTCAATGCTCTTTGTTCACCTGCTGTATGTTGTTTCTTCCTCCTTGCAGCACAAACCAAAATCATGTGAAGTTCAGGCACATAAAGGTGACAGAGTCAAAGTACACTATCGGGTGAGCAGATTTCCTGGTTCATTTGATGTTTATGAAAGGTTACATGTATAGATGTTTCTTTGGAGACTGTTAAACTTGCAATAATTTAAATTTAATTAAAGTTGTTCTTCCATGACTAGAAATTATGGGGCTTCTCATATACCTTACCTCAGTTCATAAAATGGTTCTAATTTCAGGAGAAGCTTTGTTTCTTCACATGCTTGCTCTTTTTTTTCTGTGTGTTATTTATTTCCTTTTTTTGACGGTTTTATCCAGGCATTTTCTCGTAAGAATTTTTAGTGCATTAATGACATAAGTAGTTTCAGTTGTCTATTTTTTTTTTTCAAAAAAAAAAAAGAAAGAAAGAAAGAACTATATTTAGAAGGGGCAGTGCTTATACTAGCAAAGGGGTCGGACATTCTCACTAAAGGAAGGGGGTTCCTGGAGTTGGTCAAAGCGTTGGGAGAGGCATCTTAGCTCATGGGTGTCTATGTAAACGCCTGAGGGTAATAGACAACTGTTTTAACCAACATTGGTATGAGGAAGGAAAATTTTGCCCTGCTCTTCTCTTGAATCGTAGATGAACCCAACGGGTTGACTTTCTCTCATTATCCTTTTCTCATCATCCCTCGTAATCTTTTTAAATCACATCCGTCTTATCAATACAATACTTCTTTTACTTTTCTCTCATCTTCCCAATCAATGGCCCAAATTTAGCCAATGAGAGAAAGTGTGAAAAAAGATAAGGAGAAGATCTTTTTCCGAACCCAACCCCTTTCCTAAAATTTCTTCATAAAAAAAAGGGGCAGTGCTTATAATCATGGGTATGCCCTGCACTAGAGCAAAAAATAAACATAAATATGAAAGGAACATGAGAAGAAGCAAAAGGAAGTACTACTGCAGTAGCGGAAAAATATTTCATTTGATAATTGTATTCTGCCCTCCTTTCCATTTATTAATGCAATCAACCTCAGTAACAGGCACGGTCAAACTCCTTATAATGTTCCAACAGTTTGTAATATTGATCAAGTAATCCTTATTAATGATTGTAAGTTTTATTTGGTGTTCATGATGTAATTTAGTGCCATACTTTAAGTTTAATGCTGTGGATATGACAGTATCCATGTGTGTTTTTGGGCTATGTCTACATTTCTTTTTGTAATTAACATGAAAGAATGCATTTTTCCCTGTCTTGGTATTTATGAGGTTTTTCTGCATTTGTACTTGGGATCTAATCTAGGTATTAAATAGACATGATCCTACAGGCCCTAGAAGCATGGCAGCTTCTCCTTACCTGAAACTTCTTTAATTTACTACCATTCTTGTATCAGTTATTTCTTCTTCTCTTATGTCAATTGTTGATTATCAATTCACATTTCGTTATGTATTTTTTGCCTTTTCCTTTGGGTCTTGTTGGTTGGTTCATTTGGTGAGGGATCACGCCTTTGTGTAATTTGTACATATCATATTGAATCTGATATATTGTTACTTGTTTCAGGGAAAACTTACCGATGGAACTGTGTTTGATTCTAGCTTTGAAAGAGATAGCCCAATTGAATTTGAGCTTGGTACTGGACAAGTGATCAAAGGTTTGTAACAGATTTCTGAATTCCTAATTTCTTGCATTAACATAGGTGGTGGACAAAATTATAAATGCATAACATATAAATGAGTTGCCCCGCTGAGACTTGTTAAAATTAACTTGAAAAATGTGCATTAAATTTGAATAACTTCAATGTTTTTCCTTCCACCTGATCAATGATGATTTGGGTGATGAAAAAAGTCATCATCTACAATTTTGCTGCTTTGCCTTATATCAAGTTTCTCAATTCTGAAGATTTTGGGGAGAATAGCTTATTGTTGACATGGTATAGGCTGAAAATTGAACATTTGCATCTCTATTGGCATGGTATAAGTCATATAGGCTAAAAATTTAACATCTACGTCCCAATTTGTATGGTAAGGGATAAGCTAAAAATTCGTTGTGAAATACTTGTTTGTAGTTTATGGAAAATAGTTTTATGAGGTGAAGGATTAATCATTTTCTTTTGGCAGGGTGGGACCAAGGATTATTGGGAATGTGTATTGGTGAGAAGCGCAAGTTACAAATACCAGCTAAACTTGGCTATGGAGAGCAGGGTTCCCCTCCGACTATTCCTGGTAATCCCCTCAAGTTATTTTTCAACAGTTAAACTTGTTTCTAGTCAGTTGAATAAAATTACCGTATGATGAGCCAGATATCTGATGAGCATAAGATCAGCTTGGCCGTTTACTTGAAATGACCAATTTAGTCTGTTCTCAGTCTTAGAAGAGGGTGTGATCTTGGTTGAAGTGCTTAGCTGCATTACCTTTAGCTGCTTAGAGTCTGGCATTTGCATTTATATACTTTTCCAGTACCCGTTTCTGTTGTTGATTTAATAGAGAGAGAAAAATCTTTTTTGGTAGATTAAACTAGGGTTTGGTGATTAATGAAGGTGTCAGCAATGGTTTTGATGTACAAGTATTTGTAAATTTCATTGTAGATTGAAACTGCCTCTGCTCTCTTTTTTCTTAAATTGGCTAAGGTGAAGCAATGGTTGGTCTGTATTTATATTATAAAAAATCTACACCACAATATTTATAAGCCAATATGGCGCGCGCGCACACATATATATAGCATGTGTAATTTTTTAAAAACGAAAAAAAAAAATCATATGTTACTGAGTAGCAAAAACTGTATATTTATCATGTCATGTTTTAATAGAGGAATATGATAGCAAAGAACTACATAGAAGTTTTTTTATTATCATGAAGTCTTGCCTTGTAACAATGGCTTTGTCATGAAAGCTCAACAAACAAACTTTGCATTGCAGGTGGTGCAACACTCATTTTTGACACTGAACTCGTAGGAGTGAATGGGAAAACTTTAACTGAAGAAAAGCCAGACTCTGAGCTTTAGGAGAAGAAATTCGGTTATTCTTGTTAGCTTTTTTTGTTTTCCTTGGCTCTCGACTAAATTAATGCTTTGTTCACGAACAAGCTCTTGACCTCTAATCCTTAACCGTCTTGCTAAGTTAGAAAGATGTGGTGGACCCAATTATTCCAGTGCTTATTTATCAAGTGTTGGGAATTTTAATAATTCTTGGTTTTTTTTTTAATAATTTTTCACCTATTTACATATTTGTCTATGATGAGAAGAATTACGGTTAAAGCCTTACCCTGATGTGAGGAAAACTTTTGAACTTTAAGTGATGGTTTGGAAATCCAGGCTGATATAAAACGTACTCGTCTTATATATTTATCTTGTAAATCAGAAAAGCTTTTAAAAAGATAAAAACAAATAGGCATTTAGAGTATGTTTGGATTCTAAAGAAAGTCACTATTTTAAAATCACTATGAGATGAAACTCTTCCTACATATTTTTCTCTTATAATGCTAAATTAATGATCTACCAATAATTTAAATATGCACTAATCTGGGTCTGGAATAGGATACTCAAAGGTTGAAGTCCAAGTCAATGAAAAAGAACGGAAGTTATGAGCCAATTTGCTTTTGTTTATATGATTCCATTCCATGCAAATAGAACAAAGAAGGATCTCGCATTAATTCACAATTTAACTAGCGATTTTTAGATGCTATTTTATTTTTCTAAGATAGCATCTTCCCCCTTTTTTATTTTATTTTATTTACAATTTTATAAGATAGTATCTCAAACAATGGTCTTTATTGTGTATTCCGGAAAAAAGAACATCTTTCTTTAGTCAATTTTTTTTGGTGAATTTAATTGAAATCTACCTTGTTTTTTCTTTTGTATAAAAAAATTTAGGTGAGTGAGGTCTGGGGCTAGCTCATCAGAGTCATAATATACTTCTAAGCTTAAAGAGCAGTTATAAAACTATTTATAAAATGTCTACCGATATCGTCACATCAGTCAGATTCGAATTTACGACCTTTATGAGCTAACATGTTTGCTAACTAGATTAACCGGTCGTATTGAAGTCTACCTTATTACAATGTTCCTAACTCATAAAATTGCAATGAGGTTGGGCCTAAATTCTTTTTTTACTTAATCTGAAAAAAAGAAAGAGTAAGAAGTAACGGCGTTCTTATGTTTGAATGTTTGATTTTCTTTCAATAACAAGGTTTCATTTTCAGATCAAATAAATAATTATTTTCCAGAATTTAAGGGAATAAAAAAAAGGCCCAAAAAGGTTCCAAAAAAAAAAAAGAAGGATCGCTAAGCACTAACCGGGCCGGATTGAAAAACGGGTCAATCCACCTGGTTTGAAAAAAGTAGCAGCCCTAGGGTTTCATATCATAAACGGACTTATATATCGTGTTTCACTTTCAGGTTCTCACTTTCCACAGAAGGGAGAAACTAGGTGCTGCCGGACCTCAGGCGAGACGAGACAGCTGATACAGCAGCTCGGCGGCCAAGATGGGTGCGTACGATTTGACTCTATTGTAGATTGTAGATTTCTAATTTGGAATGTTCAATTCATGGGTTTTTCTCTCGTGTTCATTTTTCTTCTTCCCAGGTATTTCCAGAGATTCCATGCACAAGAGGCGTGCCACTGGTGGCAAGAAGAAGGCTTGGAGAAAGAAGAGAAAGTACGTTTCATATTTTGTTTCTATATTGCTGTAAATTGAATTTGTTACCTACTCTTTCTGCTTACTATTGAAATGGACTAATTTTTCTACTAGATTTTATGCTTGTGTCCGGTTAATAGGTCTCTTACTTGTTCCTATGATTATATAAGGTGTTTGCCAATGAAACGGAGAAAATTTAAGCCTTGAAATTTGTAATGGTATCTATTATGGCATTTTATCTATCCCCAATAAATGATTGATCTATGAGATAGTTATGTCCGAGTGAAGAATGCGAGCTGTTATCTCGAGGAACTTGTATGGATCTCGCTGCAGTTTTTCTACTTAATTGCATTATTCTAGAATCGAAGGAAAAATTAGTTCAATGCTGTGGAAATTCACATCAAAGTATAGGATTAAACTATTTTGTATTGCACTCTGATTCAGTTAGAGAATCAGCTGCAAGACATCCTGAAGGATGTTTATGAATTATCATGCCTAAAAAGACTGGAAAAAAGAAAATATAAGTTTTTGTTCACTAGTGCTGTTTATTCTGATGCAGGTAGATTGTAATGGTTCTAAATTTGTGACTCTAAAGTAGGATCATATCCTTATGATGTATGACCATTTTGTATTTCTATTACTTGTAAGGAAATTCCTGTGCCAATTTCTTTGTCAAGATCTTACTGCATAAGGGGATGACTATATGCTCGGTTTTAGTATTTTATATGCCAACCTTTCTTTCCTTAACATTATAGGTTGGCTTTGTTATAGGCTATGATATCATGGTAATATCAAGTCATGATGCATCAGGCTCATACTGTATTTGTGGGTGTAGGTACGAGCTTGGTCGTCAACCAGCTAACACGAAGCTGTCAAGTAACAAGACAGTCAGGAGAATTCGTGTTAGAGGTGGCAATGTGAAATGGAGGGCTTTGCGATTGGATACTGGAAATTATTCATGGGGTAGTGAAGCAGTGACTCGCAAGACACGTTTATTAGATGTGGTTTACAATGCCTCAAACAACGAGCTTGTTCGAACTCAAACACTTGTGAAGAGTGCGATTGTGCAAGTTGATGCTGCTCCATTTAAGCAGTGGTACCTTCAGCACTATGGTGTTGATATTGGCAGGAAGAAGAAAGCAGCTTCCAAGAAGGATTCTACAGATGTAATGTTGCAAATGATATAGAGTTTTAAAAGCCATACTAACGCATTACGCACCCATTTTTTCAAAGCAATCCTATTGGGTGGTTTTCATTGGTTTTGGTTTTTCTTAATAATAACTTCATATTTATAATTTTTCATCTTTGTTTTTTGAAAAGGGATAACGTCATTCATTAATGACATTTTGACATTCAATGGGGTAGTATGATTAACATCCACTTCATTTCAATAAGTGTCAGTAGTTGAAGTGAATTGTGTTTCTCACCCCAGTCCTCACTACTTCATTTAGCCCCCTTAATGGCGATGCCCTGGAAATCTTTCCAAAGCTCCCAATCTAACTCCAAGCAACATAATGAAATGCAAAATATATAAGCTATGTGCTGCAACGAATCTGCTCTTTTATTCACGAAGTTTAATTTTAGAAGTTCATTCCTGTTATGAGCTTGCTGTTTATTGATACTTCTTGTTGTAGGAGGGTGAAGCTCCTGCTGAAGAAATAAAGAAAAGTAAGCATGTGCTTAGAAAACTAGAGCAGCGTCAGAAAGATCGAAAGCTTGATCCCCATATTGAAGAGCAATTTGGAGGTGGCCGATTGTTGGCTTGCATTTCTTCTCGACCTGGTCAATGTGGCAGAGCTGATGGGTGTGCTTAATTATTTCTTTTTATCAGAATATATATACATGATTTATATTTATAAATATTGATGTTTGATTTTTCTGAATTTTTAGCTACATTTTGGAAGGCAAGGAGTTGGAATTTTACATGAAGAAAATCCAGAGGAAGAAGGGAAAGGGTGCTGGTGCTGCTTGAATGTAGTGTTGTTCCAATTTTCTACTGCTTCCTATTATATAGACTTAGTTGAATTTTTGCTCAATGGTACCGTTCTTGGTGCTTTTCATAGAATGTCCTCTCAAGACATTGATATTTTTTGTGAGAACAAATTTTTAGATTATTGGTAATTTTGCTTCTAACTGTTTATGTGACAGATCCTCTCAAGTTCTTGTTAATGATTGTTGTGCGATGGGTGTTGATGGATAACTTGTAAAACTTCGGTCTGGTTGTCGGAGTTAATACCTAACGATTGAGAATGATGTCTCCATTTTAGCACATTTATTTTAGCATATCATCATTTGACACATTTTTCGTTTGACTTTTTTCGAAGAAGTCTTTTGAGGGTTTATCCTTGTTGCAACCGTAAAATTGTATTCACGTATTCTAGAGGTTACAAGTTCAAATCTCTAAACGTCTTCCTTTATAGGAATAATGTTACATATATCTATCATTACTTAGGCTCCACGTGGTGGAAGTTGTGCACTGGGCTGCTCATTATTATCATAATGATATCATTCTGGTACTATTTATTGGTTCATTTTGATCCAAATTTTTGGTTCTTATTAAAAGTTTAGGTTGAGTAATAAATATATATTTTTACTTTTGTGCCCCTAATATTATAATAAATTAAAAGAATTTATTTATATCGATTTTTTGGAATTAATTATAAATAAAAGCAAAATTGAAAATTTAACTTATAATTAATTAGTTAACTAACTCTTCTTAACATGCTAAATATAATTAAAACATAAGAGTGCTCCCAATCCTCGAAGCTGTCTCTAAATTCTGTGTTCCTTAGGGCTCGGTCCAGACGCTCTCTTACAATATTTCCAACTCTCATATTGCACCATGTGTAGCTAGCTCCTTTTAAATTCGCTAGCTCCTTTTAAATTCCAGATCTAACATATTACATATTACAATCAGACAACATATTTTGGAAATTAATAACCTTCCTCATCGCCCTTGGATTACCTCCTTCTTTTTCATTCTGTGATAAGAGATCATTAAAATCTCCTACCACCAACCAAGGATCTCTACTATTAGATGCCAAGTTTCTCATGATATCCCATACAGTCTTCCTCTCTTTTTCCTTTGGGGGTCCATAAACAAACGAAATCATACTAGGCACATCAAGGCTATCAGATTCAATCAAAACATGAATTATATTTTTTGATCTGTAAAGGACTGTTAAAGAGATGCTTTTATGCCACCAGATTGCTAAGCCGCCAGCTAGTCCAATTGGATCCACATATAAGTCCAGATCAAAACCACAACTTCTCCTAATTCTTAGTAGTTTACTTGAGCATAGTTTAGTTTCCATTAGGAAGAGGATTGAGGGATGATGTTTTCTCACCATGTCCCTCAAATTTCGAACTGTCAGGGCCCTTCCCAAACCCTGACAGTTCCAAGAGATGAGCTTCATGACCCCTTCGTGGCTGTTAATGGCCAGCCACTAGCACTTGCATTAGTCCCTTTTGCCTTCCTTCCCTTGCTCACTTTGAACACCATCTCAGCCTCCATTGGAACTTCTTCTTCAGTATCTTCAAAAATAGTTTCTAGACCATCGAACTCCTCATTAACATTCTCCTTTCCAACTCTAAGCTTTTTCCTGTTTGATCTGCGAACTCTTGATTTAATCCTCTTCAGGTTATCAGCATAAACAGATATTGTAGGTTTTAGGGATATCTGTGACTCATCCATCCTCCCTCATTTAGCAGCAGACGTCTCCCACCCTTTCTCTGCCCCTCTTTTCAGCCTCAGATCACCCAATCCATTAATGACCTCATTTAATACCCCACTAATATAAACTACCATGGCAAGTGGATGATCAATTGTTTCTTCACAGATAGTATTTAGATTGTTTCGAGGTCTTAACACCTTTGGACCTCTCTTCCTCCTTAGTCTCCCCGTATCTTCCTCCTTCTTGGTCATTGTGATTTCAATTGGGCCTGGAGTAGCACATTTTATTGTATCAGATTTCCTCTGTGTAGTAATCTTAATTTCTAACCTCTCTTGAATTGTCTGACAATTATTCCCATCCTTGTTGCCTCCTATCTCCTTTGAGCTTCCCAGTTTTGTTTCCTCTTTTGACTCCTTCGCCACCTTTTCTCTCCATCCATTGTCTATTTTTATACAAAATAGATCCTCTTCGTTCAGTGGATTCTTATCTGTTTGTTGCTTTTCCTCACCTTTTCTTCTATGTAGTGCTTCTTCTTTTTTCAACTCCACGTATTTAGCTTCCTGCTAGTCATTACGAACCACTTTTAAAGATTCCTCCCAACTGCGGCATTATCCTGTTGTAACCCACTCACCATAACAAGGTTCGTTAGGTTTGAATACAGACATCATTCTTTCCGTCTTGCAACTTCGATTGTCATGTCCAATTTTACCACAATTATAGCAGAAGGACTGTAATTTTTCATATCTGGTTGAGATCCAGGTTCTCCTTCCATCCGGTCTCGGCATCTAAAAACCATAGGCTAAAGGTTGTTTTAAATCTAACATAACTCTAGCGCGTAAGAAGGATCGATGATACCTATTCTTATGGCAAGGATCTTCCGTAATAATCACCTCACCAATATATCCTCCGATTGTAATTGCGTTCTCCAGACACATCGCCTCTAACGGTATGTTGTGCATCTGGATCCAGATTGGGCTTCAACTGAGGTCCAAATCTCCACACGAATTATACTTCGATCTCTCCACTAAGTTTAAAAGAAATCCGTTAATAGACCATGGCCTGCCACGCAAGATTTTGCCAAATTCCTCTTCGCTTGCAAAATTGAACATAAATGCATTGCTGTTGATTTCGATTACATCAAATCCGTTTTGTAGATTCCATGCTTTACTCAGGATAGATTCTACTGCTGCCTTCGTAAACACCTTACTCACCAAAATTTTACCAATTAAGGTATTTTTCGTGATCAAGTCTTTCCAGATTAACGGAGATTGGATTTGATTTTCCTCCATCGCCTTGACCTCCGCCTCTTCAAACACCTTCTCTCTAACCTCCAGGACCACCGTAGATGATGGCGATCCTCCTCCCAGTCACAACGATTTCTCACCGGACCACCTACTGAAAACTTTCACAGACTCCCACACCGGTGCATGGGGAGAACCACAGCTAGCTATAATTAATTAGTTAACTAACTCTTCTTAACATGCTAAATATAATTAATTTAAATTTAGGGTAAAGGTGCAAAAATGCCTATGAGCTTTGCCCTGAGGAGCGTCCAGTACCATATGTTTTTTTTTGGAGTAAAAGTACTCACGTGGTTACTTTTTAGGAGCAAAAATACCCCTTCCGTTAGTTGACGTTAACATAGTGAAATTACCATTTTGCCCTTAGTTTAAAATAAATAAAAAAAAAAAACAAAAATACCCCACCCCACCTCCCCTTACTAGTGGGCCCCACCACCAGCCCCCCCACACCAACGGCTGCCTGCCGCTGGCGACAACCTCCGGCGATCGGCCGCGTGACAAATTTTTTTTTTTAAACTATTTTTAAAATAATTAAAACAAAAACAAAAACACCCCACCCCCACCTCCCCTTGCTAGTGGGCCCCACCGTCGGCCCCCACGCGGGCGACTGCCTGCCGACGACGACTACCTCCGGTGACCGGAAGGCGCTGATTTTTTTTAACTAATGTTAAAATAATTAAAACAAAAACAAAAATACCCCACCCCCACCTCCCCTTGCCGGCCCCCCACGCCAGCGAATTTTTTTTATAACTATTTTATTTGATTGGTCCCTTGTTGGAAATTAATGAAGTTATAGAGAGATTTGAAATTAAAATTTCACAAGTTTGTTATTATCGTTATTTATAAAAATAGATTTTTTTTTTAAAAAAAAAAAAGTCGCCGACGGCCAGTCGCCAGAGTTGGTCGCCGGTGGCGGGAGGCTGCCGGCATGGGGGGGCCGGCGGTAGGGCCCACCGGCAAGGGGAGGTGGAGGTGGGGTGAAACGTCTACATTTTAATTAACTACATGATCTTATATAAATCAGAGTTTGTCAGAGTAATCATATAAAAGGGTTTAAAACGGAATTCAAATTTTTCAAAATATGCTTAAGTATGCATTATGAGTCCTAAAGTATGAAAATATACAGTCATCCAAAACATACAACAAAAGTACAAAAGTCCTACTCTTAGCATCAAAGTAGACTAAACCTCTGCTTGCTTCCCAGAAGGACCTGGACCAGTTTGGTCATCTGGGAAAAATTGTGTAACCATCAGTCCAGCTCATTATGAATATCGACAAGTGCCAGTAAGGTGCCAAGTGGATTAAAGCAGTTCAACTCAAATAAACAATTAATCAATATTCTCTTCATATAATGTCACAATAATAATAAGTATCATAATGGGTGTCATAAAGTATCATGATCGGATGTAATATATGCAATACCCAAATACCTCCCTTTATGCCAGCCGAACCGCCTTATTTCTTCCGACTAGACCCATGGGCTAAGTTACATCCATGTTATTGGTTACTCCAAAAGCTCACTAGTCAAGTGATGAGGATCGGCCAAAATCCTTAGGGCACCTGCCCCAGACCATGGGTATTTCCCCACTTTAATCCAGTGAGGTGTCGTAAGCTCGATAAACTGTGGGCTGGTCCCAATAAACTGGTGGGACAATAAAAAGCCAACCATTGTGCACAATGGAGGCATCACCACGTGGTGGAAAATAAATATCACAATTCCCCCAATCCGTCCCTTTCCCATGATTTTCATGATGATTCCATGCTTATAAATTTAGTTCATAAAATCCATATGGCAAGATTTATTTAAAACATGCATAATCAGTTCAGAAAAATATTCAAAAGCAGCATATCGATATCATAATAAGTGGAAAGTAGTTAACTCTCGCCCGAGCTAACTATTACCGCACTGCTCCTAAATTGAGCTCAACACACTCCACAATTCAATCTATAAAAATCAATTCAATAATCATCAATGGCTATTTAAAACTCTGCATATAACCAACTTTGATAATAATTCCTATTATTATTTATTTTCCTATTTCTAATAATAACAAAATCATTTATCATTATTATTTTTATTAGTATTATTCATTTATCTTATTAATCTGAACTCCTTGAACTCCCCAATGAAAAACATAATATTACTACCTTAAATAAATACTAATTACCATACAACTTTTAACGTTTCTCATGGTCTCCTAAAATATATGTTATTGATTCCCTATTATAACTGATAACATTATTTATTATTATTTATTTAATAATTCCTTTTATTATTTAATCATTTTCCTTAATTATAATTACTATCTTTTATTTATCTTCTTTATTTTGGACAAGATATTATAGTGAAATACTATAGGATTAGTTAGTCTAGATCCTATTATTTAGGTACAAATTAAATCAAATCTTATCTTTTGAAAATAACTATTAATATTTTTATTCATTTCATTATTGCTACCTTTCTATTATTTAGGAGCAAGTTAGATCTTATCCTTATTTCCTTGATTTCATATTATCACTATTCTCACTATTATTGTTATTAATATAATTATTCCACTATTCACTATTATTTTCAATCATTGCTATTTTATATTTATACATGTATCAGAGACTTTGCAAACCAGAAAAAAAACGAAACATGGCTTTGTCTTATATGCATACATTTGTCCAGGAAATACTCACACCAAGCACCTTCATTTTACTTATATATATTATCTTAATGTTCCTTTTCTTTCTTATATTCACACATATGGCGATCATGCATTGCAGCAAAAATGACGCACACAATACAGCACACACAAGCACTATATATGTTTACATGGAGCAAGGGAAAGGCCATGAACCCGATGATCAAAGGAAATATCACGGCAAAAAGATACAAGAACTCTTCTCTTCAATCAAAACAGCAACTATATATATATATATATATATATATATATTCATGTTATCATTCTTCCTTCCTTTGCTCCCACGTCATACACACACCGATTCACACACACATATATATTGCTTTCCTTCTTTCTTTAGGCATATCAGTTAAAGCACACACTCATATTCTCCTCTGTTCCTTCGCATGCACATATATATATACACGAAACCACAGCATTTTCCCTTTCTTTTCTTTACACTTTCACAGCATATAATATATATTAAGTACACATGCTGCCCGGGGTCAAGAAGCCCAACGATAATACACGAAAAACAGGGAAACAAAAGTCACGTTCATCTTTTACCCGATACATCTTCTCTTCTTCTCTTTTATTTCATGTTCATGCACACACATGTACGCACCCAGCCACGGCATAACAGGAAAACGAAGAGAATAATGGCAGTCAAAGAACACAGAAAGAAAACACAGCGGTAGAAGACTCACCATGCGCTGAAACTCCCTCTGTTTCGTCGGTGAATAACAGGGGAAGATGATCTACAATCCCACGCTCTCTAACTCTTCGTTTCTCCTTCTCTCAGTTCTCACTCTCTCTCTCGTTTCCTCTCCTTTGTCTTGCTCTGCTTCCTGATCGCTAAAACAGGGCAGGCAGATGATACTCTCTTCCTCTCTCTCTCTCTCTCTCTCTCTCTCTCGGTGTCTCTTCTGTTTCCTGTTTCTGTTTCAGCTTCTGGTTTTCGGTGAGTGAAGGAGGATGAGCTTTCTTTGTGTCTGGTTTTGCCGAGAAAAATTGAAGGCTGAAGGGAAACACAATATATATATAGGGGTGGAAAAAGTTTCTCGGCGGGCAAGAACCAGGGGAAGAAACGATGGACCAGATGATAAAGGCGACACTGGGCTCGAGAGGTGAGGGGGTCTGCTACGTGATTTCGAGTTTGAGAGAGGGAGGTCAATGGTCTTGCGTGAACAGTGGGAGAAAATCCGAAAATTTGATCTGTTTCGGCGCTGACTGTGCTATCCTCTGAGCTTGCGTTTCCGTGCGGCATTTCAGTGAGACTGGGTTTGCGTGAATGAGGAGATTATGGGCCGAAGGAAGGGTGGAGTTTTGGAGGAACTTGGCTGAACCAAACTTCTAGAAGCTCTCTGCGTTTTTTTTTTTTTTTTTTTTTACGGAATGGAAGAGAAAAAGAATAATATGGAGAAATGAATAGGTTGGGTTTGGTGGCATATGTATATGGGCTTTACTTTGTAATTGGTTGGGTGTGGGCCGAAGACTATGTGTTTTTGGAGGAAGCACACATACTATGCTCCCTTGCTGCATTTGATTACTGTCTCGGGTTGCGAAAATAATATGCAGTGGGTTGGCTTGTTAATAATAGGTATGGGTTGAATACTTGGGCCCATGAAGGAGAACAAATTTCTGATTTGTGTACATATATATACAATTGAGGTTAAATAGATTTATTAAGTATTGATAGTAATTTCCTTAATTTCCTTTTAAAGTATTTTTCTATTCAATATAAAATACTATTTTTCCAAAATATGTTTGACCTAAAATAATCACCTTTCTCAAGTTTATCATTCTTCCCAAATTAACTTAAGGAAGATAAGTCTTTATTTTCAAATAATGAAATTTTGTTATTATGAAGACCAAAAGAAGATTATTATTATTTAAAATTTCTTGTAATATTTAAGTTTAAGTTCCTAAATTTTGGGATGTTACATGGGGTATTTTTGTTTTTTGTTTTTTAATTATTTTAAACTAAGGGTAAAAGAGTAATTTCACTAGGTTAACGATCAACTAATGGAAGGGGTATTTTTGCTCCTAAAATGTAACCGCGTGGGTATTTTTGCTCCAAAAAAAAACACGTGGTGCTGGACACTCTTGAGGGCAAAGCTGGGTATTTTTGCACATTTACCCTTAAATTTATAAATATATTCACAATGGTATAAACATATTATCATCAAATGTTGGATGGTTGATTTTTAATATTCTACAACAATCACTTTGAAAATATAAAATGTTAGAAATTGGTTAAATGTGCAAAGTATAAAGTATTCTTCAAGGGCCACAGGACATGTGGACGTTCCTAATGTCTGCCATGTTATAATTAACAGTGTTATCAGAACCGGATCGAACCGGCCGGGTCGACTCAGAAGCTGGCGAACCGGTCACCCAATTGGTCTGATCCGGCCATGAGATCGATTATGCGCCAGAAACGGGTTTGGACCGGTCCGACCGGCTGGTTTGTAGAAAACCGATATAAAACCTGTCCGACCAGTTGGTTCTTTTTTTAAAAAAAAAAAATTGCTGAAGATATTGTTGATCATCCACATTATTTTGATGATAATAGAGAGTCTTTCATTGATGCACCACCTTTGGATTCTTGGCCATGATTTTATTGTGTTTGGAGGTTATTTTGTAAACCCATCTTCTTCAATTTTGCTCCTAGTTAATTGGGTTATTCATGTGTTTAAACTTGTAAAAATGTTTTAGGTACTTTTATTTTGTAAACTTATTTTTTTAATATATTTATAAGTATGATTGTATAAATTTATAAATATAGTATGGTTTTCGAGATCGGGTCATAGTTATGTGGTTCAACTAGTGACCCACTAGTTCAACTAGCGACCCATTGACCCAGTACCCCGACTGGGTTGATGACCGGTTCGAGTCTGATAACATTGATAATTAATGTTAGGTGCTTTATTATGCTTGAACACCAAGTAACTAAGGTCCTGTTTGGTACAAAGAAAATTTGAGGATGGAAAGGAATTTATAAGAGGGAAAGGAAGATTTTGAAAGATGAGGGAAGATGACTTGGGATAAGATGGGTTGTTTGGTTGGAAGAAAATGAAAGGGGATAGTTGGTAAAGAATTCGGAAATGTCTACTTTATCCTCAAAAGTAATTAATTCAAAATAAAAAAGAAAAATATTTTTTTTTTGCTAAAATATATTTTTAAAAATTATGGCCTTTTGAAGTTCAAACTTGTGAAAAAAAAAATTCTCGCCAAGTTCAAATTTTCCTGCCAAGTTTAAATTTGAGGGGTAAATTTATCCAAAAATGTGAACAGTAACGTAGGAACTTGAAATCCCACCAATTTTGGTGGGATCTGATCTTCCCACATATGAGGGAGAGAAGATTGATGGGCCCGAGAATTCAAGTTCCTCGGGAGATTTGTGTAAATTGCGTACCAAACGAAGGAACTTGTTTATGTTCCTTTCCCTTCCCACCAATTCTTTGTACCAAACGGGACCTAACATTTCATTAGACATGAGGTAAACTTCAATGATTTATTTGAATTCCTCAATCAGTTTTCAGATGTTTGTTATGAATGTTTTGTATGACTCTCAGTTAAGTAATTGAAGTATCTTTTCTCTGGCAATATATATATATATATATATATATATATATATATATATATATATTCAATCAAAACGTGATTTTAATTTGTATGCTAGGCTAAAGTTAAAACAGTTTGGTTCTATTGTTGACAAAAATCTTAACCATAACTACACTTGCCAGAGATTCATAATGTCTCTTATTGTTGTTTATCACATGAGAGCAATACTTCCATCTGATAGTTGTGAAAAGAAATGACATCTTGTGTGTATTTTTCTTTAAGATGAATTTTATACCTAAATGACTTGAAGTGATAAAAAGGTATCACAAGACTGGAGATAATCTCATTTCTATTTAAATTGAAGACAAATTTTAGATGAAATGCCATGAAGGGGATAAAAAGGATTATCACAATAGCAAATTCATTTCTAATATTTTTGTTAGGAGATTCCTACTTAAATTGAAGACACATTTTAGATCAGATATGAAATAAAATATTAAGAAGAGATGTATAAAACCTCTAATTTCTTATTTATCAAATGACAATTTTATTAATTCTGATTCTCTAGTTATTTCAGAACAACAACTTGAATATAGAAATCAAGACAAATCTAACAAGATATGAGTTGGTTCCTGCTTTTTAGATGCTTATTTATCTTTGTAGGATACTATTTTAAAGCTTGTCCCTCCTTAAATGTTTAAGAAATTATTTTTCATTATTTAATTTTTTGTTTGGATAAATTTTATTCAGTTCTACCTCAGACAATACATGGTTTTTTTTTTCCCTCCTTGGTTCAATCATTGTTGATGATTGGTAACTCAGCAATCAATTGGGCCTAAACTCTAAGCCCATAATATATGGACGGGTCGGGCTTATCCACCCGTTTTAAAAAAGAAGAGCAGCGCTAGGGTTTTATGAACGGTGAAGTTATAATATAATATATCGTAGTTTGAGGTGGGGAGAGGCGCCAGACCGGGGGCGACGGAATTGACACTGCAACCCAGCCAGGATGGGTACGCCTTGAATTTATTCCAGATTTCTAATCTAGATTGTTAATTCTTCGCAGTAGTAGCAATCTCTGTATGGATTCTTCTCTCATGAGCATTTATCTTCTTCCTCAGGGATTTCAAGGGATTCCATGCACAAGAGGCGTGCCACTGGTGGCAAGAAGAAGGCTTGGAGGAAGAAGAGAAAGTATGTTTCTTTTTATGTTTCCATAGGAACTTGATTTCGTTGCCAGCTCTTGCTGATTACTAGTCAAATAAACTAATTTATCTAATGTTTGGGTCCGGTTAATGGGTCTTGTACTTATTCCTATGATTACATTCGACGATAATGAAATAGAGAAATGTCATTCCTATAAATTGGAATTTGTATCTAGTATGCCATTTTATCTACCGTCAATAAATGATTGATTTGTAAGATAGTGTCTTCCCAGTGAAGAATGCGAGTTGTTATCTAGTGGAACTTTTATAGAGCGCTGCAGTTTTTCTACTTAACATCATCATTGCAGAATCAACTGAAAAGTCAGTTCGAGGTTTTGAAGATTCACATCAAAGTATCGAATTGAACCTATTTAGTCTTGCGCTCTGATTCAGCTAGAGAATCATCTGCAAGACCTCCTGAAGGATCGTTTTTGAATTAGCATGCCCAAAAAAGCAGAAACAAGAAAAAAATGAAAGTTTTTGTACCCTACTACTATCCATTCTGATGCAGCTAGAGTGTGGTAGTTCTAAATTTGCGATTATAAAGTAGAATGATTTTCTATGATGTATGAACTTTTTGTATTTCAATTACGTTTAAGGAAATTCACGTGGACATTTCTGAGTCAAGATCATACTGTATATGGTGATTTTATTGGTTCGCTTTGCTATAGGCTAGGATATCATGGTGATATTAAATTATACCGTTTCTTGCTCATACAATATTTGTGGGTTTTTATAGGTATGAGCTTGGTCGTCAACCAGCAAACACCAAGCTGTCAAGTAACAAGACAGTCAGGAGAATTCGTGTTAGAGGTGGCAATGTGAAATGGAGGGCTTTACGATTGGATACAGGAAATTATTCATGGGGTAGTGAAGCAGTGACTCGCAAAACACGTTTATTAGACGTGGTTTACAATGCCTCAAACAACGAGCTTGTTCGAACTCAAACACTTGTGAAGAGTGCCATTGTGCAAGTTGATGCGGCTCCATTTAAGCAGTGGTATCTTCAGCACTATGGTGTTGATATTGGCAGGAAGAAGAAGGCAGCTGCGAAGAAGGATTCTACTGAGGTAATGAAGCATATGATAAAGAAAGTTTTCGCCTTATTCCTGTGAATTTTCTTTCCATCCATGATACTCAGTGAGCAGTGAATCATTTAGGCGAGTGGGGTGCACAAAATGCTGGAGGATTGTTAAGAAGCCGTACTAACCCATTCATTACATGCCCATTTTTGAAAGCACTCATGATTGGGTGGTTTGCAATGGTTTTGTATTTTTCTTAACAATTCTGTATTTCTAACTTTCGTGTCTCTGTTTTTGATAACATCACTAGGATATTATTGGATATCTCACTCTTGCTTGCCCCATCCATTAATGACATTGTGACATCCAATGTAGTATGATTAGCATCCACTTTATTTCCATAAGTTTCAATTGTTGATGTGGATTGTCTCTCACCCCGCTCATTACCACCTCATTTAGCCACCTTAATGGCTATGCTCTGCATCTCTTTCCAAAGCTCCCAATTAAGTCATGTGCTGCAATGAATTTGCCTTCTTATGCATGAAATATAATTTTAAAGTTCACTCCTGTCATGAATAGCTATATAATTATTTATACTTCATCTTGTAGGAGGGTGAAGCTGCTCCTGTTGAGGAGACAAAGAAAAGCAATCATGTGCTTAGGAAACTAGAGAAGCGTCAGAAAGATCGAAAGCTTGATCCACACATTGAAGAGCAATTTGGCGGTGGTCGATTGTTGGCTTGCATTTCTTCTCGACCTGGTCAATGTGGCAGAGCAGATGGGTATGCTTGATCACATCTTTTGTATCAGAATATGTGCACGTGATTTATATTTATAAATATTGATGTTTGATTTTCCTGAACTTGTAGCTACATATTGGAAGGGAAGGAGTTGGAGTTTTACATGAAGAAAATCCAGAGGAAGAAGGGAAAGGGTGCTGGTGCTGCTTGAATGTAGTGTTGTTCCAATTTTCCACCGTTTCCCGTTATGTAGACTTGGTTGAATTTTTGCTTAATGGTACACCATTCAAGGTGCTTTTTAAAAAATGTTCCCTCCCCTCCCTAGACATTGATCTTTTGCGAGAACAAATTTTTAGATTACTGGTAATTTTGCTTCTAAGTTCTTACTGTTTGTGACCGGCACTCTTAAGTTCTCGTTGAATTAATATTTTTTAAATCTTCATAAATAGTTCAATACTAACTGCAGGTAGTCTTTACTGTAAAGTTAGTTTAATACTAACATATATTTTATATCATTATATTATATATCATTTTGTAAATTAATTTATAGAAAAAATAATAAATATAAATACATTAATGTGACTTACTTAACTTCTTTAAACTCTTAAATGCAATCAACCAGCTGGTGGAGGTTTCAACTATCGGTCTCTTGCAAAATGTCTCATAAAATCTGTCGTTATAATTAGCTATCAACATGATGGACTATTACACTGTTTGTGTTTGATCTGGGGGGAAGAGTGTGGGAAGGAGTGGGAGGGAAAGTTGAGAGAGAAATTTTCTCTCATCTTTACAAAATTGCTTATAGTAAATTTTCCATGTTCTTAAAATATACTCTTAACAAAAAAGAATATTCTTTTCATTAATGGCAACTTGGTCAATGTACTTTCAAAAATTTTTTTCCCTCCCACTCCCTCCAACTCCCTCCCATACTATCCCCTCAAACCAAACATAGCCTTAGTCTAAAGGTGCGATATTGCACTGAGTTTAATATTTGGATAGCTGATATTTGCTTTAACCTTCAACCAATTCCTATGATGATCAATGTTTGTAAAAAAATGGGTTAAGGTGTAAAATATACATGTTTTTTTAGGAGCAAAAATACACTTGTGGTTACCATTTTAACACAAAAGTCACATTCCACCGTTAAGTCACTGTTCACCGCCGTTGTATTACTGTTACCTAATCTCTTTCTCTCTCATCATGGTGAATTGTAACTTAACGGTAAGATGTGACTTTTGCACAAAAATGGTAACCACATGTGTATTTTTGCTCCTAAAAAAAGCATGTGTATTTTTGCTCATGGAGAAAAAACTCATGTCTATTTTTGCACCTTAACCCTAAAAAAATTACTTAACGTGCAGAAAAGCACTTGAACTCATAATAACATTACTAAAACTGCAAACAATATTTTATTAGATTATACCACTGATGCAAAGTGCGATATCATAAACATCAAAATTTAATACAAGTATAAAGTTCAACTGTCCTGGGTAAGAATTCAATTTAAACCACCTGACAATGTAAAATATATAATGTTACAAATAGAACAGTCTAATAAATGAAGGCAAAAAAAAAAAAAAATAGAAATCTAATAAACAAAGATTGCCTTTATAGTTCAGGCCAGTAACAATATATATACTAATCATGGGTCGGAAACATGAACCCATTTGCTTGCTAGTTCCCAATGATTTTCCCATCATCTATAAATATTCAACACAACAAGGATACAACACAACTCGAGGCGTGTAACTTGGCAACAACAAAGAGACCCAAGTCCTTACAGCCAAAATTTAACAAAAAAAGCAAGTTTGTGCCAAGAAGCAAGTGGTTGAGAGCCAAAACCTTTGACTGAAATCAATTTTGTCCAAACGGGAATTAGATTTGGTCATTCTGACCTTCATTCTTATCCCCATGGGATGTTTTGAATCCACACAAAAATATCTAAAGTCTGGAAGTCAACTGACTTGCTCTCCAATCAAATCAAGACCAATAACCAGAAAACTTATTCCTTGAAACAACAGGAAGTAGAAGTGAACTCCTTGAGCTGATAATAAGCTTCTAACTGAGGCAGTTAATAATATGAATGCAAGAGCAAGTTCTTTCCTGTACAAACGATTTTTCTTACTTTTCCCTGTTTTCTTTGACAATTCTAGCTTGCTTAGCTCCTCAATGCCTGAATCAGAAGATGACCTGTGGAGACTGTTAGATCTCATTAGAGGCTCAGATTCCTTCTCAAAAGCAACCAGATCTGTCTCTGATGATCTTCCCAATTTTTTTGTGACCACCCACTCGTAAGAACTTCCAAAGCGAAATAATCCCGATATCATGGCATTAAATTTAGTCACCGACATGGTATTCTCAAAAAGGAGGTAAGGCACTATAAATGGAAATGCTTGGAGACATGGAAGAATACTTAGGATAGACATGATCCCAGGAACGTAACAAACGACCCAGGTCGGCAGCTCAGCTTCTGGAAGGAACATGGTCAATGGAAGAATGATGCAAAAGAGGGTGAATGAATAAAATGGCAGGATAAGCTTCCTTAGGAGAAAGAAAAGGAATATTAAGTTGGCCTTCTTGAGCCAACTCACCTGGCACCAAAAGGAAGCAAACCATGGTATGAGATTATATCCTTCTTGAAGTCAAATTACATTAAGAACAATAAGGATGGCACTAACCAGGTAGCATTACATGCTGCCGGATTTATAACTACAACCATATGCAAATAATGATATTGATTCAGGCATCTATGCAACATGCATCTTTAATTTCATTCTCTGTGAAAAAGATCTGAAGTACACCCTCTTTGTGGACAAATTTGACATCAAAAGTTACCCTAAATGGTGGATTAAGATAATATATAGCGTAACAGCACTAAACATATGACGCAATGGCAGGGGCAGTACATTGATCGGCACATATAACAATGCAAGTAATGTGCTGGGCAAAAAGGTTATAAATGTAACTTTCAAATGAGTTGCTGCGCATGGAGGCACAGTAAGTTAGCCCACCAGTAATTGGGCATTTAAGCTGGAGAACCTTTGTAGGTCTTTTTTATAAAACATAAATAGGTTGATTAGGAGATCCGTCAAGTCTTAAGACAGAACAGAGGCTAAGTTTGATCCCAATGCACCAATAGCACTGCATAGAATCAGGGCATAAAGAAAAGGATATGTTCTTTCTTCACATCCATCTTGTGCTAGTTCCATATTTGTTTGATATTAAGCCCTTACGCAGTGTACCATGAAAATGATAAAAAGAAAAAAAGAAATGCTAAATGATGGTCCAATGTTAAATGATGCTGCATCATTCCATATAACAAGCAACATGTGGAAGCCTAAAGAACATAAACAAAACAATTATGACTTAGATGCCTTGTTGAACTTCAATCACAACAACATAAAATAAAACCAATTTCTAAGCAACAAATGATACATGCACATAAATATGAATAATTGACTCATTTAAGAACAGCAACAAATTCTTCTTTGTTCTTCCTCACCTCACCATCACACCACTAAGACCATAAATCCAAGAAAAGAAAAGGCAGAATGCTTAGCGAATAAATTGTACGAGTCCATTGGGATTTTTGAAAGTGGGGTACTAAATGCTGATAACATGTTACTATCTACAGCAGGTGTTATTTAGATGTGCCTGTTCATTCTATAACTCTTATAGCTGTTTATTCAAGAACTATTTTTCATCAATGTTTACGGAGCTTATTGCAAGTTTGCTTTCCATAAATTCTTCCAGACTAACATTTCCATCAACACCAAATGTTTAAAATATGTGCTTTAGACCTAATTTGTCTAAAAAAAGGAGGCTTTTCCCCTATGCCACCTTGAGGATACAAGTATTTACAATAAAAAAAAAAAGGGTTTATAGAATTCAAATAAATTCAAGTACTCTAAAATCATGAATGAAAGTTAATACCTTTGAACGAAGTATATCAACAAAACACAAACGAAACAATTGCATTGGACCAGAATGCCAGCGGTGTTGCTGTTTCTTATACGCCTCATAGGTCTCAGGAAGTTCACAAAGGCACTGCCAAAAAGCATAATAGAGATATAATATTAACAAACTCAAAAGTTCTGATAAGATCTCAAGAGAAGAAAAGCAAGCACCTTCACGTCGTTTAGAAAGATGAACTTCCATCCACAGAGATGAGCTCGAACAGCGATATCCATGTCCTCAACAGTAGTTCGTTCCAACCAACCTCCACTCTCCTCAAGAGCCTTTACCCTCCAGACACCAGCGGTTCCATTGAAACCGAAAAAGTTAATGAACACGCTATTGACCTGTTGTTCAACCTCAAAGTGGAAAGATAAGTTTATGTTCTGCAGTCTTGTAAGCAAGTTCTCATCCTTGTTTACAAATGCCCATCGTGCCTGAACCAATGCCAAATCATCTCTCCCCTAGAGTTAGACAAAGACAGAAAAGAACATCTAGTTAAAAATCCAAGAACAGAGGAAGACAAAACTGTTTCACTAAAAGATAAACACACACGTATGCACACAGAACTATAACTGCTTTTTTTCATGCTTATAATATCAACTGCTATATTTTCTCAAGGCCTCAGGCCTATCATGTCTTAAGTTTTCATTTATCAAATCATAAAATTACCTTAAAATGAGGTATTGTCCTTTTTAAGAAATCTGGTGCCGGCTGAAAATCAGCATCAAATATTGCCACAAACTCATATTCTTTAACATAATCACAATTCATAGCTGATTTGAGATTCCCTGCCTTATAGCCTGTACGTATTAGACGATGTCTATATAATATCCGCACACCCCTCTGTTGCCATTTCTGTACTTCTGCCATGATAAGATGTTGGATGTCTACTTCATCTGAATCATCAAGGACCTGTACAAGCATTCTATCCTTTGGCCAATCCAGGATACAAACCGCAGCAATAGATTGATGATAGACCTATGAGACAATGTGACCATAAGTAAGTTTTGGTAACAAATAACATAAAGTAATATGAATCAAGAATATACCTTTTTTTTTTTTTAAACACTAAGTATACCTTTTAAACACTACTAATCTAACTAGTTTCTGCAAGTCCGTTTATCAAATTATATCCATTTATACTTTCCTACTTTGGTTTTCTTTCATAAGTAGAAATGGGTTTAAATGAGAATAAAAAAAGCTGGAAATAACAAGAAATACATGGAAATGGAAAAGTGTGGCATTATCACTGTTCAAAATGCTTAATAACCATAGCACATTGTCCCCTTTATATGTATACATGCCATGGAAATTCATTTCAGCAACTCTACCCTCCACCTTTCATCTTCCCTTTCCTCCTTTTTTACCTGATAAAACCTTTTTCGCCTCCTCAGAACCTAGAACAGGAAGTCCTCTTTCTGATACCATAAAGTGGCATAACACTTAAATTCCTAGGTTACCAGTCCCCAGGAACCAACCACATAAATCTTAAATCTCAATAACCCCTTTGTTTTCCAGACAAGGAATCAGTTTCTTAACATCCACTGACCTTTTGTGAATTGTGAACAAATTATTCAAATCCTAAATTATTTTAACTTCAAGTTCTTCCACAGACTTTAAAGTTAAAAATTAAGAAACAGAATCCCAGATGCAAAAACTGTCTTGTGCCAGCAAAAGCCTGTGATGGGCCAGACAAGACATTGGGGGGTTGATGTAATATCTCCATCATCAGCATCTATCATCTAAACTTCATGGCTATGACAAGGAAAAGGGCTTTTCAACAAGATGCACATGATTTGTTGTTGAGAATCTATTACAATTTGTTAGTATCTGTTATTGTTAGTCATGTAAGTTTTCATTCAAAGATGGTTATTACGTGCTGAGTCACATCAGTCAGTTGTAGGCTACGCTGGATTAGTTAGCCAAGTCAGGAACACAAGCTGGTTGAGCTGTCCTTAAATGGAGAGGAAATGTATGATTTATTCACTCCTGAAGTTGAACCATAAGAAGGCAAGCTACTTAGCCAACTTGGTCATAGTTGGACCATAAGAGGGCAAGCTAAAGGTCAAAATCTGCACTGATTAAATAGCCACGACGCCGAGCAAAAATTACAGGCATGATTTTTCTGTTGGCTGCTAACTTGGTAAAGCAGGTCAGGATTACCCATGATAAGGAGAAATAAAGATATGAACGTTTTTATAGCCAGGGGGCAGTTTACATCTGACATAAGTTGAGAAATTTAAGTCATGAGAAGTCAGGAAAGGATAAAAGAAAACCAAAAATGTCTCATTCCCCCTACAGAATGAAACCCATTAGGCGGGATCTAGTGGGGAAAGTTATGGTAATTAACAAGAGGTTTTAGGACATGTTTGGGGTTGCACTGCGTCACCCCAAATCATGTTTTGGGATTCCAAAACATACTTTTGGGAGAAGCTAAACATAGTTTTGGGTGACGTAACATGATATTAGGTTCAAACATCTCCTGCATCATTTAACAAAAATAAAAGAGAACAAAGTATCTTTCAGCTTTGCATACGCAATCAAATAATACCTCAGTATGTCCCGTCAAAAATTTTATGTTTTACATGAATTAGCCAACAGGATATAGCTCTCCAAGAGTCCATAAAGCCAACAACGTCAAATGGCAACTCTCCATGAACTTCATCATGCTAATACTCATAGTTGTAGAAACGACAATTTAGGTAGGATGTATTGTAGTGGACCAAAAAAGAAAAAGGTAGGATGTATCCATCATGCATCTGAGGAAGCTAAAATAAATAAATGACTAGAAACTATACAGAACAAACAACAGAAGATTAAAATTTCCTTTTTAGTATTTAAACTTCATTTAACCACTGCAACTAAATTATATATACCACAGTAGACAAATCCAGCAAAAGAATTCCAGGAGTGTGAAACCCACATCTTCTTACCTCCCTCTCATTGCACATGGGAATTTGAACTAACACCATTGGATAATCCTCGACATTCACATGATCATTCTTTGCGTTTGTCGGATACTCCATGGAGGCCACTGGTTTCTGACCCCGGAGTTTGATCCAGCAACATCCCAAGATCAAAATCACTCTATCAATCGATTGAACCAAGAAGAGCACAATGCACATATTAGTTAAGCTCTGCAACGGCGGCGCCAGGTAATCTGCCCGAATCTCGAGCCATTTTGCATAAATAAGACCAATCATTCCATACACGTCTGCACGGGCTGTCGGCGGGCTGAAATGCCATCCTTTGAAGTAAGCAACAAGCTCAAATACGAGCAAAAGGAGAACGACAACCAAGAACACCTTGATTACACGGTATAGCCTGGACGACTTAGAATCCGAAAGCGAATCCGGCGAGGCAATCCTGCGATTGGCGGTCCGGAGCAAAGAGAGAAATCCATTTGACAGCCAAGCAAGAAAGCTCGCGATTTGCTGGAATCTCAAAAGGCAAACCCAGGAAAGCTGGCGGGCACTTCGAGCACGCTCTTTCTCCACCGACTCTCGATCGGAGGGGACGGTTTGAATGTCGAGGGTGATAAAAGAGCGAGTGGAGCCGTCGGATTTGTCGCCAAGAAGGTCATGGTCTCGCTGCTTGTTCCACCATTCCTGAAACTCGCGGTTTGGGGGTCGAGACATAGAAGGAGGGAGAGATCTGAAGAGTCACCAAGTAAAGTCGTTCTCTTTCAGTGCCTTTTCCTGTGTCTGAAGCTCTGCGTCGGGACACCGGACGAAGGAGAGGAGGTTACTGACTCACTATTTTTAGAAAGATTTTGCAATAACCGCGGAGTTTAGAATTAGGATTTAGGACCTTCTTTTACCATTTTTATGAAAAAAAATTTCGACAAAAAATTAACCTGGTGAAAATGGAAAATATTATTTCAAACTTAATTTAAGGAAAAATGATGATTAAATACCATTTAAAATTTCTGAATCTTAAAAAGTCTATTAACATTTTGAAAGAATATAAATCTGAATGTTCCAAAGGGAGAACAAAAATAAAAACTAAAAAAAAAAACTAACTAAAGTTTCAAAGTGAATGTTCCAATTACAAGCAAGAAGTAAACAAAAGCATTTCAACACCTCTCTTATCCAAGTGATCTTCTCATAAATCAAGGAAACAAACATCATGGCAATTTACTTGACAAAGGGGACCCTAAGCTAGAAATCTCTTACCAAAGATAATGTGTATGTCACTCTTCACTCAAAAGTGTATAGGTTCATGTTTACACTCAAATCTATCCACATGTAGTACTCTTTCCCTAAGCTTGATAAGAATCTAAATCCTCCACCACTAATAAAGCAAATGCATGCATAAATCCAAAGGACTTTTATTAGGTTGTAATGGGGCTATTGTTAAGAAAGAAAGGGTAAGTGTTTGGAAAAACAAAGTTAAATATCTTAAAAGTTGAAGAGAATGATATAATAGAGAATATGGAAACTTGAACTAAGTCATTTTTCTCTCTGTTTTTTTTCTTTCTTCACCTTCATTTTTTTCATCTTTTCTTTTTTCATTTTTTTTCTTTTTTCTTCTTTTTCTTTTTTCTTTCATGAGATAACCTATCATATTTTTCACAATGACCTAATTCCTACTTTTATGCATGTTCTTCCATCCAAAACAGATATAATGCAATACTCTTCAACTCCCAAGACATTCAAAAGAGGTAGGTTTTTTTTTTAATGATTGGGGGTGTAGACAAATTAGAAGGAATATACGCTCAGGGGCTAAACAAAGGGCATATGTATGAAAAGGGTAGCCTTTTTGGCTTATCTGGCTAGAATGAAAATGAATGCCTTTATCATTTTTATAAATACACATGCAGAAAATGTGGCCTCAAATAAGATTCAAATCAAGTTCTAGATTAAGTAAAGAGATAGGGGTACACACAGAAAAAGTATATTAGACTCAAAATCTCACTAGGTGTATATGATCACTAGCTTAAATTCACCAAGGTCAAATTCATTGCCACTTAGTTCACTAACTCAAAACATGATCAATCACTTTTCAAATAAAAATGCACCATACTAAAGTTACTTAAAACTTGAAATTTTCACATTCAACATAGTTGATCCATCCCCCACACTTAAACATTGCATTGTCCTCAATGCAAAACAATCATAGTATATCACAAAGACAAGTAATACGTGGCACTACTCAACTCAGTAATATGACAATGAGTAATATGGCAAAGCAAAATAAAAGAGTGAAGGAAGGAATACAACCGGAGTCTACATGGTGTCACGTAGTGTAGCAGCCTCCACTGTCTGAGTGGAGAATCCGTCAAAGAACGGCTTCAAGCAGTGTCCATTGACAGTGAAACATTTTCCATTTGGTTCCCTTTTGATCTTCACAGCTCCATAGGGGGAAACATCAATGACAATGAAAGGTCCCTCCCATCTAGAGCGGAGCTTTCCAGGCATGAGTTTTAATCGGGAAACATAGAGTAGAACTTTTTGGCCCACTTGAAATTCTCTCTTTATAATGAGTTTGTCATGGATTGCTTTAGTTCTTTCCTTATAAATTCTAGCGTTCTCATAAGCTTCTCTTCTTAACTCTTCAAGCTCTTGCAATTGCAACTTCCTTTCAATACCAGCACTAGTAAGATCAAGGTTGCACCTTTTAATTGCCTAGTATGCCTTATGCTCCACCTCCACTGGAAAATAACATGCTTTGTCATAGACAATCCTGTATGGAGACATGCCAATTGGACTCTTATATGCTGTGCGATAGGCCCAAAGTGCATCATTGAGCCTTTTACTCCAATCCTTTCGGTTAGGTTGCACTGTCTTCTCTAAAATGAGCTTGATTTCTTTATTGGAGAGTTCTGCCCGACCATTTGTTTGAGGGTGGTATGGGGTGGCCACCTTATGTATTACCCCATATTTACTTAACAAGCTCTGAAAACTCTGATTGCAAAAATGAGTTCCTTGATCACTAATGATGGCTCTAGGAATGTCAAACCTGCAAAGAATGTGAGATCGAACAAAGGAAACCACTACAGAAGAGTCATTAGTACGAGTGGGGATTGCTTCAACCCACTTTGACACATAATCCACAGCCAGCAAGATATACAGGTAACCAAATGAAGTGGGAAAAGGTCCCATGAAATCAATACCCCAAACATCAAAGACTTCACAGAATAATAAGGGTTGTTGGGGCATCTCATGCTTCCTAGAAATATTACCCACAAATTGACACCTGGAACACTTCTTACAAAATTCATGGGTATCACGAAATAGACTTGGCCAAAACAATCCACTTTCCAACACTTTCCTAGCAGTACGTTTGGCACTAAAATGTCCCCCACATGTAAGAGTATGGCAAAAAGTCAAGACAGACTCAAATTCAACATCAGGAATGCATCACCTAATAATTTGATCACTACAAATGTGCCACAAGTAAGGGTCATCCCATATGTAGAATCTAACATCTTTCTTAAACTTATTCAATTGATGTTTATTCATGTCATTTGGCAAAACAGATGCAACTAGATAATAGCAATATCAGCATACCAAGGGACAGAAACAACGACCTCACAAAGCCTTTGATCAAGAAAGTCATCTAAGGGTGAAGATGTTACCGCAGGTGTTTCAATCCTACTCAGATGATCAGCTACCATATTCTCTGCACCTCTCTTGTCACGAATCTCTACATCAAACTCTTGTATCAGAAGCACCCACTTAATGAGGCGGGGTTTGGAGTCCGGTTTCTTAAACAGGTACTTGATGGCTGAGTGATCTGTAAAGATAATCACCTTTGTGCGAAGAATGTAGGATCAGAATTTCTCTAGCCCAAAGACGATTGCAACTAACTCTTTCTCTATGGTAGTGTAGTTAGCCTGAGTAGCATCTAAAGTTCTAGATGCATAGGCTATGATATGTTGTCTCTTCTCTACTCTCTGGGCAAGAATGGCACCTAATGCATAGTCAGAAGCATCACACAAGAGCTCAAAAGGAAGGCTCCAATTAGGTGGCAAAATGATGAGGGGTGTAGTGAGTTTCTTCTTTAACTCATCCCATGCATACCTGCAAGCATCATCAGAAACAAAACCCACATCTTTTTGCAATAGACGAGGCAATGGCAATGTTGTCTTACTAAAATCTTGGATAAATCTTCTATAAAATCCAGCATGCCCAAGAAAAGAACGTACATCTTTCACACATGAAGGATATGGAAGAGAGGAAATAATATCAACTTTAGATTTATCAACCTCAATACTATCATGTGAAACAACATGGCCGAAAACAATTCCTTTCTTAACCATAAAATGACATTTTTCAAAATTCAACACAAGATTATATTGAATGCATCTTTCCAAAACCTAGTCTAAACTAGTTAAGCACACATCAAAAGAATCACCATAAATAGTGAAATCATCCATGAAAACTTCCATGCAATGCTCAAGGAAATCAGAGAATATGGAAACCATGCAACGTTGAAAAGTGTCTGGTGCATTACATAAACCGAATGGCATGCGTCTATATGCAAAGGTTCCAAATGGACATGTGAATGTGGTCTTATCTTGGTCCTCAGGTGCAATAGAAATTTGGAAATATCCAGAAAAACCATCCAAAAAGCAATAATGTGATCTACTGGCCAGTCTTTCTAACATTTGATCTATGAAGGGGAGGCGGTAGTGATCCTTTCTAGTTACCAAATTCAATTTTCTATAATCAATGCATACTCTCCAACTGTTTTGAACTCTAGTAGGAACTAGCTCACCTTCATCTTACAAACAACAGTAATACCAGTTTTCTTAGGTACTACTTGAACTGGACTTACCCAACGGCTGTCAGAAATAGGGTAGATTATACCTGCGGACAGAAGTTTAGAAACCTCTTTCTTTACCACATTAAGGATCAGTGGATTTAGTCGTCTCTGTGGCTGTCGTACAAATTTGGCACCATCTTCTAGTAGGATCCGGTGCATGCACACGTTTGGGTTGATTCTAGGGATATCAACAAGAGTCCATCCAATAGCTTTCATCCATTGCCTCAGTACTTCTAGGAGGCAAGTCTCCTCATCAACAGTTATGACACTAGCTATAATCACAGGGAGTGTCTCGTCCTTCCCCAAATAGGCGTACTTCAATGACTCAGGAAGTGCCTTTAACTCTAAGAATGGAGCTTATTCAATTGAAGGTATGAGTGGCTCCAATTCAGCACCTGTCAAACTAAAAACTTGCACAACAGACTCACAGACAAAAGAGCAAACTTTCCCACCTTGGGAAGCATCAGTAGAAATTATAAGAGTAGAAGAATCACTAGTGCTACAAATAGGCATAGAAACATCATGTTTAGAGTATCTCATAATCTCAATAGCATAAGTGAAAATATCAATATCAGCAACATCAAGGTCAGCACATATATCACAATTACCAATTTTAGCATATGAACAAGAGATACTATCTTCTAAACCGGCAATATCACATGATAGCATCAACAACATTAACATCTATTTCTTCACAATCATCAGGAGGATGTCTCATAGATTCAAGTATATTAAATCTAATAGTTTCACCAGCAAATTCTAGAGTAAGGCTACCAGCATGGACATTTACCATAGCTTTAACAGTTTTAAGAAAATGCCTACCTAAAATCAGAGATAAATGTCCTTTTTGTCTAAACCGACCATCATTCATATCAAGAACATAGAAGTCTACAGGGAATATGAAATCTTTTACCTTAACTAAGATGTCCTCCAAGACGCCCTCTGGGACTGCGCAACGTCTGTCAGCAAGGGATGCAACAAGATTTGTGGGCTTAAGCTCTACACCATTGAGTTGATCAAAGATTACTTTTGGCATAACATTGATAGCTGCTCCCAAATCTGCTAGGGCATCTGAGAATTCAATGTCGTCAATAGTGTAAGGTATGAGAAAGCTACCAGGATCCTTGCACTTCACTGGCATTGGCATTTGATAAAGGGAAGAGACAACTACCCCTAAGTCAACCTTGCCTTCGTGCTTAAACTTTCTCTTTGTAGTATACAATTTCTTTAAGAATTTTGCATATTTAGGTACTTGTGTGACTAAGTCAACTAGTGGGACATTTATCACCACCTTCTTGAATATATCATAGATTTCATTAGACACTTCAATTTCTTTCTTTCTCCTTTCAGCCTTAGTTACCACGGTAGGAAAAGGGAGGGTGACTACTTGCTTTACTTTATCATCATTTTCTTGTTCTTCTGTAGGCACCACTTGTGTTTTTGATAAGGTGGACTGATCCTATGATGTGGAAGTAGAAGGAGAGTCATCAACAACTTCTTTGTTTTTGATGGTAACAGGATCTGCAGAAGGGATTATCTTTCCACATCGGAGAGATATAGCATTAACTCCACCTATATTAGGATTCTGCTGAGTTCCAGCATTTGGATTGGTCACTACTTGAGATGGAAGCCTTCCTGAACCTTGACTTTGTTCATTACTCTGTATATTAGATAATTGACCGATATGAGTTTGAAGAATTTGAATTTTCTGTTGTTGCTGTTGTTGTATTAGGATCTTCAGCATAGCATCCATCTTGCTTTCTAACCTTGAACCTTCATCTTGGATTGTCATTAATTGTCTAACTTGTTGAAACGTCTTGCTACTAGAATTTCCACCTTGATTAAACTATGTTTGTTGAGGTTGGCCATTTCCATATCAAAAATTTGGATGGTCATGCCATCCAGGATTATATGTATTGGAGTAAGGATCATATTTTTTGCCACCTTGAGTCATAGGTTTAGAAGGATATATTGCATTGCAAGATTTAGCTCCATCATTCAGGTAAGGGCAATAGTCAGTAGCATGAGTAGCTAGAGAGCAAATAGAGCATAGTGGCCCCATTAAAGCAGAAGAGTTAGGCTGTGGGGTAAAAGAAGTAGAGGGTCTCATAGGATTGACTAAATTAGAAGAATTGTGCATATGAGACATAGCCATTTTTTCCATAGCAGATGCAAGCCTATCAATTTTGCTCTCGAGGCGAGACTCAAAGAACAATCCTACCTCATGAACTTTTACTTGTTGCCTAAAACCAAATTGTTGGCTATTCTCAGCTTTTCTTTCAGTCAATTCCTAAGCATGTTCAATAGTCAAGTGAAGAAGAGAACCACCGGCAGCTGAGTTTAACAAATCTCTCTCTAGAGGTAAGAGCCCTTCATGGAAGTATTGGATCAATAATGTGTCTGGGATTTATGATGGGGACAACTAGAACACAATGTTTTAAAACGCTCCAATTATTCATATAAGGATTCCCCAACCATTTGTCGACATCCACTTATGTCTTTCCTGATAGATGACGTGCGAGAGACTGAGAAATACCTTTCTAAGAACAATTTCTTCAGTTGATTCCATAAAGTAATGAATCCAGGAGGTAATCGAAGCAACTAGCTTTTAGCAGATCCTTCCAAAGAGAATGGGAAGGCACGCATCTTAATTTGATCTTCAATTACATCAACTGGTTTCATAGTAGTGCAGACCATGTGAAACATCTTCAAATGATTGTATGCTTCATTCCTTGAAATGCCATTAAATTTTGGAAGTAAGTGTATCAATCCAGGTTTCAACTCAAAATTCACATTAATATTAGGGTAATTTATGCACCAATTTTGAAAATGCAAATAAGGAGAAACCAACTCTTTAATGGTCATAGCAGGATCAACAATATGAGCATTTGCATTTGCATTTACATTCTCATTAGCATTAACAACAATATTATTACCGTCCGTATTGACCTTAGAATAAGAGGATTCAAAAATAGGATTAACAAAGAAACTACTGCCTACAAGAGTACTAGCTCTAATTATTCTTTGTTGATAAAATGTCCTCTCAATCTTAGGATCTAAAGCTAACAATTTTTCAGAAGAGGATCGAGTCATGCAATAAACAACTACCTACAAAGTCACCTGAAAACTCAAACCTAAAGTCTAACCGTTGCTCCCCGACAACGACACCAAAATTGATCGAGTGACTTTTGTTATTAAAGTGATCAATTAAACTAGGTCCTAATTAATTATACAGTTTAGGGTCAACCTAGGTCATTCTCCCAAGGAGCAAGCTGTGAGTTTTCTTTTAGGACTAATTTTCAAATGACAAAAGATGCAGTGAAATGTAATCGGACCTAAACTAGGATGTAAAACACTACTACCTATATGCAATTAACTAATTAAATGTACTAATGCAACTGACTCTAAAACCTATATGAAAATGAGACTAATCTATATGAATTTTGAATGCAATTTTTGGGGTTTTTTTTATGAGAGAAGAATTAAAATCCTAATGAGAAGATTGATTAGAAGCAAATCAAATAACAAAAGTTTAACTCAGCTATGATGATAAAGGGGACAACTTAAAAATTGCATGGAGTTAACTTTCTTAACCTAAATCAATTAATTAGACCAAAAGGAGATTAATGAATTTAATTACCTAATTGAACATAGGAAACCCTCTAGTTCAATAACACATATTCCACTAGAAAACTCATAATGAAATAAGAGGTGGCTAATTAAACCCATTCAAAACCAATCACAAAATAATCTTGGAAATCTTGTTTACAATTATGTAATTGAACAACTAGATAATTTATCAATCCAATTAAACAATTAAGATGATAAACTAAATTAGCAATTAAATTAATAACAAAAACTCAATTATTAATGTAATTGACATTCCAAAGGTTGCAAACAAGAGTCTAGCAATAGGCATAAAACTTCAAATTATTAGTCTAATCCAAAAGAAATAAGTTTACAATTTAAAACTAGATTGTTCTCAATTAATACAACTCGAAATCCTTTAAAACTAAATAATCTCAAGTTTGAATTAAAAATATAAAAAGAACAACACTCCCTTATGATCTTCATGTGTAAGCCCTAGGCTTTAACTTCCTCCATGCTCCTCCCAAGTTGCCTTCCAAATAGCTTACGTTGCCATCATAGTCTCTCTCACACCCAAATTCCCTTGTGAAGCCACGGCCATGAATTTTGTTAAATGAATGAATGATGTGGCGAATGTGAAAGAAAGAATGAATCAATGGAATTGGAGGTGGGGCCCGCAAGATCACATTGTGCGTGAATTGGAATGGGGGTAATGAATGCAATCGATTAATTCCAATTCCTGCACCCTCTGCGCGTCTCATCTTCGGCCTATTCAGCCTGTGCGTCGTTTTCTTTAGCGTGTGGCGGCTCGGTGTGATTCTTTTATATTGTCTCATGGCGTGGTGCTCTTGTAGCTTGCGGCGTGCAGCGTCTTCTTAAACCTAGCAGCAGCTAGGTTATTTTAAAAGTGAAGGGGGACTTTCGGGTACCAACTTGAGCCCAGTAGGATTTAAGAGACCCAATAAAATTCTACCATTGGGTTTCTTTTTAGCTTCCCTGAAAAATTCTGCACTATAGGATATTCCAATATATTTTTATTGACAGAAATTAAATAAATCATGATATCATATATTTAGAAATATTATTAAATCATAAGATAACGATCAAAATATTAATTTAAGCCCAATAATGTCATGATTAATTCAGATTTATATTATTTTCTAAAATTGGCTAACAACTCAAATATCATCTAATAAATCCAAATTAGCCTAAAACAATACCTAAAATAAATGAATAAGACATGATAAAATATATGAAAATTGGGATTTATCAAATTTACTATTTTACCATTTTTTCCTCTTTCTCTCTCCTCCTCCTCTCCTCTTCCCGTTGATGTCACCTTGGCCACTCCAGGAGACATTTTTATTGAAGCTGCCGAATTATATTGAAGCTGCCATGGCTCTCATCAAGTCTCTCTTCCTCTCACACCGACATCACATATCTATTTCTTACTCAATGACATTATGCAAACGAAGTCTTCTCTCTTCTTCTTCTGTCAACTGAAAGTGGCATGTAAGTCTTTGAAATAATCCCTATAAAGCCATATCTTCTTTATGCTGGCTTATTAAGTGGCAAATCCATATATTTTTTGTTCAAAATCCTGTGTAATTCTTATGAGCCCAATTTTGTGGAATTCTATCATCTCTTCCTATGATTATCATTATGGCAATATATTTATTGCTTTCAAGTTTGATGGAAGTTGAGGAAGAGACACGATGGTGAAGGAATGTTGAAATTAGTGTTTTTGGAGGAAGTTAGGAGGTTGAATAGAATGGGTTTTGTAATGGTTTTGGAGGAAGAAGAAGGTGAACACTAAATGTGAGATTTAACAAAAATTGTAATGGGATTAACAAGTTCAGTAATGGAAATAATAAGTTCATGCTTCAGGGGGCAATAACAAGTCCAATAATGTGTTACCTTAAAGAATAAGCTTGTTATTCTTATAACTGAACTTGTTAATCTCATTAATTAGCTCGTTATTCCCAATACACAATTTGTTAATGGCGGTCAGATTTTGGTTTCATCATTGACATGTGTCCCTGTAAAGAATAAACATGTTATTCTCATTACTGAACTTGTTATTCCTATTACACAATTTGTTAATGGTGATCAGATTTTGGTTTCATTAGTGACATATGTTCCTCCTGAAGAAATAACTTGTTATTCTGATTACTAAACTTGTTAAATCCTATAAATGAACTTGTTATTTCCATTACAATTTTTGTTAATTCTTATTATTACTATTCACCTTCTTCTTCCCCAAATCCATTCATTGTTCACCTTCTCATTCACCAAACCCATCATGAAACCCATTCCATTCAGCATCTTGAATTCTTCTAAAAACACTAATTTCAACATTCCGTCATCCTTGTGTCTCTTCCTCAACTTCCATCAAACTCAAAAGCAATAAATATATTGCAGTAGTGATAATCATAGGAAGAGATGATAGAATTCCACAAAATTGGGCCCATAAAAACTACACAGAATTTTGAACAAAGATATAAAGGATTTTCCACTTAATAAGCCAGCCAAAAAGAAGATATGACGTTATAGGGCTCATTTCGAAGACTTATTTGCCACTTTCAGTTAACAGAAGAGGAAGAGAGAATACTTCATTTGCAAGCTGTCATTGAGGAAGAGATAGATCTGTGATGGCAGTGTGAGAGGCTTGTTGAGAGCCATGGTAGCTTCAATGTCTCCTAGCGTTGCCATGGCAACACCGACGAGAAGAGAGGAGGAGGAAGAGAGGAAGAGGAAAGAGGAAAAAGAAGAGATGGCAAAATAGTAAATTTACCAACATTTTAAAATCTTAAATGTCCTTTCAAAATGTTAACATACTTTTTGAAGTTTAGGAATTTCAAATGGTATTTAACCATCATTTTCCTGTAAATTAATTGTTTGCTTGTAAGAAAACAATTGTGACGAAAAAGAAAATTACATTGACCTTACTTATTTTCCTTTAAGTTTTCTTTTTTTAATAACAATTTTCACTCCATGATATCCTATTTTAATTGTTTTTCTATCTTTTTTATAAAAAAAAAAATGTTAAGTTGACTTGACTCATATTTTTGTTGCCTATAATTTCTTTGTTTAGTTCATTCAACATTTCAACCTACTCGGTTTTATGTATTGTTGTATAATGTCTTGTTGACTCACAGAGAAATATTTGTAAGATTTATGTTAACTTGAGTCATTTTAAAGTATATTATGTTAAGCAAATTTCATATTTTTATTTGTATTGAATAAGGCCTTTTGGGTAAAGATTGTTCAATAATACTTTTTCCCACTATTATTAGGTAGATGGCTAAATCTTGAAGAATAAGTAATTTTTTCTAATTCTTTTAGGCTTGTATGGTGCCAACCAAAACAATCAATCATCGTTAAGGCATCATTTAATGCATCTATGACTAAGTTTTCAGTTCTAGAGTGTTTTTTTGTTGCCTATATATGAATGCCACATTTTGTACCAAGATTCAGACTTGATGAATGACAATTGAGAATTTTATTTCTCGTGTGAGATTTGCTTGCATCCTTATATTCTCGTGTGAATACTCAAATAGCATTGATGACTGATCATCCTTGTGGTGGTGTCTTTGTGGCCAAGGTTGTAAGAGACAAGTTCTTTTAAGGTCCTACATTTGATCATCCATTCCGTTCATGGCTTCAATCTTGCTTTCTAGTCGGATGATCCCCCTATTGTATCATGGCATGTCTCACTTTCATTCATATTAGTTAGATCATTTTCAGTTGGAACATGAGATTTAGTTATTCTCATTTAGGTCAATAATTGCATCTGAAATATATTTTGTAATATTTTATGAATATAAAGCTTGATGAACTTCTAGTTCATATTATTATATCTGATGATCTATATTTGATTGTAATAATGCATTCCATGTGTTCTCTTTTCCAATTATTGAATTTGTCCCCCTCATGTTAGCAAAACCTGTGTCAAATGACAACTAATTAATTATGCAGTATAAGTCTCCTAGATCCATTTGTTTCCTTTAGAAACATCCTTTTGTTTTATTTAGAGACAAACAAAATGAAGGATTTTCTTACCAACAATTTATCCCAACTTTCTTTAAACATTCATCTATGTGCATTGTGGTGGATTGAAACATTGCATATTCAAATATTTACAAAGATGGAACATATCTAGCTTTTAACCAAAAGTCAATTTTACTAGGTGATTTTTGTTGGCTTGTATAAGTGCTGCAATATGTAAGATAAAATATGATAACATTGAAACAGATATTTTATTCTCATAAGTATTAATTTAACTATTAATGGAAGCTTCAAAAAATGATTCTCGCATTATATAATCTGGAAATTGTGCATCTAACTTGATGATTTATTCAAACAATCTTACAAACTTCAGGTTGCAAACTAATATTAATTTCACATGTGACCATTTTATAGATTCATCTCTAAAATTTATTAAATATTTATATGCTATTTGAATGGGCCCAAATATTTTAGTTTGATATATTTCCAAAAATGAAGAGATCCACTCTAAATCATAAAAACAATGATACTCTCATAATTAATTTTCTATGGAACACACGGTAATTCTTTAATTATATAATATATTGGCTATTTAAGAAAAATGTTCTGGTCCTTTAATGGATGTCAATACATAATCTTTTATAATTTGTTATATCATATATATGACTTGAATGATCAAACAAGTCATGCTAACAATAAATTTGTTTAGATAAGTAAACTTCTAGTTTATTGTATCGTGTTTCTTTACTAACAGTAAACTTTACAATTTTCAAAACATATTAATATAAAATCTTAATCTAATATCCATTTTTGAAAAATTATTAGGCTTTGTGAGAAAATATATGAGTGCAACTTAAGAAGTATATGAATACAACTTTTCAATATTAACTCATACTTATATTATAACAATCTCCCCCTCAAATGTAAGCCATGTAAATTTAGCAGGTCAATAAAATTTTTTCTATTTGGAACCTAAAAGCTTCATAGTTCACATAAAATTGCAGATTTCAAGCCAATTGTGCTATCATTTTAATTTGCTTCTGTGCCATAATTTTCATGATTAATACTTTTCCCGCCTAGAGAATAAACAAATCTTTATTAGTTGTTCAGGAACTATATCAATTCTATTATATATAATTTTTTTAGGAACTATCACATATTATTACATTACTATATAATTTTGCTACTTCAGTATGCTTCTTTTGATAAATATTTAACATGATTATGAAATATTTAAAATTATCTACAGCAATTATGTTCTCATAATCTTATGTGATAACCCAATAAAACATAATAAGTAAGATTGCATCTCACTTCCCAAATATAAAAATTACTTAACAAAAGAAATCAATAATTATTACTTAAATCAAGTACTAAAATTTATGTCAATCTCAAATGTAATCAAATAATGAAAACAATGGAGACCTTCCATTACAATATATTTAAATATAGATCAATTTAATATATATTGACTTAACACAGTAAAGCTTTGAATAAATTCACCAAACAATAAGGAAGTAATAATTTACTAATTAACATTTTCCAACGAATGCATAACTATATAGTGAACAGATAGATCTATAATTCATACTTGGTAATGATAGGAAGTTGTTGAAAAAATAGTTAACAAATAAGTGGAGCATCTAATAGCTGATACAATACACCGTGCATCGGAAATTATTAATCAAGTTGATGAGCCATTTCAATAGAATACATAATTATGAATACTTATGATAGTTATAATTTTGTTTTAAATTATCACAAAACACACACACAAACACAGGTCCAGATTCCCTCAGAAGCAACCTTCTCAATATCCCTCAGTATTCAAATAAGGTCCATCCCAATAATCCAAGCAATAAAAAATTATGAGAAATTAAAATAAATGAACAGCCAGGATGAGATTCTGAGAGGGGATGCTTCTGGGATAATCTGCTTCCCACAAACACACATATAGCTTACACACGTTAAAAGATGATTTTGTTCATAAAATCAACATCAATTTAGAATGTTTTTTTCTCATAAACTTAAATAAATTCTCAATTTAAATGACACATAAGTATGTGATTTTTCGTTTTCTCTCAAATGTCAGATAAAAAATAATTTACTTACGATATATTTGTCTAATATCAAGATATGTCTGAATATACAAATATAGCTTACATGTCACATATTTGAATTTATATAAAGAAAAAAGGGGAAAGAGATGGAAGACAAAAATAAAATGAAAAATATGGGCTAGTAATGGAAGAAAGTGCATTCATGTTTGAGTTATAAGAGTTGAGCATATGTGGGAAATCTATGAAGAAACAAAGAAGCAAAAATCCCAAAAAGAAAAAAGAGATCGGTTTGCAATTTGGCATGGTAAACTCCATTAGTTACAAGATTATAAAGCTTGCATGTACGTACATATGTAATGTATGAATAATATTCATATCATGTTTAATGTATGAATAATATTCACAAACACCTCATACATTTAAATTTACAAATAAATTGTACAATTATAAATAAATAACATAATTAAACAATTAAAGGTTATATTAATAAATAATAAAACCTTTCAATTTGGGAGTTACAAGGTATAATGAGATTAACCATGAAGTGGAATCCTAAAAGCTATGGAATTATGTGAATATCCACACATCATAATATTTAAATTTAATTTGCAAATAAATTGGCACAATTTCAAAATAATTAATAATCACTTTTTGGTCTATTTGAGTTTATACATCACCCATTAACACTTACCAATATCAAAATATCAAATAATAATTTCTCTCTCAAAAATTAATTGCAATAAATTTAAATTTAAACATTAATCAAAATCAAATCTTAAAATATTTTGGGCTTATAATTATTTATTTTGGCTTTACAATTTGGTCATATTTCTCCATAACTTATTACTTTAATCATCATAACTACTTTTGATATTTTTCACAATATATCATGGTCCTTTAGCTCACAATTATTTTGATGTTTACTTTTAATAAATTGATACATATTAGTTTATATAACTTCTGGTCATATTATACCATTTTTTCTTTCCATATGACTTATAGTCATTGTATAACATTTTCTCATAATTTTAATGATCTTAGAAATGTTATTATTTTCACAACTATGTTTCAATAGCAAAGGCAAAATATTATTAGCTTTCAACTATCAATTTCACTAATGCAATTTGATCATGTTCATTTTCACTCTTATAGACATTTTCTTTTCTTTCAATAGGACATCATCAATTTCTCCAAATATTGACCTTTAGGACCATGACCAAAATCTTGCAAAGCTAAAGAGCCTTTTTTTTTTTTTAGTTTCCTATCTATTTGAATATTTAGCCTTCAGGCTTTGATATTTGTGACAATTAAATTATTGAAGTGCCCATTTTTTGGGTCAATCATGTCATTTAATGAAGGGTTAAGGTGTGCCCAACACAATCAACTATGGCCCCAGGAGCGTCCAGAATAATAAACTATCAAGTGGATCGTCCAGCACAATAAACTATTAAGTTGGAGCATCCAGCATAATGCCGTTAGTTTCAAGCTAACGTCGTTTTCACATTTCACAAAAATTATAGAATAGCACCCATATGTTTGTGAAACTATACTTAAGCCACAAAAACATTTCAAAATTTTTATTTTAGTCCCTCCACGTACTTTATATGGAGGGACTAAAATGAAAATTATAAAAATTTTATGGGCCTGGAAGATAATTTTCTAAAATTTTAGGTTCTTTTTTTGTAATTTTTGCGGGCCTTAAATCCGCCCTTGGTTACAGGCCTTTTTTCAAACCTTAGCCTGACCTGGCCTGTGGCCTATTAAGTAGGCTTGTAATTTTAAAAATTTTGTAAACAGCCTAACAAACCACAAGTCTCACCTCAAAACAAGCCTACTTCAAATAGGGTAAAAACATAATTATTTTAAAAAGACCTACTTTAAACAGGCTCTTAGATGTAGGTCTGTTTTCGACCTGTTTAAAGTAGGTTTATTTTCACCTTATTTGAAGTAGGCTTGTTTTGAGGTGAGGCCTATAGTTTGTTAGGTTGTTTATAAAATTTTTAAAATTACAGGCCTCCTTAATAGGCCACAGGCCAGGCTAAAGCAGGAAAAAAAGGCCTGTAACCAGGAGTAAATTTTGGGGGTAGGGATGGCCCAAATTACAAAAAAGAACCCAAATTTTTAGAAAATTATGTTTTAGCCCCAAATTTTTTATATAATTTTTACTTTAGTCCCTCCACGGTGGAGGGACTAAAATAAAATTTTTGAAATGTTTTTGTGGCTTAAGTATAGTTTCAGCAAGATATGGGTCATATTCTGTAATTTTTGCCAAACCTTCAAAGAAGACGGCTTCAGCTTCAAATTAACGGTATTGTGTTGAGCACTCCTTTTTAAAAGATTATTGTGCTGGACGCTCTTTTTTAAAAATTTATTGTGCTGGATGGTCTACTTGAAAGTTTATTGTTCTGGACGTTCCTGAGGTCATAGTTGGTTGTGTTGGGCGCATCTTAACCCTTTAATGAAACCAATAATGTTCTTTTATATAAGAACTATTATAAAAGTGATGTGACTTTTGGTCTTATAATCACAAAATTAAGAATATTATAATTTCTAGCCTTTGAATGAAATAAAAATACTGTAAAAGTAATTAAATAGATTTAAATTCATAATCAAATATAAACAATAGATAAGTTCATGATTATATAGATCACATTATATAATTTTATATTAATGTGTGTGTATTAGTACTACTATGTATTAATGTAATAATAAACAAATGAAAATAAAAAATTGACCTAATGAAATATCAATAATATAACAATATAAATAAATTAAAGGTAAATAAAATAACAATAAAACAAATGAAATAAAAACATAAAATAAAGAAATATAAACAATAGAGTATAACATAAAACGTAAATAAAATAAATAATATAAATGTTAAATAAGTAAATGAACAAACTAGACGTTACTAAAATGAAATAACATAATACAACAACATAAAATGTAAAGAATTCCATAATATAAAATAAAGAATACAAAAATATTGCATAAATAAAAGTTTCTCGTGAAACGATAAATAAAAGTGAGAGAGAAAAATTGTCAAGGAGAATAAAGGAGCAATAATATCTAATTTTAGCCATGAATCCTTATATATAAACCAATCACTAAAAGAGTCTCTTTGATTTTATATAATGACTTAAATTATCCCAGATAAATCAAATAGATAAACAATAAAAGAAGTTAGGGTAAATCATTAAGCCAACGATGAGCAAAAATACATTCACCATAGTTTCATGCTGATAACATGTAATAAAAATAAGGAAAATAAAGAAAGACAAGAGAGAATTGTAAAAATGAAGAATGGATGAAAACTCTTATTCATATAGCATTTCTATATACATTCAACTCTTTGTGTGAAACATTTATTTATTATAGCCTTAAAGCCTTCCAAGAGTCACAATATCATAAACATATGAATTAATCTACATTATGATATAATACAAAAACCATTTGAGGTTAAGGCTATTAATCTCAAAATAAAATCCTAAGAGTGAGGGATTATGGACATTCATTCATATAATTTTTACAACACAAAAAAAAAAAACGACATTAGAGATATTTAAAAAAAAATAAAAAAGAACGATTTTAGCGACATTACCTATTGATGTGAAAGAGACGAAGTGCAAGAGAGATTTTAGCACCTTATATTTCCATCTTCTCTCCCTTTTTTTTTGTCAACAAATCTTATCTCTCTCCTCTCTTATTTAATCTCTTCTCCCTCTCTCATAAGGATGGTGTGACATAATCTCTCAAAAATAATTATATAAAACATTAGATTGTATATTAATTTATAAGATATAGACAAACTAGTTTTAAAAAAATTATAAAATGATAGATGGCATAAAAATATATCTTATATTTAATATTAAAATTCATTCTCAAGTTAAATCTTACATTTGGTATTGCAGGGTACCATTTAAAAACATTCTTTCATAATAAATTATAGCTTTAAGTGCTAATGAGAATTGGTACAGATGGTAACGAACGAGCTTAAGTCCTAAAATGATAAGAGTTTGATTTCCTCTGTTGTTGTAAAACCTCTTTTGGTAGGCGATCTTGTAAATTCCTTGTAAGTGTTCAAAGAATCCTGGGGCCGTATCTTGGCCTTAGTGGGGGACTGATGCCGAAACCACCTAAATTTTTTCCATTAAAAAAAAAATACAGCTTTAAGTAGATGGTAGACTTTAATAGAGTACTCTTACTTTATAAAGTCTTAAAGAAGGTGTTTGGTGCGGACTTCAAAACACGACACAGAGGATCATATCATTTAAAAATTCTAAATTCTAAATGGTACACGTACATTTGTTTACCTGAATAAATGGACATTTTGAGCCAAAACATAAAAATAAAAATAAAAATGGTACACTCCAAATATGTAACTTGCTCTAATAATTGTTCTTAAATAACTCTACGTCAAGCTATAGTTATCAAACGAAGATGAAATAACTTTACATCATGTTAAGCTATACCTATCAAGAGGTTTTTGAGTGTTTAGCGTTAGCTTTTGAAAAATAACTTTTACGATTTATAAGATAAGTACTTCCTCTGATTCTTATTATAAGGCACCAACTACTAAAATATTTTGATTCTTATTATAAGGCACCAACTATCTTTAACCAACTTATTTATTAATATTTTCCAATTATACCCTCATTTCTAACTAACTCTTTAAATTCACATCATTAAAGTATGGGTAAAATTGGAAATATTTATTATTTCTGAACCAATTTAATAACTTAACTTCAATTTTTTGGTTTGTGAGAAATGGTAGTTAGTGCTTTATAATAAGGACCAGAGGAAGTATATAATAAGAGTTTTATCTCAGCTTATTAAAAAAAGATTTCGAAAACCGCAGTTTGAGTGCAACCCAAACATTTTTTTGAAGATGAAATAACTCTACATCATGCTATACCTATCAAGAGATTTAAGATTTGGCAAAAAGATCCAGAGGTTTAAGAAGACAAAAAGTCCATGTTTGATATTTTTGAGACCGGACATGAACATTAAATTTGATAAGCCCAATTTCAATATAGACTCTTAGGAGCCCAAAATCACGTACAAAAAAATGTCACATTTGTATATGATAATGGCCAAAACTCAAAACAAAGAAAAAAAATCATAAAAATGTTACCTTTTAAAAACTCACACTTTTTTTTTTTTTTTTTTTTTTTATATAAACAAAATCAGTTGACCCTTCATCCTCCATTATATTTCTTTCTCTTTCATATTCCTCTTTAAAGATATGTAGATTCACACTCCTTATTTTACCCATATCTGTTTTTTTTTTCCTATTAAAATTTTAGGAAATGGGTTAGGCTCACCTACAATCCAAGGGCAGGGCACTTGTAGCCCAGTTCACAGGGGATGCTGGTTAGAGAGTACACATGCCTTCACCTTTACCAGTATTATCATTACTTTCTAGATCCCTAGGGTGTCTTTCACATCGTCTTGACTAACGCAGGGTTTGAATCCGGTGAGGAAGACCGACCCTCACACCAATTGAACCTAAAGATGAGGGGTTACCCATATCTGTTCGAACCTTTGACATGCAGTGAAGAAGCTGTATCTCTAACCAACATGACACTCGAAACAAATCTAGATTTACTCGAAAAGTATAATACCAAAGTTACGTTGATAATGTCACACAGAAAGCTTCACAGTCTTAAATATGATGGTCAACATTTCAAATTGATGGAATAAAATAAAACACCATATATATAACTTCCTAGATTGAAACAAATTTATTTATATTTTGCCCCTAACTTTGTAATATATTTAAAAGATCCAAGAAAGTTGAAATAAGAATTTGAGATGATTGATTTTTTTATTCTAAGAAAAAAAAATTAAAATCAGTTAGACTTAGAAAGTCACAGGAAAAAAAAAATTGGTCAGTGTCACTATCTTCACTAGCAAATTCCAGCTTGCATTGTCTGAAGAGTGTTAGGAGCAACAAAATGATAGAGACGTGCATATCAAATTCTACAAAAATGTTTGTCGTGGTTCGTTACATTTCAATTTTGTCAAACGTAAGAATCACACCATGCTTCTGTAACACACCCAAATTTCTTAATAATAATTATTTTTTATTAATTTTTGTAAAAAAAAAATAGCCCCAAAAATAGAAAATGAAGAAGAAGAAAAGAACATGACCCATGTCCTTGATAATTTTTCTAAGCCTAGATTAACATCAATATTGAGTTCAGTCCAAATCTCATCATTTGAATTTTGAACAGAATATATATTAGCTGGCCAAAAAAAGAACAAAATGTATTTTGTTAAACTATTTTACTTCATGTTACATAAACATAATATAATTTTTTTATTAAAAAAAAATAATATGATAAATGTTTTTTTATAAGTGTGGGTCATCAGTTAGTAATATATTTATTTTTTATTTGATGAAAATTTATAACATGTTTAAATGTATTTTTTGTTCATTATGTTATGCCTAAAATTATTTATATTTTTTTTGTTAATAATATAGAATATGTTTAAATCTAATAAATATTACTAAACATGAGAGGAAATTTGAGATTAATATTGTTCCACTTTTGAGGTGTCATTTCATATATTCTTTCACTTGATTTTTATTATATTTTTGGTAATACTTTATCCATCAAGCACAAAAACTACTTATACCACCAAGACAAATAAAATGATAGTAATGTTTTTTGCGGCCATGCCTGAAAGTGATCAAACTACTTATAATATTTTTTTAATAAGACCATAAAACAAAAAATCAATAGTATGCCAATAGTTTAGATTTATCTTTGAGAAAAATATTTTTTAGTATTATGTTTATCCTTCTAAATAATTTCCCACATTTTTTACTTTTTATTAATGAGATTTGAAAAATTTGAAAAACTTTATTAAAATGAATCATTTGTAAGAATAATTTTGTATTTTTATGTTTGTATTTCTTTTTAAGGATGTAGACCTTAAGATGAGCATGGATCTAATCAGTTCCAAATTGGGCCATGGTGTGTCGGTGAGAGAAAGATGTATGAGTATATTTTAATCAAAATATGTTTATATTAAAAATTTGATAATCCAAATTTCATTTGTGTTTGAAAATTTTAATTCTTTTTATTTTAATGAAAAAAATTAATTGAAATATTCTTATAATTATTATTAATTTAAAGATATATTTTTATTTGAAATATTAAAAATGTTGATTTTTATGTATCGATTGCGTCCAAATAAAAATTCGGATAATCCCTATTCCCCTATTTCATCTAAAAAATGAATAACCAATGTATTTTTATCTATATCCTAAAAAATAATTAATCACAGTAAGATTCACGACAAATTTTTTTGAAATATAGTTACAAATTATTAAAAAAAACTACAAATTTATTCTTCTCAATCATAAATAAGGCATTTAGAATTTTAAAATAACTATTATTTTGCAACTGTCTAATGAATATTTACAACTCAATTTAAACAAATATATATTAAGGACCAAACAATTATTAATTCATTGTTTTGGGAATTAAATGTTATTATTCTTACTAGTTAACATAACAAATAAATTAAGATATACTCACCAATTAATTTTTGGTAGACATGTAAAGCCGAAAATTATTCAAAATTGAGCCACGTCAGATTATCAATTTTTTCTATTTGCAAGACTTCAAATTAAAACTTTACTTCACGTCCAAAAAAATAAAATTAAATTAAAACTTAATTAAAAGAACTTTGGTCAAACCACCAAAGCTTAAAAAATTCTACACTACCTATATTATAGTCAAAAGTTTTTACTTAAGCAAATAACAGCTAAAACTTGGTTATATATATACATAGATATAAAAATATAAGGGAAATGGTGCGTGTAATATTGAAAATGAAAAAGAAGGAAGCTGTGAAATAAAAGTGAGGAATCAAATCAGGACTTTTAATTTGTTTCCCATTCATTCACGGTTTTCCACCGATCTTTTATTATTATTATTTATTATTTAGTCAAAGTTTTCCACCTATCTAAGTCTTTGATTATTTTTATGTTCTGTAACTATAATAACGTACGTGCCTCCCTTGTCAATTCTGAATTTCAAATCAACGCCGACACTTTGCGTCTCTATATTGATTAACGATCAATATGAATTAGTGAAAATGAAAGAAAAACCCCATTTAAATTACAAAAAGTCTAAGATGCCCACCAAATTAGTAAAAGGACAAATAAATGATTCAGTAGAAATTTAGGATTTTAAAGTTTGGATGTTGACAATTTAAATATATACAATAACAATTTACAACCCGGGTATATACGATGATAATAATTAACAATTGCCAATTGAATCTCTATATCCAAGTTGCTAATTCTTATATTGAAGTAGTCAACACACAATCTTGAAAATCTCAAATTTCTACTGGATTAACTATTTGTCATTTTGCTAATTTAATAGATATTTTAAGATTTTTGAAATTCAAATGGTATTTTTTTTTATATTTTTTTATTAATTAAGAGTAATTTTAATAATTCATTAATTGTGTGTGTTGTGGGTGATTTTTTTTTTTTCTCGAAGTGTGTTGTGGGTGATTGATTATTGGAGTAGAGACTTGAGACATTTACTGACATTATACTCCCTCTGGTCCTTATTATAAGGCACCAACTATCTTTTCTCACAAACCAAGAAAATGGAAGTTAAGTCATTAATGAGCCTAAAATTAATAAAAGTTTCCAACTTTATCCCTATTTTAATGAGATAGATTTAAAAAAGTTTGTTAAAGTAAGGGCATAATAAGAAATAGTAATAAATAAGTTAGTTAAATGTAGTTGGTGCCTTATAAAAAGAACAAAAAATTTTGGATAGTTTGTGCCTTATAATAAGAACCAGAAGAAGTACATTGCATAAGAGGTTTGATCAGTAGTGGGCCTCTCTCTTTCAACCACCTTAAAATGCCCAACCAATCTGCCTCGACCTGTCTTTGAATTTTCATTAAAGAGATTTTGGTAATTCATGTTGTTAGAAAGCCGGTGTTTAGTGTTTGTTTGTTTTTTTTTTTTTTTAAAAATATTCTTTAATAGAAGGGTTAATTTCATTTTTTCCTTAAAAAAAATGCCCAACCTTAAATTCTTTTTCTTATATTTAAGACTATCATAATGTGCATTAACTAGCGAGGTAATTGCGATCAAACATGTTTAAGTGTTTCAAAGGTTATTGTAATCTGCATCCTACGAAAGGAGTATGAGAATGAATTTTATTGTAACCCATCACTAAGCTCTAAGCATGAGACTGGTGTTATGCCTTTTTAAGTTCTTTTATCTTTCGTTGTTTTGCTTGCCATGCTTTTGTAGAAATGATTAGTTTTTTTTTTATTTTATTCAAAAGCTACTTATATTAATAATTCAAAGCAGATATATTAAATGAGGGTTGAGGACAAACCGAATATAGAAAACTAACACAGTCAAAGCAAATACAAGAGAACAAATCAAATACAAGGGGAAAAAAACTAATTATCACCTATTGTAGAATTGGAATAGAAGTAGCATTAATGGTAACACCGGCGGACTCTTGTAGATCCAAGGTTAGAAATGATATGAAAGAAAGTGTTGGTTGTAAAACCTGCCCTGTAGGATACACCTCCTTATAAATATCAGCTGCAAATAGAGCAACTACACAATAGCCCTATCTTGGGGTAAAAAACATAAAAAACCCAACTTCAAAAAGAAGCAAAATGATGTCCTAAAGAACAATTCTGCTCCTCCATTGAAAAAGATTTGGTGACTTTGATCACACATCAAACAACGCCTTTTGTTAATATCTATGGCTAATAATGATCTTATGATAGCTAAAGCATATGACAGCAATGACCATTGAAAAAACCATTTCTCTAAGATTGCAAATTTGAGCCACTTGAAGAGAATTTGATCTATTAATGTTCAAACAACTTTTCAACCAAGAGAAGTTATACTTTGATCTCACACATCTATTTATTACTTGAGAAAACACCACAACTAAAACCCAACACTATAAAAATAAAAAGAAGAAGAAGAAGAAGAAAAGACAAACAATTCACATAAGAATGAGGAAGAAAACTCTCATCACCTCAAAAAAGATCTAGAATAGGAAAGGAAAAACTCACATCAGAGACAAAAGAAGACCGCAGTCGATAGAAATCAAAAGGAGGAGGTGGCAGCATCTTTGATGTACTTTTCTGAAGCGGAATCCGAGTACTGCATTTTCATTTATTGGTAGGTGCTGAATAACTTCTGAATTTTTTTAAGAGCATGACACGTGTGAATGTGAGAAAGAAGAAGCTAGACGTAAGTGACTTCTATATATGATTTAACCGGAAAGACAGAGAAAGAGACCCCAAATGAGACGCAAAGTCGTTTCTTCTTCCATCATTATATTGTTTCCTCTATCTGTAACTTTTCACACCAAAACGAACAAGAAAATACGAAATTAAAAGAAAAACAAAAAATAAATCTAGAAATTTGAAATTCACATAATTTTTTACCTTAGCCTTCCTTCTTGGCGAGAATAATTTTGTTATTAACAAATTAAAGTGAATTGGTCATGTCAAGTAATTTTGAGTGGGAAATATTTTAAAATGACGCAGAAAAAAAAAACAATAGAGATTGATGAAGCTGACCTTCAAATTATAGGCTTAATTTGGTTGGTGAAAGTATTGCAGTTATCGTCAAAGTTTTTTAAGTTTTTCAAAGAGACAATGGACACAACATCATTTCCAATTTGGAAACTTTGTTCATAATATCTGTACGTACTAATTAATATACAATTGCAATTAAGTACTTCTTCAACTTAAACCTTTACAATGTACTCAAATAAAAGTGCATACATATATACGCACTCCTATTCTTAATGAAGTGAAATGAATCAGAAAGTTATTATTTATGATAAAGGTATGGGGATTTATACTAATCCCTATTTAGATGGGATCTCATTAGGATATGATTACAATCTCATGATCTCACATATACACATTAATGCTAATAATACTAAATATATTTTCTTAACACTCCCTCTTAAGTTGGAACATATATATTGATCATGCCCAATTTGTTATAAAGATACTTAACTCGTGTCTCATTTAAGGCTTTCGTCAAAAGATCTGCTAGTTAATCATTTGATCTCACATGCCCTGTAGTCAAGGGTGGACAGAAGGGGGGGGGGGGGACTAGGGGTGGCCCCACTAAAATTATATAAAATAACCCTAAGTATTAGGCAATTCTCTTTCAGTCTCATAAAAATATCATGATTTCCACTTTAGTCCTTCAATGGGAAGGGCTAAGGGTGGCCCCACCTAAAATTATATAAAATAACCCTAGGTATTAGAAAATTCTCTTTCAGTCTCATAAAAATTTCATGATTTTCACTTTAGTCCCTCAATGTAATGTTACGTGGAGGGACTAAAATGAAAATATTGAAATGTTTATGGGGTTGAAATATAGTTTCATGAAAATTTGGGTTCTATTATATAATTTTCACCCCTCGGCCCCTAAAATTGTCATTCTTGGTTTTGCCCCTACTTGTAGCTACAACATTCTCTTTGATCTTGTCATGAATAAAGTGACAGTTGATTTCAATATGCTTTGTATATTCATTGAACATAGAGTTTGATGCTATATATATGGAGTGCTACTTTATTGTTACACATAGTTTCCTAGGTAGTGCCATGGTAATGCTGATTTCCTTCATGAGTTGAAGTACCCACACAATTTCTTGCACTAATTGTGACATGGTTCTGTATTCTGCTTCTACACTTGATTTTGACACAACACTTTGCTTCTTACTTCTATAAGATATCAAGTTTCCACCAACAAATACATAGTAACCCGTAGTGGACCATCTTGTGGCCTTAGACCTTACATGATCTACATCATAGAAACACTTGATTTTAGTGTGTCCATAATCTATATAGAGAATGCCATAACCTGGGGAACCTTTTAAATAATGCAAGATATGCTCTAAGGCTTCTTACTATGCCACTGTTGGAGATGCCATGAAGTGGATAAGTACATTGACCAAGAATGTTATATTAAGATTAGTTACTGTTAGATAATTCATCTTCCCTATGACTCTTTTATATCTCTCAGGAGATGCAAATGACTTTAGTTTCTCTAGATCAATCTTCTTCTTTAAGTCATCAGGAAGTTCATCAAACATGCTATCATTAAGATCCAAGAACGGATTTAGAATCATGGGGGTGCTGCTTGGTGTAGCTCCGAGCTATCCAGTCTCCTTTAACATATCAAGAACATACTTCCTTTGAGTTAAAAGGATGCCCTTCTTGCTTCTCAAGACATCAATACCAAGGAAGTACTTCAATGGTCCTGAGTCTTTTGTTTGAAAGTGGGAGTTAAGGAAGACCTTAAGCTCTGAGATTCCAGAGATGTTACTCCTAGTAATCACAATATCATCGACATATACTACGAGAAAAATCATGCTTGCATTAGACTGCTGGTAGAACACAGAATGATCACACTTACTTTTGTTTAAACCAAACCTCTTGACCACACCACAAAACCTATAGAACCAGGCATAAGGACTTTGCTTTAAACCATACAATGACTTTCAAAGATAGCATACTTTCCAATGCTCCCCCTAAGCAATAAACCCAGGTATTTGCTCCATATACACTTCCTCAAGAAGATTACCATTCAAGAACGCATTCTTAACATCCAACTGATGCAAATCCCAATGATAGGTGGCAGCCAGAGAAATAAGGAGACGAACGGAAGTAAGCTTAGCCACAGGGGAGAAAGTCTTGGAATAATCAATGCCATAGGTTTGAGCATACCCATTGGAAGCAAGTCGAGCTTTCAAACGATCTACGGAACCATTGGCCTTAATCTTCACAACAAACACCCATTTACAACCAATGGCCTTCTTTCCAAAAGGTAGGTCAACAAGAGTCTAGGTACTAGCCTTCTCAAGGGCCATCATTTCTTCTTCCATTGCAACACGCTAACCAGGGCGATTCAAAGCTTGGTAAAGGGTAGTAAGGGTAGAGACAGACTCAAGAGTGGTCATAGGAGAATATGAAACAAGGGACGACTACTAGTAGGAGTGGACACCAGATAACAACAAAGTTTAGGAGAGTAACACCAATAACAATTTTGAACATGAGAATAACCAAGAAAGGCACACTTTAAGGATTTGGGGTCAAGTTTACTAACACCCGGATGGACATCCCGAACAAAGCAGACACAACCAAAGATTTTGGGATCAACGAGGAATAACTTAGTGGTGGGAAACAAAACGGAATATGGAACATGATGGTGTTTGGCGAATTAACATGACTCACAATCCAAAGAAGGCACAAAAGAAAACTGAGGGTTCAATCGTTTTAGGAAAGAAAAGGATACATGACCAAGGCAACAATGGACTTCAAAGGGAGAGGACCCACCAGAACAAGCAATAGAATCTGGCACCTGGTCATTAAGGATGTAATTTCACTAGATTCATAGCTTCTACCAATAATCCGATTCGTCGAAAGATCCTGAATTAAATAATAGTCAAGGTATAGTGAGATAAAATAGTTCAAATGACGAATCAGTTTACTGCGGGACAAAAGATTAAATGTGAGATCAGGAACATTAAGGACGGAAGAGAGGGAAATGGATGTAGTCGGTAAGGCAATTCTTGATCCAAGGACTCGGACCGGTGAACCATTGTCAACAAATATGGAGGATGGGATGGCATATGGGGCATACGATGAAAATAAATGATGGTTTCTTGTCATGTGGTTGGTTGCACCAAAATCAATGACCCACTTTGTGGAAGTAGTAGCAAGGCTAGAAGACAAAGTACTTGTAGCAAGTGCACTTGCAGAGGAGGGACCGGAATCAGACTAATTGAATGTTTAAGCAATATGAGCAAAACCACGTTGCTATTTATCCTGCAATTTACGAAACTTTTTCTTGATGTGCCCAAATTCCATGCAATAATAGCATATAACACTGTCATAGGATGGAACAGTAGTGCCTTGTTTAAATCCAGAATTAAGGGACCACATCTAGCCAAAGCACTAGCATTGGGACCAATAGATAGACGAATTAGACTATCAACACAAAGCACTCTTGAGAACACATCTTCAAGAGATGGAAGCTCCTGACTGGAGAGAATATGAGATTGGGTGGTGTCATAAGATAGATCAAGAGCTTTTAAGGAAACTGATGATAGCTTGAAATTCCAAATTCTTGATACGAGTTTGGAGATCATCCTATGGAGACATAAGTAACTTCATTTCTTTATACAACTGTTTAAAATCTAAGAAGAAATCCTTCAAAGGACAACTCTGCTGCTGAGAGCGATAGAATCCTTTGCAAACTTCATAAATATGAGTGAAGTTTCCTTTGCCAGAGAACATAAATTTCAGATAAGTCATAATTTTTGTATTGTGTTGCAATTGTTAATGGAAGACAAAATCTGTGGTTCAATAGAATTTTGAATATGAAAAAACAGACGAGCATATGCTTTAGACCAAGCCAAACCTTTTTCATCATCACCAGAAGGAGGATCCTGAGGTAAATGAGCTTCCTTCTCAACACTCAAGAGGTAAACCTAAACAATTTTGTTTCAATAATTATAATTGGTCCAGTTCAATTTTGCATCGATAATCTATATAGACATAGGCATCATAGCAGATGTTTTAGATTTAGACATAGATTTAGAACCAAAATACTCACAATAACTAGACGATAAATATAGTTAAGGGAGAGACTAGAAAGCAATATAAACACCAAACAGAAATTATGAATAGGACCGAGTAAATAGTACTAATGAATAGTGTAAAACAGTGCCATAAACAATCCAAAGAGTGCGAAACAGCCCCAAACAACGCGAAAAACAGTTATGAAACAGTGGCGAAACAATACTGAACAGTGAGAAACAGTGCAAAAGGCAATAGAACAGTGCCAAACAGTGACGTAACTGCCAAACAGGGATGGAACAGCAACAGAACAGTGCCGAACAATGACAGAACAACCAAACAGTGATGGAATAATGCCGAACAGTGACAGAACAACTAAGACGTAACAGCAACGGAACAATGACAAACAGTGAAATGAATCAGAAAATTATTATTCATGATAAATGTATGGGTATTTATACAAGAGAGAGGAACCTCTACATATAATGGCTCATAATATTGTAATCCCTAATTATATGGGATTTGATTGGGATATGATTACAATCTCATGATCTCACCTATACACATTAATGCTAATAATACTAATATATTTTCCTAACACTTAATAAACAATCTAATGAGAAGAACTTTAAAGCATATTTTTAATATGTTGTTTGGTTCAATGTTTTGAAAATTGATCATTAGGATTGGATTATATATATCCAATCAATATATTAATGAATAAATTATAATATGGTTTAATACATTATATCAATAAATTAAGTTAGATTGTATTGACTAGTCAGGAGATTGCCAAATTACACTACGATTCGATTCAAAAGATTGTAGAGATTAAGTTGGATCAAACTAATATTAACCTTAATAGTGGAACACAACTTTTCTCTAATTAACCTACAAAAAATATGTTGTACTTATTAATTATTTTTTTTAGTAAATTAAATAAGAGAAAATTAAGAGAATTTTTTAACAAATAGAGTGGTAATTAAACTTGCGACATTTTAATTTTAAACATGCATATCACCCTCATATGTATTATAAATCACTTATAACTCATTTTTGCATATTTAGGATGTGTTAAATTGATAAAAAAATTTAAATTTACCCTTATTGAAACTTTTCTCCATATATTTAAAAATTATTTCCAACCATCTCTTTTCTTTCTCCCTTTCAAACAAAAAATTAAACTAGTGTAAAATTAAATGTAGCAAATCATCTTTCTTTCTTTTCTTTCTTTTTGCACATGTCATATTTTTTTTATTCAAAAGCCTTCTAACAAAGATATGAGTATGTAATCAAGATATAGTTGGTCTAGAGTATAAGGCAACGTTAGATAAGGTCTCGAGTTCAAATTCAAGTTCTAGATGAGACATTTGTGTTGAAAGGGTAGCTATGAACTCTAAACTGAATACTAGATGATAATATCAAAAAGAAAAGGGTTAAGGTGCAAAAATACACATATGTTTTTCCTCTAGGGGTGCCCAGCACCATATGTTTTTTTTTTTGTGCAAAAATACACACGCCGTTAGGTTTTAGGAGCAAAAATACCACTTCCGTTAGCTAACTGTTAACTGACCGTTAACCATGGTGAAATTACTCTTTTGCCCTTAACCCTTTTCTTTTTTAATTATTTTAAACTAACGGCAAAAAGGTGATTTCACCATGGTTAACGGTCAACTAACGGTTAGTTAACGATCAACTAACGGAAGTGACATTTTTGCTCCTAAAACCTAACAGCGTGTGTATTTTTGCACAAAAAAAACATATGGTGCTGGGCGCTCCTAGAGGAAAAACATATGTGTATTTTTGCACCTTAACCCAAAAGAAAAGATATAAATACGTGAAAAGATAATCATACTTGTAAAAAAAATGATATATACTATTAATACATAGTTGATATAATAATGTAAGATCTCACTAGATTCTTTTTCATCTAGAATTTGAGATTTAGAGGAGAAGAAGAGGCATTTATGAACCCCGAATTGAATATCAGCTAACCATAAAAAAAAAATCGATACAGCTAAAAGGATTTTCATCCATACAAATAAAGTTAGGGGCAATCCTTCAAGATATGATCAATATCTTCCCTTACATATTAGGAGGAAGAGAAAAGTCCTCATCACTCTGTGGGCAACTAATAGTTTCTACGCATGTGTCTGTATTGTTTCAGCATTGTTGCAAAGAAGAAACTGAGAAGTGTGTTAAAGTATAATATTGAATTATAATAAAATTTTGTGTAAAAAGGAGCCTAATAGAGTAACCCTTAATTGACTTGTCAGCATCAATCTGATATACATTTCAAAACTCTTGTTTAAATTGAATCCAAAACTCACTAAAATCATATTGTAATATGTGTAGGTGTGATAAGGGAATAAGTTCCATATTGTTTAGGAGTGAAAAGGTCCAAGGGAATAAGCTATTAAATGAGCTAAATGAAAGAGTAGGCTTGCACGGACAACAATGGCCCACTGAAGGCAATCACAATTAAACTTTAACAATTTTCCCCCACCCCTAATGCATGAGTTGAAAATGATACTGAGCACCTTTCTTATAGAACTTATCGTCTATCATTTAATTCACTATTTTAATCATTGTCATGCATGATGCATCTGCATGTTTGTAACGGAAGGTTTTAATCATCTAAAATCATCATAAAGCAAGCTAATGCATACTTAAATTGCCCACTTGATTATATTTATGACTATCTTAATGTATATATGACACTGAATTTCATCGTAACCCAGCTCCAAACTCTAAGCATTAGATTGGGGTTACGTCGAGATCAAGTTGGTTTACTAGCCGATTTAATTTTTTTTATTTTCGGTTGTCTTGCTTACTGTTAGGAATAATTAGGAATCAACGTCATAATTAGGAAATATACGTTATGATATTTGTGTCAATCATAATCCCATAAATCAGGGATATCATCATAATGAGCCATTAAGAGTAAGGCTCTCACTCTTTGTATATATAGACCCATTATACATGAAATACATAACAAGTTATTTGCACAATCTTACATGGTATCAGAGGATTTCGTTCTGCTCTTCCCTGTGCGATCTCTTGTTCTTGTTTTCTGCAGATCCGAGAGCTTGGAGATCACATTACAGTAAGAAGAGGCTTTACAATCGTTTTTCGTTCCGGACCCAATCTCGAAACACGCGCCACTCCACTGTGTTCTCTATCTCCCGATCGGCGGACGCCCCAAATTTGGTGGTGAATGGAGACCTCCACGACCGCGCGTGGGGCTCACGCACTCACCGGAAGCTTCACGGAGACGGCGCGTGACAGCGCATGGGACGGCGGTTTCAATGGCGACTTCCAGATTTCGCTTCTCCTCCTCTTTTTCGGCAACTTTTGACAGGTTTCGTGGTCTGGGCTCATCGTTTTCTGATTTGTGAATTTGATATGGAATTGGGTGTTGCGTTGCATCTTGGTTGAGGTGTTTGGCATCTAGTATCTTTCCTATATTTTTTGGACAAGTGTTTGTCGTTTAGGGATCCTTGTGTGGTCCGTTTGTTTGCTGTTTGTCCCTGGTACTGGGTGTTATGAGCATAATTTGTGGTGCAATTAGTGATTGTGCTCGTTGTTGGGTATTTCTACCACGTTCTAGTTTCTTTTGTGATCCTATTTAGTGACTAGTTATTGTGCCTCCCTTATGGCTGATTCTAAGACATCTGATACGCTGCCTATGTCTGCTAAAATTACTGATGCAAAATTAAATTGGACCAATTATAATGATTGGACTAAAACGGTTCGGGTTTACCTCTTGGGGATTAAAAAGGAAGCCTATTTGACTCAGGATCCCGCTTCTGGCGATGATGAAAAAATATTGGCTTGGTCTCGAGCATATGCTCACCTTCTTTTCCAGCTTCAAAATTCTATTAAACCTCGCATCTTAACTTCTGTTAGTCATTGCAATATGGTAAAGGAAATGATGTCGTATTTGGAATTTATGTTCTCTGGCAAAGGGAAGTTCACTCGTATCCATGAAGTTTGCAAAGGCTTTTATTGCTTTCAGCAGCAGGGTCGTCCTCTGAAGGACTTCTTCCTCGATTTTAAACAATTGTATGAAGAAATGAAGATATTAATGTCTCCCCAGGCAGATCTCCCCACACGTATCAAGAATATGAAATTTCAAGCTATCATTAGTTTTCTTGAAGCTCTTGATCCATCTTATGAGACTATCCAATCACAAATTCTGTCTAGTCAAGAGCTTCCCTCTCTTAAGGATGTGTTCTCAGGAGTACTTCATACTGATAGTCTAATGCGTCCTTCAGTTGATCCAAATGCTAGTGCGTTGGCTAGGCGTGGTCCCTTTGATCATCGGAATCCTGGATCTAAACCAAATACACCTGTTCCATCCTTAGGCAATGTTGCCTGCTATTATTCAAGGAACCTGGGCATGTTAAGAAAAATTGTCGTAAATTACAGAATAAACAACAGCATGATCATCAGCCTGGCTTTGCTCATATCGCTCAGACGCCTGGGCAGCCTGATTCTGGATCATCATCTTCAGGGGTACTTGCCACAGGTACTTTGTCTTCTGGCCTTGATACTACTTCCCAGAAGTGGGTCATTGATTCTAGTGCCATCGACCACATGACAGGTAACCATAATTTATTTTCATCGTATGCACCATATGCCAACCCATCCTCTATATTTGTTGCAAATGGCTCCCCGATCTGAGTTCTTGGTTCTGGAACTATTTCACCAACTAAATCCATTTCCCTTACCTCTGTCCTTAACGTTCTTGAACTCACATTTAATCTTCTATTTCCCAGTAAACTGACTCGTCATTTGAACTGTTTTATCTCACTATACCCTGACCATTGTTTAATTCAGGATCTTTCGACGAAGCAGATTATTGGTAGAGGCTATGAATCAGGTAGCCATTACATCCTTAATGATCAGGTGTCGCGGTCTGTTGCTTGTTCTGGTGGATCATCTCCTTTTGAAGTTCATTTTCGTCTAGGTCATGTGTCTCTGTCTTCACTAAAACAGTTGTACCCTCAATTTTCGTCTTTATCTTCTTTGGATTGTGAGTCGTGTCAGTTTGCCAAACACCATCGTGTTCATTTGGCACATCGAGTCAATAAACGGGTTGCGTCCCTTTTTGAGTTAGTTCATTCTAATGTTTGGGGTCCTTGTTCAATTTTGTCACAGACTGGTTATCGGTACTTTGTCACTTTTGTTGATGATTTTTCCCGAACTATTTCGCTTTACTTAATGAAACAACGTTCTGAATTGTTTGATCACTTTCGTCATTTCTGTGCTGAAATTCAAACACAGCTTAATACTCCTGTAAAAGTCCTTTGCAGTGACAATGCAAAAGAATACTTTTCCAACCCCTTCACCGATTATATGCATCATCATGGCATTCTTCACCAATCCTCATGTGTTGATACTCCTACCCAAAATGGTGTTGCTAAAAGAAAGAACCGCCATCTCTTAGAAACTGCTCGTGCTCTCATGTTTCACTCTTGTGTCCCTAAATCATTTTGGGCTGATGCAGTCTCAACTGCTTGTTTTCTTATCAATCACATGCCTTCAGCTATCCTTAAGGGTGCTATTCCATATTTCGTTCTGTTTCCCACTACTAGGTTGTTTCCTATTGATCCCAAAATTTTTGGCTATGTTTGTTTTGTTTGGGATGTCTGTCCCGATATTAGTAAACTTGACCCCAAGTCCCTGAAATGTGTCTTCCTTGGTTATTCTCGAGTCCAGAAAGGCTATCAGTGTTACTCTCCTGAACTCCGTCGTTATCTTGTGTCTACTGACATGACCTTTCATGAGTCTTCCTCTTTCTTCCCGTCGTCATCCTTGTCCGAGTCTTCCACTGCCACTGATGAGTCTGATGATCTCCTTATTTATCATGTCCCACTTCCACTAGTTTCGGCTGCTGATTCGGATCCTAATCATCTCGCTGATGTTGATGCTGCCACTCTTGTGCCTTCACCAGTGCCTGCTTCGCCGACAGATTATGCTCCTGAGCCTACACCACTTGATGACGACATTCCCGAACCCCTTCCTCTTGACTCCACCGTTGATTCGTCCACTGACCTGCCTATAGCCCTCCACAAAGGTACACGTCCTCCTTGTCCTCCAAAGCGCTATGCTGATTGTACCTATCCTATATCCTTCTTTGTGTCCTACCACCGATTGTCCCCTATTTCCTCGTCTTGTCACCACCCTTAACTCCATCTCTACCCCTACTACTCTTCACCAAGCCTTGAGTCACCCTGGTTGGCGTGCTGCGATGGAAGAAGAAATTATGGCCCTTGATTAGGCTGGTACCTGGACTCGTGTTGATCTGCCTCCTGGGAAGAAGGCAATTGGTTGCAAATGGGTGTTTGTTGTCAAAACTAAGGCTGATGGTTCCTTGGATCGGTTAAAAGCTCGACTTGTGGCTAAAGGGTATGCTCAAACTTATGGTATTGATTATTCTGAAACTTTCTCTCCTGTGGCTGAGCTTACTTTCGTTCATCTTCTTGTATCTCTGGCTGCCACCTATCATTGGGATTTACATCAGCTGGATGTTAAGAATGTGGTTTTACATAGTGATCTACTTGAGGAGGTATATATGGAGCAACCACCTGGGTTTGTTGCTCAGGGGGAGCACCGAAAAGTATGTTATCTTCGCAAGTCACTGTATGGCTTAAAGGAAAGTCCTCGTGCCTGGTTTGATAGGTTTTGTGGTGTGGTCAAGAAGTTTGATTTAAAAAAAGTAAGAGTGATCACTCTGTGTTCTATCAGCAGTCTGATGCAGGCATGATTCTTCTAGTAGTATATGTTGATGACATCGTAATTACCGGGAGCAACATCTCTGGCATCTCAGAGCTTAAGCTCTTCCTCAACTCTCACTTTCAAATAAAAGATTTAGGCCAGTTAAAGTACTTTCTTGGTATTGAAGTGTTGAGAATCAAGAAGGGCATCTTCTTGACTCAGAGGAAGTATGTTCTTGATTTGTTAAAGGAGACTGGAAAGCTTGGAGCTGCACCAAGCAGCATTCCCATGATCCCGAATCCATTCTTGGATCTTAATGAGAGCATGTTTGGTGAACTTCCTGATGACTTGAAGAAGAAAATTGATCTAGAGAAACTAAAACCATTTGCATCTCTGGAGAGGTATAGAGACTCATTGGCAAGATGAATTATTTGACGGTAACTCGTCCTGATATTACCTTCTCGGTTAGTGTGCTTAGCCAATTCATGACATCCCCAACAGTGGCGTAGTGGGAGGCATTAGAACATATATTGCACTATTTGAAAGGTTCCCCAGGTCGTGGACTTCTTTATACTGATTATGGGCACACTAAGGTTGAATGTTTTTGTGATGTAGATCATGCAGGATCTAAGGCTACGAGACGGTCCACTACAGGTTATTGTGTATTTGTTGGTGGTAACTTGATATCTTGGAGAAGTAAGAAGCAGAGTGTTGTGTCCCAATCCAGTGCAAAAGCAGAATACAGAGCCATGTCAAAATCAACGCAAGAAATTGTGTGGGTGTTTCAACTCATGAAGGAAATCGGCATTGCCACGACATTACCTGCAAAGCTATGGTGTGACAATAAAACAGCACTACATATAGCATCAAATTATGTGTTCCATGAACGAATGAAGCATATTGAAATTGACTGTCACTTTATTCGTGACAAGATAAAAGAGAATGTTGTATCTACCGGGCATGTACGATCCAATGACCAGTTAGCAGATCTTTTAACAAAAGCTCTAAATGGAACACGAGTTGAGTATCTTTGTAACAAATTGGGCATGATAGATATATATGCTTCAACTTGAGGGGGAGTGTTAGGAATAATTAGGAATCAAGGTTATAATTAGGAAATATACGTTATGATATTTGTGTCAATCATAATCCCATAAATCAGGGATATCATCATAATGAGCCATTAAGAGTAAGGCTCTCACTCTTTATATATATAGACCCATTATACATAAAATACATAAAAAGTTATTTGCACAATGTTACACTTACCATGTTTTTATAAGAATGATCAGTTTAATCCTATCCTAGAGAGTACTGCATTTTCATTTGTTGGTAGTTGGGGAATATATAACTTCTGAATTTTTTAAGAGCATGACACTTGTGAATGTGAGAAAGAAGAAGGGAGACGTAAGTGATTCCTATATATGATTTAACTGAAAAGACAGAGAAAGAGACCCCAAATTAAATGAGACACAAACTCGTTTCTTCTTCCATCATTATGTTGTTTCCACTGTCTGTAACTTTTCACACCAAAACGAACAAGAAAATACCAGATTAAAAAAAAAAAAAAGTCTAGAAATTTGAAATTCACATAATTATCTACCTTAGCATTTCTTCTTGGCGAGAATAATTTTGTTTTTGACAAATTAAAGTGAATTAGTCATGTCAAGTAATTTTGAGAGGGAAAGACTTTAAAATGATGCAGAAAAAATAACAATAGAGATTGATGAAGCTGACATTCAAATTATAGGCTTAATTTGGTTGGTGAAAGTAATTATTGAAGTTTTCGTCAAAGTTTTTTAAGTTTTTCAAAGAGAAAAAGGACACAACATCATTTCCAATTTGGAAACTTCATTCATAATATACGTGCGCACTAATTAGTAATCTCCAATCTTAAATATATGATATAGTTTATAGTATAAATTATATTATAAATTATGTCCTATATTTAGAACCAAAGATGATGTACAATTATAATTAAGTACTTCTTCAACTTAAAACTTTACAATACAGTTATCAAATTTCTTACGCATGCGTGTATTCCCTTTTACTATTTCAAAAATGTACTCAAATAAAAGTACATACATATATACACCCTCATGTCCTCAATAAAGAACCTAATGAGAAGAACTTTAAAGCATATTTTTAATATGTTGTTTGGTTCAATGTTTTGAAAATTGATCGTAAGGATTGGATTATTTATATATAAACAATAGATTGGTGAATAGATCAGAATATGGCTTAATACATAATATGTATAAATTAAGTTAGATTGAGTTTACTAGTCAAGAGATTTGGGAATTAGACTATGATTCGATTCAAAAGATTGCAAAGATTAAGTTGAATCAAACTAATATTGCCCTTAAGAATGGAACACAACTTTTCTCTAATTAACCTACACAAAAGATGTTGTACTTATTAATTATTTTTCTAGTCAATTAAACTAGAGAAAATTAGGAGAATTTTGTATCATATAGAGTGCTAATTAAACTTGCGACATTTTAATTTTAAACGTGCATGTCACTTTCATCTATACTATAATCGTCTGTAACTCATTCTCGTATTCTAAGGATGTGTTAAATTGATAAAAAATTTTGACTTTACCCTTATTAGAGTTTTTCTCTATACAATTACAAAATTATTTTCACCTCTCTCTTTTCTTTTCCTCTTTCAAGCCAAAAATTAAATAAGTGTAAAATTAAATCATCAAATCATCTTTCATTCTTTTTTCTTTTTTCACATGCATATTTTTTATTCAAAAGCCTTCTAACAAAGATATAAGTATGTAACCAACATATAGTTGGTTTAGAGTATAAGACCCTGCTAGATAAGGTCTCAAGTTCTAGTTCTAAAAGCAACATTTGTGTTGAGAGGGAGAGTCATAAATTCAGAACTAAATACCACATAATAATATTAAAAAGAAAATATTTAAGTACATGAAAAAATATTCGTAGTTGTGTGTGGTCCTCAATATCAATCAAGGTTTAATTTTGAGTAATTTTCATTTTGATATAATAAAACCCAATGAGATATTTGGCTTCCCGTTGAAGCTTAATGTGTAGTAAGTGTTGTAATGAAAATGATGATTTGGTTGATCCTAAGTTGAAAAGCATAGAAACAAACAGAAGAGGGGACCCCAAAACAAAAACAGCTTTACTTTGTAGGGCATCCTACCCTAATGATCAAATTGTACAAAGTGCCTAACAAAATCTCCCAAAAATAATAAAAACAACATTAACAATTTTATTAATTCTTTTTAAGAAAATAATAAAAACATTCTGGTATATGGTAGGACCTCATTTTCACTTTTAGTTTTAGAAGGACGACCTAAACCTAATTTTGGAAGGCCCCTCTTTCAATTTCATCTTTTTTGTGTTAAGCCTTGCGATAATAGCTAGGGACATTGATTTCAGTATTTGATTACGACCATTGAACGGCAAAATTTAATTTATTTCCTTCTTTTTATTATTTATGGTCTTGAAATAATATCCTGGTTCTTCACAAAAACTGACTCATTTTTCCATTATATTCTAGTTGATTGATAGAAAGTTGTGGTTGAAGAAAATTACATAAAGAAACTAATAAATAAAGGTAAGAAAATATCTATTGATCCTTCTGGGGTAAGTGAGGAATTCAAACAAGAGATTCGAATTAATTAGAATTTGTGCAAAAGCATCTTTGAAGGAAAAGGTCTACACGAACACTTGGTTTTATGAAGTCAAAATCGGTGGATTAAAATTTGGAAAAAAAAAAAAATCAATTAGATAGTAATTTTTTGTTGTTGTGATGATTTGTTAATTGAAAAAATATATATAAAAAATTATTTTCTAAGTCTGCTTTGTACCAACTTTATGTAATGTACTGCAGAAATTGGTAGTCCTAGTAGTAAAGAAAAAACATTTCAGTTTGAAAATTTTCTGTGCAGTGAAGTTCTAAATTTTATTATTTTTATTTGATTTTTTAGATTTTAAAAGTTTTTTTTCTTATATTTTGTTCAAAATTATTGAAAAAAATATAAATAAGAAATTAATCAAAATTACCGCATGCATTAATAATAGAGAAAAAAAAGTTATATAAGATTTCTTATATACTTAATAGTATGGTTTTTGCTTTTATAATTGGAAAAATTAATCTAGAAATCCTTATAGTTTTACCTAAATTTTAATCATGCATTTATAGTTTTTTCATCGGTTACGTAAAATTACAAGATCATGATAAAAATTAGGTGAAACTATGGGGACTTGCAAATTAATTTTGCCAATAATTTTTAAGGCAAAGATATGATTTTTTTGTATATATTTTTATACTTATTTTGCTTATATACGTTCATACCTATTAAATTACTTAAATTGGAGTGAATTAAGGATTTGAAAGAATAGATTCCATAATGCGGCCTGCACCCACCAAATCTATCTTTTGTGCCCTTAAAAACGGTAATTTCTGACAGAGACTACATCATCTCAAGAAAAGAATTGATTAAAAATTGTACAAGAAAGTAAAAGTGCTCAAACGAATCAATTATTATTATTATCTTCTTCTTTTTTTCCCATTAAAAAACAAAGAGCTTTTATATTTGGATACCAGCAATTCCACTCTGGATACGTTACCTATCAACTCTATGTTTCATTTACTAGTTACCATTTTATGTCGGGAAAGAAGCCAATAAATAAATGCATAGCTTTTAGTTTAAGATATACAATTAATATATCATTGAAATTGAATTCCTTATTTCCGTATATTTCTTTTTGTTCCCACAGCTCACGCTTCCATCTTACACTCTATACAGTGTTTGAACTCACAAACACAAGCTTAATAAAGCTTTAAGAGAAGTTTTTGGATATACTTCTTATTAAAATATGTATTTAAAATATATTTTATTAATATTATGAGAATAACATATGAAATTATTTTTGAAATAATGTAAAAAAAAAATTATCGTTAAAAAACAGAAATGAAAAAGGGAAAATTACACTAAGATATCAAATTAGGAAAAATACTAGCAAAAGATCCCTTAAAATCTCAAATTTGCAAGCAAATTCCATGGGACTTTTGAGTAATATAATCTAAATATCAAGACACCTAAGTACCTTTAATGTCAGTTGTCTGACCTATAAATGGCCGCTCATTATTTGTCAATTGTTTGTTAATTAACAAGTCCATAGGCGGCTATTGATAAATCCATAATGTCTATGTTAATAGGTGAGACAACTAACACTAAGAGTAATTAGGTCTTTTAACATTTCAATTATATTATCTAAATGTCTAATAGTACATGCTTACAAATTGAAGACTTCGATAGACCTTTTACTTGTATTTTTCATAACTTGGGATCTCAAAGTAATTTTCCCAATTTATTATTCTTTTTTTATTGAACCAATTTGTGGGGATATAAAACTATAATGAGGGGAATGTTATTACCTCAAAGTAATTATCGCAGCTGCATATTCAAGGTTCAAACACGAGACTACCAATTTAGATCTGACGAGCCACAATAAGTCGTTCTTAATGCTCTATGGTAAATTTTATTATTGATTTTGTTAGCTACAATTAAATTTGTATCTCCTAATATCCAAATATTTATGTCAACATTTTCTCAATAACAAAAAGTCTAAAATTTTAGATAAATGATTAACTAAGAGGTCTGATTAAATAACTTGGTTGACTTTTTTTTGGTCTTCCTTTATCAATTTTCGAAGAACTTCATATTGTTTGATCTAACATCTTTACCAGTGCCTTCAGCCACTTTCTTTCTTTGTACAAGTCCAAACATATGTGAACATTTTTTAAGTTTATTAAAATTACAATTGCTAGTACTTCTTCTTAAATTCAACAATGTATTTAAAAATATCATAATATATTTACAAAAATTTGAATGCAACTTCTTTAAAAATAATAATTTGAAAAAAAAAAACACTAATGTAAATATTTTAAGAGATTAGTTTAAATATAATTTTCCAATTCGGTGAACATGAAAAGGGGCTTGTATTGGAGTTCCAGGTTAGGAAAAAAAAAAAAGAAGATACTTTTATTCTTCCTTAAAAAAATGAAAGTTATCTTTTTGTGAAAGATTGATTAGCAAAAGTCCAGAGTTCTGGTTTTGCAGCTTTAGCCATTGTTTATTACTATGTTTTAATTATTTAATTAATAATTATAATAACAATATTTTGATTGAGGTGCTGTATACAGAATAGTTTCACATCATAACGTGTATTATAAAAAGCTTGTTTTATTTTTTAATAAAAAAGAAGATAAAGAAATAGTAATAAAAAATTGCAAATCTGACAGCATTTGTCTCCAAAACCTACAATCACTCAATCATATTTTGGCGTGTTAGTGATTTATCCTTTCATATTTTAATCCCCTTATTTATTGTGTATTCTGTTCGATTCTTTCCTGAAATATTTTTATGGGAAAAATTCGCTCAGGGCCCAAGTTATAAAATTATTAACAAAAAAATCTAAAGAAAAGTTTTAAAAAAGGGTCTAGAACCTTTTCTGATATTATTTTAGATAACATGGTTATTAACATATACTGATATAGTTGTTAACGGATATTGATATAGTTGTTAATAGGTACTAATTTAGTTGTTAAGATATAGGTTTTAATTTATACTGTTTTAGTTGTTAATAATATACTAATATAATTGTTAACGTTTCATGAAATAATACTGAAAAAGGCTCTGATATGTGACTTTTCTTTGAACATTTTTTGATAATATTTTCGTAACTTGAGTCTTGAGGGAGATTTTCCCTATTTTTATTGACAAAATTATATTTAAGCCTCAAGTTAAAAAAAAAAAATATGATTTAAAGTCCGCTTGAAAACTCTAATTTACAAGTAAATTCTATGATAAATTTAAGGGAAAATTCCATATAAATACCATTAGAATTTGTAAAACCCCCAGAAGCCCACTGAATTTGTAAAAAGATTCAGAAGTGACAAGGACCTATGAGGGATATGCAAATTTGGGTGAAATTACCCTTTTGTCCATAATTTTAAATAAATCAAGAAAATAAAAATACCCTCGCTGGAGGGCTGCTGGAGGGCACCACTGCCAGCTGGGTGCAGGCCGGAGGCCATCGGTGAGGGGGGTGGGGGATTTTTTTTCTTGGTTAGGGGGTTTTGTTTTAAGCAAAAATAATTCATTGAAAGTGTGGGGGGTGAGGTTCGAACCCCCAACCCCCCACACATCCATGGGGCCAAGTGGCCCAACATTCCTTTAACATATATATACATTAATAAATATATATATTCTTTTTAACATTTTTTCAATGGTATTTACAGATCCTGAAACGAGAATTACCATTCCACAAACAGAATTTACAACTTTTTTTCAAGTTTACATTTTTTTCCTCTTTAATGCACTATTACCAATCCTGAAATAAGAATTACCATTCCACAAATGAAGTTTGCAACTTTTTTTCAACTTTAATGCACTATTACAAAATCCTGAAATGAGAATTATCATTCACTCACATGCATCAAAGAGTTAAAAAGAGATCCTTGGAAAAAAAAGTTGTAAATTCCATTTGTAGAATGGTAATTCTCGTTTTAAGATTTGTAATAGTGCATTAAAAAAGAAAAAAATGTAAACTTGAAAAAAAGTTATAAATTCCACTTGTGGAATGGTAATTCTTGTTTTAAGATTAGTAATTCTCGTTTCAGGATTTGTAATAGTGCATTAAAGAGGAAAAAAATGTAAACTTGAAAAAAAGTTGTAAATTCCGCTTGTGGAATGGTAATTCTCGTTTCAGAATTGATAATAGTGCATTAAAGAGGAAAAAATATAAACTTTAAAAAATTGTAAATTCCGTTTGTGGAATGGTAATTCTCGTTTCAGGAATGGTAATTCTCCTTTCATGATTTGTATTAGTGCATTAAAGAGGAAAAAATATAAAATTGAAAAAAAGTTGTAAATTCTGTTTGTGGAATGGTAATTCTTGTTTGAGAATTGGTAATTCTCACTTCAGGATTTGTAAATATCATTGAAAAAGTGTTAAGAAAAATATATATATTTGTTAATGTATATATATGTTAAAGGAACCACTTGGCCCTATGGATGTGCGGGGTTGGGGGTTCGAACCCCACCCTACACTTTCAATGATTTTTTTTAAAAAAACAAAAACAAAACCCTCTAAACCCAAAGAAAAAAAAACCCCACCCTCTTGCCGGTGGCCACCGGCCGGTGCCCAGCTGGCGGCCCTCCGGTGAAGGTTTTTTTTTTTAAAAAAAAAAAATTAAACTAAAGACAAAAGGATATAATTTGAAGAGCGGGCTTCTCTAGGATTTAGCCGTAGGGAGGGAGGGACCAAGAAAACGAAGGGACAGATACTTAAGTGAAAAACTCTTAATTCTAAACCCAGAACTCAAAAGAGGATACCCAAACAGATTCTAAAAATAAGAGGAAATCCTAAAAGAAAGTTTATCTTAATGGACATGACACGTGGATTCAAAAAATAAAAGGAAGAAAAAAGACACCAATTAGGACTTGAAGAAGGAAAATAATGACATTATCATCAAGATGAAGTACGACAGGGATGGTGCATCAACAACACCAAAGGGTCTGTGGAGAGTGATAAGAAATACTCACGTAGAACAATGGTTGATGGGTTTCTGTAAATCTCTTGGCCTAATTTCTATTATTGAAGTTCAAATTTATGCTATCATGATAGGGTTATGGATTAGTCTTTAGATGAGTTTATAGAGAATCATCATCTACGTACTCCAATTCTCTTGATATTGTCAATATCCTTATAAAAGGTTTTCCTACCGATTATCCATTGAAAGACACTATCGGAGAGACTAGAGATTTTCTGTTCCGGGATTGGAATATGAAACTTTATCATATTTCAAGAGAAAACATCTATTATACATGCCCAAAAAAGGCATAGTGTTGCTGTTGGTACTAATGTGATTATAATTCTAACAATCCACAAAAGATGCCTTGATAATATAGTTTTAAAAGATAGCAATCCGTGAATTAAATGCTATTATTCCTATTAGAGTCAAAAGTTTTTACTTAAGCAAATCACAGCTAAGACTTGGTTATATGTACACATAGATATAAAAATATGTAGGAAATGGTGCGTGTAATATTGAAAACGGAAAAGAAGGAAGCTGTGAAATAAAAGTGAGGAATCAAATCAGGACTTTTAATTTGTTTCCCATACACGGTTTTCCACCGATATATATATATTTTTTAATTATTTAGTCGAAGTTTTCCACCCATCCAAGTCTTTGATTTGTTTATAATATACATGATTTTAATTTTTATGTTCTGTAACTCTAATAACGTACGTGCCTCACTTTTTAATTCTGAATTTCAAATCAACGCCGACACTTTGTGTCTCTATATATCTCTATATTGATTAACGAATCAATATGAATTAGTGAAAATGAAAGAAAACCCCCATTTAAATTACAAAAATTCTTAATATGTCCACTAAATTAATAAAAGGATAAATAGATCATCTAGTAGAAATATGAGATTTTAAAGTTTAGAGGTTGATAATTTAAGTATAGACAATAACAACTTAAGAATAGTAATTTTTTTTTTTACCTTTTTTACCCATTGGATAAATCCTTCTTTCTAAAATGATAAATCAAAAGAAAAAAAATTTAATTTTCTAGGAATTATACTTAGAGAAATAATAATTTTCCTTTAATTAAAATAAAATTATTAAATAAAAAAAAATACTTGGTGTTAGGTGCTCTTTTTGCTAAAACACATGTGTATTTTTGCACTTTTGAAAGTAAAAAATGTCAAATTTAACGGTCAAAGTCAAACTTAACGGTCAAATGGTATTTTTGCACCTAATTTGTAATCACATGTGTACTTTTGCACCTAAATAAAAAACACTTGTCACTGAACGCTCCTCTGACCAAAGCACATGTGTTTTTTTGCACCTTAACCCTATATATATATATATATATATATATATATATATATATATATATATTTATTTATTTATTTTATTTTTTTTTTGTGATGAACTATATGTGCTGAAATACCTTGTGTCAGTTGTATAATTAAACATCTTTGGCAAAAAGATGGTACTCCTTAACTTCCCACGACTTTTCAGCAAAGAATGTGGACTCCGATCTTCTAGGAAGTATCGAGATCAAGTTATTTCTTAACAATGTTCCAATATCTTAAGAAAAAAATTGTTACACATTGTGAATATAGAGTCGATCTAGTGATATAAGGGCTATTATATTTCTTTTGATTTTAAATTTAAGTCTGAAAAAAAAAACACTTATATCAGAAGAAGCAATCATGAACCTCGAATCAAATATCAGATAATGATATAAAAAAATTGATACACACTATAAATAAGGGCCTGTTTGGTTTGCAGAATAGGTGGGAAGGTAATGGAAGAAAAACAAATTCCCTTATTTAGTATGTTTTTAGCATCCAATCTTTCCAAGAAATATAGTTCCCGGCACCAATCTTCCTTTAGAGGTGAAAGATAAACTGAGAAGTGTGTTAAACTATAATATTTTCACTGTAGTAAACTTTTGTGTGTAAAAGAGCCTAATGGAGTAAACCTTAATTGACTTGTCAGCATCAATCTTATATACAATTTGAAACTCTTGTTTAAATTGAATCCAAAACTCACCAAATCATATTGTAATATGTGTAGTGTTTATATATATATATAAAGAAAACATTATTTTGGGCTACCAAATGGGCTAAAAGGAAGAGTAATTAAACTTTGACGATTTTCCCTCTTCCCTTGGGCACGAGTTAAACGTGGTACTGAGCACGTTTTCTATAGAACTTACCTGTACCTAATTAATTTACTATTATAATCACTGTCATGTATGATGCATCTTACAATGTTTGTAACTGAAGGTTTTAATCATCTCAAATCATCATCATTAAGCAAGCTAATGACTAATTAAATTGCCCACTTAATTTATGACTATCATAATATGCATTAACTAGTGAGGTAATTGCGATCAAACATGTTTAAGTGTGCCAAAGGGTATTGTAATCTACATCCTACAGAAGGAGCATGAGCCTGAATTTCATTATGATCCATCTCCATTACTACAGAAAGTGGATACTATTTTCCCAAAAGACGTCCTTATTTTAAAAAAGGGAGTAAAAAGTATAAGCCAAGATTTTAGGCGCCCTAAATATTGTTTAGGGCGCCTAAAATATATTTTAGGCGCCCTAAATTTTTTTAGGGCGCCTAAAGTTGCCTACAATTTAGCGCTAAAACTTAATTTTTCGCGCGATGGGTGTAATCTGGGTAATTTTTTACGTGCCAAGACATATTTATTTATTATTTTTATTTAAGGCGCCCTAAATGTGTTTCAGGGCGCCAAAAAGCTACTTTAGGCGCCCTAAACTTTTTTCAAGGCGCCAAAAAACTTGTGAAAAATTATGTTTTAAATTTTTTTTGGTGCCATGCTACTATTTGTGGAATTCTTTTGGCGCCAGCAACATAGTATATGTGGGAAATACTTTTTTTTTTTTTTATTTTAGGCGACCTGAAAAGTAAAAGGGCGCCTTAAATTAATTTATGGCGCCCTATATTTAATTCAGGTCACGTAAAATGAGAAAAATTTCTTTTTTTTTGCGCTAGCTTCAATGTATGTGGGAAATAATTTTTTTTTTGGTTTAGGGCGACTTGAATATTTTGAAGGAAGCCTTAAATTAATTTTTGGCGCCCTTAAAAAATTCAGGTTGCCGTTAATGCATAAAGGCGTCCAGAATGTAGAACAGGACGCCTTAAGAAAAATTTAAGGCGTCCTGGTTTTGGTCAGGGCGCCATTAATTATTCTTAAACTGATTAAAAAATAGAAAAAAGCAAATTAATAGGTTCATTCCGCGACTCTCTGCTTCCCTCTGCTTCTTCCCTCACTTAAACACTCTCTGCTTCCCTGTGGCATCGTCTCCTGTGTCTCCGACAACCACCCTCTCTCTCCCCTACCTACATTATGCACCGCCGTCTCCTCCGTAGCTCTTCGTGCACGGGTCCAGACTTCTTCGTTTTCGGCAACGACTCCACTAACAGTAGCTTGAATATTAGGTGGGTATCTTGTTATTTTTTTCCTCGATTTACTTCTTGTTTTTGTTGAGTCTTATATGCTTATTAGAATTCATACTTAAAATACAAGTCATGCCTGAAGCTAAAATTGAAGTCTCATCTTCACTGGGCTTGATATTCGACGAGATTAGTGACGAAGGTAGCGCTTCAGTTGAAGTATATAACTTTGAATTTCTTTTTTATTTTTTGAACGCATCGTTCATATATTCAACTAGATTTGCGTTTTATTTTTCTGGAACTGAAAGAGGAATTACCAATGGGATTAGTTTTGCTCGATCTCTTCTCCCATTTAGGGAAACGAGGAAATTATTTTTTAGGGGTAGGGGTTTGTTCGTGCATATCTGAAATAATGGTTCTTTTTCTGAGTTCTTTTTTTTTTGTTCAGGGTTTGATCCTGAATCTGTTGCTATTGGATTGAAGCAACAAGAAAAGCAACGGACAATACACCAGGTAGAAGCTCTGCTTAACTTGGCTATCGGGCTGCAACTGTAGTAGCTATTTGATTCATTTCTTCTATGACAAAGAGAGTCTGCTGCTGCTGTGTCTTACAATTTCAAAGCTTTTCTTCATTCTCATCTCCATTTAGCTGTATCATAGTTTTTAGTTTTCTATAGAACTAAGAACATACATTGTAACTGAGTTAGCTTTGCATTTGTCTTTAGAGCATCTCTAACAAAAAATAAACCTTGTCAAGTTGCTTTTAGATGAAAAGGATACGCGTACCTATTTAGCTAGATTGAAATGATTAGGTTGAGTCTTTACATTGGAATCGATAAGTTGCAGGCTCATGGCTAATTTATTATCTCATTCATAAACATATAAATTCAGAACTATTGAAACAGGTTGCCTAAAACAAAAAATAGATAGGAGGCTATTTTTGTAGGATCAGAAATGGAAGAGCTGTATCAACTAAATATAGAAAGACTTGATTTCAAAAATGATTATTTTTTTGCAGAACTTTCAAAAATTTATAACAGAGACATAAATAAAGAAGCATCTGCAATCATGTTCCATAACCACGCTTGATTATAGATCACCAAAGTCACCACAGTCTCTTCGCTCAAGAGTCTAGGTTTGTTCTGTATCTCTCTCCCTCTCTTGTCTCAATTTCTTCAGGTCATCTTTTTGCTTCTAGTCATCGATCATGTTAAGCAAAGGTTTAATTTTAGACGAGGGAAATCATTGTTTAAAGATTATAGATTTTAGAGAATCTGGAAAATGCGTTTGCCTTTTAGCTTATACAAGTTGATGGGTTGATCCCATGATTTGTACATCAGTAAATGAGATCTGCCTTCTGTTTTTTCAACTTTGCATCAAAGAAGGTTGCCTGGCCGCAAATTCTTTTTATTTTCTCTGATCTGCCTGAAAATTTACTTTCCTCCCACTTAACGGATTTGTTTGCTGCAACCTGATCTTGCTTGATATATACAGGAGCTTTTTCAATCATTTATAGTGATGTTGATGGTATAATTACTAGATTAGGAAAATCAAATTGTAAGTGTGAGGTATCACTAGAGACACTTGTGAAAATGGTGTATAATAGAGACTAATTAGCATATTTGGGGTCATTGGTCCAGTTTTAATCTTTCACTTCGATCTTAATTAAATCTGTTTATTTTTCTATTAGCTTATAAAGTTGCTCCTCATTATCTGATTTTACTTGAGTGGTTCTTTGGACCACTTTATAAACTTCAGTTGAATCTGTCGTTTAGTTTTAGTTATGTATGCTATGCTACCTAAATAAAACAAGCTTATAACAGAACTTTAACCTTAAAAAATGAGCGCTTGAGGTTTTTTTCTGCATTAAATAATTTTTCTGCTCTAAAATCAATTTTTGGTGCATGAATATTATTCTGGTGCGAAACAATGAGCGTCATGCTTTTGGTTTTATCCAAAGTTGTTCTTGTTGTTGGAATTATTAAAGGTTACTACTACCAATGATTGATGTGTTGCTGAACTTTCGGTGCTTTAAGCAATGCTTCAGACTTATGGTAAACTGTTTAGGATCATACTTTTTGTGAAGCTTGTTTACTTGTTTTTTGGGAGAGTAGTTAGTCTTTTGATGTTTGCTTGATCAAGTTGTGATGCTTTATCATGAAATATTTGTGTCAAAAAGCAAAGAATTTTGTTGTTACTCCCTACTCCAATTCTACCGTGTTGTAATTTTCCTTGTTCTTTCCTTTCTCCCCTAACACTTGCTTCACTAATTGATTGTATTTTTTCGATCTTCATTAAAAAAAGATTAGTAGACTTGGTTTTGAAATTTATTAACACTTAGGTTTTTTGAGCCATACACTTCATTAGTTCAAGTAATAAAGTGTATTAGGGGTTTCTTGTTGGCTTTATAGTGAAATTGTATTTTCTTTGGGAAATACTCTTTGTAATCATGTTCTTTTTTGCTATACAATTATTCCCTCTCCCTTATGTTAGTTTAAATAATTCTAAGGTTTTCTTTTATTTTTTTATTATTTTTATTTATTTAAGGCGTCTTGGTTAACTACCAAGACGCCTTAAATCTTATTTTTTGCACCCTAAACGAGCTTCAGGGCGCCCTAAAGCTTGTCAAAGAAATATGGTTTTGTTACAAGATTGAGAAAAAAAAATATTGTTCTTGAGGATTGTTATGAACTTGACTATTGTTGGAAATGTATTAGGTGGTAATAAAATGGGTCATAGTTGGATGAATGCGTTGAGAACTAGTGAAGAATATGAGAATGGGGTGGAAGAGTTTATTCAATTTGCTAGAAGGAATGTGGCAACAAAAAATGACATGTATTATTGTCCATGTGTTAATTGTTTAAATGGGGTTCGAAGGAATATTCCTGATATAAGGGATCACCTACTTTGTGATGGAATAAACCTTCGATACACAACGTGGATATGGCATGGTGAGGAAGTAAGTACCAGTGCGGGCCACGAAAATGAAGTTGATGTAGATGAAGATGGAATGGAGAGAATGATTCATGATATTGAGGTACAATCATCTGCACAATCGCGTGAATATGATAGCGTGCGGAGTGATGCAGAGACACCTTTGTTCCCTGGGTGTACTAAGTATACACGGTTGACTGGGACCTTACATCTGGTCAACTTAAAGGCAACTTTTGGGTGGACCGATAGTAGTTTCACGTGGCTACTTGAATTGTTGCGTGACATGTTGCCAGATGATAATGTACTTCCAAATCGTATGTATGAGGCGAAGAAAATTTTGTCTACGATGGGCATGGAGTATGAAAAGATACACAGTTGCCCTAATGACTGCATATTGTACAGAAATGAGTATGAAGGCCTTAGTAATTGTCCAAAGTGTAAAACTTCATGATACAAAGTGAAGAAAGGTGGTGGTTCAGGAGATAAGACAACAAAAAAGCAACCTCTGAAGGCATTGTGGTATCTTCCAATAATACCGCGGTTTAAGCGTCTGTTTACTAGTGAAGCAACAGCGAAGATGTTGAGATGGCATTCTGATGAGAGAATATATGATGGAAAATATCTTCAGCACCCGGTTGACTCTCTGCAATGGAAGAAAATAGATGAATTGTTCCCTCAATTTGGGAGTGAGCCAAGAAACCTTCGGTTGGGGCTTTGTACAGATGGTTTCAATCCGTATCGAACTCTTAGTAGCACCCACAGTGCGTGGCCCGTTCTCCTTGTAATATACAACTTACCTCCCTGGCTATGTATGAAGCGCAAGTATGTGATGCTATCTATGATGATTTCAGGACCAAAACAGCCCGGGAACAATATCGATGTGTACTTAGCGCCTTTGGTTGAGGATCTGAAGAAGTTGTGGGAGGAAGGCGTAGATGTGTTTGATGCATATAAGAAGGAGTTCTTCAAGCTGCGTGCAATGCTTTTTACCACAATAAACGAGTTTCCTGCATACGGAAACTTGTTAGGGTACAGTGTGAAGGGCCATAAAGCATGTCCAATATTTGAAGCAGACACAAACTTCCATCAACTAAAGCACGGAAAGAAAACAGTCTACCTCGGTCACAGGAGGTTTCTCCACCGGTTCCACCCATATCGTAAGTTAAGAAAACGTTTCAACGGCTTACCGGAGCATAGAACGGCTCCAAAGGCATTAACCGGAGAGGAAGTTTATAGTCGGGTGGAACATATCAATGTAATATTGGGTAAGCATCAAAAGATTTCGGGTGAGAAGAATATATGGAAGAAGAGATCAATTTTCTTTGATCTTCCATATTGGCGTTCTCTTGATGTGAGACACAGTCTTGATGTGATGCATGTGGAGAAAAACGTCTGCGATAGCTTGGTCAGTACTCTTTTGCACATACCAGGGAAGAGTAAGGATGGAATTAGTGCGAGACTAGACCTAGTTGATATGGGAATAAGAGAACAATTACATCCACAAGTGATGAAAGATGGTAAAAAGGCATACATGAAGCCAGCAGCTCATACACTGTCTAAAGTAGAGAAAAAAAGCTTTTGTGGGTGTTTATATGACATTAAGGTTCCACAAGGATATTCTTCTAATTTGAGAAGGTGTATGTCAATGGATGATTTGAAATTAGTGGGAATGAAGTCCCATAATTATCATGTCTTGATGCAGCAGCTATTACCAGTTGCTATTAGAGGCATAATGAAAGATGAAGTACGAACCACTATAACAAAATTGAGCATTTTTTTAAATGCTATCTATAACAAAGTCATTGACATTGAAAAGTTGGATGAATTGGAAAATGAGGGTTATATTATTTTGTCCCAACTAGAGATGCACTTTCCTCCCGCATTTTTTGATATAATGGTGCACCTGATAGTGCACTTGGTTAGAGAGGTAAGGATCTACGGTCCAGTTTACCTAAGGTAGATGTACCCTTTCGAGCGATACATGAAGATCTTAAAAGGATATTCCAAAAATCCATATCGACCTGAAGCATCAATAGTTGAGAGATATGTAGTTGAAGAGGCTATTGACTTTTGTAAGGATTATCTATCAGGGGCGACGATACGATCTCAGCATGATGAGGGGATAAGCGAGGGAACTCGAGGAATCAAACTGAAGAATATGCCTCGTGAAGAGGTGTTGCAAGCACATTTCTATGTCTTGAATAATATGGAAGAAGTTCAGCCATATATTGATGAACACAGAAAGTGTTTGAAGAATATGAATCCAAGGAAGAATGACATGCAGATAGCTAATGAGCAAAAGAAGACATTCATACGGTGGTTTGAAAAGAAGGTATTGCATAAGACTGGTGTGTCGGATACAATCGAGTGGCTTGCCTGGGGGCCTTCTTTCACGGTCATTACTTGGAGTGGTTATGAGATCAACGGGTATTCTTTCTACACAAAATACCAAGATGACAAAAGTTCTGTGCAAAATAGTGGGGTGATGGTCGAAGCTGAATCCATGCACTTTTCGAGTTCGAAAGACAAAAACCCGGTATTAGCATCAATGGCCTATTATAGAGTTATTGAAGAAATATGGGAGATGAGCTATAACACCATCAAAGTTGCTTTATTCAAATGCAAGTGGGTTAGCAATAATGCTGTTGTAATAGATCCTAAATTTGGATTTGTCTCCGTTGATCTTCAAAGACTTGGTCATAGAGATGAGCCATTCATTCTAGCAAGCCAGGCGAAACAAGTGTTTTATGTTACAGACCCTGCAAATAAGAAAATGTCCATTGTACTTCAAAGTAAAAAACAGCAGTATGGTGAGGAATCCTTAAACCTTGATGATACACTCCCTTTCACAACAAATCCACCTACAACACGTGAAGTGGAAGTGGTAGATGATGAAGAATATGCTGCAAGAAATGATCATTGTGAAGGAATATGGGAAACCATATAAAGTAAGATCTTCTATGAATTTGGTGCCTAAAGTATCATGTTATTTTTGTAGTGGTTTAACATGTTAATATTTTGAGTATTAATTTGTTTATTATTTAATAACCTATCTAACATTGATTTATCTTTGTTGAATAGGAATATGTCTAGCTCGTCTAGTTCATCCATGTCAGCGAATGATGGAGTTGATGAACCCGTTGTCAGACGGGGTAGAGGTAGCACCAAGATGGGTCCGCTACTCGCACGTCGTGGATATCAAAAGAAGAGGCTGCACGTTGAGTTTGATGCTAATATGAATCCAGTGGGTCCAGAGGAAGATAATTTCATTAGCTATCTAGGCTTCCTGGCTCGAAGCAAAATTAGCATTACAATCCGTCATTGGAAGTTGGTGCCTATGAAAACAAAAGAGCTGATTTGGGCACAAGTTTTGGTATATCACTTTCGTTATATCTGCATTTGTATCTTTAGTCTTATTACTTGAAATGTAATTAACTTCTCTTTTGCCTTGCAGCAAACATATGATGTCCCTAACACTAAGGAGATGAACATGCATTGGATGAGCTTAGTTCGAATACGTTGGAAGGATTTTAAGAACAAGCTCACTAAGAAGTATATTCGAGGGCCACTGAGGGACAAGGATCCATGTATGACGTATGATTACATTTCTCCAGAGGATTGGAGGGAGTTTGTGGCGTACCGGACAAGTCCTGAATTTCTTGTACAATCTCTTTCATATCTTATCTTTTATTTAATTTGTTTGAATCTACTTGACATCGTGACTCAGTTTTATTTGTTTTCGTGTCACAGGAACAATCTAAAAAAAACAAAGAGAAGCAAGAGGCAAATAAGTATCCGCATACCATGTCTAGAGGTGGATATAGAAAGCTGCAACGGAGGATGATGAAGGAAGCGTTAGAGAGAATGAAGGAAGCCGCCCAATCTGATCCGTCCATTGTTATTCAGGACCCTGAACCTCCTACTCGTCACGCAAAATGGAAAGCAGCGAGAATGAAGGGGGGCAAATACGTAAATGCAGATGTTGCTGAGGTTGCATCAAAGATTGTAAGTAGTTCAATTAGAAGTATTAAATAGCTTCATTTGTTTTATATTATAAGAACTTAGTGTTTTTATTAACTAAAAAATATTATGATACAGGATGCACTTGAGGAGCAGAGCAGCCAAGGTTCATTTGCGCCGGTTCCACGGATGGACATTTTGTCAACAGCAATTGGGAAGCCTGATTACCTTGATCAGGTTCGAGGGGAGACAAGGGGAGTTACTGTCAAGAAATATTTTGGACGGCGTTCATGTTGTTTGCATGACGATGACAACCCTAATCCTCGACTCGTAGCAAAAATTCGAGCGTCCCTCTTTGATGAGATCATGGAACAAGTACGGGGGGAGGTGCGATCTATGATACAAGAGAGGGAGAAGACAGAACGTACAGCCAACGAATCCCCGGCCTTCTTTCCCAGCAGCAAAGAAAGTTTTCACCCTTCAGATGTTGATGATGTTGGCGAACCTTCTCATAATCTACATATTGATGTTAGTGAACCTTCTCACACTCACCATGTTGATGTTGGCGAACCTTCTCACACTCCACAGGGAGGACATCCTTGCACTCTATATTTGGATGTCCCACACTGGCGTGTTGTTGCCGATGCCATTGTTTACTCAGAACAAGCCACCCACCATAATAAGGAAATTCCACAAGACCAACGTCAGGTGAGTATAACTAGTGTGCAAGAGGGCGAGAAGGAGACACCCATCCCGATTTATGATGAGGAGGTTCCCACGCTAGGGAAGGCCATAAAATCTTTTATCCTTTGGCCAAATCATTTAATTCAGATAGCGACGACACATCCATTGGTAGGGAATAAATTACTGATTGACGATGAGGAAGTTCTTCTGGATTGATTTTCATTGCTAACCCATTAATAATATGTTTTTTTTATGTTTTTATAGACTGAACAAGCTCCGAGCAGTTTTCCCTACTTAGCACAGCTGCGAGAGCTGTATAGGGACATCGGGTTTATACCCTTGGAGATGCGTACGGGGATAGTGGGCGCGGAAAAAACATATCCCATATCAATTGACAAGACTGATCTTCAACAGTTTATGGATATGGATGATGTAGATATAGGATTTATTCAAGTCGCAATTCTGTAAGTCTTTTAATTTCCCCTTTAACTATGACATTGATCTTTTTGTTTTATATATTAACTGTAGTTATAATATTATTTCGATCATAGTGTCTGCCACAATATATGCATCCACAAAGGGCGTACGGGTTCATATGGATTTTTATGTCCTGCAAACACGAGGAATTCCCCAGAGAATAACATAGTCAGAAGGGCGATTTATGTTGGTTGTACAATTGGAGAGTTGGGCGGAGATAAGACTTGTTATCTAGCGCCAATACATGAAAAGTACGTATTTTAGTTTTTTCTATATAAAATTTTGAAAAATAAAGAGCTTTCTTGTCTTAATTTAATATTAATATGTATATGTTGTAGCAACCATTGGACGCTGTGTGTAGTTTTCCCCAAAAGCAACGTATGTTATTGGTTTGATTCCTTAGGTGGCAAGCCAAACGAAAGCATCAAAACCATGTTTGCCAAGTAAGTTATAATTTTTGTCTATATCATTGATTCTTATTTTACTGAATTGTTTTCATGTCTTTGTTACTTTCCATTTCAATGATAGTGGTCTCAGGACGTACAGAGAGATTGCAGGACTTCAAGAGCAGGGTGGACCAAAGTGGTATCATCCTAAGGTAAGTAATGTCAATTCAAGTTATTTCATTGACACAGTAGCTTTCGATATGCCTTTATTCGTTTTAACAATTTGCTTTTTATTTATAGTGCCCACGACAACCAGGGAGCTCGGAGTGCGGATATTATGTTATCAATTTTATGCACTCCATTGTTTCCAGTGGACGTGTTTCTAGTTTTCAACGCGTAAGTTATCGCTCCAAGATTCTCAAATGATGATATTTTTGTTGTTGTACTTGACTTGTTAGTTAATTATTGCATTCACTTCATTGGTTTATCTTATATTTCTTGATTTCCAATTTACAGTTTTTTGATACTCTGGATCCGTACTCGGAGGAAGACATCGATATGGTTCGAGACGTTTTGGCTAGACATCTTCTTCAACACATAGGTTGAGAGGGTATGATTTATATGATGTTGTCATGTGAATTCTAATTTATTGTATGTGAGCACTTTGTTGTGGACTTTGTTGTTGTAGACTTTGTTGTATGTGAGCAACTTTGTTGTAGAATTGGAGCTCCTTTATAATGATCATTTGAATTGTATGTGAGCACTTTGTTGTTGAAGCTCTTTTAATTTAGAATTGTTCATACAATCTGAGTTTTCTTTGTTGGGAGCTGTTTGTAAACACTCAAGAGATGTATGCCTGCTTTGCTTTCAAAGGCCATAGATACGCATGGAAAATTTCAATATGAACGTAAGGAATATGAAAAAAAAAAATTACTATAAGGCGTCCTGAATTATGTTTAGAGTGTAAAAAGTGTATATATGGCGCCCTGAAAAATATTTAGGGTGTAAAAAGTGTTATATAAGGCGCCCTAATTTAGTTTAGGGTGTAAAAAGTCTAAGAGGTTTTAACGTGTAAAAAGTCTTGTATATAGGCGCCCTAAATTTATTTAGGGTGTAAAAAGTGTATATATGGCGCCCTGAATATAGTTTAGGGTGTAAAAAGTCTTCTCAACTGTATATAAGACGCTCTAAATTTTTTTAGGGTGTAAAAAGTCTTCTCAACTCTATATAAGGCGCCTTAAATTTTTTTAGGGTGTAAAAAGTCTTCTCAGCTGTATATAAGACGCCCTAAATTAGTTTTAGGGTGTAAAAAGTCTTCTCAACTCTATATAAGGCGCCCTAAAAAGTTTTTAGGGTGTAAAAAGTCTTCTCAACTGTATATAAGGCGCCCTAAAAGGACTTTAGGGTGTAAAAAGTCTATATATGGCACCCTAATTGTTTTTAGGGTGTAAAAAGTCTTCTTAAAGTGTAAAAAGGTATATATAAGGCGCCCTAAAACGTTTATAGGGTGTAAAAAGTCTATATATGGCGCCCTGAAAGAGTTCAGGGTGTAAAAAGTCTATATATGGCGCCCTGAATTTGTTTAGGGTGTAACATATAAGGTCCTTGAAGTATAAGGCGTCCTAATTATTTCAAGGCGCCAAAATTCAGCTTTTCTACTACTTGTTGACAGACGTCCTTAACATTTAGGGCGTTAATTGTGTCTTATTTAGGACGTGAAGAAATATAGTTCCCGGCACCAATCTTCCTTTAGAGGTGAAAGATAAACTGAGAAGTGTGTTAAACTATAATATTTTCACTGTAGTAAACTTTTGTGTGTAAAAGAGCCTAATGGAGTAAACCTTAATTGACTTGTCAGCATCAATCTTATATACAATTTGAAACTCTTGTTTAAATTGAATCCAAAACTCACCAAATCATATTGTAATATGTGTAGTGTTTATATATATATATAAAGAAAACATTATTTTGGGCTACCAAATGGGCTAAAAGGAAGAGTAATTAAACTTTGACGATTTTCCCTCTTCCCTTGGGCACGAGTTAAACGTGGTACTGAGCACGTTTTCTATAGAACTTACCTGTACCTAATTAATTTACTATTATAATCACTGTCATGTATGATGCATCTTACAATGTTTGTAACTGAAGGTTTTAATCATCTCAAATCATCATCATTAAGCAAGCTAATGACTAATTAAATTGCCCACTTAATTTATGACTATCATAATATGCATTAACTAGTGAGGTAATTGCGATCAAACATGTTTAAGTGTGCCAAAGGGTATTGTAATCTACATCCTACAGAAGGAGCATGAGCCTGAATTTCATTATGATCCATCTCTAAGCTCTAAGCATGAGATTGGTGTTATGTCTTGTTGAGTTCTTTCATCTTTCGTTGATCTGCTTACCATATTTTTGTAAGAATGATCAGTTTAATCTTGTAGAGTGCTGCATATTTGTTTATTGGTGGTTGCCGAATAACTTCTGAATATTTTAAGAGCATGGCACGTGTGAATGTGAGAAAGAAGAAGCTAGACGTAAGTGACTATACATGATTTAACCAAAAAGACAGAGAAAGAGACCCCAAATGAGACGCAAAGTCGTTCCTTCTTCCATCATTATATTGTTTCCTCTGTCTGTAACTTTTCACACCAAAACGAATGAGAAAATACCAAATTAAAGTGGATTGGTCATGTCAAGTAATTTTGAGTGGGAAAGATTTTTAAATGATGCAGAAAAAAATAACAATAGAGATTGATGGAGCTGACCTTCAAATTATAGGCTTAATTTGGTTGGTGAAAGTAATTATTACAGTTTTCGTCAAAGATTTTTAAGTTTCTCAAAGAGACAAAGGACACAACATCATTTCCAATTTGGAAACTTCATTCATAATATCTGTACGCACTAATTAATACTCCTCCAATTCAAAATATGGAAAATATAGTTTATAACGAAATACTATTTTGATTTTATTTTTAAGTCCATTTTGATCAAACCTCACATATCAAGGAGAGGTAATTACTCGATGATTATGGGGGTAAATTTCCAAAACTTTACCTTCATTTATGATTAGATATTTTTCAACTCTTTCTCCTCTCTCTATCTTCATGAGTACAATTAATATAGGTAAAATTGTCACAATGCAATTTCATTTATTACATGAACTGAACTTATAAATAAGACCAAATTTTTTTGATCAAAATGGACTTATAAATAGGACTAAAGTGATATATGATATAATTTGTAGTGTAAATTACACTACAAACTAGGTCTTATATTTAGGACTGGAGGTGATATATAATTGCAATTAAGTTCTTCTTCAACTTAAACCTTTACAATTCAGCTATATATCAAATTTCTTACACAAGCATGTATTTCTTTTTACAACTTCACAAAATGTATTCAAATAAAAGTGCATATATATATACACCCTCCTGTCTTTAATAAAGAACCTACTAAGAAGAACTTTAACGCATTTTTTTTTTTGTTACAACTGGAGCTAATCAGAATAGATTAGATAACACTATTACACACTATCAACCGGCCAGTACCACCAACATCCTCCTTCAGGATTTTTAGCAAGCCATCAAGGGGTTCCATAAGGATATGATTCCCTAAACCCAAGCTTAGAGCGTGTGTTGCCAGAAAGTCAACGCATCTATTACCTTCTCGATACACATGGGAAAGATGAACTCTCCAGTCCTTCCTTATCAGTCATTTGACATGATGAACCAGACTCATGTCGGCGTGTGAACTATCCTTTGTTTGATCAACCAAGTTCAAAGCCACCATACAATCAACCTGCACCATAACCTCCTTATATCCGACTGACCATGCCAACTCAAGGCCATTCATCAGAGCCCATAACTCAGCTTGGAGAGAGGTAAAGATACCTATATTACGACAGCACCCTACTACCCAACGTCCTTCATGGTCTCGTAATAGGCTACCAGCCCCTGCGGGCAAGGAGTCCCCTTTCTTTGCTCTAATTCAGTGCAATCGCTGGACGAGGTGGTTTAGTCCAGCTGATTAATTTTTCTTGTTGCATCAAATAACCTTCCCTTGGATGAGATGGGATAGCTGAGGCCTGCATGGAGATAGCTACAAGAGTTCTTACCTCCTTCGCTAAGCTCACAGGTTGAATATGTAACTACTGGAAGACCATTTTGTTTTGAGAGTCCTATAGCTTCCAACACATCAAACCAAAGAGAGTCGCCTACTAGGGTTGTCCATCGTTGGCTGTTCCATGCTTGGTGAGGTTTTGGAGTAGCCACACATGTAGATCTCCCTATAGAAACTGACAAATCTGCCAAGGGGATGTTAATAGTAATCATACTTCCTGAGCATATCTACATTTCCTTAATACATGGTTAGTATCTTCTTTACCCTCTCCACATCGTATGCATGATTCCATGTCCGTCATGTGGCGTCTCTTCCTCTCAACATTGGTGAGCAGACTAGATCTCACGGTGAGCCATAGGAAGACTCTAATGCGTTGTGCACCCTTCCATTTCCATGTCACTTCTCACAATCGAGTATGGTCCTCAGCTTCCACCCCTCGTAACAAATCATACGCTATGGCAATTGAAAATTTGCCATCAGAAGCAAGGTCCCAAAAACAACAGGCCTCATCATCTTCTCAAGTAGGCACCTTACACCCTGAAATGAGGGTGAGGGTCTTTTCAAGAAGCTCGTTTATGATTAAGTTCCAATTCCATTGTCCATCGGTCAGAGTGAAATGCTTAACAGGTAGTAGTTCATCCTCTGCTGTTATGTCTCTAAATGTGAGGAGCTTGAGAGGTCCCACCTCTGGAACCCAATTGTTCGACCAGAATTTTGTCCAAGTGCTGTCGCCTAGATCCCAACGTATTACAGTCCTCACTTCTTCCCATAAACTCTTTAAGTGGCGCGATAGATAAGAACATTATTGGTTACGCTTATAGGGTCCATGGAAGTCATCCCATCCATATTTCTTCCTAAAGACCTAAACCCACAGTAGATTAGGACTTGATTGCACAGCGAAACCTAGCTTCATAAGAAAAGCCTTCTTTTGAAACTCTAATTGCTTAAAACCACCTACACCATTTGCAATCGGCTTGCACATGTCCATCTACTTCACCAGTGCTGGTTTCCGTTCTCTCTCCGTGCTCCCCCACACAAAGTTCCTTATATGTCACTCTAACTGATGGCAAAGCCCAGTAGGAATTTTTGTTGTTTTCATGGTGTACCCTGGTATAGCATATATGTAATATCCCGAATTTTGGACCTTGATAAGTGAGAATAAGCCTGAAATAGATAGACGACTAGGCCTAGTTCGAGAAAAGTCCCAAGAATGTCGAGAGTTAGGAATGCTCTCTAGGACTCAGCAACTCGGCCATACGAGTCAATAGACCTAGTATGAATAAGTTGTAGAATTAAAGTGCTGATGAAAGAAGGGCACAGAAGGCCTGTACAATATATATCCGGTTGGAAAAGATGCCGCCCAACTATTTCCTGAGGAATAGGACAATTAGTTGAGCGAAAATATGCCAGTATAAGTAAGTATATGGCATTTTTAGGACAGTCATGGGAGTCCTGCGTTTTTGAAGAAAATGAGAGGAAGAAAGAGAGAATGTGTATTTGGACCAAGTACAGAAGGAAAAGTCAGTAATAGTAGTGTTACGTCGAACACGTGGCATTTCGGGGCCGAAAGCTGGATTATCGAGTAGCAAGTAGTATGAGGCGGTTATGAGATACTGGAGTAAGGGTTTCTTGCTCCCTAAGGCATTATAGTTCGTCTACCTATGGTCAGGGAGAAGAGACTGATGATTTGGGCCCACACAAGTCCCACAGAGTGGCAAGAGTTACGAGGAAAGGTGTACCCAGCACAAAGGAACTACACAGGACTGGTTAGGGTACCGAAGTCAGGCCCAAACCCCTGGACACAAAGGGAGGACGAAATTGGTGGGCCCAGAAGAGAGAGAAAGTGACTTGGAGGAAAAGAAAAGGTCACATCATGTAATTATGAAGAGAGAGAAGGGTCATATCAAGTAATTATAAAGAGAGAGAAGAATAAAATAATATGGTTTAATCTGGACCACATCTTTTGAAATTGATATGATAAGTGAAAGATATGTAAGTATGACATTAATAAATGGCATTTATGGCATATCTTGTGCAGATTTGGTGGGCCCCATTTGCTTGGAAGAAGGGCAAGGTAAAATGACCATTTTACCTCCAGGACACTATTTTAACCACTGGATAAAAGCTTGCACCAAGTAAATCCAAGGACCATCATTACGGGGCAACCAAAATATCTGATTTTGAGGGCTTAGATGGCGCCACATGTCTGCCCAAGAAGAATCCAGAATGGCTTGGAGGGCAAGTCAAACAATTATATAAAAATCAGAAGCATTCTTCTGACCATTGGGTAATAGCGAGTCCTGGATAATAGCATGAACTAAGGGGGTCTATTTAAGGACCTCTCCTTGCTCATTTTTGGCTGCCTAAGACGTGCTCAAGGAGAAGAGGAGAGTGAGGCAACAAGGTCTTGGTCCAAGGAGAAGAAGGTCATACGCAACCGACATCCAAGGTAAGTTCCCTAAACCGGCAACCTAGCTACTCTCACTTCTGTCCTGAGGTGTTTTCGTGGGAATGTAGTAGGATTTTCATATTTTTAAGGTCTTCAATGGGTCCAAAGGGAGTTTTTATGTGGGGGCATGTTGGATCACCTTTTTCCAAACCCCAAAAGCTCAAGTCTTTACTATACGAAAATCAGCCGATTCTTTCGATTTTTGGGCAGCGAAGACAAATCCGTGGCTTTCACATATCAAATAAACTTCAAATGCTTTGATATTTTACATGGTGAAATTATACATCCTGAGAATGATTTTGATATAAGATTTTGTGTCTTTTTTATATTCCAACCGAGAGCTATTAAAGAATTAAAATGACTTAAAAACAAGACTTTCCTCTTGGGCCAGTGGCCAAAGGTTGGAAATCAGGGAAGGATTCGAATTAAGATGTCTTTGGGAATTATTTTTCCTATAAAATAGACATCCAAAGGGTTCTAAGGCCACTAATTTCATGTCAATAATATTTTTCTAGAATTTATTAAAAATCGGCGAAGTTGGGTTAGAGGTTCTGAAAATTCTGGTGCTATGTGAATTTTATGGAACTTGAAGTAAAGTTTGAATATGTAATTGAAAGTATCATATTTTTGCTGTATCCAGGATGTGAACACGTGTGAGACATATTTCTAGTGCCAAAGGAAGGGTTTTCTATTTTCAAGGCGTGCCAGGTAGTAACTGTAAACTTGCATACTCTATGTTACTTTCACATGTGTGTTGTTATCATGAGGTAAGGGATTGGACTGTGGTGCCTATGTGACTGTGTGTTCTTAGGTAACCACTGAAGTCCAGAGTATGTCGGGTTGTGAGGCCCTTGATATGTAGGGTAGGTAGTACCTATTAGACGACGTGTCCTTAGATAGCTATTGAGACCCAGGTTATGTGGGGTAGGTGGAGCCTATATGACTGTATGTTTATAGGTGTCCACTGAGGCCCTAAGGTAGGTGGTTGGAGTTGGCCCCTTGACTATTGAGGCCCTTTACGCGCTGAGTCTGGGGACTTGTCTTGACCAGGCGGTCATGCGGAGGTATTACATGTTGGTTTACTATGCCTGAGGTAGAATTATTTTCCCTGTTATGATTTGCATTACATACATATTGTATATGAGTTTAACAGTTACTCTAGGGTTCAACTTTGAACTCCAGACTGGTTTAAGGATACAAGTGCTTCAGGTAGAGATGATTAGGAGTTTAAAAGGCAAGGGCTGGGGGTTGAGATGAAGGAATGAAGATTCTCCAAGGAGGCTTTAAGTTGTATTCCATCTAGATGGGAGGATCATACTATTTACTGTTTAATATTTTATTTAGAACGACTGTACCCTTAGCCCTATAGGGACTTGTTTACCTTTTGGATTATTATACTTTTACCAGTATATTGTATTTGTTCAAATCGGTACATGCTCTGTTGCGTTTACTCTAATACATGATAAAAAAAGTAGCATTAAAAAGCTAATAAGAAAAAAGGAATCTCTCTAACTCACCACCCAAAAGGGCGAGGTCGGTAGGGGTGTAACAATATAATACTGCTTTGGCAAGCGTGATTCTTCTAGGTGACAATGTTTTGGCCGCCCAACCTGAGAGTCTACCTTGGACCTTTTCTTCAAGATATGCATAAGTCCCTGCTTGAACATGTCTATGCAACAAAGGTACCCCAAGGTATTTTCCAAGGTCATCTGTATGTCTAAAGCCTAGCTCATCACTAATACACCCCTGGACACTCAAGGGGATATTAGTTGAAAAGTATATGGCAGTCTTAGAGCTACTAACCTTGTAGCCTGAGCTAGCACAAAACTCGTCTAGGATGTTGCGGATGAGCGTGACTTGAAAGGCAGCTGTGGAGCTAAAAAGAACTAGATCATCTACAAATAAGAGGTGAGAGAGGGGGGGTCTTCCTTTTCCCAGGCGAATTGGACTCCATTGTTCACCTGCCACCCTTTGGGTAATTACTTGTAATAGGAGTTCCATGCATAATACAAATATATAAGGTGACAAAAGGTCCCCTTGCCTAATACCATGAGAAGGAGAGAAGACATCCAATTGAACTCCATTCCATACTACCCTCATGCTATATGTGGATATACATGTCATGACAGTTTGTACAAATTTATCGGGTAACCTTGTATCATAAAGTGTTTCTTGTATAAAATCTCATCTTAATCTGTCATATGCTTTCTCCAAATCCACTTTGATCGCCATTCACCTTTCCAAGCCTCTCTTTAGTCTCATGGAATATATTACCTCTTGTGCGATGATGATATAATCTGAAATTTGTCTTCTTGCCACAAAACTAGCTTGATTTTGAAGAACCAATCGAGGTAACCACCTTTTGAGGTGATTAGCTAAGACTTTGGTAATAATCTTGTAGGGGACCATGCATAGGCTTATTGATGAAACTCTTTGATATATTCAGGCATCGGATCTTCGTGATTAAAGTGATAATAGTCTCATTCAACTTCGATTCAAATAAGCCATCCTCAAAGAAATGAGTGATCATCAAAAAAATTGAAGGGCCCACTATCTTTCATTGTTTATGAAAAAATATAGCATGCAACCCATCTATCCCGGGGGCCTTCAGGGGTTCCATTTGAAATAGAGCATAATGCACTTCCCCTAAAGATATAGTGGCTTGCAGTGCTCCTATCAAGGATGTCTCTAGTATGGGAAAAAGGCCCCTACAAGTGTAAAGTGGAACAATCTCATCTTCTTTACTATATAATTTTTTGTAGTACAAGAACGTCCATCCACTAAGGGTCTCTTCATCGTAGCACCATTCCTCGATATCTCCTCATAGCGTAGAGATGGTTTTTCTGTGGCTTTGTTGGACTAATCTGGCATGGTAATAAGCCATGTTACGATCGCCACATTTGATCCAATCACATCGAGCCCGTTGTGCCCATGTTAGGCTCTCTTGATCACATACTAGTTCAAATTCCTGTTTAAGCTTTCCCTCCAATTGGTTCAGACAATCAGATGGGTGGGTTTCTTGGACTTTCTATATGCCCCCTATTCTTGCCATAAGCCTACGCTTTTTGAACTTGATATTGCCAAAAACCACAGTGTTCCAAATCTTCACGGCAGACGTAAATTTCCCAATTTTAGTAGTGATTGGATTAGAGCTAGCCCAATTTTCCCTAACAACATTAGCAAAAGAATCTGAGGTCTCTCATCCTAGTAAGTATCTAAACTGTGCACGCTGTTGAGTACGCTCTGCTACATTTCCAAAAATGATGTTTAGAGGACGGTGATCAAAATTAATCTTCGGGAGATGTTTGACCTAAGACAAGTTGAATTTTTGTAGCCAATATGTGTTACCTAAAGCATGGTCCAGGCATTGTAACAAAGTACCCCGACACTATGTGAACTTAGGCCCAGCGAATCCAAGGTCCATGAGGCCACTGCTAAACATGAAAGAGCGGAACTGATCGCACCCACGGCCACACAAATCAAACCCCCCAATATGCTCATATTGACTAACAATAGTGTTGAAGTCACCAGCTACTAACCACGGGGTCATTACAGATGCTGCAATATAAACGCTAGCCATAAGTCCTTTCTCGAGGTATTATTCGGACTCCCATAAACAACAGTAAAGAGAAAAGGATTAGCTTCCCCTTGTGTAACAATGCTGGTGTGAATGAATTGTGGGTGGCATTGCACAATGAACACAGTTAAAGCCTTCTTCCACAGTAGCCAAATTCCCCTATAAAAACCTTGAGCCTCTAGTCCGTACGAGAAATCAAACCCAATGAGCTTGATGAACTTGTCGGCTTTACATCCAGATATTCGAGACTCAACCAAAACAGCCAAAGCCGGTTTATACTTTGACATGAAATGCATGAACATTCTGAAAAAATAGTTGCTAGCTACCCTTCGGTAGTTCCATACAAAGATATGAAAAACCATAAGATTAATAATGATTAAATAGATAGTCCCGACCTTGAGGGATCGTCATCATATTCATGATTTGGCAACTTTGTCTCCTGGGAACATAGGGACGTCACATGTGGATCTGGTGATGTCTCTAGTTCCTCCCTCAGAGCTTTTAAGGCATCTTTATAGTTAGCTTTCCTTGGGATTTCTTGCATACCTTCAGATTCTTTGAGAAATTCGACTGTAATTTAACCCTATATTGCATTTGCTTTTTGACTTGTGTTGGTGGTTCTTTATTCTCCTTCCCTTTTCCTTTACTCGCCTAATCTAGCATCTTGGATTCCCTATTATCTTGGTAGTTCAAATACTGTGAGCCTACTTCATCAAGCGCAAGTCTACACTACTGTAGCTCCACCACTATGTGCTTACTTCTATCTAAGGATGTTTCGTGTTCAGCAGTCTTGAAGATGGAGGTGCTCTCATTGATAATAACTGGTGAAAGCTCTTCAGAATTAGCGCTTTGTATTTCCATTGTGAGGGGATTTCTTCCATTATTGGGTGTGGGCTCATCTTCCTGGATTGCAACTTGAGGCCCATTTAGAGGTGTCTCAGTATTAGTGGGCTTAAGGATCACTATAACATCAGCCACCATCTTCTTCTCTTTCTTCCTGTATTCTTGAGTCACCTGGGCCTTGCCAACTTTTATTCTCGATGGATTTTGCTTTTGAGACGCGTTATTGTTTTGCTTAGTGGACCTTGTCTTTCTTGGGCCCACCTCCTTAACACCTGTAGGCATAAGGTTAAACCTTCCACATTAGGACACATCAGCCTCCACATTATTAGTGCTAATACGTTGCGTTGATTCAGCCATTGAATCCTCACAATCGAATAGTACATTATAACAAGATCCTCCTTTTAACTTTTGATCCGTAATCTTCGCAATACTACCCCAGTTCTGTTTGTTTCCTCTTTTAGAAAACTTCACCTACATCCATTCATCGTATTTAGATGGTGATGGCTCTAGCATGCTACTTGCAATGGCTTCTTGACGGGTTAGATCATTTACGTCAAAAAGCTAGATGATGTGGACTTTCCTTGCTTCATCACGATGGCCACACTACACTTGCCTTTGGAGTGTCCATACTTACCACAATCAAAGAAGAAAAGTGGTAGACCCTCGTATTCTATTCCATAGGTTCTACCATCAACTTTGATCCAAGACACTAGAGGCTATTAGAGGTCAATAAGAACCACAATACGAGCATAATTTCCTCTTCCACGCGTTTCGTTAGGTAATCAATCTTCACAACCTCCCCCACTGATGTCCTGATGGCTCTCAGTATAATCTTGTGATAATATCTGAAGGATAGTCCTGGGATCCATATCCAAGTTGCCACTTTTGGAATAATGGAGGAATTGGGATCCAAAATCTAAAGACCAAGGCTGAACCGTTAGATACGCACCAAATATCATCCACGGACCTTCCGTGAGAGCCCTGGCATAGTCTTTCTCCAGATCAAAGGTTGCAAAGTAGAAGCTCCCTTCCATGTCGATTAGCTGGTAAGAGCCCTTTGGTTTCCACAGTGACTTCGTTCTTAACAATAAATCATAGTATGTGATGGATTTATCCAAAAGCTTGATTATAGGCGTGTGTTCCATTCCTTTAGCTAGCACTTTTTTAACCTCTGGAGAGAATTCAATGAAAGGAATACCCTCCTCATTAGTGACATGAAAATCCTTCTCAAAAAGCGCAACGTCCTACATCAAATGACTAGATTGTCCCCTCGCTATTCAGGTTTAGCAATTTAGATTGATAAGAAAATCCATTACCTACATCTTTGTCTACCATCTCTACATCAAGGCCCTTAGAGCTATCCTCATCTTCACCCTCTGTTTCTCTAGGGTGGATGTGGAACTTCTTGGTCGACTGGAGACTCTCATCCGAGAGGAGGGGAAGGACAACATCTTCGTAAGAAAACTTTAACACATATTTTTAATATTTTGTTTGGTTCAATGTGTTAGAAAATCGATCGTTAGGATTGGATTATATATATCCGATCAATAGATTATTGAATAAATTAGAATATGGTTTAATACATAATATTTATAAATTAAGTTAGATTGTGTTGACTAGTTGGGAGATTGACAAATTACAATATGATTCGATTCAAAAGATTGTAGAGATTAAGTTGGATCAAACTAATATTGCCCTTAAGAGGGGAACAACACTTTTCACTAATTAACCTACACAAAATATGTTGTACTTATTAATTATTTGTTTTATTCAATTAAATTAGAGAAAATTAAGACAATTTTGTAACATAAAGAGTAGTAATTAAACTTGCGACTTTTTAATTTTAAACATGCATATCACCCTCATATGTACTATAAGTCACCTATAATTTATTCTCATATACTAAGGATGTGTTAACTTGATAAAAAATTTCAAACTTACCATTATTAGAGTTTTTCTCTATACATTTACAAAATCATTTTCACATCTCTCTTCTCTCGGTCTTTTAAGTGAAAAATTAAATAAGTGTAAAATTAAATTATCAAATCATCTTTCTTTCTTTTTTCACACGTCATATTTTTTATTCAAAAGCTTTCTAACAAAGATATAAGTATGTAACCAACATATAGTTGGTCTAGGGTACACTTGTGTTGAGAGGGGAAGCCATAAACTCGGAACTAAATACCAGATGACAATATAAAAAAGAGAAGATATAGGTACATGAAAAAATAATCATACTTGTGTGTGGTCCTCTATATCAATCAAGGTTTAATTTTGAATAATTTTCATTTTGATATAATAAAACCGAAGGAGCTATTTCGCTTCACACTGAAACTTTATGTGTGGAACGTGTAGTAATGAAAATGATGATTTGGTTGATCCTAAGTTGAAAAGCATAGAAACAAACAGAAGAGGTGACCCCAAAACAAAAAAAGCTTTACTTTGTAGGGCATCCTACCCTACAAAGTAAAACAACATTAACAATTTTATTAATTCTTTTTAAGAAAATAATAAAAACATTCTGGTATATGGTAGGACCTCATTTTCACTTTTAGTTTTAGAAGGACGACCTAAACCTAATTTTGGAAGGCCCCTCTTTCAATTTCATCTTTTTTGTGTTAAGGTTTGTGATAATAGCTTGGGACATTGATTTCAGTATTTGATTACGACCATTGAACTGCAAAAAATTTAATTTATTTTCTTCTTTTTATTATTTATGGTCTTGAATAATATCCTAACTCTTCACAAAAACTGACTCATTTTTCCATTCTATTATAGTTGATTGATAGAAAGTTGTGGTTGAAGAAAATTACATAAAGAAACTAATAAATAAAGGTAAGAAAATATCTGTTGATCCTTCTGGGGTAAGTGAGAAATTCAAACAAGAGATTCGAATTAATGAGAATTTGTGCCAAAGCATCTTTGAAGGAAAAGTTTTACACGAACACTTATGAAGTCAAAGCCGGTGGATTAAAATTAGGGGAAAAAAATAATTAGATAGTAATTTTGTTGTTGTGATGATTTGCTAATTGAAAAAAATATATGTGTAAAATTATTTTCTAAGTCTAATTTGTACCAACTTTATGTAATGTACTGCAGAAATTGGTAGTCCTAGCAGTAAAGAAAAAACATTTCAGTTTGAAAATTTTCTGTGCAGTGAAGTTGTAAATTATATCATTTTTATTTGCTTTTTCAGATTTTAACAATTTTTTTATTTTATTTTGTTTCAAAATTATTAACAAAAATTAAATAAGAAAATAATCAAAATTACTACATGCATTAATAGAGGGAAAAAAAAGTTATATAACATTTCTTATATAGTTAATAGTATGGTTTGCTTTTATAATTGGAAAAATTAATCTATAAATCCTTATAGTTTTACCTAATTTTTAATCATGCATTTATAGTTTTTTCGTCGGTTACCTAAAATTATAAGATCACGTTAAAAATTAGGTTAAACTATTTTTTGTATATATTTTTATACTTATTTTTGCTTATATACATTCATACTTAATATTATAAATATTAAAAGTGACTTAATTTAATCAGTATTAAGGCCATGAATAACTAATAACTTAGAAGGAAAAAAAAGGAATATACTATTAAATTAGTTAAATTGGAGTGAATTAAGTATGAAAGAATAGAGTCCATAATGCAATCTATCTTTTGTGCCCTTAAAAACGGTAATTTCTGACAGAGACAACATCATCTCAAGAAAAAGAATTGATTAAAAATTGTAACAGAAAGTAAAAGTGCTCAAACTAATCAATTATTTTTATTTTTATTTTTATTTTTGCCAAAAAAAAACAGCTTTTATATTTGGATACCAGCAATTCCACTCTGGATACGTTCCTTATCAACTTTGTTTCGTTTACTAGTTACCATTTTTTGTCGGGAAAGAAGCCAATAAATAAATGCATAGTTTTTAGTTTAAGATAAATTTAAAATAACTAAAATTAATATATCATTGAAATTGAATTACTTATTTCCGTATACTTCTTTTTTCCCCCAAAACTCACGCTCCCATTATATACTTTTTGGTGTGGTGTGGCCAACAAGACCTCAACTTTCTTTTTGGATATACTTCTTATTAAAATATGTATTTAAAAATATATTTTATTAATCTTATGAGAATAACATATAAGAAGATTTTTTTTCGAAATAATATATAAAAAAAATTATAGTTAAAAAATAGAAATAAAAAAGGAAAATTACATTAAGGTCTCAAACTAGGAAAAATACTAGCAAAAGGTCCTTTGAAATCTTAAATTTGTAGGCAAGTCCCATAAAACTTTTAAGTAATATAATCTAAGGCTTTGGTTTTCTCATGTTACATGAGATAAAAAGTTTCCTATATACACATAAAATAGTAGGACCCACACATATATATATGAATTAATATATGTATATGTGGGTCCCAGCATTTTATGTGTGTGTGACATGAGAAAATGATTTTCCCACGTGAGAAAATATTTTCCCTATAATCTAAATGTCAAAACATTTAGTACCCTTGATGTCAGCTGTCTAGCCTATAAATGGTAGCTCATGATTTGTCAATTGTTTTTTTATTAACAAATCCATAGACTGTCATTGACAAATCCATGTGTCTGAGTTGAGAGGTGAGACAACTGACACTAAAAGCAATTAGGTCTTTTAACATTTCAATTATATTACCCAAATGTCTAATGGAACCTGCCTGCAAATCATAGATTTCAGTTGACCTTTTACTAGTATTTTTCATAGCTTGTGATCTCAATGTAATATTCCCAGTTTATTATTTGTTTTTTTATTGAACCTCTTCGTATTTGGGTTTCTAACAACCAACTAATCTAATTTGTGGGAATATAAAACTATAATGAGGGGAATGTCATTACCTGTAAGTAATTATCGTGGTTGCATATTTAGGGTTCAAACACGAGACTAATAATTTAGATGTAATGACCCACAACCAGTCGTTCTTAATGCTCTATGGTAATTTTTATTATTGAATTTGTTAGCTACAAATTTGTATCCCCTAATCTCCAAAGATTTATGTTAACGCTTTCTCAATAACAATAAGTCTTATCTCATTAGATCGAGTCAGTTGTATAAATTGCATGATATTATTGTACTCTTTTAACAACAAAAATTTTAGATAGATTGTTAACTAAGAGCTTTTATTAAATAATTTCAGTGACCTTTTTTTGGGTCTCATTTATCTATTTTCAAAGAACTTCATATTGTTCGATCTAACATTTTTACCAATGCCTTCAATTACTTTCTTTTTTGGGTTAAATAGCATTTTTGTCATAGAAATTTACCTTGAGCAGCACTAGTCACCTGGAAGTCCATTGATCTTGATCGTTGAATTATTACTCTTATTTGTAAACTTCTAGAGATAAAATTACTCATAAAAAAAAACTTCTAGAGCAAATTTACTCCTAAGAAAAACTTTCAGGGCATATTTGCTCCATTTTTAAATTTCCGGGGTAAAATTGAGATCCTAAAAACTTTTAGGTGACCAGTACTCCTTATGGTAAACTTCCATAGCAAAAATGGTATTTAACCCTTTTTTTTTTATACAAGCTTGAACATATGTTAGCAATTTTTAAGTTTAAAGTACTTCTTCTTAAATTCAACAATATATTTAAAAATATCACAATATATTTACAAAAATTTGAATGCAACTTCTTTAAAAATAATAATTTGAAAAAAAAACACTAATGTAAATATTTTAAGAGATGAGTTTTAAATATAATTTTCCAATTCCGCGAACATGAGAAGGGGCTTGTATTGGAATTCCAGGTTAGGAAAAAAAAAAAAGGCACTTTTATTCTTCCTTAAAAAAAAAATGAAAGTTATCTTTTTGTGAAAAATTGATTAGCAAAAGTCCAGAGTTCTGGTTTTGCAGCTTTGGCCATTGTTTATTACTATGTTTTAATTAATTAATTAATAATTATAATAACAATGCTTTGATTGAGGTGCTGTCTACAGAATAGTTTCACATCATAACGTGTATTATAAAATGCTTGTTTAATTTTTTAATAAAAAATAAGATAAAGAAAAAAGTAATAAAAAATTACAAATCTGACAGCATTTGTCTCCAAAACCTACAATCACTCAATCATATTTTGGCGCGTTAGTGATTTATCCTTTCATATTTTAATCCCCTTATTTGTTGTGTATTCTGTTCGATTCTTTCCTGAAATATTTGTATGGGAAAATTTCCTACGGGCCCAAGTTACAAAAATATTATATAAAAACTTAAAAAAAGTCACATGTCAAAAAAAGATCTTAAAGCCTTTTCTTATATTATTTTAAAAAACGTAGTTGTTAATGGACACTGATATAATTATTAACGGATATTGATATAATTGTTAATGAGTACTTATTTAATTGTTAAGATATAATTATTAACGTATACTAATTTAATTGTTAATAGTGTAATGATATGTTAATATTTTCTGAAATTATATCAGAAAATGTCCTAACGTCTTTTTTGACATGTGGTTTTTCTTTAAGCCTTTTTTAATAATATTTTCGTAACTTAGATCATGAGAGGGATTTTCCCTATTTTTATTGACAAAATTATATTTAGGTCTCAAGTTAAAAAAAAAATGATCTATAGTTCCCTTCAACTCAAATCTCTAATTTACAAATAATTTATATGATAAATTGAAGTAATATAATTTAATTTGTAAAAAGATCAAAACACATCTTTTATTTATCGCCCCACCCAAGGCCGTCCCAAACCCATCACACCAACTCTAATAGGACCCCTTTGCTCATTTTGGATCTCGGTGCTGATTCTCAGGACATGATCCTCGATCGGAGCCCAATTGCACGGCTCTTGCAGTTTCATCGTCGTCAACAACAAAGCATTCTGTGTTAGCACAGACCCATCGCTGCAACTGCGCTCGCTACACGATGACAATGCTCCAGTTTCGCCGCCGCCGCCGCTTGCCAATGAAGTACGGAACCCAGAGAGCATCAAGGAGAGCCCCCACCACCGAACCTCCAATTCCAGAGCCATTACTCTCTTGGAGCTGCACACTTGAGTCCGATACTATCCTCTCTGGCGACCCAAATCTTTCTTATCTGTCTCAACTCCTCACAAACCTCAAGGATTTAGTTGAGTTCCTTAGAAATGCTAAAGGAGCCTTGGCCTCCGGCGCCGAACCTCCACTCACTCCTATTCCTGGATCGTTGGTTCAATCGAGTCTAAGATTCAGGGATTGATTGCAAAAGCATTGGCGATTTGAGTAGAGCCCTCCAAGAGCCTATGTGCGACGACAAGGAAGTAGTGAAGCTTTTGAAGAGCAGGCTTCCCTAGTGTTCAGCCGTTGGGAGGGAGGGACCAAGAAAACAAAGAGATAGACAATTAAGTGAAAAACTCTTAATTCTAAACCAAGAACTCAAAAGAGGATACCCAAACAAATTCTAAAAATAAGAGGAAATCCTAAAAGAAAGTTGATCTTAATGGACATGACACGCGGATTTAAAAAAGAAAAGCAAGGACACCGATTAGGACTTGAAGGAGGAAAATAATAGATTAACATCAAGATGAAGTAAGATAGGAATGGTACATCAACAACACCAAACGGTCTGCGAAGAGTGTTATGAAATACTCAAGGAGAATAATGGTTGATGGGAAAAACCTCTTGGCCTACTTTTTATTTTTGAAGCTTAAATTTATGCTATCATGATTATCATGATGAGAGACTCGCCACTAACTCTCTCAGAGCGCATAGAGATCTTACAAATGATAGTCTCTGTCCCTTCCAATGCAATTGTGAGGAGGATGTGATCCATGTCATCAGGGACTGCGAGAGAGCAAGAAACTTCTGGAAAGAAATTTTAAAATCTAACTATTTTTCTAGATTTTTTGTAGGTACTTTGCAGGGTTGGCTTAGCTGGAATACCAGGCACAATCCAGGAAATGGAAGATTCCAGAATTTTCATTGGCCAAAAGTTTTTAGTCTTGGGTGCTGGATCCTTTGGACATCTAGATGTGCATCCCTCTTTCAAGGCGAAAGTAAGGATACCAGGGAAATGCTTCACTTATGTAACTATCTTCTCATGGAGAGTAATGTAAACCAAAATTTATCTCACCGAATTTTTCACTTTCACAAGTTTGATGAGAAGTCTTAGACCCCACCCCCTAATAATGTGATTCGTATTGATGTGGATGGTTTAGTGTGTCACCAGCAACAAGCAGCGTGTGGCGGAGTTATCAGGAATTCCTAAGGCCATTGGATGATGGGATTTTGTAAGTCTCTTGGTTGTCTTTCTGTTATTGAGGCAGAAATTCATGCCATTATGCTGGGGCTAAAAATGGGTCAGCAGATGTAACATCCCAAAATTTTGGGAATTGTAAATTAATATTTTATGGGGAAATTAAATTGTGAAATTTGGGCCAAAATATTTAAAAGAATAATTATTGGAAATTAAGGATTTATCTCCATAATTATTCAATGATTTCAATCAAGTTTAAAATGCAAATAAAATGTTGTTTTAAATAAAATGTTGTTTTAAAAGGAAAGATGGATCATTGGACCATGTGAGAAAGCCTACAACATAAGCCTATTATACCATAGAGTGTCAATGTATATATATCCCTCTCATTATCCTACAAATTGGCGGAACCAGAAGGATTAAAACAAAGCCTATAAATCATTTCATGCAAGCCCACGTGACACCAATATTGAGAACCCATTATCTCATTTAATCAATTAAACCAAAGGAGTGGCTAGACACGTTATGCAGCAGAAAAATAAAGTTCCTTCCTCTCAATTCCAACTCATCGTGAGAAGCAGACACATGATTTCTTTTGGACCTCAGAACCATTGCTTTGGCCCAGATCTTTTCTTTCTTAAGCCCAAACCGATTCAATGATCATTAGATAAAACCATCTAATAGCTACAGTACACACAAGATCAGTCACGAATTAACACGTAGAGGGGCAGCTGTCCGAAATTTAACATGCAAGAGAAGATTATTTGATAGTTAAATACTTGTCTTTACTCCTTCGTTTCTTCATTCTTCAAGAGACGCAAGTCGAAAAACAGAAAAGAGAGAGAGAGACCGAGAGAGTCCATCTGAAGTTCATTTTTTCCCTGTTCTGGCCGATGCAAAACAGAGCAAGGATCAGTGGCTATTCATCACCTTTGGAGCTTGGAAGCTGAAGGTGATCCTCATTTTCCTTTCTCTTCGTCTTCCTGTCAACGTTTAACCAAGTTAAAACCAAAATGGAACTCAAAAGAAGACACCAAAACCGAAACTGAAAGAGAAAGTGAAAAACAGGGACTGTTTCGGGTTACTGTATATGTTTTGTTTTGTGCATGTAGGATCGTGGTTTATGCATGAAATGGACTCTTTGATTTGCTCTCAAAACGTGGCTTAAAATATATGCATGTGTGTGTGATTTCATTGCTGTCAAAAGAAATAAAAGGGAAGAGTAGAAATATACATATATGTGTACTATCGGGGTGTTGCTTACTGTTTGTTTGTTTTTTTTCTGTTGCTGCATGTTTTCTCGATGGTTCTGTGTGTGTGCATGCCGAGGAAGGGAGAAGTTCTTTTTATTGTTAATCTATATATATGTGTGTGTGTGTCGTGTCTGCATGAAGGAAAGAAAGGAAATGAAATAACTTATTCCTTGCTTATAAGTCTATGCATGTCGGGTTGTGTTATAGTTTTCTTGTGTATATTTTGCTGCAAGTAATCATATGTTTTTGTTGCCATGTTATTGTGAAAACGTTGCTGAAAATGAAAGAAAAGAAATACTGAAACAGGGTGTATGCAAGTAGATATATATGTGTGTATGAATTTCCTACACTTGGAGTATGCTAGGCCGAAACTCATGGCTGTCATAGTGAAGGGATATCAGCGTGAACAAGGAAGAGGAAAACATGAAACATATATATATAGTCATAACGATAGAAGAAAGAAAGAAGAGAACACTGGAGTTTTATGTTTGCTGTCTGTATTCTTCTTCTGCATTTAAGTTCTATATTGCCGAAACTCCTAGGCCGTGTGTTTGGATTTGTATGTGTATATATTATATGACTAGGCTTCAGAAAAAGAAAGGAAAGAATAGGAAACCTTGCAAAACACTCATATATATATATATATATATATATATATATATATATATATATATATATTAAACATACTTTTGCAATAAGAATATATTAATCATGCGTAGGTATATATATTGGCCTAGAGATTTTATTGTGACTGGATTGTATATGTATATATATTCATCCATTTGTGTTTGATTGTGCTAGCTGTAAGTGTGTGTGAGCATATAAAATATATAATGACTTGAACATGGGATCTAAATTAATGAATTTAATTATCTTCTGGTATGAAGATGGGCATTTATTAAATTTGATTGATTATTAATAATAAAGTAAAGGAAATAAATAAATAGATGAATAAATTATTGTTAAGCAATTAATAAAAGTTATTATAAATTAAGAAGAGTTAATAATAATTAGTGATATCATAATAAATAGAGAAAAATTATGATAATAATAATAACAAATAATGTTATTATTATTAGGAAAGAGTAATAATGACCATGGGGAATGGGCAATTCAAATTAATAAAAATAAAAGGATAATAATACTGATAAAAATGTATCATTATTATTAGGAATAAGGAAATAAATAACAAAGGAAATAATAATAAATGAATTATTATTATTAAAATTAGCATATTTCTGATTTATCAGTTACAATTTTGAATATATGAAATTTTTAAGGGTTATTAATTGTTACTATATTGGTTCTAATAGATTTATCTGTGGAGGGTGTTAAGCCCTGGTTTGAGAGCAGTGTGAAAGTAGTTAGCTCTGGCGAAAGGTAACCACTTTCCACTTGTTATGATTATTAATATGCTGCTATTGAGTATGTATTAAATTGATTATGGTTATTTTAAATAAAATTGCCTTGTGGAATTTTATGAGTTAAGATATATGCATTCATTTATCATGATAATTATGGAATGGGAAGAAATGGGAGAAGATGGAAAGTTATTTACACCACGTGGTGAATGCCTTCATTGGTGCATGATGGTTGGCTTTTTATTGTCCCAACAGTTCAAGAGGGACTAGCCCAACAGTTAAAGAGGGCTTACGACACCCCAACAGTTCAAGAGGGGAAAAGACCCATGGTCTGGGACAGGTGCTCTGAGGATTTTGGCCGGTCCTCATCACTTGCTCGGTGAGCTTTTAGAGTAACCAGTAATATGGGTGTAACTTAGCCCATGGGCCTAGTCGTGGAAGTATGGCGGTTTGGATGGATTAATGGGAGGTATTTGGGTATTGAAATTGAATAGTTTTATGACACCCATCATGATACTTGATTATGAAGTAATAATGGATAGAGAAGATGTAGATGAATTGTTATTTTGAAATGGATTTGTTTTGTTTTGGATTGAATTGCTTATTCCACTTGGCACCTCACTAGCACTCGTTGATATTCATAATGAACTGGACTGATGGTTACAACATTTTTCCACAGGTGACCAGTCCGGTTCAGGTCCTTCAGGAAAACAGACAGAAGTTTAGTTTGCGGTGCTAAGAGTAGGACTTCTGTTCTTTTGTTGTATGTTTTGGATGACTGTATATTGCCACACATTAGGGCTTGTCATGCATACTTTCACATATTTTGAAAATTTTAAATTCCACGTAAAAACCTATTATCTGGTAAACTTTGATTAATACTCTTTTAAATATGTAATTAATCTGGTAATTAAAAAAGTGGTTGTTTCAGCAGACGGGTATACAGCAAGTTCTTCTCTACTCTGATTCACTCGATGCTGTTAATATCATCATAAGAGATTGCTGCTATGTTGACCACCCGCTAAGGGATATTATCATGGAGACTAGAGACCTCCTTTTTCACAAGTGGGATTTGGAGCTTCATTATACTCTAAGGGACAATATCGCATGTGCCGACTACATGGCTAAGCAGGGTCATGATGCACCAGAAGGAGCTAACATGGTTCTATGTCCTACCATTCCCAGTGGATGCCTTCACATGGCTTTGAATGATCAACTGGCTTGTCATACCTAATTTGCACTTAGTTTTTGTATTAGGATTAGTCTTCCTAGCCTTGTCCGCTTTTATCTTTTCAAGCTTCGGCTTGCCTGTATTATCAAAAAAAAAAACAAAAGAATTATAGATTGGTCTTTAGATGAGTTTATAGAGAATCATCATCTACTGCGATTCTCTTAATGTCGTTAATATCCTTAGGAAAGATTTCCCTTTCGATCGTCCCCCTACAAACATTATTAGGGAGATTAAAGATCTTCTGTTTTGGGACTGGGACGTGAAACTTCATCATATTCCAAAAGAAAACATATCTTGTGCTCATTACATGGCCAAAAAGAGCATAGTGTTGTTGTCAGTGCCGATGTGGTTATGATTCTAACAATCCACAGAGGATGTTTTGATATAGTTTTGAAAGATTAGCGATACTATCACTCCTAGTATTTTTTTTTTTTTATTGTAATAAAGGCTAGAGTCTTGTAATCTAATTCCCGTTTTACCTTTTTAAGCTTTGGCTAGTATTATCCAAAAGAAAAAAGAGAAGAGAAGCAAGAACAAAAAAGGAAAACATGAAATTCCAAGAATAATGATATTTTTGTCTTTTCATAATTAAAGTATATTACCTAAATGTTTTATGGGACTTTCTTATAAATTAAAGATTTTAAGTGACATTTAAATTGTATTTTCTTTAAGGGAAAATTCCATTAAAATACCATTTGAATTTGCAAAACCTCCAGAAGTCTTCTAAATTTGTAAAAAGACTGAGAGGTACTGAGGACCTATGAGGGATATGTAAATTCATGTGAAATTACCCTTTTGCCTTTAGTTTTAAATAAATCATAAAAAATAAAAATACCATCGCTGGAGGCCTGCCGTGGAAGTTAGGGCGCTAACCACCACTGCCACCAGCTGGGCGCCGAATGGCAGCCATCAGCAAGGGGGTGGGGTTTTGTTTTTTTCTTTTTGGGTTTAGAGTTTTTTGTTTTTTAAAAAAATTATTCATTGAAAGTGTAGGGGGTGGGATTTGAACCCCTAACCACCCACACATCCATAGGGCCAAGTTCCTCTAATGTATATATACATTAACAAATATATATATATTCTTCTTAACATTTTCTCAATGGTATTTATAAATCCTGAAACGAAAATTATCATTCCACAAACAGAATATACAACTTTTCTACAGGGATCTATTTTTTTTACTCTTTGATGCATGTGAGTGAAAATAAAAAAAAATGCACTATTAAAAATCCTGAAACGAGAATTATCATTCCACAAACGGAATTTACAATGTTTTCTACATGAATCCCTTTTTTACTTTTTGATGCATGTGAGTGAAAAAAAAACATTATTACAAATCCTGAAACGAGAATTACCATTCCACAAACGGCATTTGCAACTTTTTTTCAAGTTTACATTTTTTCCTGTTTAATGCCTGTGGATGAAAAACAAAAATGGATTATCACAAATCTTGAAAAGCCAATTACAAACCCTAAACGCTAATTACAAATCCTAAAACGCCATTTATAACTTTTTTAATTACAAAAAAGGATCTTTGAAAAAAAGTTTTAAATTCCGTTTGCAGAATGGTAATTCTAGTTTCAGGATTTGTAATAGTGTATTTTTGTTTTTGTTTTCACTTGCATCAAAGAGTAGGGATCCCTGTAGAAAACGTTGTAAATTCCGTTTGTGGAATGGTAATTTTCGTTTTAGGATTTGTAATTCTTGTTAAAAGATTTGTAATAGTGCATTTTTTTTTCACTCACATGCATCAAAGAGTAAAAAAAGGGATCCCTGTAGAAAAAATTGTAAATTCTGTTTATGAAATGATAATTCTCGTTTCAAGATTTGTAATAGTACATTTTTTTTTCTTTTCACTCACATGCATCAAAGAGTAAAAAAAGGGGATCCAATGTTGTAAATTCTGTTTGTGGAATGGTAATTCTCGTTTCAAGATTTGTAAATACTATTGAAAAAATGTTAAGAAGAATATATATATTTGTTAATGTATATATACATTAAAGGAACTAAGTGGCCCAAATTAAGCCACTTGGCCCCATGGATGTGTGGGGGGTTAGGGGTTCGAACTCCACACCCCACACTTTCAATGAATATTTTTTTTTTAAAAAAAAACCTTAAACCCCCCAAAAAAAATCCCACCCCCTTGCCGGTGGCTACTATTCGGTGCCTTGCTAGCGGCGGCTATGCCAACGGCCTCCCAGCCACCGGCGGCCCTCCTGCGAGGGTATTTTTATTTTTATTTTTAAATTTATTTAAAACTAAGGATAAAATGATAATTTAACCCGATTTTGTATATTCCTCATAGGTTCTTGGTACCTCTCAGTTTTTTTATGAATTCGGAAGACTTATAGGGGTTTTACAAATTCAAATGGTATTGTAATGAAATTTTCTTTATCTTTAATTTGGGAGCTGATTGCAATTTTCACTGATAAAAGTTGGTGAGATGATTCAGGTCACTGATTCATTGGGCCTAGTCAGAATTTCACCACTTCCAACCTGGGATTCTTTTGTTGCCTAATACTTCCATATATTATTTTAATTTCTTTTTCTTTTTCCTTTTAAAAAAGGGGTGGTTCTACCTTCTAATTCCTAACCTCTAGATTTCACTGACAAAGCAACAATTATTTTGTATTCTTAGCATTGAAGACAGTCCGTGTACGAGACAATTTATTCGTACTTCTAATATTTTTATCTCACTAAGTCAGTCACTCACACCATTGTTTTTTTCTAAAAAAAAGGGGGGGGGGGGGGGGGAATCTGTATAGAAGCTCATGTAACAATTAAAAAAAGACCTAAATTTCTGAAAATATCAGAAAAGGCCCCAAAGCCATATAAATTCATTAAAACTTTTAGTTGTTAACAGTGCTAATATAGTTGTTAATAGGGCTAATATAGTTGTTAATGGGGTTGATATAATTGTTAACATTGTAATGAATTTATACCAGAAATTTCTGGTATTTTCAAAATTTTAGGGCATTTTTTGAAATTTATTCTGTTACCAGGGCCCCTATATAGATTTTTCCAAAAAAAAAAATCCCTTACTGGAAAAACTTGATAGCCTACCAACTAGTGTGCAGCTCAATTGATAAACTAAAATATTAGTTTAACCAGCAGTTTGGAGGTTTTTTTTTTTTTTTTTGAACAGTAGCAGTTTGGAGTTCAACTCCTGAATATATATTTTCTCCTATCTTTATTATAAAAGGCAAATAATTGTTGAAAATTGATTAAAGACAATATATATATATATATATATATATATATATATATATATATATAATAACTTATTTTCCAAAAACACCATTATTTATAGAGAAAGTATGTGAGAGAGAGAATGTTTGAATAGCTGATCAATTCAATAAGACTAACGCATAATAAACAAAAGAAATACCAATGATACTTAGCTTGAAAAAGGAACATTGAGGAGAGGCATATTGGTCGCAAAAACTCGATACTTAATGATAAAATTCAGGAAAAAAAATATTGATTACCAATAGGGATTATAAAAATAGGAAAGAAATAGAAAATTATATTAAAAATTTTAAATTTAACTCTTGTAAATAAAACCATGTTATTTATTTTATATAAAAAAAACATTTTGTTACATGTAGAATTGGAGGAAGTAGTTAACTAAAAGCTGTTAAAAGAACCTTGTGACCCTCATGGTACCTTCAACTGGCTAGAATTCAAAGAAATTTGGGAAAATTGATTACAGGGCCCAAGGAAAAAAAATAATTACAAAAAAGGCCCAAGAAACATTCACATGCCTAGGGCCTTTTCTGGCATTTTTTCAAAAAAAAGTGTACGGACATCGTTGCTAATTGCTACAGATGTAGTTGCTAATTGCTACAGATGTAGTTGTTAAAATGTAGTTGTTAATTAGACTGATTTAGTTGTTAATGGGGACTGATATAGTTGTTAACCGCTACTGATGTAGTTGCTAACGTTTTATGAAAAAATGCCAGAAAAGGCCCTAGGTATGTGAATATTTCTTGGGCCTTTTTTGTAATTATTTTTCTTCCTTGGGCCCTGTAATCAATTTTCCCAAGAAATTTCTAAATATTGTTTTGTCTAGAAAATTCTCATAGAGTTTAACTCTCTCTATTTGATTATTCTATACAATTTTCCCCCTAGAGAGAGATAAGGTTCTCTTGCTAGAGATAAGGAAATTAGAAAATTGCAGAGAAGTCCAAGAATTGCCAGAAATTATGGTTGACCACAACCCTCTCTCTCTAGTTAACCAAATGTCCTAATCATTGTAATTGAGAGGCAAAAGGTAGAGACCCCACTAATACAGCTGGTTACAACACAAAAATGAGAGAATCAAAATCATATCTACCAGATTACACGATTTAGCTCATCCCTTAACTGACATGACCTTTAATCCTCATTTTTATCTATCAACGCGCAATAGAATTGATGTTGATATCTCAAAATTGAATCATGAATAAGTATAACAATAAAAACTTTCACCTTCAATTAGCATTATAGTTATATAATATCTTACAATTGGTGCACCGCTAATAATAATCTGCACCTCAGAATAATACAGATCTCCCCAGAGAGAGAGACAGAGAGTCCTAATATTTTACATTGAATAGTTGTACAATTTTAATAAAAAATATATATATAAAAATTGAGACTTGGGAGAGAAAGAACAGCTCCCCAGCAGATTAGGAATTAAAGGGGTGGGATAAAATTTAAGGAAGAAACAAAAAAAGAAAAGGGTTCTAGTTCTACAGGATAGACCTAGAGAGAGAAAGATTAAAAAAGGGTTTTTTTAGAAATAATTCATGGGGGTTGTTGGAATTAAATCTCTTGTTTGTATACAGCAATCTTCCTTCCTAACCCTCAATTCAGGCGTAATGAAAGGGTCATTACGGTTCAACTTTCGGATGAGTGACTTGATTTGAACCTGCAATGGACAAAAAAACAACAAATTAACTTGATTGCATGAATACACAATTATATATATATATATATATATATATATATATATCTCAATCTCTTGGGTCGGATGAAAATGATGTTTTCAACAAATTCAAAAGTGTTGCATCTTTTCTCCTGTATTACCGTTGAAGTTCTGGGAATGACTGGGTGGTTTTCCAGCTCCAATTTGGCCAAATCCCATTTGAACAATGGTGTGAAGGTCATCATCCTCACAGAATGCTACTGGAAACTGAGAATTACAGAACAACATATGAACTCAGTAAAAAGGGGAAGCTTTTTCCAGGCACTTTAATGGAGGAATTAGGGTATAAATGGATTTTACCAGAGAACCACCTTCATTAAAGCCATTAAGGGGAGGTAATTGCATGCCCATGTTTTGGCACAGAGAGACAGTTTCTAATGGGTCTACCGTGCTGTGGGACATAACACCATTAAGAATGTTATTGTGGATTCCTGGGTTTTGCTGAGGGTGTTGCCCATAAAAGGCTTGTGCTGAGGAATCTAGAGCGAATAATGGGTGTGCCAAAGAGTTACTTGATTGAAGCATCTGAAAAGGAAGAAAAAAAAATAAAATCCCAATTCAGCGCCAAAAAAAAAAAAAATTATTGAAGAAAAGAGAAAAAATCATAATGTTGAGTTTTGAGGACTTTTACATCTTTTGGGATTAGATTTTCAATGCTGAAGTCCAGCCTGGTGTTGACAGAAGCCAGTTTCATAGATAAAAACTGCAAATAAAAGACATAAAAAAGTTTAATAAATAAATAAAGTATGCTTAATGAGGAAGAAAAATTAGCATGATGGTGATGATGGCCAAATCAGAGTCATGAGATGCTTATAGGCAAAGACTGGTTTTACCTCAACTTGACGCTGCAATGACTGCACATAGTTTATGATTTCATCAAGCATAAGTGCTTTACCAGTCACCTACAAAAACAAAATAATAATATTAGGTTCATTCCCAAATCAGTAAAGCAGCTCATATATATATAAAATATCAGAAGTCCTCTGGTTCAACTTTTCTGCTTACCTTATTGCAACCTGGTACAAGATCTTGGAGAAACTTCATCCTCTCACTGATCTTTTCCCTTCGGACCTATTTAGAAGTATAAGTTTAGTCCAATGTCAAAGCAAAGACTAGAAATCTCTCAAAACTTTTAAATTTATTTTTTTCTGAGAATATGCCCTGTAAGATTTTTTTTCTTTTTTCTTTTTTTATGGGGGAAATATCAAATATCACAGATAAAGTCCAATATCTCACTGGCACATAACCAGAAGAAAAGTCAATGGAGATGGAGATGGAGATGGATCATGAATTGATCTGTGATTCTTACTCTTTCTGCAAGGCTGTGGCTGTCAGTGGCTTGGCCTCTTCTTGCTCTGACATGAATGTAATCTTTTGGAGGTTCAGGAGGTTTTGATGAGTTACTCTTGGTCTGTTTCTCATCTACTCCATTATTGCTAGTAGCATCTCCTTTTGATTCCTCATCAACCTTCACACTTCCATTTTCATTCCCTTCACTCTCGTTTGGCTTGCTGCACTTCTTAGCATTTGAATCTTCGTTAGTTTCATTAGCCTGAAAATGCAAAAAACAAACACCATTTTGGCCTCAGGAATTAATTAACCTTATTCAATCAAACACCGGAATTCAAACATTTGAGTTGCTAGCTATCAGAAATCACATTTACCTTGGGAGTAGGATTGGTTGATGTTGAAGTTTCTCTGGTGTTTCCCTTGGAAGAAGAAGCTTTTCTCTTCCTTGATTTCACATTCACACCATTTTCCCCATTTGGGTTTTGCTCAGAGATTGTTGATTCCTCTTGGGAATTCGCCACTTCTGTTTGAGATCCACCAAGTGCTTTCAGAGCGGGACTACTTGAAACCCTGGCGAGCTTCTCATTTTCCATTGATGGAGTAGATCTTAGAGACAATTGACCGTTGTTCATGCCTAGTTGGTATGTTCTGCCATTGAAGCTCCTGCTTCCAAAGCAAGAAAACTTGGCAGCTCTCTCTGCAAAACCAGGATCAGATGAGAATTCTGAAACATTAGAATTCAAAACCATCGATTTCCCTAAACTGGGCAAGTTCTCTTTCACCATCTGGTTCATCATGTTCATCTTCGGAGGCGAGCTCAAGGGAGTGCTATAACACGAAGTATCAGTGCTATTTCCGCCATTTATGTAAGGAGACGCACCAATGTTCCCCAATTTCCCTAACAATTCCCTGATCATGAAATTCTCATTGTTGGGCATAACATTGGAATTTGACGCCGCCGGCGAAGAAACCATCGAGCTCAGAGCAGAATCGAATTGAAGACCGTGATGATCCGCTGACTTATTATCCCATTTGACGTTGTTGTAGAAGCAATCTTGGGGCTGCTCGGAAGCGCGATTGAGGACGGGAGCTTGATCTTGAACATCCATGGCGGATGAAATCGACTGCCACGTAGGCATTGAAGAGGAAGAAGGTGGTTCGAAGTGAAGGGAAGCGACATTGAGGAAGAATTCGTTTTCCATTGAAGGAACCAAATGAGATCACAAGATCACACACAGAGAAACCAAAATCAAACTAGAATTGAAGCAGGTGAGTTCAATTACACAGAAATTAAGAGGCAAATGCTTCAGGATTTCACATAAGAAAGCAGAGAGAATTGAAAAATTGGGTAGCAATGTGAGGATAATGAAGAATTTGGATGGAACGAAGTGATGAATTGTAATGAAACGGGGTTTCAATATAATGGATTTCAGTGAGAGAGAGAGAGAGAGAGAGAGAGGTGGGTGTGGAAAAAGAAGATGAGAGAAGAAAGTGAGAAAAAGCGAAGCAAAAGCGAACAGGAGAGAGAGGGGGGGGGGGGGAAGAAGATAGATGGGATGGCATCGAGGTTAAATAGACCCCCAACACAAGGAGGAAAATGATATTAAATTTGTTTTATAATATTTATTTAAAGTTGGACGCTATTGGTATTTTATAATTAATAATTAATAATTAATAATTTCTTATGTTTTCCTTTTTCGCTTTTCAAACAAAAATTCAGATAAAATGTTGGTGTTAATATTGTATTTATCCTAGTATTAAAACCCAGATTGAATCGATGGAGTTAACCTGAGAACCAGTGTCTTGTTTGTGGATTCCGTCTATAGTCCTATTTATAAGTTCACTTTGACCAAAATTTTTTTGTTCTATTTATATGTCCACTTTCAGATAATAAATAAAATTGTGACAATTTTACCTATATTAATTATATCCATTAAGATAGAGAGAGAAGAAAAAGTTGAAAATTAGCCAATCATAAATGAGGGTAAAATTAAAAATTTACCCTTATAATCATTAAGTTAACCATCTCTCCTTGGTATATGAGATTTGGCCAAAAGTGAACTTATAAATAAGAGCAGAGTGGTATAACTAAAAGAAACTGGGAGAAAATTGAGTCAGTGTAACCTGACCCGATCCACTGTAAACCGAATTACTAACTCACAGTAAATTCTTGATTCGAGATTGATTCGGGTCACTTTTTTGTTAAGAAAAATTGCTAAAAAATGTAGGAGTACCAAGAAGAAAGAAGTTTATTGAGAAAAAGAAGAGAGGCAAAATACAAAATGAGATGAAAAAACATAAAAAGAAAATGTATAGATATTATATAAAAATATGCTCTTGCCATCGTGTTTATAAGATTTAAATTCTTAAATTGGTTTAGTCCTTTTAATATTGATCATGTATAAATATATTAATTATTACAGCAATATGTGTTTTTTTTTTTTTCTAAAATAGCTGGCCGATTTCTGATGAATTTTTTTGCCCCACGTATATAACATGTACTTTGAGTCTTCCCGTTTTTGAGTATATATATTTGTTATTAGTAGGTATTTTTATGCATTTTATTTAAAACATATATTTTAATTACTATTGATCTGACATTTTGATATTTAGTCTACTGTCTCAATTGATTCATTGACTAGTGGAATTTTTAATATATTGGTATTTATGCTTTGTTTCTGTTGGACGTCTAGTGGGGTAATAATAATGGAATGTAAATAATGGTCAAAAAGATGTAAGTAAAAAACCAACACCGTGAAATTTGTTTTTGGGATGTGACATCTGATAAATAGTAAAATTTTAGTATTGTGTCAAAAAGGAGCACTCCTTTAAAGATTACTTTCTTTTGCATCCACATACATAATTGATTTTATTTGGATTAAAATAGTAAAATTTGCAAAAATAATTTTTCATTTCAATTTAATTTTGTAAATCAAAATTACGATAAAATTCAATTAATTATAATGTGATTTATATTTAAATAAACATTTATAAATATTTTATTTTGACATAAATTTATTTAGATAATATATTAAAAAATTAGTTTCAGAATATTTAAAATGGGTTTAATATTTTTGTTTTTGTTGCATAAACATTTTTTTTGGTCATACTCACATATAAGTGAATGTGTTCCATTATAAAGAGGAGAAAGAAAAAATATTAATTGAACTCATTTATTTATGTGTAAATGTGTCAGAAAAAATGTTTATGCAATAAAAATATAAATATTAAACCCTATTTAAATTTAAATAAAAGTCAGAAAGTAAAAATTTTAAAAAATTACTTCAATCTCAACAAAAATGTTAAGGAAAACACATTTGCTTGAAATGAAAATTCAAATATAACTTTTGACTCCAACTGGTTTTTAAGATCTAAAAGTCAATTTCGAGCTTTCTAACTGTATCCCAAACAAAATGTGAAACATTTCATCTCAAATAGTCAGGCCTTTTAATCGCTGTTGATTTGGCCCTACGGGGGCCATTTGGTAAAAAAAAAAAAATAGAATAATAAAGAAAGGGGATAGGATATTTTTATTACCATTTTTTGTTATTATCAATGTTACTACCATTTTTTCATCGTTAGATCAGAATCTTATCTATCTTTATCATTTCTCTCTCCTATTGAGATTCTGATCTAACGGTGAAAAAGTGGTAGTAACATTGGTATTAATGAAAAATAGTAGTAAGAATATCTTATCCCTAAAAAAATGAGTATAGTCTTCACAATGATAATATGCACAAATCAAGAAAAATGCTAATTTGTAGTTCAGAAAAATACATCCCAGAGAGTTTCAAAAAAAAAAAAAAAAAAGAGGGCCCCATTGCGTAATTCCAAGATCTATCCCTACTTAAGGAGTAAAAACCTTTTTAGTAGGATTAATTAATAACGACTGTTCTGTTATAAAAAAAAAATAATAATAACGATTGTTCATAAACACTTAGAAATTTTAGGGTGTTTAAATATAAAGAATTTGTAACAAATAATTTTTCGCTCAATATTAATTTATAGTATATTTTGATTGGTCAATATTCATTAATAATGAAGGGAAAACAAAAAAAAAAAGAGAGAGAGAGAGAGGTTGACCACAATATTATTATAAGGAGGAGGAAGGCGTAAAAGCCGGAGGAGAATGCCGCGCCTTGGACGTTAAACCACCTCTCTGCTCTTCTGTCCTTCTTTCCCCTTTTCTACTGAGCTAGCATTAAAAAAAAAAAAAAATTTATGTCTAAATTAATATAAAACTTTCTCATTTATTTACTTTGTACATTGGGTTTAATGTTTTGGTAGAAATATTTTTTCTGCCGCACTTACATATAAATGAGTGGGGCTCATCTATTTTTTCTCTTTCTTCTTTTAATAATAGGTCCTTATTCACTTATATGTGAGTGAGACAAAAAAAAAAATTTATGTCTCAGACACAAAAACATTAAACCCAATTATGATGAAAAAGAAGTTTCTACTACCACTTACGTCAACTTGAATTAAAATTATACTAATACCAATTTTTGTTATTAATATAAGAATGAGTTGATTTTTTTTTAAGATTAAGAAAATAAAATAGATTACTTGAGGCTAGTTTGAATTAAACAATTAGTGTTATAGAAACACGTTTAGAGACAATTTTTTTTTTTTACATATTTACATCATATATTGAAAATTACATAAATTAATTTGGAAAAAAAAATAAATATAAATTATTTAATTTGTTTAATATCTCTGATGAAAGTCAACTGATTCTTATATGAAATATTAAAAAAAGTCTTATTGAATATAAACGTTGTAAATCAGTAAATGAGACCTCAATATATTTTTTCTCACAGGAAACCTGTTTACAAATTACAACTAAATTAGAGGGCCTAGCTTTGAATTAGCAGGAATTGTCCTTTGAATATTGGGAAAATTGATTACAGGGGCTCAAGGAAGCAAAATAATTACAAAAAAGGCCCAAGAAACATTCACATGCCAAAAAAGGGGCATTTTCTGGCATTTTTTCAAAAAACATTAGCGACTACATCAGTAGCGGTTAACAACTATATCAGTCCCCATTAACAACTAAATCAGTCTAATTAACAACTACATTTTAACAACTACATCTGTAGCAATTAACAACTACATCTGTGGTAATTAGCAACTATGTCCGTACACTTTTTTTTTGAAAAAATGCCAGAGTGGCATGTAAATGTTTCTTGGGCCTTTTTTGTAATTATTTTGCTTCCTTGGGCCCTGTAATCAATTTTCCCTTGAATATTCAACTGCGAGACTAGACGTCCGTTTAATATCATGTCAGAGCTGTAACGTTACAGGCAATTTGCCTCTATTTTGCAAGACATTGGTTTCATTTTTCAACTTTGATACCCAAAAAAAAAAATTAATTAATTTTTCAAATACCAACCAAATATCCACCGCTTTAAACGCAAAAACAAATAAATTAGTGTTTTTTTAGAATAATTAATTGAAATCTTAAAAAATAACTTTTCAATCATGATTTAAAATATATAAAATAAATACGTGAAGAGGGTTTTATCTTAATTTACATAAATAAATACTTTTATGAATCTCAAACATGATCTGAAACCACACTTTAGTTAATATAAAATCTATTTGCTCTCTATTCACAGATTACAACCACTTCCATTATAAAATACTACTATCTCCAATTCTAATTATGAGACAAAGTTGACTTTTTTTAGAGGGATTAAGGAAATTAAATAAGTTACTTAATTATTTTATATGTTGTGTATTCTTAGATTATATATTAGTTTATTAATCAAACTAATTAGTTTGAATAAAACAATAAAAATAAAAATACTCTAAAGTAATTTAATTAAATTTCTTAATTTTTTTAAAAAATCAATTATGACGTGAAGGGAGTAGTATTAACCAGTGAGTCACCAATATACAAAGAGCATTAAATAGTTAGGTAGATATGTCGAAAACATATAAAAAGGAGGGGGGGGGGAAAGGTAGGAGCCCGTACAGCCAGGTCAAACAGTAAAAAGGGCCTATTCCCACACATTGGTCATCAAATTTTTCGTATATTTATGTATTTGGTTGCATACATATTCTTTATTTACGTACAAAATAATTTGGGTAATAAAAATATATTCATTCCTTATGTTAAATATTAATATTAGTTCATGAGGTAATTTCTATATTAATATCATATGATATTCCTTCATTCTCTTCTTTTTTTTATCTTATTGTTTGTGTTTTTTTTTTCCTTTTTAGTGATTTAATTGTAAAATACTTTTAACATTTAATATCATTTGATTATTTACCAAAAAATATTAATATTAGTTTTTCTCCAAATAATTTTTTGTGGACATGCAATCCAAGTGTGTTTTTTAATAATGAATTACAAATTTAAAATCACTACAAACGGGTCGGGTTTCTCTCATTATCGATTTTCTCATCATCCCTAAATCATGTCCATTCAATCAAATCTAAAAGGTCAAAAATAAACTACGTCATCAAATTATCACTACTTTTACTTTTCTCTAATCTTCACAATCAGTGGTCCAGATGAGCCATTTTCTTAATCAATGATGTACAGGCGTTGATGAAGAATGATAAGAAACTAAACCAATGAAAGAATCTTCTTCCCTACAAAACATATTAGAGTACTGACTTATTGTACTACTCCTCATGTCCTTAGTGTAATATATACATTTGATTTTTTTTTTTTTGAAATTTTAAAGAAATTAGTTAATTATAACATATATTGTGTATTTTTTTGATTAAGTATCAATTTATAAATCAAATAAAATAATTTAGTATAAAAAAGACAAATATCACTATTTTAAAGTAATGAATCTATTTTTATTTAATTTCTCTAAAAAAGTTAACGATACCTTATATTAAAAAACAAAAGAGTATCATACAATCACCCCATCAATTGTTTGTTTTTAGAGTTTATCCAGAAATGAGGCTATATTTGACATTATATTGAGAAGGGCGAAAAAAAGTTGCATTAAGGAGTAACAAGCTTGTCGAAACTTCAAAAATGATGTTTGTGTTGGCTGTTGGATATAATGATTCATGCACCAACAAATTGTTCAATTATGGTAATTTTTTTGGGACTTTTAGATTTATTTTTTAAATCAATCCTCTTAAAATGGAGTTTTCAATGTATTATTCAAATAAGCTTTTTTTTCAAAAAAAAAAAATTGACTTCTTTTTATAAAGGGTTAAATACCATTTTTGCCAGGGAAGTTTACCTTCAGGAGCACCGATCACCTCAGAATTATTTTTGGTCTCATTTTTACCACGAAAGTTTAAAAATGAAGTAAATATGCCTTGAAAAATTTTTTTAGAAGCAATATTATCCCTGGAAGTTTACAAAGAAGAGTAACAATTCAACGGTTAAGATCAACAAATGGCCAAGATTGCTATGTTTTTAAACTTCCGAGGCAAAAATGAGACAAAAAAAACTTCCGAGTGATCAATGCTCCTTAAGGTAGACTCCCATGGCAAAAATGGTATTTAACCCTTTTATAAATTCATTAAAGGGTTAAATATCATTTTTGCCATGAAAGTTTACCGTAAAGAGCACTAGTCACCTGAAAGTTTTTTTGGTCTATTGTTGTTTTGGAAGTTTAAAAATATAGCAAATATGCCTTAAAAGTTTTTTTTTAGGAGCAAATTTACTTTGAAAGTTTTTTAGGAGCAAATTTGCCCCCGAAAATTTATGAAGATGAGCAACAATTCAACGGTCAAAATTAATAGATGAGTAAGATTGCTAAGTTTTTAAACTTTCAGGACAAAAATGATACCAAAAATTTTTTTAAGTGATCAATGCTTCTCAAGGTAAACTTCCATATGATATTTAACTCTTTATTAAAAGTAGATAACATTACATCCAATTTTAGTTTCCAAAGGCAATTAGGATAACAATCACTCTTTTCAACATAAATCTAAACTACCCTAAGTCTCAATTGGCCCTAAAATCGAGATAACCGTTTCCTAATTTTTAATTAATCTTGATTGGAAAAAACTTATTTTTTTAGCTAGAACAAAAAACCCTTATTTAATTTAGGGTAAAGGAGTAAAAATATAAATGTGCTTTAGCCTCAGGAGCGCCCAGCATCATATGCTTTTTTTTGAAGCAAAAATACACATGTAGTTACTATTTTGAAACAAAAGTCACATCCAACCGTTATGTTACTGTTCATCTGATGAAAGAGAAAGAGATGAAATGAACTTTGACAACGGTGGGATGTGAATTTTGCTCTAAAATGGTAGCCACGTATGTATTTTTACTTTAATAAAAACATATGATTCTGGGCACTCCCAAAAATAAAGCACATGTATTTTTTTTCTCCCCTTTAATTTATGTGTATGAAGCACGCTACTTTACTACTTTAGCCATATTTATAAGTTTACATATTTTTTTCTCACATATAAAAAAAATTAATTAATTCAATAAATATGGATTTAATTAACATTTTTTTTTTCAATTTTATCCTCCTTTACAATTTTTCACCATTTTCTTCTGTTTCTAATTTTAACAGGAATAAAATTGTATCACTTTGATTCATTATTATGTGAGTGAACTTATAATAAGAACCAAATATTTTTCTCGAATTGGATGTATAGATAGGACGCAAGTAGTCATAGGCTAGTAGGAGTATAATATTCATATTTTTATTTATTATTGCTTGTAAATACAATATCCAAGCCGAGACCACCAATTACAGGCGAGGTAAGTTGATTAGGTTAATTAGCAATTAAACACACTCATTTAAACAATACCCCCTGATTTTAATATGTCACTTGCCTCGAGTTTCCAAGTCACCTAATGCTTCAAACCAAATCAATAAAATATTTCTGCTTTTTCTAATGTTTACTTTATATTCTAATTGTTTTATTTGGCCAATAAAAAATTGCCCTCATTTTAAAACGATTAACATAAATAATCTATAAGACTAGCCATAACACTTCTGACACACTATAATATAATAATATAGGGGAAGTGACACTAACGTTTTAAATAAGAAAAATAATATGAACAAAATCTCATAACTTATCAATAATCAGTGAAAGAACAATTATCGACAAGTGAAAAAAATCTATCATTAATAAATAAAAAAAATAATATTATTTTCTTAATTAGGGCATTAATATCATTTTCCCAATAACATATGTTCAAGCTATTAAACCAATAATTTAAATGAAGATAAATTTATTCATTGGTCAATAATGGAAACAGAATTATAGTTAAAGAAGTGTTGTTTTATATAATTATAAGAAGTTACCTCTTGCCTAATCAAACAATCTAATCATTCAAGGCTGTGTCCAACTGGTGATTAAGCATCCTATAATTTGTTTTCATTTTTTCAAGGACATTCAAGTTGGTGAAAGAATTAATGGCAACATGGCGTTATCAATTAAGATATGTACGGATTTTATTAATTTTTTTCTTAATATTTTTATTTATTTATTTTATAATTTGGTTTCTTTTATCACTCTTACAAGTTACTTCAATTTGTGTGGTATGAATAACACTTATTAGTTGGGAGTATATTTCTTTTTCCCTTTGTTTTGGATAAAAAAACTTGATGGGATCTGAATTATAATTGTTAACACTGAACTCTAGATAATTTTTTTTTTTTGAAAAAAAAAAGTTAAAAACTATTTTCCAGGACAAAACGTCAAAACCAAAATATGGCATCATCAATTTTTTTTTTTAAAAAAAAGTAATTTAACATTAGAAGTTATTAAATCACTATTTAACTACTAATAGAAATATTTACATACAATAAACCAAATAAATTACATTTAACATGTAAATTCAAATTTTTAAATTTTTTAAAAATTATTTCTAAAATTGACAATAACATTAATCCCTCTAATTACAATACCTAAAAAGATCAAAAGTAAAAAATCAAATTTAAAATAAAAGTAATACATATTTCCTTTGGTTATAAATATAGAACTAAATTCATTTTATCTCCCCAATTATATGTTTACCATATTATCCTTTGCACAGTTTTTTGTTAAACGTTTTCTTATATAATTTAATAAGGGTTTAATATTTCTGTTTTTACTACAAAAATATTTTTTCTGCTACACTCACATAAAAGTAAGTGGGTCCCATTAATATTTTCTCTCTTATCTTTTTACAATGGGATCCACTCACTTTTATGTGAGTGTCTGTGTGACAGAAAAAAATATTTATGTAGCAAAAGCAGAAATATTAATCTCATTTAATAATATATTTATATATATATACACACAAAAGGATTAATAATCTCTCTTCATGTAATCAGACTCTCTCACTAGGGAAGAACAAAGAAAAACTAATTATATCAGAATGAATAGTTATCTTAATTCATTAGAAATCAGACAGGAAGTTTTTTATTGTTGAGTTACGTGGTTACTTAAAAATAAGTAAACCTCAATTCCATCACTTTCAAATTTAAATGATTAGACAAAAAGGTCCTTTGGGTGAAGTCATACATGATTATTACACATTCATGTATTGCAATTAATAAACTTAACTAATTTCTTAATATATATGAATTGATTAATTATCAAAACTTAACTCTACTTACAATATTAGGACTCATTAATTCAATACAAAATCAAGAAATTAATTGAAATGAAGAAGATTTCTTGAGAAGTGTAACTTTCAATTTTGACCGATTGAAGAGTGGAAATTCGTGTGTGTGAGGAGTAAGGAAAAATTGGAGTTTCGTGATGAATAATTAACATTATATATATATATGGGTTCTACCATTTTATGTGTATGTAATATGAGAAAATGATTTTCCTACAACATGAGAAAATGTTTTTTTTTAAAATATTTATAGAGTACAGTAATTATTATTTGTACGAGTCCACTATTTTGCAACATGAGTGGGGCAATGCCCTGCCCCATTGTAGGGTTGGGTTTCTTTCCCCATCTTTTTCTTATTATCCCTCATCATCTTAAATCATATCCATCCAATCAATCATAATACTACTTTAATTTCTCTCTCATCTTTTCAATCAATAGCTTAGATGGAGACAATGAGGAAAAAGGAGAAACCAGACAATGAGAAAATCCTCTCCCACCCACTGTATTGCGGTTTGTACTTTGAGGATTCCAATGTGTGGTAGGGGAGTGGATACGATGTCAATGTGATAATTTTTTTTTTTAATTGTGGTAAAATTCCGCGTCATAAAATTTATTATCTAAAGGTAAATAAAGACTTGTGTTCTTGAATAAGTATAAACTTATCTTCAAATGTGTGTAGTCTATTTTTTTTTAAGACTTAAACTACGTGTAAAACATTGGGCCACAAAAAAAAAGACTACGTGTAGAACAGAAGATGTTTTATATATAGTTAAAAAAATATTATACATTATATCAAAAAAAAAATATTATACATAGTTAAGGAAGAGCTACGTTACTAAAGATAAGTTGCAGTTGAGCTTTTAACAATTTTTATATATTTTTGGGTAATAAATTATTTAATGGCGATTTTTTTAAAACAATAATCCCTAGTTTGCATTTAGATTTTTTGTTGAAAAATCATATTTTTTAAATTTTTTTAATACCTAGTCCTAAATTTTATACGAGTATTTTATATCATAATTAGTATATAAAAAGTGCTCACAAAGAATAGTTTTCTCATTCCTAAGCTTTACTAGGAAAAAGATGTATAAATATCATTTGAACTTAATAAATCCAATAAAAGTCTATCAATATATGAAAATGATATAAAGATGACAGGGTAAAAATATAGAATTGTTGAAGTTTGTGTATTTTTATTGAAAATGCCCCTAATATTTTAATTAAAAAAGAGAAAAGGGGCACCCTTTCCAGATCACCATCGCAAGTTCAAAAAATGTAGAGTCAATGTGGTGGTGGATGTGAGATTTGAACCTTACCCACCCCACCTTGCTTCCAAGGGGCTTTGATGGCAATTAAGCTAACGAGCCCCTTTTGATATGTATATGCATAAGAATATATATGGAAAAATTGAATTGAGGTTTTAAATAAGAGAAAATACGATAAAAATGTCATTTAAAATATTAAATTTGCAATAGTGTCAAGTGGGGCTTTTTGGTAATAAATTTGAAATGGGAAAAGACCCAAGTATCCATAGTGAATTAAAGAAAATTGTGGGCAAATTTTTAATCCCTAATTCTTCTTCCTCTCTCTCCAACATCCCCCAAATTCATTGACCTAGGAAGCTCGTTGTCGTTGTCAATTAAAGTGGTCGACGTCTGAGTAGTGAAGATCGGGACAACAGACGCGACCTCCCCTCCCACCTTTAATGTTGTATGATTTCTTCTCTTGGCTTGTTTTTTCCAGATTTCCTACCTTACCTTTTTCTTCTCTTTCTTCATCTGCTTACTAACGATTCCCTACCTCATTTACAAATCTAACCAGTAAGAGCACCATAAGGAGGAATCACTTGCAAAGAGCTTCTGGGTGAAGTAGGTGCACACAAAGTAGGAGGAACCGGTTAAAGTGAAGATGCGGCCTCTACTCCCACTATCAACATTTGATCTCATTATTTCGTGGCCATGGTACGAGAATTGCTTTATGACCCTTGTTTAGGTAGGGTTTTAGAGTTTGTGTTGTGTTTTTTGGTTGAGTGTGCTATGTTTCTGCATCATAAGTGGAAAAGGAATCAACATTGGGTGCAAGTTTGTGATCACAACACGTGGTGTGTGAAGAAAAAATGTATTGTTACTAGGTGCAATGATAATTGTTAATATGAGTGATGAACTTGTTAATGACAATTGCAGGTCATATATCGTTTTAATCATTTTAGTTTTGGTTTCATTATGTTTGGGTAGGGTTTCAAATGTTGTTTAGGTTTTTGGATATATTGTTATCTGTTTATGTAGTAAAAGTGGGAATGAATGAATGAGTTGAAAGCTTTGTGGTTGGAACTGTTGGTGTATAAAGTTAGGATGTGTTGTTAATATGAGTAGCGATAATTGTTAATATAGGTGGTAAATTTGTTACTGACAACTATATTGTGTAGGTTGACAATGGTGATGGCTACTACATTTGGGAAGAATCTATTATGTTTCTTTCATATTGGGGGATGATTCGTAATTAGTGGAGTATGTGATATAACATAGGCAGGGGGTATGGTGACTTTTTGCCATAATTTTCACGCACAATAATGTTATGTTTGTATATTTAATTATTTCACTTAGTTTGTTTTTGTTTGCAATTTTCCAACCTAATTCTCTTTGTCACCATGAATTATTTCACTTTCTGTCCTAGCTACAGATGTGGAACGGAACTGAGCAAGGTGATGACGGTTAGACTATGCTTTACCACTCATTGCAAGATCTCCATGAATTGAAGGTTTGGTGCTTGTGGTGGCTTGTGACTCATCTGAACAACATACATGGTGATAAAGTGTTGTCTTTAATATAAGAGAACAATCAAAGGAAGAGCAAAAAAATAAGCTAACGAGTTTGATTGTAACCAAGATTAGTCATGAATATTCATGAAATGTATTTTGTAACTTAATTTATGATCAACTTAATGACTCATTGTATTTATATGATATCAATGGTAAATTAAGATTATCCATAAATTTTGTATCTAAATGGTTATTATTGTAACAACATTTGTAAACTTTTGTTTTTGTTCAGTTTGTCAAGATAGGTAAGCATACATAAAGATATATTAACAAGTCCATGGGCGTCTATTGACAAGTTTATATGCTTTTGTTGACAAGTCAGAGAGCTGACGATGATAACTCTTTGGTTTGTCAAAATAATATTTTCACATAATTAATATGAAATTTTAATAACAAAGGTTGTTTATCAAAGTTATAGCATGCACTTTGGCCACCTTATATAACATAAATGAAGATGTATTAATAAGTACAAGGAATTGCACTAACAAGTCTATAGGTTTCCACTGATAAGTCTATGGGCATTTACTAACAAGTCTATGGGGGTGCATTAACAAGTTCCTGTCAATCAATTGACAATTGCATTTACATCATAATACAAATTTTCATAAAAATAGCATATTATATCCAATTTTGTTTGCATCTTCAAATGCATTTGTGAGTGCTAACGTTTCACCCAAGAGGGAGTGAATTGAGTGATTTAAAAATTTAAAATGAAAACATTAAACTATTAAATCAAATATAGAGAGTTAGAGAGATATAATTGAAGTGTACAAATGCTTTTATACTGGTCTGACATTAATTCCTTGACTTACGTTTAGTCCCCAAAACGCCTTTGAGATTTTCACTATTGTTCTAAGATCAACTAGGTTCTTGGCACTATAATACAATGTAATCCTCATAGGAGTCACCCCCCTTACTAGTTGTAATCTAGCAACTACTCAAGGTCTCACTATATTATGCATTAGTTTTAGTTTCTACCATATATTCGAGTGTTGGCAAACTAACACTCAAGTATGCATTTTGTCATACTCAAGTCGAATGAATTTGTGAGTGGTAGAAATTTGTTTTAAAAAGAGTTCAATTAAAAAGGCTTTGATTTTTACCATACACTTGAGTGTTCGCAATATCACACTTGAGTATGCAATTTGTCACATTTGAGTACCACTCACAAAAGAAACAACTATTGATTCATCGAGTGTCATGCACTAAATTTGGAGGTGTTTACCTTACACTCAAGTGCTAAAGATCACACTCGAGTGTTTAACTTGATATTTCCAGAATGAGTTCAAGTTTGAGGCAAACCTTTGCAAGTGTTGGATTAACACTCAAGTGCTCATTAATGCACTTAAATTTCAACACAATACTTCCATGAATGAAGCGCGTGTCAAGCACTTTCATAGCGAGTGTTGAACAAACACTCGAGTTTTCACTTAAGTACTCAAGTTCTCAATACAATACTTTCACAAATGAAATCAACAAAAAAACCTTGCAAGTGTGGGGCCAACACTCGAGTGTTCACATAAGTACTCACGTGTTTATCTCAAAACTCTATATTAGCTTTTCAAAAACATCTTTTTAATTCAAGTTTTAGTTCAAATAACATTATACACTCGAGTGTCTTGAACATACACTCAAGTGACTTAAATCATCAAGTCCTCTTTTCTTTCTAAATTTGTTATAATCAAAACTTATAAACCGAAAACTAGCAGTATCTATAAGGTAGTAACTCCATATTCCCAGCCCATCCAAAAAAAAAAAAAATCATATAGACTGCATCTATATCCAAATACCCCTAACTTTAAGTGTGTCTAATGAAATTTACAAGAGAGAGAGAGAGAGAGAGAGAGAGAGGATGAGATGCATTTTCCGAAAAAAAAAACATAAGCTACCAACATTGATAAGCTTAGATTATGATTCTTGCAAGTCTTGGCAATGTGACTAGCCTTATTGTATCTGCCATTATAATAAACCCATTTGAATTTTTCATATATTATTCTTCCTTAATGCTTTTCGTTCTCACCATACCCCCTGCATATGTTATATCACCTGCTTCACTAATTATAATTCGTCACCTATATGAAAGGAATAAAGTAGATTCTTCCTAGATGCATTAGTCATCACCACTGTCAACCTACATAATATAGTTGTCATTAACAAGTTTACCACATATATTAACAATTATTACTATTCCTATTAACAACACATCTTGACTTCATATATCAGCAGTCATAAAGCAATTTTCGTACCATGGCTACAAAATAATAAGATTGAATGTTGATGTGGGAGTAGAGGATGCATCTTCGCTTCAGCTAGTTCCTTCGACTTTATGTGTACCTACTCCAACAAAAAGCTCTCTGCAAGTGTTTTCTCCTTTTGGGGCTCTTGCTGGTCAGATTTGTGAATGAGGTAGAGAATCATGAGCAAGAAGAGGAAGAAAAAGGTAAGGTAGGAAATTTGAGTAAAAAGGGCCAGAGAAAAAAATCATACAACATTGACAATGGGAGGGGAGGTCGCATTTACGCTCTTGTTCTTCACTACTCAAATAACGGCAACTTTAATCAACGATGATGATGAGCTTCTTGGTTCGACAAATTTGGGGGCTTTCGGGGAGAGAGGAAGAAGAATTAGGGATTGAAAACCTGTCCACATTTTTCTTTAATTCACTATGGGTACTTGGATCTTTTCCTGTTTCAAATTTATCACCCAAAAGTCCCATTGGACGCTATTGCGAATCTGAGAGTTCAACAAATCTTTTTGTTGTATTTTCTCTTAGGCCCTTATTGCAATTTTCCCAATATATATCTATAATGAAAATGAGTAATGATATTAACTAAAAGGCATAAACATATTGAATATAGGCGTAATGATATTTTACTAAATGAGTATTAGTATTGACTAAAGACATAATGATATTAACTAAATGAGTAATGATTTTAATTGAATGAGTGAATGTGTTGACTAAAGGTATTTGACTAAATGAGTTATAGTATTGACTACAGGTGTGAATATATTGACTATAGGTGTAATTTGGGCAAAAAGAGAGAGACTAAAGGTGTAATATTATTGATGAAGGCGTAATAGTATTAAAGGTTAAGATGCAAAAACACACATGTGATTTTCCCAAAAGTGCATCCAACACCAAGTACTTGTTTGGGGGTGCAAAAGTAACTATTTGATTACAAAAGTGAAGCAAAAATACCCATTGACCGTTCATTTTACTTTTTTGTATATTTAAGGCTAACATGGATGATAACTTATTTAAATTTCATCATAGTTGGTAGTAAATAATTGGAAAAAATTACAGAAAATAATTTAGATATTTTGAAAATAACAATTAAGCCCTTCTCTCTCTTAATCCCAATCTTACCCATTGGGCTACCCATCTTTATCCCCTCGCCGTTGTTTCTGTCTTTCTGTAATTTTTAAAACTATATGGCCTTTTTTTGTAATTTTCTCTAGTTTTCCACTATGAGATGGGATAAAATTTAGCTAAGTCATTGTCCATGTCAGTCTTAAAAATATAAAAAAATTCAAACTAATGGTCAATGATTATTTTTGCTCCACTTTTGTAACCACATGGTCACTTTTTCACCTAAAAAAAGCACCTGGTGTTGGATGAATATGTGTATTTTTACACCTTAACTCTAGTATTAACTAAATGAGTGATGTTAATGACTAAATAAATAAATGTATTGATATATTTTTGTCTTTAGTGAATTCATTACACTTTTAATCATTTCTACTACTCATTTAGTCAATATCTTCATGACTTTGGTTAATACTTGCCTTTAGCTTATATAATTACTCATTTAGTAAATACTATTATGTTTTTAATCATTTTCATTACTCATCTAGTTAATATCATTACGTCTTTTAGTCGATATGTTTACGCCTTTAGTCAGTATCATTACTCATTTAGTCAATACCTTTATGCCTTTAATCAATCCATTTACACCTTCAGTTAATATCATTACTTGTTTGTCAATACCATTATGCCTTAAGTCAATCCGTTCATGCCTTCAGTTAATATTATTACACCTTTAGTCATTTTCATTACTAATTAGTCAATGTCATTACACCTTGAGTCAATATGTTTATGCTTCTAATTAGTATCATTATTCATTTAGTTAATACATTTACATCTATAATCAACACCATTATGCCTTTTAATCATTTTCATTTCTCATTTAGTCAAATATCATTATATCTTTATTTGTATTATATAAATGTATACACACACATATTCACATTTATGTGCAGGCGCACATGCGTGTAGGTGTGTCTTTGTGTGTGTGTGTGCGCGCGCGTGCACATTCATGTGTCTGTATGTATGTATGTGTATGTCTGTGTGCACGCACAGGGTGCGCGCGCGCGCACACACACAGAGGTATAAAAAGGGGCTTTTACACAACCTCATTTAAACTGATTATAGAGGATTAGATCTAAAAAGTATGACTAGTGGCGATTTCATAAATGTTAAAAACTTTTTATATCAGTTCCTTTAATATGAAGTCTAAAAGATATTGTTTAGAAGGGTTTCCCAAATAACCGGTCTAAAAAGTTAAAAATAAAAAAATGTCTATTACTTTTATGACAGGTTGTTACAAATAATCAGTCTAAAAAGTTAAAAATAAAATAAATATAAAATGTTTTTTACTTTTAAAACTAGTTGTTACAAATAACCAATCTAAAAAGTAAAAACTAGAAAAAATAAAATGTCTATTACTTTTAAGACCGATTGTTACAAATAACTGGTCTAAAAGATGAAAAATTCTTAGACCTTATATTTCTTATAATCGATCTAAAAGATGAATCTTTTCTTTTATCATGCCAAAAGTTGAATTTCACTATTTGAATCTCTAATCATATAGCAATAACTCTAATTTGGCAACTCTCATCTAATTGGTGCCTCCCCTTCCACCACAATATACGCGACTCTCGTTTTCCAGCTATCCTTATTAAACATCTAACACCAGTTCCTTAGGATCTGATTTCAACTCTCAATGATTTTGATTTCCTTTATAGGTAAAGTTTTCTCCGAGAGCTCTACCTACAAGGAAGCCTAAACCAAAGATGTCGAAATCATAAATTCAACCGGAATTCCCTGTGAGTTTCCACCGTTTCTCTTTGAAATCTCTACGAAATTTTATTTCCTAATTATTGTTTTTGGGTCTGTTTGGATTCTACTGTATGAGAGCGTTTCAGGGCGAAAAATGGATGGGTGTTAGGAAAAAAAATTCAGTGAAGAAAAAGCCCAGTGGTAGGTGTTTGGGTTGGCTTGTTTCCCACTGAGCTTTAACCCAAAACGCTGCATTATAAAGAAGCTGGGAGGGGAGCTTATCATGCGTTATGTTATGTAGTTGTTGGAACAAAAAAGAAAATGTCAAAGCCAAGTACTAATGGTATCACATGAAGGTTTGGGACGTGGGCCCCACCACCAATAATAATATGTTTTTTTAATGTGGGCCCCGCCACCAATTTTTTTTTTTTTTTTAAATTCTTTTCTTTTCTTTTCCTTTTTTAACCATTTCTATAGTTATTCTTTTCTTTCTTCCAAAAACATAATTTGGGATTATACTTCCAAAATTTAAATCCTTCCATATAAATTTTTTATATTGAATTAATATATGTAAATATAAATTTAATTATATTTTAAAATACTAAATACATTTATTTTTTTTTTCATTTTCAATTTCAAATATAAATATAAATTTTTATCTTTATTTATTGCAATACATATAACTAATATTAATATATCTAGTAATCCAATAAGACTCATGCATTTTTAAGTTATTTTTCATCCAAACTAACTTTTTAAATAATAATCCAAAGACACATCAGTTTAGAAAAAAGTCACTTCTGCAAAAGCCAGAGAGGTAATCCAAACACAAATCACATTTACAATCTGACTTTTTTCCTACCGGACTTTTACAAAAGTCAAATAGTTTTTAAACCACCACTCTCACCACTAAACCAAACAAGCCCATTGTTGATGCATTGAAGTTGGAGAAAAAGACGAAGGAGAAATAGCTCAGGCTCAAGCTTTGTTAAAAATGATGGGGGATATGATAGATGTGTGGTTCAAAAGAACCCAAAGTCTTTATCAATGAAATATCTAGGATCATCAAAGACATTAGCATTGATTATAGATACTAAGTTTGACCAAAAATTACATATATGACAGAGTTTTCTTATCTTTTTTGTGGTAACGTTAACCCACACAAGAGACAATGATTGACCACACATAATTGGAGAATACCTATCTATCACTATCCCCCACCACCATAATTAAATACATACGAACCAAGGGAGCAGACACTCAAATCAATCTCTCTCTCTCTCTCTCTGTTGTATTGAGACCGGATCTAAAATTGGTCTAAAGAGAGAATTTCACTTAGTGTAAAAAGTGATTTTATACATGTGATGCACACACACACACACACACACACACACACACACACACACACACACACACACACACACACACACACACACACACACACACACACACACACACACACACATATATATATATATAAGGGTAAGCAAACCACCCGTAGCCCGCCCCTTCGTCGGCTCCCCGTAGTTTTTTTTACCATTTAAGTCACCTAGATTGGGCTTGCAACGTGTACGAGATACTTGTACTCGTGTAAAATAAACAAGCAAGATACGAGGCAACCGTTCCCGCCAGTGACCCGTATAATGTTTATATTAAAAAATTACATATAATATTTTAATTATTTTTCACGATCATAAGCATAACTCTTGGTTTGGTAGATGAAGAGTTGCTTTATTACCATCTGGTTCTTTCTTCGATCCCCTTACCCTACAGCTTAATTTTTTCAATTTTTTAATCAATTTTTATATAAAATTTTAAACTTTTAAACACCAAAATTACAAATAACCCTTTTGCCTTCTTGTTCATTTTCATGATAGCTTTCCTTTTCTTTTCCCTTGATGGTGCCTCCTTCTCCTTTAGTCCTTATCCTCGTGTTTCTCTCTCATTTATCTACTTTCTTATGTCGTCGTAGTTCATGGTCATCTCCTCATTTGTTGCCGTTGTGATGATGACAAGTCAACTTCATACTTCTTCCCAAATCTGTTCCACCACGTCTACAATCTCACCATCTCATCTCATATATGTTTGCTCCCTCATTGAGTATAAAGATTTTTTAGATCTTGCCTTCGCATTTCTCAGATCTCACCCTAAATCATAAGGATTTCTCTCCTCTTCATCTTCATCTTCTTCTTTGTTGATAGTGGATGTGATTGGTGTGAGGAATGAGGGTGAGGGATTTAGTTTCTTTGCTTTTTATTTTTCTTTTTATTATTTTTTTTAAAAAAATTGGTCACGGGTTCCTTGGAAACTATCAGGGCTGCCTGTGTTTGCCCCGTAACCGTTTATCATGGGTCAAACAGGTTATGCCATGGGTACAAGCTGCCCTGTACCCATGTAAAATAAATGGGTGGGATACGGGTTAGGCCATAAGGTAGCCCTTCCTACCTATTACTTACCTCTACATATATACATACATATACATATAAATATATATGTATATACATTTATATGTGTGTGTATATATTCTTATACCTAAACATATTAAAGGAGCTTGTTGGTCCATTGGCCACCAAAGCCCCTCTGGTACAAGATGGGGTGTGCAATGCTCAACCTTTAGGGCCTCTTATCTAACAGAGTTATCATGTATAGGCACCGTAATGATTTTGATGACTTAGATTGCAGAATAAAACTTTCACAAATAATTAAGTTTGAAAACATGAGGATAAATTCTTTCAAGTGTTGTATCTATCTCGCAAGGGAGTTTAATACAATATTCTAAAATGATAAACGAGTTAATACAGTCCAACTAAAATAAGCTATCATAAAAGTCTCTTTTTCTTACAGCTGCAACTTGCCTCTTAATCACAATCCACTATATGTCCCTTTCATACGATCTGAAGTTCAAATAAATGAACCTCAAGGTAACAGTTAATCTTATATGCAAGTATAAAGTATTAATGACCACATAGCACATGTTAAGTATAGATTAATTAGCAATAAAACAAGTCACATCGTAACCGCAGTTAACGGCCAAGGACCGCAACCCTTTAGGACACGCAACCCTGTTTGTAGAACACACAGCTCTACGAGACACGCAGCCCTAGTTCATAGCAGGACACGCAACCCTGTTTGTAGAACACGCAACTCTATGGGACATTTAGCCTCAATCCATAGCTAGGATAAATACATGCAATTATCAAGCAGACATGGCTAATCATACAAGAACACAATCATACAGGCTAATAAGATAACAGTTACCCACCTCAGTCTTAAGTTCTTATGTCTCACTTACAAGTGTCAGGATCAGTAGAGGTGTCACGGAATTCCTATAAATGTTTATCATTAACATTAGTCACTTAGGGTGTCACAAGGACCTAACTACGTGACTTGATAAAGTTTGGCCAAGGTAGAGTTTATGTGTTGTTGTTGTTGTGTGGATATGTAGTTGTCCGAGGTAGTAACAGGTTAGTTTCAAAAAATTATATCTCTCTAGATATAACTCTGAACAAGGTGTGTGACCTATCAAATTAAACTTTGTTGTGTCTACTTTGTTTCTGGAAAGTTTCATGTCAAAACTCGATCATTTACTACTTCAAGACTTAAAACGAAAATCACTGTTCATTTCTGGAAAATGACAGTTTTCCAATTTTGCTGTCAAACTTTGAAAAATCATCACTCCCAACCTACATGTCTGTTTTAGCTGTTCTTTTGCTCGTTTTAAACCTTATTGAGTCTACTATCTACTATAAAAAAATCTCGTGAAACAACTCAAAGGTTTTGCTATGAAACAGAAACACACAAGGTTCTATGTTTTAGACAAGAAAAACAGAGCATGGTTACGTTTTTCTTCTAACTAAACCACTTGCAACAGATTAAAGCCATGGAAATAGGAAGGATAATGCTTAAGGAGCTCACCTTAGATGATTTCTCAAGCTTCACGATCAGCTCCTTTGTCTTTTCCGGTCGTAGCTCTCTCCTTTTGTCACTTTCAACTTTCCTTCTCTCTTTAGCTTCTCTCTTGCTCTCAGTTTCACTTGCTAAGCAAAGTGAATGAGAGAAGATCAAGTAGCAATGCTTAAATAAGAGTGTATAGAGAGTTTGCTGTCGTGAGCACTTAAACCGCTGGAGGAGTATGGTGTTTCTGATCTTGCGTGATCAGAAAATAAGTTAATCACACTGAATAGGTATGGCTAATGACTTTTTGCTGACAGCTTTTCATTGTCACGTGCTTTAGCTGAGGGAGTTATTGGGAAAAATGGGCTTATGATGAATATTATGTTATGAGGCCCATTTTAATACCTAATTGATCCTCTTCCAAACCTTTATCTGCAATTAGGTACTTAACTCAATTAATCACAAATATTAGGATAATGGTAACATTAAATCCTTAATTTCCAAATAATATTCTCATAATTATCTTAAACCAAAATTTCATAATTGATCTCCATACATTATTCAAACTAAAAAAAAATCCAAAATTTTGGGATGTTACAGGGTGGGTTCAAATTCCTCCTTCATCACCTTGGCTCCACATTTTTTGAAAAAAAAAAGAGTAATTGTCTCACCAAAAAAACAACCACGGGCACTAGAGCTCTAGTGGCTAGCTGGTGGTAGTGCATTGGCGAGTGTGCCTGTTTTTTCAAATTAAAATATTAGGGACATTTTGTTAAAAATACACAAACTTCAAAATCTCATATTTCTATCACATCACATTTTTGTTATTTCCATATATTAACAAGCTTTTTGGAGTTTTAGAAATTCAAATGATATTTATTTGTCTTTTTCCTAATTTTATTTGTTTTGAATTTTCTTTTTTTTCATTTTGTTCTGCAGGAAGAGTGATCCTTAAGAAAAGAGAATTGCCGTTCAAAATAAAAAGAAAAGACAATTTAAAAATGGGCAATGATTGAAGTCAACACAAGCAACGGAAGAGAGAGCGGGGAAAATAAATAAAAGTCAAATGAAATTTAAAAGCCTTCTTTTATTGGACGGCTAATCTCCACCAATACGACTATATCATTAATATCTGTTTTGTTTAGACTGAGATATATCATTAATATGTTCAGCAAACTAAATGCAATGGATATGAATATGAATAGGAGTATTAATAGTTGGCAAAAAGAAAAAAAGAGAAGGAGTATTAATAATAGCACTCTAACAAACACTCATCTAAATGTATTAGTCTAATTCTTTTTATAAAACACTTATTATTGTGAGTAAGAAAAGCCTTAAACCTTATTAACATATTTATAAAATTTAATAATTTTCTAACTTTTTTTTTAATACGAAAGTGAATAAAACTGAAGTGAACCAAACAAAAGAAATAAAACAAACTACAGTCTACATGTCCTCCCTTCTCCTTATGTGCTCGACACTCGCCATATCTGCAACTAGCAAACGACCCAGACCAGTAGGGGGATTAGAGAAGTGAGCTTCATCCAAAGACTCCACTTGCGCCAAACGATAAGTAGCCAACCAATCTGCACACTGGTTCCCCTCCCTCAGAACATGACAGAACCGTAAAACCCATTATCTTTGGGTAATTGCTTGTATCCGAGACACCAGGTGGGACTCACGAGCTGCATTACCTTGCTTAGAAAGTAATGCAATGACTGTCTCACAGTCACTTTCAACAACTACATACCTCCATCCTGTTCCCAAGCCATCTCTAATCCTCTCAAAACTCCCCACAATTCAGCTGTCATCGCCGAACATCTGCCAAGCCGTGAAGCATACCCTATAAGTCACTTACCAGAGCAATCTCACAGTAAACCCCCGCACGTCGCCACCTTCTTTGCTCCTTTTGAAGCCCCATCTGTATTTAGTTTCATGAAAGGGGCCTTTGGGAAGGACCATCAAATGTTAAACTGGTTCTGAATTGATCAGTTTCGCCCCCCTCTATCAGCTGTAAAGTTCACTTGTTTCAGAAACTCAAATATGAGCTTTGGACTGTATCCAATATTTGCACCTTGTGCATTATGGAGAGCAACATTTCACCACTTCCAAATAAACCAGCAGGAGACTATGAAACCCTCATGCCAGCGAAAACCTCCTACTCCCAACTATCGCATAACCAGTTCTGCCAAACCCAATCATCCCAAACGTAGACCTGTCAAAATCAATACTCAATGAGAATAAAATCAATACAATAATACATAAAGGATAAAAGTGTACAATCATATAAAAATTTTCTCTCCTTGACTTATAATTTATAGATAGGATTTTTTTGGGATATTTTATATATATATATATATATGCATTAGATTCTAATTATTACTAAATAGTTTTTTTTTTCTCAGATACTAAATAGTATATTTATGAGGATATCTTTATATCTGTGTAAAAAATTTTAACTATAAATATATTTTGGAAAGTGTCACGAATACTCTACAAGTTAATCGTTATCTTTTTTTTTTTTTTTTTGCATTCTAAATATATTAGTCAAAATGATGGTAAAAGTGCAGATTTCATCATTTAACTTTATAAATTCCAAATTAAAACCTTAAAGCATAAAGTAAGAGGAACAAAATACACTTTTGCATTAAATCGTCTTATGTACAAGAGAGACTGAGAGAGTAGTGTTGGCAAAAATTAAAAAAACACAAGAGAGGCTAGTAAATAAAAATTATTATTACTAGTATATTATTTATTTAAATGAGCACTTGATGCTGTTGAACGAGTCAATTATTGCATTTAATTTAGAACTCAGCTGTTATGACGGACATCGTCGGATTTAGACAGCTTAGTTTTGCCGACTAAATTAAATCATGCATCTAATTGTATTATTATTATATAAATACATTTCTTTTCTCTGATGTGCAAGAGAAAGCTTATCACACCTTCGTATCCAGTTCAGTTTTTTTATGAACACGTTCATTTACGGCTGTTTCCCATAAATATAAAACAACATGGCATAGAAAAACATGTTTTCTTTAGTTTTTAATGTTCAATTTGTATCAAACTATGAGTTTTTCCCCCCTTAAGAAAACTAAGATGTTCACTTGCTTGATTAAAATATTTTTTCTGTGTCATATTTATTCATATTATGAGCTACTTATACATATGATAGTCAAATTTAAACAAACTAGAGAGAAAATTGCTTCTTCCTTACCAAAATAACCATTATAGCACCAAGCTAACTTGAACTTGATCACTATATATAATAATATGTCTTTATATTTATGCTTTATAAGCTATATAAATATATGGTAGTGCATATAATTAACTTTTGACTTATGAGATGCTATGCATGATCATCAATAAATCCATATAATATACATTAAAAAAAAAGTTTTAAACAAAGTCACATGTTAACACTCATACTACCTCCGGTTCGTAGTATAAAATCTCCAAACTTCCGGTTGACTCACTTGGGGTTATTAAGAAATATAAATAAAATATTTTAAGGTACTTATATTTATTATTTTTTCTAAATTAATTTACTTAACTTACAAACTAATATATAATCTAATTATATGTATAAATATTTCAGAGAAATCAGGTAACGTATGTTATATTTAGGTAACTTATTCCCCAAAAAGTCAACTACGCCTACAAGTATATATATTTGTAATAACTATAAAATAGTTGTAATAGATGAGATTAACTAGTGCTCTTTATCCATAGAATCCAATTAATAAATATTTTCCAGATTCAATTGGGCAAAAACTCTAGGTTCATCATAGAACGCAGCAATTTTTTATTTTTTTTTAATGGTTCATCATGGACAACAACCTGAATAGTATTGCACCCTCTTTTTAAGTTGCTATGATTGATATGTGGGTAATGCAGATTAAGATGTGATATTAATTTTAAAACATTGATCATTACAAAGACGATTCAGAACGTATCACCAGTGATATTTTTTCAAACAAGATGTGAGGCTATTATTCTACACCCATAAAAACATGTATAAAGAAAACACTCTACACTAGTTAAAACAATAATCAGTTGGGAGGACAGTAATTTAAATTATTTAATTGTTTTAAAAATATTTTTCTTTAGTCTCCCAATTATAAAAACCACTAGTGTAAAAAGTATAGAGCAAACTACTCCAACTACCTTTCAGTTTTGCCCTGAATTACACAGACATCCCATATATTCTGAAGATGTATACTTAAGTCCAAATCCTTAACTTTGTTAAGAATATTCTAAAAAAAATTATAAAAATATACTTTTTAATTAAAATCTATATAAAAAATAAAAATTATTTAATAATTTATCCTTAATACTAAACCCCAAAATTTAATTTTCAGCTTATAAATATCACAATAACTTTTTAAAATTCAAGTAAGTTTTTTTAAAATTTTTTAATAAAAAATATGAAATTATAAATTTAAATAACTTATACAATCTCTCACTCGGTCACACCTACAGAGTTTATTATATTTCATAGAGAAAATGTGTTTGATAAATATTTTTAATCATCTAAGAAACTAAAAATAAATAAATTTCAATAAATATGGTGTAAAATTAAAATTAGAAATTTTATAATCTAAAAATTTATAATTTTTAACTTATTAAAAATTTAAAAATCTATTACGATTAAAATTTGGTAGAATAGCTTTTTTTGGCCCATATATATATATGTGTGTGTGTGTAATATGTTTAAATAATTATGATGTTAAATATAGGCATTTTGGTGAAAACAAAATCCGAAAGTCAAATTTAACCTGTCTACTAACGGTTTGAGTAGATGGAAATAGAATATCAAATTATAAGGAAAGTTTGTGTAACATACATTTTAATTTAAAATAAGGTCTATATAAGTTTTCGAAATAGAGATGAGATTTATGTAATTAAGACAAAATAGATGGATCATTAAAATATTTTACTCAAAAGTATATATAAGTAAAATCAAGCTCCAATGGTAATTGAATGAACAAAGATGAGTTTTGAAAGTGTTGCAATTAAACCAACATAGAGCTGGTCCGGCGATGTAAAACCTCGCTATATCTTTTTAAGTCTCAAGTTTCAATTCTAGGTGAGACATTTATATTATGAGATACGTCACAAATTTCAAAATGAATATTGAATGATGATATTAAAAAAAAAAAAAAAGTGTTGCAATTAAGAATGTATTTAAGTATATAACATAATAGGAATGTAATTTTTGGAAAATAACAAATAATACTTAGTTGTCAAACTCATGAGTTTACCATCGATTTAATAAGAGTGAAATAGATGAAACAGTAAAAACGTACTATTTTACCTATTAAAACGCAATTTTGAGTTTTTGACAACCATGCTAGCTGCGCCTTTTGAAGCTAACAAATGATTATCACTGTAGTCAACTAGTTATAGATCTCGTGAATAATGATATCGCATTAGGCAATTATTGTAATTAAAATAGTCAAAAATAACAATCATAAACAATCATAACATTGTGAATATATAGGACGATGTACCCACATATATCATTAGAGGTTGGTTGTTACTATAATTATAAACATTGTCTCATAGCCATTAATTATTAAGAATCCAATGCTAACCGATATGATCCCTAATAATTTTATGATCTATACCCGATCGTGTGTGTGTGGTTTTCATTTATTTAATATTAACTAATTATTTTCAAGAAGCCAATCATGATTTAGTAATTTAATCTCCATTTCAAAATATCCTATACTTTCATTTTTGGGGTAAAAAAAATCAAACCTTTGATTATATATCATAATCACATTGCTTTGGGAAAAATCAAATTTAAAAACCCGGATTTAACAAAAAATTAAAGTTACATTAGTCGAACTTTTAATATTTATAATTATTCCAAAAATTGAAGTTACAATCAAGCACTTGTATGAACTTCAAAAAACTTGATACCAAAGTTACTTAAACTGGACGTGAGTCCCAAAATTTGCCAGTAGTTTTATCAATTTTTTTATAATAAATCTGTAGAATTTTATAATCACTTGGTTACACACAAAAAACGAAAAAATGTCCCCCCCAAAAAAAAAAGTGCTTAAGATTTTATATTATCTATATATGTCGGTTTATTATTGTTTTATTTTTTTTAAAAAAAAATTGACAATTAGAAACAGATGAAAAATTAATATTAAAAAAGTTGACACATAATAATGTCTCAGCTTTTAGTACTCGTGTCCTTCTCTTCAGGCATTATAGAGTTCACATTCATTATGTGGAAATTCGAATTCATTTATTAAAAGAATATAGACCAAATTTAATTCGACAAAAGGACTGGTTGACTGTTGAATGGGTATATTGGCAACACATATACTGATATACACACGCCCGCACCCACAATGTTTATTTATTTTTTTATAAATTATGGACACAACAACTAAATTTTAGGTTATATATATACTGGGTTTTTATATTACTATTTTTAAAGTTTGAATATTTGACAGAAAGTTTTGTACATATATCAGAAATTTTTTGCCAGTTTATGTTTTTGAAAAAAAAAAAGTATTTTGTTGATTTAGAGACATAGCACCAAACATGAAGAAAAAATAATTAATTGGGATATAGCTGCCGAAAAACATACAAAATGTTTTATTCATTCTTAAATAAATAATGTTATCTTTTTAATCAAAAAATATTCTTTTTAATTTCATGAAACGTGATAGAATTGATAGAACAGTATATATAGATATATATTGCATTTATTTGGCCTGCTTGCTGTTAGGTATGTAGAGATATAAGTCATTTAACATCAATAAACTAATTCACACACACACACAGATATATATAATACAAGTATATCTTCTTCTTTTTCGGTCATATATAATACTATATCTAACATATATCTACAACATTAAATACGTATGTACTATATAATAAATTCCTTCCTTTTGGACCAATATGAAGTCCTAGTCTAAGTTGAACACTAGCTAGTCCAAGTTTTTTTTCGATCGACATTAAATTAAATATTACAATGCAATAAATTACATGCCTCACAAGGCATATATATTGCCCATGCTCAAGTACATAATATATTTTGGCCAAATTTTCAATCTCCAATTAATACTTCCACTTTTCATACGCATTCTCCATTCAAATGTGAAATCTCTTCTTAACTAATATATTAATATAGTCACTGAAATTTAAAAAGAAAACTACACCGACATGCATTAATTCAAAAGTAAAAGGGGTCCTAGCTGCTTAAACAAAACCTCTTGCATCTCAGGTCCATTTCGTGTGAATGCAGAGAAGACAGTTTTGAAAGAGCCTCTCCAATTTCTGATATGACCTACTGATTATTGACTTAGTACCTCAACAACCAGTTTAGTAGCCAGTTCAAGTTTAATAACATTGATACAAATCAAGATGTATGCAAATGAATGGATAAATCATAAATGAGTATAACATTAAAGTGATATATATATATATATATATATATATATATATATATAAAAGGTGTGTGTGAATTACTAAAAAGGAGAAATGACAAGCACATGAAAAGCATGCATGAGAGAAATCAGATCAGATAAAGATTCGTTTCATATTTGATATAAGGAGGAGACAGATGATGAAAGTCAGAAAAATTTATTCATCAAGAATGGTAGGTTTACATTTTGTAGTTGAATCTATTATCCTCACTGTCTAACTGCATAATTCTTCTTTTTTCTTTTGGCCAGCTCTCTAACCACAATTCACACACCCACACCCATCGCTTCTTTTGTTTTTTGTTTTTAATTATTCCAAATAGAATAACTCATATATAGATAGATAGATAAAGAGTAAAACGGTAAAGCCTTTAATTTATTTATATAACCCTAATGAACTAATAATTAATTAGTGTGTATGTATAAGACCTAGTTAAACATGATACTGGTTTACATTAAGTGGTACGTTGCTGATAACATGCTATAATAGGTGTGATCACACAACTTGGGCTAAAAACTCATAATTACTATAATAATTAAATATGTGTTTTAATTAAAATAATCATTATCTATATTAGTCCACATGATAGATAAACTGCAGCTATTGGGTCAAAGATGAGCTGCTTGGCATGGCTGACTGGGAAACTCTTTAGATCCCCTCAAAAGCACGACATGCACAATCTGGATATAGGTCCATGGCAACTTCACACATATACTTACATTTTTATTTGATCAGAGATCATGCAAGAATTTATCAAGAGGAAAAATAAAAAAAATAAAAATGTATAAATATAATGGTATGGTCTTAAAGAGATTAATTAGGCATAATGTTTTTATTTTGAGTTTAAGTGCAATTCCTTCAACAAAGTGTTTTTTTTTTCCTGAGAAGTGTCTAACATAAATAAGTTTTAGAAGGGGTAAAAATACCAATAAAAAATTTAAAATGATGGACATTCACTAAGGCCGTTAAATTTCATTAGACATCCATTATATTTTACTTCAAATTGGCCTTAGTGAATTTAATAGATATTTGATGAAATTTAATGGCTTTGGAGAATATATACTATTTTAAATTGTTTATTGGTATTCTGGCTCCTTCCCAAACTTATTTGTGTCAAATGTTCTTTAGGAAAAACTTTGTTGGTAAAGTAACATCATAACTTTTTTATTTTTGGTAACTAACAATCTTAGATTTATATTTGAGTATTGCCAGGTCGAATCTTATTTATAAGAGAGTGTTAAGTTCGTTTCACTAGAAACATTGACAAAGGCTAATGAGAGTTGGCACAGATGGTAAGAGATTCAGGATTAGGCCTTTGGGTCGTGGGTTCGATCCCCTCTGCCGTCGCTGGGACTCCTTTGGTAGGCGATCTCGTAAGTTCCCAGTAAGTGCTCATAGAGCTCGAGGCCATGCTCTGGCCTTGATAGGGGACTGATGTCGAACCCTTCCAAAACTTTTTTGTATCAAAAAAAAAAAAAAAAAAAAGAAACATTGACAAAGTGCATAATGTCTTTTTGATAAGTGGTAATGACTCTATATATAAATTTTGTGAAGCTGATTTTTATTATTGTTAATTAAACTTTTTTGAAGATACAAAGTTTTTGCATAAAATTTAACAAGTAGTGGACAAAATGTGATATGCTCGAGTGAGTGAAGATTAATTTTTCCTTTGATTTTTACTTATGATTATAATTATGAATTTTCCACCCAATGGGTGGAAGAAATTTGATAGATTTTATATTAAGTTAAAAATTATTTGTGATGTCAGTAATGATTGTTGGTCACTTCTTCAACTATTCATATAATTCTATTTATAAATCACTTTTTAGTATGTTTTCTACGAATTAAAAAAAGACATGAAAACAAAGGTAAAACACCAACTTTATATTTTATAATTTTATTCTGGTGAAAAAAATTTAATGATTTTACAACTTTACACACACACACTCCCTTTAGTCCTTATTATAAGGCACTAATTACTATTTCTCGTGGACCAAGGAATGAAAGTTAAGTCATTAATTAGGTCCAAAAGTAATAAATGTTTCCAACTTTATCCATACTTTAATGATGTAAATTTAAATGAGTTAGTTGAAAAAGATGACATAATGAGAAAAGAGTAATAAATAAGTTACTTAAAGTAAGTTGGTACCTTATAATAAAAACAAAAAAATATTGATAGTTTGTGTGTTATAATAAGAACTAGTGTGTGTGTGTGAGAATACTTTATTCTCCTAGGAACAAGACAGGAGGTGTTTTCTTAAATATACCCCCCACGGATTAGTAAATGGAAGAGTTAGTAGAGAGTTTTGTTTTAACCATAAATATAAGACTTTAATTCACTTGATCTCATAAATTTATATCTTCTTATACTAAAATCTTCATATTGATTGCATGTTTAAAGGAGTTTGCCATCAATTAGAGTAGTAGTTTCCAGTGTATTCAAAAAAGGAATAGTTTCCAATCCAAATAATTAGATTGGATATTTTAGAGAAACAAACAAATATATTTTTCACCACTAACTAACTTTACTAATTTTTTTTTTAGTTTTTACAAATTAATCAAGGAAAATTGCTATGAAATCACAAGGAAAAAAAAAATTAATTACTAAAAAAATTCAATGACAAATTAACATCATAAATATACATGCTGTCATTTGTTATATTAGAACTTGTTATTACATATTCCTAAGTGTCAGGTTTTTCGATTTTAGTTTCGGAAAGCATTTTTGGTTAGTCGCTAATACTAGCTTTGCCCATGGACTAAATCTCTTCCTTGAACTTTATATCTATAGCTACTACATTTAAGATTGAATAGCTGACAAAATGTGATTTACTAAAGTTTCATCTCAAGGTTTTGCCAAAATTCCAATTTAGTACCTTAATAGATGTAAAGATTTGATAACGACCGCCTCCAATTTTATACCCAAGTTAATTTTTTTAAAAAAGAATCTTTATTTGATATTTCCTGTTTTATTTGAAAGTATTAAAAAAGCCTTTGTCATTCTCATATGTGCAAGAATTTAACAATAACATTTCAAAATCTAACATCAAATGCAAAAACTTTACAACTTACGTTTGAAACTTTAACTGACCCAAGAGAACTAAAGGTCTTAAATTAAAATTTAATAATTTTTTGACCTTAACATGAAATTAAATTACTATATTGGTCTCAAATTGCCATTCTCTCTATTCTTTTATGTCATTTGTCTATTAATATAACTATGAATATGAATTTTTCATCCATATGTGTGTGTAATATTTCTCCTTCCTTTTACGCGTTTACTGAACTAAGAATCAAGAATATTTTTTGGCCAAAGAAATTATTAACTCTTAAGATTCCAAATCAAACTAATTAATCAGAAATATTAACTATTTTCTACCTTTAGCAAAGCTATATGTGTGTGTAATAACTAAAGTAATATGATTTGTGACTAGTTATTGTTTTTTTTTAAAAAAAAATTAATATTCTACATGTGAAGATACACTGCATAAGATGCAGAATTGTCAGAATTATTTGATTCGGGTTAAATAAGCACAATATTATTAATACTAAAGCTAAACGCTTTTTTCTTCTTCTTGTTTTTTTTGGAAAAATTCTTGTCGTTGTTAATATTAACTAATTATTTAATAATAATAATATTAATACAATTGCGTACACTCAGCATTCAGTTTGACGTTCACGTTTCAATGTTTCACTTATTTTAGGAACATCTCTCTCATCTATCTTTTCTTTTGTCTGCCACCCCTACACGTGTCACATCCCTCTCTTCTTTGTGCTTTATTTCTAATCAACATAGTAGAAAATAAATCAAAATTAAATAATTGTAAATTATTTTAACAATGTTACGTTTTATTAGCATTGACTCAAATCTGAGCTAGGTTGACTTTCAAGTTTCAATTGTAGTTTCTTTTCATCCACCAATCTCAAAATCAGGAGATCTGGCCTGAGTGATATAAATTTCCTTCTATTCTATTTCTCTGACCTTTATTAATAATAATGTTTAAGAAATCAAATCAAAGAATTGATCGGAAATAATATCTAATCTTAAAGACCTGTTTGGAATTTTGAAAGGGGTTTTGTTTTTTGTTTTTTGTTTTTTATGAAGAAATAAATGGAGGTAGAAGTAAAAATGAAGGGTTTAAACATATGTTTTATTTTATATGAATATATGATTATATTATTTTTATTTGACATTTATAATAACAATATGATATTTGTAGGTCTCACATAAGTGAATCCATTTTTTTACTAGGAGTATTTCATATATTTAAGAAGTGATTTTTTTTTTTTAAAAAAATATCCAAATTCAAGAAAGAAATGTTTGTCTATCTCTTTGTGTGATTTATATGTTAAGGTAAAACGGACTTTTAAAAAAATCCAAATTCAAAAATAAGTCTCGAGGGAGTTGTAGTCTAATGACCCCAAGCTTCATTCTTCAGTCTTTTTGAGCATGAAGTTGTGAATTAAAACTCCATTTAAATATAATAGCTACGTGAGTTATGAAAAAAAAACCAAGAAATAATTTATTATAAGTGTTATGTTAATTATCTCATAGCAAATTACTGGGGTTCACAAGCCTTTATAGAAATACAAAGTCAATTTTTCTTAACTACCTAAAACTACTAACAGTAATATAATTAAAGTACATATTACTTTATTTATTAAATTGGATATTTATAATACATGGCAGTATACTTAATTTTTTTTAAAAAAAATTATAGATAGATGGTAAAGGATGTAACAAATTAAAGCTGAGTTACCCCAAAACAGCTGTGATTGTTTTTTATGTTTAGAAAAAGGGAAAAAGGTTGATTTTTAAAATGATTAATAATATTTTAATTTAGGTTTCAATGAATCTGACATTAACTGTCATTGTCAATTAGTGCAAACATTACTCACATACTTTGCTTGCTAGCTGTATCATATGTTGTTTTAGTGTCTTCCTGACTTCATCCCTCCATTTCTTTACAATTAATTAACACTTCACACACACACACAACATTTTCAACAATATACTTTTCATTAATTAATTGCCGACGACCCTACTTTGATTTTCTTCCCTTACTTGTGCACTCCAACTCATCTTGTACGTGTTTTGGTATAAAGATGTTCAAGGATTATTAGTTTGATTTAATTTAATTTAATTCGCTGGGAAAAAAAAAATAAATTTAACTAAGGCCTTCATTATTATACAGAGTCTAAAGTAAGCTATATAATGATATTGTGCATGGCTTTTTATATTGTTTATAAATGTGGAATGTATAGAATAGATTATCCAAAATTATTATTTATTTTTATTATATTTTAATCTCATGAATAAAAAGTGGCAGCGCTATCTAAAGTCATATTGGATTAATAATATTGTGTTTGAATTAACTTTTAAAGAATAATTTTTACGATTTATAAGGTAAACATGTGAGAGCAGTTACCCAAACATTTACTTAGACTAATCCACACAGCTACAAAAGCTACTTTTTAAAAACTGGTGAAAAACTAATTTCTTATATAGCTATCTGAGATTGAATTGTATTTGAGTATTCTTGACCATAACTTAGCAACTTTCCCAAAAGCATTTTTTGTATTCACATAGAAAAACAAATTTCTCATGGTGAATACTTAAAGCTGCATCCATACCCAAAACTTAAACATAAGATCTCTGATTAAGTTAACATGACCTTTTTACCAGTTGAGTTACACAGTGATTGGTTATTTGTAAAATACTCCATACGGTCCTTAATTAATATAAGATTCATTTTATAATCTCAATTTTTTTATTAGGTTTGGTAGCCAATCTGTCCTAGAAGTACAGGCTTAGGAGTAATATTGCCCTAAAAGTTTTTTTGTCTCAATGTTACATCGGAAGTTTCTTTTTTGTCTCAATGTTACCTCGGAAATTTCAAAACCTAGCAATATCGCCCATTTCCGTTAAAAAGTTAACGATTAACATCAGTTTATTAACAGAATAGAGCAACATTGCTACATTTTGAAATTTTTGAGGCAACATTGAGACCAAAAAATTGTTTTTTAAGACAATATTGCTCCTAGGCTTATACTTGTGAGGCGGATTTACTACTTAACCCTTCTTTATTAAAGTGAACCTCATATTAAGGAGCAAAGGAAATATTTATTTTAACTAACCAAGGGAATGAGAAGGTCCCCGGATAGTCAGTGTCCAGTTTGTGCTAGATCGGAGGAGATTATTGAACATTTATTTTTCTATTGCCCCAAGACTTAATGCATTTGGTTTGGCTATTCACTTAGTGCTAGATTTGATGCCTCCAAAATTTTCAACTTCAATGCTTGGTGGATTTTGATGACAAGTACACCCTCTCTAAGTAGACAGGATCTTTCTTTAATTTGTTGGGTTCTATGGTTTATTTGGAAAACTAGAAATGATCTTATTTTTTTTCATAAACAACCGAATCTAAGCAATGTTATTGAATTCGCTAGGAAATACAACTTTGAAATTTGGGCTAACTATGACATGAAGCATATGGATTCTATTTTGCTAAGGGGTTGTGATAATCCTAGCATTAAATGGTTTCCCCTTGCTTTACATAGTCTTAAAATTAATTGTAATGGTGCCTTTTCACCTAATGAAAGATGCTCCATTGGGGTAATTTGTCAAAATCATGCTAGCTCATTTAAATGAGGATTTGTGGACAAAGTTAAATCTATTTCTGTCTTTATGACTGAAGCATTGGCTAAGAAAAGGGCTTGCTTCTAGCTGTAGATCTTGGACATGTTAAAGTGGTCTTTGAAACCGATTGTTTCCCCTCGGTTACTTATATTCAGTGGCAGACCTGCACTTGTGTCAATGTGGGCAAGTGCATACACAAAATATATATAATTTAAAAGAAATTAATGACAACGTGTATAGATAGTGCAATGGTTAACACCCCAGTAATTACCCATATGGTCGGGTGTTCGAGCTTGCTAACCCTTCTTTTTTTCCCATTTCCTTTCCTTCCCTGCCGTGCCCATCTCGTTCTCCCCCTCTCTCTTTTTTTCCTCATTTCCTTCCCTCTCTCATCTCGTTCTGCCGAAATCGCCGAAATCACAGAGTCCCATCTCCTTTCCTTCCCTTCCCTGCCAACCTGCCCATCTCGTTCTCCTTTGCCCTCTCCCCCTTTTTCCCCATTTCCTTCCCTCTCTCAGTCTCTCGTCTCGTTCTCTGCCCAAATCGCTGAAATCGCCAAAATAAACCAAATCGTTGAAATCGCAAAGTTTAAATGCAACAAACAGCGTCGACGGTGAATGTCCTAAATGCCCTAACGATTTCAAAGCCTCCACGCTGTCAGCAACAAACAGCGTCGACGGTCCAGCGGCAAAGTTGAAGAACCCATCTTTGAGGAGAAGAGGTAGACGCAATTTTTTTGAAGATTTTTTTTCATACTAATAAATCTAGTTTTAATTGTTGATCGGGTCTCTTGATTTCTTGATGATTCAATCCCGGGGTATTTTTTGTTTTTTCCAGATTGGATTGTGTTGGGTTCTTTGATTTTTGTTGATGTTCATCGGGTATATTAGTTCTGGGGAATATATTATCTGATAGTTCTGAAAATTGATAGCGGTGGTCAAGTTTCAAATTAGACTCAACAACCATATTAATATGATGTACATTTGTTTCAATATTTGTACCTATTTCTCTTATTCGTGCATATGATAAGCAACCATATTAATTATTATTACTGGATTGTTTGGTCTGTTGGTTGCAGTGAATCCGGGAAATTAAAGACAACATATGTGACATTTAAAGATCCAAAAGCACTTGAGATTATTATTTTTCTATGTTAAGTTGAAGTTTTTTGTTCTTTTATTGTTCATATTCTTATGTTTTTTATTGTGTTTAAAACTTCCCTTAGAAAAATTTTTTTGGGGGCGCTACCCCGAACCCCCGAATCACACTACTAATTTTACACCCATAAACCTTAAATCCTAGGTCCGCCACTGCCTGTATTGAGGCAAAGTCATCTGATTTAATTGATTGGAGGTGTACGTAGAAGTATTATCTAAGATGTTTTTTGTTTTGTCTTCTAAAGTTAGGTTCTCTATGTCCTTCACCCTACGTCGGGGCAACTATGCTGCGGATTTACTTGCAGCTAATGTTTATAAAGGAGTATGCCTTACTGGGTGAATTTCACTATCAACATCTACTTTATTGTCACTTCTAACTTTAGAGGCTCAAAAAACTAGTGTTTATGTTGATAACTCTTCACCCACCAATCCCTCATTGGATAGTAGCTAGTTTGTTTATGTTAGTTTACATGTGTTTTTGTTTGTTTCTTGTTGTATCCTTTGTTTTTGTCATTTTCATTTTGTGTGTTATTCCATTCTGTTGATTTCCTTCCTGTAACTGTTACCTTCATGGAGTTTATTAATACAAGTTCATATTGTCCAAAAAATAAAGAATAAAAAGTTTTTCCATTCTAATTAATCTATTTCCATGATGTTTCCTCCATCAAACAACGATCATTTTTATTTTTCTACAAATAACTGCTGATTATATATATCACTAATAATTGCCAAGAAAAAAACTTCATCCATATCACTATAATTACTTTATTTGAGCTTATATGATGAAGCTAAATGCGAAATAAACAATATAATATATTGAATAGATTGTCATTGTTGTATTATATATATTTGATTTGTGACGTGTCCTATTATAACAAGACACAAATATTATTTTTATTCTACGTTCCAATTTTTTTTCAATAAAAATATTGCACAAAATTAGATTCACACTGATCAGCTTGATTTGGATCAATTGCATATTGATTAAACAATTGAAAGAATTACTGGAGGATAAATATCAAATCATCCTTAATTATTCGGGCTAGCTATTCTTCTGCTCGTGGATCTAATAGCGTCATATATATTTATATTTATATTTATATTTGGAAATGGAATAATTATTTAATAAGCATGTATATATAAGCCAAACAATTAAAATATTGATCGCATCTTAACACTATTGCTGTTTCTAGGTTTGTCTTATAGTTTTGCATAATGATGATGGCCATGCATGCAAACAAGAATAATTATGAAATTAATTAGCTACCAATACAATTAATAATGATAATAATTTTTGTTTATGATGTAATATGATTCTCTGACTAAAATATACGTATAAGCAAACATACTTACGTATAAGATAGGTACCTTCGCACAGTTTGGTCTGTCCCTTGTCTTCTGCTTATCTCTGCAATTACCAATCAAATTTTTAATTTGATAAAATAATAATCCTTAAAAGAAAAATAAACGTATTTTTTTGTGTGTTTTTTTTAAGTGTGTTTATGTTTGTTGTGAGACGTGTGTAAGATACACACACTAACACAGAAATATTTTATGCTGCTGATCATGAGGCGATGTCGGTGGAAGGCTTTTGTGTGTCTTGACTTTTCTGATAGGGACAATTAGTTAATTAATTAATTTCCTTTAAGATTATTAATAATAATGTTATCTTCGTTTTATTAATAATTCCCCCGTTTTTTTGCTTTGTACTCTTATTAGTGATTAAGTTACTTGTATGCGTACTTTAATTAATAAGAAGCCGTCGGTGCTTTGTCTCTCTTAATGATGGAATTAGCAACATTATTCAAATGGTTATTGAAAAAAAGGTTTTAAAAATTGTATAGGGTTATTTGAAAAGTAAAATGGAACACAAAAATCTCCCATAAAACTTGTAGTAATTGATTATATATTCTTATGTATCTTCTTCGACATGTAGCATATCTTAGGACTTTGTCTTCAGATCTCCGGCGGTAATTTAGGAATCCATTATTATAATACATATAATAAATGAGAATTTTTATGTAACTACGCTACAAATTTATTGTAGAGTAGTAATTTCAAATGTTCAAAATTGTGAGTTAAAATCATAATCGTAATATTTTTTTTTAATTAAAAAAACGTATATATGTATTATACTTTTAATGATAAATTGTTATAATCCCTTTATATAATAATACAATGTTTATAATAATGAGCTTTTTTGCACTCCCTAGTCTAATTCAAAGAAACCAAATCTAATGGCCTGAAATCTTTGACTTCCAAGTCAATTGATCCCGATAACATTACAAAAGCTGAGTTACATTGGAAGTTAAAGGTCATTTATACCTTGAAAGTACTCCTTCGGTCCTAATTATAAGATATATTTAACTGATTTTAGGGAGATTAAGGAGGAGAGTTAAATTAGTTAATTTTATTCATTTTCCTAAAATGTCCTTATATAAATTGTCAATAACATTAACATACCTACCCAACCTAGAATCTTTCTTTCTATACTTTCTAATTGAAATGATGATATTACTATATATACATATATGTGTGTATATGTATACATATATATCTATATATGTGTATGCACACACATATATAGATATATATAATGTAACGCAGCTATAAATGAGAAGTTACAATATATTTTGACGGTTTAAAAGCTAATATTTTATTATCAATGTTAAAAAAATTAATATATTTTGAAACTAATATTAACCGTTGACATTTTTTACAACTAGGGTAATTGGATGTCACATTTGCAAAATAAAATAACTTCAAAGTCAAGTCCACTTTGATTATTCGTTAACAGCTAAGCATATTTGAAGTTTTAATTGGAAATCTCGAAAGCTCTGTTGGAAATCTAGGGCGCCTAATTTAAAATTGTTTTCAATCAAGAGTTTTTTTTTTTTTTTTTACATTTATTCTTCAATTTTAAAAATACTGAAATTTAAATTTGAATAAGAGTGTATACAAATTGAAAGAAATGTTGGGAAAATGAATAAATATGAAAATTTATTATTATTATTATTGATGGTGATGATACCAAGATTCCTTTTTCCATAACTTCCATGGAGTTTGAAAAATAAATTACATAATTTATAATTTATCAGTAATATAATTCATTATATGCATATCAATATTCATGAGACACATTCTAGAATTTCTCTTTTTCTAAATAAGAAGAGGGGCATGCACTAATGACATAAAAATACAAGTAGGATCGAACTTACAACTTCTTATTTATAAATAGTCATTTTGACCACTAGCCTCTAAGATTATTAGTAGAATTTCTCTCTTTTCAGGTGTGATAATAAGGACTGAATATAGAATATTATCTTTGTTATATTTTTAAGAGTGTAATAATATTTGTTCCCAACTTCTATACCTTCTTCTATTAACATATTTTGAGATTTGTCCCATCCATAGTTGTACTATATATATGCTAGTTGGTTTAGCTAACCCATGTGACGAAATTATTTTTCTTCTAATATTAAACTTTTCAATCCTATTTATAAGTTACTTACAATATGTTTTTTCAAAACCTAAAAAATATTACATCTTATTAACTTTATTTTTAAATTTTAAAACTTTTCAATTTTATTCTATTTAATTATACAATGTAATCTATGAGAATAAAATCTATACAATTATAAATAAAAGATAAAATTGTACTTTTATGTAAAAAAAATTAATGTTGTAAATTATAAAACTAAAAAAATTTTGTCTCTCCCTTATGAATGAGATCAGTATAGTGAGTGTATGTGTGTATATATCATATCTTGTTGTGAGTCTTTTCATGCCGTTTATGATTAGGATCCATAGAGTTACTAAAACTAAAATAATATATCTTTTTTCAGGAACAAGTGATTCATGTAATGTTGGATAAGATAGAATTTTCTCTCTTATCCTAAATATAAAACATAGTTGATTTTATTTTTATTTTTTTATGAAAAAATTAAGAAAACTAAATAAGTTACTTAATTCTATCATATGTTGTGTATTCTTAAATTATATATCAGTTTATAAGTTAAGTAAAATAGTTCCAAGAAAAAAAGATAAATATAAATATTTTAATATAATTTAATTAATTTTCTTAATATTTCTATAAAAATCAACTCTATCTTATATATTTAAAGAGTAAAGACAGTATAACATATTAATATTATTTGATGAGCGTGAATCGTAGATATGTCATTTGTCGGTCACTAACTTTTGTTTCTTTGTTCATTGTCATTGCCTGTTCCAAACAGCAAGCCTAACCGATACTTCTTTATTTGCGAGCTCTTATAACATAAAAACGTATTAATATTACTGGGGGCGCCATAAATACGGGCTTTAAATAATATTGAGAATATTGGGTTAAAGTCATCCATTTAAAAACTTATCCGAGAAGAACTTAAATCCGAGTGTTTATATTACATTATGTGTACAAAATTTGTAAAGTATTCAGATTTTTTGTGTATAAAAATTATCAGATTCTTTTGATTAATAAAAATTTTAACGGGAAACTTTTCTAAAACTAAAATAATAAGTATAAGGGGTTTTCATCTCTCCAAATAAGTGCACGATTTGAATTTTTGTTCTCCACTCTTTTCTATGAAAATGTAGTTGTTTGTCATCTCAACCAACAATTTGTTCATAATTTGTAAGTTCATTTCAATACGTTCAATTTTCAAAAAGCTAATCCAATATAGCAAAAAGTTGCTTATCCCGCGTTATGGGCTCTAAATTTATATATATATATATTTTTTTTGGTGAAATAAGACTAATTAGATAGAGCAAAATATGAGTATTTCACCAAAAAAAAAAAAAGAGTACGAAAGATACCATCAACTTGAAAGACCAACTCTCAATTTTTTTTTCTTTCTTTTTTCAAAAACAAAACAAAACAAAATAGGTGGAAGAAAATTTAACCAATTGGGCCTTTCTCGTAAAAAAGTATATCGGGCCGATCTATTAGCCATAGACCTTTTTGGACAATTTATTAGACATAGACTAAGAGAATAGCCCAAGACTCAAGTGAGCCCATATTTTGCTTGGTCTATATGTAAGCCCAATATTGTACATTAAATATTAGTTTAACATTAGGCCTAGTACCAACAGGGTTGGGTTTACCCCTCGTTCTTGGGTTCAATTGGCATGGAGGTCGATCTTCCTCACCTTTAGGGAGGGGAGTTCGATCCCTGTATTGATCAAGGCGCTGGGAGAATCATCCTAACGGTCTAAGAAGCAATGGTAACTCTGGTAGAAGTGGAAGCATATGTACTCTCTGGTCAGTATCCCCTGTAGACTAGGTTCCAAGCACCCTGCCTTTAGACTGTAGGTGAGTCCGACCCCTTTCGTAAAATTTTTATATATATAAAAAAAACAAACAAACAGGGTTGGGTTTAATAAAAAAATTTTAAATGGCAACCGCACACAATACAATTACTTGATCCGGTGCCGCTGAATAAAAATTGCTCCCTCCCATCCTTAATATATTAATATATATAGAGTATTTAAAGAGTTGATATTATCTTTTAACATAAGATATATCTATGACATCGGTCAATTTTTTTTTCAATTTTCCTCACTGGTAGTTTCTCAACAATAATATTAAAAAAAAAAAGGAGGAATGAAGAAATTAAGAAAAATAATTAGGATAATTTAGAAAATATATGTTATATTAACTAATTTAACTACTTTAATCTAATCAAATTAGATAAAATTATTTCATATTAAAGACAAAAGGAAGTATAATTTTTTAAATAGGACGGATCATTTTTATAAGTCACTCATTGTACTTATCTAAAAATTTAATTTATTTTTTCTCTTTTTATCTACATTTAATTATCTGTCTAACCTTGTTTTTTTCCTTTCATTCATTCATTCTTTACTCTTTCCTCTCACACACATTTTATCTCGCTGACCATAACTATAAATAAGGTGTATTTGAAAAAAAAAAATACATTTATTAAATATTGATTGTATTTAATAAATTTTATATTCCGGTTATTTATAACTTATAATCCTTTTAGTCCACAATATCACTCACTTTTACTAATTAATCATAATTAAAAAAATATGGTTAACTCAATAAATATGTCTTAAATTAATTTTTTTTTCAACTTTACTCGTATAAAATAAATTTTTAAAGGAGATAAAAAAATACAAGAAATCATATTTAAATATTAATTATGTAAATATACCAATAAATAAATATTAATTACTGTGATTTATAATCAATACATCATCATCAAATAGTATTCCAGATTTGGCTTTCCTCCTATACCCCTTATCATCATTTTCCCTCCTTTTCCCTTTTCACCATTGGATCAAGATTTCAACGGGGCAGATCTAACATATTATAAAAATATTATTATAATTTTACCTTATTATTATAGTTTTACCTTAAAAAGATAATAAAAATATTATTAAAATTTTACCTTCAATATATAATATGTTAAATCTAAACCGTTGAGATCTTGATCCAATGGTGAAAAAGGGGAACAGAGGGAAAAAGATGGTAAGAAGAAAAGGAGGAAAGCCAAGTTCTAGTATTCCACTTAGGGCTTGTAAAACTTACTATTGTTTATGAGCTGATTACACAATCTTCAGCTAAGGTATTTGCGCATTGGGCTCCGGGAAAGAATTACAGCTGAAGAGTCAGCCTCCAAAAACGAACATGTAAATACGGAAAAAAAGTTGTTTGAATCAGATATATAGGACAATGCTCTGGTTTTTTTTAATATCTTTTATGTATGAAGCCCATTTAAAATTAACTTTTGAACATCACAAACAATACATTTTAGAAAGAAGGCAGAAGTGTAAAAGCTGAGAAAGGAAACAATTAAGACTTCTTTATCAGTAAACACCCAGACAGGTGGGCTTCTCCACAAGAGCAAGACAATTTTTTTAGATGCAAATATTGTTGGTGCTGGATTTATTTTTTCCTTTGACTCTGGATTATATACGTATCTTTGATGCTTTTATTGATATTTTTTTGGGTAAATGAGCAAAAATACACATGTGCTTTACCTCCGAGAGCGCCTAGCACCATATACTTTTTTTGGGAGCAAAAATATACATGTGGTTACCATTTTAGAGTAAAAGTTACATCTTACCGTTATGTTACAGTTCATTACTGTTATGTTACTGTTCACTTCATCTCTTTCTCTCTCATCATGGTGAACAGTAACATAAAGGTGAGATATGACTTTTGCTTCAAAATAGTAACCATGTGTATATTTTTGCTCCCAAAAAAAGTATATGGTGCTGGGCGCTTTCGAAGATAAAGCACATGCGTATTTTTTGCTCATTTACCCTATTTCTTTCCACAAAAGAAAATTTTGTTTTGAGGAAAGAACTATAAATGTAGTTAGCAAGTCCAAAGCTGTAAACTTTCAATATAAGTTTATATTGGATTTCCTGGGACAGAGGTTGCATCCGTCCTTCTTAACTTATTGCTTTTTCTGAAATTCTGTTTGCAACTGATCCTTAATGTTATTGTGACATTAGAACTCATTTCATTCCTTAATCATATTATAATTTAAAAATGATTGCATTGGAATTTATTTTTGGTTTTTTCTTATATTTAGCTCCTTGCTGATCCATCTATTTTAGAATTATAATTTTGTTCCCTGAAAAAATTGCTTGAAGTGAATCACGCTATATATGTATTAGCATCCAATGACATATATATTTAGCTCCTTTTGTCCACTAGATGTAAGACAAATTCTTTAACAGACCTTTCATGAAAACTTGTTCTGCATATTTTCGCTTTAACCAACGCATTAGCATCCATCACACTAATGCCTTATGTATATTTGTGTAATACACATCCACATGTTAAAAGTTCACGTTTTACTGTGCATCCCTACAAGTTTCATTGTTAATTAATTTTATTTTTCCGCCTTTGAGAAAGCTAACAGGCTTTCTTTCCCAAAATGCCCATTTTTAAAAAACTATTTACCAAATGCCAATGGGAAATAGTTTGGAAACAGGGATATTTTGGTAAATAGTTTTTTCAAAAGGGGCATTTTGGGGAAAAAAACCAAGCTAACAAGTTTAAACCGATACACAGTTGCTTCATTACTTATTTTCTGAACAAGTCTCAGCTTTTACTGTGCCATCTTGCAGAATTACAGAGAGTTAACAAAAATGATTAGAGCTTACTCAACCTAGGTATATGCGCAGTGTTGGAAATTATGCCCTAGGGGCTAATCATTAAATAACTTCTATATTTTATTTATAAAGATAAATCAATGATTTGATTTATAAAGATAAATCAAATCAACTGGCTTTTAATTCGTATTAATTAAATTGATTTTGAATATTTAGTGTGGCCCATTAAGGTTATAAATACCCTTAGATTGTAAGTAATTTGATTACACACACAAGAGAATTCAAGAGCCACAAAAGAACCCTAGAAGAGAGACGTAAGACAAAAGCTTGAAGACGCTAGCACGCTGCCATTCGTGTTGAAGTGATGTTTGGTGTGGATACCGGTAGAGGGAGTGTATTTGTAGAGTCAGCTCCTATAGATTGATAAATCAAGAAGGTGTTAGCTCACGAGTTCACAAAGCACACTCACGAGTTCACAAAGCACGCACACAAGTTCACATAGATACGATTCTTAATAACTAACTCGATTTAAATGCTGTTGATAGATCCTCTTCTTGGGATTCGTAATTTATTGGAGAAATTTAATTCCGTTGCGTGTATGAATCCCACCAATAGTATTAAAGCCAGATCAATTGTGCGTTTAAATTTGGTTTATGTTCTTAATGTAATTATATATGAGATATATTGTGCGTTTATGCTTAACCATATTTTGTATGTGTTTAAATCGAAAGTTCATGTTAGAGTTATGATTGGTCACATTCGGAAAGATCTGAAACATTCAGAACAATGCCGTCTTTGGGGATGATTTTTTTTCCTAAAAAAATCATTATAATATGTTACGTGAATTGTATGAATAATGTTACATGAGTTGTGCGTTTATTCATGTAACAGTAACATTATTACGTGTTATTATTTGTAATAAATTGTTTTAAATCAATTATTATGATGAGAATTGATTTACAATAATGTTTTAAACTCAATTTACAATAATGTTATGATTTCCCAATAACATTATTACCTAATTAGGCAATTGATGGGAATTGTGAATTGGCATAATGTTATAATTATTATAATTATTAATTGATGGAAAAATCATGATATTTTCTTTCATATTGTATGAATTAATACTTGTTGTGATTTACTTTCAAATTGTTTGAGTATGGTGAACAACATGGCTTTAGTCTTTACAATGGTTGTAATATTTAAATATGGCCTGCGAGCCATGCTTCTCTCTAAATATTCTTGATGTACATTCTCTTCTTATCTCACTTCCCTCGAATGTTTAAACGAGGTTTCTCTTGATGTAATTTTCTTTTCTTATTTAGAGAAGTTCCCTCATTGGCTTGAAATGATTTTAGGTTAGGTGAGCCATGTTGTGTCACGTTTTATTATGCTTTCAATTAGATCATAGCATGTTTATTTTGCGTATTATGTGTTGTTTGTATGAGATATATACAACTATAATTGCATTCATATGAATATAATTAATTAGATTAAACCATCTAAATAACATCTTAAGTCGTAATGCCGTCAATCAATGAATACTTATCAAAACCTAGATCGCTCTTTTGTATGTTCCACCAAAGTGAATGCACTTGAGTTATCTTGGTGAGACAAGAGTAGGTAATGGTGATACTCAACATTCATTATTGTCTTGACTTAATTGAGATTATTAAAACGGTTTTGGATCTTAAGGCATTAGATGAGATTAAACATGCCAAGTCATATGATGATCAAATCCCATAAAGATATGAGAGTTACATGTGATGTAATTGGTAAAGAAGTTACCTATCTAAATAACTTAATTTTAAGCGTCTTGCCAAAGTGGATTTAAATTTAAGTCAAATATGGATCTTAGCCCACTTATTATATTGAGGGTTGTTAATTCAGTGAGAGATTACTAATTAACTTTGCATATCTTTTAATTGTAGAATCATGTCGACTAGTAATACCGCTACATTATCATTGCGATCAGTCATTGAGAAGGACAAACTAAATAGGACCAACTTTCTTGACTGGTTTAGAAACTTGAGAATTGTTCTCAAGCACGAAAGAAAGGGTATGAAAAAGAAAGGCAAGGGCAAAGGAAAGGGTAATGGCTCAATTGGTAAAACCAAAGAGTCAAACAGGCACGAAACTAAACCTGCAGCCAAGAAGGCAAAGCCTTCGAAGGACAGGGTTTGCTTCTTCTGCAATGAACCTGGTCATTGGAAGAGGAAATATAAACTCTACCTTAAAGATCTAAAAAAGAACAAGAAGGATGGCGGGGCTATCCCTTCAAGTATTTATGTTATAGATATTCATTTTTCTACTTCATCTACATGGGTATTAGATACTACATGTGGTTCTCACATTTGCACAAATGTGCAAGTTCTCAAGAATAGTAAAAAATTGAAGAAGGGCGAAGTAGACCTACGAGTTGGAAACCAAGCAAGAGTTGCTGCTTTAGCCGTAGGCACTTATGAATTAGTTCTGCCCAGTGAGCATTTGTTAATTTTGAATAATTGCTTTTATGTTCCTGCTTTGAGTAGCAACATTGTTTCTCTTTCTTATTTGGATAAGGAAGGTTTTACTTCCATTACTAGGAATGGTAAATGTTCTATTTATCATAATGACATTTTTTTATGCTGATGATGATTTGCATTTCGATCTTTATTCACTAAATTTAGAACATCCTAATAATGGATATATCTATAACATGTCTACCAAAAGGATCAAGTCAAATGATTTGAATCCGACCTACCTATGACATTGTCGTCTAGGCCATGTAAATAAGAAACGCATTTCAAAACTCCATCAAGATGGATTTTTTAACTCATTTGATTTTGAATAATTTGATACATGTGAGTCTTGTTTATTGGGAAATATGACAAAGGCATCTTTTACTGGGCATAGTGAGAGGGCCACTGATTTATTGGGCTTTATACATACTGATGTGCGTGAACCAATGAATACATCTACCAAACAAGGTTATATGTACTTCATTACATTCATAGATGATTTTAGTAGGTATGGGTATATATATCTAATGAAACATACGTATGAATCTTTTGAAATGTTCAAAATATTTCAAAATGAAGTCCAAAACCAACTTGGTAAAACAATTAAAGCACTTCGATCTGATCGGGGTGGTGAATATTTGAGCCAAGATTTTATTGACCATCTTAGGAGTTGCGGGATCATCTCACAACTAACTCCTCCAAGAACGCCACAATGGAATGGTGTTTCTAAACAGAGGAATCGAACACTATTAGATATGGTTCGATCTATGATGAGTCAAACATATCTTCCGCCATCCTTTTGGGGCTATGCTCTAGAAACAACTGCGTTCACACTAAATCATGTTCCATCAAAGGCAGTTGAAAAGACACCATATGAGAGATGGACTAGGAAGAAACCCAGTTTGTCATTTCTTAAGATTTGGGGATGTGAGGTTTACGTTAAACAACAAGCCTCTGATAAATTATCATCCAGATCCTCAAAATGCCTTTTTGCGAGGTATCCTAAGGAAACTAAAGGATACTATGTCTACAATCCTATCGATCACAAAGTGTTTGTTATCCGAAATGGTGTCTTTCTAGAGAAAGAGGTTATCTCTAAAAGAACCAGTGGGAGTAAGGTAACCCTTAAAGAAGTTCGAGAGTCACAAAACAACGTAGAACCACAAATGGAAAACAGAGAAGACTCACAACAAGTTGATGAGCCTGCTCTAGTAACACAAGGCCCACGAAGGTCTGGTAAAACACAGCAAAAGCCTCAGAGATATGTACTTCTAACTATTGGAAGTTGTGATATCTTGCTCATTGAGCAGAATGAGCCAACTACCTATCGAGAAACTATGGTAGGACCAAACTCTGAAAGATGGCTTAATGCCATGAAGTTTGAAATACAATCCATGTACGACAATAAGGTATGGACCTTAGTCGATTCACCTGAAGGTGTAAAAACCATTGGGTAAAAGTAGGTTTTCAAAGAGAGAAACTGACATGGATGACAAAGTAAATGTCTTCAAGGCACGGCTGGTTGCAAAAAGATTCACTCAAACTCATGGTATGGACTATGATGAAACCTTTTCTCAAGTTGCAATGGCCAAATCAATCAGAATCCTTCTTGTCATTGCATCATATTATGACTATGAGATATGGCAGATAGACGTCAAAACAACCTTCCTTAACGGAAAGCTACTTGAGGATGTGTACATGACACAACCTGAGGGTTTTGTGCGTCCAGAGGACTCTGGTAAAGTTTGTAAGCTTCAAAGATCCATTTATGGATTGAAGTAAGCATCTCGGAGCTGGAATCATCATTTTGATGAAGTAGTCAAAGAGTTTGGATTCATTCGAAACATAGATGAAACTTGTGTTTACAAGAAGGTTAGTGGAAGCACAGTTATATTTCTAGTGCTTTATGTTGATGACATCCTACTTATTGGGAATGATATTCCTACCTTGCAGAGTGTCAAGTCTTGGTTAGGAAAGTCTTTCTCAATGAAAGATTTAGACGAAGCCACTTACATCCTTGGGATCAGGATTTATAGAGATAGATCCAAGAGCCTGATAGGCCTAAGTCAGAACACATACATAGACAAGATACTGCATAGATTCAGTATGCAGGAATCTAAAAGGGGTTACATGCCCATGTCTCATGGCATCCATCTCAGCAAGGATCTGTATCCTAGTACACAAGATCAAAGAGACCGCATGAGTAAGATTTCATATGCCTCCGCCATTGGATCTATCATGTATGCTATGTTATGTACTCGACCAGATATGTCATTTACCTTGAGTATGACCAGCAGATATCAACAAGATCCCGGTGAGGGTCACTAGATTGCTGTCAAGAATATCCTGAAGTACTTAAGAAGGACTAAGGACTTATTCTTGATACATGGTGGCTCAGAGGATGAGCTCTGTGTGACTGGTTACACAGATGCGAGTTTCCAAACTAACCAAGATGATTTAAAATCGCAGTCATGATATGTATTCGTGTTAAATGGTGGTGCAGTAAGCTGGAAGAGCTCAAAGCAGAGCACTATAGTTGATTCTATAACAGAAGCTAAGTATATAGCAGCATCGGATGCGACTAACGAAGCCGTTTGGATTAGAAAGTTCATTACTGAACTAGGGGTGGTTCCTACCATCTCAAATCCAATAGACCTGTTCTGTGACAACAACGGGGCTATTGCGCAGGCCAAGGAGCCTAGGTCACATCAAAGGACTAAGCATATACTCAAGCGCTTTCATCTTATCAGAGAAATCAATGATAGAGGTGACATAAAGGTATGCAAAGTACCAGGAGAAGACAATGTTGCTGATCCTCTTACTAAGCCGCTTGCACAGATAATACATGAACGTCATGTGAGGACAATGGGAATTAGGGAAATTAATGATTGTACCTAGTGCAAGTGGGAGTATTTTGTTGAAAAGGCTAATCATTGCACGTTAAACATTATTGTTATTTAAAGTATTATCTTTTAGTTATCATTTCATTTGCATGTTTATATTGATAACTTTATTCTTGGATATATCTTTAGATTATCCTGAAAGTCACTGGTCGGTCATCTACGTGGGAGCAAAGATGAGATAAGACCAGTATGACTTTGATGAGGTATGGAGATACAAATCAAAGTCATGGGCACTTGTAAGAGTATAGGGTGCTAGACTGACCCACTATGAGAAAGCTCCATAGATTTAGTCATAAGTTTATCTCATGTATAACTGTGTCACAATGCCCTATGACCTGAGATCATCATGGATTCCTACATGATGAGTCACTGATTTTTGACCTAGTCAAAAGTAACCTTTGATCGGGTGATGATAAAGGCTTGGATCGAGATAAGTGGTTTTCATGTAGAGGAATGTGAGTAGTCAAGATGGAATTTGTCCCTCACATTTGTATAGAGATAATACTAGGCCCCTCGATAAGTGAGTCTAAGAAAGGTATGGTCATACTATGATGGAAAGGAGTTTCCATTTCAATTATTAGACTATTTAAGAATCGAGAAAATAATGGTCAAGAACAGGAGGATGATACTATCCATGCTTCATCCTTGACCAAATTATCACATGACAAAGGGGACGTGGCATGGTTGTATGATAGGTGTATTGAATAATCAATCCTTATGTAAATTGGGTAGTTGCAAGTCTTGCTAAAGGCCGCTTGCAACTTGTGGGCTGGTACAGTATTAGCCCATTGCCAATCTAATGTGAGCCTATAGGGTCGCACACAATAATAGCCTAACATGAGCTATAATGTCCAGATTCATTGAATCTAAGATATATCTAAGATTTAATGAATACAACGCTTTATCTAGGGAGAATATATATATAATGGTTGCACCTAGTGCAAGTGGGAGTCTGTTGGAAATTATGCCCTAAGAGCTAATCATTAAATAACTTCCATATTTGATTTATAAAGATAAATCAATGATTTGATTTATAAAGATAAATCAAATTAGTTGGCTTTTAATTTGCATTAAATAAGTTGATTGGATTGAATCAATTAGACAGATTTAATTTCCAATTCAATTTCAAAATTAATAAGATTGATTTTGAATATTTAATGCGGCTCATTAGGGTTATAAATACCCTTAGGTTGTAAGTAATTTGATTACACACACAAGAGAATTCAAGAGTCACAAAAGAACCCTAGAAGAGAGACGTAAGACAAAAGCTTAAAGGTGCTAGCACGTTGCCGTTCGTGTTGGAGTGATGTTCGGTGTGGATACCGGTAGAGGGAGTGGATTCATAGAGTCGGCTCCTAGAGATTAATAGATCAAGAAGGTGTTACCCCACGAGTTCGCAAAGCACGCATACGAGTTCGCATAGGTACGATTCTTAATAACTAACCCGATTTAAACGCTGTTGATAGATCCTCTTCTTGGGATTCATGATTTATTGGAGAAATTTAATTCCGCTGCGTGTACAAACTCCACACACAGTATACAAGTTGTTACACTAGGTGTTGGAGGTTGTAAAGTTGGTGGTGTGAGTGTAGAGAGAGAGAGAGAGGCAAGATCATGGGCTTTGTTGGAAAAAAAAGTCAATTAGAAGTGCATCATTTCCATATTTAGAAAAAGTGATACCTTACTATTTTACCCAGAACATGGAGGAGAGTAGATTCCCTCAGTATCTTTTCCTCCTCATCCCTCAGTATCCCTCATCTACACCATTGATCTCAACTAAGAGTTAATCTGAGATGAAAGAGGAGAGGAGAATGAACGGTTGGGATGAGGGATACTGAGGGAAAAGGAGAGAAGGATACTGAGGGAATCTGCATCCAAACAGGTGGACAAACAGTTATACAAGAAGAAAGAAGAAAGAGCAAAGCATCAAAAGTTTCAATGATACATATGCAATATGAACTGCTCATTCAGTGTGTGTGGTTATATGTATGCTATTGTACATGATGGAATTTTGCTCAAGATGAACTTATATTAATACTTATATAAAGGAACATGAGAACATAATAATTATACCGAAAGAAAATAAACAAGAACACAAACAAATAAAATAGAACAAACCAAATAAAAGGGAAACTAATAACCAAAACCGGTAGGAAAAAAGTAGCATCAATGCTTGCACCGGCTTCCTGGAAATCCAAGGTTAGAAGTGATAAGAAAAAAGGTGTTGGTTGCAAAACTTACCCTATAGGATACACCTTCTTATAAAGATAACCTGCAAATTGATCATTTATACAATTATCCAATCGGGTAAGAATCAGAAAAAAAAACCCAACTTTAGAAGAAAGAAAACAAATGATGTCCTGAAAAATACTTCTTCTCCTCCAATCAAGCAGATCTAGCGAACACCTACCTACCAAACTAAGGCGAACACTAACAATTTGGATTTGCAGCTTGTCAATTTTTTGTTCTCTATACAAGTGTGTTTTACCTCCTTATCAATACCAAAACACTATGTTAAAACATCTTTTGTTTCAGTTGCAACTATTTTAATGGACATCAGTATATATTCAAAAAAAAAATTAGTTTATGATGATTTATCTAAATCAAAACTTACAACATTTCTTGATAAAGTATTGCATCATGTTATAATGTTGGCGCAACAGTTTCATCTCTATTTTATATATATATATATATATATATATATATATAGATTTTGGAGTGATTGTTTCCATATTATAAATTCAGTTTATATTTTTAAAATCAAGTTGGATTGAATTTGTGTGCATTTTACAAAAGGTCGGATTGAATACTTGATACTGTTCACAGGAGTAATTGGTTAGAAGCTTCTTACGCCCATCACAAAAGTCATTGATAAAAAGGTGGAAGTGGCTATAAGAACATTATGACAACTGTTGTTTATAAGAAGATATTTAAGAATTTGTATATACCATGAAATTTTAATGTATCAAGAGAAAGCAAGTAAGGATACATTTTTATTATGTTGTAGTAGATTCACACTGTAATTAGTGCCTTTAAGTTTCATAATTTTCCTGGTATGCAATTTAAACTTGGATTAAAAGTTTCCCCTCGAGACTTAGAAAATAAAGGGTTTTCACATCTCTCAATAAATGTGTTTCTAGTAACATCCTAATTTTATTATTAAGATTTAATTATAATTATGAAATAATTATATTTGGTTATTGTAATTAAATTGTAATTGTGGAAAAAAAGTAAAGTAAAATAAATAAAAATAAAAATTGGGTCTCTTGTGATAATTTCCCCCATCTTTAATAATTTTTTTTTTTAAAAAGAGGGATGCTTGTGGAAGAAGGAGAAAAAGAAAAAAAGAAAAAAAAAAGAGAAGGAAGGAAGATGCGTGCCGAACAAGAAAGAGGAAAAAAAAATAAAAATAAAAAATAAAATTGGTCACCGCCTTTGACAAAGGGGTGGGTGTAATAAATACACTCCCTCTTCTTGCCTATATATATGTACGTATGCCGTGGGTAAATGGAGAGGGAGAAAAGAAAGAACAAAAGCGGAAGTGAGTGGAAGAGGAAAGAGAAGAGAATGAGAGTTATTTGGGTCTTTTGAGATGTTATTTATTTTATAAGATTATTTAGGTAGTTAAATTAATTTCTTTTCAATATAATTCCTTCATGAAAGTTGTTCTATATATTTTTCTCTTTCTAATGAAGGTAATATTATATTGATTAGTGAAAATTTTGAAATTACAATTTTGGAGAAGTTTTTATTTTTAAAAATAGATGACTATATATATGTGTAGAATGATTAATAACTAATTTTAATCGGTTTAGTTTTGGAATTTGAAGAACTAAAATGTTATTTTCAGTTTTTTATGATAATATATTATTATTGAAATGTTTATAATATAAGTTATATTAAATTATTATTGTGATGATATAGAATTTTCTTGTGATGGGTGATCGTTCGTGTTTTACTTTTCAAGATTTAGCTTGGAGCTGGGGTAACCATGGTTCATTTATTCTATATGTTGGTTTTGGACTATAAGGTGTTTTCTAAACTTTACTATTATATGTACTCCTGGTATGAGTTTTGAAGAATTACGTTTATATCTGAACATGAAATTGTTTTAGTAAAGCATTAGTGATTGTTGTGATAGTTAAGATATTTGTTAAAAGATGTTGTAAATGGAACAATGTATTGAACAATGATCTTGGAAAATTATAGGGATATATTGTTTATCTGTTATTGGATATGATGGTTTGTGTGAAAGAGATTCAGGGTGAAATTGTGTCCATTGGCTCTCTCATTCCTGGCCCCAAATTTGAGTAGAGTGTTTTGGGCATACACCTCCTTGTTATGGTATATTGGTGGTAACATTGGAAGCGACAATATTCTTGAAGTGACTAGATAACCTTGGATAGGTATGTTATTTCTCTATGTGTTTTGATGATAACTGACAATTGTAAACTTAAGTTTGTCTTTGAAAGTTGTAAAACTTTCTGTTTGAGGCAAACTCGAGTTTTGGTATAGAAACTCGAGTTTGGACTTGATAGACAGAAGCTCAGATTTTATAATGTTGACCAAACTCCAGTTTGTATAGGCAAACCGAGTTTGCAGAGTTACAGAGAGCTATCAAAGTTTAGAAGAGTTGTAAACTCGAGTCTGTGTTTATAAACTCGAGTCTAGATCAAAGGCAGTGACACTCGAATTTCAACTTGTTTCCAAACTCTACCTTTGATTCTGAGAAACTTCAGTTTACAAGAAAGTTTATGTGCTAAAAGTTTAAAGACTTGTAAACTCGAGTCTATGATTTGGAAACTCGAGTTTGAGATCAAACAGAAGCTTCAACGTTTTATCAAATTTTCCAAACTCCAGTTTCAGTTTTACAAACTCCAGTTTGCAAAATGCAATAGCCTTCATGTTTTCAGTTTTTACTGGAAACTCGAGTCTGGATTATGTAAACTCGAGTTTGGCATAAACAGAGATACTCGAGTTGATACTTGTTTTTCTAAACTCCAGTTTAAATTTCAGTGACTCCAGTTTGTACTTAAATGAAAAGTTTTCAAAGTTTCAAAGTACACTAAAACTTGAGTCAGATTTCTGGAAACTCGAGTCTAGGACTATTTGAAAATACTCGAGCTATTACATGATTTCTAAACTCCAGTTTTGAAGCTGTGAACTTAAACTTAATTTTTTCATAAAAGCTTCAAACTCGAGTCAGTCACTAAATAACTCGAGTTTAGCCAAATGTTCAAAATCTCATTCAAGACCAACTCGCAACTTTCCTCTCTGTAAGAACCAAACTCGAGTCAGTTACTTGTCAACTCGAGTTTAGGAAACTTTCAAACATATCTTGCTCTCTGAATGAATCTCAAACTCGAGTTTGCATCGGTAACTTTTGAAAACCAGATCAAATCAATCTGCGAAATCATTATGGGTTAATATGAAATTATCATATCTTGTTGCATTATTATTCCTAACGTTATTGATCAAGTTTTTGATAAGTTTCAGACAAGTTCATCACAAGATCAGAGATAATCAAAGATCCAGAATAAGTGCATTTAATGAAGAACCAAGAACAGGGTTGATTCTTCTCCCTTATCCCAGATGTTTAGTTCAAACCGTTGGAACACATTAAGATCACCTCAAACGGTCAAATTAAGATCGTGGAATGACAAAGAATTTGAAAGACGTTCTGCAACAACATATTCCAGGATTTCAGCAAAGAATTGAAAGAACAGAGCAAAATTTGCAACTGTCATTTTCCAGATCTGCAACTGAACGTTGGAGAAGATATTGCAACGGCTAGTTCATCTAGTTAGGCTATAAAAGGCTATGAAGACTCAGAGCAAGACACACAACGAAGCTACACTTGAACACATTTGCATTTTTGAGTTTGTATTGTGATTCTTTTATCTGTTCTTCAGTGATTATCAATATTCACTCTTTTGAGAGATTGAAATTTTTTTAAAGTATTTGGTTGTGTAAACTCAAGGTTGTGGATACTGTGAATTAGGTTGTTTTAATTACAAGGTGTAAGGGGGAGCAAGTCCTAGGTGATTAGGATTGTGTCTTGTCTTCATTGTTGTAGTTAAAAACCTGTTGAACTAGTAGAAACACCCAGAAGGTATCTGGGGACTGGACGTAGGTCAAGGTTAAGACCGAACTAGTATAAATCCTGTGTGTCTGAGCTTTTCTTTCTCTACTCTTTCATTATTCATTTCTTAAGCTTTATTTTTTAAGAGTTGAAAAGAAATTTTAAAATCCCCAATTCACCCCCCTCTTGGTGATTTCTTCCACTTTCAAGGTATACTAGCACTGATAGGCTGTACCATGTCCAAAAGATATAAGGTGGAGCAGGATGAATGAGCGGCGTTGGTTCTAATCATTGTTAATTATCATGTTTCGTTTAATTTTTGTTGATATTATAATTATGCTAGTAAATCTACTTCTCTGATTTGCAATCCTTTCTTGCATATTCGACAAATTAATTTTGGTTACTGGGACTTTATGTCTCACCCCGTCATTATCAAAATTTTTCAGGTGAAACCTCTAACCTTATTAGAGGTCAAGGGGAAGCAACCAGAGGCATAAGAGTTGAGAAACTTTATAAGCCTCTTTTGGTATTAGTGTTGTATGGAATCCTATATTGCTATCTTAGGACACTCATAATTTTGTAATGCTATGACTATTTATCTGCTATTAAATTGAAGACGTTATTTTATACACCGTAATATTTTGATGAATCTACAATCAGACTTTGTGTGGAAAATGTTTGGTGTAAACCATGTGTTGTGGAATCAGTATTGTATGACGCGTGGGCTATGTGTTTTTTTTCTTTTCTTATCGATAATTGTGCCTCGAATTGTGAGTCTTTTCATATCTCAGTTTAGAGGATGCATGATGGCAAGTGAAGATTGTATGATGTAAAAAAAAAAAATCAGAAAAATATCATTGTAGTTTTTGTTTTGCATTTTTTAAAATATCATGCTACATTATTTAAAGATTGGGTAATATTTTTATATATGAATATATTGTTAGTTCTCTATGTGTTTTGATGATAACTGATAATTGTAACACCAAACTTAAGTTTGTCTTTGCAAAGTTGAAAAACTCACTGTCAAAGACAAACTCGAGTCTTGGTTAGAAAACTCGAATTTGAACTTGACAGAGAGTAACTTCAATTTTTGTAAACTATGACAAACTCGAGTCAAGATTTTGGAAACTCGAGTTTAGATGATACAGAGAGTTTCTAAGTTTTTCAAGAAAAAACAAACTAGAGTTTAGTTTAATAAACTCCAGTTTGACAAATCAAAAGAAATTTGAGTTTTTTCCCAAACCTTGTTGGAAACTCAAGTTAATGTTTTGAAAACTTGAGTTTACAGCATACAGAAAGATATATAATCTTAAGCTTGAGAAAACTTGAGTCGTGCCTTTAAAAACTCCATTTTACATTTGCTAAAATGTTTCACAAAGTTCTCTCTTATGAGGAAACTCAAGTTTAGGTTTGACAAACTCGAGTTTAGGACTCATAGAACAATTCAATATTTCTAAAGTTTTGAAAACTTCAGTTTCTATTGCAAACTCCAATTTGATCCATATAGAGAGTTTTCTAGTTTTTCCTCAGTTTTGTGAAAACTCGAGTTAGGCTTTTCAAACTCGAGTTTATACTACACAGAGAGCTTCGTTCTATTTACACTATTTGAAAAGTCCAGTTTTGAGCTTTTGGACTTAAAGTATGTTTTTAATTATGAATGTCTAAAACTCAAGTCAGTCACTTAATGACTCAAGTTTAGGTTTAGATCAAAATATGTCTCAAAGATCAAATCGCGACATTCTTCTCTGTTTGAAGAAAACTCAAGTCAAAGTTATAAAATTCGAGTTTAAGTTTCCAAAAATAAACTACAAATTTCAATCTAGATGAACTAACTTGAGTTTGTATCGCAGAATTCAAAATTTAAATTAATCGAATCTGTGAAATCTTCGTATTTGATCTATATACTTCTTATCATCACTCATTACTATTCCTAGATATATTTAACCTGTTTGTTAGTAAGTTTAAGATGATTTAAAGAAGATTAAAATGAAGTTTCAGCCAAAAACAAAAAGCATGTCAGAACATTTATTGTAAAGTACAGATAACTTGCAATATTCTAGACAATAATCTTCTGCACAATGCAAAAAATATTAATGTTTCTTTCCTTAACTAACTTCTTTCCTTAAGGAAAGTCCACCATAAATATCTATGCATCTGGATTAACTGAAGTGTAGAGAGAAAAGAAAACCAAAGCTTGTGCTAATTAATCTTCCTTTAATGCCTACAATGGTTATATTAAAGATTGCAACGATCACTTAATGCTCTCTTGATATAAATAAAGTTGCATTCAAGTCTTCTCAACAACTAAAAGACTGAAAAACGAACTGCATTCAAGTTTACCAATTACACCTTCAGTTTTCACTTGAAAAGTGTCTATTGATACATTGTATTTCAGTGTTTATATCTATCCACTCTTAGAGAGAGTTTATTGATTGAAAAATCATTTATTATAAAGTATCTCCAATATGGGGACTTAGAAATTGAGATATTGATTGCAACTTGTAAGGGGAAGTAAGTTCTAGTGAAAGAATTACTCTTAAGTTACAGAGTGTGTAATCAATTGAGATAGTGAAAATCCTAGAGAGTCTGAGGACTAGACGTAGGTCGAAGGTTGGACCGAACCAGTATAAACTCCTTGTGTCTTGCTTTTCTTCCCTATACTCTGAGTAGCTCTATTTTAGTATTCGAAAATAGGGCAATCACAAAAAGAAATTTTAAAATTCACAATTTACTCCCTCTTAGTGATTTACTCCACTTTCATATATTTTGGTGAAATAAATATATTTAACTTAAACTCATTACCCATCACACAATGAGTTAAAAAAAAATAAAAGTTATTGTTTATGAGCTGAATACACAATTTTCAGCTCAGGTATTAGCGCATTGGGCTCCGTGAAAGAATTTAAGCTGAAGAGTTAGCCACCGGAAAAGAACATGTAAATGAGAAAAAAGTTGTTTGAATCAAATTGGACAATGCTCTTTTTTTTTTTTTAATGTCGTTTATGTATGTAGCCCATTTAAAATTAACTTTTGAACATCAGAAATACCACGTTTTAGAAAGCAAGCATTGCATTAGCATCCAGCACACTAATGCCCTATATTTTGTATATTAGTGTGATACACATCCACATGTTAAAAGTTCACGTTTTACTGTGCATCCCTACAAGTTTCATTGTTAAGGTAATTTTACTTTTCCTCCTTTAAGAAAGCTAACAAGTTTAAGAGCATGTTTGGAAAACTCTAAACTTAAGTTTTAAAAGTAATTTTTTGAAAGTCGAAAAAAAACTCTTCTCACAACTTATCTCGTAAATCCTAAAAGTTATTTCTTAAAAGTTAAATCTAAACAGACACTAAACCTATACACCTATAAATAGTTGTTTCATTACTTATTCTGTGAATAAGTCTTAGCTTTTACTGTGCCATCTTGCAGAATTACAGAAAAGTGACACCTTACTGTTTTTCCCACAGCAGTTGGACAAGAAGTTATACAAGAAGAAAGGGCATAGCATGAAAAGTTTCAATGATACACATGCAATATGCACTGCTCATTCAGTGTGTGTGGTTATATGTATGCTACTATGTGATGGATAAATACTATATAAATGACTTATTTCTGCTCTCATATTATTTCCTTCTAAAGTAGACTGAATATCTACAGACTACAGGTTTGTCTTTTGTAATTTCATACAGGAGCCTATCCATTTTGTATAAGGGTTTAGGCAATTGTTTCTGCTAAAATGTGGCTTAATTTCAGACAAGAGCCTATCCATATTGGGTTCAGTTCCTAGCTAGACGAAGATATTGAAGTTTAGTTTTTTTTTCCAGCTCTGATCATTGTGCCTTTTTTACTGCTAATTTCTGCTGTTGTGAAGCTGTTAAGCCACCTTTGTATTTTGTTGGCAGCTTGAAGTATTTGGTCATTTTCTGTTTTCTATAGAAGTGTGTTTTACCTCCTTATCATTGCCAAAACACTATGTTAAAACATCTTTTGTTTCAGTTGCAACTGTTTTAATGGATATCAGTATATATTAAAAAAAAATCAGTTTATGATATTCAGCTAATTACCAAAACTTAACAATTCTTGATAAAGTATTGCATCACGTTATAATGTCGGCGCAACAGTTTCATCTCTATTATATATATATATATATAGATTTTGGAGTGATTGTTTTTCCATATTCTAAATTCAGTTTATATTTTTAAAATCAAGTTGGACTGAATCTTTGCGCATTTTACAAAAGGTCGGATTGAATAATTGATGATGTTCATATGAGTAATTGATTAGGAGATCCTTATGCCCATCACAAAAGTCATTGATAAAAAGGTGGAAGTGGCTATAAGAACATTAAGACAAATGTTGTTTATAAGAAGATATTTAAGAACTTGTATATACCATGAAATTTTAATGTATCAAGAGAAAGAAAGTAAAGATTCATTTTTATTATGTTGTAGTAGATTCACAATGTAATCAGTGCCTTCAAGTTCCATAATTTTCCTAGTCTGCAATTTCAAACTTGGATTAAAAGTTTTTCCTCGAAACTTAGATAATAAAGGGTTTTCACATCTTCTAACAAATGTTTTTTTTTTAATTTTTTATTTAGAGCATACTTGATAGCAAGTAAGGATTGTATGATGTAAAAAAATAAATCACAAAAATAATATCATTGTAGTTTTTGTTTTGCATTTTTTAAAATGTCATAATACATTATATAAAGATTGGGTAATACTTTTATATATGAATATATTTTGGTGGAATAAATATCTTTAACTTAAACTCATTACTCATGAAACAATGAGTTACAAAAATAAAACTAAATATCAATTATACTCCATATATAATGTCAAGTATTTCAATTCATATTTTTAATCAAGTATCCATACAATGTTAAAGAGCAAGTTATGATCATTATTAGCAATAAAAAGTTATTAATTTTAAATCTTTACGTGTTTAGGAGAACTTAATTATAAGTTAGTGTCCTAATAAAATATTTTTTTATTATATGTTGCATTATCAAGAATGAAAAGTAGGGATAGATTGAAATAGTTGTGCGTAAAAGTAATGGTGGGTTTAAAAAATCAGCATATGTAATAAAATTTTAATAATGTATCATGTGAAGGTAAGCTGCAAATAAAGATACATTGTTGGAATGATATAATGATTCGGTGAAATATCTTTGATTAAGATAATTGTTCAGTATGATAGGTGTGAGTAGCTTTTTATTGGAATTAAAATTAAACAATTCCAAATTTACAATCTCCCTAAGTAGATAAGCACACAAATATTGTTTATAATACAAGGAGGTGTTTAGAAATCTTGATAATGAAGAGTTTGTTGTTACTAATCTGTAATTGCAATTTAATTGAAATTATTTATGGTTCAAATGACACTGCATAAAGAAAATAATATTGCTAACAAAGTATGAAAAAAATATATCAATATGTAAATACTCGCAGTGGGAAGCATAGGCTCGTTATTATAAGAACGTGTTTAGAGTCCACATTTGGTGCCCATCTTCTTATGTGCTCATTATGTGCTCATCCCTCTATTAGAGGGATGAGCATATTTTTTTAATTTTTTATATATTGTATTTATTTATATTTAAATTATATGTTGTTTTTTGAAATGTTTTTTGCACTCAGTATCTCAAATTAATTAGTTTTCATGATATTTGTATTACAGATAATTATTACTAAATGCAGGATTGAAATATAATTAATTTGAGATACTAGGTGCGAAAAAAATTTCAGAAAGCAGCATATAATTTAAATATAAATAAATACGATATATAAAATATTAAAAAAAAAACAAGAAGCTCATCTCTCTAATAGAGGGATGAGCGCATAAGGATGGGCACCAAATGTGGACTCTTTAGTTTACTAGCCGTGCTCGCCAAGAAAGTCGTGTACAGTATTATATTGGCCCTACAAATCTGAAATTTCAAAACTATATATACCACTCATTTCCTGATACATTGAAGAAAATAGAAGGAAAAAAAATATCTGAAATTTCAATCCCAGAATGTGAAAGATAAGACTTCGTTATAAAAGCAAAGACATCAGGTTTGGTATAGCCAGTTATAGTAGAGGGTCCAATGGCTGAATTATTGTGTCGTGTGAGTCTAATTAAAATAAGAGGACGTGAAGGTCACTTTGGAGACGGCAATAATGGTGGCGCAGACGGTGGAGTTAACGATGGCGTTGGTGGGGGTGGTGACCATAGGAGTGATGACCGCGGTGACAACAATAGTGTCAACCATGGCAACCACCACAACAGTCACCACCATGGTGCCGGCCACCACCATAGCAACCACCACTGGGGCCACCTCTGCAGCATCCACCACTGGGGCCACTACAGCAACCACCCCCATGGTGTCGGCCACCACCATAGCAACCACCACAACAGTCACCACCATAGCAACTACCACCATGAGGGCCACACAAGCAACCACCACCATGGTGCCGGCCACCACCATAGCAACCACCACAACAGTTAGCACCACAGGAACCACCACGGGGGCCACCACAGCAACCACCACCATGATGCCCACCACGGTGGAGGTGGTGGGTGGTGATCAATGAAGGAGTTTTCACTACAAAAAAACACGAAATCAGCTACGGAATTACCCACGGAAAAAATTCCGTCGGTAATTACCCATGGAATTCCGTGGGTAAAAAATTACCCACAGAATTCTGTGGGTAACTGAAATCACCCACGGAATTCCGTGGGTAATTCTATGGGTGATTAAAAAATCACCGACGAAAATTTCTGTCACAAAAAACACCGTCAGTAATTACCACAGTGTTTTTTGCGGTAGAAATTTCCATCGGTGATTTTTTAATCACCCACAGAATTCGGTAATTTTTTACCCACGGAAATTACCCACAGAATTCCGTGGGTAATTACCGACGGAATTGTTTTCGTGGCTGATTCCACCTTTTTTTTAGTGTTTTTTCCTTCCTCAACAACTTGGTGGTCTATTAACATCTCCGACCCAGTACATGGTGGCCGGCGATCATGGTATTTTATTGGAAAAGTTCAATAATAGAAGTCTTGAGTGGTTGGTTGTTACTAGTTACTATCAATAAATATCAATATAAACATTTATTTTTGTCGGTTTTACTTTGTGCATGTACAATTTTCTTATTTATTTGGATAGTTGTTATTAGTTACTATCAATAAATATCATCACATCTATGGGCATGCTCATCCCCAATTGTGGTGTGAGGGACCTTCTTTTAATTTTTTTATGTATTCTTATTTATTTGGATTAAATTGTATACTGCATTTTTGTTAGACCTGGCTGTCATCCGAGAGGGGGGTGAATTGGGGTCTAATAAAACTTTTGGAAACTCAGAAAATCTTTTCGCAACTGCAATTCATATGACAATAATGAGTTGCAAACCAACAGTCATTCATTTAAACATATATGCTGGAATGTAAGAGTTTAGGGAAGAGAATATGCAAACAGAGATTTATACTGATTCGGTTCAATCCTTGACCTACATCCAGTCCCCAAGCTACACTTGAGATTTCCACTATCTCCTTGTTTAACCAGGCACAAGAGAAAAGCCTTTACAACCGCACAAGTTTATTCGGGCACTTGTGTAGTCTTTACAATTTTCACGGATACAATTACACACTCTGTACTCAGGGTAATCATTTCACACTTGGATTCACTCCCTCTAACAAGCTGTAATTGTTTCCCCAACACTTGAGGTCCCAACCTCAAGATTTTACAGATAATCAAATAAAAATTCTAAACTCCTCACGAGTAGATAGAGTATTAATCACTGAAGTGCATAATCGACTCTTTACTAAAAAAAACAAAGTATATGAGCTATCGACGATGAAGTGGTAAAATCATTTCGTTGGCTTCGTCGATTTTCTCATCAATCGTCTTCACTTCTTTTGGTTTGAAGATTTCTCTATTTATATACCATGAAGATCGATTCGTCTATTGAGTAATCTTCCCGTTGAAATATGACCGTTGCTCAAAGTTACCGTTGTGAGCTCTGACGTAATCATTCATCTTTTATAATCTGATGTTAATCCAGCTGAAACTCATTAACAAGCTCATCAATCAAGTTAGGAATGATAATAAGAAAGGATATGAGCCAGATAAATCATATTCAAATCCTGTCGAAGAGTTTTCAGAACTGATACATTTTGGCTCTTTTCTGATTTGTATCATAATTTGTTTTTTTATCTCAGAGCATTAATCTCTTGCTGAAATTCTTCATAATCATAACGTTAGTAGGAATAATAAAGGCACATAGCAAGAAGGAGAAAGCAGAGAGTCAGTAATATTAAAATTAATTAGTCAATTTGTCAGATATCTGATATTTGATTATCCAGTTGATCTACCTCGAGTTTCATACTTAACCTCGAGTTTCTCCAAAACCTCGAGTCTCTAAAATCAACCTCGAGGTGAAAGCCTTGGAGAGACGATGCATGATCATTCTTTCAACCTCGAGTTATATTTTCAACCTCGAGTTTGCTTACAACCTCGAGTTACAAATCCCTGCCTCGAGTTAATTTTACAGGAATCTTAGAATATCAGTATATGACTTTTATACTCTGTTGACTAAGTTCGGTAACCATAACATCTCCGTTAACTCCAAATCTTGGAAAATCACTTATATCCCTAGAATACTCTTTAAATATTCTTTCCAATGCAAGAATAATAGCTCCAAACCCATTGTATGTTGAGCACTATGATCATATCAGTAAAACTTGTTCTTAAACCAACATTTTTGCACAATCCTGAACAGACTCTCAACTTTCAAAAATCATATCTCTCTCATTTGATCTTTTTTTCAGTGATCTTGATGTTTTTGGAAAGGTGTGTGAGTCTAGTTTCATATGCCACCAATTTCAGCTCATTCCGATTTGTAGTTTGTGAGATATCCTCAATTTAGCGAACCTTGGTCGGCTGCACGACGGTGACAGATGGCTCAACTTCAAAAATTCATAGCTGTTGGTTATGATTAGTTTTGATGATGTCTTATATAGATGCCATTAGCAAGAGCAAAAAGTTTATATCATATACGTTGTCTAATTGCTACATTTAATGTAGATTTGTTCATGTGGAGAAAGAACAAGAGAATAGAAGAAAGAAAGAGTTGATTCATGGAGAATAATCAAGAAGAGAGAAGAAAGAAAGAGTTGATTCATGGAGAATAATCAAGAAGAGAGAATAAAGAAAGAAGAACTTGCTGAATAAACTAAGAAAATCATTATACAAGTTCTTAGTTTGATTCTAGAAGTCTCCATAATCAAATGAAAGTTAGAACAGCTCAATTCAGAGTTAAAACAAGCATATATTAGGTTCTAGATGATCAAAATCGAGTCAGATACTTAAAAGTCAAGTTTACTGCATTACTGGAAGTGATCTGCCTTTGGATTATGAGAAAACTCGAGTTTAGGACACAAAACTCGAGTCTGGAACTCAAAACTCGAGTTAGTCACTTAATGACTCGAGTTTGTAAAGTCTTCAGCAACTCTGGCGTCTCTGGATCATCAAAACTCGAGTTAGCCAATGTAAACTCGAGTTTGGAACTCAAAACTCGAGTTAGTCACTTAATGACTCGAGTTTAGCAAGCTTTCAGCAACTCTATCCAACCCTGTTTCACGATCAGAACTGGCGACCTCTGGTAATTCGATGATATCTCCCAAACCAGAGATCGGTTTAAGGTAAAATCATTTTTTTATGAAACTAGACATCCAATGCGTCATCTTAACAAAGTTTCATTCCCAAAGAAGCTGAGATGAGAGAGCTATGAATTTCAGAAGTTGGAACAGGAATTCACGCCACACAGCAGACCAAGCTTCAATGATTTGAGTGTATCTCACAATCTACACATCAGAATGAGCTGAAATCGGTGGCATATGAAAGTAGACTCACATACCTTTCTAGAAACATAAAGATCATGGAAAACAAAGATCAAATGAGTGAATGTGATCTTCGAAAGTTGACTATAAATTTAAGATGCTGCAAAAACGTTGGCAAAGAACAACCTTCATTCATCAGATCATAACTATTAGAATACAGTGAGTTTGGAGCTGATTCTTCTTGCAATGGAAAGAAGACTTAAAGAGCTTTATGGAGATAGGTACTGGATTCCAGGGATTGATCTTTATCAGGTCAGAAAGCAAAGAACTTGTGAGAAGGATGTTTGACTGAGCCATGGAGAAGAAAACTCGAGTTTGTGTTAGCAAACTCCAGTTTTGAGACTTAACAGAAAGATATTTAATGTTACATAAAAGCCAAACTCGAGTCTGCATAGACAAACTCGAGTCTGTACAGACACAGAAACGAGTCCAAAATTTTCACATTAAGCTAAACTCCAATATGCAAATCAAACCTGAAGTCTGGAAGATACAGAGAGCACTTCAGTTTGCACTTGACCCAGATAAACCTCAAATATTTCAGTAGTCACTGAAACTTGAGTTCGCTTCCCAACTCGAGTCTAGATCATACAGAAAAATCATCCATTTTGGCTATACTACAAACTCCAGTCTATGACCCTAAACTCCAGTCTGGAAAATCACGAACTTAGGCTTGTTCTTCAAACATAGACCCAAACTCGAGTTGGTCACTAATTGACTCGAGTTTAGCTTCCGGACCAAAATTCCATCCCAAGTCCAGAGCCCGATAGTTCTCTCTGTAAAAGCCAAACTCGAGTTAGCTTTTACAGACTGCAAGTTTAGACCACTAATCAACAGACATGCTTTCTGAATGAACCCCAAACTCGAGTCTGGAAGAACAAACTCGAGTTTGCATCGGGGATTTTGAAAAATCAAATGATGTTGATCTGCGAAATCTTAATGGGTCTTCCTGAAATTATTTCCTCATATGATATTATTGTTTCTAATGTCCTTGATGAAGTTTTGAGTGTTTTTCAGATAAGGTTTAGCCAAGATCAAGGTGAGATCAAGATCCAGGATAAATGCATTAAATGATGAACCTAGAACAGGCCTGATCCTTCTCCCTTATCCCAGATGTTCAACTCAGACCGTTGTAACTCATAAGAATCATCTCAAACGGTCAAATTAAGTTTATGGAATGACAAGAATTCTGGAAGACCATCTACAACAACTAAATCCAAGATTCCAGCCAAGAATTGAAGAAATAGAGGAAAATATGCAACTGTCATATTCCAGATTTACAGCTGAACTTTGAAGAATCAAAGAGAAGAAAATGCAACGGCTAGTTCCTCTTCTTCATCTATATAAGAAGCCCAGAAACGAAGAACAAGTGACACAGATACAAGAGGGAGAACAAGAACAGTGACGTGAGCTTACACAGTGAAAATGTCAATATTCTAACGTCTGCTTCATCTACTCTCTGAATATCTCAATGATCATATATCTAGCTTAGAGAGTGAGATTATATGTATTGTGCTTCAGTGTTTATTCACTTACTTCTGAGAGAAAAGATTCATTGTAAACATCCTATTATTCTAAGAGTTACTCAAGATTGGGTGATCTTGAGTGGGAAACACTTTGTTGTGATTACAGCTTATAAGGGGAGTGAATCCAAGTGTGGGATTACTTCGAGTACAGAGTGTGTAATCAAGCAAGTGAATTGATTACGGTTTATAAGGGGGAGTGAATCCTAGTGAGAGGATTACTTCAAGTACAGAACGTGTAATCAAGTTCAAAGCAAATAGTGGATTGAAAATCTCAAGTGAAGCTTGGGGACTGAACGTAGGTCAAAAATTGGACCGAACCAAGATAAATCACAGTTTGCATACTCTCTTCCCTTATCTTTTACATTTCCAGTATATGCTCATCTTTGAATATCTAATTGTCAATTTATAAATTGCGAAAAGTTTTTTAAAGTTCCTAAAGTTTATCAAACACCCAATTCACCCCCCCCCCTCTTGGGTGATAGCCAGGTCCAACAATAGCTATCTCATATGATCTTCTTTGGACTTAAATTTTTGTCAAGATAATGCATTGGATGTCTAGTTTCATGCAAAATTGATTTCACCTCAATTCGATCTCTGGTTTGAGAGATATTATTGATTTACTAAACATTGCCCCGAAACAGAGTAGAACAGAGTTGCTGGAAGCCATATATTTACCTCGAGGTTGGTTGTCTACCTCGAGTTTTGGCCCAAACTCGAGGTAAATAACTCTGCCTCGAGGTAATCTATTAGAAAACACGATTTTGCTGATTTTAACCCATCCTAAAGCTTATTTTACCTCTGATTTGAGTCATTCAAATTCTCATTTGATCGTGGACACTTCTTGAATCAATCTATGGGCTTATATAATGACTTTCTCATTCCATTCAACAATTTTTTTTCTTTCTTTCTTCTCTTCTCTTCATGATTCTCCATAAATTAACTCTTTCTTTCTTCTCTTGTCTTGTTCTTCATCATTTGACTCCATATCTTCTTTTTTTCTTGATCATTCTTCATAAATGACTTTCACATTTTGAATCTACATTAAATTTATGAATTAGTCAATGTGGCATGTAAACTTTTTTCTCTAATGGCATCTATATAAGACATCATCAAAACTAATCATATTTAACAATTTTAAAATATTTTGGACACCTAGTATTTCAAAATAATTAATTTTAAATTTTGCATTTAGAAATATTTTTCAGGTAACACTAATATCCTGGAATATTTTTTCAGTAGCATCCAATATCTAAAATAGTTCTTTAACACATAACATCTTAAGCTAATTAATTCTTAGTGCATGGAATATTTTTTTTCTTAGAAAAAAAAACCTTTTATTTGGAATGATGAGTAGGGAATGTGGATTCATTGGAACTAGTTTCCCTGCTTTTCCTTTGGGTTCTCATATGATCTGTTCGTATTTCATTTTTCAAAACTACTAATTTTTAGAGAAAAAATGTTAGTTCAGAAATTATCTTTATTTTAGATTTTTTATCTATTAAAATAATTTATTTTAAACAAAATGAAATACAAACCATCTAGATCTCATCATTTGAACGATCCATATAAGAGCCTAAGGGACAAGGTTCCCTTGCTCATCCAAAGGATGAGAAGGGAAACTAGTCCTGATTCATTAGAGCGATGATTTTTTTACATGTTGTAGTCCCTAACATTTGTTGTAAAGTCAATCGACATTAATTGTAAAGTCATTAGAGCAAAACTGACAAATAGTTGTAAAGTCAATCGACATTAATTGTTTAGCGAACTATCTCCACACTAGTGTTTTCGCTCCTAGTGGCCCTGTAATGAGTAAATAAACATCAAAATAGAGGACGGGTATGCAAGGAGCGAAAATGGTATGCAACTCATGCCATATATTATATATTATTAGATTATACATTAGTTTATAAATCAGACTAATTAATTTAATATAAAAATGATAAATATAATATTTTAAAATAATTAATTCAGTGTCTTTAGTCTCTCTAAGAAAAGTCAATTGGACATTATATTAAGGATCAGAGGTAGCATTTATTGCATTTAATAAATTTTGATCAATTTTTTTATGCATGGGGTTATATGTAACTTTTATTCATAAGAACGTTTTAGTATATGTTTATTTTTGTTAGTTCTCAATTTGAGTTTTAATGATAATTAAACACTTGGTAATTGCTGGTTTAACGAAAACTAGAGTTCTGGTTTTAAAACTCAAGTTTTGGAAAAGTTTCACGGATGAGTTCTCGTTCAGTCAAATTGAGGACTCAAGTTCTTGGACATAGAACTCGAGTTCGCGTCTTCTGACAAATCAGTTATCAATCAGTCAAATTAAGAACTCGAGTTCTTGGTCATAGAACTCGAGTTTGCGTCTTCTACCTTGTGCACAAAGTTTTCAAAAATCAGAAAGGATTTGGGAACTAGAGTTCTTGAGTAGCGAACTAGGGTTTAGAACTAGAGTTCTTCCTTGAGAACTAGAGTTCTTGGCTTCTAACATATCTGGGTTTCAGACTAAGTCCCAAGAACTCGAGTTCTTGGTTAGAGAACTCGAGTTCATGAGTCCTATCTTGCGCAAACTTTTCAATCATCAAAAAGACTCTAAGAACTAGAGTTCTTTAGTGAAGAACTAGAGTTCTATCTCTAAAACTCAAGTTCTTCAGTGTGAGTCATTCAAAGTTTTTATAAGAACTAGAGTTCTTGATTAAGAACTAGAGTTCTTCATTTTGGATCAAAACTGTCTCTCATTCGAAATGTGAAGAACTAGAGTTCTTGGTAAAGAACTAGAGTCCATAATTAGAGTTCTTGATAAAGAACTCGAGTTCTTGACTTTCAAAGTTGATTTAGTCGAAAAGAAAACAAAGGAACTCTAGTTCGAAACTCAAGTTCTTGATTAAGAACTAGAGTTCTTATGTGCAAAAATCGTGTTTCGCTATCTACAATTTTCCAAATGATCTGATTCTTGTCCAATACTCTCCAAAACACTTAGGAATCATTTATAAGATGTTTTTAACCCATTTGCTAAGTGTTTTTAGGATCAAAATGACTGTTTAGCAAAAATCACATTAAAGCAAATGCTCACATCACAGGCATTTATTGCGTAACAGCAAAAACATAGCAACATTCGGAATTAACGCTGCAGCAGAACAAAAACATTCTTCAAGGCATACTTATTCCAGCTTTCAAGTACAACCAACGGGCCATCACATTTAATGAAAGAAGCAGAATCATTTAATGAAGATTCAAAGGTCAATTTTGGTTAACAAGGAACTTAAGCCTGACGGAAATTTAAACAAGTGTCAACGGTCATCTTCTAGTTCCTTCTAACGGCATTAATGGCGAAGGATATAAAACCCCAAGCATTCAATATCACCAACTACCGGAAACTCTGCGCATTTAACTTTGATTAATTACTCTTATCAGTTCCATTCATCATCAAATATCTTGGGATATTTTCTGTACTTTAGTGTTCATTAATTACTCACTCATAAGGAGTTGTAAACACTTTCATTATTCTTTGTTGAAACTTAAGGTTATAGAACCTTAAGTTGTGGGTGTACAATTACAAGTAGTAAGGGGCAGTGAGTCTATGAGAGTGAGGATCATCCCTAAGCTGTATTTGTAATCTTTGAAGAGTTAGTGGAAATCCCAAGGAGTTCTTGGGGACTGGATGTAGGTCAGGATTAGACTAAATTAGGATAAATTGCTTTGTTTCTATTTTCCTTTAAACTTTTGCTTAGTTGGTGTTTAGTCATAATTCACGAAAATCTTGATTAAGCGAATAAAATTTTTAAATCACCTATTCACCCCCCTCTAGGTGATATTCCATCTTCAATTTTAACTTTTTATAAGTGATTTTGCTATGCTTGATGTCTTGGTTTGGGAAAAAATACTTCAAAAACACTCTTTTTTTGCTTTCCCTTGTCAAGCATAGCCGTACTTTCAAAGCAAGCCACATGGCAGGCTGCAATATTACTTGTTTGAGAAGGCGTTGAAACGGCGCAAAAATCTACTGGAATGGAAAAAAAAGCTCATATTCTATAGAGTTTGGGTTAGCATCTTATTAACTTGGCTTTTGAAAAAAAAAAGTTGCTTCTAAAAGGAAACCAAAAAAAGTTGCTTCTGATAGTGTTGAGACCATTGAGTACATTTAATCACGATGACTTTCGATTTGAGCTCCTTCTCGGCTCGTTCATTGCCATTGATTCTCTTGATAGCGACCAATGTGCCGTCATTTAAAATACCTTTGAAGATTGAAGCAAAAACTCCTTCGTCAAGTAGCGACCGGAATCTGTTGGCGGCGTCTTCGAGCTCTTGGAATCAGAACTCTAGCGGCTTTTCGCAAGAAGGTGTACTCTAGTCGGAGCTCTCTACCTTCATATTTGTATTGGGATTTTATAAGTCATATTATCTTCTACGGTTGTTATCGGAATCGGATTAGAATGCAGGCGAAGATCTCGATGACATCGGCCCCCAAGATTAATAGTGTTTTTTTTAAAGTTTTCTGATAATAATTTAACTTTTTTTATCAAATTTTAATTTTAATTTTTTCTCTTCAATTATCATAACTACAAATAATAATATGCGTAGTACGTACGTAGGCTCACTTGTATGCATGCATGTACGCATGGATGCATCCGTACAAGTTTTATGTATGTATGTATCTATGCATGCATGCATATAGTATTCGATAAAATTCATGTTATTTTTAATTATTTTTCATCTAAACTTACTTTTTAAATAATAATTTATAAAGGTGTTGAGTGGTCGCTAACTTGCTATTAATAATTATCAATATCAACATCAATTTTCTTTTTGGAATCTACCCATAGAGTATTCTTTCATATGCATTTGACACTGATATAATTTTATACACAAAGGCTTCAAAATAGTGTAAGAATGACACGATTGTTAAGTCAATCAGCGTTAACAATCTCCACAACCGTTTGGATAGCGGTGGTAGAAGTGACTTTTGCATCTGATGGATTTTTTTTCTGCTGGACTTTCCTGATGTGATTTGTATTTGGGATAGCGGTGATAAAAGTTGCTGTTCTTTTTTTAAATAGGCACGAGTTTGGCATAGCTTTTAAGAAAATAATTGAGATGAAAAATGACTGAAAAATGCATGAATTGTGTGTGTTGTGTAAAATGTGATAATTTGAGATAAAAATTAAAAATAAATATAAATTTGACAAATAAAATAGTAAAATTACCATTAAAAAAAGCTACCAAAAGCCACATGAAGCTTCAGCAGCAGAACTAATCAAAAAATTTATTGTGTGTTGTGTTTTGGGAAGGGGGAGCAACAGTCTTTTGATCAAAAATTAACAAATTTGAGCATCATAAGCCACTGTGAAGCCACCAGAAGCTTCACCAATGAGCTTCAACCAAAAAACCCCATTAACCCTAAAAGCCTATCAAATAGTGATGTCATCCCAAACACCCATTTATCAGCTCCAAACTTCCATTGGGCTTTTTTTAGCATATGATGGACTTTTTTTCCCATCAGATGCTATCCCAAACAGGCCAGAGTTTCATAGCATTTTTACTACTAGCTCCTCCCATGATGCACAAAGAAACCTCACAATGGAGGATGGGCCCGCAAGGATCGTAAATTATGTGCAAATGCAACACGTGCAGGGAATGTTTATTAAAACATCAGCATTGGTTGAGTTAGCGCCCATGGCATCATTGCGCACCATATCAGAACATTAATGTATATTTTTACAATCATGTTGACAACTTATATGTTTGTTAAACGATCAGTGTTAATTGACTTAATGGTTGTGACGTGACATTTTTCCACCATTTTAAAAACCTTCACTTGTACTTTTGCAGCTAGCTGGGAGAACTTTATGATGTGAAATGCTTTTGGAAGAATACTTCATGGGGGTGATTTTCACCATGCCCTTCAAGATATTTATTTTATATGATTTCCAAAAGTCTTTGCGTTGTTTATAAATGTGACATTTTGTTGAACTCGAACGGGTTTTTTAACCTTTCTTAGTTAATATCCCTCCAGCCACAAGATGGCCGGCTATCATTGTATTTACATTATAGAAGCAGGGAGGGAAACTACCATTAAAGGTTTTTCTTTTTTAGACTCATAGTGTAAATGATTTCCGTCTCTCCTAATAAGTATAAGTATGTTGCACCATATTTGAAATTGTATTTTCCCTTACCAATTTAACTGGTAGCCTGTTGGTCCAAGAGATGCTTTTTTTGACATCCCTATATGCAATATTTGTTCCAGCCTTTTATTATTGTAGCCTAATTTCTTGACTATTGCTCTAATCCTAATCGTCTTGTTAGAAGAGGAATGGCTTCTCTCCTTTGTTGTTATTATCCATTGGCGTCCTACACTTTAAAATATACATTCAACACCCTAAAATATTTTTTTTAGTATCATTCAATATCTTAAAATAATTTTTAATGCATACAACATCCTAAAATATTTTTTCGTAGCACATAATATCCTAAATTTAGGATGCTTACTGCTGTTGAAAAAATACCGAAGGCAAAATTACTCGAAACATTATCTTTTGATACTAAATGCTATTGAAAAAAGTACTCACCATAAGGAAAATAAATTAGTTTAAGATACTGATTTTGAATAGAAATTTTTCTTTAAAAAATATTTGAATGTCTCAAAATTAGTTTAAAATAATGAGAGCCATTAAAAAAATGACCTTAGAATGGTGGATACACCAAAAACTAATTTAGGATACTATATAGTAGTGAAAAAATACTTTAAGGTCCTGATATAACTTAACTAAAAATAAAAATAAAAATCAACTTCAACTTCAACCATTTTTAATGCAAAACGATCACATTTCAAGCAAAGCACGACAGCGTATAATAACCGCAAAGAAGAGAGGCCATTCGTAAAGGGAGGATCCTATCCGAGATGAGTATAGATAAGGATTTTATCAACTGACGTTTAAGAATGATAATTAAAATTACAATTTTCAATATTTTTCTGACTCATCACATCTGATAAGGACTTTATCAGATGTAACTTTTCCTGGTACAAATGTCACTCCCGGAAGTCTAAGGCTACCAGGTGAAAACCCATCCATTTAACAGGAGTCATCAATATTAATATTAATAATTAAAAAAGCTGGTCAACATTACTTGGTAGCCAATATCACCTTCAGGGCATAGGAGCAGTAAAGCACCTCAGAATGTCACAAATACAACACTTAGTGAGTAAAGATGGCATATTTATTGTTTGCAAGAATGTTAAATAAAGGAAGGCCTATAACAATTAAATGAAAAATTATTGCCAACGCCCCCACCCAAAGGCGTATATATCTGTGTAGTAAATGGGACCAAAACATTGAGCCAAACCTCATGTGCAGTCACGAAAGAGAGAAAAAAGAGAGAACTATAATGAACTAATAGCGATTCCAGTAGGTTCTGCGTCTGAACCAGTTGTAATCAGGCAAGCCCTGAATTGGTCCCATAGCTGAAATAGCTATATCCTGCAATGGGAAAAACATGTCATGAACAACCATACAACTTGAAGCATCACACAGGAATAATAACGTCTCAAGAGACTTCAACCATTACCCTGTCGTAAATGAATCGGTTTGCCACACGTTTAATTGTGCTTCCATCTACTGCATCAATTCTAGCAAACAATTCGGCAAATGGAATTCTTCGACCGTATGTGAGTAGCTGAAATTGATAAAATTTTGTTGATAGAGCAGTTTGTTAAAAAGTATAATCAAGTGCAGAAGGCAGAATACTGCAGCACAAGTAATTAGTCCCTATTGATAAGCATAAGCAGGAATACAAATTACTGACGTCAGATCAGACAATCAAAGGTTTGACACAATCTTGCCAAACCACACTCTCTCATTACTTGTCATCCAACATGTTCAATATTGCACTTACAGAAGAATATATTCGTGTTTTCTAGGCAAATACAAAAGATTCCAATCATGTCACCCATCTCAATTAGCTAAGAATTATGTTTCCGCTTGAAAATAAGGATATTCTCTTCTACATTCCCATCTCTATCAGAAGAGAGAGTAGTGAGTGGTATTAAGAGCAATCAGACAAAAGGTTTGTGTGGCGTTTCATACAGAAAAAGAAAAAAAAAAAAAAAAAGACATTTTGGATATCAACTGATATCAAATGAGTTTAGAGATGATGGTGCACCCAAATGCTTCCCTATTTAAAAACTTTTCTAACGTTTCAAAATTAGGAATTAGCAATGGAGAGGCGTGTAATCAGTATGCAAAGGACTTAGTTGCAGAAGTACCCAAACTACATTTTCCAATTATTCTCATGTCCATTACAACTACAAGTAACTTCATCATCATTCAATATAATCAAGGTTGAAGTCATTGATAAATAGTACAGTACACAAGACAGGTACAGTTCTTCCTTTAGAGTGAATATCCCCCTTCCCATTGCTTTTATTTACAAATAGCACGAAAAAAGTTCTAAGTATGTACCTGGCGCCCAATATCTTCGGCCACTGGACTTGTGCCGTCTATGTGTAGCAAGAGTGAAGATTTCAACTGAAATAAATACAAATGGCAGTCACTATCAAGGTCATCAAATCTGGATACGAATCATGAATCAAAAAGTCTATTTTTGGAATCTTGAATCCTAAGATTTATGATCAATTTTAAGGATGATATTAATGTAAATTTCATATAAGAAGATAACAAAGGTTTGTACATATTAGCATTTTAAAGGCAAATAAAACTTCAGGGGAAAAAGAAATAAAAAAACAAGATTTAGACTGGGCACAAGGGAGAGGGAATTGGGAATAATCATAGAATTAAAAGGAAATCACACCAGATCCGACCTAATGTGTGCACAACCTAGTTCAAATAGAATTGCCAGTATCACATGTTTCCTGCGATTCCAGCTTGTATCGCTGCTAGAATCGCAAGATACATACATAAGTAAGATACATCAACAAATTCATAGTTTTCCCACCTTTTTTTAATCAAATCATGAGATACGACTCAAGATACATGGGATTCTAATAACCATGGTCACTATAACTAGGAATAGGCCATAAGAATGAATTACAATTAGATCTACATCAAACAAAGATTTTATAATAAACAAATGCAAAGGACCAAGGTCCATAGTGGAGAAGAATCGAAAGAAAACTCAGCTTGAAGTTTTAAAAGGTATTTATTTAGGGGTGTAATGAAGAATGTACAAATGAGAAGATGTGATCAACCCTGGGGCACAATGTACAAACAAAGCATGGGCCACAATCACATAACTTTATCCCTTTCAGATGCCACATCAGGGAAAAACTAATACATAACGTATTTTCATGTACTCAGCACAGTGATTTCCATTTCTCAACTCGAACTTAGAAGAATAGGTCATAAGTTCAGAAAGCCAACAAAGGTGCCTACCTGATTACGAGCCCGTGTGACATCATCTTCTGAGACACGATAAGCCAACTTTGTGGTCTCATACATTATAGCATAAGCCAAGTCATCCAAGCAATCAGGCTGAAAGAATTAAAAATTAGAGACATGGCTTCGCCCACAAATTAAAAACACTTGAAGAAATAGGGAAAAATTTTTACATAACAAATCAATAAATCAAATATCAGACATTGTACTTTCTCACTGACTTAACAACTTCATGTGTTGGAAAAGTGATCTTACAACTTTCAATGCAACATGCCTTCATGTTGCTTCAGTCAAAACCATGTTGTGGAAACAAGCACTTAACAATGATACCATTTCAAACATCAAACTATTTTTTGATACAATAGTAAAAGAGGGTGGCCCAGTGCACAAGGCTTCCAAGAGGTTGGGTTTGGGAACGGATAGATGTGCGCAACCTTAACCCTCCCAATTAGAGAGACTATTTTCAAGATTTGAACCCATGGCCTCCAAGTCACATGACAGCAACTTTACTGCGCCAAGACTCACCCTCTTAAAATGCATAGAATTTAGATACACTAGTAAAATACGTAGAATTTAGAGTGTCATTAATATATCCACATTTGAGATAACTAGCGCCATGGCATTCTGCTTAATTAACGTTTATTACTTCAAAGCCCAAGTTACCAAAAAAAAAATACATTCATCATCACTGAATCAAACATTTTTTTTCTAGTCAGCATACAAATTAAGAGAAGGTGAATGCCTCATATTCCTATGGAACAGGATCCAGAGTAAATAATAGTCTGATGAAAGCTAAAAGTCAAAAAGGCTGGAAATAAATATGCAGAAAAGTCTGGTAAAAAAATATGCAGAAAAGGGGGCAAGGACAAAAAACTAGGCAGCATGAGGAAGAAGTGTTTGCTTCACATCTTTACCATTGTCTTTTATACTTCTTATCAGGGGATCTTAAAATTAGGAACTTAACATCTCAGCAGTTCATAAAAAAAATTGTATCTCTGTAGTGCGCATATGCTTCAGTTTTCTAGTTTTCATTTGTCTCTTTATTTTTCATAATGTCAGCAAAGAATAGTGCATGACTTATTTGTGATGCCTAGGAAGCCCAGATGTGAAGCCTAAGTTCTTCCTCTACACTCTTGCCTAATCAAGATTTTGGACATTGACCTGACAAGAACCCTAGATGGCTAGACTGTTTCCTACAAACTTGCTCTGAATTGACAGACCCTAGAGTTAATGACCATAGACCCTCTTTACATCCCAAAATAGCACCTTAATCAACTTGAACGTGCTGATATATAAAGACCCAGCATCCGAATCTTCATATCTTCTACATCAAATCATTGTAGGGGGAAAAAAGAAAATCAAAAGAATTTAAAAAAGAGGAAAGACATGCAGTTAACCTAAACGGTATTCATATAAACTTAAAAGGGAATAAACAAAGTGCTTTGTTACAAGAAAGACATTTGAATTCTTGTCCTCAAGCTTTAATGTGAATATTAATATACACAACACAAATGTATATATGTATATTATGCTCTAGCATATTTTAAACAGATTCAATACAAAAACTACATGGTGGCTTACCTTAGCAACAGCATAAACACCAAAAAGACCAGTATCCTTATAGTTGGTGTTGAAAGCCATCATGCTTTCTGCGACTTCATTAATGCCAACCCGTTGTGCCAACTCAGACCTGTTCATGCAGTTAAAATTTTCTCAACCTAAGTGTCGGTGAGGTTAAATTATTTATTTTAAAAGATCTTCAAGGGACATACCCCATATGTTTTCCACCTCCTGCTGTTTTGTTCCAAGAGCCCAACATAGCCTGCATGACCATCAGGGCAACGGAATCAGGATCTGTCCATGCTGCTCCTTCGAAAGCCACTGCAAATTGGGCGAGGGGAATATCATCATCAATCATTCTAACCTGCATCACAGTAGCAATTAAAAGTTGTTATGAAATATTACTATCAACACACAGTTAGATGTGATGCACTCAACTATGTACATAGATTCTCACCTCAGAACCAGTAAAAATAGCTGGTTCTTTTGCAACTAATTGAGAAGCGGTAGTGGGATCTGCTGATAACTTTGTGAATAATTTCTTTACTTCCTCAACGATATCTTCATGCTTGACAGCTCCAGAAGCAGCTATGACCTGAGAAAGCAGACCCAAACAGAAAACAGCCATACGCTAAATACCATATTTCGGTACTAAATAATGATCCGCATGGAAACTAGGTTACATGATAACCATGTCTTCAGCAATACTATGCATCCACCAGCAAAAAGGTCACACATACAAATGAGAAATCAGGATTTCAACATACCATCCTGGGAGCTGTGTAGTGTGTCTGAATGTAGCTCTGTAGATGATCTTTGGTGATTGTCTTAATGTTCTGAGCAGGTCCAAGAATAGTTCTACCCAGAGGAGTGTACTGGAAAGCTGTTGCGTGCAAATGGTCAAAAATGACTTCCTCTGTTTGCCCCTCAACCTACCAGCAGTTCCATGAAATAAACAGATTAGAATAAAAAAAAAAAAAGCATGATAAATTATACAACACAACTCAACTATATCCAACACTATTTGTAAGAAACTTTTCAGGTATAAAAAACTAATTAAGAGTAGTTCAATTACCCGGAACAAGATATTACAACAGTAAAAGAGAAAACTTTAAAATACTAGAAACAGATACTTAGGCTGCAATGCCAAACACAAAAATTAGAACCCGGAACACTATTTGTAAGAAACTTTTCAGGTATAAAAAACTAATTAAGAGTAGTTCAATTACCCGGAACAAGATATTACAACAATAAAAGAGAAAATTTTAAAATACTAGAAACAGTTACTTAGGCTGCAATGCCAAACACAAAAATTAGAACCCACTTGTTCGACTATTATCTTATTTTGAAGAAAAAGATAACAGTTTTAGTATATATTATGAAGATGCAAAGAAACAACTCAAAAAATAAACAGCATATCAATCGAACCTGAACCTAACGAAATGAAAAGTGGGAAGGTTTTAAATTTTCAATAGCAAGCTACAGAAAGCACAACCAACCTTCTTTGCAGTTAAACTCAAAACCTTGTCCTTAGTCCACAGCAATAAGAAAATTGAATTCGAGGGATGAAAATGAATTAACACTAAACCAACCCATCAAGCCTATGCCTTGACCTACATGTATGAGGAGTTTGAGCCCAAGAGCTTCAGATTTGAAAACTACCAAGTCCACAAATGACAAGTTTAGCTTCAGACTTGAAAACTACCAATTCCACAAATGGCAAGTTTCACTTATGATCAATTATTTTGCCTCCGCAAATGGCATAGACAAGAGAAAATAGACAGCATTTACCATATCATTTCTTAAATTCTGACTTTGCTGCAATGAGCTAGATTACTTACTCAATTCTACAACGAAAAGTAATCCCAATTACCTCTTCCATTTCCCTGAGTATCACATCGCGCTCCCGGCTAATTCGGTTCTCATCAAACTTTGAATTCTGCAGTATATCAGACAGAATATCAAGGGCCTTAGGAACGTCCTTATCCGTAACCTTGGCATAATAGGTAGTTTGTTCCCTCGATGTGTACGCATTCAAATGCCCACCCATATTCTCAATCTCCTCCTCAAGCGCGCGAGCTGTCCTCTTCTGAGTACCCTTAAAGATCATGTGCTCGAGGAAATGCGCGGTCCCATTAGTCTCCTCGGTCTCAAAACGCGATCCTGCGTCAATCCAGACACCGACCGTTGCTGTTTTCACGGCAAGGTTAGACTCAGTGGCCACTCGAAGTCCATTAGGAAGAGTGGTAACGCGAGTTTCGGGTGCAGAAAGGATCCGAGTGTGATCCGACAAGGTGGGGCGAGGAGACCCATATTTGAGGAATCGTGGGTCGGGATTCTCGAGCTGCTTGAGTTTGGATTTCACAGCCTCAGCGAGGCGATCGTAGATCATGACATTGGGAGGAGGAGGGGCAGGAGGGGACGATGGAGTAGCGACGGCCGGGGAAGATGATGAGGATCGGACGGTCTGAAACGAAGATGATAGAGGGGAGAGGCGACGTCGTTGCGAGCGCCGAGCTAGAGATAGAAGGTGCTTGAAGGCCATGGCTCTGTGAGAGACTCGCCCAGTCGTGAAACAGGTTAGGGTTTGAGTGGCGACACCTACAAAGAAATAATTGGGGATTTGGGATCGAAGCGAGGGAAGAGAGACCAGGAAACACAGAGACAGTGAGTTTCTTCGGTAAAAGACTAGAAATTCACATTCGCTCGCCCGACTTTCGGAATTTCATTGACCAAACAATTTCAAGTTCTAGACCGTTTGAGGGTGAGATTTTGAGAACCCAACTGAAAAGAAATTTTTTTTTTTCACAATATAACAAGATGGCGCCAGAAATATCAATCATAAATTCAATTCAATTCATTCATTAATGTTTTTTTTTAATAGCGGACCCTTCAAAAACATATTTTCACCCATGATTTAAGATATTCCTTATCATTTTTATTATAAAGCACTAACTATCAACAATTTTTTATCCTTATTATAAGGTATCAACTACATTTTACTAACTTATTTATTACTATTTTTCTATTATGACCTTGTTTTAACAAACTCTTTTGAATCTACATCATTAAAATAAAGGTAAAATTACAAATATTTTTCTATTTTGAACTAATTTAAAGACTTAACTTTCATTCCTTGATTTATAAGAAATGGTAGTTGATGCTTTATAATAAATATTAAAAAAAGTATATAACATAAATACGTAAAAAAAAATTATTTTGATTTACACTAATAAATCTTCCTTCTCATGAGGAGGAAGATTTACTAGCTCGCAGTTCTAAAAAGATAAAGAATGGATTACAAGAACATATGGAAGATCAATGGCCTAAGTTAGGCTTTTGAGAGACTGTGTTTGAAAAAGGGGCGGCCTCTTTTGTTGATAAGCTAAAAGGTGTTAACCAGGACAATGGGATTACTGAAGAAGATAATGACGATTGTGAGAATAAAGCCTTGAATGATGATTCCATGTCTAATAGCTTGCAAGCTAATAATGATAGTGAGCCGCTGTGTGAAATAATAGAAGACCCTACAAGAAATTTCCCCACGTTTGTCTTCTCTAGGAAGATGAAAAAAAGAAAGTACAAAGCTTGGAACAACTCGGTTCTTGTCAAACTCCTTGGACATAGCATTGGTTACAAGGCGCTTGAGGCTCAGATTCAAAAACTATGGGCTAAACGTGGAGTTATTAGGCTGATTAATATTGGCCACGGATTTTATGTTGTTAAATTGTCTAATGTAGATGATTTCAACTATGCACTCACCGGTGGACCTTGAGTGATATATGATCACTACTTGATTGTTGGACCATGGGAACCTAGGTTCAACTCTACTTCTACATCTAAAGAGAAGGTAGCTATCTGGATTCGGCTTCCTAGTATTTTTCTATAGTATTATGATAAAGATGCTTTGGCTTGTATCGGAGACACGATTGGAGAGACACTTAAGGTTGATATCAATATATCTTGTCATTTAAGAGGCCATTATGCTCGTCTATGTGTGCTCGTTGATCTATCTAAACAGCTCATGTTGGGGTTTACGGTGGATGGACAAAATTATTACGTTGAATATGAGGGCCTACATATGCTTTGTCCAATTGTGGTCATTATGGACATCGGCAAGAACTTTGCCCTAGGGGAAATTATCAATGAGAGAAAACAAAGGGTACTAACATAGGTAGATTCCAAGCAATCAACTGATAAAACAGAAGCTAGTAACAAGCATGGAGCTTATGAGGATCATTGGAAGGTGGTGCGGAAGAATCGTCATCCTTAGAAGGCGAAGGATAAACAGACTGACCAATTCCGACAACCTATGTTGGGATCATGTTTTGCTCTACTCGCCGGCAAGAAGGAGGAAGGGGGAACCACCATCCACAAAAAGGTTGTCTATGTTGAAGGTACTAAGCTAGGAGTAGTGGTAAAGGCACGACTCAAGCACAAACGTAATCTACAGGCTCATGGCGGGACGACACCAAGTGTAGTGTTAGTTGTGCAGGAAGATAGTGCGCAAAGGAGGGAAAAGGAGGTTTTCGCACGATCTGACAATTAGCAACAAATGGGGATGAAACACGTAGACAAAAGGACAAGAGATGCAGCAGATGGGATAATAGAGGACAATAACAACATTATGAGATTAACAATGGGAGAAGTTAATATGGATGTAGGCCAGGAGCATGATTCTATTAAGTCCTTCGATAGCCCAATTTTCCATGGCCCAACTGAGCTACAAACTAGGCCTTTTGATCCAGGAGAGGCTAAATCGGCCCCTTTTGACACAAAGCAAAGTATGATTAGGCCAACAATTGACAACCCAATATGTTGTGATGACTCATTGACAACGCAAAGTGATGAACTAGTAGTTCCTGAGACTCCAATGTCCAACTGGAGGTTTAGATGGTTCTAACTCATTTTATTTTTATGGATCACATTCTCTATTGGAATCCTAGAGGTGCCCTGTGGTAAGGCAGTATTATCAGACTCGGCTCGAACCGGTCGGGTCAACTCGAAACTCGGCGAACCGGGAGCCCAACCAGTTTGAGCCGATCAAAGGATCGAAAATGAAGCAAAAATGGGTTTCGGCCGATTCGACCGGCAGGTTTGTAGAAACCCGATCAAAACCAGTAGAAAACCGATCTGACCAGTTGGTGTATTTTTTTAAAATTTTTTTTTATTTTAACTTTGTTGAAGATATTGTTGGTTATCCACATTATTTTGATGATGATAGAGAGCCTTTTATTGATGCACCACCTTTGGATTCTTGGCTATGATTTTATTGTATTTGGAGGTTATTTTGTAAACTCATCTTCTTTAATTTTGCTCCTAGTTAATTGGGTTATTCATGTTTTAAACTTGTAAAAATGTTTTAGGTACTTTTATTTTGTAAACTCATTTTTTTATATATATTTATAAGTATAGTTGTATAAATTTATAAATATAGTACGGTTTTCGAAACCGGGTCTTAGTTATACGGTTCAACTAGTGACTCATTGACCCAGTACCCCGACCAAGTCAATGACCGGTCCAAGTCTGATAACATTGTGGTAAGGGCCTCTATAGAAATTTGAAGTTGTTATGTGATAGGCCTAAGTCCAGTATTATTATCTTGGCAAAACCACGATGGCGGATGGGAACTATTTAAGGAGTCTGGGTTGATTGGGCTTTGATTCATACAGGTCTACTGCAAATGTGGGTCATTATAGCGATTTGGCCATTATATGGAAGTCAGGGTCGGTGTCAGTCACTGTAATGGAGGAAGATCGGCAATTTTTCCACCTTGAATGCCAGTTTCCTAGATTTCCTTCCTTTCTCCTCACAGCGATTTACGTTGTTCCTTATTCTAACTTAAGAGCTAGACTATGGGAACAAATTGAGAATCTTCAAAGGCAATGCAAGACCCTGGATTGTTATAGGGGATTTCAATGATATTTGCTCAGTTAGTGAACAATTGGAGGGAGGAGTCCCAACCCGACTTGCATACAATGGTTTCAGACTCGAATTTTGAGATCGGACTTGCCGATCTGAGCTCGATTGGTCCCAAAATGACCTGGAAAGGGCCAAGATTGTCAGGGTGCAGGAGACTTTACAAACAATTAAACAAAGCATTGGCAAATCAACAATTCTTCAATCTTATGGCAGATGCGGTGATAAAGGTACTTCCAAGGACTGACTTTTCCAATCATAACCCTCTTCTTTTATCTCTTGGTGGCATAATAGCCAACCCCTTAAAGCCTTTCGTTTTGAGGCAATGTGGCTAGAAAATGATAATTTTAGTAAGTTTATTAAGGATCATTAGTCTATACAAGATAACCTTAATGATAGTCTTAAAAAATTCCAGAGGGATATTGTTCAATGGAATAAAGATGTTTTTGGTTATGTGGAACATAAAAAGGTTAATCTGTTGGCTCGGCTTAGAGGTATCTAGAACTTAAAGGCTTATCCATTCTCTAGATTTCTTTGTGATTTAGAGGTGCAGTTACAAACTGAATTATCCTATGTGTTGCATGAAGAGGAATTAAAATGTTTCCAAAAATCTAGATCAATATGGGTCTCAAAAGGAGATTGTAATATGCACTATTACCATCTTAAAACAAAAATGAGGAAGAGAAGGAATAGGATATTGACATTAAAAGCTGATAATGGACACTAGACAGAGAATGTAGAGTCAACTAAAGAATTGGTTCTTGCTTGCTTCAAGAACCTGTTTCAAGAGCAAGGGAAAGGGACTATGGATTGGCATGCTATAACTAATTACCCTCAACTGGAAACTTCATTACTTAGTAACTTAGGTGTTATGCCTACAGATGAGGGAATCAAACTAGCGATTTTTGTAATGGGCCCATTCAAGTCTCCTGGTGAAGATAAGTTCTCTCCTATATTTTATTAATCAAATTGGAATATAGTAGGACCAAAGGTTTGTGAATTTGTTAAGCTGGTGTTAACGGGTTCAATCTCCTTAAGAGAGGCAAACAGAATATTGACTGTTCTAATTCCAAAAAGAGACAGTCCTGAGGTTGTAAGCCATTTTAGACCTATCTCCCTACGCTCAACCCATTACAAATGTGTTACTAAAGTCTTAACTAGCATATTAAATGGAGTTATGAATGAACTAATATCTCCATTTCAGGCAAGCTTTATCAAAAGGAGACAAATTCAAGACAACCTAATTATAGGTCTGGTGATCATCTATACAATGAAAAAGGCAAGGGGAAGAAGAGGTCCCATGGCCATGAAGATAGACTTGGAGAAAGCCTATGACCATCTTAGCTGGAGTTTTCTTCAAGAAGTTTTGATGGAGGTTGGTTTTGAGACTGGATTGGTTAATTTAATCATGGAATGCGTTATGATAGTTGAATATAATGTGTGTTGGAATAGTGAATAGACTTCTTACTTTTCTCCACAAAGAGGAATACAACAAGGTGACCCCTTATCACCCTACCTATTTGTTTTGTGTATAGATCACTTGTCCCATTTAATATGCAATGTAGCAAGGGAAAGGAGATGGGTTCCTATTAAAACTTCTAGTATAGGACCAGCGATCTCACACCTTATGTTCACGAATGATCTCTTGCTATTTGGGAGTGCTACAACCGATCAAGCAAAGCGCATTATGAAATGCCTTCAACTTTTTTGTGAGACATCTGGTGAAAGAGTTAACATAGAAAAATCTTCTATGTTCTTTTCCTCAAAAGTTCCTGAAGATAAGAGGAGGAGTATTAAGTGCATTACAAATATGAGAATATCTAATGAGGTGGGGAAATACTTGGGATTTCCATTATCTAGACAAAGGAAACCCACTGAAACTTTTCAGTACATAGTGGATCGGGTTAATTCTAAGCTAGCAGCATGGAAAACCAACTCACTCTCTATGGCTGGAAGAATCACACTTGCCAAATCAGTTTTATATTTAGTTCCTTTGTACCCAATGCAGGTATCTCTATTGCCCATCTCTATATGCAAGGAAATTGAAAAGCTACAATGCAACTTCATCTAGGGTAAATCGAACTCTTATGGCTACCATAATGTTGGATGGAAAACTATCACTCTGCTCAAGGAATTTGGGGGGTTGGGATTCAAAAAAACTTGACTCCTTGAATTAGGCCTTTGGGTGCAAATTGGGATGGAAGTTGGTGTCAGGTATTAAGAGCTTATGGGCGGACACCTTACATGACAAGGGATGAAAAGAAGCTGATTGTGGCTTAATCGGGTGACTCTACATTATGGAAGTTTATATGCAGACAAGGAGAAATCATAGAGGAGGGGTCTCACTGGAGAGTTAGGAATGGGAATTTAGTTGAATTCTTTAATGACTCATGGTTGTTACAAGGTATTAAGATTCGAGACATCTACCTGAGGGATCTGACAGAAGAGGAGAGTATCAACAAAGTTTCACAGTGGGTCAGGAATGGATCATGGGATTTTGGACACTTGGTTCAATTGTCTCGAAGAAAGTTATTCAGAGATTGATATCAGTTCTTCCATCGTTGGTTCAGGCTGGTGAGGATGTGCTACTATGGAGAGGCTCTAATAATGGAATCTTCATAGTTAAATCTGCATATTACTTCATTGAAAAACCAACCTATAACCTATATCATCCATGCTATAAACTAATTTGGAAGTGGCAGAGCGGAAAGGATAAGAGTGTTTTTATGGTTAGCCTTCTCAAACAAACTTCCCACAAATGAATGGCGTAGCAAATGGTCTAACTCATCCTCAGTGTGCTCTGAATGCCAGCATGGAGTAGAAACAATTCTACACATTTTACAAGATTGTAAGTATGCCAAAGCTATGTGGTTAGATATAGTGGAATCAAAACACTATCAAAGTTTCTTTGGCGCTTCGTTATGTGACTAGTTTTGTTTGAACCTTAAAAAAGAGCTCGGGAAAGCTCATTTTGCAAATTGGAATCTAGTTTTTGGAGTGGGAGTTTGGAAATTGTGGGCGTGGAGGAATCAACAGATTTTTCAAGATGACTTCGTTAAGACAAAAGATCTAGGCGTGATATTAAGGAAGACTTGGCATTTATTTGCCTTTAATAGCAACTAGTCTGAATCATCAGGGACTGGTTGTTGGCAACCTCCTGCTGAGGGTTGGGTCAAGGTTAACGTTGATGGTGTTGTCACGTCGTCTGGAAGAAGTGGAGGTTGTGGTGGAGTAGTAACAAATTCGATGGGTATCTAGATTGCTGGGTTCTCTCATCATATTGGTACTGTAGTCCTCTGGAGGTAGAGGAATGAGGCTTACTTAAAGGTTTGCATCTTGTGTGGAATATAGGTTATTGGAATGTTGCAGTTAAATCTGATTCTAAAATCCTTATACACACGCAACTCTCTCTCAGTCAAATAGAAAGTTAAAGTCTGGTAGTTTTTCAGATTCAAGAGTTACTGGGTAGGAATCAGACAATAAAGCTTCTCAATATACCACGAGATAAGAATAGAGTAGCTGATAAACTTGCCAAGAATGCTTTATCTAGCTCCTGTTATTTTGATTCTTGTCCTTCTCAAGACTTTAGTGTCTCAAGACTGTATGGGATTCAATCCCCCTTCATTTTTAAATTAAAGCAAAGGCAATAGCCTCTGTCTTTTAACACACACATAGATAAATAGATAGATAGATAACTATATAATATATATATATATATATATATTCAATAACGCTAGCTCCTACTTGATTGGTCCAAGTGCAATGCCCACATGATCATCATGATTGGTTGATTTTGTTCAATTTCTTTTTTTTAATCATAATTTTCCCGCATTAAATGCTTCTTTAGTTTACTCTTTCAAATTTGAGATTTGAAGCTCTTTAAATTAACTTATTTCATTTTCCCATGTTGTCTCTACTCTCTACCGGCAAACTTTTCAAATTTTCAATTAAATAAAGAATCTAATTAAATCAAATATATTTATTTATTTAATAAACCATTTTTATTTAACGGCTTAAATTCTTCCACCGGAAAAAGGGTGATCCGCCTGGTTCAATTCAATAATAATAATTAATACTAGTATTTAATATTAAAAAAATCTAATTAAATCTATTTGAAATAATTAAATCCAAAATCAAGTATGCACTTTTAACAAATCCCCAATAAGGTCTATAGGCCTGATTAGAGATTTATGAGTGTTGTTAAAAGACTATAATACCCTTTTATAGTTAAAAATTTGAAGATTTTCAATTGCAAATTCTTATAGATTTTTAACCCTAAGGCCAGAACCAATGCTGCCTTATGGGATCTCAACTTTTTGTTGACTCACAACATTAAAATAAATTTGATATAATAATAAATGAATGGTAAAATCATATATTCATATGAAATTTTCTCTCTCTACGTTTTAAATATAATCAAAAAATTTCTTCTCTCCACCTTATAAATAAGATAAGAAGAGTATCTGTAGGGTACCCTCTAACTCTGTGAGGAGTGATCAATCCGTTGGGAGGCCCACTGATATTACCTAGCAAAGACATACTTTGGAAAAAATATTTGGAGGAGCCAAATAGTGGTGGGGGGATTCGGGCTACCCTAAATTTTTTTTTTAAGAAAAATTTTAAATGCATTAAAAAAAAGAATATAAACAATAAAAGAGAAAAATATCAAAAAAATATTCATAAAATCAAGTAAATACTAATGATTTAATAAGAGAAACAATTATTTTATAAACCTATTATTTAGAAAATCAAGGCTAAATGTTGTTAGAAATGCAGCTACATAAATTACAATGGAAGATGGACACTCACTGAGTTTAAGTACATATGTTTTAATAACAAAAGTATATTACAATAAAAATAATTACAATGTATTCTAATATATCTTTTTCAATATAAGACACTAAACAACCATTCATCCCCCATCCGATTACGAAATGCAGTTTTGAGATATTAAGGGTTGGTAATCATTTAAACATGTATTAATTTTTTTAAAAAAATCCCTAAATTCAAGGGTGGGCACTCCCCCCCCCCCCCCCAAAAAAAAACTACTATCTAGATCCACTTTTAAGGCCAAATGTATAGTCATTAACTAATTAAAAAATGTATGATTATATAACATTTTTAAAATATTCAGATTTATGATAAAAGTATTTTAATGACTCTAATGTATAAGATAACATACATGTCTCTAGTATAAATGTTAATATCAATTACAAAATAAGAAAATATCATGAAATGGCCCAAGCATTTTTTATATTAATTTTTTTTTAAAAAAAATCTTATTGTTTTTTTTGGGGGGGGGGGGCCATGGCCCCCCTTATATCCATTAAGATCCGTCCTTGTTACCTAGAGTTGTTCTTAGTGCCAAGTTGCCCATTATGCCTGCCCAAAAAATGCCCAACCTGACCCCAAAGACATGCTCGAAAAAGGTTTGGATATTTTTGGGCGATACTTATCATCAAGCAAGGTTGGACATCAGGTAGGAGGTGCTGCCTTGCCCATTTAGCCTTGCCTTAGAAATATATATGATTTTATTTTTAAAGATATATTATTGAATATATAATTATGATTTTTTTTGCCATGCTCTTAGTGGATTATGGATGCTATTTAATTGTTGTTGAAGCATGAATATTTTGTTAAAGCCTTTGGCAGTATTTTAAATTTCAAGACTCAAGTTGTATGCTTATTTGCATATGAATAATGTCTTTATTTTTTACTTAACTCCTTATCATTTGTTTACCCTCTTTGTTTTTTTGTTGTTGTTGAGATAATGATGTATTTTATTATAGAATCATGTATTAGTGGACATGAGCAAGGAAGCTTGCTGTGCCCAACTCAATAATATTAGGACTTTTACTAGGTAAGGTCAAGCAATGGGCTACAAAATGTAGTTCAATCATCTTGCAGGCTTGGCATCAGGAATAGTAATGCCTTGCCCAACCTTATCTATACTCACCCCTAATGTTAGCCAATGCTAATGAAGAGAAAGTTATAGAGGTGGAGATCTCTTTAATGACGTCTTGAGGAAACCACACCCTTGATTGATGTAGAGCAATACTTCTCTTGTGCCAAATGGCGTTAATTAGAACTATAATTCTATTAAGGAATTGAAGAGTTAGTGCGTAATTTTGCCATGAAAGTTTAAAAATAGAGCAATTTTGCACAAACCCTTATTTCAGTTAATTTTAACAATTTGTTGACGAAACATGCTAAATTTATAATCCACATGTTATTCACTTCATTTTATAAATGTAAATTGCCCCAGAAGTTTTAAATCTAACTTCAGGGGGGGAATTAAGTAGATGATATATAAATTTTCAAGGCAAATTTTCACTTTAACAAAAATGACCTAGATGACATATAGATTACCAACTTATCATCTTTAATCAACTAACAACCAAAATTAATTGGAATAATGGCTAGGAAAAAATTGCTCATTTTACATTTTCAAGGAAAAATTGTCCTTTATGACAACTTCCAATGCAAAATTACCCCTTAACGCTTATTGATTGTTTGGTAAAAATTTTAGCATGCATTGAAAAATACGGGCAGGAGTATATTGTTGGTACGTTCCAATCTTGGCATAAGTAATTTTTTATATATACATTGAATTAAAAAAAGTAACCACTACTCCATAGATACACAAAAAGATAATTATTAAGCCCTCAAACATTTATTTAAGAACCTAAAGTTCTTATCGTTGCTTAGTAGTACAAGTTAATATATGTTTCTACTAGCAGCATAAGTTTAATGTTTAATATTGCAGGGATGGATTTAGTAGTTAGTACCTCAATTATTGGAATCTTGAAACCTGACCCCGATGGAAATGTAACAAACCTCTCGGAAATGAACATTTGCTGTCACAATTTTGCAAAGATTTTGTCTACTTTTGTCTTGTCATTTTGCTGTATTTTATTCCCATGAAGGTTAGTGTCGTTTTCGTTTGTGATCCAACGGTTGTCTCCCCAAAGAAGTTGGTTCTTTATGTCCATATCATATTGAATTTATTTTGGAGTTTCTAAAAATAGATTCAACTACCACATCTTTAGTATAGAGCCCGTTTGGAGGAATTTTTTTTAAAAAAAAAAATCAAAAAATTGCGTTTTTTTTTTTTTACTAATTTATATATTTGGATGAAAGCTTTAAAAAAATTTCTGCATATGAATTTATGTGATCCAAGTATCCAACGGTCATACATTTAGCGTCTCCCTTCTCTGATCGAAACTTCTGCATTTTGACTTTCTATTATTGCTTGTTAATGTTGGATATTACATCTGCATTTATCTTGAGTGTCAACTATGAGCGGATACTGAGGATGAAGGGGTGGGTGAAGGGGATATTGAGGCTTTGGATACGTCCATTTCAGTAATTTTACTAATAAAAAAGTGATTTTTCTATTTTAACATCTACACAGTTTTTTTTTAAATTAAAAATGTTTTTTAAATTGTGTATCCAAACATAAAATAGTTTAACTTTAAATTAAAGTGCTTTTTAAAAAAAAACAATGAGGAAAAAGTTCTTTTTTAAAAATTTCATCCAAATAGGCTCTAAGAGTGAAGGAACTAATTTGTAGACCTAAAACAAATTAGTTAAGTTTGTTGTTTATAGGGTAAAGGAGCAAATCAATGTTTTACCTTAAGAGCGTTCAGTACAAAATTTTTTTAAATTGACCAAGACTATCAAAAAACTTTTAAAAATATAAAGGCAGCACAATGCCGTTAAAAACAACATAACATTTGTTTTCTGATGTCGGGCAAAAATTACAGAGTAAAACCCAGATATTTATTAAACTGTACTTAAGCCCCAAAAACATTTCAAAATTTTTATTTTAGTCCCTCCTTAACTTTACATGGAGGGGCTAAAGTGAAAATTATAAAAATTTTATGAGGTTGGAAGATAATTTTCTAAAATTTTGGGTTCTTTTTGTAATTTTTGCGGGGTCACCCCTAATCCCCCCTAAATCTGCCCTTAGTTACAAACCTTTTTTTCGACCTTAGCCTGGCCTGGCCTGTGGCCTATTAAGGAGGCCTGTAATTTTAGAAATTTTTTAAGTAGTCTAACAAACCACTAGCTTCACCTCAAAACAAGCCTACTTCAAATAGACTGAAAACAGACCTACTTTAAACAGGCCGAAAACAAATCTATTTTAAACAGGCCGAAAACAGATTTGCTAGGAGAGAGAAAAGAAAAAGAAGTCGATATAATAAAAAGTAAAAGCTGACGATTCTACTAATCAAAGAAAAAGAAGATGCTATGAAGATAGAATTTTACTAGAGTTAAAAGTATCAGAGTTAATGTAACTAGAGTCTTGTAACCATAGCTGGGAATGCCTGGTTATATAAAGCCTTGCAAGTCTATATTGAAGGACACACCGAGTCTGATATGGAAAGTACAAATGAATAGATACAACGGGGAAAAGAAAAGAATACTTGAGAAAATATTTATCAGAGAAGTATGGAGAAATATTAAATATTATAACTTGAATAAGTTAATGTAAATTGTTCAGAATTAGAAAAACCACATAAATGGGGATATAATGAAAACAAACGGTTAGCAAAAAGAAAAAAGAAAAGAAAGATATACAAATTTAAGAAATAATTCTTTTTTAGCACACATTCAATTATATAATCATAATATATTAAATCTCCCTGCCATTTAAATAACATTTTATTAGCCAATTTTTTTGTTTTTATTCATTTATCAAGCCAAAATTTTACTTGTGGATTATCTGTTCTAATTATAAATTGTGCAATAACTATAAATAATTCAAATTTTTCTACTACTTTTAATATTGCTAATAATTCTTTCTCTTGATAAAAAGTTGGGGTTAATCAATGATGTAAAAATTGTTCTCCATCGCATGAGAGACCTTAGCTAAATAATCAACAATACTTAAATGTCTCCTACCAATATGACTAACAACGACATGCCATTCCCTATACAATAGCAGTCCAGCATCTTTAATAACATCATTGGAACGATGGTTTTCATCACAACCCCTAATAAATCATGTTAATAGCTTAGATGCATTAAGAGAAGATGACTATAATCTTGTACCAAAATGAAATTGAGTGATCGTCACCAATTTTAAACCAAGTCCTACTTTGAATTTACCCCAAACATCACAAGTGCTTCTCCAAATCAAGGAGGAACTTTGCTTCTTCTTCCACCTTAGGCAAAGGAAGGTCATAACACAAGTATTTAGATCTCAACACTTTCACCCACAAAGCATCTTGATCAGTAACCAATTTCCAAGAGAGTTCATCACAAACGCCTTATTTTGCGTTTTTAGATTCCTAATTCCCAATCCCCAAGCATTATTCTCTATTGAAATTTGTTTCCAAGCTGCCAAATGCATCTTCTCTCATTCATCTTAATATTTACTTTGATATTTTTTTGGTTGAGATGTGTCAAAAATTGAATGATAAAAAAAATGTATAAAACCTAATAGAATATCTAAAAATATCAGAAAATAAAAATTTAACGAAGTTTACGATAGCTTGGAAGAATTTATCCATGTTATTAATATCGGACCAGATCAACCAATTCAACCAAAAAACGGTCGAACTGGTCATCTAATCGGTCGGTCTAACTAGTTCAATATTTATCTAAAATTTCATTATTTTAGAAATTCATATCTAATTTTATATATTTTTAAAAATTATAAATTAAGACTCAATTGAAAACTTAAGATGTCTATTTTTTAATATATAAAGAGAATTATTAAAAAATATTATTATTTGATCTTAAAAAATTATCAAATTTTAAAATTATTTTAAGTTCACTTTCTTATTGGTTTGATCTCGAATTAGCTTTAATTTTACTCTAATCTAATCTGATCTACTAACCTTTAACCCACTAGGTAGACTGGTTTAGAGTTTAGTCGCCGTTAGGGCTTAATAAACTTGGAATTTCTACAATTCATACACTCATATACTTTTGTGATTTTAGATTTAATAATAATAAAAATAATCGGTGAATGATAATTAAATTATAATTATAATTATTTTATTTCCATTTTCACTTTCCCCAGAAAAACTAACACTGTTCTCTTCTTCATTTCTTCCCCAGTCCAGATTCCTTCGCCTGTATACTTCTGTTTCTCGCCACTAAAACCCTACTGCACCCGGTCGAGCCTCGCTGTGAGTCATGGCGTTCAAGCACCTAATAGCCCTGGCTCGGCGTTCACAACAACGTCGCAGCTCTGCTCTCTCATCTGCGTACCAGACCATCCGATCATCATCGTCCTCCCCGGCCGTCGCTGCCGAATCGTCCCTTCCTTCCCCTCCTCCTCCCAATGCTATGATTTATGATCATCTTGCCGAGTCCGTTAGGTCCAAGCTCAAGCAGATCGAAAACCCCGACCCGCGATTCCTCATATACGGGTCTCCTCGCCCCTCCCTATCGGACCTCACTCGAATCCTCTCTGCACCTGAAACTCGTGTTACTACTCTTTCTAATGGATTACGTGTAGCTACAGAGTCTAACCTCGCCGCCAAAACCGCCACCGTCGGCGTCTGGATCGACGCAGGATCACGGTTTGAGACCGAGGAGACCAATGGGACCGCACATTTCCTCGAGCATATGATCTTCAAAGGCACTGAAAAGAGGACGGCGCGTCAGCTGGAGGAGGAGATTGAGAATATGGGCGGGCATTTGAATGCGTATACATCGAGGGAACAAACCACGTATTATGCTAAGGTTACGGATAAGGATGTTCCTAAGGCACTTGATATTTTATCTGATATCTTGCAGAATTCCAAGTTTGACCAGAAACAAATTACCCGGGAGCGAGACGTGATCCTCAGGGAAATGGAAGAGGTAATGAGGATTACATTGCATTATAGAATCGAGCGAGCATCGTTTTTTTTTAATAAATTTAGTGGCTTTTAAATGTGAAGTTTGCGGGATCAAATTTCTCAGTCATATTGGAAGGGCATAGGCTTGATTATGCGACTGAAAAGTACGTCTGACCGCAATGGCTTGCTTTGTTTATACTGTTTTATCTTCCTAGGTCAGTTTGTATTGTTAAGGACTAAATAAAAGGTTTTGACTTTTACTGGGAGGTGGGTTCTTCTTTCTGTACGGTTCTCATAACATTTGATAACCTTTACATTCTCATTTTATTAGGTGTGGCTGATTTTCTTACATGTATCTTTATTTTTTTAACGTCCCTATATGTTTTATATGCTACAGTAGTTATTTTGTTCTTCAAAATTATATAATTATATCGAACGTATAATTTTATATACTAAAGCAGTTATCTTGTTCCGTTTGACTTGTACAGGTTAAGTTTAACTTGCAGTCTTGTATACTTTAATTTGTTTTCTACATGGAACTGCCTGTAGGTTGGGGCGCAAACGGAGGAAGTTATTTTTGACCATTTGCATGCAACAGCTTTCCAGTACACTCCTTTGGGTAGAACTATTCTTGGACCTGCTCAGAATATTAAGACAATCACTAAGGATCATTTGCAGAACTACATTCAGACGCACTACACGGCTCCTAGGATGGTATGCTGAAAATCTAAGCTCCTATTTGTATGCATCTCCTTCTTAATGATGGATGCATGGTATTTCTAAGCTGGTTATCCTGTAACTTATTCACTTTACAGATTATCAACTAATAACAGGATATGACACAGAGCCTGATTATTTTTTCCTTTTTGGGTTTTCTTTCTCAGGTTATAGCTGCATCTGGAGCTGTCAAGCATGAAGATATTGTTGAGCAAGTAAAAACGTTGTTCACAAAGTTGTCATCAGATCCTACTACAGCTTCTCAATTAGTTTCCAAAGAACCAGCCATTTTTACTGGGTCTGAGGTAAGAATATATATGTTCAGAACATCACATCTTTACATGTTTTGATACAATAACAAGTCTTATCCCGTTTGATGGGATTGGCTACATGGACCATATGACGCCATGGTACCTTTACATGTTTTGATAATAATATTAATCATTAATTTCCTTTATCATATATTAAAGGTTAGAATGATTGATGATGATATTCCCCTCGCACAATTTGCGGTAGCTTTTGAAGGAGCATCTTGGACAGATCCTGATTCCATTTCCTTGATGGTCATGCAATCTATGCTGGGTTCGTGGAACAAGACAGCAGGAGGTGGAAAACATATGGGGTATGCCACTTGAGATTCTCTTTTTTAAATAATTTTCCCTCATACTGAGAATATTTTAACTGCACAAACAGTTCTGAGTTAGCCCAGCGGGTAGGCATTAATGAAGTTGCAGAAAGCATGATGGCTTTCAACACCAACTACAAGGACACCGGTCTTTTTGGTGTTTATGCTGTTGCTAAGGTGAGCAATCTTGTAGTCCTTATTTTGGAACTTGGTGAAATGAGCTAACAGTATAACTTGTATTCGAGTACATTGAAATCTTCTGGACAAGAGACCTAGCATCTTCCTTGCATAAATAAATTTTTGTTTATTCTCTTGAAATCTCTTACAGGTTTATTGCATGACTTTTATCCTTACTCCAGATCCATTTCATTAGGGATATATAACTCCTTTTCTCTAATTTGTAAATACATGAGAGAGAACATTTTATTTATTTATTTTGCTGAAATGAGAAAACATTGTTATCTGGTGACCATAACGATTGGGGGTTTTTTTTTTGGGTGTTGGGGGGCGGGGAATTGATGGTGGGTATAATTTTCCCCCCAAACTTTGACCTTGAAGAAATCAAAACCTTTGATTTTAACTAAGAATGCCAATGTATTGCTATTCTCAATTTTGGATTTGTACATTTTGTGTATTGTGCTGGTGCGTGAACTCATGTTTTGATGTTTGAAGCATTAATCTTTAAGCTGTAAGAAGAATCCTCTGTTGGGTGTTTTCTTTTGTTGACTTCTTTTTTTTTATAGAAATCCTCCGCCTTTGTATCTTCAGTTCTTTTGACAAAATTATATTTCTAATTTTAATATCTTTCAGCCGGATTGCTTGGATGATTTGGCCTATGCAATAATGTATGAGACCACCAAGTTGGCTTATCGGGTTTCAGAAGATGATGTCACACGAGCTCGGAATCAGGTAGGCGCCCCACCTGTGTTGACTTTCTGTGCTCGCATCCATTCCCTCTAATTCTACTTAAAAAAAAAATGAAATTTCGCTTATGCTTGGTTCCCAAAAGATCATGGGCTGGATCGGATAAATTATATAGATGTTCTATACTTGATGTGGCGCTTGAGAAACTTGTATCGCACATTAATTAGCCAAGGGTTACAATAGTGAGGATGCATATACGTAGTTCATATGTTATCTTGCTCCAGTAATGGTTTCTGTTATACCCACAAGGGTTATTAGAACTTTTAATTGTTATAAGTCTCATTTCATGCCTTAAAACCGCATAAATCTCGGTGCCAAGTTTTCATTTAATTCCCCTTCAATCGAGATCTTGATCTTATGCATTTATTTGTTGTAATATCTTTCATATAGTTCTGATAATTGTTTTCTATACGTAGTCCTAGTTCAATAGTGACTGTAATTTTGTATTTGTTTCAGTTGAAATCTTCACTCCTGCTCCACATAGATGGCACAAGTCCAGTGGCTGAAGATATGGGGCGCCAGGTACATTAGATCTTCCATATTATTTCAATATGAGCGCGCGACACAATTATCTTTTGTTGGGTCCGAAAGTAGACATAAACATTTTTTAAGGTAGCATATATGATAATGCTGTCTTTGACCAAAAAAAATAACTGATAATGCTGTTAACCCAAGTTAACTTTGGTTACTTTTTGCTGTGGGTTCCACCAGTCTTCTCATTTTCTATTATTTTAATATATTTTCAGAAGGGCGAAGGTGCAAATTTAGTAATAAACTATTTCTATGAGCACCCAATACAATTATCTTTTGTTGGTTCCAAAAATAGACACAAACATTTTGTCTTATATATGCCCTTATTTGTCTTGTGAATGACCAAAATTTTTTAACTCAATTATTTTAAATCCTTTTTTTCCCTTGTAAATGGCTCTATTTGTCTTGTGAATACCCTTATTTGTCTTGTGAATTCTCTTATGAATGGCCAAAATGATCTTGTGTACTCCTTAGTTTCCTTTGAACCCCTTTAGTTGTCTTGTAAATGCTCTTATAAAAAAATAAAGAGCATTATTGTCTTTTCACTAACAAAACTTAATTGTGGACCAGGAGAGTGAGAGGGTGAGATTAAAAAAGGCACATATTTCTAAAAATAGCTTAAAAATAATAGTGAGAAGACTGGTGGGACTTACAGTGCAAAAAGTTTTGGAGGTTAACCAGAGTTGTTGGCATTGCCATATATGCTACCTCAAAAAATGTTTATGTCTACTTTTGAACCTAACAAAAGATAATTGTGTTGCCCCCATAACAAAATAGTTTATTACTATATTTGCACCTTCGCCCATTTTTCAAATAAAAACAGTGGGGAAGGGGAGAGTTCATACTGACAATTAAATTTTGAATTTTGTGCCTTTTCATTTCTTAGAGGATGTGAATTTATCCATTAATTAGGTCATTTAATATGCATCTATGGTCCTATTTTTTCTTAAGCTGGAATATTTTTGTCTCTCCCACGAATGTAACTGTTTCAGACCCAAAATGATGAGAATATGTGCTTCGTTCTCTGGATTCCTTTAATCACCTAACTGGGATACCTTGATTTGAATCGTATGGTATCTTATACTTCAGTGTTCTAAACCATAGTGTGCATTATACCATGTAATCTCACATCACAGCTCTTTTAGGCCCCATTTGGAAGAGAGGAAACCGTTTTAATGGAATAGAAATGTGAATGAAACAGAGATATGGAAAAAAAATACTTTTGCTATGTGTATGAATGGAAACAAAATATGTTGACTAAAAAGACGAATGGAAACAAAATATATCATTGAGTGATGTTTGGTAGAATAGAAAAAGAGGGTTTGTAAATAACTTAAAGCAAAAAATACAAACTGGGCCGCCCTCAAATCATAAAATATCTTGGTAAGGGCATTTCTGAAGTATTCATGGTGCATCATTTTGTTGTCTCTGGCGCTCAGATCATATCAATAAACAAACTGCTATATTCACAAACTTTTATCAATTTCAGTTGCTTACGTATGGTCGAAGAATTCCATTTGCCGAATTGGTTGCCAGAATCGATGCGGTAGATGCAAGCACAATTAAACGTGTGGCAAACCGATTCATTTACGACAAGGTAATGGTTGAGATCTCGAGGTGTAATTATTCCTGTGTGATGCTTTGAGATGTATGGTTCATGGCATGTTTTCTCCTACTGCAGGATATAGCTATTTCGGCCATGGGACCTATTCAGGGCTTGCCTGATTACAACTGGTTCAGACGCAGAACCTACTGGAACCGCTATTAGTTCCAGCATTCTGGTTTTTGTTCTCTTTCCTTTCATTCAACTCCATGGGAGCTCCTGCTCAATTTTGCTCAAATTTACCATCACCTACCTGCACATGCCTCTGGATAGCGGCTTTGACAATCATTTTTTATTCAATTGTTGTAGGCCTTCCTTTTCTGCAACATTCATGCAAAAGTAAGCTTGCCATCTTCACTCTCTTGAGTGATGTAATTGTGAATTTGTGAGGTCCTTTCACGATACGATGTACCTTTTCATGAAAATGATATTCCCTTTTGCTAAAGGCCCGTTTTATTCAAATATAAGGGCACCGATACTAGTAGGCATTTCATCACTCAGTGAAATAATTAACGGAAATCAGTGAGAATGATGTTTGCTGTAGAATTGTAAACTCGAAGTACTTTTTCTATTATGTATTTATGTCTATGATTTCTTGTGAAACTAACAGAGAAGGTTAACCGTGGAAGACTAGACACCACCAAAAGTGAACAGTGCATGTTATCCTGAGCTTTATGGGATGTACAGTTTGATATATTTAATAATTGGCGATAATGGATTTCTAAGTATATGTTCCAAAAGAATAAAAAAATTAACAAATTTCTGATATATCGAAGTTATTCCTATGTTAAACAATTATTTTGATTTGAAAACAATGATACTTAGTTATGGTACTTCCTCAAGTCTTGGTCAAACATGAGATTGTGTGTCCTACTCTCTAGCTGTGACGAGTGCATAAATGCATTTTGTTGTGTTAAAGGTCCGTTTTATTCAAATACAAGGGAAGTATTTTTTTTTTTTTTAATTATGTCATTAATTTCTTGTAAAACCAACACAAAAGTATAACCTAGTAAGTATAAAAAAAAAAAAGTATAACCTAGTAGCCGAAACGAGCAGAGATGATCGCTTGAGAAGAGACAAGACACCACCAAAAGTGAACGGTGCATCTTTTCTTTTGAGCTTCCTGTAATGTACAGTTTGATATAATTAATAATTGGGGATAATAAGTTTCAAAGTATAATTTCCAAAAGAAAAAAAATTAATAAATTTCTGATATATTCAAGTTATTCCTGTGTTCTTTAAAATTATGGTCTAAATTTTATTCATAAATTTTTTCATTTTTTAAACAGTAATACTCTCTACTTTTTATTATAAGGCACAAACTAACAATTCATATAAACCAATAAAAATAATTAAAATCAATAAAATTGTCTTAAAATTTAAATAATTTCCAATATTACCCCTATTAGTTGTACTAAATTCTAATATTTTACTCTCACTCTTTATCCTTATCAATTATGGACATACATAGAGGAAAAAAAAAATAATTAATGCTCTTTGAAAATAAGCAAATGTCTTATAAAAATGACCAAATATACTTGCTAGTTAGTACCTTATAAGAAGGAGTACTTAGTTGTAGTTAAGGGTGAAAAAAGGCCAAACCCTAACCGGGACCTATGGCTTAGTCTAACCTATCTTATTTAATAAATAGGTTAGACTCAAGTCTATTGTCTGACCTATTTAAATAAATAAACCAAAATAATTTTCATATAGCCTAGCCTTCAAGCCTTGCTCATTTAGCTTTTTTTATTTTTAATATTATATAAGAATATATAATATCATCTAAATAATTTCATAAATAATTTATACATTTATTAACTTAACCTTAATCCTAAGTTTCACATCATATTGTCATTACACTCAAGTCTTGCTTTCGCATCAATCATTCACTCATGCATCTCTTTTCTTCAATCGCTCGAGATGACAATGCCAACTCACTCCCTCTCCCCAATTTTGTGTCATCCACTAAAGCATAATAATTGCTATGATTTTTTTTTTGGTGCCAAATGAAATATTATAAGGTTAAAGTGCAAAAATATATATGAACTTTTTCCCCAGGAGTGCTTAGCACCATATGCTTTTTGTTTGAGCAAAAATACACAGTGGTTACTATTTTGGAGCAAAAGTCACATTCCACCATTAAGTCACTTTTCTCCACCGTTATGTTACTGTTTACTTCATCTCTTTCTCTCTCATCACGGTGAACAATGACTTAATGGTGAGATGTGACTTTTGCTCTAAAATGGTAACCACATGTGTATTTTTGCTCCAAAAAAAAAAGCGTGTGGTGCTAGACGCTCCTGGGAAAAAAACTCATGTATATTTTTGCACCTTAACCCAATATTATAATCATAATAGGAGGAGTCTGTCCCAATTTATATAGGAAAAATAAAAGAGGCAAAATCTAGTTTTAAATGCTATAAGTTACACTTGACCAATTCTAAAAAATATATCTCATTAGTCAATAGAACATACATGTTCGGACAATTACTGTCACTAGACATTCTTTTCTTTTTCTTACTAAGCACTTATATTATGACAAAAATGAATATTAGACTTTTAAAACATAATGTAGGATTTGTAAAAGAAGTGTGAAGAGTTTATATATAAATCTGGAGGTATAGGCTTAAAGGTATTTAAAGATCTACATTTTGAGTATACCTTTATATAGACTTCATGACTTTTAAAAATCCAGGCTTAAATATAAAATAAAAAACTACATACAGGCTTATACTCAAGCTCAAGTCTTAAAGTATATTACTGTTGGTTGAAAAAAAGTATATAACCAAAAAATATCTTTTTTAAAAAAATTAAATTTAAAAAATAAATTATTATTTATTGGTTTTTATGGAATGAATTATGCGACAAAGTCTTGGGATTTACAGCTAGTTTGGTTTGAGGGAGGGGGAGGGAGGGAGAAGGGGAGGAAGAGATATTTTATCCTCTCTTTACCAAAAAGCTCATAGAAAATTTTTAATATTCCTAAAATATAATCTCAATAAAAAAAATATTATCTTTATTGATGATAATTTGGTCGCTTTTCTACTTTCCACTCCCTTCCCTCCCACTCTCTCCCCTCAAACCAAACACACCTTAAAAGTGCCTTTAAATGCAGAAGATAATACCACATATAAGGCCTGTCGCTAATTTGAATGGGTTGGGGTCTATTATAATTTCAAAGGGAAAAAAAAAAAAATCATTACCATAAATTATAGGGAAAGAAAAGAAAAATTAGTCCAATTTGAACAAATCAGTTTTGATGCTACAAGAGTATGTATTAAATATGCTTAAATAACAATAGGTAATTCATTCTAAAAAGAAATCACTGATTTAATATTTTAAAATTTAAGTTGTATTTTTTTGTTATTATTAAATTATAAACTTTTATGTATCACTTTTTTCATTAAAAATCAGAGTAACCGGCTCCCAAACAAGTCGAGTTAACGTTGGGGTCTTTGAAATGACATTGATAATTGACAAATTGGTTCCAACTAGTAAATAATCGTGTACATATGAAATGACCCTCTACGATCTTCGCATGGAATGTGTTTGATTCACTGGGCCCGTAGATACTTAGCAGGAGGATCGCTCTTTATCTCTCCATTATAAATGTTAGACTTATTTAATATTAATGGGTTGATATTAGTCTTAAATATAATATAATATATATATATATATATATATATATATATATATATTACTTTATCTATATTGATGATCTCTTAACAATAATAAAAAAGGAGAGAAAATGAGAAATTAAAGAAAATGACTAAAGTATTTTAGAAAATACATATTATATTAACTAACTCGATTAACTTTTTTAATCTAATCAAATTAGATAAATATGTCTTGTATTAAAATTAGACGCAGGAATCAACTGCACAAAACTGAAATTTATGACATAGTTTACCTTTTAATAGAGAGAAGATATAAAATTTAAGAATAAAAAATAAATTAAAATTTTTAAATCTCAATTCTCCATTTTTTTTAAATCGAACTTGGTACAAAATTTTCTTCCCTTTATTTCTCTCGTACCAAACAGAACCTTAGCATAAGGCCTTGTGTGTGCTATTACCTGTTAGGCATAAGGTTCAGCAACAAAAAAATGTTTCCCCTGTGTAAATTGGCAAAAAAAAAAAAAAAAAAAAAACCAGTCCACTTGCTTTGATTAATTTGTAGTGGAGTCCGTACGTTGGGCATAAATTTAGAGAATATGCTCTTGAAGGAGACATCAATTGGTCAATTTCCAACATTTTTCAGTATTGAAAATGAAGTAATTGATGAATTGGAGAATATTCTATTTACAAAGGGATCAATAGATTATTTAAGTTTAGAATCGAGTTGAATTTTTCTCATCATCTTATTCTTATCATCTTTCATAATCTCAATATTATTTTAACTTTTCTCTCATCTTTCCAATCAACGGCTTCACATAGATTTAATGAGAAATAATGAGAAAAATGTTGAGAAAAGGGTTTGCTTCCATTCTGAGTCCTATTATTATTATTATTATTATATATATATATATATATATAGATGCATTAAACTTGTCTTTTTCAACTTTCTTTTATCTCTATTAAGTTTCATCTCCTTCTTTGAGTGGTCTCTTGACTCTTAATTTGGTTTTGGCAGCCTCATCAATTTCACAATACATCATTTCAATTCGTTCATTGAACTTTCCCAATTTCCTCCCTCTTTTGTTTGCGGGATTTGTTTTAAATAGCCATGAAAATATGACTAAGGCAATTTTTAATTAACCTCCAAAACATTTAACACTTACCAATACACTTTCCAAAAGTTTTAAATTTGTGCACAAGACTCATTTATTCATAGATTATGAATATTATAGTTGACCTCAAATTTCATACCAATGCAAATTATTGGACAATTTACTCACTCATCTGATTCTTATTATAAGTCATTTCTAACTACTTTTCCAGGACTAATAAGAGGTGGTTAAGAACTTCGTCTAAAATTATTATTAATTTCACCCATATTTGTATAAAAATAATTTGTATGTTTTTATTACTTTGTTTCTCACCATTAATGACTTTTATGTATGATATAAAAAAAACTTAATTAATACTCCCTCATATCCTAAATATAAAACATATTTGACTTCTTTTTTAGAGATTAAGAAAACTAAATAACTTACTTAATTATATTATATGTTATGTATCCTTATATCATATATCAATTTATAACTTAGATAAATTGGTTTGGAAAAAAAATGACAAATATAAAAATTATAAATTAATTTAATTAGTTTTCTTAATATCTTTAAAAAAATCAATTTTATTTTATATTTAGGTTGGGAAAGTGAGTACTTCATTGAGTGACAAAAATGAGGATAATTCATCACTTCTACAACTTGATTTATATATATGCTTATATTAGTGAGATATAGTGTGCCATAAGGAATAATCATATTTTTGAAAAAAATAAGAAACGGCAGTTATCATGCAACTCATTTTTTTCTTATCTGTTTTAATAGTATTTAATACTCCCACTTGTCCAAAATATAAGAGTTAAACTTGTAGGAGAGTTTTATTTTTTGTATAATTAATAGTTACTTTTGTCTCATCATTTAATGATTTTTTTTTTAATTTTACCCCTAATTAATTATGGGTCTCTCTCATCTTTTTTTTTTTTGGAACAGTCTCATCTTTTTTTTTTCTCAATCCTTTTTTATATCTATTTCCACTCATTCTCTCTCACTCACTCTCTTCATAAATGGAGACATTGTAGGAAAATCAATTATATTTTTTACAAAGTTAACATCTTCAATCAATTTTAACTAACTTTTCGAATTACATAATTTAGTTATTCGACTCTTGTATTTTGAACAAAATAGTTATTGTATTTCTAAATCTCAATCTTCATTTTAAAATATAAAATCCAGAATAAAACATATCATTGGCCACACAAAAAGCGATATCCCATCTCCATAACAGGGTGAGTTATTAGAACGATGATGACTTATCTGGAAAAAAAGAAAAGAAACAATGATGACATTATTTCAACATCTTTGCTTGTGAATTGTCTGTGGGTCCCTCCCTGCTATTCCCCATATCCATTTATTGATATCTCAATATATCTAAATCTTCTAAATTTAGATATAATATGGGAGATGTCTTATGATCCATTTTCTCATAATCCAATCCGGACTATTGATTGAAAAGAGAAGAAAAAATTTAAGGAGTATAACTTGATGATATGATCTTTTAGATTGATTGGACAGATATAATTTAGAGATTATGAAGGATGATGAGAAATAGATAATGAGATAAACCTGACCCAATACGGTTATAATCTGTCTACTCCATGTCGCTTTATATAATGTATCATAGATCATAATCTTACAAGTTCTTAAAAAATAATATTCCTATTTAATTATTTTTTGCTAAACCCTTGACAAATAATTTTTTTTTAAGATACCTGTATTTAATTTGAGTTTGTTTAAAAAAATAATAATAATTCAGATACAGGTAAACTGTTCAGTCTTTTTAATTCTTAATGTTTAGACTCGAATTAATATACAAGTGTTAATATTTATATTTTAGTCACATTCAAAAACCAACGGATTAATAAGTTTTAAATGAATCAATGTTGAGTTTAAACTTTTTCAATTGGTGTATAATTTAGACAAAAGAATAAATAAAGCAATAAATATTTAAAACTACTACAAATACATGACTCACATGAGGAATAAATTATGATTTACTTTTAACTAAAAGTAATATTTTTTTTTAAAAAAAAAAATCTCCTTTGGTACTTCTTATCCAAGATTATTTTTTATTTCAAAAAATAAAATTTGACAGCTAAGTTTTTCTGTCTTATATATATCGGTCGTGATTACATTAAGTGATTAACATAAGGGCCTACATGATTAAAACTTACTTTGAATTTAATAATTAAAGACACCCTTCAATCAATCATTATCTTGGTGGCATATTCCTTTTCATAAAAAAAGATAATGCCTTCAATCTTTGGCGCTTCCTTCTTCCTCTCATCTTCACATTACTGTTTTGTTATTAATAATTAATCAGTCAAATCAATGTAACTCACTTACTCCAATACCATATCGCATATCCCTCCACTACTAATAATTAATTTGATTATATGGGATACGATTTTTCTTAGTTAATATTGTATACTTGAAGTTTATTTTGTAGGTTTCAGGTAAGAAATATATATTATTTTAGTTTTAAGTAGTAAATTTGTCCCGGAAGTTTTCGCTGATGAGCAATGTTACCCTGGAAGTTTTTCTTATCTCGATTATGTCCCAGAAGTTTTAAAACATATCAATGTTTCTCATTTTCGTTAAATAATTAACGGTCAACATTAATTTTTTTTATAGTTAAGGATAGTTTTTTAACGGAATAAAACAACATTGACTTTTTGAAACTTTTGAGGTCATATTGAGACAAAAAAAAAAAAAAACTTTCAGAACAACGTTGCTCCTAAGCTTACACTTTTAGAGAAGATTTATTACTTACCCATTATTTTATGGGTTTAATGTTTCTACCTCACTCATATATAAGTGAGTGGGTCTCATTATCAATAGAATAGAGAGAAAAAATTAATGAGACCCACCCACTTATACGTGAATGAGGCAGAAAAAATGTTTTTGCTTCAAAAGCAGAAACATTAAACCCTTATTCTATAGGTATAAGTGAATAGCACTGAACATGGACATTTCTTTTAATAGAAGTTTAAATATTAATGGACTATATTGTGATGGATTACTTTTTCATAGACCTAATCCCTATTGATTGCAATAATCAAACATGTAAAAATATAAAGGGTTAAGGTGCGATTTTACACATATGTTTTTCCTCCAGGAGCATTCAGCACCATATATTTTTTTTGAAGCAAAAGTACACACGCCGACATTTTAGGAGCAAAAATACCACTTCCGTTAGTTGACCGTTAACTGACCGTTAGTTGACCGTTAACCATGATGAAATTACCCTTTTGTCCTTAACCCTTTTCTTTTTTAATTATTTTAAACTAAGGGCCAAAGGGTAATTTCACCATGGTTAACAGTCAACTAACGGCCAGTTAATGGTCAACTAACGGAAGTGGTATTTTTGCTCCTAAAATGTAACAGCGTGTATACTTTTGCTCAAAAAAAACATATGGTGCTGGGCGCTCTGGGAGGAAAAACATGTCTAAAATTGCACCTTAACCCAAATATAAATTATATTGAGAAAGCTACTCCTATTTAAATTGAAGGATTAAGGTGCAAAAATACACATGAACTTTTTCTCCAAGAATACCCAGCACCACGTGCTTTTTTTTTATAGCAAAAATACACATGTGGTTACCATTTTGAAGTAAAAGTCACATCCCACCGTTAAGTCACTGTTCACCGCGCGTTAAGTTATTGTTCACTTCATCTCTTTTTCTCCCATCACGGTGAACGATGGCTTAACGGTGAGATGTGACTTTTGCTCTAAAATGGTAATCACATGTGTATTTTTGCTCCCAAAACAAACACGTTGTTCTGGGTGCTTCTGAAAAAATTAAAAAAAAAACTTATGTATTTTTACACCTTAACCCTAATTAAATAATGTTTGAATCTAATTTAATAATACTTGATGTAAAATAATTTTATTGAAAAAACTAAATTACTTAGCCCCACAACATAATAGCAAATGGCAGCCACTATCCCTCAAAACGAGCCCACCCATTGTCCTCCACGGACACCGTTTGTGTCATTTCATTTGGGATCCATCACATTAAATTATCAATAATTTTTTTTTGAGATAGGTTTTCTTTTGAAAATAGAAGGGGGGAAATACCATTTTATTATAAAAACCTCAAAAAGTTTACTAAATTAGTAAAAAGGTAAATATGTAATAGAATAAGAATACCGTTTTAAATATGTAAGTTTCATTGGGATCACTTTGGGGGTCCCAAAATGTTTATACATATAAATTGAGATAAAACTCATCTTACATACTTCCTTTATATATATCATAAATCATGATTAAAAATATATTTTTGAAGGTTTTAATCGCTATTTCAAATAAGTACGCATCAAGTTGTTAGTCTTTATATCTAAATTGTCAATTTTTATACATAAGTTGTCAACATTTAAACTTCAAAATCTCATATTTATACTAGATTACCTATTTGTCATTTTACTAATTTAGTAGATTTTCGGGTTTTGTAATTTAAATAATATTTTTATATCATTCCCTTTATTCTTTCGGCCAACAAGATAGGTTGATTGTTAAATAAATAAAAATGTTAAAGTACCAATTTGTCGGATGCTATTCATTTATTGTTATTTGATTGTGAGTAGGGTTATCCTATGAGAGATGAAATACATGAGGTATGATCTCTTATCCTAAATACATGAGGTAGGATCTCTTATCCTTTCACATGAAGATCTATAGATTATTCATACTTACAAAGAAGCATTAAGATGTGCCGATTATTTAGTTCGATTGGCTCAAAAGATGAATCATGATTTTGTAATTATTCCATAATAACCTATTGAATGTATTGACTTAATAAATCTTGCGGTGGAATGTCATTGAGATTAATGTAGTCTAATATTAGACTTTTTGTAAAAACCAAGCCTTTAACTTGCCAATGTATTACAAAAAAAAAAAAAAAAAAAGTTAAAGTACTATATACCATTTTGATTTTTTTACACAAATATCAAATTTTATTGTTATGAGTGAAACGATAACATAAAAACTCAAGAAAGCTTGTACAACATTAACTAGACTCCAAAGAAAAAATGTCCTAAATAGATGACATAGTTTGAGGTGGATTTAAGTCATAAATATAACATCTTATTTCTTATTTATCACTTATATACATATTTTTAAATTAATTTATCTAAGTTCTAATATGATATGTAATTTAATATTACTTAGAAGAATTTTAGAGAGATCATGTCATATTTGTTATGATTACATAATTTATTTAATTTTTTTAATCTCTCAAAATTAGATAAATAAGTCTTCTATTATGGACAAAAGAAATATAAGCGATTTCCTCCATTCCTTTCTATATATATATATATATAAAAGGCTTGTTAGCGGCACCAAACATGTAACAAAATGTTTCTTTTTTGTGTGCCAAAAATACCCTCATATTTAAGTGGAACAGAGAATTCGGGTGTAAAAAAATTGGAAGAGAGAGAATGTGCGGAAAGAGAATGCATACAATACAATGATGGAAGGAGATTCTCTCCTCATCTTTTTTTTTCCTTATTTTCTTTTCTCAACCCATCAAGGTCATTAATTGAGAAATTGAGAAAAAAAGTAAGTTAAGTTAGTATTATATTAATTGGATGAATATTATTTAGAGATTATGGGGGACGATGAGAAAAAGATTAGGAGAAACATAACTCATACAATGATATGAGTAATTTTTTTGGGCAAATAATGATATGAATAATTAAATGTGTACAAAATGAGAAATAAAAAAAAGGATACAATATTTAAATGTCTCGTATAAATAAGCATAAGCCATAGGTGTTAACTGTTTTTTATGAAAAAGAATATAGGGAGAGTATCAAACCTTATAAAGTAAGACTGGACATAATCTTAAAATACAGACAAAACATCACATTTTAAGAGGTTAGAATTAAACTTTGAAATGGTTAAAACAATAAAAACTGAATTACAAGAAGTTAAAATTCTAAAACCAAGTTTTAAAGGAGTTAAAATTATAGTAATTAAGTTATATCAAATCAAAGTTTTACTTGAATTAATGGTTGAAAGCTGCATTTCAAACACAATTTACTATATTCAAAGTAAATACTCCATCTGATCCTAATTATAAGCATTGTCATCATATGTTTATTCTTATTATAAGATACTAATTGTCTTTAACTAATTCATTTATTATTACTTTTGCATTATACTTTACCCTCATTTTTAATTAACTCTTTAAATTCTTATCATTAAAGTAGGGGTTAAGTTTGAATTATTTATGAATTTTAAACATATTTAATGACTCAACTTCTATTCTTTATTTTATAAAAAATAGCATAACGACAAAAAAACATATATAGAGGGAGTTTATTATTATTCTCACCTGCTCTTTCAGATAGCCCGAATATCCCACGGGATTAATTTTCCCTTCCCTGCAACAAAAGTGTGTTGCATTGTGTGCATGTGTTGATCCACGTGCCGTGCACGTGCAGGAACACTCCTGTCTCACCAACAGAACACATGGTGAAATCGAGTTCACATTAAGTATTTTTCCTTAGGTGTTTGTTACATGTTTTTCTTTACTTTTCTTTATACAATTTTTTTTTTAAGCAAAAAAAAGTTGATTTTTAAAAAAAAACATGTAACAATAATGTGGACTCTGGTGAAATCACGATCCTACACGTCAGCAAACCGCATATGCCAAGGCATCTATGTACTATCTCCCTTCCGGATCCCAACCCGCATATCCCCATTCCTCATTTACTCATTCCCCATTCAAACTCTCTCTCTCTCTCTCTCATAAAGTTTTAATTTTTAATCTTAGCCTCTCAGAAATTATTTCCCTAGAATATTCTCCAGAAAATTCCTCGCAACTCCATTAAACCCTCTTCTTCTCCTTTATAAGAACACCCAAAAACCATCAGGGTTTTCAGAATTCAGAGCGAAGTTAACTCTCTCTCTCTCTCTCTCTCTCTGAGTCTGAACCAAATAATACTTCTTAATTCATTCATCTCTGCCTTACCAAGCATCTGCCTCAAGTCTTCTGATTGTTCTTTTAGCTCGAATCAATGGTGGATCTTGCCAGAAAGAAGCGGGTCACTGACCCTCTCGACGACGAGGCTAAGGCTCGTCTCGTCGGAGCTGATCTCCGGCGATTGAGTTACGAGAGCAGTGGGAGCGAACATTCCGGCAATGGGGACTCGCCGCGTCTCTCCGAGCTTGTGCATGATTTCCTGGAGGACAAAGAGGGTGAGAGTGAGGCAGCGACGAATGAGTTGGACCCGGATCAGGTCGACCCGGAGGACGATGGGTCGGAGCTTATTGGCGATGTAGCACTCAGATTGAGTGTCGCAAACAATGTGGATTCTTACCGGAAGCTTCTTCTGAAGCACGTTTTAGAGGCGACGGAGAAATTCGCGTTTCTTAAGAGAAACGTTTCGGTGTTCCAGCGAAACGTGATGACGTTTCTAAGAGAGAAAGGACACAATGCGGCGATTTGCAAGACCAGGTGGAATTCTTCCCGTGGGGTGACCGCCGGTAATTATGAGTTCATCGACGTGATCCAATCCGAGTCGACGTCGTGGCAGAACAGGTACTTCGTGGACATCGATTTCGTTGCCCAGTTTGAGATAGCTCGGCCGACGAGCAGGTACTCCGATATTGTTTCCTCTCTGCCAACCATCTTCGTCGGCACGGCGGAGGAGCTAAAAAGCATCGTTCAGGCCATGTGTAACGCCGCAAAGAGGTGCTTACGGAGCAGAGGACTCTCTGTTCCGCCGTGGAGAAAAAACCGGTACATGCAAAACAAATGGTTCGGGCCATATCGACGAACCACGAACCCGGTTCATGGAAACGCAGTTCCGGTCGTCGTTACGGCCGTTAGCGGGGCCAATTGCAGATTAGTCGGTTTCGACGACGTGATTTCAGAAGCCAGGCACGGCGGTGTTTTTGTCCGGACGAGATGATTGTATGGCAAATTTTGTTATATTTTAGGGAGGAAGGGCAAATCTGTAAAATCGATGTGCCTTTTGTGCTTTTACGATTTTTGAGGACTTTAATGTTAATAAAAAATAATAATAATAGTGAGTGGATAATTCATAATTGAGCAGTGCATGCGGCGAATACAAATCGTTTGTTTGTTTAAGCGGCGAACGGGAGGCTGGATCACATGCCAGCGCGACCTGACATGAAACACCAAGACTTGTCCCGATTCGTTAAGGACAAAGAAAGTGGGACCCACGGGAAAAGTTGAGTTATTATTCTTTTACCCCTCGGTAAAAAAAAAAAAGGCCTGAGATGAATGTGATGGGATAGTAGTGGATGGCGTGGCGAATCTGAGAGATATAATATTATTTTAATATTTTTTCATGTGACAAGTGGCGTCGAGTGTATGGGTTGGTTAGGTTAAGGAGTGGACAGCTGTCACCCAAATGTCGGGCCCAGTCTACGAATTTTGTATCATTCATTAAAATGGTCAAAAATAAAACGAAGGTTTTGGGTAATTGGATAATCATTTTTTTTTACCCACTCCTGTCCTTTTATAAATAACATGTGTAAGATGAAGGAGAAGTGAGAACGATAGACAAATATTTTTTGAATTTTAAAATATTTTTGACGAAAAAGTAATGAGATTAATAAAAATATTAAAGTAGTTGGCAATTCATTTTATTGACAAATCACTTATTTAGATTTTTAAAAAAATTTAAGTGGTATTTTCTTCATATTATTTAAGATATATGTATTTCTTTTTACTTATATGTTTATTCTTAAAAATATAATATGAGAGATAATAAGTGAAAATTTATTGTAAAAATAATAAGTCACATGTATTTAATATGAATAAAAATAAAAATATTAGTTTAGAAGACAAAAAAATTTGTTCGAAGGGGTCATCTTATGAAAGAAATTGTAGTTGCTGATATATATATATATATATATATATATATATATCATGAACTCACATACTCAAGCATAAAAAAATAAAAAATAAAAAACTTTAACGAAGGTGCTTATGGGAAGTGGGACAATGTTTAATTGGAAGATAAGGTTTTCCTTGGCTTATAGTATATCTTATAAGTGCCTTTTTCTAATGAAACCATAGTGGAGAGAATATATACTCTCGAATTATAATACTGCTATAAGATTATATAATTTATCTTTGATAACCTATCCAATAAAAGGATGACAAGTTTCTATATGATATATGGAAACCAATAAAATATCAATCCCTTATACATGTCGACATTATCTATATATAAAAAAAGGTTAAGATAAAAAAATACATATGAGCTTTTTCCTCAGGAGCACCCAGCACCATGTGTTTTTTTGAAGCAAAAATACACACTGGTTACTATTTTAGAGCAAAAGTCACATCCACTATTATGTTACTGTTTGCCGTCATTATGTTACTATTTACTTCATCTCTTTCTCTCTCATCGCGATAAACAGTAACATAATGATGTGATGTAAATTTTGCTCTAAAATTGTAACCATATGTGTATTTTTGCTCCAAAAAAAAACACATGGTGTTGAACGCTCCGAGAGAAAAAGCTCATATGTATTTTTATACCTTAATTCTATAAAAAAAAATGAAAATATGAATATAATAAAAATTAAAGAATTGACAAGGTTAATTAATCCATGGTCAAAGCTTTTTTCTCACTTAATTGACCAAAGCAGCTTATTATATTTATCAAGTATAATGTGTTTTTTTCGTAGAAGTTTACGTGGAGTCAAATTCATACATCTAATATATGAAGTGTAAACTTGATGATTGTGTTAAGGTGGAACTTTGCTTCTAAAATAGTTTTTTTTTTTTTTTTTAAGGCAGCACTCAGAATTCTAAAATAATATTTGGTGTGACGTTTTCTCTCAAAATATTTTCTTAAAACAGTGATTACCCAAACAATCTTGATGTCTTACAATAATTTAGGGTATTGAGAAAAAAAAATTTTGAGAATAAAATTACACAAAGAAATTATTTTAAGGATTTGAGTGCTATTGAGAAAATATTTTGAAAATAAAAGTATCCCAAAAATTACTTTTGAGTGGTTAAAACTTAAAATTACACTTTAACCCTAAACTATGAGTATAATGCATTAGTAAGTGACAACATAAGGATGTCCAATATGTCGATATATGACAAGTGGCTGACCGATAAATTATCACTGACCCTATAAAATTATTTAATAGCCGTTTAGCTTGTTGTAATAATATTTATATTATTTTATATCATAAAAATATAAGTATATTTCAAAACCTTTGTTTGATTGTATTAAAATTTTAATATAAGTTATAAAATTTTATGTGATGTGTTTTTGGGTTAATTAAATTTTTAACACAATTATTTCAGATAGAATAATATTGAACCAGATTGAAACATTATCTAATCTAATTAGGAGTATCTTTTTTTATAAGATTAAAACCTGCAATGTTATTTAAAAAGAATCCCACTTTTTCCACTTGAACCAATTAATATTTAATTGCTACATATATAATGCTGCTGGCCAAAAAGAAAATTGCTACATGATGCTTTAAAAAAAAAAAACAAGAAGGCTAAATCAAGTTTCAGTTTTTATTTCAACAAGGGACATTGTGTCATGATGTGTCTTGGATAACGCTCAAATAATTAAGTTGGGATCATTCGTATGAGTCATGTTGATGTCGACATTTTTTATTTATATTGTGTTCATTCTTTTTTAACTTTGAATATTTTTATAGTTTTGACAAGAAAATTAATTCTTATTAGAGGCCATAATTTAGGTTATGAAATGGCCATCAGTTTGTATTTATAAGATATAGAGATTTTTTTTTTTGTCTTATATATAAATCACGCAATTAAATTTTTCATATGAATACCTAATTATAGATACTTTATTCTTATAGGGTATATTATATATTAAACAGGGATAAAATTAAAAAGTTGTTAAATTTTAAGATAAAGTTAATAAAATTTGAGGCTTTTTTTTCAATTATGATATATAAACACATGTTAAAATTAACTTATCAATAAGATGAAGAAGTGTGTGTATGAAAAATAATGGAACTTGAAAATAGATTATGGAGTATCCAAGTTTTGAAAGGTGTTTAGCTCATGTGACAAGGTCTTTAATCGACCCAACAAGAGTATTATTTCTAGAACCATCCTTATAATAATTGTGGCACAGTTATTTCTAAGGAGTTTAATTTTGTTTTTGACCACAATTAGTGTTTGGTTGACTTATTAAAAAATCATGAGTAAAAAACGAGATCTTAGATTGTGATGAAGATGACACGTTACTTTGAGCAAATTGCTTAAGAAGCCAAACTTATCCTCTCAAAATGAAAATAATGTTTTTTTAAGACAATCATTTTCCCTCATATTGTTTACCAACAAAATTCTAAATGTTGATTTTTTTTCCCCTTTGTTTGAAAGGATTAAAATTAGGAGAACAAGTCTAAATCGGCTAGAAAAAATGGACGTGGCCGTGCATCATATGGATTGGATAAGACTCTCAAATTGGGACCATTGATATGAATCATGTATTTAATGGCAACATGTTTTGTCGGCCAAAATCTCTTTATGCTCATTTTTTAATCCATGACTTTGAATCCTAGCCACATTAATGTTTTGCTGGTCCAAAAAATGGTTCATAAATAAACAAAAAAGTTTCCTAGAAAATGCTTTTGTGTTTCTATTCTATAACTTCCGATATTAATGACAAGTTGTCCTAGTAATAACCCCGTTGCACATTATGTTAAATCCAACAATATTTGAATATAACTCAATTAGATATTCTTATAAAAGAAGTAGAGCCACAAAATTATACTATATGAAGTTTGAAATGTGCCTAATGAGTGTCTTTAATTTAGCTTCTGCATTTGGGGGCACTCAAAATAAATATTTTTCCGTTATCCGAATTATATATAGCGGAGACTGGAAAGTTATTTTGAGGAGTTATACACAAAATTTTAATTGAAATTACTTTATTTGGTCCTTAATATAGAATGTTAAGATATTATTATATCTCATATTAATATTTTATATATGCTCATGTTAAAGTATCATTTATCATTTGTTGATATTTGGTATATTTTAGAAATATTATTAATAGAGTTTTTATTTGATTAAGATTTATTTATATTAGATTAGATCATATTCTAGGATTATTTTAGGTTATGCTTTGCCTATATAAAGGCTCTTATACTTTCATTGTGCTAAGGATTAAGTATTAAAAATTCAATAACATTTTAAGGATTTTTAATGTAAAACGCCCCTTCCTTCTCACCATTGAAGAAAAAGACAAAAAAAAAAAAAAAAAAAAAAAAACCAAGAAGAATGGAAAACGTTCATTCCTTCTCGCCTGTAGTGATAGGTTTATTATTTAGTTGTTGTATTTTCCCAAGTGTTGAGGAGGAGGAGACTTTGGTCACCTTTCTTTGTTTGGAGCATAGTAGGTGCTACTACACATCTAGTTTCATCTCAAATCCGTTCTTGGATAATTTCTAGAGCTTTGTTCAGTATGTTTCCATACCAAAGCTTTGTGAAGATCTTTTGATCGTCTAGCTTTGCCCAAATCCTTTGACCATCTGATTCCACCCTGATTTTTCGTTCCTTTGAGAGTGTCCAAATCTTTTGACCATCTGATTTCGCCCAAGATCTTTTGACCATATGGTTCCGCATTGTTACACCCTTATCGGCCTCACCATTACAGGTGGCAGGTAGTGTGATCTTTACCTTCTTATTAGTTAAATATGTATTAGAGTTTTCACACAGCAGATAATGTAAATAATTTGGACAATATAATTCTGGTAAAGTAAATAAGTAACAAAAAAGAATAAGTTTCCCCTAAGGGTTAATATACAATCATTCAGTGTAAGTACTAAGGTAATCAAAAATATTATCATACAGTCATTCAAGGTAAAAGTTGTAATAACAAAAGTCACATCCAACAATCTTTGCAAAATCATCAATCCACCATTTTACCTCTTGTCTCTTGTTCTAACCTATGGGCACTACCTGTACCCTTATAATAGCATGAGATTCATAGATGAATCCCAGAGTAATCGTTATCCAAAGTATATACAAAGTATGTAAGAAAACCACAAACAAACCATACAACATTCATTTGGTTGCACACAACGAGACACAAAGCCTAATCCGGAACAAGCGATCATATAACACAAATTGTTCAATAAGGCACACATCAATGCTAAGGGTTGCACACAGCGGGTTTCGGAACCAAAGCGCTTGGAAAATAATAACACCAAATCCATACACAAGCATGGTAAAACATACATACAAAGTCATACATCGCATACGAAATTAATGTTACTTACCTGCAATTAGCTTATCAGTGAGGTAACAAGCTTCCAACTATTAAATAGGAATGATAAACCTAAAATAATAAATATAACGGCGTCATTGCCAATATAACCTCTTCCTTTAAAATATATAACTATACATTTGTATAAATGGTTTTTTCACTATTTGAAACTCATTAATGCCCTTTGTTAATGAGTATCCCTTTATTGATAATTTATTCTTCATTTTTGCATGAAGCCTTGGAAATTCCAGAAATTTGACTCAATTTCAAAAATTCATAAATAATTGTAGAAAAACCCAATTGGGTATTCCAAAAATCTACGTGACATTTGGCATGTCTATTTTGTTACTAAAAATACTTGCCAAGTTCAGGAAAACATAAATCATTTCCAGTTTACGAAAATGCCCTTTCTAGTTTTTTTCAGCTTATCAATTTGCATATGGTTATACTTTAACTTCAATACTTTCAAAATTATACTCCATATTCTTTCTTATATGAAATTCCATCTCAAACACTTTTAAACTATCAAAATCACCAAAATAAAATCATATCATCATGTTCTAACTATTGGCCAAAATTTCCTCAATTTTTTTTTTGCAAAATTACAAGAAGCTAGAGGAAATGATTTACTTACTTAAGGTTCGAACTTCTTTTGCTACTTCTCCTTGAACTCCTTTGTGATTATAGCTAGAACTTCAATAATATCATACAAGACCACTAACTAAAAGCTTAAGCATATTTGTATGAATTTAAAAGAAGTAGAACAAAACATATAACTTCTTTACCTCTTATTCTTTGGAACTCTTCTTACTTATGATTCTCCCAACTCTCTTCTTTCTCCTCTCTTGTATATATGTGGCGCCTCTTGTTTGCCAAAATGAGGGAGGATAAAAACCTATTTATGGAGGTCCTTGTCCATAAAATATCTCTTTGTGATCTACTAGTTTGCCCTTACTAATTGCCTCTTGAAATCTCTAGGTTCTTCTTCATTTTTTCTAGAGAAAATATGATTTTTCTTCCTCACTTCTTATGAACACACCATGTGTCAGCTTTTAAGCTCAAAATATCTTCTAATTATATGCCTACTTTGTGGTTAAAATACTTTGTTTAATGAAGAAGATGATTAGGTGTCTCGCATAATTAATCAAATGTATACTAGTATCCTCAACTAATCTTCTTTAAATATCATATTGACACTTGGTAGCTTAGGTGTTACTTCCTTTAATCCTTACCTTTCCATGTGTTTTTGGCATTTTTTCCTTCTTGTCTTCATCTAGGCGCCATTTTTTACTATCTTGGAAGAGTTATCTTATCCTTTAATCTTTATTAGATAAGGGTGTACATGTGTCCCCTCTAATTAAACTTTAATTTATATGAACACGTGACCATATTCTAGATGTCTTCTTGTTAATTATTGTCCATGAAGCTTAATAACCTCATATCATGACACTTGTCTTTCTAGGATTTTCTATATAATTCTTATCTCCAACTTTTATGTAAATTGCTTTGTCTTCTTCTTTTCTCCCTATCCATGCGCCACTTCCAAGTGCCAAGGGAATATTTGATGTTCTTTTATTCATATTTGGATTCATGCTCATATGTCAATTTATGGTGATATCATCAATAGAGCTATTATTTTCAAACCCAAAGATATTTTGTTAATAACCCTCTTAATCTTACCATGTGTGCTTCTTGAATTTTGTTTTATCTTCTTATGCCACCCCTTCTTTTAAGGTGCAATAATGATCTTTTATTAGCTAATTAGATTAGAACAAATACCATTTGTCATGGATTTAATAGAAATTCCATATATCCTAATAATAAGATATTTATTATTAACTTTATACAATAATTTATATAAAAATAGGGTGTTACACGCATGACCCGAGGTTTCATGCAAATCAACTCAACATCAATCTAAGTTGTTTTTGCTGCCTAGTACGTCACTCTAAGTTGTTTTTGCTTGTGGTTCTACCCAAATCCACTCGACGCCATTTCTGCTTTGTCTAGGTTGACGCTTTCTCTAAGATGTTACTTGTAGTCCACTTGTTACCGTAGCTGCTAACAAACTCAAGATGATCGTGAGTTTGAAGGGGGTGTTAAGATATTATTATATCTTATATTAATATCTGATATATTCTAATATTGAGATACTATATATCATTAGTTGATATTTGATATATCTGAGAAATGTAATTATTAGAGTTTATATTTTATTAAGATTTATTAGTTTAGGTTATGATTTGTCGGGCTCTTGTACTCTCATTTTATTAAAAATTAAGTATTAACAAATCAATGATATTTTAGAGGTTTGTTTCCTCTCCACTATAATTCTTCAAATTTTAATATAGAATATATTTGAGGGGTTGAATTTGATCTATTATAAGAAATGTTTTTCAAATTTATCAATATTTTCTTAATTTATTTTATTGGTCATTCCTCAACCATAATCATGGAGGATAAGAAATGAAAGAATTAAAGGATGACCAAAATATTTTAGAAAATACACGTCATATTAAATAATTTAACTAACTTTTTAATTTAATTAAATTAGATAAATATGTTTTATATTAAAAAGAAGAAGGAGTATTATTTTGGTTCAAGACATTAGGAAAAAATAGAAAGTATTTTGATGTTTTTACTAGCAATTACAATTTCTCAACATATGTATTAAATCGTATCGTAATATTTCTTGTGATTTATTTGCAACTCGTCTTTTTCTTAAAAATATAATTACTATAGGGTATTAAAGAAGGAATAAAATCCCCAAAACGCCTCAATAATAAGTGAGCAACATAACCATGCATATTGTCATCTCTTACACTAAACTAAAATTATTTCTTAAAAAAAATTACTAAGTAATTTAAGTGTAATTTGTTAAAAAAATATTCAATTATTACTAATTGGTTTAAGTGCATAAACATATAGTCATCTCAACAACTGTTCAAATTAAATTAATGAAAGCGACATTATGTGAAATTAAGAACTAGTTTAAGTGCAAACTCAACAAATATATATATATATATATATATATATATATATATATATATATATATATATATATGATCCACAACGTGAAATTGGTACGGAAAGATAATTACGTAACATATTTATCATATCATTGTATTTTCATCATATTTAAAAAATATTTCTGGGCTGCTTTATCTACAACTCGTCTCTTTCTTAAGAATTACTACAACCAAGGATTTGAATTGAAGTTTGTCTTGGCGTGATAGACTAACTCTTTCCCTTATATGAAACATAGTGATGGTAAGAATTATTGGTTTAGATATATGAGAAGTCCTGATGACTGGGCTGCTTTCATTTTTATTTTCTTTTTGGATAACAAAGATGGCTAGAGCCTCTATTAAAATAAGGAATGACATATAGGGGGAAATAAATCCCAAACACTCTTGGTTAAACCAATGCCTTAAATAAAAAGGACAAACATCTAGAAGAGTAGATTTAACACTTAAAGGGGGAAGACAAGGGTGGTTGTAAAGGATAAGGGGTGGGGTTGTTTTAATTGAGGGATAATTATTGCCATCATGTGATGTGCTTTTGGGTTAATTAAATTTCTAACACAATTATTTTAGATAGAATAATATTAAACCAGATTGAAACATTATCTAATCTAATTAGGAGTGACTTTTGTAATTTAATTAATTTGTTTATAAGATTAAAACCTGCAATGTTATTTGAAGAGAATCCCATTTTTTTCACTCGAACCAATTAATATTTAATTGCAACATTTATAATGCTGCTGGCCAAAAAAATAGGGATAAAATTGTATCGTGTTCATTCTTCTTTAACTTTGAATATTTTTATAGTTTTGACAAGAAAATTAATTCTTATTAGAGGCCATAATTTAGGTTATGAAATGGCCATCAGTTTGTATTTATAAGATATAGAGATTTTTTTTTTGTCTTATATATAAATCACGCAATTAAATTTTTCATATGAATACCTAATTATAGATACTTTATTCTTATAGGGTATATTATATATTAAACAGGGATAAAATTAAAAATTTGTTAAATTTTAAGATAAAGTTAATAAAATTTGAGGCTTTTTTTCAATTATGATATATAAACACATGTTAAAATTAACTTATCAATAAGATGAAGAAGTGTGTGTATGAAAAATAATGGAACTTGAAAATAGATTATGGAGTATCCAAGTTTTGAAAGGTGTTTAGCTCATGTGACAAGGTCTTTAATCGACCCAACAAGAGTATTATTTCTAGAACCATCCTTATAATAATTGTGGCGCAGTTATTTCTAAGGAGTTTAATTTTGCTTTTGACCACAAAGTGTTTGGTTGACTTGTTAAAAAAATCATGAGTAAAAAACGAGATCTTAGATTGTGATGAAGATGACACGTTACTTTGAGCAAAATGCTTAAGAAGCCAAACGTATCCAAAATGAACGTGGCAGTGCATCATACGGATTGGATAAGACTCTCAAATTGGGACCATTGACACGAATCATACATTTGATGGCAAGATATATTTTGTCGGCCAAAATCTCATTATGCTCATTTTTTAACCTATGACTTTGAATCCTACATTAATGTTTTACTGGTCCAAAAAATGGTTCATTAAAAAACAAAACAAGTTTCCTAGAAAATGCTTTTCTGATTCTATTCGTTAACTTTGGATATTAATGGCAAGTTGTTCCAGTAATAATGCTGCATATCACTATGATGAGTCCGACAATATTTAAATATGACTCAATTAGATAATTTTATATATATATATATATATATATATATAATGAGTGTATATGAAGTTTGAAATGTATATATAATAAGTGAGCAACATATAACCATGCACGTTGTCATTTCTTAGACTAAACTATAATTATTTCCTAAAGATATTACTAAGTAATTTGAGTGCAATTTGTTAAAAAAATATTCAATTATTACTAATTGGTTTAAGTGCATAAACAGATCATAGTCATCTTCAAAACTGTTCAAATTAAATTAATAAAAGCGACATTATGTGAAATTAAGAACTAGTTTAAGTGCAAACTTGACAAATATATATATGATCCACAACGTGAAATTGGGACGGAAAGATAATTACGTAACATATTTATCATATCTTTTCATATCTACAACTCGTCTCTTTCTTGAGAATTACTACAACTAAGGTGAATAAATTATAACCCAGAGTTTCAACATGAAAGAAGCCCCTAGAAAGTAGAGAAAGCAGTGAAACTCGCGAATTTTTAATCAAATATATTAGTTTCATTTGCATGGCAAGATATACATACATATGCGTGTGATGTGACTTCAATTTGATTAGGACAAGCAAATAAAACTTTAAATCAAATACTAAAACAGTTTGATTTTAACATAATGAAGCGACGTCCACATTTAATAGTATATCCTTTTGTTTCAAAGATCTTTTGCAATATAATAAAACAAGTGTGATTGAGTATCATTTAAGTAAATCTTTAAGATGATTCAGTGTAGATATTTTAAATAAAATATATTGATTATAACTAATGCATATTGTTCATCGCTTTACAAGAGTCACAGGACAACAAAAACAGATCTCTTTACGTACAAGAGTCCTATGCGACACACTTCTTTCTTATTGAAAAGCTTAAGATTAATGATTAGAAGGAGATCCTTTTCTAATCTTTTTTTTCTCATTTTTTCTTTATCAGTCCATCTGAGTCATTGATTGAGAAAATGAGAAAAAAAAGTTAAAGTAGTATTGTATTAATTGGATGAATATGATTTAGAGATTATGAGAGATGATGAGAAAAAGATAAGGAGAGAAACCCAACCCATTATGACCCTTGCCACCTTTTTAATTTGGGAACATCCATGAAAAAGAATTTTAAAAATATCAAAAGACAAAAAGGTGGCACAAATATTCATAATACTATAGAGATATGATGGCCTGATTTATCTTTTCCTAAATTAAATGAAAATGACATAAATGTCCATTTGAATTTAAAAAACATGCTCTGTTTTTTGTAAGGATAAAAAATTTTAGATAAGGCTTTAACAAGTTCTAATAAAATTTTCACAAATTCAAATTCAATGATCATGATTTGCTATAATGAAAAAGTAGTAATTCTTACTTATGGTAAGGATTTTATAAGTTCATACAAGGTTTTAAAAAGTTTTGATAAAGATTTTACAAATTCCAATTTAAAAATCACCACCTATTACCGTTGCAAGGTATTGATTCTCTCTAATGATAAAAAAGCTTTACAAGTTCAGATAAAACTTTAACAAGTTCTAATAAGATTTTATCAGAAATGAGAATCAATACCTAGTCATTGAAGAAAGTGGTAATTTTTTAATTGAAATTTGTGAAAATATTATCAAAATTTATTAAAACTTTATATGAACTTATTAAGCACTTATAAAACATTGCAGCAAATTGAGATTTTTTAATTGAAATTTATGAAAATCTCATTTGAATTTGTTAAATTTTTAAAAAAATGGGAGCATGTTTTTTAAACTAGAGGGATATTTCTGTCATTTCCATTTAATTTTAAAAAGAACAAAAGGAAAATTCCAAATAAATACCGTTTGAATTTGTAAAAATCTCATAAGTCTTCTAAATTTGTAAAAAGACTGAGAAGTACCAAGTACCTATGATGAATATGCAAGTTCAGGTGAAATTATTCTTTTGTCCTTAGTTTTAAAGGGAAAAAAAAACCAACTACTGGCGAGGGGATGGGTTTTTTTTTTTTTTTTCCTTTTCTTTTGGTTTAGGGGGTTTTATTCTAAAAAAATTAATTCATTAAAGTGTGTGGGGTGGGGTTTGAACCCTCAACCCCCCACACATTATGGGGCCAAGTGGCTCAACCAAGTGGGCCACTTGGTTTCTTTTATATATATATATATACATCAGGAAATATATATATATTATTCTTAACATTTTTTTAATGGCATTTACAAATTTTGAAATGAGAATCACCAATCCTAAAACGAGAATTACTATTTCACAGACGGAATTTACAATTTTTTTTCAAGTTTACATTTTTTCCTTTTTAATGCACTATTACAAATTTTGAAACAAGAATAACCATTCCACAAACAGAATATACAACTTTTTTTTAAGTTTAGGTTTTTTCCTCATTAATGCATTATTACCAATCTTGAATGATAATTACCATTCCATAAACAGAATTTACAATTTTTTTTCAAGTTTACATTTTTTCCTCTTTAATGCATTATTACCAATCCTAAAACGAGAATTACCATTCTACAAATGGAATTTACAACTTTTTTTTTCCAAGGATCCCTTTTTCTACTCTTTGATGTATGTGAGTGAATGGTAATTTTCATTTCAAGATTGATAATAGTGCATTAAAGAGGAAAAAATGTAAACTTGAAAAAAGTTGTAAATTCCATTTGTGGAATGGTAATTTTCGTTTCAAGATTGGTAATTCTCATTTCAGAATATGTAATAGTGCATTAAAGAGGAAAAAAATATAAACTTGAAAAAAGTTGTAAATTTTGTTTGTGAAATGGTAATTCTCGTTTCAGAATTTATAAATACCATTGAAAAAATGTGAAAAAGTATATATATATATATATATATATATATATATATATATATATGTTAATTTTTATATATATGTTAAAGGAACCAAAACTTTGTTGAAAATTATACTCTAGAGGCTAATCATTATATAACTAAAACTAATTGAGATATCGTATTTCATATTTGATTTATGAAGATAAATCAATGATTTAATTAAATAGGCAGATTTAATTTTTGAATAAATATATAGTATCTCAGATTTAATTAAATAGAAAGACATCATATCTTGATTTAATTTATAAAGATAAAATAAATCTGTAGGCTTTTAATTCGGATTAAATAAATAAATTAAATTAGATCTGTTGGACAGATTTAATTAATGCTATTTAAATCTAAAATTCAAATTCAAGATTATTTGAGATTAATCTTGAATATTTTAATACGGCCCAATTAAGGTTTTAGAAACTCTATAAAAGACATTGATATAGTTGTATTAAAATAAGAGAACAACCGCAAAAGAAAAACCCTAGAGAAAAGACGTAAGATGTAAAGTAAGAAGGCGTTAGTACGCTGATGTCCGTGTTGAAAAGCTATTCGATGTGGATACCAGTAGAGGGAGCAGATCTGTAGAGTCAACTCCTGTTGATCAAATAGGTAGCCCACGAGATCAAATTGAATAGATGCACATAAGCTTTTGAGAGGTACAATTTCTAATAACATATAACCTGATTTAAACGTCGTTGATAGATTCTCTGATGGGATTCGTAAAATTTTTAATTCTGCTACGTGTACGGATCCTAACAGACTTAGCCCCACAATGTGTGGGGGGTTGGGGGTTCAAACCCCACCCCGACACTTTCAATATATTATTTTTTTTAAAAAAAGAAAACAAAACCCCCTAAACCCAAAAAAAAGAAAAGAAAAGAAAAGAAAAAACCCTACCCAGCTTGCCGGTGGCCACCAGTCGGAGCCTAGTTAGTGGCAGCTACGGCCGTTCCTTCGGCGAGGGTATTTTATTTTTTGATTTATTTAAAACTAAGGGGAAAAAGGTAATTTTACCTGAATTTACATATCCCTCATAAGTCTTTATCATTGCTAAGTCTTTTTACAAATTTAGTGGGCTTCTAGGGTTTTACAAACTCAAATAGTATTTATATGGAATTTTCCCAAGAGCAAAGTAGGCCTCACATTTTTCTAGGATTATGAATATTTAGAACACCTTTTTGTTCTTTAACATTTTTAAATTTATTTTCCTAAAAAATTTCCCCTTTTTTATTTTCTTTTGAGGAGTACAAATTATAAACATTTTTGTTAGGATTTATCGAAGTTAATATAACGGCTCGTTTCATTCATGGGGTTAGTGAAAAAGTAATGGAGATGATATGAATTTGAGTTTATTGGTATGCTATTTAAGAATATGAGAACCAAAGATATTATTTATATTTTATTGAATTAACGTAAAAATAAAAAGTAGTGGTGAGCAGGTCGCCAAGTGGAGGACGTAAGGTAAATAATACCTTTATTTAGATTCCCACCACATATCATAATCCCTATTCATAAGTTTTAGCAGTGTAGCCTTGATTTATCTACATAAAAAAAACAAATATTACAAAATATAATCCTCTTTATGTCGTATATGACCAACCAAATATTTGAATCAGCTACTTGCATAGGGATCAGTGGCGGACCCACGTTGGTACAACAGTCTGCAAGTGCAGACACAAACCTTGGCTGATAGATGGATGAAGAAGCTAAGAGGTGATATAAATATTGTATCGTAGCAGATGAGATAAGCATTGCCTTTTTCTGGTTTCTGGTTCATTGGGGATTCTGTTTTTTGATAATAGTAATAAATTTGATGTCATTGTTCTCCATGACTCTTCTTTTCTAGTTCTTTATTTCTTATCATTATTTTCTAGAATTTTGGTTTTTTGCTTATATGTACAATTAGAATGAGCTTTAAACTTATTCAACTAAAACGAGGTTTTTTTTTTTTGGTAAATAACTAAAAAGAGGTTTCTTACTTACATGTATAATTAGAATGAGCTTTAAACTTCTCTAGTTTTTTATTTCTTGATTATTATTTTTTTATGTTAAGTTGAAGTTTTTTTTTATTGTTTATATTCTTTTATTTTTTTTAATGTGTTTAAAACTTTTTTTAAAAAAATTTTCGGGGCAGCATCCCTTGAATCCCACCACTAATTATGCACTCATAAATTTAAAATCCCGAGTCTGCCACTGATTAGGATTATATATTTATATATAAGGAAAAAAACACTTCTTATGTTGTAGGGGAAGTGTTTTCTCGTGTGTATATGTGTGAGTTCCACCATTTCATGTGTGTGTAGGAATCTCTTTTTTCTTATACAACATGAGAAAAATAGAACCCTATATATAATCCACTTTCCCGCAATCAAACCAAATGGGCTATCATAAGTTTCTTTTAGAGAATCCAACCGAACTTAACTCACTTTAGCTGAAGGATTTATTTGAGTTTGTCTTGGCGTGATAGACTAACTCTTTCCCTTAAATGAAACATAGTGATGGTAAGAATTATTGGTTTAGATATATGAGAAGTCCTGATGACTGGGCTGCTTTCACCAACGTTCAAATTTATTGGGCCAATATTTTGGACCTATGCAGGAAATTGGTGAAAGCAGCTCAATCATTTGGACTTGAGTTCCTGCGGCAAAGCAGGAATGATTACTTTTCTTTTTTTTTTTTTCACTATAAAGGATGGCAAGACGCTTACATTACAAAGAAGAAACTCATCGTTATCACTAGAACTCCTTTGGTAAGCAATCTCGTAAGTCCTCAGTAAGTGTTCATAGAGCCTGAGGCCGTGCCATGGCCTTGGTAGGGGACTGGTGTCGAACCCTTCCAAAACTTTTATGTATCAAAAAAAAAGAAAAAAAAGAAACTGATCGTATAAAAAAAAAACAGAAGAAGAAGAAGAAGAAGAAACTGATACAACAGGGGAATATACAACGGGTGAATTTAATCCCATACTCTTACTGTCAACACAAAAGCAGAAATGATTTCTTCCTTTGTCTGAAGAGCATAACTGACCAATTCAAACTTCATGGGCCTTCCCAAACCTATCCACAACACGAAAATTCACAAATTAATCTTTAGTTCCTAATTATAATGCTTTAAATCTTCAAGGCATTACGGGTAACATGTTTGGTAAAAAACGAAAACGAAAACAAAAACAAAAAGGTGAAGGATACAGCAAAACTAGCTTGATACCTCACGACTCACACAGAACCTTTCCCTAAGACCAACCCTTGTTTGCTTGCTTTTGGTTCTTCGCTTACTCAATCATTCTTAATATCAGTCTAGTTCTTCTTCTTCTGGTTCTTCTTATAAGTCCATTTTTTCTCTCCTAGTAATAAAAATTATATTGCAATCAATTATAAAGATATAAAATTTCAGAACTAGAAATAGAAACAACTAAACAAATAAAAGCTAAATGAAAACTCTAGAAAAGGAGAAAACAAACTAGAAGACACAAACATTAAAAGGATTGAAAAGCCAACAAGGTCTATAACTGTGATAGAGGTAGATATACCCAATTTAGTGAACAAGACACTTCCAATAACGCTTTGTCAATCTACCTGGCTTCTAAATCTATTTTCATGGGAACACATACGTAAGGATGGTTCCTCAACAAATTCCTTGAGACCAAAACGTTTTGTCATAAATATAAGTAGTCCAATTACATGTTATTATTAAATTTTTTTCAATTTTACCCTTAATTAATTCTTGTTGGAAAGAGGAAATACATTTGAGAATGATTTGTAAGCATAGAGAGATTTTTTTTTTAAATTTTTATTAAAGGTAAATTTAAAAAACTGTAAGTATATTTAATGACTTAATTAACAATTCTTAATATATTATAATTAGATAAAATAAATATATAATTAGTTTTTTTTTAAAAAAAAAAGCTACTATTTTGGCCATAACTCTCCTATAGTCTATAGAGAATTGCAATTTATAACCTCACAATTAAAAAGAACTTAAGAAAGAAGCTTGTTGGACTACGAGGCCAAAAAATAAAAATGTAATGGTTTATCAATGGTTTAAAAGAGCTTGGGAGACTAGATGTTTGTTTAGGGTTATTAAAAGTGTTTATTTATGTAAATTAAGATAAAAATCCTCTCATATATTTATATTGTATATTGTACATAATAATTAAAAAACTGTTTTTAGAGACTGAAATCATTATTCTTTACAAATAAAATAAAAACAACTCATATGAATACAGGGGGCCACTACTTTTAAGGGGAAATCTATATGGGGTCTTTTTAATAGGAAAAAAAATCAAAAAAGACCATAAGATTCTGAAAATACCAGAAAAGGCCCCAGTGTATTTTCTGGTATAAATTCACTAAAATTTTAATTGTTGATGAGAATGATATAATTGTTAATAGGAAGGATATAGTTATTAATGAAACTGATATCATTGTTAACATTTTAATAAATTTATATCAGAAAATGTCCTAAGACTTTTTCTGATATTTTTAAAATCTTGAGGTTTTTTTTAAATTTTTTTTCAGGCACATAAAGATTTTCCCAACTTTTAACGTTATTGAGCAAGTTGCAGTACAGTAGATAGTGGGGAATGACACGTGTTCAAATTCTGTAGCTCATCATGGATAATAAACCAACACGTCAGTATTGTAGAGCCAGGTAAGGTAACACAAAGGGGGTCACACTCACAATCATGGAATCGGATCCGGCGGAACATAACTTCTGCATAAGCGGGTCGGGACTCGGGACTCGGGAGCACCCACGCTTTGTGCCAGCTGTTCACGCCACGTGGGACCCTCCTTAACTGCCATGGCACGCCACCCTACTTAATAATTCTCAAAACCACCAGATTCCCATCCATCAAATCATCACTTTTATATTCAATATTTAATAATTTTATTTTTTCAGTATTTATTAGTTTTTTAAAAATATTATTATACTTTTGTAGTTACCCTCTCTAACACATCACAACTGTTTCATCTAAAATTTCAATTTAAAACCTAAAAAAGTTTAACGAAGCCTTATATAGCTAAATCAACTCTAATAAAAACAAATCAATAATCAATTTATATTATAAAATCAATAATAAAAAAATGATTTTAACTTTTTAAATGCTTCCAGTTAGACTTGGATTTGATTTACTGGTTATTTGGTCAAATTGATTTCCTTGATTTGATTTTTATAACCTAGACTAATTTGATAAGAAACTCTCTTAACAACTTGTAATGTTAAACAATTTACATTTCTAGTGATCTTCATAAAAAACTTTTAAGTTGCTAGTAAACATTTCTAGTGATCTTCATAAAATTTACATTTATGAATGACGGGGTCAAAGTTAAAAGATAATACACAATTCATAAAATTTGAGAGATTAAAAACATATAATACTACCTCTAGTGCTTGACATAAAGATTGGGGTAAAAGATATAAAAATAATTTTGAAATGATAAAATTTTAAATCAAGTATTTCCTAAAAAAAAAAAAGAATTGTGAATTGTTTATCAAGTTTTTTCATTCCCTTATTAATTATTGGTAACAAACCTGAATTAGAATTTTTTTTTGTTTTAAAGTTCTTTTTCTCTAAAAATTACTTCTTCCCATCTTTAATAAAATGTATATTTACCTAATTTCATTAGATTAAAGAAGTTAGCTGAGTTATTTTATATAACATATATTTTTAAAAATATTTAGTTATCTTCCTTAATTCTCTCCTTCCCCTCCTCCATGATTATTGTTCATGAAGCGCCAATACATATAAATTAAGAAAATATTAATAAATATGAAAATATGTTTTATATTAAGGATCATGAGTACTTAATTAATTTGGATATATTGAAAAATAAAATAAAAAATAAGTTATAACAAATGTATAACATGATTTCTCTAACAGAAAAATTAGATTTGTACATAAGTTTATAAGTTATATAAATTAATTTGGAAAGAAAATGATAAATATATGGATAAAATGGATTAAGATACTAACTCCGGTTCTTGATATAAAATTTACTTAACTAATTTAGGTAGATTGAAGAAATTAGTTAAATTAACTATTTGTAAAAAAATGTTGGTTGGTTTCCTTAAAATATTCTCCTAAATCTTGTGCATTAAAACTTCTCTTGGATGCAATAAATGAAAATAGTTTAGAACAAAAATGATAAAGATGTAAGACGAATTTAGTTGATAAGCTCTTAGTTGATGTGGCAAGTAACCTTATCTAATAAAGATGATAATACAAATTCAAATTTTGAGAAGTACACGTATTGATATAAGCAAACAACATTTTAGCTTTTAAGCCTCCAAAGAAAATGTTGGCTTGATCAAATAAAAAGAGAGTTGATTAAGGTCTTATATTTATGACCAAACTCAAGCCCTAATCAATTCTAGTATGTAAAATATTTATTTCAAATTCCTTGTATTCATCCATTTCGTCAAGTTCTCCAATCACGTGTAATTATGTATATAAAAAAAATATGACATGTTCAGATGTGATTGGAGAATTTGACGAATGGAAATAAGGAAGAATTTGGTATAAGTATGATCCCTCTTATATTAGAAATAGGAGGTGGTACTATGTTTAGAATGAAGTCCAACCTTCATACTCTCAAATTAGAGGGTGGATGAAGTAAGTGTGTGTATGTATATATTTAACCAAAAATACTAATTCTAATGTGGGGATATCTACATTGTGATGTATAGGTCTCACGTTGTAATAAGCTTTTTGAAAACTCTAATTCTAACATTAGCTCGATGCAAATCATAGTTTTTTTAGAGTATGCTTAAATCAGGATGCCCTCAATACTTGTGATAAGGGGAAGCAGATCAGTTCTTCTAATACAAAGTCCAACCATTAAGAGGAGGATGTCATCAAATCGGAGGTTGATGGGTTAGTTTAGGACAATGGAAGGAGTGGATGTGGAGGATATTTTCATGACGTTCAATTGTGTAGGTCAAAAGGTTATAGGAAGATTATTTTGTTCATTAATGGTATAGAAACTATAAACTATATGTTGAGAGGGTGTCATGAGAAACATCCTTTCAGAGACATATTGTGGATGAGGTTAGATGTAATTACTCTATGGGGATTCACAAATTGTGGTAAATCATAGTTTTAGAGAGGTCATTGTGGTTGTTAATCGATTAGCTAAATACTCTCACATGATAGGTCACCTTTTATTTATTTATTTGATCAGCCTCCCCCTTCTTTCCCCAAAGGCAGGTGTTGATGAAGGTTGAGAGCCCTTAGTCAATGATTATTGTTTGTCTCTTGTGAGATACGGATTCCAGATCTATTCCCAAAAAAAAAAACACACGAAAAATATTAAAAACTTGAGAGGGGCTCCTAAAATTTGCTTGTGATTTGAATTATTAAAAATACATGATGAAGTAGCTGTCAAAGGGTGAGGTGGCCTACATGTCAGGAGACCTATTCAATTGTAAAATATAAACTGTTGTTACAAAAAAATAGTTTAGAACAAAAATGATAAATATGGAAGACAAAATTGATAAGTTCTTAGTTGATGTGGTAAGACCTTATCCAATAAAGAAGATAACATAAATTCAAATTTTAAAAAGTACACTAATTGATAGAAGCAAAAACATCTTACCTTTTAAACCTCAAAAGGAAAACCTGGTTTGATCAAATAAAAAACAGAGTTAATTGAGGTTTTATATTTAAAACCAAACTCAACCCCTAATTAATTCTTATATGAAAAATACTTAGTTCAAATTCCTTATATCTATCCATTTTTTCAAGTTCTCCAATCATATGTAATTGTGTATACAAAAATAAGACACATGGTCATATATGATTAGAGAATTTAACAAATGGAAATGAAGAATTTGATGTAAGTATGGTTCTTCTTTTATTAGAAATAGGAGGTGGTATTATGTTTATAATGAAGTCCAACCTTCATACTCTCAAATTAGAGAGCGGATGAAGTATTTATATACAACACCAAAAATGCTAATTCCAATGTTTGGATATTTATGTTGTGATGTATGGGTCTCACGTCGTAGTAAGCTTTCACAAAACTTTAATTCCAACGTCACACTCAATGCAAACCATAGCTTCTTTAGAGCATGTTTGGATCAGAATGCCCTCAAGACTTGTGACAAGAGGAAGTGGGTTAGTTCTTCTAATATAAACTTCAACCATCAAGAGGAGGATGTCATCAAATTGGAGGTTGATGGTTCAGTGCTAGAAGATGGAAGAAGCGGATATATGGAGGATATTTTTGAGATCAGAATGACAGATGGCTTGGAAGCTTTAGTTGCAAATTAACAAATGTTTCACCCGATTTTACGAAATTAATTGGTTGTATTAAGGTCTTTCAATTGTATAGGTCAAAAGGTTATAGAGAGATTGTTATGTTTACTAATTGTAAAGAGGCTATAAACCATATGTTGAGAGGGTGTGATGAGAATTATCCTTTTAGAGAAGTTGTGGATGAGGTTAAGTGTTTACACTAGGAATTGACATGTTGTGGTTAATCATAGTTTCAAAAAGGTTATGATCAGTGCTAAACTCTCACATGATAGATGCATAGTTACCAGAACTGGCTCGAACTGGCCGAGTCGACCCAGAAACCGACGAACCGGTCATCCAACAGATAATAGGATCGAATATGTATCAAAAATGGTTTTGGACCGGTCCGACCGCCAGGTTTGGAGAAAACCGATCCAATTGGTGAATTTTTTTTTTTAAAAAAACTTTGTTAAAGATATTATTGGTCATCCACATTATTTTGATGATGATAGAGAGTCTTTCATTGATGCACCACCTTTGGATTCTTTGTCATGATTTTATTATGTTTGGAGGTTATTTTGTAAACTCACCTTCTTTCTTCGAGCAAAGAAAAAAAAAACCATCTTCTTTAATTTTGCTTCTAGTTAATTGGGTTATTCATGTTTTAAACTTGTAAAAATGTTTTAGGTACTTTTATTTTGTAAACTCATTATATATATATATATATATATATATATATATATATATATATATATATATATAAGTATGGTTGTATAATTTATAAATATAGTATAGTTTTTGAGACCGGGTCATAGTTGTACGGTTCAACTAGTGACCCATTGACCCAATACTACCGGTCCGAGTCTGATAACATTGGATAGAGGTATTGATTCTTTTGAGATTTGATTAAAAAAACACGAAAAATATTAAAAACTTGAGAGGGGCATAGATTTTCGTGAGTTACCTTTCTCCTAAGGCAAGAAATTTGCATGTGATTTGAATTATTAAAATAAAATTAAAAAAATACATAATGAAGGAGCTGTCAAAGGTGGAGGTGGCCTACATGTCAGGAAACCCATTCAATAATATCCCCAAGCTTCATTTTCTAATCTCTTATATATATAACATGTTCTTCCAAACACGTGACTCACTTTTACTATTCTTATCATTCTTCCTAAATTCCAAATTCTCTTCCCTCTTCCCACATATCCATTGTCGGCATATTACACTTTCTATTCTTATCCTTTCTTCTTCTTCTTATTCCTTCTGTGTTTTTTATTAGTAACGTACTCCACCATGTTTCATTATAAGGGCTACAATTTTGCTTTTAGTATATTTCATCAAAAAGAACGAGGCACTCTAAATTTAGGATGCTAAGTTCTACTAAAAAATATTTTCAGATTTGCTGGATACATCAAAATTTACTTTAAAATACCTTGTACTATTAAAAAAAAAATAGTTTATAATTCTCAATGCTCTCTAGGGTGTTAAATGGGTGTTATTTAATCTTTTCATTAAATAACATGTTTTGTTTAACGTATTTTTTTCCACTAATTCAAATAAATATTTTGATAAGAATGACCATTTTAATTAAATTTAGTATTTTATGTAAAGTTATTATTATATACTTATAATAATAACCGTGTGATTGTTGTTGTTGTTGTTGTTCATACTGTGGTAATAAGACTATGTTTACATGTATTTGAGATGAGGACAAACATATCCAATTAAATGGTACCATATTCAAGTCAGCTTTTATTCATATTACTAATTACTAATTCAATGAATTAAATTGCATACACACAATCTCTTTTAACAAATACCAAATAGAAAATTAACCAACATTAGAGGTGAGCGATGGATGTGAGTTTGATTGGTGTTGATGATAAAACACTCCACCCTTAATGCCGATCTCAAAATTAAAAGAAAATAATAGTTTTGGAGTATCATTATCTTTTTATAAAAAAAAAATATAGATAAGTTGGTTTCGAGCTTCTCAGGTTGAAACATGCCTCTAAATTTAAAGGGTGCTTATAAATAGAGGCGGATGTAAGTATTGGATTGGGAGGGCAAGTGCCCACCCTTAAAATTTGGCAATTGTTAAAAAGAAGAAGAAGAAGATAATTAATACATGTTTAAATTAAGTGTCCACCTTTAATACATCAAGACTGCACTTTGTAATCGAATGAGGGATGAATGGTTGAATGATTGTTTAGTGCTTTATATTGAAAAAGATGTATTTGATAGCATTGATAATAAGACAATTATGATAAAATTCTAAAAAATAAGGCCTAGAAGGATGATATTGTAATTATTTTTATTGTAATAGCACTAAGCCTTGTAAAAAATAAAGCCTGGAAAGAAAATAGGTTTGTAAAATAACTGCTTCTTTTATTACATTATCAACATTTGTTTGATTTCATGAATATTTTTTAATATATATATTTTTAATTTTTTAATGCATTTAAAAATTTCCTTTAAAAAAAAAATCAGGAGTAACTTTTGAATCCCCACTAGTACCCATCATTCATTAATTTCCTGGATCCTACTGCTTATAAATGTATCTTCATATTCTCCATCTACAAAGTCTTCATGTTGTTGAGATTTCAACTTACAACTTTATAATTGTAAGTTAAACCCTTTATAGTCTGGGCCAATCTTTATTGGTTTTTGGAGTATTAGTTGTATGAGATGAATTATTTTATTTTTATTTAATAATCAAAATATTTATGTCGTTATTACAGAACAAAATGCGAATGTATTTAAATTCTGGCGAATTTAGCTCATTTTAAAGAAACATTGACTAATTATATCCAAAATAACATATATTTTAAATATAATAACCATAATTCAATTTTTTATATTGAAAAATTCTCTTAATTTCAATTTATTTGTTTATCCTTCATTAAAATATCTATGTGCGTAACTGTGTGTATATATATTTCACTTTATAAAAAAAAAAATGTGTCTGTGTATATATAATACACACACAGAGACGCATGAAAATAACGCGTAAGAGAGAGGTGAAAAGGGGTATTTTGCCACTGTCGTACTCTGCTTCTTGCCCATTCTCAGAAGTGATTCATTTCTGGCAAAATTCGAACGGACGACTCGGATCCGCCCATGGCGAAGCCGGGAGCGTTGGAATCTGATCCAACGGTGACGGCGAAGGCAATGGAGCTGAAGAAGGAGTTGCAGAGATTGGTGAAGTCAATTGTTGAAGATGAAGATCATCATTACGGCATCGAGACCATCGATACGACAATGGAGACGCTGTCGTTGCTGAAGGAGCTGAAGCTCAGCAAGAGATCATCGACGGTGACGACGACGGCGGCGCCGTCGTCTTCGTCACTGTCTTTGAAGCTCCGCCATAAAACCAGCTTGAATTGGCCGGAAGAATTCAAATGCCCTCTTTCCAAGCAATTGATGAGAGATCCTGTCATTGTGGCTTCTGGTCAGGTTAGTGCCGGAATTTACAAGTGTGGTTTTGGTGTTTTAGGTTTTGCAGAAGATGCGGCAAATATCTTGACGGAAAACCACACTCCGGTGTGTTTTTCTCTTTCTTTCTGGAAAATTTTGTTTCAGTGATGCAATTCGCAATTGTGATTTTTGATCTGTTTGGTTTCTGATAAAATTTGCAGACAAACGACAAAGCTTTTTTTTTTTTTTTTTTTCCTTTTGCTAAAATGCTATTCTTTTTGTTCATGAAATAAACAATTTGTGGCTGGTTTTTTGGCCGGAAATCAATTTGGCTGTAATTGATAGTTAAAACTTGAAATATATAACTAGTGGCACTTATTTTAATATTTTTTTTAAACGAGTTGGTTATTCTTTATTCAAATTATTCATTTGCTCTGTTTTAAAGATTAACCTAATAGGTGAGTAATCATGAATTTTGAGAAATTTACTTTTCATAAAACGTAGAAGAATTAAGTTGAATTTTACTTATTTTTTTCCACATGTAATTGCTTACAGTTGAAGGACTCAATTATTAAAATACTTCTATATATGTCATTTTATAGTATTTCACCAACAAATTGTCCGTTTAGTATTTCACCTGCAATATTAAAAGTTTTTAATAATTTATTTTGGTAGTTTATTTAGTACTTTTCAATTCAATAACTATATTTTAACCCTGAGATTCAAGTATCTTTAATATTACTCATTCTTTTTGTATGCCAATAATATTAAGGATATTCGAAGATAGTTTAATATCAAAATTAGAAATAATTTTTGACAAAATGAAATTAAATGTATTTGCTCAAAAAATGAAATTATAAATGTGTGTGTGTGTGTAACTGTCATTCAGCAAAATATGGTTGACATTAACCTCTTGAACTGTGACCGACATGAAGTTGTGGATGAAAATGGTTTTGTCGCATTTCTTGGAATCAGATTAAAGTGAGAATATATAATCTGATTTAATAACCTCTCTTGTCTATCTTTTTTACCTGAAATTTCTGCGCATTTTGCTCTGTTCCAAAGCCTGATAAGGTGGGAAAGATAAAAGAGAATTATTCGTCCCTCTTTCATCCTTCACCCACAAGCCCACAACCTTACATTTTTGCCTTTCCCACTTGCCACATTTACAAAGATCCTTCATGTTACCGGTTGAGTTGGATTTGGTCCTAAATATAAGATTTCACTTCATTTCAGTTTCCAAATTTATAATTTTTTTCTCCAAAGTATCTTTACTGATTACACTTTATGAAAGGGTTTCCATCTTAGGGTAGTCATGATTAAAAAGGGATTAAAAAGGGTTCAGGGAAATCAACTCATATTTATTGTAAATAACTAACTAAACTAATTTCTCTAATCTGCCCAAATTAGTTAAGTAGCTCTTATATTATGGATTAAAGGGGGTATTTTTTTTTTTGGGTCACACCAGAGGATTTGATGAAATCTTGAGATCATCACATCCCACCTCACTTTTACCACCTATGTAAAATCCCCAGCAGGTAGATCATTCATATTACTTTAATTGAGCATAGAACAGTCCATGATAAATAATTTGAAAAGAAGAAACAGTAAATGAAAGGGAAAAGTAAGATAATATATTTCAACCACCATAGTGGAAGCAAAAACAAGAATGTTATTTTATTCTTCTTTGTTCCATAAAGCGTGATGCCTCAGTAAGTGGAGTTATTTGATTGTAGCTTTTTGTAAAACTTTTGACTTGATTTTCTCGAAAGAGAATCATTGAATTCTAGTGTTCTGAGCTCTTTCTTTCTGTGAATTACTTCTGCACCCAAATTTCTTTTAATCATTCTGTCCCAAGCCTTTTCGTTCTGTGCTTGATAACTAGTTTATATTGACCTTGACTCATATATGACAAAAACTTGACAAATTTTGAGATAGTGAAGTTTTTCTTTTATCCTAATCATTAACCATTCTTTATTTTCTCTCTTTTGGGCTTTAGAGCCTTGGACCACAGAACAATGGCTGGATGTGGGAATGAATGATACTGAACAAACTGGACATTTGAAGTTCTTATTATGAACATTGCTTTATTTTCTTACCTCCCTTGATTAATAATATATGATGCCTGGGTGGACGAGTGGTGGTTTTAATTATGCGGACTTATGATAGAACATTAATTCAAAAGTGATTATTGTGGGAACTAATATTGAACCTGAAGTTCTTATTACGAGACATGTTTTTTGTTTTGTTTTTATCCTGTTTTGGTAATTGTATATGTAAACTTGGTTTAATGCTGCAGACATATGACAGAACCTTCATTCAAAAATGGCTGAAAGCCGGGAACCGGACATGTCCTCGGACACAGCAAGTCCTCTCACACACAGTTCTCACTCCAAATTATCTAATAAGCGAAATGATTGAGCAATGGTGTAGAAGCCAAGGGATTGAATTTTCCAACCATGTTCACTATATCAATGAGGAAGCAATCCTAGAACCAGACCATGGCCATTTTCTTTCTTTGCTTGAGAAAGTGTCTTCATCAGCACTTTCTGAACAGAAAGCTGCCGCGAAGGAGCTCAGGATTCTGACAAAGAAAATGCCTTCTTTCCGGGTATTCTTCAGTGAGTTTCCAGACGCCATTCCCAAATTGCTCAAACCAATCTGTGGGAGTCACTCTCTGGGTAATGTCCACCCTGACCTCCAAGAAGATGTCATCACAACAATCCTCAATATCTCCATCCATGACAACAACAAGAAGCTTGTAGCAGACACTCCAATGGTAATCCCTCTCCTAATGAGGGCATTGAGATCAGGAACAATAGCAACACGAAGCAACGCCGCAGCCGCCCTTTTCACTTTATCGGCTCTAGACTTAAACAAGGAGCTCATTGGCAAATCTGGAGCCTTGAAGCCTTTGATTGATCTCTTAGAAGAAGGACATCCCTTAGCCATGAAAGACGTTGCATCAGCAATTTTCACCTTATGTGTCCTCCAAGAGAACAAGGCAAGAGCTGTGAAGGACGGCATGGTGAAGGTGATCGTAAAGAAGATCGTTGACCGGGTCTATGTAGACGAGCTACTAGCCATCCTCGCGCTGCTCTCTAGTCACCAGAAGGCAATTCAGGACATGGGAGAGCTTGGAGCTGTAGCTAGCTTGCTGAGCTTAATCAGAGAGACCAATTGTGAAAGAAACAAAGAGAACTGCATAGCAATACTCCTGACTATATGTCTTTTTGACAGAACCAGGTTGAAGGAGATGAAGGAAGAAGAAAACAGACATAGAACAATCTCAGAGCTTGCACAGAATGGAACTTCAAGGGCTAAGAGAAAGGCTGCTGCAATTCTTGAGAGACTCAACCGGGTTGTTAATATTACACACACTGCTTAATTTCCTCTCAATTAAGGTAAATTTAGTCTCTGTACATTCTTGATATTCTTCCACTGTTCTTAGGTTGTTGAGAATTTAAGATTAGGACAGTATTTTTTGCTGTGCGTGTATACTAAAAATAAAAAGCAGAACATGTAAAATATATATATTAAATTGTAAAATATATCTCTTGATCATGATTTTGTCGGAGTTGTTAGTAAGAAACTTTAATGATGCTGCTAAGTTTCCCAAATGAGTTGTAATCACTACTGAGTGATGAAGCTAAGGCTCTTTGCCTCCGGAATTCTGGCGTGATTTTTGGACTTTATTCTTGTTTAGTCAATTCTTATATTCATCTCTATTTTTATTTGTTGATGCAGTTTCATATTAGAATAGTAAGGATAAATTATTCACTGATCTTCTTCTGGGAGATAACATAATAATTGTACTCCTTCTGTTGATTATGATAAATGAGTTTAAAAGGGCTATGTATATGGTAATTGGTAAACATTAATGATCAAGAAATTAAACTTATCAGGTAAATTATTAAAATATTTTGTTTAAAAAAAAACTTAGGTAACAATTCTTAGTAAATGTAGAGAATACAAATAAATAAAATAAAAAAAGCAATTTAAAAAAAAAATCGTGTGGGGGCATTTCTATCATTTCTTTTTAACTTTATAAAGACATAACTGATATTTATATTTAAAGTACCTCTCTATCTTTTACCATTTTAAATGGTCTTTACATGGGATTTTCCGATTATTATTTGTCAAAGCCATTTCATTAAAATAATAAGGATAAAGTATTCTATTTTGTTCAAAATAAGAAAAAAGTATTCACCGATCACCTTCTTGGAGATAACATAATTGTACTACTCACTTGGTTGATTATGAAAAATGAGTTCAAGGGGACTATATATACAAAAATACAAAACCGTAGATATCGTTCCAAAGCCGCGATTCAATCGCTCGAAAGCCCAAGACTTGATGTAGCGGAGATATCTGGTTTTTTAAAGCAACGGTCAACAAATTACAGAGAAATTTTTAGGAGGAAGTATTGTCTTGAAACAATTCACAAGTTTGCCGTAATTTAGAATATGATCAAAACCGTGATTTTTAAAAATTTAAGGTGATCAACAAATTTCAAAGGATTGATTTTTTTTTTTTTCCCGGAAAGATTAAAATAAAATTAGGTGTTATTTTTTCATTTGTCTGAGTATTTCTCATTTTTTTTAAAAAAAAAATTAAACTTGTTTTGTCAACATTACAACATGATCACTTAACTTTGCTTAGTTTTTTTTTTTTGATATAAAAGATGGCTAAAAAGTCGGTACAATTAAAATAGAAGATTAGTCAACAAGGGAAAATAAATCTCAAACACTCTTGAATCACCCATACTCAAAGATGAGTAGGATATTCACTCAAAATAGCAAACTTAGATAGACCCAATTTCGCTAATGCATCCACAATACGGTTGTGGCCTCTTGGAATATGGCCAATAGAGACTTTGCTTTGTATTCATTTTTCATTAGTAACACTAACAATGTTCATTTTTTAAGGACCAAAAATTATACTTTATAAACTTAAGAGAATAAAATGATATATCATATATATTTAAAAGACTAAAAATATATTTTAACCATTTCATACAAATACCGATAGCTTATATTAAAAGTATTGAAGGATTTTTAGGACAGGTTCTAATATCAGAGTCTGTGTAATTAAGCCAAAGAAGTACGTTAGGCAAAGAGCTAACAAGGACTTTTCAGTGTTTAGAAAATAAAAATAACAAAAATTTGTTTTTTTAATTTTTTTAAAATAATTATTCAAGCATAAAACTCACAGGAAACACAAATAATGTAACTTTTTTTTTGTACAATACCAAAAAAATACAAAAGAAGATACACTTGTTTTAGTATCTTTAGTATCTTTAACGAAGGGAAATATCATACATGTAGTGTGTTTGCCAAAATTCGCATGATCTCTGTTCGTATGCATTGTCCCACTCATAGTATTTTGCTGCCGGATATCTGGATATCTTCTGCTGTATCGCCATTAGAATTGGCATCCCTCACAAGATCAAAAGCCTATAAAAGCACAAGTTTTAAATCAAGCATCTTCACACTAACAAAAGCAGCCTAACTTGATATCTCAGAACCCAATATATCAGTGGTAAAATTATGTCTAATAAGATGCTCCGTGCCTCTTAGCATTCCAAAAAAAAGGCAAAAGCCCACACATTCTGTTGCTTAAGGTTATATTTGGATGGAGTGGAAAGTTACAAAAATAGCGAAGGGTGAATACTAGAAAGGAAAACTTCAAAAAATAGTAAAAAAACATTTACTATTTTTTTGGGTTTCCCCCTTAGTATTTGTTCGTCTCTAATTCTCTTTCCATCTAAACTAAGGGTAATTGTCTTATAAACACTAAGAAACAAAAGAAAAGGAAATTCAATGAATTGGAATAAGAAGAAAAAGAAGCAGCTACGACCTACAATTGGCTATTAACCTCAAAACTCAAAGACAATCGTTAAGGCAATAGCCCATATTGTTCAAGAATGCCTCAACTGCTTCCTTTATCGCCAAATTTGGTACCTCAAAACTCAACGACAATCGTTAAGGCAATAACCCATAAGCCCAAGCATGCCCAAAAATGCCTCAACTATTTACTTTATCGCCAAGTTTGGTACAAGCTATGATGAATTAAGAGGTTGCTGTGTCATTGGATCAAAATTATTCTGAATACAAAAAAAGTGACTTTTCTCAGATACAAATACAAACATCCCAGTAATAAAGACTTGATACTGCTGTAATTAGCTATACTAATAGGCATGATTAGATAGAAAAAAAAAGTGACTTTACTCCGATACCAATACAAACATCCCAGTGATAGACTTGATACTACTGTAATTAGCTACACTAATAGGCATGATTAGATACATAAAATATGCAAAGCAAAACAACATTACTTTTTCAGGGGTTGAAGAATCCCTTTCCTCTCATATGTATACCCACTTGGGGTAATTACAGTGTCTCGAATCATTTTGTAACTAGTTATCTGGAACCTTAAAATACTCAACAGAAGATCATATCACACATCTTGTAATCATTTCCAAGAGATGGTACGAACAGAAAATCCGCCCTGCACTTTACCTCGAAAGGCATTTGGGTATGAAGCCGCCGAGTTTTCCGTGGATTCTGATACTTCATGAACTTTATGTGGATTCTGATACTTCAATTCCGGACGTCTTATCTGGAGATGAAGATAGTTCTGTGGATTCTAGATATGAATCTGCTGGATCTTCTGTATTACCAAGTTCAAGGGCCTCTAGATCTAGTCTTACCTAGTAAAGTTGGTATCAGATGATTGTATCCAGTATATAATGATGTGGGTTTTATTCCCCTTCAAGCTTTTTCTTGGAATTCCAGTACATCTTTTTCACTTAGCTTATTCCAATTTCTCAAAAACCTTATCTATCCTTGGAAGCCCTCGTCTTTCATGTTTGCATTCAGAAGCCTTTGTGACATTAAAACGGTTGTTTTAATCTCATGAGAGTGGCATTAAGGAAGAGCATGATGTTGTGGATGTTTATGTTTCTACAACTATATCGAGGAAGAATAACCCAAAACCTTCAGAGAGGACCAGCAGCTTTAATCAGTCTATAAATACAGATGCCCGGACACGTCAGCATGTCATAACAGAGCTTGGGTAAAGGCTATTTCATATATGCCTTTATTGATTTTGAAATTCGACATAATTGAAGTATCAGAATCCATAGAAAACTTGGCGGCTTCATTTTTTTTACTGCCTCGAGATTTAGTTGACTAAGTCACAGGACTTAGTTGACTAAATGTCGTGGCCAGGAAAAAAAATTGAAGCCCCGAGTTTTAGTCGACTAAACCTTGGTTTAGTCGACTAAAAAAGCACAATGGGAAACAGTTTCAAAATAGGGACATTTTGGTAAATAGTTTCCTAAAAAGGGTAGTTTGGAAAAAAAAGCACGTTGATTAAGATTCAAGAATGCTTACAAAATTAAGACCAAAACAAGAAATTATATAGGATAAATGGGTAAATCAAACAGGTAAGACTAAAAAATGGGGTACTCAAGGAGGATTCAGGAACTTAATGACCTCGGATGACGTGTTGTCTAGTTAAATAGCTCTCCGGCTATCATCCACTGCTTTAGGAATTAGCAGTGGACGACAGCCGGAGAGCTACCAACCCAAAACATACTTGAGCGATGCTTGAAATAAACCGGATTGTTAGGGCACAAATTGATTGCCTTGAAGAAGAAACAAAAAAAGAAACACACAAGAAAAAGAATGAAGATATTTTATGAATAATGCAGTGACAATACCTTGTTATAAGCATCGATTGCGGCCTCGAACAGATCTTCATGTCTCAGTTGCTCCTCTCTCTGGAACCAACTCACCATTTGGTTCGAGACAGCAGAGCAACTGAGACTTGAAGATCATTTCGATGGCGCAATTGAGGCTTATAATAAGGTATTGTCGCTACGGATCTCTATACATGGGGACTCCTTGCGCTAACACTCAAAGGCCTACAAAAGAGTGCTTCGTTGTCGTCAAGAGTCTAGTAGAGGAAAGGGAAGGAAAGTTTCCTGCTTATGGATGGCCTTTCAAGGCTCTTTTTTCAATTTTGTTTTCGTTGTGGAGTTTTTCTGTGTGCCGTTTGATGTATTTCCTACATGATTCTGATGGCTTTTTTCCCAAACTGCCCTTTTTTAGAAAACTATTTACCAAAATGCCCATATTTTGAAACTATTTCCATTATGCTCTTATTTTGAAACTATTTCTCATTGTGCCCCTTTTTAGTCGACTAAACCAAGGTTTAGTCGGTTAAAACTTGGCGGCTTCATTTTTTTTACTGTCCCTGACATTTAGTCGACTAAGTCCTACAAGACTTAGTCGACTAAATGTCAGGGACAGTAAAAAAAAAATGAAGTCACCGAGTTTTCTGTAGATTCTGATACTTCATGAACTTTTCGTGAATTCTGATACTTCAATTTCAGATGTCTTATCTGAAGAAAAAGATAGTTCAATGGATTCAGGATATGAATCTGCTGGATCTTCTGTATTACCAAGTCCAAGGGCCTCTAGATCTAGTCTTACCAAGCAAAGTTGGTATCAGATGAATTGGATCTAGTATATAATGATGTGGGTTTTATTCCCCTTCAAGCTTTTTCTTGAAATTCCAGTACATCTTTTTCAGTTAGCTTATTCCAATTTCTGAAAAACCTCATCTATCCTTGGAAGCCCTCGTTCTTCATGTTTGCATTCAAAGCCTTTGGGACATTAAAACGGTTGTTTTAATCTCATGAGAGTGGCATTAAGGAAGAACATTATGTTGTGGATGTTTATGTTTCTACAGCTGTATCAGGGAAGAATGACCCAAAACCTTCAGAGAGGAATAGTAGCTTTAATCAGTGTATGAATACAGATGCCCGGACACATCAGCATGTCATAACAGAGCTGGGGTAAAAGGCTATTTCATATATGCCTTTATTGATTTTGAAATTCGGCAGAATTGAAGTATCAAAATCCACAGAAAACTCGGCGGCTTCATTTTTTTTTTACTGCCCCTGAGATTTAGTCAACTAAATCACAAGACTTAGTCGACTAAATGTCGTGGCCAGAAAAAAAAAAAATTGAAGTCCTGAGTTTTAGTCGACTAAACCTTGGTTTAGTCAACTAAAAATGGCACAATGGGAAATAGTTTCAAAATAGGGGCATAATGGGAAATAGTTTCAAAATAGGGGCATTTTGGTAAATAGTTTTCTAAAAAGGGGCAGTTTGGGAAAAAAAGCCTGATTCTAATTCTTTTTCTTGTGTCTCTCTCTTTTTTTTTTTCTGTTTCTTCTTCAAGGCAATCAATCCGTGCCCTAACAATCCGGTTTATTTCAAGAACCATGTTGTGTTACCGTAAGCTCAAGTATGAAAGAAAATTTAATTTATGATATATTTAATGAATTAGTTATTACTTCTTATTTTATGTGAATTAGTTAAGTTATCTTATATTAGAATCCGGCGGAAGGCGGCAGAGTCCGGTGGCCAGAGTCGTCACCGGCCGCCGAACTTCGGCGGCTGGTGTGGTGGCCCTTTGACAGGGGTATTTTTTTTGATTTATTTTAAAATTAAGGGTAAAATGGTAAAATCACCCTAATTTGCAAAACCTAGAAAAGTCCACATATCCTTTCAGTCTTTTTACAAATTCACATGACGTTTGGGAGTTTTGAAAATTGAAGAGATATTTAATTGGAATTTTCCCTTGATTATTTGATTGCACGAATAATTGGAGAAGACACCTAGTTTGCTTGACATTGGACCTTTCTTCTTATATTATTCAAAATGTATTATTATGAATAAATTAAAATTGGAAAAAAATCATCTGAGTGCATACTTACTTTTTAAGTAGTTACGTAAATTTAATTTATATTTTTATTGCTGGTTGCCTGGTTCTAAGAACTTTCTTTTAAACGTTAGTTCCATATGTACAACTCTTTTTTTTTTTTTTTGGCACAATATTTACCACTCTTTTGTTTATGGCAGGTCTTGCAACTATTTTTGTGCGTGTTTTCAAAAGCATTAAATGTACTTTTCCATTATCCTTCACTCAATTGAATGCAAAAATTGACCCAAAAAAAGTTTGAATAAAAAGATTCACACAACTATGATATTATAGAAGATCCAACTCACAACCTTTAGTTTAAAAAAGCCTTAAAAAGTAAATATTTTGAAACATCATTCTTAGAATAGTAGGTCCATTACACATGTACTATTAAATAGGTAATTATTTTTTCTTTTTTTAGAATTCAGGTGGTATCCCCTAACCGATAGCTAGAGACTAATTCTATGAGGTTTAGTACAATGAAGCAGGTTTTGTCTCTCCCAATTGCTAGGGACTAATCCTATTAAGGTTTAGAGATCACAGAAGCAGGTTTTGCCTTTCCCAACAAAACATTTTCCATGCATATGGCCTGATTCGAACCAGGACATCATGTTTAAGAGATTCAACTATTTACTAACCTTGTCAAGCTATTGTTGGTAATTAGATACTGTTAACTATGAGTAAATTTGAAACCTTATGCAATTCTAAGACCAATTTATTGAAGTAACTAACTTATCTTAGTTTTGATTAGGTAGTTAAAAATAACTCATTTAGGACAGAAAAAGTACCTCAACCAACCAAATTGGGATTAATGATAAATACTAATTATTACTTGGGAATCTTTCTTAATTCTATTAAGAGATGAATCAATAGTTTTCGAGAAACCAACATCAACAGTAAGTCCAAGATCTTTCCTGGCAACCCCTTTTGTGTTTTTTTGCCATAAAAATAGTATTTCATTATCCCATGATTTAGAAGAATTTGCGAAATCACACAAAGCCACAAATATCTCGTAATAATGCACTGTAAAAGTTAAGAGACGTGAACACAAAAGAATGAAAATACAAACAACAAAAACTTTTTTTTTGGTGCAAACAACAAAAACTTTATTTCATATCTTTTCACTCTCAATCTTTCCATGAATAAATCCCAATACAATTTTAAAGATTCAGCAAAAGCACTATCAAGCAAACAAAACAACCAGCTGTTAACCTCAAAACTCAATGATAATGATTACATTGCTTGTCCAAGAATGCTTGAACTGCTTTCTTTATCACCAAGTTTGGTTTAAGTTATGATGAATAAAGGGTCATCTGTGTGGTTGGAACAAATTGTCTTGAACTCTGAACACAAATATATGGCTTACTCAAATCTCACATAGACAAAGCCCATACAAATATGAACTTGCAGTAACAGACTTGTTACAGATCAGATAATATTCCTCCCGTCCTTTTTATAAGACTCAGATAACCAAATTATGTGATTTAAGAAAACAGTTAAAAAATGAAATAGAGAGAGAAATAGAGTAGTAATGAAGGAAAGTGTGAAAGAGAATGTAGTATGGGAAAACAAGATAAGGAGAGATCATAGAACTAATTAGGGGTAAAAATGGTATAAACACATTCAAGGTTCAAAGAACCCCAGGTGGGATCTTATAAAAAGCACCGAGGCATTTTAAATTTCAGGCTCTTATAGAAAGGTCCAGAGGCAGTACCAATAGGCATGATCAGGTAGAATATGCAAACCAACATTACGCTTTTAAGGGGTTTAAGAATCTCTTCCCTCTCATATGAATGTCCAGTAATTACAGGATCTCAAAGAATATCAAAAGTGATTGGACAGCATAAGTAATCTGTGAACTTAAAATACTCAATAGAAGAGCATATCACACATCACATAGTCATTTCCATGAGATTGAAAAACAAAAATAAAAACTTTGATGAAGATAGCAATAACCAAAAAAACCGGTCCTCTGCTTGGTAGCCTCTGCAGCTTCACTGAAAACTCCTTCTAAAGGATTAAGTTGTAGTAAGTGTTGAGCTTCAGCATTATCAATATATCCATTTGAGAGACTTCACGAGAATGCTTTTCATTTAGAGCGCACAGACAAGCTTCTCTGTGACATGAGAACATGTACATGTTTTATAAAGTAGCTGATAACAACTTGACAAGAAATACATCATTCATTCATGTTTAATAAATAAACACCAAACAAGTACTTCAATCTTGAATTATATATACCCTATAGCACTCCAGTCATTGGATTTATTTCTCTTCACAGGTTTTGTCAAACAAAATTCACAACTCATTACACTTTCATTCATGAACGATAAACAAACACTTAAACCACAATTTCATCTTCAAGGATATACTGTCCAAGTGTCTAGCACTTTCAATCTTTGATTTATTTCAGTGAGTAGGTTGAATTGAACAAATTTGCCACTGACCACACTTTAGTTCCTTTGTCCAAATTCTATTCACACTGATACAAGCCTTGAGGCAAGGATGAAAGAAAAATAAGGCATATTTTTAACATAATATATCAACTAAATAGTGCCAAATTTAATACTACCTCCGGTTCTAAATATAGGACATAATTTGTAGACAGAAGGAGTACATAAACATTTGTTCAACTCGCATCAATTGAAAACCTTAAGCTACTATTAGGCCTAATAATCACACCATAAGAGACATACTTCAGATGCTGCAATTCCCTTAATCTCTGGGCAGATGCATTTTCCAATGCAAGGCCTTTCGCTTTTACAAGCTCCTGCCGGATCCCGCCAGTAGGATTGGCACCCTTCTCAAGATCAAAATCCTATAAAAATAACCTTTGTAATCAATATATGAGAATCTTTATAAAAACAAAAGCAGCCTAAGTCAATATCTCAGAAACCAAGCATCACATTATGCATCAGTGGTAAAATTATATCTAATTAGAAGCTCCATGCCTCTTAGCATCCCAGAAGCAAGACAAAAGCTTTCAGGCTATATTCAAGAGGTGGAGGAAAAAATGAGGAAAATTGGGGAGAAGGAATACTAGAGAAGAAAACTTCCAAAAATAATAAAAACATTTACTATTTTTTGGAGTTTTCCCTCCTAGCATTCTTTCCTCTCTAATTTTCTTCCCATCTAAACTAAAGGTAATTGTCTTATTTAGACTAATATAGTCTAGACCACACCAACACAAATAGACAAAAGAAATGGGAATTCAATAGAGTGGAATAAGAAGAAAAGGAAGAAGCTGCCAGGCTGATTAAACATATCATGAACCGAGCCAAAAACTCGCATCTCCTTGCAGATAAAGAATGCTTCTTTTCTTCCATCCATCATGATTAATTAGAGCTACCATATGTTCTTATTCTCCGATACTTTCTACTTCAATATCAGTGTCAGTGTTTGCAGTGTTCTGTGTTATGCCAGCAGTATATGGCAAGGCTCCTCTCAAAAAATCCCCATACCATAAAATCTCTTAGTATCACTGTCAGTGTTTGCAGTGTTCTGTGTTTTGTAATTTGGATTTTGTTCACAACTATCTTACTTATGTCATCCTTTTTGGAATAGCTTGACTTCTGCATCAGTAAAGTTGTCTAAGTAGCACAGAATCAAAAAAGAGAATTTGAGGAGATGAATAGTCATCTTAAGCAAGAAAGATGCAATTCAATGGTTAGACTTAGAAACCTTCTCCAATTCTCTGACCGCTTCGACATATTCATTTTTCTCCAGCAATGCACTCCCCAAAATATAATGGGCCTGCAATATAGCAATAAGAAGATTTGACTGAGTACAGATGAGTAGCCAGTTGCTAACGAGGACAAGTAACTAAATAAAATGAAACAAATAAAAAGAAATACAACAGTGCTTGAACCACTATCGCCAATTTGCAACCAACAAGTTAATCAAGAATGCGCTAAAGACCTAATAAAAAAAACGAATGTACTAAAGATAAAAGTCCATAACAAGAAAATATAGAAATTCACCCAATTCCATTCTCTCTTTTGGCTTGTTAAGTTCATAATAAAATATATTTTGAAACAAAATACATAAATGGAACTTTCTTGACTAAAGCAACATTATGACTCTTAAAAAGCGAAATAAACTAAATAAATGCAACAAACAATTAGAACAAATTCTGTCATGAAGACTCTCAGAAAACCTCAGCTTTTACAAAAGCATACCCTTACTTGCAAAATAAGAGACCCAAGTTTGCAAGGAAAAAGTTGATCAAATGTGCTTGCAAACTTAAGACCAAAACAAGAAATTATATAGGACATATGGGTAAATCAAACAGGCAAGACTAAAAAAAAATGGGGTACTTATGGAGGATTCAGGAACTTAATGACCTCGGCTGACAAGTTGTCTAGTTCAATAGCTCTCCGGCTGTCGTCCACTGCTTTATCCCAGACACTAAAGATTAGGACAGTATTTTTTGCTGTGCGTGTATACTAATAATAAAAAGCAGAACAGGTAAAATATATGTATTAAATTGTAAAATATGACGTGGAGAGAAGTTCTTTTTTTTAAAAAAAAAAAACTCATGTTTATGGTATTAAATTGTAAAATATATCTCTTGATCATGATTTTGTTGGAGTTGTTAGTGAAAACCTTGATGATGATGCTAAGTTTCCTGATAAATCCCAATTTTATATATTTTATCCCACCTTATTTCATTTATTTTGGGGATTATTTTAGGCTAATTTGGAATTATTAGATAATATTTAGATTGTTAGCCTATTTTAGGAAATAATATAAATATAAATTAATTATAAGATATTGGGCTTAAATTATTAATATTCTGATTAAATAATATCTCTTGATATATGATAGATTGTGATTTTATAATATCCTATAAGTGCAGAATTTTTCAGGGAAGCTAAAAAGAAACCCAATGGTAGAACTTATTGGGCTTATCAGATTTTATTGGGCTCAAGTTAATACCCTAAAAAGCCCTATCTTCCTCCCTTTAAGAAACCTAGCCGCTACACGCTGAAGAGGGAGCTGAAGCCGCAAGAGATAAGACGTTGACGCCGCGAGACAGAATTGAAGAGAAGAGCCGAGACACGCTGAGATTGAAGGAAGCCGAGAGAAAAGGAGACGCTGGAGATCGAAACAATTCATCACGTCGCAAGCTATAGATTGAACAGACGCTGGAGCCGCAAAGGTTGAATCAATATACATTAATTCAGCTCTCTCATCCACACATTCTCAATTCTCAATTCACACAAGGGACCCACCTTTATTATTACCTCTGCATCTACGGAATAATCCATTCATCAACTTGAATGGCCATGACTTGCACAATATTTGGTGGTGGAAGCACGGTCATGGTGGCTTGAGTTCTTTTTGGGGAGCAACTTAGGAGGAGCATGGAGGAGGCTAGAGCCTAGGGTTTACACATGAAGACCACAAGGGAGTGTCTTTCTTTTTATCTTTTTAATTCAACTTTGAGATTATTTAGTTTTAAAGGATTTCGAGTTATATTAATTGAGAACAATCTAGTTTTAGATTGTAAACTTATTTCTTTTGGATTAGACTGATAATTTAAAGTTTTATGCTTACTGCTGGATTCTTGTTTGCAACCTTTAGATTGTCAATTAAATTAATAATTGAGTTTTCGTTATTAATTTAATTGTTAATTGGGTTAATCATCTTAATTGTTTAGTTGAGTTGATAAATTATCTGGTTGTTCAATTAGATAATTGTAAACAAGATTTTCAAGATTATTTTATGATTGGTTTTAAATGGGTTTAATTAGCCAACACTTATTTCATTATGAGTTTTCTAGTGAAATATGTGTTATTGAACTAGAGGGTTTCCCATGTTCAATTGGGTAATTAAATTTATTAATCTCCCTTGGGTCTAATTAATTAATTTGGGCTAAGAAAGTTTACTCCTTGCAATTCCTAAGTTGTCCCCTTCGTCATCATAACTGAACTAGACCTTTATTATTTTATTTGCATTTAATCGACATTTTTATTAGGATTTTAATTCTTCTCTCATAAGAAAAACCCCCAAAAATTGCGTTCAATTTCATATAGATTATTTTCATTTTCATATAGGTTTTAGAGTCAATTGCATATAGGTAGAGTGTTTTACATCTTAGTTTAGGTCCATTTACATTCTACTGCATCTTTTATCACTTGAAAATTAGTCCTAAAGAAAACTCACAGCTTGCTCCTTGGGAGAATGACCTAGGTTGACCCTAAACTGCATAATTAATTAGGACCTAGTTTAATTGATCACTTTAACGACAAAAGTACCATCGATCAATTTTGGCGCCGTTGCCGGGGAGCAACGGTTAGACTTTAGGTTTGAGTTTTCAGGTGACTTCGTAGGTAGTTATTTATTGCATGACTCGGTCCTCTTCGGAAAGATTGTTAGCCTTAGATCCTGAGATTGAGAGGACATTTCATCAACAAAGAAGAACTAGAGCTAGTACTCTTATAGGCAATAGTTCCTTTGTTAATCCTATTTTTGAATCCTCTGATCCTGAGGTTAATATGGACGGTAATAATATTGTTGTTAATGCTAATGAGAATGTAAATGCAAATGCAAATGCTCATAATGTTGATCCTGCTATGACTATTAAAGAATTGGTTTCTCCTGATTTGCATTTTCAAAATTGGTGCATAAATTATCCTGATATGAATGTGAATTTCGAATTGAAACCTGGATTGATACACTTACTTCCAAAATTTAATGGTGTTTCAGGGGAGGAAGCATACAACCATTTGAAGATGTTTCACATGGTCTGCACTGCTATGAAACCAGTCGATGTGATTGAAGATCAAATTAAGATGCGTGCCTTCCCATTCTCTTTGGAAGGATCTGCTAAAAGCTGGTTGCTTCGATTACCTCCTGGATTCATCACTTCATGGAATCAACTGAAGAAACTATTCTTAGAAAGGTATTTCCCAGCCTCTCGCACTTCATCTATCAGGAAAGACATAAGTGGATGTCGACAAATGGTTGGGGAATCCTTATATGAATATTTGGAGCGTTTTAAAACATTGTGTTCCAGCTGTCCCCATCATCAAATCCCGGACACACTATTGATCCAATACTTCCATGAAGGGCTCTTACCTCTAGAAAGAGATTTGTTAGACTCAGCTGCTGGTGGTTCTCTTCTTCACTTGACTATTGAAGATGCTTGGGAATTAACTGAAAGGAAAGCTGAGAATAGCCAACAATTTGGCTCTAGACAACAAGTAAAAGTTAATGAGGTAGGATTATTCTCTGAGTCTCGCCTGGAGAGCAAAATTGATAGGCTTGCATCTGCTGTGGAAAAAATGACTATGTTCAATATGCAAAATTCTTCTAATATAGTCAATCCTATGGGACCATCTACTACTTTTACTTCACAGCCCAACTCTTCTGCTCTAATAGGGCCACTATGTTCTATTTGCTCTCTAGCTACTCATGCTACTGACTCTTGCCCTTACCTGAATGATGGAGCTGAATCTTGCAATGCAATATATCCTTCTAAACCTATGACTCAAGGTGGCCAAAAATATGATCCTTACTCCAATACATATAATCCTGGATGGCGTGACCATCCAAATCTTCGATATGGAAATGGCCAACCTCAACAAGCACAGTTTAATCAAGGTGGAAATTCTAGTAGCAAGATGTTTCAACAAGTTAGACAACCAATGCCAGTCCAAGATGAAGGTTCAAGGTTAGAAAGCAAGATGGATGCTATGATGAAGATCCTAATACAACAGCAGCAACAACAACAAATTCAAAGCCTTCAAACTCATATTGGTCAATTATCTAATATACAGAGTAATGAGCAAAGTCAAGGTTCAGGAAGGCTTCCATCTCAGGTGGTGACCAATCCAAATGCTGGAACTCAGCAGAATCCCAATATAGGTGGAGTTAATGCTATATCTCTCCGACGTGGAAAGATAATCCCCTCTGCAGATCCTGTTACCATCAAAGACAAGGAAGTTGCTGATGACTCTCCTTCTACTTCCACATCACAGGATCAACCCACCTTATCAGAAACACAAGTGGTGCCTACGGAAGAACAAGAAAAGGATGATAAAGTAAAGCAAGTGGTCAAGCAGACTCTCCCTTTTCCTACCGTGGTGGCTAAAGCTGAAAGGAGAAAGAAGGAAATTGAGGTGTCAAATGAAATCTATGATATATTCAAGAAGGTGGTGATCAATGTTCCACTAGTTGACTTAGTCACACAAGTACCTAAATATGCAAAATTCTTGAAGGAATTGTGTACTACAAAGAGAAAGTTTAAGCACGAAGGCAAGGTTGACTTAGGGGCAGTTGTCTCTTCTCTTTATCAAATGCCAATGCCAGTGAAGTGCAAGGATCCTGGTAGCTTTCTCATACCTTGCACTATTGGTGACATTGAATTCTCAGATGCCTTAGCAGATTTGGGAGCAGCTATCAATGTTATGCCAAAATCAGTCTTTGATCAACTCAATGGTGTAGAGCTTAAGCCCACAAATCTTGTTGCATCCCTTGCTGACAGACGTTGTACAGTCCCAGAGGGCGTCTTGGAGGACATCTTAGTTAAGGTAAAAGATTTCATATTCCCTGCAGACTTTTATGTTCTTGATATGGATGATGGTCGGTTTAGACAGAAAGGACACTCATCTCTAATTTTAGGTAGGCCTTTTCTTAAAACTGCTAAAGCTATGATAGATGTCCATGCTGGTAGCCTTACTCTAGAATTCGCTGGTGAAACTATTAGATTCAATGTACTTGAATCCATGAGACATCCCCTTGATGATTGTGCAGAGATAGATGTTAATGTTGTTGATGCTATTATGGATGATTCTGTTAAAGATCTTGAAGAGAGCATGCTTAGTAGATCATGTGATATTGCTGGTTTAGATGATAGTATCTCTTGTTCATGTGCTAAAATTGGTAATTGTGACACATGTGCTGACTTTGATGTTGCTGATATTGATATTTTCACTGATGCTATTAAGAATATGAGATACTCTAAACATAATGCTTCTGTGCCTAATTGTAGCATTGGTGATTCTTCTGCTCTTATAGTTTCTACTGATGCTTCCCAAGATGGGAAAGTTTGTTCTTCTGTCTGTGAGTCTATTGTGCAGGTTTCTAGTTTGACAGATGCTAAATTGAAGCCACTCATACCTTCAATTGAACAAGCCCCATCCTTAGAGTTAAAGGCACTTCCTGAGTCATTGAAGTATGCCTATTTAGGGAAGGACGAGACACTTCCTGTGATTATAGCTAGTGACATAGCTGCTGATGAGGAGACCCGCCTCCTAGAAGTACTCAGGCGACGGATAAAAGCTATTGGGTGGACTCTTGCTGATATCCCTGGAATCAACCCAAATGTGTGCATGCACCGGATCCTACTAGAAGATGGTGCCAAATCTGTACGACAGCCACAAAGACGACTCAATCCATTAATCCTTGATGTGGTAAAGAAAGAGGTTTCTAAACTTCTGTCTACAGGTATAATCTACCCTATTTCTGATAGTCGTTGGGTAAGTCCAGTTCAGGTAGTACCTAAGAAAACTGGTATTACTGTTGTTCGTAATGATGAAGGTGAGCTAGTTCCAACTAGAGTTCAAAACAGTTGGAGAGTATGTATTGATTATAGAAAACTGAACTCGGTAACTAGAAAGGATCACTACCCCCTCCCCTTCATAGATCAAATGTTAGAAAGACTGGCCAATAGATCACATTATTGCTTTTTGGATGGCTTTTCTGGATATTTCCAAATTTCTATTGCACCTGAGGACCAAGATAAGACTACATTCACATGTCCATTTGGAACCTTTGCATATAGACGCATGCCATTCGGTTTATGTAATGCACCAGGCACTTTTCAGCGTTGCATGGTTTCCATATTCTCTGATTTTCTTGAGCATTGCATGGAAGTTTTTATGGATGATTTCACTATTTATGGTGATTCTTTTGATGCATGCTTGGCTAGTTTAGACAAGGTTTTGGAAAGATGCATTCAATATAATCTTGTGTTGAATTTTGAAAAATGTCATTTTATGGTTAAGAAAGGAATTGTTTTGGGCCATGTTGTTTCACATGATGGTATTGAGGTTGATAAAGCAAAAGTTGATATTATTTCCTCTCTTCCATATCCTTCATGTGTGAAAGATGTACGTTCTTTTCTTGGGCATGCTGGATTTTATAGAAGATTTATCCAGGATTTTAGTAAGACAGCATTGCCATTGTCTCGTTTATTGCAGAAAGATGTGGGTTTTGTTTTTGATGATGCTTGCAGGTATGCATGGGATGAGTTAAAGAAGAAACTCACTACACCCCCCATCATTCAGCCACCTAATTGGAGCCTTCCATTTGAGCTCTTGTGTGATGCTTCTGACTATGCATTAGGTGCCGTTCTTGCCCAAAGAGTAGAGAAGAAACAACATATCATAGCCTATGCATCTAGAACTTTAGATGCTGCTCAAGCTAACTACACTACCACAGAGAAAGAGCTATTTGCAATCGTCTTTGGGCTAGAGAAATTTCGATCCTATATCCTTCACACAAAGGTGATTGTCTTTACAGATCACTCAGCTATCAAATACTTGTTTAAGAAACCGGACTCCAAACCCCGCCTCATTAGGTGGGTACTTCTTATACAAGAGTTTGATGTGGAGATTCGTGACAAGAGTGGTGTAGAGAATATGGTAGCTGATCATTTGAGTAGGATTGAAACACCTGCGGTAACATCTTCACCCTTAGATGACTTCCCTGATCAAAGGCTTTGTGAGGTTGTTGTTTCTACCCCTTGGTATGCTGATATTGCTAATTATTTAGTTGCATCTGTTCTGCCAATTGACATGAATAAACATCAATTAAATAAGTTTAAGAGAGATGTTAGATTCTACATATGGGATGATCCTTACTTGTGGCATATTTGTAGTGATCAAATTATTAGGCGATGCATTCCTGATGTTGAATTTGAGTCTGTCTTAACTTTTTGTCATACTCTTGCATGTGGGGGACATTTTAGTGCCAAACGTACTGCTAGGAAAGTTTTAGAAAGTGGATTGTTTTGGCCAAGTCTATTTCGTGATGCCCATGAATTTTGTAAGAAGTGTTCCAGGTGTCAGTTTGTGGGTAATATTTCTAGGAAGCATGAGATGCCCCAACAACCCTTATTATTCTGTGAAGTCTTTGATGTCTGGGGTATTGATTTCATGGGACCTTTTCCCACTTCATTTGGTTACATATACATCTTGTTGGCTGTAGATTATGTGTCAAAGTGGGTTGAAGCAATCCCCACTCGTACTAACGACTCTTCTGTAGTGGTTTCCTTTGTTCGATCTCACATTCTTTGCAGGTTTGGCATTCCTAGAGCCATCATTAGCGATCAAGGAACTCATTTTTGCAATCGGAGTTTTCAGAGCCTATTAAGTAAATATGGGGTGATGCATAAGGTGGCCACCCCATACCACCCTCAAACAAATGGTCAGGCAGAACTCTCCAATAGAGAAATCAAGCTCATTTTAGAGAAGACAGTGCAACCTAACCGAAAGGATTGGAGTAAAAGGCTCGATGATGCACTTTGGGCATATCGCACAGCATATAAAAGTCCAATTGGCATGTCTCCATATAGGATTGTCTATGGCAAAGCATGTCATTTGCCAGTGGAGGTAGAGCACAAGGCATACTGGGCAATTAAAAGGTGCAACCTCGATCTTACTAGTGCTGGTATTGAAAGGAAGTTGCAATTGCAAGAGCTTGAAGAGTTAAGAAGAGAAGCTTATGAGAATGCTAGAATTTATAAGGAAAGAACTAAAGCAATCCATGACAAACTCATTATGAAGAGAGAATTTCAAGTGGGCCAAAAAGTTCTACTATATGTTTCCCGATTGAAACTCATGCCTGGAAAGCTCCGCTCGAGATGGGAGGGTCCTTTCATTGTCATTGATGTCTCCCCTTATGGAGCTGTGAAGATCAAAAGAGAGCCAAATGGAAAATGTTTCACTGTCAATGGACACCGCTTGAAGCCGTTTTTTGATGGATTCTCTACTCAGACAGTGGAGGCTGCTACACTACGTGACACCACGTAGACCCCGGTTGTATTCCTTCCTTCACTCTTTTATTTTGCTTTGTCATATTACTCATTGTCATATTACTGAGTTGAGTAGCGCCACGTATTACTTGTCTTTGTGATATATTATGACCGTTTTGCATTGAGGACAATGCAATGTTTAAGTGTGGGGGAGGGATCAACTGTGTTGAATGTGAAAATTTCAAGTTTTAAGTAACTTTAGTATGATGCATTTTTATTTGAAAAGTGATTGATCATGTTTTGAGTTAGTGAACTAAGTGGCAATGAATTTGACTTTGGTGAATTTAGGCTAATGATCATATACACCTAGTGAGATTTTGAGCCTAGTATACTTTCTCTGTGTGTACCCTTATCTCTTCACTTGATCTAGAACTTGACTTGAATCTTATTTGAGGCCATATTTTCTGCATGTGCATTTATAAAAATGATAAAGGCATTCATTTTCATTCTAGCCAGATAAGCCAAAAAGCCTACCCTTTTCATACATATGTCATTCGTTTAGCCCCTTGAGCCTATATTCCTTCTAGTTTGTCTACACCCATAGTCAATAAAAAAAAAATCCACCCTTTTGAATGTCTTGAGAGTTGAAGAGAATTGCATTATATCTGTTGTGGATGGAAGAACATGCATAAAAGTAGGAACTGGGTCATTGTGAAAAATATGGTAGGTTATCTCGAAAAGAAAAAACAAAAAAAAAAAAAGAAAAAAAAGAAATTGAAAAAGAAAAAAATATGAAAGAAAAAAAAAAAGAAAGGAAGAAAAAAGAGCAAAAGAATGATGACTCGATTTAGATTTAGTTTGGTTTCTTGCATCCCACATTCTCTATTTATCATTCTCTTCATCTTTTAAGATATTTAACTTTGTTTTTCCAAACACTTGCCCTTTCTTTCTTAACATTAGCCCCACTACAACCTAATAAAAGTCCTTTGGATTTATGCATGCACTTGCTTTATTAGTGGTGGAGAACTTAGATTCTTGTCAAGCCTATGGAAAGAGTACTAGGTAGGGATGGATTTGAGTGTAAACACAAACCTATACACTTTTGAGAGAGAAGAGTGACAAACACATTATCCTTGGTGAGGGATTTTTAGCTTAGGTTCCCCTTTGTCAAGTAAATTGCCATGATGTTTGTTTCCTTGATTTATGAGAATATCACTTGGATATGATAAGTGTTGAAATGCTTTTGTTTTCTTATTACTTGTGATTGGAACATTCATTTTTTGAAGTTTTGGTTTAGTTTAGTTTAGTTTAGTTTTAGTTTTGCTTTCATTTTATCCTCCCTTGGTCTTGATTTGTTTTGCCCAGGAGTGCAAAAGATAAGTGTGGGGGAGTTGATAAATCCCAATTTTATATATTTTATCCCACCTTATTTCATTTATTTTGGGGATTATTTTAGGCTAATTTGGAATTATTAGATAATATTTAGATTGTTAGCCTATTTTAGGAAATAATATAAATATAAATTAATTATAAGATATTGGGCTTAAATTATTAATATTCTGATTAAATAATATCTCTTGATATATGATAGATTGTGATTTTATAATATCCTATAAGTGCAGAATTTTTCAGGGAAGCTAAAAAGAAACCCAATGGTAGAACTTATTGGGCTTATCAGATTTTATTGGGCTCAAGTTAATACCCTAAAAAGCCCTATCTTCCTCCCTTTAAGAAACCTAGCCGCTACACGCTGAAGAGGGAGCTGAAGCCGCAAGAGATAAGACGTTGACGCCGCGAGACAGAATTGAAGAGAAGAGCCGAGACACGCTGAGATTGAAGGAAGCCGAGAGAAAAGGAGACGCTGGAGATCGAAACAATTCATCACGTCGCAAGCTATAGATTGAACAGACGCTGGAGCCGCAAAGGTTGAATCAATATACATTAATTCAGCTCTCTCATCCACACATTCTCAATTCTCAATTCACACAAGGGACCCACCTTTATTATTACCTCTGCATCTACGGAATAATCCATTCATCAACTTGAATGGCCATGACTTGCACAATATTTGGTGGTGGAAGCACGGTCATGGTGGCTTGAGTTCTTTTTGGGGAGCAACTTAGGAGGAGCATGGAGGAGGCTAGAGCCTAGGGTTTACACATGAAGACCACAAGGGAGTGTCTTTCTTTTTATCTTTTTAATTCAACTTTGAGATTATTTAGTTTTAAAGGATTTCGAGTTATATTAATTGAGAACAATCTAGTTTTAGATTGTAAACTTATTTCTTTTGGATTAGATTGATAATTTAAAGTTTTATGCTTACTGCTGGATTCTTGTTTGCAACCTTTAGATTGTCAATTAAATTAATAATTGAGTTTTCGTTATTAATTTAATTGTTAATTGGGTTAATCATCTTAATTGTTTAGTTGAGTTGATAAATTATCTGGTTGTTCAATTAGATAATTGTAAACAAGATTTTCAAGATTATTTTATGATTGGTTTTAAATGGGTTTAATTAGCCAACACTTATTTCATTATGAGTTTTCTAGTGAAATATGTGTTATTGAACTAGAGGGTTTCCCATGTTCAATTGGGTAATTAAATTTATTAATCTCCCTTGGGTCTAATTAATTAATTTGGGCTAAGAAAGTTTACTCCTTGCAATTCCTAAGTTGTCCCCTTCGTCATCATAACTGAACTAGACCTTTATTATTTTATTTGCATTTAATCGACATTTTTATTAGGATTTTAATTCTTCTCTCATAAGAAAAACCCCCAAAAATTGCGTTCAATTTCATATAGATTATTTTCATTTTCATATAGGTTTTAGAGTCAATTGCATATAGGTAGAGTGTTTTACATCTTAGTTTAGGTCCATTTACATTCTACTGCATCTTTTATCACTTGAAAATTAGTCCTAAAGAAAACTCACAGCTTGCTCCTTGGGAGAATGACCTAGGTTGACCCTAAACTGCATAATTAATTAGGACCTAGTTTAATTGATCACTTTAACGACAAAAGTACCATCGATCATTTCCCCAAATGAGTTGTAATTACTACTGAGTGATGAAGCTAATGCTCTTTGCCTCCGGAATTCTGGCGTGATTTTTGGACTTTATTCTTTTTTAGTCAATTCTTATATTCATCTCTATTTTTATTTGTTGATGCAATTTTCATTAGAATAGTAAGGATAAATTATTTACTGATCTTCTTCTTGGAGATAACATAATTTTACTCCTTCTGTTGATTATGAAAAATGAGTTTAAAATGGCTATATATATGGTAATTGGTAAATATTAATGATCAAGAAATTAAACTTATTAGGTAAATTATTAAAATATGTATAAAAAAAATTATGTAAGAATTCTTAGTAAATGTACAGAATACAAATAAATGAAATAAAAAATCATTTTAAAAAATTATAAAAAAATCGTGTGAGGGCATTTTTATCATTTCTTTAACTGATATTTAAATTCAAAGTACCTCTCTATCATTTACATTTTAAATGGTCTTTACATGGGATTTTCCCATTTTTATTTGTCGAAGCCATTTTCATTAGAATAATAAGGATAAAGTATTCTTTTTGGTCAAAATAAGAAAAAATTATTCACCGATCACCTTCTTGGAGATAACATAATTGTACTACTCACTTGGTTGATTATGAAAAATGAGTTAAGGGGACTATATATACAAAAATTCCGCTTCACCGACAAGAGATCGGTAATGAATGTGCATGTTTGGTTTTATCTTTTGAGAGTTCAATCGAACTTATGTACTGTTTAAATCAGACTTATGAAAAAATACATGTTTGATTGAAAAGTTGTTTCAATCGAACTTATAGACAAAAAATAACTTATTTAAAAAATTACTTTGGGGAGCTTTTGTTCTAATCAGACTAATGGACCAAGATCATGAGGCATTTTTTTTTAGTACCGCTCAATATCCTGAAATATATTTTTAGTATCATTCACTATCATAAAATATATTTTAGAGTGTTGACTAGTGTTAAAAATAATTTTTTTTCAAGATGCTAAAATAATTTTTCGAGATCATGAAGTATTTTTTTAGTACTATTTAATATCGTGAAGTATATTTTTAGTACCATTTAATACCCTAAAAAATATTTCAAGAGACTAAATGATACTAAAAATAATTGTTTTCAAGATCTTAAAACAATTTTTCAGGATCATGAGGTATGTTTTTAGCACCGTTTAATATCTTGAAGTATATTTTTAGTACTAATCAGTACCCTAAAATATATTTTAGGGTACTGACTAGTACTAAAAATAATTTTTTCAAGATCAATAACTATGTTTTTAGTACCGTTTAATATCCTAAAGTATACTTTTACTACCGGTTAGTACTTTCAAAAATATTTCACACTGAATATGAGTTTAAATATCAAAAGCTACTTATATTACTGTTAATCCAAATATAAATCACATTTCACATTTTGACTTTTATCCTACCTGTCCATAAATTAAATTAGGGCTTCATGTTTTTGCCTTTGAGGCAGAAACATTTTCTTTGTCTCACTCACATATAAGTAAGCGCGTCTCATTTATTTTTTCTCTTTTCTCTCTCTCTTTTTTTGATAATGGGTCACACTCACTTATATGTGAGTGAGACAGAGAAAATATTTCTACCTCAAACCCTTTTTTTTTTTTGAATACAACATTAAACCCATTAAATTAACTATAGGTTATTTTTCTATCCCAACAAGCCCAATATCTGGATTCTTTAGAAGAATTGATAAGCCGCGATTCAATCGTTCCAAAGCCTAAGACTTGATGGAGGAGAGATATCTGGTTTTTTAAACCAACGATCAACAAGTTACAAAGAAAATTTTAGGAGGAAGTATTGTCTTGAAACAATTCACAATTTTGCCGTGATTTAGAATGTGATCAAAACCGTGATTTTTTAAAATTTAAGGTGATCAACAAATTGCAAAGAATTGATTTTTTTTTTGAAAGATTAAAATAAAATTAGGTGTTATTTTTTCATTTGTCTGTGAGTATTTCTCATTTAAAAAAAAAAAATAAACTTGCTTTTGCCAGCATTGCACGGTGGTCACTTAACTTTGCTTCATATTCATTTTTCGTTAGCAATACTAATGATGTTAACTTTTAAGGATTAAAAATGCCATTTATAAACTTGAGACTAAAATGATACCTCATGTATATTTAAAAGACTAAAAATATATTTTAACTTATTCATACAAATACCAATAGCTTATATTAAAAGTATTGTAGGATTTTTAGGACAAATTCTAATATCAGAGTCTGTCTGTGTAATTAAGCCAAAGAAGTATGTTAGGCAAAGAGCGGATGTAACAAGGAGTTTTTAGTGTTTAGAAAATAAAAATAACAAAAATTTGTTATATTTTATAATCATTCATACTCAAGCATAAACACACAGGAAACACAAATACGGTACTTTTTCTTGGTACAATACTTAAAAAAATACAAAAGAAGTTACACTTGTTTTAGTAGTTACTTTAACGAGGGGAAATATCATATTGGTAGTGTGTTTGCCAAAACTCGCATGATCTCAGTTCATATGCATTGTCCTACTCATTGAGTATTTTAAGGTTCCAAATCACAGTTATGAAATGCTTCAAGATACTGTAATTACTCCAAGTGAGCATACATATGAGAGGAAAGGGATTCTTCAACACATTGAAAAAGTAACGTTGTTTTGCTTTGCATATTTTATCTATCTAATGATGTCTATTGGTATAGCTAATTACAGTAGTATCAAGTCTTTATTACTGGGATGTTTGTATTTGTATCTGAGTAAGGTCACTTTTTTGTGTTCAGAAGAATTTTGATCCAATGACACAACAACCTCTTAATTCATCACAACTTGTACCAAACTTGGCGATAAAGGAAGTAGTTGAGGCATTCTTGGACAAACACGCTTGGGCTTATGGGCTATTAATTGTGCTCAAACACATGAGTATGTAATAAATATACTCAACCACAATGTGCTCAAATACATGAGTATGTAATAAATATACTCAACGAGAATCGTTAAAGAAATAGCCCATAAGCCCAAGCATGTTTGTCCAAGAATGACTCAACAACTTCCTCTATCGCCAAGTTTGGTACAAGCTGTGATGAATTAAGAGGTTGTTGCGTTATTAGATCAAAATTTTTCTCAACACAAAAAAATGGCTTTACTCAAATACAAATAAAAACATGCCAGTAACAAAGACTTGATACTACTATAATTCGCTATACCAATAGGTATGATTAGATAAATAAAATATGCAAAGCAAAACAACATTACTTTTTCAAGGTGTTGAAGAATCTCTTTTCTCTTATATGTATGCCCACTTGGAGTAATTACACTATCTCAAAGCATTTCGTAACTAGTGATTTGGGACCTTAAAATACTCCATAGAAGATCATATCACACATCTTATAGTCATTTCTAGGGGATAGAGAGAACATAAAATCGGACCTGTACTTTACCTCGAAAGGCATGTGGGTCTCTTTAGCTTCCCTGAAAACTCTTTTTAAAGCATCAAGTTGTTGTAAGTGCTGAGCTTTAGCAGCATCTATAAAGCCTTCCTTTTGAGAGAGGTCATGAGAATGCTGTTCATTTAGAGCAAACTCACAAGCTGCTCTGTGACATAAGAACATGTACATGTTTTATAAAGTAGCTGGTAACAACTTGACAAGACATATATCATTCATGTTTAATAAATAAACAACAAACAAGTAATTTAATCATGAAAGATATACCCTCTAACATTCCAGTCTTTGGATTTATTTATATTCACAAGTTCAGTCAAACAAAATTTACAACTCTACACTTTCATCAATGAACAATAAATAAACACTATACAGACAATATAGTCTTCGAAGATATACTACTGTCTATAAGTGTCTAGCACTTTCAATCTCCAAGGATAAAATAAAATTTGCCACACTGTAGTTCCTTTGTCCAAATTCTATTCACACTGTATGATGAGTTACAGACCTTGAGGGAGAGGGACTAGTTTGTAAGAAGGAAAAAAATCTGAGGATAAAAGAAAAATGAGGCATATTTTTAACCCAATATATCACATAAATAGTGCCAAATTCAATATATAATCTTCAGTTCAACTCACATCCATTAAAAACCTTAAGCTATCAGGCATAATAATCAAACATACGAGAAATACTGCAAATGATGCAATTTGGATGATCTCGGATCATATGCATTGTCCACTCATAGAATTTTGCTTTTAAAAGCATCTGCTGTATATCCTCTACCGTATCACCATTAGGATTGGCACCCCTCTCAAGATCAAAGCCTATAAAAGTACAAGTTTTTAATCAATATATGAGCATCTTCATACAAACAAAAGCAGCCTAATTTGATATCTCATCACCCAATGTAGCAGTGGTAAAGTTATGTCTAATAAGAGGCTCGATGCCTCTTAGCATCCCAGAAGCAAGGCAAAAGCCCACACAATCTGTGGCTTAAGGCTAAGTTTAGATGGAGTGAAAAGTGAGGAAAATAGGGAAGAGTGAATACTAGAAAGGAAAACTTCCAAAAATAGTAAAAAAAACATTTACTATTTTGGGGTTCCCTCTTAGTATTTTTTTCTCTCTAATTTTCTTTCCATCCAAACTAAGGATAATTGTCTTATGAAGACTAATAGACAAAAGAAAAGGGAATTCAATAGAGTGGAATAAGAAGAAAAGGAAGAAGCTATCAGGCTGGTTAACAATATCACAGACCAGGCCAAAAAACCGCATCTACTTTCGCATACAAGAATGCTTCTTTTCTTCAATCCCTCAAGATTAATTAGAGGTAGCATATATTCTCACCCTCCAGCACTTCCTGCTTCAATACCAGTGTCAGTGTTTGCAGTGTTCTGCACTATTCCAGTAGTACAAGGCAAGGCTCTTCTAAGAAAATCCCCAGCCCATAAAATATGTTAAGACAACCAGCTTTCACAATTTGTAATTTGGATATTGTTCACAACTATCTTAGCTCCTACCTGAAATTGTTATCAATAATATATCATTATGTCATTCCTTTTAGGAATAGTTTGACTTCTGCATTAGCACAAAGAATCAAAAGAGACAAAATGTTTGAGGAGATGAAACTCCTCTTAAGCAAGAAGGATGCAATTCAATGGTTACAAACCTTCTTCAATTCTCTGACCGCTTCGACATATTCATTTTTCTCCAGCAATGCTTGCCCCAGAGTATAATGGGCCTGCAATATAGTCATAAGAAGATTTGGCTGAGCACAACATGAGTAGCCAGTTGCTACCGAGGACAAGCTAACTAAACAAATGAAAATACGAAATGCTACGGTCAAATATTCTCAGCGCCAGTGCTTGAACCAAACTGTATGCAAACCACTATGGCCAATCTGTAACAAATGAGTTAATCAAAAATGCACTATAGACCTAATAAAAAAAGAATGTACTAAAGATAAAAGCCCATAAGAAGAAAATATATAGAAATTCACCCAAATCCATTATCTCTTGTGGCTTGTTAGGTTCATTATGATTAAAAACATCCTACAATATATACTTTGAAACAGAATACATAAATGGAACTTTCTTGACTAAAACAGAATTTAGACTCTTGAAGTATACCAAGTTGGCAAGGAAAAATTTGATCAAGATTCAAGAATGTGCTGACAAACTTAAGACCAAAACAAGAAATTATATAGGATATATGGGTAAATCAAACAGGCAGAATGTGCTGACAAACTTAAGACCAAAACAAGAAATTATATAGGATATATGGGTAAATCAAACAGGCAAAGACTGAAAAAAATGGGGTACTCATGGAGGGTTCAGGAACTTAATGACCTCGGCTAACGTGTTGTCTAGTTCAATAGCTCTCTGGCTGTCGTCCACTGCTTTAACCCAGTCACTAAAGAACCAGAAACAAAGAAAGGCATCATACAAAAAGAAACCAAATAAAGAACAGCCAAAAACAAAAAAAATTGACTTCACTACCAACCCAAAACATACTTGAGCTTATCACGATGCTTGAAATAAACCGTATTGTTAGGGCCTAGGAGAAAAAACAGAAAAAAGAGACACAAGAAAAAGAATGAGAATCATGTACGAAAGACATCAAACTTTGCACAAAAACTCCACAACGAAAACAAGCATCGAAAATATCGTTTCAGGGCTCTTTTTTAAATCTTGTTTTCGTTGTGGAGTTTTTGTGCGCCGTTTGATGTCTTTCCTTCATGATTCTCATTCTTTTTCTTGTATTTTCTTGTATGTCTCTTTTTTCTGTTTCTTCTTCAAGGCAGCCTCCAACTGATCTTTATGTCTCAGTTGGAACCACGTCACCATTTCTAATCCTCTCATTTTTCTCTTTCGAAATCACTCTCTCCCCTATCAATGTATACTGAAAAGAAAGAACTGGAGGCGAAGAGCGAAAAAGATTGAGCTGAATTTCAATTTTGAAGCTTACAAAGCAAGAGGGGGGGGGGGGGGGGGGGGGGAGCTTTTAGGTCTCTGTCTTTTTTCAACTTCTGCACCGACCGCCCCCCTTTTAGGTCTTTCTTGATTTTCCATTTGTGGAGCCCATTTCCGAATTCAGTGCAAAAAATAAATTTTTAAATTATAATTTAACTTTTTTTCCAAATTGAAATTTCATATTCAATTATAACCATATAGCTAATATTAGTATATATACATGTAGTATTTATTAATATTTATGTCATTTTCAATATTTTTTGTCTCAACTGACACTCATCAATTTATAAAAAAAAGTTAAATAAGTAATTTAAATACAAATCACATTTATAATCTAATTCTTTTCTATGAGTTTATATAAAAGTCAAATGAAAAATAATTCAACGCCATCACCGCCGGTCCAAATAGGCCCATTCCCATTGCATTGTTCAAAAAATATCGTTTCAGGGCTCTTTTTTTCGTTGTGTAGTTTTTGTGCGCCATTTGATGTCTTTCCTTCATGATTCTCATTCCTTTTCTTGTATGTCTCTTTTTTTGTTTCTTCTTCAAGGCAATCAATGTGTGTGAAACAATCTGGTTTATTTCAAGAATCGTGGTGTGTGTTACAGTAAGGTCAAGTATGAAAAAAAAAAATTAATTTAAGACATATTTAATAAGTTAATTATTATTTCTTATTTTCTATAAATTAGTTAAATTGCCTTATATTATAGATCAAAATGATTATTTTGGACCCAAATTTTCTTTTGAAAAACTTCTTCCTCCCGTGTTGTATCCACCTTATATCCATAGTTAATGTCTAAAATTGTATTTCTATTTTTTTAATTTTACCCTCAATTAATTGTTATTCTCCTCACGTTATTTATATCCAGTTTGACATCAATCAAGAAAAACCTCAAAACCTTATTAATCTGCCTTTAAATTTAACAAATTTTTTAATTTTTTATATATTTAATATACATTATACCAAATGAAAACAAATTCAACGTAAATATAAATGAAAGGCAAAATTGTACATTCCTATAAAAATTTTGATGATATGATTTATAAATAGTTTAAAAACATTTCCTCTCTCATTCCTATTAATAGAATAAGAGTATCATTTTATTTGTTGCTTAAAGATATTTTGAAAAACAAAATTTAATTTCTCTTTTTTTTTAACCATAATTTGAAAACTTCATAAAATGCCTTATATAGAGGTTGACCAACCCTTTAGAATTTCATCTTATAATTAGAGACAAATGGAGTAATTGATTATTTGATTGCACGAATAATTGGAGAAGACCACTAGTTGCTTGACATTAGTCTTTTCTTTTTATTTTATTTAATATTTATTATTATGAATAAATTAAAATTGTTAAAAAAAACATTGGAGTGCATACCTACTTTTTAAGTATTTACGTAAATTTAATTTATATTTTAATTGCTGGTTGCCTAGTTCTCCGTACTTTCTTTTAACCGTTAGTTCCATATGTACAATTCTTTTTATTGGCACAATATTTACCACTCTTTTGTTTAAGGCAGGTCTTGCAACTAATTTTGTGCGTGTGTTCACAGCATTAAATTTACTTTTCCATTATCCTTCACTCAATTGAATAAAAAAATTGACCAAAAATTTTTTTGAATAAAAAGATTCACACAGCTATCATATTATAGAAGATCAAACTCACAACCTCTAGTTTAAAAAAGACTTAAAAAGTAAATATTTTGAATCATCATTGTATAGTAGGTCCATTATGTATGTACTATTAAATAGGTAATGTTTTTTTTCCCCTTGTATGATCTAGGCGCGCGCGGTATCCCCTAGCTGATAGTTAGAGATTAATCCTATTGAGGTTTAGAGATCACCGAAGCAGGTTTTGCCTCTACCAAACAAAATATTTTCTATACATATAACCTGATTTAAACCCAGGACATCATGTTTAAGAGACTTAAGCTATCTACCAACCATGTCAAGCCATTGTTGGTAATTAGGTAGTGTCAACTATGAGTAAATATGAAAACTTATTCAATTCTAAGGCCATTTTATTGAAGTAACTAACTTGGCTTAGTTTTGTTTAGGTACTTAAAAATAACTCATTTAGGATTAGGAAAAATTATGTCACAACCAAATTGGATTAACGATTGTTACTTTGGAATTTTTCTTAAACAATATTTTTCGAGAAATTAACAACTGCAAGTCCAAGATCTTTCCTGGCAACCCCTTTCGTGTTTTTTTTTTCCCCAACAAAATAATATTTGATTATCCCATGATTTTGAAGAATTTGCGCAAGCACACAGAGCCACAAATATCTCGTAATAATGCACTGTAACAGTTAAGAGACGTGAACACAAGAGAATGAAAATACACCGACAACAAAAACTATATTTCATATCTTTTCACTCTCAATCTTTCTATTAATAAATCCCAAAAACTATATTTCATATCTTTTTACTCTCTCAATCTTTCCAGGAATAAATCCCAATACAATTTTAAAGATTCAGCAAAACCACTGTTAAGTAAACAAAACAACCTACAGTAGTTAACCTCAAGACTCAATGATAATGATAATGGTTACATTGCTTGTCCAAGAATGACTGAACTGCTTTCTTTGTCGCCAAGTTTGGATTAAGCTGTGATGAATGAAGAGGCACCCTTGGGTTGGAAGTTGGAACAAATTGTCTCTGACTCTAAACACAAAATATATGGTTTACTCAAATCTCACATAGACCAAAGCCATACAAATACAAACTTGCAGTAATAAAGACTTGTTACGGATAAGGTAATACTCACTCCAGTCCTTTTTATAAGAGCCAGATAACCAAATTATGCGATTTTAAAAAAAATAGTTAGAGAATGAAATAGAGAGAGAAATAGAGTAATAATGAAGGAAAGTATAAAAGAGAATGTAGTATGAAAAAAAAAGAGATAAGGAGAGATAATAGAACTAATTAGAGACAAAGATGGTACAAACACATTCAAGGTTCAAAGAACCCCAAGTGGGATCTTATAAAAGATTCAAGGCATTTTAAATTTTAGGCTCTTATAAAAAGTTCCAAAAACAGTACCACTACCATTAGGCATGATCAGGTAGATAAAATATGCAAACCAACGTCACGTTTTTAAGGTGTTTAAGAATCTCTTCCCTTTCATATGCACAGACGGAGCTTTTAAGGGTGTGCATGCATGGTAACATTCCCGGAATGAGTTTTTTAAAAATTTCTGTTCCCGGGAATAAAAATATATGAAAATTGCATTTGGTAAATCTGGTTTTTTTTTTCTCTATTCCTGGGCTGGACCAGTCTACTTTTTTGTCCTAGAAAATAAAAAAAGAAGCAGAAAATTTCCGCTTCTCTCTGCCAAGTGAGAATCATTTTTTTTCTATTCCTTTCCTCTTCCTGTGAAATTTTGCTCGACGCTTTCTTCATAGCTTTCGGTCCGCCTCTGAAATCCACCTTTTTGTCCTCCGTAAGTATCTGTTCATCAGCATCAGCATCCTCATCTTCAACCTCTTGCTCCTGTTCGACGCCTTGGGCTCTCTAGATTTGCGATACTTTTCTTAGCGCCGGAGAAAGAAATCATTGAACACTTCTGAATCCGGAGGTACTGTCATTATCCACGTTCTTTTGGATTCTGTTGGATTCTTGTCTTAATTACTATTTGCATTTTGTAGCTTTTGCAATTCTGCCATTCAATCTGCACTGATTTATTACTTTCTTTGCTAAGGCATTGTTTACTATTTTTCTTCATCTATCTACTGATATGGCAGCCAGACATGCGTCAGGAATTTGTTTCAACTCTGAATCCCAAGATACCTCTACCAAAATCTGTACAGTTTTTGGGCCAAGCCGATGTTTTTAATTTTATTTTCGTTGTATTTTCCTGCTTGGGGCTGTTTTTCTGCGTTTGAAAGAGTTAAACACAACCGGCAATCGGGGTCCCCTAATGCCTTGAGTTTCTAGGTCTAAGCTTGTGTTCTGTTTCTCTTGTTCAGTTCCTTTTGATGATGAATTAAAAAGCCCAAACAGGAGACAAATCTTGCACTGTTTGTTCAGTCCCCTAATGTTGCTATATTTTCTAATGCAGATTGGACTTATTTGTCAAATACATATGTGTGGATCAATGAGCAATAGGTTTCGATTTTGCTTTTAGTAGATTCTTTTTCATTTGGTCAGAATATTGTTTTACATCGTTTTGATATATATCATTTTCATTCTCCTGCTCTATGTGGTGTCCCCTGCCCAGCTCATGGGGCTTTTTCCTTTAATAAAGATGATTCATCCTCTATCCTGTAATATGCTTCCATGCGTAAAGTATATAGTTGACTAAATTATTGAGGTAAGAAAGGTATTGGAGGTGAATAATCAGAATGACATAAATTTTGAACTTTCGGCATTGTGTGTACTGTAATAGTGAAACAAGACATATTTCAGGCATGCTAGGTTCCAACCAGTAAATAGATTATATGAGTTGTGCAAGAGAGAGCTATTAAATGTTGGTTCTGGTAGAGTTTTGCTGGTTGGGTGGGTGATGGCTATGGACATAAAGGATGCGGAAGATGACTCAAAGGGGCATTAATATCTTTTTTTTTTTTTTTGGGGGGGGGGGGTTATGTTTATATATGGACTTTAATTTATGAACCATTTTTATCTGTGATTGACTCCTTGAAAAGGTTTCGAGAAGCCCTCTGCAATTCAGCAAAGAGGGATTGTTCCTTTCTGCAAAGGTCTTGATGTGATTCAGCAGGCGCAATCTGGAACTGGAAAAACCGCAACTTTTTGTTCTAGAATTTTGCAGCTGCTTGATTACAGCTTATTTGAATGCCAAGCACTGGTTCTTGCTCCTACTCGTGAACTTGCACAACAAATTGAGAAGGTCATGCGAGCGCTGGGGGACTATCTTGGCGTCAAGGTTCATGCTTGTGTGGGGGGCACCAGTGTCTTATCGTTCATTTTTTTGACATTTGATACTTAAACATGTCTGTATCATGAACTATTTATATCCATTTCCATTCTAGTATTGTATTTGTTGCATGTTTTATGGGCAGATAACTTTATGTACTCCAGAGTATTGATGGTCCATCTCTGTTTTTTGTTTGGTTGGTTGGATGAGAAAAGTTCTGAGGGTCTTTTAGGGGTGGATGTTTCATTGGATGTACTCCAGACTTGTATTTTTTCTTCAATACAACATCAATTACTTTTTGCTTTAAATTATTGTGATATCATGAAAATTTAGTTGAGTCATTTTTTCTTCGATACAACATCAATTACTTTTTGCTTTAAATTATTGTGATATCATGAAAATTTAGTTGAGTCATGTGACTTATGTATAATTATTTATTCATTTGTATAATTATAATAAGGTAATAATATGGTATTAAAAAATGAGAGCAAAAGTAAAGAAATAGATTATTTTATTTAGTTGAGTCATGTGACTATATTTTAGTATTTGTTGTAAAAAAAAACATTACACAATAAAATATTATATTTTTTAGATTTTTTTAAAAATATGAAATGCTGGCATTTTGGTTAAAATTTATTATTTTATACATTTGATGAAATCTGTAAACAAAAAATAAAGAAATAGATTTGTATTGTATTGGGTAATTTTAATTCTCGGGATAAAAATAAAATGTGTTAAGAAATGTAATTCTGATTCTCATAATGAAAAAAAAAATTGTATTAACAAACGTAATTCTGATTCTTGGAGTAAAAATTAAATGAGTTGACAAACATAATTCTGTTTCTCAGAATTCTTCGAAGGCACATAATCAGAAAAAACTGTTTCATCTCAGAAATAGTGTTGGGGAACAGAATGATTGCCATGCACACGGGTTTGTTTGGTTTGAGGGAATCGGAGGGAAGGGGGGAGGATGGAGGGATTTGAGCCCCCTCCTCTCGTTTGATTGATGATATTTTTAAGGAGGGGAGGGGAAATTTTTTAAAATTTTCCCCTCTCTCCCCCCGAAAGCATCACCCCCCAAATCGGAGGGATTTGGAGGGATTATTATAATATGTGTGTTAGTGGACTAAAATGCCCCTAAAAATTTTCTATTATTCTTAAAATACCCTTATGCCCTTTTTAAGTCAATGCATCTCAGCTGCTTCTACCCTTCGACTCTTTTTTTCTGCGTTGAGTTGCTGAAACCTTTTCTCTTTCACTCTATTTCTTTAATATAAACCCAACCATCCCCATCCCCCACAAGAAAAAAACCGATGGTCAAGCAAAAGCAGAAACAAGAGAAAACAAAAACGCTAGGAATAAAAATAAGAAACCAGTTAGCAGAAGCACTATAATTGGCTCTAACATAGAAGTTAGCATTTCTAACATGTGGAAGAAAGCAACAAGACGAATATAGTAGTTCCATTTTTTTTTGGGATGAATAATCAAACTGATATTAGCAGAGTAACCGAGTCAGACATTAGTTAAAAAACCAATAAAAAAAAACCTGTGGTTAATAATAACACTGCTAAGACGAAGTTTCCTAAATCATCTGAAGTTCTATTAAATCGATTTTGTCAATAGTGAAAGAGGACATGATTCTAATAGAAAGACAGAATAAGACCGGTCTTTTATCTCTACACTTAATTTGTCAAAATTATGGTATCATATGTATGCCACTGCTTAGCTTGGTGGTTGATTTGTATAGCTTGATAAATTGTCTTGATTTTCAATACACATATATGTTTGTGTGTGTTTTAAATGTTAATTTTTATTTTAAGGCATAAAAATGTTATTTATAATTAAACGTTTCAATACAATTAATAAAATTTGGGAAAAAAATCACTTATAATATAAATAAAGTTGTACATGTGAAGATAATTTCCCCCCCTCCCCTTCTAAATTAAATAAGGTAACATTAAACCCCTCCTTTAATATAAGGGTAAAGTTGTCAATGTCAAAAAAAAATCCCCTCCCCTCCCCTCCTAAACCAAACAAGGTAACATTAAAATCCCTCCCCTTCGCTTCCTTCTGATGAATCAAAACAAAGTAATATTAAAACCCCTCCCTTCCCCTCCCCTCTATTAAAATCTCCCCTTTCCCCTCCCTCCGTTGATCCAAACAATAAGAGACATGGGCATGGCCCAAAAAAAAAAATCAGAATTTTGGCCCCTTAATTTTTTTTAATAACATTTTGCCCCTTATGTTTTATTACCTCCCGCACTCAGATTCCCGCGTCTCTTCGGCTCCGTCTTCTTGTCATCCTCATCTCCGCCTCCGGTCTCCGCCTCTCTCGCCGGCCTCTTCGTCCTCAGGAACCTCAGATCCCAACCTCACCCTCAATCCTTGACGATCATGACGATTTTCCCAACCTTACCCTAAAACCTAAATCCAAGGTTACTATATTTTCCCTCTTCTTCTTCTTTTTTGCCCCTTCAATTTCTACTTTTATACGTCTGTGTTCTTATCCCAAAATTTATCAATTTGGTGATTCAGTTTTGGGTAGCGATCGAATATGAGTTTTGCAATTTCGTTGAATTTCTTATCCCCTAATTTAATTTTCTTGTGTTCGGCCATTTAAATTTTAATCATCTATCGTTCCTGCGTGTTGATGAAACCTTTGCTTTGTGCTCCATTATGGAGATGCCGGCTGCTGCAGTGTCATATTTATTGGGGTTCGAAGATTCATATATGTTGGAAATCTTAGATTATTTCTAGCTAATGCTATCGAGTTGTTTTAAAACATTCGCTAGATAGATTCACATGGCTGAGGTTCGTCATTCCTGTTCGGCTGTTCCCTTGGTTGATGAGATTGATTGGTTTTGTCTCATAGATAATGCATACTTTGGTTATTTTGTTCTCTGCAGATTTTGATGATAGTTTTTCATATATTCAGTCGCTTGATTTCCATAAATTGATTTGTTTTAATTATTTTAAGTAAATTTTTACTATGGTGGTCGCAGGATTGAATGGTAAATATCATTACTGAAATTGTCATTGTGCTCTTTAGAAATAACTTTATTGAGTTGCTTGTGATTGACTCCATCTGAATTTAACTTAAGGCTCTTTTAACCTTTGTATGTTCATATATCAAATCTGAACACTTCTAGATATTTTTTCCATATGAATTTCTTTTGAATGATCTGACTAAATCTCCCATAGCCTCTTTCGAATTTCTAGTATGCATCATGTGTGTTGTAATCTCCCATAGTCTCTTGCATGGTGTAGGAGGTCTGTTCAAAAAAAAAAAGAAAGAGTATGTAGGAGGGACCGCACCACATCTTTTTCATCCAGTGTAATAATGTTATTGCTATTAATAACCGTAACATTGTTATTGCTATAAATATAGCAATGGCAGGTCTGAGTAAAGGAAAGCACAACAGTAAGGTTCACTAAGAAGGAGTAGAAGTGATTAGAGAGAACAGTGAAAATGTCATCGTCAAGGTTTGTGGTGCTCAAATCAAACTACAACAACAAGTACTTGCGTTATATACAGGAAGATGTGCAGGTGCATGGGTTTCTCCAATTCTCCGGAGAGGAGGTTCTGAGCCCATATGCAAAGTTCACAGTGGAATTGGCAAAGAGTGAGCTTGGACTAGTGCACATAAGATGCTGTTACAATAACAAATATTGGGTGAGATGGTCACAGAGCCCTGGGGGGATTGTTGCGGGAGCTGATGAACCTGAGGAAGACCAATCCAAATGGTCATGTACATTGTTCCAGCCAATCTTCGTTGATGCTGTTGCTAAAACAGTCCGATTTTTGCACGTCCAGCTTGGACAATATGCATGCTTATGGAGGACTGCTGAACCCTTTGCTTCCTGTTTATTTGTAGGATCAGAAAATCTTGACAAAGATTCGTGTGATGTTTGCACAATCATCGATTGGGATTCACTATTGTTAATGCCTAAACATGTTGCATTCAAGGGCGACAATGGCCGATATCTCAGTGCCCGCTGGATCGAGAGACACCAATATCATCAGTTTGCATCAAAGGATATAGGTGATCGAACAGTTGGGAATGAGATCTTCACCACTTATGATGGAAGCATCCGTGTAAAGTCCGATTACTTCGGTAAATTCTGGAGGCGTAGTCCCAATTGGATATGGGCTGACTCAAATGACACCACCAATAACGACCCCGACACGTTGTTTTGGCCAATCAAAGTTGACAACAATGTCATTGCTCTTCGTAACGTAGGCAACAATAATTTCTGCAAGAGACTCACCATCGAGGGGAAGACAAGTTGTCTTAATGCTGGAGTTTCCACCATTTCTAAAGAGGCCCGAATAGAGGTGGAAGAGCTTGTTATTTCGAGGAAAATCTATAACGTCAATTTTCGTCTCTTGGGTGCTAGGATTTATAGCCAGAGAGTCCTCACAATGGCCACTGGAGTTGCCATTAATAGGACCCAAGAACCCAACAATGCAGAAGTGAAGCTCTCTTATACAGAGACTAAGAGCAGTACCTGGAATGCTAGTCTTTCATGGAAGCTGGGTGTCAAAACTAACTTCAAAACTGGCCTTCCATTCATCGCAAATGGAAAAATTGAAGTTTCAGCTAATAGTGAAGCACGCCAATGGGGAGAAACTAAGACATCATCAGATGTAAAGGAGACTGTGTACAAAGTTACTGTGCCACCAATGACGATGGTGACAGTGAGTCTGCTAGCAACAACGGGTTCATGCGACGTTCCCTTCTCATACAGTCAGCATGATACTCTTACTAATAGGCAACAAGTTACCTATAACCTGGATGACGGCATTTATACTGGCACTAATTTTTTCAACTTCAAGTATGAGCCCAAACAAGAAAAATTATGATGTAGTTAATTAAAATGCCATGAATGTTTGTGGGTACTATCCCTAGAAACCCTCACGAGACTCCACTCGCCCACTAGGGCTACCCAAGGGTTTAAAAGTCTTGTTGCATGTGCTAAATGTAATCGCGTTCCCTGCGAAAGTGGCATTTATATTTTTGTTTGTAATTTAGAACAATAATATGTATTGTAGTAGCCTTTACTCTTTACTTGGGGACTTCATATTCTGGTTCTATTATATCACTATCTGCATAGGCGCATTGTTGCACACTGCTAAATGATAGCTTTATATGTGGAGTCCATCTTGACATGTTGATCAATAACCTAGTTGCCTTTTTGGCGATTGTGTTTATGTGAAAGTGGTTTCCTATGATTTTTTTTTTTTTTTGATGTAGGAAAAAGTTTAGGTGGGGGTAAACATCGATATCCCACCAGAATCAAGGTATGCCTCCAGGCTTACAGAGGTACTAACAGATTGCCCATCAGCAAGACTTCTATATCAACCAGTGGATATCGACCTTCATGCCATAATTAACTGTGTTACTCCTCGTTAGCAAGTTTTTATGATTTATTTTGCGTGCTTTAGGGTTAATGTCAGGCCCAAGTGAGCTAGACAATTAATAAAATACAACCCATGAATAATTAATGGCATAAAAAGAATGAATTATCAAGTTTAGCAATCTTAGCCCACAAATTAAACTATGCCTAGGTTGGTCTTCCACTTATTTCTTCATACATTATATTCCATAAACTCTTCTCTCTCTCTCTCTGTGTGTATATAGGATATCCTAAAATAATTAATAATATTAACAGATGAAACCATGCAATTTATGAAATAATATTTTAAAAATAATAAAATTTGTATATGTTAATTTTTTTCTAAAATAGATGAAATGCAACTTAATAACGAAACAAATTCATTTAACCTACATGTCTTGTACTTTAGTGTCCAAAACGATCACGTGCAAAAGCATTAATAATTTCTCATTCAATTATTAACAGAGCCCTTACAATGGAGAATATTGTAATTAATTTGAAATGTTACGAGTAAATTGTTATAATTTGATATCTAGGGGACACATTAACATTTTTGAAAACATATAAGGAGTAAAAAAGTAATTAAACCTAAAATATTTAAACATGTTTTTTTTAAAGAAAAAAAACTTTTTGCATAATACTAGATAGAACTTTTTTTAAAGAAGTTGTTTAGGTGTCAAATTCTAATGAACTGCTTGGTCGATGATAATAAATCCAAAAATAAAAAAAGAATCAATCAATGAAATATATTCCTCTAAACCTTGTGGCTTAACAACTATTGGTCAACATTGTCATTATCCCATTTGGCGATTTCATTACAAGGTATTGGTCATTAGATTTAGAGCTGAGAAATTGATTGGCTTGGCTTTTTTAGGCCCTGGCCCTTCAAGGGCAGACTTAAAAATTAGATAAGTTAAATGAAGTAAGCCTTGCAGGGTCAGCCTTATAGGGCCTCGGGCTTAAAAAGGCCGGCCCTGTAGACCCTTTTAATGAATGTGTTTATGACGCAAGAGAAGAAATTCATGATATTTTTGCTCATAAAACAGAGCCTACTACTCAAAGTGAAGTGCAATCAACTATTTTTAAAATTGATCATAGTGGCGAATAAGATGACAATGATAGTCATCATACTAATGTTGCTTAGTGGTATTCTTCTTATGTTTTCTATAAGTTATTTATGGATAATAGTTTGTTTTTTATTACAAACTAGTGAATGTATTTATTTGTTGGATGATTTATATTGTTTAGATATTAATGTTGACAACATTTATTTAATAAATTAGAACTTTAATTGTTATAATTTACTAATTATATTTCTTTGAAAAAAACGGAGGGAAAATAGTTAAAATTTGGAATAGTAACTTCTGGGTTTTGTAGGGTCGGCTTTGGTTCTGGTGCTCTCAAGTTGGGCTTTGAAAAACATATGTTTTTCTTTCCCTGGGCCCTGTAAGATTGGCCCGGCCCTTCAAGGGCCCGCCTTATAAGGCCGAGCTGGCCCTGATTCCCAGCTCTAATTAGATTGCATGTCATACATGGCACCACATGTAAGAATTAATCTGTTTAAACTAGCAAACCCCATTAATATTGAGCAAAGATGGTCAGCCTTCTAATATATCCTATTAGGTAAAAAAGGCGGATTCCACATATTCCCATTTAGTATACAAATAGTTCCAATGACAACCGTCTATTCCTCATGCACCCCGCCCTCAGGCTGGGGCGAACGTAGATAAATGACCTCATTTGATGATCTATTCAGTCATAGTAATTAATGTTACGTGATGGCCTTTTATCATTTTCCAATGGTGCAACATATATACTTCTATTTAAGCTATATTGATCGATATAACCTCACTGAATTGAAAAACTCCAAAGAATATCAATATAAAAATCATATTTGCTATTCAAAATGTCATCTTCAAAAGTTATCTTCTTTATTCAAGTCGACTACAGCAAAAACAACTGGTGTATATGTGTGAAGGTCATTGCAAATTTCTAGGACATTCCTCCTACAAGGATGCATCACCAAATAACTTACAATGCAGTGCTGTCAGATTCTAAGGTTTTTTTTTTTGGGGAAAAAAAAAATCTTTACAATACAATAATACTCTATTGTCGCGTATATATCATTGGTAGTATTTTATTTACCATCATCTGCTTCATGGTTATACTGCTTTGACTGTCATGTGTCGTCATGACATGATTCGAAGGCTATATGGTGTCATTGTCCCCAATTTTTTCTTTGTTCTTAGAAGGTTTTCAATAGAACGCGGCCCTAACATCATTAACCTAGATTTGAGAATAGTCATCGAACCTTTCACTAAAGTGGAGTTTGTTAGTAACATCATTAAGACACTGGAGACGATTTTTCAGCCACTTCTTCTATTAGTTGCAACTACACTCTTTGAAACAACCCTTATAAGTAATAGAGTTTTTTCTGTTGTTATTTTGTTGTTGTTGTTGTTATTGATAGTATATATCATACATTTCACTCTTTCCTAAATCTTTTTACTATTTCAGACATGGTGGGACTTGTGATTGCAGTTTATGGCTGAAGCGATGTTTTAGACGACAGAGAGACCTTGTACCAATTCAACTTCAAGATAATGGATGAATGGTTTGAACTAAGATTGACCTTTATATATGTACTTATTTTGTTTGATTTTTTTTTTTTGGGTAATTATTCTGTCATGTTATTTTTAGTGGATATCCATTCCATTACTGGTTTAAGGGAATACCAGCATTTTGGCTTCGATGAGCTACTCTAAGGTGTTAGACAATGACAACGTGGTTGTTGCATTGCTTGGGTTAAGATGAAAAGGATAGGTGGTTAGCTATCACTTATTTTTTATATCAGCCATATTTATTCAATACATCATGAATGACACGTTTTGCTATATATTATAGATGGACATATTTTATTTGTCAGCCACTGTGATAAGTCTGAAGCAATTTTCAACTACAATTACCATGTTGTTGATTTCCGAGTTAAATTGAACATTATGTGTGTTGCTCAGCTTAGCTTAGTGATGACAATGATTCTCCAATCAGCGGTGGTTTAGAGAACCTTTTTCATTTATGTTGCAATTTTCTATTTGTTTTTATTTTGAATTTTAATGACAATTCAAGAATCATACTACGTGCGCATTTTGATATGTTAAAAAGCATGGTCGATCAATGTCATTTGCATGGTCGTTCTCCACTTTTTGAATATAAATTTAGAACCTTTCGTTTAATCTTCAGTTTCCATGCATAGTATACGCAATATTTATTTGTTTAAAAATAAAAAATAGTCTTCGGATAAAACAGTTTAAGGTAATGTACGTCAATTAATTGTGCTGCTCCTGAGTTATATTTTCCAATGCAAGGCCTTTCGCTTTTACAAGCTCCTGTCGGATCTCCTTTACCATATCGCTAGTAGGATTGGCACCCTTCTCAAGATCAGAAGCCTATAAAAACAAAAGCAGACTAAGCCAATATCTCAGAAACCAAGCATCACGTTATGCATCAGTGGTGAAGTTATATCTAATTAGAAGCTCCTTGCCTCTTAGCATCCCAGGAGCAAGGCAAAAGCTTACACAATCTGTGGCTTAAGGCTATATTTATTAGGTGGAGGAAAAAATGAGGAAAATTAGGGAAGAAAACTTCCAAAAATAGTAAAAACATTTACTATTTTATTGGAGTTTTCTCTCCTAGCATTCTTTCCTCTCTAATTTTCTTCCCATCCAACTAAGGGTAATTGTCTTATTTAGACTAAGATAGTCTAGACCACACCAACACAAATAGACAAAAGAAAAGGGAATTCAATGATTAAACATATCACAAAAACTTGCATCTCCTTGCACATAAACTCATAAAGAATGCTTCTTTTCTTCCATCCATCAAGATTAATTAGAGCTAGTATATATTCTTATTCTCCAGTACTTTCTGCTTCAATATCAGTGTCAGAAAGATGCAATTCAATGGTCACAAAACTTCTCCAATTCTCTGACCGCTTCGACATATTCATTTTTCTCCAGCAATGCACGCCTCAAAATATAATGGGCCTGCAATATAGCCATAAGAAGATTTGACTGAGTACAGATGAGTAGCCAGTTGCTAACGAGGACAAGTAACTAAATAAAATGAAACAAATAAAAAGAAATAAAACAGTGCTTGAACCACTATCGCCAATTTGCAACCAACAAGTTAATCAAGAATGCACTAAAGACCTAATAAAAAAAGAATGTACTAAAGATAAAAGCCCATAACAAGAAAATATAGAAATTCACCCAATTCCATTCTCTCATTTGGCTTGTTAAGTTCATAATAAAATATATTTTGAAACAAAATACATAAATGGAACTTTCTTGACTAAAACAAAATTACGACTCTTAAAAAGCGAAATAAACTAAATAAATGCAACAAACAATTTAAACAAATTCTGTCATGAAGACTCTCAGAAAACCTCAGCTTTTACAAAAGTATACCCTTACTTGCAAAATAGGAGACCCAAGTTTGCAAGGAAAAAGTCGATCAAGATTCAAGAATGTGCTTACAAACTTAAGACCAAGACAAGAAATTATATAGGATATATGGGTAAATCAAACAGGCAAGACTGAAACAATGGGTACTTAGGGAGGATTCAGGCAAGACTGGCGTGTTGCCGGCTGTCTTCATCTGCTCTAACCCAGTCACTAAAGAACCACAAACAAAGAAAGGCAATCATACAAAAAGAAACTAAATAACAAGAAAAATTGACTTCAATAAAAACCCAAAACATACTTGCGCTTAAGGTGACACAGAGCACGACTCGTATAATAATCCGAGATTTTAGGGCAGAGAGTGATTGCCTTGAAGAAGAAACAGACAGACAAGATAAGAATGAGAATCATGTGAGAAAGACATCAAACGGCGCACAAAAAGAATAATGCAGCAGCAACAGTACCCCGGTATATTCGGCGATTGCGGCGGCGGAATAATATATATTTTTCTGATTAAATTTTAACAATTTAAATTTGTTTATGTATTTTTTTAAGTAAGACTAATAATAATTTTTTAAGATGTAAAATATGAACCATTGAAATTTTCTTCCAATGGTGGAGGTGTGAAAAGAAGAGCAAAGTACGAGAAAAGGAGAGAAGCCAAGTCCAAGAAGTAATTACTAGACCCCAAATAGTAAATGTATTTTGTCTTTTTTATAAAATATTTATTTATTTTCAAAAAGCATCATTATTATTTTTTTATGTATACCTATAATTAATAGGGTTAGTAGGTAAGAATAATAATTAATATGATATCAGAGTTTATTGCAATTAGCAGAGGTAATATTAAAAATTATTTAAATTTTAAGACAAATTTAATTATTTTAACTGTTTTTATTGATTCGTGGCTTATAAAAATTGTCAATTTGTGTATTATAATAAGAAACAGAGGGAGGGAGTAGTTAAACTTAGGACTTGGAGAGAAACCGACTCAAACACTAGTGGTGAACCTAACTTTTTTTTTCCTTTTACATAATAATTAATTATCGTAATAAATTTCTTAAAATCCCTCTTGTCTATAATATATAATACAAAACGTTGAAAAGAATAGCGTGATTGAGTTTTATCCTTGTAATTAATACTTATTTTCAATTTTTTTTATTCACTAAATTTTCAAACACATTTGTTAAAAAAGGTAAAAAGAAAAAGTCCTAATTTATAACATAATTAAAGAGTTAACTGTTACTTCTTATTTCCCACAAATTAGTTAAAATACCTTATGACTAGAAGGGATATTTTGACCAAAGTTTTCTTCTAAAAAAACGTCTTATTTATCTAATGCACGTTTTATCTATAGTTGATGCCTGAAATTGTAGTTCCATTTTTCAGTTTTGCGCTCATTTCACAAAAACCATGTAAAACCTCAAAATTTTATTCATTCTACCATTAAATTCAACAAAATTTTTAACTTTATCCATAGTTAACACACATACATTATATCACATGAGAACAAATTCAACACAATAATAAATAAAACATAAACTTATATACTCATATAAAAAAAATCTTAATTAAATCCAGTTGAAATACCAAAATTCAGATTAAGGCCAAAACTTTCAACAAATCTTTAATTTGGAAAAGATGAGTAATTAGGGTTGTAAATTTACATCAATACCCTGAGCCAATTTCCTCTCTTCTCTCAATCATGAATCTCTCTTTCTCCTCCATGCCCCTCTCTCGAATCATCGAACACAATTCGAGACCTTTAAGGTTGTGCGTGTTTGGTTTAATGGAAGAGAGGGTATATGAGGTTCATTAAAATTAGGTGGGAGAAGGTTATGAACTTTGCTTGGTTCAAAAAGAGAAAATGGAGGTTTGGTTTAGTGTTTGGTTCAGGAATGTAGGTGAAAGGGAACTGATTAAAAGGTAACAAATATGACATTTTCTCTTTATCTATATGTTTTTATTTTTCGTTTACAATTTTTACATGAGAATTTTTTATTTCTTAATTTATGAATCTAAAAAACCAGATCCCTTACTTGTTGTGTATGATTAAGAAAATTATTTACATTTGAAGGATCATTTTATTAATTTTGATATTATAGCTCATCAATTTAAATGTCTTTGTTAAAATCTATTGCCTATTCAAAATATCACAAGATTTTTTAATTTAAAGGCTCTGCCTCCTCTCTTAACAAAAAATAAAAATAAAAATTGTCTAGTGTGTTATGAAATTATGAAAATTGTGTTTTGGGTGACTGAATTTTAGGAGTAAAATTAATTCCCATATAATCTTGAGACACAAGGGTCTTAATAAAGAGGGGACACGAATCAAAGAACACTAAACAATTTGATACCACCTTCGATCCTAATTATAAGACAAAGTTAATTTTCTTTGAAGGGATTAAGGAAGCTAAATAAGTTACTTAATCATTTTATATGTTATGTATTCTTAGATTATATAATAATTTATTAGTTAAACTAATTAGTTTAAAGAAAAAAATAAAAATATTCTAAAGTAATTTAATTAACTTCCTTAATTTTTTCAAAAAAATCAACTATGTCTTATAATTAAGACTGAAAACAGGTGTCATGAAGAATTGTGAATTTGATGATTTTGCTTTATGTTGGGCCTTTTTAGTGTTTGGTCAAGCACTTTGATTTGTTCGCCAATGACTAATAGTGTGTTATAACATCATTTCTCTAATTTCTTAAAATTTAATTCATTAAATTTCTCCCCCCTCTCCCTTACCTCATATTTCCCTCCTTTCAAATAAACCCCTTAGCATGGGATAGTACCTCGAATAGGATTACCTCCAATAACTAATAGGAGTTGAACCTAGCAAAGAATTTAATCCCTCACAATGTAGCGAACTAGGGTTTAAATCTCTACTGAAAGAGGTGCTTACATTTAGTGTCTGACAATGCCTCGAATAAGATGATACCTATGCTTAGAAAAATAAAACAAAGTGGATTTAATTTCATGCATATGCACGAAAAATAAGATATAAATATATTTTATATTCATCATACTATATATGAAAAATAGGGGCCAAAAAAAATTCAAAGAGAGTGGAGTATAAAGAATGCTAATTGTTGCTTATGAATCCACCTCATTAGCTCTGTTAGCAGATTAATCAAAATTTTCGAGGAATGAACCACAAGTATAAAAATAATGTTAATGATTGTTTTATTCATTTATTTTATTTTAAATACTCCTACATGAGATATTTCATGGCAACAATTCTCAATTAGAAACATATTGTTGGGGTAAAATATTTCCCAATACGTGATCTCGAATCTAAGGATTAAATTGAAATGAGTAGAAACACATAAATGAAGAATAAAGTATGTAAGCCTTTTCAAGAGGTGTTGGATTATTAAAAACAATTTAATTGTCATCCTATTTTGACTGGAGAACCTCACATTCACAAACCAACTTTAGATACTCCCTTTAGTCTTTATTATAAGGTATTGACTATCATAAGTTTTTTTTTTATCTTTATTATAAAGTACTAACTTCCTTTAACTAACTTATTTATTATTATTTTCTCATTTTACCCTCAATTTTAACTAACTTTTTAGATTCAGATTATTAAAGTATGAGTAAAGTTGAAAACATTTATCAATTCTGAACTAATTTAATGATTTAACTTTCACTTCTTAGTTCATGAGAAATGATAATTGGTACCTTATAATAAAGATTAGAGAAAGTAATATCTTAAAAGTATTAAAATTGTCTTAAACACCCTTACCAACCATGCTAAACTCAAATATAATATTAATTATTACTCTCTCATACTCTTTCTGGTCCTTATTATAAGGCACCAACTATCAAATATATTTGGTCTTTTTTATATGGCATTTGTTTGTTTTCAAGGAGCATTGATTATTTTTTTTTTCCATGTATACCCATAATTAATAGGGGTAATAGGTTAGAGTAATAATAATATAATATTAGAGTTTAGTGTAAATAGTAGGGGTAATATTCGAAATTACTTAAATTATAGGACAATTTTATTGACTTTAACTGTCTTTATTGGTTTGTGTGATGTGTTAGTTGGTGCCTTATAATAAGGACCATATAGAGTACTACCCTTATTAAATACCATTATGGTCCCGTTTATAAATCCCTTTTAATGAAATCACACATACCAATGGAAAGTTGTTAGCTCAATGATTATAAGATAAATTTTCAATATTGCCCTCATTTATAAATGAATATCTTTCAACTCTTTCTTTTCTTTCTATTTTCACCGGTATAATTAATATGGACAAAATTGTCACATTCTCATTTATTACCATGAAATTAGACTTATATATAGAATTAATTTTTTTTAATCAAAAGGGGTTTATGAATAAGACCAGTATAGGCGGACATCAAAAAACAAATTAAATATTCCTTACAAACTTGCAAGTACATTAAGGATCAATAATACTTGTGAGTTAGTATGGAGTATATTAAATTCGTTTTATCTCCTTTTCCCTAATGAATCTCCAACTTAATTTTATTATAAGTCTGCAAATTAAACCCACCAAAAAGTGAGAGTGGAGACTTATAAAACTAGAAATTGAATTTTTTTTACCATTTTATTCCTCAATTTGATGCATAGTTCAACCAATAAGAGTTCTATATGTTTCATTTCTCTTTCCCAAGTGACCGAAGGTATGATTTTCACTTAGGATTCTTCTAATTAATTAATTTTATTAACTTTATTGAACATGAGCAACCTAAAGAAATGGTAACTTTAAAATTTAAACTACTATTAATGAGTAATAAACTAATAAATAGTGCATATGGACATTTGTCAATGACTTTGATTTTAAGTATCTCCCACGGCCCAATTTTTTATTAGTATTAATTATTTAGATTAGATTGCTAATGCTTCGGAACATCAATTTGCAATGTGGAGTTTCTAAGGACCGTCGTTGAAGTTCACCATAATCATAGTTTAATATGATAATCATCATTCAAAACTCGTTTCAAAATTAAAGATACCCGCACTTGTAAGTTTCCTTACTAGAGGTGGAGAGTATTACGTGTAATTTTATATTTAATTTTATAATGATAATTTTATTTTGATGGAGTAAAGAGTATACCAGATAAGGATAAAATTAAAAAAATATTAGATCTTAAGACATTCTCATAAGGTTGAAGAATTTTTTATCTTGTGCAACATGTTAGAAGCATTATTATTGAACTCAAAAATTGACTCATTGAATTTACTGTTTTTGTCCTTACTCACTCTTAAACTTATATTAATTACAAAATTAATTTAAATCACCAATTCACTTACTGAGGTTAAAGCTCGTGAGTTTAACAACTATAATTGTAAGTAAAGTTGTCAAATTCACGAATTTAAGTAAACTAATGACAGTGACGTAAACTCATATCGTGAACTCAAATCATAAACTCACAAAAAAAGTTTACTTTTATTATTAAATAGGTATTACTAAAGTATAATTAAATAGTTAAAATATAAAATGAAAACAATTTTTTAAAATACATTTTAAATCCAAATAATTGAAATTAAATCCACCAACAGTCATTTATCACATTTAACAACAAAATTTCTATAAAATTTATTTATAAATCCACCAACATTCATCATTTAACACGAGTTTAAAAGTAAGTTAATACGGTTTTGTAAGTTAGAAATGTAAAAACGATAAATTTAATATATAAACTCATGAATTTATCTGAGTTTACAACTGGCACGAGTTTCGTTTTGTAAGGTAAAAACAGTAAACTCACAAAATCAATTCATAAGTTTGCAACAATGATTGTAGATGACTCATACAAAAGAGAGCATATTATTTTGATCCTTATTTTAAGTTCACTTGTATATAAAATCTTTGGTCTTAAATATGAATCCGTTTATGGGTTATTAATGATTGTTTCCTTATTTTGCCCTCATTTAATTTTAATTGGAAATAGGAAAAGATAATAGAGGGACGATAATGATTTGTAAATGGAGGGGGAGAGAATTTTAATGATGACAAATTTAAAAAAAAATATAAAAATTATCAATTTAAGGCATACTTAATAGTTTAGTAGTAATTCTTTACTATAAGAAAATTAGTTAAAATAAACTTATAATAAGGAAAAAAATGACACGTATTATATTTAATTTATCTTTTCTAACTTGACTCACTTTTGTTTTTAATTTTCAAAACAAAACAACATTTTTTCAGATATTCATAGTCATATTTCTGTTTTGAAATTTGAATGAGATCTCAATTCCAGGCCGGTGCACTTTCCGCGAACACATGAGGGAGCTTATTCAAACAACCCATTAAGCCCCACACCTCTTACTTTTAGTAACTAACCACTTGACCTTGAATCAGTCTATTTGACCTTAAACAACTAAAATATTTTCCTGCTTTTTATATAATATTATTAACTGTTTTTAAAAATATTTCAAATTTACGCCCTAACTATGATAATTATATTTTGATTGATTGGTATAACTCATTAAGAAGAAAACAAATTGAAAATTTATTATAAAAAACAAGGGTGCTTTTGAAGTTTACTCATAAATATTTCATTAATTTTATGAAGGGCATTATTTTCCATAAAATTGTATAAATAGAATCCAACGAAGTATATGAGTCAACAGGGACTTTAAAACTGTCTCACCTACTTTTTTTTTTTTTTGGACTGAAAATCTGATACCCACTTTAGCTAGTCTTGTTTATGTAAATTCTCAATTAACACATTATCACAATTATTTGGTAATATCTTAAATTCAAAATTATCATATCAATATAAGAATAGTTCTCTTAATTTTTTTTCTTCACATAAAAATGATGGATGTGTTTTTTTTTTTGGGTTAAATACCATTTTTATTCAAAAAGTTTTTTCCAACAAATTGTGCCATTTTTATTCAAAAAGTTTTTTCCAACAAATTGTGAGTAATCAGAAGTTTTTTAAGTTAAATAATGTTTTGGAAGTGTTAAAAAGTAAATAATTTTTCCATACTTCAAATATTGGATAAACGATTGTCTGTTATATTAGATTTTGTTCTCTCTTTTCCTTATTATAAGGTAGTATCAATTAATAAATATTTTTTTATCATTTTAATAAGACACTTGCTTATTTCTAAATAGTGTTAACTATTTTTTTTTTTCATGTTTTCCTCTATTTATTAAAGGTAGGAGAGAGAGTAATAATTAAGATGATGTTAGAGTTTAATATAGTTAATAAGGGTATTATTAGAAATTACTTAAATTTCTTTTATAATGTTTTTAACTGTTTCTAATTTGTGAGAATTAATTGTTGGTGCTTTATATAATAAGCATCAAAGAGAGTATATAACATGTGAATCCGTTTGAGTATGACCATGCTTTTTAACAAGTTGATTCAAAATTCTTCTCCTATATTTATTTTCAATACCATAAAATCCCTCTTCAAAACTAATCTAATCACTCTCTTAAAACCATCATTACACATTAATCCAAATACGCACTAAATATTTGTGCTGAAAATGTTTTAAAATACTAGGGTTAGTTAATCTTGACTGGATCGGCTGGTTCAACACTAAAACCGGTGAATCGGTCTCCTATCCAATCGGAATCCAGGTGAACCACTAACCTTGAGTCACTATTTTTTTTAATATTTTATATTAATAACTTTAAAATATTTACTTTCTCACTTATTTGTTATGAATTATCTCCAATTTAACATTTGTATAACTTATTAACCTTTGATTTATTTTCTTGCCTCGTTGGATAAGAGGTGACCTTGAAAAATACAGTATTTATTTTGTTGCTTTTAAGGGGTCACGTTATTTTTTAAACTTTATTTTGATTTGGGCACATTCCCTCCTCTCCACGGTTTCTAGAATATCGTGTTGTGTTCTTGTTTTTTTTTTTTTTGACTATATTCCCATAATATCCTCTCTTCCCAACGAACTTTATATCACGCGCTAAGCATGGCCCTCCTCGTCACCAAACGTACACGTGTCACTATATGGGGTGGAACCCTCACTTATTCCGTGTGAAGCAAACCTCATATAACCATTTCCTCCTTTCCTCTTGGTTTCCTTACCCTCCAAGAATCGAAAACCTGCCATCTTAGCCCTATAAAATCTCACTCACCATCACCACCGTCAAGAACCGGAGCCTTGCCATCGGAATCCAACCGGATCTGTAACATTCTCCGGCCATGTCGTCCACAAGCATCGGCGATGTGAGCCGCGCACACCACCGCACGTTTCCGGAGTTGGATTTTCAGGACCTGAAGGTGATCTCCGCCGTGGGCCGCGGAGCCAAGGGCGTTGTGTTCGCCGCCATGAGGAATGACGATGAGTCTGGTGAGTATTTCGCTTTGAAAGTGATCTCCAAGGCTTTGATTCAGAAGAAATCGAAGGCGACGGACAACGATGAGGGCGGCGAGTGCAAGAGGGTGTTGTTTGAACAGCAGGTGCTCCGTCGTTTTGATCATCCGCTCTTGCCTAGGTTGCGAGGGGTTTTGGAAACCGAGAAGATCATTGGATACGCCATCGATTACTGCCCCGGCGGCAATCTCCATTCTCTTCGGAAAAAGCAGTCCGAGAAGATGTTTTCCGATGATACCATAAGGTACCCTTTTTTGTCTCTTCCTCTTTGGTTAAACAGAAAATCGGGGGTAATGAAAAGACAAATTTAAACTTCTTCCATTTTCTTTTTTCTTTCGGTCTTACTTTTTTTTTTTTTTTTTTTTTTTTGTCATTTAGCTTCGTTTTCTAACGGAATCTGAGATGTGGTCCATGATTACGAATAACTTTTCCTTTTTTGTATTTTCTTTGAATGCAATGAAACGTGTTCGAATTGGAGCTGAAATCTGAATTATTATTTTTTCCTTCACAGGTTTTATGCTGTAGAATTGGTCCTTGCATTGGAATATCTGCACAATTTGGGCATTGTGTACAGAGATTTGAAGCCAGAAAACATACTGATCCAAGAAACTGGTCACATAATGCTCGTCGATTTCGATCTATCCAAAAAACTAAACCCGAGAACCCCAAAATCCCAGAGTAGCTCCTCGTCGCCCATTTCCCACTCGTCAAAGACGGCGGCGATGAAAAACTTACGGAAGAAACGCTTCTTCCGATTCTACAGTTGCTCCATGGCAAGCCCCACGTCGTACGAACCAGAGGCCTTACCGGAATTCCAACCTCCACGGCGGAGCGAGTCAGACTCGGTCGAGAAATCGAACTCGTTCGTTGGAACGGAGGAATATGTAGCACCCGAAGTAATTTCCGGGAAGGGACATAACTTCGGAGTCGATTGGTGGTCACTCGGCGTCGTTTTATATGAGATGCTGTACGGAACGACGCCGTTTAGGGGAGAGAACAGGAAAGAAACGTTTTATCGGATCTTGACGAAGGAACCGGAGCTAACCGGAGAGAAGACGCCGTTGAGGGATTTGATCGCGAGGTTGCTGGAGAAGGATACTGACCGTCGGATCGACGTGGAAGGGATCAAGGGTCACGATTTCTTCAAAGGGGTTTTGTGGGACTCAGTTTGTGAACTCGCCCGGCCGCCATATATTCCGTTGAATGAAGTGGGGGACACAAAAGGGTTTAACAAAAGTCAGGTGGAGATATTTGTCCATGAGGTATTTTTTGGAACGGATGGTGAGGAAGAAAAGAAGGAAAAGAAAGAAGAAAATAATAATAATAATAATGAAATTAGTGATAGAGGGGATGACAACAAGAACGTGTGGGTAGAGAAGTTGAGTCAGAGTCACACTGAGAATGAGAATTTTTTAATTTTTTGAGTTTTTTCACGTATATATTCTTTTGGCGTATGTTGTATTATACTTTTGAAGGTGGGCTTATTATTATTATTTTTTTAATATAAATGTATAATGCATAGGAATAAGAAGTAGTATTTTATTATCTACTGTATATAGTAGTTTATATATATGTAGCACCAAGACAAATCTCCTAACTAATTCTGATAATTAGGAGTATTGGAATATTAGTGATAATCATGTATACGTTTTTTTTTTAAAGGAGTTTTCCTTTATTTATTGGCTATGATTTGTTTTTCTTTGTTTTGAGCAAATCTTATAAGTGAAAAAACCGAAATATCTTTTATTTATTCTCACGAGAACTGGTCCTCAAAGTTAACACTATAGGATTCTCTTTTGTGAAGTTAAATGAGGTTATAAAAGAAAGGCAGAACTCTCGTCTATTACGAGTATTTCTTTTCATATGAGTTTAAAATCTTGTTTTCGAGAAGAATCAGAATTTCTAAGAGAGATACTTTTAATTAACAACTATTTGTCACAGGGAAAAAGGAAATACATTAAGGTAGAAGTACGGATATATTTAGTCACATAACTTTATACTCAATTTATACTTCTTCATTCTTAAATATATAAATATAGTTTATAATGCAATTAGCACTATACATTATATCATATATTTAAGGGTTTTAGTTTTCTCATGTTGCATGAGAAAACTAAACTTTCTACACATATATGAAATGATATATATGTATATGTGGGTCCCACCATTTCATGTGTGTGTGTGACATAAGATAATTTTTTTTCTTACAACATCCCTATATTTAAAATCAGAAATGGCATCAGTTTTAGTTTGGTTATCATGACTTTTAAATACATGTTTTCAATCATTTAACTTTAGTATCGTTAGTATTAAATGATGATTTTTTATAACAATTATTATTATTTTGAAAATTAAAAATTTAATATGTTACAATTTGAATGATTTTTTTTAATATTTAAAATCTTAATAGCAACATTTTTTTATTGATAGTGATAAAGTTAAATGAGTAAAAAAAGCACTTTACAAAGTTAAATGAACAAAATGAAAACTTGTATGAAGTTAAATGATTAAATGTATATTTTGTTTATAATTAATATCAAAAGTTAGAAAGAAATTAATTTTTAATACATAAGGAACAAATTCATAGGGGAAAAGTAAGATATATATACAAGCAAGTTTAAAAGTTTTTACACGTTAAGTTCATTAAGTTAATATTTAGCATAAAATAAAATCATTTAACTAGACAAGGAATGATCATGCTGACGAAGACAGTGACGATACATGTTTGATCAAAACCCTATTTTAGGTATACCCTTGGTTAAAGTCAATAAAGTTGTCCTAAAATTTAAGTAAGTTCCAATATTACCCCTACTAATTATACTAAATTCTAATATTCTATTAATTATTACTCTCACCCACTACCTTTATTAATTAGGGACATACATGGAAAATGTTAATTAATGCTCATTGGGAACAAACAAGTGACTTATAAAAAGGACCAAATAAACTTGCTAGTTGGTGCCTTATAATAAGGACTAAAGAGAGTATCATTTATCCTTGTTATTACGTACGGCCAAAAAAAGAAAGAAAGAATTAAATTGAATTGAAATAAATAATTTATTGGGAATTATATTTCTCATGTTGTAGGAATCATTTTTTCCTTAATGTTAAGAAAAAAACAAGATATATAATATTAAAAAAAATGAGATGACACTTTATCCAATGAATTAGTCTTGTCCTTTTGTTAACATGAAAAAAAAAAAATGTTTCCTCCAACATAAGAAATATAATTCCTTAATTTATAATATACTCCTACTGAATTGAAATTATTACCTTACTATTTTTTTTTTATTGTTATTAATTATTATAAATATGAATTAACAATGGCATGTTATTTAATCCTTCATACCCCTCCCACGTCTTGGTCAAAAATACTGAAAATCAATTATATATAAATATAAAATATAAGTGTAAATGAGAATGCCGCCTGTTTGATAATGGCTCTTGTGATAAGTAAAAGATTGATGGCGGCAAAAGACTTAGTATTGCATACATAAATTATACTCAGCTCCTTATTATATATACATGGAAGCATGCGTTGTTTATAATGAGGTTATAAAAGAAAGGCAGAACTCTCGTCTATTACGAGTATTTCTTTTCATATGAGTTTAAAATCTTGTTTTCGAGAAGAATCAGAATTTCTAAGAGAGATACTTTTAATTAACAACTATTTGTCACAGGGAAAAAGGAAATACATTAAGGTAGAAGTACGGATATATTTAGTCACATAACTTTATACTCAATTTATACTTCTTCATTCTTAAATATATAAATATAGTTTATAATGCAATTAGCACTATACATCATATCATATATGTAAGGGTTTTAGTTTTCTCATGTTGTATGAGAAAACTAAACTTTCTACACATATATGAAATGATATATATGTATATGTGGGTCCCACCATTTTATGTGTGTGTGTGTGACATGGGATAATTTTTTTCCTACAACATGAGAAACATTAATCCCTATATTTAAAATCAGAAATGGCATCAGTTTTAGTTTGGTTATCATGACTTTTAAATACATGTTTTCAATCATTTAACTTTAGTATCGTTAGTATTAAATGATGATTTTTTATAACAATTATTATTATTTTGAAAATTAAAAATTTAATATGTTACAATTTGAATGATTTTTTTTAATATTTAAAATCTTAATAGCAACATTTTTTTATTGATAGTGATAAAGTTAAATGAGTAAAAAAAGCACTTTATAAAGTTAAATGAACAAAATGAAAACTTGTATGAAGTTAAATGATTAAATGTATATTTTGTTTATAATTAATATCAAAAGTTAGAAAGAAATTAATTTTTAATACATAAGGAACAAATTCATAGGGGAAAAGTAAGATATATATACAAGCAAGTTTAAAAGTTTTTACACGTTAAGTTCATTAAGTTAATATTTAGCATAAAATAAAATCATTTAACTAGACAAGGAATGATCATGCTGACGAAGACAGTGACGATACATGTTTGATCAAAACCCTATTTTAGGTATACCCTTGGTTAAAGTCAATAAAGTTGTCCTAAAATTTAAGTAAGTTCCAATATTACCCCTACTAATTATACTAAATTCTAATATTCTATTAATTATTACTCTCACCCACTACCTTTATTAATTAGGGACATACATGGAAAAGGTTAATTAATGCTCATTGGGAACAAGCAAGTGACTTATAAAAAGGACCAAATAAACTTGCTAGTTGGTGCCTTATAATAAGGACCAGAGAGAGTATCATTTATCCTTGTTATTACGTACGGCCAAAAAAAGAAAGAAAGAATTAAATTGAATTGAAATAAATAATTTATTGGGAATTATATTTCTCACGTTGTAGGAATCATTTTTTCCTTAATGTTAAGAAAAAAACAAGATATATAATATTAAAAAAAATGAGATGACACTTTATCCAATGAATTAGTCTTGTCCTTTTGTTAACATGAAAAAAAAAAATGTTTCCTCCAACATAAGAAATATAATTCCTTAATTTATAATATACTCCTACTGAATTGAAATTATTACCTTACTATTTTTTTTTTATTGTTATTAATTATTATAAATATGAATTAACAATGGCATGTTATTTAATCCTTCATACCCCTCCCACGTCTTGGTCAAAAATACTGAAAATCAATTATATATAAATATAAAATATAAGTGTAAATGAGAATGCCGCCTGTTTGATAATGGCTCTTGTGATAAGTAAAAGATTGATGGCGGCAAAAGACTTAGAATTGCATACATAAATTATACTCAGCTCCTTATTATATATACATGGAAGCATGCGTTGTTTGAATTCATGTAAGTTTTCGTTGTTTGAATATGTATATGTATATTCAGGTAAACAAAAAAAAAAGGTATATTAAAAAATAAAAAATAATATGTTCATGCAATTTCGACAAAATTTGGTTGTGTTTTCCATAATCTAAATCAATTACCATGAAAATGGACCATTTTATAACATGTTTAATATAAATGTTAAGTAGCAAATCCGTTATGGAAATACACGCTTAAGAGCAATGTTGTCCTGCGAGTTTTTTTTTTTTTTGGCTCAATTTTGTCTTGAAAGTCTAAAAATATAGCAATATTGTTATTTTCCGTTAAAAAGTTAACAATCAACATCAATTTTTTAACGATCAACGTTAGTTTTTTAACAGAAAATGACAACATTGCTATGTTTTTAGATTTTTATGGCAAAATTGAGTCTGAAAAGACTTTCATGATAACATTACTTCTCGATATATACTTACATAACGGATTTGCCATTTAACCCTTATAATAAAGACATGAAAAAAAAATTATATAACTCATGCAGTACTCTTTATAGAGATTACGTGTAGGTTGCCAAAAGTAGGAGTATATAGTTACACAATTACATTATTTTATGCCACACTTTGTGGGGGTGTAGAGTCTCAAAAGGACGATTGATTGAAGGGTAAAAGTTAGATTGGATGCTTTTGATTTTTTTTTTCCCCAAGTGTTTGAGATGGTTTTTTTTTTAATTTTATTTTATGAATTGGGCTTTTGACAAAAAAAACAGCTTAAGTCATAAATCAAAATTTTTTGTTTTTGACTTTTCCACCATAGAGAGAGAAAAACAACTTATCAAAGAAAGATAATGAGTCCCATTTTTTTTTTAATTGAAATACTATGACAGTCTTTATTATAAATCCTTGTCGATGAAATTTTGTATTCTCAAAATAAATTTACTTAAAACTTAATAATCATTGTTTTCCATTTTTATCCATACTTAATTTTCATTGGAAATAGAGAAAGATGTAAGAGAATTACTTAAAATAAACTTATAATATAGACCAAAGTGGTAAATATTTATGTCTATGAGAAATTCAATTAGTAAGAATTACTTAATAAATTTTCAAATTATGCTCTAGTGGTGGATTTGGTCTCTATTTTCTATTGGAGGTGGAAAGCTGTGTTTATTTTTTATTGGTCTCTGTTGGTGTCTATTCATGAAACTCTTTTTCAGTTAATGACCAATAAGTTATATAACATTATTTGATAAAAAAACTTTATATTTGTACGATTTCTAATTTATATACATTTTTATTCATTAACTATATTTAATTATGTATTTTAGCATTGCTAAATTTTTCAAGTCAACTTTTTTCACTTTTTTATAATTTTATAGTTATTGCAATATATATACATACAATATAGATGTATTATTTAATAAAATTCATGTTCTTTTTAGTCTTTTTTTTTAATCTAAACTTGCTTTTCAAAATAATCATTCAAATAAGTTTAAATTTCATAAAATTCGTTATACTATCACCAATCCAAACATTAATCACATTATACAATCTGAATTTCCGCAATATTAAGTTTACAAAAGTCAAATTGTAAAAAAGTCACTTTTCCCTCTATTATTTCAAACACTCACTATTTATAATCACTTCAACCATATGAAAAATGACTTTATACATCCATTATTAAAAAAAAATATCATCACTGTTTAAATCAAATTTATGCTAATAAATTACTATAATTTCTTACATTCATTACACCATAAGTGTGCATAAATATTAATCATTGGGGGTGATTTGTATGTGAATGGTTATAGCTTATAACTATATAGGCAGAGACGTGTTTAATTGTTTATATTTTATACCTATGAGACCATTTTTCGAATAGGATTAACTCAAAAAAAGAATAATTAAATAAATAAAATCACTATTTAATTAAGCAGTTTAAACTATATTTTAACTATAGTCATGAAATAACTGAAACTCATTAAAAAAAAAAATCAAATGATTGGCATTAATGTCAACAATATTAGGCATTAAAAAGGAACCGCTAATATTGGATGGTCTTTTAGTCTAATAGAGTGCTAATCATTTTAAGAGGATTATTTAAATTATATATAATTGAATGCTTTAAATTTAAATTTGATTGAAATTAAAGAGGAAACAAGATGGCATTTTTGGCCATTATGGTGATAGAGGCACCAACCTTGGTGGCTCATTGTGGGATGTCACTATCAAATTCACTTAGAATCTTTTGACGGCCGACCCTCATTTTCTTCACACATCACACTCACGAATTAATTATCTCATGTCAACTAAACCAAAATAAATAAATAAAATTAAAGAATAATTTTATTTATTACACAAACTGTATTCATCAGAGAATTTGATATAAGTCCTTTTTGAAGGGTGATGATTTACCCTAAACACACTCAGTATTAATGACTCTCTATTATATATAGAATCCTAAAATGACTTATCAACTAATTGTTTTGATACCTCTAACATCTTTCTTACAAGAGAATCACTTCAATTCTTGCTCACCCATTTAGAATTTTACAAAATAAATATAAGTGAGTAATTTTTTTCTCATTATTTAACGTGAAACCAAATGTTCTAGAGTGATTTATTATTATTTTTTTTAATAAAACAAATTATAAGATTTGAGAAGTGAAATGACTTGGTATATACATGATGAATTCTTCATTAAAGGTTAAATAAAATGAGTATTAAATAATGGTAGAACTTGACAAATAAGTAAAAATGAAGGCAGTATCTTCATTCCAAACTATGGAACCTACATGCAATTTAGGTATTGTCGTATTGGGTTTAATTAGAAGTAATTCTTTTAAAGACATTTTTTAATATTACAGTACAACCTTGAATTCAAGACATCATATTTAAACAAGTCATAAACTTTAAATTAATGCTTATTGATATTTCCTTATAAAATTAAACTGCACATTTTGCATTTAATTTGTCCAATAAATTTTTAAATTACTCTATTTATATTATAGAATTTCATATTTTAGAAAGGTACAACATTGATTGTGTACGAGTAGTTTAATTTCCTATCTCAAATAAATGATACTCTCTTCTGTCCTTATTATAAGACAATATTTAAGAGTTGGATTTAGTCCTAATTATAGGACAAAATTTTAATTTTTGTCAATTTCTTCCTAAAATACCTCTATTTTATTCACTCAAGTGTGTTTGGTTTTTGATGGGTATATGCATGTGGGTGCGAGACTCTTATAGTTAGTGAAACTTTTAATTATTGGATTTTAATTTGTTTATTGATTAGCTAACATTAATTTGTAAATACACCCACATATATACATATGTGTATATGTGCGTGGGGGGGGGGTGGGTCTGTTATATATATATATATATATATAAACACACACATATCTATATGTGTATATAGACACACACACAAATATGTACATACATATAAAAAAAATATGTGTGTGCATTTGTGTATATGTCCTAGGGGTCTGTGTGTATAACTATATAAATAAATACTTACATATATGTGTGTATGTATACACACATATATGTATATAGACACACACATATATGTCCTAAGTGTTGTAAATTTATTTTTATTGATGTCATTTAAAATTTACATAAGAGCATTTTAGGTAAATGAGTAAAATTAATTAATTTAACTCCTCTCCTTAATCTCCTAAAAAGTATACAATTATTTGAGGTGTACGTTAAGAACTTCGAATCATGAATTGCTGGAAATAAAATTTGTTTGGGTCTCTTTCAAATTGGAAATGGAAGGAGTCCAAATTCATTGTTATGAAAACACGTGATTCTTTTTCTTTTTGCCATTAAAAAAAACACGTTATTCAAATACATTGCATCCCAAGTGACAAAATCGAATCTAGATTATTGAGGTCATATTTGGATGGTGTAGAATTTTCTTCACAATTACAGACACTATGGTGCTTATTTCTCGATCTTTTAGATCTAATTTGAACGGTTAATAAATTTAATTTTACTTTAAAAAAAAATCATTTCAATGTGCACAAAATCTAAAATAAAAGTAATAATCTCTTAACCATCAATTAAAATAAAATGAGATTGCATATCCTAAAAGTTGTTATAGGTTGATATATACATGCACATAAAAATATTTCAATTTAAATGTGATAAAATAAGCAATTTATAGTGTGTTAATAGAAACAAATTAAAAGCCTCTTTAATTAGTGAGATATATAGGGTCAAAAGGAGTGTGGGGTGGAAGGTGACGAAAAAGTTGGTGTAAACATGAAATGAGACATGTGAATGAATGTGAAGTGTGAACTCAAAGCTAAAGCATAGAGCTCCTTATTATGTTAATATATGTAATTTTGGTTTTACTTTATGTATAAAGTCTTTATTGAATCACATTAATATTGATTTAATATATAGAAATGTCAATAATCTCGTGCAGCGCGAAGAATAATTCACGCACCCACCACCTCTTGAGCCTAACTATGATCCAAGACTTCGTACTATTTACTTTGTTGTTTTCTCCATACTGCCAAAAAAACAAATATTTAAAAAATAGTTGGATCATTGGAACAATATTTTCATATATTATTTTTCTTAATTTTTTTTAGAATTGTTAGAGGTATTATTTTCGCATATAATTCAAAGTAATGATGGACTTAATGAATATTATGGTTATTAATTACAATGTTATTAAAACCGGATTGGACCGGTTAGTTTGATCACGAAACCATTGAACTGGTCATTTTACTGGTCTTGTCTGACTTGTTTAGTGTTTATTTAAAATTTTTTATTTCAAAAATTCATTTTTAAATTTACAAATTTTCAAAAATTATAAATTAAGACTCTATAGAAAAGCTTGAAATGTCTACTTTCTAATGTAAAAAGAATTATTCAAAAGTATTATCATTTGATCTTCAAAATTATCAAATTATAAAACTATTCTACAAAATATCATTATTCAAATTCACTTTCTCATTGATCTAGCCCTTGGTTAGCTCCGGTTTGACTTCGATATGATTTACTGACACTTGACTCACTACCCAGACCAATTCAGTGGCCGGTTTGAATTTGATAACCTTGATTAATTGTTAGTTTATTATTTTGAGTTCACTTTTTTTTTAATTATGGATAATTATCAAATTGTTTAAATATGTGATAAAATTCATTATTAATATTTTTTAATTTCTTATATAATTTTAATATGTAAAATTAATAATATTTTAGTTTAATTACAACTAAATCAAAAGTCGTGTAATGTACAGGATCTTAATGTATTCAATAATCACTCCAATTTTCAGGTCGTTAAAAAAAGATGAAGCCATCATGTTATTGTCTTGTTGGACTCATCTTTCTATCCTCTTCAAATTATAATTTTTCATATTATATGCAATGACGCACCTTAGACCTTAGAAGAGACAAAGGCCATGGCCCTCCCAAAACAAAAATTTGTTCATATTTTTTTTTAAAAAAAATTAATATAATGTAAAATTTAATTTTGACCCCCCGATTTTTTTTTGTTAATCTAAAATTTAATATATTTGACCCCACAAATATTTATTCCAAAATCTCTCAATGATTATATGATCGAGATTTTGTAGTTTGGACTAATCTAGGTTGTTTGAACAAACTTGCTAAATCCTCGTTTGATTCATGTGACATCTGGAATTTCGATATAGTGCATGAGTTTCAAACGCAAAGCATTTTTTTTTTTAAAAAAAATAAGTTATATTTTAATATGTAAGATATTTTACAAAATTCTAAGAGAAATTTAATATCCTTTTAATTAAAATTTCAGTAAAATCATATCAAAATTATTTAGCTTTTATTATTAACAGATAATTAATGATTTTCCTTTTGAAATATATCTTATTTAGTGAAATATAAGACTTTTCTGTCAGAGATGTTTGTTTAGCTCGCATCTTTCCTCTATAATTATAATTAACCTTGACATTTTTTTTTTTCCGGCCTGAATAATTATAACTTTGAGATTTGAAACTATGAAAAACAATAGGAGTTATGTGTTGCACATAATTTGATAAATCAACCTTACGAATATTCATAAATTACATGGCTTGTTTATTTAATTATTTTTGGTAGCAATAGCTTGTTTATTTTTTAAAATTATATACTTGCTAGTTATTCTAGTTTTTTCTTGGCCAATATATATACTCTTAGTCAAAGATGTAAAAGATATTTTTCATTATATTCTGATATAACCAAGGAAGTTTCTTGGCAATTAATTAATAATTAGTCGAGTGGTTTTAATCCCCTCCCCCTAAATGCTTTTGATGCAACGAAGTGTGGCTTTTCATACAACACAGTCAACATTTCAAATTTCTAAGGTTAAATGGAGCTTTATGTGTTTGAAAGGTTGGATTTACAATATTCTCAAAGTCTCAAGTCTCAACTATATTAATGTATAAAATGACTGGTTCCAAACACAAGACCCGACCAAAAAAAAAAAAAAAACAAGACGTGACCTGAATTAACTTTCTCTTTTCCCAGTTGCTCCGGCTCTTTGGACTACCTTTAAAAGAAAGTTATGAAATTAATTATTTAATAATTTTTTATTAAATAATTTAAAAAATAATACTGCTACCAACCTTTTATATAAGATGTCGTTTGTTGTGTAATTTGTTGTATATACGAAATTTTATATTAAGAATTGAAGGCGGTGTTGTTTAATCATGACAGAGTCCGCAACAATTTAATGGATGAAGATTGTAATGATTAAAAATACACTCTTAGCAAATTTAATTCCATTAATTAAGTTTATTTTTTAAAAAGCAATATAGAAGAGTAAAATGTTGGAATATCTACAGTTAGATAGATCTGTGTTTGACAGGTTGAATTAATTCAAAATATAGAATTTGAAAAAATGAAAAGAAAAGGTGCACCAGTTCATCAAATTGCTCCTTTAAAAATAAATTAGAAATGACCAAAGTATGACCCTAACAATCCGCATTTGAATTGTATAATTTAAATCTCCATATTTTGCATAACGTTTCTGTTTCAAACATGAGACATCATAAAATAAAGACAATGTTCTAATTAAGTAACATTAAAAAATAATGAGACATCATAAAAGGTCAAACTAAATATTCGAAAATCAAGTTTAAAAAATAATGGGAAAATTGTATTTAGGTCACAGACAAGAGAAAATATGACAAAAAATCCTTTAAAATCTCAAAATGGCATTTAAGTCTATGGGACTTTTTTGCAATAAATAGCAACTGTCAAATGCACCTGGACTTGTCAATGAACGCTTATGGATTTATCAGTGTATGTAATATCCTGAATTTTGGACCTATATACTTGAGGATAAGTCTGTAACAGGCAGACGACTAAGCCCAGTTCGGCAAGTGTAAGACATGTTAACACATGTGAACTTGGTTAAAAGAGATAACATTAATTATTAATTGGATGTGAACCAATAGTTAATAAAATGCAACAATGGAGGCTCCCAAGCAAGGCCATATTTTGGCCAAGAAGACAAGGAGAAGGATCATGGAATATTCAATGTGTAAAAGGTATAAGAAACAAAGTCAAGAAGTGTATTTAATGAGACAATTTTACATGATTTAGTTTGTGCCAAATGTAAGACAAGGAAAATGGCAAGTCTCCAAAAGCAAATAATGAATCCTATATGCATGGTATAATTTTGGCCAACAAGAAAATGAAAAGGAATAAATGAAACTTGATGCAAAAGTATGTCACATGTGTACAAAAAAGTCAAGACAATTAATTTCCTTTACCTTAGAGTTTTACCACTTGTCATGATGGGCTATATATATATATGTTCCAAGTAAAGGAATTGAATAGAAGACATGATCAAGGTCATACTATTTCGTGCAAAACAAGGCCAATGGACGAGGAGAAGCAATTAAATAAAGTCTTAACACTTACCTTGTTATTTTAGGGCATAAGTAAGTATGAAAATTAAAGATTTAAAACAGGACATGTATGCTCCATTTATGATGACACATGCTCCATTATGGCCATACATTCCACTAACCAAGGAACATGGGGAAGAGCAAGAAGTCAAGGGAATTTGACACATGTTTAAGTGTATTTAATAACCCAAATAAACCACACATCGATGAGAGCAAGATGCAAGGACAAGAGAGAGAAGGGTGGAAATTATTTTTTTCACAATGTTAAAAAGAGAGAGACATAGAGAGACGGTGGAAGGTAGGGTTGTTCATGGGCAAGGCTGGGTAGGCTGAGACCCTTGCCTAATGCCCTGCCCAAAAGATCATTGGGCAGGGAAATGGAGCCTTGTGCCTAGCCTTGCTCGATAGAAACCTTACCAATTTTGGGCAGGGTGATAATGGGCTGGGCAGGGCGGGCCTTCCATGCCCAAGTGGCAATACCTTGCTACACTCTATGTGGAAAAAAAAACTTCAATCATACTTAATAAACAATATTGCAAACTCCAAATGAAATTTATAATTCTATACTTTAAAATATTTCAAAATAAGTCTACATCTTGAGTTTTAAAACTAAAAAGGCAACCATATGTCTTAACAAATAATTAAATATTAATAAGTGAAAATAAAAACTATATAATACTATTGTATAAAAAAAGAATAAATATATAACACTATATATAATATTGGGCAGAGCGGCATACCATACCCAATGCCCAACCCTGCCTGCAAAAATACCCAGCCCAATTATGACTAATTTTTCTTGGGCTGGGCAGGGTGATTTTTCTGTGGGCTCGGGCGGGCGCTCAGGGCCGGGCCGTGGGCATCATGAACAACCCTAGTGGAAGGTGGCTTATGGCTTGAATAATAAGCCATTTTAAAACCCTCTTATTCCTTATTTTCTTGTATTTTTGTCCAAGCAAAGGATGCCAAGGCAGGGAGCAACCGAAGAGGAAGAGGGAGGAAATAGACAAGAGAAAGAGGTGAGGTTGGTGTCAAGTCCTTTATCTCTTCTAGTTCTCTACTCATGGCTACTTCTAGCCTGTAATAGTCCTCTTAGTGTTATGTTTTAGCAAGAAGAGAATTTTCTTAGAGCTTTTGAGAAGGAAATTTCAAGAAACTCAAGCTAAGGCAAAGGTAAGAGATGATTTTGCCCTTGTTGATTATGTGATAGTGATATTGGTTGATCTTGGATTAATTTTCTTATGTTTTTTTTGTAGAATTGGAAGATTATAATCTCTAAGAGAAGATTCTACCCAAGACTTATAATATGGATTAAAAAGTATATTAAGCCTAAAATTCAATGTTATGAAAAAGCGTGATTCTTTTTACTTTTGCCATTAAAAAAAAAAAAACGTTATTCAAAATTCGAGACTTACCATCAATTAGTTGACGCTACAATAATTCAATACATTGCATATTAGCATCTCGCATCCCATTTGACTAATTCAATTTATATATATATATATATATATATATATATATATGAGTGCATGGGATATTGTCTTCCTTTATTTCAGTCAATTTTTACTAATTATTGGTATCTCATGCATATAAAAATCATTTGCCTCGATTGTCTATTTTCTAATATAAAAAGAATCACTAAAAATTATTATCATTTGATCATAAAAAATAATTAAGTTCTAAAAATATTATCGTTGCAATTAAATTCCTCACCAATCTAACCCCACGTTAGCTTTCTAATCTGATCCATTGACCTTGACTCACTACTAAGACCAGTTCAATGGTTAGTTCAGATTTAATAACCTTGATTAATTGTTAGTTTATTATTTTGAGTTCATTTTTTTAAAAAATTATGGATAAGTATCAAATTTTTTAAATATTTAAATACGTGATAAGATTCATTATTACTATTTTTAATTTCTTATATAATTTTAATATGTAAGATTAATAATATTTTAATTAGTTGAATGACAACTAAATCAAAGTCTTGTAATGTTTAAACAGTGTCTAAATGTATTCAATAATCACTCCAATTTCCAGGTCGTTAAAAAAGATTGGAGCCAACATGTTATTGTCTTGTTGGACTCATCTTTCTATCCCTCTTCAAAGTATAATTTCTTATATTATATGAACGAGATTTTGTAGTTTGGACCAATCAAGGTTGTTTGATCAAACTTGTTAAATCCTCGTTTGATTCATGTGACATCTGGAATATAGATATAGTGCATGAGTCTCAAACCCAAAGTTATTTTTTAAAAATAAGTTATATTTTAATATGTAAGATATTTTTCAAAATTCTAAGAGAAATTTAATATCTTTTTAACTAAAATTTCAATAAAATCATATCAAAATTACTTAGCTTTTATTATTAACAGATAATTAATGATTGTCGTTTTGAAATATATCTTATTTAGTGAAATATAAGACTTTTCTGTCAGAGATCTTTGTTTAGCTCGCATCTTTCCTCTATAAATTATAATTATAATTAACCTTGACATTTTTTTTTTTGCCTGAATAATCAACCTTGAGATTTGAAACTATGAAAAACAATAGGAGTTATATGCGTTGCACATAATTTGATAGATTAACCTTACGAATATTCATAACTTACATGGCTTGTTTATGTAATTATTTTTGGTGGCAATAGCTTGTTTATTTTTTTAAATTATATACTTGCTAGTTATTCTATTATTTTATTGGCCAATAGATACTTTTAGTCAAAGATGCGAAAGATATTTTTCATTCTCTTCTAATATAACCAAGAAAGTTTCATGGCAATTAATTAATAATTAGTTGAGTGGTTCTAATATTTTCCCCCCTTCATAAATGCTTTTGATGCAATCAAGTGTGGCTTTTCATTCAACACAGTCAAAATTTGAATTTCTAAGGTTAAATAGAGCTTTATTTGTTTGAGAGGTTGGATTTAAAACACTCTCAGAGTCTCAAGTCTCAACTATATTAATGTATAAAACGACTGGTTTCAAACACAAGACCCGACCTTCTGACCAAAAGGGGAAAAAAATAAAAACACAAGACATGACCTGAATTAACTTTCTCTTTTCCCATTTGCTCCGGCTCTTTGGACTACCTTTAAAACAAAATTTATGAAATTTATTATTAATAATTTTTTATTAAATAATTTAAAAAATAATACTACTACCAATCTTTTATATAAAATCTTGTTTATCGTGTAATTTGTTGTATATAAAAAATTTTATATTAAAAATTGAACGCGGTCTTGTTTAATCATGACTGAGTCCGCAACAATTTAATGGATGAGATTTTAACGATTTAAAACACACTCTAGCAAATTTAATTCCATGAATTAAGTTCATTTTTTAAAAAGCATTGTAGAAGAGTCAAATGTTGGAATATCTAGGTTGAATTCAAAATATAGAATTTGAAAAAAAAAAAGAAAAAAAGAAAGAAAAAGCGCACCAGTTCATTAAATTTCTACTTTAGAAATAAATTAGAAATGACTAAAGTATGACATTAACAATCCGCATTTGAATTGGATAATTTAAATTTAAATCTCCATGTTTTGCATAACCTTTCTGTTTCAAACATGAGACATCATAAAATAAAAGACAATATTCTAATTAAGCAATCTAAAAAATAATGAGACAGCATTAAAAGGTCAAACTAAATATTCGAAAATCAATTTTAAAAAATAATCACCCTGAGCTAGCAAGTTCGGTTTGCCATAGTCAAATGAAACTTAAGAGGGAAAATGTATGTCAGGGCCCAAGGTAGTAAAATAATTTCAAAAAATGTCTAAGAAATATTCATATGTCAGGGTCTTTTTTGGTATTATTTCAAAAAACGTTAGCAACTATATCAGTAGCGGTTAACAACTATATCAGTCCCCGTTAACAACTAAATCATTCTAATTAACAAGGACTACGGTAATAAAGACAATCAAATGATTAGTCAGGTTCTTGCTTGTAATCTTAGAATGTTTATTGCTATAATAACAAATTATTTCTTTTATATTAATTTTGTTAAAAAATTAATTCATTAGTCCTTATAACTTCATAAAATTTTTAATTAAATCCTTATAATTTTAGTTCCATTAATCATAGATATCACTCGTGTGCTTGTAATATATTTATTAGAATTGACGTGGGTATGTGGATAATCAAGGCACATATAAGTGAATCCAAAACACAAAATAAATAAATTATTAAAAGTAAAATAATGAAATAAAATTAATTTTTTTAAATCAAAAAATTATTATGCACATAACTAACTCAATGCAATGAGCGACAAAATTAATTCAATTGTATAATGAGTAAGAATAACATTGTCGTCTAATTAAATTATTGGGAAAATATCAAAAAAAAAAAAAAAAGGCTCTGAAATAGCTAAAAGACACAAATGTGTTCTTAATGTTTATATAATGTCATAGAAATATGAGGACTTGAAATGTCTTTTGTGAACTCAAGGCGGAAATGACAAAAATAGTCTTCATTTATCTGCTTACCCTCTCGACTTCAGCACCGGCCACACCAATATGAGCTCTTCCATTCCAAGTATGATTGGATTGATTTCTTCCTCCACCAACTCACCACTACCAGTAACAGTAAGCTTCTCCCCATATTTCTCATTCTTCATAGCTCCAACGGCGAGTACGTGGAGAGCCCAGATCTAAAGGTTTTGGAGAACCATTACTTCGGCACCAAGCTCATCAATGGCGAGAGAAATTTGCCAAAATAATCCCCAAAAGCTCATCAATGGCAAGGGACATTTACCAAAATAATCCCAATTTTTTTTTTTTTTTTTGCCAAAATAGACCATTGTTCAAAGAATTTGTTAAACTAACCCAGTTTATGGCGCCACGTTAGATGATGCCACACGTGGCGTGGCGCCACTATGTGTGTGGCGTGCCCACGTGGCACGCCACATATAAAAAAATAATAATAAAATGAAATACTGCAGGGCGCGCTGCATTAGGGCAGCTTTTCTAAAAGCTGCCCTGATGCAGCAAATTCACGCCCCCTACAGTAACGAAATATTGTATAGGGCATGATTTTTTCACGCCCCATGCATGTATTTTTTTTTTTAAAAAAATGAAAATCTCCTTCCTACTGCTGCTTCTATATAAACCTACGAAGCACGCTTCAAACACACACACAGCCTCACATACTACCACATTTGTAGAAGAAAAAGGAGAAATGAGAAGTTATTTCTTACACAAAGGCCTTGTGAAAAAAGAAGGAAAGGAGAAGACAACTCTTAGAAGCTATTTTAAGGTATGCTATTTATTTTATAAGATTATTTAGGTAGCTAAATAAGAATATCTTCAACAAGTCTTCTGCATAAAATGTTTTGTGTATATTTTTGTCTCTGCAATGATGGTAGTATTGTGTTGGTTAGAAAAAATGTTAGAGTTAGAATTTTTTAAAAGTTGTTAGTTTTGACAATAGAAGACTGTATTTATATAGTAAATGATTAATAATAAATTTAAAGCAGTTTAGATGTATTTTTTTATTTGTTTGAGAAATTTAAAACAAAATTTTAAATTTAAGAAGTTTAAAATTGTTGTATTATATGATATTTTGACTGATTAAATGTTGTGCAAATAGTATATTTAGGTTCACAGAGATATTATGGAAATTTTAATCGGTTTAGTTTTCAAACATTAGAGAAAAAAACTAAAGTAGGATGAGAAAATTAAATTACAAATAAAAATTCAATATATATGATTCATAATATATATATATATATATATATATATATATATATATATATATATATTATGAATTCTAATTTGTCTTTTAATTATCCTTCTTATTAGTTAATTTTGATTTATTTTACTTAAATGAATTTGTATTTGTTGAACAATTGTCATTATCATAATAGAATTTTTATTATTTTTGTTATTATTTGTCTGTTATTAATTTTAATATATTAACTAATTATCGTTGTTAGTATTATATTATTTTCATTATTAATAAATAATTTTGAAAAACTTTACTAATTATGAAATTTGATTTTTTTTATTAATTTTTATGATGAAGCTGCCATAGCTTGGCATAGCTCGCGAAATAGTGTAACAAGTATAGCAGACCCCCAGCTGTATTCTGCAGTCTTCGTAAGGTCACCGCCCAGTAATTGTATATATCGGCAAGGTACCTCATGGCTAGATTTATCACACAACAAAAATCCACCGAATAGGCGCATGAGGTAGGCACATGTGTACAAGAGCTGACCCGGCATAGTATCTGAGTGATCCTCCCAGTGGCCCTAATGGGTAGTAAACCATCTCATCTTGATGTTTCCGCCAATCAAGTGCTCTTCGCGGGGAGTTTGACCCATGTATTCATGTATGACTGCTCTCCAGTTGGCATGCGTCCTACCGGAAACTACTCTACCCTCAGTGAACAGACCTAAAATGGCCTCTACATCTTGTAGAGTAATGGTCATCTCACCAACTGGCATATGGAAGGTGTGAGTCTTCGACCTCCACCTCTTAACCAAAGCAGTAATAAGGTCTTTGTCAATCTGCACCAACATAAAAGTAGAGATCAAATATGTAATCATATTCATTATCCGTAACATGTACAAACAACTAGAGGAATATAATTAATTACATTAAGAATAAAGTATACTGAGAGTCTCTTCATGCAAGACACGTGTCAAAACCCTGCCTGGCAAAGGTGCTACTGCAACTCTTGTGGGATGTCATCTGGGTCATGGACATCTTCCCGCCCTTGTATAGCTCGCCTCATCCTTAAGGCATCACAATCTCCTTCATTCCACATAACTTGTGATCAGTGTGACCCCTACACCTCCTCATCAAGAACTCCCCACTCTTTGGGGCCGGGATGAATTGTGTGGTCGGGTTGATAAGACATTTGACTAACACAAATTTACCCTCACATAACACATTATTAAGTTACTAATTATTTATTATATAAATACTTTAATCAAACAATGAAAATTCATAATATATAATAATAATAATCAAAATAACATATATAATATAATGTAACGAAAATTAATCACAAAATTAAAAATCATAATATTTAATAATAATAATAATAATAATAATAATAATAATAATAATAAAATTCACAAAATTTATGTAACAATAATGAAAATAAATTGAAAAAAATCAAAATTCTTCATAAGTACAATTATTCAAAATTATATAATCTAACAAAAATTAATCTAAACATTACCATTCATAGTATATTTTAATAATAAAAATAAAAAATTTTATATAATAATAATAATAACCAAACTTCATATAAAAATCAAAATTCGTAATATGTAAGATTATTCAAAAGTAGTTAAAAATAACTTAAATTAATAAAAAAATGAAAATTCATAATAACTAATAATAATAATCAAAATATCATATTTAATATAATCTAACGAAAAGTAATAAAAAAATCAAAATTCATTATATATAATAATAAAAATAAAAAAATAAATTTATTTAATAATCATAAAAATTAATTAAAAAATAAAATTTCATAATTAGTAAAATTATTCAAAGTTATTTATTAATACCGAAAATGATATAATGCTAAGAATGAAAATTAATTTAAATATTAAAATTCATAACATATATTAATAACAAAAATAATAAAAATTATATTATAATAATGAAAATTATTCAACAAATACAAATTCATTTAAGTAAAATAAATCAAAATTAACAAATAAGAACAAAAATTAAAAGAAAAAATAAAATTCATAATATATATATATATATATATATATATATATATATAATAAGTAAAATTCAATATAATTATATATAGTGAATTATTATTTGTAATTTAATTTTCTCATCCTACTTTGGTTTTTTTCTCTAACGTACCACTAAATAATTTGAAAACTAAACCGATTAAAATTTCCATAATATATCTATTAACCCAAATATACTATTTGCACAACATTTAATCAGACAAAATATCCTATAATACAACAATCTTAAACTTCTTAAATTTAAAAATTAGTTTTAAATTTTTCAAACAAACAAAAAATATATCTAAATCGCCTTAAATTTATTATTAATCATTTACTACATAAATGCAGTCTTCTATTATCAGAACTTATAACTTTTAAAAATTTCTAAATCTAACATTTTTTTCTAATTGACAAAATACTACCATCATTCCATAGACAAAAATATACACAAAACATCTTATGCAGAAGACTTGTTGAAAATATTCTAGTTTAGCTACCTAAATAATCTTATAAAATACATAGCATACCTTAAAATAGCTACCAAGAGGTTTCTTCTCCTTTCCTTCTTTTTTCACACCCTGCTCCTAGCCTCTCCTGGATGAAAGATGAAATGTGTGTATGTCTGTGAAGTTGTGAAATTTGTGTGTGTGTTGGGTGTTAAATAGGGGAAGATTTTTTTTTGTAGGGGGCGTGAATTATTCACGCCCCCCACCCCTCATTTACAATTGCTACTGAGGCAGCTTTTGCAGGGCGCTTCAGCGCCTTGCAATTTTCATTTTATTTTATTTTATATGTGGCGCTAGCAGTGCTGACGCCGCTATGAGTGTGACGTGTCACGTGGGCACGCCATAAGTGGCGCCCCACGTGGCGGCGCCACTTGTGGCGTGCCCACGTGGCACGCCACACACATAGTGGCCCCACGCCACTTGACGCCATAAACTGGGTTAGTTTGGCAAATTCTTTGAATAGTGATCTATTTTGATAATTTTTTTCTTAGGATTATTTTGGTAAATTTCCCCAAATGGCGAAGAGCCAACTCCTATCCAATAACCTGATTTGATTTGACTTGACATTGAGTTTGACTGCTTTTTAGGTGAAGGACTGTAATATTACGGTAGTTGATGGTGATGAACACTTGGGAAAATGAGAAACCATCATATATTGAATTGAAATAAATAATTTATAATATATACTCCTATTGATGAATTGAAATTATTACCTTAATGTTTTTGTTACTTGTTATTAATTATTATAAATACGAATTAACAATGGCATGTTATTTAATCCTCCATACCCCTCCCACGTCTTGGCCAAAAATACTGAATATATATATATATATATATATATATATATATATATATATATATATATATATATATATATATATATAATGTAAGTGTAAATGAGAAGGCCGCCGGTTTGACAATGGCTCTTGTGATAAGTAAAATATTGATGGCGACAAAAGACTTAAGACTTAGTATTCCATACATAAATTATACTCAACTCCTTATTACACACACACACACACACACAAGAGTGCATTGTTTGAATATATGTAAGTTTTCGTTGTTTGAATATGTATATGTATATTCAGGTCAAAAAACAGAAAGTGTATGTAAATTAAGAAATAAAAAATAATATGTTCATGCAGTTTCGACAAAATTTGGTTCCGTTTTCCATAATCTAAATCTATTACCACGAAAATGGACCTTTTTATAATATGTTTAAAATAAAGAAATGAACAAAAATTATATAACTCATGCAGTATTCTATATGGAGATTACGTGTAGGGTGCCAGAAGTAGAAGAATATAGTTACGCAATTACATTATTTTATGCCTCGCTTTGGAACGGCTTTTGGAACCCAAAAGCACGATTGAAGGGTAAAAGTTAGATGAAATGTTTTTGGTTCTTTTTTTAAGTGTTTGGAATAGGTTTTTTTTTTTTTTTCTTTTTTTAAAAAATAGCTTAACTAAAAAATTTTGTTTTTGATTTTTCCACTTTGGAGAGAGAAGAACAGCAAAGAAAGATAATGAGTCCCACTTTTTATTAATTGAAATACTATGATAGTCCTTATTATAAATTCTTATAGATAAATTTTTTTGTCCTCAATATAAATTCACTTAAAAGTTAATAATAATTGTTTTTCATTTTTATATCCATACTTAATTTTCATTGGAAATAAGGAAAGATGTAAGAGAATTAGTTAAAATAAGTTTATAATAAAGACCAGAGAGGTAAATACTTATGGCAATATTCTGATTTAGGTCCATGAGAAATTCAATTGGTAAGAATTACTTAATAAGTTTTCAAATTTTGCTCTAATGGTCGATTTGGTCTCTGTTGCCTATTGGAGGTGGAAATAAAGTTGTGTTTATTTCTTAATGGTCTCCCTTGGTGTCTATTCATGAAACTCTTTTTCAATTTATGGTCAATTAGTTAAGTAATATTATTTGATAAGAAAACTTTATATTTATATGCATTTTTATTCATTAACTATATTTAATTATGTATTTTAGTATTGCCAAATACACACACACACATACTATTTAATAAAATTCATATTCTTTTTAGTCATTTTTCATCTAAACTTGCTTTTCAAAATAATCATTCAAATAAGTTTTAGATTTAGAAAAGTCATTTATATTACTATCAATCTAAACATAAATCACATCACACAATCCGACTTTTACTCAATATTAAGTTTGCAAAAATCATATTACAAAAAAGTTATTTTTGCCACCATTATTCCAAACACTCACTATTTATAATCATTTCAACCATGAAAAATGACTTTATACATCCATTATTTAAAATAAAAAAAATATTATCACTGTTTAAATCAAATTTATGCTAATAAATTACTATAATTTCATACATTCATTACACTATAAGTGTGCATAAATATTAATCATTGGGGGTGATTTGCATGTGAATGGTTATAGCTTATAACTATATTTGCAGAGAAGTCTTTAATTGTTGATATTTCATACATATGAGACCATGTTTCGAATAGGATTAACTCTAAAAAAAATACTTAAATAAAAAAATCACTATTTAATTAAGCAGTTTAAAATATATTTTAACGATGGTCATCAAATAACTGAGACTTATAAAAAAAATAAAAAAAATCAAATGATTGGCATTAATGTCAACAATATTAGGCATTAAAAAGGAACCGTTAATATTGGATGGTCTTTTAGTCTAATCTAATCATGTTAAGAGGATTATTTAAATCATATATAATTGAATGCTTTAAATTTAAATTTGATTGAAATTAAAGAGGAAACAAGATGGCATTTTTTGGCCATTATGGTGATCGAGGCACCAACCTTGGTGGCTCTTTGTGGCATGTCACTATCAAATTCACTTAGAATCTTTTGACGGCCGACCCTCATTTTCTTCACACATCACACTCACAAATTAATTATCCCATGTTAACTAAAGAAACAATAATAATAAAGAATAATCTTATTTACTAAACAAGCCGTATTTATCAGAGAATTTGATAAGTGCTTTTGAAGGGTGATGATTTACCCTAAACTTCTGAGCAAAAAGATGATTTACCCTAAACACTTAATATTAGTTAATGGGTAAAGGTGTAAAAATGCCATTGAGCTTTGCCCTCAGGAGCGTCCAGTACCATGTGTTTTTTTTTGGAACAAAAGTACCTATGTGGTTACATTTTAGGAGCAAAAATACTCTTCTCCATTAGGTGACCGTTAATTGATCGTTAACCATGGTAAAATTACTCTTTTGCCTTTAGTTTAAAATATATTTTTTTTAACAAAGAAAACTACCCCACCCCCACCTCCCCTTACCGGTGGGCCCCACCGCCGGCACCCCACGTCGGCGGCCGCCCGTTGCCGGAGACCGGACGCCGACGACCACCTCCGACGATCGGCTGTCGGAATTTTTTTTAAATTTGTTTAACAATCTTTTTTTAAAAAAACAAAAATACCCCACTCACCTCCCCTTGCCGGTGGGCCCCACCTCCGGCCTCCACCCCGACGGCCAACGGCAAATTTTTTTTTTGACAATTTTTTTTAAAAAAGAAAAATACCCCACCCACCTCCCCTTGCCGGTGGGCCCTACCGCCGGCCCCCCACCCTGACGACTGCCCACTGCCGGCGACCACCTTCGGCCGTTGGCAATTTTTTTTAAAATTTTTTTAACGAAAAAAACAAAAATACCCCACCCCTACCTCTCCTTACCGGTGGGCCCCACCGCCTGTCCCCCACACCGACGGCCACCCTCTACCGACGACCGGGCACTGGCAAATTATTTTTTTATTTTTTTAAAAAAAAATTTGATGGTGGCCGGTCACCGGAAGTGGGCGGCCGTTGGTGTGGGGACCGAAGGTGGGGCCCACCGGCAAGGGGAGATGGGTGGGGTATTTTTGTTTTTTTTTAAAAAAAGAAATTGTTAAAAAAAAAATTTCCCGGTGGCCGGTCGCCGGCTTGGGGTGCCTGCGGTGGGGCCCACTGGCAAGGGGAGGTGGGGGTAGGGTATTTTTATTTTTATTTTTAATTATTTTAAACTAAGAGCAAAATGATAATTTTACCATGATTAATAGTCAACTAACGGAGAAGGGTATTTTTGCTCTTAAAATATAATCAAATAGGTACTTTTGCTCCAAAAAAGAGCACATGGTGCTGGACGCTCCTGAGGACAAAGCTCAAGGGCATTTTTACACATTTTCCCTTAGTTAATTAACCCTCCCTCCTTGGAGTGATGATTCCACATCTTATACGTTTAAAGTAGAATAATGGCTCTCTTTATATAGAATCCTAAAATGACTTTGTTACGAGAGAATCACTTCAATTCTTGCTCAACCATTTAGAATTTTACAAAATAAATATACGTTAGAGTAATTTTTTCTCATTATTTAACGTGAAACCAAATGTTCTAGAGTGATTTGTTTTTATTTATAAAACAAATTATAATATTTGAGAAGTGAAATGACTTGCTATATACATTATGTACTCTTCATTAAAGGTTAAATAAAATGAGTATTAAATAATGGTAGAACTGGACAAATATGTAAAAAAGAAGGCAGTATCTTCATTTCAAACCATGGAACATGCAATTTCGAAATTATCGTATCGGGTTTAATTAATTAGAAGTAATTCTTTTAAAGACGTTTTTTAATATTGCAGTACAACCTCAAATTCAAGACATCATATTTAAATAGTCATAAACTTTAAATTAATGCTTATTGATATTTCCTTATCAAATTAAACTACACATTTTGCATTTAATTTGTCCAATAAATTTTTAAATTACTCTATTTATATTATATAATTTCATATTTTAGAAAAGTACAACATTGATTGTGTGTAGGATTTATTTTTTATATCTACGAGTAGTTTAATTTCCTATCTCAAATAAATGATATACTATTATTTGAGGTGTTAAGAAATTCGAATGACGAATTGCTGGAAATAAACTTTGTTTGGGTCTCTTTCAAATTGGAAATGGAAGGAGTCCAAATTCATTGTTATGAAAACACGTGATTCTTTTTCTTTTTGCCATTAAAAAAAAAAACGTTATCCAAAACTCGAGACTTACCATCAATTAGTTAACACTCAAGGGCGGACGGAGGGGGCTAGGGGTGGTCCCTAATTTTTTTTTTAAAAAAGTATATAAGGAATATAGTAATAATAAATATAAGGGACCCACAACCTTTAATATATTTTTAACCCCACTTATTTTCACTTTTTCCATAACCTCCTTCGTCTTCTTTCAAGTGATCTGTTCTACCATTTTTATTTTTCAACAGCTTTTAACAAATAAAATCACTTTTTTCATTAAATTTCTTTCATGAAATTTATTATACATGATTTTATCTTTTTAATGATACTATTTCTATATTTATTAGAGAATATTTTAGGGTTAGGATTTTGAACAAGTTTTGAGTTTTGTTAAAAGATGACCATAGAAATATAGATGAAAACTAATAGTTAATTTTAATTGGTTTGCTTTTGTTATTAATAATATTTTTAAAATCATATTGGTCATGAAATAATTCATACTCTTTGTAGGTGATTAGTATGCAAAAAAAAATACTACTATTGATTTTATTCATATCGATTAGACTTGTATTCACTTTTCTAGTTTCCACATCAACTATTAAAAGATCTTTCTTTTCTATGAAGATAATTAAGAATAGACTTCAAAATAGAATAGAGGATCAATTTTTTAACGATTGTTTGATTATATATGTTGAAAAAGAAATTTTTTTGAGTTTTATCACGGATTCAATTATAAATGAGTTTAACAATATGAAAACACATAGAATAAAATTCAAGTGAAGTAATCATAATTTTTATAATAGATTTATTTTAATTTTTTGTATATGAGGTCTATATCGTATTTCAAGTTCTTTTATTTATGATGTATTATTTTCGCCCTGTCAACAGAATTTCTGGGTCCGCAGCTGTTAACACTCCATTAATTCAATACATTGCATATTAGCATTTCGCATCCCAATTGACTAAAGGGAAAGACTTGTGTGTGTGAAATCTAAGACCTCAAAATCGAATCTAGATTATTGAAATCATATTTGGATGGTGTAAATTTTTTTCACAATTATAGACACTGTGATGCTTATTTCTCGATCTTCTAAATCTAATTTGAATGGTTCAGAACTTTAATTTTATTTTTTTTATAAAAAATCATTTCAATGTGCACAAAATCTAAAATAAAAGTAATAATCTCTTAACTATCAATTAAATTAAAAAATATTTTATTTCAAAATTATCAATTAAAAATTTTAATTCTGAAAGCTGAGATTGTATTTAGACTGTATGAATCTCACGAAAGCGATGAACACTATAATGAGCACCTAAAATGGCTCCTTTATACCCCATTCTAATCATATATATAGTGCATGGGATATTATATTCCTTTATTTCATTCAATTTTACTAATTATTGGTATCTCATAGTATTATACGGAGTATACAGTCAAGAGATCGAATTCGTTTGTTATACAAAATAAAATGAGATTACATATCCTAAAAGTTGTTATAGGGTGATAAATACTTGCATATAAAAATCTCTCAAATTATATGTGATTAAACAAGCAATTTATAGTGTTAATAGAAACAAATTAAAAGTCTGTGTAATTAGTGAGATATAAAGAGTCAAAAGGAGTCACTAGTGCAAAAAAGTGTTTTAAGACCGCCTCATTTACAGTGGATTATTAACGCCCCGCTTTTAAAGAAATGACCGGTGGCAATTTTGTAAATATAAAGAACTTCTTTACCCGCATGAATTTTTAAGATCACCTCATTTACATCGGAGTTTCTAGTCACTGGTCTTAAAGATATGACCGGTGGCAGTTTTGTAAATATAAAAAACTTCTAACGTATAAATTATTAAATATAATATTTAGGCCGCTTAAAATAACCAACCGCTTTTAAAAATGTTTAAAAAAATAAAATATGGATTACATTATAGAGAAAACTTTTACATCACCGACTTATATTTTCTACGGTCAAGAACAATAACGAAATATTTAAATATAATCGTATAAAACTTTTAAGATCAGACATATATAAATGAGATCTTAAAGTTAATACTTTTAAAAGCGGACGTAACTTATACATTAATAAAAGCCGGTCTTAAAGATATGACCGATGACAATTTTGTAAATATAAAGAATTTCTTCTATCGTATAAATTCTTAAATATAATATTCAGGCCGCTTAAAATAACCAACCACTCTTAAAAATGTTAAAAAAATAAATAAAATATGGATTACATTATAGAGAAAACTCATACATCAACGACTTATACTTTCTACGGTCAAGAACAATAACGAAATATTTAAATATAATCGTATAATACTTTTAAGAGCGGGCGTAACTTTTATATTAATAACGGCCGGTCTTAAAAATAACCAGATATACTTCTTCGCATGAAACCTTACTTATGACTTACGTCTTACTGTCTGAACTCTGAAAACCCTGTTCTCTTTGCGAAACCCCATTTCCTGTTGCATTACGTCTATTCCTCGCCAACCACCACCTTCCTCTGTTACTCTCTCTCACTTTTTTAGGCGTTACTCCTTTGCACCACCACTCTCTTACTTTATCGAAAATGAACGGAGAAAACCATTCTCACCCTGTTCAGTCAACGCCAGTTATTGATGTTACCGGTGTGAGCGAGAACCAACCCTCTTCTTCTCAAAATGAGTCTCGTGACCGCCCTGCACGCCGTGGTAGAAATGGCACACGAATAAGCATCGTGTCCGTAAAATGGAACATTGGGTCAAGGATCGAGATTCAATTTAATGAGAGGTTGCAACCTGTCGGTCCGAATAAACACGAATATAATAGTTATGTTGGCTATATGGCACGCAGCAAGGTCAACATTTTGATAGATGAGTGGAAAAATGTTGACCAACGCACAGTGAAGGATCCTATCTGGGACACTATCCGGCTTTCATAGACTGTCCCTGACTCTGACAAGTTGAAAGCCAAGACCTTGTCTTATTGTGCCGATAGGTGGAGGAAATTTAAGACCTTTCTAGCAAACAAGTATATTTTTGCCGAGGTTTGACCTGATCATAATCCGTCGGCGAAGTACACATTCATTGATCAACAAATTTGGGATCAATTTGTTCAGCTTCGGACCACTCCTGATGCTTTGGTGAGTTCATAGTTAGTTTTGTTTGCCCTTTCTGTTTGCTTATTAACCTGTGTGGATATGTGAATGTTATTGTGTTTGTCTAATCCTGTTAGTTAGATGGTTTAATGTGTGAGTAGAAGTATATATTCAAGTAAGTCAGAATTGAATTTGAGTATGATGGTTTAATGTGTGAGTATACATGTCTTATATGTTAACCGTTATTATATTCTTAGCTAGTTCTGTTATAGTAGGTAGTGGTTAGACATAGCTATTAGTAACTTAGTATCTTAGTTCTATACAATTTTACATCTTCCTCAAATTAAACGTTGAAACTTGATGAAGTGAATTTGACTAGTGTTTGAGGTTCATATGAAGCAGAAGTTCTATAATTTCTTTTAGTGAGATGGCTTGAATTCATGATTAATAGTTGATGTCAATTTTGATCCACGGAGAAGAAGGGCACAAGCACAGGAGATAGGGAGAAGGAATGATTGCCCACATAGGGCTTCTCGCGGGGGATATGCAAAGGCCAAAGAAGAAATGATGGAGGCCAAGTGGAAGAGATTGGAAGAAGAAGCTGAATCCAATCCTTCTGCTGTAGTTGATTAGCAGGCATCCCCGATACGTCGTGAGGATTTGTGGCTGTATATTCGGTGACCAAAAAAAGACGCCTACATGAGTGAACAAACTCGTCTAGTTGCTGAGAGAATTGTAAATATCGTTTATTGTTATTTTTTAGTTACTAAACATGTTTCATTACTAAGCTTCTCATTATCTGTATCGTATAGAAAGATCTAAAAAAGAAAGAAGTAGATGGATCTTTTATGTCGGGCGAGAGGAATGATGTTCTGACCGTTGCGATTGGAAAATCGGATCACCCGGGGCGGGTAAGGGGGATCGGAGGACGGGTAGGCCTAAAAGATTACTTTGGTAAAACCAAATGACTTAGGCAAAGTACGATTACTCTGGAGGAGATGGACTAAACGGTTAGACAATTAAATGAGGAGGCAGCGGCCAAAGAACGTGCATTGAAAGAGATGTTTGACGCCCAGATGAGGCTAATGAAGGAGGAAATGATGGAGATGAAGAGGCTTATTAGCTCTCGGCCAGAGACCAATGTTCCCCTCACACATACACCTACACCTACACCTATGCAGTACAGCACCAGAGGGAGCTGCAATGTTGGACAGTCAGAGTAACATTGTGACCTGTACGTGGCAGAACCAACTAGACAATTAGTTTCTAAAGGGACTGTCCACAACTTGGGATCAACTGTACACCACAAACAAATGGCTGATGATGGAGTCAAAGTGTCAGTTGAAGATGTGATCATTGATGCACCTCTCCCTCTCCCAACCGATCAGCTAAGCGTGTGAGTGATGTCAAGGGAACCTTCATCTCTTGGCCGATGAAGCTTGTAGATGTCTATACTCCTCCTGATGCTTCATCCCCTCCTCCAGTTCAATCCCCTCATCAATCTTCATCCCCTCATAATAAAGCTGCATCCCCTCCTCAAGTTCAATCCCCTCCTCAATCTCCATCCCCTCATGATAAAGCTACATCCCCTCCTCCATCTCCATCCCCTCCTAATAAAGCTGCAACCCCTCCTAAAGCTACATCCCCTACTCCTGAGTTGGGGGCCATGGATAAAATATCCCAAATGCTATCCAAAGGAGAATTTGCATGTCAATCATGGGATATACAGGAAGTGGTAGGGGTTCCTCATAACCCTCAACCGGTTTTCTTTGACACCGCTAATATAAAGTCCCTGCTGCTTCCTGGACAGGAGCTTACATCAGCAGTTATTCAAATGTGGTGTAGGTAAGTATCTTATTTTATGAATACATAATTTAAATTCACCATTTGGGGTTTAGGAACATGTATAATAATTCCATGATCGATGTCTTTATTGTAGGTTCATGCATCAAGATTTGGAGCAACAGGGCAAAATCAATGATTTTGGATTATTGTGCCCAGTATATGCAAGCGAAGCCATCGTGGAACAAAGACAGGAGTACATATCAAATAGGTTGTGTGAAGTGAGAAGGAAGGTGTACTTGTTTCCATATTACCATAGGTACATATCACAATCAATCTCTTGTTGCAATTCAATTAATTCTGCATAATATATTACTGAGTACTTTACTGTTGTGAATTTTCAGCGTCTATTGGCAGTTGCTCGTCTTGATCATGGACTCGAATACGGTGTTATTCTTATGCTCCACTCACGGCCAGCCAGGGGTTCTGTTGAAGTAGATCATCAACAGGTAAGCATGTCATTTTGATTCTCTTGTAAGAAATCTCTAATGTGAATTTTCAGTGAACATTATTGATAAATTTGTGATTTTGATGATAGTGCCATGAAGACCTTCCTAAACCAGGCTAGAAAAAAGTGAGGGAGTGATCTCAAAGATCCTAAATGGCTCACACTAAAGGTTAGTACATATTTGGACACTGGCATACTGCCTTGTGAAGTTGGTCAGTAAGCTATATATATATGCTCGATCTTATTATAAATATTTCTTGTTCTTTTCAGACTCGTCGGCGACCAATCGGATCCAACTTATGTGGCTTGTACATAATGAAACACATGTATGATATTATCACTCAACCAGATAATAAACTCACTGCAAAGGTAAATGTATTTGATGTTACATATTATGGCTGAATTCAGTTTCTGTCTTAATTAATGTTATATATGAAATATGCACGCGAATTAATTCAATTTCTTTCTTTGACGTTATACAGAGATTTGCCTCTGAGACTTCCTTTTCTGCTGATGAGGTGGACCACATACGCAGAGTGTTTTGTCAACATGCAATTGACATCATAGAGTAAATACAACAATCACAGTAATAATTTATTTGTAAATATATGCTTGTAGAGCAACAATTATAATTACAGTACTACATTAATTAATTTGTAAATTCATTCTGTAAACGAACAATTTTACAATTTGGAGCATTCTTTATATAATAAATTTTTTATTCTCGCGAACAATTTTCTTAGCTTGTGTAATTTTGGTTTTCTGAACGTATATTGGATGGTGGATAGTGCTTGAGTTTTGAGTTTTGGAGAGTTGTAACTTGCAGTAAGAGATTCTGAAAAGTATTCGCGACTTTTAGGACCGTATATTTATTAAACAGACGGTCCTAAAGGTCTTTGCTTTTTTTAAAAAATTAATCCTTGATTTTAGGACCGTAGGTTTAATAAATATCAGGTCTTAAAAGTTTAAAAAAGGTGACGACACTTTTAGGAACTCATATTTATTAAATAGATGATCCTAAAGGTCTTTGTTTTTTTTAAAAAAATATGCCTTGAATTTAGAACCGTATGTTTGATAAATATCCGGTCTTAAAATTAACTTTTAGGACCGCATATTTAGGACTAACTATTTGTTAAATATCCGGTCTTAATAATCTTCCTATAAATAGAAATGATGACTCACTCTTTAAGATAAATTATTAGGGTTCAAGAACACTGAGTTTCTGGCATTCAGCTCAAGCTCAAGACCGCATGTTTGATAAATATCCGGTCTTAAAATTAACTTTTAGGACCGCATATTTAGGACTAGATATTTAGGACTGTCTATTTGTTAAATATCCGGTCTTAATAATCTTCATATAATTAGAAATGATGACTCACTCTTTAAGATAAATTATTAGGGTTCAAGAACACTGAGTTTCTGGCATTCAGCTCAAGCTCAAGACCCTCGTCATCGTCAATTTTACCTCTCCAGAAGCTGAAGAGCATTGTCAGAAAAGAAGTAAGATAATGGCAATTTTCAGCTTTGGGTTTGGTAAAACTGACGGCGACGGTGGTCCAGGCTTGAGAAGATTTGTCATTGTATTTGTTTTAATTCTTTAAAAGTAAAAGTTGTCCCTTTTTCGCTTTGTTTTGTTTGTTGTTAACTGTATTCTGTGAACTTTTATCCTTAATCACATTTCAGTTATGGTTTTGTTTGTTTCCTTTTTGTCTGAAACAACTGCGTTTGTTTTTATTCTTGAAAGGTAAAAGTTGTCTTTCTTGTCGTTTTGTACGTTTTGTATGTTGTTAACTGTATTCTGTGAACTTTTATCTTTAATCACTTTTCAATTATGGTTTTGTTTGTTACATTTTTGTCTGAAACAAAATTGAGACAACAAAAGTATACTATACTCAAACAATCGAAATGGGAAAAAAATTATTTATCATTTTTTTTCCTGCCCGCTGTGGGGCAGGATGAGTACAAACAAAAAAAAACATAAAAAAACATAAAAATATTCAATCCCCCCGTCGTTGTCGGAGGGGAGGGAGGGATCAGAGGAGAGGTCGGAGATGTCATCGTCAGAGAGATTGTACTCGACGTCATTGGCGTCGAGTAACATGTTTAGCTTGTTGTTGACGGCGTGGTAGACTTGAAATATTTGGCCCATGCATCGGTCTATATGAGCAACGCGGGCCAGGAGGTGCTGCATCATCTGTTGGACGGAGGGGTTTGGAGGCAGCAGAGGAGGGTACGGAGGTGGTTGTTGGGGTGGAGGAGGATTGTTGGGCGGTGGTGGTAGTGGAGCGGGAGGACTATTATTGTGAATTCCTGGTGGTGGTGGAGCGGCCATTATGGAGGTTATAGAAGTGATTGAGAAGAATGTGAAGAACGTAAAGTAACAACGGTTTTAAATAGAGAAGCTATCCTGAAGAATGTGAAACGCGGGAACTGTTACCGAGGAGACACATAGTTCATCAGAATACGAGGAGATGCCTAGTTGGGAAGTTTATTTGGAAGCCGAAGAGACTCTGAATCATTCATTTGAACAGAGTGTCTCTGGTGTACGTCTCTCACTTGAGAAGAATGAACTTTTAAAAATTTATTATTTTTTTTTAAAATTAATAGACTTTTAGGACCGGTTATAATATAAATGATCGGTCTTAAAGGTAATTGAATGAAAAAAATTAATAGACTTTTTGGACCGGTTATAAGATAAATGATCTGTCTTGAAGTTATTTTAATGAAATAAATAAATAATAGACTTTTATGACCATTACCTAGTAACTTAAGTCCTGCCTTTATTGTCCTCCACACTCTTCCTCTCTATCCTTCTTAACTTAAGTCCTCATTACCTCGTAACTCCATACTACGTAGCTCTCAAACAATGGTTAGATACAAGCAGGCAACCCCTCGCAGGAGTACTCCTGAAGCTCGTGCCCACGCCAGATCTCTCGTGGGTTCTCTTCCAGTGCGTTGTTCCATTCCAATGGAGGAGTCACGGGTCGTTGGACCCATTGTTATTTCAGATGATGAAGAGGTTGACGGCCCCCTCCAGCCTTCAGACCACGAAGAGGTTTCCGCTCCCTTGGTTGATGATTATGATGCAAAACTGAGGTACATAATACAGGAATTTGCTGATATCCGGCGCGAAATTGCTGTTGTTGAAGCCTCCATCTCCAAGACATTAGATGATACCAATGATTAGGATTTTTAGTCGCTTCATAATCTTTTTTTTTGTTAATTTTCAGTTTGTTGTTCTTATTTCCTTCTGTACGTGCATGTTGTCATAGATCTAAAAATTAATAAGAACAAAGATTATATTTTATTCTCCATTCTCCAGTATTCTTTATTTTCATTCAATTGCTGCAGCAATTTTTCTTTTAAATTTTAAAAAGTATTTGACTTTTAAGACCGCGGTTTTATAAATTATGCAATCCAAAATTAAATGAATTTTACCGTAGTATTATAAACCTCCGGTCTTAAAATTTTCAATATAAATTTAAATGAAATTATTTTTAGGACCGCAATTTTATAAAACTTCGGTCTTAAAAAGTTCAATAAAATTTAAATATATCTTTAGGACTGTATTCCTTATAATTGACCGGTCTTAATAATATCCCAAATAATAAATGTCTCTCTCGCGTCACTCGCGCGGAAAAATTAAATTTCCCTGTATGAACTTCTCTCGTCTAGCCGAAAGTGATTACTCTAGTTCTGTCTCCAGTGTTTGTGTGTTGCTTCGTCGCTGCTTCGCGTTCCACTCTCGACAACAACTTTGTGGTTCCTTGGCTCAACGTCTAAAGACCAAGTTGTACGAGTTGTATCAGCTATATAACTGTATGCTTTCATACTTATCGTTCTGGATTTTCCATGGGTTGACCAAAATCGATGAAATCTTCTTTTGGAACCTACCCAACTGACCAACAAGTGTTTTCAGGTTACTCTTACTATCTGCAACATTAACATTCATGGCAGGAGAAGAGAGACTCAGCAAACGCATTTGACCTATATGCTACTGGTGAGTGCACGAGACCTACTTGCAATGCGTTTAATTTCCTCGTAATGCATTTATTTTTCTTCTTGATTCAGTGTCATACATTTATGACCATAAGACAGAACCTACATTTAGCTTATATACGCATTTGTAGTTGGCTTATTTTATATGCAAGTTTCTGTTTTTACGGATTATGTTATATGTTAAATCTTTCCGTCCATAGGAATTGTACTATGGATCGCAGTTGGATGAATGCTTTATGGACTAGTGTTGAATATCAGAATGGGGTTAGGGAATTTATAGAATTTGCTAAACAAAACGCCCATGATGATAGTAGGAAGTTTTATTGCCCTTGTGTACAATATTTTAATGAGAGGCGACTAAGTCCTGAAGTTATACATACACATTTAGTTTGTCAAGGATTTTGTAAGACCTATACAGTATGAGTATGGCATGGTGAAAAAATGCCAAGTGGGTCTCAACACGGAGAAGTGACATCTGATGATAATGACGCTGATATGGATGATCGCATAGAGGATATTATTCGTGATGTAGGAGAAGAGGTTTTTCATCAATCACATGCATATGGTAATATGTGCAGTGATGCAGAGACCCCACTATACCCCGGGTATAAGAAATACCAATTGTTGAATGTTGTATTGAAATTGGTCAGCCTGAAGGCACATCATGGGTGAACCGACAAGAGTTTTTCTAAAATGCTTGAGGCTTTTAAGGACATGCTTTCGGATGATAATGTGTTGCCTTACCGATACTATGATGCTAAGAAAATACTTTGTCCACTGGGGATGGAGTACCAAAAGATTCACGCATGCCCAAATGATTGCGTGTTGTATAGGAACGAGTTAGAAGAGAAGTTGAATTGTCCAATATGTGAAACCCCAAGGTACAAGTCAAATTAGGGGCTTGCAAAAGTGTTATGGTATCTTCCAATCATACCAAGGTTCAAGCGCTTGTTTGCTAATGAAAATGATGCAAAAAATTTGAGGTGGCATGCAGATGAGAGGATTTCTGATGGAAAGATTCGACATCCCGCCGATTCATCTCAATGGAGGAAAATCGATCAATTATTTTCGACATTCGACCAAGAACCTAGGAACCTTAGGCTTGCCCTTAGCACGGATGCCATGAATCTATATGGAAGCCTTAGCAGCATACATAGTTCCTGGCCTGTACTCCTGATTATTTACAACTTATTTCCTATGTTATGCATGAAAAGAAAGTACATCATGCTGTCCATGTTGATTTCGGGACCAAAACAACCTGGAAACGACATTGATGTTTACCTTCAGCCCTTGATCGAAGACTTGAAGGAGTTGTGGGAAGAAGGTGTCGATGTTTTTGACTCTTTCAAGAAGGAGGTCTTCAAAATGAGAGCCATGATATTTTGTACCATAAACGACTTCCCAACATATGGGAACTTGTTAGAGTATAGTATAAAAGGCCATAAGGCATGTCCGGTTTGTGAAGAAGGTACACGCTACCATCAACTTCAACATGGAAAAAAGATGGTTTATCTTGGACATAGAAGATTTCTTAGACGGGGCCACCCATATTGCAATTGAAGAAAGCCTTTCTTGGTGGCCAAGAGCATGAAGATGCTCCGGTGGCATTAACTGGGGAGCAGGTGTATGCAAAGGTGAAAAATATAAGTGTCGTCTTCGGTAAGACTGCAAAGGGTAGAAAGGAAACAAATATATGGAAAAAAAGATCAGTATTCTTTGATCTTCCATATTGGCGCAACCTTGATGTGAGACATTGTATTGATATCATGCATGTGGAGAAGAACGTATAAGATAGTATTGTTGGCACGCTTCTCAACATACAAGGTAGCATAAAGGATGGTGTGAAGGTAAGATTGGATTTGCAAGAAATGGGAATACGCGAAAACTTACATCCAAGGCCATACGGTAACAGAACTTATTGTCCCCCGGCATCTCATACTTTGTCTAAGGATGAGAAACATAGTTTCTGTGAGTGTTCGCATGACACAAAAGTTCAGTCGGGGTATTCTTCAAATTTTAAGAGGCTTGTATCGATGAAGGACTTGAAATTAGTAGGCCAAAAGTTTCATAATTGTCATGTCTTGATGCAACAGCTACTCCCAGTAGCTATTTGAGGCATAGCCGATATGATCTTCGACACATTTTGACTCGGCTTTGTTTGTTCTTCAATGCTGTTTGCAGTAAAGTGTTCGAGGTTGAACAATTGGATGAATTGGAGAATGAAGGATATCTTATCTTGTGCCACCTTAAGAGGCTTTTTGTTCCTTCATTTTTTGACATCATGGTTCATCTAATTGTTCATCTAGTGAGGGAGATCAAGTTGTCTGGTCCTGTCCATTTACGGTGGATGTACCCAATTGAAAGATCTATGAAATTCCTAAAAGGGTACGTGAAGAACGCATACCGGCCAGAAGCATCAATTGTTTAGAAGTATGTATCTGAAGAGGCCATGGAATTTTGTCAAAATTATTTGGCCAAAGTAAGACATATCAGGCTTCCAAAACGTCAGCATGCTAAAGGAGGTAGACGGGGGGCCTCAGTAAATAGAGTGGATCCTGATGAATTGTCATAAGTCCACTTATACATCTTGAATAATGTTGATGAAGTTTAGGCCAACATAGTTGCCCATAAAGAAGCTGTGAGGAAAGAAAATCCCCGAATGACTGAACAAAGGTTGATTAGGGAGCATAACAGAACATTTGCAAACTGGTTCAAACAAAAGGTTGAGGGAGAGGAATCTGTTTCTGAGACAATGAAATGGTTAGCACGTGGTCCTGAGGTTGATGTCATACGTTAGAATTCGTATGTGATCAACGGTTCCACATTTTACACGAAGTCCCTAGATGAGAGGAGCACCGTTCAAAACAGTGGTGTAATGTTAGAGACTGAATCCATGCACTTCTCCAGTTCGAAAGACAAGCGGCCTAAATTGGCAGTCATGCCATATTATGGGGTTATTAAAGAGATTTGGGAGGTGGACTATGTCTTTATTAGATTTCCCATTTTCAAATGCAAGTGGATTAATGTCAACAGTGGTGTTCAGATTGATCGGCTCGGATTTACGTTAGTCGATCTCAATAGTACAAGTTTTGGAGATGAACCTTTTATTATGGCAGACCACGCGAAACAAGTTTTTTATATCACCGATCAAACAAATAAAATGTGGTATGTAGCTCTCCAAGGTAAAAGGATCATCGATATTGATGAGGAAAGTCATGCAAATTATGGTCTTCCTGACAGTACTCCTTTTTCAAAGGGTTTACCGAACATGAACGAAGAAGATGAAGCGGATAATGAACTCGGCATAAGAAATGATCATCAAGAAGGGATATGGGAGGATATCCCTTTATAAATGTTAAGGTAAATTTAAGGTTTTAACTGTATTATATTCGTTCTATGTTTAATTTTTAATCGATGTCACTGACTCTATGAAGTTTGTTCTTGTTTTATGTTTGTGGCAGCTGGATCCGATCCAATGCTCTCAGTCGAGGGAAGCTGTAAAGCTACAGAAGTAATATCTTGAAAATTTGCAACTCGATCAAATATCAATGTTAAGGTAAATTTTCTCTAATATGTAACAACCAGCTTAATCAGTAACGGATTTTATTATCTCTGGATTTTTAATATTCAAGTGTTGATTATTGTTTCTGCTCAGTCACACAGAGAAGATATCATACTAGAACTCCACATAACTTATCAAGATCCTGTTAAGGGAAGAGTTGTACATGGTGGAATGATTAAGGAGTTGTTGGGTGGGAATCAGATGAAGGCATGATGAATATTGGTCATGTATGTTGATTTAAGTGTATATGGTATATCTTATTGCAACAGCTTATTGTATTTGTATTTGTAACTCATGGTCAATAATATTAGTATTCTAGCTACGATTTGCTTTTTCCCAATTCAATTTATTCATAATTGTTATAGCTTGTAGATTAAAGTGTAGCCTTTTTTCTGTGCTGGATTGGCTTGTATGGATTTGTGTATAGATCATTCAATTTATCCACAATTATATTGTTCATAGCTTATAGCTTAAAGTATACCGTTTTATGTGCTGGATTGGCTGGTATGGATTTGTGTATATAGATTATCAGTAAGAACAGAACAGGGAAAAAATGCAGGAAACCTTAGACCGATAAAGCAAAAACGCCGGTCTTAAAAGTTCAACTTTTAAGACCGGATGTACTTGGATTTACTTAAATGCGCGGTCTTAAAGGTCAGACGACATATTTGATATGTGGTACTAAAAGTTGGTTTTACAAGACTGTTGATTTTAATATGCCCGGTCTTAAAAATTAATCTTTAAGACCGAACATATTAATAAACCAGTCTTGAACATGAGACTTTTAAGATCGCGTTTAATTATTTTTGTCCGGTCTTAAAAATTAGAACTTTTAAGAGCGGTTGAATTTTTGTCCGGTCTTAAAAATTGAGATTTAGGATCGACAAAAAAAATATTTCGGTTGGATTTAGTATCACTTTTAAGACCTGATGTTTTTAAATATCCGGTCTTAAAATAGTTTATTTAAGACTGGTTGAAGTCCGCTCTTAAAGATATACTTTTAATACCGGCTGGAACAAGACCGGCCGCGAGTCCAGTCTGCGGATGCCTCTTTTATCCGGTCTTAAAAGCTTTTTTTTGCATCCTTGAGTGTTGGGTGGAAGGTGACGAAAAAGTTGGTGTGAACATGAAATGAGACATGTGAATGAATATGAAGTGTGAACTCAAAGCTAAAGCATAGAGCTCCATATTATGTTAATATATATTATTTTGGTTTTATTTTATATATAAAGTCTTTATTGAATCACATTAATATTGATTTAATATATAGAAATGTCAATAATCTCATGCAGCGCGAAGAATAATTCGCGCACCCACGATCTCATGAGCCTAACTATGATCTAAGAGACCAAGAAGACAACGTACCATTTACTTTGTTGTTTTCTTCATACAACCCAAAAAAAAAAAAAATTAAAAAAAATAGTTGGATCATTGGAACAACATTTTCATATATTATTTTTCTTAGTTTTTTTTAGAATTGTTATATGTCTTATTTTCGCATATAATCCAATGATGGACTTAATGAATGTCATGATTATTAATGACAATGCTACTATACCAGACTGGACTAGCTGGTTTGACCACGAACTGTCGAATCGATCATATAATTTGCCTTGTCTAATTAGTCTAACGATTTAGTATTTATTTAGAATTTTTTTATTTAAAAAACTCATATATAATTTTACATGTTTTCAAAAGTTATAAATTAAGACTCCATAAAAAGTTTGAGATGTCTACTTTCAAATGCAAAAAGATCAATCACTAAAAAATATTATCATTTAATTTTTCTTTCTTATAAGTCTAGCTACGGGTTAGCTTCGGTTTAACTCCAATCTCATTCACAAACCCTTAACCTACTACCTAGGCCAGGTCAGTGACCGGTTTTGATTTAATAACCTTGACTAATTGTTAGTTTATTATTTTGAGTTCACGTTTCTTTAATTATGGATAGGTATGAAATTGTTTAAATTTAAACATGTGATAAAAATTCGTTATTAGTATTTTTTTTAATTTCTTATATAATTTTAATATGTAATATTAATTATATTTTAGTTTAATTACAACAAAATCAAAGTCGTGTAATATTTAAACACTATCTTAATGTATTCAATAATCACTCCAATTTCTAGGTCGTTAAAAAAGATTGAGCCAACATGCTATTGTCTTGTTGGACTCATCTTTCTATCCCTCTTCAAATATAATTTTTTATATGATCTACGTTGTTTGATCAAACTTGTTAAATCCTCGTTTGATTCATGTGACATTTGGAATTTAGATTTAGTGCATGAGTTTCAAACGCAAAGATTTTTTTTTTTAAAAAAATAAGTTATATTTTATTATGTAAGATATTTTACAAAATTCTAAGAGAAATTTAATATATTTTTAATCAAAATTTCAATAAAATCATATCAAAATTACTTAGCTTTTATTATTAACAGATAATTAATGATTGTCGTTTTGAAATATATCTTATTTAGTGAAATATAAGACTTTTCCATCACAGATGTTTGTTTAGCTCGCATCTATAATTTCCTCTATAATTACAATCAACCTTGAAATTTTTATTAAATAATCAACCTTGGGATTTGAAACAATGAAAAACAATTGGAGTTATATGCGTTGCACATTATTTGATAAATCAACCTTACTAATACTCATAACTTACATGGCTTGTTTATTTAATTATTTTTGGTAGCAATAGTTTGTTTATTTTTTAAAATTATAAACTTGATAGTTATTCTAGTTTTTTCTTGGCCAATATATCCTTTTAGTCAAATATGCGAAAGATATTTTTCATGGTAATTAATTAATAATTAGTTGAGTGGTTCTAATCACTTTTCCCGCTTCATAAATGCTTTTGAGGCAATGAAGTGTGGCTTTTCATACAACACAGTCAACATTTCAAATTTCTAATAATCTTAAATGGAGCTTTATGTGTTTGAAAGGTTGGATTTAAAATACTCTCAAAGTCTCGAGTCTAAACTATATTAATGTATAAAAAGACTGATTCCAAACCCAAGACACGACCTTCCGGTTGGGAAAAAAACACAAGACATGACATGAATTAACCTTTTCTTTTCCCAATTGCTCCGGCTCTTTGGACGACCTTTAAAAGAAAGTTCATGAAATTTATTACTCACCCTTTGTTCCTTATTATAAGGCACCGGCTACCAATATTTTTTGTCTTTTTTCTAAAGCACAAACTTACTTTAACTAACTCATTTATTACTTTTTTTTTTCCTATTATGCCCTCATTTTTAACCAACTCAGTTAAAGTTACATCATTAAAGTAGGGGTGAAGTTAGAAACATTTATTAATTTTAAACCTAATTAATGAGTTAACTTCCATTCCTTGGTTTGTGAGAAAAAGTAGTTGGTTTCTTATAATAAGGATCAGGGACTATTAATAATTTTTTATTAAATAATTTAAAACATAATATATAAAATATAATACTGCTACCCACCTTTTATATAAGATCTCGTTGATTGCGTAATTTGCTTTATATACACAGTTTTATATTAAGAGGCGGACACGGTGTTGTTTAATCATGACCTAATCCGCAACAATTAAGTGGATGAAAATTGTAATGATTAAAAATACACTATAGCTGATTTAATTCCATGAATTGAGTTTATTTTTAAAAAAAGCAATATAGAAGAGTCAAATGTTGGAATATCGACAGTTAGATAGAGCTGTGTTTGATAGGTTGAATTCAAAATATACAATTTGAAAAAAAAAAGAAAAGAAAATAAAAGGCTACCCAGTTCATCAAATTTCTACTTTAGAAATAAATTAGAAATGACCAAAGTATGACCCTAACAATCCGCATTTGAATCGGATAATTTAAATTTAAATCTCCATGTTTTGCATAACCTTTATGTTTCAAACATGAGACATCATAAAATAAAGACAATGTTCTAATTAAGCAATCTAAAAAATAATGAGACAGCATTAAAAGGTCAAACTAAATATTCGAAAATCCAGTTTAAAAATATAATCACCCTGAAGTAGCCGGGTCTAATTTTCAAGATATTTATTAGCAAGTTCTGTTTGCCATAGTCAAATGAAACTTAAGACGGGACTTGCTAATTTATTTATTTCATACAGATTCGTCGTTCATCAACCATGATGTTACTCATTAAGAAATATTGAGTTTCAATAAAAGGATTGAGCAATCATCATTAAGGACTATGATCATGATTCATGAGGCCAATCAAAGTCTCAATAAAAGGATTGAACTATCGCTATTAAGGACTACGAATCTACGATCATGAAGACAATCAAATGACTAGCTAGCTAGGTTCAATTTTACTTATAACTTTAAGAGGTTAAAATTTACCTCTATAATAACAAATGATTTTGTTCTATTATAGAACACATAATTCTAGCCTCAATGGACTAGTGGTTTATTTATATGGGATCAATTATCTTCTCCAAGATGTCTACAGATTTAAACACTAGGGAGAGGGAGAATACTCAGTGATATCTATGAAGGAGATACCACAGAGTGTCCAATAATCACTGTGCTACATGAGAATGACGATAGCCAAAGGAAGTAGGGTGTGTGTACATTGAAATTGAATGTAGAATAGATGAATAGAATCTCTGTACCTTGTGTGTAATCTCTTATTTATAGAGATTACCTCTAAGGTTTCATTCTGTTACTGTGAATGTTGACCATGGGCCTCCACGTTTATATCATGCATACTCAACTACTTGAATTATAGGCATTGTTATAAGGTGATTAGTGTTTTACCTGATTATGGAGGGATTTTGTCATAAAGCTTGCTTATTGGGCCTCATCTCAGCCATGCCTGTTACATGCATCCATAACAGTTGCCCCCAAGCTCAATATGTCAAGTCTCTAAGATGCCAAGATTAATTGTTTGACTACATTGTACTGTGTACTCGAGCTATTTCCGCTCAGCTGCTTTTCGAGATAGCTTGATTCCGAGTTTACTTTTGACTTGCCCCCTGGCATGCATGTCAAGTTGGTTTTCCACGATCAGTGCTTTCATGATGATCGGGATCACGTTTGCAATTTTTGACTCGGCCTGACAATTTGGATTTTTAACTTGCCTTGATGAGTTAATTAACCCTTGCCACGTGTAGAGTTGGGAATCAGGGCCGGCCCTCCAGGGCCCAGAAGAAGAAAAACACCTGTTTTTCGAAGCCTGGCCCGAGAGCACTAGGGCCAGGGCCGGCCCTCCAGGGACTAGAAATTACTATTCCAAATTTTAACTATTTTTCGTCCGTTTTTTTTAAAGAAATATGATTAGTAAAATACAACAACTAAAGTTCAAATTTATCAAATAAATATTATTAACATTAATATCCAAGCAACACAAATTATCTAACAAATGAACTCATTCATCAGTTCGTAATCAAAAGCAAATTACTGTCCACAGTCCACTACTATCCACAAATAAAACAAATAAAATATAAGAAGCGTACCACTAACAGCATATGACTACACATCTTCTTCATCACTATCATTAATGTCAAATATATTTGATTGTGCTTCACTAACCGCAGTAGACTCTACTCCATGAGTAAAAATATCATGTATTTAAAATGTTCAACTTCAACTTCAACTTCAATTAAAAATAATAATAAAATTATGCAGGGCCTAATGGGCTGGCCCGTGGCCCTTCAGGGCCCGAGGCCCTACAGGGCCAATTTTGTTTATCCCTTCAAATTTTTAGGCCTGGCCCTTGAAAGGCCAAGGCCTAAACAGGCCAGCCCGACGAGCTCGGCTCGATTTCCTGACTCTAGCCACATGCTATCCCCAATCCAGGGTATCATGTAAACATATCGGCATACAAAGGGGCGCATCTTCTTAATGGTGATAGTTGTTCACTAGCCCATGTTCTAGTGTATAACTGTCATTTTCCCAATAGTGGTCACGCCAGCTGCCTTCGATTTTTGTGTGCATTTAATGCTCACGTCATTTTGTATCAACCATCATTGCACTTTTTAGGGTTTTAAACCTAATTCTCAAGGGGCATTGACGTTGTTACCTGTGGCTCTTTAAATTCACAACTATTGGTGATGTTATTCCTGAGTCTTCAAATTCACAATGGCTACATATTCTCATGAGCCTCTTTGTTTTAACACTTTACGCTCAAACCTGCTCTCGAGTTCTGAGATAGAAATTCATTTTTGCCAAACCTTCTCACAAAACTCTCCTTCCTTCTAAAACTTTTCCAGAACCAGGTACAAGTTCATCATTTTTCCTACTTCGTTCTTTTTCTAACTATTTATCTATCATTCTTCATCTTCTTCATTTTCACTTGGAAATCTTTTTCTCGTTACTGTCTGGGTAGGTTCTTCAGGGATTCTCCGGTTTTCTGGGTTAGAAAAAGATCAACGTCGTGACTTTCTCATAAAACTTCTTCACTCTTCTTTGATTCTTTAGTCCCAATAGACCAAAATCCAAATGTCCCTCTAGACATGTATGGTAGACCAATCCCCATAGAAGACATAGAAGTAGTAAAACAAGTTTTTGATAAAGTAGTGTTATGGTTTTGGTCCATTCCTTGCACTGAGGAGTTGAGCAAAGCATATCTACTTAAATCCTAAGGAGGCAAGAGTAAGAGAAATACCTAAACACGGACACTGGCAACTCCTACATCCAAAGCTATTATCCTAGTACCCTCTTCCCATTGTTCGTCTAGCCCGGCCTTAGAACCGAATATCCCAACCCCGGGTTCCCAAACTTGGGGCCCTTGGCCTTGTGACAAATGTTGCCACCATAGCATTGAGCTTCTTAGATATGACCGTGAGAGAGAAGTTGACTTGATTCTGGCCAACTGCTAACATAACCTTCATGATCAAGCCACCTCGGCTTCTATCCCCCTGAGTCATCCTAGCTCAGCTAACTTTGATTCATGTCGAGATAGCTATGTTGTGTCAGGTATATTTTCCATTTCTAACTTGCTTCCTTTTTACTTTATTATAGGTTTAGATGGCGTCATCTTCACGCCCTACTGAAAATCCGTGACGGGAGAGTCGGACTCTTCCTGTTCAGCCCGAGTCGCAAATAGTCTGAGTTCACCACAAGTGAATTATAGGCATGATTATGGGGTGATAAGTGTTTTACCTGATTATGGAGGGATTCTCTCATATAACCTGCTTATTGGGCCGCCTCTTAGCCAGGCCCATTACATGTGTCCATAACAAATTTCTTTCATATTAATTTTATAAAAAAAATTAATCCATTAGTTCTTATAATCTTAGTTTCATTAATCATAGATATTAATTAGTCCTGAGCTTATAATATATTTATTAGAATTGACGTGGATATGTGGATAATCAAGGCACATATAAGTCAATCCAAAACACAAAATAAATAAATTATTAAAAACAAAATAATAAAATAAAATTATTTTTTTGTTAGTGTAAAAAAAACGTACTATGCACATAACTAACTCAATGCAATGAGTGACAAAATTAATTCAAGTGTATAATGAGCAAGAATAACATTATTGTCTAATTAAATCATTGGAAAAATCTCACAAAAAGAGCTCTGAAATAGCTAAAAGACACAAATGTATTCTCGATATTTATAATGCCATGGAAATATGAGGACTTGAAATGTCTTTTGTGAACTGAAGGTGGAAATAACAAAAAAAGTCTTCATTTATCTACCTCCCTTCTCTGCATCCCCTATCGTAGCCTCAAAACCACACCAATATGAGCTCTTCCATTTCAAGTCTGATTGGATTGATTTTTTCCTCCAACAACTCACCATTGCCAGTAAAGCTTCATAGCTCCAACGGTGAGTATGTGGAGAACCATCACTTCGGCTTCAAGCTCATCACTGGTGACCTCTTCAGATCCTCATCGACGAAGTGCTCCGAAGGTCCAGCAGAACAAAGATTTCGTCTTATTATTCACCAATTTCTAGAAGGGAATCTAAATTGATAGCTATTCGATATGATAAGTAAATTGATTTCAGTCACTACAATGGTTTTGATAATTTTTGCTATTGATTGTGGTGGTCTTTGATGGCCAAATCTCTGAGGTGGCTAGATCTTTGTGTGTTTATTGACTGGATTTTTTTTTTTTTGTTTAATTTGATTTGATATTGGGTTTGACTGATTTTTTCGGTGAAGGATTGTAATTTTAGGGCGGTTGATGGTGGCGAACACTTGCAAAAAAATGATTGATACAAAAACTTGGAAAGTTATTAACAACTTCATATTTGATGTTAGCAAGTTGGGATATGAATTTGACAACTCTCCAATTAAAATTGAATACTTAGGAAAATGAGAAAACATATATGGATCAATTCATAAACTTGATATGAAATTACCAACTTTAGATTTGATTTTGCAAGTTAGAATTTGAATTTCATAACTCTCCATTTAAAATTAAACATTTATGAAAATGAGAAAATAGATATGGATTACTTCCTAAACATGATATTATTACCAATTTCATATTTGATTTTGCCAAATTTAGATATTAATTTCACAACTTCCCATTAAAAATTCAGCATTTGTGAAAATATGAAAGAGTAGAGGTGCAAAAATTCTCAAGATGCGTTCAACATTAAATAATTTTTTTTGGAGTAAAAATGACAATGAGATTCTAAAATAGGTGCAAGAGTGCTAATTGACCGTTAGTTTAACTTTTTCTTACTATTAAAGGACCGTTAAAGTAACAATTGGAAAATAATCCTGATATGGAAAAACAAATTTGATTTGGTAAGGATGAATATAATATATATTACATCTATTAAAATGGTTTTGTTAAAATATAATATAGGAATATAATTTGGATTGGGATTAGGACAAAATTAAGAAACCTAGGTTTCCGTTTCCCCTTTCCCCATCTAAGAAATTGCCGGGAAGCCATTGGAAGTACTGAAGTTGCAGGAGACATATACGGGCACACCCGTATAAAAAAATTGAACTCGTGTGAAAAATGAGAAAACAAGGTTAAATCATAGGCATGATGTGATTTTACTAATTGTTGATTTGATTTTACCAAGTACAGATATCAAATTCACAACTCTACATTTCAAATTGAACACACATGAAAATGAGAAAACATGCATGTATGAATTCCTAAACTTGATATATGATTACCAACTTGGGGTTTGAAAATAACAACTCTCACAAGAGTTATCTGAAAATCAATAATTCTTAAACCCAATAAGCTATTGCTCAATTGCGTAGGGAACAAAGGTATCCGTTCTTGAGGCTCGATGATGCAACTTCAATCCATGAAAGGCAGAAGTTAGTAAACTAAACTGCTTCAAGGACCAATCCAAGGTAAATTGTTTACAAGCTAATTGAAGAGTTACATAGTTTGTTTTAGTATTTTTGACAATAATTGTACGTGCTATGGATCAGAAACTCAAACTGAGATATAAACATGAAAACAAGGGCTTATTTTATAGGCAACATTTATTAAGGAGACGCACGATTCCACAAATGCCACCGGAGGAAGGGGTTGTCTAAACTCTAAAGAATGAGAGAAAAATATACATGAGAGCATGAATCATTTCCTATTAATTTTAAAAAAGACAAATTAAGCCTTTCCATCTTCAGAATATTGAAATTAGAAACATCTCTTCTCTCCGACTTTTCCTATTTATAAAGTTTTTTATCTCAGATTTTCCCTAAATCATACCTATAATTCAGGGAAATTAATCCAACAAAAAGCCAAAAAACTAAGTATTTCAGTAAAGATGAGGTAAAATTAGGAGGCCTTACATATTAATTTTTCCCAATTATAAGTTACCCAAATCATTAAGCAAATAACAATCCGCGTTACTTCTTTTTATCAAATTCATTCATAGTCACCAGCACTACTTGTAGTGCACTACCTGTATAGTGCAGTGGTATTGAGATTCATTTTCCCCCCTTAGGTCCTAGGTTCAATCCCCCCCTCCCCTCCCCTCCTATCAAAAAAAAAAAAAAAAATCATTCATAGTCTAAAAGGATTTTCCACATAGCCAAAACTGCAGAAGCTTCATATAACAAATGACGAGAGAAAGAGAACATAAATACATAATTCTTCAGTCTAAAGTATTAAAGTCCAACCACAGAAAAGTAGCACATTCAATCTTGGAATAGGATTTTCCCATCTGGTTCAGAAATTTCCTAAGGCCAATACAACCAAAAAACGATTTCAACACAAGCTTCAGCAAATTACTCGTCCTCCTGGCTACGCAACCTGGCCATTCTGTTGGTAACAACAACATCCAACTGAGCTGCTCGCTCGACAATCTCTTTCCTCTTACGTGTTGATACGTTGTGTGCTATCTCAGCACAATAATGCCTGAAAATTCATCAATGGAATAAATGTAAACAGAGAGCAAAATGATGACGGGGTTTGAGATCAGACCATGTGAAGGCGAACAAAAAAAAAGAAAGAAAAAAAGAAATCAAACCATGCAGTGGAAACTACTCACCTGTTGTGCATCAGCAGGAGTTCCAGCTCCTTGACATTGTGCACAACAAATTTCTTGAAACCATTGGGGAGATAGTGGCGGGTCTTCTTGTCGGAACCGTAACCGATGTTTGGCATCAATGCACATCCTTTGAACTTTCTCCTCACACGGGAATCAATACCCTTTGGCCTTCGCCAGCTTGGCTGCATACCATAATAAAGAAAAGTATCAAGCCAACGAGCCAAGATGCTGATGCTAAATTGATTCAGCCAAGAAAAATTCAATGAACAAACAGGTGTTCATAGTGATAAGCACCAATGAGTTAACCAAATGCTTGGCCTTTGTATATGGACAAGGTCTCCAATCCCCAGTAACATGTCGTTAACGTGAAGGCAAACATAAAACAAAAAAGATTCTCACCTCAGTACACTCTTCCCCCATTTTCTTAAAAAGAATTTGTTTTTCAACTTTCCATTATACATCTTGACATATTAATAGCTTTTACTGAAGGTTGATACTTGATATTTCAAAATCTACAGCATATTCACAAGCATTTTGAACATAATATAGGGTAATAAAGAGACACAGACGGAGATGTAAAACTGAATGAATGATCAAGAAGAGTCCACAAAAGATATAATTGCATGCTACCAAAAAAACACACTGATAAGGATTCCTAAACTGCCATCTGGCGTAATACTTGAACGATCATATGATAGGATAAATGAGAATTCATATACAGAAGACCTCCAAAATTTCCACAAGATGAAAACTAATTGAAAGGTTTTCCTCCTTCCCCAGAAGATTTTGGACAAATAATTCTGAAACTCTAATGCATGGAAACATACCACATAGCGGACACCTTAACCAAGCTAGCACTTAAAAATTTAATTACGAATTACAACATCTTTGGGTATGAAAAATGATGTACACCACACTGAAATGACAAGGGGATTTCAAATTTTTAAATGTCACAAACAAACATCTCAAAATTGACTTCCAAATAGTCAAGAGTATTAAGGTGCCAACGAACTAACTGTCCCTCAAGGAATTCCGAAGAACTCAAGAAGCCTGATTCAAGAGTGGCTAAGGAACAAATCTTCAAAGGCATACCTTAACAGAGATTTTCCTGTCACTCTGGGGCCTCTTGAACTTCTTGACGCGCTTCTTAACAATTTTCTTGCTAAGCAAAGGTACTGCCATTTTGCCTCTGAAAGGAATTCAAAACTAAGCATTCATTAGCATTACACAAGAACATATACAAAAGTAACGATCAAATAAGAAAAATCAGAAAATACATAGGAAACCAAAATTTCAATGTATTTACAATTAATTGGTAATAGAGACAAAAAAACAACAATTGGGAAGCGAGCAAAGCTACAGGAAAGTTGACAATTAGCATTTCAAGTAACAAAATACATATGAATCTTACTTCACTTTCGCCTAACTCGCGCGGAAGACCATGCTACTAGTGAGTGTGAAATCAAAAGAGCAACAGAATCACCAAAACCGCATGTATGATGCACATCTAAAAGCTAACGATAGATAGGTATTTTCCAAATATAAGTTTCTGAAAATATGACTCTATCGCAGCACCCAGCACTTGAAAGATTATATATACTCCAATTATCATTTCTAGTTTCTCAGGAACGCAGCGCAGAGAAAAAAGCTCAAAGGAAAGCGCAAAGATCGAAGCTTCATACAAATCGACGATAGCACACAAATCATAGAAATTCAACAACAGTAATTCAAAGAGTGATGGAGCAGTTGTTGCAGACCTGCTGGTAACGCGGAGCGTCTCGCTGCGAACTTGGGAAGTGCAAAGGCGAGCGAGTTAGGGTTTCCAATTGAAACATATATGAATGGGCTTTTTTGGGTACAATATGATGGGCTTTTTGAGGGTTGATGTTTGTTTAAGCAGATAGGTATTGGATTGGGCTTTCGTCAAATTGGACCAAATTGGGTATTTGGATCCTTCTTGTCCTTCTTTAATTCATATTTGGGAAAACATTTTCATATGTTGTAGGAAAATGGTTTTCTCATGTTACACACACATGAAATGGTGGGACCCACATATACATATATAAATTTATATATGTATATGTGGGTCCCACCATTTCATGTGTATGTAGGAAACTTTTTTTTTTCTCATGTAACATGAGAAAACCAAAGCCCTTCATATTTTGGGTCAATTGTGTTTCTTACCGACTCTCGTCCTTGGGCTCAACTGGTAAAGGAATTGGACACTCTTACCAAAGGGAGAGGGTTCGATTCTGAAGTTGGTCAAGGCGCGGGGGGAAGCATCCTAACTCTTAGGTGCCTAGGTAAACGTCTGAGGGTAATAGACGGCTCACCTTGCCCAACATTGGATCACCTAGGAGGAAGGGAGATTTCGCCCTATGGGTGAACCTAACCCATTTCCTAAAATTCTTTTACCAAAAAAAAAATTGTGTTTCTTACCAGAAAATTATCTCATCGGCTGATCAATCCCAATAGCTTATCACAATATAGACTATTTAGAACTAATTTTGATGTTTCAGATTGATTTTTTTACCTTTATTTTCTTTTTTAAAAAAATATTTTTTTTTGATGAGAAAAGATTATTTTGGTGTGTACAAAGTCTAAAATAAATATAATATTTTAATTGTAAAAAAAAGTAATTTGAAAATCATTAGTTAATAATTTTAAATATAGAGGGTTGAAATACTATTTAAACCACGTAGATCCTATAGATCTTATAACAATGATAAGCTTTTGATGGTTATCATTGCGATGATTATCAGAACTGGTTAGGTCACACCATACTAACTTGTTGAATCTAACAAAAATATTAATCCCTAACAATATGACCAACCAAAATCTAAATTCCCACCGAGAAAAAATACTCACTTTCAGTGTCTTGTCATGTTGTTCCAAACATGAAGCTTAATAATTAATAGGAGCCATATATTTCAAATCAGATTGCACTTCATTAAAAAAAGGCATATATTTAATTATTTATTGTATGTCTCTATAGTTATAGCTTAGGGTTAATATAATATTTCTTATAGCATACACTTATTTTAGTTTTAGTCTCTATATTCTTTAAATTTCTTTTCGTTTAAAATGTTAGTCTTTATAACTTAATAAAGACGTTAACGGTGTTAAATATGATTATGTGGCACTAATAACGTCAATCATACTAACATGGCTTAATAACTGGGCAAGCTGACTTAATTCTTATAACTTATATGACTGAGTGATAATTTTTTTTTAACAAAAAAACAAAAACTAAGAAGAGATCGGAGAGAGAATCCCATATTTTTTCGCTGTAATCGGGAGAGGAATTACAGTTAGCTTGCCCAATCATCAAGCCATGTCAGCATGATTGACTGTATTAGTGCTGCATAATCATATTTAACATCGTCAAGGTCCTTATTAAATTACATGGACTAACATGTTAAACAGAAAGAAACTTGAGGATCAAAACCTATCATTTGAAATTACATTGAACAAAATTAAAATAGGTACAAACTATAAGGACCAGATATTATATTAACCATTTATCTTATTATATTTTATTTGTAAATGTTACATTTATCACTATATTTTGTTGTTAATATCATTATTATTAGAATGACAACATTCATTGCTCTGGAATTCACATCTCTTTGTAGAACTCCAGGAGCGTGCCTCTTCAATATTTGTTGGGCTATAATTCATGTTTCCTTTCAAATAATTAAACCCTTACATATTTAGTAAAATCATAACGATACAAATAACAATATAAATAAAAGTCTTAGTAATTTCAATAAAAGCAATGGCATAGCAAATTGTAGCTAAGTTTTAAAACTTTTAAATTTTCTATTCCGACCATCCTTATTAAAATCAGATTAGACTAGCTAGTTCTAGTTCGACTACAAAACTAGCAAACTGGTTCAATTTGTTTGACCAGTTTAGTATTTATTCAAACTTTTATGACTTTAAAAATTCGTATTTAATATTACTTATTTTTAAAAATTACATATTAAGATTATATGAAAGCTTGAAATGACTACCTTTTAATGTAAAAATAATTACTCAAAATATTATCATTTGATCCTAAAAAATTATCGAATTCTAAAATTATTATCGTTCAAGTTCATTTTCTCTCTGATTTAATCTAAGTTGGCTTTGATTTGACTCCAATCTAACTCATTGATTTTTGACCCACTATCCAGATTTAATGGCTAGTTCCGGCATTAATAACCTTAGTGAATTTTGAATATAATGGAAGGATTTTATAAGATGGACATACCTATTTTAATCAAATCTTTGTGGAAAATAAGATTTACTGGTATTATTTATTACACAAGATTATCGTTAATCGTTGCTACTATTATTATTAAATATTGGCAATATATAGTACGATTCATGAATATCTGGGCCAACAAAATTAGTATGATTCATGAATATTAGGGATGGTTATTGACAAGATTAGACTGGGTTTGACATCAATCTAAAGTTTGGTCTGGAGAGGTTCTCGAGCTGCACAAGTCAAATTGTGGTCTAGTCGGATTTGGATTCCCTTAATATCCTTCCATCCAGTCGTTCATTCTCCTCTCCTCTTCTATCTCAGATTAACTTTTAGTTAAGATCAATGGTGTAGATGAAGGATACTAAAAGATGAGGAAGGAAGGATACTGAGGAAATTTGTTCTCAATCTAGTCTAGTCCAGCACCAATCCAAAGTCGGGTTGGACCAGACTAGGTCTGGTGGACTACCTAAATTGGTTTAGGTAATCTAGGACCTAATTTTTTTATTTTTTACTTTTTTCCCCTCTTTGGAAAGTAAAATTTGAACCTAGTAAACATAATTAGGATATAAAAATGGGAAAATTACATTTGGGTCCCAAGGACCAGAATTAATTACAAAAAAGTCCCACATTGTAATTAATTGAAAAAATCCCAATCCATATTTATAACTGGAAATGCTATATTAACAACTGAAAATGCTATATTAACAATAAAAATTCTCAATCCGTATTTACAATTAGAAATGTTAAATTAACAACAAAAATTCTTAGTTCGTATTTACAACTAGAAAAACTATATTAACAACTGAAAATGTTATATTAACAACTTAAAATACCATATTAACAATTGAGAATTTTAGTTGTTAATATAGCATTTTCAGTTGTAAATACGGATTGAGAATTTTTCAATTAATTACAAAAAAGTCCCAAGGACTTTTTTGAGACTTTTTTGTAATAGAATTCTGGCACGGGATCTTTTTGTAATTAATTCTGGTCCCTGTAATTTTCCCTATAAAAATACATGTAATAATATAAAATGGGTCACATAAAATTAAAACATCAGAAATCCAAAGAATATCCAACAACATTCCACAACAATAAAAAAGAAATATGTTAGAAAAAAAGATTTAAACATGATAAATACAATTAAGATAATAAAAATACCTATAATCATATAAAAAATAAAAATTAATTATAAATCCTTAAAAAAAACTTCAATAAAATTAAGTAAAAATAAAAAGTAACATCTAAATTACAAAAATATTTTTTAAGAAACCAACCTAGACTAGACCACACCATTCTAAGTAGTTTGGTCCGCTGGTGTGGGTCCAACTCAACTAGTAAGTCTCATCCAATATGGTTCAATTTCATTATATTAATTATTTGGACTAGACTAGAGTGAACCAAACCAACTCGAGTTAACCCAAAGACGACTAGACCATCAAATTTTTCCTCACTCTAATGAATATTATGTCCACTTAGTCGCTTTCCTTCGCTTTTCACTCCCTTCAAGATCACATCAAACTTCTACTCTCTCCTTTCGATACAACATCTCTTATATATAATTAATATTTCAAACAAATTTGACGTAATTATTAAAATTTCAAGTTCAATGTATATAAAAATCAGTCCAATGTTCGTCTATGTTAAAAAATTTTGAAGTTTCCCCTAGTTTTTTCATACATGCACGAAATTACATTACTCCTATTTTAGGGAGAAATTAAGAACAATATAGGATTTGACTATTTTCTTCTGCTTTTACCATTTTCTTCCCATCCTCCTCCTCTCCATTACTCATCTTAACTTTTAGATAGGAATTTGAGAGGTTCAAATTTAATGTTTTATAACAAATAATTTTTAATATTTCTATTTCAGTTTTAAATTATCATAACTAAAATTTATTATAATTAGAATTTATTTATTTATCTTTTAATAATTTGATATTTTATTATTAATTTTATTAAACATTAAATCTATCTCAACTGCTCACATTTTAATCTAAAGGTTGAGATGAGTAGTGAAGGAGAAGATGAAGAGAAGATTGTTGGAATATTTTAAAATGAAGAGATGTGTTTGTTAAAAAAATCATGTCCTTATGAATTAAGAAACTTATGTGAAAAGTGTAAGGAATTATAATATTAAAGGTCACTAAGGTCATATCCTTTTAGTTTCCTGAGATACCTATGAAAAGGTGTGTGGTAACTATTATTTGGTGAATAATTGTGTTAGTTTTTAAGAAAACTACATACTATAAAGTTATAACCATTCATAGAAGAGTTATTTTAAATGACAATTTATTATTAAAGTTATGATGGTTCATGAATCTAAAATATGGTTATTTTAATTGAAAATGTGTTGTTTCAAGAAGTATCATTCAATGCATGATTTCATAGTCTATAAATATCATGTACCATCACTTCATTTGTGACAGACAACACAATACAACATCAGAAATCATACAACAACAAGAGATCAAACTCATTATTTTTGTATACAAAGATGAAGCCAAATTATTACTTTGTAAGAGCCATTGTTGTCTTGATTTGAGTTTTGGGAGTGGAATCCATACTCAAGGGTTGTCATTGTATAGAGAGTTATATTGATTCTAAATCTAAGATATAGTTTCCATATTGGTTAATATTTTTCTAATTTATCCTTATTGATATTCCCTCAACAATAATCAAGGATGATGAAAATAATGATGATGATTAGGGTGTTTTAGAAAATTCATGTTGTATTAACTGTTTTAACTAACTTCTTTAATCTAATCAAATTTAATAAATATATTTTATATCAAAGATCAAAAGGAGTATAATTTATCCCAAAAATAAAATCTTACATTAAGGAGTTAGAACATATATATAGCTATAATATGTGCAAAACCTGAAAAATAGTGTATTTTTTTATTCATGTATGATGAATCGTATGACACACACACACATATATATAATAATGTGTGTGTGTGTAGAGAGAGAGAGAGAGAGAGAGAGTAATTAAGTTGCTACTCTGTTGGCCAAAAAACTAATTAATGTGTCATTTTGACTTGTTTGAGTGGATACAAAATTTTAGGATTGACTACCGGCCTTTACTTTTAATGTTTTCTTCTCATTCTCTTTGCCTCCATTACTCATTTTAGTTTTGAATTGAAATATGAGTGGGTTCATATTTAATGTTTTATAAAAAAATAAAAAAAATCAAATTATTAAAAAAGAATTTCATAAATTTATAAAGTGTTAAATTTTAGTTATAATAATTTAAAACTACAATAAAAATATTTAAAAAGATTTTTTTTTTATAAAACATTAACTTTAAATTGCTCAAATTTCAATGTAAAGGCTATGACGTTTAGTGGAGGAGAAGAGGATGAGAAGAGAATGATATGAGGAGAGAACAGTAGCCAATCTCTAAAATTTTTAAAACTAAAATATACTTTTAATCCCTTGAGTTTTATATAAGGTATACTTTTATTCCCTTAAATTTATAAAGTATACTTTTGATCCCATAATTCTAATATTATTAATGTTGTTAGCAAAATTTTTTAATCATACAAGCAGAGGATGGTAGCCAATCCCTAAATTTTTTAGGCCAAAATATACTTTTAATCCTTTAAGTTTTATATGAGGTATACTTTTATTTCCTTAACTTTATAAAGTATACTTGTAGTCCTATAATTCTAATACTATTAATGTTGTTAGCAAAAAATGCTGAACAGTAAATCAAGTGATGATTGAGTAGTTGAAAAGCATATTCAAGTTTTAAATTTTTAATACTAAAAAATTAGAAATAAAATTTAAAACTTAAATATTAAAAAAATTAAATATGTTTTGATATTATTAACATTGCAATATATATATATATATATATATATATATATATATATATATATATATATATATCATGGAGCTCACAAAATGGATGGGAAGAAAAATGGTTAGAGTTATTGTTATTGATAATGGCTATGGAACCATGTCCTTGAGGAACCACCAGATGAGCTGCACCCTCTTCTTCATGAGGATGCTGTGGGTGTCGGACATGTAAGGCTTTGTCCTAGTCCCTCCTGATCAAAAAAAATAACGGCTTCATAATTTGTGTGAGAGAGATAGATTTATATTAACGCTATAATTTATATATGTCTAATTCAAATAATTGGGCTAATACTGCAATATCCCAAAAACTGAACCTCGATTGATGCACATTAGTTTTGGATTGGGGATCTTAAGGATTGAAGAATAGAATATGAATTACCAGAAGTTTTATGACACTGCAGGAAATGATGAATGTTGTGAATCTTGTGGAGGAGGAGTCACTGATAAAGCCTCCAACAATGAGCGAAAAGAAAAGAGGTCCCAATGAAGTTAGTGACCATGTTTGAAGACTTGGCTGCTGAGTAATGCATTGATTTGAGGAAGTAGGAAACAAAGTTGGCTGCACTTGATAAGAACACCATTTCTCCAGAATCTCCACCACTGCAATATAACGTGCAATCCACTTATATTTCCCAACATTAAAGAGACAAACCAGAGTCTTTTTTTTTGGGGGGGCCTTATTAGTAATTTTAATAAGGGTAATTTGGGAAAGAAAAAAATCCTACATATTTGGTATGTCTAGGGTTTTGCATTTTTTTGGTTGCAAAACAGTTATTTGTTTCTTAGAAATAGGTTCGTAAAGAGAATATAAATTGTATTATTCATAAGTTATGAATAGTATAACTTATTTCTCATATTTCATATAATCTCAAGATCGAAACTAACTAGTTGTTAATTAGTAGAAAATATCTACGACTTGTGATTGTTAAAGTTCATTTCCAAAGAGTATTGTTTTCATACATGACTTGGTAAGATGAAACCTTTTTGAAGATGAAACTTTATGTTGGATCATAGTAGAAGAGGGTACATGGTAAGAAATGAGCTCCATAAACATAACTTCACAAATTGGGATTACAAGACCTATGAATAATTAGCATGTACTGTTTCATTTCTTACCCTCATTAGCATGTACTGTTTCAATAAATTCAAGTAAGGTTTTTCTCTGTCAATAAGGCCCTAGATACGCATGGGTTTCTTTGTTTGTTTTTAACGTGATTATGCAAACATTAGGGAACAAAGTAGTAGAAATATAAATATAGAACTAAATAGGAGAGTAGATGTCAAGGCTCGAAAACTCAAAAGCTTGATGTGTTGAAACTAGCACCAGACACTACTTTTATAGGCGGTAGTCACTTGAACTCTCTTAAGAATAAGTGACGTGGGACTTTTACTAGCGCCCACATCCACACGTTAAATAAAGTGATGTTCTAATGTAGGACTTCCTTTTGACACAACCTACACCATAAATAAAACATTTTTAACATACCGCAGGGCTTGGATTAAAACTATTAGTTGGATGAGGGTAACCTCCTAGTACCACTCCGTACGAATTTGTAACTATAAAAGCAAACCTATCCAAAAGAGAAGTGATACTTCTATACTAGTTTGATACCATATACATGTCATATTGCAGTATACTTGATAGATAAGATAGTGGTCCTATATCTGATAAGGCAAAAATTGTTTGCAGGTTCTTAATCAAAGCTTTGTTAGATGAGACAGTAGATGAAGCTGAGGTTGAAGAAACAAAAACCTTCCTTGGATTGCTTCCAATCTTCTTAACCACAATCATGATGAACTGTAGCCTAACTCAGCTTCAGATATTCAAAGTTCAACAAGGTATCATAATGAACAGAAAGCTCCACCGCAACTTCACAATCCCAATTCTCAGTCCCTCACAATACTTTCCCCTCATCATCATGATCGCTTCCACAGACACAAAAGCTTCACTCAAAGTAAGATAGAAGAATAGGACTAGGACTAGCTCTCGCATCGGTGTCCATGGCAGTGGCAGCCATAGTTGAAGCTAATAGAAGAGAAGAAGCCAAGAAGGAGAACGGAGAAGGCGCGATACTATCGGTTATATGGTTAGAAAGGCAATACTTGTTCTTAGCTATATCAGATGCACTTACTTTAAGTGGAATGCTTCAGTTTTTCTACTGTAAAGCACCTGATAGGATGAGAAGCATTTGTACTGCACTTTCATGGTGTTCAAAATCCATGGAATATTTTATCAGCTCAGTGCAAGTGAAGATAAGCAATGGATTAAGTGGGAGATATGGCACAGAGTGGCTTGGAGGACTTGATCTGAACCAAGCAAGGTTGGATTTGTTCTATACTCTTCTTTGTGTTCTCAGCTTTCGTAATTTCTTGCTTTACTTGTACTGTGAGACGAGGTACTGGTTACTTGGTATATCAGCTATATCTATGTCGTTTTTTTATTAATGGATAGGGGGTTATTTATATCTTTAAGTTAGAGCAATTAGTTGTGGAGTTTTAAATGTCAAAATACACACAGACAAATAAACCTAAAGCTGATCAAAAGTCACGTATAAAGTTTCCTGTATCGTATTGGCATCTTGAATATGTATATGATTCAGCTTACTCTGTATTATAATCACATTTAGAATGTATTGGTTCCTCTTAATTCAATGACCTTAATGTTGAAAGCACCTGTAATAAAACAAACTGATTTGAGTTTTACTATAGGACACTGTCATTAAGGATTTTTCTGCCAATGTAGGCATATTAAAAAGCAGCATTCCCCATATTAGACAAACCCGTCCTACAAGTACACAGGGTAGCTGTTAGTAGCACATTATACGTCTTCAATATGTCGATTTACAAAACATGGTTGTATATACTCCCTTGATTTTTAAACATAAAGTCTTGCTAATTAATTTTTATAATTATCTTATTCATACAAAACATTCACACTATGTTTTATTAATACTGGCCGTCTGAATGTTGTTTCCAAAGCTCTTATATATGGTGAATTTGAAAATAATAATTCCGGATATGGAAATGACAATTTTATATTAAAAAATGACCACTTGTAAAAATGAAGTAGGGCAAGCATAAATTAATTCTTAGAATTGATATGGGTTTATCAGGTTTGAATTTGAAAATAATAATTTTAGATAAGGAAATGACAACTATCCATTTAACAGTGACCACTTTTGAAAATGAGAGGGCATGAATAAATTAATTCCAAGAATGGGATATGAGTTTACCGAATTTGGATTTGAAAATAACTACTATGGACATGGAAATGACAACTATCCATTAACAAATGACTACTTGTAAATATGAAAAGACATGTATGGATTAATTTCTAGACTTGATATGGGTTTACTAAGTTTGAATTTGAAAATAAATTTGGATGTGGAAATGACAACTATCCATTTAAAAATGATCAATTAATCTCGCTATAGCTCTAGTGCCGAGCCGATCGGCCAGCTACCGAAGCTCTGGAAGGGTATGCCGCCGACTACTAGCCAGCAATGGTTAGAGATTTACTTTTTAAATGAAAATTGTGTGAGGTGCATTTTTGTCTTTTCCTTTTAGTTTCATAAAAACAAATAGAGCACTAGCATGCTTCTTCTTCTTCTTCTTCTTCTTCTTTATTTGTGTCTATGTCGTCGACTACTAGCCAGCAATGGTTAGAGATTTACTTTTTAAATGAAAATTGTGTGAGGTGCATTTGTGTCTTTTCCTTTTAGTTTCATAAAAACAAATAGAGCACTAGCATGTCTTATCTTAACTGTCATTTTTTGAAATTATTTTTTATTTAAAAATATTAATAAAAATATTAAATTTGGATCATTAATTGAAAATATTAAAAACAATATCTTAACCGACAATTAGTGTCTCATTATGATGTTACAATACAAAGCTTAATAGTTAATAGGAATCACCACTACTACAAATTTGTTTATACTTGACGCTTTATACTTAACGGTTATAATGAAATCATTAGTGATTGATGTAACATCCCAACTTTTTGGGATTTGTTAATTGGAAATATTATAAAAAAAATTATGATGGAAAAATTTGGCCTTAACGAATTTTAAATTAAGAATTGGAAATTAAGGCTAATTTTCCTAGAATTAAGGATAATTATTTGGAATTGACCTTTGGCCTAAATATCTTGGGAGATGATATTTTATGGCCTAAGAAAATAAATTGTGGAAGAAAAAAAAGCAGGAAATGGGATAGATATATTTGTATATATATATTTTTTGGTCGAAATATATTTGTATATATATATCAACAAAACACTAATAAACCTCTCCTTCATCCAATCTACATTTTGGACCCAACATGAGATAACCCATGTATTCCCTCTAAATTACCATAAAGCAGCCCATTCATTTTGTTTTTGTCCAGCCCACTTCTCTTCATCAATATCATCTCTTCGGCCTCACCAATAACAGAAGCAGTGAACACGCTGTGTATAAACAGCAACACGTGTTGTGTACATTTTCGACAACTCAAACTTCATTATTCTTTTTGGAAATGCAGCAAATCCCGCCCATGCTCCAATTGTTTCCTTAATGCGCCATTGAGTTGCTGGTTCATTTCTTTTTGGCTTTTAAATGAAAACAGAAACATTGAGAGAGCGAGAGATCACAACACGTATACAATTTCGGACAACTCACTTGGAAACACAGCGCCAAACTCGAACTACATAATATTAATGCCATACACTTTCATTAATCAATATTCCTCGTCGGCCTCACTCAGAAAAGAGAGGCAGAGACGAAGCCGAGAGAGAAAGAGAGTGAGAACAGAAATGAGAATCAAGAACGTGAGAAGGAGAGAGTGAGACGGAGAGTGAGAAAGGAAAACTGAACGAAGGACACAGAAATGGAGCAAGGAAGCAGCTATTTCCTTCGGTTCAAGCCTGAATGCTGAGGTAAGTCTTAACACTTATCTTCTGGAAGCTTTCAGCCTCTCTATTGATGGTTTATGTAGATTAAACAAGAAGACTAAAACTGAAAAAGAAAAGGAAGGGGAAAAACACGCTGGAATTTGTGTGTGAGCTGTCATCATTTTTCATCTTGTTGAGTTTTCAGTTTCGGCAATCTTAGCGTGAATAACGTGGAGTATGGACTGATGCTGAAACCAAAACAAGGAAGTTAAAAGGAGAAGCTTTCTGATATACGTGAGATATATATACCTATGTTGCATGCTAGCTGGGTTACTCATTTATAGATATATAAAGGTTGATACATGTGGATCTGTGTGTACGTCTGAATACTTTGCTGCTAGATAAGGAAAGAAAACGATAAACTTATGCTGGACGCTGGTGCTTGTGCATGAACTGGCTGTCAATATTTTTATTTAGGTTGTTTTGCATGGGTAACTCACAATATATATATATATATATATATATATATATATATATATTTCATGCTATGGTTGCTGTCAAATACTGAAGGAAAAGAGGAAAGAAAATGTTACAGCGTGTGTTCCTCTGCTTTTCTTTACTGAAACAGGGTTTTTCAGCGTATGCTACAGCAAAATCGTAAATGAACAGTACCCATGTTACTGTAGCAACGATACTGTTCACGTACAGAATTTTCCAGATGCGCAACGATTTTTTTTAAATAGATCAAAAATATAGTAAACGACCTTCTTTGACCCTGAAATTTTATGACCATTTAGTAGACATGCTAAAGTTTAAAATGAGCTTTGGTTCACCTCAATCAGAGGTCCATAGCTCAAGTTATGAATTTTGGAAAATGGGTCAAAATCCTGTAACGTTTCTGTAACGTTTTCTGGGCAGTGGTCATGTTTTTGTGAACTGGGAATTATTGGAATAAGATAAAATTATGAAATTTTTCAGAAATAAATTAGAGATGCTTAGCTTTCTTTTGGTGGGTATTTTGTAATTTTCTAAGCTCTAAGTAAAGAGTTATGATTTTTACAAATGACCCTAAGTTTTGGAAGCTAAACCTGAACAGTCTGGATGTTTTCGAAATCTAGGAAATAATTACGTGAGATTAAATGTTGGAACCAATTTTCCCAAAAACTAGACTTAATGAGGAGTTCATAAGTTTTTGAAACACTTGAATCCGATACCTATAACTCCAGATATGAATTTTTAAAGTTAAGCTATGAAATCTGGAAGCTTAACAAGACAGTCCAGGAAAAACATAAACTCTGGGAATTATTTGATAAGTTCTGACCTTTGGAAATATTTTTATATGAAAGGGGACTTGTCAATGAACACGTGAGAGCTGACGGCACATTAAAATGATTTTTGTGAAATAAATTAAAAATACCTTAAGTTGCTAGAGTTTTAAGGGCAGTTAAGGTTAAAGGCTGAAAGTAACAAGTTTAAGTTACTTAATTGAACCTTAATGAAGTAAGGGTTAAAAAGGAAAATAAACATTCATTTTCCCTGGTTCTAAAAATATGATTATGTCCTTAGGGCCAAAAAGGAAAAGGAATGAACTTCCAGCAATCCTACCAGTTGGTGAAAGAGGAACCCGAGTAAGGACGGTAGTTCTTAAAAGGTAGTGGGCTTACCTTACTTGCATGTATTTGATATTATTGCTTATGTGTATATGTATGCTTGCTATGCTTGCTTGTTATGTGTAACATATTTGAATGATTGAAGCTCTGTTTATGAATATGCTATGGCCATGAGTATAATGCATAAAGCATTGAGCATGCAAAATTTCATTATGTTAACATGAGCTTGTGCAAGGTAAGTATATCATACATTAGCATTTATCTTGCATGCATTTTTTGGTATTGTCTACTACTGGGATTCCTCAGAATCTCACCCTCCACTACCAACCAATAGACAGGTGAGCACATGAGAGGAGTGCTGCACAAGATTCAAGGAGGGAGTGTTGCTTGAAAATGGCCCAACAAAAGGACAATTAAAGAACCGAGGGAGGACAGTGATGTAATATAATTAATCCTCACTGTCTATAATGAATGTAAGTGTGAGAAAGGGGTATTAAGCCTGGGATTGCCCCTGTATGTAATTAAATTTAATTTCCGTTGTATCAGTATAATTATTATTTCTGGTATTTGCCACACTACTGCGTAAGATTAAAGTAAGAATTTAGCCACCCAAGGGCGGGTGTCACAATTGACATGCATAACGGTTTTTTTAAAAACAACTGTTAAGTATATGAGAATATATTTAACGATTTTATACTCTAACCATTATATGTTAGATTATTTTTTTGGGGAAAAAATGGTATCTTTTATTTGACGGTTGAGTATAGCCTTTTAAAAATGCCGCTCAAACCCATCTTTGTTCGACATTTAAAACATATAAAATTACAGAGAGCTCACTTGTACACCTCTAACGACTCCATTTTGGCTTGTCCACCACCATTTTCGCTTTGCTCTGTCACTCCCTTAGTGGTTTTTCTCCCTTCTCCACCATCGTAGCTCTCCTTCATCATCCACCTTCATGGGTTCGTGGGTTTTGGAGATTTTCTGGTTTATTGGGTGCTCCTACAAGTGGCTTTCTTCTTCTAGGGTTTGTGGGTTTGTTGTTTGAGCTCTTTCTTCTTGCTAAATGAGGGTTCATGTGAGTTTCTCCTATTAGTGGGTTTTCAGCTCATTTTTTCAACATTGATTTTGGTAAAGAGTATGTAAATATTGTTTTTTGAGTGATTTTGTTTGTGGATAGGGCTTTGCCACTGATTTTAAGTGTTTGTTGTTACTAAAGTTGTTATTTGTTAGTATTGACTTGTGTAGAGTATTTACATATTATTTTTAAGTGATTTTATATGTATATAGAGTTTTGCCACTGCTTATAAGTGTTTATTGTCCCTAAAGTTGTTATTTGTTAGTATTGATTTGGGTAAAGATTGTGTAATGCGCAACAATGCTAGTCAGTTGAATTTGGAAAGGTGTGAATCACCTAACTTCAACACATGTACATTTGAGAGCACTTGTCTTTAAGATATCTCTGTTGCAATTGAAGCGAAATTCAATGAATGCCCAGAAAAAGTATGAGAGGATGAAGAGCAATGCAAATAAGCCTTTGTATGAGAATTGTACTGAATTCACATTATTATCTATAGTGTTGAACTTATACAACTATAAAGTAAAATATGAGTCAAGTGACTCAGGCTTTACAAAATTACTTGTGCTTTTGAAAAGAATGCTACCGTTGGGAAATGATATACCAATCAAGAATTATGATACAAGACAGGTGATAAGCACCATTGGCTTGATTTATAAAAGGATACATGCTTACCCCAACGATTGTATTATGTTCAGAAAAGAATATGAATCGTTACTAAGTGTTCTTTGTGTTCTACCTGGCTACCAAGCAAATGGGAAGAGTCCAAAGATGGTGTTATTGTATTTTCCAATTATACCTAGATTTAGACGCTTGTATAACAATGCAATTGATGGAAAAAAAATTTAAGGTGGCATGCGGATAAAAGAATTCAAGATGACATGCTTTGAGTAAGTTATGGTATTTTCCAATTATACCCAGATTTAGACTTTGTAGAATGGAGTAAGTTTAGCTTTGAGTAACTCGAATTTGCTGAAGAAATAAGAAACCTTTTCCTAATATTGGTTACTAATAAGATGAACCCATTTAGGATGCAGAACAGTACCCACAGTACATGGCCGGTTATGTTTTTTATATATAACCTTCCTCGATTGCTCTCAATGAAACGAAAGTATATGATGTTGTCGATTCTAATCTCAAGGCCAAGGCAACCACTAATTGAATATAGAAGAAGTTGTAGGATAAGAGGGCTATATATGATGCTCATAGGAAAAAAAAATTCAATAGGAAGGCCATGTTGTTTGGCACAATCAATGACTTTCTTACGTACAGTTATTTGGCTAGGTACAACATTAAAGGCCAACTTAGATGCATGATTTGTGTAGAGGGTACACATTCGATCAAGTTGAAGCATAGAATGAATAATTCCTATATGGGACATCGCAAGTGGTTGTAAAAAGGTCAACCATATCACCATATGAGAAAATATTTCAATGAGGAATCAAATGAAATGATAGCACCTAAACCTTTGACTAGTGAGGAAGTTGTTTTTTTTAAAAAAATGAAATATATAGATTGTAAATTTGGGAAGCCATTTAGGAAATATGTTGGGACAAGCGGTTACGTCTATCTTCCATATTGAAGTTCCCTTAATGTTAGACATTTTCTTGATGTCATGCACATTGAAAAAAATGTGTGCGCGCATCTTTTAGAATTTACTCCATATTTCTGGGAAAATGAAGGATGGCATAAATGCAAGATTAGACATGGTTGAGATGAGAATAAGGAAAGAATTTTCATTAGTAGCTTTCTTACAATCTAAACAAGTAAAAAAAAGAATCTTTTGAGTTTTTTGCTTTAGTGAAAGTGCCAAATTACTCATCAAACATTAAGAACCTTGTTTCAATGAAGGACTTAAAGCTAAAGGGTCTGAAATCACACGATTTCCATGTGTTGATGAAAAACTTTATTGAATTTGCAATACGAGGTGTTTTGCTTGATAAGGTGTGAGCTACGATCATATAGCTTTGTTTCTTCTTCAAGTCACTATACGATAGGGTGATTGACACCAAAAAATTGTTAAGGTTACAAACCTAAATCATGACCGCATTGTGTGAGCTGGAGATGTTTTTCCCTCCAGCTTTCTTTGACATAATGGTGCACCTAAATGTTCACTAGGTCCAAGAGGTACAATTGTGTGCCCGAGTCTATATGAGATGCGTGTACCTAGTTGAGCGCAAGATGAAAGACTTGAAAGGGTATGTGAAAAACTAGAGTCGGCTAGAGGATTGCATTGCTGAATGATACATTTGTGAAGAGGTGACTAAATTTTGTATCAATTACTTGAAATAGGCACGTGATATTGGCCTTTTAGTGTCTCGACATGAAGGAAGAACATATGGATAAGGGTTGATGGGAAAGAAAATTATTGCTATCTCAAACCAACAGTGGGAGCAAGCATACTTACATGTAGGTATTCATATGGATGACCTTAGGAGGGAAAACCCCAACTGAGTACATAGTTGGTATGTTAAAAAACATAATAAACAATTCACAGAATGATTGAAGTAGCACATGGATGACAAGTACAATATTGATCATAATTTAGTTCCGGAGAAAATAATGTTCTTGGCACATGGTCTGAGTAGACATATGCTTTCTTTCTCAAGCTAAGTCATCATTGGATATACCTTCTACATCAAAGAGAAAGATGCCTGAAGCAAAATGCAAAATAATGGGGTTGTCATACTTTAGGGTGGTTGAGCACATTTGAGAGTTGGATTGAGTAGGATTTTACATTCTTGTTTTTCGGGTGCAAGTGGGTTGACAATAATAATGCTTTGAAAGTTGATGAGTTAGGGTTGATACAATTGAATTTAAATAAGTCAGGGTATAAAAAAGAGCCTTTCATTTTGACTTCTCAAGCTAAACAAGTGTTCTATGTTCCTAATCTTGCTAATGAAGAATGATCTATTATTTTGTTATCAAACAAAATAAATGAGGATGCATCAGGTGAATTCAGTGAGGATGATCATTTCTAAAGGTCCTCACTTAAAACACAATTAAATGAGGATGATGCTTTGTACGCACAATGAAGGAATTTGGATATCAAAGAGGAGGAAGTTGCTTCACAAATTAAAGAAAACAATTGTTACTAAAAAGAGTATTAAAATTTTTAAGACTAGGAAAAGAAAAAAGGGCACTTAATCATATGTATATTCCCTTACCTTTATGTATTTATAATTGTATACATAGAATTTGATGATTTGTTTTGATTTATTGGCACTTATTGGCCGGAATTGATTATTTTGTATATATTTAGATAAATCCAGCTAGAACTGGATCAATTTGGATGTTTGATATATGTATGTTATTTCTATAGGTTATTTGTAGGGAGCTAATTGAAAGTGAGCCCTCAATTTTTTTAAAATTTTGTTACATGTACTTAACAGTTATTTGTCGATAACCATAAAATACTATACATATATAACATTTTTTTTCATATAACTGTCAAATAAACCCTATCATATGGTGACAAATACCTAACAATTCATCATTTTAACCGTTAAATATTGTAAAAAATATATCACAATTATTATTAAAAAGCCATTACATATAAGTACCTATATTTATCAATCATTGTCTTACAACCGTTAAATATATAGTGCCCTAGCTACACATTACGGTTGTATTTGAAAACACCATAAAATATAGTGCCTAATATTTAACGGTTAAAACCTGTTATATATAAATATTTAACACTCAGATATTTAACGGTTGAAATAGGGACGGAGCTTCCTTGTTACAATGGCCCCCCAAAATTTTTGGTGCTCAAAAAATTTATCTAGAAATTTCTTAAAAAATTTAATATAAATGTAAAAAAGTATTTTATCTTATACATTTGACCCCCTCATATATATTTTTAGTTCATGAGTATATATTTGATTCCCCCAAATATTTTTTTAATTCATGAATATATATTTGGTCCCCCAAATTTTTTTTCACAATCTCCATCCCTGGGTTGAAAAACATTTAATATCGGGGGGCAAAAAAAAAAAAACTGTTAACTATACACAAATATATATGTAGTAGTGTATACATTTCAAAGTTTCAAATCAGGTAATACTTCTTTAAAAAAAGCATATATTTAATTGTTTATTGTATGTGTCTATAGTTTTATCTTACTATATTTTATTAGCAAATGTTATATTTATCGCTATATTTTGTTGTTAATTTCGTTATTATTAGAATGACGTCATTCATGGCTCTGGAATTCACGTCTTTACAGGACTCTAGGAGCGTGCCTCTTCAATATTTAATTTGTCGGGCTATAATTCAAGTTAATAATTAAAACCTTACATATTTTGTAAAATCATAATGATACAAATAACAAAATAAATAAAATTTCGAGTAATGTCAATAAAAGCAATGGTATAGAAAACTGAAGCCAGGTTTTAGCACTTTTGAATTTTCTCCAAATATATATTTAGGTTGCATCCTGTTTAATTAAAATTAGAGTGATATATAATCAATAAAAAAGTCGAGAATAAATTTATCACAATAATTCAAATTTGATTCTAAGTTGTATTCTAACACATCTATATGTGACTGGTATTTCCTCCTATTTAAAAATATAAAAAATGAAAAAAAAATTAAATCAAATATTAAAAAAATCTAAAATGGATTAAGTAATATATCATATGGCTCTTTGCTGAAGTCAAACTAATGGTTGGCTCTTGAACTAAACCAAAACTGGCTTTATATATATATATATATATATATATATATATATATATATATATGTATGTATGTATGTATGTATGTATGTATGTATGTACACACATATATATACATACATACATATATATACACACATATATATATATTGAAAATGTGCTCCTTATTTGAATCAAGTAATAATAGACTTATCTTTTATAATTTATATCATGTACATGGAAAAGGAATCCAATTTTTAATTAACTTACAAAAAAAGGAGCAGATTTTCTTCCATGACACACTTACACAGTTACACCCATTTTTTGGCTGGTGGATTAAACATTAGTCAATCAAAAGAACTTTTTTGTTTTGGGTTTTTTTTTTGGGGGGGAATGAAATGGAGGGATTTTATTCTATGATTTGAATATAATGGAAGGATTTTATAAGATGGTCATACCTATTTTAATCAATTCTCTGTGAAAAGTAAGATTTTCTGAAATTATTTATTACACAAGATTATTGCTAATAATTATTTATCATTAAATATGTATTATTAGTGTATAATTATATAATTACAATATAAAAAATGACAACAATTTATTTTAAATATATTTTAAATTTGAATAATTGTAATTAAATCTTTCAACATTCATAATTTATCATATTTAACAAATAAATTTATATAAAATTCATTTATAAAACTGCCAACTATAATTAAATTGAAAAGGCTAAAATGAATTTAAGAGTGAATTAATACAGTTTTGCAAGTTTAAAATATGCATAAAGTCATGAATTTAATTAATCAAGTTTATAACTAATACAAATTTACCAACAATTCAACTTCATTTAAAATTTACCAGCGATGTATAGTACCATTCATGAATATTTATGTTAGGCTCACCCTTCAATTTTCCCTCCCATCAAGATCACATAAAAGCTTATTACACTCTCTCTCCATACAACCATCTCTTATATCTAATTAATATTTCAAACAAAATTGACTTAATTATTAAAATTTCAAGTTCAATAATGTATATAAAAATCAGTCTAATGTTCATATATGTTAAATAATTTTGAAGTTTGCCCTAATTTTTTCATACATATATGTATGTAATTACATTACTCCTATTTTAGGGAGAAATTAAGAACTAAATATATATTGAGAGAGAGAGAGAGAGAGAACGGCGCTCTCACATATATAAATTATATTGAAGTTGAAGATCTGCTGTTTCAGAGGCTTCATTTGTGCTACCAAAAAAAAAAAAAAAATCTTAATCTTCATCAAATGGTAAGTTTGTGAGAAGAATGAATTGTTGATAGTCTTCATGATTTTCAGTGTGCGAGTGTGTTCTTTTTTCCTGCTGAAGTGAATATGGAAATGAAATTACGGGACAGAGAGAGAAGCATTGGGGTTGAAGACTAACATACGGATTACAAAGGCAGAAAAGCAGATCCAAGCAAGCATGGTGGCTTCACACCTGCTGCCCTTGCTTGTGGTTATCTCTCTCTCTCTCTCTCTCTCTCTCTCTCTATATATATATATATATATAACTGGTGATTGTTTGGCTTAACTTTAAGTGATTATGGGGTGTATGAGATAAATATTTGAGACAGATTTTACCTCGTTGAGTTCAATATTTCAAAGTTCTCACAACCTAACCCTAAAATATAAGGGTTGTATGTATTGCTCAAAATCTGAAGGGAATACCCATGTGTAGGTACACCGTACATGTACTTCCACCCAATTTTTAATTTGGTATCTTTGTATTTTTCTCTTAATTAAGTCATTATTTTTACTCAGTGAACCTATAACTTTACTCTATTAGTATTGTCAACCCTTGTATGGATCTTAGTAACATAACAAAATCAAAACATTTAGTTAGGAAAAAGCACATAAGTACATTTAGTTAGGAAAGAGCACATAAGTACTAAATTAAAAATTGAAGAAAAGTATACGTATTTACAAATAGGTTTTCCGAAATCTGAAAACTGCTAAATTTTTTATTCATGTATGATGAAATCATAAACTTTTGTGTACGTGTAAAAAAAATTTAGACCTTGCAAACAAATCAAGATGAAGAAGCGATTTTTTTTTTTTTTTTATAAAAAAATTTATCATGTAGCTCAAAAAATGGGCAGGGTTATTGTTATTCTTTATAGCTATGGTAATAATGGCCTCATAATGTGTATGTGTGAGAGAGAGATTCATGTTAACACTTAAATAATATGAAAGGATGTTTAGTAAAATAATTGTACCCAAATTGGAATGACAAGACCTATGAATATTAGCTCAAAGATCTACAATTTTTGAAGTTATGTTATTGATTATTTCTAGCCATGTACCCCTCTTCTAGTTTAATTTTATCCAACATAAAATTTCTTCTTACCAAGTCATGTTTGAAAATAATATAGTAGTCATTGGAAATGAATTTAATCAAATCACAAGCCTTAGACATTAATGATTTCTACCAATAAATAACTAGTTTGGTTCCTTATTTTAGAATCTGATAAATAAGTTATACGATTCATGACTTACAAATAATATAGTTAGTAACTATTCTATAATCAAGAAATATGATTTTTTTTATATTATTATTTGATATCCAATTTGAAGTTCGTGACTGCCCCTTCTAACATAAGTGTCTCTTTTGAAAATTGAACTCGAGATCCAGAGGGTTCTGATAGAGCCTTACACCACTAGACCAACTCTATGGTGGGATTACCAAGAACGCATTAAATATGTAGAATATTTTTTCTTTCCCAAAATATCCTTATTAAAATCACTAGAAAGGACACTGATTTGTCTCTTTGATGTTGTGAAATATAAAAGGATTATTGCACATTTTTGCAGTGGTGGAGATGCTGGAGAACATGGTGTTATTATCAAATGCAACCAACTTTGTTTCGTACTTCCTCAAATCAATGCATTACTCAGCAGCCAAGTCTTCAAACATGGTCACTAACTTCATAGGAACCTCCTTTCTTCTCACCATTGTTGGAGGCTTTATCAGTGATTCCTTCTTCACAAGGTTCACAACATTCATCATTTCCTGTGTCATACAACTACTGGTATAATTCATATCCTATTCTTCAATCCTTAACATTCACAATCCAAAACTAAGATCCTTGAATATCAATATCAACATCAACACCAGTACATTTACGGAATATTGAGGTATTAGATTTTTAACAAGTTAGGTATATATTAAGTTTATCTTTCTATGAAAATTGGTTAAGCCAATTTGATATGAATTTTAAGGTTATAACTAACTTCAATTCATTATGTGGGACTATGAATATATTCATTATCTTTCATTCTATTTTTTCTCTACATGGCTTTGTACTTCTTTTGAGTCTCGAAGCCCTCCGGTCTACAATCTTCAGACTTGTACTTCTTTCGTGAATTCGCTCTTGATACCATATTAGAGTTTTAGTAATACATACATCAGGTTTTACTTTCTTTCTGTCAAAATAATCTTTAAACCTATTAGAGTTTTAGTTATGTATATGTTGGGTTTGTCTTTCTATCAAAATCAAAATAATTTAAGCCAATTTGATATGACATGCCTTAAGTTTATATACCTTCAATTCATTATCCAACTAATTCTACGTGGGCCGCTTAACTTGTTCTAATTTGCAGGGCCTAATCTTGCTAACACACTAAGCTCAACACTCCACTTTGAAACCAGCAGAGAATAGAACACCGTCTGAGAGTCAAGAAGCTATACTCAACTGTGGACTCTACGCGATGGCCGTCGGTGTGGGTGGGATCAAGGCTTCACTGCCTACTCATGGAGCTGATCAGCTTGATCACAACAAGCAACATCACATTTCTTCATTCTTCAACTGGTTCTTCTGTTCCCTTTGCACAGGAGGCCTTCTTGCAGCAAGTGTTATGGTTTGGGTTCAAGAGAATCGTGGCTGGAACTTCAGTTTTGTTATTTCTGATATAGTATTGTCTTTGGCTCTTTGTATTTTCGTCCTTGGCTTCCCCTTTTATCGCTATAAATCTCCTTCTGGAAGTCCTCTAACCAGGATCATTAAGGTATATACAATTCACATCCTTTTGCACTATGCTTTATTTCTTTAATTGTGTTGAACCCTTTTTCCCTGCTTTACATAAACTGTTGTATTGAAATTTCTAATATGTTCTATTTGAAGGTGTTTGCTTCTACTGCTCGTAACTGGAAAGCTTCAGCTGAGGGAAGGGTGAATCATGGGGCAGAAGTAGAGGAAAATGCCACAGAACAATCTCATGATAAATTCAAGTATGAGTTTTCTCTTTCAACAAGGCTTAAGAACAATATGAGTTTCTTGCTTTTTCTTAACCAAACTATCTAGTATTTGATACTAGGCTCCGACTAGTATTGAGTCATGTTAGGTTAGACTATAAAAGTGACAAAGCTCAACAAGTTTTTAATGTAGACCAGGGCTTGAATTGAAACCATGCAATGATACAAACAGTAAGGGAACAAAATAGCAGTAGATTTGAGGGAGAAAAAAGCTAATAAAACTCAAGAATTTGATGTGCTCAAACTATCATCACACACTACCTTTTATAGGCAATAATTATTTTAACTCTCCTAAGAAAATGGATGTGAGACTTTTATTAGTGCGCAGCCACATGTTAAATGTAGTGATTTTTTAATATGGGACTTCCTTTTGACACAACCCACACCATAAATACAATAAATTTAAAATAGCCCTGGGCTTGAATTGAAGCCATTGGTTACAAAGGAAACCTATCCAAAAGATAAGTAATACTTATATACTTATGTGATACCTTATATACATATTTGATAGATAAGATAGTTTTGCTATATCTGATTATAGGTAAAAATTGGGTGCAGGTTCTTAAACTAAGCTCTGCTAGATGAGACAGTAGATGAAGCTGAGGTTGAAGAAACAAAAACCTTCCTAGGACTACTTCCCATCTTCTTAACCACAATCATGATGAACTGTTGCCTAGCTCAGCTTCATACATTCACAGTTCAACAAGGAATCATAATGAACAGAAAGCTCAACAACAACTTCACAATCCCAACTCAGTCCCTCACAGTACTTCCCTCATCATCATGATCGCTTCTATACCAATCCCCGAAAACCTCAAATACTTCTACAAACACAAAAGCTTCACTCAAAGTAAGATCTTCCAACCACTAGGCAGAATAGGACTAGGCCTAGCCCTTGCATCAGTGTCCATGGCGGTGGCAGCCATGGTTGAAGCTAAGCGAAGAGAAGAAGCAAAGAAGAACGAAGAAGGGACGATACTATCAGTTTTCTGGTTGGGATGGCAATACTTGTTCTTGGCTATATCAGATGCACTTACTTTGAGTGGAATGCTTGAGTTTTTCTACTCTAAAGCACCTGATAGGATGAGAAGCATTTGTACTGCACTTTCATGGTGTTCAACCTCCATGGGATATTTTATCAGCTCAGTGCTTGTTAAGATAAGTAATGGAGTAAGTGGGAGATATGGTAGACAGTGGCTTGGAGGACATGATCTGAATCAAGCAAGGTTGGATCTGTTTTATACTCTTCTTTGTGCTCTTAACTTTCTTAATTTCTTGCTTTATTTGTACTGTGCTAGGAGGTACTAGTTAGTTAGTCACACATGAACCTGAAGTTGATTAAAAAGTCATATGTAAAATTTTTCCTGTACTATATTGGCATCTTGAATGTGTATGATTCTGTTTACTCTGTATTGTATTCACATTTTGAATATGAATGATTACTCTTAATACAGATATAGTTTTCTGGGGCTTATAAATGCTTCAATCTGTCGCGGAGATTTTGAAGAAAAACACAGCTGATCTGTGACTGTATTTAAGGTGAATTACAGCTAGCTACCTCTAGTCTAAACTACAAAACGTTTCTAACTAATTCACACATTTTAATGAATACTCTTATAAATTATACCACCTCTTGTCCTAATTATAAAGCCTAGTTTATAGTAAAATTTGCACTACAAACTAGGTTCTATAATTAGGATCAGAGGAGTACTAAATTCCAACGTCATAATATTTTATATTCTCTCATTGCCCTTATTAAATTGGGGCATATATGAAAAGAAATATTTTATACTCATTGAAACTATTCTCTTAATACATAAAAAATAAGGTGAGTTGGGTATTGGGGGTTCACCAAGATCAAGGTATACCTCTGAATTCAAAGAGCGCCTTTAGCGATACATATAGATTACTCACCAACAAAATCTTTACATGAATAGGATTTGAATTTACATCTTTATGATTATGAGTTAACTCATTTACTAACTGAACTAATTTTTATCGATAACTATTAAAATGTCTTATAGAAAGAACCCAAAATGCCTTCTAGAAGACATGTTGCGAAGTAGATAGAGGAAGTGGATGCATTTGGGCCACCTGCCACCCTTTGTGTGAGTCATTTATCACTAACCATTCATAATCGATACTTTTACGTCATATTATACATCCTCACTAAGTCAACATACAAAACATCCACGGTTGTATATGCTCCCTTTAGTTTTAAATATAGATTCCTTTTAATTAGTTTTTATGATTTTTTTAATAAATAAGTTCATTATTTATAATTAATACATAGAGAATTTTTGACCTTTTTTAAGAAATAACCAACATAGAGTTGATCTAGTAGTGTAAAGCCTTACTAAATCCGTCTAGGTCTCAAGTTTAAATTACAAGAGTGACATTTATATTTGAAAGAGTGGCCACAAATTTCAAACTGTATACCAGAAGAAAAATATCAAACAATATTAAATAAGAGTTTTATGAGGAAAAAAAAATTAAGATGGGAGATAAGAGAATACAAGATCTTATATTTAAAATTAAAAAAAATCTCAAAAACCTTATAATTAGGATGAGACAGAGTATATTTATATAAACAATGATAATTTAAGCTTTAATAACATTTCTTCATTCCCATTCCATCCTTCATTACGAAATAATTAATTAAAAAATTAATACACACACACATATGTTTTTATGAATATATCTGTGTGTGTAAAACAAGTCAAAACCTACCAAACGGTCTGAACTCTCATCAAGCCATTTGTCAAATATGGATAGCGACATAAACCTTTACCCAAACTACCTTGAAATATTTTCAAACTTGTTCTTCTTTTTTCCAGCACAGTACGATAGACATATAACTGTATAAGGGTCCATGAAAGTGGGACAAAAATAATAATTTTGAATTATTCATCACATGCACACAATCACCCAACAAGCACACAAACAAGAATGATGGTGGGAAAAAAAATACGTTTGTTCATTATTGTATGTCCAGCAAATATTAAAGCTCATCAGTAAAACTTTCATGAAACTTCTAATATATAATAATAATGCATGTTATTAGAGCTAATAATTATAGAGCTAAACAGATCATAATAATAAGTTATGATATGATATGATGAGACCTCATTTTGTCTCCGCATAATCATGATGTTTAATTCTAGATGGCTATTATGTAATATTCCTTAATTAATTAATAATAATTAAGGATAATAAGCCTAAAAGAGATCATAAAGATGTGGGTGCTAGTGGCAACTAAATGATTGATTGACAATGAATATGTACGTGGTTGGTATATTAGGTTAAAGATGGGAAAACGTGGCCCCCTTATGATCCGTGCATGTAACTATATATGATTGATTTTGAATTATGAATTAGGGCTTTGGTTTTCTCATGTTGGAAAAAAAAAATTCCTACACATAAATGAAATGGTGGGACCCACATATACATATATGAATTCATATATGTATATATGAGTCCCACCATTTCATGTGTGTGTGATATGAGATAATGTTTTTCCTAAAAAATGAAAAATATTTTCCCTATGAATTATGATAAAACTTTTTACCTGCCCCTGCTTTGGAATAACATAGGGAACATTTCTTTATATTCTATGCTTTCTCATTATTATTGACCTTTAATTTGCAACCATGCATGCGCATGACATCTAAGTCCTTTATTTATTCATTATCATGTCTTTAATTAATACAATTATTCATTTAGTCAATATTATTATGTCTTTAATCAATTTTATTACTCATTTAGTCAATACTATTATTAGGGATGAGTATGGACCGGACCATTGGATTTTTGCCCACACCTAATCATTACGCCTTTAGTTAGTTTATTTACACCTTAAATGAAAATCATTACTTATTTAGTGAATATCATTACACCTTTAATTTAGTTTATGTTATCACTCATTTAGTCAATATAATTACACTTCTAGTCAATATCATTACGCATGCATTTAGTTATTTTCATTATTTATTTTGTCAATGGCATTAAACCTTTATTTATATTACTCATACATATACCAATGCATATATATAAAAAATGAGCTTTGATGGCCCAATAGTCTCCTAGCTCCCTCACCAAAATGCTAAGGTGGGTTTGAATCCCACCCTTTAAGAAAAAAGGCCCCAAGCACCAAAGCTCCAACGGCCGGAGTTCTTGCCACCAAGGGTTGCAAGTTGACCAAAGCCAGAGCTCCGGTGGCTGGTCGGCAATGGTGCTTCAACAATGGCACATTTTTCTTTTTCTTTTTTTTTATTATTGAAAAACTGAAAGCATGATGGTGACATCATTAACATTTTAAAATCATAATTTAATTATTATCGCCTTTATATTATTTCCATGTGTTAAAAGAATTTTTGGGATTTTCTTTGGATTCTCCTAATTCCAAACCTATCAATTTTATACTCTTTCAAATTATATAATTTAGATAAGAAAAGGGTCAAAGATGGAATTCAAAAGGTCAAAATTCAAAAATTTGCGCATCCGGGGAATCGAACCCCGGTCAGTACCGTGGGAGGGTACTATGATACCACTACACCAGATGCGCTTTTTCAGTTGGCCGATCAATTTCAAACCAATAATTATAATGATGTTACTCAGTTGCTTGCAAATGACAGCTCAATAACAAAGTGCCATTTAGATTAGCAATAACATAAATGATTTTTTTTAATCTGGTTTTTTTAAAACTGAAGATAAGATAAAAGTAATATTATAAATGTAATTTTATGTTTTAATTGACAGTGATAAAATTATTATTTTTTTTCAAATTATAACTTATTTAGATGATTATTTAAAAAATAAATTTAGATATGAAAATGATCACTAAAAAAAGATATAAACTATTAAATACCATTAGTACATATTGTGATAACGGACCACATTTTTTTCCTTTTCCTCTTAGGTGTGTTCTTCTCTCCCCCACGATGCTAATAAGCTTTTTATTTTCTTTATTTTTGAAGCACCTCTAAGGGTGCTCCACTTTCTAAGCATGATAAGTGGGATCAAGATCGAAATGCACTAAAGGAAACACTATATTATCAAACAGGTGACTTACAATTTCACCATGCTTTAACCTTTAAAAAGCCACGTGATGGCTGAAACGCCATCCCAAACAGGCTAAACACATTTATGCGGCTTTTAAAAAAAAAACTGAATACATATATACCAAAGCAACAACAAGAAGCACCTAAACTATTTCATCACTCTCTAACGTCTCTTGATTAAGAGGTGGAGACTGATCAATGATACAAAAATTTATAATCATCTTATGAGAAGTCTTGGCTAAGATGTTCAGCAACCCAAAGATCCTCGGTTCCTTTTTTTCTAAAATTATTTTCTCTGTTAGTCAATACACACAAGTGTGTGTATTCTACTTTGAAAAAAAAAAAAAAATCTATTTTTTACGCTGTCCTTCGTATAGAGAAAGGAGTTCATGCACTCAGTATACTCAAAAACTTGTAACCTCTTGCTAAATCTAGGATCTAAAGAGGTGTTTAGTATCAGTTAAGGAAAACAAGTCCAATATTTAGTGCTCATTTATGGTTACTCTCTCGTTTTCTTTTCATTATAAGACTCCGATTAACATAAATTGAAATTGGATTATATACTAAATACATTAAAATAAAATTGGTTAAAAAAGTGTGTTTAAAAATTATATTGTCAAGAAAACTTTGGTATATTTTTTATTTTTTATACCTAGAAAATATCAGTTCTACATAGGAACTTCATGCACAGAAAAATATTATATATATTTGAATTTAAGTCCTTTTAGTCAATAAATTCTTTAATTCACAAATAATGATTAGCTTTTTAAAAGTCGTTTTTGATATTTTTCATCAGCTACTTTCTCCCTTTGGTTTTTCATGTTCTGTACTTTTTTGGAGAAATATTTCCTCTTTTCAAGGAGTCACCAAGTCATCCGTTTCATCCATATGTATGTGCAATGTCTACATGTTTTTGAGGGAGCTTTTGAAAGGCTTATAAATTATAAGAGTTTATGCACATATATGGAGACAACAATCCCCTTATATATTTAGCTCGTAATTTATAAATCACAATTGAAAAGTTGTTTTGAACATTTTAATGACTATTCTAAATAAGTATAATAGACTCCTTTTCATCTCTAAATAATCTCTACTTCCATACTTTTTCCTTTACTTCATATTTGGCGTCCACATTTTGAGTGTCGTATATATATTCTATCTTAAATTTCAAATTTAACATATATTATTTATTTGTTTTTATTATGTAATTTCAATTACTATTACTTTTTATAAATGCTTTTTCGAATTAATATAAAAAAAAAACTATCATGCTATATTATTCATAAATCGTGGATAATATTACTTATTATTAGACCATGTGCAATTAATACATGATATAATTTTATAATTTATTAATTTAATATATAAAATATTATCAAAACCAATAGAAGTAATTGAATTCAAAGAGCACTGCTGTTGGATTGGATCTCTAAGGAATACAAGAAGAAGAAATAAAGAAGAAAATAGTATATAATGTCTTCAAGACATAATCAACATTTTTCCTTAAGTTTAATTCGTTCCACTTATACATATTTTATAAGGTATAATTTGGATTGACGAAAAAAATTTTTGTAAGATATAATGAACACAATTGAGTATGAGTTACACTTTCAATACTCAAAGAAAAACAACAATGACTTTTATAAAATGATAATTTAATTCTATTTTTATGTGTATTCAAAGACAAAAACAATGACTACGATCTCTCCTTGTTAATTGTGTGATTTTCTGACGTATGAATAGATTGATGGTGGTGAGTATTTATAGATCAAGAAGTTGTACCTTTTGAAGTAACACCTCTTTAATTAGAAGTCATGATAATTTGTTAAATTCATAAATCACATATATATTGATTCATGAATAGATATATGAAGAGCCATACTTTTATATTATGTAGAGTTTTCTTATAAATCAACATAATTTTATACTAAGTAGTAGTTACCCTATATTTTCATAAGTGTACTTTTAGAAACCAAAGAGACATGATTTTATTGACTTTTAGTATTATAACTGCTACACAACCTTTCACATAATCTCTTTAATTTATAAAGACGTCACTTATCAACCAACACATTCCTTCATTTTAAATATTCTAACAATGAGAAGAACCGCACAAAATAAATACTAAAAACATCAAAACGATAAATTAAAACATGTAGTAGATAAAAACTGCATCAGGATCTAAAATAGAACATCAATATATAGAGAAGAAAAACCGTTCTTTAATTATCATAACTCTTCGGTAATTAATTAAATTTGACCGAATAAAAAATTAGTAATATGCACAAAATATGCAATACATAATAACAACCATGTGTTAAAATGAAAAAGAAAATTATATTACTCCCAACAAGTATCGGGAGTCGTGTGTCGTGGCACTCACTTCATTGACCGAAAATTGAGCTTGACTTGAGTTTTGATACAGAGAAGCAAATTTTTTCCTTACAAAAAAAAAAAAAAATAATAATAAATAAATAATCAAGAAATAGATATGAGTATATTAATATCATAATATGCACTCCACATGTTCCCTCTTCAGATCCATCGAATTGCATTATGACCAGCATGTAATAACATTAACTATATTTGATTTATTGAAAAATTAATTAATAGTCCGGCCTTTTTCCAAAGCGTTAGTTTACTTTGTTAAATAATTGATTTATATATGGCTTTGAAATTTATATGTGACATCTATAAAATCCTATCACGCCTTCCGATTATTATAGTCTTGCCGATAATTGAGGAGTATAATTGACTTAACTGCCATGCTAGCTCAATATTTTTCGGCAACGTACAATTTTGTCTTACATTTTTTTTTCCCCTCCTTGTGAATGGAGACACGAAATTGATTGATTAATTTTTCAATAACTTATTAATAAGTCATTGGTAAACCTAAATAATATCTAGATTTGAGTAAAGAGAATGAATTGAATTTCTTAATTAATTGAGTGTCATGTGGGTTGAGGATTGAGATGCAAGGTAAGAATAAAAGAATGAAGCAAGCATTTTATGCAATGTGCATTTTTATTTCCAATTTTAGTGGCTCTTAAAAAGTAGAACATGTTTTGAATATATATTAAGATAGAGTTTTGTATGAATGTTCATTTCTTTTTTATTATTTTTTTCTTTATTTAAGTAACTCGATCGTCCTAGGTACTACCCCACAATATTTCATTATCATTTCACTACATATATATCATTTTGCCAGGATTCAAATTCTCTCAAAATCTCTTTCCTCAATATTTTTCAGAATTTGTGAATCCTAACTGTTCAAAAATTAATCTAACAATCCAAAAAGAGACACATCATTTATTTCAAATTACCGCACACGATAAAAATTACTGTATGCGGTAATGATAAAAATTTAAAAAGTAGATGACGTGTCTCTCTCTGGACGGTTAAATTAATTTTTGGACCGTCAAGATGTATAAATACTGAGGCATACTGAAGGGACTAGGGAGGGATTCTAAGAGAATCCAATTCCATTTTGACATGGATGAGATTTTAATAAGGTATGTCATTATCAACAAAGTTAATTCTAATATGAAGGATTTTAGTCACTTAAACAAAGGATCTCGAGTTCGAGTTGATATAAATTTTAAAAAATGTTTTCAGATACTTTCATTATTAAGATATTTCATGACCTATTTTCAAGATTGATTTAGTGTATTTCAATTAGAACAACAAGATCAAGTCAACCTCATGCCATGCTATCATTTTTTCCCTGCTCTTCATATTCGCTTAAACTCTTGTGAAATAAGCTCTTTTTTATTCAGGTAAATGAAATAAATTAATTTAATAGAAGATGAATTAAATATATACTACTCGTTTCCCACCTTGTTTTGTCTTGTTAAATAATACTTGGGTTCTCTTTAAATTATTGAAAGCAATATATAATTAATGATTAATTCATTTACGTAGTTTTCACGATACAAAGTGATTATATATTTATAGCATTATGTCGTAATAATTATGGAGAGTAAAATATAATAATTATAAAAAACGATATTAACATATTCATGCATAATCCATTCCATTAAACATATGTGCGTGAAGCACGGAGGGCAGATCCACAGCCCCAGGAAAACTGACCAATAGATATGGAACATGTTCACTAAAATAATTAATAAATTACAAGATTAATATCCCTTCTAAATATTTTTAAAAAATTAAAAAGTATCAAACTTTCCCTATATATATTTTTAATTATTGAGATATTCTTTCTATTTGAAAAAAGGTATCAACCACAAAAAATTATTGCCATTTTTTATTGAAATTATATCATTTTCCAGTCTTTAAAATGCATCTAATAAAAATCTCATAAACTAAGAAAAATGATTCTCACAAGAAAGAAAGGAAAAATATGTGTATCCTTTCAACGGAATCTAACCTAATATGAAGAATCAATAATTTTTTTTACAAAATTTTCTATTATTTAATAAAATTATATATACACACACGTGTTTTAAAAGTTTAAGAAAACAGATATGTAGTCTAGTACTGTATATTTTTATTGAAACATCTATATATATAAATTCATAACAGGCCCTTACATTTTAATCGAAGGAAGCATCATGTGAACACCTCATAAATAGAATTACTCTTTTATTTTCTTTTTTTCTTTTTTCTATTTTGTGCACATTAGGGCTATAAAGTCTTGACCAAAAAAAAAAACATTAGGGCTATAAAGTGTCAAAGTAAAGCCATGTAAAAGTTCAAAAGATTCATCCAAAAACCAGGGGGGTGGAAAGGTCATTTTACTGGTTAAAAAGAAAAAGAAAGGAAAAAAGTCATTCTGAATTTACATAAAAAAAATTTTAAATACATGCAAGTGAACTCAGCTTTATTTCTCGTTTTTATGTCATTGGGTCCGATTCTTTACTTTAGGAAATATATATAGCCAGAAAAGGAAGTATTGACCAAAAAGAAATTATCAAATAAATAAATAAAAGAAAAATAAAAAGGAAAAAGGCAGTGACTTTTTCTAAAGTTAAAAAAGAAGGTTTGTTTTGAGTCCCACCCCAAATGGAATAAATAAAAACAAAGGGAATCCAACCCCCTTTCTTCCTCCACATGTTCTTCCCTCTTTCCCAAATTTACAGTTAAGTGCCCAACTTTTAGATTCAAGCTTTTTCTTTCTCTCTAAAATTCTGTTTTATCTTTGAGATTTGAAAGTATTACAAATTTTATCAACAATATTTCTTATTAAGTAGTGTTACATATGAAAAGAAAAAGTATCAAAACAAAGTTTATTTAGTGGTATAAGACTCCTCTATTAGATTTTTTTAGATTTTGAGTTTGAACCATAAATGAAACACTCTACCAGAGTAGAGTATGGACAATCATAATAGAGAGAATTGGATATTCTTACCCATACTCATAATGTGTTTATTTTGGTTGATGTGAATGCTAACTAAACTATATATAACTTGTCATGAAATATAAAATAAAAAAATCTTTTTTTTTTTCAAAGAAAAAAAAAATAGAATAAAATTTATTTATTATCACAATAAAAATCAAAATTATTATAGGCATAGTCGTCTTCTTATATTAACATGATTCATAATATGGTTTATTATAATTTTATTTAGATGTACATGACATAATTATTTTTTTTTAATATTGGAAAGTTTTGGAAGGGTTCGACGTCAGTCTCCTACCAAGGCCAATTCATATGTATGTTTATAATTGAGGAAGCTACTGTGACCCAATAAAAAGAAAAAATATAAAATTTAATTATGTTTGAATTAGTTTTTAAAGAATAATTTTTATGATTTGCGATATAAAAATGTGAGAGGAGTTTTTTCTTAATATATGGAAAAAGACTTTTGAAACTACATTTTTGTGGTTTTCAAACACTCAAAAAGTAATAAGGACTCATATATTAATTAAGAATAAGATAAAGTAATAACTAATAAGGACTTAGATATTAATTTTCCTTTCCTTTTTAAAAATCATTACTTACTTAGGGTTCTTAAATGTAATTTCACCTGTTTTTTTCCTTTTACTTGTTAAATATATTCTATATGCCTGCAATGCATGCTTTGGGAGATTCTCTCCCCATGTCTAAGAGTGTAAACAGGTCAAGCCAGGCTTGTTCTGAAACATACTGGCCTGAGTCTGGTCTGTGGCCTATTACAGACCTATTTTTAAGCATGGGTCTGGCCTGTGGCCTGTGAAAGCCTTTTTTTTTTATTTTTTTTAAATTAATTTTTATTTTTATTTTTTTATTTTTTTATTTTTTTATTTAATTAAGCTAACAAGCCATAGGCCGAAAACAGACCTACTTTAAACAGGCTAAAAACAAGCTAAAATTACAGAAATTAATACTAATAATATAAATAACAGGTCACATGTCGAAAACAGACCTACTTTAAACAGGCTAAAAATAAGCCAAAATCATATAAATTAATATTAATAATATAAACAGGTCGGCCTGACAGGCCTGGGCCTGGCCTGTTAAGGGTAAACAGGCCTCATAAGAGGCCTTGATCTGACCTTTTAGCCTGACAGATCAGGCTTGACCAGGCTTTTAACAGACCAGGCCACATGCCGCTGGCATTTTTACACCGCTACCCATGTCTCTCCAGAGTGTCCAAATTCAATTCTCATTACAATGTACGCTCTCAATGTCCAAACATATTGCATTAAATGCATTCTCTCTCTCTCTCTCTTCTTAATTATAAGACCAATTATAAGACCAGATTAACTTTAGTGTTAAAGTGCAAAAATATACATGAAATTTTTCTCTAAGAGCGCCCTGCACCACGTGTTTTTTTTATAGCAAAAATACACATGTGATTACTATTTTGGAGAAAGTCACATCCCACCGTTAAGTCACTGTTCACCGCTGTTAAGTTATTGTTCACTCCATCTCTTTCTCTCTCATCACGGTGAACAGTGACTTAATAGTGGGATGTGACTTTTGCACTAAAATGGTAACCACGTGTGTATTTTTGCTCCAAAAAAAGCACGTGGTGTTAGGCGCTTCTGGAGAAAAAGTTCATGTGTATTTTTACACCTCAACCCTTAACTTTATTTAGAGAAATTGATGAAACTAATTAAATTACTTTAAAATATTTATATTTATATTTTTTTTTCAAACTAATTAGTTTAACTAATAAACTAATATTATAATTTAAAGATACACAATATATAATATAATTAATTAACTTATTTAATCTATAAAAAAAAAAAAATCAATTTGATCTTAACTAGTTATAAGTGTCAGATCCACGTGAGTACTTTGACCCAGATTGGCACCGCTACTTCAAATTAATTATATTTGTCTGATTTCTTCCGTTTACCTTTATAGTGAGATCTTCTTGCATGTGACTTTTTTTTATTCTGCAGTTATTTATATACCCAATCCAGACGCTCGTTATTTGGGAGAGGGATTATTTAGCGGTTTTTACTTTTTAATCATATCATTAATGCAAATATCGATTACACTATTTCTGCGCCATAAATTTTTGGCCTTTAAATATGACCCTAAATTTAAAACTTGTTTTTTTTTTCCGGCCATCATAAAACTTGTTTTGCTTTAATGATGCTTGTCGACAAAGAAGAAGAAGAAGAATTCAATGTAGTAGATATGAATGAAATTAAAATCTAGAAAAATATATATACTTGATCTTCTACATTTATTAATTTATCCCACATTTAATATAATTCTCATTATGTTCTCATTATTTAAGAAAGCGTAATTAAATTCTTAAAGCTTGAAAATTTTTAATATAAATATATATATAATGCTTCCTGTTTTCATGAATATTGTATTTTTATTTTTGTTAATAAACAATCCATCATATGTTAGATCTATTTTTTAGGTAACAAATCTTTTTATTTAGTGCAATCAACCACCCCAAATTTCATCCATTGCCCCAAATTGGATTCGTATTTAATGTGATTATATTTGATCTTATCACACAAACAATTTCTTAAAATATATTAATCGTAAAAAAATAAGTTAAGAGTTTTGGTTGGCCAAAAAAAGAAGTAGAATGAATAAATCATAATTTTTTTAAATTAAAAAAATTACAAAAATAAGGGTGTAAGTTGACCGAAAACAGAATTAAGATAAGAATTCCAGAAAAATTTAGATAAAAGTAAACAAATTAAAACAAAACCAAGTGACTTCTGTTCTGTTATACCTTAGAGTTTGTTGATAATTTACTTCAGAAAATTAGAAATATTTTGTTTTCCTTTTTTAGCCTTCAACGGTCAATGAAGGAAATATCCGTTGCACGCACCTAATTCCAAATCGTGCGAACGGCGCACCAGATCACTCCTCCCTTTACGCGTGCCTCCCTCGCTCCCACTATCTCACACTATATATGCCTTCTCGCCACTATACAAGAGGCAGAGATAATCGCCTCACCGATTCTTCACTGTTATCTTCTGCTCTGTTCTCTCCTTCAATGGCTTCCTCTTTTTCTTCTTCTTCTCTGATCTTCGTAATCTCTGCGATTTTCTTTGCTTTGTCTTTCTCATCGGTTCAATCTCTCACCTGTACCTCTCAGAAGCTTCCTGATAACAAGGTCTTCTCTAATTGTACGGATCTTTCAAGTTTGGGCGCTACTCTTCATTACTCTTATAACGCTACCAATAATTCGCTCTCCATCGCCTACGTGGCTAAACCGGCGAAATCCGGCGGCTGGGTTTCCTGGGCTTTAAATCCGACCGGCCAAGGTATGGTCGGCTCTCAGGCTATAATCGCCTTCAAATTGAACAACACTGTCGTCGCCAAGACCTACAATCTCAGCTCCTACAAAGCCATCGAAGAATCGAAGCTGTCGTTCGAGGTTTGGGACCTGAGCGCCGTTGAATCTGACAGCGAAATCACGATCCTCGCGTCTTTGAAGGTGCCGGGGAAGCCGGACAAGCTGAACCAGGTGTGGCAGGTCGGTCCATCGGTGACCAACGGGATGCCGGACAAGCACACTTTCACTCCGGCGAATCTTAACGCGAAATCGACCTTATCTGTGTCCACAACAACATCCGCCGGGGAAAACACCACCAACAGCACGGACAAAAGCGGCGGCGTTTCAGCAACAGATAACAGACTCGGCGTAGGATTGTTCGCCGGATTGTTGATGCTGGTAGCGAGTTGTGTTAATTTCTGATTTTCCTTTGTTCTTCATTCCTAAGAATAATATTCCATCTGTGTGACTCCTAATAGTTAATATTTCTGCGGATTATTCGTGTACGTGAGTAGGCCATTTATGTTGATCATCAGGATTTAAATTTCATATTTATAGAAATTTTATTTGCCGCCTTGAATCTACAGGAAATTTAACCAGATCTGAGAAATCAGTATGATGATGATAGAGTTGCCTGTCTTTTTGTAGCTATAATTAGAAATTATCAATTTCAAAGGCTATTAAATAGGAAGTAGACGAAACTGTTAGTGATGTTATTGTCAAGCATTTTGCTTCTACTTTTTGTGGTCGACATTAAATGTTGGGAGGCTGAGAAGGCCTTAGATTTTTTTTTTGGGTGGCGTTTCTTGGGATGTGAATGCAATGTGCTGTGGGGAAAGTAATTCATGATTTTTATGCTCTAACTGGCCATACGAATTACTTACCTAATTGTAAAGTACACATAAATACTTTAATTTGAAGAAAGGCAAAGAAGCTCTCACATGTGCACGTGCCGGTGTGTGTGTGTGTGTTTTTTTTTTCTTTTTTGCCGGAAACTTGCTGATGTGTTACTCATCAAATTGGAATATTTATGTTCATTAAGTTAGGGAACAGATTTATATAGGATTAAGGTGTAAAAATAGATACGAGCTTTTTCTCGAGGAGTAAAAATACACATATGTTTTTTTGAGGTGTAAAAGTCACATCTGTATTTTTGCTCCTCAAAAAAGAGCTTTTCCCCAGGAATAAAAATGCACATATGTTCATTAAGTTGGGATGTAACTTTTGCACAAAAATAGTAATCACATGTGTATTTTTGCTCCTCAAAAAAGTATGTATGTATTTTTACTCATGGAAAAAAGCTTATGTGTATTTTTACACTTTAAAATATATATATATATATATATATATATATATATAGAGAGAGAGAGAGAGAGAGAGAGAGAGAGAGAGAGTATCAACCACCACTAATTTCATCTATTTGCCCCAAATTGGATCCGTATTTAACGTGATTATATTTGATCTTATACACAAAAAATTTCTTAAAAATATATTAATCCTTAAAAAATAAGTTAAAAGTTTTGGTTGTCCAAAAAAAGAAGTAGAATGAATAAGTCATAAATTTTTTAAATAAAAAATTAATTTAAATTACAAAAACAAGGGTGTAAAATGACTGAAAACAAAATGGCATAGAATATTCTTACTACCATTTTTTCTTATTACCAATGTTACTACCACTTTTCCACCATTAGATCAGAATCTTATCTATCTTTATCATTTCTCTCCTATTAAGATTTTGATCTAATAGTGAAAAAATGATAATAATATTACTAGTAAGAAAAAATGATAGTAAGAATATCTTATCCCAAACATAATTAAGATAAGAATTCCAGAACAAAATTAGATAAAAATAAACAAATTAAAACAAAACCAGGCCACTTTGTTGATAATTTACTTTAGATTCCTGTTTTAGCCTTCAACGGTGAATGACTTTTAGGAAATATCCGTTGCACGCACCTAATTCTAAATCGTGCGAACAGCGCACCAGATCACTCCTCCCTTTATGCGTGCCGTCCTCGCTCTCGGATCCGGATTCTCTCAGAATCTCTTCTCTCAGAATCCCTCAGAATTCTTCCATCCCAACGTTCATTTTCCTTATTTTTTATCTGAGCCATTCATTTCACCTCTACCAAATGGATGGTTGAGATTAAATCCTTCCATCCCAACCGTTCATTTTCCTTATTTTTTATCTGAGCCATTCATTTCACCTCTACCAAATGGATGGTTGAGATTAACTTTCATGGAGATCAACTGAAGGCGCTTCTAAAGGATACTGAGGAGAGAAGCTTCTAAGGAAATCCAAATCCCCTCACTCCCACTATCTCACTATATAAGCCTTCTCGCCGGGGTCCGCTACACCTTTTTCGGTATAAAAGCTGACATTAAAAAATAAGTAACATAATAAAAAAAAAATCCTAACTGTAGTGCAGCGGACCCGATTGTCGCATCCTTCTCGCCACCATACAAGAGGCAGAGATAACCGCCTCGCCGATTCTTCATTGTTATCTTTTGCTCTGTTCTCTCCTTCAATGGCTTCCTCTTCTTCTTCTTCCCTGATCTTCGCAATCTCTGCGATTTTCTTTGCTTTGTCTTTCTCATCAGTTCAATCTCTCACCTGTATCTCTCAGAAGCTTCCTGATAACAAGGTCTTCTCTAATTGTCTAGATCTCCCAAGTTTGGGCGCTACTCTTCATTACTCTTATAAAGCTAGCAATAATTCGCTCTCTATCGCCTACGTGGCTAAACCGGCTAATCCCGGTGGCTGGGTTTCCTGGGCCTTAAATCCGACTGGCGAAGGTATGGTCGGCTCTCAGGCTATAATCGCCTTCAAATTGAACAACACTGTCGTCGCCAAGACCTACAATCTCAGCTCCTACAAAGCCATCGAAGAAACGAAGCTCTCGTTCGAGGTTTGGGACCTGAGCGCTGTTGAATTTGACAGTGAAATCACTATCCTAGCGTCGGTGAAGGTGCCAGGGAAGCCAGACAAGCTGAACCAGGTGTGGCAAGTCGGTCCATCGGTGACCAACAGGATGCCGGACAAGCACACTTTCACTCCGGCGAATCTTAACGCGAAATCAACCTTATCTGTGTCCACATCAACATCCGCCAGGGAAAACACCGCCGGGGATAACAGACTTGGCGTAGGATTGTTCGCCGGATTGTTGATGCTGGTAGCGGGTTGTGTTAATTTCTGATTTTCCTTTGTTCTTCATTCCTAGGAATAATATTCCATCCGTGTGACTCCTAAGTTAATACTCCCTCTAGTCCTTATTATAAGGCACCAACCACCCAAAATTTTTGGTCCTTTTTATAAGACACCAACTACATTTAACTAACTTATTTATTACTATTTCCTATTATGCCCTTACTTTAACAAACTTTTTTAAATCTATTTCATTAAAGTAGGGATAAAGTTGGAAACTTTTATTAATTTTAGGCTCATTAATGACTTAACTTCCATTTTCTTGAGAAAAGATAGTTTGTGCCTTATAATAAGAACCAGAGGGAGTATTCATGTACGTGAGTAGGCCATTTATGTTGATCATCAGGATTTAAATTCCATATTTATAGAAATTTTATAGCTATAATTAGAAATTATCAATTTCAAAGGCTATTAAATAGGAAGTAGAAGAAACTGTTAGTGATGTCATTGTTAAGCATTTTGCTTCTACTTTTTGTGGTCGACATTAAATGTTGGGAGGCTAAGAAGGCCTTAGATATTTTTTTTTTGGGGTTGCGTTTCTTCGGATGTGAATGCAATGTGCCGTGGGGAAAGCAATTCAAGATTTTTATGCTTTAACTGGCCATACGAATTAATTACCTAATTTTAAAGTACACATAAATACTTTAATCTTAACTATATAAAAGTAGAGCAGTAAGCATCTATCTAACTGACACATCAGCAAAATAACAGTTTTAAAATATTAAGATAAAAATAAAATAAAAAAACAAAACGGTTATGAAATATGGATAATTGATAAGGTAGTTACACAATATTTTGTTAATTAATAATAGAAAGTAAGGCGGTTATGAAATACGGAAAATGAGGAAGATGAATAATGAGAAAGGTAGTTATATAATATTTTAAATTTTTTTTATAAAAATAGTTCTATTATTTTATCAATTAACAATGGAGATTAATAAAATAAAAAACAAAGTGGTTAGGAAAAATGAATAATAAAGAAGGTAGTTACATAATATTTTATAAATTAATAATAAAAAACGGTTATGAAAGGCGGAAAATGGGGAAGATGGATAATGAAGAAAATAGTTATATAATATTTAAAGATTACGTTACGAAATTATTTCTATTATTTTATCAATTAATAATGGTACTTATAAGTACAAAATATTTAGTAAATATTTAATTTAATATTTTGATTATTCCTTTAAAAATCTAAATAAAAAATAAAAAGCAAAGTGGTCATTGAAGAGTGATAATAAGAAAAATATTTATATAGTATTTTGTATACTAATAATAGGGATGGTGGATGCAAAATATTTAGTAAATATTTATTTTATTTTTTATTATTCTCTTAAAAATTTAAATGATTTTTTATATAACAACATAATAATAAATATCTACCCGCACATAGCACGAGCCTTGGCTAGTTTGAAGAAAGGCAAAGAAGCTCTCATATGTTCACGTGCTGGTATGGGCGCGCGCGTGTGTGTTTTTTTTCTTTTTGCCGGAAACTTGCTGATGTGTTACTCACCATAAATACTTTTATGTTCATTAAGTCAGGGAACATATTTATATTTGATTTTTTAGTGTCAAACTTAAAAGATAATTCTCTCATTGGCTTAGTTTTGTATTATTCTTTATTAACGCATCTATATCATAAATTGAGAAGAAGAGCTCATCTGGATAATTGATTGAGAAGATTAGAGAAAATTTGAAGTAGTGATAACTTAGTGATGTGACTTATTTTTTATATTTTAGATTTAATTGAATAGACATGATTTAAAGATAACGAAAGATGATGAGAAAATGGAGAGAAACTTGACTCATAAAACTTACTTTAAGTTTGTTAGATGAAGTAGATTCAAGTAACCAATTTGCTTTTGCCATGTGTATTTATTAAACACGTCATCCCTTAACCTCAGTTAACCCATCGTGATGGAATATTATTAAAAGAACGACAATTTCCTTTGGATCATCATATTTCATAACCTAAAATTTTTTTAAAAAAACTCACGATTATTATTAAAAGAATGAAACAAAATTATAGCTAGTTCTCAAATTGTGGAAAAAAAACATAAACAATATAAGAGAAAACAGTCTACTTGCGCTCGAAATTTATGCCCCTAATTAAAAAGGCCGAGTCACAATAAGCATAAAAAAGGTTTTGCTTTAGTTTAAAATAAATAAATAAATAAAAACACATGGCAATAGGTTTCTTGGGTTTTGCAGTTGAAAACCATAGAGATATGTGTTTTGTATGAAGAACACAAATGTCTAGCTCAAAAGAGCAAGTGATGATCTTTGTTGGATCAGTGGAATTCTAATGAATACCCGAATGAAAGTATCTAGAAGAAGAATATAGCCTTGATATATCTATAGGAGCAGATATCACAAAGCGTATATAAGATCACAGGGCATACACGACGGTGCCGAAAGCCACAAAAGAAGTGGGGTGTATGCACTGTGAGACTGAATGTAAAATAGAGAGTGTAGAGAAAATACCTGATGGATCACCTCACTATTTATAGAGGTTGCCTTTAGGGTTTGCCCCCTAGGATATGTGTTGCGTCCCTGTGCCACGTACGCTCTTGCATATTGCTCACGGCACCCACGTCCTGCAACATCCCTGCTCCACTATCTTTTCATGCCTGCTCCATTACCTGTACAGTCCGGGATTAGAGGCATGGTTAATGGAGATTAGCGCTCTACCTGCAAACAGGCTAACTTCCGCGCAGGGCTTTCCCATTAGGCCATTAGGTCTTTCAGGCCCAATATACAGGGTCGTAACAATATGAAATTGTAAAAGGTGTCGATTTCTATTGCACTCTTCTCACACTATTGTAATTAACGGGGTTAATTGGATTAAATGATTATGTGTCTCATTAAAACACATGGCATAAGCTACTTTCGGTGCTCTATATAAGATATGATCTAATATCATATATATGACCTGAGGTAGTAAATTTAGGGTTTGGCTTCCTTCTTATACACATTCCCATCATTTTCCTTCTTTTTTACATTTCTACTTTTAAATTAAGATTTCAACGATTTAGATTTATCATAATTTGTTAACATTGTTTTCCTTCATTTTCTCTCATAATAATATTTTTATCATATAGTAAATTTGGACCGTTGAAATTTTAATCTAACAATTAAAAAAAATAAGGAAAAAGTACGGCAACAAGTATAGAAAGGAAGCCGGCGTAAACTTAACATAATTAGTCGGGTCCTATTTTATACATTTATATAATTCAATACTTATGTTTGATTCTGTTCTAGTTGTAGAACACAGATGTCTAACTCAAGAGAGCTAGTGTTTGTTTATGTTAGATTAAGGATACTCTAGTGAGTATTCAGTGGTTTGAATACTCAAGAGAAGGAGCAACCCTGTGATATCTATAGAGGAAATACCACAGAGTGTCTTTCATATCACTGTGCTTACACGGTGGTGGGGATGACCACAGAAGAGTGGGGTGTGTGCACAATGAAGCAGAATATAGAATAGATGAAAGTCCTCATAACTTATGAGTAATCTCTTATTTATAGAGATTACCTAGGGTTTTAGCTCACTAGAATACATGTAGGTAATGTGCCTCTACGTTCTAACATTGCCTGCTCCACTATCTGGGTATGCCTGCTCTACTATCTGTACTGTCCAAGATTATAGGCATGGTTAATGAAGATTAGTGTTTTTACCTACTTAAAGGAATTTTGGCGGAAGGCCTCCTCATTGGGCCTTATACCCAATTTTGCCAGTTCTCCAAAAGAAAAATGATACCTGTACATATTTAACACATCATCAATTTCTCCACCTATTCCTCACCGTCTTAGTTATTTTTTCCTTTTTTTTTTGGGGTGTTGGTCGGCACCTCCAGAGGCCATCAGGAATAGTAGATTTGACGATTTCAATAGGATATGGCGGCCACCATTACCGGCGGCAATAGTGGTCCTAACAAGCTTGAGATGAAAAATAGTTGTAATTCTTAAGGACATTTGTGTCTTTTTCTTATTTATAAAAAGACATATGAGGTACTTACACCTTTATAAAATATTAATATTGGAAGTACTCCCTCTGTTCCTTATTATAAGGCACCAACTAGCAAGTTTATTTGGTTCTTTTTATAAGGCACTTGCTTGTTCCTAATAAGCATTAATTATATTTTTCCATGTATGCCCCTAGTTTATAAAAGTAGTGGGTAAGAGTAATAATTAATAGAATATTGGAATTTAGTGTAATTAGTAGGAGCAATATTGTAAATTACTTAAATTCTATGACTTTAACTGTTTTTATTGGTATGTGAAAATTGTTAGTTGGTGTCTTATAATAAGGACCAGAGGGAGTAATTTCTATCCTTTACTATTTGTAATGGTTTTTATATGTTTTTTCTCTATAAGTTTTTACATTTTAATTATATTAATATTGACGATAGCATCAAAGAATATGCTTTTTCAGTTTTCTGAGAACTCATCTTTCACTGAAACCAAGAGTTAGATTTTATGATTCTGCCTAGGCTTAGCCCTTTACAGGCTTAAATTTACTTACCTATAAAGACTAACTTATTTTCATCTCTATATCTAGGTAAAGGCCTTTTCCAAAAGTATAATAAATCTTACACAAATAATATATTATTAATATGTTTCATTAGCTAAGCTATGTAATTATAATTTTTTTTAATAAAATGCACTATTTATGATTCATAAAAAATGTAATTCATTTATTAAATTGAGACCTCCACTAATTTTTTCGGCAAAAAAAAGGCCTACGCTAATTCTAGAATATTATTTATTGGTGTAGCTAGTCAAAATAAATATCGAAAAACATGGAATAAATATTATATTTTTAATTAAAAATTTTGTTTGCAAAGATATAAAAAACTAATAAACTATATCTAAATTTAATCCTCTTCGGAAATCATCTCAAACGAGCCAAAATATTTTGGGAAAATCTATCTTAGGGCCCTTCTAACAAAAACAAATTCAAAAAAGGCCTCAGAACCTTTTCTGGTATAAATTCATTAAAATTTTAGTTGTTAATGGGGCTGATTTAGTTGTTAATGGGGTTGATATAGTTGTTAATGTAGCTGATATAGTTGTTAATGTTTTAATGAATTTATACAAAAAAAAAGCCCTGGAGCCTTTTCTGGTATTTTCAGAATTTTGGGGTCTTTTTTGAATTTTTTTCCTGTTATAAGGGCCCTAAGATAGATTTTTCCTAATATTTCCCCACACACCCGTCAATGATATAATAGTACCAAGACAAAATTTGTTGGGCATAAAGGTTAAAACTGCACATATCACACTCGATAGGTTTTTCCCTATTTTTATTGAAAAAAAATTAAAATCCTATACCTAATAAGCTTTTCTCCTTTTAGAAATTAAACAAGAAAATATGAAGTGTGTTGTAATTAACTACTAAAAGTAAAACAGACAAAAAAACAGACAAAAACGTAAGACACTTCCAACAATAGAAAAATAAACCGAAAATTGCCTAAATCTGGAGAAAAGTTTCAGTCCGATTTCCTTTCCATGCAGAAAAGCCTGACGTTGTTCCAACATATTTGTTACTGTCTATAACTCTTTTATTTCCTCCAAATTCATTGGCGTTTCTTTCGCTTTTTTTGTTTAATCTCACCTTAAATAAATAAAATCTCTCTCACTGAAGAGAAAATCACACAAGAACACGTACCCACGTTGTCTTGTCTCTAATCTCCCTCTCCGACAACGAAGACGATGATGTCTCTGCCACATTCCATTTTTATTCCTCTATTTCTGGGTTTTTCACTTTTGCTGTCGCTGCCTTTTCCGGCGACTTCACTAACATGCAGCGCTCAGAAGTTCACCGATGACAAAGTTTATTCTAATTGCGTTGACCTTCCTGTGTTTAACTCTTTTCTCCATTGGACCCATGATTCCTCCAACTCGTCTCTTTCCATTGCCTTTGTTGCCGCTCTGGCGAATCCTGGTGGGTGGGTTTCGTGGGCGATAAACCCGACAGGGACCGGCATGGCCGGAGCACAAGCTCTGGTGGCGTTTAAAGATGAGAAGGGCGTAGTTACGGCGAAGACTTATAACATTAGCTCTTACAGCTCCGTGGTCCCGGGGAAGCTTTCGTTCGACGTGTGGGACTTGATGGCGGAGGAGTTATCCGGCGGTGAGATGAGCATTTTCGCTAAGGTGAAGCTGCCAGAAAATGCTGATAAGGTCAACCAGGTGTGGCAGGTGGGGCCCTCAGTCACCGACGACGGAAAAATTGAGGCTCATGAATTTGCTTCGGCAAATATGGATTCCAAGGGCGTGTTGAACTTGAAGTCACGGCAGAGTTTCAGCAGTGGTGGGGATGATTCAAGAACACAGCAAAAGAATGTAAATATATAATGAAGCTTCACTATTGATTATGCAAGGGTTGGGTTAAGGGATAAATTTGTGTCACAAGTTTTTGACGAAAAGTAATATTACCGGAAAAAAAAATTTTAGGTTAAATATTGTGACCATAAACGTTAATGTTAATTTAATTTTTTCATGGTATAGAGTAAAATTGCTATCCATTGAACCTGAAAATACTTGTTAAACAACATTATTCCTTTGCGAAAACTTCTAAAGAAAATTAGTATATTAACCTATTATGGAATTAAAAATGGATATAATATGATTATTGATTGATTAATTAATGAAAATATGGGTGCAGATTCATGGGGTGCTAAATGCAGTGAGCTGGGGGTTTCTATTACCAGTGGGGGTGATAATAGCGAGATACATGAGGGTATTTCCGTCATTGGACCCTGCATGGTTCTATCTCCATGTGTTCTGTCAAGTTGCAGGATACGCCATTGGAGTGTCAGGATGGGCCATTGGTCTTAAGCTTGGAAATGAATCTCAAGGCATTCAGCATACTGGCCATCGCAATCTTGGAATTACTATTTTCAGCCTCGCCACATTACAGGTAATAATATATGACTTCTCTGGCTACTATTCTTTCTTTTATTTTATTATTTGGATTTAGAGGGGCAGATATTAATTGATCAAGGTTACAAGTGGGATCAGATGGATTCACAACCACTCACTAAAGTTTTCATAACACTAATTAGAGGTCACAAGATCATTGGCAACATTCTAGTTATTCTCTAGTTGTGAATATGATATGGTTCTTGATAAAATATACTCCGTCGGGTCCTAAATATAAGATATATTAATCTAATTTGATTAAATTAAGAAAGTAAGTTAATATAATATGTATTTTATAAAACAATCTAGTTATCTTCTTTAATTCATTCATTCTCTCTCTTTACTGATTATTATAAAAGGATTATTAATAGAAGTAAATTAAGAAATGAAAAATAGGTCTTATATATATATATATATATATATATATATATATATATAGACACACATATATATAGAATTAAGATCAACTCCTCAAATATTTGATATATTAAGGACCAAAAGGAGTCATAACTTTCTCTTACATTATAAGTCACCTACCTCTAACTATCTCATCATAGTCAAGAAATGTGGTTGATTCAATGATTCATTAACTTTGTCTAAAAATAAATTGTCTTCCCAACATTGCCTATATTTGAGAGCATGGAAAAGCATTACATTATTAGACTTGAAGCCTTCTCCTTTAAAATGACTTATATATATTAAGGATAAAAAATTTCTTCTCAAAAGTAACCTATATATTTAGGACCAGAGGGAGTAATTTCTCATAATCTCCTAAGGATGAAGAATTTCTACTCGAAAACGACCTATATTAAGAACCTGATAGAGTAATATCTTGTAATCCCCTGTAGCCGACTCCATTTAGTAAAATAAAGTAGCCACTAGCTAGTGTTGCATGCATTGCATGATATGAAGTGAAAATGAACCATACTATATATATTTGTAACTTATAACTAGTCATAACTCTTTGGATGTATATCTATTTAGTATGTTTGGGTGTACGTGTTGAAAAATTGCAGGTATTGGCATTGGTGTTTAGACCGAAGAAAGACCACAGGTACAGATTTTGGTGGAATATGTATCATCACAGTGTGGGATATACTATCATCATCCTCGGAATCTTGAACATTTTCGGAGGTTTCAACATCTTGAGCCCTCAAAGAACATGGAAGGTTGTTTACGTGGCAGCCCTTGGTGCTTTGGCTGTCATTGCCTTGTTGCTTGAATTCTTCACTTGGATCGTTTTCTGCATCAGAAAATCACAAGGCAACGCTTAAATAAATAGAATCATCATCTCATCATGCTGACCTCATCAACAATTAACAACAATAATTAACCTCCTACGAAACTCTTACACACTTAAGCTTCTGAGAGCTTAATTAATTATACCATCTCTATAATTCTTGGCTTCTCATTGACTCATCTGAGTATATTGAAAATCTTTTTGGCCATAACTTGTGTGCCCATTATACTTATGGACGGTTTAAACTTGTAACCTCATGTCTAAGAAAGACTTCAGAGAGGAGTTTGGTATCATTGTTTTACATGAAAGTAAGACTTTTAATTTGTTAGCTAGGGCATTATTGAAATGCTTAATGGGAAGACTGATTGTGTTGTGTCTGTTTTTTTTAACTTTGTTTTTCTAATCCTTATAATTAATTTAATGTACAATCATTGTAATTGAAGATCCGATCTAATTCTGATGATTGCATGCTCCAATATTATTTTTGTTCCATATGTACTTAATATCGGACCTAATTATAAAGTAATCTTGATTTTAAATATAAGATTTATTTATCAAATTTATTATTAATTTTTCTTAATTTACCCTTTATTAATAAATCAAGAAAAATCTTTATTGCTAACATGATTGTTTACAATATACAAATCAACCCACATGTTTTTTTTTTAGCGTTTTGTCTTTTTAAATATTTTGTTTAAAAAAAAAATCTAACAGTTCGTAGAAAAATACCGTCATGAAATAAACTAAATAATGATTTTTATAATGTTCTTTCTTAACTATTGTCATAAAAGAACAATTGTTAGTAACATTTACAAATAATTAGTTTTAGACAAATTAATAAGGGTTTAATGTTTCTGCCTTTAAAGTAGAAACATTTTATCCGCTTCACTCATATAAAAGTGAGTGGGTCCCATTATTATTCTCTCTCTCTTCTCTTGATAGTGGGACCCACTTGCTTTTATGTGAGTGAGACAGATAAAATGTTTTTGCTTTAAAGGCAGAAATATTAAACCCAATTAATAATGGTTGTTAAAAACCAAACATCATCATTTATAAAATTTTAATGATTTGATCCGTAAATCTAAAGGATGCAACGATTCAATAATCTACACAACCATTTTTATATAAATATCCAAAAAATAAAATTAACTTTTCTACTCCCATTTCAACTTCTTATAGTCAACATCTTCATCAAACTTATAGACAAATACAAGAGAACTTTTGGCTTATCATCTCAGGATAAACTTAAAGGTGAACGAACTCCCAAAGGGCTCATCCACTCTATCTACGAACTCCATCATATGATACATGTTTACCCGCTAAAGCAAGGAAGTAGGAATCAGTGTGAAGGGACTTGCCACTCTTATTCGCTCTTTGAATGAGAAGATGAACAAGTTATTAGAGAAGAAAGAATATGATGATGCATTAGATTCTTAAGACATCTTCATAAATTTTTATTTTTAGTTTGTTTATAAGCTTTGTCTTTTTTAAAAAAAAAAAGAAAAAAAAGGTTATGGCATAATCAATCATGATTTTTTTCTTTCAAAAAGCAAAATATATAATAATTATTAAGTAAAACTCATCACTTATTAGAATACTATGTAAAAAAAGTGAATTACATAATGGTTATTAACAAATAATTGTATTAAATGTAAACAAAAAAATATAAGTTATTTTGGACCAATTCTGATGTAAAGTCTTAGGTACGATAATGCAAAAAACCTACCATTCCTCTTCTATTTAAACGTCTGAAACATAATGCACTTGATACTTAGTCTGTTTGAAATGAAAACCACTAATATCTTAACCTTACGACTCCTATTGTCTTTTTCGACTGTCAGGAATCATTTTTAGTTGGATTTAACAAAAAAAAAAAAGCATTCTTCCAACTTCTCAGCGACAACTATGCTAGTGAATGCACTTGATGACCCTTGTCTCAACGACTATCTCGCAAGTTGTTTTCATTTGTGAGCCCTAGTCGATTGGGCTAGCTTTGTAAAGTTAAGACATGATAAAATATCCAAGGTGACGTTAGATTAGTTTTGTGAAGTTATGTTTTTTTAGAAAACTCATTATTGCTTTGATTGAATGTTGGTTTCTAAATTGTTTTTATGAAGCTATGTTTTTTTTAGAAAATCCAATATTGCTCTGATAAAAAGTTCCTTAAATTTATTTTGTGAATTCATGTTTCTGGAAACCTTAGTATTGCTATGATCAAAAGTTATTTTCCTATTACAAGAAGTTGTCAACCCATTGCTTTAATTCACTATTCCAACTCTATTGATCCTTTTTAAAGTCATTTCAGGAGATATGGATTCCTAAAAAAATAAATCTTTTCTTGGAAGTATCCATATCTTAAAAAGTTACTTTGAAAAGATTAATAAGATGAGATAAATAAATTAGTTCAGTTGTACTAAGATGCAATAAAGCATTCAAGATGACATTAAATTGATTTTGTGAAGTTATATGTTTTTGGAAAACTCATTATTGCCGTGATCAAATGTTCCTCACATGTTTTTGTATTGAATAGGTGACACCAAGTTAAGAGCTTTGAAATTCAACATTGTAATTAGCCCTAGACTCTTTAATGTGAGAGTTTCTAAGCTACTTGGTCTCCCTCTATCTAATAGTACTTCCTGAAAGATGGAATACCACCTAAGAGGAGGGTGAATTGGGTGATTAAGATTTTTTTTTTCTAATCCTCTGGATTACATAGGTAAAACAGGGATAAACAGAGAAAAACAAATAAATGAAAGACACCATAAATTTATATTGGTTCGGTTCAAAATCTTGACCTACGTCAAGTCCCTAAACTCTCTGGGATTTCACTATCTCAAGAAGTAATTACACACTCTGTATAACTCTTGAAGTTATTCTCTCTCTAGAACTAACTCCCCCTTATAAGTTATAATCACTTACCCCCAAACTCCAAGGTTCCACAACCTTGAGATTAATACAATGGTAAGTTTAAAGACTCTCTAAAAGAGTAAATGAATAATCACTGAAGGGTTTTTTTTTTTTTGTATATTTGAAAATGTTACTGAATAACAGAAACAGTAAATGCTTGATCACAAATTGAATGCACAATGTTTTGGTAGATGGAAAATTCAATGCTTCTGGCTTTTATAGTTGATAGCATTTATGACCGTTGAGAAGCTCCATGAATTATGCGTTGTGACTGATGAAGATGACCATTGAGACTAATTTCTCTTAATTGTTGTTCATACAAAATTTTTCTTCAATCAGCACTATAATTCGTGTTGACATTCCTTATTTTATTTGTCCGTTGAGGTTCAATGTTGAAAATGGAAAGGAAGAGGTTGCAACATTTTAAAACATTTATAAGGTTGGTAGTCTAATTCTGACATTCATCTTTGCTTTGCATTTAATGCTTCTGACATATAATTGCTTTATTGCAATTTGTTGTTAATCTATATCAAAATCAATTGAAACTCATTAACAAACTGATTAAACATAGTTAGGAATAGAAATGAGCAAGAGTATGAAATATTGTAACTCATAATCAGTGATTTAGATATTACGGACACGGTGTTTTTCAAAGATTATAAGCATGATTTGAGTCATAATAGCTTGACTCAAGTTAACGTGACTGGAGCCACTAAATTGTAATTGGAGTCAACATTAAAACTTAGTTAAAAAACACAGAACTTAACACTCGATGACTGGAGTCATGATTACTTGATTGAAGTAATCTTAAATCATAAAACACTTAAATAGCTTTATGTATCAATGTGATTGGAGTCATTAATGGGTTACTGGAGTCGTTATTATTTTCACAAAATTTGGAAATGTCTCCGTGGTAATATGACTGGAGTCATGATTGAGTGACTCGAGTCACTTTACATTTTAGCACATCTCAGAGCGCCTTTGATCAGATATGACTGGAGTCAAGCATACTGACTCGAGTCATATTAGTGCTCACAAAAACTGATATCGGGTTTGAGTTAAGAAAATGATTTGCTACAGTAGATGACTGTAGTTCTTTAATGAATGACTGGAGTCATTATGACCGTGAGAAAATACTTAATTTGAAATTCGCTTAAAATGACTGGAATAACCTATGATGACTCAAGTTACTCAATTTGAAAATATTTTACAAGAACAAATTATGACTGGAGTCATCTAGATATGACTGGAGTCATTTAACTTGAAAACGTTTTGAAATAAATCACTATGACTAGAGTCATAGGTATTGACTCAAGTCACTTTACTTGGTTAGTATTATTTCAACAGTCAATGACTGGAGTCACACAATGATGATTCGAGTCATCTGTGAACAGGAAGAATAGTTCCAAAGCAAAACAAATTTTAATATAGTAATAGTCTTTTGCTTGGAATAATAATTATCTTTTTAATTTACAATTATTAGTTATCATCAAAACATATACAAAACTAACACTTCCTACATAGAGTGGCATGCAATATGAGATGGACTAAGATTTTTTAGGCTTTGTGCCTTGAATCAACCTTACTCTTGACCTATATATCTTGTGTCTCATAAACAATTAAGACAAAAACCAACAAGTTGGTTAAAAAAACATGAATATCCGTATATAGGAAAGACTGCAAAGGGTAAGCAAACCCTTGAACATTTCAAGGTTTGTTTACCTCTTGCTTTGGTTAAGGGTTAGCATACCCTGTGCAACCTTTCCAATACGAATATTTGTAGGTTTTTTCCCTCAATCCATTGCTTTCCAGCGTTAATTCATGTGAAGAGACAAAATTTGTAGGTAAACAGTTACATTATCACTTATATAAGTTGACAGTTACCAATATTTTCCCCCCACAAAGCTTGTAATGCCCTAATCTATCCCATATTGTATAGAAACTCGATGTGAGAGATACTATTATATTATATACAATCTAGTCCAACTAATTTATAAACTATAAACTCTTACCTAAAGAGTATCACAACCATATATCATGGTTATTATATAATAAACATCATGCATTATAAAAGTTCATAGTTTTTAATTAGGAACTATTATTTATATTACTTCCAGTTGTCAAAATGAGACTGCTAAATATCATATAAGTATTACTATATATTATAGTGCTTTTTCATGTGTTCCTATCAATTATTATCATAACAATGTGCCCTATTATAGTCTCATCAAGTCTCAGTACATAACTAATGTTATCTTATTACCGTTATAATGGGTCAAGAATAAATAATGGTTAGGAATCGTAATCTATTTGCACGGAGCACATATAGCGCTTGCATATATGACGGTTTGAAACCATAAAGTATGATAATTAGTAACCGTCACATGTATCACAATTTCTATAGTAGTGGTGGCTTTTCTTAAGATCCTTTTTTAATAAGATAAGATTGAAACTCAATTGGCCGACTTTTTAATCCAATTAATTTATCATTAGACTAAATAGCCCAGGTTACTAAGCATAATTACTACCCATACACTATTTACGAAACCACCTCATGAAGGCATGGCGCTGTATATCCATGTTGCATATATAGCAACAATATATTCCTTGAAGGTTTTTTTAAAAAAAAAAAATTGAAAAAGAAATCCTTTAAGATATTGATGAAATAACTTTTGGGATTTGTTAATTTTCTAAGAGGAATGCTTCTCCCCTCACACCAAACACCATTAATTTGTTTGATCTCATCGCATGCTTTGGTTCATATATATATATTTCTTATACTCTCTTTAATAAAAGTAATTTTGAATAAAAATATCATATTTTATTTTAATAATCTTATTATCTTGGATGATAGAACATAAACTTCACATTCACTCTAACTCCTTTTTGCAAAAGACTTTTATCTCCAATAATGTAACTTTTTGTTTAATTTATTTCCTAGCATTTATAAATGTATTTTTTTAAAAAAAAAATGTTAGTGACATCACTATGATGTAATGCTGATACAAAAATTGCAACATTATATTTTTGTTTTCCAAAAATGGAAGCCAAAGGCGTTATTAGAGTCACTTATCACATGTCACATTGGATACTAATAGAATCTGCATGATATTAAATGTCCCAATCTTCAAACTGATGTCCCTTTCTTTTCCTGAGATACCTCCAGAGTATATTAATGAAGCGATGTGGCCCTTGCCAATTGGACCACCAAAATATGGACTAGACCACACTCACACCGCACAATTTTTTAACTTTAATTTTACTTATATATTGACATGTTTAGCCCCATCATTTCAAACAGCAGGGTCATATATAAACGTATAGGATAACCCGACCACTCTTATCTTCTCAATTGATTTACTCAATTATTTATAATAAATGTATATTGCTTCATGTAAAATATTGGAAAAAATAGAAAGTTACTATCATAATTGGTAAAAATAAATAAATAAATATGTTGAATTTTAATAATTTTAGAGGGACTAATTTAAAATTTTGAAATGTTGTAAAATTTGAGAAATTATCCAATTATCCATAGTTTTTTTTTAAAATAAAGAAAAAATCCTCAACCCTCTTGTCAGGTGATGGTACGCAACGGCGGTGGCGGCGGCGGCCTTCACTGGTGATCCGATGACCTTGTTAGCGACCGGCTGCCGGAACTCTTGTGATCTCATATATTTTTTTTTGAATTTTTTAAGTAAAAGTCATTAATATAGATACTAAAGTCGTAAATAGAGTCAATCAGAACTCTAACGATCTCATATATTTTTTACACTTTAGTATGCATTTTAACAAGTCAAATATCCACATTAACAACTTTTGCTTAAGAAATTTTAAAAAAATATATTTGCAATTGTTGGAGCTCTAGTTGACTATATTAACGATTTTAGTAGCCATATCAACAACTCAAGTATCTATGACGAATTTTGTTTGAGAGATTTAAATATATGTTTTATTTTGAGTTGTGATTATGGGAGTAACATTTGATAGAGCAACCGTATGAATTAGACTATGAAAATTTGTGGCGTTGCAGTATGCATCTTGAGGTTTAATAAAAGTCCTAGATTGTAACTTTTGGTTCTATAGTAGTATGATTTTTCAAATATAACCCAGAAGGTAAGAAATATGTTACAAAAATGTTTTGTATAGATTTTATAAATGGATATTTATGTACCAAATGGAAAAGAAATGAGCCTGGGTCTTATTTTTCTTTTAGAGAGTGTTTCAAGAGCTAAAAATAGAGCTTTGAACTAGTAAATTTGGAACTAAATTAGTTTAGTTACGAATAAGCCAAAAAGGTGTAAGTGTTTCCAAGATTTAAGCTTTGAGAAAATGATTTAAGCTTTTAGTGTCTCCTAGAGTACTTATTGGGTCATACGTAAACAACCCTGATAAATGACCTTAAAATAAGGTTTTACACTTTGATTGAGTTGCGTTGACTAAGTGAACATTAATCAATGTGGTGGTTTCATAAGATGATTAGAGTGTAGAAAGACCAGTAAGCTGTTTTTCATGTGGTAAGTATCTTCATTTTGTAAGGAAAATGACATAAAACTAAATCTTAGAGTGCAATCATGTTAGAAGACATAAAAACATTTTGCACCATAAATCTCAAAAGCTCAAAGAGATTACCCTTGATGGGGGCAACTACGGTCCATTACAGTGGACTATCCAATGCCCCCAAAACATAGAGAAAGACATAACCTTTTTTTTTTTGGTAAAGGTGCAAAAATGCACATGTATTTTGTCCTCAGGAGCGTTTAACAGCAAGTGCTTTTTTTAGGTGCAAAAATACCAATAAACTTTGAAAAGAGGGGCAAAAATACCACTATTATTAACTAAACTAAACGTCTGTTAACTTGTTTTTTGTGGGGCCCACAGTCCTGCACAGGTCAGCATAATGTGATCTCTCTCTGCCCGAAACTCACCGTCGTCTTCATCACCAACACAGATGAATCAACAACCAGTTCCAGATAATTCAAAAACCAGTTCCACATATATCCTCCCATTTCAATAAACCCACCCAGATGAAGTCTTAATGAAGTTGAAAGGGAAAAAAAATCAAACTTTGATTATAGAGATGAAAAAAAACATACTCATACACAAACCTTACCCTTAGAATCTGAACCTTCAATTAGATACCAAATTCAAACTTCCTACTGCTTAGAAACATTAGGAAAAGAACTCTAATCCCATTTTCACGATAATCTTGCTCATTATTGGCCATGAAGCTTCGTTTCTGTCGAATATATGCTCCTTGCTGTCGCTCATTCACGCTTCATCGCAAAAAGCGAAATCGAACATCATTGCTCAGCCAGAGATCGAACCAGACAACAAAATCGAGGGTATATTGAAGTATATGTGTTCAAAAACGATAAACAAGAACTTGAAATCAAAGGAAGAGGATCAAACGCCAAACGCCATCATTAAAAACAAAACCGACATAGAGAATTAACCTTGTTGTTGCCATCCTTGGGTTTGCCGTCAAAGAAGATCTACGAGTTTCAACCATCACTGTTGCCTCCGCACATCAACTAGAGGTTCGCTGTCGCTGTTGCTAGCGGAGGAACGTCGCAATTGGCGATGGTGGAGGTCCGTCGCCGCCGCGCTATGGAGGATCATCGTTTCCGATGTTGCAGAGTGAACCCATAGCGAAAAGAGATGGAACGATGCTCCTGAATGCTGAATGTGAATGGGAGTTTTGTTTTTTTTTTTAAATGTGAAGGATTTTTTTTTTCTTACGGGAAGGATGCTTCTGATAGAGCCTTTATGGCGTTGCAGTGAAGTAATTTATTTTTGCTCAGAAGTTGTAGACATGCTAGATTTATATATATATATATATATATATATATATATGAGAGACATGATAGAAATGAGACAGCCACGTCAACAGGGGTCCACTCCAATTGGACAGCCACATCAGCAGTTTCGGGTCAAACTGACGGTCAACTTTTTGCATTTAACAGCTATGTGACTTTTGGACCTATTTTATAACCACATATGTATTTTTACACATTTACCCTTTTTTTTTAAAAAAAAAAAAAGTTTTATACATTGCATATCGGGCAGTGGAGTGGACGGTCCATTAGCTGCCCCCACCCTTGATATGCAAAAAAAAGGGTTAGTGCATTAGCTTTGATGGCATAGTTAAGCCTCCGGTTTGGACTCTGAGGTACTGTTTCTGTATTTGATATAAGAGTTGATTAATTATTTTTGAAAAGATTAAAAAAAAAATAACTTGCATTAAAGTGTGTATATTCAACATTTTTTCTTTAAATTAATTTATTTGATTTATAATATAATAATATATAATATATGTCATACCCTATTAAGATATCCGACATTCATCAGAATATTTCTACACAGTTGAGTAAATAAAACAGAAATAATATAATATACTGTGTATGAGTTCATTATCTTTTGACAAGGCCTGAGATTTAAACGAATCCCACTCACTGATACAGTTAATCTATCATAACGTATGTTAATGGCTTCTATTGATATTCTTCTCCACATTAATTTGCAATCTACTTCTTGGCTCTGATGCAGCATACAAATTAATTACCAAAACGATTGGCAAGTTTCTGGGCAATGCTTTCCTCTTCCTCAACTCGCGCTCCCCATGCTCATTCCTCTCAACCTGAACACTTTATTCCGCTTACGCCTTTAAACTTTTCGCAGTCACTGTGTGTAGAAAATGATGGAGTATAATAGAAATGTTCAAGGGCTAGAGTAAGAAGCAAGAATCTTTTGTACAACAATTACGAACTCACGATTGAGTACCTTTAGATCGATTCAAGGAAGAATTATATCTGATAGCCATTCACCCATATGTTAGGGATGTGAGCAATTTTGGGCCATTCAGAACCTTTTCCTCTCTCACAAATTCGCGTTAAAAGCATATCTCCATTGAGATGCAGTGATTGTAAATTAACAAGGCGCCGTAGTCCGTCCGGCAATGACTCCAGATTTTGACAATTATGAATGACGATGAATTGCAGCGAGTGGAGATCGCAGATCCAATCAGGTAATGTCCTGGGATTTTCAGAGAAGAGAATATGGATTGTTTGGAGAGAACCAAGGCATGGAAGGGCTTGGATCTGTGTGCTAAGCCTAAAACCCTCGTCAACAACACTCCATGGATCAAGGTTGCGAATGCCCTGAAAATTGACTTGTTCGAGTGGAGCAGGTAGATGTCTCAGATGACGAAACAGAGTTACTAGACTCGATAAGCCACCAATTGAAAGATTCTTGAGAGCGGTAAGATTTCGCATCCATTCCTCTGGTAAAGCTTCTACGTCCATATCGTGAATCCCTAAATACTCGAGCATGGAAAGAGAAGGATGTAGTAATTCTTGTGTTGTTGTGCTGGCTTTTACTGTGTCTATCAATGGCTTCGTGCTGCAATTCTTCAAAACCAAGCGCTCCCCGAGATTGAACGTAGGCATAGAACTCAGGTTTGGACAATCGTGAATTATTAAATGTGAAAGACATTGAAATGGAGGCAACGAATGATGCATTCCATTACTGACATCTGGTTGCCCTTGCCATCCCCTGAAATTTTTACAATCAGAAAAGTATATATCCTTCAAAGATGGGAAGAAGCTAGTTCTATGAGCAGCCATGGACGATGAGGAACAACCTTCATAACATATGTACTCTAAATCATCCATATTCCATACACACAGATTCTTCAGAGAAACCAATGCTTGCAATGATGGCAAGTGTTGGCAATTCCTAAACCCATCCAGTTTTAAGTCTACAAGATTTGTGAGTGAAGAAAGCCAACCTGGAAATCTCTCTCCTGGGTAATCTTCCACTGTCAATTGTTTCAAATTTGGATGAGGACAAAGCTTCTCTAAAAGTTGTAAGCTATCGCTATTTTTGGCCTCTGTGTCTCTTCCCCACTCAAGTCTTAGAGACTTGAGGTTCTTCTTTGCTTTTAAATTAACATCCTTGGACTCTTCCCCAACATCCCTTACTAAGTTGAGATTCTCAATGGATAATTCATGTCTGAGATTCAATTCCTTCAATTCAGTCAGTTCTGCATATTTTCTCTCATCTTCAGTGTCGTTGGCCACTCTGAAATCTGATAGACTTTGTAGGGCTGTCAATTTCTCTAGCCCTATTGGCATTCCACCTTCAAAGGCCTTACAGTCATTGATATGAAGATGACGCAAACTGACCAACTTTGTGACCCAATCTATTGGAAATTTAAGAGCATAGCATCCCATTAAGTTCAGAGTTTGCAAATTGACTAGGTTGCTCACACTCTTGGCCAAACTAGTCAAGTTCTCACAGTGAGAGAGATTGAGATATCTTAAGTGCTTCATTTTACCAACTGAGCCGGGCAGATCTCTGATATTCAGACATTCTGACAAATTTAGACTCCTCAAACATTTGAAGTGTACTAAACTAGATGGATCAATCTCCATTAGTCCTTGTATGCCAAGCATAGTTCTCAATCTGCTCACATTCAACAAATCTAATGAACAATTGGAATCACTGTCAAAAGAAACATGCACAGGAGTTACAACCATTTTTCTTCTCTCATCATACAAGTAGCAGTCAGAGCTGGCAACAGATTGTAAAAGGTCATGTATCAAATTATGGATTTTAAAATATTTTATTTCACCAAATTCATTCATCTCAACATCTTCAAGAAATGACCTCTTCAACAAAGTATAAACATATTCTTCCCCAATGTCTTCTAGACTCTGCTTTTCATTTTGACTCTCTAGGAAGCCTTGTGCCATCCATAATTCAATCAGGTCATCCTTATCATATCTCCAATTTTTTGTGTACAAGGAACAATAAACGAAGCATTGTCTTAATTCAAAAGACAGTTGATCATAGCTAAGTTTGAGTACAGGCATGATTGAATCATTACTTTCATATAACTTCCAAAAGTCACCCTCCAATATGGATTCCCAATTGTTTTCCTCTATTTTGGATAACGTACTCCCCATAGCTCTTATTGCTAGAGGTACTCCTCCACATTTCTCTGCAATTTTCTGGCCAATAGACTCAAGGTTTTGGGTCTCTATCCTATCTTGTCCAAATGTTAAACTTTTTAACAAATCCCAAGATTGATCATTTGTTAGGTTCTTCAAAACAAATGGGTTTTCTGCACCCATACATGTTGCTACCTCTTGGTTACGGGTGGTCACTAAAATCTTACTACCTTCAACACCACACATCAAATATTTTTTCAAATGTAACCACTTTTCTCTATCCTCATTCCACACATCGTCAAGGACTAGCAAATATCTTTGGCCATTCAAATTCTCTTCAAGTTTATTCTGAAGCAACTGCAATTGTTGGTCATTTACATCACTGCCAATTGATGATTCTAATATTTTTTTAACCAGTGCTTTCACATGAAACTCTTCTGAAGCACACACCCACATTTGCTTATTGAAAAATTTGTTGACTTGAGCATTATTATACACCAACTGGGCAAGAGCTGTCTTTCCTAAACCACCCATCCCAACAATAGCAACCACAGAAACACTTTGATTGCCATTATTAGTGTTTAGCAGTAGATCAATAATCTCCTTCTTGCTTTCTTCCCTACCAATGATATTCTCTTCAGGCTTAGAACTAGTTTCCCTCCAGTTGCTCTCATTGTGCCTCATTACTAAAACTCTCGAATCCAAATTCAACTTAGACACATCTTCTGCAACAGAGTTAAATTGCTCTCTTATCTTTCTTATCTTACGAGCAACTTTGAGGCAGAAAACAATTGGGTTTGAGGATGTAAAGTAGTCTCGTACCTTTCGTTTTCCGTCTCTTTTGCGCAGCAAATGTTGGGTTTGTAGATCATCGAGCAAGTCATCGGCTTTGAGAAGCACTTGTTTGAGCCTCCTGATCCAGATCTTGATGAGCTGGTCATTCCTCTGTTTTTGCTCTGCATCAACAACCACAGCTTTGATGGCTTCAACAGTGTCTTTAAGCCTTTCTATTTCACTGCTGACCCCATAAATGAATGCAATTTCTTTGAAGGCTGATGAAGCTAACCTGTTGATGATACTCACAACCACACCATAAGGAACTTGATCGGCCATTTTTCTGACTGAGTAAAGGAGCAATTGTAGTCTAAATAAAGAGAGATTTGTAATCACAAAGATGAAGTTAAGCATAGAGAAAAGACCTGGAGTGCTTGACTTCTGAAAATGGAAATTACGAAGAAGAAACAGTTGAAAAAGGATACACATTTCCCACTGCGTAATTAATATTTGTCGGGGAGGAGCAGCTAGGAAAGAACCTAAATCAAGGCTGTATGATTGGATTAACTGATGTTTTATTAGGGAAAATTAATCTCTTGCTTTCTATTTACCTGCAATTTAATCTTTATAATTTTAATTTGGCGCAATTTAGTCTTTAAATTTTAACTCATTCCTTATAGTTTTAATCATTTTATGATTTATACTGTATATTTTAGAAAGTAAAATTATATTTATAATACGGGTCAATGACTAAATTCTGAAATATTGAGTTGTGGTGAGTTAAAATTCAGGAACTAAGTTACAAATTAGTTAAAACTATAACATTTGATTTACATTAAGTCAAAGTGTAGAAATTGAGTAACAATCAAATTAAAACTAGAGGGACTGAAAGATTAATTTTTCTCTTCTTTTTTGTTTTTTATTTTTTTATTTTTGCTAGGCATATGTATCCTTCTATTATTAGAAGCAATCATTTGATTTCCCTTTTATTTTTATTTTTTTGATATAAGAATTTTAGGAAAGGGGTTGAGTTCACTCATGATCCAAGGGTGAAACGAAATCTCCCTTTTTTCTAAATAATACCAATGTTAGACAGAGTTTGTTGTCTATTACTTTCAGGTGTTTACCTAGACACCATAGAGTTAAAATGTCTCCCCCAACACCTTAACTAATTTAAGGATTAAATCGCTTTTGGGAGTGTTTGACCCATTTGGTACGTTGATTTCCCTTTTATTATTTACCCACACGCCACCTTTTGCCCATTGAAGGTTGGGCCAGATCTTTAATTTTGGTTTTTGTTATATTCTGAAGTTTTTTGGGCCAAATCCTTTGGAAATATTTGTGTCTCATTTATTTATCTTCATCGTTTTTTGATTGATTTTTATTTTCATCATTAAGCATGTATGGTCGCTCACTGGCCCAATATCTTTTTTTTTTTTTTTCTTGTGACAAGATCTTATATGTCTTTAATGTTCTCTTATATATCAGCAACTAGAAGCAAAACCAAGCTTCTTTTGATTTCAAACCATTATGTTCTTTTCCTTCTTTATATCACATATTTATCAGCAATTGAAAGCAAAACCAAGCTTATTTTGCCCTAGTCTCCCCTCACCACTAGACATGGAAATAGGTCAAGATAGGCTTTACCTAAACAGGTTTAAGCTAGTAATAGGGGCAAAAGACTTGAATCTGAATATAGGTTTTTTTTAGGCTTAGTAATAGGTCAAGATAAGCATAATATTTGTAAATTGTACCTTTTAAATAAGCTTTTAGCTTACATTATTAAAATAAAATATTATGAATATGATTTTAAAAAATAATAATTTCACCAACATTCAAAACTAATAATATAAAAATTCAAAATAAAACATTATTGTTATTAAACAGAATAGTAATGATGCATCCATAAATAGTTAATAGGATGTTTCAAAGAAAATTTTTCAAAGAATAGTAGGGGTAGTGCTGTAATTAACTAATTATAATTTGAAATTAAAATATAAGAATGAAAAAAAATAAATATTATGTTATTTATATCATATAAATATAATTACATTTATTTAAGGTGTAAACAAGATATGTCTGAAAGGTTACATGTTAGGCTTTAACAAAATGGGTTTAATGTTTTTACTTTTGTTGTTGAAATATTTTTTCTGCTTCACTCACATAAAAGTAAGTGAGTCCCATGAGAGAAAATATTAATAGGACCCACTCACTTTTATGTGCGTTAAGCAGAAAAAAAATTTCACAGCAAAGGCAAAAACAGTAAACTCTAACAAAATATATTTGACATATTTATACATTTAAATTTTTAAATAAGCATCAATTTAAGCTAACCTTTTTAATAAATAGATGCCACCTATAGGGGTTTGACTTATTGTCATCACTACTCACCACAAGCTTTCTCATCCCTCACGACAAAACTTTTTTGCCACCATAACTTGAGCAAGCCGCAGAGAAAATGGGAGCAATAGTGTGTGGGGAGTTAGCTAAATATATTGCACTTTCTTCTCTCTGTATAACTCACTGATGCCTAAATCTATCATTTCCTTTTGATTTTAAAAAAGGGTAGATTAGACCCTCACATTTCTTTGGCATCATCAATATTAGAATACATTTTTGTCTTTTATTATTTTTAATGGTCTTTATAAGGGATTTTTCCTTAAACTTAAGGCAAAAAATCAGAAGTAATTTTGATTAGGTAAATAAAAAAAAAAAAACCATCATTTGCAAAGGCCCCGAATCACTTCTTTACTATACTAAGCGTAGAAATTTACCAAAATAAGTTGACGACATTTTAAAGCTAATTCAAGTGATAGTTATTTCTTGCTTAACTTATCAAAATCACTTTCCCCACCTTAAATAATAAGCAGGCCCTGAATCAACATCCAACAGAAATTCAGACAAAAGGCTAAGTAAATTAAAGGGTAACCTAAATCATAGAATAACTTCATAAAGAGATAGCACCCCTAAAGATTCTAAGAAACCCACCTCAATTATACATCAGAATTTAGACATGAGTAAATTTTTTCTTAAAACAGTACTCCCTCCTGCCCCTAATTAGAAGACATATTTAACCGATTTTGAAAAAATTAAAGAGATGAGTTAAATTAGTTAATTTTACTCATTTTCCTAAAATACCTTTATATATATTTAAAATGACATAAGTAAAAGTTAATCAACAACTCTGCCACATATCTCTCTAACCAATTTTCTTTTCCGCATGCTTTCTAATTGAAATAATGGTCTTGCTAGATATACATATATGTGTATATATATGTATACATATAGATCTATCATGCGCACACACACAATCATGTATCTACATATAGAAGTATATATATTGACACAAACACAAACACACACACACTGTGTGTGTGTACACGTTTATAGACATACACATGTGTGTGTATTGCAACCCATATACATATATACTTACCCAAAACCAAACACACTTAAGATAATAAAATAAGTGTATTTTAAAAAGAAATTGACAAAAACTAAAAAGTTGTTCTATAATTAGGACCAAAATCAATCTCAAATGTTATCTTATAATTAGGACAAGAAGGAGTAACACAATTTTATTAAAAAAAAAATAGGCAAAATGATATACATAATAGATTATCCTCCATTACAATTGTTGAGTAATGAATGCTCCATTAATGACAAATATGCAAGCAATTCAAATTCAGACTAACTAGAGTCAACTGAGACAATGGGAAAGACTGACAACGGAATGATTACAGCCATAAACACATACAACCCACGCGTAACAAACACAAGTGAAAATAAAAATATGATTGTTTTCAATAAAAAGGATACATGTAAGCAATTAAATAACAAAAAGAAACAGCATCGTGTCAAAAACAAGCGAGCACTCCAACCAGAAAACTAAAGCAACACTAAACCAGCATCAATATTGCATGCATTCAATAAAATGAACTAAATAGGCAAAACTCTTCTCAATAAAAGTCAATATCTCACCTCCTCTTACTTTTAATATGGTATTTTCAAAAATGGCTAAATGATATTAAAACAAATATAAGTTGCATATAGTTATAGAGCTTACATAAGTACCTAAGAAATTATGAAATACAAAATAACACAAAAATAATTCTAGTGTCAAAAGTTGAAAAATAAAAAAGTAGAGCCTAGATGAGAAGGAATAAAGAGGAAATATACTTCTTGACACAATAAGGGGTGAGTTGAGGCTTGTGATTTAGCAGTAAAAGTCCAGAGTTATGAACCTAGTAAAGGGCAATTCAAAAACATTTGGAGAGAAAGATTGTTCCTGGGGTTGCTTGATTTTGCCTAGTAATTCCTTAATAGGACTGGAGAACCTTTGTGATAAATGATTCCATCATAAAAAAGGCTTGTCAACTCTTATGGAATACAATGTCCCGTCCTTGATAAACGAGAGTCAATTACCATCTTCGATCTCCTAAAATCTTTCCAACAATGTGGAGTTGGAGAAAACTAAATATGTGAAATGAACAGATTGCTTATTCCGAAATCAAAAAATGACTTCTCTCTATATCATATCAGTGTCCTTAAATTTGTAGTCCAATCCAATAAAAACAGGTTGATGAGGTAATTTTACATGTTCAGATACCTGGACCTACACTTTTATTTTATTTTATTTTAATCCTTAGGCATACTTTCCGAAATGAATGGCCCAGTTCTAAGGAAGCAATGGCGACGTAAGCTTCCCGGGAATTGAATTTCGAGGTTAGGCAATGTTACGGATATCTCATAAATGGGCCCAGCCCAATAACCAGAGAGCCTAGTCAAAATGGCTTCAGTTATGTTCATAACCGCTTCCTTGAAAATAGGAGTGGTTTTATCAAGAATATCTATTGTTATGGTAACCGCCTATGAAAGAAGGAGATTATTCAAAAATGCATATCTTGATATCCCTAAAATAAAGGATAAATCCAACAGATTAAGATAGGGCCCAGGTACGCCTATAAATAGGGTAAACCCCTTACAAGGTACACACTTCTGAAACCCTAGCTTTTCTATTCACACAGCGCACATACACCACCTCCTCTGGCTATCATTAGCCTGCCGTATACTCTCGAACTACGTGGACTTTGATCCACACTGTGGTACGTAGGACCTCGGGATTTCACCCCGGGCCAAGTCCAACCCAACTTGTGATCCACACTGGATCATTGGCGCCGTCCGTGGGGACTGTAAATAACTATTCCCGTGACCCGTGATGGCTAATACCAGAAGCAAAAGCCACCCGCATGCACACGAGCAAGGTCAGGAACAAAATTTTAGCGAGACCCAACAGCAGGACGTTCAAGGCGTTAATCAAGAACAAATGGAGGAGCCCCCGGACTTGAACCTGGATGGACGAGCAGGCCAAACGCTGGAAAATACTAACCACGCTGGTCCCTCAAAGTTTCAGATTGGCAGCCTGGACATACGGCTCCTACATAACATTGCTGAGTCAATGTTGAAACGAATCAAGAATGTGGAAGAACGCGACAATCCTTAGAACCAGAAGATTGACCATATGACCGAGGTGATGAACCAAATCCTTAAACACTTACAAGACCCTCTTCAGGAGGAACGCCGGGATGATCAGCAGAATGAGGACGAAGAAACCAATCACCAAACTGTTGATCCCCTACAAGAGGACCATCCCGGGCAAGGCCGAATAGTTTCAACAAAAAATTCTCAGCAAAGTAATCACCGGGATGCGAGTCAGGAGGATCAAGCCCGGGCACATAGGAAAGACAGCCGTACCTCGGACAATCAGGGAATTCCGCCAGACTCCGGAAGGTACAAGATGTGGTATGGGGACGGAGGACAAAACAACAGCCCGTTCTCAGATGAAATTACGGAAGCTGAGTACCCAAGGAAATTTAGTACATCCGACCTCCCTAAGTACGACGGAAGTCAGGATCCCCAGACACACTTGAACACTTTCGACACTGAGATGCTGGTCCGAGGATTCAAGGGGCCAATCATTTCCAGGCTGTTCACCTCAACGTTACGAGGAGCTGCTCAAATTTGGTTCCAGACTCTATCTCCCAAGTCCATTACCGACTTCAACGACCTAAGCGAGAAGTTCCTGCTGAATTTCGCGACAAGCAAAAAGCAACCCAGGTCGGTCTACACGCTGGACAGAATCAAGCAGCAACCTGGTGAAACCCTTCAGAAGTATTTGGATCGTTTCAAGGCTGCCGCATTGCAAATCCAGGGATTAACGGAAAGCGTCCACGTACACTTGCTCATCTCGGGCTTAGATAGCGAATCCAGAATGGGGAGATCGGTCATATCTGGCGAGATCAAGATGCTAGAAGAATTCCATAGACGAGCCAAAAAGTATTTGGACATCGAGCAGATGCAGATAGCCAACGCGTCGGGAAAAGAGAGACAGAAAAGCCCACCCTCGAAAGGGAAGGACCGGGCAGAAAGAGACCGACCCCGGAACTCGGACTAGAAAACACGAGGACAAAGGCATGAGGGGAAGTATGAGAGATATACTCCACTAAATGTCCCTCGTTCACAGCTATGGAGAGAGGTAGCCCTGACCGAGATGAGGAAGGTGGAGCGACCCCGACCACTTTATAACAAGGGAAAGTTGGACCGCACACGATTTTGCGAATTCCACAATGGACCCGGGCACACAACGGATGAGTGCTGGGACCTTAGAGATGCGGTTGAAAAGTTTATCCGAGATGGAAAATTACGTCAATACGTTATCAAAACACAAGGGCAAAAAGCCAAGCGCAAGCAGACGGATTGGATTACAAGCCCGGTCTCCCAGAGGAGAAAACCGGATGAAGCCCGGAGAAAGCACGACAATGAGGACGAGTTCCCGGAAGCAGAGTTTGACTGCAATGTCATTAGTGGAGGTTACGGAGGTGGCGGCGATACCGCCAATCAGCGGAAGAAATACCTTCGGGAAGTCTTAACCATCAGGGGACGACCGACCTTCAAGCCGGAACCATCGCAAACAGAAGAGCCTCCTAAGCTGTTCTTTACTCAGGAAGATCTGAGGGACGTAATCCCGGGTCATCAAGACGGACTGGTTATAACCGGCCTCCTGGGAAAATGCCGTGTAAAGAAGATATTCATCGATCCTGGCAGCGCGGTGGATATCATCCCGTGGGACGCCTTTAAGCGCATGGACCTCGACCCAGAGAATCTAAAGCCATGCAGGACAACCTTAATCGGGTTCAACGGACAGGATACAAGTCCCAAAGGGTGTATAGAGCTAAAAATGACCTTGGGCTCTAAAGAAGCCTTTAAGACTGAGCGAGTCAAGTTTATTGTAGCGGATTTCCCTTCGTCCTACAATATAATCTTAGGCAGACCAACTATTCATAGTTGGGACATGCTCATATCAACTAAGCATCAGAAGCTGAAAATGGTAAGTCGGAAGAATGAAGTCGTCACCGTCAAAGGTGATCAGAAGGAATCCCGGCAATGCTATTTCTCGACAGTTAAAAACAATGAACCCGGAACATCCAGCTCGCAGCAGAAAGGAACTCGAAATTCAGCGCCAATTGCGCCGAGCTCGGTCAACGTGGTAGAGCTGGATGTAAGAGAAGAAGCAAAGTTGATGAAAACAGAGCCTGATGGAGAGCTCACAGGCTACCAACTAGGAGAGGAGCCCGGACAAATAACCAAGATCGGGAGTTCGCTGGCCGAGCAAGAAAAAATTGAGCTCAAAAAGCTGTTATGGAGAAACAAGGACGTATTCGCATGGAAACCTTCGAAGTTACCAGGAGTCGACCCAGCGTTTTGTTGTCACAAATTGACCATAAATCCACGATATACGCCGGTCTTGCAGAAGAAAAGAAAGATTGCACCGGACCGACAGAAAGCCCTAGCCGAGCATGTAAGAGAACTGCTGGATGCGGGATTCATCAGGGAAATCCAGTATACCACATGGTTATCAAATGTGGTAATAGTCAAGAAACCCAATGGAAAATGGAGGGTGTGCACCGACTACACCGATCTCAACAAAGCATGCCCCAAGGATGCTTACCCCATGCCAAATATTGACCAACTGGTGGACAATTCTTCGGGATTCCAGCTGCTCTCATTCATGGATGCGTATTCCGGCTATAACCAAATAGCTATGCATCCCGAAGACCAGGAGAAAACAGCTTTTATCACGGAAAAAGCTAATTACTGCTATAATGTCATGCCTTTCGGGCTGAAGAACGCACGAGCTACTTACCAGAGGATGATGAATCAAGTGTTTGAGGCACAGCTCGGCAGGAACGTCGAAGTTTACATCGACGATATGATCGTAAAGTCAGTTAAGCAATCCGACCACATCCAAGATTTGCAAGAAATATTTGATAAGCTCCGGGATCACAGAATCCGACTTAACCTAGCTAAATGTGCATTCGGGGTACCAGCAGGTAAATTTCTCGGAATCCTGTTGACAAACCGGGGGATTGAGGCCAATCCGGACAAATGTCAGGCCGTCCTCAATATGGCTACCCCAAAAAACAAAAAAGAGGTACAGTAGTTGACTGGCAGACTGGCCGCGTTGACAAGGTTCTTACCGAAATCGGCAGAAAATGCTCTTTCTTTGTTCAAGTTATTGAAGAAGGAAGCACAGCATGGAGAATGGAACTCAGAGTGTGAAACCGCGTTTAACAAGATCAAAAAATGCCTGTCATCACCACCCGTGCTGACCAAACCCGTGCCTGGGGAAGATTTGATATTATATCTATCCGTGGCCCCAGAAGCAGTAAGTGCCGCCCTGGTGAGAGAAGATTCGACGGAACAGAAACCAATTTACTTTACAAGCCGGGCTTTGCAGAGTTCGGAGCTAAGATATCAAAGGTTGGAAAAGGTGGCCTTTGCGCTCCTCACTGCCGCGAGGAGATTACGTCTATACTTCCAGGGGCATAGAATAATTGTGCGAACCAGTCAGCCAATACGCCAAATACTCCACAAGCCTGACTTGGCAGGAAGAATGACTAGTTGGGCTATCGAACTGTCCGAATTCGACATAGTATATGAAGCTCGGCATGCTATTAAATCCCAGGCTTTAGCCGACTTCATTGCAGAACTGGTGCCAACAGAGGTAGTCCCGAAAGCCAACCTTGACGTTTGGAAAGTATTTGTAGACGGCTCGTCAAACGCCAAAGGAAGTGGAGCCGGGATCATAATCGAAAGCCCGGAAGGAGTCGCCATGGAACACTCCCTGCAATTGCACTTCAGAACGTCCAATAATCAGGCGAGTATGAGGCTGTATTGGCTGGGCTATCGCAGGCAAAAGATAATGGGGCCAGGCGGGTTCATCTCTCCACCGACTCTCAACTAGTCGCGGCCCAAATCAACGGTTCATACACGGCTAAGGGACCCTTGCTAATCAAGTATCCGGGGAAAGTCAGAGAGGCAATGGCCGACTTCGATGAGGTCGTAGTCACCCACATCCCCAGGGGAGAAAATGCGAGGGCAGATATCCTCTCCAAATTAGCAAGCACCAGGAACCCGGGAAATAATCGGACTGTAATACAACAAAGTCTGAAGGAGTCCACGTGTATCATGGTCATCGCGGCAACAGAAGACTGGCGAAAGCCAATCTTAAATTACCTAGAAAAGGGAGTTAGCCCAGACGATCCCGGGGAAGCAAGGCAGATAGCACGGACCGCGTTAATGTACACGGTGGTCGATGACCAACTCTACCGAAAAGGCCTCCAATCCCCAATGATGAGATGTTTAAACTAGGCAGAGGCCGAGTACGTGCTATTAGAGATACACGAAGGGATAAACAGACAACACATGGGGGCAAAGGCATTAGCCCGGAAGACCCTTAGGGCTGGATATTACTGGCCAACAATGGTCGCGGATTCCAGAGAGCATGTACGGACGTGCGAAAGCTGCCAAAAACATGCTTGGATCCTCTGGCCACCTCCGACCGAGTTGAAGACCATCACGGCTCCTTGGCCATTCTTTAAATGGGGAATGGACCTCCTTAGACCGTTCAAACCGGCCGCAGGGCAACTGAAATGGCTTGTGGTGGCAGTGGATTATTTCACTAAATGGATCGAGGCCGAACCACTGTCGACCATCTCGGCCGCTCGAATACAAAAGTTCTTTGAAAGAAATATTGTTGCAAGGTTCGGGATTCCTGCTGAGATCGTAACTGACAACGGTACTCAATTCGTTGACCAAGGCTTCCAGAGGTTGATGTCCGAGCTCGAAATCAAGCACCATTTCGCCTCGGTAGAGCATCCGCAATCTAATGGGCAAGCCGAGGCAGCCAACAAAATCATTGTTGACGGGCTCAAGAAAAGGATGAGCAATGCAGAAAGTAACTGGGTCGAGGAACTATACCCGGTACTCTGGGGATACCGAACTAGTGTCCAAACCTCGACCCAGGAAACACCCTTCCGAATGACATATGGATGCGAGGCCATGATCCCGGTAGAAATTGGGCAAACATCATGGAGGAAAGCCAAAGTCATGGAGGAGGGAGAACATGCCAACAGCAAGCAGTTAGCAGCCGAGCTAGACCTCATCAATGAAGTCAGAACGACGGCACACTGCCGAGATCTGGCAACGAAGCAGCTGGTGGCGGCTAAGTATAACCGCAAAGTTAGACCACGAGCATTCGATAAAGGTGACTTGGTATTACGCAGAGCGGATATTGGAAATAAGAATGCCCGGGACGGAAAACTTGCAGCAAACTGGGAGGGTTCTTACCGTGTTTCAAACAAAATGGGGCCCGGGACCTATGTCCTTGAGATGTTAGATGGCACACCCATTAAACAAACGTGGAACGCGGACAAACTAAGGACTTACTACAGCTAAAGACCGGGATGCACTCGGAATAAGCGCACAGCGGATGTCAGTGGTGACTGAGAACCGCTTTTCAGTTTCAACGGATGTCGGTGGTGACCGAGAACCGTCTTTTATTACGCATTGTTTTGCTTTTTTCCATTGATTTTAAATTGTGTAATCCCAATTATTTCAATCAATAAAAAAGGTGGTTCAATTCATGGGCCAACCAAGTTATTACTTGTGAAATCAATGCAAAGATAGGTCGTGACAAAGGCAAGTTAATTAAACAAAGACTTGGGTTTCGCGATCCCGGTCATGATAAGATTTGTCAACAAGTTTTGTAAACGTTATGATGCATCGGAACTATCCCCTGGGGTGGTGTGAGATTGCCATAAAAGATCCTGATCAGGTCGAAATGTTTAGGCTCCTATGCAAAAAAGATATTAGGGCCCGAACATGTGGCAGTTGGCTACCATCTCGGTAAGGTACTTTACAAGATAAAGTGCTTAGATAATTTTTGAAAATCGTCTGTTGTTTAGAATGCCCGACCATTAATAAGCGTGGCCCGTTTGTTAAAACGTCGGTTGAATATCCAGCAGATTCTGCGCAATATATCTTGACTTTGGCCAAGTCATAAAATAAAGAACCGAGCTTCGTGCACGGATTACGTTTCCCTTTTACTCATCAACTGGTGAATTAAAAACACGAGTTTGGTTTAAAGGATGAAAATAAAAACATGTAAGATGGACGAGCTGAGGATGCTAGAAAAATCCGGGAACACTGGCTTGTCATAGTATTAATTTTGAGGGCAAAGGCCCCGGATTACAGAAAAACAAAAATGAAAGTGAAAATACTACATAACAAAAAAAAAATAAAAAAATAAAAAGGTCCTAGAAGGACGGCATCAAAATTGGGCTTGGCCAGGCACAGGAGAGCCAGGGGCGTCAGTCGTCGGAGCATCTTCCTCAGCTAATTGACCACGGTCATTCTCCGCGAGATGCTCGAACTCTTCGACCGGAGAAAGCGGCGCTGGTACAAATTGCCCGTCCTCTACCGAAGCTCTGAAATCCACATCGTCCAAATTCATCATAATGTCAGGATTCAGAGCTCGGACTTGGGCCAGGCATAGGTTGAAAGCTTCCGCAGCCATCTCCACGACCAAGACTTCCAGCTTATCCACCTCGGCAGCAGATGCCACTAGCTCGGCCTTGGAAGCGTCAAGATCGGAATGGGCGAGATGGAGGTCCTTCACCACCCCCGCATACTGACCCTGTAGGGCGTGCAGTGAGGCATTGAGGGTGTCTTCCCGGGCATGATTGGCGTCAAGCTCGGTGGAGAAATGATCCCTTTCAGCAAGGGCCTTTGATAGCTCTTCCACCGCCTTTACCTGCGCCTCTTCCGCTTTCAGGCGCGCCTCCTCAGCCTCCCTCTGCCTAATCTCGGCCTCTTTCTTTTCAACCCGAGCTTTGGCAATCTCGGCTGCAGCCTTGGCGTACTTATGCTTAATGGAAGCAAAAGCGTCCAACACGCCAGCCGTCTCCATTAGGTGGTTTTGCAGGACCTGCAGGTGATCGAGGTCGGAGTCAGCAAAGGCCTCACCACTAAAATACTTGCTGGGGGGCTTCACCACGTATTTGAGCTCCTCCGAGACCCCATCAGTCCATACCTCACCCCGCGAGTGAAGGCGAGACTTGCCAGGAAGTGGGGGAGGAGGGACGCTTGTGGCAGCACCGGCGTCCGGGACAGAGGCCGGACTCTCTTCTGCGACCGAGATCGATGACGCTGCCACCGACTTCGATCGCTTGCGCGGAATGAGGTCCGTAGAGGCCGGAGAGGGCGCAGCCCTCTTCTCAGTAGTAGTCCTGGCAGGCGAAGGAGCAACCACAGCCTTCTTCTGGGAAGAGGACTCCCCTTTCTTTTTGGCCTTAGCCTGGAGCTTCTCGGCCAGTTCTTGGAAAGAAGCCTTCCCCATGTCGGGCACTACAAAAAATATAACAAACATCAGAAAGGACAAGAGGCATACGTATAAAAAAAAAATATATCCAAAGAACATCCAACACAAATCATACTCGGTGGATACAATTCCTCCACCGACTGTCGAATAAAAATCCGGGAATCAATAACATCCTTCTCGGCCACATGGTCAACCAGAGCTATCACAGTTTCAACCTCGGCTAGCTCTAGGCTATCATCGGAGGATGCAAATATGTTCTGGTCTTGGTCATAGTGAGTTTTCGACCAATACAGAGGAAACAACAGCTCCATCGAGCTGGAATCGACACCCTGAAGAAACCACGGTTTATGACCGGGTTCAGCATTAATTTTGAAAAAAGAAACCTTGAAGCCTTTCCAGGTGTCGGTTGCCACATGGAAAAGCTTCTTATCCGGTTTCCCCCGGAAAGAAACCCAACCCCTCTTTTCTTCAGGCTCCCCGGGTTGACGAGCCCGTTGGATGTTAAAAAAATAAAAGAATGTTCCGGTGGTGGGAGTACGATTTAAAAATCGGCAAAGCCGCTCGAATGCAATAATAAAGTCCCAGGAGTTAGGATGAAGCTAAGTAGGGGCCAGCTGAAGAATGTTTAAGAGATCTACTTGAAACCTAGAAAATGGAAAACGAAGGCCGAGTTTTTTGACGAAGTCTAGGTAGAAGAAGAAAAAAGAACGCTCATTCCCTTCCCGGGCAACACACACCGGTTCAGAAGGGCCGAGAAGAGATAAAGAACAATGATCCCAGTCCCCTAATGGGAGCTCGGCGATCTGATTGGTCGTGGCTTTCGATAGCCTGGATAGCACCCCGGTCGCAACCCAGTCATACTTTTCAGCAAGATGACGTGGAATACTGGCGGCCGCTGACTCCACGGATCCGGAATCCTCGACAGGACGAGGAGAAGTTGACATACTACCTAGAAAAGGCAAAACAAAAATAAATTAGAAACGGAGAAGATGATACCTGAAGGTAGTAAAGCGGGACGGGTAGAAACGGCTCCAACAACCCGCGGTTGGATATGCCGGCATCGCGAAGCTATTTCCTTAGCTTCCCATGACCGGCCAACCATCGTGGCCTCAGATATCAGCCAGGAACACTCCTCGCACGGGCCGATAGGCCGGGTAAGGGAGATGAGGGGCTCCGTGCGTGAAGGAAAGGAAGAAGCGGGTAGAGGAGGACTTTCTTCCCTACCCTTTCCTAAGGGTGGCTCTGAAGAAAAAACCCTAGTGGCAGCAATCCCCCGGCCTAGACTTTCGGGCTCTACAGACTCAGACCGACCTCGAGCCCTTCCCCTAACCCGACCAGACCGTCCTGGTTGACTACCACCTTCTCCGCCATAACCATGGAGAACGTTTTCCCTCTTTTGTTCTTCAGTTAGAGGTTTCCCGTACAGCCACCAAGCTGTCCGGGGAGGCATACGTTGAATAAGCTCGGCCTCTTCCGGGGAAAAAGCATTTGGATTAAAAGGCGGAGGAAAACCTTGATCGCTCATCCCGAGAAGATAGAATTTAAACAGGAAACCGTAAACCAAAGACGGAGAAAAAGGATTGAATAGACCAGAAGTTCAGAGAAGTTCAAGAACAAAGCAGAAGCCAGAACCCAAAGGGGAAGAAACTGGAAAGAACTCACAATAACCTACCCAGAAAAAAAGAAAGACCAAGAGACAGAGAAAGAAAGGAGAAAACACAGCCAAATTACCAGAGAAGGAAACAAGGAAAGTACCTGGTTTGAGATAAGTTAAGGGAAGAGGAAATGCGCGAGCCATGAAGACCAAAAATGGGAATCTGAGGAAGATGAACGGGTGACTGGTTGCAAGTTTCTCTCAAGAAAGAAAACTCAAGGTTTGGCGGTTTTCAAAATGCAAGAAGCGGAAAGTCGAAGGCTTTTATAAGCAAAACAAGCAGGCGGATGAGAGTTAAGAAACTCAATCGCCAAAGGCCCAAAGGGCCCATACACGAATGGTGATGTGGACGTTAAAAGGCGTGTGCATTTAATGTTGATGTTAAACAAACACGAAAACCAAGATAGTGGGGCAGTTGCTCCACTCAGAGGCCGGCTAGTAAACATAAAATCAGCAGGAGGCAATGATGACACTCGTGGCCTCGAGATAAGACGAGCGTTGGATCAACAGATGAGGCGGACAATGATCCCGGATGAAAATGCTCACGTGGCCGACCACATGAATACACCCCGATCGTCCGACCTAAGTCCCCATGCAATCTCAAACTTGGGGGCAACAAGTCCCGATCCACGAAAAACTGGACAAAGTACCTGTAAACAGGGAGTAAGACCAAATAGAAATATCAATACTACCCGCCACGAATAAAGAAGGAAAGTTCGAGAAGGCATGGAAGGAGTTCGGCCTTGAATCAAAATAAACCGGAATGGGGGGGGCACCCGTGTCCCACTCAAATAAACCGGAATGCAAATTGATGACAGATGGGGTAACCCGGGGACCAAAAATGTCCGACCTCGGAAAAAGAACTAGAAGTCAAAAACCTCAGGACAGCGAAATGAACTAGAACACAGGACGCAACCTGACAAGTACATCCCGGCTGCTCGGAGCCTTGAACAACCGGGCTGGAGGGCAACTGTTACGGATATCTCACAAATGGGCCCAGCCCAATAACCAGAGAGCCTAGTCAAAATGGCTTTAGTTATGCTCATAACCGCTTCCTTGAAAATAGGAGTGGTTTTATCAAGAATATTTATCGTTATGGTAACCGCCTATGAAAGAAGGAGATTATTCAAAAACGCATATCTTGATATCCCTAAAATAAAGGATAAATCCAACAGATTAAGATAGGGCCCAGGTACGCCTATAAATAGGGTAAACCCCTTACAAGGTACACACTTCTGAAATCCTAGCTTTTCTATTCACACAGCGTACACACACCACCCCCTTTGGCTATCATTAGCCTGCCGTATACTCTCGAACTACGTGGACTTTGATCCACACTGTGGTACGTAGGACCCCGGGATTTCACCCCGGACCAAGTCCAACCCAACTTGTGATCCACACCGGATCAGGCAATTTCCCGGAAGCTTCATAAGAGACCATGAATTAATATAATATAGTGGCGAGGCGACAATGGTGATTCTGCAGTGGAGCGCATAATAATGGAATATATTGATAGCCCGCCATACCTTCGTCCCACAATTGACTGATCTCCTATTAAAAAAAAAAAAATAAGTGAATAAACTTTCCCGAATATAAAAGAAAAAGTCCTGGCCTTTTTCTTCTATATAGGCCATGAACGGTTAGAAATTAAAACATAATCTTTCCACTCCCATCTCTGCTAGATCTAATCCTCAAACACCAGAGCCTCCCTTTGTGTCTGTGTTGCTGGAAGGATGGCGGAACAAATCCCATATGGTGTGGCTTCAAGTCTCATCAACACCTTGGCTTCATTGGCCTTCAAAGAGATTGCTTCCATTTATGGGGTCAAGAGTGACATTGATTGGCTCAAGGACTCTGTTGAAGCCATCAAAGCTGTTCTTGTTGATGCTGATCACAAGCAGCACACTGACCAACTCATCCAGCTCTGGATTAGGGACCTCAAACAAGTACTTTATGAAGCAGATGACTTGCTTGATGAATTGCACACTCAACATCTGTTGCACAACAGGGATGTAAAAGATAAGAAAGGAAAGGGAAAGGTACGTGAATTCTTCTCACCCACCAACCCAATTGTTTCTCGCCACAAAATTGCTCGTAAGATTCGAATGATTAGAGAGAAATTTAATGCTGTTGCCGAAACTAGGTCCAAGTTGAATTTAGATCGAAGGGTGGTTGTTGAAATGAAGCATGAAAGAGTAACTGGAGGGACACTAGTTCTAAGCATGAAGAAAATATCATTGGCAGGGAGGAAAGTGAGAAGGAGGTTATCGATCTATTGCTAAATACTAATAACAATGAAAATGTTTCCTTGGTTGCTATTGTGGGCATAGGTGGTTTGGGTAAAACTGCTCTTGCCCAGCTGGTCTACAATAATACTCAAGTCAACAATTTTTTCGATAAGAAAATGTGGGTGTGTGTTTCTGATGAGTTTGATGTGAACCCCCTTGTTAAAAAAATATTGGAATCATCAACTCATAAGGAAGAAAACAACCAACAATTGCAATTGCTTCAAGATAAGCTTGCAGAGAATTTGAAAGGCCAAAGATATTTGTTAGTCCTTGACGACGTGTGGAATGAAGATAGAGAAATGTGGTTACGTTTGAAAAAATATTTGATGTGTGGCGCTCAAGGTAGTAAGATTTTGGTGACTACACGCAATCAAATGGTAGCCAATAAAATGGGTGTAAAAGCGTTAGTTTTTTTTGAAAGGATTGACAAATGATCAATCTTGGACTCTATTAAGAAGTTTGGCATTTGATGAAGAAAAAATAATCACCCAAAAACTTGATTCTATTGGCCAAAAGATTGCAGAAAAATGTGCTGGTGTTCCGCTAGCAATAAGAGTTATGGGAAGTTTGTTGCAATCAAAATCGCAGCAAGGTGACTGGGAAGCTATCTTGGAAGGTGACTTTTGGAAGTCATGTGAAGGTAATAATTCAATTATGCCAATTTTAAAGTTGATTTATGACAATTTGGCAATTGAGTTAAAACAATGTTTTGCTTATTGTTCTTTATATCCAAAAGATAAGTGATATAGAAAGGATGAATTGATTGATTTGTGGATGGCACACGGCTTCCTTGAAATGATGAGAACAAACAATGTCCTGAAGACGTTGGTGAAAAATATGTTCGTATTTTGTTGATGAAGTCGTTCTTGCAAGATGTTCAAAGGGATAAACTAAATGAAATAGAATCTTTTAAAATGCATGATTTGATGCATGACTTGTCCCAAGTAATTGCTAGCTCTGATTATTGCCTATACGTTGAGGGGAGAAAAAATGTCGGATGTCCTATACATGCTTCTTTTGAGGAATATAACTCTGATAGTTTACGAAATATACCGGATCCATGTATATTAAGAACCTTTCTTGAAATAAAGAAAAAACGTGAAAGAAATCCAGCGGATTTATTTGTGTTCAAACACTTACGCAGTCTTGATTTTTCTTCCTACTATCATGTGAGTGATATGTCTGAATCAATAGGTAAAATGAGACATTTGAGGTATCTTAATCTCTCTGGTTGTTCTAGATTGACTTGTTTACCCAAAAATATAAGCAACTTAGTCAATTTGCAGACATTGAGATTGGGCTACTGCCTAAATCTTGAATTTTCCGTAGATATTATCACAAAGTTGATAAACTTACGCCTACTTGATATAAATCATTGCAAGGCCTTTAAAGATGGAATGCCGATTGGGTTGGGTGGGTTGGCTATTCTAGAACGTTTGTCAAATTTCATAGTGGGTGATGATGATAAGGAGAGTAAGAAGGCCAAATTGAATGAATTGAAAGAACTTAATCTCAGAGGTAGTTTAATCATTCAGAAACCTGGTTTAGTAAGGGATGTAGAGGAGGAGTCTAAGGATGTTAATTTGAGAACAAAGAAAAACCTCATTTCCTTGTTCCTTGATTGGGGAAAATATGTAGAGGTGAAAAACAGTGATGCCTTGCAATTATTAGAAAATTTTCGCCCTCATCAAAATTTGAAGTCATTGCAGATAGAAGAGTACCCAGGGGTATGCCTTCCCGATTGGCTTTTGTCATGTACAAATCTTGTGGAATTGAAGTTATGTGATATTAGAAATTGTCAATACTTGATAGCGTTAGAAGGATTTGTTTCTCTCAAGACTCTTTGGATAAAGAATATGGATAAATTGGAGTACATATACTGTAAAGAATGTTCCTCATCAACTAACTTCTTCACATCTCTGGAGGAGTTAATACTTCGGAAGTGTGGAAGTTTGAGTGGTTGGGTAAAGGAGGAAAATGTTCAAAATACAAGAGATAACCAGAGTGGATTTGTGATCTACACTCACTCAGATTTATAAATGTGCAGTATTGTGATAGTTTGGAGTCATTTCCAGAAGGAATGTGTCGCCTTACCAATTTACAAACACTAAGAATGCATGGACCTTCTCAACACTTGAAGGAAAGATGCTTGAGAGAAACAGGAGCAGAGTGGCCTAAAATTGCTCACATCCCAGATATATGGATTAATTAGGATCAAATTTAACTCTTCATTGCATACATCTAGAGGTATACTCATGAATAACTATTATGCCGTTATAAAAAAACTTGAATGATACACACACACACATATGACTCTTACTAATCAATCTTTGATTGTAGAAAACCATTTTTTCCCAAGAGTAGGAAGGCGTCACAGAGCATGATCTGTTCATTGTGGCATTGAAACAAGGTACTTCTCTGCAATTAAATTTGATTATTACACCGTTTTTAAAAGCTTAAAGAGGTAGTGGATTACTCGTATTTGCTCCAGCCTACTCCAAATTCGACGCTGCCTCTGCTACTTAATTTCGATCCTTTTCTTGCTCGGTCATCACGATTTCATGGTTTTAATTTATATTCAAAAGTTTTAGGAATATTTATCTGCAGTTGAAGGAATTGTGATGCGCTAATGATGTTATAACTTGGCAGGTATTTAGTTTGGGATGAAGTAGTTGGAAAGGCAAGGCTTCTTCAAATTTGTTGAATGTTATGTAGGAGACAATTAAAAACTCAGACAAGTAAGAAATCATTTTACTTTTGAACAAATATGTTAAGCTTGTGCTGCAATAATATTTTGTCGTGTCCCTTGTTATGATCACTTTTAACACTAATTAGTATCTCTCACAAATGAAAATTCCAGGTCAAGACTCAAGATGGCGAGTTATGCAATATGTGGCATTTATTCATTTGGCACTATGAAAAGCAGCCACATCATCACCATCAGTTTTGTTATTTTACAAGTATTACTTATCTGTTATATTCATCTTTTTTTTTTTTTTAATAATGTAAATGACTTTTGATATAGTGAAATTTTTTTGGAGTTGATCCAGTAGTTTTTCTCCCTCAGTGTTAGGGTTTCTCACGTTAAATCTGGTGTCATTTTTACTTTGTCTTATACATTGCAGAGTATCGGCAGAGAAGCATGCTTCACTATGCCCTTTTTTTTTCTTCTTCACACTTTTATATTTAACAGACCAAAGGCATTTTGACCTACATTTCAAAACATTGCTAAAACCTTGTAGAAATTTTAATGAATCATCAACACATTGTTATTATTAGATATACTAGTAGTGACCACTATTTATAGGACCTCCCATAACAGAAAAAATAGATCCAACACTAGTTATCGACACATTTTTTTATGTCCAATAACCGCATCTCACAAATCAAATTTTAGTGTTAAAATTTTAAAAAACAATTATAAGGAAGAAACTAGTAATTACATGCTTTTGGAGCTATCGGCATCTATTTTTGAGATTGTCAAGATTTTCACGCTGAAATTGATAAAAATAATAAGGCAATTAAGAATGATGCCAAGTGTTTTCAATAATCTGATGGCAAATATAATTAGCTTTCACAAAGTTATATATAACCATATGGAATAATTTTCTTTGGAACCTGACTGCACAAAACTGGTAAACAAGTACATAAACCACAACAATATCTGCATATAGTTTTGAGATTAAAAAGATTTTCATGCTGAAACTGATAAAAATAATAAGACAACTAAGAATGATTACTGAAACATTCATGGATAAACAATAGCCATCATCTCAGTGTTGTTGATCCCAGTGATGCTAGAATCAAGAGGGAAGAAAAAAGAATAGAGCTCATAACGAACATAACAAGAACTATACAAAACTCTACACCCTTTACGATTGCTGCATAATTTGTTGAAGTTTCTTTCTTCTGCAATATCCAAACACTGAGCACAATCAACATCAGACAAGTCTCCTGTACATTGAACCAAAGCATAAAGTGTCACAAAAGAAGACAACTTTGTCTTCCCTTTCCCAAGCCCTTTGTTTTTGGCCATAACAGCTTCTGCTTTAATCTCATCCATTAGAGATCCCAGTTCTTTATTAAAAGCTTCAGGATCACTCACATTCCCAAGGTTCCAATAGATTATACCAAAAGATGTATCAACTTTCCCTATGAAACTCTCATTACTATATCTTAAAAAGCAGTAATCATACCAAATTCTTGCATCAGCTTGGTTTGGACATCTATTTCTGACTTGTCTTGCCGCGTCCTGTATGCAAATAGAGCAGTCTTCTTTGCTCACATCTCTCCTGCATTGAGACAGGCCATAAACTCGGTCTTGTTCTTTCCCGAACGAGGCAGAAATGAAGCCTGGTGAGGGAGTTTCAGAGACTAATTCTGCTAAAAGTTTGTCAATGTTAGCAGATAATTTGCTCCCACTGGTTATGTTTGTGTTTTCATTGCAAAACTGACCCAAGGGTTCTTGGGATTCTGCATTGGAATAGCATATGAGAAGTAAGAAGATGATTTTGAAGAGCAAAGACATGATTTTTGTTTGTTTGTTTTAACTCTTAATTTTAGAGTTCATCAACTGATTCTTATGTAGGAAACAAGTTTAGATGTTGGAATGTGGAATCTGTTTCAGCAGACATTTCTGACTTGCAAGTCATTGTGATTGGAGGAAACAATTCAGCATTATTTCTGGAGGCAAATTGGGGCAATGTGATCGATTTTAATCAATTCCAATAATTTAGATGCTAGTTGACACCCAATATAGCTCCATTTGTAAAACCAGATAGAATTACATTTTAGAGTGATAATTGATGTCATACCACTCAAAACTAAGGAATTTTTTAAAGCACACCCTTTTTATATCTTCTCATGAAAACCTTCAATTTTTACATAGAATAAAGACATATTATTTTAATTATTCTCTTCAAATCTATCTTTTTCCCGTAGTCGAATGGAGTCTGAATGAATGAACTTCTATGTATATTAGCTAGTTTAATTTTTTGTAGCCAAAAGTCAATAATGATAAAGATCCATATTGTATAATAGTATCCTCATTCAATCAATTATTCCTTTAGTCTTTTTTATAATAGCCCAAAATATTAATTGTCTTTGTCCTTATTATAAGAGCCTAACAAGGCAACAAAATTTGTCTAAATATTTAATGATTTTTTTAAAAAAATTTTTGCACCTCATTAATGACATTAATTCCATCAATTAAAATGTTGCTTATAGGTTTATTTACTGAATTTCTCTCTCTTACTTACCTCTTATAAATAAAGATATACTTAAAAAAAATAAAGTTTATTTCAAACACACTTATTATTTTTAACTAATTTTAATTTTTTTTAAACTATGTAGTTCAATTGTTGTCCTCTTAAAAATAAGACCGGGGTTATTGTACTTTTCTTATACTCCATTTGATCCTTATTATAAGGTACCAACTATTTTTTCTCACAAACCAAAGAATGGAAGTTAACTCATTAATTAGGTCCAAAATTAATAAATGTTTCCAACTTCACCCCTATTTTAATGATGTAGTTTTAAATGAGTTAGTTAAAAATGAGGGCATAATGGAAAAAAATAATAAATTAGTTAGTTAGAGTAAGTTGATACCTTATAATAAAGACAAAAAAAATATTGATAGTTGGTGCCAGAGAGTATCTCGTACAGTGACCACTTCCTAGGTTTCAATAATGGGATGTTGAATTTTAGAAGTTGACCTTGTTTTGTGGCAAAGGGAATTGGAAAATTGATTGGTACACTGATTGATTACAAATTGATTGGGCTCAGCAGACAATTTTGACTATAGCGAGTTTCTCGCCCTTCATAATGATCAGGGGCACCAATTAAGGAGGCATTTTTTTTTTTGGTCGGAAATTAAGGAGGCATTTGGGTCCCTATTATTTCAATTCATATATTGTTATATGCTAATTGTTGTCAATGATAGTTGATATAGATGGTAAGGGATTCAGGACTAGGCCGTTGGGTCATAGTTTCGATTCCCTCTGCTGTCGTTGAGACTCCTTTGGTAGGCGATCTTGTAAGTCCCCAATAAGTGCTTATAGAGCCCGGAGCTGTGCCCTGGCCTTGGTAGGGGACTGGTGTCGAACCTTTCCAAAACTTTTATGTATAAAAAAAATGCTAATTGTTGCCTCTTCTGTACGTGCGCAACTATATAGTATTCTCTCATATATTTAATATAACACATATTTATCTAATATGATTAAATTAGAGAAACTAATTAAATCAGTTAATATGAATATATTTTCTAAAATACCCTAATCATATTTCTTTATTCCCTTCTCCCTTTAAATATTATTAAAGGAGTATCAATAGAATTAAATTAGAAAAATGTCGACTAATATAAAAAATAAGTTTTATATTTATGACGAAAAATCAACATTCAATTCAGCCTGTTTGTTCAAGCTTAGGCTTAGGGCAAAAAACAGAAGTAATTTTAATAAGATAAACATCAAATAACCATCATTTTTGCAAAGGCTCTGAATCTCTTTGTTAATATGCTAAGCCAAGTGATTTAGCAAGATAAGTTGAAAACATTTCTTAAGCTTATTGAAGTTATAGTTATTTCTTGTTTCATTTAATTATCAAAATCACTTTTTCCACATTTAGCTAGCAAGCCCTGAATCACATCTAACAGAAATTTAAACAAACTCCTGAGGAAAATTAACGATATATACAACCTAAATCACAGAATAACTTGACAAAGAATAAAAATTCTTAAAAAAATAAACCTCAATTATATATCAGAATTTTAACATGAGTAATTTAAAAAAAAAAAACTAATTTTATTAATAAAAGAGTAAAATGACATACATAAAAGCATATGCTCCATTACAACCATTGAGTAAATGAAAGTTCTATTGAAACCCAATCTGCAAGCAATATGAACTCAAATAAAAAAGAGTCAATTAAGACAATGAGTCAGTGAACAAGACTGATACCAATGAAATCATTACCATTATAAATTCATATATACAACCCACACGTAACAAATAGAAGTGGAAATAAAAAAATCAGATTGTCTTAAATATAAGGATATTGGTAAACTATAAAAATAAATAAGAAACACAGTATGGACAAGCAAAAACTCTAATAAAAAAACACCAAATCAGGGTAAACATTGCATACAAGAAATAAAATAGGCAAAGCGTTTATTGCCTTTCCAATAAAAGTCAATATCTGATTTCCTCTCATCCTCAAGGTAGTTTGATAAACATGTAAAAGGTCATGAAATAACTAACATATATATAGGTATAAATTTGTTTTGTTCTTTAATATTATGCAACTCGATCATATTATTATTCTCATTTCAATATCGATCTTTTGCCCTATGACATACTACCATTTTGTACATATATGTAAATCACTTATACAAAATAGTTTTATTCAGAATATATAAGTTATTTGTTAGGTAATTAATGACATTTTCTTAATTTTATCCCTTTTTAATTTTTATTGGAAAGAAGAAAGATAAGAGTGGGGTGTGAAAATCATTTGTAAAGTAGAGATAAGGAACAAATTTAATAAGGGTAAATATAACAATTTTTATTAATTTAAGGAAAAATTTCATATAAATACCAGTTGAATTTGCAAAAACCTCATAAACCCACTGAATTTTTTGAAAGACTGAAAAGGTCGGAGGGGCAATGAAGGATATAAATATTTGGGTGAATTTATCCTTTTGTCCTAAGTTTTTAAATAATTTTTTTTTCAAAAAAGAAATATGACCCTCGCTGGAGGGCCACAAGGGCCGGTTGCCCTGCAATCGTCAGCCTTCAGTGGACTAAGATTGAGCGAGGGGTTTTTTTTTGGGGGGGGTTTGGATGGGGTTGAATCTTTTTTATTTTTTTGAAAAAAGATTCATTGTAAGTGAAGAAGGTGGGGTTCGAATCCATCCCACCTTCACGGGGGCCAAGTGGGCCCACTTGATTTCTTTAATATGTATATGCATTAAAATAATATATGATTGTTATTTACGTAGAGTTTGAAAAATTTTGACTTTCTAATAATTTTTAATATACTAAAGTATTAACTAATTATAAGCTAATATTTATTTTTTGTTATTTACATGGAATTTGGAATTACCAATTCATGAATGATATTTACAAATTTCGTAATGGTAATTACTAATGTTTTCGTCAGGTTTTTCACAAGTCTCTCTCATGAGACAATAAATAAGGGTCAATTATAACAAATTTTATAATAGAAATTAACAATTTGTTAATGGTATTTATAAGTTTTGTAATGGTAATTACTATTATTTTCTTTAGGTTTTTCACAAGTGCCTCTTCAAATTTTAGGATTAAAATTTTAGGTAATTTTTTTAAGGGTTAAGGTGCAAAAATTCACATATACTTTATCCTGAGGAGCGCCCAACACCAAGTGCTTTTTCCTAAGTGCAAAAGTACGCATGTGGTTGTTAGATATGATTAGTTTTGATGATATCTTATATATATGCCATTAGAAAAAGCAAAAAGTTTGCATACTATATTTATCTTCTTCATTGACTAGTTCTTGAATTTAATGTAGAGTTAAATATGTGAAGATCATTTATGAAGAATGGTCAAGAAGAAGATCATTAAATAAGTATTGAATGAGAGAAAGAAATCATGGAGAATAATCAAGAGATGAGAAGATAGAAAGAAGAAGAATCTGCAAAGAAGCAAGAAGTTATCAAAGTGTTTTGGGGACAAATTGAAGAGGAGAAATTGAAGAATAAAAGAAAGAAGAAGTTGAATTATAGACCAAGAAGGAGTTACGGGATTTCAGAAAGAAGAAATCAATATATATATAATAACCCATCCCTCAAACTCATCAAAAAAACGGCTTATATGTGGCTCCTCTCACATATCACTGTTCACAAGTCAGATTCATATTTTTTGGGCTGCGCATAATCTATTTTCCTCTTGCAATCCCCACCTCTATTTGAAATTCAAATCACTCATCTCTTGAAATATGCACAGGATACCGAAATCAACCAAACTTTTTGACCAGCGTTTCTCTCTCCTTCGCCTTCCCCTGCTCTTTCTCTCAAAGACTCTTTTGGTTTTGAAGAATCAAAAGCGACTGTTCCATTGTCTCATGGATATCGAAGCTTCACCGTAAGTTCTCAGTCTCTTCTCTATACGACTCCTTCTCAGTTCTCACTCAATAACTAGGAAATTTCTTGTAACAATAATTGAATCAGCCAAACTTCATTTTATTAATTTATTATTTTCTCTCTTCTTCTAGATTTGAGTCGAGCGAGATGCTCCCGACATTCCTCGCCTCCACACCTTTGATACCGGAATCATGGAGACTGTGCAGTTCCGCCAACCCCACCACGCATGGAAGTTTCCTGACGGAGGAGATCGGAGACGTAGGTGGTGACTTCGTCGAGGGAGTCTCATAAGAATCTGATAATTTTATTGAGACTTTATAGTGAACTCTGTCCCTTTCTTCCTTTGGCATTTTGTTTCTTCAGTGGCTAGGAGGCATATGTAAGAAGGCTCTAATTGAAGCTCTTGAAAAAGTTAAATCTGGTAAGATTTTATCCAAGTGCCTTCTGAATAGAATGTTATGTCCAAAATGGGGTGGGTTGATCTTATTTTGTTTCTTTCCGAAAGGTCATGTACTTGTGTTGTTGCAGAGCTCATGTTATTAGGGTTCATATCATTGTTGCTGACATTTGGGCATACCTACATATTGAAAATATGCATAGCTGAAAAGGTAGCAGATATTTTGAGCAAAAAAAAAAAAAAGGTGGCAGATACAATGTTGCCATGTCCATTCGATGGAACCAATGATAATGCTTCAAGCAGTAAAGAAGCTTACAGAAGGAAACTTCTGTCTTATCAACGTAGGATTTTAGCTGCTGATTCCTAGCATAATGATGGGTTTTTCACTTTTTCTACATCATATTAATCAATATCTACATTCTTAAATATACAGTTTTCCGCTATAATCTAATTAAGAAATTTCAAAAAATGTATATCCTTGAGTAACACTATTTACTCACTACCTGCATGTTTTATATGTTTTTACTTTTTAATTTGACTTTCTTTTGTAGTGTTCTACTTCATCTTTGATTCCACAGTTATTTTCGGTTGTTTTAGTTTGATGACTTTCTTCTTATTGCCTTGGAGGTTCATACAAGATTATACCTATTCTTGAACAATTTCCTTGTCTTGTCTTCTTGATTCTACATTTTGAAAAGTTGCATATGGTCATAATGTGTTTGTCATTCTTTTATTCCTTCTTCAGGTAGAAGTTGATGTATTAAATTTTTTTGGTGCAAGTGGATGTTATACTTCTCAATAACCTGAACTTTTGATGATTCTTGTGTAAAATAATTAAGATTCAAATGTGTACATAGAGATATTTATGAATGTTAATCGATTAGAAGACATTGTTTAATATTGTTGATGTTTCATTTATAATATGTAGTCATTCGTTGGTAGCAATATTTTAATGTTCCTTAAAAACAAGAAAGTTGCATCACTTAGGAAGCAAAATATTTTTGAGTAAAACCATGAAGTACTATCAACCCGTGCAACGCACGGGAAAGTACAAGCTCGTTGAAGAAAATGATAAGTTCAAGAAGAAGAAGAAATATTGAAGAATGTATAAGGTGTAGAGAATGATGAGCTAAAGTTGAATGATGAAGAATAATCAAGAAGAAGAAGAGAGATTGAAGAAAGAAGAACTTGCTGAATGGAATATGATTATTCAAGTTCTTGGTTGATAGATTTTGTGGATAATCAAGAAGAAGAAGAGAGTTGGAAGATAGAAGAAGTTGATATTTAAGATCATCTCAATTTCTTTATGAAGGATAATCAAGAAGAAAATGAAGAAGAAGAAATATTGTTCAAGATGGAAGATGGAGAAAGGAAGAACTTGATGAAGATATCTTTATTCAAGCTCTAAGATTGATCCTAAAAGTCTCCATGATCAAATGGAAGTTGGAGTGGGTCAATTCAGAGTTAAAATTAGCAAGAATCAGGTTCTGAATGAGGAAACTCAAGTATGATGGTCAATACTCAAGTTTACAAGCCTATTAGAAGTAATTTGTCTCTGGAATACAAGAAAACTCGAGTATGGAGGTTAATACTCGAGTATGGGAGTCAATACTCGAGTATAAAACTTAATGACTCGAGTATTCGATGTTTTCAGTTTCTCTAGTGTCTTTGGACCCGACAATACTCGAGTATCCAATTCAATATTCGAGTATCAGCATGGTCAACAACTCTGTTCATCTATGTTTCACGTTCAGCTTTGGGCGAAGTCTGATAATTTGATGATATCTCCTAAACCGGAGATCGGATTGAGGTAAAACCAAATTTGGATGAAACTAGACATCCAATGTGTCATATTGACAAAGTTTCAAGTCCGAAGAAGTTTAGATGAGAGAGCTTTGAATTTTGAAAGTTGGATCAGGAATCCACGCCACACATCAGACCAAACTTTAATGTTTTCAATATAACTCACAATCTACAAATTGGAATAAGTTGAAATCGGTTACATATGAAAGAAGACTCATAAGGCTTTCCATCAAGACTTAATTCAACAAAAATAAAGTTCATAATACAGATATATGCTCTTCGAAAGTTGACTGACGATTCAGGACGTTGCAAAAACGCTGGTTTAGAACAATTCTCATTCATCGGATCAAAACAGACAAAATCCAACGAGTTTGGATTTGATTCTTGTTGCATTGGAAAGAAGACACAAAGATCTATATGAGGATAATTGGTTTGCCAATATTGAAGCTATATTAAGTCGGAGAGCAATCAAAGTCAAGAATAAGTTGAAAACTCGAGTTTACAAGAGAAAACTCGAGTATAACTCAGACAAAGAGCAATGAACATTAGAGGATCTTCAATACTCAAGTATGTAAGTCAATACTCAAGTATTGGACAGACAGAGATGAATCTGGAGTAATGAAACAAGTTCAATACTCGAGTATCCAAGCCAATACTTGAGTATACAACGTCGCTTCAGAAAAATCAAAGTTTCGAAAATCACGGTTTTGATCAAGAACATCCAAATACTTACCCAAATGATTTGTAATACTTCTTAACATCATTTATATCATTTGTGGACATGTTTCAGATGATCAAAGGGCATCAAACTGAAGATCAAGGTTAAAGAAAATGCTGATGCCATAGTTGGCTCAAAAACCAAAGTTCTAATGGCTATATTTCCAACAACTACATTCTCAACGTCCTTATTTATAACGGTCAGATTCTTCAATGTTCAGATCATCCTCATCTATAAATAAAGCCACATTCAAAACGCACAAAGATGATGGAAAAAGCTTGCACTATCAAGATGCCAAAATTCTGAATCTCTTACATTTTGTTTTTCATACTTTCATAGTTTATCATAAAAAGAGTGAAATGATTTGTAATGCACTTTAGTGATCATGCTTTCACTTCTTAGAGAGAAAATACATTATAAAGCATTTTATTTTTCTAAGAGATACTCAAGGTTGGGTGACATTGAGTGGGAAATTGAATGTAACCCTATGGGTTTTGTAAGGGAGAGTCTCAGTGAGAGATTGTGAAGGCTGCACAAGTGCCTAGCTAAACTTATGAGGTTGTAAAGGCTTTTCTTTTATGCCTGGTTAAACAAGGAGATAGTGGAAATCTCAAGTGGAGCTTGAGAATTGGACGTAGGTCACGGATTGGACCGAACCAGTATAAATCTGAGTTTGCAATTCTCTTCCTTAATCTCTTTTATTTCCAGCATATATGTTTGAATGATTATCTATAACTTTCTAACTCTTTACTATCATTCAAACTGATTTTACCGAATTGCGAAATTTTTTTCAAAGATTGCAAGTTTTTTATCTTCACCCAATTCACCCCCCTCTTGGGTTCAGCTGGGACTTTCAGTGGTTACAAATTAGATACAAAAATAACCTTTGACTGTTAAATTTGACTTTTTTTTTTTTACTTTCAAATGTGCAAAAATACACATGTGTTTTGACAAAAAGAGCGTTCAACACCAAGTGTTTTTTTAATTTAATAATTTTATTTCAATTAAAGGAAAATTATTATTTCTCTAGGTATAATTTTTGGGAGGCCAAATTTTTTATTTCCATAGTTTATTTTCTTTTTTTAAATCCTTATTAAATTTTATAATTAATAATTAATAAATGAGTATTTAAGCATTCACAATTTGATATTATAAATACTATATTTAATTAAACCTAATTTTAATTTTTTTATCTAAAAAATTTGAACCAAAAATTATTCAAATAATTTTTCAATCAATATTATTTAATTTTTATTGCATTTTCTAGTTATGCAATATAAATGTTTGCATCAATAAGGATTTTTTTAAAAAAATAATAATAAATTATGGAAATAAAAAATTTTGCCTCTTAAGAATTATACCTAGAAAAATAATAATTTTTCTTTAAATGAAATAAAATTATTAAATTAAAAAAACCATTTAGTGTTGTTCGCTTTTTTTTGCCAAATCACATGTGTATTTTTGCACATTTGAAAAAAAAAATCAAACTTAACTGTTAAAAGGTATTTTTGCACCTAATTTGTAACCACATATGTACTTTTACACATAAAAAAAAACATTTGGTGCTGGCGCTTCTCGAAGTAAAGCACATGTGCATTTTTGCACCTTAACCCTTTTTTTTAACAATCCATCAAATTATAATTAAAATAATTACGTATTATAGGATTAAAATGGATCATAGGAAATACTATATATTATTAATCAAGATGTGAATAATAGCATAAATAATATTAATAATACAGTATTATTAATATTAATATATTATGATAACTATTTTGAAAGAAATCAATTGATTCAAATATTTATATAAAATAAAGTCATAGTTGGTGCATTACTTTTAATCAAACAAAAAATAAAATTAATGTTTATCTTTTCATAAAATAATATATTACATAACAGTAAACAATTTCTTAATTTAACATATATCATAAAGACTTTTCAAATTGAATATAAGAAAATTTAATAAGAACATAATTTAAATAAGTCATAATTAAAATTATTTGCAAAAAATATTACTAAATATTACATATGAAAATAATAAGAAATAAATATTAATTGATATTAGTTAATATATTAGTATATTAAAAATTATTAGAAAGTTGAAATTTTCCAAACTCTGTGTAAATAACAAAAATATATTTGTTAGTGTGTGTGTGTGTGTGTGTGTGTGTGTGAGAGAGAGAGGAATCAAGTGGTTGGGAATGAAAATGAAGTGGGTTCGAACCCCACCTTTTTCAAACCTGCACCAAATCTCATGTTGTTGGAAGGCCAACAGTTGTAGGGCTGTTTGGCAGTTGGCCTAGGTGGTCCTCTAGTAAGGGTTATATATATTTTTTTATTTAAAAAATAAGGACAAAATGGTAAATTCATCTGAGTTTGCATATCCCTCATTGCCCTTCTAGCCTTCTTAGTCTTTCAACAAATTTAGTAGATTTTCAGGGGTTTTGCAAATTCAACTAGTACTTATATGGAATTTTTCTTTAATTTAATGTTTTTTTTATTCAAGAATAAAATACAAGTAATTTCGGGAGCAGATCCTCTCCCAATGCTACTTTCTCCCCATCCCTCATAAGCTAATCTCCACCATTGAGGGGGGAGATTGAGGGGTAAGAGTCAGGGGGGAAGGCATGGCCAAGGACGGCCAAGATTAACCGATGACGAGAGACAATGAGAAACCGCATCCCCAAATTTCAAGTTTCAACGGTCAAAAAACACAATTTACAACCATCGTCAAATTTCGTTGATTACAAGTTCAGTGTCTTCTTATTTGCGGCTGATGATTTATTCGTTCTCCCCGGCAAAGTAGTTCGCTTCCACCATAATTGCAATTGATTATGAGTTTACAGTTCTAGTTTATACAAATGAGGAACCTTCTTCTGAATCGACTCCAAAATTCATTCACTCGCTCCTCAAGTTCAACTCCTTCTCTCTCTTTCTTGCTCTCGTCCAGACGGGTCAGTTACCCTAATCTTTCTCTCTTTTCATGTTGTTAGTTTTTTTCCCCTTTGGAGCCCGAAATGCCGAATTATGACATGAAGCTGTTATTTGTTTACTTGTTGATGTTGAATCCTGGTTTTAAATTGGAATTTGATATTTCGAGCTGAAATCTTCATCTGTTGGCGATTGGTAATGATTTAGAGCTGGAATCTTCATCTGTTAGTGCTTGTAAATGATTTTATTTGAAGGAAACTAAATTTCTAGTACTTCTGAGTACCTACTTCTGTGCCTTTTTTTTAGTCCACCACCATTAACTGATTTGACCAACACCACAGCAATATACAAAACTGTTTCCGCATTCACAGTCGAACCAAATTCAATTCTCTGTCTTTTTTAAGCCTCTAATTAAATGATAAGCCAATCCCACAATGATTTCACAACTATCTGTTGTTCCCCTTGTGTCTTTCGTTGGCGTATCTGCAATATCTGAATTAATGTTAATGTGGCAGAGTAGCGAACAACGCTTTTCCAGCAACTCAAGTTGCGAAATTTCTCTTGTAATTCTCTATCATTCGCTAAACTACACTTTTTTTTTTTTTTTTTAATGCTAACCCAGAACTTTTAAGAGCCTTTTGCATAGGCCAGAGATTAGATAATCTTAAGTTCTCTTAATTGCCAAATCCCCACCTCATTTTGCTCAACAATGGCTCAACACCAATGTGCAGACTTTCATCTGTCCACAGCAAACAGACTGGTAACTAGGGGTGTTCATGATGCCTACGGCCCTGAACGTCCACCCGAGCTCGCAGAAAAATTGGGCATAATTGGGTTGGACATTTTTGTGGGATCGGGCATGGTATGCCGCCCTGCCCATTTAGCCCTACCCAATAGTATATATCGTATTATTTTTTTTTATATTTTTTTACAATTGTATTATATATTTTTTATTTTTACTTATGAGTATTTGACTATATGTTAAGACATATGGTTGTCTTTTTAATTTCAAGACTCAAGTTGTAGACTTATTTTGAAATATTTCAAAGTATAGAATATTGTTTATTAGGTGTGATTGAAGTTTTTTTTTTTTTTTTTTTATATAGAGTGTAGCTGGGTATTGCCACTTGGGAAGGGAAGGCCTGCCCTGCCTAGCTCATTATTGCCCTGCTCAAAATTGTTAGGGCTTCTATCGGGCAAGGCCGGGTATTGAGTTTCATTTTCCTGCCCAATGATCTTACGAGCAGGGCATCGGGCAAAGGTCTTGCCCTGCCCAGCCTTGCCCATGAACACCCCTACCCCTACTGTTAACTGGTAGTTATCAATGTTCAATAATGTTTCTGCTTCTACAAACCCTCCAGACAGCTCGTGTGGCTTCCTGGCTAGAATCCCACAAAGTGTCCACAGTCCTAATTTTACCTTATTCTTCCACCAAACATAAGGATTATATCATCTAATTTTTTGCATTTTTGCAGAATGCAGTTTCAGCACCAAAAGCCAAGGATGAAGCAGAAAGAGACACTTCCACAAGGTTTTAGTTTTACCTTTGTTGAGATTTTATGTGGGTCTTCAATCTGTTTCAAGTGCTGCATGGAAAATCTACGTAGCATCAATAATTTTTAAACAGAAATGTTTTGTGTTTGATATTTATATAACAGTTGCATCAAATATGACGCAATACTTCAAGTTGCATTTAAATACTAGCTCCACTACTATGTCCTATATTTAGGACCGGAGGAGTACTAAATTACCTTGCTTTGTTGCAGTGTCTAAAGCATATCTATCTCAATATTAGCGATTCTTAGATGGAAAGGGATCTAAGTATTCTAACTCTTGTATATTTGGTCATCATTGGGCTGATTAGCAGTTTGGCGTGCTCAGCCTTCTTGCTTAACAGTTAATTTTTTTCTACGATTATAATCAGTAGTTTTATTTTGGATAAGAAAATCATTTAATTGTTGTTGTAGCCGACCCCACCAAATGGGACAAGGCTTTGTTGTTGTATCATTTTCTTTCATTCTGGCACAGCATGGAAATTCAAGCTAGCAGTTAACATTCAGCTATGCACAAGTACATGACTAAGTTGTTTAGGGAGGACTGTCAATGATAAAGTGGTTGCAAATGCTAGAGCTTTTCAAGACATCATTATTCTGTCATTACTTGCACACAATCAATCAGTTGAAGGCTACCCAAGAAGTTCACCTCATATGGATCTTCATTGCTGTTTAGCAGCTCTAACTTCTGAGAAATTATGATTTCATAATGTAACTTAAGGCTTATAATTGTTACCCATAACTGCATCTGCTAATATGCCAAAGGAACTAACATTATTATCAAATAAGTGAGATGAATATCTTTCCTTCAGTCTAAGAAAAAAATATGAAAATTTGTATGGTGGTATAACCCTTTAAACTTTTGAAGAAATTCAAGAATAAAATTATCTCACTCAAATTAGAAGGTACATTTCTCATTCTCTGTTTTGAGTGTAAAAGTTTTTATTCTTCTAATGTTACTTTTAAACAGGGAAAACGCAGGATTTTCTAGTGGTCTTAACTGGGCTCTGGCTTTGAAAGGTGTAATTGTAACAGGAAAAGCTTTGTCTAACTTAAACCCATCTGAATTAAAGCAACATGGTGCAATAATTGCCAGTAAGATGAAATTCTTTCCTTTCTGATCTTATTTACTTCTCTGATACACACTGTAATCTAACTTACTGTTTGCATATGAGTATCTATTAGAACCCTTATCTGGATGCCCTCTACATGTGAGAGGAAGTGTTATTGGTGAAGCATCAAAAATCTCAAAGGCGCAATTTGGCAAACTTCTTAAACAGGTATGATGTAAATTTGGGGAAACATTAAGATCTTTGTTACGTATATATTTTGCTAAAATATTTTGTTCATGTATTTTTTGTCTAATTTTTTTGCTAAACTTAAATTACAATTGGGATTTTTTTGAGATGTGAAATGAGAATTATGTCAGAGAAATGGGGAGCAAAAAGAATTTCCTTCCCCTGTTTGGATACTAAGCAAATCCGAGAAGATGAGTAAATTCAAAAGATAAATTGATAAACTGTATGTGGGTCGAACAGAAATTTCCCCTTGCCCCAATAACCGAGGTTATAATGAGGGGGTAAACATCCACGTATTCCCTTCACTAACTGCTTAGTGTCAATGCTCTTGGCATGATCCATGCAAAAATTACACATCAGGTCAACAGTTATGTTAGAAGTCAAAGTATAACGAGAGAGGAGGAGAAAGAAGTGAATGTTTGTATTAATACCTAATCATATCAGCTATGTGAATAGCTCATTCTATTATATAGTGGCTTATATCTAAGGTGCCATCTATTTTTAACGGACTACTCAGAATACACATATTCTACACATGCATAAAATATGCATGTACAGCTGGCAAGATAAATTACACAAAGCCACGTGGCATATGAGGAAAATTCTAGATTGCCCCTTTAGCTTAACTCATAACTGATAACTGTACTAACCCCTAATGGATTATGATGACTGAAATTATCTTTATAAGCTCAAAAAAACTCATGCATGAAATATAATCTTTTTATTTATTCAACTGTTTATGTCAGGTAATGAATCACCTGTCATCTGTCCCAAATATATTTGTTCATGATGGGGCTATTGGTTCATCACCAAACTGTGATGCAAAGATTCGTGTGATAAGTGATAGTCCAACAGCAATACTATCACTTTCTAAAGATCTCTATAAGACTCACACTAGATCAGTTTCACATGATTCTTGCCCGTTGACTGTTTATGTGGCCACATCTATAAGGTATAGTTTCTCTTTCTCCATCCTTAATCATCTATAGCATATGCAAGATATTCAGACTACACATTTTTTTAGTATTCAGAAGTGATGTTTCATATGCCGTGTTAGCATTTAGTAAAGTTCAACTAAGCATTTAGTTCATGCATTAGTAAATGAGGTCATTGATTCATTGGTGGAAAAAAATAGCAGTACTTTGTTCGGGAAGAGAAATTTCTTTGCTCTAATCAGAAGTTGCAGCCAGGCCATGCCATTTTAAGAGCATGATGTTCCAAATCAAAATTATTATGAAATCAATGACGCAGTCATTCTTTAATGTTATCATCTGGAATGGTTCATGAGACTACTTTTGATAATGTTCCACTACAGGAAGCTGGCCATGGGTTTTACTTTTTCTTATTTTCTGAATCCCTTGTTTGAGACATTAGACTATGATGTATGCTAGATGATTGATTTTAACTATGCAGTTCTTCTTTGATGAAGGCTATTAGTGTTGAATATCAGTCAAAAAATGGATTTGTAGCTGCTGATATTGAGAGATCATCCATAGTTTTATGTGATAAAGCTTTCTCAGATGCCAGTGCAATCAAGAAAGCACTATCTGTATTGTCTGAACCTGTGATATCTGCAAGAGGAGGCATTCCTCTACCAGGAAGGTAATTGTTTGTTGACTTGTGACAAAATCTTGACAATTTCCTTTTTTCCAAAATAACAGGATGTTTCAAATTTCAGGATCCTAGTATCTGGAGATTATGTTTTCGTACTATTTGCATCCGAAGATACAATTCAAAGCTGTGCAGACTTCTTGATCTCCGCCGATGCTGGCATAATTCTTTCTCCCCAGAGCGTTGCACCTTTATTTCAGACTGGAAATACTGGTGGATCTAATATATTTAAATTTCCTGCTGCTATTGTCCTTGTTTCTTCTGATAGGTAATCTAACCTTGAGCGTGGAAACGCATGCAATGAGATTCTATTGCTCATGACTGCATTCTACCTTAACTGCATATTATATATTCTTTTTCGGAGTTTCACTATCCCCCTTATTCTTATCATTTCTAGTTCCCTCTGTTTCTTGATCTGTGTTTTATCTATTGAAGCAGTTCTGAATGCATCCCCTCTGTTTCAAAGCTATCTCCTGGTCAAGCAGCTTATCACTTTCTAGCGGGTTATCAAAATGGGAACTTTGTGCCTTCATTCAACCACGGTCCTTCATGTATTGATCCCCTGGAGCTTGCAAAGGCCCTTTTGGCCAAGGTCATGAACGGGACCTTTTTTATTTTATTTTACGCTTCAATATGGTCTGACTGAAATAAGTTGGTGCTTTTTTATCTATCTTACAGTTGAAAGACAATCAAATATCTGCCTACCTGATTAATATCAACAAACGGGGAAAGACTCTTTCTGGTAAGTATGGAGACATCTAGATGACCTGAGTTTGTGTCACGAATATCAATATACTGTAACATGACCACTGTATAGACCTCCTTCCTATTATGCAAATAAAGAATGCATTGATGCATTCTGATTAGTAGTAGTACTCTCCTACCTTTTTCATATTTTAAAGCAAATTTCAAATTTCTTTTTCTTACCAAGTTATGACCATTTTATTTCATTGCAAAAAGATTGGCTTCTTAAGAAAAGTTTTTAAGATGTTGAGGATTTTAAAGGGTTGCTTTAAAAGGGGGAAAACCCTTCATGCACCTTATATTAAAAATCAACTATATCTTAATATCAAGGATCGGAGGAATAATTTAATCAGCAAATCCATAAGGATAAGGTCATGTTTTAATTAAGACTATTTTAGCCAACCAGGAATTTCAATTTTCTCTACCCTTTCTTCTTCCATGACGCTCATTCTTGGTTAACACTGATCTCTACTTGAAGAATCCTCATTATCTTTTGCTGACTCAGCAGGTGAAGATGTTGTGAAGCTGGTAGAGTCAACTTTTTCCAAAGATGTCCCATTATTCCATGCTAAAGGTAGCTTCTGGTCTCTTCCTTTACTTGCCCTTGTATACACATACTTTTTTCTTGAGAAGTTGACCCTCTCATGTATATGATTGCCAATCCGAAATGATTTCAATATGTATTGGGTACCCCTTTTTCAGGTGGAGATCTTAAAAGAAAGTACAAGGCTTTTCTGTCAGAGAAGTATCCAAGGCTTCCTGAGGAATTTGCATTCTGATAAAATGGTGATATACTGTGTTTAGATTTAGGTTGTCCTTGTATCATCAAAATCATCATGTGTCAGAGCTATAGTTATTCTCGGTTTTAGATCCTTGGAAGTTTGAAGCTTGTAAAGGATGTGAACTGATGAAAGTAGGCAAGAGTGTCAGATTCTGTAGTGATTATGTTTGTAAATAGTGATTTGTCAGAAACTAGTGACAACGAGAAGCAGTAAACTCATTGCTTTTAGCCATTATATTATATCTCGTCTTCTTCCTGAATATTTGTAGAACAGTAATTTTCCTTCTGGGTGAGATTCTTAGATCATCCACTGTAATTTTCACTGCCCCAAGTAACCTTCTTCTGCATTAACCTGAGTTAATTTTCCTCGAGCCTCGGAAAAAACAATAGTATGGTACATTGCTAAATGCATTAAGCTATTAATGTGGCTTTGGGTAAACATGCTCGTCCTTATACTTTATGATAGTGTTTTACTTACAGGTGAGCATCTGTTTTCTTGGAACCAGGATCAGGACCAGTACACAGAGAGAAGTAGAAAAAAAACATGGTAGGGACACTAATGAAAGACGCTACATCGATGTGTTCTTTAGTCGGCATGTACGGGAATAGAAGTTGATGGCAGTAGACTATTTTCCACAAATTTTTTTTTTTTTTTTTAAAAAAAACGACCTTCGGTTGTAAGGTATAGTTAATTATTATTATGTTTTTAAAGATGAACAAAACTAAATAAATTGATTTAGAATATTTATATTTATTATTTTTTTAAACTAATTTGTGTGTCTTATAAATAAACATATAATATAATGATATATGACATATATTATAATTAAGTTATGTATTTAACTTCTTTAATCTCTGTAGAAAAATTCAACTATATTTTTTATTAAGGGCCGAAGAGAGTAAGTACCAGAAATCTTTCTTCTATATTTTGGGAAAATCATTTTGCCGGTACCTATACATTCCTCAATTTTAATTTGGTATGCATTCTTTTTCTCTTGATTAAATACATTAACTAAAACAGCAAAGTTTCAGGAGTTAACCACGCTGACAAAACAAAATTAAAGCATTTTATTAAGGGAGAAAAACAAGTAGGCACCAAATTAATAACCAGAAGAAAGTATAGGTACCTGCAAAATGGTTTTCCCTCTATTTTCAAACAAGAGATGAAAGGATATTCTTAATCACCATATAAAGCGATACTAAATATTAGGATAAAATTTATATTGTTAATATACTTTTAATTAAGATATTATAATTATTTAATTTTTCAATTTTCAATTATAACAGATAAGGTTGTAAGATGAGTTTGTGATTTTCGCTATTTAGAATTACATGATAGCTTAGTCGCATGAATGTTTTTGCGTAATTATGGGTTCGGTCTTACCTATAAATCATGTTGTTATGCCTACATCTCTAATTAGAAAAATGAATTAGAAGCCAAAGAAAGTTAGCATAGATGGTAAGGGATTCAGGATTAGTCCTTTAGGACGTGGGTTCGATCCCCTCTACTGTTACTGGGACTCCTTTGGTAGGCGATCTCATAAGTCTCCAGTAAGTGCTCATAGAGCCCGGGGCCGTGCCCTGGTCTTGATAGGAGACTGGTGTCGAACCCCTCTAAAACTTTTTTATTATAAAAAAAAAAAAGAATTAGAATATATTAGCTATATTAGCTGATGCAACATGCTCGAGATTCAAAATTTTTAGAAATTCACATTTGTGCTGGAAATACTATATACACAATAAGAAAAATAGAGTTTTATATGTGTTATCATTTTGTCAAAAAACCTGCAAAAATATTTGTAAAACAATAGTAAGTCTAGCAAATACCAACAGACATTGATCTTATTAAAAGAGGACATGATTAGATAAACATGAGATCTTGAATTTGAATGCACGTGATTTTTTTTTTCTTTTTTGGGGGGAGCTTTTCCTCAATTCAATCCAATAATCTTCATTGAAATTACCTAATTTTCAAATATTAAAAAGAGTTAGTTAACTCAATAAATGTGAACTAAATTGATAGATTTTTCTAATTTTACCTTTATTTATGAAGGTTTTTTTCACTTATTTCTTCTCTTTTACCTAAAATTTATTACTTTTAATAGGGGTAGAAGTGTGACAGTCTTATTTATGACTCCAAAAGTATTCTTATAAGAAGAACTAATTTTTTGCCCCCTAAATAAGACTTATAAATAAGTTCTCCTAAAAAAGAGGACATGATTAGATAAACATGAGATCTTGAATTTGAATGCACGTGAATTGAAAAAAAGAAGCTTTTCCCCAATTCAATCCAATAATGACTATCCAAATTACCTAATTCTCACATATTAAGAAGAGTTAGTTAACTAAATAAATTTGAACTAAATTGATAGATTTTTCTAATTTTACTCTCATTTATGAAAGTGTTTTTCACTTCTTTCTTCTCTTTGCCTAAAATTTATTCCGTTTATTAATATGGGTAGAAGTGTGACAATCTTATATATTACTCCAAAAGTATACTTATAATAAGAACTAATCCCCCCCCCCCCAAAAAAAAAATAAGACTTATAAATAAGAATTGAGTGATAATTTATATTCATCAAGTCCATGAACAATAACAACAGCACAAAGAAATGTGAAGATAATGAGATCAACCTTCTAAGTAATAGTCAAAGATATACTTTATATTACCCTTCTCTAGTATGACAAAATGCAAAAAGAAGGAGGTTTATTTTTAAATGAAGGGATACGTATCATTTTTGTTTCTGAAGTGTTCATTTAGGTGTATTAGGTATCTGAATGGTTTTTTTGAGAAAATGTTGTCCTTAAAGTTTACAAATCATAACAATATCGCCTTGCCGTCCTCCGATGATAAATATGACACATCGTTTCATTTTATAAACTTCCGAACCGACATTCAAAAAGGAAAAAAAAGAAGGAGAGAGCCGAAAAGATCCTTTACAAAACTAAAATGAAAGAATAAAGAGGCAGGAGGCATCATTTCCTAAGCGAATAAATAATAAATTCTAGAAGTTAATAAATGAGTGTGGGTTTACGGAGAATTGGACACTTCATAATTTAAAGTTGTTGATGCCTACGTTAAACTCAGTCGCATCGACATTCAATACTTTGAAACAAACGATTGAATCCGCCCGTACTCAATATACTCCTTTGGTTTTTATTATAAGGCATAAACTAACGAGTTTATTTGATCATTTTATAAAGCACTTGTTTGTTTTTAATGAGCATTAATTATATTTTTTCATGTATGCCCCTAGTTAATAAAAGTAGTGGGTGAGAGTAATAATTAATAGGATATTAGAATTTAGTGTAATTAGTAGGGGTAATATTAGAAATTACTTAAATTATAAGACAATTTTATTGACTTTAACTGTTTTTATTGGTATGTGAGAATTGTTAATTGGTACCTTATAATAAGGATCAGAGGGAGTACTTTATAATCTGGTGCTCTCACTTTCTCATTATCACTTTATCATCTCCTTACTAGCTGACATGTCTTCACTTGTCTCTCTCAGAACATGTCAAATTACTGCTTACCTTTCTTCTTTTACTACACTACTTTATATCACTCTGGTCCTATTTATAAGTCCCTTTTAACTAAATCACACTTACCAAAAAAAGGTAGTTAGATCAATAATTATAAGGTAAATTTTCAACTTTGCCCTCATTTATAAATATGTATCTTTCATCTATTTCTTCTCTCTATTTTCATTGATATAATTAATATGGACAAAATTGTCACTAGCTCATTTATTACTTAAAAGAGGACTTATAAATAAGACCAATTTTTTTGGTCAAAAGGGACTTATAAATAGGATCAGAGTGATACTTAATTATAAGTTACTCTCATTAATCTTATTATAAGGTACTAACTATCAATAATTTTTTTATTCTTATTATAAGGCCCCAACTACCTCTAACAGACTCATTTAGTACTATTTTTTCATTATACCCTCATTTTTAATTAACTCTTTAAATTTAGTTATTAAAGTAAGGGTAAAGTTGGAAATATTTATTAATTTTGGACCAATTTAATAACTTAACTTCCATTAATTGGTTTGTAAGAAATGGTAGTTGATGCCTTATAACAAAAAACCCAAAATGCATAAGTACTTTCTCATTTTCGCATCTCAAGAAATGCATGAATTCCATAGATTTTTTTACATTTACCCTTATTAAACTTTTTGTTTCTTTCTACTTTACAAATGATTTTTACACTTCTCCCTTGTATTTTAGTTTTCTCTTTCCAATAAAACTTAAATGGCATAAAATTGACAAAACATCATTAAGTATCTGATTTATATTTTGAACCAAATATTTTCTCAATAAATGACATATATTTAGACATAAAGTGGTAAGTCAACATATCAAGAAGCCTTAGTTTACAAGTATATCGTCATTAACAAATATTTTTTCCTCATAATATATTAGTCTTTTAAGATTGAGTTTTTGATTTAGACTTGTATTCATTACAAAATCACTTTCAATGAGAGCTCAACTTTCACAAAAAGAGCTATCACAAGGGTTCTGATCCGCAAAAAACTAAATGAAGTGACGTGTGGTCGATAAAACAACCCAGCCCCACCAGATACGGAGATTCTTTTATTTAAACATAGTGTTTAATGCATGGAGCCTACATGGAGAGAAAAAAGATTCGAAATTTTTTAAGAGGAAAAAAACACGGTGGGAGGACATTTTGGTAATTACAGCAAGGAGTGTAGAGTTCCCATAAGTTTTCCGGAAAGAATCCTTTAATAATTTTTTTTCTCTCATTATTCTTTGGATGGTTAATTAGAAAGAGGAGATGAAAGTAAATGATATATTTTTTTTAATTATCCCTAGTGAGCTCATTTGGATCATTGTTTGAGAAAAGGACAGATATGATTTATGAATTATGAGGGATGATAAAAAAACATAATGAGAATTACATTTAGGTCCTAAAGAACAGAAAAAATTACAAAAAAATTTAGAATTCTAATATAAAAAAAGTCCCAATTATAAATATGACATTTTCAATTGTTAAAATGATATTTTATATTGTAAATATTTTTGTAATTATTATTTTATAATTAATTCTGGTCCTTGACACCCAAATATAATTCTCCCAAAAAATAATGTGAGAAAGCCGAGTTTTCCGCAAGAGGCGATCTGTGGGTCTGAGTCGTTAGGGACCTCGTCATATCATGCTCCTATGTCCCTCTTCACATTTTGACTCTATCTCTTCTCTTTTCTTCACCAAATCTCTCTCTCTCTCTCATATATATATTCACTGTCTATTATTCATATCTCTTCAAAGTTTGACTCACTGTGACTGGAAGCTACAATGGCCAGCACTAAACTTCACAAACTAGTATTCATTCTACTCCTCACCTCAATCCTCTCACCGAAGCGTATACAAGGTCACTCTATACTCTCAATCCTTCTCTTTTGTGTTTCTGTTTCTCTCAATGTTTCAACGTACTTATACTACTCTCCATTGTCTGCAACATGTTTGTGAAATTGCACCCTTCAACTTTCTGCACTAAATGACTGTTAATGTGTTAATTACTTTCTTTACCCACACAGATTTTTCTGATTCTGAATTCTTTTGAATGATTTTATATTCGTTACAGGGATCAAAACAGAAGGAGTGGTACTTCAACCCACTCAACTACTCCAGACTGAACCAAGTTTGCAGGTCAGAATCTCATACAGAAAATCTTGAGACTTTAGTGAAACCTGTGTTTTCTGTTCTGTCACTGTCCTTTGTCCAAACATACGTACCCTTAATTAGCAGAAAAGTTTGAATGAGTTACATAGAATGAAATGTTTTTTTTTTTTTTGAAAGAATCAGGGAGAGAATAAGAGGAATTGGAGGAGACTGATGATAGGTTCCACAGCACCAACTTGTTCTTACAATGAATGCAGAGGCTGCAAGTACAAATGCAGAGCAGAGCAAGTGCCTGTTGAAGGCAACGATCCTGTCAATAGCGCTTACCACTACAGATGTGTTTGTCACAGATAATGAGGAGAAGGATGAGGATGATTATAATATCAATTATTATAGAAATTAATATGTTATTATCGTTGTTGTTGTTGTTATATATATAAATAGCATACTATGAAGATTCTAGTATCAAGTTGTTCTTGCACTTGTGGGTTTAAATAATTGTCTTCTGTGTGACCTATTGTTCCTCCTTCCCTCCAATCTCAGCTGTGTTGTGAGTTGATCTTTTTGCTGAAAGCTGCAAAAATTTTGCATTTTTCCTTTATTGTCAATCAATTTCTAATGAGAACGTATTCTCTATGTTAATCCTTTTGTTTTACTATGTATGATTCTTAATACAAGATCTTATTCGTTCTATCCGGAGGTTGTGTCATTCTTTCCGTCTACTTTCAATTATTCGAGAAACTAGATGGGATTTGGATTCTTTCAACTTATATTTCATTAAATTTTAACTATTAGATTAAGATCTAATGGTGTAGAGGGGGAGTTACAAATTCTTAAAAAAAATTAAACAAATATTTTCATCTCAACATTGTTAAATCACAATCAGATGGTTAATATTGTTCGATAGCTCCCAACTCAAATGAGATATCCAAATTTATGCACACCCAAAGTTATACAACTACATAATGACAAAGGTAAAACCCTCAGCTTCTCTAATCCTTGATATAAGTCCATTTCAACTAATTCTCTTTTATCAAGGAATGACAATTAAGTCATTAAATACAATATCCTAAAGATTAGTTACAAACTCTTCATCAATCATAAACATCCAATTAAAAATGAATCATGAAATTCCAAAGGCAAAGGAATTCTTTAACCTTACGTGAATGAATTGGTAACTTTGCTTAAAAATTGTCGGAAAAAATCAGAGACACTGACAGTTCCCCAATTGGCATATTATGATTGCCAAGCAAGTCATTCTAGTGTCTCCATATGGTGGTAGAATCTCAGTGTTACAAACCCCACTTTTCGTATTTTAGAGTGAAGAGAGAAAACTTCAGATTCTGAATTCCAACCCATTATTTAATGAAACCAATCACAATAACATAAAGATCTCAGCTTCTAAACATTGAAAGTTCTGAAATTTAAGTATTTGAAACAAAATAAGAGTAAGAGATAACAATTAGTGGAGAGCAATAGCTGGCACATTCATAGATAGAAGTTAAGTGGTCCTAAATAGTAGACACAAGGGACCAAGAGGTCACATGGGGGATGATTTGTTTGAACTCCAAAACATGTCATTTACACAAAGTGGCAAAACTAAATTCAAATGCAGCAGACTTTGCATGCTTATTCATGGAGCTTGAGGTCCCATTTTTCAGTGTAAAAGATGATTCTCTCTTCAAATATAAAAATATATTTGTGTTGGTATTCACTTGGCCCCTACACACTCTGAAATATATGCTTTGCCCTCCCCCACTTTATGCCTAAGGTGAATTTTATATATGGGGGTAAATTGGTCCAAATCTTTTTATATAACTCTCTGGGATAGCTAATTATCCAAATTCAAACATATATTGTCGAACTCAAATAGCTAGAGAGGCAATATTTAAATATTCAGCCATATACTTGGGAGGTATTATAAGGTTTTTTTCACTCCCCTAACCATCATCCATGGTTCAATATTTTCCATTAGACGAAACTTATAAGAGGGGGAGGGTAGTCCAAATATATATATGTGTGTGTGTACATATGTATGTATGTATGTATCAATTTTTGGACTACCCTCCAAAAATTGTTGCACCTATATTTGCTTCTTGATTTATTTAGTGAAGTGAGAAGAAATATATAGTTATAGGTTTCGCTTGACATGCAAATCCTCGATCGATCTCTCTCTCTCTCTCTCTCTCTCTGATATATCAAACATATATAGGCTATCCATATATTCGTGTTCATATAAATTTATGTTTTAAGTAGTTAGGAACAATTATTGGTAAAATTTGAGTGATGTACTTTTGTAGTGTATTTTCAATGGATTGGTCAATGATAAATTTATGGTCTTCACATGTTAATTAAGGTACTCATAACTTTTTTTTTTCAAGATGCTAATTAATAACGAGAATCATGGATGATTACCAACATGAAGATGTAATCAATAGTAATCCCAGTATTATAGTGACAAAAAATGTTGCTAGCGTTCTTAATATAAGATATTGTTTATAGTGAATAAGATATTATATTAAGGAATGAGGTAGTATCTTTTAGTCTTTGCCTTAGTATATATGACAACATATATTTGCATTGAATCACCAAACTAATTATAATGATAACATCATAATTAAATAGGCAAAATATCCTCCATTAAAATAAAAATTAAATTAGGATTACGTAAATAAGAATGAATTACACATTTCAAAATTTATAAATATTAAAACTTGTTAGAGTTGTTATATATATTTTATGTTCGTTACTACAGGCTAACATGCTTAATATGTAAATTCAATAGAGTTTGAGAAATAAATTATAGATTTGTGGACAAAATGAACTGTGATTTAGCTTTAATTATGTTTAAGATCGATGAAAACTAATCCCTCAGGTAATTCTTATAAAAGGAAATTAAATACTTCATCCGGTCTTTAATATAAGATATATTTAGAGAATTAATCTTTGTTTTTAATATAATATATGATTTTTATATTTGTCTATCTTTTTCTAATTTACTTCCATTGTTACTCTCTCAAGTCTCAACAATAATCAAATATAAAAGAAAATGGAGGAATTAAGAAAAATGACAATAATTTTTTAAAAAATACATGTTATATTAAAATTTTAACAAACTTTCTTAATTTAATTAAATTAGGTAAATATGTCTTATATTAAGGATATTAAGGATATGAGGAGTAATACTTTGTATCCAGTAAATCAAGGGCTCAAGGCTATTATACCCGATAAATATGATAAAAAAAACAGTAAATAAATGTCAAGACAAGAAAAATTTTGCTGTCCAAGCAAAATATGTCTGGGATCGTTGAAGGAATAATATAAATAGTACCCCACATAAACTACAAACAAATCATTTAAAAATCATATGTATTGCCAAAAGAGAAAAATCGCCCTGAGCCCCTGACCTCTTACACTCTTGTATTTTGGAGATTCCGTGTTTTAGAAATGGCCATTGCATAAAATTAAAATCTTTTGAACCGATCTTTTTTAGGGTTACTTTCATGGGATTTGGTTTTCTCATGTCACATGAGAAAAAAAAAGTTTCCTACACACATATGAAATGGGGGGACCCACATATACATATATGAATTAATATATGTATATATGGGTTCTACCATTTCATGTGTGTGTGACATGAGAAAATGGTGTTCCTATAACATGAGAAAATGTTTTCCCTACTTTTATATAGCTGAAACTTATAGCACCTATGAAAAACTTGGGATTTGACATCATTAACAACGTAGCTAAGGAATATTTGTACAGACAAGAAGGATGTGTGTGTAACACCCTACTAATATACTGAAAATAATAAGAACAACAGTGTGCAACATAATGAGTGAATAGAAATAACATAACATACTGATATAATATTACTTTATTATAACAATAATTTCCGTAGGGTTATATAGATTATCTACAACTTCTAAAAGTAATTATTACCAAGTTACAAAAAAAAAAATCGATTAAAGATGGCTAGTAGTTGCCCTTACCTGGATCTGAAATCTTCATTTGCTGATATCCACCACCTTGCCCTGGGACTGTGTCTAAAACGCTACACAATTCATAGGTAGTAACAAGAGTTGAGATTCCAAAGGTTCCTAGAGTAATAGTTCCATACAACATATAGCATCCAAAACACATAATACAAATATCATATACCGCCAAGCCAGCATGTAAATAACACATGACCATAGTGCTTGGTTTAACAAGTTAGCATATATCAAGAGTCTTCCTTTATGTCAAAGTTCTCAATTAGAACATTCACTACTATAAAAAAAGCCTTTTTGCATATTATTTTTCCCGCTTTTTACGTCATATTTTGGGAGGTGTAAGAAGTGGAAGCTTAGGGCGTCTATTTTTTTTAGACGCCTTATGCTTTTTTTTAAAAAAAAAACAAAACCCCAAATCACGTTGGGAGCTATCAAATAATAATTCCAGATCTACATCCAAATTCAATCGGATCCAAAAGTGAAAATCAAATAGCGTTTCCTTAATAACGAAATCAACTCAAATCAAAAAATTTCTACAAGTGTATATCTACATTACAACAACAAATCAGATCCAACAAGATCAACTCAAAATTTTTTTAAAAAAAATTCCAAAGGTGAGAAGGAGAAGTCAAACAGATCTGGAGAAGTCGAACATAAACGAATCATAGCTCGAACAATTCTGGAAAAATCAAACAGATCTGGAAAAATCAATCAAATCTGAAAAAGTCGAAGGTTACCTACAGTAGGAAGTTGTAGATCTAGAAAATCGAAAGCTTACTTCGATTGTGCCGTCGATCTTGTGGAGAAGGTTGAAAATGAAGGGACGCCGTCGATTGTGCCATTGATCTTGTGGAGAAAATGAAGGTCAGCCATGAAAGTTGGGGGAAAAAGGAAGAAGACAAAGTGGAAGAAGGTCGCTGCGACGTTTGCAACGTGAGGAGAAGAAGGTTGCCGGTGGTGGTTGCAGTGGTTGGACGCGAAGGTAAAGGCGAGAGAGAAGAGGGAACATCGCGTGCTAGGAATGAAGAAAGGAATGAAGTCACAGGTTTGGGTTTGGAGGTCCTGAAAAACAAAACAAAAAAAAGTACAGGAAAATTGAAAAGTTTTTGGCGTCTAAGTTTGAAATTTAGATGCCAAAAGTGATACTTTTGGTGTCTTACTTTTGGCGCTAGGTCAATTTTCAGTGCTAATTTTTTTGCGCTAGGGTCCACTTTCGGCATCTAAATATTTAACTTAGACACCAAAAACATCACTTTTGGCATCTAAGTTCAAAAGTTAGACGCTAAAAGTCAATTTTTCTAACATATAATTACAAAAATGTCATGCTTTTATTTTTTACTTCCTTTTTTTTAATAATAGGACACCAATTAGAGAAGCAAAAGCTATATTTTGTAGTAGTGATTCAACTAAAACAATTGATTGGGATCTACCGAAAGTCTTCATGTATGTTGGGTTCTTAATCGAAAGTACCCCAAGTTGTTTGAATGCAAACTATCTGTCCAATAGGCTCTACACCTAATTCTAACCATCGGGAAGGTACTCCATGGTTAGCCTTCCGTTAACAACCAAGCCACGAGTGGTGTTGATCCCCACATGAGACGGGACAATCACATATTTGATTTAAACAGTCATACACATCTATACAAAGTATGTGAAATTAGAGTTACTACATAGACGCTTTATCAACTCCGTATCCTAACTAGAGTTCTTTTTGTTCTACTTATCTTTGGGGTGAAAACAGATATCAAATCTATAATATATAAAAATGGGTCATTATTCAATCTAATCTTAATAACAATATTAAGATTATGCTTTATTAGACCCACCCATAGAGCTTTTCCTTTTTAATTTCATTAGTTACTTATCATACATTATATATTCTGTATTCTGTCCACACTTAGCTACTTAGCCCTTCAAGTCATACTCAAAAAGTTTATGTTTTAAGGCTAATTGCAATGTGCTCAAAGCATGGTTATTCATAGACTTAACAGAAATTCAGCTTTCAATTTCTCTAGGAACTTGGAAAAATCATATCTTGGTCTAGAAAACTCTAAATGAAGTGATTCTAGTTCCTAATTAAAACTCTATAAGTCTATTTTAGAGGAAAAATAATCACAAGATTCATTTATTATCATTCCCAGAATTTCGAAATGTAGATACAACTTGAATTTGGACAGGTTTTTCTAGAATTTCATGACAAAACTTTGAAAAATCATAATTAATTGTACAAATTTCCAAATGAGGTAGTTCTAAAGCCTATGTGATCATTGTTGAGTCCATTTTCAAGGAAAAAAAAAATACCTACATAAGTCACTTCCATGCATATAGTTCCAGAACAAATAACAATCACATATTGTTTAGAACTTTGTTCTAGCTAGATTCACAAGTTAGTTTCAAAAATTCATAATTCTTTGAATACATATCCAAATTAGGCGTTTAACTCATAAAATTAAAGCTTATTGTGTCTAATTTAATTATGAAATTTTTCATAGAAATTGGACACCATTTATCCAATAAAAATGTTGCTAGAAAAATGGTCACCATGATTGAAACAAAGAAGTTATCTATATTTTTGTCAAACTTTGGAAGCCATAACTCCCTTTCTACACGTCCAATTAACGTGTTCTTGGACTCATTCTAAAGCTTATTAGGTCTACTATTTTCTAACCAAATTTCACAAATATACATGGTCATTTGCTTGGTTAAAGTGAAGCCTGAAAATAGTGACAAATTTTTGGAAACAGAAATGTTTTAGTGTTTATGGTCTAACTTTGGAAAATCATTACTCTATTTTTACACATCAATTTAATGTGTTCTTGGACTAGTTTTAAAGCTCATTGAGTCTACTATTTTATGGCAACATCTTATAGAAAAATATGGTCATTTGCTTGGTTAAAATCGAGCTTGAAAATGAAGACACAATTCTGGAATAAAAATTTGACAGAGTTCAACATCTAACTTTAGAAAATCATAACTGTCTTTCTTCATATCCATTTTCTGTGTTCTTGGCTCATTTTAAAGTTTAAGATGTCTATTATATTTTGACCAAATTTCACCAAAAAAATTTGAAGATTTGCCTAACAAAAGCGCACAAGTTTGCTATGTTTTTGGACTTGAAAACAAGGGTGATTTCGGTTTATGTATTTCCCTTAACCCAAACAGCAAACTCAACATGCAAAAGCCATGGAAGCTAGAAGGAAAAGTCTCAAAGAACTCACCTTGGCCTTCACTCAAGCTTGCATGCAACGTGAGCAATGTTACTACCTTTGTTTTCCTTCCCTAGTGCTCCATCTCGTTCTCAATTCTCGACCTCTATTTTCTATGCATTTTTTTTCTTTTTGTCTCTCTCTCTCTCTCTCACATTGTGTTTCAGTCTCTCTCTCACTCTTGGACTTAACTCCCTCTGCTTAGAACTTATACTCTCTCCATCTCTTGCTTTCACTCTCGATCTCTGTCTCTATTTTCTTGGTCAAAGAATGAATGATAACAAAGAAGGAAAATATATGGTCCTGACTGAGAAAGATTCACTACTACAAAAAAAAGCCTTTTTGCGTCCTATTTCCCCCCTTTTACGTCTTATTTTATGTGGACGCCTATTTGGAAGGCGTAAAAAGTGGAAGTTTAAGGCGTCTAATTTTTTTTAGACACCATATGCTTTCTTTTTTTTAAAAAAAATAAAATAAAACCACGTTGGGAGCTATCAAATAATAATTCTATATCTACATCCAAATTCAATCGGATCCAAAATCGAAAATGAAATAACATTTTCTTAATAACGAAATCAACTCAAATCAAAAAATTTCTACAAGTGTAGATCTACATTACAACAACAAATCAGATCCAACAAAATCAACTTAAAATCAAAAAAAAAATTCCAGAGGTGAGAAGGAGAAGTCAAACAGATCTGGAGAAGTCGAACAGATCTGGAGAAGTTGAATAGATCAGGAGCAAGTCAAACACATACGAATCACAACTTGAACAGTTTTGGAAAAATGAAACAGATTTGGAAAAATCAAGTAGATCCGAAAAAGTCGAAGCTTACCTAGAGTAGGAAGTTGTAGATTTGGAAAATCGAAAATAAAAATGAGGTTAAAAATGAAGGGAAAACATCAATTTTGCCGTCGATCTTGTGGAGAAGATGAAGGTCAGCCATGAAGGTTAAGGGAAAGAGGAAGAAGACTGTCGCGATGTGTGGAGAAGAAGGTTGTCGGCGGTGGTTGTTGTGGGTGGGCACGGAGGTAAAGGTGAGAGAGAAGAGGGAACGTCGTGTGCCAGGAATGAAGTCACGAATTTGGGTTTGGAGGGCCTAAAAAGAAACAAAAAAAAGTACAGGAAATTTGAAATGCTTTTGGCATCTAAATTTCATTATTAGACACCAAAAATAGACTCTAACTTCAAAAATTGGCGCAAAAACAAAATTGGCCTAGTGCCAAAAGCAAGACTTTTGGCGTTTAAGTTTCATTCTTAGAAGCTAAAAGTCTTGACTTTTGGTGTCTAAATTTCAAAACTTAGACGCCAAAACTCAAGACTTTTGGCGTCTAAGTTTCCTTCTTAGATGCCAAAAGTCTTACTTTTGGCGCTAGACCAATTTTCGGTGCTAATTATTGATGTTAGAGTCCACTTTTAACATCTAAGAACGAAACTTAGACACCAAAAGTCTTGCTTTTTCGGTGATAACTTTGGGCGCTAGGATTCACTTTTGGCATCTAAATATTTAACTTAGATGTCAAAAGTGATGTTTTTGGCGTCTAAGTTTATAAGTTAGACGCCAAAAGTCAACTTTTCTTACACATAATTACAAAAATGCCACCGTCTTTAAGTTTTACTTCCTTTTTTATAATAGGATGTCAATTGGGGAAGTAAAAGCTATGTTTTGTAGTAGTGATTATTGAACAAAGGGAGTATGGAGTAGTGATTTGTTCGAGGAGGATTAAGCAGGTATGATCTCTCATTGCCACCTTTTCCCCCTACATTTCCGTGTAAGTTGAAGAGAAATAATGAGTTTAGGAAGTATGGCCTTTGTTGATCTCTTGTTGACTCTTTTTTCTCTTCGTTTGTGTGTTGGCCGAAGAGTGTGAGAGTGAGAAATAGGAATGGGTAATTGGTTTCCTTGCTTGTCCGGAAGGGAGGAGATCCTCTCGTTATCTTAATTTCTCATCATCCCTCATAAGCCTATGTGGACTGTTGATTGGGAAGATGAGCTAATCTGGATTGTTGATTGAGAAGAAGATAAAAAAGTCAAATGAGTGATAACTTGATAATGTGCCTCATATTTTACCTTTCGAATATAATTGGATGAATATGATTTAGAGATGATGAGGGATCATAAGAAAATGAATAATGAGAAAAATCCGACCTCGTCCGAAGAGATCATCTGTATGGACAAGCTCTACACCAACAGTCCATATCTGATTTTTTTTTTACTTTTTAATTTTTATAAAAAATAATTTTAATGATTAGATAATCTAAAATAAAGATAATCTCCCAACTAACATTTTTCTAGAAAATAATTATTTCATTTAAAAAAAGAATAAAAAAAAGATCTAGATGATCTGGAGCTCGTCAGTACGGACAGCTCTCCCTACTAGTCACCATTTCCATAGGAATGGACCTTGCCGTGATCTTGCTCTCTCTCGCGTGTTGTTGGCCAAAAAATGAGAATAAATTGGTTTGGGCCAAATGAAGGTGTTTTGCATGTATTGGAGTATATGGGTAGAAAGATACAATGGACCTAGAGTCATATAGCAATGATATAGTATAAACACCCTTTTCTTGTACAAGGCATTTATCTAACTATTACCAGAGTATAAGCGCACAAGCATCAAATGACTTAATTGCGGAATAAAACTTTCATAAAATAACTTAGTTTGAAAACATTGAAAACGCGAAGGTAAATTTTTCACGAGCAATATCTATCCCATAGGGGGGATTCTTAACACAGTAATCCAAATGCTAAGACAAAAGATAAACGCTTAAACTAGTGGTTCTGAATGATAAAAGATAAGCTTCTAAAATATTCCTTATTACTGCACCTTTCCCTTTGTGCTCGATCCATTTCCTGTTTCCTTAATACGGTCTGGAGTTCAAATGAATGAACTTCAGGGGTAACAGTTAATCTCATGAACAAATATGATGCATAGATGACAATATAACACATGTTAAATATATAAGCATTTACAAGTAAACAAGTCGCACCATAACCTCAGTTAACGGTTAAGGACCGCAGCTCTTATTAGGACAATCAACCCTATGAGATACACAGCCTCAATCCATGACTAGGAAAAACATAACATGTAAATCATCTATCAAACATGATAAACTAATACATGAACACATACATACATGCTAGAAAGACTACAGTTACCCACCTTGAGCTTGTGTCCTTAAATTCTTGTCTGGTAGATGTTGGGATTGGAAAGGGTTTCAAGGTCTACCTAAAAACGTTTGTCATTGTTGTTAGTCACTTACTCGAATCGCAAAGAAACTAACTACGCGAATTAGTTTAGAGGATTAATAATGGTTATTAATTTCTTAAAAATTCCCCTAGTAATAATAATAATTTATTATTATTATTAACAACCCTAATAGTAATAATAATTCCTCGTTTATTTATTATTATTATCACTCCTTCCCAATAATAAAAACAATATATGTTAATATTATAATTATCCCAATAATTTTCCCAATATTAGCCATGATCTCCAACACTCTAATTTGGGGCTTATAATTATCAATCATACTATAGACATGCTTTAATGCATCATATATGTACTTATGTGACAATTAAATGCTTCCCATAATTTTCTAAAATATAATGACCCTACTTTGGACATTTGTAATTAATTCTACAAAATTCCAAATGAGGCTCTCCCAAAATTTACATGCTCCTTGGCATGTCTACTTTCATAGGAAAATAATACTAATAGCCAACACAATTCATATTATTTTCTAAGTAATTATCTTCCTTTATTGTTCAGTTTGAAAGTCCAGATTCAGTGTTTATTTCAAAAATTCACATTTGGAGTTCTAGATGTTCCAATTAGGTGGTTCAAAATTATATGAACTCCTTGATGAGTCTAGTTTCTAGGAAAATTTATTCCATTATTTTATCACATGTCAAAAATTCATAAAAATTCAAAACGTAATCACTGTCCAGAATTTTCTCCAGGAAATAGTCTGTCCTATTATCTAACTTCAAAAATTCATAATAAATTGTATAAAAATCCAAATGGTGTTCTTCAAAAGCTCATGTGTCCCTTAACATGTATAGTTTCATAAAAAAATAATACCAACAACCAAAACATGCTAGAAGATTCCCATATTTCAAAAACATTAGGTCTATCCAGTATAACTTCTAGGAACATAGGTAAACTTCAAAAATTTGTATCTCTCTAGATACAATTTCAAATGAGGTGTGTTATCTATCAAGTTAAAGTTCTATGTGTCTACTATACATTTGGAAATTTTCCTAATTTCTAGAATTTGTTTACCTAACACAAAATGCAACGTCATTTTACTACTGCAGAAGCAATCAAAAACATTTCATGTTTTGTAACTCAACTTCCAAAAATCATAACTGGAGTTGTAGACCTTCCTTTGAAGTGAACCAAATCTCATTTAGAATATTAAGGAAAGTACTATCTTCTGTAAAATTTTCATAGAAAAAAAAAAAGAGTTTCTATTCTAAATTGGAGCCTGAAAATAAATACTCATTTTAAAACACAGAAAGTTTCAGTGTTTATAGCTCAACTTTGAAAAATCATTGCGCCCATTCTAGATGTTGGTTTTGGTTGTTCTTTGGCAAGTTTTGGAGCTTAAGATGTCCTCTATCTACTAATAAAATTTCATGTAAAAACACTAAGGTTTACCATTCTAACATGAAAATTTATTCTATTTCTAGCTCATATAATTGGACCCATTCAATTAAGGAAAACATTTGCATTTCCAATAGTGAATCTCATATTCTTTTAAACCAAAAATTCATAATAAATTTTCATAAGATATCCAAATTTGAAATCCCAAAATTTAGGATATAGCATATGGGCCCAAACTTAATAATGGGTTGAATTAGTATATGTAGCCTTTGATGTCCAAACACTTCTGCCCAATTACTTATATCCAAAATGTTACGTTAGAGAAATTGAAGAGTGAAGCATGTGATGGTTTGCTGGAGATTATGGGAGGTGAGTGTTGTGTTGTTGTGTTTCACTCCAAAATTATCCCACTTGATTCTCCACAAGACTCTTAAAATTTTTAGGTTAAAAAATTATCCCTTACAAATATTCCTTGAATTTATTTTTTTTCCCAAAAATTACAAGGAACAATAAGCCTTAATTTTCCAATTAATTAATTTTTATTATTTATCCAAATTTCAAAATTTATTTCCCATATATTCACATACTGTACGGAGAATTTTGGTAAAGAAAAATTAGAATATTAGTGTGTGTGTGTTTTTGTTTTTTGTTTTTTTACCAAGACTTAGAGTGGAGAAATAAAGCTCGAATTTCTCCCAGGGATTTTAATCTTAGAAAAGGAAACAAATTAAAGCAAAATGATTATGCAATCATATAATTATGGGAAAATCAGGTTAAGGTTCCACTAAAAAATAATAATATCTAAAATTTCTCTAAAATTTTAATGATACTACTTCTACTTACTAATCGTGTCACCTTTATAAGTTAAATGACTTTTCAGATATTATTATTTTTGACGGAGACTTTAGTGTAATTTTTTCTATAATTATTAGATTAAACATTATTTAATAATGAAGTCTGTGGTATGAATGATTTAGTTTTAGTAAGACTCGCAGTAAGAAAATTTAAAAAACCACTAAATCGTGGTTAAAAAAATTAATACAAGTATATATCACAATTAAAGTTGTATAAAAATTTTCATCCTTCTCTACTTCATTCCTAATACCAAAATCTTTTAAGATGCTCAAATTAATTGGTTCTTTGATTTCACTTGTATATTTTGAATGTGTGCTGGAATTTATCATTCTTACAGTAAAATTAAGATAATTTATTACTATTACATTCGAATATAATACACTCAGATTTATCATCTATGTATCATTTTTATTATATAATGTTGCAACACTTAAATAATAAATGCGTACGTATTTCGTCGATTGTAAGCAATCAATCTGTCAAATTTAATTAGGATAATTTAGTATAATTTTCTAACGTAAACTAAATGAAATTGCGATATGAAAGTTCAATATATATATAAATTACATTTTTAATTAAAAATATATATTTTTCATTGGAAATGATTATAAAATTTTGTCCTTTAACTGTTACAAATCATGAAAGGGGATACATATATGTATAAATAAGAAACAAAATGCATAACAGTATCCATGATTTTTCTTTGACAAGAAAACTCCATAAAAATCTTTATGTTCGCCCTTATCATAAATTGCATGATATCAAGGTCCATATATGCATGAATAATGTTGTGAGAAAACAAGCAAACTTTTTATTAAAAAGCACATTGATGTAGACTTATATGTTGTTCTCACGACAATTATGTGGTCCATAGGCCATAGGGACATGCCAAGGAAACATTAATTGGACATTTGTGAGCTTTAATTTGTGATGAGGACAAGGACACTATGACTCAAACTCCAAAAGCATCCGATCCTTTGATTCTTCACAAATCTTTAAAGCAAAATGATTCCTTTCTCATCTATTAATTCAACTATTTCTTGGGAATTAATGTAAGTTTGCAAGCAAATTATTAATCTCTGTCCCAAAAATTTATATATCCTTAATATACTTTGTAGTTTAATTGGAATTATAAAGTAGGTCTTACATTATATTTTTTCTTTTTTTTCAATACTTTGTGATTGTTAAAGTGTACTATGCACTCATATCTCAAATATAAATCACTTCTACTCCCTCTGATCTTTATTATAAAGCACCAACTACCAATTCTTACAAACTAATAAAGTTGGTTAAAAACATTAAAGTTGTCATAAAAGTCAAGTGATTTCCAATATTACCCCTACTAATTACCCTAAACTTAAATCTAGTACTCTCTCCCACTACCCTTATTAAATATGGGCAGACATGGAAAAATAAATTAATTGCACATTGAAAACTAGCAAGTGCCTTATAAAAAAGACCAAAAACACTTGTTAGTTGGTGCCTTATAATAAGGACAAGAGGGAGTAACTAATTGTTCACACATATCAATAAAAATAATTAAAATCATTAGATTTATCATAAAATTTAAATGATTGTTAATATTATCCTTATTAATTAATTAAATTCTAACATTATATTATTATTATTATTTATTTTCTCTCACTACCTTGTTCAGGTTTAAAGCATATATGGGAAAAAATTAATATTCCTTGAAACTATCAAACACCTCATAGAAAGCACCAACAACTCCTACTAGAATGCGTCCAAGGGACCAAAGTAGGGTGCGTCATGTGCATGGGTGGATAACGCTCTCAGTTTGTAGGTTGTAAAAGTTTTCCCATCAAAATCCTTTTTTTAGGTCACAATCAAAATATCAAATATCAAATAGGAAAATCTTTCTTAGGGCCCAATTAAGCAAAAAAAATTTTAAAAAAGGCCCTAACAACTTTCCAATGTCAGAAAAGGGCCTTTTCTGGTATTATTTTAAAAGCGTTAACAGCAATATCAGTACCCCATTAACAACAAAATCAGTATCCATTAACAACAAAATCAGTACCCGTTAACAATTATGTTTTTCTGAAATAATATCAGAAAAGGCCTTAGGGTCTTTTCTGACATTGGAAAATTATTGGGGGCCTTTTTTAAAATTTTTTACTTAATTGGGCCCTGGAGAGGATTTTCCCTATCAAATATTATAAGAAGTTATGTTATTCTGTAGGTCATGATTCATGAACATGCAATGAACAGTGTGATTCTTTCAGCATGCTGCAATTTTGCTATTATTTTATTTTTCACATATTTAAATGTATCTAACCTAGAATATATAGCAACTTGATATCAAATTTATTCTATTCCCTACATTATATGCTACTGCAGTTGTGATTCTCTAAAAGAATTGATCCCAAATTGAACTTCGTCTATCAATTTAAGGGGGGGAAAAAGAAGGTCCCAATTTTCATTTTAATTCCCCCCCCCCCCCTAAAAAGATTTAAAATTGGGCTTCATGAATTTTTTGAAATTTTTTTTCTTGTTGAAAGTGACTTTTTGTGTTTTCCTTTTCAATCATTTTATACTGTACTGTTCATAATAATTTATCATTGGGTTAAGGTGCAAAAACACACATAAGTTTTTTCCCCACGAGTAAAAATACACATGTTTTTTTTAGAAGTAAAAATACACATGTGGTTACCATTTTTGTGCAAAAGTCACATCCTTCTGTTAAGTCACCATTCACCGCCGTTAAGTTACTGTTCACCTCATCTATTTATCTCTCGGTGAACAATGATTTAACGGTGGGATGTGACTTTTACACCAAAATGGTAACCACATGTGTATTTTTGCTCCTCAAAAAAACATATGTGTATTTTTGCTCATGGGGAAAAAGCTCATGTGTATTTTTACACCTTAACCCTTTATCATTTAATGCAATGAACAGTGTGATTCTTTCATCTTGATGCAATTTTGTTATTATTTTATTTTTCACATATTCAAACATGATTTAAATATCTATGTATCTAACCTAAAAAGAATATCTAGCTACTTGATATTTAATTTATTCTATTCCCTACATTATATGCTACTGTAGTTGTGATTCTCTAAAGGAATTGATCCCAAATTGAACTTCATCTATCAATCTAAGGGGGGAAAAGGAAGGTCCCAATTTTCATTTTTATTTTCTTAAAAAGATTTAAAATTGGGCTTCATGAATTCTTTGAAATTTTTTTTGTTGAAAGTGACTTTTTGTGCTTTTCTTTTCAATCATTTTATACCATACTGTTCATAATAATTTATCATTTAATGCATTTTAATTACAAATTTTAACTGGCTGGATTACATTTAAGTATGTACATATGAAAAAACGTATTTGTTATCTTATTTTGATTCAAAAATTTTGTTTCAAGTATATAAGGAATATTATACCATAAAAGTTTTATCATCCTTTACGCGTATGATATGCATGAGATGGGCATTATATTGACTGTTAGAGGTATTATTATTAGTCAACTTTTTAATTAACTTTGAACAAATGATCAGTATATGCTTTTAATTGTTTATTAATTACTGTTATACATAGAGAATAAAATTAAAATAAAGGGGTCAAATCCCAAAAGCCAAAAACAAAGGAAAGGAGCATCTTTGAAAATTGATAATGATCATAACATTTACGTGTTAAAGAAGTTCACTTTCGGTCTATCTGATCATGTTTTCATCCCAGTGAAGTGACCTAAAAGATTTTTGTCTTCATTTAATTCACCATCCCATACACACAGAACCACTTATTTGCTAGAAAGTAGACCTATAATTCTTAATATAAGATATATTTATAGAGTTAATATTGACATTTATTTAATTATGTTCCCTCAAAAATAATTAAGGAAAAAAAGAAAATATGTTTTATATTACGGATTAAAGGAGTACTAACGATTAATCCAAATTTAAATATCACTATACTCAAATTGTACTACCCATAATAGTTAGGCATACATTTTGATCATGAACATAATATCTCAATTTACTCTAGCAATATAGAGTTAGTATGATGGTGTAAAGTTTGGTTAGATCCCTCTTGATCTCAAGTTCAAGCACTAGAGAAGACACATGTTGTGAGAGACAATCATAAATGGAGTAACATTTTATTTTATCGGGGCCTTATATAGCACTACCTAGAGTTTTCTTTAGTGTGAGATTGTGAGTTTTATCCTTCTATAAAAGGGTATTATTTGTGCATAAGTTATGGCCAAAAAATAAGTAGTACTACCTTTGTTTCCTCATATAAGAGTTAGTTAGGAATTAGATTTGAGCCAAAATATAATATCTTAATCTATTTTATCTCCTATATTTATCATTTTCCTCATATAACTTATCTAGCTTATAAGCTGATAAATAATTTAATGTTACATCAAGATATTTTAAATATTATTCATACTAAACAATATATTTTATTTTCTTAATTTAAATACATAAATTGATTAAATCTTATACTAAGGATTAGATGGAGTCATATTTTCACTATATTTTTTTAATTAACTAGATTTGAGAAATCTTACATCAAATTGTTTCCACTCTTAAAAATAATAACAACTCTTATCCTCTTAAGTCGAGTTGGTTTTATAGATGCACAAATGTCATTATGCTCTATCGATATCAGTGAATGAATTTTGGGATAAATTGTTAATCAAAAGCTTTTTCTTCAACATCTTCATTAAGGATCTTTAGAGACGCACAACGGGTAGGGGGAAAGGGAGAGAAGAGAAGAAGAGAGAAGAGGAAGAAGGAGATGAGAGAGAATAGAGGAGAGAAGAAGAGAAGGGAGGACAACAAGAAAGAAGAGAGAGAAACTAGACAAATAAAAGATGAGAGAAATATAGGAGGGAAAGGAAACTCAATAATCTATATTATTTAATCATCATAAGATGACTACAAAATGATATTGTTGAGAGCTTCTCCATTTGATCCTAAATATAAGATAAAATTGTTTATTTAGATATTAAGAAAGCTTATTAATTACTTTAATTCGTCATTTTTAGTCAAACTATTTTATCTAACTTATAAATTGATATACAATATAAGGATACATAACATATGATATGATTAAATAACTTATTTAGTTTCCTTAATCTCTTCTAAAAAAAGTCAACTATGTCTTATATTTAGGATCGAAGAGAGTATTTAATTATAACTCCAACTCTAACCCTAGGAATTAAAAAGAAAACATTCTAGAATCCTATAATTAAATGCAAATTACATGAATGATGAAAGATAACCCTCAATCAACATTAAAACAAAATATTTGCTAATCATTTTATTAGTTATAAAAAACCTTGATTATCTTCAAATCTCTTAAAATCTTTCATTATTATTTTTCTCTTCCTTTTCTATTTCCATCATTTACAAGTCAAAAAAAAAATGTTCTCAGCAAATAAAGTTGAGTTAAATATCATTTTTGCCATGGAAGTTTACCCTGAGGAGCACTGGCCACCCGAAAGTTTTTTCTGGTATCATTTTTGCCTTAAAAGTTTAAAAACGAAGCAAATCTGCCTTGGAAGTTTTTTTAAGGTGCAAATCTGCCCTATAAGTTTTTTTTTTTAGAAATAATTTTGCCCCTAGAAGTTTATAAAAAAGAACAACAATTCAATGATTAAGATTAACAAATGGGCAATATTGCTACATTTTTAAACTTTCGGGGCAAAAATGATACTAAACAAATTTCCGGGTGACCAGTGCTTTTTAAGATAAACTTCCATAATAAAAATGATATTTAACCCAATAATTTTTCCCCCCAACAAAGCAAATTAGGGTCGTTATCGCTTAATTAGTTGTCACTGGTTCTTGCTTTTCATGACAAGCGTATTTTTATGTGTTTTCTTTACGACAATTTTAAAGATGTATCACTTTTAAATAGTTTAGATTTTGTGCTTTCAGATGAATAAGGTTAATAAATTATATGCGGCAGCCAAACACCAGTAGCAAGTAGCAACACCGACAATTTTGTCGTTTAATAAATTTCATTTGTTTAAATCATAGGACTTGTCGTTGAATAAATAGGTACGATTATTTTGATAATCCTATTTAAAGTACTATTAGGTACTAAATACAAACACATCTTCTCACGAAGATCCAAATTGTGATTCGCTATGTTGTGATTTGTGAAAGCTTTTAAATATGTTTTGTTATGCTTTGATGAAAAAATCACACATTTTTTAATCCAATCTTAGAATTCATAGGTTAAAAAATTCATTACTAATGTTAATTGAGGTATGTGATTTTTTTTTTACCAAATAATATGATAAGTGATTAGTTTATGTTTAAAATGTATCTATGAAAATTGGCTAGAATATACAAAAACTTTTGAATTTTGAGTTATGCACAAATAACTCCTGTAGCATTTGCAATCTATATGTCTGTTTGTGTCGGTCTGTCTATCTATTATATTATTAGAAAACTAGAGACTTCTCCCCTGCATGCACGGATCATCAGTTTTTTTTTTTTTTTGTTTTCTTAAAAAAAACAGAGGATCGGTATGTATTGGATGATATGAATTTAAAATCAAACATATTTGTTAGTGATGATTTTTTTTTTCTTGTATAGTGTTTAATGTTTGAATTTGGTTAAAACACTTGTTCATGTAAACTTATGCTTAATACGTTTCCCATATTGTGAAGAATATGGCATTCCAACTCAAAAATCATTAATAAAATCATTAAATTTTAAAAATATTATTTTTCACATTTCCATTTCAACTTCCTTCATTGTTATGTTAAAATTTACGACAACCATTCAATATAATTAAATAGGTAACATTTAAGTGGTTTTTCAACTTCTTACTTGATAATCACATTTGCTATTTCAATTCATAATTAACATTTAAGTGACTTTTGTCCTAAACAATTTTTTTTTTTTTTTTTTTTTTTTTTTTTGCTCAAGGGTCCTAAACAATTTTTAAAGCACCAAAATGTGGGGATTAACAAATACCACATAAGTGTGATTTCTTAAACCCATGTCCCCTATGGTATTAGAGATCTAGTCCTAGCTAGGTTCCAAAAAATCTGGGACAGAGTACCTCTCGTTCGAATTCGGAAACGCCTTACTTACGATAGTCATTATGAGGTTCCCAATTACTAATTATAGGACCAAGATTTAGTTCTTGTTAATTTCTTTCTCAAAAATCCTTATTGATACTTTATTAATAATAATTAAACATAATAAATTTAATAATACACATATACTCCTTCTAGTCTTTATTATAAGGCATCAACTACCTTTAACCAACTCATTTATTACTATTTTTCAATTATACCATCATTTTTAATTAACTCTTTAAATTCACATAATTAAAGTACGGATAAAGTTGGAAATATTTATTATTTATGAACCAATTTAATGACTTAACTTCCATTTCTTGGTTTGTGAGAAATGGTGGTTGGTGCCTTATAATGAGGACCAGAGGGAGTATATTATATAAAGTAAGTAATGCATGCAATTCATTAATGTCACATAAACCTTAATTATACTTTTTTTTTGTCTTTAATAAAATAATTTTAAATAATGTTTTCCCCAAATAATACTCATTGATGATATGTTTGATGGCTTAAACAGAATAATACTATCTTTTACCTTATGTATATATACTATATACAAAAAAGTAAAATCCGACAAAAATGAAAAGGAACTTGATGACCTATTTGATGGCTTAAAAAAACAAGAAAATAATAAGAGTAATAAGTGGGACCCAGCTTATCCCTTCCATTTGGCGCACAAGGTCGTGAACGTCTCCCTCTGCCATCCCTCATTCATCCAATGAAAGTTTGTCCCCGTGGCCAACTATTTGAGTAAGGGTATTTTAAAAAGATAAATATAATTAATTAATTTAACTTCTCTCCTTAATCTCTGTAAATTATGGTAAATATGTCCTATAATTAGGACCGAAGGGAGTATATTATATGTTGATCCTTAAAGTTCATTTTTATTATGGTAAATTATGGTATTTTTATTTACTACAAAAAAAAAATGTCGATTCGTAGTGTTTACAAAAAACCACTACAAATGTCAAATTTTCTAATAGTTTAAATCGAAACTGCTACAAATATGTAACAAGATGATCGTGCCTAATGGCGTGTTGGTTAGGGAATGATTTTTTGTAGCGGGTATCACAAAACAACCACTACAAAAATTGGCTCAAAACTGGTGTCAATTTTATAGTGGTTAATTTGTAGCAGTTTCCTTTCACAAATCACTAATAATGTGGTGCTAGCTAGGTGCATTATGATACAAAAGTTGGGGCAGTTTAAATGGAAAAATCACTACAAAATGCAAAGAGTATGGATGTTTCACAGTGCTTCGTATTTGAGATAAAACCGCAACAAAGTTAAAGTCTTTAAGTTTACCACACAAATTTGATTCTCACGCACCTTTTGAAAGATTCTACGAAGATATGAAGGATCAGATTTTGTTATCGGTGAAGAATTTGCAACATGAAGCTAAACATTGGTTTCAAAGTTGCTGCCAACACATGAAAAAATGGAAATCGCCTATGCTTGGTATCATGTTACGTATTACCAGCCATATCACAGGACAACTAGAGCTCTCCTAGTTATATGGTTGGTGATACGTAACATGATACCAAGGATAGAACATTTGCATTTTATCATGTAGTTGGAAACTACTTTTAAACCAATGTTTTGCTTCATGTTGTAAATTATTCCGATAACTGAAAATTTGTAGCGATTATACGTATAAACCGCTACAGAATGCAAAGAGTCCTGCACATTTGTAGTGGTTAATCCTATAAATCGATAAAGAATACAAAAAGTCTTACACATTTGTAGTGATTAATCATAGAAACCACTACACAATACAAATATTCTTGCACATTTATAACGGTTTATAGGAGTAAAACCACTACATAATGCAAAGATTCTTGCAAATTTGTAGTGGTTACTCCTATAAACTGCTACAGAATGAAAAGAATCAATCACATTTGTAGTGGCTATATAAAACTGCTACAAAGTGCCACAATGAACGAGGTAAGGTTTCGTGTTTTGCAGTAGTTGATGTAGCAATTTTATTTAAACTGCTACAAGTGCTTACACTTTGTAGCGATTATTTTGTAAAACCATTATAAAGTTGAAGCCTTTATACATATGCCGCCACCAAATAGTTAACCACACAAATTTGATTCTCATGTGCCTTAATTCTCTTACTTTTAGCTCAAGCATTTATCGTTTATGGCTTTTGAGAGAGATTTAGACAAGGGGAAGGAGGAGATACGTCCCAAAACAAGTTTATCGGGGGGCCAATAGTGAGGGTAAGGTAGTAGGTGAAACATCTACCTTATAATTAACTAGATAATCATATATAGTGAACATAGTTATCACAAAATAATTAGAGTTAACCAAATGTTGGAATTTACGCGGAATTTAAATTTTTAAAATATGCTTAAGTATGCATCATGAGCCCTAATGTGCGGCAATATACATTTATCCAAAACATACAAAAGTACAAAAGTCTTACTTTTAGCAGCAAGTAGCTAAATCTCTGCTTGCTTCCCAGAAGGACCTGGACCGGTTTGGTCACCTGGGAAAAAAATTGTGTAACCATCAGTCCAGCTCATTATGAATATCGACACGTGCTAGTGAGGTGCCAAGTGGATTAAAACAGTTCATCTCAAATAAACGGTTCATCAACATCTTCATTATATAATATCACATGATTCTTTAATATCATGATCGGAAGTAATATATGCAATACCCAATACCTCCATATACGCCAACCGAACCGCCTTATTTCATCTGACTAGACCCATGGGCTAAGTTACATCCATGTTACTGGTTACTCCGAAAGCTCACTGGTCAAGTGATGAGGATCGGCCAAAATCCTCAGGGCACCTGCCCCAGACCATGGGTCTTTCCCCACTTTAATCCAGTGAGGTGTCGTAAGCCCAATAAACTGTAGGCTGGTCCCAAACAACTGGTGGGACAGTAATAAAGCCAACCATTATGCATTCATGGAGGCCTCACCACGTGGTGGAAAATAAATATCACATTTCCTCCCAATCCTTCCCTTTCCCATGATTGTCATGATATTTCAATGCATATAATTTCAGTTCATAAAATAATCCACATGGCAAAATTTATTTAAAACATTCATAATCAGTCAGAAAAATACTCAAAAGCAGTATATCGATATCATAATAAGTGGAAAGTGGTTACCTCTCGCCCAAACTAATGAATTTACACGACTCTCAAATCAGGAGCTCAACACACTCTACAATTCAATCTACCAAAATAAATTCAGTAACCATTAATAAATATCCAAAACTCCACGTACTACAAATTTTGATAATCATTCCTATTATCATTTATTTCCTTTTTCCTAATAATAATAACAAAATTACTTATCCGTATTATTAGTCATTTGTTTTATTAATTTGAAATCCCTAAATTACCCAATAACAAACACCACATGAACAATTCTTTAATTAGGAATTTAATAATTACTATTTATTATAGTATTTATCATGGCTTTCCAAAAATATATTATTAACCATATATAAGATTTAAAATCCTAAATTAAATAAATGCAACCACTCAAAATATTCTTTTACAAGAAGTAATTTATCATTTATATTAAATAAATACTTCATCTTAAATATATTATTTATTTCCCCTTTAAGAAATAATAATATTTTTCATTATTATTATTTATCCAATTTATTATTTATTTCTTCCCATACCATTCTCTTAAATAAAAATTAATGATTCCATTATCCTTTATTACCTTCCTCTATAATATCGATTTATTATTATTTATTTATTTTATTATTTATTTATCTTATTTTTCTTACTATTTATATTATTATTATATTTCTCTATAATATATTTAAACTCTCTTTTCCTTATTAATAATAATAATTACTAACACTTCAGAAATATCCTTTACATGTATCAAAATATTTACGGATAAAAAAAATGAGCAACTTTAATACACACACACTTACACATACAGTATGCATTTCCATCTATATATTTATATATATTGCATAACTCTTCCCTTTTTGCAACGTCACTAAGCCTTAATAAATGATAGTCATGACTATATATGTATATCTATGAGCCTATAAGCAATGGAAATATATATATATATATATATGAAGTAAAACTACACAAAGCTTGGGGTGGCGTTTTCCTAGGTATAACAAGATTTTCCTTTTTGTCTTTTTGCTGTAGAATATAGCAGTACCTTGTTTTCTTCTTATTCACATTCTCATGGCCACATTATATACATATATAGATATATAACTAGGAGCACGCATGCAGCAGCAATGGAATCTTTCTCTGATCTTTATCCTTTCTTTTCCTCTTCTATTCCGCGTGCATACATACACATAGCGCTATCTATATATTTATATATAACTGTATGCATGACTACCAACCACATATGCATATGGATACATGCAGCAGCAAGGATATATATATATATATATATATATATATATATATATATATATATGTATGTATATATATATATGTATGTATATGTATAAGCCCGTTAAACCGATTCCACACATCAAGTTTCAGCGCAAACAAAATAACCCAACTGCACCATCGTTTTCAGTTTTCAGCAACTCCATGGTTTTATGATTCATATCAGTTAAAAGAGGAAAGAACGATGCATTGATAGCTTTCAGTTTCTCTGGTTTGTGACTCATAAATGAAGCCATACTTGCAGAAACAACACTCAGGAAACCAGGAAGAACTAACAGGAGTTCAGAGGGAGAAGCTATCGACGTTACCTAGGTTGCTTGTGTGAATTTCCAGCTGTTCGCCGTTGAATCAATACCTCTGTTTTGCTGCTATTAAAACAGAGAAAAAGAAAGAACTCTCCCTCTCTCGCTGCTGGTTGCTCGACACAGAACACCTACACATAACCTCAACACTCCCTCTCTTTCTTTCTCTCTTCTCAATCCTGACGTCCTTCTCCTCTTTCTGTTTTATGTGTTTTTGTTTTCTGGTTTTGGTGATGCAGCAAGAAAATGAATGAAAAAAAAACTTAACAGTCCCATATATATGCTAGAGGTCCAAGATGGTGAGACTGGTCCGATGATAATACCCAGTGGTTAACCATTGATCAGATCGAGAAGCATGGAGGAGGTAAGGCGTGGCTGACTCATTGAGCTTGTGTGTTACAGCTGGAGTATTATTTGTAATTATTACTTCTGAGATCTTCCTTTTTCGGCGCCTTGGAAAGAGAGAGAAACCGATGGAGAAAGAATAAGCTAATGGGTTCCTCTTTGGTTTATGTGGTTGGTGATTTGGTGCTGGGAGAAAGGTGATCTGACTGAATGATAACGTGTTTTACCATCTAATATCTCCTTCTTTCTGTGCGTTGAATCCGACCGGAAGAGAGAGATAAAGCAATGGATAAGGGAGAAGATAATGGGTTGGGCTTGGAGGAGATTGGGATGAAGACATGCACATTCAAGGCTTGCCGAAAAGGACATGGGTTTGCAGAGAGAGAGGAGTGTGGGGCTGTGTTTGCTGAAATGAATCAAAGGAAAAGAGATGCACAAGAAGCCTCCTCCACGTGAAAATGAGCAAGAAAGAAAAAGAGGTTTGGTTCATTTTGGATCTGTATTGTTTCATTCATATGCTCTTGTTTAATTCAACTAAGTCCATTAATTTTGATCAATCGATTAATGCCAAAAAGGGATTAACATTTTAATATTTCTCATTTGTTCATTTTTAAACTAAATTTGGCTAATTAAGATTTTAGCCAAAAATGTAGCTCTGAATATTTTTCCTTACTTTTAATAATTAAAGGAAGAATGAACCTACATTTTCTTAAATTATTATTCTTCCAAAATAATTTAAGGATGATAGTATTTATTTCAAATAGTTTAAGTTTAATTTTTTTTTTTGAAGGCCAAAATATAAGGGATTAATATTAAATTTTCTTATAATATTCGAGTTTTAAATTCCCAGATTTTGGGATGTTACAGTAGGGGCCGTCCAGGGTAAAACAGTGGTAGAAATGTCCCTGTGCCATCACATGAGGTGACCAAGCCACAGTAGCCCCAGTAGACGACCCTACTGGTGGTGACCCTACCAGAGTTGCATGCTCATGATGAGGGGCTTGAGCTCAATATTAGTGACTATAAGAGGATGAAGAGTTTGACTTTAACATTCTTATTAACGAGCTAGAGCGATTTCTGGATGAGGAGAAGGCCTAGAAGTAGGGGAACCGTCAAATATATTTTATTATTATTTTAATAAATTTAATATTTAAATTCCTTACGGTTAATTAAAAGTGGATTTAAATTTAATAAAAAATGTGGTAAATTGTGCAAAAGAGTAGTGGAACATCACCACCATGAGGCTGGACGTGGCCGATGTCAATAAGTTGTAGGGGCCATATGTCATAGTTCTATAGGATCAAGCCATGGACCAACGAATCAAGAATGGTGGTCACCTCTTTGAAGACGGAATATCACTTAAGAAGGGGGTGAAGTAGGTGAGTTCAAAAAACTTTGTTAATATCCCTATAAATTAAAACGACAAGGTAAAGATAGAAGAATAATAGACACAGAGAATTTATACTAGTTCAATCCAAACTCTTGCCCTACATCCAGTCCCTGACACTCTAGGTTTTTCACTATCACTTTCACATGATTACAAACTCTGTTTCTCAAAGAAACCCTCTCACTAGGATTCACTCACCCTTACAAGTTGTAAACGATACACTTACACCTAAGGTCCTTCTAGCTTGAGATTTTTTATAGAAATAATGATCAAGTAAGAAACTCTCTCACAAAGTAGATTTTGAATCACTGAAGTACAGAATATCCGGAGATATTACAGAGTATTGAATGAAACAATAGATAACAATAAATTTGATTGAGCATTGATAGTTTCAGTGGTTGATTATATTGAATGATTCTCCTTATATTGATGGTTTCAATTAATGACTATTGAGAAGCTTTAATAAATCCATTGTGAGTATTGAATATAGTTGTTAGGCTGTGAGGTTCATTCATTGCTCATAACTTCAATTTTACAGAACATTTTTCTGTCACTTTGACATTCCTTTTGATTTGTTCGTTGATTTTCCATAATACTAATAGGAATAGGTATAGTAGAAAGTTCTTTTAAATTGCTCATAGTTGATTCCCATGTTGGCGTTTGTTTTCTACAACTACATTTAATGCTTTTGACATAATCAATGCTTTTTGGTAATCTGCAGTTAATCCTTCATATAATCATCTGAAACTCCTTAATACACTAATTAAATATAGTTAAGAGAAGTAATGTGTGATGATAAGAGGATAATAAATCATAACAAAAGATTTAAGCTTTATAGACACAGTGATTTACTGATGCACAGATGACAACTCAAATTTTCATTAATTGACTTGAGTTAATGACTCAAGTGTGCCTTTCATTACTCAGGGTTTGATTATCTTCATCTCAAATGATTGTTGGTTTGAAAATGAAGTTAAACTAAGAAGATTAATTTTGCAAAGTATGACTCAAGTCTTAAATTGCTTACTTGAGTTGATAACTCGAGTCAGGTCTTCACAACTCGAGTTGTGAAGTTTTGTTCTAAAAGACGAAGACTAAGCTATGTTGTAAAAAAATGTGTTTAACAAAAGGCTACTAAAGTTTTGAAATCCAAACTTAAAAGTATGACTCGAGTACACTAATCACAACTCAAGTTTTGAAAATTTGTCTTTTGAAAATGAAAAATGAGTTATGTTGGCAAAGACTTATACTCAAATCTTGAAATGTTAACTCAAGATCATAACTCAAGTTCTGGCATCATTGGAGAGTTTTGGTTGAAAAGATAAGTTTAGAGAAAGCCACCAAAACCCGAGTTCTATTTAATCAACTCGAGTTGTTGACTCGAGTCTCATAAGATGAAACTAAAGCAAAATATCATAAAGGAAGGGGGTGAATTGGGTAATTTAAAAAAATTTTGCAATTAAGTCAAGGAATTAAAATGATAGAGCACAAGATCAGAGAATAATGAACACAAAGAATTTATATTGATTTGATCTAAACTCATGACCTACGTCTAGTCACCCAGACTCTTTAGGTTTTCACTATCACACTATCACAAGATTATAGACTCTGTTTCTCGAAGTAATCATCTCTCTAGGATTCATTCCCCCTTATAAAATCTAATCAATACACCCACACTCAAGGTCCCTCTATGTTGAGGTTTTCACAGAAGTAATAATCAGATAATGACCCTCTTACAAAGTAGATAAAGAATCACTAAAGTGTAGAATATCTGAAGATATTAAAAAGTATTGAATGAAACTGTAATTGCAATAAATTCGTATGAGCATAAAATGTTTCAATAGTTTATTCATATTGAATGCTTTGTGTTATATTTGGTAATTGCAATTAATGATCGTTGAGAAGGTTCAATAAATATGTTATGAGTATTGAATATAGTCGTTTGACTGTTGAAGTTTATCCATTACTTATAACTTTGATTATGCAAAATAATCGCCGCCATTCTGCCATTTTGACATTATCTTTATTCTACCGATTGTGTTGCACCAATTAATATGGAAAGAGATTAGAAATACCTGAAAATGGAAGAAATCACCAAGAGGGGGGGTGAATTGGGGATTTCAAAAATTCTTTTAAAAAATGTCTGAATCTTTTCAAAAAACTTGAAAAACAGAGAATGAAGGAATACGAGAAGAAAAGATGGATACAAGGAATTTATACTAGTTCAGTCTTAACTTTGACCTACATCCAGTCCCCAGATATCTTCTGGGTATTTTTAGTATCTCAAGAAGCTATAATTACAACAATGTAAATCACATGCAATCCTAATCACCTAGGACTTGCTCTCCCGTACACTTTGTAATTAAACAACCCAACTCACAGGTTCCACAACCTTGAGTTCTCACAAAACAAGTAATCATAAATGATTTTCGAAATCACACTCTCTTAAAGAGTAAATAAGCTTAAACACTGAAATTCAGAAAATATTTTCGCACAATAGAGCAAGAAATCAGAAATACAATCAGTTGTGATTCAGTTGTGTGTCTTGCACTATGTCTTCATGGGTATTTATAGGCTAACTAACGAAACTAGCCGTTACATTTTCTTCTCTAACGTTCAGCTGTAAATCTGGAAAATGTCTGTTGCATATTTTCCTCTGTTCTTTCAATTCTCAACTGGAATCCTGGAATTCGTTGATGCAGATGGTCTTCTAGATATTCTGTCATTCCATAACCTTTATTTGACCGTTGGAGAGTGATTTAGTTGATCCATAACAGTCTGTGCTAAACTATTGGAATAGAGGAGAAGTTTCAGCCTGGTTTTTGGTTCTGCATTAAATGCTCTTAACCCAGATCTAATTTGTTGTAATTATCCATGCTTGCTTGTAATCTGAAGCTTGAAATGTGTTAATGTAAATCTGTAACTCATGAACAAACTTATCAAACATATATATGATGATTCGTAATTTCATTTAAGTGCAAAACAGATCATGAGAGTGAATCAGAAAGATGAAAAACGCGAAGAGTAAAATAGAGATCTGTTAGGCTCGAGTCTAAGTTCAGTAGGCTCGAGTTTGTTCATGAACTCTCAAGCATAAAATAAGTAAGCTTGAGTTTATCCTTTAGAAATCAGAGTTTATCGTGATGAGTTTTTGAAATCATTTTGAAAGAGTGCACCAACTTAAGTCTATTAGTGACAGGCTCGAGTCTGGAACTGTTTGGAATGAAAATAAGCTTTGGTTCAAAGGCGTAGGCTTGAGTTTAGCTATACAGGCTCGAGTCTAATCGGGATATGAAATTTTGATAGCTCTCTGTCTGAGCCAAACTTGAGTCTGTAAGTGTTAGGCTCGAGTTTGCTTCAGCCAAACGCTTTTGAGACTTCTTTCAATCTGAAATAGGCTTGAGTTAACAAAGTTATACTTGAGCCTATGTTTTGAGTAAATCTTTGTTTGCTCTCTGGAAGAGACAGGCTCGAGTCTAACTTCATAGGCTTGAGTCTATTCACATGAAAGTTTGTTTGAAGAGCTCTATGTAATACTTAGGCTTGAGTTAAGAAATGCATGCTCAAGTTTAAAATCATGAAAAATGTGACATGCTCTCTATAAGGCACAAGCTCGAGTTTATTTAGGTAGGCTCGAGTCTAACTGAGAGCCAATAACTTAATTTGTTCTTTGTCACAAGCAGGTTCGGGTCTATTAAGTTAGGCTCGAGCTTGCCTAAGTTCAAAATGCTTGTTTTGCTTTCTGTTAAGTGTGAACTTGAGTTTATTAAAACTAAACTCAAGTTTAACTTACATCATAAGATTTAAATCAGTTTTAACCATCTTTAAGTATATTTGAACTTTAGCAATAATAAAAACCTTTTTAGTTTACAATGGTTTGTTATCATCAAAACACATAGAGAACTAACAATACCTTCTGGGTTGCTCAGAGAATAGTTTCCGTGTTGGTGTCTTGTTTTCTACATTGCATTTAATGCTTCTGACATAATTAATGCTTTTAAGATTTTGAAGTTAATCACCCACATAATCATTTGAAACTCATTAATACATTGATTAAATATAGTTAAGACTAATAATGAGTGATGATAAGAAGTAATGAAATCATAATCAATGATTTTAACTTTACAAACATGGTGATTTGATAAAGCATGAATGGTTACTTGAGGTTGTTATTAGCTGACTCGAGTAAATGACTTAAGTTGGCTCTTTCAGTACTTGAGTGAAGATGATTTTCTTCTAACGTAAAATTTATCTAAAACAAGAGCTTTTTGAAGAAGTTCATTTCACAAAGCATAACTTGAGGCTAAGAATATTGATTTGAGTTATTCATTCGAATCATGAAGTTTTGCTCAAAAGCTAAAGACTATAAGTTATATTGAAAAAAAAAAATAAGTAAAGGATACTTGAGTGTTAATTGTTGACTCTAACGGATGACTCGAGTGCACAAAATCCTGACTCGAGTTTCAAAGATTTGTTCACATATATGATTGAGAAATATGTTTCAAGTGAAGTTGAGTGCAGAAATACCAACTTTAATGAGTGACTTAAGTTTGTAAGTATTGGCTCGAGTGTGAAGCTTTTAACTCTTTGAAAAAGATAACTAATTAAGAATTCTCAGATATACTAGTACTAGCAAGTGCATCTTTGATGCAGTCATCACACTTACTAATACAACTCGAGTTTTGAACCATTAACTCGAGTCCGTCCAAGATGAAAACTATTTTGACTAAAGATTTTAATGCACTGACTCAAGTTGTTGAACCATGACTCGAGTCTATCAAAACTAAAACATTATTTTGACTAAGATTTTAAAGTTCTAACTTGAGTTCTATGACCAGAATTCGAGTGTGTCTATGATAGACACATTAAAATCACTTTTTGATTCAAGGTTTGATTGAAATGAAAGTTATTCACTCAAGTCCTATTAAAGACACACTTAAGTTACTTGAATCATAAAGTCTATATTCTTTACAATTGTTTGTTATCATCAAAACATTGAAAACTAATAGAAACTTCAAGTGTTCTAGATGCTTTAAGTAAAAGATGGAAGTTTGAGCTTTACCATGTCAACTCAAGTTTGGTACAAGTAATTCAAGTGGTTACCTTTTGATAGTTTTGCCACTGAAAGCATCTCACTCAAGTTCTGTATAGCTAACTCAAGTTTTCAATACTAAAAACAATTTAGTCATTGATTTATAAAGCAATGACTTGAGTTTTTAAACAACAACTCGAGTGCAACAATGACAGAGACATTTAAAAGAGACTTTTTGATTCAAGTTTTGGTTACAACAAAGGTTATTCATCAAGTTCTATTTAACACACACTTGAGGGACTTGAATCATCAAGTATATATTCTTTACAAGTATTTGTCACCATCAAAACATATTGAGTTGAGAACTAACACTCTTCAATCGCTATATGAATGAGATGAGCTCGAATTGGTTATTGTTCCCTATCCATATCAGGACTTGGAAGAATGTTTCGAATGACCTGAAGGACAAAGAGTGGGACAAGGCTATAAAGGTAATTAAATGTATTTAATTATATTGTAGATGTAAATAGTTATAATTTATAACTTTTTAATTAATTAATTATTATTTCTTCAATTGTGATGCGGAATAAGTTTGTCGTCTGCAACAACAGGAAGAGGTACACATTGATCAAGATGGGGAATGGCTGGTAGAACCGGAGGGGTCATCTCTACCACATCATGAATAAAGATGGAATGATTCCTTTGCAAGAGCTTATCAAGTGTGTTCTAGATGGCGTCCTACCTAATGATTAGGCGAGTTTTGTCCAGTATAAGAGGAGCCAAAAGGGATAGTAAATTTTTTAAGAATTATAAATTTTCTAATAATTAAAAATTTTAATTTTTTTTAAAATTATTTTACTGTTTTGCATCTTCTATAGGCTCTTTCTTCAAAAAAACAACTAAAGCTTAGTGGGGCAGAGGATCTATCACATAGCAGGATCAAAGACATTTGCTATGACTTATATTGAGCTGGTATTTTTTAAAGTTAACTTAATTTTAGATTTATATTATAAATTTATTGTTACTAATAATAATTTATTCTTTTTAGGAGAGGAAGGCTCAGCAGGAGAACTGCTATACAGACTATAGATGTAACATCCCAATTTTCAAAACGGAATAAAATTTTTTTCATTTAAAATCTAAATCATTTCAAATCATCAAAGTAGAGCATTTGAGCGGAAGAGTAACTGATACTTGTATTTCAAAATGCCATAAGTCTGGCTGGATACAATAGCAGTATAGTAACCGCGTGGTTCAAAAGTGAAGTAAAACAACAATGGAAAGGCTTCCGCCGGAATGTCAAAAGAAAATCTTTAGCCAGGTCTTCTATGCGGCCTGTTTGCACTTCTCCTCAGTCCTTGGACCTCCCGACCCTGAAACTATGTTAAGAGCTGAGGTTCAATACCCATTGAACCTCAGGTAACGGTTAACCTCATGTTTACATACACAATATATGGACGACATATACCACAACATCAACAACACAAATAAACAATCTATTACAAACAATGCATATGTTTCGCTCCCAGCATGCAACCATATCGCTCCCAGCATATAGACATATCGCTCCCAGCATACAGACATATCACTCCTAGCAATATAGATACCCCCTAACCAGTATAAACACCTTATACATACAACACACATGCCACATATATGCATATCATAAACATCAAAGTTAAGGTTACAATACACGTCCGTACCTTTGTTGACGAGTTTTGTGCTGTCGGTCAGAATGCGTTCACAGTTATCCTATAAGGGTAATATCGCTTCCATTAATTCCCAAACATTATTCCAAGAGACATCTTGGCTACAATTGACAATTTTACCCTTGGTGGATTTATTTCTTTAATTATTCCCACAAAATTTCGAAAAAACGCTGGTGCAGAATTTCGCCTAACTTCGAAAGATCATAACTAATTCCAGAAAAATCGAAATAAGGATCCGTAAAATTTCTCGGACTCCTTAGGATGTCTATTTTCGAGGAAAAATACTGGTATTTACCCAGAATTTAAGAACAATTCCCAATTTTAAATTTTCTCAACGTTGCCCAGATTTTATTCCAGCAAAAATGGCTTAACTTCAAAAATTCATATCTCCTTGACCAGAGATCAAAATGTTACATATTTTATATATTTGGAAAGCCCTACATGTCTACTTTATTTTTGGAAAATTTCATGATTTTATAACTTCATTTTCTTCATCAAATCATAGCATCTTTTTCGCTGCTTGTCAAAGACTTAAGAACCGAAAATTCTGCAACTCTTACAAATTTAATCTAAGGACTTCCAAACATTATTTCCTATCATATTTTTACCTCTTCGGGCATTTTTCAATGCAATGAGGTCTAAAAACAAGTATAGGAATTTATCCTCTAATTTTCTAGATTAAACTAACATTTATACTAAGAACTTATAAAAACTAAAGACTAGAAATTTAAATGCTAAAACTTACCTCTTGTAGAACCTTGCTTCTTGCTTCTTGAAGCTCTTCCACTCTCTCCCACACACTCTAAATTTCGGTTATGCTTGGTGAATTGGTGAGGAAATTTGTGAAGCTCAAGGCCTCTATTTATAGCAAAATGTGATGGCATTTTAGTAATTCTTTCACCTTGCATTTTAGCCATTGGATTAACCTTAGCAAAGAAGTTTTAATCCTCCCCTTACACCTCTTAAAACCGCCACTTTCCCCCCTTCTTCACCAAGCTACCTTGCTTCATCCCCAAGTTACCTTAAATGCTAATTTAGTTAGGTGTAAGTGGGTGTTTTTATTCAAGAACTAATTTCACTTTTGTAATCCTAATTTTATGGCTAGATTTATGGGGATTTTTAACTTCCTGAAACACTTAGGTATGAATCCTAAAAGTATACAAAAATGACTTTGGGAATAGCCAAGTTAAAGCTTATAATTCACTGGTCTCAAATATGTACTTATACTTAATACTTAGTTCCAATATTTCAAGATATGATTTATTTTCTATAGATTCTCATCTAATTTTATCTAATTAAATAACAAATTGCTTCTTAAGTTTAACAACTTGCTTCTTAAGTCTTCTAATCTTCTCCCATACTCTAAGCTAATTATCCCATGTGCTAATCTATATTACAATATTATAAATTCTTTCTTCTTCCTTCAAAATTCTGACCGAAATCTCCCCCCCCAATAACCATTAAATGTGTATTTAAATTCATGGCTTTTCATTGGCTTGTTGCTTTTGTTGACTTTTCAAACTAAGCTTTATGTGATAAATCATTTCTTCTTCTCCAAGGCAAGCAAAACTTAAGCTTAATTATCCCAAACCACTAGGCTTAATTACCAAAATTTAACAAGGTTTCTAATTTAATTTTGATGATTAACAACTCCTTGTATGCTAATCAATATCATTTGGTCTTTAATTATGACCTTTAAAAATTAATCATTAACTAATTTCAAAAATTAATAAAGTATCTCAATTATCGCAGTTTCAATTGCCCAATAATTGTTACTAATTTCCTCTAATTGATTTTATCATCCTCTGATGATTTTAAATTGTTAAAATGGTATAATTAAGATTATACTAAATTATGATAATCTTAGGATATTTTATGATCCTTAATAAGATTTAGAAAATTAGATTTGGATTTATTAGAATCCAAAGAAAATTCCCTAAAAATGATAATAAATCAATTAAAAATTTAGAGACAACATACTCTCCTATTTTAATAGGTATCATTTGCCAAAATATGATACTTTAGGAGAAATATAAATTTTAGGGTATTACAATAGGGATTTATTCACATACACCATAGACACCAAGACATGATGCCAACCTCTTAGCAAGCAGAAGAGGCCATTATAAGTTTTATACATTTTTATTTTTAATTTATGTAATTTATTTACATTAGAGCAAAATTGTTTTGTAAAATGCAACATGCACGAGATGCATAAGCCTAGAAAGCATTCAACTTAGACTCTCTAGCTTTCATGGTGGACTCTAGAAATGTTTGGCTTGCTTTAATGACCAACGGTTTTAATCCATTTAGGAATATTAACACAAGTTGTAGTATTTGGCATATAACTTTTCCCCCTGAATATGTATGAAACAAATCTCCTTCATTTTTCTATGATCATTCAAGACAAAAAGGCACCAAATATTGCTAAATTGATGGACTAATGAAATGTTAACATCAAGACATATGACATGTATGAGAAGACACTATTCAACTTGCATGCATCATTGATGTGGATGATAAGTGACTTTACTGGTCTAAAAACATTACCTAGGTGAATGTGCATACTAAGACAAAATGTCCAGCTTAGGTTGCACCTTCCACACAGTCAAAAGTGGTGCTTTATGGGTTATCGGAGGTTTCTTGATGGTAAACAAAAGTTTAGGTTGCAATAGAATTGTTTCAATGAGCAACAAGAAAAAAGAAGACCTCTTCATACTTTATCTTGTGCAAATATCTTATAGCATCTTCAGGATGTCAAATTTGAGTTTGAAAAAAATGACGTTACAACAGAAGCGGGGAGAAAGACTGTTAGGAGTTCTGCTTCTACGCCTCAACAATGGCAGAAGATATGCATCTTTTTCACTCTTCCATGTTAGAAAGATAATTTGTTTTGACATAGTCTTGATGTCTTGCACATTGAAAAAAAATGTATGCAATAATGTGCTATACACAATTCTTAACAAACTAGTTAAGGCAAAAGATCATTTTCAAGGGAGGAAAGGTTTACGAGCCATAGGAGTTTGTGAAGACGCATGGCCAGATTAGCATGACATATTTCAACCAGCAAAATTCACTCTTACAAAACCAAGTAAGGAAATCTTCCTCATGACATTGAAGAAAGTAAAATTTCATGATGGATATTTAAGCAACATTTCATTATGTATTGACATGCAGACTTAAAAGTTTGTTGGGCTAAAGAGTCATAATTCACATGTTCCTTATGCAACAGTTACTTCTGCTAGCAATAAAAACATATGTTGTTTCCCAATGTGTCGATCATTTTGGTAGAGCTATATTCTTTCTTTCGGAAGTTGTATTCCAAGGTTTTGATTGTCGAGGAGCTCAATCAACTGCAACACAAAATCATTCTTATGTTTTATCATTTGGAGATGATATTTCCTCTATCCTTTTTTACAGTGATGGCTCATCTGACGGTTCAATTGACAATCCACATTGTTTATGAAACAAAGCATGTTGGCCCAATTCAATATCATTGGATGTATCCTATTGAGAGGTACTAATTTAAAATACATTGCATAAGCATTACTTTCTAAATCTACTAGTCGCACATGTCAGCATTTATGGACAATTTTCCTTCTATACTTTATAGGTTTCTTAGGAAATTAAAATCTTACGTAAGGAATAAATCGTGGCCAAAAGATTCTATAGCTGAAGGTTATATAGGGAATGTGGTTCTATATTTTTGTTCAAGGTACTTTGATGACATTGAGATATCTTTCAACCAACCATCTCGTGTGGACAATTGTCCAAAACCTGAGTCATCATCAATATAATAATTGTTAATCCCTCTTGTTGGAAAACCAGTTAAAGGAAATGAGAACTTCAAACTGACAACAACTAAGAAGTTGCAAGCACATAGACATGTCTTGATTAATTGCACTAAAGTTGAACCCTTTCTTCAATAAGGATTGTACACTGATATGTTATCCTATATATTTCCTTACATTTTACACTTACACTTCATGAATGCCACTAATGATTAATTTCAAGGAATTCAAAAGTCATGTGAAGCATCAACTCATGATTTGTACACAAACACCCTCTAAAATTGACAAAAAGGTCCACAGAGAATTCTCAATTTGGTTTGGGCGGAGAATACTAAATGATTACAACCTGCACTCAATATATTTTAGAGCTCTTCAAAATCGGCCTTCTTGACTATGCAACTAGGTTTACAGCATACAATGTCAATGGTTTCAAGTTTTACAGGATTTTCTTGAATCAATGATTGCTAACCCAAAACTTGGATGTTTATTGAACCTTTGGGACAAAGAGTTATGTGAGTAGCAGTGATGGCAACATGTAATTCAAAGACATTCCTTATTATGGAAAGCTTCTTGACATTGTCAAACTAAATTACCATGGTTGTTTCACCATGACGTTGTTTAAGTGTTTGTAGGCAAACATGACAACTTCCCAGGTTATTACAACTAACGGCTTAGGTATCACATCAATAAATTTCTCCCAACTACTTCACATTGGTTAATCTCAAGATGATGAGTCACATAATCTTCCCTCAAAGGCACACCATGTTTATTATATTGAGGATGAAAGGTACAAGGATTTAATATGATAATTTACTTAAAGTCTTTAGACCTTTTACAACATGGGCGATGGTGATAACATCACTTACGAGAGTGAGCTATTCCATCCCGCCAATTTCAAAAACTTTTTCTCCAAAGGCGATGACAATTTACCTATGATTCAGTATATTTTTATAAGTTATGCTTTATTATCACTTAATTTAAGTTTAATTTTTATGCAAACATATTAAACTTGAAGAGAGAATATTGCCTAGAGGGGGGTGAATAGGTGATTTTGAATTTCTTTTCAATTAACAGGATAAACTCAAGATGTAAAACTGAAAAATAAATAACACAGTAGAAATTACACTGGTTCGATCAAATCAAACAACCTACGTCCAGCTTTGGGTATTTTACTAATCCTCAATCAGAATACAATTACACACTCAGTTTCTCGAGACAGTCCGCTCACTTAGGACTCACTCCCCCTTACTGATTGTAATCATACAACCCTTGCTTAAGGTTCCACAAACTTAAGCTTTACAGATAAACAAACGATGAAATTGATTTTCACTCCTTACTGAGTAGATAAATGCTGAGCACTGAAGTACAAAGAGAGATATTGAATGAAAAGCTAATGGAACAGTGAACTGTATTAACTTCAAATTGAATGCCTAGTGTTCTGGTGGTTGCGATATTGAATGCTCTGCCTTTTTATATCATTCGTCTGTAATGCTTTATCATCTCTTGTTCAATATATCCGTTGTCTCTATTTGAATTTCCGTTGGATTCATTCTTTCTTCGTAAATCCCAATCGATCGTTGCTTCATTAAATGCAGTGGCGCCTCTCATTAAATGAGTTTCCTGTTGTTTGTCCTTGTGTCAGAGAAATAGTTGGAATAAGTATTAACTAAAGACTATCAGCAGTTGTCTTAGGTTTTAATTCCGATTGTTGCTTTGTTTCTCTGTCATCATTTAATGCTTGATCCACGTCGAATTGTTTTTTTCTTGAAGTTGGATTCAAGCGTAACTAATCAATCTGCAAAATTCTTAGATAAAGATTAAACATAATATAATCAAGTTCGAGAATAACTAAATGTAAATCAGTTGATCAGTTCTATAGAATTGTTATTGATATATAGCAATGTCTTTATTTGAAGATAATGTATTCTTGAGAATTATCTCCATATACTCGAGAACTACATATTTGTAGGAAGTTTATATCCATAAAATTGTATTGCCTTATACCATTGAATTCTCGAGAATCATAAGCTAATTCTTGAGAACTAGCGAATTTATGTTGATGCACATTTCCTTGTTCATGAGCTATGATTCTCGATAATCTCCTACCAATTCTCGAGAATAGACTTAGGTTATGTGTAATCCATTTTGCTTCAGGTGAATTCATTCTCAAGAGTAAAATTCTGATTCTTGAGAGTCAATGAGAAGACATTGATATCAAATAGCAAACTTTACTCTAGTAGTCTAGTATTCTTGAGAATCATTTCACAATTCTCGAGAGTTGAATCCTAATTCTTCAGAGTTAGGTGACATGTGAGCCAATCTGTAATCAGAGACTATGCTTGAAGCTTTCACATTCTCGGGAATCATTGTACCGTTATTTTTGAATTGTTTAACCTGTTTATTCATTCTCGAGAATATATAATTGTTGATTTTGTTAAATAAAAAATCTTTGAATTTGTTATCATCAACATACTAAGAGTCAACAAAACTCACAACTAACATTTTCTTCACACAGTTCTTTGTAGGGATGGCAACAAAAATGGATTTAAAAAATTATGCTTATGTTATTGTAAACCTCTATATTAAAAAAAAAATCTTAACAAACAAACCCAAACTGCTACAAACACGTCACATAAACCACTATAAATACCGTCACATTAACCGCTACAAATGTTACGCAGATATCTCTATAATTACCCCTGCCACCTCATTTCACACACCCTTTCATTTCTTCCCATCTACCTTCTCTCATTTTGTCTCATCAGTCAACATTTTCTGAAGAGGTTAAGTGCTTAGCAAGCTGATCAGATATAGTAAATATTTTTTAAAAAATCTTTGATTTCAATTTTTTTCTTCTTATAATAATGATACTAATTATTTTGTTATCTATAACTTTAAGGACATTTCTTCAACATTCCTTCTATTATCACTGACATTCATTTCATAATCAAATATCATCTACCATTATCATTTTTTAAAATGTTAACTATTATAATTTAAATTGTCACTTAAATAATGAAGTAATGTTAAAATGGACTCAAATTAAGTTTTAAAAAAATTAATATTTTTTAGCTGTTTTAGAATCGCTGCAAACTTTGATCAAAGTTTTTTTATGCAATTTTTTAAATTTCATCCAAAATTTGTTACAATTCCACAACCATTACAAACTTTTTATGTTATGTGGCAATCCTATAACCGCCACAAATTTGAATTCAAATTTTTGGCGCCATTTTTATAATTTTATGCAATATTGTAGTGGTTTCACATCCACTAAAACTTCTACCGCCAATTTTTTAAAATTTGTGGGTGTAGTTAGTAGTGGTTTAATAAGTGCAACAAAGTTGGCACCAATTTTTCAATTTCCTTTCATGCCACTCAAACTTTTTATGTTGTCATTTGTAGTGGTTCTATAAACGCTATAAAATGTTCATACAATCCATTATCTTGATCTCATCTTGTAGCGATGATGTAAAACCGCTATAGTAATAGAGCGGTTTTATTACATAAATAGTTCATTTATTTCAGCTTGATATTGTTGTTTACATGAATAGCGGTTTTATTTTAGTTTTGATACAGTGTGTTTTATAGCGGTTCTTTGAATTGCTACAACTGTCGTTTGTAACAGTTACAAATACACAATTTTAACCGCTACAAAATGTTTTTTTTTAATACATGAACGCCAAAAACTTTGAATTATATGCATGTAGCTCATTTAAACTTTAAGCTATATTTACATAAGTAATGAATAAAAATAAGGGAAAATATTATTTAAATCCGACTAAAATTCCATAATCTAAATTTGGGCCCATACTTTTAACAAATTCGTAATTAAGCTAAGAGGCCTAATGGAAATTTTAGAATAATATTAAATGGCCAAAACACCCCTTTATAGTTGACAAGAAAAGAGAAGGAAAACGCAATGGTAAACTGATTGTCCTCATTAACACTTTTCATTTGTTGTCCAGGATTAAAAAGGGAAAAAAGAAGCTTTCTCTTCCAATTTTCAATCTTTAGTTATCGATTCATGTAAACTTTTTTGTTACTCACTGCCTATTCATCCGATTTTTTTTATTGTACTATCAGCTGAAGTCTGATGCTTTTAAGATTATTATATTAAAACCATGAATTTGATTTAGAGTTTTTTTTTTTTTGGCTAATCACGTTTAGATATTAGGATATTATACAACATAGTGAAAGTACAATGTTTAGTTCATTAAATATATTCAACTTCTTTCTTTATGGTTGTGAACTCGTGATGCGCCTCACTTTAATCTAAACTGAAGAAAAAGAGGGGCATGCCGTCAACAATATGAAGGATGATGCCATTCAAATTGCGCCAAGTTATGTTCTGCCTTCAATTTACCATTTTAATTAATCCTATAAGAGAATTATGGTCATTTAACAAGATTCTAAAATCCCTAATTATCATATTGGTTTGATTAGGAATTTGTTAAAATTGTAAACATGAATTTTGATTATGACATTTGAGACAGATTTAATTTAAATAAGATTTTTTTCCTAAAAATAAGTGTACAAATTTATTTATATAATCATAAATTTTAGGAGGATTTATTGTAAATAAAGTTAGGAAATCGGGCCGGCCCTTTTAAGCCCTGGCCCTTGAAAGGTCAGGCTTGAAAATTAGAGGACCTACCTATAGGGACGGCTTTGTAGGCCTCAGGTTTAAAAAGGTCAGCCCTGTAAGACCTCGAGTCGGTCTTGCAGACCCTTTTAATGGATATGTTCATGATGTGAGAGAATAAATTCATGATGTTCTTACTAATGAAACAGAGCCTACAACTCAAATTGAAGCGCAGTTAAATGTCTCTGAAATTAATGATAGTGGCAAAGAATATGACAATGATAGTCATTATACTAATGTTACTTAATGGTATGTTTCTTATGTTTTATGTGAGCTATTGGACAATAGTTTGCTTTGGTTACGAATTAGTGAATGTAATTATTTTTTAGATGATTCATGTTGTTTGGATATTAATATTGACAACATTTATTTAATAAATTAGAACTTTAATTGTTATAATTTACTAATTATTTCTTTTAAAAAAATAGAGAAAAAATAGTTAAAATTTAGAATAGTAACTTTTGTGCCCTGGTGCTCTCAGACTGGGCTTTGAAAAATATATGATTTTATTACTCCGGGCCTTGTTAGGCTCTGGCCCTTCAAGGGCCAGCCTTACAGACCCTGATTCCCAACTCTAGTTGTAATGTTATAAATATGCGACAATGAGAGGGATTATCCATATATGACATATAATTTAAGGAATTTTATATAATTTAGTCATTAAGAGTTTAAAATTAATATGATGATTTATTTCCTATTTCTTTAATTTCTTGACTACTTCAGGAGCTGCATTAACTATTTTTTTTTAATAAAAAAATGTTTTCCTTTGAAAATTAACACCCTATAAGTTTTTTTTTTTTTTGATACACATAGTAGGGGAGGGGAGGCAGGGTTCAAACCTTAGATATGGGAGAGGGGAGCCAATCTCCTATGCCACTACATTACTAAGGCACTGGCAACACCCTATAAGTTCTAACCCTTTGTCTTTTGGCGTTTGTGATGCATGTGAAACTAGCTGACCTAACAGATGGTCACATGTAGCTACATGTTTAGAGTTAGAAAATCAAGTAAAAGTTGTCTTATTGACTTTTTTGGGCAAACCCATTCCCATTTAAATCCATCCGTAATACATTTTAGGACTAATCAATTATTTAAATAATTAATATAACCGTTTGTAACATGTACTATTAGGGCTATTGACTTTTTTGGTCACATGTAGCTACATGTTTAGAGTTAGAAAATCAAGTAAAAGTTGTCTTCTTGACTTTTTTGGGCAAACCTATTCCCATTTAAATTCATCCGTAATACATTTTAGGACTAATCAATTATTTAAATCATTTATATAACCGTTTGTAACATGTACCATAAGGGCTATTGCCTAATATTTATATGGCCCTATTTATAAGATATGTAGAATGTTTTTAATCCTATTTATAAGTTACATTATTAAATATGGGTAAAGTTAAAAAGTTGTTCAATTTTCATACACTAATGAAGTTTAAATTTAAAAAAAGAATGGAGAAACATAATAGAAATTACTTAAAATAGGATTAGAGGATATATTTTGGTTTTAATATTTACATAATAATCATTATTTAAATTTAAACAATGGACACTTGATCAAAGCTTATAATCTCCAATTCTTGCATATTTGAATTCCAAATCCTAGAAACCATTAATTGCGTATTAATCAGGCAAAATCATTATGAGATCCCCAAAAAAAATGTTATCACCAAAAAAATCCATAATAAGTAAAGGAATAATTAACCTGCATGTGCTTATACTTTCAACCAATTTTAAATTAGATCTCTATAACTTCCTTATTATTAAATCCTTATATTTTCACTTGTTTTTAATCAGATTCTTATAGTTTTTTTCCTTTTTATCAGGCTCTCACTGTTTCATCATATTTTTAATCAGGTCCTTGTAGGTTTTTTTACTTTTTAAATTAGTAATTTAATTGAATTTGAATAAATGAATAATATTAAAACATAAATTATGAATAATGAATTTAAGTTAATAATTATATATTTCAAAATAATTAATATAATTGATTATAATTATTAATTTATTTATTGATTATAATTATATTATATTTTTAGAAAAAATTATTATTATTATTATAAAAATAGACTAAAAATTATAATGAGAAAAAATAAATAATATGAATATATTCTTAATAAAAAATTATGAAGAATATTAAAATTTGAATTACAATAAGAATTTTTCAAAAAATAAAATATAATTATAATTAATTATGTTTTAATATTATTCATTATCTAAATTCCAATTAAATCAATAAATTAAAATCCCAAAAGAAAGAAAAAAAAAATCCCTTCAAGATCTTAGCAAAAATCCTGTGAAACAATAAGGACATGATTTTAAAAAAAAAAACTTTAAGGATTTGATTTAAAACAAGTGAAAGTATGAGGACTTGATAAAAAGAAAAAAAAAATCCATAGGGACCTAATTGAAAATTAGTTGAAACTATAAGGACCTAAATATTAATTATCCCATGAGTAAAAATGGCATATGGTCTGTTTGGACTGCAGCTTTTTGAGCTTTTTCTGTGGTAACTTTGAAAAAAAGTCAGTTAACATTGTTAGTTGATTTTGTGTCCATTTGGGTTGAGTTTAAATTCACTTAACTTAAAACTCGAAAAGCCTGTTAAGAAAAAAGCTCCACTTCTGAGCTTTTTCCAAAAGGATCTCAACTTTTTGACATTGGTCTCATCACTTCTACCACCATCAATCCAAATACAAATCATTATCTATAACCTGACTATTTTCCTACCAAGCTTTTTAAAACGTCAAATAATTTTTAAGTTACCGCTCCTACCGCCAACATAAACAAGCCCTATAATGATAAATATCAACGTAGAAAATAATAACATGTAATTATGTAACAAACTCTCATTCAATGGCCCTTGTAATTAAAGCTTGTCTCAACCCCTAGATAGGAGCCCTATGAGTATGAATCTTGTTACCAGTTTGTCAACTTTCAATTGAGTATATTGTTCAAAAAAAAAAAAAACTTTCAATTGAGTATATACATAATACATCCCTTTCAGAAACCACTTAATAATAATGACATGCACATATATATACTAATCATGCGCTATCCACTTCCCACTGAAAAACAATATTATCTATTAACTGATGGTTCAATGAAAACAGTTCAATAAATCTTTCAAGTAAGATTACAAGTTCCTACTTTATAAGTTGGGGGGGGGGGGGGGGAAATCACATCAAGAATGCTATCTTCCATTTAAAAATCAACCTTTTTTGAATTTGGGTTCAAGTTTTATCTCATTAAGTCGGATAATTCAGGTCAAGGTTGTCAACCTTACAAGTTTAAATAAACTTGTGACAATGACGTAAACTCGTATAGCGAACTCATAGTAAACTCGTAAGAGTTTAGTTTCACAATTAAATATGTATTAATAGTGTATAATAAATAATTGAGATATAAAACAATGAGAACTATTTGATTTAAATATATTTTAAATTTAAATAATTAAAATTAAATCCATCAACATTCAAAATTTACCATATTTAACAAATAAATTTCTATAAAACTCATATATAAAACCACTGAACATGATCAAATAAAAAAAAAAGTTAACAAAAGTTTAAGAGTGAATTAACATATTTTTGTAAGATAGAACATGTAAAATTGATAATCTTGATGTATAAACTCGTGAGTTTAACCAAATTTATAACAGTTACGAGTTTATTAGTGACTCATTAACTCGATTTGATAAGTTAGAAATGTAAAAACGGTAAACTCGAAAAGTCAACTTGTGAGTTTGACAACAATGACTCAAATTAGCTACACAAGTAACATAATGTCATTATATATTCTCCCTGATCCTCATTATAAGGTACCAACTATCATTTCTCATAAACCAATAAATGAAAGTTGTGTTTTTAAATAGGTCAAAAAATAATAAATGTTTTCATCTTTACTCCTACTTTAATGATAGAAATTTAAAGAGTTAGTTAAAACTAAGGGTATATAATAAGAAAATAGTAATAAATGAGTTAGTTAAAGGAAGTTGGTACCTTATAATAAGGACAAAAAAATAATGGTAGTTGATGCCTAATAATAAGGACCAGAGGGAGTACTCTATCAAGAACTAAATCTCTAAATAAATTATTAACTAAAAAGTCTTATTCAATAGCTTCGTTAATTGTTTTTGGGTAACCGAACCTACTATACCATTTATTAAAGGATTCAATAATTTACTCAGTTTAATCAATAAAAAAAATATTAGATAGTTGTAGATTATAAAAATAATATTACCTGCAACGCCACCACCTGAATTATTCCAAACGTACGAACATAAACAATAATTATAAAATAAGATTAATTAATTTAATAACGCAATAAGAGGGGTCCAGATTTTCTGAGGAAACTATAATTGGGTCGAGCTAGTTGGCGATGCACTTGATGATGATTTTTAAACTAAAGAAATTAGTGCAGACTGATCAAAATGATTGCAGGTTGCAGTTTAGCACTTCAAATACTTAGATGATTGATTTAGATCTCTTCCTTGACCACATCACGCACTTAATTAATTTTATTATTATTGAATATTATTTTAATCCACTGATCTTGCTGCTCATGCTAATTAATTATTTAAGTAGTTTGGATGCTTCCGAGCATGATAATGACTCTCTGACTCATAATTAATGCCACTAATAGTTACAAAATATATATTGCCATGAACTAACTCTAATTTGAACAGTATTGCTTTAAAAAATTCAAATTACCTATGAAATTACTAAAGGAAAAAATTCCATCGAAAATTACCAACATAAATTCATGAGTAATTATTACCGATAGAAATTAACCACGGAATTTCATAGGTAATTCCATGGTTAATGTTTTTTCCTACATTTTTTTTTTCTAATGGAGTTTTTTCATCGGAAATCTAATACTGACGGAATTACCCATAGAATTTCTACTGGTAATTAAATTTCCAACAGAAAACGACGTCCGTCGGAGAAATAACCGTGGCTAAAGACATTACCTACAGAATTCCATGGGTAATCTTAACTACCAATAGAATTCTGTAAATAATTTCTGTCGTTAATAATTACCTACGGAATTTCGTCGGTAATTTCCAACGAATTTTTTTCCTTCAATAATTCCATAGGTATGAAATTGCAATTTTATATAATTTATTCAATACATAAATCTAATAAAGGAGATTATGATTACGTTTGAAATCTTCTCTTTGAAGTAATTTATTCAATATATAAAGCTAATAAATAAGATTTTAATTACGTTTGGAATCTGTTATTTGATGCTGTGCGCATTAGTGATTAATCTATATATATAAAAACTTTTATATTTCAATAATTTATGTGTTGAAAAATACGATTAAGAAAAGAAAATCACTCTCAATGATACGGATTTGATAGTGAGAGGAATAAGCGTGAAATTCTAGCACTCTATGTAGAATATATCCATTCCTAACTTTTAAATAAATATTTCAGAAATGATTTTAATTGGCAATACAATTTAGATAGGGAAAATCACACCAATGTCCTAACTAAAAATATTAATATTAGAAAAGTCTAATTATCAATAACAAGTGAAAAAACCACCATTGACAAGTGGAAAAGCAATCATTGATGATTTATGAAAATTTTATGATATTATTTTGTTTAAATTGGGACCTTGGGATGATTTTCCCATTTAGATATCATAATTCATATTATCATTTATATTTTTTTTAACATTCTCTAGCTAGTTAGTTGTTTTATTGATTAAATGTAGTTGATAAGTGGTACTGTTAGAATATCTCCAATCCTTAATAAAAGATATCATTTATAATGCAATTGCATCATAAAAGGAGATATTATATTAAGAAGTATAATTAGTTAATTGAGGCATTATAATCCAAATAACGCTAAATAACTCCTTTAATTTAAAACTTTCTTAACCATGACATTGTCAGTTCCAACCCTATAGAGGTGTAATGAATGTGTAAGTTTTGAAAAAAATATTTATAATTTATTAAACTTAAAAGTCTCTCTTACACACACAGATCGATAACATTTTAAACTGTGCTCATTTATAAAAATTTGAGCATATTATAGTTTACTGATAAAATACAACTAAAGTAAACCGTTATTCTTTTAAGGGTTGAGGTGTAAAAGTATACATGAACTTTTTCTCTAGGAGTGTCCAGCATCACGTGCTTTTTTTTAGAGCAAAATACACACGTAGTTATCATTTTGGAGTAAAAGTCACATCTCACCGTTATGTTACTATTCACTATGATGAGAGAGAAAGTGATGAAGTGAATAGTAACATAATGGCGGTGAACAGTAATAATTGAAATTAAATGTATCAACATTAATAATTTATCATATTTAACAAAGAAATTTCGAGAAAATTTATATGTAAAACCATTGAGCATGATGAAATCGAAGAAGTTAATAAGAGTTTAAGGGTAAGCTAACACGATTTTGTAAACTAAAAATGTAAAAACGATAAACTCAGTATATAAAATAGTGAGTTTAATTGAGTTTACAACAGTCACAAATTTATTGATGATTCGACTCAATTTTATAATCTAGGAACGTAAAAAAGAGTCAACTCGAAGAGTTAACTCACAAGTTTTAAATAAACAGCATTCATTGATTATTAGCGATTATTATTATTAATTGAAACGCGTATGTGAAAAGGGAGTAGAGATCAGTAACATTGCTCCATTGAACTTTTACCATTATCTTTGACTGAAGCAGCTTGGGTCTTCTTCTCTTAAAATCCTCTTCCATCCATTTTTACCAAACTACGTCGTTTTGGCGTAAAAATAGTGGACATCATGCTTTTTTATATATAAAAAAGCATGATGTCCACTAATTAACAATTAGTGGACATTGATTATTACCAAACTACGTCGTTTCGGTGTAAAATTAGTGGACATCATCCATTTTGGTGGTAAATATTAATTTTATTAGAATATTAACATCAAGAGTTAGTTATGATTAATAATTAATAATATTAAATACTAATTAACAATTAATGACAATTGAATTTCATTCCTAATCAGTATGTTGTTTAACACTACTTAGTTCAGCAGATTTAATTAATTATACTAATTATTAATAATAATACAAATAATTGTTATTATTTGTGGTGGTAGATATTCCACTTAATTAGTATTTAATATTATTAATTATTAATCATAACTAACTCTTCATGTTAATATTCTGATAAAATTAAAGCCCCACATAATATGCTTCTAAATGTAGCTATTCTTTTAGTAAAGATTTGAATTTTTGATAGTTCTAATGGGTCCATTGAAGTTACAGACTCACAGTTAAGCAATTTAGATCTTATGCCTTTCTGAAATCTTTAATTCTATCAATAAAGTTATTTTCAATAGTCGTAATACACACTGAAGTTACAATCAGGAAATAAGGAGCCAAAAGACACCAAAAAATGTGAAATAAGTGCACATTACTAATCACCATATCAATAGGAATTGATGACCCAATTAGTGCCACCTAAGAGAAGCGTAATTGTCATCTCTTGAGTTTTGCAAAAAGTAACAGTTTAGGAATATGAATATCCTATTCCGTTCTTCAGATTCCTCTTAAGAGATTGTCCGGGATACATGGGTGACTCGTCAATTTAATAGTGTTAATAATGATTGCAATAAAAGTTAAACATTAATGCTTAACATGTATGTGCCTTTCTAGATGCCCAACATTATTGTAATAATTGTACAACACTAACCACAAACTCACTACTAACTCATAACCCACTAAAAGCCACCTTAAAGAAGATTAATTGTTATCTCTTGAGTTCTCTGAAAGTTACAGTTCATGAATGTAAATTGCCTATTTTGGGGCACCATACGACTTACATGGGGCATCCCAAGGCAATCACACTATTGGCGATATACTCCCTCCGGTCCTAATTATAAGACAATATTTAGGAGTTAGCTTTGGTCCTAATTATAGGACAAGTTTTTAATTTTTGTCAACTTCTTCCTAAAATGCCCTTATTTTATTCTCCCAAATGTGTTTGGTTTTTTGTAAGTAAATGTATGTAGGTGTGAAGACTCTTTTTGTCAATAAAACTTTTAAATTATTGGATTTTAATTTATTTATCGACCAGCTGACATTAATTTTGCATGTGTGTGTGTGAAATAGATATGTGAGTATCTGTGTGTCTATATACTCACAAATATATAAATGTATATATGTATACACACATACATATATATACATATGTGTGTGTGTTATATCAGTGTGTCTATATATATGTATGTATATATGTATGTAAACACACACACACATGTATAAATATGTGAGTGTCTGTGTGTCTATATACACACAGATATATAAATGTATATATGTACAACACATATACATATATATACATGTGTGTGTTTGTCTATATATATGTATGCACACGTGTGTGTGTGTGTGTTTATGTATGTGCGTGTGTCTTTGGGGGTGTATCTTGTGTAGATATATGTATATATAAATACATACATATATGTGTGTGTACAAACGCATATATGTATATATAACAAGACCATCATTTCAATTTTAAAAAACATGAAAAGGAAAATTTTAGGTCGGAGAGGTATGTTGCAGGTGTTGTTAATTCACTTTTATTAGTGTCATTTAAAATTGATATAAAGACATTTTAGGAAAATGAGTAAAATTAACTAATTTAACTCTTCTCCTTAATTTCTCCAAAATCGGTTAAATATGTCCTATAATTAGGACCGGAGGGAGTATCACCCAATCAACCTTCAAGGGATAAGAGACTAGGATCCTCAACAAACATGACTAGCCAATCCAACATGTAACATGTACAACAACATTGTAAGGCCAATGCTACCTGGAACAACAACATTGGTGGCTCAACATTGAAGAAGAGTCACCTTCAAGGACAAACTAGAATGGTAGCAATTTCAAACTTAGAGGCGCAACTATCAACCCACGAAGAAGGTAAATGAGTAGCATTATATTGTTTATCACTTTTTAATTTTTTGATGCCGTTTTAGATTGCCACATGCAGATGATTTGAAATGTAGATGGAGCTCAAGATAATTACGATGACGAGGACATTGCAATGGAAGATGCTCCATAGAGTACTGTAGACATTTATTGGATCTGGATGAAGGCAATCCTATTTATGAGTGCCAATATTTTGGCACACTGTTATGGTATAATGAGAGGATTAAGAGATGTCCTGCTATTGAATACCCTCTTTTCTCAATCTGTTGCGAACATGGAAAGATTATTGTATTACACTTCAACAGCCCCCGCATGAACTAACCAAACTCTTCTTTGACAAAGTCACAAAGAGTGTGTGCAATCCAAAATGTTCTTGTCAAACCTAAGAGCATATAATAGCATATCCTGCTTCACATCCCAAGATTGATTACACAATTAATCAGAACGGAAAAGGACCTTATCCATTCAAACTCACATGTGATACCAAAGCAGTCAATGAAA